>CM060904.1:447815025-452815025 GCA_030737815.1 Allium fistulosum | reverse complement strand
TGGGTACAGTCTTTCACATTGTCAAGACTTTAATAATGATAGATGCACTAGTGGTATGGCTATTATAAATTATACGGCCATATATAGTGGTCAAAGGTCTCTGTAGTTAGGACCAATTACCAATAATGATGATGCTAGAAGTCCACCTTGGAAATATGTCTTAAATGACGGAGTCTGCCTTGATTGAGGTCTTAAATGGAAAAGTCTGCCTATTTCTTTTAATAAAGTATTATGTAGCGATAGTAAAAGCCCACTTCATATTTAGAAGTATCAAATGGCTGATGGACTTGGAAGTATTAGGAAGATGATAAGGCTCCATCAGTATTTCGTATCTTGGGAATGGGTAGGTAAGTAATCGTGTGTGAAATGCAAGGTTAGATTAGAATTGCTAACCTTAATAAACATAACAATTAAATGGAAACCAATTGGTATAAATTTATGTTATGGACAGTTTATAGATTTTCCAATCACCAAAACGTTGTTCAGACCCCCTCCTCATTATAACCCATTAGGATAGATTTAGAGGTACGGGTCATTGGAGCTGGATGCATTTAGTTGTTGGAGAAGCCTTCTTTTCTCTTATGCTCGATGTTGATGTGAAAATCTACTATTCAAGGAATACCATTAATTCCAAGGTAGTAGTCATAAACAGTATTCTTATAATATTACTGTTTCCACTGTGTGTTTAGATTTTTATCAATCTCTGGTAATGCTCATGCTTATTTGCAGGTACCAAATCCAACAATCAGTGCTTTGTGGTACTTGGGTTTCGATTTTTGTTGAAATTTAGGCCCATTAAGGTACGGGTTATTATATTTTTATCAGAGCTTATGTTAGTAGTTAGAGGAATTAAGATAAACCGAGAGAACGTATTTATACTTTCATATCAAGTATTATTATATTTTTATGCCAAATTATAAGACTTTCGACCGTGGAAGTGGTTGTAGTTCCACTCTGAAGGAATGGGCAGAGCAACTATGGGTGGAAATACCTTAAGTTAAGATTTTCATGCGGATCCCGAAGTACCCTATAGAGTGCTAGCAATGCGTAAGGCACTGATGATGAAGAGCATGAGTATGACATAGAACTGAATCTCAGAGACTGGAGGTGTTCAAATTGATGGTTGTGATCTAGCTATCTTGTGATTTTGGATTTTGATGATGAGTTCCAATCGGAGACACACGTTTATTCTAGATGGGCAGGAAATTAGAGTTTATATGTCGCAAACAACCAAAAATCAGTTTTGGCAAGAGATTTTCCATCAATCACTTCTTTGATGGAAAACCAGATTTTTATTTGGAGAATTAATGTCAATTTCTTAATTCAATTCCTTAGTTTTAAACCTGTGAGAGAGTTTTTATAAAGTATGTTTTGGAAATGCCTTAGATATTAGAAAAAGTGTTTTCAAAGGATTTGTTTTCCCAAGGATTTATTTTGGAAATTTTGTTTTGGGAAAGTTTAGAAATTTTAATTTTCAAAGAAACACATATACTGCTACGTTGGTCTTGTTATAAAAATTTCAGATTATAAAAGATTAATTTTGAAACCCTTAAATATTTATATGTATTTATCAGTAAAGGCTGGATTTTAATTTTTGGCAAGGAAATAGTTTTCCAATTTGGCAAATTTGTGTCTTTTTTTTTGGAAACCTTAATATATATATATATATATATATAAGTTTGATTATTAAGAGAAGTTTTGGTATGAAATAGTTTCTATTATTTAGAAAAAAGTAGAAAGGAGCATATATTTAGCTCGATGATTTTTTGGTTTATAAAATCGAGGTTTTTAAAATCTTATCTCTTTAAGGTACAGAAAAATAGGAATAACTTTCAATTTTATTGGGGTATGTATTGACATGTTGTTGTACCACCGGCTTTGAAAGAAATATTTCCGTGCAAAGTAGGCATGAAATAGTAGCTAGAATATTTTCGCATTTTTGGAATTATTGTTGGCCGTAGCAGTTTTGTTGGGACTACTGTGAATTGATGGAGCCTTGTTCAGAACTAGGTGGTAGGCTTTAACATCGTCGTGATGAGGACAGTAATTTTTTGGATCGTGTCGAATCGAAGGAGGGTAACCCTCTTAATTTTAATAACATTATTCATGAGATTTAATTAGATAAATTGAATAGAATAAAGTAAAGATTAAAATGGTTAAGAGATTGAGATTTGTAAAATTATAAGGTAGCCATGCCTTAAGTAATGTATAAACAAATGAAAATTTAAAATGAAGTAAGAAGGGGTAATAAGATAAGGGCAAAATAGGAATAGGTTATGTTCTTATACCCTAAACCCTTATCCCATTTTCATTTACAATGTTCAAAAACAAAACTAAACATAGAGCTTGGCCGACCACCATTAGAAGGAATTAAAAGGATGATAAGCAAGGAAGCAAATAGGAAGCTTAAGAAAATTAATCCAAGAGCAAATCTCAACCTCCTTAACAACAAGCTAAGGTGAATAATAATTCTTACATCTCATTTTTATTGTTTTCAGTTTCTAGTTAAGATCCAAATTGGTTTTGCAAATTATATGCCATTATTTGTTAGCTTCAATGAACATATATGCTTGTTGATGAAGTATGATGCTTCATATAGATTATATGATAAGTTTTGATTTGGAAAACCTATTAAACGACGTCCATATGACTTGCGTTTTTGATATATGGTCAAAAACATTATTTTAGAGATGAGTTTCAAGTTTCATGATTTTCTAAGTTTTTGTGGATTTATTATGAATTTTCTAGGAAGGAAAATGGTTAAATTGGGTTTAAATTATTTTTGGCTGTTATATATTAGCTTTGGGGTTTGAGACTTAAATATGTTAGAAAACATATAAAAAGTGTTTTATGGGAATTTTTGGAGAATTTTCCAAAGTAATTTATTATGGATATAAAATTATTTAAGGTGTGGGACTTAAATATTTTATATGTTTCAAAAAGGAGAAGGGCCAATTTGCTAAATGTTTTAAATTGTTACTTACTGAATTCGACAGCACTTTTAGAAAATGATTATGAAAAAGAATTAGCAACCAATTATATGTTGACAAATAAGGCAAGTTAGTTGGAAAGAAATTACTTTAAAAGGCTAATTATCAGTTTTGCAAGAATTTATTGCTTCGCCACTTCCATCAGCTACCTTTCGACCCCATACTTCCGCCCCTAGCCAAGTCAAAACCAATACACATGATATCAATGTTTTGGTACGTAGTGGATTGGGGAAAGGCGGAAGGTATAGAGTCAAAACAATACTTTTGAAGGGGTGGTAGTAGCCCTTATAAACTTAGAACTATTTTGGTTACAAATGAGGCTTTCGAAGGAGTTATACTAGCTTTTGACTTAGTCAAATATGCCTTTGTTTCAGAAAAAAAGGCTTTCGAATGGGGTTGCAGCCTATTTATTTAAAATGAAGCTTTCGAAGGGGTTCGAAACCCATGCTGCTGTATTCAACCCTTCGAATCAATGCTTTCAAAAGGGTGCTTTTGTCTTTAAACTTAAGCTACTTCTCCATGCTTTCGAAATGGGTGGTTACGAAACTATCCAATTTCTTTTACTTAGGAATAATGCTTTCGAAAGCTATGCTTTCGCCCTAGTTCTTTACGACCCATGTTTATATTAAAAGTTAAACCCAAAGGTTTTGAAAGGAATGGTTTTAAATGGTTTCATAGCTATGTTCCATAAAATTTTACTAGAACCCAATACTTTTGAAAGGTATGTTTTAAGTGAGGATTTTTAATGCTTTCGAAAGGTATATAATGTTGGTATCGAAAGGGAGGTACCCCAATGTTTTCGAAAGGTTTACTTTGAGTGATTAAGTGGAAGGCTTCCAATGCTTTCGAAAGGCAAGTTTAAAGGGTTTTGAAAATAGGATATCTAAGGTTTTAATAAAGCTTTCAAAAAGTTATTCACAATGATTTCGAAAGGTCTATTTTAAAGGTTATGAAAGGTATGTTTTGGCCTTTCGGCCTAATGTTTCAAGGTAAAGTAGTTAACTTATTTTGAAAGGGGTACTTTCAATGGATTCGAAAGAGAATGTTTAAAGTTTTAAACAAAGGTTTCGAATGGTTTCCCTTAGCTTCATAGCCTAAGATCTTTTAAGTTAAAAAGGCTTTTAACTTACTTTGGAGGGATAGATAATCCCGTAAGATTTCATCAACATTGTTTGATGTAAAGTGTGTGTGTGTGTGTATCATGGCTTAAGTGTTTTGAGAAAACCAAAATATATGATTTCCTTATTTTATAAAAGTATGATTTCAGAGGTAAATCTTGAGTAAAAGGCATTTACAAGGAGATAAAGTTTTGACATGGTGGTTAACCCTAAGACAGGAAATAAAATATGAAAAGGGTAGTTATCCCTATGCTTATGACTCGGATATTAGAAGACTAGATAGGATTGCTGTAGGGTCGCACTTTATACTTTAACTATTAGCCCCTAGTTAAAACAAGTCCAAAATTCCAGTGTGTAGGGCTTGTCATAGATGGGATTAAATTGAGGTTACACACCAAAAGGAATATACAGGGAAAGATAGGGTATTGGTAAGCCCGTAAAACCATTAGGTTCAGTTGGTCCTAGAAAATGAAAATTTAGGGCAATTAGTCCAGAAATTAAGGGTAGTCAAACCAGAATTATGACTAACAGAAGTTAGATTTTTGGTTATGTCAAGAAGGCCCGAGTCAGGCGGTGGTTAATAGTCAGCTAAGTAAAACTATAATATGGACAGATAGTCAATTAATTTCCTAATTTTTATGCATATGTATATACTTATTATTATCGTTTCAATTAGTTTGATTGTAGGATTCTGATTTTCCAAAGATATGTTTTTAAAAGGGATATTAGCAAGGGGAAGCCCATTCCGCTAAGCGGCATGGTCTCACTTAATATCAGAAAACCGAGATGTAATAATATTATTCACACTAGACTTTAGGTCTGACTCGAAGTTTATGTTTTCCCTTTAAACTCTCGGGTGCTCAAAATTAATTTAAGTAGATTGAGAGTTAAGGTTTTACAGGTTTAGTAGGTGGACGAATAAGCTTCTGAAGACGTGCAATAGGAAAAGATAGCTATATAGAAGTTATTTAGTTTTATTTCTGATGTGTTGTATGTAAGACTGTTATGTCTATTTAGTACTCTGATCATTCAAGGGGTTGTCTTCATATGTCGCTCTTAGCGTAATTTGTAATAATTATATTTGATCAAAACCTGGGAAATCATTGGGATTATGTAATTGAATATGAAATATGGTTTTGAAATGTAATGAGAAAAGTTGTTTTTGAAATCTGTGATTAATTTCATATTCATGTGCTTTTGATATTATGGATACTATTGACATTACCGTATTTTGTCACCGGAAGTTAATACTGTAGATGACTGCAACATCTGTAGCGCTTAGCTTCGGGCCTCAAGATAGGGGATGTTACAACTTGGTATCAAAGCATGGGTTTATGAAAACTTAAAAGAAATTTCAAACTTAAAACAATTTTGAAAACATAATCCTAAGGAATCGGAGAAAAGATTGGGATATGGGAAAATGCTATAGTAACATTCCTGTATTTGCTATATATAAGTATACGTTTTGTCTTTATTCTCCCATCTCTCTTAGGCTATTCTTCGGTATCTTACAAAGACTCAAATGCAGATTTTACGAACGTAAGATATGGATGATAGAAGTGGAAGAGTTAACATTGGCAGGGGAAATACCACAACCCAAGGAAATGCTCGACCCAATAGGAGAAACCCGGGTCAACAGGCAAATGCTAACCTAAATACAAATGCCTATGTGGGTGCTGGAGTGCCGCAAGCTGATATGGGAGCTATGTATCAGTTCTTCATTAACAGGATGCTGGCTAGAGTTGTTGTAGGTTTAGTTGGAGGAAATGTTGAAGGAAGAAATCAGGGAGCTCTGGTGGTCAATAACTATGCAGTACTAAGCAAAGATTATGCTAGGCTCAGAGGAAAGCCGTTTATCGGGACTGATGACGCAATTGAAGTGGAGAATTGGTTACTTCATTGCGAGAGGATTTTTGCTGTTTTGGGGCTCAATGATGAGCAGAAAAGGAGGCTTGCTTCTAAACAGTTACAAGGAGCAGCACTATACTGGTGGAACAGTGTTATGGTGGGAGTCAATGAGGAGAACATGACTTGCGCAGAGTTTAGAAGAAGTTTTGAGAAGAGGTTCATGTCGGAGGTTGCTAAGTCCACTCTGCTCAAGAAGTTCATGGAGTTGGAGCAGGGAGACATGACTGTGCTTGAGTATGCAACTACATTTGAAGAGCCATCGAGGTATGGATATGCTATGATACAGTTCTCAAAAGGAATGAGAAGTTCATCCGCGGACTGAAACTTAAACTGGCTAAAGTGCTCTGGCACACATCAGGGATCTGTGTGATGTAGTAGTTGAAATGGCTTTGAGGTAGGAGGAGATGCTTGCTCTTCATGATGGTAGCAAAGCGGTGGATGCTCAAAGTGGGCGGAACCAAAAGAGGAAGTTTTTTCACAAGAAGGGCACTCAAAAGAAAGAGGCTGCCAAGAAGGCGAAGGCCAATGTGGTTGTTATAAGTGTGACAAGAAGAGATGCTATGCTCACGAGTGCCAGACAGGAAAAGGGAAGAAGAACGTAGACAAGAAGGGAGTGAATTGCTTTAACTGCGACCAGATCGGGCATTATAAGAATCAATGTCTAGAACCGGTCAGGACGGACAGGGGAAAAGTCTTTGCTGTTGGACCATCGTCTGCTAGGCCAACTACTGCTGAGAAGGGAAAGACTGATGGAAGGTATGCTATTGATTCTGAGTGTACCAATTAGGGTACTATTCGATACCAGTGCATCGCATTCATTTATATCGCAGTGTTGGTTGATAGGTTATGTTTAGAACCCACATACCTTGTTACTTCCTTAAGGGTTGCGAATCCGATAGAAGGGTATGCAACTCTGGGAATGAGATGCGACTAGTTAGAACTTGATTTGTTAGGTCATAAGTTTGTGCGCAATTTGTATGTTTTTGATTTCGTAGATTTCAGAATCATTTTGGGTATGGATTGGTTAGATAAATATGATGCTAGGATATTTTGCCAAGATAGAGAAATATCGCTACGACATCCTAACAGTCATAACCGAGTTATATTCTCAGTTGAGAATTCTGACCGTAGTACTTGTACTTTATTGAGTGCTAGGGAAGTAAAAGAAGAGTTAAGTCAGATTCGAGTAGCAAGAGAATTTTTAGATGTTTTTGAGCAGGTTACAGGACTACCACTGAAATGAGCCGTTGTGTTTTGGATAGGTCTTGACGTCTTGTGCCAGGAGCAGAACCTATAAGTAGACCACCTAGTAGGATGACACCAACCGAGATGAAGGTATTAAAGGTGTAGCTAGTGGATCTAGAAGGGAATTTTTTTAGACCAAGCAGTTCACCTTGGGGTACGACCGCGGTGTTTGTGAAGAAACCAGATGGGTCGTAGAGGCTGTGCATCGACTATCGTAAGTTGAACGAGAAGACGATCAAGAAAAAGCATCCTTTGCTGAGAATTGATGATTTGTTTGATCAGTTGTATGGAGCCAGAGTATTTTACCAATTGGATTTGGCGACGGGTTTCCATTAGTTAAGAGTGACAGAGGACAATATTCCGTTGACAGTGTTTCAGACTAGGTATGGTTCGTACGAGTAGTTAGTAATGTCATTTGGGTTAATGAATGCACCAACTTTCTTCGTATATTTGATGAACCGAGTTTTCCATGAATACTTGGATAGGTTCGTGTTAGTATTCATAGATGACATTTTAGTATACTCTAAGGAAGAAAGAGAGCATGAAGATCATCTTAGAGTAGTGCTTGAGACGTTTAGGCAGTATTAGCTGAAAGTGAAGTTTTCCAAATGTCTTTTCTGGAAGAAAGAGGTAAGTTTCTTGGTCACGTGGTTTCAGAGAAGGGTTTGTCAGTCGATCCAGATAAGGTCGAAGTTGTTAATAACTGGAAGTGACCAGAGACAATGACTGACATTAGAAGTTTTCTTGGACTTGCTGGCTATTACCGAAGATTTATTATGGGTTTCTGGCGGATATCAGCGCCTTTGACTAAGTTAACTAGGAAGGATGTGAAGTTTATTTTGTTTGACAAATGTGAGAAAGCATTCCTTAAGTTAAAGCATTTTTTGACCAACATGCCTGTGTTAGTGGTTCCAGACGGAAACCAGGGGTTAATAGTGTATATCGATGCTTGTGGGACTAGATTAGGGGTTGTGTTGATGTAGAAAGGTAAAGTCATTGCCAATGCTTCAAGACAGCTTAGACCACATGAAGTGAGATATCATGCTCATTATTTAGAGTTGGCAGCTATGATCTTTGCGCTGAAGATATGGAGACATTATCTCTTAGGGGAGAGATTTGAGCTATACACAGATCATAAGTCCTTAAGGTATTTATTCTCTCAGTAGGAGTTGAATATGCGACAACAGAGGTGGCTGGAGTTCTTAGCCGCTTATGATTTGGTATAGAGTATACATCTAGGAAAGGAAATAAGGTAGCGGATGCTCTTAGCAGAAGAGATTAGAATATGGTGTTAGCTATGTTGGCGTAAAGGAAAGATTTATAAGCTTTGAGTACTTGTAGTATGCAGTTAAGATCAGCTGTTAGTTCTAGTCAGAGCATCGCCATGTTGTCCTATTTGGAAGTTCTACCCGTACCGATCGAAAGGATTGCTTCTAAGTAGAAATAGGATCCATCATTAGCCAAGAAGATTAGAAGGCGTGAGGTTGGGTCAGAAATCGATGATCTAAAGGATTTTAGTCTTGACTTGAACGGATGATTGAGAAAGAAGGGACGATTGTGTGTTTTGAATGTCGAGGACTTAAGGAAAGAAGTCCTTAGGGAATGTCATCGATCCAAATTTATGATTCATCCTGGAGGAACCAAGATGTATGAAGAGGATCTTCTGCTAGGAAGGTATGAAGAAGGATGTTGGCTTGTGGGTTAGGCAGCGTGCAAACTGTCAACATGTGAAGGCCGAACATCAAAAGCCGAGTGGATTGCTTCAACCTTTGGAAATACAAGTTTGGAAATGGAATTCGATATCCATGGATTTTAGAGATGGGTTGCCAAGGTCGAATAGAGGAAATGAAAGTATATGGGTCATAGGGGATATGTTGACCAAGGGCGCCCATTTCATTCTAGTTAAGTCAACCAGGATGGCACCTGTTTTAGCTAAGTTGTTTATAAAGAATATAGTTAGACTGCATGGAATTCCTAGTAGTATAGTCGATGACAGAGATGCTTTGTTTACTAGTGAATTCTAAAAGAGTCTACAGGATGTGTTAGGTACCAAGCTCAAGATGAGTACTGTGTATCACCCTCAGACGGATGGGCAGACAGAGAGAATCGATAAGGTACTCGAGGATTTACTGAGAGCTTGTGTCTAGACTTTGGTGGATCTTGGGAAGACCATCTACACTTAGTTGAGTTTTCCTATAATAATAGTTATCAAACTAGTATAGGAATGGTGCCTTTTGAAGCTTTGAATGGAAGACTATGCAAATCACCAGTATGCTAGTTGGAAACTGGAGACGGATTAGTCTTGGGTCCAGATCTGGTTAGAGAGGCAACAGAGAGGATTAAGCTGATCCAAGAAAGGATGAAGGAAACTCAATCTAGACAAAAGAGTTGCTCAAATAAGAGGCATAAAGATCTGGAGTTCTCAGTTGGAGATAGAGTTTTCATTAAGGTGTCACCGATGAAGGGTGTGGTACGATTCGAAAAGTCAGAGAAACTTGCACCGAGATATGTTGGATCGTTCCTAATTATAGAGAGGATCGAAAAGCTCGCATACAGAGTAGAGTTGCCGAGCAGTATGGCAGGTGTCCATAATGTGTTTCATGTGTCTCATCTTCGTAAGCATGTGCATGATCCAAAGACTACTATTCCTCCAACAGTGTTGGAAGATTTGATAGTAGAACCAAATTTGACTTTTGTTAAACAACCACTTCGGGTTGTAGCAAGAGATGAGAAGAGATTAAGCAACAAGACGGTTAAGTTGGTGAAAGTTCAGTGGTGCGACAACAAGAAGGACTATACTTGGGAGATAGAAGACAAGATTAGAGATACTTATCCTGATTTGTTGTAATGGTATGTTCTATATTTACTTTATATAGACTTTTGCTAGACAGGTAGGCTAGTATGGTAGTTAGGAGCTGTTATAGATGATTGCTATGTTAGTATTAAGTCCTTACTGAATTTCGAGGACGAAATTCTTTAAGGAGGAGAGCCTGTAACACCCCACTACAAGAAATTTTATTTTTTGTGGCACTCAAAAAACGCTACAAAAACTTTTGGTGGCGTTTTGATAAACGCCGCGAGAAAACATGCGACTAAAAATCCATGATTTTTTATTGCATTTATTTTAACGCCACTATAAATGCATTTTTGGCAGTGTTTTTCAAACGCCACCATAAATCTTTTTGTAGCGTTTAAAAAACGCCACCAAAAGATTTTTGACGCTACTAATAGAATTTCCAACTTTACCCCTGTTTTACGGTTGCATTTACTCAACACCACTATATATATTTCGGTAGCGTTTTTGAAACGCTACTAAAAGTTGTTTATTATTTTACACCATTTTTTCATTCTATTATTTCCTGTTAATGGTCTATTTTGGTTCTATTATATCAATCAACAATCACTCACGTAATCATCATATTCAAATAAGTTAAAAAACACATTAACCGTATAATCAAATAAAATATCCATAACCATTCCAATACAATAGTTTTTCGACAAAATAACCTAACACACATACAATAACCATTTGTATGCAAATTTACACATCGAGTACTAATAAATGTTATATCTAACTAGTGCTAACAAAACGTTTGATTACCCATAATTCTTTGTTGCATATACAAGTGAAAGCTAGCATCATCAAGTCCAAATTTGCTCTCTTCAAAAGTCTGATGCCTACACAAGTGAAAGCACAACAAATAGTCAAACAATTGCGTTAACTCGTAGGACTTCAAATATGAGATCAAACATCTACAACATTATACAAGTATATCCTACTACAAATGATGTCATATAAATTATCAAAGTTATAAAAAATGAAATAAAGCCCTTTCTTAAGCTTAAATAGTAGGAATCAATTTTGCACACTTACGAACCCTCCTTTGATAGAATGGTGAATCCAACAACCTGAGCAAGAAAAAAATGACAATGTAAACACCTAAATTCATAATACTTTTGTAATTGTAATTTAATGCATAATATGTAAAGCAATTAGTTAACAGTAAAGCAATTAGTTAACAGTTTAGTTGAAGGTACTAAAATTTTAAGTTTTAAATTTAATTTAATTTAAAGTTCTAAGTTAATTAGCAAAACACCACTGTGTGCGTCGACATTAGGCCATGGATTCTTAACCTGTAATTGATCATAAACAAGTATAAAATTTCCAGAAAACAGTAACCAGAGACGTACATTGGACCCGCATATATGACATTTTGCCAAAACATTGAAAGTTGACTGAGAAGGATAGAATGCACAGATTATGAATAAAATTCTCAAATAACAGACCCCACATAAGATCTACTGAGAGAAGTGGAACATTTTGATTTGCAAATTATTCATTTACAATGCTTACACATTTCCACGAAAAAGATGTAAATCTATGACTAAATGAAAACTAAAGTAAAGTTATGATACATCACTAAGTTTTGGTTGTGCAATCCTAAGCACTAAGCAACCAAAGTACAAAATGAGATCTTACTGCTAAAAATATATATTTCAGGAACGAGCTACAAACAATGTAACAATCACTTAGATGCAAACAAAAAGCATTTAAGACATTATTACCTTTCCTAACTCTGTAAGAATAAGGGGAACAACTTCATAGAGCTTTGATACCTGGAGATAAAAATAATAGGTTTTTAGTCTTTTTGGTCAATTTTATTTTTATTTTTAAGGACATATATAATATGGTATTGAATACTATAAAAGATATTTGAAAGTCATTACCAACTGGAAGAGAGGATCACTGGGTAGATGTTTCAGTGCATATTCTCTTTGGCACATGTACCTTGGATCGGTTTTACGTAAGACTCCATGTCCAAACCCAGGAACAACCTTAAGGAACATATTCAAATTTAGATTTTTATGTACAGGAACTTGTATCAAGTAATTATTCGTAAACTAAGACAGCTGTTTTGCCATAAGAACATTCTCTATGGCAACAATTGCTTTTACAAACATCTATCTTTTACGTAAGTTCTAAGATATTCCATCGTTAATGTTCTATTAAACACATAATATAGTAATAATACCTTTCCACTATTTAAGGTTTTCCACACATAATCCTTTAACTGTTCCGTTGATATATTTTCGCCGCACTCTTCAACGACTGATTTAATCCACAATAGCAGTTCCTGCAACAACACAAGCGATATCGTTATGAAACATGAGATGGATGTATTTGCTACATGGTAAGTAATGCTATTTAGGCTCCAACAACACACACAGGCGTGCACATGTGTGTGTGTATTGGAAATTTAGTAAAAAGGGACTAGTCATCTCAGAGAAAATAATAAGAACAATTGCAGACATGAACACCACAAAAGTGACAGGAATTATTCAATAGAAACAAGTGTATACACACCACAGCAACAGGACCACACTCTTAAATACATATAAATGGATGTATGCATATGTTACCCACATACAAGTCCCAGTAAGACAATGGATTAACAGAGTATGTTATAACAAACTAGTTGAACTATGATATCCAAAATCAAAACAGTGCATTAAAATGAAAACAAGGGAGGAGTACTTGAATGCAACTCTCTCCACTATATATACCTAAAAAAAAATAAACTCTCTTGTGTTTGGGACTGTGTGTGTAAGGGTGTAGATTTGGATATAAGCTGTGTTAGTGAGTGCATTGAAGCGTGGGTGTGCATATGTCTGTAATATTGATATCTATATTTCAACTGGAAATATTTATAATAATATGTGATCAAAAAAATCTTCTTCAATTTTACTTGATTTTTCTTTCTTTATTTTTAATTTTTTTATTCCTTATTTCGACCGAGCTTCATATTAGCAGGTTAGAGAATATCATGGTGCAAGCAAGGTAACTTTCTCCTGATACTCTGTGATATTGATATCTGTAGTTCAACTGGAAATATTTTGTAATATTATGTAATTAGCTGAATCTTATGCAATTACTTATGTAGATATCCAAAGATTTGATTGTTTAGTGTTGTCCGAGCAGTGATTGTCAATACTCCAGTCACTAAGGTCGTTTATTCTGATAACCAAATTAGTTTGGTGAAGATGGTTCTATTGTATATATTATTTGCATTTGTAGGTTGGGTTTAGTGGAACTGGAGACGATTCATCTTATTACTTTGATTGAACTCAAAATTAGCGGATTATTTATCAACTTAATTTTGCCTTTTTGAGTTCATATGGCTCTAAACTTCTTTATGTAGGTTAGTTTTAAAACAGCTCTGCCTACAACTGTTATATGAACTACCGGTTATGATTCTTTGGTGGAAACATAGTTTATCATTTGCAATGAATAATTTCCAATTATATATGTTTCGTTTATAAGAAATAGAAAACCAAATATTTTTGTTTCGTTTTATTATTTTGTTGCATAAATAACATTGAGGCAACGATACAGAATACAGAATTTGTACAGTGCTTGATAATCTTTACTACTAATAATGAAAATTCCTTGAATAGGAATTCAACCGTGTCTTTTTGAAATACCAGAAATACCCCTCATTATAATAATGGAAATCGTTCGCTCTATCTTTACTACTAATAAAGAGAATTCATTGAATAGATTTACCCAGTGTCTTTTTGAAATTCCAAATATACCCTTTTACATCTTATAGAGAAATAGTATTCAAATATGGGAATATAGCCTGTTATTTTCTAAGTACAACTGTCAGTCTCCATGGAGAACTACAGTGTACGTTCACAAGATGAAGTATCCGAGTGTTTCATATTGTCCGTAATTTAGGTGGGAGTTAATTGGTCGAAGTCTCGCCAGATTCCGAGTTAGTATGAAGAATATATTGCAGTCTGAACAAAAAAAATAGCGGCTTCTGCACTAGCGGAGTTCAAATATGGGGATGTGTTAGCCTGTTATTTTCTAAGTACAACTGTCAGTCCCCATGGAGAACTACAGTGTGCGTTCATAAGATGAAGTATCTGAGTGTTCCATATTGTCCGTAATTTAGGTGGAAGTTAATCTGTCGAAGTCTCGCCGGATTCCAAGTTAGTATGAAGAAAATATAGCAGTTTGAATAAAAAAAATAGCGGCTTCTGCACTAGGCGGAGTTCAAATATGAGGATGTTGTGCCATGTTATTTTCTAAGTAAACTGTCAGTCCCCATGGAGAACTACAATGTGCGTTCACAAGATGAAGAATCCGAGTGTACCATATTGTCTTTAATTTAGGTAGGAATTCATCGGTCGAAGTTTTACCTGACTCCGAGTTAGTATGAAGAAGTTATTGCAGTCAGAACAAAAAAAATAGCGGTTTCTGCCTAGGCGGCGTTCAAATGTGTGGATGCTACTATCAAATCTACTTCCACAGGTACAAATAAAAATGAATGCACATTGTGGTTAAATGCAGGCCCACCTGGACGTGCATATGTACTCGTGTAGCATAATGCAACTAGCAATGTTTTCAGTTAAGTATTTCAAACAAATATATAGCTGCTATTTATATTGGATCTTCTTACACAATTTCTACATTAACGCCTCTTTATCATCACGCCGTAATTAGATTTGGATATCAGGATATTGTACTATCTTACTTACCTTGGACTACTCTCGTATAACATACTTGACAGTTTACATATTGTGTGTTCAAGCAATCAACAAGTGACATATAACATAGCCCCAAAATCTTGATGAACTTATGTATTCAAAGTGAAAATGGTTCATATCAATCATTCATTTATTATCCATCAATCAATACATACAAAGAATATATGTTGACCCTCATCCCCGGAAGCTGCACTTCTCTGTTTTGAGTTCTAATGCTACTTCCTTACCATGGTTAGTATGAATGATGGAATGCTAACCATTTGCTTTGAAACCCCATGAAGGGATTATAATTCATTGTTTTTTATGTCATCTAGAGGTTTTTATTAGAATGCACAAGTTTTACAAGGCTATTAAAGTAATGGATGCATGATAACATGTGTGCAATGGATGCATGTTGACACTTATCAAAAGTATAAAAGCAATGAAACATACATATCGTTAAACAATATAACTTCCTCTTAAGAAATTATAGAGCTAAAATTGTGGAGGACATTGAAAGCAGCAACATGTAACATCAGAATGATTGCATTTGTGTAAAATACTGTTTGGCGTCAATGGTGGTCGAGTGCATGATGGAGACATCTGGGTACATAAAAACCGAAGAGTAACACGTTTTCATGGAATAAAAAAGAATAAGACAAGATTAACATGCCATGAAACCTTTGGGAAAAAAAGTCACGTGACATTCTCTGTTTTCTCATAAACATAAAATTACATCAGAAACAAAGTTAAAGTAAATTCGAAACCATGCAATGGACAACAAGCAAAAATGGAAAATCAGACGGCTTAATGAAGGCGACCAGGTTACAAGTTCTTTTATGCAAGCACGGAAAACACTAGAAGCAGAAACACTATCAGGCCTTCATAATTATGATAGTGTTCAGCCCATCTTTCCTAACATAATTTGCAGGAAATTATTGACAGAACGTACTATGAGCAAACTGGATGAAGAAGTCGCTTATAATGAAACTAAAAAAGCAGCATTTCAGATTGACAATGGTAGCAGCCTATGGCCTGATGGAGTTGGACTGTTCATAAGAGAGATCAACCACACTATCTTTAATCCAGTCCCAAAAAAGAAAATGCACAAGCCATATCAGACTACCGTCCTGTTTCCTGCTGTAACGTTATGTACAATATTCTATCAAATGTCATATGCAACAGAATTAAGGGACCTCTGAATGAATTGATTTCCGCTAACCTGAGTGCTTTCATCCCAGACAGAGTTATTATTGAAAACTCTTTGTTTGCCATGAAATGGTTAGAACTTTCAATAGAAAGTGTTCAAACAATATGTGCCTAAAGGTAGATCTTCGAATAGCTTAAGACGAGATAAATGGTGGGTTCATCTATCACATGCTCTTACAAATGGGGTTCACTCACAATATCTCCTCTCTCATTTATCTCTGTATCACTTCTACTCTTACAAATGGGGTTCCCCATGTAGATTTATTAGCAGCAACAGAGGGCTTAGGTGGGGGAATCCACACTCTCCTACCTATTTTCCATTTCCATGGAGTATACCTCTATTATGTTTGACTTAAAACATATAAGTGGGAATTTAACTCCAATTTACAAATGTAACCCGGTGATTAATCATTTTCTATATGCAGACAACCTTTTAGTGTTTGCCGAATCAAACGTGAATAATGTTGCAACAGTTAAAGACATAATGGAAAATCCGAAGCATTTCACTGGCCTTGCAATAAATGAACAAAAATTTATGTTATATTTTAGTAAAGGTGCTATCATGAAGCTGAACATCTTGACATACTTGAAGTTCCAATTGGAAATCTTCCTGCAATCTATTTTGGAGTTTCTCTTAGCAGCAGTAAATCCAAAAGATTTCATTTTAACAAGTTAATCGATAAAATTAAACATAAGCTAGCTAGGTGGAGTGGTAGACTGCTATTTATTAGTCATAGACTTGAACGTATCAAAATTGTTATTCATTTACAATCTCATTTTGGATACAGATCTGTCAAATGCCTAAAGTAACAATAAATAAAATTGATATATTTTGTGTGTGTTCACTCAAACATAGACAAAGACTTTTGGTGGTGGAACTCCAACAACAATGGCTAGTTCAACATTAAATTTTCCTAGGAGATTGTTAAAAATGAAAGGAAAAAAACCTCACTAGACTGGTGTTATCATATATGGCAGCCAGGTTTGTTCCTAAAATGTCTACATGCACGCATCTATTCATTTTGGATAAGCTGAAGACAACGCAAATAGGCATGTTTTTATTGAACCCGCAAAGTGATCTACAATTATATATGCATAAATTTTCCTTCATTTTATTAGTATCTAATTTGCAATGTACTGAATCTGTGTATAACCAGTAGCATCACTTTTATCAAAACATAAAGGTGCACGAACATCAAAATCTGAAAGGCATTGTCGTCTACATCCAAATGACAGTGACAACAACTACAAATCCATGGTATTTCATAAATTCTAAAACGAACATAGACGCAAAACCATTTCAGAGCAAACTCAATGCATGTATCAACTAAAATCAAAGACGAGCTTTCTGACAGCAACACAATTATATTATGATGAAGTAGCTTTGCAATTTAAGATCTCAGTAGTTGAACGGCAGAAATATAAATTCTTACAAAGGAAATGGCGTTGTATTTTCAGGTGACGAGGAGCAAGGTGAAATTCCATCTTCGAAATTACACAGGCATGACAGAAAACGTCGAAGCTTTCACTGACTTCGGAAGTACTACAGGCATTGCAATCGAAACGACATTAAATTCCAGTTCATCTCTATAATCTCTACAATCGACAATCGATGTTTGCCTTCATCAATCTCAGACCTGCCTCAACAAGTTTTAGGTTATGGCAATCTCTTTGGCATCTAGTAGATCTCCAACAATCAAAGTTCCAAGCGGTAGCTACAAATTGAACAGTGATTGCAGTTTTTGAATTAGGAAAATTAGGGCTGTGGAGTAAATTGAAAAGACTGAATAAATTTTTTTTTTAAGTGGAATAGTTTGAGAAGAAGAAAAAGTAGGCAAATTCTACTGCAACCCACTAAATTGATTAGTAGCCCCTTAATTTTAATAAAATTAAGAAGACAAAAATACCTTTCATCAACTACGTACGTTCTTTCCTTTTTTTCTCAGTCACATTTCTCAGTTCAAAACAGTTAAGTCAAAAACCCTAATTACAAATCAATATTAAAAAATTATTCATATTTCAGTACCAGCGAATGGAGAATGTAGAAGATAATCAATCGTTGTCGCTGTCGCAGCAGGTAATTGGGTTATTTTTGAAAAGTAGCAATTTTTTTGAAAGCAAATCGTAAACCCTCGATTTTGTGGAATGTAACAAATTCACGTAGAAACCTTACTAGGATCAGTATATAACCACGTGGAGAAATTACGTGGTTTATTTCAATACCACGTATAATAAATACGTGGTCTGTTTGGCGTCCACGCGGTGTTTATCCGTTGTTAGTTATATAACCACGTAGTGGTATTGCGTGGTAGACTGTTTTTTTTTTTCTGTTTTTCCTTTTTCATCGTTCGACACTTGGTTTATGCAGATTATACCATATTCCAGTGATGAAGAAATAAGCGAAGAAATAGTGCTTGATTATTCTAACGAGTTTACGACTTATGACGTAAGTTTAAATTGCATTTCTTTTGATTAAATCTATATTACCTACATTTTATTTAACATTGTTAATGCAGATATTTCCTTCTCGACAAAAGTTGATTGATTGGGTTCGTGATACTGGAAAACGACTTGGTTTCGTTATCATAATATTGAAATCAGATACTGGTGCTTCAAGCAAAAACCCAAGAATTATGTTTGCTTGTGAACGAAGCGGTGTGTATAAGAAGCGAAAAGAGATAAGCCCGAAGAACCTTCGAATGACTGGTACAAAAAAATGCAATTGTCCGTTTAGACTTAAAGGTGAGAAACTCCATACTTTAGATGATTGGAGATTGCATGTTGTGAATGGTGTTCACAATCATTCAGAGTTAAAAAATGAGGAAGGCCATTCGTATATTGGTCGACTAAATGAAGAAGAGACCAAATTAGTTGTTGAGATGCACAGAAACATGGTAAAAGCAAAAGAAATTTTACACACCATTAAAAGAAATGATCCTACAAATCGTACCACCATCAAAACAATTTATAATGTTATACGAGCACAAAATTCTATTGAGCGGGCAGGGCGTTCACAAGTTCAATATTTGCTTACTAAATTGACAGAGTTTCATTACTTTGAATGGCACCGTAAGACATTAGATGGAACAGATATTATTAAAGATATATTTTGGGCGCATCCTACCAGTTTGGATTTTTTACGTACATTTCCTCGAGTTATCATACTAGATTGCACATATAAAACCAATAGGTATAGAATGCCTTTGCTTGAGATTGTTGGTGTTACTTGTACAGATCTTACATTCTGTATTGCGATTGCGTATTTAGTTTCTGAAACCGAGGAAAATTATACATGGGCCTTAGAACGGTTGAAATCTGTTTTGATTGATTGTGAAGTGGAATTGCCATCAGTCTTCGTTTCTGATAGGGAAATAGCACTAGTTAATGCTATTGGTGTTGTTTTCCCAAATTCTGCACATATGTTATGCACATGGCACATTAAAAACAATGTTCTAACTTTTATGCAAAAAAGAGTGAAAGGAATGGAGCTTGAGGAGAAGAAGTCATTTTTATTTGATTGGAATGAACTTGTGTGTTCAAAAAATTTAAGCGCTTACAATGAGAATCTACAAGTGTTGCATGAAAAGTATGGGAATCATACTTCACTGTTGAAGTATATTCACGAGACATGGTTGGATACATACAAAGACCGATTTGTTCAAGCGTGGACAGATGACTACAAGCATTTTGGAAATTATACTTCTAATCGGTAATTTTGTTTAATAATCATGTTCATATTTATTCAACATAGTAATTACTGTTATATTACTCGTATGCATGTGTCATATGCAGGGCCGAATCCGCGCATTCAAAGTTAAAAAAACATTTAGCCAGTTGTCAATGTAATTTCGAACAAGCTTGGACGAAGATGCATTCACTCTTGGAACTCTCGTTTACTGAACTTAAAGCATCATTTGAGAAAAGTTTAACAACAGTAAAACACATATTTCATATACGGGAGTTCAAAAATTTACGAGGCTTCATTTCTATCAAGGCACTTGATTTGATACATTCAGAATTACAGAGAATACAAGATGTTGGCGAGGAAGAATTGTTATGCGGATGTGTCGTTCGTAGAACACATGGATTGCCTTGTGCGCACGAGTTAGCACGTCTTGGGCCTGGTACCGCACTATCGCTTGACATGATTGATATTCATTGGACAAGACTTCATCTAGTAGAAATAAGCGGAAAGAACGATGTGGGGATAGTAGAAAAAATGGAACTCCTATTAAACGATGTGAAAAAGATGGAAACTCCTTACCAAATGCAAATTTATAAGAAGATTTTGGAAGTTGTTCAACCACGTACGTCCTCTCTCGCATCTCCAAAAAGCAAAATAAAGACACGTGGTAGAGAGAGGAAAAAACGTGCTAATACTTCAACCAAAAGGACTCCTTCGGCATTTGAGCTTGTCGAAAGTGTTTATTCTCAAAGTTCGTCTACTTCAAAAAAGGCTCGTGTCGATAAACTTCCTATTCGTAAGCCGAAAAAGGTATGTTTAATACATTTTAATTGAACATGCATTTGAATATAAGTTATGTACTTATTTACGACAACATTTTTTTTCAGTTGGAAGAACTAACTGAAGGCATGAGAACTTATGTGCATCAGATACCATTGGAGTTGAAGGCTTTTGTCACTGATATTATAGACGTTAGAGCGGATGGTAACTGTGGGTATCGATGTGTGGCTGCTTTGCTTGGTTTGGGCGAATCAAGTTGGAGCCAAGTAAGGAGAGAGTTATACGAAGAATTATATGAAAATCAGAGTTTATACGATCGTGTTTTCATAGAAAATGGTAGAAGTACAAATCTTCTCAGTAGCCTTAAGCATGAAGATGAAGGGTTTGCGCCGGTGGAAAAGTGGATGTCTATGCCCGATGTTGGTTATATTATTGCAACTAGGTATAACGTTGTAGTATTCACCATTAGCGAAAGACTTGTATTGACAATACCTCCATTGAAAGGAAAAGTGCCACAACCAATACAGCGTATGGAAATTGCAATAGCTTTCGTTAACCAAGATCATTTTGTTCAGGTAAACATCTTATAGATTAATAAAATTCAAAATAATTTCATTTATTTTCAAACCTCTTGACTCATGACTCATGTCTTGTAGGTAAAACTAGAGCCCAAACACCCGGTTCCTCCCATTTATTCAAAATGGTACACAGTTCGTGATACGGATGCCAGTAAATGGGAGTATATTTACAACGATAGAAGACAAGCTTGGGATGAAAGAAATGCATTTGCAAATTGGAAATGAAGTGAATGTACTTTGTCTGGAAAGTTAGTGAATGTAGTTTGTAGTTTGTTTGCAAAACGATGTTTGAAAATTAAGTGAATATACTTTGTTTGGAATGTTATTGAATGTAGTTTGTTTGGAAAGTTATCGAAATTTTTTTTTGGTTTTCTGTTAGCACCACGCACTGACAAGACGTGGTTTGTAAACAAACCACGCACTGACAAGACGTGGTTTGTAAACAAACCACGCACTGACAAAACGTGGTTAGTTAAGAAACCACGTCTTGTCAGTGCGCGTTGAAAAACAGAAACTCAAAAAAAATTCTTCAAAACAAATCTGCGTGGTTTCTTAACTAACCACGTCTTGTCAGTGTTTGGTTTGTTTACAAACCACGTCTTGTCAGTGCGGGGTTTGTTTACAAACCACGTCTTGTCAGTGCGTGGTGCTAACAGAAAACCAAAAAAAAATATTTGACCCAGTATACATCAGCTTATAACAATTTAAACAACACATACGCATCATGAATATACCATAATCATTAACAGTCAAATACCATTAGCATTCGAATAATCAGTACATATCATAACCGTTCAACTACAAATTAAAATACCATATTCATTTCATTACATACAACAACCAAAATACAAAACAATCTAAACTTGGACACTAAACTTGATGTCGGATGTAACGTACAACAGCAGCTCGGACACTATCAAGTTGAGGATTAGCTTCATTCCAAAGGCCATGCACATCATGAAGAGTCTGAAAAAAAATAAAGTTAAATGGAGCATATTATAAACTGAAATTATATAGTGAAGCGAACTGAAACATACCGAGTACAGTTGGTTATAGGTAGGTTGAAAATGTGAAGCTCCAACCCTCACATCAGCAGGTAAGTATACAGGATTGTGAACCCGTAAGACACTATGATCCCTATACCATTCCGTATACTCATCAGTGCAACTAAGCATAGACTGGTTGAGTGGTATTGATCTACGTCCTTCCGCAATAACATGGTTATACCAATTGTCCCATATACTTTCCAAAAATTGATAACGCACCCGAGTGTATGTAGTCGAAGTTGAACCTCGACGTGCAGTTGTTGCTACGGGAGGAATAGGAGCCGTGGGAATGTTCTGAACTCTACCAAACTGTCTAAGTACTCTATCAGGATGATATGGCTCCACGACATTTAGGAAGAGAATGCAACCACTATACCAAGATATAGCGTGAAATGGATGATAGTGTCGTGCAAAGACGTAAGGATCAAAAATAACCTATTCAATTATGTAATTTATCAAAATTAGTTTTAGTAAATAAACTGTTGATCATGACATGCATCTAATCATACCTATTGTTATTATAAAAGTACTGAATGAAGATAATAACCTGTTCAATTTGAATAGTATCAAGGAATATACGAAGATCGATTACTGATGCACCACAATTTGTAGATGGATTCCATCGAGCGGCACGGGGTAAACTCTCGTAGTACAGATTGGTGGAAGGATGAAAGCATGGAAAGTGCTCAAATATCCATGACTCAAGTAAACAAAGAAATCCTGCAATCTGTTTCACACCCATACGAGTCGCTAATCCAAGCTGCCTGTAGAGAAAAGCAAGTGTTGCTGAACCCCAAGAGTAAGTGTTGACAATGTCCAAATTTTTTAGTGGATCCAGTAGCGATATGTGCACATGAGACTTGCTTTTGTCAGCAAACAGTGTGTTGCCAACCAAAAATAAAAGATAAGCACGAGCGGCACGCCTAATTGCCCGATCAGTCCACTCATCGCTCACATCTTCAAATATACCATGTAACGTAGACAAACTTAGTTTATATCCAACCCTCTCATTCATTTCCAACCTAGCTTGTGCTTTAGATAGACCAAGGTACTTAGAAACAATACTAACCGCTTGTTCCATTTCATATGAATTACTCTGTATAGGTTTACCTTCGACTGGTATGTGTAATAAAGAAGCTACGTCGTCAAAAGTAATAGTCATCTCACCGAATGGTAAATGGAAGGTATTAGTCTCAGGATACCATCGTTCTACGAAAGCTGATATCAGATTCCTGTTAACACTCTTGTAGCAAGTGCTAACAATAGAAGATAAGCCAGACAAGTCAATGATGGCTTTGAATCTAGTAGCATTATCCGGAATCCTCCACTCCGATGCCTTTTGTGCATGGTTGACACAAGTGAGCAGTGGTCGTTCCTACACATATAAAATTTACATTTAATAAAAGAAGTAATAAATTGATTGTTTAAATAATAGCCACATACCTGCCCAGTCCATATCAAATAAGCAACATGAGTGTCAAACTCTCTAATCACATCAGTGATTTTAGGACCACCTTTCTCGTTTACAGCTTCTTCATCTTCAGCTTCTTCCTCATCATCTTGACCTGTCTCTGTCTCGGCCCCTGTGTCATCTTCATCTTCATCTTCATCTTCATCTTCTCTCGATGAATCCGAACCATCTCCATGTTCCTCATCTCTAACATCTTCTTCTTCTTGCTGCTCTTCAACTTGCCTTGTATCAATCTCATACTCGGTTGTGTCACCCTCAGCCCTATTATCGTTCTTGTCTGCACTTGTACCTTCGGCTCCTTTCCCAGTTCTTCGTTTTCTTTCTGAAGCCGTCATCCGTACTCGACCCATCTGTAAATAAGCACGACAAAAAAAAATTACCCATCTGTAAAAGTCCAAGAAGCGAATGTAAATGATATGGTTACTAATATTTCCAGGCTGCCACGCACGGTCACCCATCTTTGTAAATCTCATTTTTTTTTTAAAAACTCCAGGCTGCCACGCACGTATACTACGTGAAAAATAGAAAAACCACGCAGGAATAGTGCGTGGAAAAAATAATAACCACGCAAAGTTGTTACGTGGAAAAAATAATAACAACGCAAAGACCTTACGTGGTTACTAATATTTCCACGCATCTCTGCTGCGTGGTAACCTGATCTCAACACTTACAATTTAGTTTTCCACGTAGAGATCTTACGTGGAAACAATTTTTTCCACGTAGTTTCCCTACGTGGTTTGGAATTTTTCCAAAAAAAAAACTTCTTTTGCTGAAACGGATTAAACACTTGATTTAGAAATCAATCGAACCAATGCTCGATTCAGTAATCAACTCAGTAGCAACTCGATCCATTACTTAGTAATCAGTAGTAAATCGATTGAACAAGAAGAAGAAGCTGGCAGAAATACTTACATCGGTGGAGGTTGGAGGTTCGATCGCTGGAGCGGAAGAAGAAGCTGGAAGATGAAGAAGAAGATGATGCCGCGAAGACGATGCCGTCGAACTGGAGGAGGAAGATACGCGTTTGGGGTTTTTTCACGTGAAAGCTGGAAGGGTAATTTTGGAAAGAGGGGGGGCTACTAAGCTATTTTATGGGTATACGGGATTAAGTGATTTTTAGGGGGCTACAAAGTAAAACATCGTGTTGCAATAGAATTTGCCGAAAAAGTATTAAAGGAAATTTGAACGGCCACAAAAAAAATTTAGCAAAAATTTCCACGAATTACTGGCGGGAGAATTTGCCGCGTTTCTTTGTTTATTTTTATATTGTAAAATTAACAACAGTTGCACAGAATTTAAAACGCCACCAATTAATGCAGCTAAAAATAGTTTTTTCTTGTAGTGCCCTTAATTTTAGTTACATTATTTAGGAGATTTAATAGATAAATTAAATAGAATAATGTAAATATTTAAGTGGTTAAGAGATTGAGATTTGTAAAATTATAAGGTAGTTGGGCGTTAAGTAATGTATAAACAAATGAAAATTTAAAATGAAGTAAGAAGGGGTAATAAGATAAGGCCAAAATAGGAATATGTTATGTTCTTATACCCTTAACCCTTATCCCATTTACATTTACAAAGTTCACAAACAAAACTAAACATAGAGCTTGGCTGGCCACCATTAGAAGGAATTAAAAGGAAGATAAGCAAGGAAGTAAGTAGGAAGCTTAAGCAAATTAATCCAAGAGCAAATCTCAACCTCCTTAACAACAAGCTAAGGTGAATAATAATTCTTACACCTCATTTTTATTGTTTTCGGTTTGTATTTAAGATCCGAATTGGTTTTGCAAATTACATGCCATGATTTGTTTGCTTAAATGAATATATATGCGTGTTGATGAATTATTATGCTTTATATAGATTATATGATATGTTTTGATTTGGAAAACCTACTAAACGACATCCATATGACTTGCGTTTTTGCTATATAGTCAAAAACATTATTTTAGAGATGGGTTTCAAGTTTCATAATTTTCTAAGTTTTTGTGGATTTATTATGAATTTTCTAGGAAGGAAAATGGTTAAATTGGGTTTAAATTATTTTCGGCTGTTCTATGTTAGCTTTGAGGTCTGAAATTTAAATATGTTAGAAAACGTATAAAAAGTGATTTATGAGAATTTTTGGAGAATTTTCCTAAGTAAATTATTATGGGTATAAAATTATTTAAGGTATGGGACTTAAATATTTTACATGTTCCGAAAAGGAGAAGGGCCAATTTGCTAAATGTTTTAAGTTGTTAATTACTGAATTCGGCAGCACTTTTAGAAAAATATTTTAAAAAGAATTGGCAACCAATTATATGTTGACAAATAAGGCAAGTTAGTTGGAAAAAGTACCTTAAAAGGCTAATTATCAATTTTGCAAGATTTTACTGCTTTGCCACTTCCATCAGCTATCTTACGCCCCATACTTCTGCCCCTAACAATGTCGAAACCAATACACATGGTATCAATGCTTTGGTACGTAGTGGACTGGAGAAAGGCGGAAGGTATAGAGTCGAAACAATGCTTTCGAAGTGGTGGAAGTAGCCCTTATAAACTTGGAACTATTTTGGTTACAAATGAGGCTTTCGAAGGAGTTATACTAGCTTTCGACTTAGATAAATATGCCTTTGTTTTAGAAAAAATGGCTTTCAATAGGGACCGCCTTTTTATTTTAAAATGAAGCTTTCGAAGGGGTTCGAAAACAATGCTGCTGTATTCAACCCTTCGAATCAATGCTTTTGAAAGGGTGCTTTTGTCTTTAAACTTTGAAGCTGCTTCTCCATGCTTTCGAAAGGGTTGGTTTCAAAACCATCCACTTTCTTTTACTTAGGAATAATGATTTCGAAAGCAATGCTTTCGCCCTAGTTCTTTACGACCTATATTTATATTAAAAGTTAAACCCCAAAGGTTTCGAAAGGAATGGTTTCAAATGGTTTCGAAGCTATCACTACACCATAAACGATATTTTGATACGGCTAAAAGCCGTATGTAATCTTAATAGATACGGCTAAAAGCCATATCAAAATATGCCGAGCTTAATATTTTGATACGGCTTTTAGCCGTATCTAATTGACAAATAGGTAGCGTCTAATGAACCAATTAGATACGGCTAAAAGCCGTATCTAATTAGTCAATTAGATATAGATATATAATCAATATCCAATATATAATATTATAGACCTATTCATATCCAATATATAATATTATAGACCTATTCATATCCAATATATAATCAATAATCATTCCGAGACATCAAAACAAATAATATTATAGACAATGCATATTCAAATGATTCAATAATCCGCATTGTAGTGTGTAATAACTTAACAATATCATTACATAATATCATTACATAATACTAGCATTTAGCACATTAATATATCGCAGTAGCGGATACTAGAAAACACTATCGCTCCAGTACCAAGATCCAAATACACAACAATAATACAAATGTATCACATTACTACATAATACAAATACACAACAAGCCTCTGTTATACTGTGTTGTTACGGCAGCCACTGCACAATGCAAAGCCAAAGAGCTAACTCCTCCAGCCCAAAACATCTACACAAGCAGAAAGATGGATAAGAAACTAAACTGGAGCTCCTTTTCCAATACAACAGTGGGAGCATAATCTGAGAAATGGAAACCATAGTGGAACAAACGTAATGAGAAAGTAATAGGGCATCAACACGTAAGCCTATAGCATTATAAGCTAAAATTTAAATTAACTACATGGGGTCAATTTAGTAAAAATCATTTTATTGCATCTATACTTAAGCCTATAGCATCTACAGCTGCAAACCCAGACTTCAGTTTAACCCTTTTTTTATGAAAAAAATAGATCATTGGGCAATGAAAATTTCAGCGTCCAACATAAAGCCACTAATGACATTTAGTAGAAAGGAGCATGGTATGTGAAAAAATATACATACATCGTTTATTTAGGGAAAATGGTTGTCTTCGGCGATGGGTTGATGAAGATAGATCAGAAGGTGTTGTGTGACAGCATGGTGAATTAAGAGCGTCTTTTGATGAATCAATGTGGTCAACAGGCAAGCTGCCATTAAATTCAACAACAGCTTTTAGAACCCTTGTTTATGGAATGACCATTTTACGACAATGTTACAGAAATAATTGTTAAAATTTTAATGTTTGATTTTTCTATTATATTTCCGATACAAATATGTTGTTTTGGTTATAGCATTTGTTTCAATATCAAGTAAGATGGGAATTATGCATGCATCTAAGGAGGAAATGGTAGTCAATTAGAAACATGATACAAACTTGGAAAAAGAAAATGGAGATTGGTCGAAATCAATTGCTCTAAATAATATTATCAATGAAACTACAGAACCAATAAATGGATACAATAAAGATACTAGCACTTAATCACTACGGGATCTTTGTCCTCTCCTGCCTTTTCATTTTAAAAGTAGCCAGAAGTTGCAAGATAACAAACATAAATATTCTATTGCATACAGACTCAATTGACTTAGCATTGCATCTATAGGAGATATCTAAAATTCATTGAAAAGGAAAAATACCTCATAAAGGTGTGCCAGGCAAAGTGGGGTAGAGCCATCTTCAAGAGCACGATAAATAAAAATTCCGATGAGTGGAAAAGCTTCTTAATTTTGAAAAATAAGAAACAACCCAACTCGTACTTGTCACAAAGTGCATTTCCATATAGTATCTCAAAATTTCAGTACAAGTAAAATCGAAATTAATTTGATTGAGAAAAGTATTTGTAGAAAACATACATCCAAGGGATCATCAGTGATCATCAATTCATATATAATTTCATACATCACCAACACAAAATATAAAAACAAGAAACAAAATAAAATGGAGGCTAGGTTTTTACAAAAGCAAATAACATCTAGAGTACAACACCTAAACTCTAAAGATGAACAGATAATTTATAAGTCAAATAGTTAAAGAATTATAAAGCACTAATGATTATAATATAATAATAAAAAGCAAAAGATATTAGAAAATATTTTCTAACATTTGAGTTGAAAGATTTTTTTAGAATATATACTACATGATTTGATAAAAAAGTTGTGAGCAAAAGTGAAGAAATATAAAACCGAACAAGCTCAGAAGTGCTAAGCTCAGCGTGCCCACGGTGCATTTCGACCATTGATTCTATTGATTTAGTCAATGATTGTTGGGACAAAGCTTACTGTAATAAAACAAGTTATAAGAAGAGTTTTATTCTTTAATCTGAAATGCTGAAGGGATTATCCATGTCGAGTCTCTTTTTTAAACCATTTGACCTTAATAAAAAATACTAATATAATCATTAGTTGATTCTATCTTGTTGTTCTAACAATAAAAAACGTGAAGGGCAAGATTCGAAGGTAGTATTCACTGAAAGCTAATAGTTTATATGTACTTGGTCGAACAACAAAAGAGAATCAACCTAGAAAAACCTCTCTAGATACATGCTCCATCATTACTATGTTACAGGATATGCTTAACCATCCAATAAAACCACGTGTTTGCATTAGATAAAACTTCTAGAGAAAGAGAAATGAAGAGTAATAACACATCAGTAATTTGTAACTGCTAAAGCAGGACCATGGATGAACATCAGGCATCAACAATTCGACGATCAACCTTAACTTGATGTGCCACATCATCATTTGCATCCACTCTAAGATATTATAATTAAACGGGGATCATATAGCAATCATCAAACAATAATTTAGATACTAAAAGACTATGTTATTTTCTAAATTAAAGAAATTGCAAAAGCTCATTAATGACTTTTAGTCTCGTCGATTTGTTTCCGCAGCCCTACATAAACAAAACAGTACATTTCCACTTCGACTTTCTCAAATATGAAAAAGCAAAACACTACATGATATCCTAAAACTTAATATATAAACTAGCCTAAGTTCACAACTCGATTACATGATTCAAGCTACTTGATCGTTCATAATATAAATTGTTTAGTAAAGAACAATATAATTTATTAAACAATTAACTTCCTTGTAAGATTTATACGCATGCCTTTTTCATGATCGTTTTCTGTTTTCCTGTACGACCTAGAATTTTGTAGTATGATTTTAAACATTTAATTAATTTTAAATAGTTAAAATATATGGACTATTTAAATTTCAATAAATGGAACTCAAAATATAGGGTTTATTTTAAACATTAGCACCAAACTATTTCCAAAACATTTGCCATTACAACGGCGCCATTTTGTAGCACCGGAGTAATGTCTATGCATTACCCCTCTCCTGATACTTGGCTTGCGCCATTAACAACAATTTTATCCACTTATACAACAATGTCAGAACAATATACAACATTAGCACCAAACTGTTTCCAAAACAATTGCCATTACAACGGCGCTATTTTGTAGCACCGGAGTAATGTCTATGCATTACCCCTCTCCTGATACTTGGCTTGCGCCATTAACAATAATTTTATCCACTTATACAACAATGTCAAAACCATATACAATGTCAGAACCATATACAACATTAGCACCAAGCTGTAAATTATGCAAGGAGATCAAAATAATACAAAATAGCATAAGATTGACTATTGTATTAGACATGGTATTATTAGTTTTTTTAATTAGACATGGGGCTACTCAGCAAAAAAACTGGGTTTCTTCATTTTTTTCAAATTACATGGGGTTACTCAACAAATTCACGAGTTCAAATAGAATTTGCCTAGAGAAAATAAAGACCAAGTAGACTCTGTGTACATGGTGCTCTTGCCATGCCATGTACAGTATGTTGTATTCAGTTTGATCTTCTCCAATGTTGAGTGCAGAAGTGTAGGGGTAGTCAAATGCATGGGTGTTGCATATTATACATACGTAGTGTACTGGTTTAATGGATAAAAAAATCCAATCATATTACTTATCCAAAATATACTTTTGCTGACCACGTTCATTTGAAGATTACAGCAGAACCTACTATAGATCGAACAATATATCATATCCGCTTTATATTGGTGTATGAGTCATGTATCACATCCAATTTGTATTGCCAGTTAAACTGTTTTTTGGCTCATCACAATCATTCAGAGATTAAGCTAGGATGTCAATTGCTATGGTCGCCAATCTACAGCTCGTTTTGTTAATTTAACCCTTTTATTTTGCTTTAAATGGATGTTTTATAGTGCATACGGTGCTGTGAATGGTAGGGCTCAAAATGAATGGTCACCAACTAATGAGATGCTTTCAAAGAAACACCAACACAGGTGTTTTTTACATCACCTTATGAGGAAAATAACTTATAAGTTACTTATGTAACTTTTATATGTTTGTTAACTACATAAAATTTTGACTTTGCCAACAAATCAATAAGACATAACTTGCTTATTTCATTTTGTATCTTTTACAAGTAAATTAGCCAACATTTCAACTTATATCTAAACACTTCTATTATCTCATATTCATGTGAATCAACGCAAAAGCTATAACTTTAAACTATTTTAGGTAGTTGTAGTAAAAGTTGTTCCCAAACAGGTTGTAAATACAGCAACTCAATCTTACAAATAACAACATTAACCGAGCTTCGAGGCATTCGTTAATAGAAATTATGGTTACAGCATAAAAACTTGTAAACAAATATAACCAATCAGTTCAGTGCACAAGATGGGTACCCAACTTCTCTCGAAAACACTTCGAAAGATTTGCGATAACAAGATAATATTCTTTAATTCATCAAATGGGTATGCAAAACCTAAGAATACGGATACCCACCAACGATAATTATACAGCAAAACAAAAAAAGGTGAAATTATGACAAGTTTAAACTGAAAGACTTTGATGTTTACCTCGACACAAGAGAACTATCTCGATGAAAGGAACGACCATTAAGGGTGAAAATGAAAGCTGGAAATAAAAAAAAGGAGGGAGGGTGTGCGTTTTGGGGAAAATTTTCCCATGAAAAGAGGCACAGATTTTGATACGGCTATAAGTCGTATCAAATGTTAATACGGCTTACAGCCGTATTAAATAATATAGATACGGCTATAAGCCGTATTAAAATTTGATACGGCTTATAGCCGTATCAAATGTGCCGCCTAAGGTTGCGCCAAAATCCTATCTGTGGTGTAGTGTATGTCCCACAAACATTTACTTGAACCCAATACTTTCGAAGGTTATGTTTTAAGTGAGGAATTTTAATGCTTTCGAAAGGTACATAATGTAGGTATCGAATGGGAGGTACCCAATGTTTTCGAAAGGTTTAGTTTGAGTAATTAAGTGAAAGGTTTCCAATGCTTTTGAAAGGCAAATTTAAAGGGTTTTGAAAAGAGGATGTCTAAGGTTTTAATAAAACTTTCGAAGGGTTAGTCTCAATGATTTCGAAAGGTCTATTTTAAAGGTTCTGAAAGGTATGATTTGGCATTTCGGCCTAGTGTTTCAAGGTAAAGTAGTTAACTTATTTGGAAAGGGATACTTTTAATGGATTCGAAAGGGAATGTTTAAAGCTTTAAACAAAGGTTTCGAATGGTTTCTTTGGCTTCATAGCCTAAGATCTTTTAAGTTAAAAAGGGTTTTTAATTTACTTTGGAGGGATAGATAATCCCATAAGATTTCATCAACATTGTTTTATGTAAAGTGTGTGTGTGTGTGTGTATCATGGCTTAAGTGTTTTGAGAAAAGCAAAGTATATGATTTCCTTGTTTTATAAAAGTGTGATTTCAGGGGTAAATCATTTGTAAAGAGTGTTTACAAGGAAATAAAGTTTTGACAGGGTAATTACCCTAAGACAGGAAATAAAATATAAAAAGGGTAGTGAACTCTAAGTTTATGATTCAAATATTATAAGACTGGACATGACTGGTGTAGGGTCGCGCCCTATACTTTAGCTATTAGCCCCTAGCTAAAATAAGTCCAAAATTCTAGTGTGCAGGGCTTGTCATGGATGGGACTAAATTGAGGTTACACACCGAAAGGAATATACAGCGAAAGATAGGTTATTTGTAAGCCCGCAAAACCATTAGATTCAGTTGATCCTAGAAAAAGAAAATTTAGGGCAGTTAGCCCAGAAATTAAGGGTAGTCAACCCAGAATTGTGTCTAACAGAAGTTAGATTTTTGGTTATGTTTGGAAGGTCCGAGTCAGCCGGTGGTTAATAGTCAACCAAGTAAAACTACAGTATGGACAGATAGTCCATTGATTTCCTGACTTTTATGCATATGTATATACTTTCTATTATTGTTTCAATTAGTTTGATTGCATGATTCTGGTTTGCAGAACATATGTTTTTAAAAGGGACATTAATGAGGGGAAACTTGTTCCGCTAAGCAGTGTGGTCTCACTTAATATAGAATAACCGAGATGTATAGTATTATTCACACTAGGCTTTATGTCTAACTCGAAGTTTATGTTTTCCCCTTAAACTCTCGGGTGCTCAAAATTAATTTGAGTAGATTGAGTGTTAAGGTTTTACAGGTTTAGTAGGTGGATGAATAAACTTCTGAAGACGTGCAGAAGGAAAAGATAGCTATATAGGAGTTATTTATTTTTATTTTAGATGTGTTGTATGCAAGACTGTTATGTCTATTTAGTACTTTGATCGTCTAAGAGGGCATCTTCATATGTCGCTCTTGGCGTAATTTTTAATAATTATATTTGATCGAAACTTGGGAAATCGTTGGGATTATGTAATTGAATATGAAATATGGTTTTGAAATGTAATGAGAAAAGTAGTTTCTGGAATCTGTGATTTTATTTCATATTCACGTGCTTCTAATATTATGGATAATATTGACATTACCGTATTTTGTCACTGAAAGTTAATACTACAGATGACTGCAGCATCTGTAGCGCTTAGCTTCGGGCCTCAAGATAGGGGATGTTACAAGGAGACAGCATGAAACAATTGTTATTATTTAATCCGACCCTAATTGGGTCTAGGTTCAATTAATACCCAAAGCCCATCTAACAATTGACTACCTAGCAGTAAACCTATAGTGGTATACCAGTTAACAAGTTTTGGCACAACTTGAACCTTGAACGGGACTATAAAAGTCACATCCTAATTCCCCATGTTGCCTTCTTTTGTTCCTCCTTCCTCAACAAGCTGAACCGAATCTCCATCCTCCTCCTCCTTTAAGTATCAGCCTCTCTCCTCCATTCCTCTTCAAGGCGATGTCGTGTTTCCCTACGAGTAGCAACCTTACCTCCCCCTCGTGCTGGTTTTTCATGTTAGACCTTCCCCCTCCGCAACTCTAGGTCTAAACCTTATTTCCACTCTCCGACCACTTCTTTGCCCAAGACACCATTCTGCGCTGCCTGTTTTTTCTCGCATCATTATGGTCTCAACCCTCAAGAGGCCGCTTGGCTGGATCGGAATTAATAGAAAGGTTTCGTCGCTTTTAGGCTAGAAGTGTTATTCGTTATGGTAGGATTTGCACCGATCCTTCGCTTTGAGACCTTTGAGTGGGAATATTACCCGTGCCGCATCTACCTTTTCGATGTCCTGTTGGCGTAGAATTTCGATGGAGGAAACAGTTTGATTCGTTTGGAGGTGAAGGGTGTCTTGATAGAGCTGACTAATAATGATCTCTATAAGATTTTGTAGACCTCCACGAAGGACGTGGACTTGGATAATTTTGAAGTGACTGACTCAAAAATTTTGCAGCAGATCTTTTCCCGAGAAGTCGTTGTTTGGAAGATGGATAATCTATATTAGACTGCCCGTTAGGTTGTGCACGTCATTCAGCATAACATCATCCCTAAGATGGAAAGTTACGACCGGATTTATATCATGGCGCCGAAGACCACCTATGCTAGTATTGGCAGCATCACCATCAATTGGGACTGCACCCTTATGATGCAATTTGTTGATCAAGGATTAGCACTCCACAGAGTCACTTTCCGTATTTTAACCTATCCACTCTTGTCATTAGGTAATACGGGTGAACTTCCATTGAGAGGTAGTTTAATGGAAGGTTCCTTCTACCAATATTAGATCCTTCCTTAGAAGATGGCAATTCTGAAACCGTCAGTAACACCAGCAGTGCTAGTGGCACGAGAGTGGATGTAAAGCCATCATGCTACGATCATTCAAGGGTCACAGTAATGGATCGAGCTCCAGCTGCGGAGCAAGGCATCTCATAGTCTATAGGCATTATTTTAGGATTTATGGTGTTGTTGTCTTTTCCCTTCCAGCATTTTTTCTTTTCTTTTAAGTTGTTTGGGTTGTAACTATTAGTTGCCTTTTGTAAAAGGCACACATAATATTATGTGATCCAATTTATTTACTGTGTTATTGTTTTGGACATGCAAACCGCTCTTATATATGCATAGTGAAGAAGCAGCATAAAGGAAATCTCATAAAAAAACACTTAACTAATAGTAAATGCAATATAAGAATGGAAGTTTAAAATTGTTGGAAAATTTTAGCGAAGGACATGATAAAGTTTTTTGGTATCACGGGTCATTACTCATGTTCCTTAAAAGCTAAAATTTTTGGGTAATTGGGCATGATGACCTTTTAAATAAATTGTCAAGTTTTATGGGTAAAGGTTAATTGTAAAATTTTAGAATTTGGTTTATGTGTTTAGCGCATAATCGACTTCCGACTAGGTTTAAATTATGGCTTAAATTTTCAAAATTTTTGAAAAGGAAATCTTTTGAAAAGCTTCTCTTTTGAAATTTTTTTTACATTTTACTTATTTTTGTCTCTTAATTATTTTCATAATTTTTGTCCAAAAATTTGATTTGAAGGGAAAATGTGTCTAAATATTTTGAGATTTTATTTTTCAAACGACGTACAAATTTGAAAAGTGAGAAAGATTTTTGTGAAATATTTGATTTTGAAGGCTACATGTTAAGCATTGGAAAGGCAAATCGAGTTATAATTTGCGAATTTAGTAGTGCATAGGATCGATAATGCGATAAATGCAAGTGGTAATAAGAAAATGAAGTTTTAGCCTTAGAATTTCTATTTTTGTACCTTGTCGACGACGCGCGTGAGTCTATTTTTAGACTCAATTTCGTTTTAGTGCCTAAAAATAAGCCTCCTTATGCTTTTTGTGCGTGAAAAATATGAAGTAAATCCGGGGCAGCATGAAAATTTCCACTGTACTACAGGAATAGGAAGATTATAGAGTGATAAGAATGTTAAATTCTCCCCCTAAATTCCTTTTTTCGGCAGAGAAGTAAAGTTTAGAAAGAGATTTTTTGACGTGTTAGATTTTTGAATGGTAGGAATTGGTTGCTTCATACTTCATTCATAGGAGTATAGGGTTTTGGTTGAAATTTTTTTTCAAAAGCTGCATACATATAGAACTGCCAGTATACATATAAGTTGTTTGCATCATATTTTTCAAAAGTGTTTTCAAAGAAATGCATTCATATAGGAGGATCCGATTTAGAATTATTCTGCATACATATTTTTTGTGTGGTGATATAGTAATACATTATACCCTTGTGCACATTTGGTTGTAAAATTAGTTGTATACTCATTAGTTGTGTAGTTTAGGATAATTATGAGCCAAAACCATGACTTAGTCATTGACGAAATTTCAAGGACGAGATTCTTTTAAGGTGGGAAGATTGTAACACCCCGTAATTTAGCATTAGTTATTTAATTAATTAGGCACCAAAAATGAAATTTGTGCAAAAGATGGAATTTGACCACGAAACTTGCGCCATTGCATTTATGGAAAAATTCCGAGCAACTTTCATATTTTGAGTTTTGAGATCAGTATCCAAACGAAGAAGATACGAACGAAAAACGAATTCAGACCAGAAATAATTCGTTTAAGAAATTAACATTTTTAATCAATTGAATGGGGTCCACAGGTCGACCTGCTTAGTGTAGCGGTCGACCTAGGGCGGTCGGCCCACATGAAGGGGGTGGTCGATCGCCCTTAAGGTGGCGGCTAGGGTTTTCCCTAGCCCAATGGTGTGGATCTATTATATTTTGATCCAACGGTTTTGGTTGATTCTAGCGCTTATAAATACAGGCCTAACCTTTCATTTTATTATCATATTTTTCTAAATAGAGCAATGAAGCTCTGCCATTTCTTATTCTCCACTTTCTTTCTAAATTATAAAAGTTAGATATTTATTTCTTTATTCATACAAATTGAAGCAGAATAAAAATCTAATAAAAAGGTGAATAGAATTAACTATACGCGTATCCGTGGTAATTTATATGTATTTGTATATTTGTATCTATTTTCTCTCCCAATCCAAAATCTCTTCTCATATTTATAATTCTAATATATGTATATACCTTTTTTTTTACAGATATTACTTGGATTAAAAAGGATTAGAGATGAATCAAAGGTTCTACTTCAGATCAGAAGATTTGGATCGATTTTAAAAGGTGAGTGGGAAATTTTATATTTTGTTTATGATTTTAAATCTATTTCATTGGCATGCACTTGATTATTATGCCAAAATCAATTTTATTTGTGAATTGTAGACTTAAATCGGTGTGGAAAACTATTGCTACGTATTCTTGTTTTAGATCTAATTTGAAATATGTTTATACCTAGATCTGGAAATCGGTCCCAAAGATTTTAGAATTTAAATGTTGGATTATTGCCCAATTTTCGCTATGTTGTAGATTTTCCATAGTTTAATTTGTGGGAAGAACGTCCATTTGACTTTTATAAATTTGATTACTTTTTTCACTTTTCATTTAAAAGGGCGATGTTTGATTTAACAAGGAATAAGAAATTATCCATTTCTTGTAATTTCAAACGGAGTCAATCTTTCCTTTTTGTGTTAAACAAATTTATGGAAATCATAAATCTTCCTAAGGAATTTAATTCTAGCAAATTAAATATGGAAACCATATTCTAGTTACATATTTATAACTAGAATATATTTGGTTACGAATAAGTTGTTTTATTAGGCAATTTATATGTATTTATTTCATCAATAAAGAAGAACAGTGTTTATTTGTGCATTATTCGTAACATGTGTTAGTTATTATTATATATAGAGAAGTGAATGGTTAGAATTAGAAAAGGTAGTGATTCATATTATTGGAAATAAATTAGAAATTCCTATTAATTAATTAATAGGAAATGAAGATTGTAACCTAAATTAATGAAATATTAATGAGAAATAATGGATAGTATTAAATTAAGAGTTACAATCAATAGAGGCAAATGGATTAATGGGACTGATAAAATTGAATATATATAAAAAGGTTACTAATTTGAAATTAGTAATCATACATAACTGTCTTAGGAAATGTCCATTAGGATTTTATGGACAAACTGACATTTATGAGCATTAAAAGGGGATTTATGGGTAGATAAGTATTTAAGTTAAATCTTATTGCCTTACATAAAAAGAAAATTAGTAAGCTAATTCATTTTCAACCTAAGATAGTATAAGTAAATACTTAGGATGGTTAATTGGAATTAGTAGGTTAGTGGTGCGAGGTAAGTAGAGTCACTCGATGGAAGACTTCCCATCACTTTGACGCTACCACCAGTCATCTGCACTTACTACTGATGTGAGATATCACTAATCCTAGGACTTGTTATGACACGAGAGATTGGACTTGCTTTCTTAACTGGAAAGTATTAAATAGTCCAAATTTGGAATTAGGAGCGATGTGAGATATCTCTAAAAAGGTTTTCTTCAACATTGAGGTATTAAGTGGCTATCTTAGGGCTCACCTCCTTATCGGAAGAAGTAATCTAATGAGATTCCCTATTTATAAGAGTGATACTGAATATCTCGGGAGAGGTTCGCTTCAGGTTTGAGGTATTGAGCGGCTGTAAAGTCCGCCTCTTTCCTAAAAATGAAGTACTAAGTAGCCTGGTGAGATTTTCATGTAATGTCAATTAGATAGTAATAATGAGGAGTCCGCCTTGAGGTTAGGTATTAAATGGCAAAAGCCTAATTACAAATAGGTATTAAATGTTCAAAGGCTTGCCTAGTCCTTATTAATGAGGTATTAAGTGGCTTGGGTATAGTCTCTGACATTACCAACATTTTAATAACGATTGATCCGCTAGTAGTATGGCTATTATAAATTATAAGGTCATATATAGTGATCAAAGGTCTTTGTAGTTAGGACCAGTAGACCAATAATGGCGATTCTAGAAGTCTACTTTGGGAATAGGTATTAAATGATAGAATCTACCTCAATTGAGGTCTTAAATGGCAAAGTCTACCTATTTCTCTTTCAAAAGTATTATATGATGATAATAGAAGCCCGTTTCATATTTAGAAGTATCAAGTGGCTAATGGACTTGGAAGTATTGGGTGGATGATAAGGCTTCATTTGTATTTCGTACCTTGGAAATGGGTAGGTAAGTAATCGTGTGTGCAATGCAAGGTTAAATTAGAATTGCTAACCTTAATAGACATAACAATTAAATGGCTCAGTATAAATTTATGTTATGTACAGTTTAGATTTTCCAGTCACCATAACATTGTTCTGATCCCCTCCTCATTACAACCCATAGGATAGATTTAGAGGAAGATGTCACTGGAGCCGGACGTGCTTAGTTGTCGGAGAAGCCTTCTTTTCTCTCACGCTCGATGCTGATGTGACAATCTATTATCCAAGGAATACCATTAATTCCAAGGTAGTAGTCATAGTCGGTATTCTTTTCCTATTATTTTTTCCACTATGAGTTTAGATTTTTATCAATCTCTGATAATGCTCATGCTTATTTGTAGGTACCAAATCCAACAATCTGTGTTTTGATGGACTTGGGTTTCAAATTTTTTTGAAATTTAGGCCCATTAAGGTATGGGTTGTTACAAACCTTTTGTACTACTCTTTTGATATTATATATTACCATTTCACTGTGAGATTCTAAAGTTGTGTTATACCTTTCTTGTTCTATTCTTTTTTTAAATTTACCCTAACTTTCTGTCTTTTCAGCGGTTAGATATTCGGCACACGAATACCATGGATGTATTTGTGTCCACATTTAAGGGTCGAAAAGTCGAGTCGTTACATTTGGTATTAGAGCAAGGTTGAACAAATACCTTGGCTTTGGTTGGGTATGGCTCATTATAGATCGGGTAAGTGACACCCTAGAATGAGTCGAGTGTATACAAGTGTGTATTTGTATTTTCTATAAACCTATACCCCCTTTTTTAGCTTCCTTAGGAATAATCTCTTTCTTTGAAACAACTCTAGCCTTTCATATCCTAAATATATTCTGCTATGTTCAGGTTGTACATCATGAGTACTAGAGTTGTCAATGCTTGAGGAGGTAGAGATGGTTGAGGTAGTGCCATCACAAATGGTGGAGATCGAGCACCAAGGAATGTTGCTACAGTCGGGGAACCAATGGCGGATTTTGTAGAGGTGGTCATGCAGGTCAGGCCTCAGGTGAATTTTTCTTTGCTCTGTCGCAATTATGAGAGGCTAGGAGGTAGAAGTTTTAGTGGTATGGAGACGATCATAGAAGTATAGAATTGGGTCAAATTATATGATCGAATATTTAGAAATATAGAGCTAGATAACGCGATGAAGCGTCATTTGGCGTCACGGCATCTGACGGACGTAGTCATGGATTGGTGGAGTTCTACCACTAGTAATGTCCAAGAGAACGACTTCTCTTGGGCCAATTTAAGGAGGGATTTGTGTTGAAATTAGTCTCGGAAGTCGAGAAGACCTTGTTGTTTAAGAGCTTCATGGACTTGAAGTAGGGGGCCAAGACAATAGTAGAGTATGATAACAGATTCACTGCCTTATCAAGGTTCGGGCCTGGGTCGGTACATACGCCATTGAAGAGGAATGAGATGTTCATCGCAAGGATGCACCTAGAATTCAAGGGTAATATGACTTATCATGTCTTGGGGTCATATGTAAATTCGGTGAATATGGGGTTAAGGTTTTAGAGCTTAGCACTAAATCCGTCTATTCCTGCACCAACTGGGAACCAAAAATGAAAGTTTCAGCCTCCAAGGGATATGTCTAGTTTGACTTGTCACTGATGTGGAAAGAAGGGGCATTTCGCCACGAGCTGTACATCGGTTGGGGAGAAACAAGTAGAGAAAGCACCGTTAGTTAAGGCACCTATATCTAAGGTACCAAAGAAGAACCGCATACAGCCAGAGCACAGTTTGCACCAAGGAGCTGCAATAATTGCCACCGGCCCGATCATCTAGTTACTGTCTAATGCTTCATAAAGGGGAGCATCCTACAGTTTTTGCTTTAACTTCAGCACCTTCCACTTCCGCTGCAAAAAAGGGGAAGCAAGTTTTGAAACGTATTCTATCTATTTATGGCATTCTTATTCGTGTTCTAATTAATACTGGTGCTTCTCTTAGTTTTATATCTCATAAACTTGTTGATAGACTAGAATTTAAGCTAGTTATAGCTTTAGATTTTATTTGTGTGTCGAACCCTATTGGGGGCTCGGCCAATCTTAGTATGATTTTCTTAAGAGTTCTGATTTCTTATTTGACCGACTCTTTCCTTGCAAAATGTATGTCCTGGGTTTTACGGGTTTTGATTCTCTACTTTAGAATAACATAGTCTTAGATTGCGATAATCAGACTATGTTATTAAAGAAGCAGATGGAAGTTCATACATAATCTTGTGAAGGGCCTAGCTTGCTTATGACTAGTTTTCTTTATTCTCTTGATATGGCAGAGAGGAGTTGGGTTCGATTCCTATTGTTCAGGAATTTGTGGATGTCTTTGAAGAAGTGTCAAGTTTATCACCTCATCAAGAGATAGAATTTCACATAGATTTAGCGATGAATGAAAAGCCTATCGTGTTGCCTATTTTTGAACTTGCACCGAAGGAGAAGTTGGAGCTAACAAATCAGGTTAGTGATTTGTTGGAAAAGGGCTTGATTTGACCAAGTCGTTCAAGTTGGGGAGCAGTCATTGTCTTTGTTACGAAGGTTGACAGTTCCCTAAGACTATGTGTAGATTATCGCGAGCTTAACGAAACGAACTATTAGAAACAAGTATCATTTGCCTAGAATAGATGACTTGTTTGGTCAGCTTCATGGAGCTTGATTGTTTTCTCAACTTGATCTTACTTTGGGGTTCCATCAGTTGAGGGTGGTAGAGGAAAATCTATCCTTGATCATTTTTAGATCCCACTAGTTTTATGAGTGGTTAGTTACGCCACTCAGCCTAACTAATGCTCCAGCATATTTCGTAGACTTAATAAATTGAGTTTTCCAAGATGTGTTGAATAAGTTTGTTCTTGTTTTTATCGATGATATTCCAGTCTACTCCAAGACCAAGGAGGAACATTCGCTTCTAGAAACACTAAGAGTGCAGGTGTTGAAGGCTAAGTTCTCGAAGTGTCATTTTTGGCATTCAGAAGTTAGGTTCTTACCTCATGTTGTTTCAATGGTAGGTATTTTTGTTAATCTCGCTAAGGTTATGGCCATTCAGGACTGGAAGAGATTGAAAAGCGCAACTGATAGTAGGAGCTTTCTGGGTCTAGCGGGTTATTATAGGAGATTCATATAGGATTTCTCGAAGATTGCCTCTTGCTTAATGAATTTAATGAAGAAAGATGTCAAATTTGTGTGGACTGATAAATGCAAGCAAGCATTCATAGAGTTAAAGGAAAAGTTGACTAGTGCTCATGTTCTTACTATGCCAAATGGAGGTAAGGGTTTGACTGTTTACACTGATGCATGTGGAATGGGTCTAGGTGCTGTGTCAATGCAGCATGGAAGGGTTATTTCTTATGCGAGTCAGAAGCTCAAACCGCATGAAGCGAGGTATGCAAACCCATGACTTGGAGTTGTTAGCAGTAGTATTTGCGTAAAGATGTGGAGGCATCATTTGCTAGGTGAAAGGTTCGAGGTATATACAGATCATAAATCTTTGAAGTATCTTTTTACGCAAAAAAACTTAAACATGAGCCAACAAAGGTGGTTGGAGTTTCTTGCAGCCTATGATCTGGACATGTTATACGCACTGTGAAAAGCTAATGTAGTAGCTGATGCACTCAATAGGAGGTATGCAACTATGGCAAATGTTGAGGTTCGTCCAACTCTGATTAGTCGTATCTAAGAGAGTTAGCTTAGAGATCTTCTTTTTGCTACAATAGCTAAAAATGTAAGCGAGAATGAGACACCGGAGAGGTGGCCGGGTTTCGAGGTGGATGGCAGTGCATTTTGAGAATGAACCGTAGGTTACATGTCCTAAATGTTGATGGGATTAGGCAGGAAGTTCTAGTAGAGAGTCATCATTCTAGGTTGATGGTACATCCTGGGGTGACTAAGATGTATCAAGACATGAACAGGATGTTCTAGTGGGAGAGCATGAAGATGGATGTTTCTATCTTTGTAAGAAGGGATGCTAACCGCCAACAAGTTGAATGGTAGTCACCAAAAGACAGCTGGACTGCTTTAGCCGCTTGAGATTCCTAAGCGACAATGGGAGCAGATTTCCATGGGCTTCATCGATAGATTATCTAGGTCGAGGAGGGGTAACAAAGTGTGTGGGTTATTATGGATCGATTGACCAAGAGCACGCACTTCTTACCTGCTAAGACTACGAGAACAACTTCTAGTTTGGCTAAGTTATATGTTGAGGAAATTGTCAAATTTCACGGTATTCCTTCTGATATTGTGAGTGAAAGACCATTATTCACAAGCCAATTCTAGAAGGGTTTGCATTAGGCCTTAGGGACTAAGCTCATATTCAGTACCGCTTACCATTCGTAGACAAATGGGCAAACGGAAAGGGTGAACCGTGTATTGGAGGACTTGCTTAGAGCATGCATTTTTGATTTTGGGGGTTTGTGGAAAGAACACTTACCACTTGAGTTTTCATACAACAATAATTATCAAGCCAATATCGGAATGACACCATTTGGAACATTGTGTGGAAGGCCTTGCAAATCTTCATCGTGTTGGGTAGAAATTGGGAATCATTTTGTGCTTGGGCCACATATGATCTGAGAGGCGTCAGATAAGGTCACAGAGATTCGAAAGCAGATCAAAAAGCGCAGAATTGACAGAAGAGCTCTGTAGACGAGAGGTGTAGAGACTTGGAGTTCTCAGTTGGAGACTTTGTATTTGTAAAGGTTTCTTCGATGAGAAGTGTAGTCCATTTTGGAAGGGCCGGGAAGTTGGCTTCTCGTTATCTAGGACCATTCCCAATTTTGGAAAGGATTGGTACACTCGCGTATAGAGTCGAGTTACCGATTAGGCTATTAGGTGTGCACAATGTATTTAATATGTCCTATTTACATAAGTTTATGCATGATCATTCGATGATAGTGGAAGCATCACAGCAGGAGGATTTGGAAATTGAGCCAAATTTGACTGTTTTGAGACATCCTGTTCGTATTGTTGATAGGGATATGAAGGAATTGAGGACTAAGGTTGTGAAGTTAGTCAAGCTACAATGGAGAGTGGATGCTTGGGATTGTACGTGGGAAACAAAGGATAGTTTAAGGGAGTCCTATCTGGATTTGTTCTTAGATTAGAGATTTCTTATCTTAGTATTGTACATCTTTTGTAATGCACTCACTACTTGAGGTGGAGTCACTTAGTATGCATTTTGGATTGCATTTTAGTTTGTATATAGTTTAAGTAGTATCCTATATAAATACACACACACACTTTGTTCTTCTATCTTCTTTGATTACAGTTCTTATTTGAATTTTGAGGGACAAATGTTCTAAGTGGGGGAGAATGTAGGGACCCTGAAATTCAAACATTTCATCTTCGAATATCGAAACTTTTTGAAATATAATTAACTGTTATAAATACAATTTTATAGCCATGTTAAACATCATTTAATTAATAATTAATGATAAGAAACTTGTTTTTGGAATTTTTTTTCTTCGAAGAAAAATCGATAATGTGATCGAAAATAGGTTTATCGATAAACAGCTTTTCGATCGATATAAGTTGTTTGAACTCTTATGCACTTGACTAATGATCATTTGAACACATTAGCAACTAATTAACACACACATCTCTTCATAAAGCTTTGAATGTTCTAAAAGCTTCTAATAAGATAAGAGATATTATCATGAGAGGGGTAAAATGGTAATTAGCAAAAGGAGAAGTGACTTGAAGGAGAAGTGATGGGAAGTGAGTCTTCCACGGCATGAAGGGGGTGAAGACAAGCTTAAAGAGAACCATTATTGCCTATAAAAGGAGAGGCATAACCTTTTTTATAATTCAGAAATTTAGAAGCTAAAGTTATAATAAATTCAATGTCTTCTTCTTTCCTCTTCATAATTTCATAAAGCAAAATATTTGTAAATCTAATCCAAATCACTTTAAACTTGGAGTGAAGCCTTACTACCACATAAGAACACCTTCTACCAAGTTATATTATGAAAAAAGTGAAGCACATCTCCACCCACTTATTATAGTCATGAGCAACTTAAGAAAGAGGGAGGCAAAGGAGCAAGTGGAAGGCAGGGAAGCAAGGAGGGAAAGGTGTTGCTAGGTTGAGGTTGGACTTAGACGCTTAGATCTTGGTTGGTTGTTAGGTTAAAGGTGAGCTAACTCATCATTTTGATTGGAAAATATCACACACACACAAATATATATATATATATATGTTGATGTTTGATTGTATTAATGTTGTTGAATTAATATGGACATATGTGAAAACATTGATTATCATTCTTGCTTTGAAAGCAAGTGACATATATATTGAGTTGAACGAACTTGAATGAACTTGAATAGACTTGTATGACATATAGAAAGATCTTGAAACAAATAACATAGGTTGTAGCTGTACATAGGTTTGAATATAACTCGGATTTGAAAGTGCATTTATAGTGATAGTCGCTATAGATGCAATTGTGAATTGCTTTGTTTTTGGCGATTTCTATGGAATTTTGTAGAAAGATTCTTAAGGGTTTGTTGCCATATTTATAATTTTTTACATGTATGTTTGTTACTAATAAAAGCTTGAATAGTAAAAGGGTAAGTAACATCTCGAAAGCGATCAAAACTTCACTTGTGCAAAACTGACCCATTTATAATTAATTTTTGGACTTAAAAAGTTTGAAAAGATATTTAAGTTTAAGAATTTTGTTTCATTATTTTTTCAAGTATTTACTAACTATTATTAGAGTATTCTAAAAGTGATTTGAGGTCTTTATAATTTTTTAAGAATTAGTTTTGAATTTTTAAAGAAGAGGTTTTTATGATAAAACATGTTCTTTTCTGAGTTTTATAGATTTTAAAAACATGTTATTTTATAGTAATATTTTGGATAGATGTTTTAAAACCTATTATAAGTATTTTCAAGTATTTTAAAAGTATATACAAATGTTTTCAAAAAGGGGTTAAGAATTGCTTAGTGGCTAAATGATTAATTATTTGATTACTTGTTTGAAAAATAATTGACATATTTAACATTAACAGCCGATGATGTAAGGCTTATCTATTTGTGAGAGTTAAGATCGACGTCGATTAAGGATGGAGCAATAGAGCTCTAACCTACCATTTTATCTCTTGGACAAGGAATAGTGTGACATTCCTTATATTGAGGCTTAAAGCTAAGCGCTACAAATGCTGCAGTTATCTATAGTATTAACTTCCGGTGACAAAATACGGTAATGTAAATGGTCTCCATAATATCAGAAGCACATCAATATGAAATAAAATCAACACAGATTTCAAAAACAAATTTTCTGATTACATTTCAAATCCATATTTCATATTTAGTTACATAATCCCAAAACTATTCTGAGATTTGGATCAAATATAATGATTAAAATTACACCAAGAGCGACATATGAAGATGCCCACAGGATGGTCAGAGTACTAGATAGACATATCAGTCATAGATATATCATAGCGGAAATAACACTAAATAACTCCTACATAGCTAGCTTTGCCTCCTGCACGTCTTCAGAAGCTTATTCGTCCAACTTACTAAACCTGAAAGGTCCTTAACTCTCAATCTACTCAAATCAAATTTTGAGCACCAAAGAGTTGAATGGAAAAACATAAACTTCAAGTCAGACATAAAGCCTAGTGTGAATAATACTATTAGATCTCGATTTATTGATATTAAGTGAGACCACACCGCTTAGCGGAACAGGTTTCCCCTCACTAATATCCTTTTAAAAGCATATCTTTTGCAGATATAAAACCTGCAATCAAACTGTTTATAATCAAAATAGCAATAACATATATGCATATAAATCAGGTATCCAATGGACTGACTGTCCGAACAATATAATTTTATCAGGTTGACTATTACCATTGGCTGACTCGGTCTACCAGACATAATCAACAATCCAACTTCTATCAGACACAATACTAGACGATCTGTCCTTAACTTACCCTTCCAAGGGTCAACTGATCCTAATGGTGTTGTGGGCTCACCAATAACCTACCTCTACTCTATGTATTCATTTCTGTGTGCAACATCATTTTACTCTTACCTGTGACAAAGCCTATAACGCCCCACTCCGAGACCCATTCTAACAAAGAGTATTATGGAGTAATACCGTCTGCTGGAACGGAGAATAGAGTATAATGGAAGCGACCATATGTAATCAAGCTATAACTATCTACTGAATACGTCGAAATGTGGTATCACTTTTTTTTTCAAGTGGTTCGACATATCCAATAGATATTTATAACGAAATTACAATGGCTAAAGAAAATAGGTTCAGAACAAACATAATACTAAATGATAACATCATCATCACAGAACAGTCACAGAACATAGGTACAATATATCGTCAATACAAATCCAAATATCAAAAAGGTGGGTACAAAGCCACCGCTCACACATGTGAGTCAAAGATATGTACATAAGAGACTGAATAATCAGAGTATCAAAATAGTGGACAAATATAAAGAGCTATCTATCAGCATAGCATATAATGTCCAAGCGGAAGCACAGAAAGCTAAGTCCAGAGACCTAACCTGAAACAACTCGGTCTGACCCGAGCGAAAAACACTCGGGTCAGGCTAGCCAAACAATCAGTTAATAAACTGAGATAAACATGATAGATAATGAGGCGATATATAACATAGTACTATAGACCACAAACTCTCACATAGAGAAGAAATAAACATCTAAGTAGAGATGTATAGCAAGCCTTGTATCATTGGCATAACATAGTCACAAATGTCAAAACAAAACATCTAAGTAGTTATGTATAATAAGCCTCATATCATCGGCATAACACAGTCACAAATGTCAAAACAAAACATCTAAGTAGAGATGTATAATAAGCCTCATATCATCGGCATAACGTAAGCACAAATGTCAAAACAAAACATCTAAGTAGAGATGTCAAAAACGATACATCTAAGTAGAGATGTATAACAGGCCATCTAAGTAGAGATGCCAAACATGATACATCTATGTAGAGATGTATAACGGCCATCTATATAGAGATGCCAAAAAAGATACATCTAAGTAGAGATGTATAACGGCCATCTAAGTAGAGATTCCAAAATGATACCTCTAAGGGAGACAGTCCGAAGACACTATCCCAAAGGTAATAAAAGGAATGTGTCACGAACTTTTAGCAAGGAACCCGTAAAGTGTTAACATGAGTCCAATACCCCACATTCGCACTAAACGGTTTACTAACCAACAGTAAGCTTCCACACTCAAAGAAGTAAAAAGTTCACCTCATGTCATTGGTAAACTAGGCCGAAAGGCCAAAACGATCAATCGAATAGGTCTGGGATTAACCGGAAAGGAAATACACCCGGTTTCATAGACCGGAGTTTTTCTCAACCGTTTAAGAACCTTTCCACTTCGCTCGAAGTGCTAAAGTGTGAGTGTGGGATTTAATTATAGAAAATAATTACGGAAAACAGATTTATTATTGGTTTGAAATCACTTTAAAACGGCCTTTGAAAACTCTCCTATTATGGAGTAATTAATTTAATAATTAAAATAATATTATATAATAATTTCGAAAGCCATTTCAGAGTGAAAAATCCTTTTAAAACCTTTTTATAAGGCCCGTGTACGAAATCCAGAAACAAATCTCAAAGAAATCGATAAAACCAGAAAATCACTGAAAATATTCTAAGTGTTGGAAAATAGTCCAAAACTGACGCGAACCCAAGTTCGGAAAATTATTCGGACCAGCAAACTGAATCCGAATGGCATGAAAATTGGTAGGCCTATAGTCCAACATCCCTGCTCCAAACTGCAAAAATAATCGGGAAATTCCGACTTGAAACGAAGAAACGGTGTCATCTCAAAGTCGTACAAAAAATCACAAAATTCTACTGTGTCAAAACAGTGCAAAGGTCCCACTTCGACGACATGGTCGAAGGGTCACATGAACTCAGATCTTGATGAAAATTTACAGGAGCGTAGTAAAGTACTCCTAATTTGATATGCAATAAGAATCGTTCGGTTCCGACTTAAAACGAAGAAATGACAATGTTTCAAAGTTGGTCCGACGATAACTGAAAATGATCACTATTGTAAAACAGTTTCTGGGTGCTACTTTGGCAATAGAAACGAAGTATCTAATGCACCTAGATCTAAGCCAAACTTTGCACGGTTGAAGATCTCGACTTCATCTTTTTAACGAGACCAAAAATGATCAAATCCGACAAAGGACGAGCCTGGTATGGCGTCGCAAAGCCGGGGTTCTACGCTGAAAACAACGGGAGCAAAGAGACTAAGGCCTGTAGCTATGCACTAACAGACCAGAGATGAAAAATCACAATTTTGGCATAGTAAATTTCCAATTCTGACAAGATGAATAAAATAAAAGTTGTAGCTTAGTTTCTAAGCTTTCCGGAATGACCATGATCGTCAAATTCCGATCGGGAATGAAAATTTTATGACTAAAACAATTCTCAGATTTAAATTCTATATCACTGTCAATGTGCTCTCGGGACAGTAGTAAGAATGCACAGTTTTGACTCAATTAACTTCGAAATTTCATGAAACTCAAAACATCAAAAGTTTTAGCCCTAAATCTAAGCTTTCTAGAACATCCAAAATTATTAGATTTGGATAAGAAACGAGTAACTTATGGCCAAATCAATTTCAGGGTTTTATTTTATCAACCCTGTAGTTTGTTGTCAGGTCAGCGACAAACAAACATGATTTCGATCATTCAAACCACAAAATTAGGCAAAGCTCAAAACATAAAAGTTATAGCCTACAGAATAAGCTTTTCAGAACATCAAGAAAATCTTAATTCCAATTTAAGATGAATGAGATATGCATAATTTACTAACAGCAATAAACTAATTATAATTTCAGCTAGCATATATTACCTCTTTCCCAAGCAAGAAAAATATGCACAAACACTTGATGTGCACTCCAAAAGCTAGAGAGAGGAGATCAAGAGGCTTCATAACAAAAATAAACCAAAAACCATGTATTAAAAACTAATTTCAGAAATTAGAATGAAGATTAGAGAGTGATTAGAGAAGGATTGCTTTACCTTTTAACTTGTATTAACCTAGATTATCTATGTGGAGAGAAAAATGGATCTTCTACCAAATGGAGGCCATTAATTAGGTTTTTCTCTAGGGTTTAAGGGTTGATGGAATGAGATGTTGGCTGAAACAAATGGGTAGAAGATGGTTTATAGGCTAATGGAAGTGGGTTAGTAGGCCTAATACCCATTAGGACTTGGAATATGTTCTATATATCTCAAGTTAGCTAATTTCTCTAAATACAAACTATACATTATTTACCCATAAAATTTTAAAATATGTTACCAAAATAATTTAGCTATAGTTATAAAATTTTACATCACAATATTTGCCAACTTACAATTTAACCCCTAATTATTCCAAAACATCTCTTAGTCAAAATTGCCCAAAAATCACCGTTTTGCAATTAAATTGTAAATTAAATTCCCAATTCAAATATTGCACTATTTTACACATATAAAATTTTGCAATATTATAAATTTCCATTTACCCTAATTAATTTCCATTAAATTCTCCATTTTACACTTAAGCCCAAAATATTAATTTATTCAAAATAACTAACTTTTGAACAAATTAGCCACATTAAAAATTCATTAATAGCTCCAATTAAATTAAAATCAAAATTTTAATTTATTATTTGGCAATTGCAATCACGGGTTGTTACAAAGCCCTACATACTGGAATTTTGGACTTATATTAGCTAGGGATTACTAGCCAAAGTATAGGGTGCGACCCTACACCATTCCCATCTGGCCTTCTAATCTCTGAGTCATTTACTTAGGGTTGACAACCCTATCCAATTTTCCTTGAAAACATTTCTTTCAAAGTGATTTAACCCCTTTTTAAATCATACCTAAACAAGAAAAATATGTTCATTGCTTTACTCAAAATACTTATGCCATGATATATGCTTTACATAAAACAATATTGATGAAATCTAATTCAAGGGGGTTTTCTATCCCATCAAAATAAGTTAATACTCCTTTCTAACTTGGAAAACTTTAGGCCTTAAAGCCAAAGCGAAACTTTCAAACCCCTTGTTTAAAACCATAAACAATCCCTTTTAAAATAATTGAAAGCATCTCTTTCGAAATCATTATATAAACCTTAGACATCCCTCTTTCGAAACCATTTGAACTTGTCTTTCGAAAGTATTAGAAACCTTCCCTTTTAAATCACTTAAAACAGACCTTTTGGAACACTTAAAATATACCTTTTGAAATCTTTGCCTTCAAGTAAGGGTTTGTGGAAACATTCCTTCAAATCCATTTAAAATTATTCCTTTCGAAACCATTGGGTAAACCTTTTATATAACTAAAGGGTCATAAAAAACAGAGGCGAAAGCATTGCTTTCGAAAGCATAATTCCTAAGTAAAAGAAAGAGGATAGTTTCGAAGCCCACCATTTCGAAACCATTGCCTCTAAAATCATTTTTTAAAAGCGGCTAAATGGACCCTTTCGAAAGCATTGGGAAAGCAGATTTAAAGTAAAAAGGAAAAAGCACCCTTTCGAATACATTGTTTTAAGGCTATAAAGAGAAGCGACCTTGACTAATTCGAAAGGTATGAATGCGGCAGCATGAGTTTCAAATAGGTTCAAAAGAGGCCATCCTTTCGAAAGCTTCTTTTAAAACATAAGTAAGTGGAAACTCTTTCGAATGTTCTTTTCAAAAAACAAAGGCAAGCAGCAACTTGTTCGAAAGCCACTTTTTGTTAAAAAAACAAAGACAACTTAAAAACAACCCCTTCCAAATATGCCTTCGACACCATCACCCCTTCCGACATTTCTCCAATACACTAGAAACTAATTGCTTGATATCACGTGCATTGGTTTGAAATGGATGCAACAGGCCATCTAGGCATGTTGACGAAAGCTAGCTAAGGAAGTGGCTAAGTGGTAAATCAAAACAAAACTGATTTTATGCCTTTCAAAGTAATTTCGTTTCACCTAACTTGCCTAATTTATCAAAATGTAATTGGTTTCCACTTCTTTATCAAATTACTTTTCTAAAAGGCTACCGAATTTACAGTCAACCATTTAAAACAATTTAAGCAATTAATCCCTTCCCCTTGATAAAACATATAAAATATTTCAGTCCCATAACTAAATTATTTTATAACCATAATAAAATACTTAGGGAAATTCTCCAAAAATCACCATAATTCACTTTTAGTATGTTTTCTAACATATGTAAATTTCATATCGGAAATCATTATAATATTGCATTAAATAATTTTGACCCGATATTAACTATTTTCTCTCATAGAAAATTCATAATAAATTCACAAAACTGAAAAAAATTATAAACCTTGAAACCCACTTCTAAAAGAATTTTTTTGACCATATATCAAAAACGCAAATCATTTGGATGTCATTTAATAGGTTTTCCTATCTAAACTTATCATATAATATATATGAAACAATATAAATCATCAACAAGCATGTATATCCATTTAAACAAACATAACGGGGCATACTATTTCCAAAATAGTTTGAATCAAACCTTGGAACCGATATCATTATCAAAAATGAGATGTAAATCAAATTATTCACCTTAGCTTGGTGTTAAGAAGGTTGAGATTTGCTCTTTGATTGATTTTCATAAGCTTTCCACTTGAATCCTAGATTTTCTTCTTCTTGAATCTCCTTAATGTTAGCCAGTCAACTCACTAGTGTTTTAGTTTTGTTTGTGAATGTTGAAATGAATAGTAAATGAAGGATAAAAGGGTGTAGGGTATAAGAACAAAGGCTATTCCTATTTTTCCCTTGCCATATTCCTCCTACATACTTTTTTTATATTTTTTTTGCTTATACATTCATTAAGGCACAGCCCCTTATTGATTAACAAATCCTAATCCCTTAACTATCTACATTATTTCATTTAGCTTATCTAATTAAATGACCTAAATAATGTTAGTCAAAATTAGGATAATTAAAGACTCTCCTTCCTAAAGAATTTCGTCCTCGAAATTATGATAAGGTACACACAACAATCAACCATAAAGGTTAAACATACCATGAAACAAGTTAGGATAAGTGTCTCTAATCCTGCTCTCGGTTTCCCAAGTACAGTCTCTCCCGTTGTCACTCTACTAGACTTTGACTAAGCCGACCATCTTGTTCCTTAGTCTCTTCTCATCTCTCACAACTATACGAATTGGTTTTCTAACTATAGTCATATCCGGTTCCACTACTAAATCATCTAACACAGTCGGTGTAATAGTAGTTTCTAGATCTCGAATACACTTTCTTAGATGAGAAATATGAAAAACACTTTGGACTCCTGCCAAACTGTTCGGTAACTCTACTTTGTATGCGAGTTTCTCTATCCTTTCTATAATAGGAAATGGTCCAACGAATCTTGGTGCAAATTTTCCTGATTTTCCAAATTTGATTACACCTTTCATCGGTGACATCTTGACGAAAACATAATCTCCAACTGAGAACTCTAAGTCTTTCCATCTCTTATTAGCATAACTCTTCTGCCTAGACCGAGCCTCCTTCATCCTAGCTCGAAGTAACTCAATTTTCTCTGCAGCTTCTCTGACCAAATCTAGACTAAGAATTAACCTATCCCCGATCTCTAACCAACAAACGGGAGATTTTCATGGCCTTTTATACAAAGCTTTAAACGATGCCATCCCTATACTAGTTTGATAACTGTTGTTATACGAAAACTCGACTAAGTGTAAATGGTCTTCCATTGGTCCTTTAAAATCAAGCACACAAGCTCCTAACAAATCGTCTAAGACTTTGTTAACTCTCTCTGTTTGTCCATCTGTCTATGGGTGGTAAGCGGTACTCATCTTGAGCTTGGTACCTAAAGTATCGTGTAGACTCTTCTAGAACCCACTAGTAAATAAGGAATTTCATTCATTTACTATACTACTAGGAATTCCATACAGTCTAACTATATTCCTCATGAATAACTTAGCTAAATATGATGTTATCCTGGTCGACCTAACGGGTACAAAATGTGCACTCTTAGTCAATCTGTCCACTGTAACCCATATACTCTCATTTCCTCTATTCGACCTTGGAAATCCGTCTATAAAATCCATTGAGATAAAATACCATTTCCAGACTGGAACATCTAAAGGTTGAAGTAACCCACTAGATTTTTGATGTTCAGCCTTTACCTGTTGACAGTTTAAACACTGCCTCACCCATAAGCCTACATCTCTCTTCATTCCTTCCCAGAAGAAACTCCTTTTCATACCTGATACATCTTAGTTCCTCCCGGATGAATAGTGAACTTTGAACGATGGCATTCTCTAAGAATCACCTACCTAATGTTCCCCATATTCGGAACACATAATCGTCCTTTCTTCCTCAATCATCCATTCTAGTCAAGACTAAAAATTTTCAAGTCACCGCTCTCCATTCCATTCCTTAACTTTCTGATTCGTTCAGCTAATAATCAATCCTCCCTATGCTTAGAAGCAATCCTTTCGGTCATCACCGATCGAACTTCCTAACACAACATCATAGTAGTTTCTCGACTAGAACTACTCCTAGATCTCCATTGTATTCCGCATGAGCCAATGCTTCTAAATCTTTCCACTTAGCTATCATTTCCAATATTGCATTCTGATGTTTCCTGCTAAGTGCATCTGCAACCTTATTGCCTTTCCCCGGTGCGTACTCTATATCAAAGTCATAAGCGGCTAAAAACTCTATACACCTCTGTTGTCTCATATTCAACTCCTTCTGAGAGAATAAATAACTTAGTGACTTATGATCCGTATACAACTCGAATCTTTCTCCCTAAAGGTAATGTCTCCATACCTTCAATGCGAAAATTACCGCAGCTAAATCCAAATCATTGGTTGGGTACCTAACTTCATGCGGTCTGACTGTTGAGAAGCATAGGCGATCACTTTACCTCTCTACATTAATTAACACAGCTTCTAATCTTGTTCCACACTCATCTGTGTACACCACTAGTCCTGATTCCCCTCTGGAATAATTAACACAGGTGCGTTAGACAATAAGTGTTTCAGTTTCTGGAATGCTTCCTCACACTTATTAGACCAAACAAACTTCACCTCTTTTCGAGTTAGCTTATTAATCGGTGCCGCTATCCGCGAAAAATCATTAATGAATCTCCAATAATAACCAACTAATCCAAGAAAACTCTTTATCTCAGTCACTAACTTGGGTCTCTTCCAACTATTCACTGCCTCGATCATAGCCAGATCTAATGACAAACCCTTCTTTGAGACTACATGACCAAGAAACTTTAATTCCTTCTTCCATAAATGACACTTTGAAACTTTCGCTTTCAGTTGATGCCGCCTCCATGTCTCAAGCACCACTCTAAGATGAACTTCATGCTCTTTTTCATCCTTATAATATATCAAAATGTCATCTATGAATACTGACACGAATCTGTCCAGATGTTCTCGGAAGATTCTGTTCTTCAAGTCCACGAAGAATGCTGGCGCATTAGTTAGTCCGAACGGCATCACTAACCATTCATATGATCCATTGGTCCTAAACATCGTTAAAGGAATACTATCCTCTGCTACTCTAAGCTGATGGAACCCTATGGCCAAATCCAACTAGGAAAATACTTTGGCTCCACTTAACTGATCGAACAAATAGTCAATTCTAGGTAACGGATATCGGTTCTTTGTCGTTTTCTCATTCAGCTTACGATAATCGATACACAACCTCAATAATCCGTCCGGTTTCTTTGCAAACACTACGGCTGCTTCCAAAGGCAAACTGCTTGGTCTGATAAATTTCTTACCTTCTAAATCCACCAACTGCACCTTTAACTCCTTCATCTCGGTAGGTGTAATTCTACTTGGCGGTCTACTCACTGGTTTAGTACCTGGTACTAGATCTATTCGAAACTCAATGGCTCATTTCGGCAGTAGTCCTATCACGGGCTCAATGACATCTGCGAATTCTCTAACAATGAAAACTTGGTTTAACTCGTCTTCTGCCCCCACAACATCCAACAAAGCACTAACCTCCAAACTAGGGTTTTCTACGGAGTATATAATCTGATCATTACAACTAGGGTGTCTAAGTGATATTCTCCTATCATGGAAAAATATCCTAGCATCATATCTACTTAACCAATCCATACCCAAAATAATTCCGAACCCTACAAAATCAAACACATGCAAACTACAAGAAAATACATGACCTAACATTTCAAACTCTAAGTGGTCACATCTCATCCCAAGAGTCGCGTATCCTCCTATCGGATTCGCAACCCTTAAGGAAGTAACTAAGTATAAGGGTTCTAGGTTAAGCTTATCTACCAAACAATAAGATATAAAAGAATGCGATGCACTAGTATCAAATAAAACTCTAACTGACATACCATGAATCAAAAGCATACCTCCCAACACAGCTTTTCCTTTCTCCACTGTTGTTGGTCTTGAGGTAGCTGGTTCCAATGCAAACACTTTGCCCTTTCATCTTTGGCTGGTTCCTTGCGTAGGTTCTTATAATGTCCACTATGATCATGGTTGAAGCATTTGATATTCTTTTTCCCGATCACCTTCTTTCCATCTCCAAAGCGACATTCATTAGAGAAATGCCCTTTCTTATCACACTTGTAGCAGATAACTACTATCTTTCCTTTCTTAACAGCTCTATTCTTCTGAGCTCCCCTCTTATGGAAAAAATTTCTCTTCTGGTTCTACCCACCTTAAGTTTCCACCACTTTACTATTAAAGAAAGCGAGCATCTCCTCATTCCTCAAAGCCATCTCAACAACTATATCGCACGGATCCCTAATATGTGGCAAAGTTGCTTTAGCAAGCTCGGGTTTCAGTCCGTGGATGAACTTCTCATTTCTTTTGGTAGTTGTATCAACCGTAGGATATCCGTACCTCAATAGCTCCTCAAATCTGGTAGCATACACCGGCACTGTCATGTCTCCCTGTAACAACTCAACAAACTTCTTGAGTTGAGTCAACTTGGCAATCTCCGACACGAATCTTTCCTCAAACCTCCTTCTGACTTCTACCCAAGTCATGGTCTCTTCATTTACTCCTACAGTAACACTATTCCACTAGTACGGTGCTGCTCCTTGCAATGTATGGATGCCAATCTTCTTTTCTGCTCATCGTTGAGTCCTAAATCAGTAAAAATCCTTTTGTAATGAAGCAACCAATTCTCTACTTCAATTGCATCCTCAGTCCCGATAAACGGCTTTCCTCCAAGCCTAGCATAGTCTCTTCTTAGTACTGCATAGTTATTGACCGTCGAAGCTTCCTGATTTCCTCCAACTAATCTCGCAGCAGCTCCAGCTTGCATCATGTTGACGAAGAACTGATACATAGCTCCCATATCAATCTACGGTGCTCCAACACCCACATTAGCGGTTTGTGCCCGACCTGGGTTCCTTGTAGTGTTTGTTCTGGCTTTTTCATTATTTGTGGTGCTTCCTCCACCGATGTTAACTTTTCCACTCCTAGCATCCATATCTTACTTCCTTAAAATGCGCATTCAAGTCTTTGTAAGACACAAAAGAATAGCCTAAGAGAGATTGGAGAATAGAGATAAAGCGTATATTTATATATAACAAATACAAGTACGTTACTATAGCATTATCCCATACCCCAATCTTTTCTGTAATTCCTTAGGATTATGTTTTCAAAACCATTTAAAGTTTAAAATTTCTTTTAAGTTTCCATAAACCTATGCTCTGATACCAAATTGTGAGATCCCCTATCTTGAGGCTCGAAGCTAAGCGCTATAGGTGCTGTAGTAATCTATAGTATTAACTTCTGGTGACAAAATACGGTAATGTAAATGGTATCCATAATATCAGAAGCACATGAACATGAAATAAAATCAACATAGATTTCAAAAACAACTTTTCTGATTACATTTCGAATTCATATTTCATATTCAGTTACATAATCCCAAAAGGATTCCCATGTTTTGATCAAATATAATTATTACAAATTACGCCAAGAGCAACATATGAAGAAGCCCCTTGATGGTCAGACTACTAGATAAACATATTAGTTATAAATACATCACAGTAGAAATAACACTAAATAACTCCTACATAGCTAGCTTTGCCTCCTGCACGTCTTCGGAAGCTTATTCGTCAAACTTACTAAACCTGAAAAGTCCTTAACACTCAATCTACTCAAATCAAATTTTGAGCACCCGAGAGTTTAAGGGGAAAACATAAACTTCGAGTTAGACCTAAAGCCTGGAGTGAATAATACTATTACATCTCGATTTACTGATATTAAGTGAGACCATGCCGCTTAGCAGAACGGGTTTACCCTCACTAATATCCTTTTAAAAGCATATCTTTTGCAAATCTAAAACATGCAATCAAACTGTTTATAATCAAAATAGCAATAAATATATTCATATAAATCCGGCAATCAATGTACTGACAGTCTGAACAATATAGTTTGATCAGGCTGACTATTAACCACTAGATGATTTGTCCTTAACTTACCTTTCTAAGGGTCAACTGATCATAATTGTTTTGCAGGTTCACTAATAACCTATCGCTACTTTGTGTATTCCTTTCTGTGTGTAACATCATTTAGTCTTACCTATGACAAATCCCTGCACACTGGAATTTTGAACTTATATTAGCTAGGGCTACTAGCAAAATTATAGGGCGCGGCCCTACACCACTCCCATCTGGCCTTCTAATCTCTGAGTTTTTACTTAGGGTTAACTGCCCTATCCAATTTTCCTTGAAAACATTTCTTTCAAAATGATTTAACCCCTTTTTAAATCATACCTAAACAAGGAAAATATGTTCTTTTCTTTACTCAAAATACTTATGCCCTGATATATACTTTAAATAAAATAATGTTGATGAAATCTAAGTCAAGGGGGTTTTCAATCCCATAAAATAAGTTAATACTCCTATCTAACTTAGAAAACTTTAAGCCTAAAAGCTAAAGCAGTACTTTCGAAAGCCTTGTTTTAAACCTTAAACAATCTCTTTCAAAATAATTGAAAGCATCTCTTTTGAAATCATTATATAAAACCTTAGACATCCCCTTTCGAAACCATTTGAACTTGTCTTTCGAAAGCATTAGAAACCTTCCCTTTTAAATCGCTTAAAACAAACCTTTCGCACTTAAAATATACCTTTCGATAGCTTTGGTTTCAAGTAAGGGTTTGTGGAAACTTGCTTCAAAACCATTTAAAATTATTCCTTTTGAAACCATTGGGTTAAATCTTTTACGAAACTAAAGGGTCATAAAATAACAGAGGCGAAAGCATTGTTTTCGAAAGCATAATTCCCCAGTAAAAGAAAGAGGATAGTTGTGAAGCCCACCCTTTCAAAACTATTGCCTCCGAAATCATTGATTAAAGGTGGCTATATGGACCCTTTCAAAAGAATTGGGAAGTTGGCTTCAAAGTAAAAAAGGCGAAAGCACCCTTTCGAATATGTTGTTTTAAGGCTATAAAGAAAAGCGACCTTGACTAACTCAAAAGGTATGAATGCGGCAGCATAGGTTTCGAATAGGTTCAAAAGCATCTATCCTTTCGAAAGCCTCTTTTAAAACATAAGTAAGTGGAAACTCTTTCGAAAGTTCTTTTCCAAAAACAAAGGCAAGCAACAACTTGTTCGAAATCTTTTTCTGTTAAAAAAAAAGACAAGTTAAAAACAACCCCTTCGAAATATTCCTTCGACACCATCATCCCTACCGCGTTTTCTCAAATACATTACACACTGATTGCTTAATATCATGTGCATTATTTTTGAATGGATGTGAAAGTCTATCTGGGCATGTTGATGAAAGCTAGCTAAGGAAGTGGCGAAGTGGTAAATTAAAAAAAAAACTGATTTTATGCCTTTTAAAGCAATTTCTTTTCACCTAACTTGCCCAATTTGTAAAAATGTAATTGGTTGCCATTTCTTTATCAAAATCCATTTTCTGAAAGGTTGTCGAATTCACAATTAACCATTTAAAACAATTTAAGCAATTAAGCCCTTCCCCTTGATAAAACATATAAAACATTTAAGTCCCTTAACTTAAATAATTTTATAACCATAGTAAAATACTTAGGGAAATTCCCTAAAAATCATCATAATTCACTTTTAATATGTTTTCTAACATATGTAAATTTCAGACCCGATATCATTATAATATTATCTTAAATAATTTAGACCTGATATTAACTATTTTCCCTCATAGAAAATTCATAATAAATCCACAATAACTTAGAAAATTATGAAACTTGAAATCCACGTCTAAAATAATGTTTTTGACCATATATCAAAAATGCAAATCGTTTGGATATCATTTAATAGGTTTTCCTGTCTAAACTTATCGTCTATATGAAATAATATAAATCATCAACAAGCATATATATCCTTTAAAACAAACATAACATGGCATATTATTTGCAAAATAGTTTGAATCAAAACTTGAAACCGAAATCATTATCAAAAGTGAGATGTAAATCAAATTATTCACCTTAGCTTGGTGTTAAGAAGGTTGATATTTGCTCTTTGATTGATTTGCTTAAGCTTTCTACTTGAATCCTAGATATTTTTCTTGAATATCCTTAATGGTGGCCAACCGAGCTAACTAGTGTTTTAGTTTTGTTTATGAATGTTGAAATGAATAGTAAATGAAGTATAGAAGGGTTTAGGGTATAAGAACAAAGGCTATTCCTATTTTGCCCTTGCCATATTCCTCCTACTTACTTTTTTATTATTTTCTTTTGCTTATATATTCATTAAGGCATGGCCCCTTATTGATTAACAAATCTCAATCCCTTAACTATCTACATTATTTCATTTAACTTACCTAAATAAATATCCTAAATAATGTTAGTCAAAATTACGTTCATTACAAATAGTAAGTCGAAAAATGTCGGAAATGTGTTAATCGTGTTGATTTCTTATTGTTTACTGAAATCATTAATACTATTCTTAACACTAAAAGCAGAGGAGGTAGACTTATCTATCTGTGAGATTCAAGAATGATGTGTCTAGGCAGGGCTTTGATGCAAACAGTGATCTAACTTACCTGGCTTCACTCTTGGGTGAGGAATAATTATTTTTTAATGTTGAAAATGAGTTAAGCATATAAATATCGATTTGCGTAGGCAATTGTTTTGACTAGATAATCGATTAGTCAATTATCGAAATTGACCTAATATTGACATAAGAAGTTATCGAATGGCTTTGTGATTTTATACCAATAAGAACCCCTGGGAAGGACTATGGTACGAAATGTCTCTAGCTTTCACTTAATTTTGAAAGAACTAGAATTGAGTTAATTAAAAATCCATCGATTGGTTTTGAAGAGTCTGGGATTGGTAAGTGTTTTACTTACTGTATACCACTTCAAAACTAGCATATGGATTCTATGTTTGGAAGCAATTGAGAATGTGAATCTATGAGGAGATTCGAGATCTATTCGAGATGCTCGAATCCATGTAGTGATTCGTGATCTATTCGAGATATGGGAATCCATTCGGGGATTCGTGTTCTGTTCGAGTGATAAAGACTCATGAGAAAGATGCCAAACAGAACCTCGACATCGGAAATGGCTAAAGACAAAGTAGGATGCATAATCTAGGGTTTGGCTGATCCTCGACAGGGTATTATCAACTTCATATCTAGAGAATACTTATCGATTTTGGTACCGAGAGTTGATGATTTTGGTACCACATTGTTCATGTTTATGTTCGAACGTATACCTTTGTATTTACCTTATGGTATATTTTATCTAGAGATATACGGTGGTCGGAAGGTGTTCTCTGATCCTTGTGCATAGAGATCGGATTTCGACTCAAATGAAGGGATCTCCGTGAAAAATCCATTATGCGAACGTACCTTAGCGGTTTTGAGTGTAACCTAAATATGGTGTGGTGTGACCAATGTAAGCATTACGGCTATTTGATATGATTTATATTCAATACCCTAGACATTCTCTATCATATCACTATATTAAATTTAATGAATGGTTGGTTTCTTTTGAGGGGAAAACTGTTACGGAAATCCATATGGTCTCAACAGTTATTGTGACATGTTGCATGTATTTTGGGTTTTCTCATACCAAACCTTATGTGTAATGCTTGGTTTTTGTTTCCCTAAATTCGTGGCATACTCTTTAGAGTAGGCTGAATATGGCAAGTTTTAACTTGGATTATTTAGAGTTTAGAAGACAAGCTGGAGGCTTCCATTATCTATCTATTTCTGTTGTTCCGTATTAGCTATGTACATATATCAACAATGTAAGGACAGGCAGTTATATCTGTCTAGGCTGATGATAGTACTTAGGTTTTGTAACTCTGAAATTCCTATATTCAGAGTAACCTTTTTACTGCTCTTTTGATTTTATATATTACTATTCTATCTTTCTTTTTCTATTCTTTTTTTAATTTTACCCTACCTTTCTGTCTTTTCGACACTTGGGTGTTCGGCACACGAATACCGTGGATATATTAGTGTCGACATTCGAGGGTCGAAAAGTCGAGTCTTTACCCTTTAGGAGGCTCTGACATGATAGAACTTAAAGTGGATTTGCACGAACAAGTTAAAGAAGGGAAAACATCGACATCTCAAGGATAGGTGGTTTAGGCTTTGATCGTATTTTCCCAGATCTAGTAATTGAAGGCGTAGAATCATTAAACGATTTGAAAAACATTGGTTTCATTCGAGACAACCAAAAAGAGTAGGAGGAAGGTCGAAGCGGCAAAAAGTAGGCGATGCAAAGGGGAGAGAGGAGGAGTGAAAGGGTTAGATGTGATAGAATAGGAAAGGGGAAGAAACGTCCCCATTGTTCATATAGTCTTGCGCATGGCTCTGGAATTTTTTAGTTTCAAATATATATATATATATATATATATATATATATGTATGTATGTATATTAATAAAACTATATAAAATTAGTTAAAATAAAAAATTATTTTTTGAAACTAAATTTAAGTTCAAAATTTCTAGCAAATTTTTGGCGAAATTATATAATTTGAAAATTTAATATATAATTTTATAATTTAAAAAAATTAAAATTCAATTTTAAATTATCTCTTTTTAATTTAAATATTTAAAAATAAAACAATTTTTTTACTTTCTACCGTGAGCTTAATATGCATCAATAAAAAATTTATAAAATATAAAATATATTTTATAACAGATATATGAATTTATATAATTATTTATATGATAAATTGATTTAAATATTATTTATAAATAATATATAAATTAAAAAATTATTTTCTTTCTGCCGAAAATATTATAATTATTAAACATCATATGTGAAATTTTATTTTCATATTTATACATGTATAAAGTAGTATTTAAATTATAAACTATATAAATATATGTATATTATATATTAAATTAATTAAATGATAAAAAATGTTTTTTTAAATTCTGAGCCATGCTACGTAGGTGAATTATCATAAAAAAATTTAATAATCATATATACATATACATACTATCAACTAAAATTGTGATAATATGTCTACATATTCGAATCATCGTCTAACTAACAATATTATATAAATATAGATGAACATTATAATTATAAATTAATATATGTAATTAATTTAGAAATGTACCATGTAGCCAAAGCCCTTAAGCAGACTTTGAAACGATGATATATGCTCCTAGAAACGATTTGTGATCCAAGAGAGTGTGAGTCCTTGAATCGTCGACCACCGGCTATCGAATAACAATTGAATTGACTTAATTTGGGCGTGATTAAATAAAGAGACCAGAGAGGAATTTTCAGCCAGTAATGACAAGAAGTGGTGGCTCCAAAATTTCTTCATAAAATGGAGAAAGGTATGCTTAAATAGAGGATGGAAAGGAGAGAATTTAGGATCTCATCTTTTACTCTATCTCCTTTAGTCTTGACCATCCATTTTCAAGCCCTCTAACCCATATCCTAGCCGCCCTTAGTCCTTTGTTTCAGCTGATCCTATTAACCCCATAATGGGTTTTAAACCCATTTGAGCCCGAGTGAATATTTTGAATTTTAAATCTAATTTAAAACGCTTGTAAATATCGTATATCGATTAATGTTTTTATAACTTTTATAAACACAATTAATATTCATTCATCAAACCAAAATCAAGTTTATAAATATTATTTCATAAATATTAATTAATTTATAACAATTATAAATTAATTAAATCATTTAGTCAAAGGAGAATTCATCATTTTCGGTAGTGTGACTCGTCAGGTGTAAATTTGGTCAATGGTTAATATCAAACTATTCGAATATTAACGTTCAACGTCACTTAGCAGGTGGTGTGACATTTTGGCCAAATTTATCGGTTACTTGGTTTTAGTAAAATCTAATTCTACTTTATTAAACATTGCCTGGTTGTGACTTCATTTACGCCAATTCTCTTCGTCAAAACTATATCACTTTAGGCTTACGGAATTTGGTAATGGTCAAAACTCCAATATCAATATTCAACTTTATAGTCCAAACACAAAGTCCTTGTTCAAAAATAACAATTATTATTGATCAAAATGCTCTAGCCAAAGACTTTGACTTTGAGTTGATCATGATATTAACTTCGTATAATTGAGGAGACAAATCCTCTCTTGAATAGAGTTTCACTTCCAATTCTTTTACTCGATCCAACTATAGTTGTTTGATGGATGTCGTGCCATGATTTAACTATAATAAAAGTAGAGCTTCTACATTGAAGACCAATAGTATTCTCAAGTCAAGAGAACTGTGTAATTTTGTCACATCGATATTTTCTGTTTGACTTTAGTTATATTAACCAATAGAAAACTATCGAGTGGGTCATTCTATAACTATCCAATAACTATTAGTACTTAACCCCTTGGTGCCCCAGTAGTCATAAGTAATACATTGCCCAATATTTGGAGAACGTTACGTATTCTAGTCTCAATGGATGTATCAATATCTAGTCTTCATACATCTTGATTTGGAATATTCAAAATAGTATATTCATTTTCACTGTGAAAATTACTTATGGTTAGAACACTTTGTAACTGCTATCACAAAACATACCATTTATGGATTTTCTATTAAATATACTTTTTAATTAAATTAATTAATTAATTAACACATTATATCAAGTACATAATAGAAAGAAGCACCTTTTATTTTAAACAAGATCAGTTATCGAGTTAGATATATGTAACAAATTACATAATTGCCCTGATGGCATACCCCTAACTCTATCAACACTCCCATCATACTTGTTAATAGATGGCAAGGCATACCACCTGTGAATGTATGTATTCAATATTTCCTAAGAAAATGGCTCACCATTCTAATTATTAGAAAAAGCTTCGCCTTTGGCATTTCGGACTAGCATTATGTTGAGTTGCTAACGAAGGATGTTTATTTCCTCCCTGAGGCCAGTATCAGCCCATTGTGGGTTTTTTCTGGCCAATGATAGGTTGTAGACTCATCCGGCGCCTTGGTAGAGTAGGAGAACGATGATGGAGGGAGTATGACGACGATGATTAGTCGAAGTGGGAGACCTCTCCCTATGCACAAAGTGCGACTGTGAATGACCGGCCCACCCCTCTCTTGATTTGGGCCTGACCATGCCCTTATGGCATCTGGAGTGTATAAAGGAGGCCCCATGCTCTTTGATGATGGTAGAGCACTACTCTTGAGATGCTCAAATCACATGTCTTGATTTTCGTCTATTGTCTGCAGACGTCAATAGTAGATGGTCATTCCGCTGAAGGGGAATGACGATGCCTTGGTTCTCTAGGATGGGCCAAATCTAAAGCAATGTCAATAATGTGACTTGGCCCACATGCAACATATCTCCTAGAATGAGTATAATCATCCATGAGTGGGGTTTCATACACCCCTCTATCCTAGGCCTTGGTAGTGTTCATGAGCTTGTAAGCCCCGGAAAAAGGAGGTTGGAGAGGAGTCAGGTGGATTGCTGGAGGAGTCGGTGAAACAAAGTCTACTGTTGTCGATTGAGCATCCCACTTGGCCCTCACATTATCTACCTTGTGGGATAGAGTACCCACGTTTGTCAATCCCTACAACACACTTTTCCGCATATCGTTGCTGAGCCTAGGAATGGGGCATATAGCACAAGCGATGGTGTTGTCATTAGTTTCATGGTCAATGGAGTTCTTACCTTCATTTTCAATAGTTAGATCTATGGTAATAACCTAGAACAATTTTTTTGTAGAGAAGAAAATGTGGTAAAAGGTTAAAGCTTTATGGGTAGGCCCTCCTTCTAGTGTCAAAAGGTTGACTAATAAATTCTCAAAACTCGGAATTTGAATAATGCGTTTGTAGAAGCAAAGGTTACTTGCTAACACTAGGCTTAAAATGTAAAATGAGGAGAAAAACAAGCAAATTAAAGTAAATGACATAAAGATGTAGAGTCGTTCGGCGAAGCATACCTACGTTCTCTATAAAGATCTCTTACTATGTTTCCCTCTTATAATTACAAGAGAATAATAAGAAATAAAACACTTAAGACTAAAAAGTTGCTAACCTTAAGAGCTTAGGGCTTTAGTTTGTTGTGAGAATATTTCTGAATTGGAGATAACCAAGCCCATTGATGCTCTATGACATCGGGTATCTACAGTGGCTGAAATGGATAATGGATGGCTGATATTGTGCAGTAAAACAAGCGGGAAGCATGTCTAACTATCGATCTAATCGCATGGGCTAATGGAAGAAAGGTGTAAAGGCAGTGAAGAATGTGTGGTTGAGAAGTATGCCAATTATCACTCTGTATCAGCTGTGTGCTATGCATTTAATGCTAGCAGCGTGCTATAGGAGCTAGCATACTTTTGGCAGGCTTGCTACGGTATCTAATATAGTTGGCTTTACGAATTATCGTTTATTTTTGCATGTCAATGTGGCAAGGCTGCTGAGTAGCTTCTTCTAGGCTATGCCTAATGGCGATGCTTGCTGAGGAAAGCTAAATATTGCTAAGTGCTAAGTTGTGAGGAATGTGCTGGGTGGCTATAAGATGCCATAACGGGCTGCTTGGGACCAGTCGAAGGCGGGATGTGATCGAGCCGGACCAAAGATGGGTTGTGCTTGAGGTGGGCCTTGTCTGATGTGTTAGCTGTTGAAGCTGATTTGAGTTGAGCCGGCCGGTCATAGACCCAGATTATTTTTGAGTAGATGGACTGGCTTAAGGCTAGGTTGAGGGCGAGCAGGCTTGAACTGGCAGGCTTAGATGGCTAGGCCGACTTGATTTGGACTAGGCTGTGTCGTGCTGGCCAAAGAAGTACGGTTAATAGTAAATGTTATTATTGAACAAGTGCTTTGTTCGTGGACTTACTGAATTGAATATGGATGATATTTGAATTTTGACCAATACCAAATTCCATAAGTCTAAATGTGATACAGTGTCGATAAAGAGAATCGGTATAAATAATCTTTACTAAAAGGTACCGCTTAAATTAGTAAAAATTGGATTTTACTAATGAGTTATATAGACGATGAATTCGGTCATACTATCACACCACTAACTAGGTGACGTATGGACATTAATATTTGAATTTATAAATATTAGTTACAGACTGAATTCCATATTATGTATCTACTAGTATTTATATAATTCTTGTTTCCATTAGAATTATATTTCCATTATCTCTACATGAAGCAGAGGTGACCATTCACTCTCTTCATCCAAACTGCGCCTATGTTACATCCGTTCTTGGACAGTTGTTTTCCTTTCAAATGGTCGAACCACTCAAAAGAAAACCTTTTTTATAGGAACTACAATAAATTCTTTATAGAAACACATTCGGTCCATGACATTTAAGGATATCGACTAACTTGCATTTTACGTAAAATGATCAAACTGGCATTTCAGTGATCATCTCTTAGGTTCATCTTATAGTTCTTGGTATAGCGTTGCATCTAACACAAAAGGATACTTAGTGTAATCAATCATTGATATCACATGATGGTTTACTTGTTCATTTTGAATGAATCAATTTCATCGAGATTTTGTGCACAACAAACCTGACATTTCACCATACAACTTTTGTGTGTGATCGAATATGGACCAAGTATCCACATTCTTGTATTGCTTTAGGGTTTAAAATTCATATAAGATAATACACAGTCTCTGACAATTAAACATCTAAGTGACCAAAATACAATTTTTTTAGTAGTTGTGCAATTTAGCTTTTGCATGGGGCTTAAAGCAACTATGTGCCAAAATAGTTTTCGGTAAATATATTTTATATTTACATGTCAATGTTAAATCAGTTAATTTGTATATTTTAGCTCATAAACATTTTATCAGTTATATTAGTCGCATAAATTTACCGAAATAGATTTTTTTAAATTTTATATAATATATATTCTTAAAATATTAGAAAGATTAAATGTGTTCATTTCATTTTTATAATAAGGCTCCCACTAGATTTTTATATTCCTCAAAACCCTAAGAGCAATATTGAAATCTTTTGATTTTTCTAATGAGTGTTAGGACTCGCTTGCCTTGAAATTTTGACCTTGAGTTTGCTCAACAAATCATTGGCCCACAAGAAATGGATAACTCTTTATGGTTTGTATCATATACAACTCCTAACCATGTCCTTGCCCTAGTATCAACCTTGACATTGAGTTTGCTCAAAAAATCAAGACATGTTATTCACTCTTACCTACCATTTGTTGATGGCCTAAGTATAATGCATGTACATTGAGTTTGCTCAATAACTATATATATGTATCTTACCTCGTTTAGTCAATAAGCTGATAGTACTACACAGAACATCCCTAGCTTGAGTTAGCTCAGAAACTAAAGAGTGTGAAACTAATCTATTAATATATAAAGGGTAGATGACAACTTTATATATTATAGATTCATAATCTTTAATATAAATGAATACATTGGGTGGTATCGATTTAAGGAATAATGTGTTTCTTATGAACCACCCTTGTGATTTAATTGTCGGACACATCTGAAATCATGGTATATGTTTTTTCCGTATGTATTTATTCTAAAATCTATTTTGGGTTTATTTCTGTTTCACTTACATTATTTTATACATATATAGTTGTACAAGTTTAATTTGCTTATAACTATTATAATTTAAATATTATGTATAATGTATATATGTACCTTATTAACCAAATCATATTTAAGTAATTTTTATTCATATTAATTAAATCATATTTAGTTAATTTTAATTTTATTAATTAGATCATATTTAATTAATTTAATTTATAAAAAAATTCTGCACTTTTATATTATTCATCATAAACTATTTAAGATAAATAATAAATCATAACATTTATAGTTTGTTTATATATATACATATCGATGTATATATAAATTTTAATTAATTTATTCTCATTTAAAAAAATATTGTAATACCATTACAAAATGGCGGCTAACAGAAACCCTAATAGCGATTTTACAAAAGACAGAGGAAGACCACCTGAAAAACTGGATTCAAACAAGGAGCCGCAAGCTAGTTCTTATCGAGATAAAGGGAAAACAGTGGCATACAATCTTGTTCGTCATGACCTGGGAAGGGACGGGTTGCCTCACGGCAATCAAAATACCATAAAGGTTCGTTCATCCAGGGATTCACGTTTGGGGGGGGGGATCAAACCCGAACCAAATTTGGATACTCACAGGTTCATAGCGAGGGTTTTGTATCAACCAGGGAAGACTCTAAGTGGAAGGCGATTCAAAAAGACATAAATTCTGGAAATTTAAAATCTTGGAAGGAAGCAACATGTGGAGGAATAGGGGAGCAGCAAGATGAATACCTAGATCTACAATATATCAAACCAGTGCTTGTCAAGGATAAAAAGATGGCTACCATATCTGAAACCGTTGTAAAGAGGGCGGAAAGTAAATGGGAACATTCCATAGTTTTCTACGTGTATGGGGTCAGACCTTATCACATTCATCTTAAGGGATACATAGAACGGGTATGGAAACCTGTGGGAAAGTTTCAGCTATTATCTCGAGAAAATGGTTTCTTTATAATACATTTTGATGATAAACTAGATTGCGATAAAGTGTTGAAGGGTGGACCTTATTTGTTTGATAACAAAGTGATTATATTGAAAAAGTAGGAGATGGGTACTAGATTCAGGAAAGACTTACTGACAACTCTTCCTATATGGATAAAACTATCTAATCTAGAACTCGAGCTATGGGATAAAGAAGCTATGAGTGCCATTGCAAGTGTGTTAGGAAAGCCTATTAAAATGGACAAGATTACAGCTGATGAAACTAGGGTTGCGTTTGCTAAAATATTAGTTGAAATGCAAGCCAGTGATGAGTTCCCAAATGAAGTGGATGTTATACTTTATACGGGAGAGGAACTTAAGATTAAAGTAGACTATCTTTACAAACCAACTAGTTGCAGGGAATGTAAAGTGTTTGGCCATGCTACACAGCAATGAAAAATAAAAAGTAAAGAAAAATGGGTTCCTAAAGATATAGGAAAAGCCTCTACTTCATCCAACTCTGAATCTAATTCAGAACACAGTAAAAATAATGTAGGTGCAGAGCTAACAGCAGGAAAACCAAATAATAATCTAAACAAGGAAGTTATAATTGTGGATTCTGAAATTACAAATGAAGGGTCTGATACCCCTATATTACATGAACAGAATATAATTAATAGTGAAGGCAACTTAACTAATGACTGTAATGTTGAAGAGACTCCCAATGACTGTAATGTTGAAGAGATTCCCAATGACCAAGTCCCTGCAGTAGAAAATGCATTAGTGAATGAGATAATGAATGTAAACATTATTAATAATAAGGAGAAGGCTATAAAGGAGACAGAGGACTTTCCTGTAAGTCAGCATCAATCTGAAGGCTTGGTAGAAGATTTAAGTGAAGATGAAGAAGAGGAACTTATCAGCAACCTTGCTAGAGAGGATTCTATCCCTAATCCACCATAGAAGATTGAAGATGTCTCGAACTGTGTGGAAAAAAATCAAAAATTTTATGAGGAAATTGAAACATCTAACAAGCAGAATTTGAAAGGTAAAAAAGAAAAACCAATCCCTGCTCCTCCTAAAGCAAATACAAGGAGCCAAAGTAAATTTAAAGAATGACTATAGTTGCTTGGAATGTTAGGGGTTTAAATGCTTTGGATAAACAATTTGAAGTGTCTAAATTCCTAACTAAATATAAGCCATCAATTGTTGGCTTACTTGAGAATAAATTAAGTAACTTGAATATAGAGAATCTGAGTGTTAGATTGCAGAGAAACTGGAAGATAAATGATAATAATGACTGTGGTAGCAAAGGTCGGATTCTCATTATGTGGGATTCAAATATTTGGAATATTCAAATTGAGACGAAATCCTATCAACATATCTCTTTATTAGCTGAAAACACTGGAGGTTTTAAATGTAGAATAACCTTTGTCTATGCTAGCAATTTTATTAGAGATAGAGACAAATTATGGGAGGATCTTATTGTTGAATCAGGGTTAGTGAACTCCCCATGGATTATTCTTGGAGATTTTAATAATACATTATCACCTTCTGACAAAAAGGGTGGTACTGCTGTTCCTTTTAGTCACCTGGTAGGCTTTAATAATTGCTTATCAAGGATAGGTCTGGTTGAACTGCCTATTACAGGTTTCAAATACACTTGGAGGAAAAAAGGTATGGCTTCTAAAATTGATAAAGTACTCTGTAATCAATTATTACTGGGAACTACACCAGGGATTACTACCTTTGGGGTCTCTAATGCTATCAGTGACCATATTCCGATTTTTATTAGTTTTAATAAAGAATGCATAGGTCCTAGAAATATCCCATTCAGATATGTTAACTCATGCCATATGGGGGAAGGGTATATGTCTTGTATTGATAAAGCTCTAGAAAATTATTATTCAGATTTCCCTAACTACCAAGCTTCAAAACTCCACAAGTTTATGAAATTCATTAAAGATTGCAAGTTTTTGCTAAAGGAGTGGAATCTAAAAAACTGCAGAGAAGGGAATCCTCTAAAAACATATGAAGAAGAATATCAGAACTGCCTTAAAGAATGTGATGAAAACCCGACCAACTCCTTTCTTTTTGATAAACTTAGTAAAGCTTATAACAGTTGGAAAACTCAGAATGTTGCTGAATTTTTAAAGGCCAGACAGAAAGCAAAGATTGAATGGCTCACTGATGGGGATTCATGCACAAAATTTTTTCATGCTAAGATGTCACAAAGAAGACATTTTAACAATTGGAATCAGATCATTATGAGTAATGGGGAGGTTATACAAGACAGTACAAAAATTGAACATGATGCTATAAACTATTACACTGATATATTTTTCTCCAAACATCCATTACCAAAAAAATTCCCTGATATACAGTGTATGAGAATTATAAATGAGAGAGGCAGATTTAAACTTACTTCTGAGATCAATCTGGATGAGGTAAAAAAAGCTATATTCTCTATATCTGATGACAAGAGCCCGGGTCCGGATGGTTTCACTTCAAAATTCTATAAAATTCACTGGGAAGAACTGAAGTTTGAGCTCCTGAACCTGATCCAAGAAGTTTTCAACACTGGTAAAATTGACAAAGGTTTAAATCATACTTTTATCACACTTGTGCCTAAAACCAAACAGCCAATTGGTATTTCTGATTATAGACCTATTGCATGCTGTAATGTCTTATATAAAATCATATCCAAAATTATATGTAACATAATCAAACCTTTTTTACCTCACCTAATATCAGAAAACCAGTCTGTGTTTATTCCAGGAAGATGTATTGCTGAGAACATCCTGCTGGCACATAAACAAATTAGACATTTCAATAGGAAAGGTAGTGATAAAATGTGCCTTAAGATAGACCTTCAAAAGGCTTATGATATGATAAATAGGGAGTTTGTTTGTCATATGTTGAACATGATGAGGTTCCCAAATAAACTTGTCAAACTTATCAGAAACTGTATATCTTCCCCTACTTATTCTATTCTTGTTAATGGTAGTCCTAAGGGGTTCATTTCCAGCAATAGAGGGTTGAGACAGGGAGACCCTCTCTCCCCTTATCTCTTTTGTGTAGCTATGGAGTTTCTTTCTCTGAAGATGTTCAAAGCTCATAAGACAGATAAGCTACAGCCTATTTACAATCAAGAACCAAATGTCACTCATCTTATCTATACAGATGACCTTATGATATTTTCTAAAGCCAAGCCAAAGTGTGCTAGAACTATTAAAGAGATTATGCAAATTTTAAAAGACCTGGTGGGACTGAATATAAACAATTTAAAGTCTAAAGTATATTTCAGTAGAGGGATGACAAACAGAAATGTATTGATCAATATTTTGGATATGAGGGAAGGAGCATTGCCTATCAAATATTTGGGTGTCCCATTGTCCTATAATTATCTTCATTATTCTGATTGTGGTCAGCTTTTAGACAAAATCCAGCAAAGAATGGATGGGTGGGACTGTAGGCTACTTTCTATGGCAGGTAAGATAGAGCTTATTCACTCAGTTATCACTCCTATGGTGTTATATTGGATGATGACATACCAACTGCCAATTGCAACTATTGATAAAATCAATAGGATATGTGCTAATTTTATTTGGGGAGGCAGAACCCATAAAATAGCATGGGATATCCTTTGCAGACCAAAATTGGAAGGAGGAGTGGGCCTAAGAAATTTTAGAGACATCAGAACTGCCACTGCCCTTAAACTGTTATGGCATTTTATTAACAACAACAACTTATGGTCTAGCTGGATGTACAACAGATACTGTAAAGATAAGCACTTCTGGACTATGGATATTGATAATAACAGCTCTTGTACCTGGAAATCTATCCTTAAACACAGACAGAAAGGCATTCAACATATACAAAGGAATATAGTCGATGGGCAAAATACACTTCTTTGGCACGACCCGTGGATTAACAATGAACTTTTAGTTAACATACTTGGGTGGGATGCTCTCGGTTTAAATGGAGGCGACAATTTGAAGGTCAGCAGCATGATACAAGATAACATGATAAATCCAGAGACATTCCATTTCACTAGACAAATTAACCAAATCAAGAATGTGGCTATTTCATCTAATTATGAATCTGATTTTTGGACCTGGAACAACAAACCTAATGGATTTACCTTCTACTCAGCATGGGATAGTGCTAGAAATCATTTACAGACAATTAATTGGTCTAAAGTTATCTGGAGTTAATGCAACAGCCCTAAAATGGCTTTATGTGCGTACAAAGTTATGCTTAACAGAATTCCTACCAAAGAAAAAATGATTGAATGGGGTTATACTATAGATCCTATATGTGTATTGTGCAATTGTGAATCAGAAGATAGAAATCACCTGTTTTTCCAATGTTCTTACTCGGCCTATCTTTGGACACGAAATAAAATGAAGCTAGGTATGATTCTGAATGGTCCTTTGCTGATCGATGAAGAAGCCACTGTTTTATACGACACCTTTAGAGTTGCTAACCAGATCCAAGATTTGGCCTTCTGCAGCTTCGTCACCATCATCTATCACATATGGCTGGAACGAAACTCACGTATCCATGATGGGAGGCAAATTGACAAGCTTCGAAGATGGAATCTAGCTGAAATCGACATTAAATTTCAGATGACCAAAAGTAGGAAGAAGACTAGGGGATCTAGAGAAAATGGGGAGATCTTAGAAAGATGGGGCATTGACCTTATGGATACCGGTTAAAGCTTTGAGCTTGTTCTTTTTCTCAACCGGCCAACCGTAGATGGAAAGTTTTAAGTTTAAAGATGTGTTTTACTTTTCTTTTTGATAAGTAGAGTGTTCTGTTCTCTGCCACGTAGGAGAGTCGATTGTAACAGGGTTTTTTTTCCTGTTTATTTTTTTCTTCCAAACAGTATGTACATAAACGGTGTAATTCTTATATTGATATGTTATCAATAAAGCACCACACTCTTTTTCCCCTACTAATTATCACACCGATAGTTAGTAAGGTTTTTAATGAGGCGGTTTACCCATTTTCAAAAAAAAAATTAATTTAAAAAATTCATCTACTCAGTTAAATATTTTAACTAAATATTTAAATTAATTCAAAGATTTAATATAGTTCATCTTAAGCAAATTTAAGTTAAATATATAACTACAATAATTATACATACATACACTCATACAGATATACATACACACATATATTTGTCCAATTAATTAACATTTTAATTAATCATTTAATTTAATTAATCAAATTAACTATAAATGATAAATTCGAAATTAATTTGTTAATTTTCAATACATTTTTTAGAAAGTTAAATTTATTTTATAACCTTAATAAAACATCATTTTATATTTACAGTTTCATATTTAAATATCAAATGCATTTTTAAAGTTTCGAATCTAAATGAAAATTAGCCCGTCCCAATTAACTCTAGGTCTTACCTCTAGGGCAACCTTTTGGCCTTACTCTACCTATTAGGCCAGGTCGGTAGCTAGGGAATGGAGAATACTTGATTATTCAACCCCAAGCGTAGACCTACTTTTTAGATACACATCGAATAAGTTGGTTTAGTTGGTTAGCCCTAAATTTTGGCTAATTAGATCACATAAACCATTCAGGCTCAATATCATTGTTGGAGCCATGCCAATTCATAATGGGTAAGTTGGGTGAATTTCACTTCTTTCCTATTTAGATCATTGTGGACCTATAAAGTCCAATGGGTTATACTAGATCCATTCTAGTTAACTTAAATAAAATTTTATTTAAATTTCATTATTTGTTAACCACTGGATATTGATCGATTTATGTTTGTATAATTTTAAGTATATTCATATATACTCACGTGTATATAACGTACGTATGCACTATAGTGACGTGTACGTAGTTGATGTACTTATATTGATGTTAGGATTTGCATCTATAACGTATACATTTTCCATTTATATGCGCATACGTTGTCTCAAAACTTAGCTTAAATATACATATAAATATTTACTTATAATTTCAATATATACATATATATTAAATAAAATAAAATTTATTATATATATTAAGTAAACTAAAATTTTAAAATATTTGACTAGATTTTGACCAAGTCAGTATAATTTATACTCAAATTTAATATCCAAAATATGTACTTTTGACCAAGTAAACTATTTTTAAAATTCAACTTTAGATCTAATTGAATTAAAATATCTTTTAATCAATTAAAATGAATATATTTATATATTTATAAATATTTATTAACGCTGAAAATAATAAAGATTTTTTTTGGCAAAGCCAGTCGACTTTATAGTGGGTCGTGCCACCGTATATAAATGAAGAAAAGGTGTTCTGCACATGCATAGAAACAACTATATGGTTTTATAGTGGCCATTCCACTTAGAGTGCATAACAGGAGAGAAGATAAGGTGCTTCTGCAGCTATATTAGTGACCTAAGGAAATAACGGTTCCACCTCCCAAGAGGAGGAAGAATCACTTCCAGCAGGACCTAACACATGCAAATAATCTGCAAAGTGAGTCACAATATCCAAAACAAAACCCAGGTGTTCCCTACCGTATATATCTCCTATCCCAGCTATCATCAAGGAGAAGAGATCTATTCCGCTTACCACGTGCTCCATCCACCGAGAGAATAAGACCACCATCATCTATAGAGTAATGTAAACGCCTAGATTCACCATCATCATCATTAACAAAAGTATGGAAATCATGTCTAGCCGGATCATATCTCATGTCGGACTGTACATGAATCCATGCCATCTCAGCAGGGTGCCACACAATACTAGATTCTCTAGGATCTGGAATATCAGGGGGAACAGAGGAATCCTTAACAGTGTCAGAGAGGGGAGGAATAAAAGGAGGCACTGAAGGCTCAACAAGAGGGACAGAGGGTGCCATAGGAGGAGGAGCAACACGCAATTTCGAGATCCATTTCAAGTTCGGGGGCCTAGGAAGAGGGGTACGAACCGAGAGTGGACTAACAAATGACGTACGAGAGCATGCCGATGATATATGACCAAAAGACTGATAGGACATACATATGTCTAGTTTCTAACCAAAATGAACTACAATCTCGGCTACCTGATATCAGCCACACTAACTTTGATTGTATCTAGTAAAGGCTTATCCGGGGATATCTCAATCAAAGCTTTTGCATAGACTAGTTTATCCCTAGCTACGGTGTTAGCATCAAAGCATTTTACTTTACCTACCGCACTAGCTAGCCAGTTTAGACCTAACATAGTTTGCAAGACGAAGGGGATGTGAGAGAAATAAGTCCAAATAGGAATAGATAGTACTTGCTCTCTGGCACAGTCAACAGATGGGCTCCAAGGAGTGACTATAAAAGGCTTTCCTTTGATAAAAATAGGATCTTTACTAAGAATACGTAGATGCTCCTCAGGCCTTGAGAACTTGAAGAAAAACATAGAGTTGTCCATGTGAACCAGGAGGCTACCCTTTGGTTTCCAAGCTTTGAAGCATTGATCCTTAACCACTAGATAAGGTGGGTTATTATCCAAAAAGAACCCAACAAGATAGTCTGACCAATAATCAATACCTGCTTGAATTACCTCCAGAGGAGGGGATCAAAACCCCATCATTGTTGACTATTTCAAAAGAACGGGGCACAAAATCACCCGCATTTTTAGGCAATGCAGAGAATAAGGAGGACCATTTTAAGTTTGTTTCCAGCTCAATTGACTGGTGTGCTATTGGAGGAGGAATTCTATCCCGAGAAGGAGCAGCAGCTACATGTATATTAGCATTAACTTCAATGGGTAGCTGATGTTGATGAGCAGGAGATATGTTTTTATAGTTACGGGCAAATACTGGTTCATTATTACCCACAACATTTACTTCCATCCTAGAGCTATCAATCACTGAGGTATTAATAACAGCAGATCTATTAATTAAATCAACAGTGTTGGAATCCAGACCAACAAATAATGGTGCTATTTCGTGATTATCGATTACCATATTAGAAACATTCATAGGTTTATACATACCAAGACAATCAACAATGGCCTCATAAACTTCATTTTCAACAGATTTTAAACTCAAAACAGCTCTGTTATTTTCACTAACATCATTACTCAGGATATCGCAACTATCATTACCCAGGACATCATCATTCCATGCTGAAACTGTATGTTGAAGGATAGGAGATATGGCAGAGGATGTTGTAGGATTCGAAATACCTGATATAGGACCTATAGCCGCAGATAGATTATGATATTCAGTAGCCAGTGCATCCATTGAACTCGGCATTTCAACTCAGGCAGCATCATAAGCAAATCCAGATCCATATGCGACAGCAAATAAAATCATCAAGAGAGGAGCACATAGGCGAAAACACATAGCCAGATCTGGTAATCGAACGATTTGCTATGGAGAAATTATATCTCGATTGGCCTTTGCGGTTCTTTGCCATAAACGAAGATGGGGAGAAGGGATTAAGGTGAAGAGGCGATGCAGGGTAAAAGAGAGAGAGATGGGCGGAACAACGATGGGAATGAAAGGATTCAGAAGGGGTAGGCAAATAGAAATCGCCGTTTAAAAGAAGATGTCGCCATTAAGTCAGATGTCGGCATTTTGAAAGGAATAAATAAAGATTTTTTTTAAAATACACAAACCATTTAAAAATGCATAAGATAATTTAAATATGATTTTACAGTAAAATAAATATTAAAATAATTTACACATATTTATTTCCTTTTAGCGTTAAGTTTTTATTTATAAATAAAATCTAAAAAAAATTATTACTATTTTTAATAAATTAAGTATTAACGTATACATTAACATAAGTATTTCTTAAAATTTATTAAATAAATATAATAATATAATATTAATATAGTTGGAACTTATTTTTTTAATATGAGACATATTTTCTATATGTAATTTTATAAAATAGTTTTAAATATGTTAACCCAAAAATTGGATCAACACCCTGGACTGAATGTGAAAGCACCAGCCATGTTTATCAAGGCAAATAAAATAGAGACAGTGAATAATAACTTGCAGATAAAGTAAAAAGACGAGATTTTAATAGTGGTTCGGCTGTTAATAAAGCCTACGTCCACTTTATATCTTCTGTTATTGACTGACTACAATTACAAGTTGAATCTGATTATAATTTGATTGGATTTTGTAAGTTAGATCAAGTCGCTAGTGTTAGAGTTCACTGAGGATTACAATGAACCCTTAGATGACTGTTGTGTGGGAGGAGAAGAGTGAAGAAGAGTTTCTATAGAGTTTTAGCAGCCAGCCCAGAAGATCCTCTTTTTTTGCAGATAGGTGAGTATTTATAGGGGAATTCAATGAGTATTAGGCCAGAAGTCCAAGTGCAGAAGAGTCCAGTTATTATGCCAAGTCATCACCGAAAATCTCAAATCAATCTGAGTCATTTCTATGAGTTGCTAGCTATGCATAGGGAATGGATCGCTAGCTATCCATCAACTTAGCATATTTTTCTACCAGAAGCCTTTACTTAGTACTACGAAAGAGCTCGGAAAGTTTGAGGGTGATCCGACCTATCTAGATGGATCACTAGCTATCCATAGGGAATGGATCACTGGCTATTCATCAACTTAGCATATTTTTGAGTGATCTTAGTTTGGTTGTCTTCCTATCTTTTATTTAAGTGTCTTGTCCAAATATCAAGTCGTTTAGAGTTTGTTTGGTCATCTGTCCTCATGGGTCACCTGGTCCAGAAGAATCATCCATAACTCGCTCAAAACATAACGAAATCGGATGAAACTTTGCAGGTACACTCTAGAGGGTGTTAGGAACCTACCACAAAAATTTCAGATGGTGGGACACACTCCACATAGGTCGTTAGCGATCCATCTAGTTAGGTCGCTAGCGATCCATCTAGTTAGGTCGCTAGTGACTCTTCTAGCCTTATCCAATCAAGCTCATTTTTGGTGAGTGCTTTCTTTTATGTCTTCTAAGTGCTCTCGCAAAATTTCAATTCAATCCGACTCCGTATGAGTTCTCTAGGTCCGTTTTAAGTTAGCTGCTTTGGTCAAAAAGTCGGTAAACAGCTTGAATCAGATGAGTCTTTACTTCTTGAACTACACCGCTTGTAATGCTATAAAACTCGGTAAGTATTCTTAGAAGAGGTAATAGATCATGATGCAAGAGGCTTTGACAACTCGTAATGGTTCCTTTTGGATCGCTAGCGATCCATGGATGATGGATCGCCAGCAACCCATCTACTTAGTGGATTTTTGGCTTGTTTCTCTTAAGTTCCATTGGCTTGTTCTTTTAGACGCCTTGTTCAAGTTTCAAGTCATTCTGGCTTAGCCTGGATGTTCTAACTCCTGTTGAATCCTGTTGGGTTAAAAACCTAGTTAAAATTTTCCCCTCAAAGTATGCATTCGTTGGAAAAAAAGTGTGCTTTGGAACAAGACAATTTTCGGATTACTATTCTGTGAATTTTAGTGAATCGTCAGAGTCCATCTCGGGATGTTGTTATCAATTGGCTGACTTCTAATAGCCGTTCATTTTTTGATTTCGATCTGAATTTCAATTCCTAGTAATGATGATGCAATCTTTGCTCTGTAGTTTACACAAGGGTTTAGGTCGGTAAGTGGGTGCATGACGTAGGTTTGGAGTCGATCTATATAGTTTTAACTTGATCGGCGGTGAAGCTAAGTTTTGTCTCGAACGATTGTATGTCATTCTGGAGTGAAGTCTTGCTCTTTGTCTTTAACTGTTTCTTTTCGAGGACTTGGTTTAGTTCTTGTTGCCATTTTGAATTCTAATTCAACAATTTATTCCAAAATCACATATAGTGGATGATTGAATCGTATCTCTCTTTCCTTTTTTGTACTCAGTGATCCTAAAAAGAAAAGCTTCCCACGTCGCTTCGGATAGCAGCTCCGTTACCGATCTTTGATCGATAATGGGTAAGTATGGAAAAGATAATTTCAAAGGACGATATGGATTGTTTTTCAAATGTAAGCAAGCTATCTACACTAAATTGTTCATTTGCAATATTTGGGATACTGGACTCTTCTCGTGTAGATAACACACTACATCTGCCCCGGTCAACGCTCAGAACCCGGCTGGTCAAAATACGCCGACTTCCCTTGGATTGCATGCATTGGTTATATGAGGATATTATTTAAATTAAAACATACCTGACAGGGTCGAATGCCAGGTTTTGTTGTTGAAAATGAATTTTCATTCATCCAATCTTTAGTCCGTCGGAGGGACTTCCACTGCTCTAGAAGCTGGGTCCTTCACAACTTAGACTTCGCTTATTATTCCTATCACATTGGGATGATTGATTACGGTTAAATTACAAAGCATGGCTGCTCTTCTAGAGTTGTAGTTGAAGTTCAATCAGATAGAGTTTCAATCTTTGGAGACTAGCCCGTGACTTGTTCGATTGCGATTATCCTTCCTTTGCGTTTTCCGAAAGTCAACCTGCACACCAGCCTCTATCTCCGGGGACTATTAGTTTAATTGCTCGATTTCGAGCATTGCTTTTTCTCGCTGTTGCACCTCTTATGTTCACGTGCAGCATACTCGTTTACTGTAAATATATATGTAAGTAATACTTCTATGGTCATTTTGGCATATTCTATTTCATAGCTTTGTGCATACATTTCGGCATATTCTATTTCATAGCTTTGTTCAGAACTATGAGGTAGCTTGGTCTAGCCAGTTCTATAGCTAATCCCTACGCATGCTTAATTGAGTTCGTTTCAATAAAGTGTTGGTGTATCTGCCCTAGCCCATAGGGATGATTTCTCTGAATACTAAGTCTATATGTTTTTGGGAGACTAGGTATCTTGGCAATACGTTTTATTACCCTAGTTTGATTGACATGGTAGCTCCTATCTCCAGGAACTAGGAACTAGGAACTTTTTTGCTTGATTCCAAGCTCTGATTTTTTCAATGATATATGTTTCCTGACTGTAATTGAATTCCTCCAAATTGACATCGTCATCCAATGTCATTTTGGGTACAGGTGCTGGAAAGACGCGTCGCCGTCATCTTTTGCTAGAGTGAATTCTTCCAAGTCCAGCGTTGAGACCCTAATCATGTATCAGTTTCTATCTCTAGAAACTCGTGAATGGATGACTCAACTCTATGGATTTTTCGTTGATGTTGTGAATCTTCAGATAGCATGAGATGCTAGAAGGTAGGTTGAAGATTCAATGAAACTCTTGCTTCTATTTTCGAAAGCCGATGTATCGATAGTTTCATTCTGGGGGTTTCTTCTTAGCATTACCAAACTTCGGGTAATGGCATATTGCTACAAGTTGGAACCAAATGATCTAGTTAGATCGTAAGTAGGTCATCGATCCTTCTCGTCATCGCCAGACTGCGAGCGATGGTTGATTTTTGAACCTTAAATCCTTTATTTCCTTTAATGGCGATTTTGTTGCTAGAATGCTCTATTTTGCGATACAGAACCGTTATCTAAGCAACCTCGCAATTATTCGTGTTTGGACTTTGCAATATTTCTATCGATCAAGTATCTGTGCGTCTATCCCTGCTCGATGGACTAGCTATTTTGAATGCCTGTATTTAAGTGATTGTGAGAGGGAGAGGTTTAGGACAAATGATTTGATTGCCCCTAGTCTGGCTCTCAATCCTATTCTAGGATTGAGGAAGTCTGATGATTTTAGTTTCGACCTTCCATGATTGTCCCTACATGTCCTTAGTTGTGCATGCTTTGCTTGATTGCTGTCATCATAGAATTTCTATTCATATGCCAATTCCTATCTTTGGGAAATGATAACCTAGCTACTTCGTTCCAAAAATCATTTCCTCAAGGCTGCCTATCTTTTGGCTGTATCTAAATTCTTTCTAAGTTGAATTCAGGAAATTTGGTTCTTTCATCCCTATAAATTAGCACACAGGCAATTCAATCTTGGGATTTCCTTTTGGCGCTGCTTTATTCCTATGTATTGGCTAATTCCTATGATGAAAGGTTGAACCATCCGACTGACCTATAAAAAGGTTATGTCTTCATGTTGTTGCTCATTTTCGGGTAATGGTACTTTTCTGAAGACAAGGGTAGAATCTTAGTTGAGGACCAACTTCTATCTCCAGAAGCTAGTGCATTGATGGTTTATTATGATGAGTGTTTCTCATCGAACCTGTGGATTAAAGCTTTCCTGGCGTTGCCAAGGCAATACCGTACATAGTGAATGGCAAATTTCCTGGCATTGCTGGGGCAATGTCGATACTTAGGAAATAGAGGGTTTCCCGATGTTGTCGGTGGAACATCGATACTTATGAAATAGAAAGTTTCTCGACGTTGCTAGGGCAACACCGTTACTTAGGAAATGAGAAAATGCCTTAACATTGCCGAGGCAACATTGACACTCAGGATGTTTGGATCGATTTTCCCTACCGATCCGGCAATGCTTTTAATCCAGTTGTGCACTAGTTTCGGTCTTCGATAATATTCACTTCGATGATTGGATTGTAGAAGTCTTTTCTTAGTGCTACCTATCTTTGGGCAATGTTAAAATCATATTGGTTAGGATTGAATCATTCATCCGAACCCGTATAGTTGAGTAGATCCCTTTCAACCCAATGTGGCTGTTTTTCTTAACGTTATTTAACTTCGGGATACGCCATGTTCTGGAAGGATGGGAGTCCTAGGTGTTTCCGTTGCCTAGCCTTGTTTTTCACTGTGAAGTGTTACCCTTGGAAATGCAGAGTTTTTGCTTAACCAATTCCATGGTTATTCTTATTCATGAAAAATCGGATTTCTTTCAACCTGTTTTTGTTATGATCCGACGACTATCTGCGGAACCCTTCATTTCTAGGCGGAAACCTTCATTTCTAAAAACTACAGGTTTTTATAGAAAATTTGAAATTATGGAGCGAGTCATCACATGCGAACGCGCTCTTTCCTATGTTGATCATGGATCGGTAGAGTTCGGTAGTATTTGTCTTAAATCTGTGACACTTAACCTTGCTTGTTTTAGGCCACATGCATTATGCTGGGCTGATAGCATTATTGCGGATATCAACCTTATTCGTTGGTTTCAATATTCGGGAATTAATGCTTTAGCTACTCGATTTCCAGTGTTCTCTCTTTGTCGTTGTCTATCTTCGAACAACAGTCGGTTTTTTGCGAGTTAGGGTTTGAGACCTCACTCGAGCACCTACTTCTGTCTTTGGAGGTCGGTAGGTCAATGACTTGATTCTAAAAACGTCTTCCATCACCAACTGTCTCTGCTCGATGGTAAGTTCATCCTTTTATCGCCTATTTCCAAGCGATGGTGAATGTTAAGGAGTTCGATTTTCTTGTTGATATAACGGTCTAGTGTCCTCGATGTTGCTGAGGAAATATCAATGTCTAGTAGGCTGGAGCAGTTTCCTTTTAATTCTGCATTCATTCAGCCTACTATACCGCTTAGTTTTGTTGCAATTGCTGAAATTCTCTGTTCAGCGTAATAGAACCATGGAGTGATTTTTTGTCCTGACCAAGTTCTAGTGTGTTATGTGTCACCGGTCTACGGGGCTGATTACTCTCAACACTTGATGCGAGACTCGATGTTCTGGGCGGCCCTTTGGATGCCTCCATTCAAAGTTATGTCGCAACTCTTATCCTTCGAAACTCGTTACTTTAATGTCTTAACTTTAGACATTTTGGTTAAAGATCGGAATTCTTTGTTCAAATCTTGATTTGGGAACTTTGTGGCATTGCCGAAGCAATGTTGGTCCTTTCGGGTGGTAGGATCGATTCATGTTAATCTTGAAATAAACAAGTTCCCAGTGTTGTCAAGATAACACCGCTACTTAGAGAATTTTGACGGACCGGTGATGATGCTGGAGCAACATTGAGCAGTGTTTGCGTAGCTTATGAGATGCATGATTTATGAGTATGTGTGGCTTCCGAGATGCATGGCTTCTGGTAGTGTGCGGCTTATGAGAGTGCATGACTTATGGGATGTGCGGCTTTTTGGGGTGCGCGGCATACGAGATGCGCAGCTTCTGGGATCGATATGACACGTTGATCCGAAACGGTTTGGAAATTCTCGACGTTGCCAATATTTTGGTAATGGGAGGATTAACACCCTGGAATTAATGTGAAATCACCAGCCCTGTTTGTCAAAGCAAATAAAATAGAGACAAGGAATAATAACTTGCAAATAAAGTAAAAGGACAAGAGATTTTTATAGTGGTTCGGCTGTTCACGAAGCCTACGTCCACTTTATAACTTCTGTTATTGACTGACTGTAATTACAAGTTGAATATGATTACAATTTGATTGGATCTTGTAAGTTAGATCAAGTTGCTAGTTTTAGAGTTCATTGGAGAACCACAATGAACCCTTTACATGACTATTGTGTGGGAGGAGAAGAGTGAAGAATAGTTTCTGCAGAATTTCAGCAGCCAGTCCAGAAGATCCTCTTTATGTTGGAGATAGGTGAGTATTTATAAGGGATTCAATGAGTATTAGACCAGAAGTCCAAGTGTAGATGAGTCCAGTTGTTATGCCAAGTCATCACTGAAAATCTCAAATCAATCTAAGTCATTTCTGTGGATCGCTAGCTATCCATAGGGATGGATCGCTAGCTATCCATATGGAAGGATCGCTAGCTATCCATCAACTTAGCATATTTTTCTACCAGAAGCCTTTACTTAGTGCCACGAAGGAGCTCGGAAAGTTTGAGGGCGATCTGATCTATCTTGATGGATTGCTAGTTATCCATAGGGGGTTGATCGCTAGCTATCCATCAACTTAGCATATTTGTGAGTGATCTTATTTTGGTTGTCTTCCTATCTTCTATTTAAGTGCATTGTCCAAATATCAAGTTGTTGGGAGATTATTTAGTCATCCGTCTTCATGGGTCACCTAATCCAAAAGAATCATCGATAACTCGCTCAAAACTTCACGAAATCAGACGAAACTTTGCAAGTACACTCTAGAGGGTGTTAAGACCTACCATAAAAATTTCAGGTGGTGGGACCGAGTCTACATGGGTCGCTAGTGATCCATCTAGTTAGGTCGCTAGAGACCCATATAGCCTTATCCAATCAAGCTCATTTTTGTTGAGATCCTTCTTTTATGTCTTCTAAGTATTTTCCCAAAATTTCAAGTCAATCTAAATCCATATGAGTTCTCTAGGTCCGTTTTAATTTAGCTGCTTTGGTTAAAAAGCGGGTAAACAGCTTGAATCAAACGAATCTTTACTTCTTGAACTATGCTGCTTGGAATGCTATGAAACTTGGTAAGTATTTTTATAAGAGGTAGTAGATCATGATGCAAGAATCTTTGACAACTCGTAATGCTTCCTTTTGGATCGCTAGCGATCCATAGAGGATCGCCGGCGATCCGTCTTCTTTGTGGATTTCTGGCTTGTTTCTCTTAAGTTCCATTGGCTTGTTCTTTTAGATGTCTTGTTCAAGTTTCAAGTCATTCTGGCTTAGTCTGGATGTTCTAACTCGTGTTGAATTATGTTGGGTTAAAAATCCATTTAACAATATATATATATATAATTTAAAATAGAAAATTACATTTTTAAATTATTAAAAACAATGTGTTAGTGTGTATTCATTACCGAATTAAAATAATAATTTTTTATTATCTTAAACAAAGATCGATAGTTTGGTGTGGATTAATAATAAATAACAAATGAAGACAACTAATGCACATGCAAAATCATTGTATAATCTAATTATTACAAGATGCATATAATATAAAATTTAATAGGAATTATACCTTTTGATGACCAACCTTTGAATGTACCTTGTTTGATGAGATCTCCTAGATTCCGCTTGAATCAATTACTAGACCTTGCAACGATCACGTGTACCACAATATGTATTTGATTTAATGTGTATTTGAGCTAGATATTCTTTGCTATTATGTAGACGGAAAGGAGATCATGGCTAAAGAAAAGAGGGAGCAAGCAGATAAAAGTGGAGGTTTGCTTGGTTTATATAAAGAGAGAAAAGGAGAAAAATTCTCCACCTTTTACTTTTTTTCTCTTACCAAGTTATTAGTTCCAGATCTGAAATTTAGAACTCCTCTCTCCTCTTCTTTAGCCATCCAGGAAAGAACCCCCAAGTGGGCCAATAAACTTTAAACCTATTTGATAATTAATCACACGTGAACGTGTATCGATATCGTATATCGATATGTACATATATAACTTTTCAATATTCACTTAATTAATTACTAATGGCACCCAGAAAATACTAATAGCACCGAATATATCAAATAAATAATTAACTAATATTTCATAAATATTGATTAATTTAATTAGTTTGTAACAATAATAAATCAATTAAATCATGTGGAATTTTGGAGAAACCAATAAAACAATTGTGCGACTCGTAGGTGTAAATTCAGTCATCGATTAATATCGAACAATTTGAATATTAATTCACACGTTATCTTAGCTAGCAGCGTGATAGTTTAGCTGAATTTATCGCTTATAAATCTTCATCTGTAAAATTCAATTTTACAATTTATGCGGTACCTTTGAGTAACGATTATTTACACTAATTTTCTTTATCAATACCATATCACTTTGGGATTTATGGAATTTTCTTTTGGTCAAAATTCCAAGTTTACAGGGATTTTCTTTATCTGTTTCCATGGATCCAACTATTGAAAACGAAGGTAAGAACTCCAATGATCATGAAGCTAAAGGCAACACCATCACCAGTGCCATCTACCTCATTCCTAGGCTCAACAATACTAGGGGATGAAGTGTGTTGCAGGGATTGTCATTTTGGGTCTGAAACCTGACCTTCCTCTTCCTTTAACTCTTAGAATCCATATAAAACTGAGATCTAAAAGAGGGTAGCTTAGATTTTGATTATAATTGTTGTATTCCATAGAGAAAACATCATTAAAAAGATTAAAATAGACATAGGTCAAAGCATTCGCCGAGTCGCTATAAAAATTGAGTGTTTGTTCTTCTTTACCTACATTTTCTTCATTTTATATTTGCTAGATTTGGATTTTGGGATGTTATGCCATCTCTTGGTTCAATATCAACACTATATCACTTTAGGGTTTATGAAATTAGGTTTTATTCAATATCATCCACATCCAACTTGATCAGTCCATAAAAAAGTCTTTGGTTCAATAATAACATAAACGAAATCCTTGGTCCATAAAAAAGTCCTTGGTCCAAAAATATTCTTCATCAAGGTGTTTCGAGAAAAGGATATCAATACATCCGCTGAGACCATAGTGTGAAACACATTCCAAATGTTGAGGAGCGTATTACTCATGGCTATTGGGGGGCGCCAAGGGTTAAGTACTTGCAGTTATGGATAGCTATGGATGACTCCTCCAGGAGTTTCTTATTGGTTGATAATAACTAGGTCAAGTTAGAAATCTCAATGCGATGATGTTACACAGTTCCTTCAACTTGAGAATACCATGGATCTTCAATATGAATATTGCACTTTGGTTATAGTTAAATCATGGCATATCGATCCATTGAGCGATTATAGTTGGGTCTGAGCTGAAGCATTATAAGAGAAGCACTATTTTATAGAGAATTCATCTCCTCAATTATATGAGGTTAGTATCACAATCAACTATAGTCAACTCAAAGTCAAAATCTCTGTCCAGAGTAGAACGGTTAGTCATAAATATTATTATTGAACCAGGGACTTCATTTATTGACTGATCGAGCTGAATGTGGAAGATATTGGAGTTTTAACCCATACCAAATCCATAATCCTAATGTGATGTAGTGTTGGTGAGGATATCGTGTGTAAATTATTGTCATTGTTGGTCCCACTTAAGATAGTATAGAATACATATTTTTAATGAAAATGTCTTTAAGCGATGAATTTGGCCAAACCGTTACACTGCTAGCTCAGTTATGTGTGAATGTTAATATTTGGATTGTTCAATATTAAACGCTGATTGAAATCATACCTCTAAGTCACACAATCGCATTTCTGAATTCTTCGAAAAACCACACGATTTAATTAGTTTATAAAGTATTATAAATTAACTAAATTAATTAATGTTTAAGAAATATTATTTATTTATTTATTTGATATTTTGGATGTTGTCAGTAATTATTTGGATATATATATATATAAAAGTTATACACACACACGCATATATTGATATACAACATAAATATGCATTTGAATGAGGTTTAAATATAGATAATTACTTAAACAGGCTTTCGGAAACTTTGCTCCAATTAACGGAATGAATGGCTGGCCATGCTTGATAGGGGATGAGGTGGCATGATTGATAAAGGAAAGTTTAAATAAGGAGAACCGGAAAGATTTCATTCTCCCCATTAAAACGATTCCCTTAATTTCATTTCTTTCTCTTTAACTTCTTTCTCCTTCTTCATCCCATCATGGTTGCCTACCCCTTCTCTCTTATGTTCGAATTTCCATTTCTTCTTTTCACCCAAAATCAATTATAACCCCCGGCTTTAGTGACCAAATTATCAGAGGCAGTTTATCGTTCAATAGTTCGGACCAAAGGGCATAGAAGGAGGGATCTCTCATATACAGTACTTTGGGTCAAAAATGATACATTTCAATACCTGAATACATTTGAACAACACATACCATGTCTCAATACAAAGTAATGTATACGAGTTCTAAAATTGAGTAACTCACATATCAAGAACTCATATAAATAAATTAGAAAGTATCGATATCAGAAAATGGTAACATATATATTTCAAAATATGTCTAATACATGGATTAATCAAAATAAATCACTTTGAACTCTGTACTATCCAAAAAATAGCCCATTTTTGTGCATGTAACGACTCTCCCTACAACCAATCTTAAAATACATCCATGGCTTCTAGAATCATCTCAACTCTATTATCTCTCTGAATAAATCGAACTGTGATATGGGTCTTGACTTCCAAGAAATGGTTGTTAAACTTCAATATAGTAGTATTCAAAATATACACAATCTATGATACTCCCCACTGACTGCTCAACAAGTAAGACTGACTAACGTCTATAGATAGATACCTTGAAGTTACAACACCTCGATCTGACCCGAGGCATTTTCATATATATAATTAACCTTGGTTAGGCTAGAAATCTATTTGTGAGTATAATAAAATCATAAACAATAAATGTGCAATGTCAGGTTTAAAGGTAATAATTTAGAATATACAGATGTCGCTCACACCATACCAAATCCCGCCCATGATTTATCAAAATGGTTTTAACACACATGTCACAGCTCTATTCATCGTGGCTCACAACTGCAACTCTAGTCAGTTGGGATATCGCAATATATCCATATTATATGAGTTTCTTTTTTTGTATAAGTATAAAACATCATTTCAAATTAATAATTTTACAATGTCGGAATTTTTTAGATTTACTTATGAGAAGGCATCATCTTCTCACCTATGAGTCCTATTAGGATATCATGTTGATAAAACTCCTTAGGTGGATTTACCCTCTACATAGACTATCTACTTTGACAAGTCATTGCGGTTTTTTCACTCGTATACTTCCGATTAGTTGTGGTGGCCCCCACGCGATCCCTTTATTACCGTACCCTTTTGGTATCTAAAGACACGATAAATCTTACTAGTGCTATAGTCTGCTTCTAATCTCCATCTAGTGGCGCTATTTCTCTTCATTTGCACTACGTCTCCGACAATCCTTAATATCTTCAATAACTTTATATGTTCTGACAACATATCATTTGGACTCTGTAACAAGGGAAAATGTCACCATGATTTGGGTTGTGATTCTCGAATCAGTCCATTTGGATGGATTTTACCATTCTAGTAGTTAATACCACGTAACGTTCTTGTCAAATGTCAAATTTTATTTTTCAAAAATATTTTGCTTCCTAAAGCATCATTATTTCCCAAAATGATGTTATATCTCAAATAAATGTCATGTATAATCAATTCAATAATCAAGCAATAGTGTATATGTGGGTAAGTTTATATTGGTAGTAGAATGATATTCAAGATATAAACATATTAATAATACACTCAAATAATCAAAATGAGGTTATACTCACTTTGCTTTTGTTTTACTGAAAGGATGAAAACCATGATTTGGTGAAGAAGAAGAGACAGCACGTTGTGTTGATTTTGGTATGAAGAAGGCAGTGGATGCAGTGATGTTTATATAGGCTTTGGAAGAAGACTTAGGGTTTAAGGAATTAGTATAAGTTAAATTATAATGGTTAGTTATTGGATAAGGAAGGAAAAGATGGTCCAATGAAATTTAATTTGATATTTAAATAAATTTGTACCCTTAATTGTTATTTATTCGAACCTCTTATTGACCAATATTCTATACCCGTTTAAAAATTCGCTTGAGGCATTTAATCCAAGTTTTATTTTATTTTTATAACAAATTTTCTTTTAAAAAAATATTACTTTCCAATTTCAACGATTTTAAAATAATCGGTTTATTTTCAAAATAATTCCAAAATTTCTCAAATATTATTTATTTTTTCAAAAGTAAATTTCCATTCAACTTTTGGAATTTTGAAGCATAATTCAAATTTCAAATTTGAATTTTTATATCATTGATTTTCAAGTAAATACCGAAATCACTTCTATTAAATTAAGTTTTATAAATTTTCGAAAATTATTTTCTAATCCCATTTATTAATTATTTTAACCTTTTACCAAATTAAAATAATTTTTCTCAATTCAAATCTACTTGGAATTTCAAAATTATTTGATTTGAATTCCAAAAATCTATTTATTCCTTACAATTTCAAAAAAAAGTCAAAATATATTTCATTGTTATCAATCAAATAGCGGGATGTTGCATCAATTCAAATAAAATAAAAAGAGGTGGTTCCTCCGATTCTAGCAAATTCTAGATGTTGATTTAAGGAATCTAAGAAGGATTTTCAAATCAAGGTGTTACGAAGGGCAAGACTCTTTTAGGTTCAATTTCTTTTTACTTTATTCATTATTGATGTTAACCCTGACAAAATTCACATATATGTATATTGAATTACCACTTATTGGATTTACTCTCATGTATTCTCATTTAATTATACACTACTAGGAATATAGTATATAGCCACGAAAGCTTTCCAACGGCCGCCAACGGAAATTTCCAACGGCTACCAACGGCTAGTTATTTTTTAACCTGCCGTTGGTAGCCGTTGATAACCGTTGGAAATGATGCCGTTTGCGGCCGTTGGTAACCGTTGGAAATTTGTGTATACCTACACCAGGCCGAGACAGAAACATTATTATCTTCTTCCCCAATTCCCCCAAAACCCTACTCCTCCCCTCCTCCTTTCTTGCTCCAAGCTTCCCCACGCAACGAGCAGCTGCTCCAACGCCATCACTCAACGCCAACATCCTCTCTCCATCCCTAGAAATCTCCAAAATCAGGTTTGCCTAAAACCCTACAATTTTTAATTTTTCTAATTTTGTGATAATTTGCTGTTATATTTGTATCCAATGGCATATTGCTTGTTTATTACACCAAACTAAATGCTAATTACAATTATTGCCATCCAAATGTCCAAATTATTTATGTGTATATATATTATGCACATATATGAATATGTTTATAATTTAGTATAAATGCGCATGTGAATTAGCATTAGATTAGTTAGGATTGATTTAAATTATTTTGTGTATGTTTTGTAAAATGTTAGACAAACATGAATTAGTGGACTATTTTACGAACATTAATTATATCTTTTTCAAAATATATTAGCATTAAATAAATAAGTATATAATTTAGTATATATATATATATACACATGAATTATATATTTTGTGAAATAGTAAAAATCATATAATTTACTATATATATATTTAGTAAAATAGTAGAATATAATTCATATAATAATGCATAATATGCTTTATTTTATATATTTAATAAAACGGTAACATATAAACCAAATTTAAATCCCTTAGTGAATTTTTGGCCCCGTCTAACAGGTGTTGTATATGATCGTTGTATGAATATTCGTTTTTATTGCAAAACGGATATTCATATTCATCTGATACAATATCTGTTGGATTTGTCCCTGTATTGGACAGGTTACAAACACTATAAAGTAATTACGTTTCGTAAATCATATCGTTATAAACGGTTCACAAAATTTCGACGGCATTTCCTTTTTGTTCCTTGTGTACATGCATTGTGTACGATACAAGGAACACGGGGGAAGTGCTGCCGAAATTTTGGAAAATCATTTATAATGATATGATTTAAGAAATGTAATTACTATTGTGTTTGTAATGGGAAGTAGGATAACCGACCATCATAAAAGGTACAAAAATGTAAACAAAATAGCAAGAAATATAACTTTGTATATAAACGAAAATGGATTATAAAAAACAGTAAAATCTAAAATGTGTTTATCGAATTTGATTAATAGTTTTTTTACTATTGATCATAGGTTTTACAGTAGGAAAAATGGTCAATTATTTTATTGATCGGAGCTGGATGTATCAAAGAAGAGAAATGGGAGGCTCAATAAGTACACATTTTCTTAACGGGGTAAATGTGTTTATCGAATTTGCTTTAAGTAATATTGGAAACGACGTAGAAATTCGTTCTCCATGTAGTAGGTGCAAATTGTTGAAGCATTTAGTACCGAATATGGTTAGGATTCATTTGCGCCAATATGGTTTCGTAACCAATTATTTGGTGTGGGATCGTCATGGAGAAATTATAACACGTAACGAAGAACAGTCAATAGAGGTCATTAGTGATGAAGTTAGTACGACGAATCTCATAGAACATATGGTTGAAGATGCAGCACGATCAATGTTCCCTACTGTTGAATTTAATAACGAAGATGTTAACGTCGAAGAGGAACCAAATGTTGGAGCGAAAAAAATATATGATTTATTGGATGCTGCTAAGAAACCTCTTTGGAATGGATGTACTAGCGGCACTCAATTATCGGCAACTGCAGAGTACATTGCGATGAAATCAAAGTACAACTTCACAGAAGCCGGATTTACGGCTGTTGTACAAGCTGCTAAACGCCATATGCCATCAGATAATTTAATGTGCGAAAATTATTATGAAGTTAAAAACTAATGTCATCTTTCGGTTTGCCGTATCAAAAAATTGATACATGTCTAAATGGTTGCATGTTGTTTTGGAAAGATGATGTCAGTCTTCGGAATTGTAAAATATGTAATCAAGAAAGATACAAGCCAAGGAAAAAAAAGGGAAAAGAAGTTCCATACAAGCGTATGCATTATTTACCTATCACTCCTAGACTTCAAAGGTTATATGCATCATTTGTAACAGCGCATCATATGAGATGGCATAGTGTGAGAACACATGAAGAAGGTACGTTAACACACCCATCTGATGGAGAAGCATGGAAGTATTTTGATAAGAAATATCTCGATTTCACAGCGGAGAGCCGTAACGTTAGACTAGGTTTGTGTACTGATGGATTTTCACCGTTTTCTCAGTTTGGTTCTAAATATTCATCTTGGCCTATAATAATCACACCTTACAATCTACCACCATGGATGTGTATGAAAACTCCATATATGTTTCTCACAATTGTCGTCCCTGGTCCTGATGATCCGACACAGGGTATCGATGTTTACTTACAACCGTTAATCGAAGAGTTGAAAACATTATGGTATGAAGGAGTTGAAACATACGACATATCAAAAAAGAAAAAATTTCGGATGTTCGCTTCTCTGTTATGGACTATTAGCGATTTTCCTGCATATGCAATGCTTTCGGGTTGGAGTACGGCCGATCGTTTGGCTTGTCCTTACTGTATGGAAGAAACACGAGCATTTTCTTTACGGCATGGGAAGAAAATTTTATGGTTTGATTATCATCGACGTTTTCTCCATATTAATCATACTTTTAGAAGAGACAAAAAAAACTTCATAGCTAATAGACATGAGACTTTACAACCACCAACGATTTGGTCAAGTGAAGATATATATGAACTTGTAAAAGATTATCCAAAGATACATGAAACCGGGCAGCAAACTGAAATCCAAGGTAAATCGACGTTTCATAATTGGTGCAAACAGAGTATATTCTGGGAGTTGCCTTATTGGAAAAATCTCTTAATCCGTCATAACATTGATGTGATGCATAACGAGAAAAACGTATTCGATAATGTGTTTAATACACTTTTGAATGTTAAGGGAAAGACTAAGGACGATCTGAAATCAAGACGTGATATAGAAGAAATATGTAATCGTCCTGAGCTTCATATGAAGCCAAATGACACTAAAAAACCCAAAGCATGTTATGAATTAGATAACAACCAAGTTAAAGTACTGTTAAAATGGGTGGAAGGATTACAATTTCCTGATGGAATTTCATCTAATCTTCGTAGATGTGTCGACTATAAGAACGGAAGACTGAGTGGGATGAAAAGCCATGATTGTCATGTAATGATGCAAAATTTATTACCCGTCGCTTTCAAAGAATTGTTGCCCGTAAAAGTTTGGAAGGTTATAACAGAACTTAGTTTATTTTATAAGGAGCTTTGTTCAACTACGTTAAAAGTTGACCGTCTTCATAAACTTGAGGTAGAAATCCCTATACTGCTCTGCAAACTGGAGAAAATATTTCCTCCAGGTTTGTTCAACGTAATGGAGCATTTACCTGTTCATCTTCCATTTGAAGCACGTCTTCGAGGTCCTGTGCAATATGGATGGATGTATCCATTCGAGAGGTATGTTGTTAATACTGAGTATGTAATTTAAGTATAATTAAAAATCAATATTGATATGAAATAATTTTTATCAGGTACTTAAATCATTTAAAGAAAAAAGTGAGACAAAAAGCTCGAGTTGAAGGTTCGATTTGCAAATCATATATCGAAGAAGAAGCATCGTTCTTTTTCTCTCATTATTTCAATGATCATGTGAATTTATCATTTCAAAGTGTTGCGCGTAATGATGAGGCCGTCGAACAAGATTTTTCTTCTGAAGCAATGTTATCTATTTTTAAACAACATGGTCGACATGCTGGAAAATGTGTAGAAGTATGGTTAGATGATAAAGATTACCATGCAGCACACACGTATATTCTTCTTAATTGTCCAGAAGTTGCACCATTTATTAGGTAATTATAAGATTACAAGTTTTGATAAATTTAATTTAATACTGCATGTGTAAATTAATAATAAAGCAATATATTGTTTTTGTTTACAGTGTTTATGAATCACAAAATCCAATGGCGATTTAAGCAAAAATTTCGCTACTTGGTTTTCGAACTACGTTTGTGATCCTACAAATAATGTGGTCGATGAAGGATTAAAACATTTGGCGTTGGGACCGAAAAGGAAAGTTAAAACGTATCCAATATTTTTCGTTAATGGATATAAATTCAACACCAAAGAATACGGTGCTGAAAAATTAATAAACAATACCGGTGTATTTGTTAAAGGCAGTGATGATCCTAATAATCATATACATGATTTTTATGGCGTGTTAACCCAGATTTTGCAATTGACATATTTTATAAGACCCGCAGAGGAAGTTTTTTTTGTTTAGATGCAACTGGTTCAGCAATGTTCCAGGTTCTGGTATTAACGTGCATCCAAATTATAATCTTATAGAAATAAAACATACCTCCCGTTATCAGCCATACGATCCGTTTGTACTAGCCAAACAAGCCCTACAAGTTTATTACGCCCCTTATCCGTCTCTAAAAAGAGATAAAGCGGATTGGTCTGCGGTTTTTAAAACCAAGACGAGATTTACATTCGATGGAAAAAATATTCCAGAAGAACAAGCCTATCAAGCAGATATCGAAGAAAATGTTGAAATCACAATTATAGACAATCAAACTGATTTTGGACAATTAAATGATGAGACAAATGTATTAGTCGAAGCATTTGAGAGTGTAGAGGAAAACGATATAGAACACGAGATCGAGTCTGAATCAGAAAACGACGAGGACTGAGTAATATCCGGTAATTTTTACAATTATATATTCACGCACACGCATCACATATATATCATCATCATCATTACATGCACCACATATCATCATCATTTTATCTATGTCTATAATTAAAAATGAAACTTTCAACAGGTATTATGTCAGGCTCCAGACATCGTAGCTCTTCTCGCTCGGCTGGCGAGAGTAGTGGTGAGCCTCCGGCTTGACCACTTGTATATTTGCAGCCGAAGGCTGATGGAGCGTAAGTATCAAAATTAAAATGATAACAATATAAATTTGTTCATACATATATATACTTGTCTAAAGCTTTGTTTTATTTAACACAAGGGATTTGATTTGGAGCCCTCAGGAGTTGTGCTTGGCATATCCAAGCAATCATATATGAGCAGGATGACAGATTGCTGGCCGAAGTGGAGTAAGATCCCAGACCATGTCAGGGAGGCCATCTGGCAGGATTTTCTGGTGAGTTTATACCGCTTTACTATATGAATAAGTATAAATGAACACTTAGTAATGTTTTCTCTTTGTACAGGGGCAAGTGGACTTGGCGGAGGCCGATGTCGCCATGGTTCAGCGCCACTGAAATTCGAAGGTCGCCAAAAATTACAGGGAGGCAATGTCAGCTCTTAAAAAATCGGGGAAGAAACCGAACTGGATGGGCGCTTCCGTATGGGATTCTTGGATGAGGTGGTGGGAGACCGACGAGTTCAAGGTAAATATTCTACCAAATATATAGTTAATTATTTCGCAACTAGTATAAATATAATATTCAATTTAAATTGCAGATGGAGTCGGAGAGGAACTCTGCCAATAGAAGTAGGAATCCTGTAACGCATCGTGACGGATCCAAGTCTTTTCAGCATCACCATGAGGACTTGGTAAATTTATCTAAACCGTTATTACATTTTGTATATTAATTAGTTCGGTAATTAGCTATGAAAAATTAAAATATATAAATTATTTATTGCAGGAAAGATCGGCTGGACGTCGCGTGTCTATGATGGAGGTATTTACCCGCACCCACGCATCAAGACAAGCAGACAATGCTGGCAATATTTCATATCAGTGGGATGGTGATGATAAGGCGACGACTGCATATGTATGCATATTTTAAAACTTATTTTATTAATATCGATATGTTTAAATCCTATTCTACTAAATTTTAACCTGTAATTGTTTTTTATTTTAGGCAAAGTTTCAGGAGGCACGGGCAGAGCTACTTTCAGAATCGGATCGCGATGAGTTGACGGTAGAGGAGGAAGATAATATTTTCGACGTTATTATGGATCCGACGCAGCGAAATAGGCGCTATGGCTATGGAAACCAAGCGGTAATCTTATAAACATTGCAATATTATATTTAATAAATTAACCTATAGATACACCTATATATTGTATTAAAAATATGCATTTATTTGTGGTATATGCATTGCTTAAGATCACGTCATCTAGGTTTCTATATTTTAAAATATACATTGCTTAAGAAAATGATTATAATACAAATGTGAACATCTCATATTCTATTTGCAGGTTCGGGCAGCTCAAAAGGCGTGTGACAAAGCTGAAATAAAAGAGCTTAGAACCATGGTTGAGCAGCTGCAAGAGCAGGACCGTCTTCGCGCTATACAAATGGAGCAGCTGAATCAATGTTTAGCGGAGTACGCGCAGAGGCATGGTTCCTTCCTTTCGTCGTCTGGTGCTTCCGGAGGTGATGATGAAGCTTGAGAGGTATGACGATTATTGTCTTTGTGGTTGGTTATTGTATATATTGACTTTGAGGTGGTGAGGATTGTGTTTGATGGTTATTGTGTATGTATTGACTTTGAGGTGGTGAGGTTTAAGTGTTTGCATTGTATATATTGACTTGAATATGGAGTTGGAGTTGGTGTTGGTGAGGGTTTGGTTGTAATGTTTGAATATGGAATTGGACTTGAATATGTAATGTTTGAATATGGAGTTGGACTTGAATATGTAATGTTTGATGTTGATTTTTGGTTGTTTATATTGTTTGTGGTATAATGTGTTGAATATGTGATATATATGTGAAATGGAGTGGAAATGGAATGGAAATTGATATATATTGATTGTGTGTGGCTGGAAGGTAAATGACTTGCTGGTATAAAAAAAAATTCACCCAGATTAGTAACGGCTACGAACGGCTTATTGGTCAGATTATTCCAACGGCTTCCAACGGCGCCCATCGGTTGGTAGCCGTTGGAAATGCCGTTGGAATAGCCCCGTTGCTTCCGTTGGAAACCGTTGGAAGGCGTGAACACTATTCCAATGGCGTTTCCAACGGCTCCCAACGGCCGCCAACGGCTGGGAGCCGTTGGAATAGCCTTTTCCCCTTGTAGTGATAAAACCAATTGTTTGTTTGATTTATTTTGTGTATAGTTAATATTCGTTGGATTTGAAACTATTTTTTAATGTAGATTTGATTTGCTATTATAAAATGTACATATGCGTTCATAATTTAATTTACTTATAATAATGGATTTGATATTAGTTAATTGAATTGTATATATTTATATACATTTATATACATTTATCTTTATGTTATCCAAAATTGAAAATCATTTTTAAGTTCAATCTTTGGTTAAATTAATTTTATTTGCAAACTAATATATTCAATGTTTGGTTGTTTGGTCAAATAAATGTATTTGAAATTTAAATTTAAAATTACAGTATTTGTGTGCATGCGTGTGTATAATACGAAATGTTTTTAAAACTAATCATGTTAACAGAGCCATACATTAATTATGACAACGCGTTATAATAATCTTATTTACTTGTTGGTTATGTGTTTTTCAAATTTTTAATATTCATGCTTAAGATACTTTGGTTATGAATAAGCATAGAATTCTTTTCATACAGATATTGAACATATGATTAACTAGTGATGTTAAAAAGAGGAAGTTGGAATCATCTAAAATCATAGTTTCGAAGACCGAACCGTGAGTCAAATCGTGTTTGTGCAAGGTCAAAAGTTCTAGTGGTTCAACCGGACAGGCCGCGATAACCGCGTTGATCGTTAATTTTTATTTTATTGATTTAAATGTAGATTATTTCAATTAACGTTAAAATTTAACCAATTATAATTAATATATTGAAATTTAAAACAATTATTTTTAAATATTTTATAACAATTATTAATTAGAATAGTTATATAACACTTTTTTTTACCGTAAAATTGTAAATTTCCTTATTTTTAAGATGAAAATGGTTTAATTCAACGATAATTCATAAAATGTACATTAATAATGTATTATGTCATCCAAAATTGATAAGGTAATCCAATAATTTAGTGGTTAAGTTTATGAAATTATTTGTCAAATTAATTATGTGAAAAAATAAAGGAGCTATAATTTTTCGTTAAATTTGAAAAACCATAGGGTTAAAAGGGATCGGTCTAGAGGTTTTTTAAGGTTTTGAGGTTAAACCGCGGGTTCATGCACACGCAATGTTATTTCATTTTCAAAAGCGTGACGCTCCAAAATCGAAGGTTAATCATGATCAAACGGGGGTTGAGTTGGGTCTTTAAAACATTGTCTCAAATATCACAGATATAGAGTCATTAGCCAAAAGTAGTGTGATTTAATTATATGGTTTAACTTGAAGACTTCCATCTCTTCCATCTCTTCTTGGAGGTTATAAACTCATGCATAAAAATGTCATGGTTTTTTGCATAACTCAAATAATTCTACCAATTAATCAAAAAATAATAATTCTGCTACTTCTTTTTATACAGATTCTCTACTACATTTTTCTATCAAAAGACCTAGTCTCCACTTTTTGTTCCAGAAGAGAGTTTACACTAATTGGGTTCATCCAAAATTATGGCTGTCGATGGAAATTGGGTTCTTTTGCATTGTTTATCCAAAGTTGAATAAATAATTCTGCCAATTAATTAAAATCGCTAATTTCATTTCTTGTCCGAACTCATTATTCGCATAATTTTCAGATCAGTTGAATATATAACCAGCGTTCATCATCATCATCCTAGCATTAATTAGGTTAAAAAGTCGTTTTTCCAAGTTCAAAATTTTAATTATCAATGCGCGAACTTCAATTGGCAAACTTGTCTTGCTTCTCAAAGACAATAGCTTGACTTTGTGAGGGCAAGGCCAATGCGAAACTATTGCAGTTAACATCTTATTGTTGGAAATTTTGAACCAATTTAGAATGAACAACTGATTGCAAATAAAATAGATCATATTGATTTTTTTGAGAAAAGTAACTGTGTAAGACAATTACATCTTTACGACTTAAATGGTTTATCGCTTTGTTGGATCATTTTAATTAGGCTTTGTATCGAAATACATAATATATTTTATTAGGTGGCTCATGTTGAAATTTTCTGAACACTTATATCACAACGTAATCAAATCTGTATAAGGTGGTAGGCAGGTAAGAAATGAAAATAAAAATATAGATATGGTTAAATCACCATGCTTACTTACCATCGGTAAACATTCATGAATGTACCTGGAAATGGAGTTTTAGGCACGTTCACTAAAAGCACTTCTATTTTAATCCCCAAACTGCATTGTAGTTGACAATCAACCACTTTGTACATGCAGCGAAGTCAAAGCACAAGGCTTTGGTTACTTGTGAAATGCGAACATGACAAGTACAAAAAGATACTGTTGGATTGGATATATATTGTCAGCTGTCGTAATGTTTATTTTTTGAACAGCTTTTTACATTGTGACGATAAATGCAATATAATTTTCTGAGGAGTGCCAAGCATAATAGATTACAAGTACTAAAAGAAGCTTATATTAATAGTTTACACAATGAAAACAAGAGCAAAATGCCATGGACCACTCAAGCAGCAAATATTTATGCATATCTTTTGTGTAATAATACAAATTTAAGAACACATTGCCTGTTTATTCTTAGGATATATAACAAATATCGTTAATTAATTAATGTGCTTGCATTATGGACAAAATCAGAGTACACGATCATCCAGTTTGACAACTACTAGGAGTCTCTGTGAAATAAATTATTGAGTTGCCTGGGTCAACCAGCTTGCTTTATACAAATAATAACTAGATGATTCTACATAACATACAATATTTGAATGCCAGTGACTAAATGCCATACATAAATGCCTGGAACAACTTCTATACAAATAATAACTAGATATACATTACATACAATATTTGAATGCCAGTGACTAAATGCCATACGTAAATGTAGGGCTGTTATGGTAACGGTTACCGTTACCATTTCACAAATACCGTTACCGTACCATTTTTACTGGTAAGCGAAAATTGCTTACCGTTACCGTTACCGATAGGCTGGTATACCGAAGACTGGTATACCGATACTCTGGTAACCGTTACACTGGTAATGGTAAATTACCATTTGTCTAAAAAAGGTTAGTAACATAACACGTATTCACACCATAACAGTGCTTCATCATACAATTTATAGTGTTACTTAATAAAAGACATAAATGAGAAAGAAGTGAAGTGTATTTAACATTATTTCACCTGGTTAATAAACTAAATTTAATCATTTGCTGGGTTCTAAATGTCTATAATAAAGCATGTTACATGAATATACATGTATTATAAATTGACTGGTAAAATTACCGTTACCGCTGGTATTGAAGAAATGTTACCGACGATTTACCGTAGAAAATGGTAAATTTACCGTTACCATACCGATTAAACTGGTATACCGATTTCACTCGAAAATGGTAACCGATTTGATGGTAATGGTATGGTAATGGTAAATTTACCGTTACCATAACAGCCCTACGTAAATGCCTGGAACAACTTGAAATACGACTTGGCTTTGCAAGTAAAACATTCTGATAAATGTCACGTGTTTGTATTTGTGGAATCTTTACTATTTCAAATTAAGTCACTGGCATTTGAACTCTTTTCCGTGTTAATTTATAATAACATATTAATGAATACCCTTGTATTTGCTTCTAATACCGCCAGTGTACACAAATACAGGTTATAACAATTACCCACCAGCTATCCTAATAAATACATTGTTTTCATTAATCATTATACTCATTACAACCATAAAAAACTTATAGACTAAATAAGAAAAATTAGCAGCCAGCTTATACTCGACTACCAACTGCCGCATTTAACTTTGTTAATAACCTTATATATGCAAGGAAGGTTCAATGCATCCTTAGAGTATTTATTTAGCATCTCTATAGACTAAAATTTATAGATGTTCAATCAAGACATAGATGATCGTATCTATAACATTTGGGTTCATTTTGATAGTTGTAGCATTTTCAAATCATAATTCAATTATTCATCATTCGAACATTTATTTTAACCGTTAAATTTAAACATATGATATATTATGCTACATATATTGAAATGAACTCACACTTTGTATATATGATCCTAGTATGATGTTAGAGGATAGACCCCAAGCAAAAGGACAACCTAAGGATACTCATACACATACTAATTTTTCAAAAATCTATATGTTGTATATTGACTTAGCTTATTTAACTAGAAACGGTTCGCCATCAACAGCTTTACATCTTGACGATGAACGCAATGTAAATCTCTCTATTTATTAATGTCATGCAGAATAAGCGGCAACATATTATCACTGGATAAAGAATTCCGTAGTAATAGCTTACATAATGAAAACAAGAGCTAAATGCCATGAACTAGTTAAGCAGCAAATAGAAAAGAAGGGCATAAATGCACACCTTAATTAATGTATAATTTAACGTGGGACAACATGATTAAGTAAAAGAGGAATTTAGAATGGGGTATTGGACCAAAGGTCTCTATTCTCAAAGCTCATGTATAAGAAGTCTATGCTAATAAACCCATGTAAATTAGATCTCTGTTTTGTTATTTTTTACCAAATTGTCTCTTTCTAGAAAATCAGCCCAACATTAAAATCATGGGCAAAAATGGCATAAATTAGTCAAAAACTAAAAATAGGGACCAAATTTTCATAACTTTTTTGGAAGGGACTTTTCTTACATCATCTTCCAATTCTAGGGACTTGGCAGGCGTTCCTTGATTTTAGAATTATGCCAGTAAAGTATATAAGCTGCACATAGCATTTTTCTATTTATTCTTAGGATGTATCACATACATTGTTATCTTATCAGCGTGCTTGCTTACTAGACAAAATTGAAATACATTATAATCTTCCATGTTGACAATCACATAATTAAAGATGAGTTTGTGAGTAGAGTGTTGTAAACTAGTTGTCACTGTTTTACATGATTAAAGTAAAATGTTTCTTGGACAAACTAGCTAGCTCTATACAGATAACAACTTGATGACTCTCAAAAAAATTTCCTATTTGTTTATAAGAGCATCTCCTACAATATTTTTGATCCAAAATTACATTTTCTAGGATTACAAAATGTAATCTCATTGATTTCCAAAAAAAATAGAACTAGCCGCTAATTTAACAAGGGTCTGGTGTTTAGATGCCAAAGACCAAATACTTTAAACAAGCGTCTGAGTTTCATAAATTATAAATTATAAATTACAAATATAATTTTAGACATCTGTTAGGTAGACGCTCAAAGACTGTACGCGCTGTTAAACAAGTGTCTGATTACTAAACGTTTGTTCAACAAACGTCTAAACAAATTATAGATATACAGCCGTTTTGACTGAATTTGTAGCCGATTACAATTTTAGTATTTTGTTGGACAACCTGATGGCTTACATGTTACAAAATCTGATTATGACGGGTTTGTTGGAGTAGTTCTAAAGAACCAATCAAACAGATGTAATCTTAGAACATTAAAATATGCCAAACTTGTAAATATAAGTATTTACATAGGGCTGTTATAGTAGTGGTTGTCGTTGCCATTTAACAAATACAGTTACCGTATCATTTTTACTGGTAATCTAAAATTGCTTACCGTTATCGTTACCGATCGGCCGGTATATCGAAGACTGGTATACCGATAATCTGATAACCGTTATACTGGTAATAATAAATTATTATTTGTTCAAAAAAATCCATAACTTACATGTTTCTACACTAGAGCGCATCTTCGGTATACTACTTATAGTGTTACTTAATAAAAAGAACAAATGAGAAAGAAAAAAAAAAGTGTATTTGGCATTATACGACCTGATTACTGAGCTAAATTTAGTCATTTATTTGATGATAAATGTCTATATTAAAACATATCATATGAATATACATGTGTTTTAAATCGTCTGGTAAATTTACCGTTACCACTGGTTTTAAAGAAAAGTTATCGATAATTTACCTAGAAAATGTTAAATTTACCATTACCATACCGATTAACTGCTAATGATATAATAATGGTAAATTTAACATTACCACAAGAGCCCTATTATGCATATACTGGTTCAGTATGTATATGGACTGACATAAAACTGCCAATGTATAAATACACAATACTGCACATGTACATTTCAACACACTTCCCTATGCATGCGTTGTTTCACTTTTAATGAGTCAGAAATTTATATATTTTACTGACAAGCCATATAAAATGCAGATCAAATAAGCAAAACTATATTTCTGCAGCCGGCCTATGGAAATCTACCAACTGTCACATTTTCATTCAATAACACTACAAATAGCTCTATTATAAAAGAGTAGCGCATAAAAAAAGTAAGAAATGAGGAAAAGAGAAGGAAAATAACAAGCGTTAATATCTATACCCGTAAATGTAATACATTGATGTTACACTTCCGTGCTCTATTAATCCACCCGTCATTATTCATACAATATAATATCATGATTGCTCTCTATCATGGTGATACATCCAACAAAGAGCAATTGTCAAACATCATTTTTACTACTATAAAACCCTGTTAAACCAATATTCAACACAAAAGCATAAACAACTCATATATAAATGGCAACGAAAATGGAATCATGGGAGGTTCAAGCGTTTGAAAAAGATAGAAGCAATGCAATGGGAGCAACATGGCCACCAAGATCATACACCTGCTCTTTCTGCAGACGAGAGTTTCGATCAGCGCAGGCCCTTGGTGGTCACATGAATGTGCACCGCCGTGATCGTGCTCGACTCCGCCTGTTGAATAGTTCTCATGCTCTTGATGATGGTTCCAAAACTGCACCTGTCTTTTTTTCTGCTTCTAGCAATGTTGTGAGGTCTAATGGTACTGGGTTGTGCCTTTTCTATCCGATTCATGGTATTTGTTATGAGCAGGAGGTTGGTTGCTTAAATGCTTCTTCATTTGGGAATGATGGAAGGATTTGTAAGAAAACTGATAATGGGAGTGTGGAGGAGTTGGACTTGGAACTTAGGCTAGGGTGGTAAGTTTAGTAGTGGTTGTGGATTCAAATAATTTTGAAGATGATAAAAGTTTGTGTGTATATATGATGGTGTAGTGTAGTTTCTATAGGTATATAGATGATATGATAAAAGACCAAGGGACGTAACTTAAACGTGTTTGTTTGCAATTAAATAATTGTGATATATAAGTTTATACTCTGTATACGCTACTTCTTAAATATTTATTGGGTTAAAATACTACTATCACCAATCTTATTTACTACACTTTTTTTCACACCAATGCATAATTGTGTCTCATAATTGGTAGTGACCAATGGAATTCAAAAGTCTACGTGCAAGTGAACCCATAAGACCTTCTAAATTCCATCAATCACCACCAGTGTTATTTTAACGTTGGTATAAGCAAAATTTATATCAATGAAAATCCAGCTTTAAATACAAACAGTAATTTTTTCTTTTATATTAATTAACAAAAGTGTCTTTTTTGGAAGGTATAAAAATTCTCATTGAACTCTCATTTTATGTTTCGTAATTCTAGTAGTCTAACAGGTTTGATAATTCTTTTCTTTCTATTGAGATTCTTTACGTGATAATTGAAAATAATGATTTTTCTACAAAAACTAGTTCATTTTGTATTATTTGGCTTAAATTGTTTGGTTAGATATGTTTTTTATATTTTTTTTTCTAGTTACTCGGTATTTCAACGTTTAAACTAAAATTTTATGTTTAAAGCATATTTCTGGCTTCCACCAGTACCACGTTAAAGAATAATCCGCAATTTATTATCCTTTTTGGAAACTCAAAGTGAATATTAGGCTCAGGTCCCTAATAAATTTCAAAATACACAAAAACCCTAGTAAAAAAAATATGTAAATTAGATCCCTAGAATTAAGTTATTAAGTAATTGCATATAGTTATGCAATTATTCACTGAATAATTGCAGACATTTATGCAATTATATCCAAAAGTTGCATAAATTTATGCAATTTTTTGGTGAATAATTGCGGAAATTTCCGCAATTTTTCAGTGAATAATTGTGGAAATGTCTGTAATTTTTTGATATAATTGCATAAATGTGTGCAATTATTCACTGAATAATTGCATAAGTGTATGCCATTATTCGGTAACTTAATTCTAGGAACCTAATTTACAAACCTTTTTTACTGGGGTTTTTGTGTATTTTGAAACTTATTATGGACCCGCGCCAAGCTGTCCCAAACTTAAATGTTTTGGTGTAGTTATGCATGTACTAGATTATGTGCCAATCCTTGAAATTTAAAAATCACGCAAGTGAGTGTGCATCATTCTACGTAACTTTGTATGTCACGAAGAAGACAAGTATCTTATGAAAAAATGACTAAAATGTCCTTACATGAAGATTGTAATTATGGTGTGCACCATTTATTTTGAAATAAACCCACTTTTCTAAGTCTCTAGCTTTTGTAATAAGAAACATTTTAATCGCTTTTGTGCTGATAAAATTATTGTACTATCTTTGTGAAAAAGAAAGTTTCATATTTAAGCCTCCAATTTTACTCTCTTTTTTAATTTATATTCCATATGACCAACATACTTTTAGTATCTGAGTCATCCAATTCCTTGACAACTTAACACTATACTGTAGTAGTGAGCAAGTATTTCAATATCCCCACAAGGTGTACCTATATTTGTTGGCTAAAGTAACGAACTATGGAGCGTGCAGATGCAGCGATTTCGATCCTTTGATGAAGGCTAAGTTGAAAGTGTTCGAAAAGTTTAAGAAATGATTAGTTCTCGTCGAAAACCAAACTGGAAGGAAATTGAAGATTCTTCGATCCAACAACTGCTGCGAATAGTTATAGAGGGGTGATCGATCCCTCGCAGCGGAAAAACTAATTATAGGATCATGTTATGGTGCAGTAAAACAAATAAATCGATCAATTCTCCGATCAGATCACAGCTATTTCAAAAGCAATAGTAAATAACTATAAAAGAGAAAATAAGAGAAGAGATTTATAGTGGTTCCACTATAGTCGTCATAATGTACATTCACTTTGGGGAAGATGAGCTTTATTACTTTCAATAAACAAGAGAGATCACCGGAGTTTACAAAAGAATAATAAAAATTCCAACTTTGATTAATTAGGGTTACAATTTGTTCTTATTGACTCATATTATTTCTTTCTGAGTTCTGTGGATAATAAACTCCGTGAGTCTACCCTTTTATTTATAGTCTTCTCCAATTCTTGAGAGCCGTTGGATGCGAGTGGAGATATGGAAAGTTTTAAATAAGGTAACGTTGTAATTATGGAAAGTTTCCATAAATTCCAAATTTGCGATATAGGAAAATTTCCATATATTCCAAATAGCAAATTATGAAAGTTTTCATATATTCCAAATTAAAAATTAGAAAGTTTCCATATATTTGAATCGTACAAAAAAAATTTAAACACTCCACCTCGACTCAAATTATCTCAATCAACTCCTATTGCACGCTCCACCTTAATATGAATATCTTCCCGATAGGTTCCGGCTCGGCCACCCCTAATCACACTTTTTCAACAAGTTCCGACAATGCCACCCCCACCAAAAAAGTGTTAAAAGTACTCAAAACAAAGGTAGAGTCAAAACTATCTCTTAACAAGAAGTATATGACAACTTTTATCTTCCAAACAAGAAGAATACTACATCTTCCTCTAGCTTCAACCAAGCTACTCCACTCTCCCCCATGGTGCCACCATGTGGCATTAGCACTTCAATAAGCAAATCAAGTTCGAGTAATGCTCAAACTTAGCGACCGGCAACGCCTTAGTAAACAAGTCTACTGCATTGTCCGTTGTGTTTATCTTCGCAAGACGAATCACCCTTTCTTCCTTCATAGCAACAAGGAATGACTCTCCGACTTCTATGTGTTTTGTTTTCGAACTGAAGCCAAGATATTAGCCTAATAAATTGTTCTCTTACTGTCATAATTCACCACCACACTATCGTGTGAAAAACCTAGATCACATAGTAGTCGCTTCAAATAAAGTGCCTCCTTAGCTGCTTCAACAACATCTATCAACTCTGCTTCTATAGTAGATAATGCAAACACAGACTACAACCTCACTCTCCAACTAATAGGTGTATCTCCAAGAGTGAACACGTAGCTCGAGGTTGATTTTTTTCTGTCTCTGTCTCCCGCATAGTCTGAATCGTTGTAACCAACTAAGTTGCAACTCTTTCTAGTTCCAAAAACAAGTCCACGATCTGGTGTTCCCTTCAAGTATCTCAAAATAGCTTTAACAACTTCCCAATGAGTCTTCCCCAGATTAGCCATGTAGCGACTAACCATAATGGCAACATGAGAAATATATGTCCCGTGTAGACCTTGGCATACATTAAGCTCCCAATTGCACTTGCATAGGTTACCCTTTCCATATAAGTCTTGTCTTCAACTGAAATGTGAGATCCTTTTTCCAAAAGCTTTACATATAAAGGCATGGGTGTCGAAATAGCGTTTGCAGTATCTATGCTAAAAGTGAATAAGCACCTTCCATATATACTCCTTTTGACTCGGTCTCAAAAGTCAAAGCTTTCTATCTCTGAAGATTTTCAAGCCTAAAATCTTCTTTGCTTCTCCAAGATCCTTCATTTCGAATTTTGCTTTCAAACGCATCTTTAATTGGTTAATCTCTTCTCTATACTTAGAAGCAATAAGCATATCATCCACGCACAAGAGTAAGTACACCCAATCACCGCTCTCAAAGTGTTTATAATAAACACAAGCGTTTTTTATGCTCTTATCAAAGCCAATGCTCAACATAAAAGAATCGAACCTCTTGTATAATTGTCTCGACGACTACTTCATACCATACAAGGACTTTTTCAGTTTGCAAATCTAATCTGACTTACCATCCACTACCCACCCATCTGGCTGTTTCATGTAGATTGTCTCCTTTAAGTCTCCATGTAGAAAAGCTGTCTTCATATCTAGCTGCTCCAACTCCATATCGTGAGCAGCAACTATAGTTAACAAAATCATAATAGATGTATGTCGCATAACCAAAGCAAAGATTTCATCGTACTTTTTCCCCTTTCTCTATGAAAATCCTTTTGCTACCAGTCTAGCCTTATGTCTTCCATCATCTTTTATCTTGAATATCCATCTACAACCTATGGCTCTATTTCCCTGAGCTAATGGGACCAAATCTCATGTCTTGTTCTTCTGCAACGACCACATTTCCTCTTCCATGGCGCAAATCCACTTTGAACTGTCTGTTGACTTCAAAGCATCTTCAAGGTTAAATGGCTCCTCGCGAACCACATGAAAAGCATAATTGAACAGATAACTGGGGCTGAGGTTTGGAAACTACCAATCTTTATATCTGTTAAGTGCCTTCCTAATTCATTGAATAGCACAGACGTCTCCAACATCGCCCTCCACTCTTTCAGCTCCACCTTGAACTAAATCTTCTCCAACTTCATAACCATCACCATCACTGTTAGAAGAAATATGTGGACTATTATATAATGGTTCTTCAACTATATTTTCTTTATCATTAATAGTATTAACTCTACTCTCTGGCTAAAATGTGGGAACAATCTCCATCCCCTTGGGTTTGTCTCCTTCCAAACCTAAGCTATCTGATGTCTCCTCCAACGGTCTGAACATGGCTGACTCATCAAAGGTAACATGTCTGGAGTGTATCACTGTAATGGTCTGCTTTATTACTCCTAAAAATGACACTTAATACATCTATGGTATTCGTGTGCCAATCATCTAGGCATCCGAAAGACAGGTCGTTGGTGTAAAAGAAAAGTAAAGACAAGAAGAGAGAAACATAGAATCTCACAACGCATGGAAGTCATATATAATAGAACATAAGATAGTACATATAGTAACTTCCAAAATGAAACATCAAAGTTACAATATATACTAATTTCAACTAGGATCAGTTATAATTGCCTGCCCCCACAATGCTGGTACATACTATACACACAGCGAAAATAAAATAGGTAACTAGATAGAGGTGAAGCCCCATGCTCCATACTCTTCCAATACACATCTGTAACAACCTGGACTACTTAGCTACTCAAAAACCCCAAGATTTTAAAGGAAAGAAAGAAAAACTCTAGATCAGACATTGGTCTGGTATGTGTAAACTCAAAACATATGAATTTTTAACTTATAAAACCCTTCAAAATAATGGTATCTCGTACGACCACACATCATATAAACACGAACAAATTTTTACCTTTCGATAACCAAAACATTTCTGTTAGAAATTCAGTGATATTATAATAATGTCTAGGGTTTAAAATAAATATTTAACATAGTTGAAATGGTTACATTAATTACATTCCAACAAATTTAGTATACATCCAAGTCCGTAAAGCAAGTAGTGGAAAATGAATTCCAATAATGACAAGGCTACTAGGGTACCATCTATCACAGTACATCTCTAGAGAAAATGTAAAAAGGGCCTCACATGGATTCCTTTCCAATACAGAAATGGCCTACCCCTTCCTGGATAGTACCGAATATAATCATCCCTCGATTGCGATCAACAACCATACTGGGCTCGAAGCATACATCTAAAGAAATATTGATCAAGATCAGGAAAGATCATACCCTAATAAGTACGACCCACACGACCCTGCTGCATATCCTCTGTTATAGTCATTCTCGGATGTGAGGCTTGAGGCAACGATTGCCCTTTTTAGAAAACCTACCTTGGAATGCTAACGCTATCCTCCAAGCAATAATGCAATACCAGCATCCATCCACTTCCAAGTCTTCCTAAACAGCTGACTCAATAATCAGTGATGGGTCATGCACATACTTCCTCAAATGAGATACATGGAAAACATTGTGTATGCTCGACAATCTCTCAGGTAACTTAACTCGATAGGCAAGCAGTCCAATCCTCTCAAGAATCTGAAAAGGTCCAACATAACAAGGTGCTAACTTCCCTACTTTTCCAAATCTCACCACTTCTATCATCAAATAAACCTTAAAAGCATAAAGTCCTCAACCGAGAATTTCAAATCTCTACGCCTCTGATCGGCATAGCTCTTTTGTCTATCCTGAGCTTCCTTCATCTTCCTTCTAATCACAACTACCTTCTCTGTGGCTTCAAGAATCATATCGTGACCCAACACAAATCGATCCCTGTTTTCAACCCTATACGATGGTGATTTGCACGACCATCCATAAAGAACTTCATATGGTGTCGCGCTAATACTTGTCTGTTATTTGTTATTATAAGATAACTTAACTAAGTGAAGATGATCCTCCGTTGAATCCCTAAAATCCAAGATACAAGCTCTCAAAAGATCTTCTAAGACTAGGTTCACCCTCTCTATCTGGTCATCAGTTTGAGGATAATATGCGATGATATTATAATAATGTCTAGGGTTTAAAATAAATATTTAACATAGCCGAAATGGTTACATTAATTACATCCCAACATATTTAGTATACATCCAAGTCCGTAAAACACATAGTGGAAAATGGATTCCAAAATTGACACGGTGAGTGGCGTACCGCCTGTCACAGTACATCTCTAGAGAAAATGTACTGTGGGCCTCATGTGGACCCTCTGCCAACACAGAACCGGCCTACCCCTTCCTGGATAGTACCAAATATAATCATCCCTCGGTTGCGATCAACAACCGTACTGGGCCTAAAGCATACATCTAAAGAAATGTCAATCTGGATCAAGGATGATCATATACCCTAATGGGTGCGACCCACATAACCCTGCTGTATATCCCCTGTTTTAGTCATTCCCATGTGTGAAGCTCAAGGCAACGATTACCATTTTAAGCAAACCCATCTTTGAATGCTAACAATGCCCTCCAAGCAACAATGCAATGCCAGCATTCATCCATACAAGTTGTTTCGGGATCGAACAAACACATAAACTTACTACTCTCCATTTTGGAATCACCTTTAGGACAGGTAGTACAACTCCATAACATACTTTACACTAATTTACAACATGAAGATTGTTAGTTCGAAGTGGTTCGGATAAACCATACTTACCCGAAACTAGTGTCTCCAAACTAAAGCGATAAATTTTCCGACTAACTCTATTCCGTTTCTTTTAAAAATATGAAAACAAATATAAGAGTCTTCTTTGAGGAATCTCGATTATATATTCTTAAAAGCAAACTATGTTTCATAGAAATGAGTCCTCCTCCGGGAATCTCGAATCATATGAAATCGCGAAGCTTTTATATACTTCTCAAGTCAAAATAGGTAAAGTTGTTGATTGTGGACAAACCACTATTTGATGTAAGTAATTAGTTTGCATATGAAAAATCGAACATTACATACTTATCACCATTGTTCAATTTCAACTCCGTACCATCCCTCGATTAACAATGAAGTCGGACAAGTTAGAGAACCACCCTTGCCTTGACGTACATTCTTAAACTATCACATATAAAAAACGGGCTTCCATACCTCGAAATTCAGTGTCAAGTTAAGACGACGTACCTTCTATATACTTAATTAATCAAGACCCATTTATCAAAATTAACCTTCTTATACTTATCACATTTCTGACATTTCGAATTCTCTATCCCTCGTCCAGAATCGAAGTCGGGTAAGTTAGGGTACTAGTTGCACCCCGCCTTGCCTTATTACAATACTTCGATTCTATATTTCATAGATAAAGGAAAATTTACTCGTCGGCTTTTAGTGCTAAATATAAAACGACTTACTTTCCATAAACGTGTCAATATTTTAGTGCTATTTATCATATTTTTTATGTTACTTAATGACATAGACAAAGAAATCCCTTGTTTTAAAAAGACCTTAAAAAATCATTTTTGAAACTTGATTCTAGTTTTGGTTTCAAATTAGTAATTTAATCCTTTTCCAAAAATCCTTTGTTTAAAACTAAAGCTTGACTTTTTTAAACAAAATAACATTTTCCTTTACAAATGTAAATACCTTTTTAATTAATTTCAAACCACATTCTAACCTCTTTATAAAGAGTTTTGAAAACAAGAATCAAGTTCAGAAAAGTAAACATTTTAAAAAAAATTCTTGGAAAATGAAGTAGTAAACTAGTTTAAAGAAAACATAGGATCTCGATGTCGAATAAAAACCAACTCAAGTACATTAATTATACTAAGCAACAGTCACAACATTTACATCCACAAGCACATATATAAAAACTACAAAGATGTGGAACTCTTTTGAATCCCTCTACACAAAGTCCCATGTAAATCATTTCATATGCACTTCGAAGTGGATTGTCGTGACCTATTCACTACGACCACTTCGACTTCAATTCAAGTCCCATGTCTAAATCCTATGTGTCAAACGCTTTCAATAGAGAACCAGACCAAACAAAAATAATTACATGCACTTATACACATAAACAAACAACATAAGTTATGACAACAAAACAATGAATTTTCAAACTTTCTTTTAAGTGAGCTTTAATCACTTAAACAAACACGAACTTCACCCAATGCTATCGCGACCTTGCAAACAACACCTCGACCTAGCTTCCGCTTGAAAATCTTGCTTCACAAGGCCCGGGGGAGGTCAAATAGGCTCGGCCTTGGGCTAGAGGGCTTGGCCATGCTTAAGAGGGAAGGTTTTGGGTTTGATTTTGGTAAATGAGTGATGTAGAGAGGAATAGAAATGGTTTTAGGAACTAGTTTAAGGATTTGAAGAGAAAAGAAGAAACTTTGAAACTATTTCTTTTAGGAAGCCATGAAAGAAGAGAAGTTAAGAGCGTGGAGGAAAACAGGGTTTTGAAATGAAATAATGAAGTAAAGTGGAAAGTGGAAAGATAGTGTTCTTTTTATAGAAATGAAAATTAGTAAATTACTAAAATACCCATCCATTTTAAAAGCAACTACCCTCCATTCAAAATTTGGCAACACACCCTTTCCTCACTTGTTATATGCATCCCCCTATGTCACCCATCCACCTCATCTTCTATTTTCTAATGTACTTATATATTAGATTTTTTGCTTTATTTCTTCTTTTTAATTATAAAAAAAGTCCACCTTTACTTTATTAACTTAAGCATCTTTTTAAACTTGTTTTAAATCAAACTATTTTAATTAATGAACTTGTTTTTTCTTATTTGTATATATATGTTTTACTAGTGTACACAACATGTTCTAACAACTTTTGCGTGATGAATAGTCGAAAATGCAAAAAACGATTTTCGGTCATATTTTCGGATTTTCTCCGAACTAATTATTTTTGTAAACCAAATAACGAAACAACTTAACTATCATTAGTTATTACTTAAAAGAGGTCTATTTGGGTTTAAAAAATCCATTATTTAATTATTTAAAAACATATTAATATTCACATTTAGAGTGACTAAACTACGGGACGTTACATTCTCTCACCTTTAAAATAATTTTGTCCCGAAATTAACATACAAAAAGATAACTCATTAAGAAGATATATATATATATATATATATATATCATATACGATGAAACACATACAAAGAGATAGATGATAAGTGACTACACCACAAGCGGTGAGTACACTATTGACACACTAAGCAAACTACTCAACTCATAGCAACTTGGGATACGCTACTCTCATGGTATCTTCAGTTTTCCAAGTGCAGTCTCTAGGATCTTCGCTTCATTGAACTTTAACCAACTTCATGACCTTATTACGCAACTGTTTTACATCTCGATCAACAATGCGAAGATGATGCCCTATTATGGTCAAGTCTGGTTCCACTTCCAAGTCTTCCTTAACAGCTGGCTCAATAATCAGTGATGGGTCATGCATGCACTTCCTCAAATGAAATACATGGAAAAATTGTGTACGCCCGACAATCTCTCAGGTAACTTAACTCGACAGACAAGTGGCCCGATCCTCTCAAGAATCTGAAAAGGTCCAATATAACGAGGTGCTAACTTCCCTGCTTTTCCAAATCTCACCACTCCTCTCATTGAAGAAACCTTAACAAATACAAAGTCCCCGACCGAGAATTTCAAATCTCTACGCCTTTGATAGACATAGCTTTTTTGTCTATTCCGAGCTTCCTTCATCTTCCTTCTAATCACAAATACCTTCTCTGTGGCTTCAAGAATAATATCGGGACCCAAAACTAATTGATCCCCGGTTTTAACCCAACATGATGGTGATTTGCACGGCCGTCCATAAAGAGCTTCATATGGTGTCATGCCAATACTTGCCTAGTAACTGTTATTATAAGAGAACTCAACTAAGTGAAAATGATCCTCTCATGAACCTTCAAAATCCAAGATACAAGCTCTCGAAAGATCATCTAAGACTCGCTTCACCCTCTCTGTCTAACTATCAGTTTGAGGATGATATGCGGTGCTCAAACTTAGCTTCGTTCCCAAATCTGCTTGCAATGCTTCCCAAAATTAACTAGTAAAAATTGGATCTCGATCGCTTACAATGCTACTTGAAACTCCATGCAATTAGACAATCTCCTTTATGAAAATATTTGCTAAACTTGCTGCGGTCCTAGTCAGCTTTACCAGAATAAAATGTGCGTTTTTGGTTAGTTGATCGACAATAACCAAAATGCCTTCATTACCCTTTCTTGATCTAGACAAACCGTCTATAAAATCCATCAATACTTGCTCCTCTTTCCAACTTAGAATCTCAAGTGGTTGTAGTAGCCCAACAGTCCTTTGATGATCACCCTTTATTTGCTGACAATTTACGCATCTGCTAACATGAATAGAAATATCCTTGTTCATTCCCTTGCACTAGAATACTCGCTTCATATCCTGATTCATCTTTGTAACACCAAGATGGATACTTAGTTTGGATTGATGACATTCTGTTAATATGTCTTACCTAATACCATCGACATTTGGAACGCATATCCTTCCATTCATTTGTAATATCCTACGATTGTTCGTCTCAAAGCTTGAATGTCATCCTTTCTTACACTTTTTTCACAAACTCTACCAAATGACTATCTTCTCTTTGCTTGCTTATAATCCTTTGAAGAAGAGTCGGAGTAACTTCCAAAAGATCTAAAACTACATTTCTACTTAGAGCATTAGCTACCACATTGGCTTTTCTAGGTGTATATAAAAAATCAAGATCATATGCTGCAAGAAATTCTAACCAACATTGCTGTCACATGTTCAAATCTTTTTCCGTGAAAAGATACTTCAGGGATTTGTGATCCGTGAAGAGCTGGAACTTTTCACCTTACAAGTGATGCCTCCACATCTTTAATGCAAACACAACAGCTAATAATTCCAAGTCGTGAGTTGCATAATTACGCTCATAAGGCTTCAGTTGCCTACTATCATAAGCGATCACTCTTTCGTGCTACATCAATACCGCGTCCAACCCTACGCCCCAAGCATCCATTTACACTGTCAACCCTTCACCTCCATCTAGAATAGCTAAGACTGGAGCGCTTGTTAATCTCTTCTTTAACTCAATGAAATGCTTCTTCACACTTCAAAGTCTAGATAAAACTAACATCCTTATTTTCAACTCTGTTAGATGCAAGGTGATCTTAAAGAAGTCTTAAATGAATCTTCTATAATATCCTACCAAGCCTAAGAAACTTCGAACCTCCGTTGGAGTTTACGTTGCTTTCCAATCTTGAAACTGCTGCCACTTTCTCTGGATCAACTGAAATACCATTCCCCGACACAACATGTCCAAGGAACCTTAGTTTCGATTACCAAAATGGCACTTAGATAATTTAGCTCTTAAAACGTGTTTCTTTAATGTTTCAAGCACAAATTCTAGAGGATGTATGTGTTCCTCATCGGTCTTGGAATATATAAGAATATCATCTATAAAGATCAATACAAATTTACTAAGTACATATCTAAAAACTCGATTCATAAGATCCATAAAATAGGAAGGTGCACTGGTTAACCCAAAAGGCATAACCAAACACTTATAAAAACAATCTGGTCCTCTGAATGTTGTTAAGGGTATACTATCCTATGCTATTTTTAACTGGTGAAATCCTATGGCAAGATCCATTTGTGATAATACTCATGCACGATGTAATTGGTCAAACATGTCATTTATATTGGTTAGGGGATACTTGTTCCTAACCGTCTACTTGTTTAGCTCATGGTAATCAACACAAAGACTTAGTGAACGATTTAATTTTTCAACAAAGACTACAGCTGCTCTCCAACTGTAGCGACGTGACCTAATTGGTCTCTTTTTCAACGAATCATCTGTTTGATTCCTTAACTCCTTCCCTCTCAAAGCCACTTATTGATATGATGCATAACAGGTTTCCAATCGAGATACAAAAATCGATCCCCCTTTATGGAGGTAGACTGTTAACTTCTTCAAAAATATCTAGGAAGTCCCTAACAATTAATATCGACCTTAACTCTTTTTGGGACGAATCAAGTGCATAAAGGAAACTACTCATTAGCTTGTCAGGTTCTCCACACAACACTTCAAAAAAGTTCCTCAATTTGATTTTTAAAGACACCGTCCTCCCAACACAATCTAAAATAGCTTCAATCTTTGACAGCTAATCCATACCGAGTAAAACATTAAACTAATTAAAATCTAAAACAAACAAGTCGCATGAAAAGTGGTGGATAAGGCAAGTAATTCATACATCTTCATACATCATACATAGATTAGTTGTACCACTTATGGGGTTAAACACACAAATAGGGGTTTGTATAATTCTTAGGGAAAGTTGCAATCTATCTACCAATCTTTTAGAAATAAAACTATAGGAAACCCATTATCAAACAATACTCGAACTAAAATGCCATTAACATATAAAGTGCCTTTAAACACTCCTTTCCCTTTCACATTCTTTGAAGTTGATGGTTCCTCTTTGATAGCATAAACTTTGACTTGCTGGCCCTTTTGTAACAGTGGGCAATTCTTTACCATATGCCCTGGTTGGGGGCAATTAGAACAGAGTGTCTTTTGTACCAATGGAGAAATAGGTCTTGCCTGCTACTTCTGAACTTTGGGATTCTTACATAACCTTGCGATATGTCCCTTCTACTTACACTATAACACTCAACATCCTTGTACTTGTTTCCCTGGTCTCCTCCTAGCTTTCCTCTCCACTGCTTCATTCTTTACTGACTGAACTTTCTCTTGTTCGGGTTGTTGCTACAATTGTTGCTTGGTGCTATTGCCAGCTTCTTTTTCTTAAGAACTTCATAATGCAAAGCCATATCCACGTGGTTTATAAAAGATCCTTTCAGGTGAGCAGTCATCTTCTCATAAAATTCCTCCATCATCCCCACTACATACATCTCATTCTTTTTAAGAGGGGTATCAATAAGTCCTGGGCCAAAGTGCTACAACTCATTGAACTTAGTTTCATACTCAGCCACAATCGTCTCCTCCTGCTTAAGATCTAGAAAACTTCTATAAAGATGGGTCTTCCTTGCTGTAGGCATATACCGATTTTCAAATACCTCCTTAAATCTTGCCCAAGAAAAGTCATCCGCTGGGACATTCGCTGTAACAAAATCCCACCATGCTGAAGCTCCCTCCCGCAATTGCCAATAAACGCTTGTGCTCGTCGAAAATACCAATCCCCTTAAAGATCTTCTCACAGGAATGAAGCTAAGCTTGGACTTCGATAATAGACACTTTTCCACCTCTTAGATTTGGCTTCCCTCCCAAATTAGTATAGTCTTTGCACAAGGCTGCAAAGTTAACATGGGGTTGCACAAGTCCACCACTTCTACTACTCCTACCCTTCCAGCATTTGGAAGTAGATCATTGGTGGTCATAGTACTATACCTTTTTACTCCTAAAGACGACACTTAATACATCTATGGTATTCGTGTGCCGATCATCCAGGCATTCGAAAGACAGGTCATTAGGGTAAAATTAAAGAAAAAACAAGAAGAGAGAAACATAGAATCTCACAAGGCCTGGAAATTATATATAATAAAACATAAGATAGTACATACAGTCACTTCCAAAATGAAACATCAGAGTTACAATAGCATCTAATTTCAAACAGGAATAGTTATAACAACCTGCCCCCATAATACTGATACATACTATACACACACAGCAGAAATAAAATATATATCTTGATAACGGTGAAGCCTACTGCTCCATACTCCTCCAAAATGCATCCATAACAACCTGGACTACTTGGCTACTAAAAAATTAGAGTACCCAAGAGTTTAAGGGAAAGAAAGAAAAACACTGGGTTAGACATGGGTTTGATTTGAGTAAACTCAAAACATATGAATTTTTATACTTATAAAACCCTTCAAAAATAAAATATCTCATAAGACCATGCCATACATAAACACGGATGGTTTTTTACTTTACATTAACTAAAACATTTCTGTAATAAATTTGGTGATACTATAATAATGTCTAGAGTTTAAAATAAATATTTAACATAGCCAAAATGGTTACATTAATTACATTCCAACATATTTAGTATACACCCAAGTCCGTAAAGCGCATAGTGGAAAATGGATTCCAACAATGACAATGTTACTGGGGTATCGCTTGTCACGGTACATCTCTAGAAAATGTACCGAGGGCCGTCTATTGACCCCCTACCAACATAGAACCGATCCACCCCTTCCTGAATAATACGAATATAATCATCCCTCGGTTGCGATCAACAACTGTATTGGGCCCGAAGCATACATCTAAAGAAATATCGATCTAGATTAGAGATGACTGCAACGACCCATATTTTACATATCAAAGGATCGTAAAACATTTTTATTTAATTCGTATAAGGTCGTATGACTCTATAATTTTGGAATATGACTCTTAGGGACATTTTACACACCTATGATTTTCCCCAAATTTCTATGTGACCATTTTGACCATGAAAATATTGTTTGGTCTATAACTTTTGGTAAGAGTCGAATTAGTGCCTCAAACCAGTTCCATTGCTTCAGGATGATGGTTTCTAATTCGGTGGAGTGGTCATAATAGAAAATTGAACTTACAGTTAAAAAGTTATGCCTATTTTAAGTTTTTAAAGTTGTTGGCCATGATTAATGTGTAATTAATTAAGCCCATTAGTGAGACCTTAGTCTAATTAGAAAATACTATAAATAGAGGGCTGAAGAGTCAAAACAAAACTTTTCCCTCTCATTCTAATAAGGTCTAAACCCTAATTAGCCCTAGATCCATCCTAGTTTCATCCAAAATCACCCAAATTGTTCTCTAAAACAAACTAGATTGCGGATTAGAGATTGGATCCTCAATTATAGCTAGGGATCATCAAATTGCTTGATTTGGAATGCTTTTCTTCCCTGTCTGGATTAGATCCACATACAAATTGGTTGGATTTGACAATTGGTAAGTGATTTATGCCTTCTCACTATACTACACATGTTTATATGGTAGAATTATAGGATCCAACATGTTTTAAATTGATTTTTTTCATAAAAACCTTTTCTAACTTCAGTGACATGTTAGTCTATGCATATGATATAGATTGATTAGAAATCACCTTGATTTATGTTCATATATTCAAGAATATGTAGATCTATGTTAGAAATTGCCTTATTTATCTTATTTTGATGGATTGCAAGTTCGATTAAATGAAATTGCTTATTATTCTATGTTTGGATGATATGATTTGATGTTGTTTGCTAGTGTTGTGCATGTATAAGAAGATAGGTTGGAGAATTGGGTAAATTGTAGGCAAAATTGGATGAAACGTGGAGTGGAAGCTCCGAAGTATGTGAGGAGTTTGGGATTCAAGTTGCAGGTCTAGATTCAATAAGCATAGAAGTTGGTACCTACATGATAGGTTGGTATCGAGTTCTGTGGGTTGGTCCAACAAATCACGGTTTTGGGGAATTCAAGAGGAAGGCTGGTAGAGGTGACCCAAGTTAAGAGATAGTGATTAGCTAAGGGTTTAAGGCTATACGAACTTGTTTTCTAGAATTTGAAGTAGGTGCTTTGGAGTGAGAACCGAGTTGTTTGGATGGATAGGTTGGGGTTAAAGCATCTAGGCATGGAGCACTAGAAGCAAGGAAGGGGAGGAAAGAAATTTGGCCAATAATTGGCTAAGGGGAGAGGTCGGTACCTACATGAGAGGTCGGCCGACTTCCCATGGGGAATCCGATGAGGGTGAAACTTCTGGGAGGTAAAGCAAAGGTCTTACAGATCATGCTGGAGTTTTTGGCTCATTCATATCAATTTGGATAACGATATAACTGCATGATGAAAAGATACGGTCTTCGGATGTTGGCTCGTGTTGGGAGTAAGTTCCGATGATGGTGGCTCGTAAAGGGGTGGGCCATATGATCGAGGAATATGGAAGGGTTCCTCGTAATAATGGAAACTGGATTGAGCAAGAAGGGCTCAGTATCCAAATGGAGCAAAGGTGGGCTCGGGTGTACGTGCTAAGTAATCGTTGATGACTTGGAGAGTTTTCAATTGTACTCGAAGCATGGGTATTATAAGTGGGGACGCCCATGGATCAATGAAGGGACCTGTATACCTTGGTCATGTAGCTTTGGGTCTAGTGTTCAACTATTGGCTATGAGACACGTATCCAACTTTGGGCTGCGAGATACGAGAGTACCACAGAGAACAGGGATTTCCATTAGTCCATGACTTGGGGGTAATACGGGTTGTCGTACATTCAGAGCACATGGAGTAATAGATAGGAATTCTTGATGGATGCTATGATTACTTTAGGTGCTTTCTTTTGTAGGCTAGCACTCGTAAGTATCAAGGGAAGTAGGTCTTGGAGATAGGAATACCCGAAAGACTGATATCCTTAATTTGGTTTGTGGTATATCTAGAGTAGCATATTATGGTGTTATACGCTAACTCTTTGGTTGCAGGGACAGGGCAGGTATGGTTCGTGTACTCTTATTCCTTACCATATTTACTTATATAGTATTTTGAGACTCGTTTATTGCTCACACCAGACTATTGTCTGACCCAAGGTTTTATGCTTTACCTCTTATTATCTTGGGTACTCTTAAATGAGTAGACTAGATAACAGGTCTAGGTGACACAGTAGCTGTTCAAAGGATGAGCTGGATGAAGCTATCTCATATTATATACATATTTAGAGTCTATGCTTCTTCCGTTGAGCAATGATGTAGAGCCCGTGATAGTGCTTGCTTATTACTATTTGTTGAGATAGTTTATTTGAGTTTACTTTTGTTATATAAACTCTACTACATTTGATGTATAACTTTGTGGATCTATTGCTTTGATGATGATTTTTTCACATGGTAATTACTATCTCTTCTGTTATATTTGTGATATTATATTTTATCCATGCGATGTGAGATATGATAGGCTATATGCTATATTGGTCTATTTCAACCTTGATGATCGTCCTATATCGGTTAGGCACGAACAACGCACTATTTATATCACATTTGGTATTAGAGCTTTAGTCACATGATTAACTGGAGATGATACCATGATCCAGTAGAGATAGGGAAGGTGTTTTCGCCTTTAACAGGATCGAGAGTACGTATATATATGAGAGAGTGCGTTCTTATTATAAGTTTGGTTTTCTAAACTATATAGTAATATATTATATAGTATAAGTCGCATGCACATGAGCACTATAGACACAGTTTTCTTTATGAGAGACTTATCATTCTTGTTATAGAAAAGAACGAGTCGGCATACAAGGGATGCTTTGGGAATTATGCTTCAGGAGTAGAGGAAGGAACAAGATCAGGTGTTGCTATGCCTGATGTCTAAGTCATGTTCAATGTTATGATGGCTAATATGATGAGGAATGCTCTTGGAGTGGTGATTGGTAGAGGTGCTCCCCTACAAGCGCCTAGGGCTGATTTCACTAATCTAAAAAAAGATTATTCTACCCTTAGAGGGAAGACAATTTATGGAATAGAGTCAGCCATAGAAGTGAAAAATTGGTCAGATACTCGTGAGCGCATCTTCAGTGATATGGAGGTGGAAGATGCTATGAAGAGGAAGTTGGCTTCGAGACAGCTTCAAAGCCGAGCCATGAATTGTTGGAATGCTGTTACTATTGCTACTCTAGAAGATCAGTTCAGCTTGGATTGGTTCAAGGCAAGGTTCGAGGAGAATTTTATTCTAGCTTCTTAGAAGTCGATTCTGTTTAGAAAATTTGCCGAGCTTAAGCAGGGAGAGATGACAGTTTCTGAATATGTGGAAGAATTTAAAGCTTTGTCTAAGTACAGAATGTTGTTCATCGACACTCCATTGAAGAAGAATGAGAAATCCATCATTGGCTTGGATGACTACTTGGAAGAAAAGCTAGTGGACCATATAGATGAGCTGTTCGAGAAGCTGGTAGAGAAGGCACTTCGCCATGATTACTTGTATCCTAAGGCTAAGACTACTATTGTTGTTTCTGCTGAGAAAGTAAAACCAAAGCCATATCAAGGTGGTGAAGGAAAGAAGAAGTGGAATGGGAAGAGAAAGCAATCTCAGGGTAAGGGTGCCAAGAAAAAGGGTAAATGGGCACCTACTTTCTTCAGATGCAATGAAAAGGGGCATTTGATTAAAGATTGCAAGGAAAGTGAGAAGAGCAAATGTTACAACTATGACAAGTCTGGGCATTTGAAAAAGAATTGTCCAAACCCGATGAAGAATAAGTAGGTAGTGAAAGCGTATGCTTTAGACGCAGTCCTGACTTCATCGTGTGCTCCATCGGCAAAGGAGAAGGGGAAGGGAGTTGTCATTCAAGGTATGCTTTCTATTAGTGATGTTTTTGTTCGAGTTTTGTTTGATACCGGTGCTTATCATTCATTCATCTATAGTGACCTAGTAGGAACCTGAGATAGTAGACCGACCGCTAACCGTGACGAACCATGTTGGAAGCTCTACTACTCTTTGCATGGTTTGTCGTGGCCTAGTTTTATCCAGTCATGGATGTTTTTCGGTTTGTGGTTGTTTTGTTTTGAACTTTATTGGGTTTGGGATTATCTTGAGTATGAATTGGATTAGGAAGTATGCAGCCATAGTGGATTGCGAGAAGCTGTTTGTGACAATCGGAGATGTGGATGGGTGAATGGTAGTGACTGACTATCTACTAAGGATAGGGTGATGGTTCGATTTCTGTATTCGCTTGAGGTTCCATAGGAGGGATTGTCATCAGTGCCTATCATAGAGAGTATTCGAATGTCTTCGAGGAAGTGACTGGATTGCCGCCGCATAGAGAGATCGAGTTTCGAATGGACTTGGTGAAGGAAGCTAGACCAATAGTTATGCCTTTGAGGTGTATGGCACCTAGAGAGCAGAAGAAATTGGATGTGCAAGTGAATGACCTATTGAGGAAAGGGTTCATTCGAAGAAGCATATTTGAGTGGGACACACCTATATTATTTACAATGAAGGTGGATGGCTCTTTGGGGTTGTGTATGGATTTTCATAAGCGGAATAAAGTGATGAAGAAGAACAAGAATCCACTCCCATGCATTGATGACTTGTTTGATCAGTTGCATGGTGCAATGGTGTTCTCCCAAATGGATTTGGCGATGGGATTCCACCAGTTGAAATTAGCGAAGGAGAGTGTGTCTATTACCACATTTCGTAAGCCGTCGGGATTTTATGAGTGGTTGGTGATGCCATTTGGATTGACAAATGGTCTGGCATTCTTTGTGGATCTCATGAATCGGGTTTTTAGACACCAACCACATAATTTTGTGCTTGTGTTCATGACTGATATTTTGATCTACTCCAGGACTGAAGAGGATCACAAGACACACTTGAGAATTGTGCTAGAGATATTGAGGAAGCACAAGTTGAGAGCGCAGTTCTCTAAGTGTCACTTCTTGAGAGAAGAAGTGAGATTCTTGGATCATGTCATTTCGGGATAGGGTATAGCTGTGGATCCTGCAAAGGTGGTAGTGATCTAAGATTGGCATCAGCCCAAGAATGCTACAGATGTGAGGAGTTTCCTAGGAGTGGTAGGATACTATATACGCTTCATGAAGGACTTCTCGAAGGTAGGGGTACTGTTGACCAATTTGACAAAGAAGAATTAGACTTTTGTACGGGATGCAATGTGTGAGCATGCATTTGTGAGTCTGAAGGAAAGGTTGATGAGTGCACCAGTGTTGACCATTCCAAGAAGAAATAAAAAATTGACAGTATACCCCGATGCTTGTGGTACTGGATTGGGTGCAGTGTTGATGCAGAAAGGGAAAGTTGTTGCCTATGCTAGTCGACAATTGAAAACTGCATGAAAAGAATTACCCAACTCATATTTGGAATGGGAGGCAATTGTTTCTGCTTTGAAGATGTGGAGGTACCATTTGTTGGGAGAAAGGTTTGAGCCGTTTACGAATCATAAATCCTTTAACCACCTTTTCTCTTAGAAGAATCTCAACCTTCGTCAGCAATGGTGGTTGGAGTTATTAGCCTCTCATGATTTTAGTGTTTCCTATACTCCAGGAAAAGGAAATGCAGTCGTCGATACATTAAGTAGAAGACATGTTGGGTTGGGAGTAATATTCTTGGAATGGAAGCAGATGTAGTATATTGCTGGATTTGATTTCAGGCATTACTACGAGCTAGAACCTGAAATGTTGGCAAGCTTATCAATTATACCTACTCTGATTGAAAGGATCGGTACTTGTCAGAAGCAAGATGCTAGGCTAGCGGAGATCATAAAAAAATAGGAGTAGAATCTGAAGATATGAAGCAATATGAACTCGACCGAGAGGGTTGGCTTTGTAAGGATGAAAGATTATTTGTTCTTGATGTTGATGGATTGCGAGATGATGTGCTAAGAGAATATCATCCTTCCAGATTGACCATTCATCCCAATGGTAAGAAGATGTATCGAGATATGAAGCAAACTTACTAATGGGAAGGTATGAAAAGGAATGTTGGGGGCATTCATCTCAAAGTGTATAAAATGTCAGTTGGTAAAGGAAGAGCAGTAGAAACCTAGTGGATTGTTACAACCATTAGAGATTCTGAATGGAAATGGGAGCAAGTATCGACGGATTTTATTGATGGATTTCCAAGGACTCGAGCATGGTACGATGGCATTTGGGTCATAGTAGATCGGTTGACCAAGAGTGCAAGGTTTATACCTGTCAAGTCAAGTAGGACGGCATCCAAGCCGGCAAAGTTGTATGTAAAATGGATAGTATGATTTCATGGTGTTCCGAAGAGCATTATGAGCGATCGAGATCCGTTGTTCGCTAGGGTTTTGGAAGAGTTTACAACAGGCATTAGGGATGAAGCTGCATCTTAGTACATCTTATCACCCGTATACGGATGGGCATACCGAAAGAGTAAATCATATATTGGAAGATCTCTTGCGAGCATGTATTATAGACTTTAGTGGATCATGGGATGATCATTTGCATTTGGTGGAGTTTGCATATAACAATAGTTATCAGTTGATTATTGGTTTGGCTCTATATGAAGCATTGTATGGCCAATCATGTAACGCTCCTTCATGGTAGTGGAAGGCGGGCGAGAAACTGATACTTTGATCATATATGATTAGAAAGACTTCAAAGAAGATTGAGGTCGTTTGGCAATGAATGAAAGCTGCTCAAGATCGACAAAAAAGTTACGTGGACAAGAGACGAAGAGAGTTAGAGTTTTTTTGGAGATATGGTGTTTGTAAAGGTTTCACCTCTAAGGAATGTAGTTCGATTCGGTAGAAAGGAGAAGTTGGCACCAAGATTCGTAGGACCTTTTTCGATAGTCGGGAGAATCAGAAAGTTAGCATATAAGGTCGACATACCTCAGAAGATGGTGGGCATGCACAATGTTTTTCATGTCTCTTATCTATAGAAGTTTGTGCATGATTCATACGTGATTATCACACAAGATCAACTAGAAGATGTTGAGGTAGAACCAAAAGTTTCTATACCTCCTAGGCCGCTTTGTATTGTTGAATACGATACGATGCAGCTTAGGAGAATGACGTGAAGCTAGCGAAGGTACAATGGAGCGGAAGTGATGATGATTGTACATGCAAGACGGAGAGAGCATGAGGACTGTGTATCCGGAGCTCTTTGAATGGTAAGATCCACTGTTTATCGTATTCATGTTCACCACTGTATGTTATATTTGGTAGGTTAGTATTATGTATGCTAGGATAGGTTACCTGTACTATTGATTGCATAACTGCTTGTTTTATATGTGTGACGGTTGCTAATGTTTGATAGGCATGCGGGATGACCATGGTTGTTTATACTTTGGCTTATTTGGGAATTTCAGGGGCGAAACTCCTAAAGGGTGGAAGAATGTAACGACCTGTATTTTACGTATTGGATGATCATAAAATATTTTTATTCTATTCATATGAGGTTGTATGATTCTATAATTTTGAGATATGACTCCTACAGACATTTTACACGCCTATGATTTTTCCCGAATTTCTATGTGGCCATTTTGACCCTAAAAATATTGTTTGAGGTATATCTATTGATAGAAGTCGATTTAGGGTCTCAAACTAATCCCACTGCTTTAGGATAATGGTTTAACATTTCGTAGAGTGGTCATAATAGAAAAACGGACTTACGCTTAGAAAGTTATGTCCGTTTTAAGTTTTTAAAGCTGCTGGCCAGGATTAGTCTATAATTTATTAAGTCCATTAGTGTGCACATGAGTCTAATTAGAGAATACTATAAATAGAGGACTGAAGTTTCAAGTTAAAACTTTTTCCTCTCATTTTAAATAAGGTCTAAACCCTAATTAGACCTAGATCCATCGTAATTTAATCCAAAATCACCCAAATTGTTCTCTAAATCGAACTAGATTGCGGATTAAAGATTGGATCCTCAATTAGAAGCTAGGGATCATCAAATTGTTTGATTTGGAATGCTTTTCTTCACTGTTCGGATTAGATCTACATATAAATTGGTTGTATTTGGTAATTGGTGAGTGGTTTATGCCTTCTTACTATACTACACATGTTTATATGGTAGAATTATAGAATTCAACATGTTTTAAATTGATTTTTAGTCATAAAATATTTTCTTACTTTATTGACATGTTAATCTATGCATATGATATAGATTGATTAAAAATCACCTTGATTTATGTTCGTATATTCATGTATATGTAGATCTATGTTACAAATTGCCTTGTTTGTCTTACTTTGATGGATTGCAAGTTTAATTGGATGAATTTGCTTGTTATTTTATGTTCGGATGATATGATTTGATGTTGTTTGCTAGTGTTATGTGTGTATAGGAAGACTGGTCGGAGAATTGGGCAAATCAGTGGCAAAATTGATCCGAATTGGACGAAACTTTGAAGGGAAGCTCCAAAGTATGGGTGGAGCTTGGGATTCAAGTTGTAGGTCTAGATTCACTACGTACCGAAGTCGATACCTACATGATAGGTCGGTACCGAGTTATGTGGGTTGGTTTAACAAGTCGGTGGATTTGGGGAATTCAAGAGCAAGGCCAGTAGAGGTGACCCAAGTCAAGAGATAGGTGATTGGCTAAGGGTTGAAGGCTATACCGACTTGTTTTCTAGAATTTAAAGTAGGTGCTTTGGAGTGAACCGAGTTATTCGGATGGATATGTCGGGGTCAAAACATCTAGGCATGGAGTACTAGAAGCAAGGAAGGGGAGAAAAGAAACTTGGCCAATAATTGGCTAAGCGGAGAGGTCGATACCTACATGAAAGGCCGGTGCCGACTTCCCAAGATGAGTCCAGTGAGGGTGAAACCTCTAGGAGGTGAAGTAGAGGTCCAATAGATCATGTTGGACTTGTTGGCTCGTTTGTATCAGTGTGGATGATGATGTAACAACATGATGAAAATATATGGTCTTCGGATGTTGGCTCGTGTTGGGAGTAGGTTCTGAAGATGGCGGCTGGTAAAGGGGTGGGCCATATGATTAGGGAATATGGAAAGGTTCATCGTGAATAACGTAAACTTAATTGAGAAAGAAGGGCTCGATATCTAAATGGAGCAAAGGTGGGCTCGGGTGTATGTGCTAAGGAATCATTGATGAATTGGAGAGTTTTCAGTTGTACTTAAAGTAGGGTATTGTAAGTGGGGATGCCATGGGTCAATGAAGGGACATGTATACCTTAGACATGTAGCTTTGGGTCTAGTGTCATGCTTTGGGCTGCGAGATACGAGAGTACAATAGAGAACCGAGATTTTCATTAGTCCCTGGTTTAGGGGTCATACGAGTTGTCATATATTCAAAGCACATGCAGTGATAGTTAGGATTGCTTGAAGGATGATATGGTTTCTTTCTTTAGTAGGCTATCACTCATAGGTATCAAGGGAAGTAGGTATTGGAGATAGGAATGCCTGGATGATTGATATCCTTTATTTGGTTTGTGGTATATCTTTATGATTTGTAGAGTAGCATATTACAATGTTATATGCTAACTCTTTGGTTGCATGGATAAGGCGGGTATGGTTCGTGTACTCGTGTTCCTTAAAATATTTACTTATATAGTATTTTTGAGACTTATTTACCGCTAACACCAGACTGTTGTCTGACCCAAGGTTTTATGTTTTGCCTTTTATTATCTTGGGTGCTCTTAAATGAGTAGACTAGATAACAGGCCTAGGTGACACAGTAGCTGTTCGGAGGACCAGTTGGATGGAGCAATCTTGTATTATATACATATATGGAGTCTACGCTTATTCCCCTGATCAACGCAGTGGAGCTCGTGACAGTGCTTGCTCGTTACTATTTGTTGAGACAGTTTATTTGAGTTTACTTCTGTTGTATAAACTCTACTACATTCGATGTATAACTTTGTGAATCTATTGCTCTGATGATGATTTGTTCACATGGTAATTACTATCTCTTCTGTTATATCTGTGATATTATATTTTATCCATGCACTGTGAGATAAAATAGGTTATATGCTATATTGGTCTATTTCAACCTTGATGATCGTCCTATTTAGACCGAGCACGGACAACGCATTATTTATATACTATTAATGCCGGTGGTATAGGATGGTCTTTACAATGATCATACCCTAATAGGTGCGATCCACATAGCCCTGCTGCATATCCCTTTTAGTCATTCTTGGGTATGAGGCTCGTGGCAAAAATTACCATTTTGAGCAATCCCATTTTGGAATGCTAACACTGCCCTCAAAGCAACAATGCAATGCCAACACTCTTCTATACAAGTTTTTCCGGAATCGAACAAACACACAAACTTACTACCCTCCGTTTTGGAATCACCTTCAGGATAGATAGTAAAATTCCATAGCATACTTCACACTGATTCAATACACAAAGCGTTGTTAGTTCGAAGTGGTTTGGATAAACCATACTTACCCAAAAATGGCGTCTCCAAACTAAAGCGATAAATTTTCCGACTAACTCTATTTTGGTTATTTTAAAATTATGTGAACAAATATAAGAGTCTTCTTCGGGGAATCTCAAATATATATTCTTAATAGCCAACTACATTTCATAGAAATGAGTCCTCCCTAGGGAATCTCGAAGCATATGAAATCGCAAAGCTTTTATATACTTCTCAAGTCAAAATAGGTCAAGTTGTTGATAGTGGACAAACCACTATCTGGTGTAAGTAATTAGTTTGCATATGGAAAATCAGACATTATATATTTATCATTACTTTTTGATTTCAACCCTGTACCATCTCTCGATTAACAATGAAGTCAGACAAGTTAGAGAACTACCCTTGACTTGATGTACATTCTTAAACTCTCACAAATAGGGGCTTCCATATCTCGAAATTTGGTGTCAAGTATAAGATGAAGTGTCTTCCATATACTTAATTAATCATGACCCATTTATCGAAATTAACCTTCTTATACATATCACGTTTATGACATTTCGACTTCTCCCACTCTCGTCCATAATCGAAGTCAGATAAGTTAGGGTACTGGTTGCACCCCTCCTTGCCTTAGTTATGATACTCATGTTACTACAAATAATAATGTAAAAAATTTAGGAAGATCATATCGGAATCCAAGGCATCACAGAGAAACCAAGGAAACATACAGCAAGGGATATCGCATTTCAAAGTGTTTCAAGAAGATATCGAATCTCTATAGTAGGGGAGAACGCTTGAGAAGGGATGACTAACTATCAAGAATACTGAATTTGAGGTACTTAAACATTAGATGTTAACCGGCATCTTGGCCCGGTTACAAAATGACAGTTGAAGAATTATCATTAGCACTAGACAAGATTTTGATCAAGGAGAGACTGGAGGTGGTAGCAAGTTGACAGGCCCACAACAAAGCAAGAGCATTCGGCCTGCCTGGCCTGGTGCGCAGATTCACCTACTATGGGCAGAGGCACCTTGTTCCTAAGCCCATGAGGGAAGTCCAACCCATCTCGTCTATAAATAGGAGGGCAATAGCACAATGAAAGGGACCCTTTTTCGGGAACACTGGGGAGACTCTGCCATTTTCAAGACTCGTCTTCTTTACTTAACAATTGTATTCAAGCATTTGATCTACGGATTGTATCTGTAATCAATCATTAAGAAGAGCAATAAAGTTTAACCTCAAAGTGGACGTAGGCAATTACGCTGAACCACTATAAATCCGGTGTTCTTACTTTCTGCATTTAAAGTAGCATATTCTTCCTTGTTTAATTTATCTTCATCACTTATATCTCTACACAATCTTTCTCAACGAGGTTAGTGACCAATTTTGGTGCTAACACTTTGGTGCTTTCACTGAGAATTGAACTCAGGGCCTGATTGGATCTCATCATCTACTAGTGGATTTCCATATTCGCGAGATAGATCCAGTTGTTTACTAGGAAACTTCCTATTCTACTCAGATTTGAAAGAAATCTAAAGGAAGCTGATAGCCGTATTCATAGAAACCAAGTCTATGTAAGATATGGGGACTGGGTGTTGAAGTTTGCAGTCATGTTGAATAAAGGCCGACCCCCCTCTGAAGGCAATTTAGCCGATCGCCCCAGAAAAGGAGTATGCCGACCGCTCCAGAAAAGGTGTATGCCCATCGCTCCAGAGAATTCCCATGCCGAGCAGAATTCCCATGCCGAGCAGCATCCAGGCCGAGCAGAGCTCCCATGCCGAACAGAATTCTCATGCCGAGCAGCATTCCCATGCCGAACAGCCTTGGCCGAACAGCTTTGGCCGAACCACTCCAGGCCGATCCACTCTAGTCGAACAGCCTTGGTCGAACAGCTTTGGCCGAACCACTCCAGGCCGATCCACTCTGGTCGAACAGCCTTGGCCGAACAGCCTTGGCCGAACAGCTTTGGCCGAACCACTCTAGGCCGATCCACTATGGCCGAACAGCCTTGGCCGAACAGCTTTGGCCGAACAGCTTTGGCCGAACCATTCCAGGCCGACCATACCTCTAGGCCGAACGCTCTTCCAGGCCGATCCATACCTCTATGCCGAGAAACTTTGTAATGCCGAACGACTCGGTTGCGCCGAACGAGAACGAATGCCGAACACCTCTGGAATTAAGTTACACCGGTCCCTTATACGACCCCTATTTTCAAAACAAAAAAAATTTCGGGTACGACCCAAATTTTCAAAAAAGAGGCTAAAACTCAACTTAATAAAGGAACATTCTATCCACTTCCTTGACATCCCATGATCGACTAGGGCGTAGAGGATCTAGCGGCAGCTTATGAACGGCATCAAGGGAACGACCAAGCAACCGCTATTCAAACGGTACTCCCAAAGGTTGGAGAACATAGATGATATGAATCTAGCAAACGCCGAGATGACTCCAGGCACCATTCTTCGCTGACCCAGCACTTCGAATTTAGTGACTCCAAGCAAACCAATGTTTGGCTCTAAGCAATTTATTCCAAATACTAACAAGGGTATTATACTGATCGCGTTTGAGGAAAGTCAACCTCCAAATATATTTTGGCAGCTAGTTAGCTAAAGAGCCTCCTACGACTATGGATCGTTTTCTTTTACAAAATGAATCAGAACTAAAGTGAGGCGGAGTGGAGCATACTAGGAAAAATAACAATGCAGGCCTGTCGGCTAAGGACATTGATTCGAGTAGACAAAACAAGATCTCAAAATTCGACTCATATGCTCTTTGATAGTTTCAATTGATAGCCTCTACTTGGAATCTCACGACTCAAATTGGTACTGGAAACCAACCTCGAGAGAGCCCATCAAAGTCCAGAGAAAATCGGAGGAATGTTGTATATTCCAAGATGCACACTGATCCTGACACTGGCGATTACAAACACCTACGAGGTGTGATCGAAAAGCTTTTTCGGAAAAGAAAGCTTCAGTAGTATATGCAAGCCTCATAGAAGGGCGAGCCAGGAACTGCGGATGCCCATCAATAAAGAACTATAATTAATAATTGAACCGTTGGCAGTTGGCATCTCGCTAGAAGGGGCTAGGGGCAGAGTTGAACAGCAAGCACACGATGCTGCTCCACTTATCAATGAGATTTATCCCAAACTTCTTTGGATTATTTTCTATTTCAATTTGAAATGTGCTTTGAATTGCAACAGACTTAAACTAAACTTCTTTTAAAACAATGCAGGTGACCAAGTACTCAAAGTTGGCTTCCAACCAATCCACGCAGACCTTAATCGGATTTGTGGAGTTTCATCAAGACGAGCATGATTCGTTCGCTCATTATCAACCATGTGCCTTTGATTTGGGGCCAAGGACTAGAGATTGAAAAGCTCATCATGGTCAGAGCCCAATACAAAGCCAACATGACCGACCATCCCTCCATCGACCTGCACATTTGACTTGGAGACCTAAACAAGGCTCATAATGAATATGGCCCGATCATCCACTCCAATCGAGTCTTAGAACAAAGTTCGAAAAAATACAGATACCTCTCATGAAGCTCAATGACGCCGGGGATCCGCTTAAAGTGGACGTGATTTGACCATCTACACATCAAATCCTACCCTGAACACGAAAGGTTGTTCGAAAGCCCAACTTAAAGTAGCTATGGTAGACTACCTACTCGCTAACCATCGCTCTCAATACATGGACGCGACTGCACCGTGAAACATATGCAACTTACTTTGTCTACCCAGTAATCCATCATCCTCGTTTTCTGGAAAGAGATACGAAGCAAATTGTGCGAGACCTGATTATCCAACCCCAGCATGGATGTGATCCAACCATCTGTCATATACCTCCTTCCTTGACTTGATTGGAAGAGCTATAATCACCAAGCGGACGAGAATCGACCGTCCATTTTCAAAGTTTCATCCTTGATGCTGGGGGCAGAATCCCATTCCATGAGCGAACATGGTTCGATTGTTCTTCTGACAACATTAGCCTCGATACGGTAGATGAAATATAAATTGAAGGGTGGAAATACGACTACTCTCAATAACAACCTCCAAGTCCCCGGGGTGTGGACTGGAGTACTCTAAGTCCCCAGAGTGCGGACTAGAGTATAAACGACTTAAACCTCCAAGTCCCCAGAGCACGGACTGGAGTACACTAAGTCCCCAAAGCGTGGACTAGAGTATAAATGACTTAAACCTCCAAGTCCCCAGAGTGCGGATTGGAGTACTCTAAGTCCCCAGAGCGCGGACTAGAGTATAAAGGACTAAAACCTCCAAGTCCCCAGAGTGCGGACAGGAGTACTCTAAGTCCCCAGAGCGTGGACTAGAGTATAAATGACTTAAACCTCCAAGTCCCCAGAGTGAAGACTGGAGTACTCTAAGTCCCCAGAGCGTGGACTAGCGTATAAATGACTAAAACCTCCAAGTCCCTAGAGTGCGGACTGGAGTACTCTAAGTCCCCAGAGCGCGGACTAGAGTATAAACGACTTAAACCTCCAAGTCCCCAGAGTGCGGACTGGAGTACTCTAAGTCCCCAGAGCGCGGACTAGAGTATAAACGACTTAAACCTCCAAGTCCCCAGAGTGCGGACTGGAGTACTCTAAGTCCCCAGAGCGCGGACTAGAGTATAAATGACTAAAACCTCTAGGTCCCCAGAGTGCGGACTGGAGTACTCTAAGTCCCCAGAGCGTGGACTAGAGTATAAACGACTTAAACCTCCAAGTCCCCAGAGCGTAGACTGGAGTACTCTAAGTCCCCAGAGCGTAGACTAGAGTATAAATGACTTAAACCTCCAAGTCCCCAGAGTGCGGACTGGAGTACTCTAAGTCCCCAGAGCGCGGACTAGAGTATAAATGACTTAAACCTCCAAGTCCACAGAGTGCGGACTGGAGTACTCTAAGTCCCCAGAGCGCGGACTAGAGCATAAATGACTTAAAACTCTAGGTCCCCAGAGCGCGGGCTAGAGTATAAACGACTTAAACCTCCAAGTCCCCAGAGTGCGGACTGGAGTAATCTAAGTCCCCAAAGCGCGGATTGGAGTACTCTAAGTCCCTAGAGCGTGGACTAGAGTATAAATGACTTAAACCTCCAAGTCCCCAGAGTGCGGACTGGAGTACTCTAAGTCCACAGAGCGCGGATTAGAGCATAAATGACTTAAAACTCTAGGTCCCCAGAGCGCGGGCTAGAGTATAAACGACTTAAACCTCCAAGTCCCCAGAGTGTGGACTGGAGTACTCTAAGTCCCCAGAGCGCAGACTAGAGTATAAACGACTTAAACCTCCAAGTCCCCAGAGCGCGGACTAAAGTACTCTAAGTCCCTGAGTGCGGACTAGAGTATAAATGACTCAAAAACCTCTACGTCCCCAAAGTGCGTACTACAGTACTCTCAGTCCCCAGAGCATGGACTAGATTATAGACGAGTGGATTCCGACCACTTTCTATTCCGCAAACTTCGGCCTGGAATCGACAGGAGGATTATTAACCCGCTGAGGACGGAGTTCGACCATCCAACTATTGACCTGGCCAAATCAATGCTGGGGGCAGGGGTACAAAACACTAAAAAGCCGAATACGACAGCTTACTATAGCTCTAGCGTGGCGTTCTTTATAAATTGAGGCAGCGACTGCAGGGAGGCCTCAATACAGAACCAATCGAAACGGCATCCAAAGCTACGAGCAACCTACTATATCATACCTCAGACCAAGGGTCAATGCCAATCCACACCTAGCACATACGAATGTGACTCAGATGTTTTTTGAAAAACTATGATCCCCAGAGTACGGAAAGGAGGGTAAACCACGAATGCTTGGTCAAAAATTCTCCAGCACCCTCGTTCGATTCGTCAGGAGGAGTATGAAACTGGATGAGCATAACCCGACTGCATTTGTAGCCAACTTCACCCCGAGATCTGATTAAAGAGCGTTAACCAAAATGGACATGGATGACCATCCACTGTCCAAATTACGCCCTGAAACTTACGTGGCATCGAAGTATTCCTCTTGGAATGAAAAACCACGATAAAATCCAAGATAGGCGAGACCTAGTCTCCCATCGACTGACATGATCCCACGATTCAACGGGAAAGAGAGTAAAGCTAAAGTGGGCGTGGCTGGCCTTCCTACTTATCGGTATATGCCCCAGACCTAGGGGCAGGAGCGAGAAGCAAGATGAATGTGAACCGACTATTCACCAATCATCTCTATGTCTTTGGAGTTTAGGTGAAAACATAAACATAGCTAGGACGAGACTCAACCGTCCATGCAGTACATTTATCAACCCGAGACTGGGAGAAGACGCATGGTCATCCAAAAACTGGCTACAATAGCTCAGTATTAAAACTTATATATAGTGCTTACAGCTACTCAAGGCAACGACCGAAAGGATGCCTAGAGATAGAATCGTTAAATCGATACTTTAGCTCATGGGCAATTGACTTTCACTCCAACCCGAAGGACGGGTAAAGAATCATGAATGCATTGAATAGAAAGTGCGTTACTTGAATGCACAAGCAAATTCAAACTCATAGCAAGATCCAGCTATACAATTGCATGCCACTCGAGGCTGACCCCCACTCGACATTTCCTTTAATGCGCTTTTAAGCCTGATTTTTGGCCATTTGCTGATAATCTATTAGAGCATTCAAAGCCCTTCGCTATTAGACTCAATAACTCATGACAAGACTCTAGGATTCGACTAGAGTAACCATCAACATTGGCCGTCCCAACCATATTTCACATTGAATGTTATGCGAAATAGTTACATCTTTACTTAAAGAATCTGGGATGGCACCTGCTAAGCAGACGGTCGACATTACAGCCAGCCATGGCGACCTTTTCCGGGTGCTGAATATCGGATCACAGCTCAGTGCAGTGATGATAAAAGAATTAGTTGGATTTTTCTGAATAAATGATGATATGTTCCCTTGGACCCATTCTGACATGCATATGTGATTTCATTAACTATCGCGAGCCATGCATTGGATATCAACCCGAAGCTACAAAAGCTGGCACAATCTCTATTGATTTCATCATGAAAGCTCCACTCTTACTTTTAGGCTCACCCCATCAACGTCTATGCCTACCAGCCGTTGCGACAGGGCATACAATGACTTGAGACGTTTGAAAGACTACTTAAATAGAATATCGAACTAAGCTAATTCGATATCACTTATTTCCCACGAAGGGCTATCCAAGGACGGAAATTAGCAGACCTCACACCCAAATTCACTACCTCAGATGACTACTCGAAGAGTAGTAGAGAACCAACCATAAGATGGAAAATGTACGCGGATGGAGCATCCAATGATCAGTGTTATGGCATAGGAGTCATGATAATGACTCCTGAGGAACGATCAATCTGCTACGTCCTAAAACTCGATTTACCTGTAACGAACAACGATGCTTAGTATGAAGCCTTGACTGCCAGCCTCAAACTTGCTAGAGGATTTGAAGTGAAAACTTTACATATCTTTTGAGATTCTTGATTGGTAATATACAAATTTAAGGAAGTTAATCTTGCTAGGGGGCATTGTCTTGCTCCTTATCTCGGCCAAGTCCAAGAGCTACTAACCGACTTCACGTATTACATCATTACACACGTACTCAGCGAACAAAATGAAAAGGTGACATGGTTGATTCCTATCAAAGACTATCTACAATGAGGAATTCTTACTGAACGGAGGAATGGAAAACGACAGATCCTCCTCAAAGCTTCACGCCAAATCATCTAAGAATAAGTCGTGTGTCAGAAGGAGTTTATCCATCCCCATGCTTCGGCATATCGCCCATGATGATATCTTGAGCAAAGTCTATGAAGAAGAATGTGGTAATAACATCAGGGGTAAAAACATGATAAAGAAGATACTCTCCTACAGGTATTACTGGCCAACTATCAACCCAGATACGATCGATCATGCTAGACAATGTGACGAGTGCAAGATGTTTACAAAAAATCCGGGAAACCCGCCGATGGAAATTATTAAAATGGCTAGTTCATAGCCGTTTGCCACTTGGGGACACTGAAATCATCTTCTTGTCAATCCTAAAGGTGGTGTGAAATACACCATCACAGCAGTTGATTACGTCACCAAATGGGCAGATGAAGAACTCTTAACCACGACCAAGATGAAGAAAATAATCAACTTCTTTATCCGTAACGTCATCTGTCCTTATGACCTCCCATGATCCATTATAACTGCAAATGGACAAGTTGAAGCTGTGAACAAAATCATAGAGTCTGTACTGAAGAAAGGTTTGGAAAACTCCTCAAGTGGCTGATTGCAATCCTTATTTCATAGAAAATACAAACAAGGAATCGCGATTGAATTGCAATTAAACTAGATGGAGTTGGCGACGACTTATGAGCATATAAAACGCATCCGAGAGCCAATGGCAAGAACATGTACCCGAACGTGCATGTGTACATCCGAAAAAGTTCGACTTCTTGAAATCAACAGAAATTGAATTCTCACTAAGGGTTATTAAGAGAAGACTAGATCAGATAGTCAAAGCTTATTAGCTCTGCAGAATCAGACATGGATGGCCACTGATGAACTACAACCCTGGATTTATAATATTGGGAGTCGACCAAGCATCACGATGACCAATGACCAAAGAAGGATACAACACCTTGGGAGGATAAATTGGGGGATAATGACTATTCAAGAAACATGGTGGATTTCTTTCTGAAGACAAGGAATACTCGCTGATTCAAAGCGTGTTGTGTTGCTTCACACGACACACTTTGGGGGGCAAATGTTAACCGGCATCTTGGCCCGGTTACAAAATGACAGTTGAAGAAATTATCATTAGCACTAGACAATATTTTGATTACGGAGAGACTGGAGGTGGTAGCAAGTTGACAGGCCCACAACAAAGCAAGAGCATTCGGTCTGCCTGGCCTGGTGCGCAGATTCACCTACTATGGGCAGAGGCACCTTGTTCCTAAGCCCATGAGGGAAGTCCAACCCATCTCGTCTATAAATAGGAGGGCAGTAGCACAATGAAAGGGACCCTTTTTCGGGAACACTGGGGAGACTCTGCCATTTTCAAGACTCATCTTCTTTACTTAACAATTGTATTCAAGCATTTGATCTACGGATTGTATCTATAATCAATCATTAAGAAGAGCAATAAAGTTAACCTCAAAGTAGACGTAGGCAATTACGCTGAACCACTATAAATCCGGTGTTCTTACTTTCTGCATTTAAAGTAGCATATTCTTCCTTGTTTAATTTATCTTCATCACTTATATCTCTACACAATCTTTCTCAACGAGGTTAGTGACCAATTTTGGTGCTAACATTAGAAGAGGAGATATCGAATACCATCAATATAAACGGTAAGGTATCACAAGTCATGAGTGCAAAAAGGGTTTTGTAGATCATCGATATTCATAGAAGATATCATATGTCGTCAATAAAGCAACAAGGTTGTATATCATCAATATAAAGGCTGATATCGTAGATTGTTAATAAAGTAAGATGCCACACTTCATCAATATAATGTACCAAATACTAGCAAGTTGAAGGACCCTGAGATTCACGAAATACGAGAGGATATCGAATGTTAACAATGTAAAGAAGGATGTCAAAATTCATCTGTATGCTTAGGGATATCGTATGCTATAAACATAGCCAATAATGTCGAAACTCAACAATATGTTTGAGACATCGGATATCTGAAATCATAAGAGATGCCACCTTCCATCAATATAAATAAAGGTGTCGTATTCAATTAGGATGGGGAAGGTTATCGCATATCAACAATATGGAAGGATGTCAGATGTCTGCTCGGAAGCAAAGCGCCAAATGACAACAACATTATACTGGTGCCTTAAATCATCGGCATTCAACAAGATGTCGTGAACCATCAATTCTCAAGAGGATGCAGCATGCCATCAACATAATGAATGATGTAAAAAACCAAGGGTGTTGTGAGCCACGTGGCAGTTATGCCGCCCAACTCCACTCCTATAAATACAGACCCCATGGAAAAGTAAAAGGAGCGAATTTTTCTCACCACTTTCTTCCATTTTAAAAGTTGTAACCCTAAATAAATTTGGGGATTTCATTAGCATATTGAGAACTTGTGACATTTCATATATTGGAATTTTGACTATGGGTGAGCAAACTTTGGCTAAAACCAATAAACCAGCCGAACCAGTTTATTCGGTTGGTTTGGTTTGGTTTTGAAACTAGACTGGTTTATGATCGACCCTTAAAGTAATTTAGTTTGGTTAACGGTTTAACCAAATTAACTGAACTTTTGTTATATTAATAAAGTACTAATGTTTTAATGATTTTTTTAGATTAATTTAGTGGTCTAAATAAATTTTATTTATCATATATCTGTCTAAATTACTATTAAAAAGCACAACAGTACCAAATAAAAATATTTTAATCATATATTCATTTTTTATTTTAAAGTACAATGATAATTCCAAACATAAAATGTTAAATAATTTTAGTTCGGTTAAATCGGATAACCAACTGAACAAACCAAATTTAATTTGGTTGGTTTGGTTTTCATTTATATCGGTTTTAGTTCAGTTTATCAATTTTCATCATCGGACCAAACAAACCAACCAAATGCTCACTCCTACTTTTGATTATGAACTCTTGTACAACATGTTGTTGAATAAAGACTTTAAACAATGACATACCTTATGTCCTGCATATGACCTTTATAATTTAGACACATACTCTATGACTAAAACCATGGGCATGCGTACTTCTTGCTTACCTCTCTCAAACTAACTTTAGGTTATTCAAGCCTATTCCAAGCATATATCAATTTTCCTTATACATCTCAGGTTAATAAGAAAAATTGTTAACAACTCAGATTCTAGATCTCATAGATAAAGGAAAGTCTACTCATCGGCTTTTAGTGCTAAAATATAAGACGACTTATTTCCATAAACCTGTCAACATTTTAACACTATTTATCATATTTATTTTATGTTACTTAATTGGATAGACAAAGAAATCCCTTGTTTTAAAAACAAAGACCTTTAAAAATCATCAAAATATCATTTTTGAAACTTAATTCTAGTTTTTGGTTTCAAACTAGTAATTTAACCTTTTTAAAAATCCTTGGTTTAAAACTAAAGCTTGTTTTTTGTAAATAAAATGACATTTTCCTTTACAAATATAAATACCTTTATAGTAAATTTCAAACCACTTTCTAACCTCTTTCTAAAGAGTTTTGAAAATAAGAATCGAGTTCAGAAAAGATAACACTTTATAAAAACTTTCTTGGAAAATGAAATAGTAAACTAGTTTAAAGACAAGGGATCTTGATGTCAAATAAAAACAAACTCAATTATGTTAACTATACTAAGCAACATCCACAACATTTACATACACAAGCGTACATATAAAAACCATAAATGCGAGGACTCTTTTGTGTCCCCTACACAAAGTCCATGTAAATCATTTCATATGTATTTCGAAGTGAATCGTCGTGACTTATTCGCTATGACCACTTCGACTTCAATTCAAGTCCCCTATCTAAATCCTATGTATCATTCGTTTTCAAGCAGGAACCAAACCAAACAATAATAATTACATACACTTATACACATAAGCAAACAACATAAATTATGACAACAAAATAATGAATTTTCAAACTTGTTTTAAATGACCTTTACTCACTTAAATGAACATGAACTTCATCCAATGCTACCACGACCTTGCAGACAACACATGGACCTAGCTTCTGCTTGAAAATCTTGCTTCACAAGACCTGGGGGTCATCAAATGGGCTTAGCCTTGGGCTATGGGGTTTGGACATGCTTAAAAAGGAAGGTTTTGGGTTTGATTTTGGTAAATGAGTGACGTAATGAGGAACAAAAATGGTTTTAGGGACTAGTTTAAGGATTAAAAGAGAAAATAAGCAACTTTGAAACTATTTCTTTTAGGAAGCCATGTATGAAGAGAAGAGAGTGGAGAGAAAGATGGTTTTGAAATGAAAATAACGAAGTAAAGTGGAAAGGTAGTGTTCTTTTTATAGAAAATGAAAATTGGTAAATTATTAAACTACCCATCAATTTTAAAAGCAACTACACTCCATTCGAAATTTGACAACATACCTTTCCCTCTCTTGTTATATGCATCCGTCCCTTATGTCACCCATTCATTTCATCTTCTCTTTTCTAATGTACTTTTGTATTAGATTTTGTGCTTTATTTCTTTTTTTAAATTATAAAAGAAAAGTCCACCTTTACTTTATTAACTTAAGCATTTATTAAACTTGTTTCAAACTATTTTAATTAGTGAACTTGATTTTTCTTATTTGTATATATGTGAATACTAGCGTACACAATATGTTCTAACAACTTTTGAACGATGAAAAGTCAAAAATCCGAAAAACGATTTTCGGTCACTTTTTCAATTTTTCTCCAAATTGATTATTTTTGTAAACCAAATTTCAAAACAACTTTACTATCATTAGTTATTATTTTAAAGTGATCTATTTGAGTAAAAAAATCCATTATTTAATTATTTAAATATATATTAATTATGTGACTAAATTATGGGTCGTTATAATCACCTTATTCGTTGTTGAATACCAAATACGATATCCCTTTATTTCATCTATATAACCTAGCAAAACACACTTGGTAGCTCTTGGCTAGACTTATCAAATCCCGTGTTTTGTACATAAACAGGGCAACCAAAAATACAAAAGTAACTGAGTATAGTGGACTTCCCTCTCCTCAGCTCTTCTGGAATCTTCCCACCAATGGCTTGACATAGAATTCGATTAATGATGCAAGCAGCAGTCGATATAGCTTTAGCTCAAAAGCCGTTAGATAAGCCCACAGTGAATCTCAAATGACGATTCTTCTCTAGTAGAGTTCTATTCATTCTCTCAGCAACCCCATCAGACCGTGAATCATCGAATGTAGTAAAGTGTCTTCAAATATCATGTTGTCTGCAATATCCAAGGAACTCCTTCGAGACATATTCGTCGCTATTGTCAGATCGAAGAATCTTCAATTTCCTTCCAGTTTGGTTTTTGACAAGAGTCAACCATTCCTTAAAATTTCTGAACACTTCCGACTTAGCTTTCATTACATACACTCAAACTTTGCATGAGTAGTCATCAATGAAAGATGCGAAGTAGTAAGCTCCCCCAATGGAAGTTGTAGAAACTGGTCCTTCAATATCCGAATGCACATAGTCAAGTACCCTCCTAGAAGTATGCTCGCCAGCACCAAATGATACTTTGGTTTGCTTACTCAGAACACAATCCTTGTAGAAATCCAATTTTTTAAAGCTTTCTCCTTTGATCTTCTTCTTCCTATGAAACAATTCTAAGTTCTTATTCAAATTGTGACCTAATCTTAAGTGCCAAAGCATAGTAGCATCCAAACTTTTAGCGCTATCAACTCCAACACACGATTCACTTTGAACAATGACACCCTTCAACAAATAAAGATTTCGGACCTCTATGCCCTTCATTATTATAAGTGCCACTTTAGAAACCTTCAAACAATCTCTATCGATGGTAACCTTGCATCCCATTGATGTCGGTTGCCCTAACGATATTAGTGACTTCCGAAGACCTGGTACATAATGAACATCTGAAAGAGTGTGAACACTCCCATCGAATATGTGAATGTCAACTGAACCAACTCCCATGGACCTATATATAGAATCATTACCCATAAGGATGGAACTTCCTTCATTAGCAACAAAGGATGAAATATAATCCTTATTAGGTGTCATATGGAATAAAGCTCCCGAACCAAGGACCCAATGGTCCGCAACATCCAATACTATAGTTGTCAACACATCACTATCTTCATTCTCCACTGCAATAGATAAAGAACCTCCAGTCTCCTTCAAATCTGGACAGTCTTTTCTCAAATGACCAGGTTTCTTACAATGATGAAACTTTCCATCTTTAGACTTATTGCACCAATGGGGCTTCTTCGAATTAGAACGACCCCTAAAATTCTTTTTATTTTTCTCCTTTCTTCCTCTTTCGACAAACAAGTCTGAACTGCTATCACTTCCTCCACCACCATCTCCTAAACCTAAACCCTTCATTTGATCTCTCAACTCCTTAGTAAGCAAACCTGTCTTCACATCGTCCAACTTCAATATTTCTCTACCATAGATGAGGCTGTTAATGGTGAACCGCTCCGGAAGCGAATATAACAAAACCATGGTTTTCAGTTCTTCATTAATCTTCAAACAACTAACTTCATCTTCATCAACCTATCATCAAATATACTTCGATGTGCTTTAATAGGAGAATCTTCCTTCAACTTATAAGTCAAAAAGGTCTTCAGCAAGATCAATCGGTTGGTTAAAGATTTCTTCATGTAGAGGTCTTCTAACTTCTTCCAAATTCCTCTGGCAGTAGTTTCCTGACTAATTTCATAAATAATATTCTTACACATAGCAAGTTGGGGTGTAGTATAGGCCCATACTTCCATCTCCTTCTTCTCTACAACGGATATAGCTAGATCCAAATCCTCTAAGCCATAAATCATGTTGTGGATGCGATTTCTTCTTAGTACCACTTCACAAAATCTCCTTCCTCATTCCACTTTTCTATCGATAACTGTGAACATGAAGCCATGTAGGAACCCTTAATATATGGAGCAACTACTGGTGCTGAACTAATCTCTAATGTATTATCTTCACCTGCCATTCTAAATAACACCTTTTATGCAACAATAAACCTAAAGGCTCTAATACCAGTTGTACAGGGGTGATTAATCCATCGCAGCATAAAATCCTAATTATATGATCATGCTATGGTACGGTAAATCAAACAGATCGATCAATTCTCCAATCAGATCACAACTATTCCAAAAATAATAATAAAAACAATAAAAAAAAGAAAATGGGACATAAGAGATTTTAGTGGTTCCACTATTATCGTGATAATATACATCCACTTTGGGAAAAGAGGAGCTTTATTACTTTCTATAAAGAAGGGAGATTACATGAGGTTACATAAGAATAATAAAATCCCTAATTTGATTAATTAGGGTTATAATTTATTTTTATAGACTCATATTACTTCTTTCTGAGTTGTATGGATAATGAACTCCATGAGTCTACCCCTTTATTTATAGTCTTCTCTAATTCTTGAGTGCCATTAAATGCGAGTGGAGATATGGAAAGTTTTAATTAAGAAAGGTGTAATTAAGGAAAGTTTCCATAAATTCCAAATTTACAATTTAGGAAAGGTTTTATATATTCTAAATTGAAAATTAGGAAAGTTTCCTTATATTCCAAATTGCAAATTAGGAAAGTTTTGACATATTTGAACCACACAAAAATAATTCAATAAAAGGATATTATGCATTTACAAGCCTTTTTTCTGCAGTTGAAAAGAAAATTGCATTAGGAGAAAAGATGCAAAAGTTTTCCTTTAAGCACCAATGAAAATTAATCAATGCTTCTGCCTATTATAAGTGTTAAAACAACCAGAGAATCACGAGACATTTAAAAGAAGCAATTTGAATGATACATATACATAAGGCCGACACTGGACTCGGGCATTTGAACGACCACCCAGGGCCCAACCTAAGGGAATATTCAAATTTTTTATTTTAATTATAAAGTATATAGTAGGGAGTTTACTTTAAATGATTCATTTGGCTTTTGTGGTAAAGTATTCACCTTATGTTGTTAATTTGCAAGTTTTAGTTCCCACAATTAAATATTTTATTGGTAAAATTGTGTTATTGTGCGGGGTTCAAATCCCATAATTATTTTTATTAGTAATACATTAATTGATTTAATATCATCTTTAACTATAGGAGTCTATATTTAAATCTTGTCCAGGGCCCAATTTCAGATTGAGTCGATATTGGATATACATGAAGCTACAAAATTTATGGCATGAATTTGCATATTCTGTTAGTGGAATTAACTCGAATTTGCAAGAATATTTTTCTCCTATTTTTCTCATTGTGAATCGAATTCGATGATATAAGGATAGTATCAAATACCAAAGAATTGTTCAAAAAGTCTTAGGACACAGGAGAGTGAAGATTTGTGAAGATTATATCTAGTCAAGCTCATGGCGTAATTGGAATCCCATAAAAAAAGAATCACAGATTCTCAAATCAAAACTTGAAGCATACTTTCCTAGTAAAGGCTAATATCACCAGTCAAAAAATCATAAAAAATGATTATCTCCAAGAGACAAAATACCCCTCGGTACACAAAGGCGTGAGTGGCAGAGGTCGTGGTAGATATAAGAATTTATGGACATGTGGTTAAGGGAAGAGAGGTATTTGTTATCAAAGAAATAATTTCAATTTTGAGACAAACATTGTTGGATTTGTAAATGGAATAATTATACAATTAAAAATTTCCATTACAAATGCAAAAGATGTGTAATTGCTAATCACCGAAATAGGGTATTAGTATTGAAATGAGTCGAATTATCATAATTAGTTATAAAATATTGGACAAAATTTTGATCTAAGCTTATGCAAAAAACTAATGCCAAGCATAGCCTCCTTCTAAAACTTATTGTATAAATAAACATCCTATTTAAGATCTAAACATAACACATATGCCATTTTAAAATATGTAAGAATTGATTTTTAATCAAAAACAATAGTAGTTGGGTTGATTTGTTGGAGTGCTATAAGTTTGCTATAATTTGTGCTTATGTTATGGGTTTGATTTCTGCTTTCAACATATATATTTTATTCTCAAACATAGTACTTTAAATTATTATATTACTACTTAGTTCAAATATTGAATAGTTTTATGATATTGTTTGTATTAATTATGTGGAAATTTTTAATGATTTTTACGATATAAATTTTTTTATTATGTAATAATCATTTTTGAACTATTTATTACTTACGTGAAATTCATATTTTATAACTATTCTAGTAATTTAATTCAAAATTATACTACAGTGTAAGTACTTCCGCCTTATATACATATTTTTATTACTAAGTAAGAAAAATGTTGTAATAAATAAAAATTCTTGTTTAATATTATATTTTTCTCAATTTTATACATCGATATTAGTGCAATATACTTTGCTATCATTATTGATTAAATAATTATATCTTTCAATATAAATTTTTTGAATATTACTTTCACTAAGTAATTATTTTACTTAAGTTTTTCATTATAATATTAATAATAAATAAAACATAATTTTATATTCGTTGTAATATTTTTATTACTCGGTAAAAGTAGAAAATTGACATATATTCATCATTGATGAACAAAATATGCAACGACCCGGATTTTTTATGGTTTAAAATTAAATATTGGAATTATTTAAATATTTAAATCTTGAATTTAATGTGAATAAAAATGGTTTCAAAAGCTTATTTAAATTCTGTTTAAATAAGAAGGATGATAGTAAACTTTTAGTTTAGAATTAAAAGTGATTAAATTATTTTTAAAAATAATTCATTTTAATCAACGTGTGAAATTATCATTCCCGAGCCCTGTCTTGGATTTTGATGAAACCAGTGTCATTGGATCCAGAATAATGTATTGTTCTACGTAGACGAATTTCATGACGATTGGACGTGCTGTGTGATCGTGCGGGCTCGAACGCGCAACGTAAAATAAAAATATATATTATTATTATTTGCCTATAAATGCATGTCAACTCTTGTTCCTAAATCCAACATCCCTCTTTTTCTTTCTTTTTAAATTTTCCTGCCGCCACTCCATTCCTTCTTCCATCAATTAAATCGCGGGCTATAATTCACAAAACCATATGATTTTGGATTCGTTGAACTCGGTTGGTCGAGGGCTTCACTTTGGTATGTTCAAAATTGGGTTCGATCGAGTTTGGGGATGGCCGATGTTGTAGGTAGTCAGCTAGGGTCGGTGTTGATCATTGATGGAAGAGATGATGGGTGAGATGGAGTGCATTGTTGAACTCCTCTCCGCGATGGGCACCTGCCAACACCAATAACCAAGACTCCGGTGTTGAGAGGTGAAGTCTGACCTTGGTCCGTCCTGTAGTAGGCTACAAGTCAGAAAATGTTGGGGTTGGTTGGAGGTTGAGGTGATGTCATAGTTGAGTTCGTGGGGCAAAGAGATGAATGATGGTGGCAATGGGAGGAGCTTCGGGTGGCCGAGTCATTGAGTGATTTTGGGCAGTGAGTGGCGGCAGCAGTCGAAAATGGGAATAGGCGATCGGGTTAGGCAATTTATGGGTCGACTTGTCGAGCACATGGAGAGGGAATGGTTGGCGACGATGGCATGCGATATTGTTGAGTTTTGGTGGAGGAATTGAAGAGGGAAGTAGGTAGTTTTGGGTTGTGTGTACACGGATATGTGATGCACAGTGATACAGCTGGGTTTGAGGTAGATGATGAGTGAAGGGATTAGTGGTAAGTGATAATTGGTATTTTAATTAACTTATTTAATTAATGGTTAAATTCAAATCCTTATATAGCTCGTAACTTTTGCATAGAGGTCCAATCGAGATCCCATTTTCACCGTTGCACTCGTACCAGGATTCCCTACGCTTTGGAGTTGGATTTGTCAAGTTTGGAGCTTGGGGAAATCTTAGTCAAAATCGAGCGGCTTTCGATTTTGAACTGTTTGGAAACTTGTATGCGTTAGCTGGAACTTGAGTAAGTTTTACTCACCATTTGATTGAATATTATTATGTATATAACTGTTTTTGTATTGGAAATATAAAGTGTATAACGCACAATGCAAGTTATTACTTTTGGGCCCCGCCTTTTTTTGTAAAACAAATGAGAACATTATTATTGAGTATAATATCTCTTTTGATTATCTATAACATGTATCATGGACCAGACTACTTATTTACATGTTTGATATTGCTTTGTGAAAAATGATAGCGAGTCATAAATGTTTGAAATGATATAGTCATTATAAACATGCTTTGAAGTTCCTCATATTTGTCATGTGTTAAATTGGATAAAATGTGATATATTATGGAAATATATAAATGTATATATAGGGCTGTACTACACACGTTTTGATGTGTTTGACATAAACGGAATCGATTTGGACTTTGGTGGGAATTGGAATTAGAAGTTGTAAATGTTAGAAGCGAAAGAGTCGCCATGAATGCACTTTAAAATCGCCGTGATCGACGATTCTAAAGTTAACTTTGGAAGACATCCAAGACTTCTTTGTATTTCTAATAAGTACTGTAAGCATACTTATTATTGGGAAAATATCAAAGTTTAAATATATTACCGGAAACCATTTATGGATTTTTGAAGAGATGGTATTAAATTATAAACTAGGTTTTTTATGATTTTTAAATAAATGTTTTTAAAATATAGCAAAAGTATTTTAAAGTATATTTTTAGTGTATATATATAGTTTTAGAACATTGTTTAAAGATTTTATTTAAGAAATAAAAGGCTTTTATATTACAATATTTTACAAATGGTTTATAGTATTTTATTAGTATCTTAATTTTACAAATAAATTAGTATATGTGTGTGTGTGTGTCTATATATATCTTTTTTGGGTTTATAATAACGTTGTTTGTTCAACATTTGTTTTAACCCATTTAACTATACTTTTGGAAAGTGATTGGATCCTTAAAATGGAATTTGAAAGATAGCGGAATAATGAAGTGTTTTGAGGGTTTCGTGAAAAATGGTTTAGTAACATTCATTTTTAAACCCTTGGATAATATTTTAAAGTGTTAAAATATTGTTAAATGAGTTTGGAAAATACTTAGATCTTTAATAATGAAATTTTAAAGAGAACAACGTGTATGAATTGGTTTTGGGTTTGTTGTGGCGATGTGCTAATAATATTCGCCTTTAACCTGTTTTGATTATACTTATGAATGTAAATAGATCTTTGAAAAGAATGTTTTGAAGATAATCATAAGTGAAATGGTTTTGGGTTTGTAGTGACAGTGTTTGAGAGTAACATTTATCTTAAGCCCTTTGAATTTGATTTGTGAATATACTTATACGGTTGAGATAAGTATATGAATACTTTTGGAATGTGTTGAAATGTACTGAAAATGAATAGTGATGTTTTAATTAAATAGTGGAGTTTAATTAACAAATGGAATTTCATTTATAATGAGTTTATTGAGTAAAATGAGTTTTACTAATAAAAGAGGATTTTAATTAATAAAGGAAGATTAATTAAAAAGGGTATTAGAAGTCGTTTATATGACTTGATCGTGCTTGTTTGTTCTGATCGTGCTTTGTGTGTTAGTGCTTATAGACAATATATGGGAACTAGCTTCCCATATGCGATTATTCTCATTGTTATTTGGTTTGACCAAATATACTCTGGAAATGTCTAGAAGAAACACGAGTATTATATGGTACAGTTATCTTCGGTGATGTTATACTGTGCGTAAAAATTGTTTTGCTCTTTTGGGACAAATAATAAGGAAATCCATCCGCTTAAACGGTTAGGAGGTGATCTCCGACCTTATGAATTATCTTTTTATTTTCCATAGAACCGGGGTTGAGATTACCGGAAAATCGATCGATTGGTTTTTGGAGCACCTGGTAAGTAGGGGAGTGTACTTATATGAAATGACTTGAAACCATAACCACTCTAAAACCATATACGTGTTCTATGCTTTGAAAAAGGTTTGTGATTGCTTCGTGATTGGTTCATGATGCGGGAATCAATATGGAGATTCAAGATATATTTAAGATGCTCGAACACATGTAGTTGTTCGTGATCTATTCAAGATGTGGGAATCCATGTGTCATTCCGGGACTTGTTGAGATATGGGAATCCATTTGTGGTTTCGAGATCTGTTCGCGTTGGAGCTCGTGTGGAAGATCTATTCGAGTGGTGACTCGTGTGTAGGAATGCTGGATGTAGCCTTACCATCGGATATGACTAAAACTAGAGATATGATGCATAGCCATAGGGTTAGCAACCCACATAGGTGCATGCGACTCTATCCTAGAGTTACTTACAGATATGCATGCCAGAGCGATGCACTCAGCTAGTTTGGCTAACTATGTATTTCCTATGGTACATTCACTATGGATGTACGACGTTTCAGAATGACATCTCTTATCCTTGTGTAGTAGATCGATGTTGGCTTTGATCCGAGGAGATCTACGTTGAAATCCTATACAATTAGCGAACATGCCTTAGCGGTTGTGATTGTATACCTATTATTGTCGTGATGTACACTCACTTGCATCACAACTATGTGATTATCTATATTTCACACCTTAGACATTATTATATTATCATTGGATTTTATCAAAGAAATGGTTTGGTTATCCTAAGGTAAAAACCAGTTCATGTTTATTAGCGGCGTGGTCTTCCAAGATACCCTAATTTTGAAGGGTTTCAAGATATAATAAATCTATATGATTTGAGTTTCTCACGCTGGTTTACCAGACTGATCCGGGTGTTATTTTCTTAATGCTCAGGTCAGCTCGAGTATGTTTCCAAATTTAGCTATAGTTCATTGGATCTCTTAGAGAGGAGCTGGATGATTCCTTACTATATTTATTTTCCTCTACATTACTTGATTTCTATCTATCAGCATTTGTGAGGACATGTTGTTATAACTGTCCAGGCTGATGATATGTTAGTTTACTATGTATATACAAGTTTTCTTTTCGGTAAAGACCTTTTGAGATATTATATATTATCGTTCCGCATGTGAGATTCTAATATTATGTTCTCTTCTTTCTTGTTCTATTTCATTTTCTTTTTATTTTACCCTAACAATTCGTCTTTCCAGCACTTTGGTGCTCGGCATGTAAATACCGTGGATGTTTTAGTGTCGACATTCGACAGTCGACAAGGCGGATCGTTACACTTGGTATAACTCTTTAAGAGACAGGGTAATGGAATGCCTAATTATGAGTTGAGTGTATCTATACGAGAGTGCTTATATGTTATTGTTATAAGAAATTTTGTATTGTGTTGATTGGTTTGTAGAGTGGCTTACGGATTCTGATCAATACGTGTTGCTAGCGTTATTGACAGGCATCTCTAAACACTTGAACATGACAAACCGACACAACATTGTTTTGAAATTGGTAAATAAAATAATTTTACCTAATGTTAAAAATTTATATATAAAAGGAGTAATTTTCATAAATTGAGATAGTTATTTATGATGTGTTTGTTTGTTAGAAAATGATAATATTCTATTACTATCATTTGTTGTTTGATTTTTTATGCTCGACCAGTTTATGAGTAGTTTTACCTTTTCAGTGCATGGGTTGGGTAGATAATAACTTGTGGAGGCATTGAAATGAACACCTTGTGAATTAAGTTTTGCAGTTTGATGATAAGGCGTTCGGTGATAATGTTGGATTAAAATTTGATTTTAACAAAAGTTGTTTATTACAATCTAAACAAGGCAAACACTTTGGTGATAGTTTTATATAGGAAGTGACTTATATAAATATGGTTTATAAGTATAATTATAAATATAAAGAGGATTTAAACTGAGAATTTGAGAACTTAAATCGTGGTGTTTTAAAAATTGGTTTTCTAAGGTTTTGGAAAATATTTAGAAGTGAATAATTTGGGAATTGGTTTATGGAATTAATATCATGGTACTTAGTAATATTTACGAAGTATTTGATACCATTTTAGAAATGATTTTGCTCAAGTCCAAAAAGGCATGGTTTGGAAGAACTAAAGTCACTTTTATCGTTGAAAAATGATTCTGGTGATGACTGCAGTATCATCAGCGTTTATTTTTGAGTTTCAAAGTAGAGGATGCTACAGTAGCAATTTGCTACAGAGTTGTTTTAGTAAAATAGATTTTGATTTAAATCCCGAAAGTATGATTTCATATGAAAAAGTTACAAGTATATATATTTCAAAATGTTTTGAAATGAAATCGGGTGTTTAATTCTCTATTTTTCGGTTAATTTATAGTATGGACGCATGTATCCTTTGCATTAGGGTAAGTTTGGTTATGCATCTTCTTTGATTCGTTGATCAGTAATTTTCAATTGTTAAAATGGAATGGTATTTTGACAATTTTGGACAGTCGAAACTTTAGAATTTGTATAAGAAATTTGAAGCTAAGTGTTTTTAAAAGTAAAGTTTTATATAACGCTTGATTTGGAAAGATAGTAAGATTTAAACAAGTTTTAAATTGATTGAATATCCATGTTAAGTAAAATGAACTGGATGTTTCTGTATACACTCCAAGGATGTAGTGGAGTATTATATGGATATGAACTTAAGTTATAGAATGTTTAATAATTTGAAGTAAAATTTATGAAATAATTCATAAATAATTTAGTATCAAACTGAGGAATACTAAGTGATATTGAATATGGCTTAAAAATGGAAAGTAATTGGTGTAGTTAAGAAACTAATTGAATAGAGTACATAAGTTGTATGTAGATCATTTTATTCGTTTGACAGTTCTTGATCTAAGATTCGAGTACACAATTTCGAGGTGATTCACGCCGGTCTGAGTTAGGATGTTTCACTAGATTCTTGACGGCGAACACTTGATATGGATTTTTGATATGATCCCGATGTTTTCTATCATTGTGTATTGCTACGAAAGGAGAACAGAGGTTTCTAATCTGGAAACCTGATCGGAGTCTACACTGGAGAGGTCAAGTGAGTTATACTAGTTCAGAAGTGAAATTTATGTGATCAAGTTAGTGATCGGAGTTGATATTGCGTATGGATGATATATGTATATTGTATGGGCTTTAAAAATATTTGTGTGCTATGTATGTTGGCTTGTGGGGAGTTTGAGGAATGACTCTTAGAATTGTTTTGGTAGCATGAGTAATCAACCGAGTAATACCTGAGGCTGTTGAGCATAAGGTAACGCTTAGTGGACTGTTTGTCATCCTGGTGCGATGAATGGTTTCTGAACCTGGACGAACCATGAGTTTTTGTTGCTAGTGATTGCAGTACTGTATAGTATTATTATGTGATTATTTCTATGGTTTTCAGTGATTGCAATACCGTTAGGTATTGATGGGTGATTGTTGCTTTCATAACTTATGTTGGAATTTTGGGGGCGAAATTCTTTCAAGGAGGAAGAATGTAATGACTCGGATTTTTGAACGGTTTAAAATAAAAAATTGGAATTATTTAAATATTTAAATCTTGGATTTAATGTGAATAAAAATGATTTCGAAAGCTTATTTAAATTCTGTTTAAATAATAAGAATGATAATAAACTTTTAATTTAGAATTAAAAGTGATTAAATTGTTTTAAAAATAAACCGTTTTAATTAACACGTGAAATTATTATTCCGTGGCACGGTCTTGGATTTTGACGAAACCGGTGCTATTGGATCCAGAATAATGTATTATTGTACACCGATGAGTTTCGTGACGATCGAACATGCTATGTGATTGTGAGGGCTCGAAACGTGCAGCGTAAAATATAAAAGACTAAAATATTATGATTATTTGCTTATAAATAGACATAAACCCTTAAACCTAAATCCAACTTCCATCTTTCTCTTTCTTTTTAAATTTTCCTGCCGCCACTCCATTCTTTCTTCCATCAATTAAATCTCGGGCTATAGTTCACAAAACCATATGATTTTGGATACGTTGAACTCAGGTGGTCAAGGGCTTCACTTTGGTATGATCAAAGTTGGGTTCGATCGAGTTTGGGGATGGCCGATTTTGTAGCCAGTGGGCTAAGGTTGGCGTTGATCGGTGATGGAGGAGGTGATGGGTGAGATGAATCGTGTTGAACTCCCCTCAGCAATGGCCACCTATCGGCACCAACGACCAAGGCTCTGGTGTTGGGAGGTTAAGTCCGACCATGGTTTGTCCTGTAATGGGCTATAGGTCGGAAAATAAAGAGGTTGGTCGGTGCTTGAGGTGATGCCGCGATTGAGTTACTGGCGCGAAGAGATGAACGATGGTGGCAACGATAGAAGCTTCTGGTAGCTAAGGCGTTGAGCGATTTTAGGCAGTGAATGGCGGAAGTAGGTCGAAAATGGGAATAGGCGATCGGGTTTGGAAATTTATGGGTTGATGTGTCAAGCATGTGGAGAGGGAATGGTTGGCGAGGACGACATGCAATGTCATTAAGTTTTGTCGAAGGAATCAGAGAGGGAAGTGGGCAGTTTTGGGTTATGTGTACATGGATATGTAGTGCATAGTGATACAACTAGGTTTGAGGGGTATGATGAGTGAAGGGGATTGGTGGTAAGTGATAATTAGTGTTTTAATTAATTTATTTAATTAAAGTTTCAAATCCTTATATAGCTCGAAACTTTTGCATACGAGGTCCAATCGTGACGCCGTTTTCGCCGTTGCGCTCGTATCGGGATTCTCTATGCTTTGGAGATAGATTCATCAAGTTTGGAGCTTATGCGAATTTTGGTCAAAATAAAATGGCGTTTGATTTTGGACCATTCGGAACGCATAAATGTTAGCTTTAACTGTGGTTGTATTGAATATATAAACTGTATAACGAACAATGCAAGTTATTACTTTTGGACCCCGCCTTGTTTTGTAAAACAAATGAGAACATTATTATTGAGTATAATATCTCTTTTGATCATCTATAACAAGTATCGTGGTCCAGAGTACTTGTTTACATGTTTGATATTGCTTTGTGAAAAGTGGTAGTGAGTTATAAATGTTTGAAATGATATAGTCGTTATAAACGTGCTTTGAAATCCTTAATATTCGACATACGTTAAATTGGATGAAATGTGATATATTGTGGAAATATATATATATATATATATGCATATATATATATTGGGTTATTCTACACAAGTTTTGGTGTGTTTGACATAAATGGAATTGGTTTGGACATTGGTGGGAATTGGAATTGGAAGGTGTAAATGTCAGAAGCGAAAGAGTCGCTATGGATGCACTTTGAAATCGCCGTGATCAGTGATTTTAAAGTTAACTTTGGCAGACATCCTAGAGCTTCTTCGTATTTCTAATAAGTATTGTAAGCGTACTTATTATTAGGAAACTATCAAGGTTTAAATATATTACTGGAAATCATTTATGGATTTTTGAGGAGATGGTTTTAAATTATAAAACGGGTTTTTATGGTTTGTAAATAAATGTTTCTAAAATATAGCATAAGTATTTTAAAGTAGATTTTTAGTGTGTATATATAATTTTAGAAAATTTGTTAAAGATTTTATTTAAGAAATGCATCTATATTATAATATTTTACAAATGGTTTATAGTATTTTATTAATATCTTAGTTTTACAAATAAATTAGTATATGTGTGTGTGTATCTTTTTAAAGGTATTTCAATATATATAAGTTTAAGAAAGGAATTTTGGTATTTGTAAAGGAATATAAAAGGAGTTTTTAGATTATAACACTTATGTTATAATGGATTGTTTTATAAATTGGTTAAAAAGGTATATAACCTTGTTCCATAAAATGGAGAACTACTTCGAACATTAAATGGATATTTTAAAGAAATGACAAGTATGAAAGTGAATTTGGGTTTATAGTAACAATGTTTGTGCAACATTTGTTTTAACCCATTTAACTATACTTTTGAAAAGTGATTGATCTTTAAAATGAAATTTTAAAGAAAACAAAATAGTGAAATGTTTTGGGTTTGTCATAAACAATGTTTAGTAACATTTGTTTTTAAACCCTTGGATAATATTTTAAAGTGTTAAAATATTGTTAAATGAGTTTGGAAAATACTTAGATTTTTAATAATGGAATTTTGAAGAGAATAACGAGTATGAATTGGTTTGGGTTTGCTGTGGCAATGTGTTAATAACATTCGCCCTTAACCCGTTTTGATTATACTTATGAATGTAAATAGAACTTTGAAAAGAACGTTTTGAAGATAATCATAAGTGAAATAGTTTTGGGTTCGTAGTGACAGTGTTTGAATAACATTTGTCTTAAGCCCTTTGAAATTGATTTGTGAATATACTTATACGGTTGAGATAAGTATATGAATACTTTTGGGAAGTGTTGAAATGTGTTGAAAATGAATAGTGATGTTTTAATTAAATAGTGGAGTTTAATTAACAAATGGAGTTTCATTTATAAAGAGTTTATTGAGTAATATGAGTTTTACTAATAAAAGAGGATCTTAATTAACAAAGGAAAATTAATTAAAAAAGGGATTAGAAGTCGTTTATATGACTTGATCGTGCTTATTTGTTTCGATCATGCTTTGTATGATACTGCTTATGGATAGTATACGAGAACTAGTTTCCCATATGTGATTATTCTTATTATTATTTGATTTGACCAAATATACTCTAGAAATATTTAGAAGAAACACGAGTATTATATGGTACAGTTATCTTCGGTAATGCTATACTGTACGAATAAACTCATTTTTCTCTTCTAGGACAATGATAAGGAAATCCATCAGATTAAACGGTTAGGAGGTGATCTTTAATCTTATGTATTGTTTGTTTATTTCCCACAGAACCATGGTTGAGATTACCGAAAAATCGACTGATTGGTTTTTGGAACACCTGGTAAGCGGGGTAGTGTACTTATTATGAGATGACTTGAAAACCTAACCATTTCAAAACTATATATGCGTTCTATGCTTTGGAAGAGGTTCATGATTGCTTAGTGATTGCTTCATGATTGGTTCGTGGTTGCTTCGTGATGCTAGAATCCATATGGAGATTCAAGATTTGCTTAAGATGCTCGAACACATGTATTTGTTCGTGATCTATTCAGGATGTGGGTATCCATGTGTGATTCCGAGACCTATTGTGATATGGGAATCCATGTGTGGTTCTGAGATCTGTTCAATTTAGAGCTCGTGTGGAAGATATGTTCAAGTGGTGACTCGTGTGTAGGAACATATCTCTTCGAGTATATTTCTTCGCACTTCATCACTTCATCAACAATCTATCCCTTCGTAGCTAGAAACGTGCATCTTCAATGATGTGCTTCACCACTTCGACTTAGCCCTTCTTCGGTAACATATCACACCATTTCTCAAATGACTTCGAAGGTGTTGAATATCAATGATAAATTGGCATCTAAGAGGCACCTCGTTAGCAATCATTGGGACTGCTAAAACCACGGCGGCATCCCACCCTACAAGCTCTCCGAAAGTATTCAAGTCGAACAAAGTCACAGTACTCTTCGTCGATAACCACATCGCATTTATATAGATCATCGAAGGCATGCTACTATCAACAAGCGCCTCTATTTGCTCAGCAAAAACCAAAGCAGGCTCATCGACATACCACTCTTTGACCATAGACTCACTTCGCCATTCATAGGGCATTGCTTATTAAAGCAAAGCAATGCCGATGACCTTACATTGCATAAAGGTAGGGATATGGTCTACATTACCTCGATGAGACCATCTTACATTAGTGAAGATAGTCAGCAACGTTGAAGATATAGGAACAAGGCAATGCCACCTCCATAAAGAATAAAAGCTGAGGTGATGCCGTCAAAGTCAAATGCTGTCGAAGTCCACCCTGCCGAAGATGTGAGATGCGAAGTGAAAAGGGCCGTCTACCTCTATAAATACGACCCCATGGCTGCCATTTTGGGGGTCGAATTTTCATTTTTCTCTCTCTTCTCAAATCAAAGCCTTGTAACCCTAAATGAAATTGGAGATAAATCTATTTGACTGTAATCATGTTCGAATTGAATGAACATGGACTTGACATTGTATATTGACTTCAATTATGACCTTATTGAACATTATTGACTTGGACTTGCATAATACGAACTTGTCATGACCAATTCGACATGATTCTAGTCGAAGTGACTTGGACTATGACAACCTCCTATATGCATATTTATATGGACTATAGACCATGGAACTTGAACATAAAGGCAGAAGGCATAACTCATTGTTATACATAACACACTTCAATATGACTCCGTGACTTATCATCGCTGTCTATAGGAAATATGACATACCATTAGCCATATGGACAATTTTGTTCAATGATTAATGTAGGTCCATATGCATGACAATCCTAATGGCCCAAGAGGACATCGAACATAACTACTCAAGAAGATAAAATGAACTTTCATACACCATTCCTCAAGGGCCAATTGTCATCCATCAATTAATGATTCTACCTTGAGATCAATCCTAAGTGATGAGCTAGACCTTGAATCATTGTCAAGAGCCTTGATCATGTCATTGCATATATCAAGACTAAGTCGACGTGATCAACCTATGCTTCATTACGTCTTCACATGTACTTGAATTAAGAACTAACTTATCATAAGTAGCATCTGAAGTGTTATACCATTTTTTGGTCTAACAGTTTGGTTGGTGCTAAAGTGATACAATCAGAAAGAAGGCATCAATTCAGCAAAATATTTCTTCTAAATGTTCGAGTCATAGTGGTCTGAGTGTTGTGATGATGTGATAAATTTGATTTATGCCTAGAATAATTAGATGCAATAGTTTCATTCCTTCATAGTGACAAGACGAGGAATTTTTTATGTACAAACAAAAGGTTTGAAGGAAAAAAGAAAAGAGGTATTGATTTACAAGATTGAAAAAGCCTTTACACACTCTCAAATTTAAGCTGGGTTATTAGTTTATCCTTTATCATAAGCTTTAAATGCACAAGAGTGTATTCATATCGTTGTGCATACTACAAGATACTTGATGATTTCATTTTATCTTATTATTGCAATAACCCATAAATTGACTTAATTTAATCATAATTGTCAAATTAGTAATTAAATGTAACTTTGAACCATATGTAATTAGGACTTGATATTAGTATAGATGCATAGATAATTTCGAGTAGTTGTAACACAACTATAAATATTTTAGATTTAAAGTTAGGGATAAAATGTTATTAATAAATAAGTTTGACATTTACGTGGATAGAATTGACATATTTGGGTTTTGACACAAATTCCAAATAGGCTAATTACCCCATTTCTATCCAAAGTAAAAACAATTTGATGTCATTAGCCGCCTCCATCTATTCATTATATGTACTCTTCATTCCCATTCCTCTACTAAACCCCCCATTTAGAGAGGTTAACAAATACTAGTTTAGACCAACATAAATAAATGAAAAAAAGTACTAGGATTCAACTCAAGGCTAGGTGTAACAACCTGCATATTATACAATTTTATATTTAAATATTTTATTTAAATATAGCGTCGTTAGATGGATTAAAGTCCGAAAAGCTACTTTTTGCAAACGGTCGAATTAAGACTCGGGACCACTTCCATTGAGTCCAAAATGGCGTTTGCGACTTTTTTGAGTATAAGCTTTGATATGTTTGGAGTGAGTTGAATTTTGCTACTTTCTCTTGGGCTTTTTAGGTTTGGGTTTCACCCCACTCACTCTATAACCTAGTTCAGCCCCTCTCCTCTCCTCTTCACTTCATTTCTATTTTCTTAAACACTCAGGCAACCGAAAATGGGGAGAGTAATGGGAAATTAATATTCAAAGCCCTAGTTTTCATTTGCAAATCCAAGTTCTAGCTCCAAACTCTTGGAAAAGCTTTGGTAAGCCTCCTCTTCATCTTCTCCATCTCATTTCCTCTTCAATTTCAAAAAATTCCTAAACCCTAATTTAGGAAATACTTGTTTTGATCTTAGATTGAAGCTTGTAGAGTTGAAGTGAAGAGTGGTTGATCTTTTCTTTGTGTTTGTGCTTCTCATCTTTGTTTTTGAGTTAAAAAGGTGAGTTTTTAAACTCATATCTACTTCTATAGATATTATTGTTGTTAGTTATGAATTCCTAACACTTATCTATGTCCGTTTGCTTTTGATTTGAATTGAATTGGTGAATATTCCAATTTTTGTGTTTTGGTCCAATTTTATGAAAATCCTCTTGTGGATGTTTGGACTTTGATGTTTAGGGTGTATTGAAGAGCCTATAAGGCCGGGTTGTCGTTTGGCGTAAATCCTTGGTCGTCATTGCTTGATCGATCGCTCTTGAATCGTTTTGGCCATCATGGCCTAGGAAAATTGTTGCCCAGACCAGGTCTTCAGACGTCTGAAATGCAAGTTCAGACGTCTGGTTTTAAACTTGGAGCAAAAGTTTATTTGGCAAGAATTTATAAAAATGGCAGAAAATAGAGTCAGACGTCTGAAACAACCTTTCAGACGTCTGAAACACCCTTTCAGACGTTTCAGACGTCTGAAACTACCTCCTGGACGTCTGAACCACCCTGTCAGATGTTTGAAGCCACCCTCTAGACGTCTGGATTGTTTCTGAATTTCTAGAACCTAAATCCAGACGTCTGGATTGACCCCCAAACGTCTAGAATTGCCTATTTTTGCCTATTTGCCTATTTTTGATTGAATTTCCATTGTTTAATCGATTCATGTGGATCCAATTAGTTGTTATTGCATTCTTTGACTTTGATGATTCTTTTTAGATTTCATACACGGGTTTTTATAAAATGATCTTTTTAATTGCATTTAAAACTCGTTTCTCCAATTTATAATTTCTATTTAAAACACACACACGATTTTGCACTTCGAGCGAAGAGGGAGGAGAATCAAATGATTAAATAAAACGCGTGCTATGAACACGTGCGTTTATCTTTTCAGTTAATCCCTAATCTATTCATTTGACTATTTTGGCCTTTGGGCCTGGTTTACCGATGAAATAAGGTGAACTTTGTACTGCTTTGAGTGTGAAATTGACTAGCGGTTAGTAAACCGTTTAGTGCGAACGTATGGTATAGGACTCACGTTAACATTTTTCGGGTTCCTTTCTGAGAGTTGTGACACATTCCGCCGGACATTGGTGTCCAGTACCGCCACTACGGTTTGTTGCCTTCGGGCGTATGGATCCTTGTTATAGTACTGAGCTCGAGCATCTTTTGTTTCTTTGACAATTATATTTCCCTAGAGTATCGCCCTTCGGTGTAGGTTCTTTGAACAACACGATATATAGCGATTACCTTGTAGAAACTTGTGTTACCTTTATTGGTGTTTGTCATTTGCCTTTTGGCTTGTTTTGGGATATGATACCCTTTGTTATTTGAGTTGCCTATGATATGAGGCTTGTTATGATTCATCTTATGTTAGATGATGTGGTTATCTCTTTTGGAGATATTTGTGGTACTTTATGATCTTGTATGTTCATTATCATTTAGTTTGTCTAACTGATTTGTTTAGCTAGACTGGCCCGTGTATTTTATACTCGGGTCAGACCGAGATGTTTCAGGTTAGGTACTTTGGACTTAGCCTATTTTGCTTCCGCATGGACTACTCCGCTAGCTTCCTTTTGTTATAGCTTTTTGTGTAGTCCTTTTGGTCTGTAACTATGATATGTATTCTTTTGACTCGTCTGTATATTTTTGTTTGCTTTACCACTTGACATGTATCATTTTGTAAACTCTGTAATGTATCTGGATATGTGTAAATGTATATGATGATCTACTGTTCTGTGATGTGTATTACATTTGAGTTGTTATATTTTATTCTGATAGATCCTCAGCCGCCTATGGCTTTGTATTAAGTATTTATTGGAGATGTCGATCCACTTGAGTAAGAAGTGGCAATTGTCGGCGTATTCAATAGATAATTAAGACAAGGTTATAGATGGTCGCTCTTATCCAACTCTATTCTCCGCATTAGCAGACGGTGTTACTTTGTAATACTCTTTGCTAATGTGGGTCTCGGAGTGGGGCGTTACACTAGGGAAAGCTCCAGAGATAATAAGTTCTACGTTTTAAAAGGTTAGGGCCCATTTGGTTTTTTTTGAATTTTATGTTTGTGTTTTCAACGTGTATTACAAAATATGCATAGTATATTTAAAATTCTAAAACATTAGGATGATTGAGGGACGATATATGGGATTTATTATTTTTCGTGTTTTTGTTATTTCACAGAATACGAAAAACAAAATAAATTTGTTTTCCATGGCTTGGAAAATAACAAAAGCCCAAAAATAAACCATTCCCACCATCTTCCCTTCATTGTCGTAATGGCCTAGACTTTTGAATCTACATCTTTTCTCTACTTGTGTTTTGTAATGCATGTTGAAAATGCAAAACAAAAAACTCAAAACGAAACCAAATATGCCCTTAGATTTTTGATTTGATTTCATTTTTGGACATTAAGTTCATCTATATGTGGAACTTGGAACCCATATTTTTTTTTATTTTTCTATTACATTTGTTATCTTGACGTTCAGTGTTATCGTGACGTTCATAAGGCTATGTGAAATAATATAAGGATAGTTTGATATAATATGATGTTAATATTATTATTAGGACTGTTAGAATTAGCTTTGACATAAATCTAGATAATATAATTTGAAATCATATGTAGCTAGCATTGTTTTTTATGTTGTTAGACTGTGTACGATCATGTGAGATGTTTTCATATTTATATGTTGTATGCACATATCACTGGTTTTTATGCGATCTTAGTTACCACTCTATCATTTTTTGGCGATGTCAAATGTATAATTATGTTACTAACAAAAGTTACAAAATATTATATGATACCGAGTGCAGTCTCAATGTTTAAGGAGCCAAAAATACAGGAAGATGCACATGAACTTGCACTGGCATGGATGAACATTGAGTTTGAGTATTCTTCGAGTCATTATTAGGTATGTCAATGGATACCAAAAAAATCCAAAATCAGTCTGCATTGTATCCGAAAAGAAAATAAATTTTTGATATTTAGAAAAATGGGTATGGATGTAGATACAAAAGTTATCCGCAGTCGAAAAATTATCCGTTTGGTATTTGTCAAGATTATAGTTTATATTATGTGTATTTAGTACAGTGAAATTATTGTGTTAATTTTTTATTAAGTTAGTAGTTTAAATTATATACACTTAATGCATATTAACTAATCAAAACTATTTACTAACATCATATTTGTTTATTTTTAACACTTATATAATCGATGAGATTGAAAATAAAATTATGTTAAATCAAAATTTTATATTTATGTCTCATGATTTATCGATCGTTGGCAATATCTGATATCCTTCTACATCCACGGATATGGATATCTGATACCCGAAAAAAAATTCGGATGTAGATGTAGTTATAGCAATATCCGCATCTAAATCAATAGGCATAGACATTATGTTTAGAATTTGTTAAAATACCTAAGTTAAGTATGTACACAAAGTTTTTATTGCATCAAAGGGATTATACATGTTTATATGAGTTTTCAAAGTTGAAAAAATTACAAGTATTGACTTTCTTAGGATAAGCCGACAAATACAAATCATGTCCCAACTTATTTTGTCTACTACACCAAAAGTACGATTTTCAAACGGTAAATTGGCATCGCTATTTGGATTACCGACGCTAAATATGCCGATGAAATTTAGGCCATAGGAAATTTTTTTGGCAATGGAAACTGTTGGGAATTTAGCGACGCCGCAATGATGGGAAACTTTAGCGGCGCCATTTTGATATATTCATTAGCAGTGCATAGCGATGCCATTTCGACTTATTTGGTGCGTGCATATAATAGAATTTATCAACATCATAGTGATGCCTTTTTAAAATACAGTAACAAACTTCAACAATGCCATTATGATGCCTTTATAAAATGTATATAACAAACTTTAGCAGTGTCATAGCAACGTCGTAGTGACGCCGACTTAAGCTATAAATTGATGGCATTTTACTGTATTTGCATCCACCCATTACAAAACACAACAAAATATTATATAACACAACAATAAACAAACCTTGTAAAATCATTTTTAAAATGCTAGAAATGTATTTAATTACGATTTTTCAAATGCTTGGGTAATGATGATTAGACAATGAGAAAAAACACTACCAAATGTCACTAATGATGTTTTGAAACACTATCAAATGTAACTAACTATAGAATTTTAAAAATTCTATCAAATGGCATTGATTATAGAGCTTTAAAAATGCTATCAAATGTCACTAAAGATTGCATTTAAATGATGCTATCAAATTTTGCTAATGATAGGGTTTTAGAAACACTACCAAATGTCACTAACGATAGCATTTTAAAAACTCTGTGGTTAACAGTATAACATTTTTAAAATGTTATCATCTTATTACATTACATTTTAGATACTACTTCGAGGCATTTCAATGCATATATATAATACGAATTTAAAATGTCACTAAGAGGACATTTTAAAACCAATACATTATATGTAATCAAATCGAATTAAGACAAAACACGATATATGTCTATAATATTTCATAAGAAAGAACGAAGATTACAAATACTAGTAACTATAAGCAATAATATATACAAGCATTCTAACCAAAATGATACATATAAGTATTCAGACCCTGATATATATGCCACCATTACTCCAAACCACCTTATTACTACTTGATCGCACTAAACGCCTAGTTCCTATAAAGGAAAAGTTCAACAATTAGTCCCAATAGGCATTATTCATGAAAAAATGCAAATAAATGAAGCTTTTAAACAACAATATATGATGCACTTACACAGTTATCTAAGGAAAGCATTATTATCTCACAAATCCTAAACTATTCGGTTTAATCCTCAACATATATGGTACCATTCGTAGTAAAAAAAAGGCAGTTAGTGTTGCCATCGCGTTAGATGCGCACGAGGCATCAACCATGGGGCCCAAGTTTTGCTTCTTTTGGGTGAAATGTTGAAATCGAACTGTTGGCATCCAACATGTTAGAAGCGTCGGATGACAGCTATAATTAATGATAATTTATTTGTTTTTAAATGTGATTAACTTGTGTTTGTACTATTTTGATAACCCTTTCGAAAGCCAAACCAAATATATTTTTTGAATGGATCCGAATTTTTTCCAAGTCAAAATAAAAGTGGTTTAAACAAATACAACCAGAAATAAAGAGTGCTACATCACATTGGCACAACCCATTCGGTCAATCGATATGTGTGTGGTAATCATGCATAGTCTCCTTCCTTAATATAAGAGAAAATATTGGGTGTCTAATGTTCTAATATTCCTTTTGAGAATCCTATATGTTATCCCAACTTTTGGCAAAGTCGAGATACCCAAAGATTAACTGGAAATCAATGATTATTAGTCATGAACATCGATTGTGCATCGCAGGTTCACCATGGATATCGATGAATTTTGTCCGAGTCCGGATCGGGGTGCAATTGATAAGACATGTCAAGCAAGGCCAGATGAAACAACGTTCCAAGTTTCGAGTCAATCCGAGTTCGTATGCTCGAGATATCGCCAGCGAAAGATGGAGTAGACAGTCCTAAGTTCGAATCCATAGGTGGAGCCTATGTTCGAATCCATCAGGTGGCCAGGCTTCATATCCATGGGACGATCTTCGTTCGACTCTATCATACTCCCTCTGCTTCGAATCCTTGGAGAGAAAGTACTTCGAATCCACGATGCCTAGCCCCGCTTCAAATCCATTAAGCGAGTCACGGTTCGAACCCAATGAACCATTCCCCTTCTTTGAATCGATCAAAGGGAAAGTCTTCGAGTCCATGTAGTTAAAGAGCTTCGACTCCATCCTGCGAGTATCTTCGAATCCATTCAACCAAGAAAGCCTTCGTATCGATTAACTGAAACCTACCTTGGTCGATTCGAAGAGAACGTTCATCCGATCGATTCGATAAAGTCATACCTTCGAATCCATGTACTTCGAATCCACTACCACGAATCCCCAGTCAAAACGGTAGCTAGAAACGTGGAGTCGACCCGGGCAACTCGGAGCACAAGACGGATCGACACGAAGGAAGCGCTCCACGTCATCACAGAAGCACGCGCTGGATCGATTCGAACGAATCAATTCGAACTAGATCGATTCGAACCAGGCTAGTCAACCAGAAATGCAACCTTGAATCGATCATAACTTGAGATCTACACATCCAAATGCTATGAAATTTTCACAGAAGCTTGAGCACATGTTGAAGAATGTTCACACCAAATTTCAGCTCGATTGGACGCTTTCTTGATCGATTCGAACCAAGGGTCGAATCGATCCCAAAGTGGGCCCGGATTTCCATAAAGCGGGCATGTGGGCCCCCTGACGTACCAGAACTGGTCTCCCTTCATTTTAGGCAAAATATCAGCCTTCTACACCTATAAATAGAGCCCCTGCTCATTCAGAAAGGGGGTGGGACAATTCTTAGAGCTAAAGAGCGCCCAGATTCTGCCAGATTTACTCCAGATCACCATTGCTGCCTTAGATTCAGATTTAGTTCAACAAATCAGTTGTAATACAACATACGAAATTGTAATCTTGGAGCATCGAGCAATAAAATCATAAAAACCTTGAAGTGGACGTAGGCCGGGGATAGCCGAACCACTATAAATTGTGTGTCACTGTTCATTATTTATTGACTGTTACTTGTTACTTGCTTAGATCTGTGATTTGTGTGTGAATACTGTTGATTCGTATTCATACGCTGGTGCTTTCACTACACTTGGGGTTTGTGACCATTTTTGGTGCAAACACTTTGGTGCTTTCACTGAGAATAACTTGCACCCGCTACACCAAATTCAAAATTTAGATTTGGAATTTTAAGGATTCAGATCTGACTCTACAATGACTCGACAAACTAGACAAAGAGCAGAGAGAAGCCATCAAGGAGGAAGTCAAGAGGCATCCTCTGGTGCTGGGGAAGAACCAGCTTCGATCTACATCACTAGAGACGAAATGGAGACCATGACCAATCTGATGCATGAAAGAATGATGAAAAGTCAACAAGAGATGCTGCAGAATTTCTTCGAGCAGATGAGAGCTGCAGGGACGCAGAACCCTGGACCAGCTACAGCGGCTGTGAATGTGGAACAAGGAGCTAGGGCTATGGAACCCAACGGAGGACAGAATGCAGAACCAGAAGGCAATCAACAAGGGCTTGGGGGCAGGCCCGCAGGATCCAACGCAGAAGTACCTTTGGAAGGAGCTCAACCGGCTAGGGCCAACACAAATGCTAACGAGCCACCCGAAGAGTACGTACCAAAATTCCCTACAAGACTCGGAGGGCAAGACAGAGACATGACAAGGGGGCAACCCCTAGATGGAGATGAAAGAATGATCGGCCTAGTGAGACGACTCATGAGAGGAGGGTTTTTAGGAGGAGGATTGGAAGAAGTTAGTCGGAGTCCGTTCGCTCCGAATATCAGGAATGCACGGAACCCTCCAAAGTTCAAACTACCAATGCTGGATTCGTATGACGGGAAGTCGGATCCAACCATGCATATTACCAAATACATTAGACACATGGAAGTACTTGGAGCATCCGAGGAAGTGATGGCACGATGTTTCCCTTTATTTTTATCAGATTTGGCTGCACTTTGGTTCAGACAATTAGAGACTGGATCAATCAGGACATGGGGCGAGCTTGTGGATTGCTTCATGAGACAGTTCAGGGTCCACGTAACACGGCCCAAAAGTGTGATGACTCTAGCTTCAATAAAGCAAAGGACCGGAGAATCCATAAAAGATTTTCTACTACGATTCAATGCAACGGTGGCTTCTGTAGATCACCCGGATCCATCAATGATTCTGATGGCGGTAGTGGCAGGAGTTGGGGAAGGCACCGAATTCAAAGACTCTTTGACTAAAGATCCACCGCGAGATCTCGGAGAGTTTTTCCATGAAGCTGAAAAATTCATTCGGTTAGAAGAATCACGGGCCGAGAGGCGGGAAATAAATGTTGCACAAGGCGAAGGAACCGCCACGGAACAGCCCAGGGCAGACAAAGGAAAGAGGAAGCAGGATGACGCACATGATGGTCCTGACAAACGGAAGAAATTCCGAGAGCCTAGATTCAGGCAATACACAGACTTGGTGGCAGGACTGGAACGAATTTACACCGAAACTCGGGGGCAACTCCCCTATCGAAAGCCACCAAGGAGAGATCCCACGGAGCGGGAACGCAGGACTGGAAAATACTACCTATTTCATGAGCTGGATGGGCACACTACCGATGAATTCCGTCACCTGAAGGATGAGGTGGAAGAACATGCCAGGAGTGGTAGATTGCCACAGTATGTCAGACAACGTACGACGGCGGTTAGACCCGAACAACTACCGCATCAACCAAACAGGAATGATCCTGGATCGGGATCACGACTCGTCATCAACTGATTGTGATGGCAAGGGCCAAGTTCAAGATTTGGACTCTGGTCGATTAGTTTTCTTAGATCTGATTTCCAAAATAAAACGGCTATCCCACTTACTCATGTACGGGAACCGGAGATATCCCTAGGCATGCTCTGAGATGGAAATAGACCGCTCCGCCCGGAGAGGCATTATCTTGTTTTTCCTGGTGTTTGAGATTGAACATCTAGGATTTGAATTTAATAAAGAAACACTTATTAAAATAAACCTTTGACCGGAGAGTTAAAGGATAAACATTAAATATCAATATAAACATGATCGCTTTATGATCCTACCCGGAGAGGCAGGGTCCGGAGTGCAAGAAGTGAGTTGCTTCGCCGGAGAGCGACAGAATCAACTCACTTAAGCATCGTTTCCTATTCATCGGAGAGTGATTGGATCAGGATTCGATAAGAGCCCGGAGAGGCTATGACCGGCCCACGATTTAGGCCATGACATCGCTTAATGTTCAGATTCACTGAACTGGAGTGCAGGAGGTGAGTCGCTTCGCCGGAGAGCGACAGGATTGACTCACTTAACGTTGTTTCCCCTTCACCGAAGAGTGACAGGATGGGATCCAGCATGAGCCCGGAGAGGCTATGATCGGCCCGCGATTTAGGCCATGACATCGCTTAATGTTCAGATACACTGAACCGGAGTGCAGGAGGTGAGTCGCTTCGCCGGAGAGCGACATGATTGACTCACTTAACGTTGTTTCCCCTTCACCGGAGAGTGACAGGATGGGATCCAGCATGAGCCCGGAGAGGCTATGATCGGTCGAGAACGACCAAGACATCGCTATACGCCCTAGCTGGGGCCAGAGTGCAAGGGATAGAAAACAACGCCGGAGTGCAATAGGATCTTTCTATTCAATCGCTAAATCTAGAATTAGCTTGGCAAGGGTCCGGAGTGACAATCAATAGTACAGAGAGACCGTAGAATTTCATTCTTAACTTCCACTGGAAAAAATTGATAACAATTCGGCTTCGAACAGCCATGGATTTGATTGAAAATGCTATAAGCTGTGAGTAAAACATGAACTCACTGCATCCAACTTAAGACTGATCAAAACACGCCTTTTACCAAAAAGGCATGTTTTGGGGGGCAAAATGTTATCCCAACTTTTGGCAAAGTCGAGATACCTAAAGATTAACTGGAAATCAATGATTATTAGTCATGAACATCGATTGTGCATCGCAGGTTCACCATGGATATCGATGAATTTTGTCCGAGTCCGGATCGGGGTGCAATTGATAAAACATGTCAAGCAAGGCCAGATGAAACAACGTTCCAAGTTTCGAGTCAATCCGAGTTCGTATGCTCGAGATATCGCCAGCGAAAGATGGAGTAGACAGTCCTAAGTTCGAATCCATAGGTGGAGCCTATGTTCGAATCCATCAGGTGGCCAGGCTTCATATCCACGGGACGATCTTCGTTCGACTCTATCATACTCCCTCTGCTTCAAATCCTTGGAGAGAAAGTACTTCGAATCCACGATGCCTAGCCCCGCTTCAAACCCATTAAGCGAGTCACGGTTCGAACCCAATGAACCATTCCCCTTCTTCGAATCGATCAAAGGGAAAGTCTTCGAGTCCATGTAGTTAAAGAGCTTCGACTCCATCCTGCGAGTATCTTCGAATCCATTCAACCAAGAAAGCCTTCGTATCGATTAACTGAAACCTACCTTGGTCGATTCGAAGAGAACGTTCATCCGATCGATTCGACAAAGTCATACCTTCGAATCCATGTACTTCGAATCCACTACCACGAATCCCCAGTCAAAACGGTAGCTAGAAACGTGGAGTCGACCCGGGCAACTCGGAGCACAAGACGGATCGACACGAAGGAAGCGCTCCACTTCATCACAGAAGCACGCGCTGGATCGATTCGAACGAATCAATTCGAACTAGATCGATTCGAACCAGGCTAGTCAACCAGAAATGCAACCTTGAATCGATCATAACTTGAGATCTACACATCCAAATGCTATGAAATTTTCACAGAAGCTTGAGCACATGTTGAAGAATGTTCACACCAAATTTCAGCTCGATTGGACGCTTTCTTGATCGATTCGAACCAAGGGTCGAATCGATCCCAAAGTGGGCCCGGATTTCCATAAAGCGGGCATGTGGGCCCCCTGACGTATCAGAACTGGTCTCCCTTCATTTTAGGCAAAATATCAGCCTTCTACACCTATAAATAGAGCCCCTGCTCATTCAGAAAGGGGGTGGGACAATTCTTAGAGCTAAAGAGCACCCAGATTCTGCCAGATTTACTCCAGATCACCATTGCTGCCTCAGATTCAGATTTAGTTCAACAAATCAGTTGTAATACAACATACGAAATTGTAATCTTGGAGCATCGAGCAATAAAATCATAAAAACCTTGAAGTGGACGTAGGCCGGGGATAGCCGAACCACTATAAATTGTGTGTCACTGTTCATTATTTCTTGACTGTTACTTGTTACTTGCTTAGATCTGTGATTTGTGTGTGAATACTGTTGATTCGTATTCATACGCTGGTGCTTTCACTACACTTGGGGTTTGTGACCATTTTTGGTGCAAACAGTATATATTGATAGAATTCTTGTATAGTTCCATATAATGTGGGACTATTATAAAAAATAGTAGCTTATGCACTATTCTCATATTTTTAATAATTCAAATTAATTAACAAATATTTAGTACTTCCACACATGCTGAAAAATAACAAAATAATCAATTACCTTTCAAATATCCCTTTTGTAACACAAGAATGCAATATTCTTTCGTTAACTGGTCTACTTTTGTTCTTCTTTCCCGTACCATTTTCTTGTGCTTCTTTCGTGTGCCAAAAAAATGCACCTATGATATAAGCTACGTGCTTTAGCCTATACAGAAAGGTAAAGGGAAGGATATAAAATAATTTGATATCAATAATTATCGAAACCAATCATGTGTGCACTCAACCTCTTGTGAGATTAATCGATACTATCATTTTTTGGCTCTTATAAAACTATGTTTCATTCATTTACAAAAACCAAACAAACATATAATAAGGATCCAATAATAGAATAAAAAGAAAACTGCATGAATGAAATAAAAATGAAGTTTACCCTCTTTTTTTTCAATAGTTCGACGTGTCTCAAGGTCTAAATTGATAAATTTGCTAGGCTTTGGTTCTACATTTTGTATACTGGTTTTGGGATCGGCTTCAACCAAATATTTCCACCATTCCATTTGATTTTGTTTTGTCAATTACACTATATAGCTTTTCCATCCTCTGTTGAATATCAATGAAAAGCTAATATATTTTGCATTTCTTCCAAGTATCACAAGTTGCTTTTAAACAGAACAAAATGTAGTATGTACGAAAGTAGATGTGGATTTTTTAAGTGATAATTATAAAATATCAAATCAAATATAAGATAAGTTCAGGTGTAATTGCCACATACAGGCCTAGCCTAGAGAGCAACCTACCAGGCCCGTAAGCTAGGGAAACCCCTCGGGTTAGGGGCAATTTGAACAGATTTATACTTTATAGATCTGACAAATATATTATTTTGAAAAAATTTAAATAATGGTATTATGTTCAGGTTGTTAGTGTATGCAATTACCATCATGATAGCCTAGGTTCAATGCCTATTCATGTCAATAATATTTTCTTTCAATACTTCATAATTTTTCTCCAAATATAAACGAGCTTCATAATTTTGCCCTATATATATGGGTTTAGGCAACCCAATGTTGGGGCCGACTCTGACCACATACCAATATTCCAGAAGCAGTCATCTGGGTTAACAGAGTTACATAGTTCACCGTGATATAAAAAACAAGGTGTAATCATGTCTAGAATTGAAACAAATAATGAATTAATTTGATACATAAGTGGTAGTAATGATAAATAACAGACAATAGATAATGGTACTTACATCAATAATGTGGGTTGTCCCTTACCCGGTTTTGAGATGTTTCCATTTCGATGTTCAATTCTAGATATTTATGCCACTTTAAAATATTATGCATGCTAGTTTCTTATTTCTTTTGACATCTAAAGATATAAAAGCTCAACTTTTTTGTACGGGTGATAACAAACAGGGACACACATGTATGTTACCCAAGTGCTCTTCTATATGATGAAAGTTAAAAAGTATGCAATGTTATTTGATACGAACATATATGGGCACTTATTTGTGCTCATGTACACAATCTTACCACTATGACATAACAAAAACTTGAACCCTTTTTCCTACTAACATAGATGATCAGAGCGTTATCTCCAAAAATTTATGGACACATGCGTTTATCTTATCGATTAATTCTCCTTCTCATTCGCTCGAATAGTGCAAAAATATGTATTTTATATATAAAATAATTTATTTGAGAAAACAAGCTTTTAAAACCATTTTCCGAAATCAATTTTGAAGACGATATTTGAAAATTCACTTATTATAGAGAATAAATAGATTTTATAGCTTAAAATAATTTAAAATATTACATAATAATTATTTTTAATGCTAATTTATTTTAAAAATTATTTCAAAATTGTTTGGAAAATTCTGTGCTCGAAATCAAAGAAATCACTCAAAACTGTCATTCAAATTCAATTCAAATTTGAATTATATGATATGTTTTCCAAGTAACAAAAAGACCACAACGTAGGTATCCTTGGTATTTTACATGCTCAAGTTAATCTTGAACCGTGTGTATGAAATTCAACAGCCATACTCATTCAAACAAACCAACTATCAACAACACTATTATTTTGTATACCAGGACCAATGTGAGTACACATATATACATCCATGGTAGGATAGTCATAAAATATATACGCTTAACAAATTAAGTAAGCATGCCCATAATGATGCCTTATGCCCCTCTAGAGTAAGAGCTTGTCAACGTCTTGAATCTTCGTAACAACCAACACCTTAGTGGGACCGAATTTTGACTAAATCTAAACCCAAGTCCACTATGGTACAGATCGTTGGTGTTGGTAACCTGAAATAAACATAAGTATATCATAGAGTTATGAACTTACAATGGAATAGAAAAATATAATGGAACATATATACCGACTAAGGCTTTTACCTTGGAATAAATATTATTCCTTGGATATCTGGTTGCCTTTTTAGTGCCGAGCATGATTGAGAAGACTTCTCCCTCTACCATTACCGTCTTGCACCATTAGCCCGTCCCTCTAAGTCTATCATGTGCATTATGATCAGGAGGAGGTTAGAACAACATTCTGGTGACTGGAAAATTATATACTTTATCCATAACACTAGTTTATGCCGATTGATTTCTATTTAAGTGTTATGTCTATTATTCACGGCTTATCCGTTTAATTCTATATGCACGTGCAATATATCCAACCTTCTTCAAGGCATAATAATATATATACGTGTGTGTGTGCAAGTATAAATGTTTTACTACCCAAAGGAAAACCCCGGCCACTTAATACTTCCTGAATAGGGAGGAGGTAGACCCAATAACCATTTAATACCTCAACCATGAAGTGGGCCCTCCATAATGTAATCGCTAGTCAACCGACCCTCAACTACGAAGGTCGATGACCCCTAGATAATAATTTATAATTTAATTAGCCGTATTACTAATGGGTCTCAAAGACTTATCTAAGGGTTAACTAGCCCACCTCCAACAAACAAACAATTAATTCAACTTTAAGGTATGTGTGTATCCCATACGGGTTCTACACTAGTAGGAATCAAAATCCGTCAGGGCATAAATGAAGTCTTTGCTAATGACCACTCGGGACCGCTAATATTCAAAGCCTATATGCCAGCCCTACTTCTAAATACTAGTTAATCAACAACACTGACATAGCCGCCGAACCCCCTAGCTGAAATCCCATTTAGACTTGCCTAATATAAGTCAAGGAAAATACCCTCTCCAATTAGTTAATACCTCTTGTTTAGAAATGAAGCAAACCCCATTTTCCTATTAGGCACCATCGTAGGTTATTTAAGATTTCTTATATAGAGAGGAGGTAGACCCAATGAACATTTAATACCTTCCACTCGAAGTAAATCCTTGACATCTCTAAAGATACCGAGCTATTTAATACTTCAAATCCAAGGTGAACCCTTGGTATATTTTCTCATACCTATATGCAAATGTATATCCCTTCCCCATGGATCCTATAGTTAGAGATGTCTCACATCAGTTGTACGTATACACCACTGCTGGTAGCCTTTAAGTGAAAAGCAGACTTCTGTTGTGTAACTCTATAGACCTCTCATCCAAACCCATACAAAACCAAAGTATTTATCCTAAGCCTAAATATTGGGCTAAGCTCACTAATTCATACTTGTCCTAAACGTATTATTGAGGCTATATACTTTTCACTACGGAAATTATATCGCCTCATAAGTTGACTTATTAGTATTCATTTATTTGTTTGCTATGAATATATTAATGCCCTTATTTCCTACATTCTTCATTTCCAATTTATGCCTCATAAATGTCACTTATTTCTTTATCCCCAATTAACTATCCTTGATAAATGGTCATTATTACTCAAATAGGATAATCACTAATGACATTTATTCTTTCACTTCAAATTCAACTTATTATGCCTATTTCGTTTTTCCTATAAATGTAATGTTTAATTCTGCAATTAATCCTTAAACACATTTACACGCCCATTTTATTTCTCTAACTCCCTATTAACTACGCATTTAATCCCATTAATATTACAATCATTATTCCTAAATGTTGGAGTTATTACCGCTTTTCATTACAACCTTCTAATCCTATGATTTACTACGTTATTAGTATTTAATCGTCCTAATTGTAACTAATACATTAACCGACGTATAGTTATTTATTATGCTTTATTCGTCACCCTATGAATATTTATATTTTTAATTAGTTGGCGAATTACACACACACACACATGAAACCCATTACTTCCTATGCTAGGAAATCTTAGAATATACTCCTATGGGTAAACTCTACAAAGAATGTTTATTTCTACATTTTAATATATTTGAGTATTCCTTTTCCAAAGAAAGAAATTATCATTGTTATGACTTTCTACAAACCACCTAAAAGTGAGATTTTAGCTCGATTTGAAATTATAAGGAATTATACCTTTTTATTTCTATTGAAATAGACAATGCAAAATATGGAGATGGACATCCGTACTTTACACATCTTTTTCATCTTGGTATATTCCTTATTATTCCAAATGACGCACTTTTTATACGTAGTCGTGAAGTTAGACAGCCTATGGAAATAGATGCAACTAAATTGTATCTATAGTGCTCCCAATAAGTTAAAACACAGAAATTCATAGTCCAAGTCAAATTAAGGCATTCCAAATGATTCCTAAATTTACTACCCAATTCCAAGTCAAATAGACACACGCACATACCTATTAAAATTACAAATTTGAGAGGAGATTTGAGTTAAGTGGAATATAGATTTATAGTTATAGAATTTACCTTTTTCGTAGAATTAATTCACTCATTCTCTTCTTCTCTTTCATTTTCCACCCTTCTCTGATATATATAGTAGTTTTATAATTTCTAGAAATAGTGGAGAAGGACAAATGGTAGAGCTCCGCTGCTCTATTCAGAAAATATAAGAAGAAAAGCGAGGGTTGCGTCTTTATTTATAGGCGCTTGAATCAATTCTATCCATTAGATTTATATTTATTGAATCCATGCTGTTAGGTCGAGGTTCAATCCTAGCCTCGGTGCTTGAACCGGTCGTCCGCTCCCATATAGACAGTCGATCGCTAGTAGTCGACCAGCCGAAAGAAAGGGTCGACCAGTGGAGTCCAGGCGTTAATTATTATTTATTTCCTTAATTTATTTTTAATTAATTTTGATTTTAAATCTTTAAACGCCAATAACTTCTTTGTTTGAACTTCGATCGCAAAACTTATATATGAAAGTTGCTCAGGAAATCACCACGAATGCAATGGTGCAAGTTTTATGGTCAAATTCCGACGTTTGCTGAATTTCTATTTTTGAGCCTTATTAATTATTCACTAATTCTCTTTAATTAATTACTATTTATTTTACGAGGTGTTACATTATCCCATCTTAAAAGAATTTCATTCCTGAAATTTCCCAAGGGTTAAATCAAGTAACATAGCGCGCAACCATTCTAAACTATCCAACCAACTAGTGTGCAACCAATTTTGCAGCCAATCGTGTACAAGTGTATGGTGTATTACAACATATATGATATATATTCTGAATACTTGAAAATTGCCGCCTCCTATATGAATTTATTCTTTGAAAATAATTTTGAAAATATGATGCAAACAACCTATATACTGGATGCTCTATATGTATGCATGTTTTCAAAAATAAAAAAATTCTTGTTTTCACATAACAAATTCCATACCCCAATGAATAGGAGTACGTTTCAACCAATTTTGTATCCTATACTAACATCCAATACCTAACATACCATTTCTAACATCTAAATTTTTTGAAATCTAGTTTCCCTCAATCTATACTCTTATGCCAGAAAAAATAATTTAGAAGGAAAATTTTATATTTCCACCCTTCTTTTGGATAACTTCCGTTGTACCTTGGAACCTTCCATTTTACTTCCAAATCTTTTCCAACTTTTCCAAGTACAATTCGCATAAGGTGGTTTATTTTGAATTTTTGAAAATGGAATTACATTAAAAGCAAGCTTTGTTTACTATCAACAGGGTATGAAAATAGAAATTTCAAAGCTAAAATATTTTTTCCCTTGTTATTATGTATGTTTTATGTACCATCACCCTTGCTAAACAGCAAAATTCATATTCACTAACATACCAACCCTCCCTACGCTAAGCATGTGGCACTTGAAAATTGGAAATTTTCTCATATTTCGTTAAAGGTCCTTTCCCCTTTCAATCAAACTTGCAAAATAGTTTAAAAATCAAAATTTTCAAAGGCATTTAAACATAATTTTTCAAAATCATTTGAACAAAAATTTTCAAAGCATTGGCTTCTCCATCCTTAAAACAAATCAAGTCACATCTTAACATAATCGAGATTCAGTCAATGAGTAAATGCATATGATTGAATCTAGCATTGCGCAGTTAATATTAGATTTTGAAAACCTTTCCTTTACTTCAAAACGAAAAGAACAACACATAAGCATAATTATAAAAATTTTCTTTCAAGGCATAAGGATAGTGGTCCGTGTTTTTGCAACAACCTTTCCCTATCCTTCGCTTGCTAAAATTTATTTTTCCCTAAATTCCAAAGTTTTTGGGATAAAAGCATTCTTTATTGCTAGTTGCTAATTTAATTTTCTAATTTATATTATAACTTTCAATCTTTAACCATATTCATCGCTAGTAAAGTGTCCTTATGACATTTCCTTGTTTACTGGTTTTCCAATATATATAGCGGTCGAAATTTATGCAGAAAATTAACACAGTATTAAAATAGGAACATATCTCATATCATATCGTACGTTTTTCCAATACCCAAAGAGAGACAAATAGCTATTACAACCCAAATAACCTAAAAGAAATAATTTCTAGAAGCTGCATTCATCATCAGCTGGTCTAGATGATGTTGTGGCCCTATCACTTCTTCTTTAATTAAGATGGACATATCTAATATGCCATTCTACAATTGTCAACATGTCTTAACTTACCATTTTGGATTCTAATAAATAAGGTCCATCCATTAGTTCAATTATTACAACCAATTATGGGATAAACCGCGCATTCCCATACTGCAATGGGGTAGAAATATAAACTATGAACATTTAACACAACTCATCGGAAATTGGCTTGGTTGGAATAACTTTTCTACCACCTATATTGCCTCATTTAACCTTAAGCCAACCAACATCCTTTATGTGTGTTTCCCATCTCATTACCCTCCTCTCTAATCATACTACTATCTTCTTTCAATCAAAATCCCTTGAGATCTTTCATGCGAGTATACCTTAAAACTTGCAAAATGTACTTTGATAAAATTTCTTACTCCTTTGAGGGTTCTTCTTATAGCTTCACACATGTCTAATCAAACATTCCTAGGTTCTTACGAATATTCTTTATATTCAATGGGGACTCCTTATTGCTATTCCATGAGCTTTTATAGCTATTTTATTCATAGCGTTGACCTTTACCCTCTTACCAATGCAACCATCCCTACCTACTCCATATCAAAAACTAGTTTGGTTTTCACCACTCTTTATAAAATTAAAACTTCATTATCATGAAGTACTTAATCCTAAATTGTTATCTTTGAAATTATAAACTTAGAGACCTTTTTATTAAATTCAAAAGTTGCTTGGTTTCCAAAAAAAGACAAAGAAATACCCATTCTAGCCAACTTTCCCTTCTTAAGGACTTTTTACAACAGAGACTTACTTCTTTTAAAGTAGAATTTTTAACTCAAAAGTTTTTTTGCGTTCAAGAAATCTATTGTTATACCAAACCATTTTTCCAAAAATATCTTCTATAAATTTAAATAATGAAAACTGGGGTTGACAAGTATAATTTTCATTCTATTATTTTCCTACTACTCATGCTATTTATGCTTTTACCTGTGGCGGAGATTTTAGTAGCATAAAAGGACTTTTTTTAAAAAGATATGCGCAATTGCTACACATATCTATGAGAATTATCCATTTTTCCTATCCTATTCCTATGGTTTTCCTCCTATATTATTTCTAATTAAATTACTAACCCTATGTTAATATAAATTCCTAATTCTATTTTTATTTATATTTTCTAATATTGTTCCTATTTAAAATTTCTCCACCCTAAATTGCCCTTAAATACTTTCTCCTTACATAGCTCTTTTCCACCTTTATTGTTTCCCTTATTGACTCATTACAATACGTTTGTCTACTGCTTTAGCCATTGAGCTTTTCCTCTTTAACATGAAAAGAGATATGTATAAATTTATATTAACTGTTTTTCTCTGTACTTTCATTATACTTGAATATTTTTCCAATCATCATTGTCGGACAATCGTACCCTCCTATTCTTGTTACCCTATTTAAATCAAGTACAATTTTCATTTATTCACCCCTTAGAAAGAATTTAAAACTTTTTAAATATATAGAAAAGTCATCGAGCTAATCATGCGCTTTATTTTCTATTTATTTAAAAAACGAAAAATCTCTTTACCAAAAACCCTATAAATTGAATTTTTTTGAATCATCCAATTTCAACTTCACTCGAAATCTCAAAATAGTTACTTAGTTCAAAATTTCTAAATTTTCCTGCTTTTTCAAAACAAAGACTTTTCAATTGTAGAGTCCTTTTATTTTTTAATAAATATTTTTTAACTTTTATTCTTCCTTTCCTTTGGATTTTCCATTTTTTTACTCATTCTTAACTCATCTTCTTTAAGAACATATCAAAAATCTGGTTATTATCTTGTGGTGGTTAATGTAAACCTCCTCGCAGAAACTTACCCAATCCTTTTTCATGACATACTTCCAAATGCTTGCAAAATATAGGTTCTTACTTCCCGTCTATCTAGATGAAATGTATGTCTTCAATCGATAGTCTAGCAAAATTGATAATCATAGGATAATATAGGCCCAACAAAGGAGTCAAGTACATCCAGCTTTAGGAATCCCTCTATATGTCACGCTCATGCTCTTCTTTGGTCAGCACCTTACCTTAAAGCCTACACCCCATGGGGTAATCAGGGTATGTGTATAAATTTAACTTTGTTTATTATTTCAACTCATAGTTGCCTCATCCATCATTTCAGAATATGGTTGCAAATACTTATATAGTCGAAATCCATAGAGTTTGGCGTATAATATATACAGATAATTATCGGTAAAAATAAAAATAAATTCACTCAGCCTATTCTAATTCCTATGATCGACTAACCTAAACTCTAATACCAAGTACAACAACTCGCCCCTTAATGGAACCAAATTTCGACTAATTAAAACCCAAGTCCACTAGTGTATGGATCGTTGGTATTGGCAACTTGAAATAAACATAAGTATATCAAAGAGCTATAAACTCTCAATTGAATAGAAAAATATAATGGAACATATATACCAACTAAGACTACTACCTTGGAATCAATATTATTCCTTGGATATTTGGTTGCCTTTTTAGTGCCAAGGATGAATGAGAAGACTTCTCCCATTACCATTCCCGTCTTGCACCAATAACATGTTCCTTTAAATTTATTATATGAGTTGTAATGAGGAGGGGGTCAAAACAACGTTCTAATGATTGGAAAATTACATACTTTATCCATAACACTAGTTTATGCTGATTGGTTTCTATTTAAGTGTTATGTCTATTATTCATGGCTTATCAATTTAATTCCATATGCGCATATGATATATCTAATATTCTCCAAGGCATGACTACACACACACACACATATAAACGTTGTACTACCAAAAAGAAAACCCCGACCACTAAATACTTCTTGAATAAGAAGGAGGCAGACCCAACGGCCATTTAATAACTCAACCTCGAAGTGGGCCCTTCGTAACGTAATCGCAAATTAACTGGCCCTTAGGTTTAAAGGTCGATGGCCCCTAGATATGGCTTTATAATTCAATTATCCGTATTACTAACGCATCTCAAAGACTTATCTAAGGGTTAACTAGCCTTCCTCCGACAAACAAACAACTAATTGAACCTTGAGGTCTTTGCGTATCTCATATGGATTCTACCCTAGTAAGAAGCGAAATCCGTTAGGGTATAATCCAAGTCTTTGCTAACGACTGCCCAGGACGTTGGTAGTCAAAGCCTATATGCCAGCCCTACTTCTAAACACCGGTTTACTAATAACACTGACATAGCCCGCCGATCCCTAAAGCCGAAACTCTATTTATAGTTGCCTAATATAAGACAAGGAATATGATTACCCCCATTACTTAATACCTCTTGTTTAGAAATGATGTAGAACTCATTTCCCTATTAGGCGCTGTCGTAGGTTTTTAAGACTTCTTATATAAAGAGTAGGCAGACTCAACGGCCATTATACATTTTCCACTCCATAGTAAACCGATTGACATCCCTTAAGGTACTAAGCCATTTAATACTTCTCAAATCCGAAACAAAACCTTGGTGCATTTTCTTACACCTTACACAAGAATATATCCCTTCCCCATGAGTCATATAGTTAGATATGTCCCACATAAGTAGTGTGTATACACAACTGCTAATAACCTCTAGGTGAAGGGCAAACTTCTGTTGTGTCACTCTACTGACCTCGCATCCCAACTCATACTAAATTAAACGATTTATCTTAAACCTAAATATTGGGTTGATCCAACTAATTCAGCTCGTCCTAAATGTATTATTGAGGATATATAATTTCCATGCCTCGTATTTTGATTTATTAGTACTTATTTATTTATTTACTACGAATCTAGTAATGCACTTATTTCCTATATTCTTGATTTCATATTTATTCCATCTAAAGTCTATTTCTTTATCCCCAATTTATTGTCCTTAATAAATGGTCATTATTACTCAAATTGGACAATCACTAATGACATTTATTCGTTCACTTCAAATTCAACTTATTATGCATATTCCCTTTTCCCCATAAATGTAATGTTTAATTTTTCAATTAATCCCCTTAAACACATTCATGTACCAATTTGATTTCTATAGCTCCCTATTAAATGCGCATTTATTGCCCATTAATATTGCAATCATTATTCATATATATTGGAGTTACTACCTCTTTTCATTGTGACCTCCTAATCCTATGATTTACTATGTTATTAATATTTAACCGTCCTAATTATAACTAATACAAGTACCGACGTATATTTATTTATTATGCTTTATTCATTATCCTATAAATGTTTATAATTTTAATTAGTTGGCATTGTTATACGTGTGTGTACATTTTCGTTTTGAAAATCAGTTCTTTATTATGACATGAAAGAACCGTTAGTAAATTCACCTCCTTAAAAAACCTTACCAGAGTAGTAAGGAAAAAGAGTGTGACATCTACTAAAGTTTACAATGTACACATATACTCCAAACAATATTGATTACAAATCATTCTTCTTAAGCTAAATAAAATAAAGCCCGACCAAATTCAAAATTTGATTCTCGCCTTATTCGCCATCATTCAAATCAATTCCCCATCTTTCACAAATACGCAAGTTCCTCTGATTCCTCCTTGTTCTCGTTGTTGATGCCTTCATCATAATCACGATATTGTTTTGAATTAGCTTCGCTCACTGAATCTTGGTCATCTTTTTGGAATTAAAAATCCATGCGTTTCTCTCATGCCAGAGATGGTGAACTGTAGTAACAAAGCTTGTAGTCGCAATTTGACAAATCTAATCATCGCAGGAAAATTCTCTTTCCTGTTCCATTATTTCATCGTTCAAAATCTTCAAACTTAGTGGTAAGTTTAGTTTAAGGTGCATACGAGTCCAAATATATGATGTATGAATAGGTAAAAAATAGGTGTTCTCTATTTTCTTCCTCTGATTCACAAAGCATGCATGTGGATGAATAGTTAATCCCCCATCTCTATAGCTTGTCGTAGTATTTATAGCATTTTGTATCAACCGATAAGCAGCGAAGGACATCTTTTGAGTGATGATATTGTTCCATATTAGCCTATGTGTAACATCCCTAATTTTAAAATAAAATTATTCAGGAAATTTAATTAGATAAATTAAATAGAATAATGTAAATGTTAGAGTGATAAGGGAATTAAGATTTGAAAACTAATTAGGGTCGTGCTTTAACTAATGAATTCATAAGTGTGATTTATAAATTAGAAATTTAAGAGAATAAGGCAAGGGCAAAGTGGGAATAACCATACACCATAACCCCTAAACCCCTTACCTCATTCTCATTCACATTTTCATAAACCAAAAACATAAGCAAAGAGAGTATAGGCCGGCCATAACCCTAAGAAGAAGAAGAGCAAAATCCATTTAGAGGCTAAGGTTCAAGCTAGGAAGATTAAAGCAAGAACAAATCTCAAGTTCCTTATCCAAAAAAGGTATATAATGATCTAAAACATCTCATATAAGTCATCTTGAATGTTTTAATTCGGGTTTGACATTTAAACCGTATGATTGGATGAATGATAGTATCTTTTGATAGATTAAATGGATATATATACTTGTTGATGTTTATATAATTTAATATGAATCTTGTGATAGGTTTTAGATTTGAAAACTTATCATATGACATCCAAAAGTGTTGAGTTTTTGGTATTTGGTCAAAAATATTATTTTAGAAGTGGGTTTTAAGTTTCATAATTTTCCAAGTAATTATGGATTTATTATGAATATCTAAGAGAGAAAGTAGTTAATTTCGGATTAAAATTATTTAAGGCAATTAAATAATGTTTTTATGTCTAAAATTTATATATGTTAGAAAACATATTTAATATAAATTATGGTGATTTTGGGGATTTTTCCTAACTGTATTACTATGGATAATAAATTATTTAAGTTAGAGGACTTAAATGTTTTAAATGTTTTATTAAGGAGAAGGGCTTAAGTGTTAAGTTATTTCAAATCCAAATTCGATTTTGGCAGCAAATCCTAGAAAAGAAAATTGATAAAGTTTTCTAAACCAATAAGATTGAGACAAATATTGATGGTAGGTGAAAAGTATTTTCTTTAATAAGCAAAAATGTTGTTTTTATTCAATTACATCTTCGTCACGTAACCCTGCTAGCTTTCGATTTCATACACACCCACCTCCTTCCGCATCCATTCGGTGCCAATATACATGGTATCGAGCTAGTGGTAAGAAATGTATTGGACCTATGCAAAAGGTAACAAAGGTGTCGAAAGTATGCATGCGTAGGGGGGGAAGTTGTATTTCTAGGTTTCGAATCTATAAACCTACTTTTGATTTAATATCTTTGAAAGGGTTGCTGCTTTTGAACCCCTTCGATACCCTAGCTGCCGCATTAAAACCTTTCGCCTTACTAAGAGGCCGCTTTTATAACTCTTTGAATCAATGAGTTAGGAGGGTAGGGTTTCGAATCGATAACCTTCCGTAACCATTAAAGTCGCTTTTCTTTTAACTTATACATACAAAAGGGTGGGTGCCGCTCCCATATCTTCCGACATGGTTGAAGCTGCTTATTTAAACCCAAGTATACATGCGAAAGGGTGGGTGCCACTCCCATACCTTTTGACATGGTTGAAGCCGCTTATTTAAACCCAAGTATACATGCAAAAGGGTGGGTGCCGCTCGCATACCTTTAGACATGGTTGAAATCCCTTATTTAAACCCAAGTATACATGCGGAAGGGTAGGTGCCACTCCCATACCTTTCGACATGGTTGAAGCCGCTTATTTAAACCGAAGTATACATGCAGAAGCATGGTGCCGTCACCATATGTCTTTCGAAGGGATAACTTTCGAACGTGTTCCATTTTATATACTTTGTAGTTTGTTTTGTTTTCAAACTATGGTTTTGAAAGAAACACTTTTAATTGGTTTTAAAGCTATGCTTCCATAAATTTTTACTTGAAACCAATGCTTTCGAAAGGTATGTTTTAAGTGTTTCGAAAGGTATGTTTTTAAGTGTTTCAAAAGGTACGTTTTAAGTGTTTCGAAAGGCATATTTTTAAGTGTTTCGAAAGGGATGTTTTCAATTGTTCGAAAGATATATTTTATGGTTTCGAAAGAGGATGTCTAAAATTTTAAGCAATAAATTATGGATATATTTTATGTTTTCGAAAGGAAACTCTCCTTAGTAAATAGGTAGGTTAAGAGTATTGACCATCTTTCACTAGAAAAATGAATATAAGGAAATAAACTATGGATGTTTATATTGTGTGTATCGGTTGATCAATTATCTTGAATGTTGTGTTATCATATTCACTTTGTAACCCATATGAGCATGTTAGGGTGTTAAAGGGTAGGATGACCAACTAGGTTGACCTAATCATGAATGTAAACTGAATCAAAAGACTATGGAGTTAAAAAGGTTATTAGTAAGCCTTTAAAAACTATGTTATGGAAATTGTTATTGGTAGGAGCCAATAGGTTCTTAGTGATCCCATGAAAAATATGTTCGTAATAAGTTATTGAAAGAGATCAATAGGTTCATAGTCAGCCCATGAAAACTATGACAAGAGAGATGTTATTGGACAATCCAATTGGTTCATAGTGATCCCATGAAAACTATTATTAGATGATGTTGTTGGTAGACACTAATAGGTTCTTAGTGATCCCATTAAAACCATGAATCCATACATATAGTCCATTAGTTTGGAACAGGTTATTATTCAGCTCATGAAAACCAATAGGTTAATAGTGACCCTAGAAACTATAACTTAAGGCGGATAGTCAGGTGAATGGGGATAGGAAATCCAAAACATATTGCTTGTTTGCATATCATCATGATATATTTTATTATGTTATGTCTTAACATTGTGGATGCAGGTGCATAGTATATGGTTATTATGAAATGCGTAAAGATACTAGTGAGGGGAAAACCCGTTCCGCTAAGCGACGTTGTCTCACTAGATATCTATATGGTTCAAGATGGTAGGTTATTATTTACACCAGACTTTTTTTCCAACTCAATGTTTATGTTTTTCCCTTAAACTCCGGGGTGCTAAATTGATTTTGAGTAGTTTGTGAGTTAGGGTTTTCAAGTTCTCCTTTAAACGAATAAGCTTCTGGTGACGTGCATGAGGCAAGCTAGCTATTAAGAGTTCTTTCTGTTTGATTCCGCTGTGTTATTGGATGCAATGGCAAAGTTGTTTAGTGCTTATATTTAGACTCTGATCAACCAAGAGGGCATCTTCATATGTTGCTCTTGGCATGTTTAATAATAAATTATAATTTCTTTGAACGTGGCTTACGTATGGGGTTATGTAATGAATCTGAAATGCTATTTGTACTGAAATGAGAAACTTGTTTTAAATTGAGTTTAAAATTTCTCATATTCATGTGTTTCTGTTATATCAATGTATCTAACATTACCGTATTTGGTCACCGAGAATTAATAACTATGGATGACTACAGTATTCGTAGCAGTTAGTTTTGGGCCTCCAAATGGGGGATGTTACAAATTGGTATTAGAGCATAGATTTATGTAAATTTAAAAGAAATTTGAGCCTAAAAGATTTTCAAAACATAACCCAATGAATCAGAAAATGAGTCCGGGTTGGGTTAACACTATAGCAACGTACTTGCATATGTTATATGTATAAGTATGTATTTCTCATTTCTCTTAGACCGTTCTTATGTATCTTACTAAGGCTCGTATGTAGATATACGAGAAAAGAAGATATGGAGGCGGGAAATGGAAGAGGAAATCTAGGTGGAGGAAGCACCATAACTAATGGAAATGCTCGACCCAATATAAGGAGGAATCTGGGTTGTCAGGGAAATGCTAATCTAAACGTAAATGCCGATGTAAGCGTTGGAACCCCGCCAGTAGGTATTGGGATGATATATCAGTTCTTCGTTAATCTGATGCAAGCTGGAGCAACTGCAGGAGTAGCTGGGGGAAATGCTGTGAATGCTGGGGGGTAAATCCTATGGCCTATGTTGGCAATAAATATGCCAAGCTGAGCATGTATTATACCAGTCTTGGTAGGAAGCCATTTTTGGGAACAGAGGATGCTGTTGAAGTAGAAAGATGGTTATTGCACCGTGAAAGAATTTTCGCCGACTTTGGATTAGATGTTGAGCAGAAGAGGACACTTGTTTCTAGGCATTTGCAGGGAGCAACACTTTATTTGTGGAATGGAATTACTATGGAAGTTCCCGAGGAAGAGTTTACTTGGGAAGAGTTTCGAAGGAGATTTGAAGAGAGGTTTTTGTCTGAACTTTCCAAGTTAGTATTGCTAAGAAAGTACACAGACTTAGTGCAAGGTGAGATGTTGGTGATTGATTATGCTACGAAGTTTGATGAGTTTTCCAGATATAGATATGCTACCATTGACATTGTCATTAGAAGGAATGAGAAATTTATTCAAGGGTTAAGACCTGAGATTGCTAAGGCGACTATGCCATATCTCCATGATCCAAGTATAGTTGTAGTGGAGATGGCAATAAGGAATGAAGAGATGCTTTCTACTTTTTGGAAAGAGAACTAGGTTGAAACCCAGGGTTCTCAGAGCAAGAAGAGGAAATTCTTTAAGAAGAAAGAAGCTCAGGAGCTGCCAAGAATAGGAAGGCCAATGTAGTTAGCTACAAGTGCAAAAAGAAAGGACATTTTTCTCATGAATGTCTAACTGGAAAAAGGAAGAAGGTCATGGATAAGAAAGGAATGAAGTGCTTCAACTATGACCAGATTCGACACTACAAGAATCAGTGTCCAAAACCAGTCAGAGTGGACAAGGGAAAGGTTTTTGCCTTGGAACCATCATTTTTTAGACCAACTGCTGCTGAGAAGGGAAAGACTATGATGGAAGGTACGCTTTTGATTCATAGTATACCAATTAGGGTACTACTTGATACTAGTGCATAACATTCATTTATATCTCAGTGTTTGGTAGATAAGTTATGTTTAGAACCCTTATACCTTGCTACTTCCTTAAGGGTAGCGAATCCGATAGGAGGGTGTGCAACTCTGGGGATGAGATGTGACCAGTTAGAACTTGATTTTTTAGGTCATAAGTTTGCATGCAGTTTGTATGTTTTTGATTTCCTAGGCCTTAGGATCATTTTGGGTATGGATTGGTTAGATAAGTATGATGCTAGGATATTTTGCCAAGATAGGAAAATATCGCTAAGACACCTCAATAGTCATAACCGAATTATATACTCGGTGGAGAAGTCAGACTTAAGTGCTTGTGCTTTGCTTAATGCGATGGAAGTAGAAGAAGAGTTGAATCAGGTTTTGGTAGCAAGTGAGTTTGTAGATGTTTTTGAGCCAGTCACTGGACTACCACCGAAGCGAGCCATTGAGTTTCAGATAGATCTTATGCTAGGAGCAGAACTTGTAAGTAGATCACCTAGTAGGATGACACCTACCGAGATGAAGGAATTGAAGGTGCAGCTAGTGGATTTAGAAGGAAAGAATTTTGTTAGACTAAGTAGTTTTCCTTAGGGAGCGACCATGGTGTTCGTGAAGAAACTAGATGGGTCGTTAAGGATGTGTGTCGACTATCGTAAGTAGAACAAGAAGACAATTAAGAATAGGTATCCTCTGCCAAGAATCGATGATTTATTTGATCAGTTGAGTGGAGCCAGAGTATTTTTCCAAGTAGATTTGGAAACAGGTTTCCATCAACTAAGAGTGGCGGAGGAAAGTATTCCATTGACGGCATTTACGACTAGGTATGGTTCGTATGAGTGGTTAGTGATGCCATTAGGGTTAACAAATGCGCCGGCTTTCTTCATTAATTTGATGAACTGAGTTTTTCGAAAGCACTTGGATAGGTTCGTATTGGTATTCATAAATGGAATTTTAATATACTCTAAGAATGAAAGAGAGCATGAATTTCATTTTAGAGTAGTACTTGAGACGTTGAGGCGGCATCAACTAAAAGCGAAGTTTTCAAAGTGTCATTTCTGGAAGAAAGAAATTAAGTTTCTTGGTCACGTGGTTTCGAAGAAGGTTTTGTCAGTTGATCCGGATAAGATCGAGGCCGTTAACACCTAGAAGAGACCAGAGACGGTGACTGAGATAAGAATTTTTCTAGGGTTTGCTGGTTGTCATCACAGGTTTATTAAGGATTTCTCATGGATAGCAACGCCTTTGACTAAGCTAACCAGGAAGGACGTAAAGTTTATTTTGTCTGACAAATGTGAGGAAGCATTCCTTAAGTTAAAGCACTGTTGACCAATGCGCCTGTGTTAGTAGTTCCAGATGGAAATCAAGGATTAGTAGTGTATACCGATGCATGTGGAACCAGATTAGGGGCTGTGTTGATGCAGATGGGTAAGGTCATTTCCTACGCTTCTCGATAGCTTAGACCGCATAAAGTGAGATATCATACTCATGATCTAGAGTTGGCAGCGGTAATCTTTGCATTGAAAGTACGGAGACATTATTTCTTAGGGGAGAGATTTGAATTATACATAGATCATAAGTCCTTAAGGCACTTCTTCTCTCAGAAGGAGTTGAATATGAGACAGCAGAGGTGGCTGGAGTTTTTAGCAGCTTATGATGGTATAGAGTATACACCTGGAAAAAAAAGTAGTGGATGCTCTTAGCAGAAAACATCAGAATGTGGTGTTAGCTATGTTAGCAAAATGAAAGGACCTAGAGGCTTTGACTACTTATAGTGTGCAGTTAAGATCGACTACTAGTTCTAGTCAGCACTGCCATGTTATCCTGTTTGGAAGTCCAACCAGTTCTGATCGAAAGGATTGCTTCTAAGCAGAAAGAGGGTCCATTGTTGGCTAGGAAGATTAGAAGGCTTGAGGTTGGATCGGAGATCGATGATGTAAAAGATTTTAGTATTGACCAGAAGGGATGGTCGAGAAAGAAGGGACGGTTGTGTGTTTTGAATGTTGGGGACCTAAGGAGAGAAGTTCTTATGGAGTGTAAGATCGAAGTTTACGATTCATCCTAGGGAACCAAGATGTATCAAGATATAAAGAGGAGTTTCTTCTTGGAAGGTATGAAGAAGGATGTTGGCTTGTGGGTAAAGCAATGTGTGAACTGTCAACAAGTGAAGGCCAAACATCAGAAGCCGAGTATGTTGCTTTAACCTTTGGAGATAGAAGTTTGGAAATAGGATTTGATATCCATGCATTTTATAGACGGGTTGCCAAGGTCGAATCGAGGAAAGGAAAGTATATGGATCATGGTGGACAGGTTAACTAAGAGTGCCCATTTCATATCAGTTAAGTCAACCAGGATGGCATCTGTTTTAGCTCAGTTATTTGTGAAGAACATAGTTAGCCTGTATGGGATTCCTAGTAGTATAGTAAGTGATAGAGGTACTTTGTTTACTAGCGAGTTCTGGAAGAGTCTACAAGATGTGTTAGGTACCAAGCTCAAGATGAGTACTGCTTATCATCCTCAGACAGACGAGCAAACAGAGAGAGTCAACAAGGTACTTGAGGATTTGTTAAGAGCTTGTGTACTAGATTTTGGTGGATCATGGGAAGATCACCTACACTTAGTTGAGTTTTCCTATAATAACAGTTATCAGACTAGTATAGGAGTGGCGTCTTCCGAAGCTTTGTATGGAAGGCCATGCAAGTTACCAGCATGTTGGTTGGAAATTGAAGACAGATTAGTCTTAGGTCCAAATCTGGTAAGAGAGGCAATAGAGAAGATAGAGTTGATCCGAGGTAGGATGAAGGAAGCTCAGTCTAGACAAAAGAGTTACACAGATAAGAGGCATAAGGATCTAGAGTTCTCAGTTGGAGATAGATTTTTCATTAAAGTATCAGCGATGAAAGGTGTGGTGCGATTCAGAAAGTCAGGGAAACTGGCAATGAGATATGTTAGACTGTTCCTAGTTATAGAGATGATTGGAAAGTTCGCATACAAAGTAGATTTACCAAGTAGTTTGGCAGGTGCCCATAATGTGTTTCATGTGTCTCATCTTCGTAAGTATGTGCATAATCCAGAGACTACTATCCCTCCGACTGCATTGGAAGACTTAATAGTAGAACTGGATCTGACCTTTGTTAGGAAACCAGTTCAAGTTGTGGCGAGAGATAATAAGAGGTTAAGAAACAAGAAAGTCAAGTTAGTGAAAGTTTGGTGGAGCGACAATGAGAAGGACTATACTTAGGAGACCGAAGACAGGATTAGGGATATTTATCCTGACCTGCTTTAAGGGTATGTTCTATATATACTTTGTATATACTGTTTGCTAGTCAGGTAGGCTAGTATGCTAGTTAGGAGATGTTATAGTGGATTGCTATGATTAGTATATAGTCCTTGCTAAATTTTGGAAGACGAAATTCTTTAAGGAGAGGAGCCTGTAACACCCCTAATTTTAAAATACATTATTCAGGAGATTTAGTTAGATAAATTAAATAGAATAATGTAGAGGTTAGAGTGATAAGGGAATTGAGATTTGAAAACTAATTAGGGTCGTGCCTTAACTAATGAATTTGTAAGTGTGATTTATAAATTAGACATTTAAGAGAATAAGGCAAGGGCAAAGTGGGAATAGTCGTATACCATAACCCCTAAACCCCTTACCTTATTCACATTTTTATTAACCAAAAACATAAGCAAAGAGTGTTAAGGCCTGTCATAACCCTAAGAAGAAGAAGAACATCAAAATCCATTTAAAGGCAAAGATTCAAGCTAGGACGATTAAAGCAAGAATAAATCTCAAGTTGCTTATCCAAACATGGTGAATAATGATCTAAACCATCTCATATAAGTCATCTTGAATGTTTTAATTTGGGTTTGAGGTTCAAAACCGTGTGATTGGATGAATGATGATATAATTTGATAGATTAAATGGATATATGCTTTTTGATGATTTATATAATTTAATATGAATTTTATGATAGGTTTTAGATTGGAAAACTTATCATATGACATCCAAAAGTGTTGCGTTTTTGATATATGGTCAAAAATGTTATTTTAGAAGTGGGTTTCAAGTTTCATAATTTCCAAGTAATTATGGATTTATTATGAATTTCTAAGAGAGAAAGTAGTTAATTTCAGATTTAAATTATTTAAGGAAATTAAATAATGTTTTCGGGTCTGAAATTTATATACATTAGAAAACATATTTAATATGGATTATGGTGATTTTGGGGATTTTTCCTAAGTGTATTACTATGGATAATAAATTACTTAAGTTAGAGGACTTAAATGTTTTAAATGTTTTATTAAGGAGAAGGGCTTAAGTGTTTACTTATTTCAAATCCAAATTTGATTTCGGTAGAAAATTCTGAAAAAGAAAATTAATAAGGTTTTCTAAACCAATAAGATTGAGACAAATATTGATGGTAGATGAAAAGTGTTTTCTTTAATAAGAAAAAATGCAGTTTTTATCCAACTTACATCTTCGCCACTTAACCCTGCTGGCTTTCGACTTCATACACACCCACCTCTAACCCTTCCGCATCCATTCGGTGCCAAATATACATGGTATCAAGCTAGTGGTATGAAGTGTATTGAACCTATGAGAAAGGTAGCAAAGGTGTCGAAAGTATACATGTGTAAGGGGTGAAGTTGTTTCTCCAGATTTCGAATCTATAAACTTACCTTTGATTTAATATCTTCGAAAGGGTTGCTGCTTTTGAACCCCTTCAGTACCTAGCTACTGCATTAAAACCTTTTGCCTTAGTAAGAGGCTGCTTTTATAACTCTTTGAATCAATGAATTCAGAGGGTAGGATTTCGAATCGATACCCTTCCGCAACCATTGAAGTTGCTTTTCTTTTAATTTATACATGCGAAAGGCAATGCCGGATCAACCACTTGGGTTGCCCAAGGCAGCTCAAAGTACAAAGGAGCAGTAAATTTAAATTTTTTTGTCAAATGTAGGAACTGAACTCCAAACCTCAGCAATGGAAAGCTCAGTTACTACCACTACACCAGCACATACTTCACACATGCTAAATACAATTTCATGATTAAAAATATTGCCCCCATTATGTTGTCCCCCAACACCTACCACCACCAGCATGTTGTCCCAACCTGGGGGGTTGCCCTAGGCAGCCGCCTGACTGGCATTGCCCTAAAACCGGGCCTGGCGAAAGGGTGGGTGCCACTCCCATATATTTCGACATGGTTGAAGCCGCTTATTTAAACCTAAGTATACATGCGAAACGGTGGGTGCCGCTCCCATACCTTTCGACATGGTTAAAGCTGCTTATTTAAACCCAAGTATACATGCGAAAGGGTGGGTGCCGCTCCTATACCTTTCGACATGGTTGAAACCGCTTATTTAAACTCAAGCACACATGCAGAAGCATGTTGCCGTCACCATAGGTCTTTCGAAGGGATAACTTTCGAATGTGTTTCCCCTTTTATATACTTTGTAGTTAGTTTTGTTTTTAAACAATGATTTCGAAAGAAACACACGAAGCTATGCTTCCATAACTTTTTACTTGAACCCAATGCTTTCGAAAGGTATGTTTCAAGTGTTTCGAAAGGTATGTTTTAAAGTGTTTCGAAAGGGATGTTTCCAAGTGTTCGAAAGATATATTTTTAGGTTTCGAAAGAGGATGTCTAAAATTTTAAGCAATAAATTATGGATATATTTTATGTTTTCGAAAGGAAGCTTTCTTTAGTAAATAGGTAGGTTAAGAGTATTGACCACCTTTCATTAGAAAAACGAATATATGGAAATAAACTGTGGATGTTTATATGGTGTGTATCATTTGATCAATTATCATGAATGTTGTGTTATCATATTCACTTTAACCCATATGAGCATGTTGGGGTTTTAAAGAGTAGGATAACCAGCTAGATTGACCCATTAGTGAATGTAAACTGAATTAAAAGGCTATGGAGTTAAAAAGGTTATTAGTAAGCCCATAAAAACTATGTTATGGAAATTGTTATTTGCAGGAGCCAATAGGTTCTTAGTGATCCCATGAAAACTATGTCCGAAATAAGTTATTGAAAGAGATCAATAGGTTCATAGTTAGCCAATGAAAACTATGACATGAGAGATTATATTTGAGAATCCAATAGGTTCATAATGATCTCATGAAAACTATTATTGGAGATGTTGTTGGTAGACACCAATAGGTTCTTAGTGATCCCATGAAAACTATGAAACCGGACAGATAGTTCATAAGTTTGGAATAGGTTATTAGTCAGCCCATGAAAACTAATAGGTTAATAGTGACCCTAGGAACTATAACTTGAGACAGATAGTCAGGTGAATGAGGATGGGATATCCATAGCATATTGCACGTTTGCATATCATCATGATATATTTTATTATGTTATGTCTTAGTCATTATGGATGTAGGTGCACAGTATATGGTTATTATGAATTGAGTTAAGATACTAGTGATGGGAAAACCTATCCCGCTAAGCGTCACGGTCTCACTAGGTATCTATATGGTTCGAGATGGTAGGTTATTATTCACACCATACTTTTGGTCTGACTCGAAGTTTATGTTTTCCCCTTAAACTATCGGGTGCTCAATTGATTTTGAGTAGTTTGAGAGTTAGGGTTTTCAAGTTCTCCTTTAGACGAATAAGCTTTCGGTGACGTGCAGTAGGAAAACTAGCTATTAGGAGTTCTTTCTGTTTGATTCCGCTATGTTATTAGATGCAATGACAAAGGTTTTTGGTGCTTATATTTATACTTTTATCAACCAACGGGGCATTTTCATATATCGCTCTTGGCGTGTTTTGCAATAAATTGTAATTTCTCTAAACGTGGCTTATGCATGAGGTTATGTAATGAATCTGAAATGCTATTTGTAATGAAATGAGAAACTTGTTTTAAATTGAGTTTAAAATTTCTCGTATTCATATGTTTCTGATATATCAATGTATCTAATATTACAGCATTTGGTCACAGAGAATTAATAACTATGGATGACTACAACATCCGTAGCAGTTAGTTTTGGGCCTCCAAATGGGGGATGTTACACTACGCCAGCTGAATTTTTATGTCTTGCTCCTGATTGTATCCTATGTATTCTTGAAATCAAAATAGTCTCCTTCTTGCTACCTCCATATGTCTGTTGAAATATATGCTTGGATGTATACTTGTTTCACTTGCTCTTCGATTTATTTCATAAAGGCAGTAGGTTTAAGCTGATATTGCTGTGTTGAATGATGGAGCTAACCTTGTAGCTTTTTGTGTTGGTTATATGAATTCTATCCCATCCTAGTAGATCGACAATAAGCCTGCCGTTTATCCAAGGATCAAACCATAGATCTGTGTCTTCCCCATTAGCTATAAGTATTTGAATTAAATTCCTCCCCATGTCTCAATGCCGTAGTAATTTTTTCATGGTATAGGACATGTTGTTGTCTACTGCCATTACCCGTAAAGGTGTTTTAAGCAGTAACTATTCCATATCTAGATTGACCACATAATTTGCTTTGATAAAAGTTTCCACATCAATTTTAATGCACATGTGTCTCAGAGCTCTTCTAATTTCTTTAAACCTATACCTGCTTCCTTCTTTGGCATGCATAGTTTGTCATAGGATATTTTCTGTTGTTTTCCACCTTAGAGGAAATCATCATTCATCTTGTCAATCTTTCATAGTGTGGCAATAGGAAGTTGATATATGAGCAGCCAGAACAGTACCATAGGATATATCACCAAGTTTATCATTTCAGCTCTCCCTGCTAAAGATAAGAATTTGCAGTCCTATTTGTCTACTTTATTAGTTATCCTTTGAAACAAGGATATGCAGTCTGCATAGTGCAAGTAGTTATTGGAGAGAGGAACACCTAAATACTTCAGAAGTAGACAGCCTTCACAAATTTGCAAAAGTTGTAGTATTTCCTCTTTGTGTCTTGCATGTTTGCTGAAGTAGATAGTAGACTACATAGTGTTAATTTGCAAGCCTGCAGTCTCTCTGAGTTGAGTTAGAATTTTGTTTATAGTACCTGCACTTTTAATATTAGCATTTGCAAACAAGATGAGATCATCTACACATAGTAAATGTGATATAATAAGTTGCATTGCAGAGATGGATGTGATTTCTTTTATTCTAACTGCCTGCTCATGTAGTAAAGATAAGTACTCCATTGCAACAAATAAAGAATGAGTCAAACATCAATATGTTCTTATACAAATTGTAATAGGGTTACAGGGTCATTTCCGGTAGTTTTTTTGTACTAATCGAAATAGTATATATACCAAGTAATATGTATCACAGAATGTATGAATTAATATCAGTTAATATTTTCTCAATTCAAACTGCATTTTCTATTATGGTATCAGAGCAGCAATAGGCCAAATGACATCGGAAGATCATCACAACCACTTCATCAGATCAGTCTCATCATTTGAAGGAGGTTGTGCTTTAGTCTCCTCATAGTTAGCCTCATCATTAGAGTTTTACCCATTTCTTGACCAAGATCTGACAAGTATCTGTTAACGATCATCAAAATCACTACATAACAACATATATTGACTCTGATCATTGTGCCTTGCCTATATCTCATCAGAGAAGCCTCATCATATGAGATAGGTTGTACTTGACTTCTCCTCAGAATACTATCTTCATCAGAGAAGGCAGTTTCATTAGGTTTACCCTCAAATTATAATCAATAATTTTTACCCTCAAATTATAATCAGAGAAGGTTGTTAGACAAATCTAAGATTTATTTCTTTAATTCTTTTATTGGCTGCATACATATTAGTTTGCCTCATCAAGAACTTCATCTTTAATCCACTATTCCGATCCAAACTTTCCATCATGGCCAAAGATGAAGATGACAACTCAACCACTACATCACCCACCAGAAGAAATACCATTACCTCAATCAATGAATCTTACACACTGTCAATCATAAAACCCAAAAGTCAGTTAGCATTTCAACTTGATGAAAACAACTATCTACCCTGGAGATATCAAACAAATACTACAATAAGAGGCTACGGTCTTGAAGAATACATTAATGGTACACTTGTTATTCCACCAAAGATGACAGCAGATGGTGTAGGCAAGTTAACGACTAATAAAGAATACATAAACTATCAAAGGCAAGATAGTTTATTAGCTTCTTGGCTCATGTCATCAATCAATGTAAGTCTTCTATCTTAAATTGTTGGTTGCAATACATTTCAAGAAATATGGCCAACATTAGAACAAATTTTTAATTCACAATCAGCGGTAAGAATCATGCATTACAAGAGACAGCTTCAATGCTTAAGGAAAGACAACATGTCAATGAGAGAGTACTTAGCCAAAGTCAAGACTTATTGTGAGTTACTTGATACTACTGGTCACAAAATTTCAAAATAGAGCAGATTCTAATAATTTTAAGCAGTCTAGATGATGAATATGAATCAGTTGTGGCTATCATATTATCAAAAGAGACTCTACCAAATATGCAGTATGTTCGCTCAACTCTTCTAGCAAATGAGGGAAGAATAGAACAAAAGAAGCCACTGAATTAAGATCTATCAGTGAATTATGCATCAAATGTTAAAAAAAAGAACCAAGAAAGACCAAAAAATAACAAATTTCAACAAAACAATAAAAGGGGTGGCCAGAATTACAGAGCCAGAGGTAGAGGAAGGTTCAATAACTCAAACATGCCGAGATGTCAAATTTGTGAGAAATATGGACATAGTAGAGCTAAATGCTACTTCAGATTTGATCAAAACTCTGTAGTGAACCAACAAAATAATAACAATCAAAGAGGCTTCAATCCAAATGTCAATCTGGCACACTCAAATTTAGACTCAAGAAGTCAAGGCAACAACTCAAGAAGTCAAGGCAACAACTCAAGAAGTCAGTGTGAAATGGAGCAGCAAACAAAATTGGATGACATACAACATGAAGACTGGTACCCAGATTCAGGGGCAACAAACCACATCCTAACAATCTGGATAATCTCAACTGTGGAAACAAGGAGTATAAAGGTACACAGTCTATTTTCATGGGTAATGGTAGGTCAATAAAAATCACTCACATTGGTAGTACCAAAATCAAGAGAAAAGGAGAATTATACCTCAATAATCTACATAGAGTACCACAAATCAAGAAAAATTTAACGAGCGTTTCTCAATTTGCCAATAATAATCAAGTTTATTTTTAATTTTACCCAAAATACTGCTTAGTTAGGGACTTACTAATTAATGAAATCTTACTGCAGGGTAATGTGCAAAATGGGCTATACATTTTTAATCTAGTGCAGAACTGTAAGGCAACAAATGGAACAAAATGGTGCAATTACTCTAAATGTGATACTAGTGTTGACAGTAAAAAGATATTTGATTTGTGGCCATTTAAAATGGGTCATCCCAGTGTAGATGTTGTAAAACTTGTATTGATGAATAATAATGTTGAATTTGAAAACATATCATTGTCATATATATATACATATACATATATACATATACATATATACATATATATATACATATATATATATATACATATATATATATACATATATATATATATATATATATACATAATATATATATGTACTTCATGTCAAATGGAAAAAAGTCATAAGCTACCTTTTCTTGAATCAATAACTAAATGTAATAAACCTTTAGAAATGGTAGCAGTTGACTTATGGGGTCCTACCCCAGTTAACACTGATTATGGTTTTAAATACTATGTCTCATTTGTAGATTCTTTTTCTAGATATACTTGGATATATTTTCTTAAGTCAAAAGCAGAAACACAAAGAGTAGTGGTTCAATTTATCACTCAGGCAGAAAAGCAAACAAATCATTAGTTAAAGATAATTCAAACAGATGGAGAAGCTGAAGTCAAACCTTTGAAGGAGTATTTTTTATAGAAGGGTATAATATATAGAATCACCTGTCCACATACTTCTGAACAGAATGGCTTAGTTGAAAGAAAGCATAGACACATTGCTGATATAGGGCTTACTCTACTGGCACAAGCATCAATGCCACTGAAATTCTGGCCAGACTCATTTAACACAGTAGTGTTTTTTATCAATAGGATGCCAACCAAATTTCTGCAAAACAAGACACCAACAGAAATGTTATTCAATATATCACCAGATTATACCAGACTTAAAGCATTTGGATGTCTATGTTTTCCATACATGAGACCATATAATCCATATTTTTTTATTTGCCAATACTGAAATAAAAACCACTCAAAAATTTTACAACACTAAAGCATCTCTACCTTCTATCCCAATTTACTCAGATGAGAAACATGAAAAAACTCAAGCTGACACTCAGGAGAATTTAGGATTCCAACAATATCCATTGGAGGACCAGGTCAGAATACAACTGAACATTCAAACAACTATGAGCTCAACAAACAAGCAAATGAAAGTTTAGATCATCCTGAAGAATCATCATCTAGTTCACATCAAGTCAGTAAATCCAGTACCAGTCAAGCTCAAACACCTACAAGAGAAGGACATCCTATGATAACAAGATCCAAACATGGAATCTTTAAGCCTAAAATCTATACTACAATGTTAAATCATGATGAACCAATCAGTTTTGAAGAGGCAGAAAAGATAAAAGATGGAATTAGCTGTGGATGAAGAATACAATGTCTTGATAAAAAACAAAATCTGGAGTATTGTTACAGTACCAAGGAATAAAAACATCATAGGTTGTAAATGGACATATAAGCTTAAAAGAAATCTAGATGGCAGAATAACAAAATACAAAGCAAGATTGGTTGCAAAAGGATATTCTCAACAATATGGATTTGATTTCAGTGAAACCTTTTCTCCTGTAGTTAAACCAATAGCAATCGGAGTAATACTTACTGTAGCACTGCATAATAGGTGGAAAATTAGATAATTAGATGTCAATAATGCTTTTCTAAATGGTGAACTTCAGAAAGAGATATATATGCATCAACCCCAAGGCTACATTCAGTGTGACAACAAAGAAATTGTCTGCTAACTACACAAGGCAATCTATGGGCTCAAACAAGCACCCAGGGTCTGGTATGACTTAAGACTACTCTAATCAATTTAGATTGCAAACCAAGCAAGTCTGACAACTCCCTTTATGTTAAAATAAGGAGCAAGTCTACAACCTATATATTGATCTATGTAGACGACTTTATGTTTACTAGAAATAATAATAAGGAAATCAGGAGGGTCATAAGTCATCTAAACAAGTCATTTTCAATTAAAGACTTGGAAGACCTAAGCTAGTGTTAGGAATTGAAGCCATCAGAAAATCAGAAACTGAACTTGTGTTATGTCAAAGAAAATACATACTAGATATCCTAAACATGGAAAAATGTGTGAAGCTAAACCTATGCCATACAGAAGAAAAGCTGTCGAAAATGAAAAGCACTATAAAAGTATTGTGGGCGCATTACAATATGTTACTATTACAAGACCATATCATTCAGCGTCAACAAAGTATGTCAATATATACAAAAACCATCAGAAGATCATTGGAAAGCAGTAAAACGAATCCTTCGATACCTGAAAGGTACAATAAATCAAGGAATATGCTTTAAAAAATGTAAAACATTGAGTATTCAAGGATAAGCTGATGCGGATTGGGCATCAGATTCTTGTGACGCCCCACCTCTATGCTCATAATAACAAAGAGTATTAAAAGAAATACTGTCTATTATTACGAAGAATAAGGCTGGATAGGAGCGACCATCCGTAGTTGGCCTTACACTAATATTGGTTATCTCGATAGGAGTGGTATATACTTTTTATTTTTCATCTATTATTTATTTACTCCCATCGACACACCCAATTATCAGTATAAAACAGACTACGATAGTTCAATATAGTTTAGGACATTAGATATAACAATAACACAGATAATATAAATGCGGAACACAGATTAACAAAAATCTCATATATATATAACCGATGTCAGTTACAATATAGTTGACACGATACATATGATACAACTACAACTGTCGACTCTAGAAGTTATATATACAAGTACATTATCAACTAATATACATGAATACATATCATTCTATACAATGACACGACTACTACAAAAGGACAATGACAACTTCAGAAGATGTGAAAAGTCTTCAAATCCCGAACAGCAACTCAAAGAAAGAAATCTACATCCTGAAATAACTCGGGTCTGACCCGAGTATTACATTCAAAAGAAAATAATACACGGGTCAGTCTAATTCAAAATCAGTTATTAATGCACAGAAGCAATAATAATCAATAGCAAATAGACGACAGTCACAGAAATCTCGTATATCCAACTCCTCGATAAGGGAATCGAATAGCGGCAGATATAACACTAATCAGTGTTAAACAACAGATCAACAAATCCAAATCGATATAACACCAAACAGTGTTATACAACAAATCAGCAAATCCAAATCAGAATACAATTTCAAAATGTAGAATTGAACCGACGAAACAATTCAAACAATCAAAACATCAATTAAAATGCTATGTTGTTTTGGCTGCAGTACACGCTCGCGTGCACTGCCTCGCCGCTACAGTGATAAATACCAAAAGATCAACGCATCAAAACAAAAGAAAAACCAATAAAATCAATACGGGGTGGCTGCAGTTCACGCACGCGTGCACTGCCTCGCCACGACCGTACGTCGAAACTGCAAAGGTCAAATCACGGCTAACGTGACTCAACACACTGCCAACAATGAAAGGTGACATGCATTAGTAATGTACACATCAAAGTTCAACTTAAAGAGATAGTCGACCAATAGGAACTAGGACTACATGCACATGTCAACAACACAGAAATACATGTCAGAGAAACAGGTGCAGTGATATACACAGTGCACAGTGGCAACAGAACAGGTTGGAATTTACCCCATGAACAAGACTCGAGCGACCAGATTAGCAAGTGGAACTGATCCCAATGAATCAAATGACACATACTCGAGTGGAGCCAGAAGCAAAATATACACACGAAAAACAACATGAAACTGGACAAAGCAAGTGTAGAACTCGACAGATCGGCTTTAAACATGAAGTGGTCATGTTTACCACTCACTGCCAGGGACTACATGATGGACCAGCATGCAAGTAAATACACATGAACCAACAGTGCACTAAGAAACTGGAAGCACACAATTTCACATTCCAGATACATCAACAAGTCATGTGATGCACCAAAAGGAGTGAAAATGCGAGCTACCACCCAAGACAGTGTAAAAATGGAAATGAACATGTATAAGTGACCAAGTACAATGCAATATGGGCTAGACAGTAAGTGTCGACCCAGCCTTAACCAAATGTAGTGACAAGCACAACAATGTCCGAGGCTGGAGATATATAATGTAGACTATAACAGGTCTACAATGACCAAAGTGCTATCAAAACTTCAAGTCAGAAACCACAAAGAATGCAGAGAAGTAGTTCAAATTAGGATCCAAGTAGATGAAGTCAAAAAGAAAACATCATCAGATTCAAGTTAAGACTGTGATAACTAAGCCTACAATCGAGCAGGTACACATAAACATAAAAACAATCAACTGGCAATGTCAAGGCATGAACCAACAGAGAGTTCATATGAATGGCCATACATGATGCATCAAGTCGACAAACAATGAAAGAGTTGCAGCAGTTTCGAAGCAAAGAATTGAACATGTTTAGACGTCAACAAAATAAATCGGTAGATTCACAAATACATGATGACCAAGGAACAACGTCAAAGCATTTCCGAGCGTGGTTGCAAGCTCGAACGAAGAAACTGCTGTTAATCGGCAGTTACTAAAATAGTGAACTAATTCAAACGAAGTCACAAGCCTGAATCAGCCACAGTCAGAAACATGACGACCAGAAAAACGAACTGTTCAAATTCACGTGTATCAAGCTGAAAACAACAAGGTATCTAAAGCAACAATCACAACAATGTCGAAAGTACTACCAAAGGCAGTAAACGATATAGCCAAAATCAACCAAAACAACACCGTCAAACTCAGATCAAAAACCATCAAAGCCATGTAAATCAATTCACAAAATCGCATATTTATGAGATTAAATTAGATGTGAGTAATAGCAATTACTCACCTTAGCCACCGAAGAGCACGAATTCGACGTCGCGACATCACGAAGCGAACAGATACACTCGTCAGAAACCCTAACGGCCTTTGCACAGTCGGAGAGACGATCATTGGCGGCTTCTTCGATTTACCCACGCCCTAAGTGGAGGAGACGAGCAAGACAAGCGTGCACTAATTCGATTTGGAATGAAGAAGAACAAACGAGAGGGATTGACGAGCAACCACTAATTTTTGAAGCCCTAGTTTCGAACGAACGAAGAAGAATTTGGGCCGCCATTTATTCTCGTTTTTTCTTCGTTCCAATAATTTTAGGGTTAGTTTCGAGTGAATGAACTGAGATGGGGGATTAGGGTATTTGCCTTACAATTATGCACGGCCTCAAAATAAAATATGGGCCACAATTAAATTTCCACAGCCCACAATTCCTTATAACCATTTTTACAAGAATTTACAACTGATAAAACACTTGACAATTTTTTATAAACGAATGTCAACTCGAATGAAATCGCAATTGTCTAACCAATTAAATCGTCATTTATAAACTGACGCGAAAAACCGGGTTGTTACAGACTCCCCTCCTTAAAGAAATTGTGTCCACGCAATCATAGGGAATAAATGGATAAAAGGTAACAACCAAAAGAGCATGGCAATGTCGAATGTATAAGCAAAGCAAGTGTCAGCGGGGAAGTATTAGATAAGAAATCAAAAGGTTCGACTGCTTCAAATCAAAAGAATCAACATTGTGGGAATCAGGGATCAAAATCAGACGACTAACAAAAGCAAGAACAATCGAGTTCCAGCAACTAAAAGAGAAGGAAAAACAGAGCAGAAATCACATACAGAGCACGAATTGAATGTGAGTAAATCAGATTACTCACTTGAATTGCCAGAGAAAAAGAGACGAAGCTCAAATCTCAAAATCGCAAACATTTACTTATCTCAAACGATAATCAAATCAACAATTTGAATCCCAAATATCGAATTATCACAAGCGATAATCAGAAATCACAAATACTTGATTAATCAAATCGAAAAATATTTAATTATCTCAAACGATAATTAAATTTCACAAATATCTGATTATCAAAAACGGTAATCAGAAATACAAACATTCGATTAATCAAATCGAAAAATATTTAATTATCTCAAACGATAATCAAATTTCACAAATATCTGATTATCAAAAACGATAATCAAATTTCAAATTCAACAATTATTTGATTATAATAAAAAACGATAATTAAATCTCAAATCAGCAAATATTTAATTATCTCAAGCGATAATTAAATCTAAAATCAACAAATATTTAATTATCTGAAGCGATAATTAAATCTCAAATCAGCAAATATTTAATTATCTCAAGCGATAATTAAATCTAAAATCAACAAATATTTAATTATCTGAAGCGATAATTAAATCTCAAATCAGCAAATATTTAATTATCTCAAGCGATAATTAAATCTCAAATCAACAAATATTTAATTATCTGAAGCGATAATTAAATCTCAAATCAGCAAATATTTAATTATCTCAAGCGATAATTAAATCTCAAATCAACAAATATTTAATTATCTGAAGCGATAATTAAATCTCAAATCAGCAAATATTTAATTATCTGAAGCGATAATTAAATCTCAAATCAGCAAATATTTAATTATCTCAAGCGATAATTAAATCTCAAATCAACAAATATTTAATTATCTGAAGCGATAATTAAATCTCAAATCAGCAAATATTTAATTATCTCAAGCGATAATTAAATCTAAAATCAACAAATATTTAATTATCTGAAGCGATAATTAAATCTCAAATCAGCAAATATTTAATTATCTCAAGCGATAATTAAATCTCAAATCAACAATTATTTAATTATCTAAAGCGATAATTAAATCTCAAATCAGCAAATATTTAATTATCTCAAGCGATAATTAAATCTCAAATCAACAAATATTTAATTATCTGAAGCGATAATTAAATCTCAAATCAGCAAATATTTAATTATCTCAAGCGATAATTAAATCTCAAATCAACAATTATTTAATTATCTGAAGCGATAATTAAATCAAAAATCAACAAATATTTAATTATCTAAAGCGATAATTAAAAACAACAAATATCCGATTATCAAAAACGATAATCAGAACTCATATCAACAAATATCTAATTATCACAAGCGATAATTAGAAACAACAAATATCTGATTATCAAAAACGATAATCAGAACTCATATCAACAAATATCTAATTATCACAAGCGATAATTAGAAACAACAAATATCTTATTATCAAAAACGATAATCAGAACTCATATCAACAAATATCTAATTATCACAAGCGATAATTAGAAACAACAAATATCTGATTATCAAAAACGATAATCAGAACTCATATCAACAAATATCTAATTATCACAAGCGATAATTAGAAACAACAAATATTTAATTACCGATACGATAATTAAATCTCATAACATCAGATATCTAATTACCTGCAGATAATTAGAAACAACAAATATCTAAAAATCAATTAAGAAGACTAGAAAATCAACATAAAAGCTTGGATCGATCCCATCAGATGGCGAGTTTTTAATTCGCCGCACGTGCATCTCAGAGTGGCCGAAGCCTACCAAGTACTCAACATAATTTTGGCGCCCTTCAGTTTGACCCGAAGGTCCGCAGAGTGACCCGAAGGTCTAGTACTGGTATTTGACCCGAAGGTCCGCAGAGTGGCCCGAAAGCCCAACAAATGACCCGAAGGTCCGCAGAGTGGCCCGAAAGACCAACAAATGACCCGAAGGTCCAACAAATGACCCGAAGGTCCTCATAGTGGCTCGAAAGCACACAAAATCATCAAATATTTCAATTAACGAGTCCGGAATTAACCGAAATAGCAAACGCACATGTCCCATACCACGTGTTTTACTAAATCGTTTGATTCTCTTCATCGTTTCCTTGAAAGTGCAAAATTGTGTATTTTGTAAAAATACATTTCACATTCTCAAACGGACAAGTCCAGAATTAAGCGAATCAGTAAAAGAAAGGGGTCATAGTCCTCGATTTTGCTGAAACGTTTAAATCGCTTCCTCATTCTTTTGAAAGCGCAAACTGTTAAAATTCCTGAAAGCAATTTTATTTATTTTGCAAAAATAATAGTTCACATTCTCAACTGGACAAGTCCGGAGTTAAGCGAAACAGTAAAAGAAAGGGGTCATAATCCTCGATTTTGCTGAATCTTTTAAGTCGCTTTCTCATCCTTTTGAAAATGCAAACCGTTAAAAATTTATAAAACAATTTTCATTTTTAAAACGAGTTTCCAATCACGTGATTAAAGCAGCAATATTAGTAACAATTTCGATAAGGAAATTGTACTTCTCAAAATACCGTAAAAACGGTCACAAATCAGTATTGCGGAATAACCGCTTGAAAATCCACTTTTAAAACTTGACGGTTACTTAAGCCAAGGTGACAGTAATTTTTAAACGTCAAAATCTCATCAAAATAATTTACATCAAAATGTAATATCAGTGAATTTTCATTCATCAAAACGCCACAAAACACCGTGCTTCAAAATATAGCATTGGTGTAAAATCCCGTTATGAAAATAACGGCAACAAAATACGTTTCATAACCAAGCATCGGTTCAACGTAAAATAAATGCAATAACATGCAATTCAAATTTTTGCACGTACTACAAAATGAAAAAAAGAAATCATTCGAATGTATCTTCAATGAAGATAATTCAAAACAGCAAAAATCTAATCAATAGATGATTAGTACAAAAGAAAGCCAGCGGAAATTTCAACAAAAATCACATAACTGTAATTTTTTCGAATCCTCAATTCGGATTCGAAATTCTCAAAGAAACAAAATAATTACAGCTATGTAAACAACAAATGAAATTCATATCAATTTCGTATTTTGATTTTTAAATCAAAAAGATTGTCAGTTGTACTCAGCGAAGACAGTTTCGCTGTTTCCGCTGCGCACTCTGATAAACAGAACACAATTCAATCAAATCAACAAAACACAGTTTCACTTTTTATTTTTAAATAATGATATTTAAAAACTTGCATCAAAATTTCAAAACTTTAGTTTTGACTCAAATCACAGATAAAACATCGACTAATAGTTGTAACATATGTTCCATCCAAGTTATGTTTTATATTATGTCCATAAACCCCAAGCTCTGATACCAACTGTGACGCCCCACCTCTATGCTCATAATAACAAAGAGTATTAAAAGAAATACTGTCTATTATTACGAAGAATAAGGCTGGATAGGAGCGACCATCCGTAGTTGGCCTTACACTAATATTGGTTATCTCGATAGGAGTGGTATATACTTTTTATTTTTCATCTATTATTTATTTACTCCCATCGACACACTCAATTATCAGTATAAAACAGACTACGATAGTTCAATATAGTTTAGGACATTAGATATAACAATAACACAGATAATATAAATGCGGAACACAGATTAACAAAAATCTCATATATATATAACCGATGTCAGTTACAATATAGTTGACACGATACATATGATACAACTACAACTGTCGACTCTAGAAGTTATATATACAAGTACATTATCAACTAATATACATGAATACATATCATTCTATACAATGACACGACTACTACAAAAGGACAATGACAACTTCAGAAGATGTGAAAAGTCTTCAAATCCCGAACAGCAACTCAAAGAAAGAAATCTACATCCTGAAATAACTCGGGTCTGACCCGAGTATTACATTCAAAAGAAAATAATACACGGGTCAGTCTAATTCAAAATCAGTTATTAATGCACAGAAGCAATAATAATCAATAGCAAATAGACGACAGTCACAGAAATCTCGTATATCCAACTCCTCGATAAGGGAATCGGATAGCGGCAGATATAACACTAATCAGTGTTAAACAACAGATCAACAAATCCAAATCGATATAACACCAAACAGTGTTATACAACAAATCAGCAAATCCAAATCAGAATACAATTTCAAAATGTAGAATTGAACCGACGAAACAATTCAAACAATCAAAACATCAATTAAAATGCTATGTTGTTTTGGCTGCAGTACACGCTCGCGTGCACTGCCTCGCCGCTACAGTGATAAATACCAAAAGATCAACGCATCAAAACAAAAGAAAAACCAATAAAATCAATACGGGGTGGCTGCAGTTCACACACCCGTGCACTGCCTCGCCACGACCGTACGTCGAAACTGCAAAGGTCAAATCACGGCTAACGTGACTCAACACACTGCCAACAATGAAAGGTGACATGCATTAGTAATGTACACATCAAAGTTCAACTTAAAGAGATAGTCGACCAATAGGAACTAGGACTACATGCACATGTCAACAACACAGAAATACATTTCAGAGAAACAGGTGCAGTGATATACACAGTGCACAGTGGCAACAGAACAGGTTGGAATTTACCCCATGAACAAGACTCGAGCGACCAGATTAGCAAGTGGAACTGATCACCCAATGAATCAAATGACACATACTCGAGTGGAGCCAGAAGCAAAATATACACACGAAAAACAACATGAAACTGGACAAAGCAAGTGTAGAACTCGACAGATCGGCTTTAAACATGAAGTGGTCATGTTTACCACTCACTGCCAGGGACTACATGATGGACCAGCATGCAAGTAAATACACATGAACCAACAATGCACTAAGAAACTGGAAGCACACAATTTCACATTCCAGATACATCAACATGTCATGTGATGCACCAAAAGGAGTGAAAATGCGAGCTACCACCCAAGACAGTGTAAAAATGGAAATGAACATGTATAAGTGACCAAGTACAATGCAATATGGGCTAGACAGTAAGTGTCGACCCAGCCTTAACCAAATGTAGTGACAAGCACAACAATGTCCGAGGCTGGAGATATATAATGTAGACTATAACAGGTCTACAATGACCAAAGTGCTATCAAAACTTCAAGTCAGAAACCACAAAGAATGCAGAGAAGTAGTTCAAATTAGGATCCAAGTAGATGAAGTCAAAAAGAAAACATCATCAGATTCAAGTTAAGACTGTGATAACTAAGCCTACAATCGAGCAGGTACACATAAACATAAAAACAATCAACTGGCAATGTCAAGGCATGAACCAACAGAGAGTTCATATGAATGGCCATACATGATGCATCAAGTCGACAAACAATGAAAGAGTTGCAGCAGTTTCGAAGCAAAGAATTGAACATGTTTAGACGTCAACAAAATAAATCGGTAGATTCACAAATACATGATGACCAAGGAACAACGTCAAAGCATTTCCGAGCGTGGTTGCAAGCTCGAACGAAGAAACTGCTGTTAATCGGCAGTTACTAAAATAGTGAACTAATTCAAACGAAGTCACAAGCCTGAATCAGCCACAGTCAGAAACATGACGACCAGAAAAACGAACTGTTCAAATTCACGTGTATCAAGCTGAAAACAACAAGGTATCTAAAGCAACAATCACAACAATGTCAAAAGTACTACCAAAGGCAGTAAACGATATAGCCAAAATCAACCAAAACAACACCGTCAAACTCAGATCAAAAACCATCAAAGCCATGTAAATCAATTCACAAAATCACATATTTATGAGATTAAATTAGATGTGAGTAATAGCAATTACTCACCTTAGCCACCAAAGAGCACGAATTCGACGTCGCGACATCACGAAGCGAACGGATACACTCGTCAGAAACCCTGACGGCCTTTGCACAGTCGGAGAGACGATCATTGGCGGCTTCTTCGATTTACCCACGCCCTAAGTGGAGGAGACGAGCAAGACAAGCGTGCACTAATTCGATTTGGAATGAAGAAGAACAAACGAGAGGGATTGACGAGCAACCACTAATTTTTGAAGCCCTAGTTTCGAACGAACGAAGAAGAATTTGGGCCGCCATTTATTCTCGTTTTTTCTTCGTTCCAATAATTTTAGGGTTAGTTTCGAGTGAATGAACTGAGATGGGGGATTAGGGTATTTGCCTTACAATTATGCACGGCCTCAAAATAAAATATGGGCCACAATTAAATTTCCACAGCCCACAATTCCTTATAACCATTTTTACAAGAATTTACAACTGATAAAACACTTGACAATTTTTTATAAACGAATGTCAACTCGAATGAAATCGCAATTGTCTAACCAATTAAATCGTCATTTATAAACTGACGCGAAAAACCGGGTTGTTACAATTCTGATGACCGAAGACCCACAATAGGCTACTTCATTTATTTAGGTGAAATCCAATATCCTGGTGCTCCAAGAAGCAATCAACAATATCTCGCACAAGTAACGAAGCAGAATATCGAAGCGTTACAAGTGCAACCTGCAGAAGTTATATGGCTTGAATCAGTCATCAACGAAATTGGAGTTCATCTCACAAGGAAGTCGATAATCTGTTGCGCCAACCTAAGTAGAGTATCTCTCTCTGCTTATCCCTTCCTTCATTCATGAACGAAGCATATAGAATCTGTTCTTCGTTCCTGAACAAGTTATTAAGGGAAATTTGGATATAAATCATCTACCAGCAAACCATCAAAGAGCGGATATTCTCACAAAACCACTTTCGAAGAATAATTTTGTGAGATTAAAGTCAGATCTGAAAATTGAAGAAGCAGCCGAAATTTCAGAAGAAAAGAGGAAACCCTTATTATATTTGACAAGGGAAAATAAAGAATGAGTCAAACATCAAATATGTTCTTATATAAATTGTAATAGGGTTACAGGGTCATTTTCAGTAGTAGGTTTTGTACTAACCGAAACAGTATATATACCAAGTAATATGCATCACAGAATGCATGAAATAATATCACTTAATATTTTCTCAATACAAACCACATTTTCTATTAGCAACACCAAAAAGGTACGGAGACAAGGGGTAACCTTGTCGTAGTCCCCGATTGGATGAGATGAATTCTTATGGCACACCATTCAGCAGTAGTGAATAAGTGGGGGTACTTATATATTCATGTATAAGTTTTGTCAAATGGGCAGGAAACACCATTTTATCAAGCATAAAGCATAAAAACTTCCTATTTATTTTGTCACATGCTTTTTCCAAGTCTATTTTGACACAAAATTTTTCCGCCCCTCTCTTATCAAAGTTTTTAATTAATTTATGGGCTAGTACTATATTTTTAGAAATTGATCTATCAAGTATAAAAGCAGATTGAGCATCTGATATCAAATATTTGAGGAACCATTTAATTCTTTCGCAAATTATTTTAGACACTATTTTATATAGGATGTATCATATGCTTATCTTTTTTTGCATCAAAGTAATGAAAGTATGATTTAGGCCTTAAGGAATTTCTCATGTCAAGAAAACTTCCTGAACTGCTTCAATGATGATATTCTTATATTCTTGCCATTGTATCTTGAAATTTTGTGATTTGAATCCATTAGGTCCCGGAGATTTGTCATCTTTTATGGAGAGATTTGCTAAAAGACAATTTGTAATATTGAATTTGTGCTTTATTCAGAATTGATAAAATGTTACATTGTACATCAGTATACTTCTGTATTTATACAAGATACAGAACAAAAGAATAAAGCAAATGGGCTGTGGTACAAGGCCCAAAGTGTTTGGTTACAATATTCGTTAACTGGTTGAGCAGATGCATTATATCCCAAACGAAATAAGTGAATGCGTTATTACGCCCCCTCAAATAAAACTAGGGTTCTATTTTCTCCTCGTCTTCCATGGCGGCAGAGAAAACCCTGAGCTCATCCCTAAATCGATCAAAATTCTTAGTCGAAATAGCCTTCGTCAATACATCAGCTCGCTGATAGAAGGCAGGGATGTGTTGAATATGGAGTTTCCCACTTCCTGTTCGTTCGCAAACGAAATGGAGGTCCACTTCCAAGTGTTTCGTTCTCGAGTGCTGGGTAGGGTTCATAGACAGAGAGATTGCACTCAAGTTGTCAACCCAGATCGTTGGCTTTCGATTTAGCATGAACCCTAATTCTTGAAGTAAGGTTTCGGTCCAGATGATTTCTGCTGTGGTGCTGGCGATGGCCTTGTACTCCGCTTTAGTGCTCGATCTTGAGATGGTGGCTTGCTTTTTCGTGCACCACGAGATGGGATTGCTACCGAGGTAAACGCAATATCCGGTGATAGATCTTCTACCATCCAGATCATTTGCCCAGTCAGAATCACTGTAAGCTTGCAAGTGTAAGTTTTTATTTGATGTGAGCTTTAATCCATGACCAATCGTCCCTTTTAAGTATCGTAGAATACGCTTCACAGCACACCAGTGTTCACTTGTAGGAGCTTGCATGTATTGACAAACTTTGTTTACACTAAAGAAGATATCCGGTCTAGTGATGGTAGCATACTGTAGTGCCCCAACGATACTCCTGTACTGTTTGATGTTTTCAATAGGTTCACCCCTTTCTTTAGATAACTTGAGATTACTTGTCATGGGCGTAGGCAGAGGCTTAGCTTTATCCATGTTTGATCTGACAAGTATGTCTAATATGTATTGTTTTTGCGATAGAATGATGCTTGAGTCTGCATACCTTTGAATGTGAATGCCAAGAAAGTAACTTGCTTCACCCATGCCTTTTATTGCAAATTCCTTATCCAAGTATTTCATGACTAGTTCGATTTCATGTTGGTTGTCTCCTGTGATGAGTATATCATCAACATAAACTAAAATGTAGATGCTGTTTTCCCTTTTCTTTCTTGTATAAAAGGAACTGTCTGACTTGGTGGCAGTGAATCCCAGTTTAACTAAGACACTCTTTAATTTATCATACCAAGCCCTTGAAGCTTGTTTTAAACCATAAATTGCTTTATGTAATTTGCATACTTGATTGATACTTACTTTAGAACTGTAACCTTTTGGCTGCTGCATATACACTTCCTCCATTAATTCTCCATTTAAAAAGGCATTATGCACATCTAATTGCCTTATTCTCCAGTTTTTATGTAAGGCAATGGTTAGTATTATCCTTACTGTTGCAGGTTTAATGACTGGGGAAAAGGTTTCATTGAAGTCAAATCCAAACTGCTGGGTATAATCTTTTGCCAAAAGTCTGGCCTTGTATTTAGTGATCTTACCATCAGCATCACTTTTGATTTTGTTTGTCCATTTGCTTCCTACGATGTTTTTATGTCTTGGTAAATCAGCAAGTGTCCATGTTTTATTTTTAACTAGAGCATTTTACTCTTCATCCATGGCTTTTCTCCATCTTCTGTCTTTTACTGCCTGTTCATATGATGTTGGTTCCACCTCATTGAGTTGAGTGTTTAAAACTTTGGGTTTATAAATCCCACTCTTTGATCTAGTAATCATGGGATGCTGAATAGTAGTTGACTGTGGTTCACAGTATGCTCTTTAGAAATTTCATTTGTTAATTCTCTGCTGATGTGATCTTGCTGTGTGTTTGACTCTTGTTGTTCATCATGTTGAGGATTGCTTGTTATTATTTGCTCAGAATGGTCATTAAGTTCATACCCTGTTGGTTCTATGCCTACTTGAACTTCTGCATTCATCTATTCTGATAAGTCTGATATGTGACTAGTGCTAGCTTTGTTTACATCAGTTCCTTGCATGTGCTTTTCCTTTTCTGCAAAAGGAAAAACATTTTCATTAAAAACAACATGCATTGAAATATAAATTCTGCCTTGATTGTCTAGACATATGTACCCCTTTTGATTATGTGCATATCCTAAAAAGGTGCATTGGCTAGACCTTAGGCTTAATTTATGTTTATTGTATGGTCTGACGCAGGGAAAACACAAGCACCCAAAAGTTCTCAAATATTCATAATTTGGTTTAACACTAAATAATTTCTCAAAAGGACAGACATGGTTTAACACTTTGGTTGGCATTATATTAATGAGATATACTGCTATGGCAAATGCCTCTCTCCAGTATCTCATTGGTAGACTTGCTTGAGACGAAAGTGTTAATCCTGTCTCCACAATGTGCCTGTGTTTTCTCTCAATTAAACCATTCTGTTCAGATGTATGAGGGCATGTAGTCCTATGCACAATTCCTTTTGTACTGAAAAACTCCTTTAGGGGTTTGAATTCACCCCCACCATCTGTTTGTACAATCTTCACACTGCTATTATGTTGTTTTTCAGCACAAGTGATGAAATGTTTCATAGCACTGCATGTATCTGATTTTGCCTTTAAAAAATATATCCATGTATATCTAGTATGTGCATCAATAATTGATAGATAATACCTGTCCCCCTTTGTTGAGTTATGTGGTGAAGGTCCCCACAAGTCAGCTGCCACAAGCTCAAGTGGCCTTTCATAGATAGTTTCAGAATATTGAAAGGGTAATTTGTGACTTTTGCCAATTTGACAATGTGTGCATATTGATAAATTGTGCAAAGGTGAGAAAGAAATTTTATTTTCATTCAATACTTGTTTTACTACATCATAGCTAGGATGTCCCAATTTGCAGTGCCACATGTGAAATACATTATCACATTTATTATGATCCAAACTAGTGTTATTACAACAGACAACATTATTATTACAGATATTCTTTGTTCTCATATGGTTGAACTTGTATAGACCCTGTTCCAGTTTACCCTGTAATAATATGTCTTTACTTAGCATATCTCTGACTATATAGAATTTGGGGTGAAACTCAAAATATACATGATTTTCTTTAGCAAATTGTGAGACATTTATCAAATTCTTTTTGATACTCGGCACTCTTAATAAGTTATTAAGATAGAGTAGCCTTGTACCTTGTATAGTGCCTGTCCCCACATGTGATATATTTGCATTTTCACCATTACCCATAGAGACTAAATTCTTACCATTATAGCTTTTGTTCCCCAAATTGAGATTTTGTAAGTTGTCGGTAATATGATTTGTGGCTCCTGAGTCTGGAAACCAATCCTCTGTGTTGATGTCATCTGTCTTGGCAGCATCATCTGTTGAGTTGTTTGAATTATTTCTTGATTGATGATTGGTTTGTGCCATATTTACTGTTGGTTGCCTGCTTGATTGTGTCTGTTGTGATGGGTTGTAATCTTCTTTGAATCTGAAGTAGCACTTGTTTGCCATGTGACCAAATTTCTCACAGATTTGGCATTTGACTCTATTGTTGTTTGGAAACCTTCCTCTACCCCTGCCCCTTTGACTGTAACCTCCTCTTGGATTCTGGTTGTTTTGATTATTCTTTTGACTTTTGTTCTTTGTGGTTGAAACATAATTTGCTGAATAATCTTCTTGCATAAGCCTTCTCTGTTCTACTCTGCCTTCATGTGCAAGGAGGGCTGAGTAGATATAGTCAAGATCAGGTAGGGTTGGCTATGTGGCAATGAAAGTCACCAGAGATTCATACTATTGATCAAGGCCATTGGTAATAATAAGAATCTGTTCACTGTTTGAGACATTATGGCCTACTGCCTTCAATCTGTCACACAGGTTCTTGATTTTGGCAAGGTATTCTCTCATGCTCATATCAGTCTTTCTTGTATTTTGTAATTCCCTTCTATAGTGCATGATTCTTGCTGCTGACTACGAGTTGAAAATTCTTTCAATAGATGACCATATCTCATATGATGTGTAACATCCAACAAGTTGTGACAGTAGGGTTTGACTGATAGAAGATAGGAGCCAAGATGCAAGCAAGTTATCCTGTTTCTGATACAAAATGTACTCTGGGTTGCCAACTGTATTGCCTTTATCATCAATGATGTTAACTAATGGAATCTCTTTGGTTCCTTTGACGTAATCTTGTAGATCATACCCTCTTAAAGCAATTTCTGCTTGATATTTCCATATGATATTGTTATCCCACCTTTTGGCAAGGCCAGGACACCAAGAAATTGATTGGATTCCAAATATCGCTTGTCGTGAATATCGATGAATTTTGTCTGAGTCCGGATCGAGCTACAAATGATGAGACATGACTAGGAGAGCAAAGGAATCCAACGTTCCAAGTTTCAAGACAATTTGGGTTCATATGCTCAAATTATGATGGATACGAGTTGGAGGGAAAAGCATGTTTTCGTATCCATCAATGACGTGTTTTTCGTATCCATCAGGGGACACTGTTTCGTATCGATAAAGGTGGCCGTGTTTCGAATCCATCAAGTTCGTATCGATGGATTTCGTGTCCATCGATAATTGGTACAACTCGATTCGATTGGCCAAGTGTCTGCTTCGTATCCATCCAGCTCGTGTCCATCATCCGCTTCGCATCGGTAAGTCCCCATGGCTTCGTAACGATCAGGTTGGCAATGTTCGAACCCATCGAGTTCGCATTGGTCAGATTCGTGTCCATCAACGGCTGACGTGTCCCGCAACCATCAGCTGGTGTCTACTTCGTGTCCATCGGACCAGCACTCTTCGTATCCATCAGAGGACCTCACTTCGAATCCATGCCCATTGACTTATTCGTATCCAACAAGTCAACTAACCAGGGTGACGTGTAGTCCATCGAAGCGAACGAGGCAAGATACATGGAATCGAAGCGGTCAACGTGGAGGAAATACAGGATCGAAACGAAGTGCGCGCGCCACATCAACTCAGAAGCACGTGCAGTGATCGACACAATGGGATCGACTCGAAGTCATGGAGTCGAACGGAACTGCCAGCGATGAATGCCATTTCGTATCAACGATATCTCACAATCCACTAATCCAAATCCAATGAGATTTTTAGGGAAGCTTGCATACACACTGAAGAATGTCCCTGCCATATTTCAGGTTAATTGGACATCATCTTGATCGATACGAAATGGATTCGTATCAATCGCAGATCAAGGCCAAACTTTCTGGAAATGGTCGCGTGGGTCCCCTCGCGTGTCAGGCCAAGTCTCCCGAAGTTTGAGTGAAATCTCATCCTCCTACGCCTATAAATAGAGCCCCAGAGCATACAAAAAGGGGGGTTTTTTGGATTCTGAAGCGTCCAGACTCTGCCGGATTGAGATTTGCATCTTATTCCTACTGTTGAATTCGAATTCTGAACTGTAATTCACTGTTCTTCGCTGTAACTACTTGTAATCATCGAAAGAGAATCAATAAAATCATCAAAACTTCATAGTGGACGTAGGCACTACGCCGAAACCACTCTAAATTGCTTGTCATTGCATTTTACGTTCTTGTTTGTTGGAGTTTTTGTTAGATAATCTCTGTTTTACATTTATATTCTTCATTTCATCTCTTCAAATAACTCCCGAAGAGTGTTGTGCCCATTTTTGGTACAAACACTTTGGTGCTTTCACTGAGAAAACCAGCTTTTTCTCCTGCTCCTTGGATCTACCGTCGATACCGGATTGCATAAATCCAAGAGGAAGATCCAAACATCTGATCCAGAATCCTTCCATTCTATTCAGATTTGCATAAAATCTAGGAAAGGACTCCACCACTGAAAATGGTTAGCACAAGAACTAGCGCTACCGCTGTAGAGCAAGAAGGCCGGGATAGACAGAATCCCACACAGCAGCCCTCTTCCAATCAGGACAACACCGCTCACTTGGATCCGTCAGGGCCAGTCACCCGACAAGAGTTCCAAGTGTTGCTACAGGAACTGACTCAAAGCCGACAACAATTGGCTGAGCAGTTGCGCGCCAATGTTGAATTGACCAACCAACTAAACCGCCAAAGCCGCAGAAGGTCCAGGAGGGATGATGTATCCCGCGCGTCTACTGAAAGTTCCGCCTCATCTGATTATCACCACAGGTCTACCCGTCCTCGGTTAGAAGGGAGTCACGCTCAAACTACTGGATATCAACCCGCCTTGACTGTTGGACAGTTAAGGACAGGGCCGTCGACCAGCTTCCAAACAGGACCCTCGACACGAGGAGGCGCGGCTCCACAGTACACCACAGACAACCGTGCTACAACCGCTGCGGTAGAAAAGAGGGTTGATACCCGGAATCCGTCAGAGCCGAACAATCAGCAGCGCGGACATACTCCTGAACCATATGTCCCAGAAGACGCTGAGCCAAGGAGGCGAAACACGGACCGTCGACAGCGCCCGGTCCAAACTCGCACTGTGGAACCCGACCACACCTTAGCTCAGCCTGCCCAGAATGTGCCAGTGTCGGATATCTCGACCATGATACGTCAGATGATTCGCGAGAGTCAGGGGCTCACTAATGACGATTGGGGAATCTCCCGTAGTCATACCCCTTTTACGGACGAGATATTATACGCTGAACCCCCTCGGCAATTCAGGATGCCAACTCTCCCAATGTACGAAGGAAATAGTGACCCGAATCAACATATTTTGAAATATGAATGGTCAATGAGTGCTGCAAGAGCTGACGATGCAGTGAAGTGTAGAAGTTTCCCCATCACTCTGGGGGGAATCGCAACAATGTGGTTTACGAGGCTGCCTCCTAGATCTATCTCTTCGTTTGATCAACTGGCTAAAAGGTTTGTAGAGCAGTTTCGTATGCATGTCGCTAGACCGAAAGACGTTAACACTCTATCTAGTGTTACCCAAGCACATGGAGAGACGCTCAGGCGTTATTTGGAGAGGTTCCACGCAGCATGTGTTGAAATTAGTAATCCCAACGATAACTCGATCTTGATGGCATTAACCAAAGGGATCGATCCCGATTCTGAATTTGGAAATTGGTTAGCCAGGAAACCGCCCGCGTCGTTGGACCGTTTCTACTCCAAAGCCGCTCAATTCTTACGGCAAGAGGACGCGAAACAGTCTAGGAAACAGGACGATGTGAGGCCCAATATTGAGGGAATACAGAGTAACGTAGCGGTTAAGCAGTCCGGTGAGAGTTCCGGAACAGTTCAGCTGAATATACAGAACAAGCAAACCCAGCCGAGAGGCCACAACGGCCAGGATAAGAAGAGAGACCAGAACCGAGGCCCACGACGTAGGGCTCAAATGTTTATCAATTACACGCCGTTGAATACGTCATTGGAGAACGTATACTTACAGACTTGCAACACTGTGCAGTATAAGAAGCCTGCTCCGAAACCCTCGTCGGAGAGACATATCCAAATAGGAAAGTTCTGTAGATTCCATGAAAGCTATGGCCATAATACCAATGAGTGTCGACATTTACAGGACCTCATTGAGAAGTTAATCAGAGAGAGGAAGTTAGATCAGTTTGTGCGAGCGCCGCAGCCTGGTGGAGCGGGCCCCTCGAATCAGAATCGTTCACAAAACCAAGAAAGGCAGGAAGAACCCGCTCGTGCGGGCGGGAGGTTGGTTATCAACAGAATAAGTGGTGGTCCCCACCCAGCAGACAGAAGCTGGGGGGAAATGGAGTCGTATGCTAATTCCACCCGGCATGCGGACTTCGAATGTTGTAGTAACTGTGAAGATGGAACTCCGGCTAAACAATTGAAGATAATGTCTGATGATATCATATTCAGAAGCCGAGACGCTGATAAGGTTGAGGCCCCTACAATTGACCCACTAGTCATATCTTCCCAGGTAGGTCCTGCTTGGATGAAGAGGATCCTGGTTGACAGTGGGAGCTCTGTGGATATCTTGCTTAAACGGGCCTACGACTTAATGAAGATGGAAGCAAAGGATTTAAAACCCTGCCAATCCCGAGTCCACAGTTTTAACGGGAGTGCTACAATACCCATTGGACTAACAGAACTACCGGTGGAATTGGGGGTTGGAGAACGCCGGAGAGTCCGGGTGTTACAGTTTGTTGTTTTAGAGATTGATTCACCTTATAACGCCTTTTTGGGCCGACCGGCCCTTGCTGAGTTCCGGGCGACCATCGCCCCATGGTGTTTGACTCTGAAATTCCCCACCAATCGTGGGATTGGAGTCGTTCAAGGAGATCATGCGACGGGAAGGGCCTGCTATGTTGCTGAGCTGCGCGGGGCGCAGCTAAAGGAGAAGGGAAAGGGCGTAGAGGAATCTCTCTACGTCCGTTCTATTGATGATTGACAATTAGTGCCTGGGCCTCGGCCCGGGCACCACAACCAATTCCTAAAAGACCTTGACCCTAGGGAAAATGAGGATAAAGACGAATCTAAGGATAGTCAAGCTTCTCCGGCCGAACTGACTGTGGACGTCCCAATCAGTGAGGATGATGATTCGAGGATGCTAAAAGTTGGGTCTCAATTGAGCAAGCAGACACAACAGGAATTGGTTGAATTTCTCCAGGCGAATCTCGACGTCTTCGCCTGGACACACTCTGACATGTGCGGGATCTCGCCAAACATTACAAGTCACTCCCTGAATATAGATCCGCGGTATGTCCCGGTCAAGCAGAAAAGGCGCGGTATGGATCCAGAGAGATCTGCCGCCCTTAAGGAGGAGGTTGATAAGTTACAATCGAATGGTTTTATTCGAGACGCCATGTATCCGGAATGGGTGTCCAACCCCGTACTGGTTCGAAAGCCGAACGGAAAATGGAGAACTTGCATCGATTACTCTGACTTAAACAAGGCATGTCCGAAAGATAGTTTCCCACTTCCTCGAATCGACCAGCTCGTAGATTCGACAGCCGGACACGAATTACTATCTTTTATAGATGCTTATTCTAGCTACAATCAAATACCCATGCATTTGCCTGACCAAGAGCATACCAGCTTCGTAACCGATCTAGGACTCTACTGTTACAAAGTCATGCCGTTTGGTCTAAAGAACGCCGAAGCAACATACCAACGCCTGGTCAACCGGATGTTCGCCAACCAGATCGGGAAGACCATGGAGGTTTACGTAGATGACATGCTAGTGAAATCTCGATTCTCCACGGATCACGTCAGAGATTTGGATTTGATGTTTCGCATTCTCCGATAATATGGAATGAAGCTTAACCCATTAAAGTGCCATTTCGGCGTTGCGTTTGGAAAATTCCTCGGATTCATCGTCAACGCTCGAGGGATAGAAGCGAATCCAAAAAAGATCTGGGAAATACTAAACCTGCAAACCCCAGGAACCATAAAACAAGTCCAGAGCCTCAACGGGAAGGTAGCAGCGCTGAGCAGATTCATCTCGAAGTCCACCGATAAATGCATTACTTTCTTCAATCTGATCCGGAAGGGAAAGCGAAACTTTGAATGGACCACGGAATGCGAAGGAGCATTCCGATCGCTGGTTCAGCATCTTTCCACACCACCGATCTTGTCAAAACCAGTTGACCACGAGCAATTGTACCTTTACCTGGTAGTGTTGGAACATGCGATCAGTGCTGCTCTAGTTCGAGAGGAAGACAAAGTGCAAAAACTGGTCTACTATGTTAGTAAACGGCTAACAGGAGCCGAAAGAAACTACCCAAGACTGGAGAAACTGGCTTATTGCCTAGTCATTGCCTCAAGAAAGCTCCGCCCTTACTTCCAAGCTCATCCTCTCACTGTGTATACCGATCAGCCGTTATGACAGGTCCTCACGCGGCCTGAGACGTCTGGTAGGTTACTCAAGTGGAACATTGAACTTAGTCAATTCGACATCACTTACGCTCCGCGGAGAGCCATTCAAGGACAAGTCCTGGCAGATTTCATAGCCGAATTTACAGTTCCAGAGGACTTGCCCGAGACCAGTGAATCCCCTGAATACATCTGGAAGTTGTATACTGATGGTGCGTCAAACGACCGGTGTTCGGGCGCTGGAGTTGTACTTGAAACTCCCGAAGGCAGATCTATATGTTATGCTTTGAAGTTCGATTTTCATGCAACTAATAATGAAGCTGAATATGAATCCCTCTTAACCGGCCTAAAACTTGCCAGAGATTTGAGGATTATCGCTGTGGAAATTTATTGTGATTCACAGTTAGTGGTATGTCAAGTACGGGGAGAATATCAAGCGAGAGATCGAAGGCTGGCTGCTTACTTGGCTCAAGTTCAGAAAGTACCGAATCAGTTTGATTATTATGCCATTTATTATATACCTCGAGAACACAATCAAAAAGCCGATTCATTGGCAAAGTTAGCCAGCACAGGTGAAGCGCAGCAAATGGGACTTGTCCCCGTTAAAACTTTGGCCTCCCCGAGCATCGATCAAATAGAGATGAATTTTGTGTTTGAAATCGCTCCCAGTAGAGAATCATGGATGACTCCGTATCGAAATTACATTGAAAATGGGACGTTGCCTGAGCATAGAAATGAGAAAAGACAAGTTCTACGAAAAGCCTCAAGGTTCATCATTCAAGATGGAGTCATGTACAAAAGAGGTTATTCTGTTCCCCTCCTCCGATGTATCGCACATGATGAAATCAAACGAGTGTTACATGACGTACACGAAGGAGCGTGTGGCGATCACATAGGTGTGCAAGCCCTTGCTAAGAAGATACTACGATATGGGTACTACTGGCCAACAGTGAACCGAGATGCGGCAAACTATGCCAGAAAGTGCGATAGGTGCTAGAAACACGCCCGAATTCCAAGAGCCCCGCCTACCGAGATAACTCAAATGGTTAGTCCCTGGCCATTCGCAATGTGGGGCATCGATATCATCGGCGCTCTACCTCTGGCAAAAGGTGGTGCGAAGTACGCCATCGTCGCCATTGACTACTTTACAATGTGGGTTGAAGCCGAAGCCCTCGCGACCATTACGACAAAGAAAGTGATAAATTTCATGGTTCGCAACATCATCTGTCGATTTGGACTCCCGCATACCATCATCACCGATAACGGAGCCCAATTCGAGAGTGCAGAATTCAAGAATTTCTGTCAACGGTTTCATATTCATAAAAAATTCTCGGCAGTTGCACATCCTCAAGCAAATGGCCAAGTCGAAGCCGTCAATAAAGTTATAAAAGCCATCTTAAAGAAACGACTGGAAAAGGCCGGAGGCAAATGGGTTGACGAACTACTATGGCATTATGGGCTTATCAAACGACTCACAAGACTGTAACCGGGCACACCCCATTTTCCCTATGTTACGGCTCAGAAGCCATTATTCCAGTTGAGACGGAGATGTTTTCCCATCGCGTATCTTACTACGATCCAAAAACGAACGCTATTTTACTCACTGAATCTTTGGACCTACTGAATGAGAAACGGGAAGAGGCTGATTTGAGAGCAGCCGCATATCGAAGTCGAGTCGCCCGATTGTACAATACCAAAGTTCGACCTCGAACCTTTGAGCTCGGCGACCTTGTTCTCAAGAGGATCTATCCAGTTCCTCCGCATATGAAACCGAATTGGGAAGGACCATACGTGATAACGTGAAGACTCGGAGATGGCACATTCAAACTATCGACCGTTGACGGTCTTGATTTGCCAAGGGCTTGGAACAGCGAGAGTCTCCGTCGCTATTACACATGACAGGCTTTATTTATCAATAAAATGCCATCTCTTCGAGCTAGAGCTGAGATTCACTGAATACAATGTACGACATCACGATGCACGGAGAGCTAAGTCCCATCACGTGATGGGATTTATTCAAATAATGAGTGGCTGTGACACAACCGGTCACTCGCTAAGTGAAACCCGAGCTCGGGGGCAAGTCATTACACCAATGCTAAATAGGATCAACACACGACAATCCTGCATTCAATTCCGTGTTCGCAGAGTGCGAAACGGAGTATAAACATTCAACTTCGTGTTCCCAGAGTGCGAAACGGAGTATAAACATTCAACTCCGTGTTCCCAGTGTGCGAAGCGGAGTATAAACATTCGACTCCGCATTCCCAGAGTGCGAAGCGGAGTATAAACATTCGACTCCGCATTCCCAAAGTGCAAAACGGAGTATAAACAATTAACTCTGTGTTCCCAGAGTGCGAAACGGGGTATAAACATTCAACTCCGTGTTCCCAGTGTGCGAAGCGGAGTATAAACATTCAACTCTGCATTCCCAGAGTGCGAAGCGGAGTATAAACATTCGACTCCGCATTCCCAGAGTGCGAAACGGAGTATAAACAATCGACTCTGTATTCCCAGTGTGCGAAACGGAGTATAAATATTCAACTCCGCATTCCCAGAGTGCGAAACGGAGTATAAACATTCAACTCTGTGTTCCCAGTGTGCGAAGCGGAGTATAAACATTCGACTCCGCATTCCCAGAGTGCAAAGCGGAGTATAAACATTCGACTCCGCATTCCCAGAGTGCGAAACGGAGTATAAACAATCGACTCTGTATTCCCAGTGTGCGAAGCGGAGTATAAATATTCAACTCCGCATTCCTAGAGTGCGAAACGGAGTATAACATTCAACTCCGAACTCCCGAAGCGCGAGTCAGAGTGTGGACACTAACTCCAATTTCTTAGGATATGAATTGAAGTACTAACGTCAATTTTAAAGTTCCCAGAACGTGAACAACCGCTCATGAGATGACTTGTATCCCCAGAGTGTGGATGACATTATTCATAAGGAAACAAGAGTGGTTCGCTCACTCGATCCTCACTCCTTGCGATCGCAAGCTGATCATCATAACTTATCCCTGGAACTGGGGGCAGGTTCAAGTGGTTAACCACTACCCGAAACTGCATAATGCCAAGTCCGATTCAATCTCCGATCATAACTCAAGTCCGAGATTTCCAGACTTGGCAGACAAAACGAGCTAAGCTTATACGTTAAAATAATGCAAGTACACCGGATTGAAGTTCGAACACTGCAGTATTCAAGCGTAAAAGGAATTTAAGTTGAAACAAGAAAACAAAATTTTATTTCAACTAATCAAAAGCAGTGGTCCATACACGAGCCTTTCAAAGATATTCCTACTAGCAGGGGCCGAACCCGCATCTAAACACGGCCTACAAAAAGGAGTAAGATAGCGAAATTCCTGACTGCAAAAAAGGAAAACACATGCCTAAAATAAAAAAGAAAAGTCCATCTAATCTTTCTGTCTCCTTAGCTTCTTCTTCTTCGAAGAACTACTGGAGCCGCCGGTGATCTTTCGTTTAGAGCCTTTCTCCTTAGGCAAGCTTCCCTCGGACGGAGGCATGATGTCAACATCATCCTCCGAGCTGGAATCTATGGGGATGCTTCCCGCAGGAGGGGTTAGAAGAACAGGATCTACATCCGGGGGCGGAACTGGCACACTAGTATCAACGAGCGTGCCCCCGGGAGATACAATCATAAGAGGAGTAGGGCACTGCGCTGCCGCTTCGCAATCTAAGCTGCCACCATGCGCCGCTGCCACCATCTCGGCATTAATCTCAGCCAACATCATTGCTTCTCGTTGTGCTCTGACCTCACTATGAGTCGTAGTGGTCTGAGTTGAAATATCAGAAGCAGACGAGAACCCGCCCAGGCCGAATGGTAAGTCTGCAAAGGGATCACTCTACGGCCAAGGAGCTCATTTATCATCTGTTCATCGAAAGAGAGTGAGCTCCCCTGCGTTACTTCGACCGGTGCTATTGTTACAACGGAGGTCGCCTCAGAGATGATGGCCTCCGGCACTTGGCATGGTCCCTGGGCTGCGGGAGGCACAGCTGGTGCAGCTTCAGTCACTGATCAAAGAGGTAGAAACATTTTGTTAGTATAAACTTCTATTCAAGCTCTTCAGTCCAAATATACAAGGACTTAGTTCAGAGTACCTTCCTCGGGTTGGCTCAAGGTCGTCTGAACGATTTCAGAAGGATGCTCCTTAATAGGAGACAGATGTGGTCGGTCAGGATCATATGCCGGTATAGGCTGGGAATCGATCACCGGAGTTGGCTCAGATTGAGATGACACGACAATCTCAGAACTCGTGATATGGTGCACAGCACCAGAGCTTTCTCTGACTTCCTGAGGCTGGGCGCCAAGCCTCTCCTTCTCGTGAGAAATCATGGAACCATGGAGAACTTTCTTCTCGTCATCATTGAGTATGCGATTCTCCAGCTCGAATTCGTCGATTGCTTCATCAGGGTGCCCAGATTTCTCCTCTTCGACTAGTAGGTTCCAGGCATTGTAGAGATGTGTTGGGTAATCATCGAGCCATGTCAGATCTCGGTGCCTTAGCACGTTGGCATTGTAGGTAACAAGTAGCTCTTCTACCTCGGCCTCAATCCTGGTCTCCGCCTGTCGTACCTTCTCGTCAACCCCAGCTTCAGTTTCATGGACTTTTTCCATAGCCGCTTCCTTCTCCTTCCGGAGCACCACCGCCTGATCATAGGCCTCCTGAGTAGAAACATTGGCCGCATCCTTCTCCCTCGCCATATCGGAGAATATTGATTTCAACTCATTAAGCTCCTTAAGAGCGGCGTCCCTCTTGGCGGTAATGGTGGTGTTCCCATGACCCATATCTTCGATGGCGGTATAGTGCTCTTGTTTCATTTTGGTCATGGCCGAGTTTACTTCATCGACCTTTTTCAGGGCTTCCATTTCAGATTTACGGGAAGACTCAGCCTCCGCGTTGAGCACTTTCACGATTCGGTCTTTTTGACCCAACTCCTTCTCAAGCTTTTCAATGGCGACAGCCCGATCAAATGCTACTCTGGACGCTTTCCTCGCGGCCCTTGCCCACTCCTTATACTGAAAAAATATGTCCGCGACATAATCATGGATAGTGTTTTCAGCTGATGGCGGAATTCTCTTCAAATGTGGAGGAAAGACATAACCGTCAAAGCAGATATCGGGGAATTCCTTCCTCATCTACGCCAATTTAAGTGCTCCTTCCCCGGTTGGATCAGTCGCGACCGGTACAGTAGTTGAGGAGGTGGCTATTTCAGTCCCACGTGAAGGATCGGGCCTCGGCGCTTGAGAAGGCGGCTTAGGCCGTGAAGTCTCGAGAGGGCGTGTCACCAGAGCTGTGGGCGGTACAAAGGTTCTAGGCAGAGGAGAGCGGGATCGAGACCGGCGTACGTATCCCCTATCTCTGTCCGACTTCTCCTAACCAGAATGCCCTGAATCATAGTCTCTATCTCCCTCTTTCCTGCGTGGCTCATAGTAACGGCACTTGTTGCGCAAACTGCCCTGCACAGAACCTCGTCCAAACATCGTACCTGAAAAATAAAATACGGAAAATCAATAACCGTTTATGATATACTGCTTACAGTTAGAAAACTGTGTTGTGCCGTGAAGAGTGTGTGGATGTGTAACCCCCCAGACCAACCGGAAGTTTCGACCACGCTGGTAGTAAGGGACTCGCTAACATCGAAAGTATGTAGCGTTTCATCCAACCCGGCATCATGATGTGTGAACGCAAGGTCCGGAATCGGAAGGTCAGCGAGCCCTTCGAAGGAGCTTTCCGTCTGCAAGGGGGATGGTTCTGAGATTCTAACTCCAGAAAGGGGGCAGTTTGTGACTACGGACTTCTGTCTCCCTGATTTAGACCGTTTAGAAGCCACTGCCTTGACTTTTCTTTTTTCATCGGAATCCGGGGTCCCGTCGGTAGGCTCGACCAACGGCTCCTCATCGGTATGAGTTCTTTCGGAGTCAGGTTCTTCGATTATAACGACTTTGGGTTTCTTCCGCTTGACTTTTTCTCTGGAGACAGTCTTTAGCGCGCCATCGAGCCTTATGCTCTGTCTCCGCCTAATCAACACGAGAATTCTGAGATTCCAGTCCGTCAACAACAATTCAATATTCCTCTCTTCACTTGGAATTTCTTGAAGGACACAGACTATCTCTTTATAGTAACCGCCTTCAGGTCGCTGGATTATTGCTGGAAGAAAAGAAATGGAAAATATGAGTTCAATCTCATTCATGAATTGCCCTGTCAACTACTTAGGGAAGAGACGACACTCACGTCTGAACAGCCATCTTTTGGCAAACCCCGGGGGACATCGGATATAGAACCACTTCGACTTGAAGTAGCTAAGTCTAGTCCACGACCCCATGACCACTTGGCAGTTTCTTACAGACTCCAAGAATGTGAAAGATGGACTGTCAGTTCGGCTTTTAAAATTGAACAAATATCTAATGTCGGTCATACGAGGAGGCCGATAAAGGTACTCCATGAAAGCAATGAACAAGCTGTTGAGTGAAGCATATCCATTCGGGTGTAGCTGAGATGGAGCGATCCCCAAATAAGCCAACACTTCTCTTATATATTCATTAAACAGAGGAAGTGTCCCGGCTGCGCACGCATGTCGATCGAATGCTGTATATCCCTCCGGGGGATTATGCGGTCTGTCGTCTGGTCCCGACAATAACACGTCGTTTAACGACAGACCGTGCCTTAAGCATATCCTCCCAAGCATATCTTCGGAAACATTTGACGGGATCGAGTTAGGTGGACTATTGATGAAGGACGCGTCAGGCAACTCGTCCGGAGCTGGACCGACGGCTTCGGCCTCGATGTCCGGTATTACAAGTCTGGGAGGGGTCAAATGCTGAGTTTCTTGCTGCTGCGAACTTGACGGTTCCATAACTAGCTAACTCACGAGAAACCATCATTAGATAATAAAAAGCCCGTGCATTCCCCAGTGTAAAGTGTATGAATGAGTTGTGCAGTGCAAGTGTTGTGCATGATTTGAGCAAATTCTGTAGAATTAAAGGAAATATGCAAAAGACAAAACTTTGAAAGTCAGACCAGAAGTGACCGTCATTGCTGACCGTCGCAACTGCGCCATCCGAATACTAACGATCGATTCAAGTTAAAGTTCATTTATACTTTTTGTTTTTGTTGAATAGCAGTTCCATCGACGAGCTTCGAAAGGCAGTCAAGTATACAGTTCTGTAATCAAGTTCAGTCATGCAAGGCAGAAGCTCGTCGGAGTCAAGTATTTGGGTGTTCAAAATTTCTCTAAGTTCGTCAAAATTTAGGTTGGAATCGATCGTCGCATTTCATTTTCGTATCGAGTCAGGGGAGTCATGCATTACGAACCGGCTGTGTTCGAATCGATACATTCAAATCGATCGTCTCAGAATAGGAGATACGCTCATATCGATCAAGCTGGAATGAGAGTATTTTGTGTCGATCGGGTTTGACTCGATACATTCGTATCGGTCAAGCTGGGATGAGAGTGCTTCGTATCGATCAAATTCGAATCGATACGAATCGTGTCGATCGAAGGCAAATCGATTCGCATCGATCAAATTCGCCAATTTCGCATCGATCTGATAACAATGGCTTCGCATCGATCGCCGCTCTCGTCCCCCTAACGATACGAACGTATGCTATCTAGATCGATTCGAATAATCCCATTTCAGGTCAACACGATACGAAGCAAAGATGATTTCCTCCGCATCTCCTTCTTCCCCAAAGGATCTCAATTCCATGACCACACTCCTTCCCCCAATCTCGTTTCCTCTCGTCCAGATCTCAAATTCATCAAAACTGGTCGTAAATGCAAGAAGGATGATTGGGATTTCGAGTTTCGTCATTATTAACATGATTCTATCCATTAATTACCTGATTGTTGTGATTACGCTCAAAGGATCGAAGGTTTGATTCGATTCGGAAAAAAAGGGTAGTTCTTTCTCTCAGACTATCGGTACGAAAGTAAAAAGAAAAAGAACAGAGAGCAACAGTAAAAATAGAAGGTAAAAAAAGTAAAAAGTGATGAAGTCCCAGGTATTATATGGAGCCTAAGGTAGAACCGAGTCGAATCGACTCCCAGTCAACCTGACCGGTCGCAACCAGTCAAACAGCGCATCGAAAGGAAGGCTCGTTTCGAATCCACCAGACTTCATCGATTCGAAGCGCACAGGGAAGCCACCTGAAGACGATGAACTCCATCGAATCGAAGCATCCGTTTTATGAGCCATCAAGTTACAACAAAGCAGATTTATCGATACGAAGACAGTATTCGTATCTGTCAGAATCCATCGATACGGATAATCATTTCGTATCCATCAATTCAGCCCGCATCGATACGAAAAAATACTTTCCAACTTTTTGCATCGATTCATGGGAGGATCGATACAAGAGGATAGTCAAAAACAATCATCAAATGTCGTTTCAACTCAGATTTCAAATCAGTTCGGAAGAGAATCAAGGCGAAATTCAATAACGAGCTAAACTGGCAACGACTCGCGAACTTGCAGCTTTTCAAAGTACGTCATGTTTTCACAAGACGTACTTTGGGGGGCAAATGTTATCCCGCCTTTTGGCAAGGCCAGGACACCAAGAAATTGATTGGATTCCAAATATCGCTTGTCGTGAATATCGATGAATTTTGTCTGAGTCCGGATCGAGCTACAAATGATGAGACATGACTAGGAGAGAAAAGGAAGCCAACGTTCCAAGTTTCAAGACAATCTGGGTTCATATGCTCAAATTATGATGGATACGAGTTGGAGGGAAAAGCATGTTTTCGTATCCATCAATGACGTGTTTTTCGTATCCATCAGGGGACACTGTTTCGTATCGATAAAGGTGGCCGTGTTTCGAATCCATCAAGTTCGTATCGATGGATTTTGTGTCCATCGATAATTGGTACAACTCGATTCGATTGGCCGAGTGTTTGCTTCGTATCCATCAGCTTGTGTCCATCATCCGCTTCGCATCGGCAAGTCCCCATGGCTTCGTAACGATCAGGTTGGCAACGTTCGAACCCATCGAGTTCGCATTGGTTAGATTCGTGTCCATCAACGGCTGACGTGTCTCGCAACCATCAGCTGGTGTCTACTTCGTGTCCATCGGACCAGCACTCTTCGTATCCATCAGAGGACCTTACTTCGAATCCATACCCATTGACTTATTCGTATCCAACAAGTCAACTAACCAGGGTGACGTGTAGTCCATCGAAGCGAACGAGGCGAGATACATGGAATCGAAGCGGTCAACGCGGAGGAAATACTGGATCGAAACAAAGTGCGCGCGCCACATCATCTCAGAAGCACGTGCAATGATCGACACGATGGGATCGACTCGAAGTCATGGAGTCGAACGGAACTGCCAGCGATGAATGCCATTTCGTATCAACGATATCTCACAATCCACTGATCCAAATCCAATGAGATTTTCAGGGAAGCTTGCATACACACTGAAGAATGTCCCTGCCAAATTTCAGGTTAATTGGACATCATCTTGATCGATACGAAATGGATTCGTATCAATCGCAGATCGAGGCGAAACTTTCTGGAAATGGTCGCGTGGGTCCCCTCACGTGCCAGGCCAAGTCTCCCGAAGTTTGAGTGAAATCTCAGCCTCCTACGCCTATAAATAGAGCCCCAGAGCATACAGAAGGGGGGGTTTTTGGATTTTGAAGCGTCCAGACTCTGCCGGATTGAGATTTGCATCTTATTCCTACCGTTGAATTCGAATTCTGAACTGTAATTCACTGTTCTTCGCTGTAACTGCTTGTAATCATCGAAAGAGAATCAATAAAATCATCAAAACTTCATAGTGGACGTAGGCACTACGCCGAACCACTCTAAATTGATTGTCTTTGCATTTTACGTTCTTATTTGTTGGATTTTTTGTTAGATAATCTCTGTTTTACATTTATATTCTTCATTTCATCTCTTCAAATAACTTCCGAAGAGTGTTGTGCCCATTTTTGGTACAAACGGATATAATTGTCTTCATCTAATAGGGTGTTTATTGTTTGATTTTTAGGCCTGATCAAGACAGAATTGGATTTCTGATTATCTGTGGATCTGTTCTCAGTGTTTGCTGAAGTAACATCCTCATCTTCGAGGGCCATGGTGGATCAAGAATTTTGGAGAATCTGATTTCTTGGTGGATCAAGAATTTGGAGAATCTGATTTCTTGATCAAGAAACCAAATCTGGTAGCCAAGCAATGTCCCAAAAATGATAGAAAAGAAGGTGCAGTGGGGAAAACTGATATATGTATTACTGTTTTATCGAAAAACAGTAATATATATACATGAACTAATGTACCTTCAGATGGCTGAGTCGGAAAAGTGCAACCAGAGGTAGAAGTGATGATCTTGAATCTGATCTGCCTCTAGGATGGCACAGTGGGAGGAAAACTGAAGAACACGATCACTATAATGATCTTGAGAAGGGTAGACTCCCCTATGATGATAATATTCTGAGGGGTGAAATGATCTCAAAAAGAGAGATCTGCCGTTTGGCAATGATGCTCTGATACCATAAAAGACAATTTGTAATATTGAATTTGTGCTTTATTCAAAATTGATAAAATGTTACATTGTACATCAGTATACTTCTGTATTTATACAAGATACAGAACAAAAGAATAAAGCAAATGGGCTGTGGTACAAGGCCCAAAGTGTTTGGTTACAATATTCGTTAACCGGTTGAGCAGATGCATTATATCCCAAACAAAATAAGTGAATGCGTTATTATTTGCATCCTTTATCTCTTGTGCTGATACTGGTTGAGGCAGATATTCTCTTCCCTATTTATTAATTCTGAGTCTGCAGTTAATATCTACTTGAGCGGGAGTATCTTATGTGCCATTGTATAAGTCTATGTAATAAGTAATTGCTTCATCTTCTATTTTCAAGTAGTCATAAATAACTTCTCCATGCTGATTTAAAAGAGCTTGTATATCGTTTCGGTATTTCCTCATTGACATTTTAGCAAAGAAGAACCTCGAATTCTTATCACCATGCAATAGCCAGTTGACTTTAGATTGTTGAGTATAGTTAGAGTAGTGGACATTCATCATGTTCCGTAGTTTCATGTTCAACAGATCATTTCCTCATACACCTGATCATCAGTAGGATTTTGGTCAACTTGCAGCAATAGGTTATTGAATTCTACTTCAAGTGATGTAATAGTTTTATCAGTTCTTTCTCTAGTACGATTCCAAGATTTAAGCTCCATCTTTGTTGACTTTAATTTATAGATAAGGTTGTATATCTTGCCAACCCATGTAGAGTTCTGCATTACCTTATCTACTGCTTCTATATATCCATCTTGAGTGGGCCATGTGTTGCTAAACCTAAATGGTTTACCTTTAATGTCAGTAGCTTTATGAAAGGTAGTAAGTAGAGGAGTGTGATCACGTAGATTTGTAGGGAGTGCAATAGTTTTAAGCTCGTTGAAAGTTGATAGCATCTTTTAGTAGTACTTCGTCTATGTGTTTTGCCATATATTTTCTTCGACGAGTGAATTTAAAACCACAAATGGTTGCTTCGACTAACACACTCCGAATTGTGCAATTCATAAATCCTTTTATTTGTGAAAAGGGAATTTGCCTACCACCCTCTTTATCCTTGAAGTTAAGCATATTATTAAATCTCCTGATAATAACCATGCTTTGTCTATGTTTTTAGAGCCTGTAATCATTGAATTCCACAATGATACCCTTTCTGTATATAAAATTCTTGCATATACAACTGTAACATACATTTAAAAGCCACCATCATTAGTAAGTAAATACGTAATATGTTGATCACTGCTAGTGATAACTGATACACTCCAAATTTCCTTGTTGTAATGACTGAGAATTTTGCATTATTCCCAGTCGTATGTACACAGGTTCAAGATGTTTGGAGTTTTTCGGTAAAGTAGGAAATTCTAGTAATGGATAATTTTGTTTCTAGCAAGCCAACAAAATTTGGCTAGTATTTGAGTAGGAATTGAATGATATGTGCCATTTTCTTATTATCATTCATTCCCCTCACATTCCATGTAATCATTGTCATTTAAGTTTGGTTATGCTCCATATTTGTCTTTTAGGAGGAGCTTGATTAATTTGTTCACCTGGCAGTGCTGCTGTAGTTTGCTGTGCAATTTCATTAACGTATGCTTCATTTTGTTCCAACATGTGTTGTACATCAAATCTTTTTGGAGGTTCTGCTTCTTCTTGAATAGTAGCTGCTATATTGTTAATTATGATTGTCTCCTGAAATTCATCAATAGTAGGCTTGAATTCTTCCTTATCTTTTGCATTAGATGTTTCATTGATATCAACATTTATGTGTTTGTGTGTAAGTTTTGTCTGCAGGTAACCTTCTGTTATTGTGCACATGTATATGATGGTTTTGCACGTTTGTTCTCCGTTGTATTTTCTTGTGATTCAGTTGTATTTCTATAGCAAATGTTTATAGCTTGTAGATGCATCTACCTTGATGCAGCCCAGCCTGATAATTTAGGTCGCAAACGACCTAACGATGGGATAAGACGCTTAAGCGACCTAGTAAGCTCAGAAACTCCGGTCTGCGACCTAGCGAGTCAAGTCATCTGCATTAAGTCGCCTACATTACAGAATAGAGATCTAACAAATTGGTTTGCGAACGAGTTACGACCTAACAAGATAGGTCGCTCCAATATGCAGATAGGTCGCTCCAATATGCCGCTTAATTTAGGTCGCGAACGACCTTCCGTCCTTAGGTCGCGAGAAGCATTAAGTCACTCAGGACGTACGAGCGAGCTACGACCTATACTAGGTCGCTCACATATAACACTTCATGTTAGGTCGCTCAAGGGCTTAAACCGTTCATCGCTTAGGTCGCTGAAGATGTTATTCCTTAGGTCGCAAGAAGTTATGTCACTCTTTCTTATGTTGCTATCTTCTTTATGTCGCTACCGTGTTTCTTATATCGCTCCTGCCTTGAGTCGCTCGACCATAGGCCGCATCAATCTTAGGTCGCTCAAGCTTAGCTCGCTCAACTCCTTATGTCGCTCGTCCTATAGGTCGCATAAGGCATTCCAGAAGTTGATTCTCCTTATGTCGCTGAAGCTTATGCCGCGTGGTGTTGTAGTTTTAGGTTGTTATGTTGTCATATGTTGTGTGTTGTATATATTAAGTCGCTTGATGTGTGTTGTAACGTGTTTCCTTATGTCGCTTTGTTTTTTAAAACGCAGGTATGTTTGTATGTGTAAGTCTTAGGTCGCACATGATGTTAGGTCGTTAACGACCTATGTTAGGTCGCGTGTGTCTTGAGTCGTGTGAAGTGTTGTGATGTAACCCTATAAATAGGGATGTTGTGTCATTGTAATAGTAAGTTGATTTTGAATAAAACTTTGTTTGTGTGCTTTGTGCCACTTCTCAAATTGGTAGTTGAGTGTGATCTCCTATCTCCACCTTCGGCATTCGAGTGCGCTCGAATCAAGATTAACGGAATCTAGTGCGCTATATCAACGTTCGAAGAATCGTAGATCTTCTTTCACGGCATCGTGCGCGATCAACGTGACGAAGATAGCTAGAATCCGGTATAATTGAGATCAACGGATTTGGACGTTTGGTATTTTCAATCCACCGATTGCTATTTTCACCGTTTCATCACCGTTATGACTTTCCATAAACTACCTAAAAATTAGACTTTTGCTCCCTTTAAAATTATAAGGATTATATCTTTTATTTCTATTGAAACATATAATGCAAACTACGGAGAAGGACATCCGTACTTTACACATCCTTTTCATTTCTGTATATTCCTTATTATTCCGAACGATGCACTTTTTATACAACAGCCGATGAAAATTTATATGGAAATAGGTACAACTAAATTGTACCTTCAAAGCTCCCAATAAGTTAAAACATAAAAATTTACATTTCAAGTAAAATTACGGCATTCCAAATGATTGCTAAACAATTTACTATCCAATTAACATAGATCTGGAATAAACTTCACAATCTTATCATCATACTTTAAAATATTAAGGGAACTAATTTCCAAAATTTCCATATTATGGTGTATATATCATTCCATCACAATTACATAACTTATAGAATATGTAGGCGAGGTTTCAATTAAATACATTTATTTTAAGCCTACAACTCAACAGATCTTGCATAAACATAATAATTAAATAAAATTCAATGGTATACATTTCAATTTTATATATAAATCATATAATTTTCCACTCACCTTTTTAGCTTTCCAAACCTTCCAAATCCGAGTTCATCCCTTTCATCGACTCATTTTTCCTTTCCAATCCAAAAATATGTATAACAGTATATATACATACCTTATTTTCACACATATATATATATATATATATATATATATATACAAGTATGGTGGCACGTCCGTTGGACGTGTGCAAAAAAGGAAGTGACGTATTTTGTCTTTGTTATAATTATGATATTGTGAGAGATTGTAGTAATGTTTTCGTTAATTACGGAAAAAAAGAGGAAGAGGATATACATAATTGCATTGCTATGCACGTGCTATAAGAAACAGGTATTAAAAACTCATCTGTGATATTTCTTTTTGGAATTTACAACATGATGTTGAATTATACGTAATGTTGTAAACGTATGTAATGCGACAACAGTTTTGTGAGTGTGTAAACTTTACTTCTTGATGAGTATATTTCACAAATTACGGATAAATTCACGAAGGCAAACCATATGCCTGTATGCATGCGGAAGGAATAATGCAAGCATGCAAGCAAATATATAAGCGAGGTGAAATATGGACTTAACAGTGAATAAAAGAATGAGGACATGGGAAGAAAGGGTGAATACATGCGGAAATAATTACCTAGTGACATTAATATTGTTAAAACCGAAGTCATCTACGTACAACAGTTATATACACACGGAAGTATATAGCCTAGTCACTAAATAGTTTTCCATGTATCACGCAAGTCCAGATGGCATGCAGGCAAAAATATATATTAACAGCTCACCAATTAGAATTGCAGCATGAAAAGGTGTACATTAACAGTTGAATGATGTCTTGAATGAATAAGCTTATAATCAATTATGTGAAAATGGTGCACATAAGACATAACTGAAAGCTAAGTTGGCAAGACATGACACAACCGGATATTTCTAAACCAATTTAATGCAATAATGTAATTTCGATTTGAACTGGGTTCCGAAAGCAAAATGAAGCATACGATATCCTCAATATTTATTTTTAATTCTGGTGTTATACAATCATGAACTGCATTCATCTTGTTTACAAAAGAGCATAAAGACATACAGAGCAAACAAAATAATATCGAATAGACATTACGTTCAAAAAACCAACCAAGTCACTGCCTTTATTTTCCAAAACATCCTGTACTGAACATGACGCGAAGCGCTTCCGTTTCATATGTCATAAAACTTGAAAGTGCTCTCATTTGGTATCTGAAAAGAAAAGGCATGTTTACATAATGTAATTAAATTTCAACGTAACATTAATTGTAAATCAAACATATATTTCATATTTTAATATGTGTAATAAAGTTTACATCAATCATGAAGAAATTAGTTACATATTTCATAGCGAACCCATGTAGATATTCAACACAATATATGTTTATGGTAATATGTGTATACATATGTGAACTGAAAATAACATGTCAAACAACCTAATCCAATAATTGTTTTTCTAGTTTAATAAAAGAAATATAAAGTTGTACGAATAAAATTAGAATAAGGGAGTTCATGAATAAATATGCATGTTACTAAAAGAGTTATGTTTCAATTTACAATGTATATTTAGTAAAGTAGTGAGGCACAAACTCTGCAGTCATAAGACCAATGGTGCATTCCATGTGCAATACTTGTTCATTTGAACCTCATAACTTAACTAAGCAGTGAAATAAAACCAATTTTTAACCAAAAAAAATATTTACTCATATGAATCATGAGATATGTCAAATTTAACAATATAAGCAAAGACAGCCATTTTGTATGTACATCGGTCTTCTTCAGTATTGTACAATATCCGTCATATGCTTACTTAAGAATATAAGTTACAACACATTATGAAGTTAGTAAATAAGAAAAGTACTAAAAGATGAAGTTTAAGATTCGATTTTTTCATGTTTTTCTTAATATAACTAATAAAAAACTATAACGCTAGTCCACCTAACAGTTAAACCTTTTTTTTCTGAATACTCATCAAAAGTATTTTGGATAAATATAGTAGGTTCAATATAATTATAAACAGTTTTTAGAAGAAAATTTAGGCATCTATGACCTAATCAAACACTACAAAATCATAGAAAATACAAATTAATACATACCGGAAATATATAGAGATATAATACTTGGCTTTGAACATCGCCTCTTTAGTAATTCCTCCTTTTCCTTTTTGGTAGTGTCCTTTTATCTCTTACTCTACTTTCACCGATGTCGATGTTTCATGAATTGGAAATTCCAACTACAAATTATAGATTTATTTAATTGCTTTATCAATAGAAGTTGTTCGCCATTAACATCGATTATACAATTGTAAATAAAAGAGGAAGATGGATTTAGTGGTATGTGGTAATAGATAACAGATGAGACAAAGATATTTTACTCACCAAGTACTTTATCTATACATATGAAAAAATAACTCTATATTAAAAATTTATACAATAACAATATCATGGATCTCTTACGCATTCAAAAGGCTTTAGATAGATGATTAAAATGATGATAATAGTAGTATCAGTACTAATTTTTCTGTACATAAAAGGGGTGACACTAACCACTTTGCAAAATGTCCCTCTTGTTTGTAATATTCAGCAATTATTGAGGTTAGCCTCCCATCCTTGGCAGCATAATTCTTTATTTTCTCCCAATAGTGGCACTAAATCCTGAATGAGAAGCAACAAAGACATGGAATAGTAATTCTCAGTGGCTTGACAATATTAATTGCATTACTGAGTTCATTGATAATATATTGGTAAGTTTGATGTGTTTCGAGAGGCAGGTTTTACCGTAATTGCAAAGATTCGAAATGATTACTAATGTCATTATAATATAATTTTAGTGTTGGCACAGAAGTGTCCACCTCTTGATAAGTATTAACTAATAATTTGAGCATTGTTTAAAAATATAAAATTGTTGTAATTTAAATTCATGCAATGTCTTTATTCCAAAAAATGATGTACCTTTATTCAAACTCTGGTGTCAACGGCCTTGTTTAATCCATGTCTTTAACGCGTCTGGGCCCAAATCTCATTTTTATTTCTTCTTTGCAATCAAAGAGTAAAACATATGAATATTAAATTAAAAATTTAAGCAAAAAAGTGTAGAACATAAGCACATAATTGAATTAGTCTCTCTTGGAAAACAATGTGCACACATAAACTTCTACCGTATAGTAGTAAGTCATGTACATGAATATTGAAATTTTAACCAAGATTCCATTAAGTAGATGAGTTCATACATATAAACAGTTTGTAAAGAAACCGAAACAATCTTGTCTCGGTAGTGTCATTTCACCAATTTGGCCATCCTTGAGCTTTTGAATACCTCACCTCTTGCAACTCCTATCTCATACGTCATTTCTATTTGTAAACGTCTAATTAAAAATGAGTCCATGGAGAAGAACAGCAACTAAAATATTAGTGACATTGAGGAGATTGCATATACAAAAGGTGAAACCCAATGTACTTTTATACTTCAAGCATTATGTATGTTGCTACTTTCTTCTATTGCACTTTTTATCTTCTTTACAGCTTATAACACATTAAAAGGCAAAGTATATAAGTCGGTAATGTTATATTGAGAATTGCATTGTTCAAAGAGGTTCGTAAAAATAATTTAGAAACACAAAAGTACATGAAATGTAAGTACATAATACTTGTGAATTATATATAAAAAGAGAGGAAATAAGTCTATTTAGAATGAACAATCACATACCATCCTTCTCTAACTATGTTGATTTAATTTATCAAACATAGAGTTTTTGGCTACTATGAATATCAAGCAACCACAGTCCAAGCTATGTGCAGACCAATTTTTTTAGGTTTGTCTTTTTTTCTTTATTTTTTTTTAAATTGGGTTGGGGCAAGCAAATTGGTTAGGCCTACTCTGTATAGTCATCATTTTGGCATTGATGACTCCAAAATCTGACAACAGTATCTAAGAACCTAAATTAATAATATGCATTTTCTACCCAAAACCTTTATCATAGTCTCATAGATCCATGCTTATCTTTACAGTTTTTTAAATGAATGGGCATCTCCGAAATATTTTCCAACATCGATGTTTACATGAATATTTAATAATGAAGCAACTCTTTGAATAAGGATGCGTGCATGGTGATATTTAATAATGAAGCAACTCTTTGGATCAAGAATTTTTTTGGGTATGTATCTCGGTTTTAGTTCATTCAGCGAATCCTCGGTCCGTAACAGCTTTCATCATTACTGAAAACTATGAGCTCAACTTCTAAACCGTAACACTATTTACAACTATAGCTTAGCTTCTTCGATCTCCAAATATCCCCATGGTACTCTAAACGAAGATGGGTAAATTTGCAAAATGATAATTGAAATTTGCTTAATAATATCCTAAATCAAAAATTGAAATCTAAGAATCATCATTGGTAGTAAATCTGTAATAACAGAGCTTGTCAAACAAACGAATAGCAACAGCAAACCCAATAAAGTATAGAGATTTGTATACGACCTATGAATAACATTCACATCAGCCGCCTAAGGCATTTATGCCACCTCCATCAGTTTGAGTAGTTCTCTCATGATGCTTCAGGTGCTCGTTGAAGACCAATAGTGGTTGAGAGGGCCATCGGTTGCGATCAGGAGATAGCTTTCCTCATTTTTTTTATTTTTTTATTGAGTTGTTTATTTTGATAAAGAATGGGGAAGATGGCGATAAATGGATTGCTGGAAAGAGAAAACTGATAAGTCTAAATCTATGATGGAGATAATGCTAAGAACGTGATAGGGAAACGTGCAGCAGTAGTGGGTAAGAGGAAATAATTGTTGCCTCCAATAATTTTTCGTTGTATATTATCCCGCCTCTACAAATTAGTAATAAAATAACAAAAATAACACTACATAGATAAGTTCCAAGCAATATCACCGTGGATATTTTAGACCTTTTGAAAAAGGCTTCACTTTGACCGATTTGATCAAGGTTTTACATTATTATTACGAGTATGGTGGCACGTCCGTTGGACGTGTGCCAAGAAGGAAGTGTGAAAATTGTGTGTGCTACTGTTATGGTGGTGATATGTATACACACAGACACACATACGTACATATGTACACAGATATATATGTGTGTATGTGTGTGTCTGTGTATGTGTGTGTGTTTTTTTACATTTTCCTTCTTTTCTGTACATTTGCAGTAGTCAACTGTTGCAACATTAGTTGCATATGCTGTTTAGCTTAATTAGTCAAGCAAATTTACCACATAACCATGTTTGAATTTATTGGTTTAAGAAATATAACGATGCTTTACGCTTAAATTCGTAAGTTTGAGTAAATACAATACTAAGTAACTGTCTAACGTTAATTTGATAAACGACAATGTAAATTGTATATAACATTGCAAGAGTGGCTTATTAGTTGCTTTACATTCTATATATTTAGAACCAAAAACTAAGTCTGTGTTTGATAATGAAGCCCATGTATGGTTAATAAAAATAATTCTTGTTGTTTATAACTGTACACACTATTTTGAAATGGAAAAACAATGATTACAGTTTGTTGCAGCCATCTATCACCTCTGCATGAATTGGGTTCACGTTGGATCAGATCTTTAGCTTCATGCGCCACCAAATCCCACTCAGAAGGTTTCAGCTTCTGATTCAGCTATAAACGTGATTTATCCTTACAATATCTTGCTCCAGCGCCTGCAAATTCCATGCACATAACAGAAGAATGCAGCTTCGACTGCGGCGTTAACCCCTGTAACTTCCATGCAGCACCTTGTACCACACATCCAGTACATGTCTCTTTAGCTTTGCCTTGCCTCAGATGCGTTCAGACACTACAGCTTATTCCTATCCATGCAGTAGGCTCCAGCTCCTGCTCCTATGCTTCCGTGCATCCTCTGCATTACTACTGTAACATGTTAGTAATGCATCCCTGCTTTCTTTTTATAGTACACCATTATAGTTTATTAGTGTAATTTTATTTTGTAAAGAAAAAACACAATTCTTGTATCCTAAAATAAATCTGTGTGTACAGAGTAACAATTCAAAATCCTGAGGTCTTGTGAAATAAACATGAATAAACAAAATTATGTGAATCAAAAAAATCAAGAAGAAAAAGTACATACCTTCAAGCCTAAGTTGCCGATTGGGAAGCTCAGTACGTGCATATGGAAATTAAAGATTAATAGACATCGTTTATAAAAAATTTGGATCTTACAACAGTACTTTTAAGTACACATAAGGTTGTATGCTTTTACATATATAAAGGCAATCGTTTGTTGAACTGAGAGTGAGACTTAGTTGATTTCAAGAAATAATAGAATAAAACAAAGAGAGCAACCAACTAATATATCAATATCTCAAGAAATGAAATCAACATAAAAATATGCGCATCCTACGAAATCAGGAAACATTACATCATCTTTCTTCAAAAATAATCGCTACTATATATAGACCCTTGGTACTTTAAAAGTATAAAACTGCATGACACTAATCTGTGACTCTGTCACATTTTCTCCTTTTTAGTAAGTGTCAAGATTAATTTTATTTTATCCACACACCTTTAAGATTAGTTATTTATTACATAGTAAATAAGCTATTCAGTTTATAGTATTTGCACTTACAAACTTTTGTAAGAGCGTATTTTTTTCTTCAGAAACATTCATTTTCTAAAATGAAAGAGTGGTCCTACAGGAAAGTAGTGATGACTTTATTGATAAAAACCGTACATATGTTTTACAGGTAATGACACACATATACATAGAAGAATGTGCTATTATTGATTATATCCACAGGAACACTACCATAAAATCATCTATTAAATGGTAAATGGAATGTACCTTTTCTTTGTATATCTGAAGCTATTTCAAAATTGCTTCCCAGTTTTCAATGACTCCATTTGATATTCAATTTTTTATGGCACTAATTCATTCTCTTTTCATGATTTCCTTTCTGAACCATTCTTAACATCTGCTTCAATGCTTGAATGTAAACTTCTCTCTTCAGGAAGAATTTTGACAGGGGATTCTTCTCCTCTAATCATAACTCTATATGTTGCATCTCTTTTTCGAGCTTTTGCTAGCTCAAAATTGCAAACCACTATCATAGTCTGTAAAGAAGAGGAAGAAGATTAGTAACCAATTTAGAATGTAAATACGCATAAAATTTTAGGTAATAAAAGCAACAATTGTTGTCTCCATCTTTAGTAAGTTCATATGAACAAAACTAACATGGATAAGAAATATATATTTAATAAATATGTGTAAACTTAATGTACAAAATAGTTTAAGAAAAACAATCAACCTAACCACATCAAATATTTGTTAAAAATTGTTGAAAATTCAATGAAAGGTTGTATGTTAATCTGGTGTAAGGTATGCGGCTTTATATATCAGCAATTTCATGTTTTCTAAATGTTTCCATATATTTTCATATTCATGCGCCATTTTTTCTAGTGTAAGTTAAATGACTTTACATATCGATTGTTCCATGTTTTAAATTTTCCAAATAATGTAGTGTGGTGTTTATAGTCAAAAAACATGAATATATATTATACAAATATGCAAATAAAATTATAGAATCCTGGTAAGTTTCACTAACTTGGTAAATAACATTAATAGCAATGATAAATTTGACATATAAAATTCAGTAACATATAATATTGGTTTGGTACATAAATATTCTCTCTCTACCAAATAAGATGCATCTGACCATAGGTATCCAATAAATCAGTGACTAAAGAGAATACATCTAATCATTGGTTTCCTTTAATAGAAGAATATCCACTTAAATATGGTTTCTTTAAGGGATTTACTAAGACAATGACTACGTAAAGGAATATTTCAACAAAATGATATTCGAAGTCCATACATGAGGAGGATAAATGAATAAAACATGTTTTAATTATTTCTTAAGAGTACCAAAAGGTGGCCAAATCCAAAATCCACGTCATCTTATCTGAATAGTGTTTTAGAGTTAGAATACAAAATCCAAATCATGCTTATTTGATTATTGTCTTATAGTTAAATTACAAAACTATATAGGACTAATGTCAGTAATCAATTTTTGGTATATAGAGTATAAAATATTCTCATGAACTGGAGGCTGTAAGAAAATCATCAGTAGATGTAAATTTCGTTGTTGTATTAAAGCTGGAAAACTTATTCAAGAATTCATATTGGAAAACAAATGCAAAGTTAATCTATTTGGTTTGACAGCTAAAACCTTAATAAAGAATAAAATAACTATTATATCATTTGGGCACATAATACAGTCAACAGAATCACAATATTTACTGTAAGTACATGCATGATTACTTTGTTATACCTTTGCAAAAGCTCCAATATTCTTCCAGGATTCTTTTCCAAAAGAAAAAAGCAACTAAATCCAACACTGCAATTCCTACATGGCCAAGTTGTTCTTTACTGAAAAGAAAAGGCTGGTAAGTATTTGAACGTTTTGCATGAAAACCAAATTATAGAAATAAAATCTCTTTAACTACTGTTTAAACAATCAAATTGCAAAAACAAAGCATGTTGAACAATAACCAAGTTAGTTAAAACACCAACACTACATATATCCAGCAATGGTACTTGAAAAAAGAAGAGAATACCGTTTCGTACTCTTCCATTTGTGTGCCAAAGCCGCAAATAAAATATAGTTTTGTTAGTACCATTTAGAGCTTACTTTGGTTCTCACATTTTAATAACTCTCATGTTATGCATCTACGAATCAATAGCTAGATTAAAAAATAAGAAATAAAAGCTATTTCAACATAACATATGGTAGAAAGGGTATTTGAGGTTTTATTATTATAGTCAACAGCACCTAAAAACTCAGTCTTACCATTAATGCATCTAAAATTCTTTGGGAATTTGAGAGTGAAGATTCTATAAATGTCATATAGGGTTTGAGAACACTTTATACACAAAAAATGACTCGAGGGTCTGTTATAATTAAAATTTAGAAATAGTAAGGTATTTTTCATATTTTAGTATCATATACGTTTAAATACAAACCAAGATCTGAAACTGCAAAAATAACATTTTGCATACCTCATAAAGTTGGAAGTCTACATCCATATATTCCTCAAATTAACCAAGCTTTAGAATGAGAAATTAACTAAGCTTTAGAATGGGAAGTATGGATTGAAGAGCTTTGACTTATATGTATCCGCATTTTGTGCAAGCAAAAGAATTAACTGAAGGCAGCCATGGCATCAGACACTTTTTTGGTGAATGTTTGACCAACTCCATCTGCATTTAAATAAATGAAGTAAGAGCCAACTCCTTCTAAGCTGTTTTCTTCCCGAAAACTACCAAATTTCACAAAGTTATTATTATAGTTTAATTAGACATACTAATAAGATTCTACTCTACAATCAAAACAATTTGCCTTGTTTCATTTTTTATCGACTCAAGTTCAAATTGTCCACGAATATGCTGGTGAATTGCACCGTAAAACAGACCAATACCACAAACTATCTCTGACGGTAGAAATATAAATTCCCAAAACTAAGAATATGATAAATATAACATCATTACTGACCTTAGAATTCCTTTACTAAGCTTGTTCGCATATCCGACTTTAATTTTTTAGTACTACACATTATTACCTTAAATCGATATTGTCTGCACTGCCATTTCTTTCACTGTTTCATAATTATTGTGCATACTGAGGTTACCATTAGAAAAAATAAAGCGTAAACTACAATCAATAAAATGTCTAACATTTTGATCGATGTTATATGATAATACAATAGAAAGTCGGTTGCCTTACCGAATCCAAAACGCAAGTTTTAGATCTTACGTTGAGAAATAAATTCAGGAAAAGAGGAAAAAGGGTAGATCTTACCTAGGGAAACAAAGGCGGCCGGTTGTTGGAGCTTCAAACACTAATTGGGCACCAAGTTGCTGTCGATGTCCGTCTTAGGTATGGGCTGAGTGGTCCATTGATGGACGACCACGACTGGAAGGGTGGGGAGTACTATCTGGTGGTGGAACAGTGTTGCCATTTTTAGTCATGAGAAGAGAAATGGGAAGGAAATGGGAAAAGAGGAAGAAAAGGAGAAGAGAAACGGAAGAGGTGGGTTACGTCTGGACAATGAACGTGGGAAACGTGAGAGGCGGTCGGTAAAAGACTGAGTTGCCCTTCTTTATGGATTTCTTTCTATTATGAACGGTGGACAATTTTGGAACTGGATAAAAGGCTTCACTTTGACCGCTTTGACCAAGGTTTTGCATTATAGTATAGATATATATATTTACATACACACACACCCCCCCATTAAAATTACATATCTGAGAGGGGATTTGAGTTAAGTGGAATATAAATTTATAATTAAAGAATATACCTTTTTTCGCATAATTGATTCACTCCTTCTCTACTTTTCTTTAATTTTTCGTCCTTCTTTGATATATATTATATTAGTTTTATAATTTCTAGAAATAGCGAAGAAGGAAAAATGACAGTGCCCCTCCGCTCTATTCAGAAAATAGGAGAAGAAAAGCAAGGGGGCTAGGTCTTTATCTATAGGCGCTCAAATCAAATCTATTTGTCAGATTTATATTTATTAAATCCAAACAGTCAGGCCGAGGTTCAACTCTAGCCGTCGGCACTTAAACCGATCGACTGGCCCAAAGAGAAGGTCGATCGATGGGGTCCAAGCGTTAATTATTAATTATTTTCTTCGTTTATTTTTAATTATTTTCAATTTGAAATCTTCGAATTCTAATAACTTCGTTTGAACTCCGATCGCAAAACTTTATATATGAAAGTTGCTTAAATTCCATTTTTGAGTCTTATTAATTATTTATTAATTCTCTTTAATTAATTGAGGGAATTAGGCACAAGGCAAACTTTGAAAATTTAGGCTGAAAGACATCAAGTTTCATTTTTGGACTGAAGAACAAACCTTGAAAGAAAATTAGACTGAAGTACAATGCTGGTTATACAATTTTTATACTATACAAAATGCTAGTTATAACCAGCATTATATTTAGTTTTACACTATACAAAATGCTAGTTATATTTAGCTTTGTCCTTCAGCCTAATTTTTTCAAAGTTTGTCCTTGTGCCTATTTTTTCCACCAATTAATTACTGTATATTTTATGGAGTGTTACATTCTCTCTCATTTAAAAGAATTTCATCCCCAAAATTCTCCAATGGTTAATCATGTAATACAGCGTGTAACCATTCTAACTATCTAACTAATTAGTGTGCAACCAATTTTGTAACCAATCGTGTACAAGTGCATGATGTATCACAACATATATGGTATGTACGCTGAATAATTCTAAATTGGCTCCTCCTATATGACTGCATTTTTTTAAAACAATTTTGATAATATAATGCAAACAACCTATATATACAAGCAGTTCTATATGAATGCAAGTTTTCAAAAGTAAGAAATCATTGTTTTCACACAACGAATTCCACATTTCTACGAATAGGAGTAAAGTTCAACCAATTTTGTATTCAATCCCAACCATCCAATACTTAACACATCATTTCTAACTTCCAAAATTTTTGAAAATCCAGTTTTCCTAAATCTATACCCTTATGCCGAAAAAAGTAATTTAGATGAATTTTTTTATATTTCCACCCTTTTTTTGGACACTAATTCTATTGTACCTTGTAACCCTCCATTTTACTCCTAAAATTTTTCCAACCTTTTCAAGTACAATTCGTATAAGGAGTTTTATTTTTAGATTTTTAGAACAAAATTATTTCAAAACAAGCTTTGCTTACTATCAAAAAGGTATAGAAATAGAAATTTCAAAGCTAAAATAGTTTTTTTTTGTTATTATCTATGTTTCATATACTATCACCCTTGCTGAACAGCAAAATTCATATTCATTAACACATCGACCCTTCCTACAATATGCATATGGCACTTGAAAACGAGAATTTTCTCATATTTCATTAAAAATCTATTTCTCCTTTCAATCAAAGTTGCAAAATAGTTTGAAAACTAAATATTTCAAAAGCATGAAAGCAATTTTCGAAAGCATTTGAACATAATTTTTCAAAGCATTTGCCTCTCCATCCTTAAAACAAATCAAGCCATATCTTAATGTAATTGAGATTCAGTCAATAGGTTAATGCAGATGATTGACTATAGCATTACATAGTTAATATTAGATTTTGAAAAGCTTTTCTTTTACTTCAAAACAGCAAACGACACACAAGCATATTTACAAATTTTAGCTTTTAAGGCATAGGAATAGTGACCCATTACTTTGTAACAACTTTTCTTTGTCCTTCGCTTGCCAAATTTAACTTTCCTAAAATTATAAAGTTTTTGGGATTAAACCATTCTTTATTTCTAGTTGCTACTTTAATTTTCTAATTTATATTATAAAATTCTTGCTTTAATTGTATTTATCGCTGGTTAAGTGTCCTTATGAGATTTCCTTATCTACACCGTTTTTCACTATATTTAACGGTCAAAACTCATTTAGAAAATCAACATAGTAATAAAATAGGAACATATCTCATATCATATCGTATGCTTTGCCAATACCCGAAGAGAGACAACAAGTGATTACAACCTAAATAACCAAAAAGAAATAACTGTTGGAAGCTGATATTCATCATCAACTAGTCTAGATGATATTGTGACCCTATCACTTCTTACTCAAGTAAGATGGACATTTCTAGTATGTCATTCTACTATAATCCATATGTCTTAAGTTACCTTTTGTTTTCTAATAAATAAGATCCATCCATTACTTCAATTATTACAACCGATTATGGGATAAAATGTGCATTCCAACACTATAATGGGTCAGAAATATAAACTATGCACATTTAAAATAACTCATCAGAAAATCGGCTTAATGGAATAACTTTCCTACATCCTATCTTGCTTCTTTAACCTTGAGTCAACCAACATCTTTTATGTGTGTTTGCCATCTCATTACTCTCCTCTCTAATCATACTATTATCTTCTTTCAATCAAAATCTCCTGATAGTATTCTCAAATTTTGGTATTTATTTTTCTTATCCTTGATCTTTCATGTGAGTATACCCTAAGACTCACAAAAGTGTACTTTGATATCATTTCTCACTCTTTTAAGGGTTCTTCTTATGGCTTTCACACATGTCTAATCAAACATTTCTGGGTTCTTACCAATATTCTTTATATTCAACGGGGATTCCTTGTTGCTACTCTATGAGCATTTGTAGCTATTTTATTCAAAGTCTTACCCCGTCTTACTAAGGCAGTCATTCCTATCTATTCCATATCAAAATTGGTTTAGTTTTCACCACTCCTTATAAAATTAAAACTTCACAGTCATGAAGTACTTAATCCTAAACTTTTATCTTTTAAAATATAAACTTAGAAACCTTTTTATTAAATTCAAAAATTGCTTGGTCCAAAAGGAGCCTCGAAAATTTTTCCATTCTAGCCAACTTTCCCTTCTTAAGGAATTTCTACGACAAATACTTACTTCTTTTAAATTAGGATTTTTAACTCAAAATATTTATTTGTGTTCAAAAACTCAATTCGAAACCATTTTTTCAAAAATATCTTCTATAACTTTAAACAATGAAAACTTGAGTATACAAGGATAACTTCCATTCTACTATTTTCCTGCTACTCATGCTATTTCAACTTTCACCCTTGGTAGAGATTTTAATAGCATATGAGGAGTACATTTTTAAAAGATATTCGCAACCGCACATATCTATGGACTTCATTTTTCCTATCCTATTTTTATGGTTTTTCTCTATATTATTTCTAATTAGATTACTAATCCTATTTTAATATAAATTTCTAACACCGTTTCTATTTATGTTTCCTAATGTTGTTACTATTTAAAAAAATTTGTACCTAAATTACCCTTAAATAGCTTATCCTTACATAGCTCTTTTCCTCTTTTATTGTTTCTCTTTATGTAGTGTGTTCGCCTATTGCTTTAGCCATTGGGCTTTTCCTCTTTAACATGAAAAGAGATATGTATAAATCTATTTTAGATGTTTTGCTCCGTATTTTTCTTATACGGGAATATTTTTTCTATCTTCATTATCCGACATTCTTACCCTTCCATTCTCTTTACCGTATTTAAATCTAGTACCATTTCCATTTATCCAGTCCTTAGAAAGAATTTAAAACTTTTTAAATTTATAGAAAATCATCAAGCCAAACATAGGCTCTATTTTCTATTTACTTCAAAAACAAAGAATCTCTTTACCAAAAACCCTATAAATCGAAATTATTTGACTCAACCAATTTTAATTTCACTCGGAATCTTAAAATAGCTACTTAATTCAAAATTTCCAAAGCTTCTTGCTTTTTCAAAACAACTTTTCAATGGTAGGTTCCTTCTATTTTTTAAATAATTCCTTTTTAAAATCATTCCAACCGTTTCAAGAATATTTTCAAAATCATTCCAACCGTTTTAAGAAAAAATTTAAAATCATTTTGTTAATTTTTTTGCATGGGATTAGACTTAGAAATGGACTTTTATTCGTACTTTCCTTTGGACTTTCCTTCTTTTCTATTCATTCTTAGCTCATCTTCATTAAGAACATATAAAAATACGACTATCATCTTATGGTGATTAATGTACATCTTATCGCGAAAACTTGCTCAATTATTTTTCACATCTTACTTTTAGATGCTTGTAACATATAGGTACTTACTTCCCATTTGTCTGGATGAAATGTAAATCTTCAATTAGCAATCCAACAAAATCCATAATCATGGGACAATTCGGGCCCAACAAAGTAGTCAAGTACCTCCCAACTTTAGGAATCATTCTATATGTCACGCTCATGCTCTTCTTGATCAACGCATTATGGTACAGCCTACACCCCATGGGTTAATCAGGGTAAGTGTATACATTAAACTCTGTTTATTATTCCCACTCATAGTTGCCTTATCCACCTTCGCAGAATACAGCCACAACTACTTCTATAGTCGGATTTTATAGAGTTCGACATATAATATATATATAGGTAAAAATACAAATACATTCACTTAGCGTATCCTGATTCTTATGATCAATTAACCTAAGCTATAATACCAAATATAACAATCTACACCTTAATGGGATCAAATTTCGACTAAATCGAAACCCAAGTTCATTAGGGTATGGATCATTGGCGGTGGTAACCTAAAATAAACATAAGTATATCACAGAGCTATAAACTCACAACAGAATAGAAAAACGTGATGGAACATATATACCTACTAAGGCTACTATCTTGGAATCAGTATTATCCTTGGATATCTGGTTGTCGTACAGTGCCGAGCATGAATGAGAAGACTTCTCCCTTTATCGTTCCCAACTTACACTAGTAACCGGTCCCTTTAAATCAATCATGTGCATGTAATGAGAAGGGGACTAGAACAACATTCTAGTGATTGGAAAATTATATACTTTATCCATAACACTAGTTTATGTCGACTGATTTCTATTTAAGTGTTATGTTTATTATTCATGGCTTATCCATTTAATTCCATATGTGCATATGATACATCCAACATTCTCTGAGGCACAACTGTATATATACATGTGTGTGTATAAACGTTGTACTACCCAAAAGAAAGCCCCATCCACTTAATACTTCTTAAATAGGAAGAGGGAAAACCCAACGACCATTTAATACCTCAACCCCGAAGATGGCCCTTCATAACGTAATCGCTAGTCAACCGGCCCTTAGCTACAAAGGCCAATGTCCACTAGATGCGGCTTTATAATTCAATTATTCGTATAACTAATGCATTTCAAAGATTTATCTAAGGGTTAACTAGCCAACCTCTGACAAATAAACAATTAATTGAATTTTGAGATCTTTGTGTATTCCATATAGATTCTACACTAATAGGAAGCGAAACTCGTCCGAACATAACTCAAGTCTTTACTAACAACCGCTTGGGATCGCTGGTAGTCAAAACCTATATGCCAGCGCTACTTCTAAATGTCGGTTCACTAACAATAGTGACATAGCCCGCCGACCCCCACTATTACAATCCTATTTATACTTGCCTAATATAAGTCATGGAAAATGCCCACTCCAATTACTTAATACCTCTTGTTTAGAAATGAAGCATAACTTATTTCCCTATTAGGCACTATTATGGGTTATTTAAGAGTTCTTATATAGAGAGGAGGCGGACCCAAAGGCCATTTAATACCTTCCACTCTGAAGTATCCTCCTAATCTTATGATTTACTACGTTATTAATATTTAGTCGTCTTAATTGTACTAATACATGTACCAACATATATTTATTACGCTTTATTTGTTACCATATGAATATTTATATTTTAAATTAGCAGGCACGGTTATATGTGTGTGTGTGTATAACTCATTACTTCCTACACTAAGAAAACTTAGAATATACATCTATGTGTAAATTCTACAAAGAATTTTTATTTCCACCTTTTAACACATAGGAGCTATCCTTTCCCAAAGAAAGAAATTACCACCGTTATGACTTCCCATAAACTACCTAAAAGTGATAATTTTTCTTCGTTTAAAATTATAAAGAATTATCTCTTTTTATTTAAATTGAAATAGACAGTGCAAACTACAAAGAAGGACATCCGTACTTTACACATCTCTTTCATCTTGGTGTATTCTTTATTATTCCAAATGATGCACTTTTTATACATAATCGTGAAGTTAGACAACCTAAGGAAATTTATATGGAAATAGATACAACTAAATTTTATCTATAATGCTCCCAATAAGTTAAAACATATAAATTTACATTCCAAGTCAAATTAAGGCATTCCAGATGATTCCTAAACAATTTACTACCCAATTAACATAGATTTGGAATAAACTTCACAATCTTATCACATCATACTTTAAAATATTGAAGGGACCAATTTCCAAAATTTCCATATTAGGGTGTATATGCCGGTCCATCACAATTATATAACTTACAGAATATATATACGAGGTTTCGATTAAATACATTCATTTTAAGCCTACAATTCCAAAGATCTTGCATAGACATAATAATCAAATAAAATTCAATGGTATAATTTTCAATGTTATGCATCAATCATATAATTTTTCACTCACCTTTCTAGCTTTCCAAATCTCCCAAATTCCAATTCATCCTACAACTGATTTCATTTTCCTTTCTAATCCAAAAATATGTATAATAATATATACATATCCATTAGAATTATAGATCTGAAAGGAGATTTGAGATAAGTGGAATATAGATTTATAGTTATAGAATTTACTTTTTTTGCAGAACGGATTCACATCTTCTCTTTTATCCCCTTCTACTATATATATGTATGTATGTATGAATATATAATAGTTCTATAACTTTTAGAAATAATGGAGAAGGGGAAAGGCAGAGCTCCACTACTTTATTCAGAAAATATAAGAAGAAAAGTGAGGGGTTAGGCGTTTATTTGTAGGCACTAGAATCAATCCTATCCGTTAGATTTATATTTATTAAATCTGGCCCATTAGGTCGAGGTTAGACCCTAGCCACCGATACCTGAACCGGTCGACCTCTCCCCTATAGTGGACGTCCGCTAGTGATTGACTGACCCAAAGAGGGAATCGATCGGTGGGGTCCAAGCATTAATTATTATTTATTTTTTTAATTCCTTTTTAATTATTTTTGATCAAAAATCTTCAAACGCCAATAATTTCTTCATTTGAACTCCAATTGTAAAACTATATACATGAAAATTACTTAGGAAATCACCAAGAACGCAATGGTGCAAGTTTTATGGTCAAATTCCAATGTTTGCACAAATTTCATTTTTGAGACTTATTAATTATTTACTAATTCTCTTTAGCTAATTACTATTTATTTTATGGAGTACTAAAATCTCTCCTATCTAGGTGTAAATTGAACCAATTTTATGGCCCATAAAATAATAATAACACATCTTTCTACATTATTTCAGTAAATATAGAGAAGTAAAGTGTAACAGCCCTATTTTCTATGCTATAAATTAAATAAATTTAATTATAATAAAATATCCGAACTCGATTTTAATAATTATTATTTTAAAATTAAATTTTTAAATATTTGAAGTTTATTTAATAAAAGATTTGTTTTGATAAATTGGATTAAATTTATAAATTCTTTTCAAATAACTTATTGAATTGAGTAAAATGTTTTGAATTGAATATAAGATATTTTTGAAGTGTAAATTAATTTGAATTAGATTGGAATAAATCTAAAAATAAATAAATAAATTATTTAAAAGATAGGAAAGGAAAAAATTTCGATTTAAAACTAGAGCCAAGTTACAAGGCTCAAAGCCCGTTTAAATTCAATCCTTCTCATCTTATCTAGAAAACTCCCTCCTCTACTTCACAAATCTAACTCCCAAAACCATACCGAACTTGTTTTCTCACTTTTCCTAATTCTCCTATCCAAATCGTGTTTCATTAATAATAATAATAGTGATGATGATGATGATAAGTTATCACGCATGGAGGCGTGACCTGGTTGAGGGGACCAAGGTCAAGGGGGAGAGCTTGTATTTGCATCTGAGATAAGGGACCGCGACCTTATGTTACGAATAAAAAGGGGCACGACCTGGAGTTGTGCGATTTGGTGCAATGTTCAGGTGAGGGCGACCTGATGATGGCGATCGAAGGAGGTCGCAATCTGAGATGATGATGGGACTGTAGGTTTGGGATTCGAGAATATGTTGCTATTAAGCTAACTATGGGAGGCAGCAAGCTGGTGGTACTGGAGATCGGGTAGCGTGAATGGTGATGATGAGCCTAGGAGTAATGTTGACGAAGATGCTATTTGTGTGTAGTGTTAGCACACGATGAAGATAGTAAATACTTCGCTCGATTCGGTGAGTATTTCTCATTCACTACTATATTTAATTCCACTTACATCTTACATATATATCATTATCTTGATAATTTATGGAATTGCTTGGTTGAATTGGTTGTTTAGAATTTGATTGATTGAGAATATCTAATTATTTGCTTGAATAAATTGTTTGATCGGGATATTCGATTGGTTTTTGTGATATTATTGGTTGTTATTTGGTGTTTGATAGTGGAGTTTTGTGTTTGTTGGACATTTGATATGCGTAGGAGATGTTGTCCATTTTCATTTTAATTTGTGTAATTTATGTATATTGTGTGTGTATGTATGGATGACCAAAATTCGATGAAATTTGACTCGGCCCATGATTAAATTTATATTGTTGGTTTTGGAAAATTTTGCTCCATGGTTTTATTTTAGACGATTTATTGGTTTTCTTGTTTTAAAATATTTTGAAGCCGTTGAGAAATTATTTAAGGTGTTATAAAATTTATTTAAAGTATATTTATATAGCAAATAAAATTGTATGAGAAACAAAGTGATTTGTAGGAGACTGTTTTTGGAATAAAAGTTGATTTAAAAATGAAAATCGAGATTTTCAAGAATAATTGAACGTACAAGAATTTTTGAAGTATAAATGAGGGTTTTTAGTAATATTTTCGAAAAGGGAAATTCTCTTGAAAAGTGTATATATTTAATAAAGTTTTCGTAATGGAATTTATTTTGTAGTTTAATAAATAAGATTTAAGAGATATTTTCGAAAGGAGATTTTTTGAGTATATGAACCTACTTTAAAGATAAACTAATTTTGAAATATTATTGAATGGTTTTAAGAGTATTTTAATATTAATTCTTTTTTGTGTATATATTTTGATCGTTCGAAATTGATTTATTGATATTATGAAAAAAATTATATGAAAAGAAGATATTGAATTATATTCTATGGTCTGAAATAAATATAATTTATTTTGTAACTTATAAATTTATTTTGAAATAGTGTTTTATTATAGAAGATTATGAAATGAATTTAAAGCAATATTTGTTGATTTTCCATATTGGCTATTAGAGATTTTAAATATATAGTGAATGTTTTGAATTATAAATTTATGATTTAAAATGAAAATGATTATTTTAGAGATTTATAAATTTATTTTGAAGTATTATTTGGTTATAGAAAATTATGATATAGTTTTTTATAATTATTGTTTATGTGTAAAGTGATTTTGGAAGTTTTGGAGTGTGTGTGTGTGTGTATTTGGTATCTATTTCTATGTATTAGTTTTTGTTATAAATGATTCATTATTAATTATTGAGTTGTTGGATGTTATGTTTATTTATTTGAATAATTTATTTTATATTGCTTTTTTGATTATTCTTCCCTTTTATACTGAATTGGATTATATGAGTGATTCGCCATTGATGTGGAGTCGTTTAGTGCTTTGGTATGGTATAGTGATGACATCTATCTATATGATTTTGTAATAAATTTTATTATGTGTGACGAGAGATTTGAATAAACGGAGTTATAATGCCGTTTGGTATGGGACTTTCGGTAATATTTCTCTGATTATTCTTCGAACTTGTTATAGAATATTGAAGGAGTTAATGTGATGTGTGAGCACCATATGAATATGCTAGTAACACTCGGTGGTATAGGACGCCTTTGTGTTGTTTATTCGGTTATATTGTACTCGTTAATGACACTCATAGGTGGATTAATATGGGGCTCACTACGGTGAGTCATGAATTAAGCCGTGTCTTCACATATATCATGCTACATGCCGACACGAGTATGTAGCCGTGTGTTAGCTACTATATAGGTTTAATATTTTTTTATTCACTGTCTGACTTTCTTTATGTTGTGGAAGTAGAACCAGATTGGCTAGTATCCATCCTAGCGTCCTAACCTCCGTGGTCGTACCCTAGATCTGTGACATCCGTAGCCATGTGTCGACAATTGTATACGTGTCCCTAGGCTAGCAGTCTATTACCATTTGGGGGCACATGTAGGGTCGTGACCAATACACAATGTAGTCGTGCAGGGTGTTTATGACATGCGATGGATAAAAGTCACAATGTTTATCGAGGTACCCAAGACTGTAGGAGCTAATCATATGTATAGTCTCCAGAAGCAGTTGTGTCAGTCTCCCAACTGGTCAGCTATGTGAGATATAGACATATACTTATATATATTCAGGACAATTAGTTATGATTATACCCATGACTGTGTCCAGAATATGATCAATCCCCGCATCCTTATTTGGCATGTGTGGCCTATTTTTCTTTATCAGGTGTGTTACACCAAATATTTTCTTTTTATTGGCATGTGTAGCCGACTACTATTTATTTTCATGTGTTTCCTTTTTATAACTCATTGTGTGTTGCAAACTACTAATCATTGATATGTGTTGCTTATTTGTATTTTGTATTACCTATTTATCTTTCCCAGTCGTGTGTCGTCGATTATTCTTTATAGGCATGTGTCGTCAATTATATCCTTCACTGGCATGTATTGCCATTTCTGTAAATTTTTTATGGATGATTATTTGTGTTGATGTATAGGATATTTTATTTATAGAGATTGAGTGATATATTTTGGCTAAGCTACTTGTAGCCTGATTATACACGGTGATATCTCTTTTAGAGATATATTCTAGATTTCGAAGATGATTTATGGATATGGATGATTCACCCATTCGATGTTGTTGCCTGATTTCTAATTTGATGAGTTTTGTCAAGACCCGATTCTTCGACTTCCGAAAATCGACATTAATACGTCCACTGTATCAACTACCGAACAATCAAATGCCGAAAAACCGAACCCTGAGGGTTTAAAAAGAAGAGGTAGAAGAAAACAGAAGAAAAAGAAAGAAAAAGAAACATAAACAATAATAGAATCTCACATTCGCAGCGGAACAACATATAATAGATCAATAAAAAATCTTTAAATCAAGAACTATATCAGTTTATACATTACATCACATCAGAGTCAATATACAACACAACACAACAATGGACAGTTATATAGACCTATCCTCATACAGAATATACAACGGAAAAGATAATATCATATACAAGTGATACGTCTCGTCATCCAGCATGCCACTTGAGCTCCATAACATCTACTGAATCCAGAATGACCTGAAAACCTAACTCTAGGCTGCCCGTGTGGAAAATGATGGGCACCCAGAATTTAGAAAGAGAACAATAAACTCCAGGTCAGTCATGGGACTGGTGTGAGAACTTAAAACATTTATTATCTTTAAAACAACAACAAAGGAAGTAAAAGACATCCGCAATGCTTTTTGGAAAATGAAACTACCATAAGACCTCCCGCCACACACACAATGCAAACGCAGAATTGGAGGAGATTTCTTCTTATGATAGTCAAACATGCTTACTACGCAAACAAAACTCTTTTGATATTATTACTAGTGCATAGTGTAGGAAACATTTTGAAAATATAATATTAATCTTAGCCAGCATAGGCATTCCGCACTTATGCCTACTATAGCTACTATGTTCAATAGCAGGTTACCACCACATTCCATAGCAGGTAATACAACTAAAACCGTACAAGGCTCGTATTGTTTCTTTGGATTTTCCAACAAATGGTCAGGCTAAGAAACTTCCTACTGCCACATGGGTACGCCTCTTGATGGACGTCCCGAGAACTAACTAGCTCTCTGCCAACACAAGGTCGGGTTACCTCTTACACTAGGTAACTACTACACGAATATGCCACCCCCGGTCCTTTATCCGAGGCGCCTCAATCACACAGTAAATGAGATTGGAGCAACCACATAGGTTAAATACCAGGGCTCCATACCTGATACCACCCTTTTCCATTAGGAAATGACATACCCTAAAGGGAGCAACCCTCATAACCTTGCCGCATCATTCCTGTTTCGACCATTTCCAGGGTGTGAGGTCCGATGAGGTTTCGTCCACAAAGCTACGCTATTTCACAAAGCCATGCTTTGATCAACAAATGATCAGCAACACACAGCAGCACTCAGCATGCCACACTACCAAATAGGGAGTATATCACTGATAACTTTCAACTACATAACCTCTAAGCTCGTACGTCTCAGAGAAGGGTGTTAAGCTAAGAGAATAAATTCTCCGCCACCAAACAGAAATGTATTTGAAAGAAATCAGCTTTATATCTCAAAATGTAATGTCAGACATGTAACCATACAAGTCTGTTCCGGGTTCGAACAGAACCGAAGGCACTTCCAAAGAAGCCCTTGCAATCCGGGTATTCACAATCCTGATCGAACTTCCCATCACAAAGGAAATCTCTGTACCGTAGCTAACGGTGCAGAGACAATCGATAGGTCATCCTATCGTTTTCACAAATACCCGGTCTTCACCACCGGTCTTCAAATGTTATCCATATCGTCATATCACTTATTCGGAATGGGTTATATGACACAAAGGTCCTTTCCCGGCTAAACTGAATAGTGAGCACAATATTTAAAACATATGGATATAGGGATTTCAATTAAGTCACAACTTATTACGCAAATCCTTTCCTTTAAATGGTTTAAACAAAATTACCATTTTAAATCTTTAAACAAAAAGATTTACTTCACAAAGTTCACTCAATTTCACAAAGATTCATTCACAGATTCCCAAATCATTTTCCATTTCAATTGGATTAGCCCATTAAATCTTTAAATCAAGATTTAACTTATAGCTTTCAAACCTATTCACAATTCAAGTCTCTTATATTATAAAAGATACACCTTTTAAAATCTTCTTTGATTTCAAAATAAAGCTTAATCATCTTCACAAAGGTTAATTCATAGTTTTTTCTAAACTATTCACAATTTCATTTCAACTTGAAATGTTTCGTTACAAATTGGAAATCTTTTCACTTTATGAAAGCTATTATTATTTGAAAACAGATAGTTTTCGTTTTGGGAAAAACTGGATACAATTACACAGGTTAAAGCCATCCAATTACAAATCTTGGATTTAAATTTAAATTTCCAAAACCATATTTTTAAATGGTTAAAAACCCATATAAACACCTTTTATACATGCATAATCTTTTAAACCAAAATTCCCCAAATTATTGAATTCAATTTCAAGATATTGAATTCAAAATTTAAATCAAATGATTTAAATTCCAATTTTATTAAGTTATTTAAAATAACTTTTATTTTTGAATCCCATTTTCAAAAACTTTCAATTCCAATTCCAAAACTATTTTTTTTGACTCAAAAATTCAATCTTTAGAATTGTTAAAAATCTATGACTTAACTAATTTCCACGTGAAATCCACATTTGTGTGTATTGTATAGTCCAAGGGTTTAACACAATAGTGCAACAACATTCAACCATCACAGATCAAATATAACAATATAATTGATAAGCGGTATAAACTATAACGCTTATCTTCATTCACAGATCACAGATATATATATATCACAGGTAAACAAATTACAGATCACAACACAAATCAGGATATATCACAAAGCATCACATATCAGAGATATCAAACAATTCAACATCCAATATAATCCAAACATCCATAGATAGGATCAATTTAATCATCTGATTAAATTTAAATCGGATAAATTTCTATAAATAAATTTTTGCTAGATATGGTAAATTAATTATCAATTAATTTCAAATTGATTTTCAAATTTATTTCAAAACACAAAATCAAATTTTCAACGAATTTCCAAATTATTTCCTTTTTTAAAATAAATTTCTCTATCTCTTCAAATCTATTTAAAAATCCAAATTTTAAATAAAATTTTCGACTTATAAATAATATTACCCGAAATCCATTTATTAAGCCCTTTTCCCCATAATTTGAAATTTTATTCAATATGGTTCAAAAATAACTTTATCTTTTTAAAACTCCTTTTTAATTTATCTAATTCTCAAAAAATAAATTTTTCGATAAATTTTCAATTTGAATTTCGAAAATCCAATTTTATTTATTTCTGGTATCCAACGATACCAAAAATATATTCGGCTAAATTATAGCCTTCAACAATTCCGATTCTCCAATATAATCACACGGAGATTATAAATAATCAACACACAACATTGAAATAAATTCAAATGTTTGAGGAATCCAGTTGGATCCCTCCAACCTGTTTCCCTGCATCCACAGATGTTAGCACAATACCAATTCCACTTCGAGGTGGAATATCGCGGTATATGGGTTTATAAAATACTATCCGCTATTATGCGGCGCAATAGGGTCTCATCCGCTATATAATGTGGGAAATCAACTCCAAATACATATATAATACCAATTCCACTTCAAGGTGGAATATCGCGGTATATGTTTTTAATATAATAACCTCCGCTTAATATGCGGCGTATAGGGTCTATTTCAATACAACCAATAACAATCATCATCCAAGCATACAATCAACACAATCAAGCAATTTTAAATCTAACTATTTAAAATTTAAATCGAAACACAATTCGATTGAGTGAGGAGTTCTCACCTTGAGTTGTCGAGTGTTTAAATTTTAAATTAAATCGAACCGTTCGATTTAATCAAAAAAATTCGCTTGCCCCAAACACGCCCAGATCTGCGCTGCAGCGTAAATCTCATCGCTGCGATTCCGGCGTCGCCAGTCTCGTCGAAATCTGATAATTCATGTAAGAGATATCGATTTATAAAATTTGTATATAAAATTAAAAACAAAATTTTCTTTTCTTTTGTTTTTTTATTACCAAACAAAATCGGCCGTTGCCCTGTCTTCCACAATGCAACGTTTCCAGGCGGAAACGAACCCATCACACGCTATCAAACTAAGATCGTCGCCCCCAATTTGGACATCTAGAAGTCGGTCGAACGGCCCACGCCGTAGCCCATCGTCTCGCGCGCCTATGGCCAGAGCGACGCCAAGCTCAGCTACCCAAATCCCCTGAAAAACGCACGTGAATGGAAAACCTTCACGATCGATTTTTGACCACCACGTCGTCTGATAATTAATCCCCACCGTTGGATCTGTAGTACTTGACGAGTTCTTCGATTCTCTAGTTGGAACTTTAGGCTATAGGTGAGTGGATTTGCCAGATCTTGAGGAGAAAGACAAGAGTCTATCGTCCATAGAATGAAATAACGGTGGCTGGAGATAACTTGCTAGGGTTTCTCGGCCATTAAACGTATATATATATATATATATATATATGTATGTATTAAAATATTATTTTATTAATATCTTAAATTTTTAACAAGCTTTTCAAATGAACTCCAAATCACACGTGCCGCCTGGCGATTATAATGTTTTACTCGCGTTCCGAACACAATGGAACGTGCTTCGGGAGCTAATTTGATCATATGTGCGAGTTACGGAATTAAACAATCAATTTTAAATTAAATCGATTAAACTAATTTCTATCCGTTTTGGCTTGCCCCGGACAAACCGTAAATCCGATTGACACGAAATTTGAAATCTTACAATAATATAACATTACGGATCCGATGAAATTAGTTTCGTCGAAATCCGAGACTGTTTGAAAAATGGCTATTTTCACTCGTCAATTAAATATTAAAATATTCAATTATCACAATTTAACTTTTAATTTAATTTTAAAAATTTACAAACATCATTCTAACTCCAATATGATTTAATATAACTTTATAAATCATTTTCATACACATAAAATTCAGATTCCAATTATTTACACAATTTCAAATATTAAATTATCGATTTAATTATCCAATTAAATCTCTATATTCGAAATTAAATTTACTCGACTTACAAATCTTACTTGTTAATATTTAAATCAATTAAATATACGAATTTCAAATGACAGAAATTCTGGGTCGTTACAATCTTCCCCCCTTAAAAGAATTTCGTCCTCGAAATTGCCAAGTAAGAAAAATGCCCAAATCCATTAACTTTTCAAAAAACAAAACCACTTAGTGAAAATTTTATATTCACCCTTTTCCAAAACGTTTAACTTCAACCAAAACAATGGTTTCCATTTTCTAGTTCAATTCCTACGTTTTATTACAATTTGGGAAAACGACTTTCCGTTAACAAAATTTTTCCAAAAGTTAAAAAATTTTCTAACTCCCAAAATTTATGGAAAATTTTGGCAGTGTCTCCTTTGTACGGAGGAGCTTTCGCAATTTCACAATAGATATAAATATATATACATCGACCCACATGGTCGGAAAAGCAAAAAAACAGTTCATATTTCCTATTTTTATTGCGTAGGCGTACCTTTTTAGCATTTTTAAGCAAAGCAGTTATTTATTAAGCATTTTGCGCAACCAAATTAGCCGAACGGCAGCCACGGCACCTGTACTTACTCAATTTAAACACGTAAGTGACATATATATAAAGTTATTAACAATTTACTCTTTTAAACAACTACAACACATGCATATTAAAAGAAATGCATACTAAACAAGGTTTATAAGCAACTTATATAATTTCAACATTACTTGTAATTGTTTACAACCAATTTATATACAACGACATTCATTTATTCATTTTCAATTAGTTTACAATCACTAATTTAAATTCAAGTTGATTCACTTTCAATTTAAATCCAATTACATAGCTTTCATACGTTAGCTTTCCATTTGATCAATTCTATTTCATTAACACTTAATGAATTATATACAATCAACCAACAATCATATAACAACTAATGTATATTCAACACAACCAAATTTATTCACTTTGTTTACCTTCAATTTGGTTTAACACTTTTAATTTCAATTGGTTTAATATTAAGTTGATTTCCATTCGATTCATTCAAATTCCAATTTATTAGCTTTTAAATGAATTAATACTTACATCATTTATTCCATATTAATTTACTTACATTCGATTGATTAACATTCAATCCATTTATTAATTCAATTGCTAATTCATTTTACAAATAAAGTTGAATTTCATTTTTATATAACTCAAGTTCACATTTATTTAATAAATTCACTTTATTCATTTACTTCGATACCAAAATCAACTTCATTCAACATTACTTAAGTTATATTCCATCACAACATTTCATTCTAAAGTAAATTCTATTTAACTTTTATCAAAGTCAAACTTCATATCACTATCAAATTCAGATTTTTGCTTAACAAAATTCGTTTAACCATTTTATCATTTGGTTTCACTTACATCTTCTCACTTTATAAGTTACACAACTTATTTATTTAACTTCCAAATCATATTATAAGTATAAAACTCGTTTCTCTTATAATTATCAATTACAACTTGAATTTTTAATTTCAAATTTGTTTATCACAACAAAACTTCAAATTTCAATTTATTATGGTAGCAAATCTGTGACGACCGCCCATGACCCCTGCACTAGATATAGAAATAGTGCGCTGTAAGGTGTGCTAGGCAGCCATGGACGATTGCCAAGGTTAACTTAAAACAACATAATCTATCGTATTACTCACAGCGCATGGACATAATACAATAGAATATATATATATAGTGAAGCTTCACAGAATAGAATCTCATCGATAAAACTTCATAATAGTTGAATACAAACATCTGAATAGTCAATACATCAAGCCTCACTACATATCACTCAGAGAATATTTAAGCAGCGGAACATCCAGTACATATAGTAAGAAAACAATATGCAATCCTCCAGCTCGTTTTCGTCATCAGCATCGTGGAAAGCAAGAACAGCACCTGTCACCTGCTACCTAGTCTGCCCGTCCCAAAATGGACGAACAGCCCAAGGCAATAAGAGTTAAACATAAAGCCTTGAGTCAGACAACAGTCTTAGTGAGCGGTAAATTAACTAACAACATACCTGTGCAGTTAAAGCGCTCGGCAGACTCAATGCGGCGAAGGTGCAAAAAGTCGTAGCGGGGATACAGCGAGGATATAGCGGGATATAGAGGATGACTCTAAAATAGCATATAAAACTCATACTTAATGTTTTTACAAATATATAAATGGTAATTAAGTGAAAAATTAACATTCAATTGAATTATAATTAGTACATAAATAATTTTAAATAAAAACATGTGCGAATATACTGTAAATAAACGTAAAACTGTTATATAACATAATTGAATTTAGTAGAATATTGGAGTATTTTCATTTCTGAAAATATATTAAAAAATCAATTAAATAAATTAATTTCATAATTTTTATAATGTATAAATATCATTTTTCATTTCTTTTAAAGAAGATATATCGGAAACATCGGAATATAGCGGAAATAACGGGATATAGCGGAAATAGCGGGGCTTAAAGCGGAAAGGCTATATTTGGGGCTATATGAAAATATCGTAGCGGTAGAAACCCGCTATGAGATATAGCAGGGTTATAGCGGGGTAATAGCGGGGCATTAACTGCACAACAACATACCAAAAGAGCATAAAGGAAAAAGGAATAGGAATCCAACCCCTCCACTCCACCTCTTTCTACAGTGATAGCCCCCAGACACACACTAAGCAGAAGCAAACATAGCAAAGCATACAATTTAAAGTAAACCAGTTATCACTCGAGTCAAGGGCGATGCTTTCCAAGTACAAACCCCCAAGGCCTAAACCAAGATCAGATAAGCACCCAGAAAATACCGCTCTTGAGACCGAATGACGATACAACCAAACGTCCATGACTCTGGCTATCACTGTTATCATTGCTTCGATATCATCGTTAATTGAATGACCGGCTCATTCTTTCATCCGTCCGTCAAGGGCTAATGGAAACCCCGATTCTAGACATAACTCCGCACGTCGTCAAAACACGTGCCTAGGACTATCGAATCTGCCCAGAGTACTCGACTACCAATTAGTATCCTTCAGGGACTATCGAATCTGCCCAATGTACTCTTGCTTTGAGCATGCTAGAACCTTCAAGAACGATGAGATCTCAGCCTTCTAGTCATCCTCCTCGACGACTATTTCCATACTAGCTCAAGCGCCTCTCGAGCAAACCATTATCCTCAAACTCGAACCATTTCACCGAGTTATCAACATGCTTGGAATGATCCCGTCTGGATTAGACCAAGACTATCTCATACTATGCTTCGCCTCATCTCATCATAGCAAAGCCTCATCTCAACATCACCATCAAATCTATCCATATGAGCTTCATCATCCGCCACATATGCCACGAGCAGCTTTTCCAATTCAAAAGCCTTTCCCTTAGCTTTTGAATCATCTTTGACCATCTTGTCTAAATCAAATCATCAATCATCTAATTCATAGCAATCAATCAAGTCAAACATTAATCCAAGTAATCAAGCATTCAAATCTGATCTAATGAACAATTATAACAATAATGGCAATTTTGTAAATAAAGAGTCTAAAGTCTAACAAGCATGAAAACATGAGTAATATCTCTATAACTTGATGAATGAACTTGCATAGGTTAATCATGTAGTAAAATGGATGTCAAATCATCATGAACAATAGATCTATACTTAAGTTTACGGAAATGCATGGAAATCACTAATTTAACACCAAATCAAACCAACGATCCGATATACTCCTTTGGATCCGTGTGAGAGATAATCACCACTCACCAAATCACCTAAACACCTCAAAAACAACCCACTTCAGATCTGGACAGCGAAGGATCTAACTCGATCTATCACAAATCCGCTTCAAACGATGAAATCTCTCTTCGATAGATGTAGATCTTCAATCTAAGCTCTTGGATCTTCGATTTGGATGGAAGGAAATCACAAGATTAAAGTGGAGAAAAGAAGTGAAGAAGTGTAGAACTCGAGCTCTCAAAATGGCAGCACTTCGTCGCTTCAAAATCCGGATCCCAAAAAGTGAAGAAATGGATGTGTATTTATAGGCTGGAAATTCCTTAAGTCATCTACTCCTTAAGTCGTCCACGACTTAAGAAAACCCTACGACTTAACTGTCTCCGACCTACGACTTAACGAACCCTACTACTTAAGCCATAACACATGCGCGCGCGAACCAGGACTCAAGGACTCAACAATCCTACGACTTAACCTTGCGCGACTTAACACATATGCGCGACCTAACGACTTATCAACAGTCGCGACCTAACACACATGTGCGTTACTCCTTAAGTCGTTTAGACGACTTAACAACTTACGACTCAACAGAGATGCGACTTAACGACTCACGACCTAACACTCTTAGGTCGTCTAACGACCTAACTACGCTCATCATACTAACATAGGTCGTCTACGACCTAACTAAACACGCCATAGCAACTCAACGACCTAACACCTTAACTCGTCCACGACTTAACTACACACACGGTCTTACGACCTAAACTTCAACGACTTATCCCATAATTCTTAAGTCGTGAACCCGCTTAACCCCATAGGTCGTTAACTCCCCTGAGCCACTAACTCTTAAGTCGCCGCTTCCCTTAAGTCGCCAATTACTTAGGTCGTTAACTCGCTAACTCCTATATCCTTAAGCCGCTAACTAACTTAACTCGTTAACTCCTAAGTCGCCAACTTCCTTAGGTCGGTCAAATCCTATAGGTCGTTAAACCCCTTAAGTCGCTCCACGACCTAACTTCCTTCACGACCTAAGTCCCATCACTCTAATGACAACAGTTTTACGATGTTTCGATCCGTAAAAATACGAGTCGTTACATTCTCTCCCCCTTAGGAATTTCGCCCCCGAAATTCCAAGCAAACACAAGCAATCAAAAACTATTCTACATGCCTACCATCCATAGCAATCAACAAACCATGCGTCCAATTCTAGCTTAGCATGCAGAATTCTAAAACTAGAACAAGTTACAATGTCGTTAGATGACACGACACCTTAGGGCCATACCTTGAAGAGTTCAGGATGAGCTGCCTTCATCCTCTCTTCCACCTCCCATGTACAGTCGTTATCATCATCACTCCATTGTATCTTGAGCAACTTAACTACCTTCCTCCTAAGTTGTTTCGTGTCGGTTTCCACAACACGAAGCGGCTTACGAGGTCTCTTATCGACTGGATCAACTTCGAAATCTTCACAGCTATCAGTAGAAACCACTGTATTCGAGTCGTGCACATACTTTCGTAGATACAATACATGAAAAACATTGTGCACACCCAACATCTTCTCTGGTAACTCCAATCTGTAGGCGAGCTTTCCAATTCGCTCGATGATCGGGAATGGTCCAACAAATCTCGGAGTCAATTTCCCTTTCTTCCCGAATCGAATAACATTCTTCAGTGGAGAAATCTTCACAAAAACCATATTACCTACGTCGAATTCTAAATCCTTACGACGTTTATCGGCATAACTTTTCTGACGGTCTTGGGCTGCCTTCATTCGTTGCCGAATGATCTCTATGCAATCCGAAGTCTGTCGAATCATCTCTGGCCCAAGCATCAGCTTTTCTCCGGTCTCTAACCAACATGTCGGAGAGTTACACGGTCTTCCATACAATGCCTCATACGGTGCCATACCAATGCTTGACTGGTAACTGTTATTATACGAAAATTCCACCAAATGAAGGTGATCTTCCCATGATCCTCCGAAATCTAAAACACAAGCTCTAAGGAGATCTTCCAAAACTCGGTTGACTCTCTCGGTCTGACCATCTGTTTGAGGGTGATAAGCTGTACTCAAACACAACTCGGTTCCCAAAACTTCCTGAAAGCTCTTCCAAAATCCACTAGTGAACAATGGATCTCGATCGCTCACTATACTCTTCGGAATACCATGGAATTGAACTATCCACTTAACATACAACTCAGCCAACTTTGATGCAGTCCTAGTCGATCGAACAGGAATGAATCTTGCACTCTTAGTCAAACGATCTACGATGACCCAAATCCCTTCATTTCCCGTTCTTGTTCTAGGTAGCCCATCAATAAAATCCATCGATATTTGCTCCCACTTCCATATAGGAACTTCTAATGGCTGAAGCAATCCACTTGGCTTCTTCTGTTCGGCTTTTACCAACTGGCAGTTCATGCATTTGGAAATAAAATTTCCGACCTCCCTCTTCATACCTTCCCAGTAATAGGTTCTCTTCATATCCCGATACATCTTATTTCCACCTGGATGAATTGTCATCTTTGAGTGATGACTTTCCTTCAGAACTTCATTCCTCAATTCATCTATATCGGGAACAACTAGCCATCCTTGCTTTCGAAGCCAACCCTCTCGATCGACCTCGAATCTTTTATCCTTTTCTGGGTCCAATCCAGATTCTAGATCACGGATAATCTTGACAAGCTTATCGTCTCGCTTTTGGCTCTCGCCAATCCTTTCCATAAGAGTCGGTCTTATCGATAAGTTTGCCAACATCTCAGGTTCCAATTCACATCTGGGCCTAAAGTCAAATCCAGCTAAATACTCGAGATTCTTCCATTCTGAAAACATGGCTCCCAATCCTGCATGTCTTCGACTTAACGCATCTGCCACTGCGTTACCCTTTCCCGGAGTATAGGCTATACCAAAATCATATGATGCTAAAAACTCTAGCCATCATTGCTGCCGAAGATTCAAATCCTTTTAGGAGAAAAGATACTTCAACGACTTATGATCTGTAAACAACTCAAATCGAACTCATAATAGATAATGTCTCCACATCTTTAGAGCAAAAACAATCGCCGCCAACTCTAAATCATGAGTCGGGTAATTCCTTTCATGCGGCTTCAGTTGTCGACTTGCATACGCAACAACTTTACTCCTCTGCATCAGCACTGCTCCAAGTTCTGTACCACATGCGTCGGTGTAAACCACCATTTCATCATTCCCACTTGGAATAGTCAAAACAGGAGCACTTGTCAGTCGCTCTTTCAGGATTCTGAAAGCTTGCTCACACTTATCATCCCATCTGAACACTTGGTTCTTCTTCGTCAATCATGTTAATGGTGCATCCACCTTGGAAAAGTCTTTGATAAATCGACGATAATATCCTGCTAATCCAAGAAAACTTTTCACATCAGATGCATTCTTAGGTCTGACCCAATCCTGGATTGCTGCCACCTTGGCGGGATCAACCGCTATTCCATTTCTAGAGATAACATGGCCTAAGAACCTCACTTCACTCTTCCAGAAGTGACACTTCAAAAACTTAGCCTTCAGCTGATGTTTCCGCAAGATTTCCAAAACAATGCGCAAATGCGTCTTGTGCTCTTCTTCAGTCCTGGAATAAATCAGAATATCATCCACGAACACTAGCACGAACTTGCTCAACTGATCTCTGAACACTCTATTCATAAGATCTACAAAATATGCTGGCGCATTAGTCAATCCAAACGGCATTACCAGCCACTCAAAGAAACCGGATGGTGTCCTGAAAGCAGTCTTCGGCACACTATCCTTAGCCACCCTCAACTGGTGAAATCCCGTTGCCAAATCCATCTGAGAAAACACCTTAGCTTCGTGAAGCTGATCAAACAAGTCATCTATTCTTGGCAATGGATACTTGTTCTTCTTAGTCACCTTATTCAACTCACGATAATCCACACACAACCTCAACGATCCATCCGCTTTGGTTGCAAACACAACTGGTGCACCCCATTCGGACACACTACGCCGAATGAATCCTTTCTGCAAAAGATCATCAACCTACACCCTCAACTCCTGCTATTCCCTAGGCGCCATCCGCCTAAGAGGCATCACAACAGGTCTGGCTCCTTCAACTAGATCGATACGAAACTCGATCTCTCTATGCGGCGGTAACCCTTTGACCTCATCAAAGACATCCTCAAATCCATTAGCGATTGGCATAGATGACAGTCCATCCCGTGGAACAACCAGCGAATACATGAAGCTCATGAAGACGCCTTCTTCATGCTTACATCGTATCACAATCTTTCGCCCCTCCACATTCTCGACTGTCACCTCCAACCTTTCACAATCAACCTTTGCCGCATACTTCCTAAGCCAGTCCATACCCAAAATAATTCCGAACCCCGCAAAGTTCAGAACAAAACAATCACAAACAAAATAGCAATCATGACTCGATACAATCAGACCACGGCATAACATACACAAACAAGACGAACTCCCAACTGGATTAGTCATAACCAATGGCCTATCAACAATATCCGGTTCTAAACCTAACCGGCCTACAAGCTCATTACAAACAAACGAATGTGAGCCCCAGTATCAAATAGAACTCTAACTGGAACACCACATATGGAAAGAGTACCTTGAACCACCACACTCTTTCCTTTCTCTTCAACGGTAGGAGCTTTCGAAGATGATGGAATAGCTCCCAAAGCATAAGCTTGCACAATCTGCTTGTCCTTCCGTGGTTCTGGAAAATTCTTCCTAACATGCCCCAGCTTGTCGCAGTTGTGGCACTTCACCGGCACCTTCGAATTCTTGCAATCTCTAGAGAAATGGCCCTTCTGCTGACAATTATAGCAGGTCACTTCGCCCTTTGGCTTCTTCTGGCCATCCTTACCCTTTTGTTGCTGCTGCTTCCTCTTCTTGTTTCCACCCTGCTGTGGTTTAGATTCTTCCTTGGTCACAGCAACAACAGACCTTTCCTTAGGAAACAGATTCTCATGCCTGAGAGCTTTCTCCACAAGCTTCTCAAATGAATCGTCCAAATGATCCACCAACTGTCTTCCAAGATAACTGTCCAAGCCTGTCACAAACTTCTCGTTCTTCTGGTACGAAGATTCAATATACGACCGAGCATACTTGGACAAAGCTTCAAACTCAGAAACATACTCAAGAACTGGTCTTCCACCTTGCTTGAGCTCCACAAACTTCTTAAACAGAACAGACTTCTGAGCCGTAGAAATGAACTTAGCTTCAAATCTGGTTTGGAATTGCTCCCAAGTAATCTCTTCCTCCGGAGTATCAATGGTGACAGAGTTCCACCAATCAGAAGCTCTCCCTTGAAGCTGTCTTGATGCTAACTTCCTCTTAGTTGCATCCTCAATTCCCAAATCACCAAAGATCCTTCTACAAGCATCTATCCACCTCTGGACTTCAATGGTTGATTCTGTCCCCAAGAAAACCTTCCCTCCAAGAGCAGTATAGTCTTTACACAACTTAGCAAAATCCACTGGTTTTGGAGCCTGAACTTGAACTCCAACATCAACTGCTGTCCCCGGAACTGGTATCCTTCTCATGATCGAAGTCATCATAGCTTCGAACATAGCTGCATAATCAGCAGTCCCCTCAGCAGCACGGCCTTCCCTAGCAGCTGGTCTCCCTCTTCGACTCATCCTTAATATCTATAAAAAGGAATGATTAGCACACCTTGAGAAACAACTGCATAAAGGACTCAAACTTTTCTAAGCTACTATATTATATATAGTAATCATCCATCAAAATATAATTACGTCTCTCATACGTAGTTACGTCAGCGAGCGTTGGGTAAAATCGATTAACCAAAGCTTTGATACCAAATGTGACGACCGCCCATGACCCCTGCACTAGATATAGAAATAGTGCGCTGTAAGGTGTGCCAGGCAGCCATGGACGATTGCCAAGGTTAACTTAAAACAACAGAATCTATCGTATTACTCACAGCGCATGGACAAAATACAATAGAATATATATATATATATATAGTGAAGCTTCACAGAATAGAATCTCATCGATAAAACTTCATAATAGTTGAATACAAACATCTGAATAGTCAATACATCAAGCCTCACTACATATCACTCAGAGAATATACAAGCAGCGGAACATCCAGTACATATAGTAAGAAAACAATATGCAATCCTCCAGCTCGTCTTCGTCATCAGCATCGTGAAAAGCAAGAACAGCACCTGTCACCTGCTACCTAGTCTGCCCGTCCCAAAATGGACGAACATCCCAAGGCAATAAGAGTTAAAACATAAAGCCTTGAGTCAGACAACAGTCTTAGTGAGCGGTAAATTAACTAACAACATACCAAAAGAGCATAAAGGAAAAAGGAATAGGAATCCAACCCTTCCACTCCACCTCTTTCTACAGTGATAGCCCCCAGACACACACTAAGCAGAAGCAAACATAGCAAAGCATAAAATTTAAAGTAAAGCAGTTATCACTCGAGTCAAGGGCGATGCTTTCCAAGTAAAAACCCCCAAGGCCTAAACCAAGATCAGATAAGCACCCAGAAAATACCGCTCTTGAGATCGAATGACGATACAACCAAACGTCCATGACTCTGGCTATCACTGTTATCATTGCTTCGATATCATCGTTAATTGAATGACCGGCTCATTCTTTCATCCATCCGTCAAGGGCTAATGGAAACCCCGGTTCTAGACATAACTCCGCACGTCGTCAAAACCCGTGCCTAGGACTATCGAATCTGCCCAGAGTACTCGACTACCAATCAGTAGCCTTCAGGGACTATCGAATCTGCCCAACGTACTCTTGCTTTGAGCATGTTAGAACCTTCAACAACGATGAGATCTCAGCCTTCTAGTCATCCTCCTCGACGACTATTTCCATACTAGCTCAAGTGCCTCTCGAGCAAACCATTATCCTCAAACTCGAACCATTTCACCGAGTTATCAACATGCTTGGAATGATCCCGTCTGGATTAGACCAAGACTATCTCATACTATGCTTCGCCTCATCTCATCATAGCAAAGCCTCATCTCAACATCACCATCAAATCTATCCATATGAGCTTCATCATCCGCCACATATGCCACGAGCAGCTTTTCCAATTCAAAAGCCTTTCCCTTAGCTTTTGAATCATCTTTGACCATCTTGTCTAAATCAAATCATCAATCATCTAATTCATAGCAATCAATCAAGTCAAACATTAATCCAAGTAATCAAGCATTCAAATCTGATCTAATGAACAATTATAACAATAATGGCAATTTTGTAAATAAAGAGTCTAAAGTCTAACAAGCAAGAAAACATGAGTAATATCTCTATAACTTGATGAATGAACTTGCATAGGTTAATCATGTAGTAAAATGGATGTCAAACCATCATGAACAATAGATCTATACTTAAGTTTACGGAAATGCATGGAAATCACTAATTTAACACCAAATCAAACCAACGATCCGATATACTCCTTTGGATCCGTGTGAGAGATAATCACCACTCACCAAATCACCTAAACACCTCAAAAACAACCCACTTCAGATCTGGACAGCGAAGGATCTAACTCGATCTATCACAAATCCGCTTCAAACGATGAAATCTCTCTTCGATAGATGTAGATCTTCAATCTAAGCTCTTGGATCTTCGATTTGGATGGAAGGAAATCACAAGATTAAAGTGGAGAAAAGAAGTGAAGAAGTGTAGAACTCGAGCTCTCAAAATGGCAGCACTTCGTCGCTTCAAAATCCGGATGCCAAAAAGTGAAGAAATGGACGTGTATTTATAGGCTGGAAATTCCTTAAGTCGTCTGCTCCTTAAGTCATCCACGACTTAAGAAAACCCTACGACTTAACTGTCTCCGACCTACGACTTAACGAACCCTACTACTTAAGCCATAACACATGCGCGCGCGAACCAGGACTCAACGACTCAACAATCCTACGACTTAACCTTGCACGACTTAACACATATGCGCGACCTAACGACTTATCAACAGTCGCGACCTAACACACATGCGCGTTACTCCTTAAGTCGTTTAGACGACTTAACAACTTACGTCTCAACAGAGATGCGACTTAACGACTCACGACCTAACACTCTTAGGTCGTCTAACGACCTAACTACGCTCATCATACTAACATAGGTCGTCTACGACCTAACTAAACACGCCATAGCAACTCAACGACCTAACACCTTAACTCGTCCACGACTTAACTACACACACAGGGTCTTACGACCTAAACTTCAATGACTTATCCCATAATTCTTAAGTCGTTAACCCGCTTAACCCCATAGGTCGTTAACTCCCCTGAGCCACTAACTCTTAAGTCGCCGCTTCCCTTAAGTCGCCAATTACTTAGGTCGTTAACTCGCTAACTCCTATATCCTTAAGCCGCTAACTAACTTAACTCATTAACTCCTAAGTCGCCAACTTCCTTAGGTCGGTCAAATCCTATAGGTCGCTAAACCCCTTAAGTCGCTCCACGACCTAACTTCCTTCACGACCTAAGTCCCATCACTCTAATGACAACAGTTTTACGATGTTTCGATCCGTAAAAATACGGGTCGTTACAAAATCCATCACATAGAAACTCGAAAATGATGCTAATGATGCTGCAGTCATCACCCTTATTATTTCCCAGCAACAGTAGTGAATTCAGTGATAAATATTCTTTTAAAATTTCCTTTTATTTATAAATCACATTTATAAATCTTTTTCTCATATAATTTCACTATTTTACTTTACTTATACAAGATTATTTCACAATTGTAAATCATCTTAATTATAATTCCATACTTAATAATTCATTTGCTTATATACTTCATTCTTGTACAATTGTTGTTTTTATTTAGATTATTCAAACAACTTTTATTAATATATATATTTTCTTACATTTTTAACAACCAAACAATTAATTTATATACAAAATATAATCGAGGTAAATTTATTTCATTTACCCAATTTAAAACAATACCATGTCGGATTATCTCGTTCAAGAGTTTAGAAACCCCTATCGATACAGTTAGCTAGACTATACCGACCAGAATCCATAAACACTCAACCGATAAGTCAACATAATACAAAACAATTTCATATTCACTAACAAATACGCGCTCATATCTATTATTACACTCACACTCATTCTAGAGTACTACTGACTCTATCTCTAATGAGTAACACCCAACAGAGCCAAGGTTATCGCTTAACCAAATGCTATGATACCACTTTGTCAAGACCCGATTCTTCGACTTCCAAAAATCGACATTAATACGTCCACTGTATCAACTGCTGAACAATCAAATGCCGAAAAACCGAACCCTGAGGGTTTAAAAAGAAGAGGTAGAAGAAAACAGAAGAAAAAGAAAGAAAAAGAAACATAAACAATAACAGAATCTCACATTCGCAGCGGAACAACATATAATAGATTAATAAATAATCTTTAAATCAAGAACTATATCAGTTTATACATTACATCACATCAGAGTCAATATACAACACAACACAACAATGGACAGTTATATAGACCTGTCCTCATACAGAATACACAATGGAAATGATAATATCATATACAAGTGATACATCTCGTCATCCAGCTCGCCACTTAAGCTCCACAACATCTCCTGAATCCAGAATGACCTGAAAACCTAACTCTAGGCTGCCCCGTGTGGAAAATGATGGGCACCCAGAGTTTAGAAAGAGAACATAAACTCCAGGTCAGTCATGGGACTGGTGTGAGAACTTAAAACAGTTATTATCTTTAAAACAACAACAAAGGAAGTAAAAGACATCCACAATGCTTTTTGGAAAATGAAACTACCATAAGACCTCCCGCCACACACACAATGCAAACGCATAATTGGAGAAGATTTCTTCTTATGATAGTCAAACATGCTTACTACACAAACAAAACTCTTTTGATATTATTACTAGTGCATAGTGTAGGAAACATTTCGAAAATATAATATTAATCTTAGCCAGCATAGGCATTCCGCACATATGCCTACTATAGCTACTATGTTCAATAGCAGGTTACCGCCACATTCCATAGCAGGTAAAACAACTAAAACCGTACAAGGCTCGTATTGTTTCTTTGGATTTTCCAACAAATGGTTAGGCTAAGGAACTTCCTACTGCCACATGGATACGCCTCTGGATGGACGTCCTGAGAACTAACTAGCTCTATGCCAACACTAGGCCGGGTTACCTCTTACACTAGGTAACTACTACACGAATATGCCACCCCCCGGTCCTTTGGGACCTTTATCTGAGGCGCCTCGATCACACAGCAACAATCACACAGTAAATGAGATTGGAGCAACCACATAGGTTAAATACCAGGGCTCCATACCTGATACCACCCTTTTCCAGAAGGAAATGACATACCCTAAAGGGAGCGACCCTCATAACCTTGCCGCATCATTCCTGTTTCGACCTTTTCTGGGGTGTGAGGTCCGATGAGGTTTTGTCCACAAAGCTACGCTTTTTCACAAAGCCATGCTTTGATCAACAAATGATCAGCAACACACAACAGCACTCAGCATGCCACACTACCGAATTGGGAGTATATCACTGATAACTTTCAACTACATAACCTCTGAGCTCGTACGTCTCAGAGAAGGGTTTTAAGCTAAGAGAATAAATTTTCTGTCACCAAACAGAAATGTATTTGAAAGAAATCAGCTTTATATCTCAAAATGTAATGTCAGACATGTAACCATACAAGTCTGTTCCGGGTTCGAACAGAACCGAAGGCACTTCCAAAGAAGCCCTTGCAATCCGGGTATTCACAATCCCGATCGAACTTCCCATCACAAAGGAAATCTCTATACCGTAGCTAACGGTGCAGAGACAATCGATAGGTCATCCTATCGTTTTCAAAAATACCCGGTCTTCACCACCGGTCTTCAAATGTTATCCATATCGTCATATCACTTATTCGGAATGGGTTATATGACACAAAGGTCCTTTCCCGGCTAAACCGAATAGTGAGCACAATATTTAAAACATATGGATATAGGGATTTCAATTAAGTCACAACTTATTACCAAATCCTTTCCTTTAAATGGTTTAAACAAAATTACCATTTTAAATCTTTAAACAAAAAGATTTACTTCACAAAGTTCACTCAATTTCACAAAGATTCATTCATAGATTCCCAAATCATTTCCCATTTCAGTTGGATTAACCCATTAAATCTTTAAATCAAGATTTAACTTATAGCTTTCAAAAATATTCACAATTCAAGTCTTTTATATTATAAAAGATACACCTTTTAAAATCTTCTTTGATTTCAAAATAAAGCTTAATCATCTTCACAAAGGTTAATTCATAGTTTTTTCCAAACTATTCACAATTTCATTTCAACTTGAAATGTTTCGATACAAATTGGAAATCTTTTCACTTTATGAAAGCTATTATTATTTGAAAACAGATAGTATTCGTTTTGGGAAAAACTGGTTACATTTACACAGGTTAAAGCCATCCAAGTACAAATCTTGGATTTAAATTTAAATTTCCAAAACCATATTTTTAAATGGTTAAAAACCCATATAAACAATTTCTATACTTGCATAATCTTTTAAACCAAAATTCCCCAAATTATTGAATTCAATTTCAAGATATTGAATTCAAAATTTAAATCAAATGATTTAAATTCCAATTTTATTAAGTTATTTAAAATAACTCTTATTTTTGAATCTCATTTTCAAAAACTTTCAATTCCAATTCCAAAACTATTTTTTTTGACTCAAAAATTCAATCTTTAGAATTGTTAAAAATCTGTGACTTAACTGATTTTCATGTGAAATCCACATTTGTTTGTGTATTGTATAGTCCAAGGGTTTAACACAATAGTGCAACAACATTCAACCATCACTGATCAAATATAATAATATAATTGATAAGCGATATAAACTATAATACTTATCTTCATTCACAGATCACAGATATATATATATATATATATATATATCACAGATAAACAAATTACAGATCATAACAAATCAGGATATATCACAAAGCATCACATATCAGAGATATCAAACAATTCAACATCCAATATAATCCAAACATCCATAGATAGGATCAATTTAATCATCTGATTAAATTTAAATCAGATAAATTTCTATAAATAAATTTTTGCTAGTTATGGTAAATTAATTATCAATTAATTTCAAAATTTTTTTCAAATTTATTTTCAAATTTATTTCAAAACACCAAATCAAATTTTCAACGAATTTCCAAATTATTTCCTTTTTAAAATAAATTTCTTTACCTCTTCAAATCTATTTACAAATCCAAATTTTAAATAAAATTTTCAACTTATAAATATATTACCCGAAATCCATTTATTAAGCCCTTTTCCCCGTAATTTGAAATTTTGTTCAATATGTTTCAAAAATAACTTTATCTTTTTAAAACTCCTTTTTAATTTATCCAATTCTCAAAAAATAAATTTTTCGATAAATTTTCAATTTGAATTTCGAAAATCCAATTTTATTTATTTCAGGTATCCAACGATACCAAAAATATATTCGGCTAAATTATAGCCTTCAACAATTCCAATTCACAAATATAATCACACGGAGATTGTAAATAATCAACACACAACATTGAAATAAATTCAAATGTTTGAGGAATCCAGTTGGATCCCTCCAACCTGTTTCCCTGCATCCACAGATGTTAGCACAATACCAATTCCACTTCGAGGTGGAATATCGCGGTATATGGGACTTATAAAATACTATCCGCTATTATGCGACGCAATAGGGTCTCATCCGCTATATAATGCGGGAAATCAACTCCAAATACATATATAATACCAATTCCACTTCAAGGTGGAATATCGCGGTATATGTTTTTAATATAATAACCTCCGCTTAATATGCGGCGTATAGGGTCTATTTCAATACAACCAATAACAATCATCATCCAAGCATACAATCAACACAATCAAGCAATTTTAAATCTAACTATTTAAAATTTAAATCGAAACACAATTCGATTGAGTGAGGAGTTCTCACCTTGAGTTGTCAAGTGTTTAAATTTTAAATTAAATCGAACCGTTCGATTTAATCAAAAATTCTCGCTTGCCCCAAACACGCTCAGATCTGCGCTGCAACGTAGATCGCGTCGCTGCGATTCCGGCGTCACCAGTTTCATCGAAATCTGATAATTCATGTAAGAGATATCGATTTATAAAGTTTGTATATAAAATTAAAAACAAAATTTTCTTTTCTTTTGTTTTTTTTATTACCAAACAAAATCGGCCGTTGCCCTGTCTTCCACAATGCAACGTTTCCAGGCGGAAACGAACCCATCACACGCTATCAAACTAAGATCGCCGCCCCCAATATGGACATCTAGAAGTCGATCGAACGAGCCCACGCCGTAGCCCATCGTCTCGCGCGCCTATGGCCAGAGCGACGCCAAGCTCGGCTACCCAAATCCCCTGAAAAACGCAAGCGAACGACAAACCTTCACGATTGATTTTTGACCACCACGTCGTCTGATAATTGATCCCCACCGTTGGATCTGTAGTACTTGACGAGTTCTTCGATTCTCTAGTTGGAACTTTAGGCTATAGGTGAGTGGATTTGCCAGATCTCGAGGAGAAAGACAAGAGTCTATCGGCCATAGAATGAAATAACGGTGGCTGGAGATAACTTGCTAGGGTTTCTCGACCATTATACGTATATATATGTATTAAAATATTATTTTATTAATATCTTAAATTTTTAACAAGCTTTTCAAACGAACTCCAAATCACACATGCCGCCTGGCGATTATAATGTTTTACCCGCGTTCCGAACACAATGGAACGTGTTTTGGGAGCTAATTTGATCATATGTGCGAGTTACGGAATTAAACGATCAATTTTAAATTAAATCGATTAAACTAATTTCTATGCGTTTTGGCTTGCCCCGGACAAACCGTGAATCCGATTGACACGAAATTTGAAATCTTACAATAATATAAAATTATGGATCCGATGAAATTGGTTTCGTCAAAATCCGAGACTATTTGAAAAATGGCTATTTTCACTCGTCAATTAAATATTAAAATATTCAATTATCACAATTTAACTTTTAATTCAATTTTAAAAATTTACAAACATCATTCTAACTCCAATATGATTTAATATAACTTTATAAATCATTTTCATACACATAAAATTCAGATTCCAATTATTTACATAATTTCAAATATTAAATTATCGATTTAATTATCCAATTAAATCTCTATATTCGAAATTAAATTTACTCGACTTACAAGTCTTACTTGTTAATATTTAAATCAATTAAATATACGAAATTTCAAATGACAAAAATTCTGGGTCGTTACAAGTTTTATATGGGTGATGACATCTTTATGTTGGGTTTTGTGGTGTTCTATGAATACGTTGTTTGAGATTGTTGAGATGACATTATTATAATTATTTATTCCCGACATATATTATGATCCATATGTTTATTGATCTTGGATTTAGATATAGTTTGATCCGTTTATTATTCATATAATCTTCTAGTTAGTCCAATACATTATAGGTCCAGGGATTAGATGACCAGTTTGTGGATGTTGTGCGTAGATAGAGACTAGGATAATATGATATATTGTCGGTGTATACCTATGAGATGTATTTGGATTCAGATATTGGATGTTTTGGAGATAGTGTATATTTGATGTATAAACTGAACCTCTCTGTGCGTGTGTGTGTGTTTCTATCACATATCGCTGCAATTGTGACTCTGTGTTCTTTGATATTAACTGTATATTGTGTTTTGTTCTGTTGTTAAGGCACATGGTTTATTGCTTTGTACTGATACTATGTACGTATATGTGAGTTATTTATTCAATGTTTAAATACATACCTGTGTTAGTCCAAGAGAATATTCATGTGTGTACCCCATATAGCCTCATTGCTCGTATTATCTAATTGTATTACCTACTAATTCTTCTGGATAGTATGGATATAGAGGTGGGGTGTTCATAGTTGGTATTAGATCAGGTTTAAAACAATACATTATATATAAGAGAGATGGGTCATTCGCCTAGACTGACTTAGAGTCCCTTCCCCCATAGATGTGTAGGATAGTTACCATATATTAAAGGGATAATAGGAGTAAACGATGATTACCAGGGTAATCATCAAAGGATTTATTTGTTAACTTTCCTAATTATATATATATATATATATTTCATTACTCTATTATTTCTGGGTATTCTTGTGGAATAACAATTTTAAGGATGGCAATGAAATAAGAGTTGGTCAGCCCGATGAATAGTGTTGGCATTGGTAATGGTGAGTAAACCTCTATGTGGCTTTGAATAGAGTAGCATGATCCAATAGTGATCAGAGTGCGTAGGTGATGATGATAGATAGCTTTCCACCGAAGGCGTTTATTATTTGTTTGTTTAATATGTGTCTGGTTAAATTTTGCTTTGTTGAAATAATGTTTGAAAAAAATGCGTTTGAGCTCAGTCTAGAGTATGGAATTAAGCAGGAGTTGTCACTCAAAAGCTATTAACCCATTTTAGTTTAGATGTAGAAAATTTATTAAAGCCAGTGGTCTTTTCAAAACCGCAAGGGATGGAAAAAAATTATTAGTTGGATAAAAGAAAATAATATTCCTGTAAACAAATAACTAAAATCTTAAGAGTTATAGATTAAATTGAATGCTTGCTTGTGGATGTGCATGGTTGGTATCTAGATGTTTGATTACTTGATTATTTTTTGCTAGTGATATATTACCTGGTTATTAACATGATCACCATTAATATTTTAAGTTTATAAAATACAAGCGTATGATTTTGATAAAATAAGAAAATTAATTATATACTAAAATACATGAAATAGTTTTTGTAATTAAATTCGTGTTAATTTGTCCGTTGAGTGCTTTAAAAATTCTGGTCGATGTGCTTGGTCAACGTTATCGATAGAGATTTCTAAACTTTAGGAAAAGGTATTTCGGCACAATGTTTTTTTAAAAGGAGAAATTCTATTTTGGAAAGTAATTTATGTTTTGAAGATAAACATTATAATGTTTAGGAAATTATATTTTTAGTGAGGTTTGATTCTATTTTAAAAAATTAAATCAAATTAAAATGTTGGCGAAAATTTTCCGAATGATTTAAAATAATAATGAAAAAAATGTTGATAATTGGGAAATTTTGTTTGTCGTTTTATTTAGTATGGGATATTTGATTTTTTGGAAAAGAGGTTTTAATTAATAGAATGTTTTGAAAAAAATGGACTTGTATGTATATATATGAATTTGTTTGAAAAAATTCTTGGGTGATGTATATTTTTATATGTTTGAGTTTTTGATTTGAGCACTTGTTATTACATCAGTTTATGTTTATACCCGCGTATTCGTGCACATCCACTGTTTGTGCACCAAGTTACTTCTTGAATATTCCTTGTGTGTTGGTTTGTGTGTGAGCATATGTGTGGTTGTTTGTCCTTGGGTGCAAGTTGGTGCAGTGTCTATGTGTGCGTACTATGTTGTAGTTTGTTGAGCCTTTAAGCTTGACCTCGCCGCACCTAACCTAGTTGACCTGCTTTTGTGCCTGAAATTAAGGTTACATGATTGGTACAAATATGTTTTCTGTTTTGATTTTCAAACATGTGCACTTGATTTGCGTTCATTTGGCCATAAATTTCAAAAGGTTTATCCGATTTTGACAATTTTGTCCATTCTAGAAAGATAAGAGTATAAGCAACAAGTTTTGTTATAAGTGTTTTTCAAAATTTCATTGTTTTCTAGACTAAACGTGCAAATTACTGAAGTGGTTCTGCACTCAATTGTGAAATCTGCTGTACATACTTTTGGGAAAATCCTTATAATTTGAGTTATAATACTTATTTTTGCAATCTGAATGATGTTTTGGAAAGCTAACACCCTATACAATGATTTACTTTTAGAAACTATAATTTAATTTAGTGGTTTTGCCATTTAATTTTTTTGAAAAGTGGTTAAATATGGAAGTTGCTTTTCTTTTACATTACATAAGTACATATTTACTATACCTCTTAATATGAAGTTAATCTTTAAAATTGAGTTGGGATAGGTACAATTGGAGCATATTTGGATATTTTTGGTGACCTTGGTTTGTTTATGCTCACTTAATAATAAGCAAACTTATTTAAAACATTAATTAAAAGGTACATTTTTATAATATATTGATAATATTGTGATGCTATCCCGTTAGTCCGTATTTCAGGATCCTCCATGTTAGGATGCCTCTTCGGAGATTTATATCATGTAATTATATTGTGTTTTGATTTTATCAAAATGCTCTCAGTACAAAGGATACTTTGCCGAATTTTTTTGAAAAATCTGACACTTAGAAAATTTTCACAATATTATTTATCATATATGAAAAATAAAAGGTCATGAATTGAATTTATTTAGATTGTAGCATACGATAAGAGAATGGAAGGAAGGGTCACATAGTGGATTGTGTAATTTGGTTTGATAGAAGATTGTAGATACAAAGAAATTCAGGGTATGAGTTGTTTGACGACTCCCTATAAGAAATTGCAAGGACTCATTATTCATGAGGGATTATGTAACAACCCTGCTTTCTAGGCTATAAATTAAATAAATTTTATTATAATAAAATATTCGAATTCAATTTTGATCATTATTATTTTGAAATTAAATTCTTATCTATTTGGAGTTATTTTAATAAACGATTTGTTTTAATAAATTGAATTAAATTTACAAAACAATTTTCAAATAATTTATTGAATCGAGTGAAATGTTTTGAATTGAATATAAGATATTTTTGAAGTGTAAATTAATTTGAATTAGATTGGAATAAATTTATAAATAAATAAATTGTTTAAAAGATAGGAAATGAAATAAATTGTTTAAAAGATAGGAAAGGAAACTTTTGTAACGACCGGGCGATTTTTGACCCCCGAAAATCGACACTAATACTTCACTGTGTAGAGTGCCAAGCAATTGAGTGCCGGAAATACCAGGTTGTTAGGGTTTAAGAAGAATAGAGACAGAAAAGAAAGCAGAAACAACACAGACTCTCACATCATAGCGGAACAAAATATAATATACAACAACAGCTTTTATACAAAAGAAAGCTATAATTGATATTATACATACAAGTTATCCGAGTACGATCATCAATATATAAAACTAGGCAGTTATAACAACTTGTCCCTAACTGCTGAATATACAGCCTTTAGTACATAGTGGAATATCATTAAATACGTGCAATACGTTCCTGCCATCCAGCTCATCTTCTGAGCTCCGAAGCGTTCCAACCTGAAATTTTGTAATACTCAGTTTGACTTGAGCATTACAATAAAGTAACACCCGAGTCAGGCTGGAAACCAACGTGAGTAAAACACACTTAAATTTGGATTACTAAAGTTATCAAATCTTTGAAAATCCAAGGTAACTCGTATAAGCACGACGAGTTTTTATCTGGTTATAACTAAAACACATTTTTAGAAGTGGAAATTAGCCACAAGGGCCTCTTTAGCAAGTGCAATTAGTTTCTAGGACACACAACTGAAATAATTACTTTTAAGGACAAAATGCAAAATAATTAGTTTTTAAGGCCTAAAAACATATGAAATTATGTCCTTGAAAGTAATTGGACCGCTGACTTTGTCCTTAAAAGTAATTATTCTGCAAACTTTGGCCTTGAAATTAATTTCTGTGAATGTGTGTCCTAGAAACTAATTGGACTGCAAAGTTTGTCCTTCTAGTGAAATGCCCCTTTTTAGAAACCATTGTTATTATAATAGTGTCTAAGTACAATTACTTATTAAAAATGGACGACTTGTTAAATTAACCCAATTCCAGCATATTATATTTTATAATCAAAACTGTAAAGATTCATAGTGATTTACAAATCGAAGTGATTCCGGATAACACTGATATATATCCGACCCCAGTCTCTTCGAACCCAAGTAACAAATTTAAAAGGACTGAATCGTCTAAAATAAATAATTTATATTTTTGGGGTGACTATATCCACATATTGGAATTTATTACAGCCGTTTATTTCAAATAAAAACATATCATCATTTTAATCTAACTATTTTAACCCGTCTGACCACTTGATGGCACAGACAAGAAAAAATTCGAAATAAATATCCAATAGAATTAAGCCAAGATATAGATTGTTAACTAATTTAACGATCAATAACAAATATCAAAACAATTCACACATCAGGATTTCATTAACATTACTTAACCGAATCAATTTATACTTTTATCCAAATTAATTACAAATTAAATAAATAATAAAACAATTTCTTATTAGTTAATCAAATTTAAACACTCTATTTAATATCTAATTTGTTGATTTACATGGTTTTAAGTCAAATAATAATATAATAAATTAATTACCCATTTTAATTGTAAAATATCATTAAACTCTAAATTACGGAAAAATCCATAATACTAATTTATAACATCGGTTAATAGGATTAAGATGCAAAAATATTCATGTTGGTTTGGATTTAAATGACAATAGATTTAGAGTTTTTAATAACTTCATTTATTATATAAAGAAAATATAAATTCCATTTTCTTTACTCTTTTTCTCTTTTTTTTTTCTTTTTTTTGCCTCGTTTTTCCTTTCTTTTTTCTTCTTTCGTTTTCTTTTCCTTTTTCCCTTCTTTTTATTTTCTCTTTTTTTTCCTTTTCCTTTTTCTTTTCTTTTTTCCTTTCTCCGGCCCATTTTCACCCGGCCCATTCTCCTCTTCCCCTTCTCTTTTCTTATTCCAGTTCTTTCCTTTCTCCTTCTTTCTTGCTCTTTTTTTTTCCGAACAACCCAGGTGCACACGAGCACCGTGCACATGCATACGTCCACCGACGCCTCCTCCTGGCCTCCAACCATCGTCCCTAGTCACTTACAACACTCTCACCCACCTGGCCACCAGGAAATCACGACAAAACCATTATTCGAAATTTCGAACATCCAATGCAACCTGGAACGAAACAAAGCCCACCAAATCGCCTCGTCCCGCCGCCACGCTCCACCATCAACCACCACAATCCACAAGAAGCATCGCTACTACCCCTTTTCCCCCCTACCGCACACCTCATTCACCTCCTCCACATCGCTATTGCCTCGCAAACGAACGCCTACAAAAATCCTACCTAAATCCTACTGCGAGCTCGCCTGGCCACCACATCGATAATTAAAATGCCGTGTTTTTTTCCCAGATGCACCATCCCCTGAGTCTCCTCTATACCAAACGCCGAGCCCCCAAATCGACCGCATCGCCAGAATTTGCCCAATGACCAAAAACCGATCAACTCGCCGTTACTCCCCCAATACTCGCTTAAAAATTTCCAAACCATCATTAAAAATCACGATTTTCAATAGTGATCATGACTATGTGATCCATTGATTAACTTATGATGGTTGAATTTTGGTCTTGACTGTCCTTCTCACGGTTAATATTGTTTCCTCCCTCTCTGCTCCATGTAATTCAATGAATTTATTTTTAGGATGTTCTACATTCAAATACTAACAATTTTCGTTTTGGAATCAGGTTTTAAAACTTAATGGATGAGGAGATAATGGTTTTTAAAGTGGAAAGGTTTTTTTTGTAAAAAAATGGTCACAGCTTTCCAGAAAGAAATACAATACTTCTTTGATGTGCAGGGACCTTATTCATGTCTAGATACACATTTATACATAGCAAAACAAATAAACATTTAGCACAGGACAAAAATTCATTCAACACGGTTGTATTCAATAACCATTTAAGAAAGATGTTAGATGTTCTACTCACTGGTATACAAAGTGATGAACACTGCTGGTTTGTTTATCACCCTCTTTAAGCTTTTGTAACCTGATCTTCTTCTTATTCTCTAACGGTAGATTTCTTCTTTGTTTTATTTATTTGTTTAATTTCTTTTATTTGGTATCAAGTGGACATGTGAAAATTTTAACAAAACAAGGGTGGTCATATATATATATAGAGGAAAAATGGAAGTGTACAGTAAAAGCTAGGGGTGAGGCATTTGTGTATAGGTTTATCTTTTTTTTGGGCTGATGTGATTTTGGCCTTGACTTGATTTATTTTGTGGATTTGATATTATGCTTGACTTGATTTTGATTTGTGTGTGACTTGAAATGAAGTTTGCCATCATGATGTCCCCTTATATGTTTATATATATAATTATATGTATGCATTTATACATATCCATTATTTTACATGGATATATATACATATGTATTTACACATTTGCATATTCATATATACACTTAGATATACACATGTTTATATATATAGATATTTATATTTTCCATATTCACTATTTTTATAAACATATACCCATATATATATATATAATCATAAGTTTGAATTTTTACCATTTTGGAGTTTATACATTCATGTATATATATATACATTTATTTATTTTCATATACTATATTTTTATAGCCATATATATCTAGACTTACATATATATATATATATAAAATCATCATAAAGCTTGTATATATATTTAAATATACTTGTATGGATATTTTATCTTAAATTTAAATGGTGGAGTTTATATACACATTTCTATAATATTTATCATATCCAGAAATTTATATTTCAATATTTAATATGGTTTTTAATCAATATATATATATATATATATATATATATAAATTCAGATATTTTAAACATCAGAAAGTTTATTTATTTTACTAATAAAAATTAATATCCTAATAATTAAAATTAGTTAATTACCCAAAATCAAATGGCTAAAAATCTGGGTCGTTACATTCTCCCCCCCTTAGAACTTTTCGTCCTCGAAAAGGAACGAAACAAGAATTTGAATTTTGATGAATATTATTTAAATAACCGTATTTAAACTCCTTACTCTTTTGTTATACAATTTTTTTAAAAAACACTTTAAATTACATAGTATTACCAAACTAATTTTATATTTTAAACATTTTTCATAACTCGATGTCTAAACAAGTCCATCCTTATTCTTACAGAAATTTAGTCATACGTTGATCAGGCATAGGACTGAAAATCCATAAGTACTTAGTAGATCCGTTTTCAACATCCAGTGAAAATACTTGAAAATCCTCTTTCAAAAATGCTATGGAAAGTATCACCCCTTTACCACCATGGATCAGAGTTAACTGGATGATTGCGTCGCCATCCCGGCGAAAATCATAAGAAAACCATAGGCATCCGCACCTCTCGACTTACGCCATGGGAACACCATAGATCACAGCTACAACCAGGTTGCATTGCTATCACAGCAAAACCATAAGTAGTCTGTAGGCAATCACTACCCCTCGAATTACGCTATCAAACTAAACTATACCACATAGACCGCAGGCTACACAAAGGTTGTGTCATTGTCCTAGTGGGACCCAGTGTAGACTGTAGGCACTCGCTTCCACTCGAATTACGCTATGGAACTAAACCACATAGATCGCAATCCATCGATGTTACGTCTCTCTCCTAGCAAAATCAAACGTAGATTGTAGGCAATCACTACCACCTGACTTACGCTATGGAACTGCGATAGATCACAGGTACACAAAGGTTACGTTGCCATCACAGCAAAACCCAACGTAACTGTAGGCATCAGCACCACTCAACTTACGCTACCCAAAAAATGATCACCAGGAACACATTGAGTTTTGTTCGGGCGTCCTCTAGGATCCAAATTCTCATTGAACCCACCCTTTGGATTTCTAGGCAGAACCACCCAGTGGATCTCCTTCTCTAAGTTTCGACTTTCATTGGGGTGCCTTTCCATACCTTTGTCTCAGAACATATCATACTATATACATAGTACCTTTCAAATCATACTCTTTATATGTATAACATATAAACTTTATCTATACAAAATCGATATTTTCAAAATCGATAGTTTTCAAAATTTGGTTTACCCAAAATTGACTATTTTCCAAAATCAAAAGCCTTTAAAATCAATAGTTTCCAAAACTATTTCAGTTTCATTCTCATATACATATAAGATCATTCCCTTCAACTCGAATAACTTTCGGATTAATAATTTCTGAGTCCATCCTATACTTATATAAACCCTATTTAGTATTTCAAATATCTTCCAAGATCATTTTTTTTGGGTTATAAATTCAATAAGGGGAGTTTGAATATATAACTAATATTTATAATCTCATTAATGGCAAGTCAAATTTTCCAAGTTTGATTACTTTACAAAGTTATTTATAAGATTTCTTACTTCTTATAAAGTAAGTTTCAGTTATAGTACTATCCAATCTTCATTTTAAGACCATCATATTTACTCAAATATACTATTTCACTTCAAAAATCATTTTTGTCTAAATATTCACATTCAGAATTGCTTCGAATTTCCATTGGGGTTATAACTTCAATTTTATCCCAATTCATATTTAAATCCATGATTTAAATATAAACAATTTCCATTCAGACCGGTTTGAATTTAGAAAATAGCTTGAATAGCTTTACAACAGTTAAATAGTTAATATAAGATAGTTTGGGTTTTAAAAAGAATGGTTTGTATAGTAAATAGCTTGGAAAATCCAAAATAATTGGAAGATTTAAGAAGATAGATTTTAAATAGTTTATATCAAAATAATTTATTTGAAATAGTTTCAAGGTCAAACTAATTCCATTCCCAATCTCCCAACTCAAATAAATTTCAATTTGCACACTAGTAAAGTAATTATAAATTTCGTTCAAACCAATATAAAAAGTTATTTTATATTAGATCATATTTCCACAAAATATTTCACAACATCGATAGACTACAACACTAGTGAGTTCAAACATTACATCCATTTATCCAAAAAAACCTTACAAAAGGTCATAAATCTAGACGCCTTAACCACTACCTAGGGGTTTAGGAAAGAACAGATCCATAGCATCCTTTATAAAAACATCCTTAAGGACTTCCTACCAACTTGCCAAACTCGACCTTGCAATCCGCAATGGAGTGTCCCCACTTATTGCATTTGCCACAAAAGAATTTTACACCCCCATCTTCCTGGATAATTTTCACACCTCCCGTAGGGCGTTCCACAACTTTCTCTTTCTTCCGTCTCTTTGGACAATTTCTAGCGATGTGTCCCGTCAATTTACAACGGTAGAATATAGTTGATCCGTCGACTGGTACTATGGTTTTTCGTTTCACCTTCCTCACTTTAGGGCAATGGTTTAGAAAATGTTCTTTCTTTTGACACTTAAAGCATAAAATCTCAGAGCAAAATTGTTTGACTTCTTCATTCTTTCCCTTTCTTGATTTACTGCACTTAGCTGTGTAATGCCCTTTATTTTGACATCTATATCATATGACATTATCATAAGGACCTGGTCCAGCCCTTTCCCTAACCCGTTTCTCATGTTCCAGTATTGCTTCTTCCCATGCCTTACATGCAGCTGCTCTCCACTCCCTACGCCTTGCCTTCCATTCTTCTCCTTTTGCCATCTCTTACAACTTGGACTAGATTTTAGTAGGACTTCCTAACCTATAATTAAAACCTTGATTAGTCGAAATTCCAGCTTTTATTCTTATTCCCAAATATTCTTTTATTTGTTGTCGGTTATTTTTATAATTTAATCCACTAATTTGATAATCTGGCTCATTTTAATTTCCAGAATTCGAAACCCATTTTATTTCAAAAATCGTTTTGAAATCATCTATACATAACTCCTGTTTCAACTTTTTCTCAAATCTATACCTTTAGTTTTATTTATTTACTTCCATAGGTTAATTCTGTTTTATTTCACCCTGAAATTTCCAATTTAGGTTATAAGTTCAATCCTATGTAACTTGCCCTGAGTTAATTTCCAATTCGTTTAATCCATTTAACCCTCTCAATTTTAATTAAATTACATTCCAAATTTAATTCTTATTAATATCACTTCCCAATTACAAGTTCAAAAACTTACTTTCCCTTTTGGGTTTTACTTCTCATTTCAAGGGGGATTTCAGAATTCAAACACCGGTTATTTATTTCAAATCACTTTGAAATCATATATACACATATTCCATTTATATACCAAATCACACTTTTAAATTTAAACCATTCTTGGTTTTTATCCAAAACAAATTTCTTCAGAACTTCAAAACAAATCTTGTTTAAAACAAGAATTTCCTATATCAAAAATATTCTAATAATTTTACTTATTATTTCCTTAAACATTTTGAAACACATTTCAAATTTTTCGGGACTTTAGATTCAAAACTTCTCAGTTTAAATCCATTTTAATTTATAAGTCATATTTATAAGTTATGCTTATACAATTCCGCTTTCTTAAAACATTTCACCATGTTTTATCATTGTTTTTTCTGTAATACATCCTTTATTAAGACACAACAACCAATTTATGATAATAATCAATATTATCATATATGGAAACCATATATCCCATAATAATTTCATAGAAAATTATTTCTATACATATAAAGTATAATCAGGGTAAACTTATTTCGTTTTCAAACACTTTGAAAAACACTTCCGCAATTTCCGGAATTTTAAATTCTGGTTTGAGTCTACTGTCAGCTTAACTTATTTGCATAATTCATTCTTATCCAAATCTCTATTTGGTTATATACGTATTTAAACACTTAAATCTTATAATCTTATTTGATTATAATAATAACAACTAATCACCTTAATATACCATAACGATTTAGAAATATTATTTCTTTTTATATATCAAAATATAATTTTATATAAAAATTATTTAAAAATCGTTTTTAGAATCATTATATAAGAAAATAACAAGTACGCCCTCATATGTAGTAACAACCCGCATATTTATCGATTTTATATTTAAATATTTTATTTAAATATTTTATCGTTAGTCGGATTTTGGTCCGAAAAGATACTTTTTGCATACGGTCAAATTAGGACTCGAGACCACTTCCATTGAGTTCAAAACGTCGTTTGCAATCTTTTAAGTATAAACTTGGATATGTTTAGAGATAGTGGAATTTTCGCCACTTTTTCGCTTATGGCTTTGGTTTGGGCTGAACTCTTTTGCCCCTTACTAACTCAGCCCAACCCCCTCTCCTCTTCATTAAATCATTCTTCACTTCCTAACTCTAAAGCTTCTTCAAGAATGGTGGAGGGAATGGGAAATTAAAACTCCAAGCCCTAGTTTCCATTTACAAATCAAGTTCTAGCTCCAAACTAATAGAAGAAACTTTGGTAAGCCTCCTCTTCTTCTTCTCCAACTCATTCTTTTATCAATTTCAGAAATTCCTAAACCTAACTTTGGGAATGTTCTCCTTTTTGAGCATAGATTCAAGCTCATTTGGGTTGTGTTGAAGAGTGGTTGATTCTCCCATTGCTTTCAAGCTCCTTCTTCATTGTTTTGTGAAAAGGTGAGATTTTTATCTCACATCTATGACTATAATTATCTTTGGTTGTTAGGTATGAATTCCTAACACTTCTTCATGTGCATTTGCTCTTGATTTGGATTGGTTTTGTGAAAATTCCAATTTTTGGTTTTTGAAGTCAAATTTATGTGAAAATCCTTTTATGGATGTTTGATCATGCTTTTGGTGATGCATCAAGGAGCATATAGGGCCGGGTTGTCGATTGGCATAAACCCTTAGAGCCAATGTTCGTCCGGTTGCATTTTGGAAGAGTTTGCTCTTTATTTGTATAGGCTGAAAAACAACCTAGGCATGATTCAGTCGACTGAATTCTCTGTTCAGTCGACTGAACCTGGAAACAGAAAGTTTCCTGAACTGATTCAGTTGACTGAATTCTCTGTTCAGTCGACTGAACCTGGAAACAGAAAGTTTCCTGAGCCTGGAAAGTTTCCAGGTACAGGATCAGTCGATTGAAAACTCTGTTCAGTCGACTAAACCTGCTGTTTCAGTCCGGTTTGCCTTTTTGGATTGAATTTTTAATTTAAATCGATTCGTGATGATCCTATTTGTTGTTATCATTTATTAAGACTTTGATGACTCCTCTTTCGGGATTTTTGAATATCCATTTTGATGGATTCTTTATCGGTTTAATTGAATTTGATTCGCGTCTTCGAATGTGAATTTTTATGATTAATTGTTTCTACAATCATTTTTGTGGTTTGTCACTTTAAAATATAAAGGTTTCAATACTAGTATTAAATATCAAAACTTCTTCATTAAAACGATTTCAACTCTATTTTCAATATTAAACTCGTTTATAAAACCATTTTCCAATCTACTAGTATATACAAACCTTTACCTCACTCGTATGAGAAATCTAATTAAACGACTTAGTAAAACGAGTGGTATGAAACGCTTGCGTTTACTTCGCCGGTTAATTCTTGGACTTGTTCGATCGAACCTCTTGTAACAATTTTCTAGTGAAGATCTATAGTTTGTTTGTAAATATTTAAGTTAAGATAGTGGTTATGGGACATGAAGCTAAACTCATATATTTACTAGCTTAGTGTAATTGACACTTCTTGATGATCATTGACGATCATTTTTGTGATTTAGACTAGCAATTGTGTGATGTCTCTTTGTCTGCGAGGGAGACTAGACCCCGTTTGTGTGATGTTTCTACTCATATATGTGGGGTAGCGCCCCACGGTCTTCAGGCCATTTTATTAGAGTTTTGACTCATGGTCTTCGGGCCGTTTAGTGAAAATGGTTAGCAACCATGGAATAGCTTTCCGTCTAGTGATACACGTGTTGGTGAGCTTTCATGCTCCCGTCTTGTGATAGGCCTCTTTCCCTTTTTGTGATTTCTAGATTTCTTGTGATGATTTCTGGAATTTTGTGCTTTACCAATTTTCGTGATTTCCATTGATAAGTTTTATCAATTTTGTGCATTTGTGAATTTGTGTGTCATTGACTTGTTATGAATATAAGTTTAGGGTATGATACCCTATTTTATCTTTGAGAAGATTCTTGTGATATTGATTAATCTCATGTTGATTTTCAATTACATACTTATAGTAGTATGCCATTATGGTTATTACATGTTTATGCCATATCTTTTATTCTATATCATGTCATCTGATATTTATAGCTAGACTGATCCGTTTATTATTTTCTTATAAATAATACTCGGGTCAGACCGAGATGTTACAGGTGCTTCTGCTTGACTTCTCCCATGGGATTTATTACTCTGACTTTTGGCTAGCCACTTAGATTAGCAGTTTTCGTTGTATACATTTGAGATGTAGACTCCATGATGTATACTTATTCTTTTGTACGGCTCTTGTAGCTATCCTTTTGTGTTATTGTGGATCTTTCAGACCACTACTCTGATGTACACTTTCATGTGTTATATATTCATATCTTTTTCCGCCTTTGTGATATGGATGTTTGTGACTGATTTGTATTATGTTTATTTCTATGTTTGTTTCCGAAGATTATATATAGCCACTGTGTGATAGCTTTGAGTTTGTATCGGTATGTTGGATTTCCTCCTTAAATGAAATGCATGCTATACTATCTGACATACCGGTGCTCGCACAAAGCAATTACACGGATGGTCGCTCCTCAACAGCCTTATTCTCTGCGCTAGTCGACGGCATTACCCCGTAGTGTCCTTGACTAGCGTGGGTATAGAGGTGGGGCGTCACAGCTTGGTATCAGAGCCAAACTTCGGAACAATGTAGAATATTGTAACAAGGATCATCGTCCTAAGTCTTTCTTAGGAGTCGTGCCTTAGGATTTTACTCAAGTCAATTGGACTCGTTCTATCCTATTTTCTTTTATGATTCCTTGTTTCATCAATCAAGTTTGATTGAAATTCATTCTGTGAATAACTTTTTCTTCTTCTTTCTTTCTTTCTTAAAGAAGAAGAAATGGTTGGATCTCGCAGTCCTAGCGCTGGTCAATCCAGTAGTCCTTCTTTGGATGGCGTATTCATGTCTGCCCAACAACTTTTGGATCTTGTAAAGAATCAAAGGTTTATCTGTGCTTTGTGTAAGAACCCCGAAATGGTTTTACCTCTAAAACTTGAAGTTCCATTCAATCAGCTTGTGGATATCACTCTTCAACTTGAAGAGGCCGATAAAGGAAGTGATAGTGATGTTGGAGGTTCCAAAAAGAGCCTCAATAACAATAAGAAGAGGCATATTAAATTCAAAAGTCCAAATCCCAACAAGAAAGGGAGATTGGCAACTTCGGTAGCAAAGACTCCAATCCTTGATCGTGGAGAATGCTACAATTGTAATTCAAGGGACCACTATGTAAATAGGTGCCCAAGGCCTATTTCTTGTCGCTATTGTAAAAATTCGGGTCATCATATTACTGCATGCCCCATACTTCAAGGCAAGAAGAAAGGAGAACAAGAAACTCTGGTAGCAAAGACTCCAATCCCTAATCGTGGACAATGCTACAATTGTGGTTCTATGGACCATTATGCTAATAGATGTTTGAAACCTCTCTTTTGTCGTTATTGCAAAAGTCCAGGTCATCTTTTATCTTCGTGTCCCAAGCTTCCAAACAAGAGAAAGGGAAAGCTAAATGTTGTGCAAGCCCCTAGCAACTCTTCTCTTGGTCAAGGTATTTTTCATTCAATCCTTGATGACATTTGTTTTGTGATTATCTTATTCGAGTTCTTTTTGATATGGGTTTCATCTCATTATTTTATATCAAAAGAACTTGTTGATTCTTTTTCTTTAAATATTCTAGGCTTGATGACTTCTTTGAGAATTGCGAATCCGGTTGATGGATCCGCAACACCCAGTCTAATTCTTTCAAAAGATGTCGAAATTATTTTATGTGATTTTTTCTTTTTCCGAGCCAATTTGCATGTTATGCGTTACTTGGGCTTTGGAAATTTATTTTTGTGAAAGGATTGGCTTATTATAAAGCCCATATCCTATTTCCCGAGTGGACTATTCATCTTCGACATTCTCAATCTGTTAAGCAGATTTCTATTTTTCTTTGTGATTTCGATTTCAAATTTTTGGTGGCATCATTTTTATTCTTTAAGCCCTCATGATGAGGAAAGTGTTATTTCTCTCATCTAAATAGTTGTGAAATTCTCCTGTATTTTTGAGCTTGTCTTAGGATTATCACCTAAGCAATCTTTTGAGTGGTGTTAAGGTCTTTTTAGCTCGACCTTGCCACCGGTTTCCATTAGCTACGAGTTGCGGAAGTTCGCATTCCACTTTCCGCATTCCGCACTCGTTATGGTTCTTATGAATGACTTATTATGTCATTCTGTTTGTCCGGCTTATTTCATCTATTTTATGAATCGAGTATTCTATGAATATCTCGATGAATCCATTTTTGTATTTATTGATTTTGGATGAAAATAGCAATTTAAAATTTTGCAAATATTTTTCATAAGATTTATTTATAAGTACAATTTAATTTTTAATCTTAAATGAGCAAAGAATATTCTCAAAACTTTTAAGAGATATTTTCATCATATAGAAGATGATTTTGTGTTGTATTGCCCATTTAGTGTTTTAAGAATTCTGGTCGATGCGCTTGATCAACGTTATCGATAGGGATTTCCTAAACGCTTTGATGAGACAATAAGACACAATTAATTGACTTGTAAAATGTAAATTTTTCTATAAAGGTAATTGTGATTTTGAAAGTTTTAGCTTTTCGGGGAAAGAAAATTAAATTCTTTCTTTTCGATACTCTTATTCTTGTGATTCCCGAAGGTAACCAAGACTTTAACTTTAGTACCAATGCTAATCGTATTGGTTTGGATGCCGTTCTCTCGCAAAAGAGAACGTGCAATCACTTGTGCTTCTAAATCATAAAAGCCGATCGAGACTAGGTATGTCACTTATGATCTGGTGCTCGCGGCTATTGTTTTTGCTTTCAGAGTTTGGCATCATCATCGTTGGGGGAGAAATTTGTTCTCCACCTCGATTATAGATCATTGGGATATCTATTTCCTCATAAGGAACTTAATTTGTGTCAACCAAGTTGGCTTGAATTCCTTGCATCTTATGATCTTGATATCCTTTATACTCCCGGAAGGGGAAATCGTGTTGCCGATGCACTTAGTCGCAAGCAACAAGCGGTTGTTTCCATGATGATATCCGAATGGAATGATCTCGAGGTTTTATCCATTTGTGAGATTCGAGATCGTGTTTTTGATTTATGTTCATCTCTTGTTTTATGTAGCCTAGAGGCTCATCCTTCTCTTTTTGACCGCATTCTTAAAGCTCAAAGGCTAGATCCCGAATTGGCTCTTCTTAGCCAAAGTTGAAGGGATGAAAATTGATATTGAAGGTTTGAAAGACTTTGATATTGGTTCTAGTGGCGGCATTTGAAAATTTGGTAGACTTATCGTAACAAATATTAGTGATCTTCGTAAAGATATTTTAGAAGATTCTCATCGTTCTAAATTTACCATTCATCCCGGTAGTAGTAAAATGTACGCGGATATGAATCGAATTTATTATTGGGTGTGAATGAAATCTGATATCGCTAACTTTGTTAAGTGTTGCATAACTTGCCAACTTGTCAAGGCCAAACATCAAAGGCCCGGTGGGTTATCTCAACCTTTAGAAATTCAAATTTGGAAGTGGAACCAAATTCCCATGGATTTTATAGATGGCCTTCCCCGTTCGGGTCATGATTGCTTATGGGTGATAGTCGATAGACTAACTAAATCTCCCCATTTTTATTCCCGTTTGGTCCAATTGAACCGTTCCTCTTTTGGCCAAACTTTTTATCAAAGAAATTGTTAAATCGCATGGGGTTCCTACTTCTATTGTTAGCGATCGAGATCCATTATTTACTAGTGGATTTTGGAAGAGTCTTCAAAAAGCTATGGGAACGAAGCTTAATTTTAGCACCGCTTATCACCCCCAGTCCGATGGACAAACCAAGCGTGCGAATCAAACTTTTGAAGATCTTCTTCGTGCCTGTGCGCTTGATTTCAGTGGAAGTTGGGAAGATCATATTTCTCTTGTTGAATTTTCCTATAATAATAGCTTCCAATCTAGTATTGGTATGGCACCTTTCGAGGCACTCTATGGAAGGCCATGCCGATCTCCTTCTTGTTGGCTTGAGGTCGGTGAGAAACTGGTTTTAGGTCCAGATTTTATTCATGTTTCACCTATGAAAGGTGTTGTACGTTTCAGTCGGTCGGGAAAAATTAGCGCCTCGATATATTAGGCCATTTCCTATCACCGAACGTATTGATTCCATGGCGTATCGCCTTTTATTACTGGCTCAAATTTTCTGCTATTCGTGATGTGTTTCACGTTTCTCAATTACGGAAATGCTTTCGAGATTCCGATTCTATTCTTGAGCACGATGTTGTGGAAGAAAATTGAAGTTTCACCTAATTTAACTTATGAGCAGCATCCTATTCGTATTATTGCTTTGGAGGTCAAACGACCTCGAAATAAAGATGTTCCGCTTGTGAAGGTTCAATGGTCCTCAAATCCTAAGGATTGTTCTTGGGAATCTAGATAATTCATCGAGCGAACACATCCAGACCTACTTCCTCTTGCTCTTTGAGGTGAACTTCTTATTTCAAAATTTCTTTTTGTGTTGAATATGCTTTCATGGTTGTTACTATATATTTTCTTCTTAAATATTGCGAGGACGCAATTTTTTTAAGGAGGGGAGTCTGTAACAACCCTCATATTTATCGATTTTATATTTAAATATTTTATTTAAATATTTTATCGTTAGTCGGATTTTGGTCCGAAAAGCTACTTTTTGCATACGGTCAAATTAGGACTCGAGACCACTTCCATTGAGTTCAAAACGCCGTTTGCAATCTTTTAAGTATAAACTTGGATATGTTTAGAGATGGTGGAATTTTTGCCACTTTTTCGCTTATGGCTTTGGTTTGGGCTGAACTCTTTTGCCTCTTACTAACTCAGCCCAACCCCCTCTCCTCTTCATTAAATCATTCTTCACTTCCTAACTCTAAAGCTTCTTCAAGAATGGTGGAGGGAATGGGAAATTAAAACTCCAAGCCCTAGTTTCCATTTACAAATCAAGTTCTAGCTCCAAACTAATAGAAGAAACTTTGGTAAGCCTCCTCTTCTTCTTCTCCAACTCATTCTTTTATCAATTTCAAAAAATCCTAAACCTAACTTTGGGAATGTTCTCCTTTTTTAGCATAGATTCAAGCTCATTTGGGTTGTGTTGAAGAGTGGTTGATTCTCCCTTTGCTTTCAAGCTCCTTCTTCATTGTTTTGTGAAAAGGTGAGATTTTTATCTCACATCTATGACTATAATTATCTTTGGTTGTTAGGTATGAATTCCTAACACGTCTTCATGTGCATTTGCTCTTGATTTGGATTGGTTTTGTGAATTTTCCAATTTTTGGTTTTTGAAGTCAAATTTATGTGAAAATCCTTTTATGGATGCTTGATCATGCTTTTGGTGATGCATCGAGGAGCATATAGGGCCGGGTTGTCGACTGGCATAAACCCTTAGAGCCAATGTTCGTCCGGTTGCATTTTGGAAGAGTTTGCTCTTCATTTGTATAGGCTGAAAAACAGCCCAGGCATGATTCAGTCGACTGAATTCTCTGTTCAGTCGACTGAACCCGGAAACAGAAAGTTTCCTGAACTGATTCAGTCGACTGAATTCTCTGTTCAGTCGACTGAACCTAGAAACGGAAAGTTTCCTGAACTTGGAAAGTTTCCAGGTACAGGACCAGTCGACTGAAAACTCTGTTCAGTCGACTGAACCTGATGTTTCAGTCCAGTTTGCCTTTTTGGATTGAATTTTTAATTTAAATCGATTCGTGATGATCATATTTGTTATTATCATTTATTAAGACTTTGATGACTCCTCTTTCGGGATTTTTGAATATCAATTTTGATGGATTCTTTATCGGTTTAATTGAATTTGATTCGCGTCTTCGAATGTGAATTTTTATGATTAATTGTTTCTACAATCATTTTTGTGGTTTGTCACTTTAAAATATAAAGGTTTCAATACTAGTATTAAATATCAAAACTTCTTCATTAAAACGATTTCAACTCTATTTTCAATATTAAACTCGTTTATAAAACCGTTTTCCAATCTACTAGTATATACAAACCTTTACCTCACTCGTATGAGAAATCTAATTAAACGACTTAATAAAACGAGTGGTATGAAACGCTTGCGTTTACTTCACCGGTTAATTCTTGGACTTGTTCGATTGAACCTCTTGTGACAATTTTCTAGTGAAGATCTATAGTTTGTTCGTAAATATTTAAGTTAAGCTAGTGGTTATGGGACATGAAGCTAAACTCATATATTTACTAGCTTAGTGTAATTGACACTTCTTGATGATCATTGACGATCATTTTTGTGATTTAGACTAGCAATTGTGCGATGTCTCTTTGTCTGCGGGGGAGACTAGACCCCGTTTGTGTGATGTTTCTACTCACATATGTGGGGTAGCACCCCACGGTCTTCGGGCCATTTTAGTGGAGTTTTGACTCATGGTCTTCGGGCCGTTTAGTGAAAATGGTTAGCAACCATGGAATAGCTTTCCGTCTAGTGATACACGTGTTGGTGAGCTTTCATGCTCCCATCTTGTGATAGGCCTCTTTCCTTTTTTGTGATTTCTGGATTTCTTGTGATGATTTCTGGAATTTTGTGCTTTACCAATTTTCATGATTTCCATTGATAAGTTTTATCAAGAATTTGTGTGTCATTGACTTGTTATGAATACAAGTTTAGGGTATGATACCCTATTTTATCTTTGAGAAGATTCTTGTGATATTGATTAATCTCATGTTGATTTTCAATTACATACTTATAGTAGTATGCCATTATGGTTATTACATTTTTATGCCATATCTTTTATTCTATATCATGTCATCTGATATTTATAGCTAGACTGATCCGTTTATTATTTTCTTATAAATAATACTCAGGTCAGACCGAGATGTTACAGGTGCTTCAGCTTGACTTCTCCCCTGGGATTTATTACTCTGACTTTTGGCTAGCCACTTAGATTAGCAGTTTTCGTTGTATACATTTGAGATGTAGACTCCATGATGTATACTTATTCTTTTGTACGGCTCTTGTAGCTATCCTTTTGTGTTATTGTGGATCTTTCAGACCACTACTCTGATGTACACTTTCATGTGTTATATATTCATATCTTTTTTCGCCTTTGTGATATGGATGTCTGTGACTGATTTGTGTTATGTTTATTTCTATGTTTGTTTCCGAAGATTATATATAGCCACTGTGTGATAGCTTTGAGTTTGTATCGGTATGTCGGATTTCCTCCTTAAATGAAATGCATGCTATACTATCTGACATACCGGTGCTCGCACAAAGCAATTACACGAATGGTCGCTCCTCAACAGCCTTATTCTCCGCGCTAGTCGACGGCATTACCCTGTAGTGTCCTTGGCTAGCGTGGGTATAGAGGTGGGGCATCACATATGTAATACACCCAACTCATTCTATGGTACTACTGAACCTATCTCTAATGAGTAATCCCCACCAGAGCCAAGTTTCTCGCTTAACCTTTAGCTTCGATACCACGTGTAACGACCGGCGATTCTCGACCCTTAAAATTCGACACTAATACTTCACTGTGTAGAGTGCCGAACAATCGAGTGCCGAAAATTCCAGGTTGTTAGGGTTTAAGAAGAATAGAGATAGAAAAGAAAGCAGAAACAACACAGAATCTCACATCATAGCGGAACAAAATATAATATACAACAACAGCTTTTATACAAAAGAAAGCTATAACTGTTATTATACATACTAGTTATCCGAGTACGATCATCAATATTTAAAACTGGACAGTTATAACAACTTTTCCCTAACTGCTGAATATACAGCCTACAGTACATAATGGAATATCATCAAATACGTGCAATACGACCCAGCCATCCAGCTCGTCTCCAGAGCTCCAAAGCATTCCAACCTGAAATTATGTAATACTCGGTCTGACCCAAGCATTACAATAAAGTAACACCCGAGTCAGGCTGGAAACCAGCGTGAGTAAAACACACTTAAATTTGGATTACTTAAGTTATCAAATCTTTGAAAATCCAAGGTAACTCGTTTAAGCACGACGAGTTTTTATCTGGTTATAACTAAAACACCTTTTTAGAAACCCATTGTTATTATAATAGTGTCTAAGTACAATTACTTATTAAAAATGGACGACTTGTTAAATTATCCTAATTCCAACATATTAGATTCTATAATCAAAACTGTAAAGATTCGTAGTGATTTACAAATCAAAGTGGTTCCGGATAACACTAATATCCGACCCCAGTCTCTTCGAATCCAAGTAACAAATTTAAAAGGACTGAATCATTTAAAATAAACAATTTATATTTTTTGGGTGACTATATCCACATATGGGAATTTATTACGGCTGTTTATTTCAAATAAAAACGTATCATCATTTTAATCTAACTATTTTAACCCATCTGACCACTTGATGGCACATATAAGAATAAATTTGAAATAAATATCCAATAGAATTAAGCCAAGATATAGATTGTTAACAAATTTAACGATCAATAACAAATATCAAAACAATTCATATATCGGGATTTTATTAACTTTACTTAACCGAATCCATTTATACTTTTATCCAAATTAATTACAAATTAAAATTTTTTAAAACAATTTTTTATTAGTTAATCAAAGTTAAACACTCTATTTAATATCTAATTTTGTTAATTTACATGGTTTTAAGTCAAATAATAATGTAATAAATTAATTACCCATTTTAATTGTAAAATATCATTAAACTCTAAATTACGGAAAAATCCATAAGACTAATTTATAACATCGGGTAATAGGATTAAGATGCAAAAATATTCATGTTGGTTTGGAATGAAATGACAATAGATTTAGAGTTTTTAATAACTTAATTTATTATATAAAGAAAATATAAATTCAATTTTCTTTACTCTTTTTCTCCTTTTTCTCCTTTTTTTCCTCCTTTTTCCTTTCTTTTTCTTCTTTCATTTTCTTTTCCTTTTTCCCTTCATTTTCTTTTCTCTTTTTTTCCCTTTTCCTTTTTCTTTTATTTTCTCCTTTCTCCGGCCCATTTTTCACCCGGCCCATTCTCCTCTTCCCCTTCTCTTTTCTTATTCCAGTTCTTTCCTCTATCCTTCTTTCTTGCTCTTTTTTTTCCGAACAACCCATGTGCACACGAGCACCGTGCACATGCACACGTCCACCGACTCCTCCTTCTAGCCTCCAACCATCGTCTCTAGTCACTTATGACACTCTCACCCATTTGGCCACCAGGAAATCACGAAAATAACCATTGTTCGAAATTTTGAACATCCAACGCAACCTGGAACGAAACGAAGCCCACCAAATCACCTCGTCCCGCCGCCACGCTCCACCATCAACCACCACAATCCACCAGAAGCATCGCTACTATCTCCTCCACCTTTTCCCTCCTTACCGCACACCTCGTTCACCTCCTCGACATCGCTATTTTCTCACAAACGAACCCCCATAAAAATCCTACTTAAACCCAACTGCGAGATCGCCTGGCCACCACATCGATAAATAAAATACCACATTATTTTTCCCTGATGCACCGTCCCCTGAGTTTCCTCTATGCCAAACGCCGAGCGCCCAAATCGACCGCATCGCCAGAATTTTCCCAATGACCAAAAACCGATCAACTCGCCGTTAGTGCCTCAATGCTTGCTTAAAAATTTCCAAACCATCATTAAAAATCATGATTTCTAATAGTGATCACGACTATGTGATCCAATGATTAAATTATGATGGTTTAATTTTGGTCTTAACTGTCCTTCTCACGGTTAATATTGTTTCCTCCCTCTCTGCTCCATGTAATTCAATGAATTTATTTTTAGGATGTTCTACATTCAAATACTAACAATTTTTGTTTTGGAATCAGGTTTTAAAACTTAATGGATGAGGAGATAATGGTTTTTAAAGTGGAAAGGTTTATTTTTTTTTGTAAAAAAATGGTCAGAGCTTTCCAGGAAGAAATACAGTACTTCTTTGATGTGCAGGGACCTTATTCATGTCTAGATACACATTTATACATAGCAAAACATATAAACATTTAGCACATGATAAAAATTCATTCAACACAGTTGTATTCAATAACCATTTAAGAAAGATGTTAGATGTTCTATTCACTGGTATACAAAGTGATGAACACTATTGGTTTGTTTATCACCTTCTTCAAGCTTTTGTAACCTGATCTTCTTCTTATTCTCTAATGGCAGATTTCTTCTTTGTTTTATTTATTTGTTTATTTCTTTTATTTGGTATCAAGTGGACATATGAACAATTTAACAAAACAAGGGTGGTCGTATATATATAGAGGAAAAATGGAAGTGTACAGTAGAAGCTAAGGGCTGAGGCATTTGTGTGTAGGTTTCTCTTTTTTTTGGGCTGATGTGATTTTGGCCTTGACTTGATTTATTTTGTGGATTTGATATTACGTTTGACTTGATTTTGATTTGTGTGTGACTTGAAATGAAGTTTGCCATCATGATGTCCCCTTATATGTTTATATGTACAATTATATGTATGCATTTATACATATCCATTATTTTACATGGATATATATACATATGTATTTACACATTTTCATATTCATATATACACTTAGATATACACATGTTTATATATATATATATTTATATTTTCCATATGCACTATTTTATAAACATATACCCATATATATATATATAATCATAAGTTTGAATTTTTGCCATTTTGGAGTTTATACATTCACGTATATATATATATATATATATATATATATATATATATATATTAATCATCATAAAGCTTGTATATATATTTATATATACTTGTATGGATATTTTATCTTAAATTTAATGGTGGAGTTTATATACACATTTCTATAATATTTATCATATCCAGAAATTCATAATTCATTATTTAATATGGTTTTTAATCAATATATATATAAATTCAGATATTTCAAACATTTGAAAATTTATTTATTCGACTAATAAAAATTAATATCCTAATAATTAAAATCAGTTAACTACCCTAAATCAAATGGCTAAAAATCCGGGTCGTTACAACTTTATTCGATTTAAAAGTAGAGCCAAGTTACAAGGCTTAAAGCCCATTTAAATTCAATCCTTCTCATCTTATCTACAAAACTCCCTCTTCTACTACACAAATCAAATACCCAAAACCCAACCGAACCTTGTTTTCTCACTTTCCCTTATTCACCTATTTAAGTCACGTTTAATTTTAAAAAAAGTAATCATGCACGAAGGCACGACCTAGCTGGGGTGAACAAGGTCAAGGGGGAGAGCTCGCATTCACATCCGAGATAGACCGCGACTTGATGTCTCGACTAAAAAGGCGCATGACTTGGAGTTGTGTGTTTTGGGCGGCGTTGGGGTGTGGGCGACCTTATGTTAACGATCGAAGGAGGTTGCGAGCTGAGATGACGATGCAATTGTAGGTTAGAGATTCGAGAATTTTTGTTGTTGAGGTGATAGTGGAAGGCAGCAAGCTGGTGACACTAGAGGTCGGGCAGCGTGAATGGTGATGATGAGCCTGACAGTGATGTTGGTGAAGCTGTTGTTTGTGTTGGCGTGCAGTGAAGATAGTAAATACTTCGCTCGATTCGGTGAGTATTTCTCACTCACAACTATTTAATTCTACTCACATCTTACATATATATCATTATCCCAATTATTTATGGAATTGATTAGTTAAATTGGTTGTTTGGGATTTGATTGATTGATAATTGTTAGCTTGGATAAATTATTTGATCGGGATATTCGATTGGTTGTTGTGATATTGGATGTTATTTGGTGTTTGATAATGGAGTTTTGTGTTTGTTGGATGCTTGAAATGCAAAGGATGTGCTATCTGTTTGCATTTTAATTTGTATAATTTATTGATATTTGTGTGTATTGTATGGATGACTGAAATTCGATGGAATTCGATTCGGCCACATGATAATAAATTTATTATTGATCTTGCAGAATTTTGCTCCATGGTTTTATTTTAGATAATTTATTGGTTTTTTCGTTTTAAAATATTTAAGCCTTCGAGAAATTATTTAAGGTGTTATAAAATTTATTTGAAGTATATTTATAAAATAAATAAAATTGTATGAGAAATAAAGTGATTTGTAGGAAATTGTTTTGGAAATAAAATTTGATTTGAAAATGAAAATAGAGATTTTCAAGAATAATTGAATGTATGGAATTTTTGAAAGTATAAATGAGGGTTTTCCAAAAAGGGAAATTCTCTTGAAAAGTGTATATATTTATTAATGTTTTCGAAAAGGAATTTATTTATAAAATGTATGTTTAATAAATAGGATTTAAGAGATATTTTCGAAAAGGGATTTTTTTGAGTATATGAGCCCATTTTGAAGATAAACCAATTTTGGAACGTTGTTAAATGGTTTTAAGAGTATTTTAATATAAATTACGTTTCGTGTATATATTTTGATAGTTCAAAATTGATTATTAATACTTTGAAATAATTTTATATAAAAAGAAGATATTGAATATTACTCTATGGTTTGAAATAAATTTAATTTATTTTGTAACTTATAAATTTATTTTGAAATAGTGTTTTATTATAGAAGATTATGAAATGAATTTAAAGCAATATCTATTGACTTTCCATATGAGCTGCTAGAGATTTTAAATATATAGTGAAGGTTTTGAATTATAAAATTATGATTTAAAATGAAATAAATATTTTGGAGATTTATAAATTTATTTTGAAGTATTATTTGGTTATACAAAATTATGATATAGTTTTTAATAATTATTTTTTATGTTTAAAGTGATTTTGGAAATTTTGGATTTTATATATATAAGGATTTGAAAATGAAATTTAGTAATTAAATCTTATATTGGGATTAAATAAACAAAGTGAATATATTGTTTATTGTGTGTCTGTGTGTGTATTTGGTATCTATTTCTAAGTATTTATTTTTGTTTAAATGATTCATTATTAAATACTGAGTTGTCGGATGCTATGTTTATTTATTTGAATAATTTATTTTATATTACTTTGATGATTATTCTTCTCTTGTATATTGAATTGGATTATATGAGTGATTCACCGTGGATGTAGAGTTCTTTAGTGACATGGTATGATATGGTGATGACATCTTTCTATATGATTTTGTGATGAATTTCATTCTGTGTGACAAGAAATATGAATAAACGAAGTTATAATTGAAAATGAAATTTATGAGATCAATACAAATTATGTGTCTTCTATGAGTAGTTCTTTTAATAATATAATGATATTTATCTTTGTCATTGTAGGCTAGGTTATATTAATGAGAAACGACTGCATAAACAGAAAATCAAAGGTTTCCCCCATCACTTGATTCTGAATCATTTGACACATATAAGTTGTCCCTCAAAGGTAAAATGACAAAGCACCTCTTCAGTGGGAGCAATGAAAGAGTTGATGAACTCTTAGGGTTAGTACATAGTGTCGTATGTAGCCCAATGTCTGTAATCACCAAGGATAACAGTTCTTACTTTATTACCTTCACTGATGATTTATCGAGACTAGAATATGTGTGTCTTATGAAGAAAAAAATCTGATGTTTGTGAGAAATTTGTTGAGTATAAGAATATAACTGAAAATCAAACGCATTGAAAGATAAAAATTCTTCGATCTGATCAAGGAGGTGAGTACATTAGATAGGAACTCCAATAGTTCTTAAAACATAGTGGGATTATCTCTTTGGTTACTCCACCCTATACTCCACAACACAACAACGTGTCAAAGTAAAGGAACTAAACCCTATTAGATATGGTTCGTTTTATGATGAGCAAGGTTGTGTTACCTCTGTCCTGTTGAGGACATGCATTGGAAATCGTAACTTATATGTTGAACTTGTTAACCACTAAGTCCATGCCTAAAACACCATATGAGATGTGGTGTGGTAAGAAATCCCAACTCAAGTATTTGATGTGAGGTTTTCCGGCCTATGTTAAGTGTTAGAACCTAGAATTTTGATGTTTTGATTATGAAAACTATATAAGTAAATATTATATGAACTAACCATACTTGCGAGAGAAGATATTGTTTTTACTTGAGAAATAGTCTAACAATTTGCATACCAGATTCCGGACTGAAGCTTCAGCAAAGTATTAAGTTTATGGTCTCGGTTTAGTAGTAAATTTATGTTAAAATCTTTCTAAAGTGGTATAGCACGCACACAATTTAATTTTTTTTCAAAAACATTGTTTATATGCCAGAAAACACTAAATTCAGTCGATTGAATTGCAAGATTCAGCCGGCTGAATGTTGTGCATGTGCACAAAATTCTTTGAACATTCAAACGACTAACCTTGCAAATTCAGCCAGTTGAATTATATCATTTTTGCACTGTTTTATTGCTGTTTCGATTTTAAATTGATTCAGCTGGCTGAATTGCTTTATTCAAACCGCTGAATCTTCATAATGGCTATATTTTGAAAAGACACTTCAATTCAGCGAACAGAAACATCTCTTGATTCAAGAGTTGCTTCCATATCCTTTCATGGCTACCTTTCACGAACGATTGCAACTCTAAATCACTATAAATAACCATGAAATCCATTATTTTAAAAAACTAATTTTGATTCTAATTTTCATTCTTATTGTTTAAACTATCTTGCCATTTGTATTCAATATTCCATTTAATCACTTGTTCATTCAAGCAAACTTCATTGGTGATTTAATAAACTTCCTATCTTCATGAAATACATAATATACCACAAAGGAGAAGATTATAGGAACGGTATATGTTATTGACTTATCGATGCTATTCAAAAGCATACTTGGTTAGAAACAATTTTACTATTTGTATTGGAAGTCATATTCGGTTGCTTAGGCGGTTGAAGTCCTATTCTGTTGCTTAGGCGGTTGAAGTCCTGTTCCATTGCTCAGGCAGTGTAATACATGTTCCTCTGGGTTAAGTGAGGGCTGATAGTTGAATTCTAGAAGGAGTCTGAGACTGGACGTAGAACGGGAAGTTCGAACTAGTATAAAAATCTCTGGTGTCATTTACTTTATTATTTTACTTTTATATTTATATTCCGCACAAGTAAATAGTTTAGTTAATATTCCATATGGCAAGATCCTTAGTCACTTTCACTTGGTATCAGAGCATGGAATTCTATTGATCGTCACAACATCATAGAATAAGGGCCAGAAAAAGATCAAATCGAAATACAACAAGAAAAATCCCTGTCAAAGCCACCAATGAGGACTACAAAAGGTACTTTTTGATTTAAAAATTTAAGTAAATGATAATAATGAATTAGTTAGTATAAGCATTAAGATCTCAAAGCTTAAATTTATTTTCTAGAAAAGATGAAACCTGTCGAATTTGAAAATGAGAAATTGAAAATTGAGAAATTAAATTTAGAAAATCAACTTGGTATTTTAAAAAATAATTTTATAACTCTTAAAGAATTTCTAGATGAAAAAACACCTTATTTGAAAAAGAGAAAGGAAATTTTTTAAAAGAAAATTTTGATTTGAAAAGACAAATGATTTATTACAATCCTCTTTAGATAATTTAGAATCTCAAAATTTCCATCTCAAAAATGAGAACCGTACATTAAAAAACAAGAATTCTAAACTAAATGAGAAAAATAATATGTTGAAAAATAGTAATATTTCTTTTGAAAATAACAATTCTGACTTTAAAACTAAATTTGAAAACATAAAAATTATTCATGAAATTTAATAAAGACCAAAATGATATAAACATGATTTTATCTAGTTCTAGACCTTCAGATGATAATAGTGGTTTAGGATATAATAAAACCGATCGTAGAAATAGCTCTAGATATGCTTTCATGTATAGTAAAAATGTTAGTACTAGTACTAGATTTCAAGTAAAGTCTAAATCCAATTTTTATAGAAATTCAACTATGACCAATAATGTTTATAATATCTTTAGAAGTATAAAATCATTGACAGGAAATATGAATTAAAATTATATAAGTATTTGGGTTCTTGTTAATTAGAAAAACAGAGAAAAATACATTAATGATTATTTTGACATAGTAGTTAATAATGAAAATTATATTTATAAAAGTTCAACCACAACCAAATGGGTATGGCTTCCCAAGACCCAACCCTTGGACCCTAACATAGGAAGTGGGTACCAGAACATATACCTCTTTTTTTTTTGCAGGTACACCACATATAAAGGGGGAGATATAATCCAAATTTTCTGATACTTACGAAAATGAAGCCACAAACGTGATGTTCAAATTTTCACTTTTTCCTTTTTGTCGATGACAAAGGGGGAGAATACGATTGATAGGGTGAGTATCCAGTTAGGGGGAGAAAATTACTTTATATATTTAAAAACTTACATAGTTGTCATCATCAAAAGGGGGGAGAATGTTAGAACCTAGAATTTTAATGTTTTGATTATGACAACTATATAAGTAAATATTATATGAACTAACCATACTTGCAGGAGAAGATATTGTTTTTACTCGAGAAATAGTCTAACAATTTGCAGACCAGATTCCGAATTGAAGCTTCAGCAAAGTATTAAGTTTAAGGTCTGAATTTAGTAGTAAATTTAGGTTAAAATCTCTCCGAAGTGGTATATGCATGCACACAATTTTAAGTTTTTCAAAAACATTGTTTATATGCCAGATAATACTAAATTTAGTCGACTGAATTGCATTATTCAGTTGGCTGAATGTTGTGCATGTGCACAAATTTCTTTGAACATTCAGGCGGCTTACCTTGCAAATTCAGCCAGCTGAATTGTATCATTTTTGCACTGTTTTATTGCTGTTTTGATTTTAAATCGATTCAGCTGACTGAATTTCCCCATTCAGATGGCTGAATCTTCATAACGGCTATATTTTGAAAAGACATTCCAATTCAGCGAATAGAAACAACTCTTGATTCAAGAGTTTCTTTCATACCCTTTTATGGCTACTTCCACGAACGATTGCAACTCTTAGTCACTATAAATAGCCATGAAATCCATTGTTTTAAAAAAACTAATTCTGATTCTAATTCTCATTCTTATTGTCTAAACTATCTTGCCATTTGCATTCAATATGTCATTTTAATCACTTGTCATGCAAGCAAACTTCATTAGTGATTTAATAAACTTCATATCTTCATGAATTACACGATATACCACAAAGGCGAAGATTATAGGAACGGTGTACGTTAATGACTTATCAGTGCTATTTAAGAGCATACTCAGTCATAAACAATTTTATTATTTGTATTGGAAGTCCTGTTCGGTCGCTCAGGCGGTTGAAATCATATTCTGTTGGTTAGGCGGTTAAGGTCCTTTTCGATTGCTCAGGCGGTGTAATACCTATTCCTCCAGGTTAAGTAAGGGTTGATAGTTCAATTCTAGAAGGAATCTGGGACTGGATGTAGAACGGGAAGTTCGAACGAGTATAAAAATCTCTGGTGTCATTTACTTCATTATTTTACTTTTATATTTATATTCTGCATAAGTAAATAGTTTAGTTAATATTCCATATTGCACGATCCTTAGTCACTTTCATTAAGAATGTTTGTCCAAATAAACTAGAGGAAGGATCAATACTGTGTAAATTTATATAATATCATGAAAACTCAATATGATATATATTCTACAATATCGACAAACAAAAGGTTATTATTTCTCAACACACTATCATTTTGCAAAAAATGTCAAAGTACATTAACAGCAAGGTTGTAGACTTGGATGTGATCTAAGAAGTTAACATTGAGGTCGAACCAGTGGGAGAACTAAATTCATCCGTATATGAAAATATGCAACCTATTAGAAGGTCTAGTAGGGAATCTCATGCACCAAAGAGATACTACGAATTTCTTATGGATGGTGAAAAAGAGGACTGTGTTTTAATGACACTCCTCTCTTTCCAACAAGCACCACAGAGTAAAGACTTTGCAATCTGGTTTGGAGCGATGAAATTGGAGATGGATTCCATGCATGAAACGAAGTATAGACTTTCTTGGATGTACCCGAAGGGATAAAACCCATCGGCTGCAAAGGGATTTTAAAGAAAAGCTAAATGCAGACGAGGAAGTAGAAACTTAAAGGCAAGGCTAGTTGTGAAAGGATTTCGTCAAATTCAAGGTGTTGATTATGACGAGATCTTTTTTCCCGTAGTCATGCTTAAGTCCATTCGGATTATACTTGCCATTGCTACATTCTATGACTATGAAATATGGAAAATGGATGTAAAGATGGCGTTTCTAAATGGTGGTTTGTAAGAGATTATCTATAGGTCGTAGCCTGAGGTTTTTGTGGTCAGTGGGAGTGAGGGCAAGGTTTGCAAGTTGTTGAAGTCCATTTATGGACTCGAACAAGCTTCAAGGAGTAGGGAAAATGTCTTGATATGGTAATCAAATAATTTGGTTTTTATCAGAATATAGTGGAAGCATGCATATACAGAAAGGAATAAGGCAATGCTATCGTATTCTTAGTGTCGTATGTTTACGATCTTCTGTTGATTGGAAATAACACTTTGTTATTGCAATTAGTGAAAGCCTGGCTTTCCAAGAAGTTCTCCATGAAGGATTTGAGAGAAGCAGCCTATATACTAGGTATAACGATCTATAGAGATAGATCTAAGAGGCTGCTGCGATATTCCCAATCCATGTACCAGTACTGAAGAGGCTCAGTATGAAGAATTTCAAACATGGAAATGTTCTGATGCAATCTATGATCATCCTTTTTGAAAAGGACACTCCTTATATTGATGAGGAGAAAGAGCGTATGAAGAAGATCCCCTATGCTACAGCCATAAGATCCATAATGTATGCTATGCTATGTGATAGAATGAAAGTGACATACGCGTTAGGATGTGTAAGTCGATACCAGTCTAATCCTGGAGAAAATCGTTAGACGACTGTAAAATGTATACCGAAGTATTTAAGAAATACTCAAGACTTATTCCTCATATATGGGAATAGAGATTTCAGTATGAAGGGGTATACTGACTCTAGCTTGTAGAGTGAGGTTGATGACTATAAATCGTTGTTTGGTTATTTTTTTACGCTAAACGGCGGTGCCGCCAGCTAGGAAAGTTCCAAGCAAGAAATAGTAGCTGATTCGACGGTGGAGGCCGAATACATCGCCCTTAATAAAGCAACTACAAAGGCAGTCTGGATGTGCAAGTTTTTCAGTGAGCTCAGAATGATTTCCGATACCGTGAATCCAATGGTATTATTTCATAACAGTAATGAGGCGATATAGATCGTAAAAGACCCAAGAGCATGCAAGAAATCATGACATATTCTTCATAAGTTCCACCTCATTAGAGTATTCATTGAAAAGAAAAAGGTCATGATATAGAGGGTTGATACCAAGGATAAAGTAGATCCATTCATTAAGGGTCCAAGTCGGCGGATCCAAGAGAAACTGATCGAAGGGATGGGATTGAGATTCTATAATTAGCCTCAAGAGTAAGTGGGAGATTGATAGAGTTAGTGATATGCCCTAAGGGCAATTCTGTAATTTATTGCAAATTATTAACCCTGTATGAATTCTAGTTTGTAATAAAAGGTGTTATCTTTTGGTCATATACTTGTTATAATATGTTATAAATAATTAATTGTTTAGTTAAGTGTATTAAATAGAAAATCCATAAATGGTATGTTTGTGATAGTAATTACAAATAGTCGTGTCATGAGTATTGCATCACAATGAATGAAACACATCATTTTAAATATTCCTAATTAAGATGTATCAAAACTGGATATTGATGCATCTGTTAAGACTAGAGTATTTAACGCTCTCGAAATATTGGACATTGTATTACTCATGACTGCTGTAGACACCAAGGGATTACATACAGATAGTTGTTGGATAACTATAGAATGTGCCACTCTAAATTTTTCTGTTGGTTAATATAACTAAGGTCAGACAAAAAACATCCATGTGACTAATTTACATAGTTCTCTTGGCTTGAGAATACTATTAATCTTCAATATGAATTCTTCACTTTGATTATAGTTGTATCATGGTATGTCATCCATCGAACAACTATAGTTGGGTCGAGTGGAAGTATTGGAAGTGTGAACATTAATATTTGAATTGTTCGATATTAATCGCTGACCAAATTTACACTTAAGAATCATAAAGCCGAAAATTTGAATATTCCTATTACCACCCGATTTAATTAATACTTATGAAATATTAATTATAAATTCTATTTGATGTGTGTTGAACAATATTAGATAGTGTGCATATAATAGTTATATAAACACTAATTAATATATGATATCAGTACGTGTTTAAATTAGATTTAAATGCTAAAAATATTGTTCGGGCTTGGTTTAGGTGGCTATATGGTAGGCTGGCTGTGAGATGGCTAGAAAGGAATTTTGAACTCAAAAGAGAATGAATTGGTAAAAGAAATAAGGTCCCGATCCTCATTTCACTCCCTGGTCTCTCTCTTATAAAATTCCTGTAACCCTCACTTTGGATATGACTTTTTGACTCTCTTCTTGCTACTATTCCAAATTGGCCCTCATGCCCTCTAAAGCCCCAAAAGTCAAACATCAAATTAAAAGTTGATCAGATCGTCAGTGGTAAAGTTGTTCGGTAGCTAGCAACTTCTGGAATTGGAATTGTATTCAAGGAGTTTACTTCATTGTTTCAAAGTGTGAACTCCAGGCTTTGGTGAAAGGTATATTTCTTATTTACTAACATATACGAATGGTTAATTAATCATTATATCATATGTTGGTTAGTTAGAAATTATAACAAATTTGTATCGATGTGTTGTCATATATCGATGGTTGTATATATGTGTGCATCAATAAATAAATAAATTATTTTTTGTATACGAATGTTTGCCTAGTGCTCAAGACCAAATATTAAAAAAATCAAAAATAAAATTATATTTTCTAATAATTTTGATTAATCATAATCTGCATTTAAAAAATTATCATATAATGTATGCTTTATATTTTATAAAAAGTTATTTATATCTAAAATGCTTTTAGTAGTTAAAAAATTAGTTTGTATATTTATATATATATATATATATATAATTTCATAATTATTTTTTAATTCAAAATCGATTATAGATAATATATATATATATATATATCTATAAATAATAAAAAATTCTTATAAAATAACATATATATATATATATTCTTTATGGATTTCATATTATAATAAAAATTATTTTACAAACCAATATTTAAATTAATATTATGATTTAATTATATTTATATTTGTACACACACACATATATGTTTCATAAATGTTTTATATAAATTGTTTGCAATTAGTATGTTATAATACACACACATACAATTAATTTTATGTACATGTTTTTTCTTGTATTTATCTTAATGCATATATATATATCTAGACAACACACTTTTATACAAGAGGGGCTAACATGGCTACTACAGTATAAATCCCAATATCTATAAATGGGCATATCAAACAATGTACACTATTATTTTGCACGTGCACGTACACACATATGTGTATATGATACAAATATATATTGTATAATATAAACTATACAAATAAAAGATTATTTATGAATTAAAATAAAATATTGATTTTATCTAAAAGAAAATTTAGAAAAGTTCTAAATGAATTTAGATTACATTGGCCCAATAAATATCCAAAAAGGTATTTACCCAATTACCCCACTACAGGTTGGCGTAGTTCCAACATTTACTTCATAAAATAGATACATAGGTTTTTAGAGACACTTAATGTAATGGCCCATTTTTCCATACCCTTTGAATCGACTGTAAATCACATATGTCCAACTCAAATTGCACATATAAGTGGATCATTAAGGGTAGAAAGAAAACAAAGATAGAACAGAATTTCACACGAATGGAATAACATAAATTATTTCAATACTAATCTTTACATCGGAAAATTTTAAAATACAATATCAGAGTCTAACCTAGATTCAGCTTGGACAGTTATAAACCCCTATCCTTACAAATGCTGAAAACAACAAAATAAGTGCAATAGATGTAGTGGATAATAGAATACGTCCATATGATGATGAAGATCTCCAGCTCTCCTTTGGAAACTCCAACCGTCTTCAACTAAACCTGGAACTACTTGGATCTGACCCGAGTACTAAAAACACCTGTATCAGGCTTGATAAACCAGCATGAGATACTCAAAATTTAAAATGACGATCATGACAATGTTATCAAAATCTTTGAAAAGAAGTGTATCTCATAAGACCACGTCCACACATAAATACGAACGAGGTTTTACCTTATGATAACCAAAACACTTTTATACCATAATACACTTGATATTATTTTTAATGACATTCTTTTGAAAACACTTTCAAATAAACTTATTCAAATAAGGTATCAATACCAGGACTAAATCTAAGGTAATATATCCGAACTGGGTCAACGAAATATACCAGACGAAATATATGATACAAAAAGGGGTAGCTGAAATGTTTGCAAAGCATTACAGCTATTTTAGGACTACAATCAAAATCATAAATCTCGTATTGGGATTGGATTTCCAACATGATAGGAAACTAGTGGCCTTTTTCTCTGATCCATGCATAACAAACATAGTCCCCGCGGTGCCTTAATCGCTTTTCTCAAGCAAGTCACTTGGAATTGTACTTGCTATACTACTACCGGTAGTTCCTTGCTTTTCTCAAGCTAACCACTTTATCAAAATAGGGCAATAAATGCCTTAAGGGATGTTTTCCCCTAAAGGACCCAACGTATTGGACACCACCATACATACTCACTTATTCCGAATTTGTGTCTGTCAGACCACATAGTATCCCATATCATCTTCCAATATGTGAGGCTAGTGAGGCTACGCTCAATTTCTTTAAAGCCACAGTTTTAATACAAAACCATGCTTTGATCATAACAGGTTCCACTTTGAATGCCATATTGTCATTCCATGTCATATGACCGATTTCTAGAAAAGTATAACTTCCTAAGCTCGTATGTCTCGGGAAAGGGGTTAAGCTAAAAGAAGTTGCCTTCTCCGCCACCAACTGATATACTTTTATAGAAACCACTCAAATGTGATTTAGAATACAATATCAGACAAACATCCATACAAGTTCATTCTGGGACCGAACGAAACCGAAGGCACTTTTCTCGACCATTATTAGGCGAGAAGCCCTTGCAATCCGAAAAAATCTCCACAACGATGAGACCACTGCTATAAATAACTCTATAATGGGAGCGACCCAGAGCATGTCAACAAGCAGTCCTCACGCTATGAAGATCCTCGGTCTTCAATAATCATTATCTTCAACATGTCTTCACTTTTGAACGTATACATTGGATCGAAGTGGTTTTCGGATAAGGATCACCCAAATCCGATCCTGGTTCCTTCGAAACCAATTATCGATAAAAAAGATTTAAAGTTCATCAGTGGATATCAATCATCAATCAATTACTTCATCTTTTATAAAATATCTTTCTTAGATATATTCTTTTTAATTTATTCTGTTTTCTTTTCAAGAGTATATGGAATAATTAAGCCTCATTTATTTAATCATTTGAATTATTAAACCTCTTTAGATCTTGAGATAATTCCAATCATTTTCTCTTCTACTAAGGAAAAACCTTTCCAAATCATTCATTAAATCTTAATCAAAGATTTCTTATATTCAAGTTATAACTTTTAACTAAGGGAAAATATTCCCAAATCATTTATAAAATCTTAAACAAAGATTTCTTTCTTAACTTCAAATCATATTCTTGCAAATCGAAGATTTTCATAACAAAGTACTACTGCCATCTTAGATATGGTAAATTTCACCTCGAGGGACTAACGGCAAGTAATCCCACATCATGAAGATCTTCATCATCAATGATCTTTGTATTCAATATGTTTTATTTCGAAAATTAGTTTGAAGGGGTTTTCGGATAAGAATCACCGAAATCCGATCCCGGTTCTTCGGATAGGAATCACCCAAATCTGATCCTGGTTCCTTCGTACCAATCAAAGAATAAAAGATGTTAAGTGGATAATTAACATTCAAATTTTTTTTCTTCTTTTATCTTGAAAAAACTTAAATATGATCTTTTAGAGCATCCGGGCTTTCCTATCGATCTGTTCCACCCCTCGTCTAAAAGATAAAGCGAAGGACAAGTAAGTTCAGGGCACTGGTTGCTCCATTCCTAACCTTAGTTACACACCTTATTTTACTGTTTAGCTATCACAAGTAGGACAAATGTACTAGCCATTTCTGCATACTCAGTTTGTTATTATATTCAATCTTCTTCACTTTTCACTTAAGTGTTACAAACAATTTCTCTCAACCATTTATTCAAACTCTTATTAAAACTTCCAAACCATCCATAAAATACTTAATTATTATTTTAAAATTATTCACAAAATATTTAGGAAAAAATTGTTAAGTTTAAAACTCCACTTCAAAGGTTATTTAAAAACTACTGCGAAAAGCATTGCGAAATGTGTTGCAAATAGTGTTTTAAATGCTATATTCTACAAAACGACTTTTATATTATCTAAAAATCCATCTTTTCAACTTAAATCTCTTTTAAAACATTTTAAAAGATTTTTAGAATTTATTTCATATTTTTTAAAAACACTTAAGATATCATTTTAAAAGAAATCTCTTTTTGGATTCCGAACCGCAAAACCGCGATGTTTTTAGAAAATTGTTTTGGACATATTTCAAAATCTACTTAATGAAATTTTGATTTTCTTTCTTCGTTGGAAAACTATGGATATAATAGTCCAGAAAATTCTTATTTCAAATGATTCTGAGTTATATTCCAATTTGTATACTTATTTAACTTTTACGGCGCGAAATCGCAAACTACCGTTACGCGACGCGCCTGTTTTTGACTTGTTTTTCAATTTCTTTTCAAATTTCAATTAAACACTTTTAAATGTTTATAAAACTTTTATAGATCATTTTAAACTTATTTTAAACAATATTTTTATATTTCAAACTCATTTTTCATTTCATTTCATATTATAATATTAATTTTATTATAATATCATTTTCAATCTTTTTTAGATATTTTGAAATCATTAAGAGGCTAAATAATTTCCATACACACATTTGTATGGATTTAATTCTCATTTAATTAACTATGCTTACTAACCATTTCTCTTATCATTTATCAAACCAAGTTATCATCCATATCACAAACATATAATCAACCATAATATCAACCACTTCATATAAGGGCAAAATGGTCATTTTTATGCATTTATTAAATTGTGAAAATTTACTTGGAATTTTCTATGTTCTTTTGTAGGAAATTTGGTGAATTTTACAAGTGGTTACATGATGATATATGCATGCATAAGAGTGAAGAGAACAAATGAAGATGGAAATAATTCAATGTGAAGATCATGGAGGACCCCACCTACCCACCTACCTTAATGTACACATTAGAGGCTAATGCACATGCTTATTGAATTAATGGCTTCATGTACACTTAAATGATGATTAATGGATGCTAATGGTTACTTGGCCACCACACTTCTTAAGGGGTAGTTTGGGCATTCCCCAAATTATGGATTAGGGTTTCATGCTTGTATAAATAACCCATTATGTTCATGTAATCTCCTCTCCCTTACTCTCTCTTAGTTTAATTTAGGCTCAAAATAAAAAGACAAGCTTTCTTCTCTTTCTCTTTTCATGGGTACTTAGCCATTTTTATTTTCATGTAATTTCCTTTCTTTTACTTATGCAATTTAATTACTTGTTCATTTTCTTTCCTTGTTCATTTACTTTAATGTTGGTAGTGTAGATTCACATTCATGCAAAGTAGATTAGTTTAATTCTTGTTAATTAGTTCTCTTTTCCATTAGCTTTCATTTTCCTCTTCTTTTTATTTTTGTTTATTTCATGTTGTTTTCTACTAGTGTTGACATAATAACACAAATGAGAGGCTAATCCCTACAATTTAGGGGTAATGATGCTCTCTTGAATCATGTAGATGCAACATAATTTCTCATTTATGTCTCTTTTGTGCTTAATGGAAAGTTGGATGTGTGTGTGATTTTGTGTTTAATATTGAGTTTGATAGCTTATGTTGTTCAAAACAAATAGGCTATGCTTAGTCATATGAATCACTAATTACCTCTTCATCTACATATGATCATGGTAATGGAAGTGGATTTAGAATTAAAATTTGATGGTTTATGTTTCTAATTCAATAGTTAATAAACCATGCTTAAAATAGATTCTACTTTTAATTTCATATCATTTTCATTGAAGTTAATAAGTGGGTTAGAGGGTGCATTAAAGTTTGATGGTTTAAGTGTGTTAATTAATAACACAATTAGTCAATGCTTATGATAAATGCATCAACTAATGTCACAAATGACCAAAAAGATATCATAATTTCATTATGTTGATTTATGTGATCATTAGAGGGGATTTGCCTCTAAATTGCTCTTTAATCTCATCTTTTTATTCTTCTTAGTTTTATTTTGTTTTTACTTTCTTTTAGTTAGTTAACAATCACTCGACTTTGGTTTAATTTGATTGAATAGAATTTTAAAATCATCAATTCCCTGCGGATCGACCCGTATTCGCCACGTACTACAAGTGTACGTCGTGCGCTTGCGGTTATATTTTTATTTCAAAATTTGTTCGACGGTTTTCTAAACCGATAGAAAATCCATCGACGAAAAAGTTTTTGGCGTCGTTGCTGGGGAATTTGTTTTGATTTTCTATTCTTCGAATTATTTTCTTTTAATTATATTGTGTGTTTGTTTAGTGTGTTGAGTGCATCTAAAAAAAATTTTGTGTTTGAATTGTGCTTGCATTTGTTTGTGTTATTGTTCTCTAGTGTTTTGTTTACAATTTGCATTTGCATTTCATACTAAAAAAAATATACACAATTTCATTTGAAAAGAAAAAAAAATTCATTGCATTTTTCAATTTACATTTCAATTTCCAATTACAATTTACATTTCAATTTCTTTTACAAACTTGATTGCCAAAAAAAAACTGTTCTCTGCAAATTCTCCCTTCTCTGTTTGCCTGTTCTTCTAACAGTGCACAATTCATTACACCCCACTTCTCCACACTCACATACCACTCAATTCACCTCACCTCCCACTCCCACTGCCAAATACCTTCAACAACTTCACACATCCACTACCAATACGACCGGAGACAACCAAACACCATTGAAACAACCTCAAACAGAACTCACTGCCCATCACTGATCACTCACTGCAAACAGTATCCATTCACTGATCATCACTCACTACCCAGAGAACATCACTCATCCTCTCCATTGCTACTCAAAACTGCAGTAACAAAAAAAGGGGCTGTCAACCTACCAGAACTGTTGCCGAAACACATACACCTCCTTGCTATAGAAATCGCCATTGCCGTATTCCCTTACACTGTCACCCCTCCCCAATTCGCGACTCCCCAATTCGCGAGCATCGTGCATCAGTCAACAAACAACCAACAACCTTCGTTTGCAACCACCACCATATACAAATACATCCAACAGCCTACTAACCACAACATCTCCTCTTCAATCACCATTCTCTCATCATAACTGCTACTTCAAAATCCCCTAACACTATCACCTGACCACCAGCACTTCCAACCTCGATAGTGCCACATACCACAAGACAAGCACAGACTCCAACCTTCCCTATCACCAACATTCAACACCATTAGCCACTGTTCCATTCAATTCTTGCCTCTGCCACCACTGTTAATCATTTCAACCACGCCACATCCCCTTCTGTAGCTACACTCTAGTGCCACTGCAAGCATCACCTCCTCCCCTGACCAAACCAATCACTTCTTTCCCTTAACATGCTCTGTCAACATTCACCTTCCTCTACATTGCCAAAATTACATATTCAACAAACAACCAACAGCCTATCCACCATCATACGCCTCTGTTTCACATCAAATAAAAATCACTTCACAAAACCTCCTACTTCTTGTAAGCAAACTGTTCACTTGTTGCAATTCACCACTGCATACTTAACTGTCATCACCATAAGCTGTCCTCTCTGACTGAAGCTAGATCAAACTATACCTTCAACCAACTCTACCACCTTCAAGACCATCATACATAAAAACTTCTACCATAACCCATTCAAAACAACAACCCGCAAACAACAACATCAAAACACCAATCTGCAGCTAACACTTTCAACTACATCCTTCAACTCAAAGAACTATCACAATCGAACACTGCTACCTATCTCGCTGCAATCAAACAACCAGAAAATCAATCCAACAGCAAACTACAAACTCCTCCGCACCATTAAACATCAAACACAGAGCAGTACTCACCAGCGCCAAACCGCTTCTGACCCTCCCACTCTTATTTCTACCTACGGCAATACAAAACCGTGCACATTATTTCCATATTCAAGCTGCAATTCCTCATCTCGGTCATCTCTGTCACTAGGGCAAACAAGAAACCACCATCAACAACAGTGCTACCTCCGCACCTCTTCATACCAAACAGACCTTGCCGAAACCCCCTTCTTCACTGACCAGAAATGAAATCAGCCTCGACACATCAACTTGACAAACACAACAACCCAATTCGACACCGCCAATAGTGAACCTTACATCGAATCTCCAATTCCTTACTGCCGCAACGAAATCGAACCAAATTCCAGACATCGATCACCGCCTCTATTCGAACACGCGAACTAAATCGAACCACATCCAATCTCCAACAAGCTCCTCGAATCACGACAATCCCTCGTCGCGGCTTCCTCAAACTCAGGACTCCAGAACCCTAATTCGATCTGTGATTTCAAGCGAATTTTTTTATTATTTTTATTTTTGTGGAATTTGTGATTTAAATTGATCAGAGCGATTTCGTTCTTTTTTTCCAGAGAAATACGAACAAGAAATCGACTGAGTTTTCTTTCTGATGTATTTGTGTGTAAGGCGTAAGGCGGGCTCGTTTGGGTTAGTGGGCTCGTTTGGGTTTAGTTTAGTTCATATGAGTTTAAAAAAAAAGAGGCTTTCCTGTGTTAAAAATAATCCAAAAAGAAAGAAAAAAAGGGGCAAATAAGTTTTATTGTAATTCGAATTGTTTGTTTTGATTTTTTTAGTTGGGATTGTGAACATTCCTGTAGGGTGGGAGATAGTTTTTATTTTGTAGTTTGCTTAATTTTTTGTTTAAGCCTTAAAGTTTTTCTTGTTAAATTATAAAAAAAAATTTAAGTAAAATTGCACTTTTAAGTTTCCTTTTCAAAAAAAAATTAAAAAAAAACCGTATATATATTTTGTTTTTATTTCAGGTTGCCAAAGCAGAATTGCAGAAGGAGCAGAAGTGTTTGCTAAAATAAATTGCTTGCGTGCTGAGCTTGCCAAAAAAACTGCTTGCTTATTTATAATTTTCTCTTTATTTGCCTTGCATTATATATATCCATTGTTTTTGTTTGTCTTGCATTGTTGTTTGCTTGCATTTAAAAAAAAACGAAAACAAAAACAAAAATTTCATTCGTAGTTGCATTGTTAATACACGTTTAATTTCTGCTTTGCATTTCATCCTAGATTTTGATTAATAATAACGATTAGACATCGATAACTTTTAATTGTATATCGACAATTTGTCTTCTTTAAACAATTTAATTTCTTGGTGTCTAGGCTACGACAGAGTATTAACCATTTATAAATATTACGGTGATTCCTAAATTTTATAGTGGTTGTTCCTCTGAAGGTACTTAAACCTTTGGCTGCATTACTACGGTGATTCGTGGTGCACCGATAACTCCTGTCTGTTACCTGGCCGAGAACTATCTTGTTGATTTAAGACAATTTGTGATTATGCAATTTTGGGTTAACTTAGGATAAATCATTTGTAATTAACGCACGCATTCATTTAGTTGCATTTGTTCATGCATATTAAAAAAAATTTCAAAAATCCAAAACAAAAAAAAATAAATTAAATATTCCTTTTCCCTTGAAATTTTTAAATCCTTTTTCTTTAAAATTTCAAAAATCCAAAAAAATTTAGAAAAACCAAAATAAAAAAAATTATAAAACCTTTTCAAAAACAAAACAAAAATTGAAAAACCAAAAAACAAAACAAAAATTAATTTCCCTTTTGAAAAAAAAATTTTATTTGTAAATATTTTTCCTTTAAAATAAAACAAAAACATTCTTGAAAATGTCCGAGTTTCCCCACTTACGTGAATTTTACAATAGTTGTGAAAATCAATACAATCCATACGATTTCACTCCAAATCTGTATGGATATTTTAACAACAACTATTGTTTAAAAGATTTGAGTTTTGAACCACAAAATTTTCAAAATGACGAACCACCCTCGAATCTTGAAAATAGCATTTCATCTCTACTTGAAATCTCTACACAACAGAATCAAAGTATAAATGATTTGTGTAATTCTTATTTGTGTAATAACTCGAGTCAAGGATTTCAAAATTTGAATTCAATTCAAAATTCAAATGATTTCGATAATAACCCATGCCAATTCAATTTCGAACTCCAAAATGAATTTCAAACTCAAAATGAAAATCGAAACAACATTTCAAACGACTTTGGCAATGGGAATAATCTTAACCATATTACGATTGAAAATCTTTGTCCTCAACAAATCCAAATCGAAAATTCTCAAGTTAATAACTATAAATTGGATTTTGTTGAGCAAATGAACGAAATATACGATGATCACACAGATTCGTTGTTTGAAACATATATGAAACAACGTGATAAACAAAATCAAATCTCAATGTGTGACGAGTCAAGTGATAATCCATCTTTTACCCAAATCGATGATTTTCAAATAACAACCTTTGAAATTGAAAATGATGACCTTAATAAAGTTGTTGAAAATTTGGTAATTGACTTGGATTTCAATTCTTTTGAGGGTGTGGAACCAAATTTAAAATTCGATCTTCCTTTTCTCGATTTTGAAATTTTGAATACAACAACTTTGGATTTTGAACTTGAGATACACAATGAAGTTGTTGATAATCCAAATAAGGAAGACGAATTTAACGAACATGAGTTTTATGGACTTTTTGAAAATGAGTCGTTAATCTCTAATGGGGAAGATTTAAATCACCAATTTGATTTTGAAATCAATAATACTAAAGAATTTTTCAATGAACAGCTTGAATTTCAATTTGGTGAAAATAAACTTGAAATTCAATCAATCGTTTTATCAACCCCAAAATTCATTGAAAATAAAATGACTCGTACAATTTTTAATAAAACGGCATTCGTTTTTCCAAATCAACGTTCAACTTCGAAATCATTTATGGCTTGGTTTTCCGAGCTTAAGCTGAGTCTTGCATATTTAACGAGACAAATGAATCGGTCTTTAGAAGACCGTTTCATTTACTTTTTGACGATATACTTTTTGATCTTGTGTAAATACCGTTAATTTTCATTTGAATAAATGTCATGTTTTTATTTTTATTTTTCTCCTTCCACTTGGGTTGACTATGGGGACACAGTCAAAATCAAGTGTGGGGGGAGACTCACCATCATTTTCAATTTTTCCAAAATTTAAAAAAAAAATCTCAAAATGAAAAAGAAAAAAAACATTTGTATATATGTACTATTAACACCTACGGTCGACAGGTGTGCATACTTGTGTGTACATTCGCCATGCTCTGTACCTTTCTCACGTAAGCCCGAAAGGCTGTGCATGATCGGTATATTTGGCCTCAGTTTATCTAAGCTAGGTGTATATATATAAAAATTCTTTTTAATAACGCCTACAATCAATAGGTGTTCACACTCGTGTGTTCACTCGCCACGCTCTGTATTCCCCTCACATCAGTCCGCAAGGCAGTGCATGGTTAATATATCTGGCCTCAGTTTATCTGAGTTAGGCATATGTAAATATTGTAAATATCAATAAAATTTTCAAAAAAATGGAGAGAGTAAGCAAATGAAATCCAAGCACTATTTTAACTTATTTGGTTTGATTTGTTATTGAAATGAAATGAAATACCACTTTAATAAACTTTGATAATCAACTAAGGACCTATTTCATGGTTACACTTTGTTAACAACTGAAACAATGAGTTAAACTTTTGTCTATTTGTTATGATAACTTAATTTTTGTTGGAAATTTTGATGAGTAAATGACTTAAATTTTAAGATAATGACCAAACCTATATTTAACTTATTTGTGTTAATTTAAAAGTAAATCCTTCATTCGTAAATATTTTCAAAAACTTGCATTCATCCCTATGTAAATAAATCTTGCATTGTGTAAATATTTTCATCCTGCATTTGGATTTTATGGGTAGTATCCGCTAAAAACCTTCACGAGACAACACTCGTCCTACTGGGGACACCCAGAGGTTTAACGGCTTGTTGCATACGCTCAATGCAATCGTGCTCCCTACGAAAATGGATTTATCTTAGTTTTTCATTTATTCGAGGACGAATAAAAAGATAAGTGTGGGGGTATTTGATGTGCACGTAAATGTGCATATTTTTACCACCATATTTAATCTATTTAAATTAAATAAATGATCATATTGGGTATTTTAACTTGTTTAAACCAAAATTCAAATTATTTGAAATTGTCACATATTCATCTTCATATAGGGGCAAAATGGTCATTTTTTGCATTTATTAAATTGTGAAAATTTACTTGGAATTTTCTATGTTGTTTTGTAGGAAATTTGGTGAATTTTACAAGTGGTTACATGATGATATATGCATGCATAAGAGTGAAGAGAACAAATGAAGATGGAAATAATTCAATGTGAAGATCATGGAGGACCCCACCTACCCACCTACCTTAATGTACACATTAGAGGCTAATGCACATGCTTATTGATTAATGGCTTCATGTACACTTAAATGATGATTAATGGATGCTAATGGTTACTTGGCCACCACACTTCTTAAGGGGTAGTTTGGGCATTCCCCAAATTATGGATTAGGGTTTCATGCTTGTATAAATAACCCATTATGTTCATGTAATCTCCTCTCCCTTACTCTCTCTTAGTATAGTTTAGGCTCAAAATAAAAGGACAAGCTTTCTTCTCTTTCTCTTTTCATGGGTACTTATCCATTTTTATTTTCATGTAATTTCCTTTCTTTTACTTATGCAATTTAATTACTTGTTCATTTTCTTTCCTTGTTCATTTACTTTAATGTTGGTAGTGTAGATTTACATTCATGCAAAGTAGATTAGTTTAATTCTTTTTAATTAGTTCTCTTTTCCATTAGCTTTCATTTTCCTCTTCTTTTTGTTTTTGTTTATTTCATGTTGTTTTCTAATAGTGTTGACATAATAACACAAATGAGAGGCTAATCCCTACAATTTAGGGGTAATGATGCTCTCTTGAATCATGTAGATGCAACATAATTTCTCATTTATGTCTCTTTTGTGCTCAATGGAAAGTTGGATGTGTGTGTGATTTTGTGTTTAATATTGAGTTTGATAGCTTATGTTGTTCATAACAAATAGGCTATGCTTAGTCATATGAATCACTAATTACCTCTTCATCTACATATGATCATGGTAATGGAAGTGGATTTAGAATTAAAATTTGATGGTTTATGTTTCTAATTCAATTGTTAATAAACCATGCTTAAAATAGATTCTACTTTTAATTTCATATCATTTTCATTGAATTTAATAAGTGGGTTAGAGGGTGCATTAAAGTTTGATGGTTTAAGTGTGTTAATTTACAACACAATTAGGCCATGCTTATGATAAATGCATCAACTAATGTCACAAATGACCAAAAAGAGACCATAATTTCATTATGTTGATTTATGTGATCATTAGAGGGGATTTGCCTCTAAATTGCTCTTTAATCTCATCTTTTTATTCTTCTTAGTTTTAGTTTGTTTTTACTGTCTTTTAGTTAGTTAACAATCACTCGACTTTGGTTTAATTTGATTGAATAGAATTTTAAAATCATCAATTCCCTACGGATCGACTCGTATTCGCCACGTACTACAAGTGTACGCCGTGCGCTTGTAGTTATATTTTTATTTCAAAATTCGTTTGACGGTTTTCTAAACCGATAGAAATTCCATCGACGAACATCATCCATTAAATTATCCAACATATAACAAACTTTACATATAATTAACTTGAAATATTTTGTACGAATTAGTAACTTAAATATGAGTACTCACCTTTAACCAAATCGTTTAACTTCCTACCAACATTCTGTAATGACCCACCTTTTTGGACGGTTTAAATCGACAATCAAACTCACACGTCAACTCAAACCATTCAAAAGGGAGGATTGTTAATGGGGTAAATAAGAAAAGAAGAGAAAAGGAACAAGAAACAATCACAGAATCTCGCAGCGGAAAGATAAAATATAATAATCAAATAAACAGTTCATGAAGCTGTTTAATATACTTTTGATTATCATTTATACATCATTTATCAGAGTTATACATATACAACAGAACAAATAAAATAATGCAGCAGACAGCATGATGCAAGGATAATAATAGTAGTAGTATACCAAGTCTTCGTCCTCCATAATAGATCTTCAATAAGCTGAAAAACTCAGGACTGACCCGAGCGTAATGGAAGAACAAAACACTCGAGTCAGGACTAAAATATCCTTATGTAAGTCAAATCAATCGTAAATAAAGATGAGTGTAATGGCGTCAGAGATGTTTACGGGGTTTGACATCTCTTATCCAGTGTCGATGTGCGTGCAATAACTCAAGAGATGTTACAGGATTTTCCATCTCTTAAGGATCCGTTAAACTATCTACTATGTAGTACAATACGCTATTATAATATGTCTACAGTAAAGTAAAAGTATTAAAATAGCGTTAAGGCGTTACCCATATCCCCCTTAACACATTTTATATATTCCCATAGTCTATACAGTACCGTACGCTCCTCCGAGAGGTTTACGCAGAGGGCACTCCATAGGTATGGTACAAAACAAAATCGTAGAAGGCGCTCTAGGGCATGTGAACACGGCACACGAGGAGATGCCAGGGTAGATATACCAATTGCACTCCCGGACTGGTGGTGACGCATAGCAGCTACTACCGCCCACCTCAGACACACTCCCAACAATCGAGGGGTGGCCACCAAATCGAATCACAAAAGCAATATAATGGTATCGAAGAAATATGCCCGATAAGAGGAATGACCTCACATTGGCCCGGTATAGCTCCTGATTTTAGTCACATCTAAGCTGACTCACGGGAGTCAGGGTCACGTCATACCATATAGAATCGTCGCCGAACCATCCTACTTCATTTCTGGAATCTCCACCACGTACACAGTTGTTAAAGTGGTTTTCGGTATCGACAGAGAGTATGCCCATATCCGATCCCGGTCTCTTTAACAACCAAACGCTTATTACACACCGGATGGTTCTTTTACATTTTCAAAATCAATTCATAATTGATATCAAAATATCAATGTTCGCTTCAAAATTAAATCCATTTCAAAATCATCATATCTACTCAAAATATACGATTCCATTTCAAAAATCATTTTTCGCCTCAATATCTCATTTTGACTTCAAAATCATTTCGAATCTCAATTTAGGTTATAACCTCAATTTAACCAATTCGTATTTAAATCCATAATTTAAAAATAAACATTTCACCTTATTGACCAGCTTGAATTTTTTTTTTGGAAAATAGATTAAATTATTAAAATAGTTAAAAATACTCTAAAATATTAAAGATAGATTTCAAAATTGTTTTAAATTGATTTAATATAGTTAAATAGATTTAAAATAGATAAAAATATAATTAAAATAAATTGAAACAGTTAATTAGTTTAAAATAAATTAAATTGGGTTAAGTAGATTTAAAAATAGATTAAAATAAGTTAATATGTTTGAAATAAGTTAAAATAATTTAATATAGTTAATATAGGTTAAAATAGTTTAGTATAAATAGTTTAAGTATTTAAAATGGTTTATATAGCAAGATAATTTGGGAAAACCAAAATGAAATAGCTTCAAAATCAACCATTTAATTCCACTTACCAATCTGAATCAAATTCAAATTTCCATTCAGTTAATTCAAATCTCAATTTCAATTCAAATCAATTTTGATTTCAAATTAATTCAATTCCATCCCAAATCCAATTTCCTCAAATTTCAAAATGTTGTCATTATCTCACTTTTACTTAATAATATTCAAAGTCCGAATAAAAGTTAAATCCTTTAAAATCAAATCAATTTACGAAATTAAATCATATCACAATTTTAATTTTCAAAGTCTCAACTTCAATTATTTAACAATTTGTTTAACCAACATTTATTTCAACATCTCAACCTCAAATACGCGATAAATTCAATTTCTATAAAATTGATTTTTTTTAAATTCCTTTAAATCAAACCATTTAAAGTAATTCCAAATCAAAGATTTTAAAAATTATTTAATTTAACCAATCCGGTGCCCGTATATAATTTTCTATCCTATGGCCAAGTGATAAGTTATTTCAATTAAATTTTAGGAATAGATATATATCATTTCAATTCAAATCACAGTGTCATAGGTATATATCATTTCAACCTATTTCTCAATTTATTCAAAATGATTCAATTTACAACTGTAATTAATACAAAGAGTAATTATAGGATATCTACAAACAAATAAACATCCAAACATTTCAAATATCAATCAATAGCATCCATTGCAACCAATCATCCAAACAGACAATATAATTCATGGAAATTTCATAGCTGTAAATGTTCGGTAATCTAATTGTGATTAAATTCCAATTTTAATTTGACCGTCAATTTCAATTTCTAACATTAAATTCAATGACAATCTAGATGACAGTTAAATTTTATCAACAACGACTAATAAAAATCATATCACTTCATAATATCAGATTCAACCAGCACAAGAATATTCTAGTACGTTGTGAGCGTTATAAAACACTCACCTTGAGTTTACGTTGCCAATCGTTCAAATTTTTAATTAAATCGAAAGCGTTCGATTTAACCAAAAAATTTAACGAGCTCGAAATAGTCTCGGGTTTGCACTGCAGTGTAGCTCTCGTCGCTGCGATTCTAACGTCGCCAGTTTCGTCCGATTCTGATAAAGTATGAGAGAGATACAATTTTTCAAAGATTGAATATATATTAATATAATTTAAAACAAATTTCTCTCTCTCTTTTTTTTTTATATATTACCAGCGAATCGTGGCCGTTCGTTCACGCCAGAGAAATCAAGGCCACCGAACTCCTCTTCCCAAACGCGCGCTACAGGCAACTGCAAACAACAGAACCCATCGCCAAAACTAGGGTTCCATACCACGTCGCCGACACCCAACCGGAACGCGATCCATCGTCGCCACGATGCATGCCAATGACGTCTCCACCCACGGCCCCAAGCACGCGACGCTCGGTCGCCCCTTCTCCTAGAAAAATGCGCATGAACACGCAACCTTCCAACACCTTTTGCCGTGAATCCAAAGCCCCAAACTCTTTTACCCGCATTCCGAACACAATGGAATGTGTTTCGGAGGCTAATTTGATCGTCTGTGTGAGTTATGGAAACAAATGATCGATTTTAAATTAAACCGATTAAATGAATTTCTACGCGTTTTCAGCTGCCACGGTCAAATGGAAACTCCGATTGCTACGAAATTTGAAATCCGATAATAATACACTGTTACGGATCCAATGGAACAGGTTTCGTCGAATTCCGAGGCTGTGCCTCGGATGGCTATTTTTACTCGTCGATCATAATATAAAATTTTTAAATTTCCAGTTTTTCACTTTTAAATCCAATTTTATATGTTAACAATCTTCATTGTTGTTTAAATAAACTTTACATCAATTTTCGGTTTTATTTTCAATCATATTATATTCAGAATTCAATTATTCAAATATTTGCAAATTTAAATTTTAAACAATTTTGATTATCCAAAATTCACCATCTTCTGAATATTTGAAAATGAACTTATAAGATAAATTCTTTAAAACGAATTCAAATTATAGAACAACTATTTTCATTATATAGTTATTCAATTCCCATCATTCAATTCAAATATTGGATTTTTTAAATGAATTTTACTTATCAATCCATTACTTTATTTACATCTATTAGCATTATTATTTAATCCAACTATTGATCGTAACCTCATTTAATAAGTAGCATTATCTTTCAATACTAGTTATTATTAAATCTTCGGAATCAGTCTATTTCAAAATTTTATTCCTAAATAATTCACAATTATTATTCAACTTCAGTTATTAATCATGAACTCAGCTAATATATAAAATTTCATTTCTATTGCAATAGGTTTCCAAATTCAATTCGACAGACTAAATAAACAAGTAAGTTATAATAATTATCACCATTAACTTTTAATCACACTTATAAGTTTATTATTTACAAACAAGTGACACAATTTCCTATACAATACCAATTTGATTCCATTACCATTACTATAGATTATTTCATTAGTTAACCCAATATTTACATTTGTTTGTCTTATATTACTTTTATAACCAAGTTATAACATTTAAGTTATTTCAATTGATTGGAATTTCATTCAATTCATTAACACTTAACTTAGATAAATATTGTTACAGTTTATTCTAGTTATTATTGTCATAAATAAATTACAAATTTTTAATTCTTCCAACATTAAATCATAAAATCTTATTAAATTAACTATTTTAATTATCGAAAATTTACGGGTCATTACACATTCATTTAATCCAACACTTCACTAAATCATCTTAACTTCACCAAACCATCACCTAAACAACTCCACCTCACTTTCTAGTGCTCGGCATCACTTCACTTCCACTTGCTCTCGACCAAATCTTCCAACAACACTAATAAGGCTCGACCACACCTTGATCCTCCCATTTCTTCATCATTTTTTAACTTCTTAGATGCTAAAACATGTTTTGGTTATATTCTAAGGTCTTTGGCAAAATTTGGTGGAGTTTTGACTTTGTTTGATATGATTTTGAAAATGTTTGTAAGGAAATGAAAGAGAAGAAGCCATTAAAGCTCTAAGGAAGAAGAAGAAGAGAGCTTATAAAAGGAAAAAGAAGAAGAATGAAAAGTGTGAGAGTGGAAGAGGTATGCATGACTATTTATAGTTAAAAGTTTGGAATAAAATATTATTATGTAAAATGACCAAAATACAATTTACTTACTTTTTAAGCAAACTTATTTTTTCAACACTTAACATCACATTTCAAATCATTACTTTATGTCATTTTCACTTAAGTATTAAGTAAAGAATATAATAACAAGAAAAGTGTCACAGGTCCCTGTGTTTGATGTTGTTATACAAAAAGTCCCTGTAGAAATAAATATGTAAATTTGTTCCCTATTTTTCAAAAATAAAAAAAACGCAAAGTGTCTTGCACTTTTTTTGATAGAAAATGCAAGATAACTTGCACTTTTCTAATTTTGAAATATTTTTTGAAATTTTTGAAATTTTTGAAAAATTTGAAAAGCGCGAGTTAACTTGCACTTTTTATCAGAAAAGCGCAAGCTAGTTTGCGCTTTCTAATTTTGAAATTTTTTTGAAAATTTTAAAACTTTTACAATTTTAGAAAAGCGCAAGGTAACTTGCGCTTTCTATCAGGAAAGCGCAAGCTAGTTTGCGCTTTCTAATTTTGAAAATTTTAAAACTTTTAAAATTTTTGAAAAGCGCAAGGTAACTTGCGCTTTCTATCAGGAAAGCGCAAGCTAGTTTGCGCTTTTTGATTTTGAAAATTTGGAAATTTTAAAAAGCGCAAGCTAACTTGCGTTTTCTTATTTAGAAAAAATAGGAACTTAATTTACATACTTATTTCTACAGGGACTTTTTTTGTAACACCATCAGAAATAGGGACCTTTCGTGCAAAGCCCCATATAATAATTATGTTTGTTTGATTTGATGTTTACTTTTTGACTTTTGTACTTTTTTTTTCTTTTTGTGCTTACTTTTTCTTAATTATATTATAGAATTTTCTAAGCATGTTTAGTAAAAGTAAACTTGATTGGTGAATTAATTAATACTTACACTATTTGAATATATGTTCCAATATAAGAAAATAAAGGTGCGATAACGTTGAGACAACTTTTAATCGACAAAACGTTGATTTTCGACAAAATGTTTTACGTTCACATTTTGACGTTTTAGTTAAACTACTATTTATGTAAACCAAATTTAAAAGTAAATTTGTATAATGTGATTTAAAAATGTAAACAATTATAAATAAATTAAAATAATTTATTTGACCATTGAAACTTAATACTCTAGAATTAGCATTTTGTCACTTTTGTCGATATTACCAAATGTTACTATTTTTGTGCATACTTCTCTTTCCAAATCCTATCTAATATTGTTTGAATCATATCACCTTACCTATTTTATATTTAAAATCACTTTAAATAGTATATTTTAAAGTGGTCAAATTCTAGGTCGTTACATTCTTCCCTACTGAAAAGAATTTCATCCTCGAAATTACCCAAAACAAAAGTTTGCCCAAAACATTTTTCTTTAAACTTAATTCCATATAACATACATAGATCATCCGTATGAAATTCTTATTCGATCGGTCTCCTATTCGAATACACAACTTTATTTTCCAAACTAGTATCGATCCCCCGATCCTTTTGTGCGGACTCTGATCAAGGTTCTAGATCAGAACCTTTGTTTTCCTTACATAGTTCTCAACTATGATAGAAAACTAAAGCACCTAACCACAATCCCTCATCAATGTTCGCCGTCAAGAATCGAGTGATAAATCTATTTTCGAACCGATATAAACACCTCAAAGTTCCAAACTCGAATCATAGATCAAATTTGTGCGATGAAATGATCTACATATAATATATGTATTTATTAACTTTCAAAAACTTGTCATAAACTTTAATCTTAAGTTAAACATTTTATAAAGGTGCTTCTTTATATAATCGCTTTAATTATTTATTTCCAAATATTTTTATTAAAGGAAAATATTCTAAAGAAACCATTTTTCACTCAGAAGATAATTTATCTTTATAAAAAAGTTTTCCCACAATCTTTTAACTCGGTATATTTCTTTTAACACGAATATTATTTATGAATCATTTCGTGAAACTATTACTTAAGTTTATTACATCTTATAAGTTATGTAAATCAATCATATTTTAAAGACTTTAGTCCAAATCCTTAATTAGTGCTGGAATTCATTAATAAAACATTTTCCAGGTTATAATTACCTTTTTGAGGAGTCATTATTTTACTTAATAGTTCATGACTTAAATCTATATTTTTATGATATACCTTTACATTCTAAGAGTACATACAAATCCAAAATTTCAAATTGGTTTTACTTAAATCTGTTTGTCTAACAAATTTAAACTTTGTTGTAATTTATTATTATCTCAAATTCATAAGTTATAAAACTTATTTCTTTTTTAATACTATTATTAATTTTCTACCTTTGAAAAAAACAAATTTTAAAACCATCCGTATTTAAATCCTCAAACTCTTAACTCTTAAATCTCTCTTTTTTTCTCTTTATAAATCTGTTTTATAAATTATTCTTATCTTCTTTCATTTACTCAAAGTATTTCACAATATTTTACCAGAAGTTTTCATAAATTTCTTAGCTCTGAGTTAGGTATGATTCGGAAATTTTTGACTGTCCAAAATCGTCGAGATTTTTGTTTTATCTTTTCAATTAGTGATCGAAATTTATCTTTGGTTTAAACACTTTTATAAAGATTACTAATCAATTTATCAATTAATGATTCACATTATTTCTTTAAATTAAGAAAATTATATTGATCGAGTAACTCTAAAACAACACCAAGGAACTGGGTACTACCAATAGTATCATATATCTTCTTAACAAGAAGAGTAATACTTAAGAGAAGTGTTTTCCATCCAAACACATCTCTTGCCCATTTTTAGTTTATTTTGGAGCCAATCAAATTAGTTATCATAAAATACCTCTTTTTATTTGAAATAATACCATTTTCAAAATCCTTTAGAGATTACTTTATAAAACCTATTTTATAAATTCATTTTATCTTATATTAATTAACTTCATTTAAATTACCACAATTCTTTTACTCGAATTTAAATTCTCATTCCTTTTATATTTAACTTTTTACATAATTATTTTCTATTATTTAAATACATTTTTATCTTATACGTTCATTCCTTAAACAAATCATATTATCAAACACCTTATAGTCAAATCGTGAAACTTAATTCACAATGTATTTGTACTTAAACTTTTAAATCAAATAATTGATCAATTTATGATAGTAACTTAACATTATGATTTCTTAATTTATTATTTTGGAATAAGTATTAAAGATCTTAGTTACTTATCAGATTTCTTACTTATCGATTATCTTTATGAAACATCTTATAGTCAAACTTTGAAATTCTAATCACAAGATGTTCATATTTAAATTTCACTAATCCTGATTTCTAACTATACAACTTTTCAAAATATATACTTTATATTCAAAATATAATCCTAGGTAAAATTGTTTTATTTACCAATTTTTTCAAAATCAGTGTGTCGGTTTGCCTTGTTTAAATGTTTAGGAAACCTCATCGGTAATGGTGATAAGGCGTATCGACCATAATCCACAAATCACTCAACAGATAAATCAACACAAAACAATTTATTAGTCACTAACAAATACGCACTCATATATAATACACTCAACTCATTCTAGATTGTTACTAACCTATCTCTAATGAGTCACTCATCTAGGTTATTACTAACCCTATCTCTGATGAGTCTTTACCCCACCAAAGCCAAGGTTCTTGCTTAACCTTCAGCACTGATACCAAATTTAACGAACTGATTTTTCGGACCCGTCCCGGTAGGCTTTTCAACCATCCAGCTATCCTTCTACTTTTCAACATGGAGGTGACTACATGTGGTACCTCGGATCTGCTTTTACAGCAAGCCTCTCGACTAAAAACCAACCCTTTCACAATAGGGACATGTAGGGGTAAGAGTCTAAGCTTCGTCACTATTCACAAAGCGAGAACCTCCTATCATGCTAAACATAATCAAGAAAATCCGATCCCGTTTCTTCGGATAGAAATCACCCAAATTTGATCCCGGTTCCTTCGTACCAATCATCGAATAAAAGACGTTAAGTGGTTAATTAACATTCAAAGAATTTGTTTCTTTTCTTTTATCTTGGAAAAACTTAAATATGATCTTTTAGAGCATCCGAGCTTTCCTTTCGATCTGTTCCACACCTCGTCTAAAAGATAAAGCGAAGGCCAGGTAAGTTCAGGGAACTGGTTGCTCCATTCCTAACCTTAGTTACACACCTTGTTTTACCGTTTAGCTATCACAGGCAGGACAAATGTACTAGTCGTTTCTGCATACTCAGTTTGTTATTATATTCAATCTTCTTCACTTTTCACTTAAGTGTTACAAACAATTTCTCTTAACCATTTATTCAAACTCTTATTAAAACTTCCAAACCATCCATAAAATTCATAATTATTCTTTTAAAATTATTCACAAAATATTTAGGAAAGAATTGTTAAGTTTAAAACTCCACTTCAAAGGTTATTTAAAAACTGCTGCGAAAAGCGTTGCGAAAAGTGTTGCAAATAGTGTTTTAAAACCTATATTCTACAAAACGACTTTTATATTATCTAAAAATCCATCTTTTCAACTTAAATCTCTTTTAAAACATTTTAAAATATTTTTAGAATTTATTTCATATTTTTTTAAAACACTTAAGATATCGTTTTTAAAGAAATCTCTTTTTGGATTTCGAATTGCAAAACCACGATTTTTTTAGAAAATTATTTTGGACATATTTCAAAATCTACTTAATGAAATCTTGATTTTCTTTCTTCGTTGGAAAACTATGGATATAATAGTGCGGAAAATTCTTATTTCAAATGATTCCGAGTTATATTCCAATTTGTATACGTATTTAACTTTTACAGCACGAAATCGCAAACTACCGTTACGCGACGCGCCTGTTTTTGACTTGTTTTTCAATTTCTTTTCAAACTTCATTAAAACACTTTTAAATGTTTATAAAACATTTATAGATCATTTTAAACTTATTTTAAACAATATTTTATATTTCAAACTCATTTTTCATTTCATTTCATATTATAATATTAATTTTATTATAATATCATTTTCAATCTTTTTTAGATATTTTGAAATCATTAAGATGCTAAATAATTTCCATACACACATTTGTATGGATTTAATTCTCATTTAATTAACTATGCTTACTAACCATTTCTCTTATCATTTATCAAACCAAGTTATCATCCATATCACAAACATATAATCAACCATAATATCAACCAAGTTATCATCCATTAAATCATCCAACATATAACAAACTTTTCATATAATTAACTTGAAATATTTTGTAAGAATTAGTAACTTAAATATGAGTACTCACCTTTAACCAAATCGTTTAACTTCCTACCAACATTCATTTAATCCAACACTTCACTAAATTATCTTAACTTCACCAAACCATCACCTAAACAACTCCACCTCACTTTCTAGTGCTCGGCATCACTTCACTTCCACTTGCTCTCGACGAAATCTTCCAACAACACCAATAAAGCTCGGCCACACCTTGATCCTTCCCTTTCTTCATCATTTCTTCACTTCTTAGATGCTAAAACATGTTTTGGTGATATTCTAAGGTCTTTGGCAAAGTATGGTGGAATTTTGACTTTGTTTGATATGGTTTTGAAAACGTTAGTAAGGAAATGGAAGAGAAGAAGCCATTAAAGTTCTAAGGAAGAAGAAGAAGAGAGCTTAGAAAAGAAAGAAGAAGAAGAAGAAGAAGAAGAGGAAGAAGAATGGAAAGTGTGAGAATGGAAGAGGTATACATGACTATTTATAGGAAAAAGTTTGGAATAAAATATTATTATGTAAAATAACCAAAATACCCTTTATTTACTTTTTAAGCAACCTTATTTTTTCAACACTTAACATCACATTTCAAATCATTACTTTATGTCATTTTCACTTAAGTATTAAGTAAAGAATATAATAATTATGTTTGTTTGATTTGATGTTTACTTTTTGAATTTTATACTTTTTTGTCTTTTTGTACTTACTTTTTCTTAATTATATTTTAGAATTTTCTAAGTACGTTTAGTAAAAGTAAACTTGATTGGTGAATTAATTAATACTTATACTATTTGAATATATGTTCCTATATAAGAAAATAAAGGCGCGATAACGTTGAGACAACTTTTAATCGACAAAACGTTGATTTTCGACAAAATGTTTTACGTTCACATTTTGACGTTTTAGTTAAACTACTATTTATGTAAACCAAATTTAAAAGTAAATTTGTATAATGTGATTTAAAAATGTAAACACTCATAAATAAATTAAAATAATTTATTTGACCATTGAAACTTAATACTCTAGAATTAGCATTTTGTCACTTTTGTCGATATAAACAAATGTTACTATTTTTGTGCATACTTCTCTTCCTAAACCCTATCTAATATTGTTTGAATCATATAACCTTACCTATTTTATATTTAAAATCACTTTAAATAGTATATGTAACGACCCAGAATTTCTATCATTTGAAATTCAGATATTTAATTGATTTTAAATATTAACAAGTAAGTTTTATAAGCTGAATAAATTATATTTCGAATATAGAGATTTAATTGGATAATTAAATCGATAATTTAATATTTGAGATTCTAGAAATAATTGGAAATTGGGTTTAATGTAATTAAAAATGATTTATAAAGTTATATTAAATCATATTGGAGTTAGAATGATGTTTGTAAACTTTTAAAATTGAATTAAAAGTTAAATTGTGATAATTGAATATTTTAATATTTAATTGACGACTAAAAATAGTCATTTTTCAAACAGTCTCAGATTTCGACGAAACTAGTTTCATCGGATCTGTAATGTTATATTATTATAAGATTTCAAATTTCGTGTCAATCGGATTTATGGTTTGTCCGGGGCAAGCCAAAACGCATAGAAATCGTTTTAATCGATTTAATTTAAATTTGATCGTTTAATTCCGTAACTCGCACATATGACCGAATTAGCCTCCGAAACATGTTCCATTGTGTTCAGAATGTGGGTAAAACCTTAGAAACGTCAGCCGGCACGCTTCGTTTGGAGTTCGGAAAATTTCGAGTGAATAGTGTTTTGGGCAATTTTCTATATAAGGACCTAACTTTCTTCATTTTACACAAACCATAGAGAACTTAGGTCAGCCGCCACTTAAAGTTTTAATGGCCGAAAACTTGTCTCGTTCTTCCTTCATTATCTTCCAATCTATCAACTTTCACAAGAAATTATCAACTACAAACTTGTAGAGAACGTTGAGTACTTGGTGTTCAACGGTCACGATCATTTTTAGAGCTTTGGATCATCTGCAATTCATGTTCAAAGTCGTGCGTTCTTTCACGTATGTCGAGAAGCATGGGGGCCGAGCTCCCTGATGTTGCAGCCGTGGGTAGCTCTCGTGATGAGCATCGGAACGGCGTTACCCGATCGTCGTCGAAGTGGATGTTGAAGGCTCGAAAATTCATGAGAATACGGCGGCTAATGGGTTATTTTCGAATGTGCTTGCCTGAGAGGAAGAAATGGAAGCAACCGCTTGATGTGGAGAAGCAGAAATCTACGGCCAATATTGATTCTAGGTTTAAAAAATGATATTAAAATTGTTAATTATATAATATAAATTTGTACAAACTATGTAACTGCATAACTTTTTGCTACGAGGTCGAAAAATGACGAAACGAATCGCGTTGGGTCCGTATTGTCGAGCACTACGCAATGGACCTGGATTAGAGTCGATTAGAACTAGTGATAATTTTGGGTAAAATTAAACGCGTGTTTAATTTTATTCGGAACAAACACTGCAACCGTTATCGGAAGCAAGGTGAGAATTTCTCACTCAATCGAATTTGTTTCGATTTAAATTTTAAATAGTTAAATTTAAAATTGCTTGATTGTGTGTTTGGATAATGATTGGTTGAATTGAAATAGACCCTATACGCCGCATATTAAGCGGAGGTTATTGTATTAAAAACATATACCACGATATTCCACCTTGAAGTGGAATTGGTATTATATATGTATTTGGAGTTTATATCCAGCATTATATAGCGGATGAGACCTTATTGCGCCGCATAATAGCGGATAGTATTTTATAAATCCCATATACCGTGATATTCCACCTCGAAGTGGAATTGGTATTGTGCAAACATCTTTGGATGCAGGGAAATAGGTTGGAGGGATCCAACTGGATTCCTCAAACATTTGAAATTATTTCATATGTTGTGTGTTGATTATTTATAATCTCTGTGTGATTATCTTTGTGATTTAAATTGTTGAAGGTTATGGTTTAGCCGAATATATTTTTGGTATCGTTGGATACCAGAAATAAAAAGAAATTGGATTTTCGAAATTCAAGTTGAAAATTTATCGAAAAATTTATTTTTGAGAATTGGATAAATTTAAAAGGAGTTTTAAAAAGATAAAAGTCTTATTTTTGAACTATATTGAATTAAATTTCAAATTTTGGGAAAAAGGGCTTAGTAAATGGATTTCGAAAATATTATTTATAAGTTGAAGAATTTATTTAAAATTTGGATTTTAAAATAGATTTGAAGAGATAAAGAAATTTATTTTAAAAAGGAAATAACTTTGGAAATTTACCTGATTTAAATTAGTCAGATAATTAAATTAATCCTACTTATGGATGTTTGGATTATATTGGATGTTGAATTATTTGATATCCCAAATATGTGATGCTTTGTGATATATCCTGTTCTGTGTTGTGATTTGTGATCTATATATCTATGATATGAATATCTGTGATCTGTGAATTAAAGATAAGCGTTATAGTTTATACCGCTTATCAATTATATTTTTATATTTGATTTGTGATGGTTGAATGTTGTTGCACTATTGTGTTAAACCCTTGGACTACACCATACACACACCAATGTGGATTTCACGTGGAAATCGGTTAAGTCACAGATTTTTGACAATTCTAAAGATTGAATTTTTGAATCCAAAATGGTTTTGGAATTGGAATTGAATTTTTTTTTGAAAATGAGTTTCAAAAATAAGAGTTATTTTAAATATAAAATTGAAATTTGAATAATTTGATTTAAAATTTGAATTCAATATTTGAATTTGAATTCAATACTTTAAATTGAATTCAATGATTTGGGAACTATGGTCTAAAAGATTGTACAAGTTATAAAAGGTGTTTATATGGGTTTTTAAACATTTAAAAATATGGTTTTGGAAATTTAAATTTAAATTCAAGTTTTATTCTTGGATGGCTTTAACCTGTGTAATTGTAACCAGTTTTTCCCAAAACGAAAACTATCTGTTTTCAAATAATAATAGCTTTCATAAAGTGAAAAGATTTCCAATTTGTATCGAAACATTTCAAGTTGAAATGAAATTGTAAATAGTTTGGAAAAACTATGAAGTAACCTTTGTGAAGATGATTAAGCTTTATCATGAAATCAAAGAAGATTTTAAAAGGTGTATCTTTTATATTATAAAAGACTTGAATTGTGAATAGTTTTGAAAGCTATAAGTTAAATCTTGATTTAAAGATTTAATGGGTTAATCCAATTGAAATGGGAAATGATTTGGGAATCTGTGAATGAATCTTTGTGAAACTGGGTAAACTTTGTGAAGTAAATCTTTTTGTTTAAAGATTTAAAATGGTAATTTGTTTAAACCATTTAAAGGAAAGGATTTGGGTAATAAGTTGTGACTTAATTGAAATCCCTATATCCATATGTTTTAAAATATTGTGCTCACTGTTCGGATTAGCCGGGAGAGGACCTTTGTGTCATATAACCCATTCCGAATAAGTGATACGACGATATGGATCATATTGAAGACCAGTGGTGAAGACCGGGTATTTGTGAAAACGATATGATGACCTATCGATTGTCTATGCACCGTTAGCTATGGTACAGAGATTTACTTTGTGATAGGAAGTTCGATCGGGATTGTGAATACCCGGATTGCAAGGGCTTCTTTGGAAGTGCCTTCGGTTCTGTTCGAACCCGGAACAGACTTGTATGATTACATGTCTGACATTACATTTTGAGATATAAAGCTGATTTCTTTCAAATACATTTCTGTTGGTGGCGGAGAATTTATTCTCTTAGCTTAATACCCTTCTCTGAGACGTACGAGCTCAGAGGTTATGTAGTTGAAGGTTATCAGCGATATATTCCCAATTTGGTAATGTGGCGTGCTGAGTGTTGCTGTGTGATGATTATTTATTAATCATTTGTTGATCAAAGCGTGGCTTTGTGAAAAAGCGTAGCTTTGTGGACGAGACCTCTTCGGACTTCACAACCCGGAAATGGTCGAAACAGGAATGATGCGGCAAGGTTATGAGGGTCGCTCCCTTTAGGGTATGTCATTTCCTTATGGAAAAGAATGGTATCAGGTATGGAGCCCTGGTATTTAACCTATGTGGTTGCTCCAATCTCATTTACTCTGTGTGATTGTTGCTTTGTGATCGAGGCACCTCGGATAAAGGTCCCAAAGGACCGGGGGGTGGCATACTCGAGTAGTAGTTACCTGGTGGAGAGGTAACCCGGCCTTCTATTGGCAGAGATCCGGTTAGGTTCTCGGGACGTCCATCCAGAGGCGTACCCATTGACAGTGGGAAGTTCCTTAGCCTGACCATTTGTTGGAAATCCAAAGAAACAATACGAACCTTGTACGGTATTAGTTGTAGAACCTGCCATTTATTTATGGTGTTCACCACTGTTTAGATGGTAGCTATAGTAGGCATAGTTCGGAATGTCTATGCTGGCTAAGATTAATATTATACTTTTGAAATGTTTTTCTGCACTATGCACTAATAATAATATCAAATCAAATGATTTTGCATAGTAAGCATGTTTGACTATCATAAGGAGAAATCTCCTCCAATTCTGCGTTTGCATTGTGTGTGTGGCGGGAGGCCTTATGGTAGTTTCATTTTCCAAAAAGCATTGCGGATGTCTTTTACTTTCTTTATTGTTGTTTTAAAGATAATAACTGTTTTAAGTTCTCACACCAGTCCCATGACTGGCCTGTAGTTTATTGTTCCCTTCCTAAATTCTGGGTGCCCATAATTTTCCACACGGGCAGCCTAGAGTCAGGTTATCAGGTCATTCTGGATTCAGGAGATGCTGTGGATCTCAATGGCGAGCTGGATGGCGAGACGTAGCATTTGTATATGATATTATCTTTTCCGCTGTAAAAAAATTCATTTGTAAGGACAAGTTCATATAATTGTCCAGTTGTGTTGTATATTGTTGTTGTAAATTCTGATGATGATGTAATGCATAAACTGATATAGTTCTTTGATTTAAAGATTATTCATTTATCTATTATATGTTGTTCCGCTGCGATTTGTGAGATTCCGATATTATTTCTGTTGTTTCTTCTTTCTTTCTTTCTGTCTTCTTCTACCTCTTCTTTTTAACCATAACAATTCGGTTTTCCGGCATTCGATTGCTCAACAGTTGATACAGTGGACGTATTAATGTCGATTTTCGGAAGTCGAAAATCTCGAGATGTTACAGTATATTTTAAAGTGGTCAAATTCTAGGTCGTTACATTCTCCCCTACTTAAAAGAATTTCATCCTCGAAATTACCCAAAACAAAAGTTTGCCCAAAACATTTATCTTTAAACTTAATTCCATATAATATACATAGATCATCCGTATGAAATTCTTACTCGGTCTCCTATTCGAATACACAACTTTATTTTCCAAATTAATATCGATCCCTTGATCCTCTTGTGAGGACTCTGATCAGGGTTCTAGATCAGAACCTTTGCTTTCCTTACATAGTTCTCAATTATGATAGAAAACTATAGCACCTAACCACAAACCCTCATCAATGTTCGCCATCAAGAATCGAGTGATAAATCTATTTTCGGACCGATGTAAACAACTCAAAGTTCCGAACTCGAATCTTAGATCAAAATTTGTGCGATGAAATGATCTACATATAATATATGTATTTATTAACTTTCAAAAACTTTTCATAAACTTTTATCTTAAGTTAAACATTTTATAAAGGTGCTTCTTTATATAATCCCTTTAATTATTTATTTCCAAATATTTTTATTAATGGAAAATATTCTAAAGAAACCATTTTTCACTCAAAAGATAATTTATCTTTATAAAAAAGTTTTCCCACAACCTTTTAACTCGGTATATTTCCTTTAACATGAATATTATTTATGAATCATTTCGTAAAACTATTACTTAAGTTTATTACATCTTATAACTTATGTAAATCAATAATATTTTAAAGACTTAAGTCCAAATCCTTAATTAATGCTGGAATTCATTAATAAAACATTTTCCATGTTTTAATTACCTTTTTGAGGAGTCATTAAAGCATTGATAAAGCTCCATCGTGTGGTACAATGGAATGTAAGCAATAATAAGCCCAAATATAAGTATATGAAAGTGTAGCCTCATACGAGTCCATTTACACAACTACATATGTTATAACATACATGTTATGTAGTCTACTCATTTAAGGGTACTCAGCATAGTAAGAAGCAAAATATAAACCTCAAGTCAGACAACGATGTATGTAATAAGTTTCATAAATAACAATTCCCATATAATAAATAAATTGTAATCAACTCATTATTACTTCAAAATATTATTTTACAAAATTGCCTTTTATTAAATCCAAATAAAATTGACTCCCCACTTCAAAATACAAATCATAAATTCTCTTTTTATAAAATTCACCAAAATATCTTTCTAATTATTGATTAATAAAAGCATATTCAAAGATTCACATATTTAATGAAATCTCAAAAATTATCACTTTCCAAATAATTTCTATTCACATAATTCTCAAAATCATTGCACTTTTTTATTTTCTATTAATAAAAAAATTTCAATATTAAATAAAGAAAATGCATTCAAAAGTTACAATTTATATTTAAAATATTTTATTCCATTCAAAGCTTCCAACTTTAATTCTTTTATTCCCTTTTGATCAATTTCCAATATTATGTCTGTGACGCCCCACCCCTATACCCACGCTAGCCAAGAACACTACAGAGTAATGCTGTCAACTAGCATGGAGAATAAGGCTGTTGAGGAGCGACCATCCGTGTAATTTCTTTGTGCGAGCATCGATATGTCAGATAGTGTAACATACATTTCATTTAAGAAGGAAATCCGACATACAGATACAAACTCAAAGCTATCACACGGTGGCTATATATAATCTTCGAAAACAGACATAGAAATAAACATAACACAAACCAGTCACAAACATCCATATCGCAAAGGCGGAAAAAGATATGAATATATAACACATGAAAGTGTACATCAGAGTAGTGGTCTGAGAGATCTACGATAATACAAAAGGATAGCAACATGTGCTATACAAAAGAATAAGTATACATCATAGAGTCTATATCTCAAATGTATACATCCAAAAACTACGAATCTAAGTAGTTAGCCAAAAGACAAAGTAATCCCCGAAGAGAAGTCAAGCAGAAGCACCTGTAACATCTCGGTCTGACCTGAGTATTATTTATAAGAAAATAATAAACGGATCAGTCTAGCTATAAATATCAGATGACATGATATAGAATAAAAGATATGGCATAGACATGTAATAACCATAACGGCATACTACTATAAGTATGTAAATGATAATCAACAAGAGATTAATCAACATCACAAGAATCTTCTCAAAGATCCAAATCCACAAAAGGGTAATGACACACGAATTCACCCATGCACAAAAATTGATAAAACATATCAATGAAAATCACGAAAATTGGTGAAGCACAAATTCCAGAAATCAACACACGAAATTCAGAAATCACAAAAAGGGGGAAGGCCTATCACATGAATGAGAAGCTATCTCATGGAAGCTATCCATTTAATTTTTGAACACACGAATGGCCCGAAGACCTTTGAACACACGAACGGCCCGAAGACCATGGGGCGCTACCCCATATATGTGAGTAGAAACATCACACAAGCGGGGTCTAGTCTCCCTCGCAGACAAAGAGACATCGCTCAATCGCTAGTCTAAATCACAAAAATGATCGTCATGATCATAAAGAAGTGTCAATCACACCAAGCTAGTAAATATATGAGTTTAGCTTTATGTCCCATAACCACTTGCTTAACTTAAATATTTACGAACAAACTATAGATCTTCACTAGGAAATTGTCACAAAAAGGTTCAATCGAACAAGTCCAAGAGTTAACCGACGAAGTAAACGCAAGCGTTTCATACCACTTGTTTTACTAAGTCGTTTAATTAGATTTCTCATCCGAGTGAAGTAAAGGCTTGTATATACTAGTAGATTGAAAAACAGTTTAAGAAAAGGAGTTTTGTAATAAAATAGTGTTGAAATCGCTTTGATAAAAGAGTTTTGATATTTACTACTAGTATTGAAACCTTCATATTTTTGAAGTGACAAACCACCAAACATTTGCTAAAGCAAATCGAATCACAAAAATTCACATTCGAAGTCGTGAGTAAAGTCCAAAGAAATCAACTCCAAAACCATCAAAGTAGAAGTGCGCCTGCAACATAACATAGTACAACACAAGAAATGGGTGCGACCAAACAAGGTGCGATCTAAGAAGTTGAAGGCTTAAGAAGTAACACATGGCCCACCCAGGTGCGACCTAATATTGTGGCGACCTAACATGGAACGACCTAAGGCCTTACGACCTAAGGTGGAATGGGCCGAGTGACTTTAGAGGTCATGCGACCTAAAGGAAATGAGGTCATGCGACCTAAAGGTAATGAGGTCATGCGACCTAAAGGTAATTAGGCCTAGCGACCTAATGATATTGGGGTCATGCGACCTACGACCTAGAGGTGCAAACGACCTAAAGGTATGCGACCTAGTATGCGCGTCACCTAACGCCAAGCGACTTAAGAAAATGAGCTAGGCATACGACCTAGTGTGGAACACTCTTGGCCGAGCGACCTAAAAACTCGCGACCTAAAGACTCGCGACCTAAAGAAGACAAGGCTGGGCAACTTAACTCGTGGCGAGCTAAATGTAGGCAGAGCGACCTAGCGGGTTACGAGCTATAGCCGATCGACCTAAAGGTGCTGGAAGACCGAGCGACTTAAGGATCGCGACCTAACTGCGAGGCGACCTAAGGAAGTGAACGACCTAAGCCCAGAACGATCTTATATATGTAGACAGAGACATATCCATGCCAGAGCGACCTAAGGCCCAACGACCTAAGTGGGACGAGCCAGTTCCGAGGCAGAATGACCTAAGTCCAGGAAATTCACCAAAAACACTAAAAATTGGAGTTTTTCGCCAATCCAATCCAAACCAAAAGCAAATATACATGCTAAAGTGATAGGAGTTCATCCCCAACAGTCCAAGATAGTTATAGGCGAGAATGTGAGATAAAAATCTCACCTTTTCACGGAATTTGATGAAGATGAAGCTTGAGAGCAAAGCAAGAATCAACCACAAGCTTGAATCAATGTCTTCACGTGAATTTGGAGTTAGATGTTGAATTTGCTAATGAACTTGAGCTTGGAATTTTAATTTCCCATTCCCTCCACCATTTTTGATGAAGCTTTGTTGTTATAGAAGAATTGATGAAGAGGAGATGGGTTAGGGCTGAGTTAGAAGTGGTTCAGTCCAATCCAAAAGCCCAAAGCAAAAAGTGACGAAAATTCCACTATCTCCAAACATATCGAAGTTTATACTTAAAAGATTGCAAACGATGTTTCGAACTCAATGGAAGTGGTCTTGAGTCCTAATTCGTCTGTATGCAAAAAGTAGCTTTTCGGACTAAAATCCGACTAACGATAAAATATTTTAATAAAATATTTAAATATAAAATCGACAAATATGCGGGTTGTTACAAACTCCTCTCCTTAAAGAAATTGCGTCCGCGCAATATATAAGATGGAAAATAAAAAGTAACAACCATAAAAGCATATTAACACAAAATAAATTTGAAATAAAGAGTTCACCTCAAAGAGCATGAGAAAGCAAGTCCGGATGTGTTTGCTCGATGAATTCTCTAGTTTCCCAAGAGCAATCCTTAGGATTTGAGGACCATTGAACTTTAACAAGCCGAACATCTTTATTTCGAAGTCGTTTGACCTCCGAAGCAATAATTCGAATAGGATGCTGCTCATAAGTTAAATTAGGAGAAACTTCAATCTCTTCCACAACACCGGGCTCAAGAATAGGATCGGAATCCCGAAGGCACTTTCGTAATTGAGAAACGTGAAATACGTCATGCATGGCAGAAAACTGAGCCGGTAACAAAAGGCGATAAGCCATGGAACCAATACGTTCAGTGATAGGAAATGGCCCAATATATCGAGGCGCTAACTTTCCCGATCGACTGAAACGTACAACACCCTTCATAGGGGAAACATGAATAAACACAAGATCTCCAACAGAAAATTCTAATTTCCTTCTTCGGTTATCGGCATAGGATTTTTGTCTACTCTGAGCTTCTCTCATCTTATGACGAATAAGTTCAATCTTTTCTGTGGAATCACGGATAAAATCTGGACCTAAAACCAGCTTCTCACCGGCCTCAAGCCAACAAGAAGGAGATCAGCATGGTCTTCCGTAGAGTGCCTCGAAAGGTGCCATACCAATACTAGATTGGAAGCTATTATTATAGGAAAATTCAACAAGTGAAATATGATCTTCCCAACTTCCACCGAAATCAAGCACACAAGAACGAAGAAGATCTTCAAGTGTTTGATTTACACGCTCAGTTTGTCCATCGGACTAGGGGTGATAAGCGGTGCTAAAATTAAGCTTTGTTCCCAAAGCCTTTTAAAGACTCTTCCAGAATCCACTAGTAAACAATGGATCACGATCACTAACAATGGAAGTAGGAACTCCATGCAATTTAACAATTTCTTTGATAAAGAGTTTGGCCAGAAGGGGAACGGTTCGGTTCGACCGAACGGGAATAAAATGGGCGGATTTAGTAAGTCTATCAACAATCACCCATAAGCTATTATGACCCGAACGAGAACGAGGAAGGCCATCAATAAAATCCATGGAAATTTGATCACACTTCCAGACTGGAATTTCAAATGGTTGCAGTAACCCACCGGGCCTTTGATGTTCGGCCTTGATAAGTTGGCAAGTCATGCAACACTTAACAAAGTTAGCGATATCAGATTTCATTCCCTCCCAGTAATAAAGTCGCTTCATATCTGCGTACATTTTACTGCTACCGGGATGAATGGAAAATTTGGAACGATGAGAATCTTCTAGAATATCTTTACAAAGATCACTAATATTTGGCACTATAAGTCTACCAAATTTTCGAATGCCACCACGAGAATCAATATCAAAGTCTTTCGAGCCTTCAATATCGGTTTTATCCTTAATATTCTGGCTAAGAAGAGCCAATTCAGGATCTAGCCTTTAAGCTTCAAGAATGCGGTCTAAAAGAGAAGGATGAGCCTCAAGGCTACATAAAACAAGAGATGAACATAAATCAGATACACGATCTCTAATCTCACAAGTGGATAAAACCTCGAGATCATGCCATTCGGATATCATCATATAAACAACCGCTTGTTGCTTACGGCTAAGAGCATCAGCAACTCGATTTCCCTTTCTGGGAGTATAAAGAATATCAAGATCATAAGAGGCAAGGAATTCGAGCTAACGCTGTTGACGCAAATTAAGTTCCTTCTGGGAAAATAAGTATTTCAAAGACTTATGATTGGTATAAAGTATAAATTTCTCTCCCAAAAGATAGTGTCGCCAAATTCGAAGGGCGAAAACGATAGCCGCGAGTTCTAAATCATGTGTGGCATATCTAGTCTCAACCGGCTTCAATTGCCTAGAAGCATAAGCAATAACACGTTCTTTTTGCATAAGAATGGCACCCAAACCAACGCGGCTAGCATCGGTATAAAAAACAAAATCTTGATTCCCTTCGGGAATAACAAGAATAGGAGCATCGGAAAGGAGTTCTTTTAATTTCTGAAAAGAAGTTTCACATTTGTCCGACCAAATGTATTTAACACCTTTCTTTGTTAAGCCAGTAAGAGGCACGGCAATTTTAGAAAAGTCCTTTATGAAGCGGCGGTAATAACCTGCCAATCCGAGAAAGCTACGGATTTCAGTCACAGTCTCCGATCTCTTCCAATTTTGAATCGCTTCAATCTTTGAAGGATCCACTGATATTCCGGATTCAGAAATAATATGACCGAGAAACTTCACACTAGATTGCCAAAAGTGGCATTTAGAAAATTTTGCTTTTAATTGATTTCTCCTAAGAGTTTCCAATATAATCCGAAGATGCTTTTCATGTTCCTCCTCGGTTTTAGAATACACAAGAATATCATCAATAAAGATGAGAACAAACCGATCGAGGAAATTTTTGAAAACTCGATTCATAAGATCAACGAAATAAGCCGGAGCATTCGTTAAACCAAATGGCATAACTAGCCATTCATAAGATCCATAACGCGTACGGAACGAAGTCAAAGGAATACTATCCTCTGCAATGCGAAGCTGATGGAAACCGGTAGCCAAGTCCAATTGTGAAAAGACTCTAGCACCACTAAGCTGATCAAATAGATCATCAATCCGAGGTAAAGGATATTTATTCTTAATAGTAAGATCATTAAGCTTGCGGTAACCGATGCAAAGCCTAAGTGTACCATCGGATTTCTTCACGAAAATTGCTGAAGCTCCCCAAGGCGAGGAACTAGATCGAATAGATTGCTTCATCTCCAATTCGGATAATTGTTTGTGCATCTCTCCATTCTCCTTATTAGACATGCGATAAGGAGGACGAGTAATAGGTTGAGCTCCAGGTGTAAGATTAATTCTAAACTCAATTGCTCGCTTAGGTGGTAAACCTAAAACGGGCTCAAAAATGTCGGAAAATTCACGAACGACGTGAATACTAGAAATGACATCTTCCTCATCATCATTATCATCATCACGAGGATTTAAAGAATATAAAGATGCAGCCAGAGTGGAATCCGAATCTTTAAGAATAATAGAAATCTGCTTAACAGATAGTGGATGTCGAAGATAAATAGTCCGCTCAGGACATAGGATATGAGCTTCATAACGGTTAAGCCAATCCATACCCAAAATCATTCCAAAGCCTAAATAACGCATGACATGCAAATCGGCTAGGAAAGGAAAATCACACAAAATAATCTCCACATCTTTACAAAGCAAACTAAGAGTTGTGGATCCACCAACCGGATTCGCAATTCTTAAAGAAGTCATTAAAGCAACTACACTTAAGGAAAAAGCATCGACAAGTTCCTTTGATATAAAAGAATGGGATGCACCCGTATCAAAGAGAACTCGAATAGGTTAATCGCGAGATGTGTTGCCAGGGGCTTGAGCAACGTTTAACTTTCCCTTCCTGCCCTGAAGCTTAGGGCATAGATGCATATAATGATCCAGGCTTTTACAATAGCGACACGAACGGGGCTTTGAACACTTGTTCGCAAAATGGCCCCTAGCACCACAGTTGAAGCATTTCCCATCACTAGGGGATAGTGTCTTTGCAGCAGGAGTTGCTTGCTTACCCTTCTTGTTGGGATAAGGACCTTTGAACTTGTTAGGCGTTTTCTTGTTGTTGAAGTTCGGTTTGGCACCCACCACTTCAACATCACTTTCCCTATCCGCCTCTTCAAGACGAAGAGCGATATCAATGAGTTGATCGAAAGGAACTTCTAATTTTAGAAGTAATGGCTTCTTGAGATTCTTGTTTAAGCCATAGACGAACCTTTGATTCTTCTTCAATGGGGTGTTGATGTATTCAACCCCATATTTAGACAGTGACTCGAAAGATGCGACATAATCTGTTACAGAGGATTCACCTTGAACAAGGTTTATGAAACATCGAGCCAATGTCACTTTCTCTGCTTCTGGTACGAATTTTAATTCGAAGCATTCCCGGAATTGCTCCCAGGTGAGATCCGCTTCATTAATTTCAAAAATAAGAAGTTCGTACCAGTCCAATGCTCTTTCTTGGAGCATACTGGAGGCCACCTGAACACGGTGAAGATCGATAAGATTCATGCGAGAAAAGATTCGATCGCATGTTCTTAGCCAAGCCTGGACTTCAATAATTGTTTCGGAACCTTTGAATGGTTTCCCACCCAAGTTGGTATAATCATTGCACAAGCGTGCAAATCCAGACTTAGGATGAGTAGGTTCCTGATTAGGACCAACTGCTTGAGCATTCTTTACTAAATCAAGAAGCTGTTGAGCAGTCATAAAAACTCCATCCTGGGGAGTGACAGTAGATAGTCCAGCTCTGGGACGACCTGGTCTAGACATTCTCTTCTTTAAGAAAGAGAAAAGAAGAAAAGTTATTCTTCAAATAAATATCAAGCAAATCTTGATTGATAGAACAAGGATACACAAAAGGAAATAGGATGAATCGGTTCGAAGACTCAAATTAAATCCTAAGGCATGACTCCTAAGTTGGACTTAGGACGATAATCCTTGTTAAGTTATTCTACATTGTTCCGAAGTTTGGCTCTGATACCAAGCTGTGACGCCCCATCTCTATACCCACGCTAGCCAAGAACACTACTGAGTAATGCTGTCAACTAGCACGGAGAATAAGGCTGTTGAGGAGCGACCATCCGTGTAATTTCTTTGTGCGAGCACCGATATGTCAGATAGTGTAACATGCATTTCATTTAAGGAGGAAATCCGACATACAGATACAAACTCAAAGCTATCACATGGTGGCTATATATAATCTTCGAAAACAGACATAGAAATAAACATAACACAAATCAGTCATAGACATCCATATCGCAAAGGCGGAAAAAGATATGAATATATAACACATGAAAGTGTACATCAGAGTAGTGGTCTGAGAGATCCACGATAATACAAAAGGATAGCAACATGTGCTAAACAAAAGAATAAGTATACATCATAGAGTCTATATCTCAAATGTATACATCCAAAAACTACTAATCTAAGTAGTTAGCCAAAAGACAAAGTAATCCCCAAAGAGAAGTCAAGCAGAAGCACCTGTAACATCTCGGTATGACCCAAGTATTATTTATAAGAAATTAATAAACGGATCAGTCTAGCTATAAATATCAGATGACATGATATAGAATAAAAGATATGGCATAGACATGTAATAACCATAACGGCATACTACTATAAGTATGTAAATGATAATCAACAAGAGATTAATCAACATCACAAGAATCTTCTCAAAGATCCAAATCCACAAAAGGGTAATGACACACGAATTCACCAATGCACAAAAATTGATAAAACATATCAATGAAAATCATGAAAATTGGTGAAGCACATATTCCAGAAATCAACACACGAAATCCATAAATCACAAAAAGTGGGGAAGGCCTATCACACGAATGAGAAGCTATCTCATGGAAGCTATCCATTTAATTTTTGAACACACGAATGGCCCGAAGACCTTTGAACACACGAACGGCCCGAAGACCATGGGGCGCTACCCCATATATGTGAGTAGAAACATCACACAAGCAGGGTCTAGTCTCCCTCGCAGACAAAGAGACATCACTCAATCGCTAGTCTAAATCACAAAAATGATCGTCATGGTCATAAAGAAGTGTCAATCACAACAAGCTAGTAAATATATGAGTTTAGCTTCATGTCCCTAACCACTTGCTTAACTTAAATATTTACGAACAAACTATAGATCTTCACTAGGAAATTGTCACAAAAAGGTTCAATCGAACAAGTCCAAGAGTTAACCGACGAAGTAAACGCAAGCGTTTCATACCACTTGTTTTACTAAGCCGTTTAATTAGATTTCTCATCCGAGTGAAGTAAAGGCTTGTATATACTAGTAGATTGAAAAACAGTTTAAGAAAAGGAGTTTTGTAATAAAATAGTGTTGAAATCGCTTTGATAAAACAGTTTTGATATTTACTACTAGTATTGAAACCTTCATATTTTTGAAGTGACAAACCACCAAACGTTTGCTAAAGCAAATCGAATCACAAAAATTCACATTCGAAGTCGTGAGTAAAGTCCAAAGAAATCAACTCCAAAACCATCAAAGTAGAAGTGCGCCTGCAACATAACATAGTACAACACAAGAAATGGGTGCGACCAAACAAGGTGCGACCTAAGAAGTTGAAGGCTTAAGAAGTAACACACGGCCCACCCAGGTGCGACCTAATATTGTGGCGACCTAACGTGGAATGACCTAAGGCCTTACGACCTAAGGTGGAACGGGCCGAGTGACTTTAGAGGTCATGCGACCTAAAGGAAATGAGGTCATGCGACCTAAAGGTAATAAGTTCATGCGACCTAAAGGTAATGAGGTCATGCGACCTAAAGGTAATGAGGTCAAGCGACCTAAAGGTAATAAGGCCTAGCAACCTAATAATATTGGGGTCATGCGACCTACGACCTAGAGGTGCAAACGACCTAAAGGTATGCGACCTAGTATGCGCGCGACCTAACGCCGAGCGACTTAAGAAAATGAGCTAGGCATACGACCTAGTGTGGAACACTCTTGGCCGAGCGACCTAAAAACTCGCGACCTAAAGACTCGCGACCTAAAGACTCGCGACCTAAAGAAGACAAGGCTGGGCGACTTAACTCGTGACGAGCTAAACATAGGCAGAACGACCTAGCAGGTTACGAGCTATAGCCGAGCGACCTAAAGGTGTTGGAAGACCGAGCGACTTAAGGATCGCGACCTAACTGCGAGGCGACCTAAGGAAGTGAACGACCTAAGCCCAGAATGAGCTTATATATGTAGGCAGAGACATATCCACGCCAGAGCGACCTAAGGCCCAGCGACCTAAGTGGGACGAGCCAGTTCCGAGGCAGAACGACCTAAGTCCAGGAAATTCACCAAAAACACTAAAAATTGGAGTTTTTCGCCAATCCAATCCAAACCAAAAGAAAATATACATGCTAAAGTGATAGGAGTTCATCCCCAACAGTCCAAGATAGTTATAGGCAAGAATGTGAGATAAAAATCTCACCTTTTCACGGAATTTGATGAAGATGAAGCTTGAGAGCAAAGCAAGAATCAACCACAAGCTTGAATCAATGTCTTCACGTGATTTTGGAGTTAGATGTTGAATTTGCTAATGAACTTGAGCTTGGAATTTTAATTTCCCATTCCCTCCACCATTTTTGATGAAGCTTTGTTGTTATAGAAGAAGTGATGAAGAGGAGATGGGTTGGGGCTGAGTTAGAAGTGGTTCAGTCCAATCCAAAAGCCCAAAGCAAAAAGTGATGAAAATTCCACTATCTCCAAACATATCGAAGTTTATACTTAAAAGATTGCAAACGACATTTCGAACTCAATGGAAGTGGTCTCGAGTCCTAATTCGTCCGTATGCAAAAAGTAGCTTTTCGGACTAAAATCCGACTAACGATAAAATATTTACATATAAAATCGACAAATATGCGGGTTGTTACAGAGTCCAACTAATGCAATCATCTATTTATTGTGCATAATATACAATATAAATGTGTTCAATAATAAACTAATATAGCATCATAACAACAAATAATCAAGGATATGCTACTCATTTTCCTTCAATTCATTTTATACCAACCAATAATTCATCATTAAGCAATTGATGAAAATCATAAAGAAATAGAATCTAGACAATAGTTGTGAGTTAAAATGATAACTCACCTTAAATACGCTTTCTCCTTTCCAAATCATACACCCATAATCCTAAATCAACTGCCTAAACCCTAGTTATCATCTTCTTATATTCGCCACCTCACAGCTGCCATCACCCACAGGCATAGTTGAACCCAACCGCCATCGAATTATTTCTTTTTCCTACCTATAAAGTCAAGTTGTTACAATAAAGATCATTAGGAACTGATAGAGAGCATTAAGAAGAGTATATAGGGGTTAGTAGAGCAAGCTATTAAGCTTAGCTGATAGAATTGAGTTGTTGAGGTCAACAATTTAAAAGATTCAATATTGGATGCAATATTTCATGTTGTCTAAAGCTACATCCAAAAGCATCATGCTCATCTACTCCAACTTTTTATGGAAAGGTAACTTCAGCAAAAACCCTTGCGATCACGCTATGTAAAAAAATAAGAAGGGGGTATGGGTCTAAATTATTTGGAAGAGATGTCGATCGCCATTGTTATTATGCTAGTATGGAAAGTATTGAATTCAGAAGGCATATGGGCGGAGTATGTTAGAGAAAAATGAATAAAAGAGAAATCCATTTGGGAATGTCAAGTAGAAATGATGTTACCGCATGTGAAAATTTATATTGAGTATTAGAATAGAAGCGTTGAAATGTATGGGGAAAAGAATTGTCGATGGAAAAAGTACTTCACTCTAGCTCGACCAATGGATCCATTAAGGAAAACTAGTTGATAAGTAGGCTTAGACACTATAGCAAGAATAATGGAGAAAATATGTTGGTAGGAGATACATTGTCAAATGGGATGTGGAGAGCTGATAGATATAGTTTTTTAGGAGTGTTAAGAAGTGAAATTATAGTGGTGCCAATATATAAAGACAAGATGAATGACTACTAGTTGTGGTAAGTTGACAAAAAAGCGATATACAACTTTTGATAACACCAACTACAAATGTTGGTCCCAAAAATTGCTCATCTTGTTCAAATGGTTGGAAGTTGATTATACCACCCTCTAATGTGTTTCAAATTTCACTGAAAATACTATAATGAAATTGCACAACAGACTATCATGACATGGCAAACTGAAAACGAAGCAAAAAGGTAATTTGAGAAGGATAACAAGTTAGTCAGTGGAGAAATGCTCACATACATGTTGAACAAACTACTTGATATGTTTGTCAATCAAAAATTGACTAAGATCATTTGGAAATTGGATCTAGGCTAGCACGCAGCGGGTTAAATAAGTATATTTTAAAATATTTATTTTATTTTGGAACTTATTGGGCCTACGAAGTCTAAATTTATTTAGATCTAATATAAATTAATTTAAAGAAAATCAATATTTTATTCAAGTTGAAAATAAAGTTTATTTTATGTTATATCTATATTATATAATATAACATGCGTAACAGATATGTGTGTACGTGCACGTGCAACATATGAGTGTACATGGTTTAACTTGCATGTATATAAATGTTGAGATTTACAACGCAACAGACATATTAGCCCTTATATATATGTGTGCGCACATGTTGTCATATATGTTTATATATATATATATGTATATATATTAATACGATATGAAATTATACTTATAAATTTTTTGTATAAAAAATATATAACTTTGTATAATAATAATAATATTTATAAATTCAAATATAAATAATTTCAAATTCAAATTTTAAATTTTAAATTTCAAATCTAGATCTAAATTTTAAAATATCTTATAATTTTAAATTCCAATTTTTTTAAATAAATTGCAATTAATAAATATATATATATGTATGTATATCTATGTATGTATTATACATAAGAAAATAAAATACATATAAGCTTTATTAAATGAAAATATGTACAATATATATATATATATATATATATATATTTGTATATATTAAAATTAATATTTAAAAATAAATGTGAAATGGTAAAGATTTAAATAAATACATACATATATAAATATATATGTATACGTATATATATTCACGGCTAAACAAAATCATTTTTTAGCTTATAGTTTTTAAATGATTTAATATAATTTTTTAAATATAAAAAATTTCTATACGGAAATTGTTTGAAACATATATATATATATATATATATGAAAATTTAATTTTGTAATGTTTAAAATTTATATTTATTATATACATATATATATTCTAAAATATATATGTACATATATATTGAATTAAGTAATATGTCATATTTTGAAATATATGTATATATATTTATATATACGATTTTTATTAATAAATATATTAAAAATTAATGTTGAATAATATTATTTTTATAATAGTAAAAAATATTATATGTAATATATATATATATATATATATATTTATACATTATAGAACAATTTATTTAAAAATCCTTTTAAAATTATTAAATAATTCAATTTTTTTCTTTTATAGTTGTGAGTTATGCACACTCACAACACACAAAAATATATATATATATATATATATATATATATAATTTATTAATACATACATATGTGTATGTGTGTATGGGTATTCATCTAATGTTAACGACACATACGTATGTGAATTTGTGATAATATACATACAGTTTAATAGCACAGGGATGATATAATAAATAAATTTATGCATATACTAATGTAAATAAAGTTATTACCTTGACTATGGCCTTGTCATAACACGTCAAAACATTAAATCAGTTGACTCCTTGAATCTTTTCCAAAGATAGCTACCAGACTGAAAGCACTAACCATCGATGTCCTTATTTTGTTTAACACTGTGTTTTAATTGCTTGAAACTATAGAGGAGAGTTTTGAATCGGTTTCGAGATTTAATCATTTTCGAAGTTAAAATAGTTTTAAATATTAAAATAGATTTTGAAGAATGAAAACAAATTTGAATATTGAAAATAGTTTATATATTAAAATAGTTTAAATATTAAAATAGTTTGAATATTGAAAACGGTTTATATTTAAAATGGTTTTGAACTAAAATTGTTTCTTTAATTTCTCAACAATTTGAACTCAGGTTCAAATTCCAAACCAAAACGAATTCAATTTTTCGACTTCCAATTCAAGTCAACTTCAAATTGAAAATTCAATTTAAATCAACCTCAATTCAAAGCGATTTCAAACTTTACTTCAAATTCAATTTAGACGATTATATTCATAATGGCTGAAAGTTTCAATTCAAATTCCCATTTGAAATAATTTAATTTAAATCTGTTCCATATACAAAATTCAAAATATCAATTTAAACCACTTTAATTAAAATAATTCAAAGTTAAAATTAAAATTTAAACCTGTAAAATAATTTACTTTCGATAAATTTAAATCATATCTCAATTTCAACTTTAAGGTTTCAAGTTAAATCCTTTAAACAATTTCATTTAAGCGATTTCAATTTTAAATTTTCAAAGCTCGAATTGGAAAGTAATTCAATTCATATAAATCCAATTTTTAGTTTTCTTTAAAAAAATATCTTTTAAACAAATTCAAATTCAATTTCTAAAACAGTTTAATTTAACCAAATCCGGTGTCCGTATATAATTTTCTACCCTATGGCCAAGTGATCAGTTATTTCAACTTTAATTACATGGATGGATATATATCATTTCAACCCATATATAAATGTCATAGGTGTATATCATTTCAACCTATTTCTTAGTTTAATTTCGAGACAATTCAAATGACAATTTATATGATGTCCGTAATATATAGGTGATAATAGGGATATACCAAAATAAATGATCATCAGCAACATAAACACAACATCATCCAATATATCAATCAATAGGCATACATATGCAATCAACATCCAAATCAACCAATCAAACATATATCACAAAAATTATTAATTATCACATATTGGGGTGTTCAACTAACGGTGATAATTGATTTTCAATGTCAATTTAATTTCTCAAACAGCAATAAAAAATAATCCATCGCATCATGATTTTCATTTAACTTACAGAAGAAATTTTTGTATTGTATGAGTGGGTTTAATCACTCACCTTTGATTTTAAGCACATAAAAATCAAAACAGATGCCCAAAATCTCAATAGTCTCCAAACTCAACTAAACCAGTTTCATTTTGTATGGAATTTTACTACGAGTCTAACAGAAGAAACAGCACTTGAATCGGAGTTTGTATGCAAAAGTTATACAAGTTAGAAGGTTTGAATTTTGAATTAAATTAAAATAAAACGAGGGGCAAAAACATAATTTCACCTTCCTCTCTCAAACCCTATCATTCAACCGAGCCCTACCATAGCCTCCACCGTTTGACCGTCCACACTCGCATTCACATGCCATCATCCATCAGAGGCCACCACTGAGATGCCCACCTCTAGACTAACCTCCGCCTGATGTGCCGCTTCCCCCGACGCTCCGTTTCGTCCAGAAATGGGCCTCGACTGCTTCGCCTTCCAACGGAAACTCCGGCGATCTCATCCACATCCAAGTCGATTCGACTGGTAGATCTATTCCACTAAGCTTCCTCTACAATGCAGCACCCTCCGATCGTCAATTAGTTTAAGATCCACCGTTAAAATTCAAACCCTAAAATGGGCGGCTGAAACTGTTTCGTCCAATTCTAGTTAAATAGAGCCTCGATTGCAAAATCGAATTGCAGAAAAGCAAGAAAAGCAAGAACTAAAAACTTTGGACATTAGGACCAAAAATGATTGAACAGAATTTGGACTTTTAGACATATCAGAAACAAGTTCATTGGAGTAGGATTGGAGCAGTTCTAGCATTACCTGCATCTCTTGGTATCAGAGCCATCATCAGGTACTTTTGCATTTTCAATTGTGTTTCTAATATGATAGCTTAAAATTTTATCTTGGTCATAACTCTGTTGTGTTTTCTAAGGAATTTTTACCAATTATGTCATTATTTTCTTGGTTATTTCGCATGGAGTAGGAAACGAACCAATGTTATACTCTAATTTTATGAAGCAGTGGTATAAGCTAGTGGTTGGTGATTCGAAGCTTAACCCTACAAGAAAACCACGGTTAACATAAGTGCCAAAAGGGGTAATTTAAAAAATGAACAATATGAGCATATTTTCTTCTTCCTACATAAGAAAATCCCAGAAATGGAATTTATAATTATATCATAGATCTTTTGAAAAAAATAAACTTTGAAATTAAAGAAATAAATAAATAAAATAAATAAAGAAGAAAAACAAACTAAATCTATGGGTTTTAATCAAAAAAGTCCAGCAATCCACTAAATGAATAGTATAAAAATTGGTCAAATATTCAACTAAAGAAAAAGAATAAGACAGATGTTGAAGATATTGGTCCAATACATTACAAAAAATTTCTTACTCTTCAATAAAAAGAAATAATAGGAGAAATTGAATATACAGAAGTTTTGTGACGACCCGCCAATCTACACAATTCAAACTAACAATAAACCACACATGTCCAACTTAGGTTGAACGGAAAGACGTGTAGTTATGGGAAAAAGAAGAAAGAAGAAGAGGAGAGAAGAGGAAAAGAAAAGAAACTAAATAAAACACAGAATCCCACAATCGCACCGGAACAATATATACTATAATACCAATGATCTTTACAAAAGAGAAACTATTTTATACATACATCCATCAGGGTACAACAACAAATCACAACCATTAGCTTGGACAATTATAACAACCTACCCTCACAAATGCTGATGATTCTAACAACAAAGCAATGAAAAATAAATATATACGTGAATACGACTTAAAGACCTTCAACTCGCCTCCTGAGCTCCAATGCATCCAAGGCAATCTGTAAATAAACTTGATCTGACTCGAGCATTATGATAAAATAACACCCTTGTCAGTTTGGAAAACTAAGGTGAGAAAAATACCTAACTAGATTTTCAAGTTATAGAAAAACCTTTGAAAATAAAATGTAACTCGTAAGACCATGCTGCACATAAACACGGATGGGTTTTACCTTACGATAACCGAAACATTTCTATAGAAATTCATTTATATTATAATAATGTCTAGGGATTAAAGTAAAATATGAATATAGCTGAAATGCTTGCATTTCAAGTTTCAGCATAGTTGGGTAGAACTAAGTCCGTACAGTGCTTATTGGAGAATGGATTTCATACAATGACTGGGCTACTGAGGTACCGTCCACCATGGTGGATCTCTAGATAAAACAACACCGAGGACCTTGCCAGAATCCTCTGCCACCACAGGACCGGCTTATCACTTAACTAGTAGTACCAAATATGATCACCCCTTTCGTTAATAGGCCCCGAAGCATACAAATGAGAGATAATATCAACTCTAGATAGGGATGATCATACCTTACTTGGGAGCGACCCACTTAGCCATACTGCATCCCCTCTGTTTTTGTCATTCCTAGTTGACGAGGCTTGAGGCTATGTTTTACCTTTTATATAGCACTTTCTACTTGGAATGCTAATACTGCCCTCTAGGCAACAACACAATGTCAGCATTCATCCATACAAGTTCGTTCTGGGACTAAATGAAACACTTGAGAGCTCCGTCTTCAATTCCTTCATCTTCAAGATATCTTCACTTTGAAACGTTTGAGTTGGATCGAAGTGATTTTTAGATAACATATCTGATCTCGGTCTCTTCTAAACAACATTCGATAGCTTTCGGTAACTTAAACTAAGTTTTTAAGAAAATAAATTGCCAAAGATAAGAGCGGAGATCACCTCCTAGCCATTAGTGGACGAATTTCCTTATCATTGTCCTATGAGAATGAAACGAGATTTATACGCACAGTACAGCATCATCGGAGATGACTGTGCCACATAACTCACGTATTTCTCCCAAATATTTCCAAAGTTACGTTTTGGGTCCGAATTCGATAGTCGGTTATTTGACTATCTGTAACGACCCGGAATTTTCGACCCCGAAAATTCCAGATAGTTAGGAAAAAAAGAAAGAGATAGGAGAAGAAGAAACAGAAAAACAAGTTACAGAATCTCACATTCGCAGCGGATCAAAATATAATATCATATAATACCATTTATACAAAGAAACTGTATCAGTTAAATTACACTTTAATACATCAGAGTTACAACATATACACAATCACTGGACATATATAATCAACATGTCCAAATATACAACAATATATCATAGCGAAAACACTCCATACGTTCCTACCATCCAGCTCGCCTCCGAGCTCCAGAACGTTCTTACCTGAAAAATCTATAATACTCGGTCTGACCCGAGCATTACATCAAAGTAACACCCGGGTCAGGCTGGAAACCAGCGTGAGTAAACCCATCTAACATGAATGACCAGAGAATACAACTTATATATATATATAACCCGGGTAACTTGTATCAAATACAAGTTCACAAATTGTTATAGATTTTACTTATTTCACTTACAAAATTCTAAGTACCGAAACTTAGATTGAAAAGTCCAATTCACTTAAATCATTTCATTCCAGTTTATTGATTTCACATATCAATCTATAAAGAATCGAAGTGGTTTCGGGTATTGACTAATACCCGACTCCAGTCTCTTCGAATTCAATGTCATCTAAACCCAAATTATTCAATTAGATACAACTCAACTTTATTTACCGGATAACCCTTTTACACGGCAATTCATAGTTGGTAGATAATTACATTACCGCTGTCCATCCAACATCATATCACAAAGCAATTCATATCAGAGATATCAACCAATCCAAAGCACTTATCATCATTCAATCATTCATAAACAAGATTGATCACATTAATTAAGTACATTAGTGATCCTCTAATTACTTTCATTTGTTAATTATTCTTAAATTTCAGTAAATAGTTAACCTTTAACTTAATCAACCTTGATTAATCACAATTAGAAATTAACTTTCCTTAATTACTCCATCAATTAAACCAACTCCTTGATTAATTATATTGATTTGTCTTTTAATTACACCGAGTAATTATCACTTAATTTCTTCCACCAAGTAATTATCCTTTAATTACTTCAACACCAAGCAATTTCCTTTAAATTAATTACATCCAGTAATTATCCACTAATTACTTCACTAAGTAATTACACCTCATTAATTACTTTGAGTAATTATACTTATCCCAACATCAAATGATTACCTTTAATTAAGGGGCATTTCACCAGAAGGACAAACTTTGCAGTCCAATTAATTTCTAGGACACACCTTTGAAATAATTACTTTCAAGGTCAAAGTCAGCGGAATAATTACTTTCAAGGACAAAGTTAGCTGTCCAATTACTTTCAAGGACATAATTTCATAGGTTTTTAGGCCCTAGAAACTAATTATTTTGCGTATTGTCCTTAAAAGTAATTATTTTAGTTGTGTGTCCTAGATATTAATTTCACTTGCTAAATAGATCCTTGTGGCTAATTCCCACTTTAATTAATTACACTTAATTAATTAACTAAAATTAACCACGTCAACTTAATTAATTACACCGAGTAATTAATTCCTTAATTAATTACCCCGATTATTTATTCTATTAAAGATAAATTCTTTATCTTTATTCAATACTTAATTACTTTTTTTATATTAAATTTAAAAGAATACTTAAGCATCCCAATCTTAGTTAACAAGGTTTAAATCTTCTTTAAATCAATATAGTTTTAAACATTTGTCATTTAGAAGTTCAAAACAAATTTAAATTTAAATTTTTAAACTAGTTTTAAAAAAACCTTTATAAAACACTCAACCAACCTTGGGTTCGACCTGACCCAATACTCGAGACTAAACTCGAGTCCCAATCTTAATCTCCCTTTTCTTTATTTTAGTTAAGTTAAAACCTTAAAAAAACTGGAAAAGAAACAACTCACCAAATACGTCTCGAGTACAGACTCGAGCTAAAACCAAACCCACACGAGCATCACTTCGTGTTGCACACGAACGCGTCCTTCCCTGACACAATACCATGGCTGTGCACGTGCACACGCCATCAACGGCGTCGCCACCTCTGGCAACCTCATGAACATGTCGCCGATCGACCCCACGTCCGATTCCGCCTTCGAACGAACATCGTGAACCCTAAAATAGAATTTAGTCTCCCAGTTGAAACTGGAACTCAAGACATCATCAGAAAAACGCCTCGCCAGAGCTAACCTGACCACCAGAAACGCCGTGCCCTTGACTACGACTTCGTTCATGTCCCAGGTACAATCTCCTTCAATCTAGCCAAACTCGATGCATCTACGAATCCACTGCGATCAAATCTTCAAACCCAGCCAAAACTAGGGTTTAATATCTAATTCGCCTATCATCGACACTACGGCGAACGATCGCCACCATCACCATTTTTCCTAGCTTCCATGATCAGCATACCATCCCTAGCCAAATCCATGACCACCAAAAACAACCTAGTCGACTAATTTCGAGCAAACTTCCATTTTGATCAACCCAGAAATGCTATCCAAATATTCATCTAAAATTCGAGATTTTTGATTTAAAAATCAAGTTTTGGAAAGAGGAATCGGATTATTTAGATGAATTTACACATGAAGGCATTTGATTTATAACAAAGGCCAATGTTCCTCTGTTCTTTTATTTTTTTTCTAGTAAAAATTTTTATTTTTAAAATTATTTTTAAATCTTAGTTTAATCTTAAACAAACATATTTTGTTTAAATATCCTAGCCTAACAAAGATTAAAACAAGAGGAATTGGAATTTTTCTTAAATTGTACTCTGCACTTTTAAACAGAGATAAACTTTGATATCTCTACACATACAACCAGATTATATTCAAATACATTCAGTACAATGGCATACAAACACATTTTTCATCAAGCATCTAGTCATGCATCCAGATTTAAGTTAAAAACTAATTAGTGTTTACTCACAGTCAACAGAGGAAGTCTGGAGTTGCTTGATACTGAGAACTTGAAATTGTTACAGGTTTTTGCCATTGATCTGTTTTCTTTGTTATGCTTAGCTTCGAATGGAATAAATAAAGACAGGTGGAGGTATATAGAATAGAGGAATGAAGCTTACAGGGTAAGCCAAGGCTGAGATTTTTTTTTTTCATTTTGCTTTGAAAATGTTTTAACCTGACTTTGATAAGGTTTTGTACTAGGCTTTAAATGCTGGTCTCCTCTTTTGTTTACATGCCTATCCATATTATTTTATTTATTTATTTATTTATTTATTTATACATATACCCATTTACATCTACATAACCTCATATATATACTTACTTATGCATATTATTTTGTCTTCACATACATATTTTCTCATGTTATAAATATGCTTGTGTATATATTTAAACATCATAACCTTTTACATGTTTAATTATCATAAAGCTTATATGGTTATATACACTTTTATGGATATTCCATCTAAATTTCAAATGGAAGAATTTTTTATATATTTTTCTATGAAATTTATCATAACTAAAATGTTATAACCTAAGTTTGAATATAGTATTTAAATCAATACACACACACACACACATATATATATATATATATATTCAGATATTTTGAATATCGGAAATTCATTTGTTCGACTAATCAAAACTAATATTTCAATAATTACATCAGTTAATCTCCCGATAAATAGACATTAAAATTCGGGTTGTCACATCCCTCCCCCCTTTAGAACTTTTCGTCCTTGAAAAGGAACGAAACCAGAATTAATAAAATACTTAAAATCAGATAAATTTCTTTGATCATTTTTAAAATTATTTAAAAAAAATATCTATATAATATTACTAAAATAGTTTTTATAAAAATACTTTTATAACTCGATGTTTCGACAAGTCCATCCTTGTTCTCACAGAATTTCGGTCATACGTTGATCAGGCGTAGGACTGAAAATCTCTAAGTACTTGGTAAACTCGTTTCCAACACCCAGTGAAAATACTTTGGAAATAATTTTATTGTAAATATAGAAAACAGTTTTTGAAAATAGAGGATATATCTTTGGTGAGAATGCTCTGGAAATCATCACCCCCATCCATGGTCACAGTTACATCCTGGGTTACGTTGCCATCGCAGCAAAAGTCCATGTAACTGTAGGCTCTCCGCGGCCTCTCGATTACGCCATGGAACCCACAACAGATCGCAGTAACATTCCAGGGTTATGTTGCCGTCGCAGCAAAAGTCCATGTAACTATTGGCTCTCAGCGGCACACACGATTTTCACTATCAAAATGAAACTTCTCCACTCTTACATAGGTCGCAGTCTACCAATGTAAAATCAAACGCAGACTGTTGGCTCTCAGCAGCACACACGACTTTTGCTATGTTACCATAGTGTCGCAGTCTACCGATATAAAATCAAACGTAGACCGTTGGCTCTCAGCGGCACACACGACTTTCGCTATGGTCTGCAGTAGATCGCAGTGACATCGAGTTACACTGTCATCACAGCATAACCCAAATGCCTCTGTAGGCACCAGCCCCTCGACTTTCGCTACACAATAATCCTCAGGAACTAGTTTTGTCCGGACTCCTCACAGGATCAACTTTAGAACCTCCCCCTTAGAGGCTCAAGGCAGTACCACCCAGTGGCACTCCTGAGAAGTTCATTTTAAGGGAGCGCCTTTTTCCCCAGAGCCATTTCAAAACACTTTATACTATACACATATAGTATTTTTCAAATCATACACCGAGTATGAATCTCATATAAGTGCCTTTACACAAAATCGATTCCCAAAATCGATAATTCTCAAAGTAGGTTTTCCAAACTTTCAAATTTGATTTTCCTCAAAAATCAAAGCCTTTTTCAAATCCAAAGGTTCCCAAAACCTTTTCTCAAAACCATATCCATAAAATCTTTTATATATATATATACATATATAATTTTCTTGGGAAATCTTTAAATCACTTTATACTTATATAAGTTTCCTTTGTATACTTCAAAACTTCCAAAAAACCTTTTTCTTCTAGCAAGGGATTCAACCAGGGGAGTTTTATCTTATATATAACAAAGATATATAACTTTGTTTATTCCAAATCAAATTTCAAATTTGATTACTCCATAAAGTCACTTACCAAATTACTTACTTCCATAAGGCAAAATTTTAACATAGAAATGTCCAATTTCCATTTTACTTCATCATATATTTCACAAAATATACTTTTTCTTTTCAAAGACCATTTTACAGTTCTTATCCATAAATTTCCAATACCAATTTCATTCAAACCCGTACGATGTCCACATATCATCCGTACGCAATATCAATCTGATCGCTCACTCGATCACACAATTTCACTTCCGAACTAGTATTGTCCACCAGACTTCCTAGTGCGGACTCAGATCTAGTTTCTTGATCAGAAACCGTCATCCTCCTTGCATAGTCACACCTATGATAGAGAATATCCAGAACCAATCAAAAATCCATATCCAGGTTTGCCGTCGAAAATCGAGCGAAAAATCCCAACTCGGATCGATAATATTATCTCGAAATTCTGTGCTCGAATCTGGATCAAATCACTATGCGAATAGAATAATATACGTACATCCTACATATTTGTCTTCCATTGATTATCAGTTAAATCAATTCCCTTTCTATTCACATTCACTTAAATTTTCATTCGCTTATTCACAATTTCTTTAATCCCCATTTGGATTATTACTTCAATTCTCATCTCAGTTGGGTATTTAATCAATAACAGTTTGAACTCCGACTAGTTTATATTTAGAAAATAGCTTGAAAATTTTGAAAAATAGATAAGTAGTTGAAAAATAATTATTAGTAAAAAAATAGATAGTAAAATAGTTAAGTAGTTGTAAGATAGTTGAAAAATAGTAATTATTTATAAAACAGTTGAGAAAACAGTAATCAATTATAAAGTAGTAGAAAAATAGTAATTAGTTTATAAATCAGTTGTAAAATTGTTAAATAGTTCCAAAAGTAATTGTAAACAAGCTTAAGATAGTTTTAGGTTTTAAAAAGAAAAGTTGTATGGTATATAGTTTGGAAAAATAGATTTATATTAAAACAATTTATTTTGAAAATAGTCCAGAGTCAACTGTTCAACTTCCCAATCTCCATTTTAAATCAATTTCCCATTAAATTGATCCAGTCCCAATTCAAGTTGAATTATTCACAATTTCTTTCCAAATTCAAATCAAATTCCATTTGATTTTAAACATATTCATTTTAATTACAATTCCAACTTATCCAAATTAATTTAGACTAATTTCAAATTGAATCCACTTCAATTTCAAATTATTTCAATTTCTATATGAATTAATCCCAATTCCCAATTGAATTTAAACTCATTCAATCCTCAATTTTATTTCAAATTAGTCCAATTCAGATTTTCCTTTTGAATTTCATACTTATCCATCTTCAATTCAAATTAAATTCAATTTGAACAAATGCAATCTAAATCTCAACTTTAAACCATCTCGAATTATACAAATTCGAGTTATTATTTCAAATGTTGATTTAATCCCATAAATCAAATTAACCTTTACTTCTACATAAACTTATTTCTAGGTTCAAATAATAATTCAAACCCCCCCCCCTTTAAACAATTTAATCTTTGAAATTCAATTTATTACCCAAATTCGATCTTGGAACCAATCTTTAACCATTTCAGTCTACATGTTCATTTTAAACATTCAAATCTTAATGTTCAAAGTGATTTCATTTTCACAAGTTTAATTTTTACCTTTAAAATCAAAATTACTTAAGTAATTTCAAATTAAAGTTTAATTCCATTTAATTCCAATATTTGGATAGATATTACCCCAATCTATCATCCAATTTATTTAAAACATTCATCATCCACTACCCATTCCAGATCTCAAACCCATTTGAGATCACATATAGTTCCCTACCAAATCAACCCATTTAACTTTCCTCAGTTAAATCTCAATTTCATCTTGAAATTTCCAATTCAGGTTATTTGTTCCAAACTTATTTAACTTCCTTTAAGTTAAATTCAATTTAATCTCATCAAACTTACTCAAATTTGAATTCCCACTTCAAATTTCAAATTTCTATCAAAATTCTTTTCCACTCATAAGTTCAAAAATTATATCACTTTGGGTTTTTACATCACACTTCAGGTAGAATCAAAACTCAACATTTTAGAGTTTATTTCAAATCATCCTTGTATCCATACATATATACATATTTATTTCTTAGCGCACTAGGCTATACTTTTAAATTTTAAACCACCTTTGGTTTTAATTTAAGACAGATCTCTTTTAAAGTTTCCAAACTACTTCTTATTTTAAAATAAGATCACATTCAAATATATTATGAATAATATTAGTTATTCTTTTCTTTAAACACTTTGAAACAATTCAAATGTTTCGAAACTTAGGTTTTAAACTTCACAATTTAAATCTGTTCTAATTTACAAGTTACACTCATCTAAGTTTATATCCTTAACACATTTTATTTTGCTCACTCATTAGTACACATCTTATAATTAAACACAACAATCATTTATGATAATAACCAAGATTATCATATCTGGAAACCAATTTATTATTATCTTTATTCTAGAAACATTTCTACAAATTCAGGATTTAATTTCAGTTTGGATCCATTTCAAATTTATCTTCATTCAATTTCAATTTGGTTGTACTACTATTACCACTTAATTCTCATTATCTTATTTAATTCCAATAAATGTTAATAAATTTTAACAACCAATAACTTTAACATTTATTAGTAAGAAATATTGCTTTATATATATCAAAATATATTCTTATAAAATCATTTAAAATCTTTTATATAAGAAAATAACAAGTACGCTCTCATATGTATATATACTCAACTCATCCTAGGGTAGTACTAACCCTATCCCTGATGAGTAAACCCACCAGAGCCAAGGTTCTCGCTTAACCTTCGCTCTGATACCAACTGTAACGACCCGGAATTTTCGACCCCGAAAATTCCAGATAGTTAGGAAAAAAAGAAAGAGATAGGAGAAGAAGAAACCGAAAAACAAGTTATAGAATCTCACATTCGCAGCGGATCAAAATATAATATCATATAATACCATTTATACAAAGAAACTGTATCAGTTAAATTACACTTTAATACATCAGAGTTACAACATATACACAATCACTGGACATATATAATCAACATGTCCAAATATACAACAATATATCATAGCGGAAACACTCCATACGTTCCTGCCATCCAGCTCGCCTCCGAGCTCCAGAACGTCCTTACCTGAAAAATCTGTAATACTCGGTCTGACCCGAGCATTACATCAAAGTAACACCCGGGTCAGGCTGGAAACCAGCGTGAGTAAACCCATCTAACATGAATGACCAAAGAATACAACTTATATATATATATATAACCCGGGTAACTTGTATCAAATACATGTTCACAAATTGTTATAGATTTTACTTATTTCACTTACAAAATTCTAAGTACCGAAACTTAGATTGAAAAGTCCAATTCACTTAAATCATTTCATTCCAGTTTATTGATTTCACATATCAATCTATAAAGAATCGAAGTGGTTTCGGGTATTGACTAATACCCGACTCCAGTCTCTTCGAATTCAATGTCATCTAAACCCAAATTATTCAATTAGATACAACTCAACTTTAATTACCGGATAACCCTTTTACACGGCAATTCATAGTTGATAGATAATTACATTACCGCTGTCCATCCAACATCATATCACAAAGCAATTCATATCAGAGATATCAACCAATCCAAAGCACTTATCATCATTCAATCATTCATAAACAAGATTGATCACTTTCATTAAGTACATTAGTGATCCTCTAATTACTTTCATTTGTTAATTATTCTTAAATTTCAGTAAATAGTTAACCTTTAACATAATCAACCTTGATTAATCACAATTAGAAATTAAATTTCCTTAATTACTCCGTCAATTAAACCAACTCCTTGATTAATTATATTGATTTGTCTTTTAATTACACCGAGTAATTATCACTTAATTTCTTCAACCAAGTAATTATCCTTTAATTACTTCAACACCAAGCAATTTCCTCTAAATTAATTACATCCAGTAATTATCCACTAATTACTTCACTAAGTAATTACACCTCATTAATTACTTTGAGTAATTATACTTATCCCAACATCAAATGATTACCTTTAATTAATTACACTTAATTAATTAACTAAAATTAACCACGTCAACTTAATTAATTACACCGAGTAATTAATTCCTTAATTAATTACCCTGATTATTTATTCTATTAAAGATAAATTCTTTATCTTTATTCAATACTTAATTACTTTTTTTTATATTAAATTTAAAAGAATACTTAAGCATCCCAATCTTAGTTAACAAGGTTTAAATCTTCTTTAAATCAATATAGTTTTAAACATTTGTCATTTAGAAGTTCAAAACAAATTTAAATTTTTAAACTAGTTTTAAAAAAAACCTTTATAAAACACTCAACCAACCTCGGGTTCGACCTGACCCAATACTCGAGACTAAACTCGAGTCCCAATCTTAATCTCCCTTTTCTTTATTTTAGTTAAGTTAAAACCTTAAAAAAACTGGAAAAGAAACAACTCACCAAATACGTCTCGAGTACAGACTCGAGCTAAAACCAAACCCACACGAGCATCACTTCGTGTTGCACACGAACGCGTCCTTCCCTGACACAATACCATGGCTGTGCACGTGCACACGCCATCAACAGCGTCGCCACCTCTGGCAACCTCATGAACATGTCGCTGATCGACCCCACGTCCGATTCCGACCTTCGAACGAACATCATGAACCCTAAAATAGAATTTAGTCTCCCAGTTGAAACTGGAACTCAAGACATCATCAGAAAAATGCCTCGCCAGAGCTAACCTGACCACCAGAAACGCCGTGCCCTTGACTACGACTTCGTTCATGTCTCAGGTACAATCTCCTTCAATCTAGCCAAACTCGATGCATCTACGAATCCACTGCGATCAAATCTTCAAACCCAGCCAAAACTAGGGTTTAAAATCTAATTCGCCTATCGCCGACACTACGGCGAAGGATCGCCACCATCACCATTTTTCCTAGCTTCCATGATCACCATACCATCCCTAGCCAAAGCCCTGACCACCAAAAACAACCTAGTCGACTGATTTCGAGCAAACTTCCATTTTGATCAACCCAGAAATGCTATCCAAATATTCATCTAAAATTCCAGATTTTTGATTTAAAAATCAAGTTTTGGAAAGAGGAATCGGATTATTTAGATGAATTTACACATGAATGCATTTGATTTATAACAAAGGCCAATGTTCCTCTGTTCTTTTATTTTTTTCTAGTAAAAATTTTTATTTTTAAAATTTAAAATTATTTTTATATCTTAGTTTAATCTTAAACAAACATATTTTGTTTAAATATCCTAGCCTAACAAAGATTAAAACAAGAGGAATTGAAATTTTTCTTAAATTGTACTCTGCACTTTTAAACAGAGATAAACTTTGATATCTCTACACATACAACCAGATTATATTCAAATACGTTCAGTACAATGGCGTACAAACACATTTTTCATCAAGCATCAAGTCATGCATCCAGATTTAAGTTAAAAACAAATTAGTGTTTACTCACAGTCAACAGAGGAAGTCTGGAGTTGCTTGATACTGAGAACTTGAAATTGTTACAGGTTTTTGCCATTGATCTGTTTTCTTTGTTATGCTTAGCTTCGAATGGAATAAATAAAGACGGGTGGAGGTATATAGAATAGAGGAATGAAGCTTACAGGGTAAGCCAAGGCTGAGATTTTTTTTCTTTTCAGTTTGCTTTGAAAATGTTTTAACCTGACTTTGATAAGGTTTTGTACTAGGCTTTAAATGATGGTCTCCTCTTTTGTTTACATGCCTATCCATATATATTTTATTTATTTATTTATTTATACATATACCCATTTACATCTACATAACCTCATATATATACTAACTTATGCATATTATTTTGTCTTCACATACATATTTTCTCATGTTATAAATATGCTTGTGTATATATTTAAACATCATAACCTTTTACATGTTTAATTATCATAAAGCTTATATGGTTATATACACTTTTATGGATATTCCACCTAAATTTCAAATGGAAGAATTTTTTATATATTTTTCTATGAAATTTATCATAACTAAAATGTTATAACCTAAGTTTGAATATAGTATTTAAATCAATAAACACACACACACACACACATATATATATATATATATATATATATATTCAGATATTTTGAATATCGGAAATTCATTTGTTCGACTAATCAAAACTAATATTTCAATAATTACATCAGTTAATCTCCCGATAAATAGACATTAAAATCCGGGTTGTCACACTATCGAACAAACAAACATTCAAATGAGGTATCTAAATTCCATGGGGAATACCAACAATGGTTAAGCACACAAGCAACTACTAACCTCCTTTTAATTAATCTTTCATTAATTAAATACACTTTGTAAATACTTTAATTAGAATCCCTTTTACACAGATATATATATATATATATGTCTACAAATCCATATTTCTCAATACTTGGAAAAATATCCATATACTTATCTTAACAGTGTAAGTATATTCACCAAATATTGAAAGTTAATATGGATCGATAATATAGTTAAACTACGACTAGCAAGTGCGGAATTATAAATAATAGCAAATGGCAGTAATAAAAATGACACCAGTGATTTTTATACTGGTTCGAACTTCTCGTTCTACGTCCAGTCCCAGACTGCTTCTGGAATTTCTCGAATAACCCTCACTTAACCCGGAGGAACAGGTATTACACTGCCTGAGCAACCGAACAGGACTTTTCCACCTAAGCAACCGAATAGGACTTTTCTGCCTAAGCAACCGAATAGGACTTCAATTACAATTTGGTAAATTGTTTCTTGACTTGTGTGTTCTTTGAATAACACGAATATAGTCAATGTAGTACACCCTTCTTATAATCTTCTTGATATGATGATTTGAATGTGCAAAAGATAGGAAGTAGAGAATTGAAAATCACTTGATATTATAATAATATAAGATCAGAATAGATAGAAAGAATTAGTTGTTGAAATAGTGGATTTTCATCTCTATTTATAGTATTGAATAGTTTTAATTCAATAGTTGCAACTCTTTGAAGAAGTGCAACTCTTGGTGAAGAGAACAACTCTTCAGATTTTGATATTTTATGAAGAGATGCTTCAGTTCGTCAAGTTCAGATGTCTAAGATAAAAGTGACAGATGTCTGAATAATTTTGAATTTCAAAAAAATCAAAGGAAACAATAAACAGTTAATTTAGACGTCTGTCTTTTAATTCAGACGTCTGTCTAGGATGACAGACGTTTGTTATTAAGTGACAGACGTCTATTTCATATAGAAATAGAGGCATTAACAACATAGTGCTCAGACGTCTGTTATCTTAATTTAGACGTCTGATATTGATGTCAGACGTCTGAATAAATATGCAGACGTCTATTTCTGTACTGTTTTGTTCCTTTGTCCATTTTAGTATTTTTGAACTTGAGAAACTATATAATTTTGAAAATACCTTTTATATTTATTTTAAAGCATGATTTTCAAAAGTATATTTGTGTGTGTGTGTGTTTCATCACCATATCAGAGATTGTACAAATATATCTAAATAGATTTTATAAAGAACTTTAATCTTGTTGATGATAATAGCTTCTTTTGACGATTCTTGCAAGAATATTTGACATAATAATATATAGATTGAAATATATAGTTGTCGCATTAAAATCGAAGAAGTCAGGTTTCAACATTCTCCCCCTTTTTGATGATGACAACTATATAATTCATCGATTAGTATAATCATACCTTTTGCTCCCCCTGTCAATATGACCATATTATATAGCAGAAATATAATTATTTCTCCCCCTTTGTCATTAACAAAAAGAAATGTTGGGGTTGATTTGGATAAAAAGAAGTAACAAAACTGTGAATAACACACTAATTAAGAGATGTAAACAAACCAAGCAAGATATTAACAAAACAATGTTTAGACTACATCATAGTTGATTTTTAAAAAGACAGATAAAATTATACAATCTTATCATTCACCATTGTTTGAACCAAAAAAAAATTTATGAGAGAAGACATTGATTGAACCAAAAGAGAAACCAAAAGAGAACCATCTTCATTCACCATTCTCCCCAAGTTGGAGAAGAAGGAGGTGAGGATCCATGAGACTTTTTCCATAATTGACGAAGAATTGTCTTGATATTCCTCTATTCTCGTGCATTCTCTTCGACTTTGGCATCAAAGTAATCGAATCTAGAATTTATGGAAGAAAAGCCTTGTGCTATTTGTTTAGAAATTTTCTTTTGATTTTTAGAAATAATGATGTCGGATTTGAGCTTTTCATTTTTAGTATACGAGCGAGAAGTACCAGAAATTAGTTCAATGAAAGTTAATATGGATCGATAATATAGTTAAACTACGACTAGCAAGTGCGGAATTATAAATAATAGTAAATGGCAGTAATAAAAATGACACCAGGGATTTTTATACTGGTTCGAACTTCTCGTTCTACGTCCAGTCCCAGACTGCTTCTGGAATTTCTCGAATAACCCTCACTTAACCCGGAGGAACAGGTATTACACCGCCTGAGCAACCGAACAGGACTTTTCCGCCTAAGCAACCGAATAGGACTTTTCCGCCTAAGCAACCGAATAGGACTTCAATTACAATTTGGTAAATTGTTTCTTGACTTGTGTGTTCTTTGAATAACACGAATATAGTCAATGTAGTACACCCTTCCTATAATCTTCTTGATATGATGATTTGAATGTGCAAAAGATAGGAAGTAGAGAATTGAAAATCACTTGATATTATAATAATATAAGATCACAATAGATAGAAAGAATTGGTTGTTGAAATAGTGAATTTTCATCTCTATTTATAGTGTTGAATAGTTTTAATTCAATAGTTGCAACTATTAGAAGGAGTGCAACTGTTGGTGAAGAAGACAACTCTTCAAAAATTGAATTTTCATGAAGAGATGCTTCAGTTCGTCAAGTTCAGATGTCTGAGAAAAAATGACAGATGGCTAAGTAAGTTTAAACAGTCAAATAGGCAGAAGAAACAAATTTATGTGAATTTAGACGTCTGTTCATTTAATTTAGACGTCTGTTTTTATGATAGACGTCTGTATTAAAGTGACAGACGTCTGTTTTTATGACAGATGGCTAAATAAAAGTGACAGATGTCTGAATTTGTACTGATTTGTTCCTCTTCTTTATTTTAGTGATTCTGAACTTGAGAAACTTTTGAAAATACTTTTATGTCTATAAAAAGATATTTTATATTTGTAGAACATATTTTCCAAAAAACTATTTGTGTGTGTGTGTTATCATCATATCAGAGATTGTACAAAAATATCTAACCGGAAATAATAATCAATATCTTTGAGCTTTGTTTGTTGACGATATGATAATAGCTTTTCTTTGTGGATTCCTGCAAGAATATTTGTTATCATAGTATATAGTTTGAAATATATAGTTGTCACATTAAAATCGAAGAAGGCAGGTTCCAACATTCTCCCCATTTTTGATGATGACAACTATATAATTCAACGGTTAGTATAAACCATACCTTTTGCTCCCCCTGTCAACATGACCATATTATATAGCAGAATGATTAATATTTCTCCCCCTTTGTCATTAACAAAAAGGAATTTGTAAGGGGTTTTGTTAGAAATGTGATGATAAAACACATTGTTGAATAGCAATATGAACTTTGTTTAGAACATACCAATGATAAAATTTTGTTGTGGAAGAGTCAGAATATTTGGAGTATAAAAACAGATTTGAACATATGTTTGAACAGGTTCCACATCTTAATATACTAAACAAAGAGAAACAGTGATATAGGACAGAAATATATATTTATAAAAAGATACGGAACATAAGAATAAATTACTTATAGAACAAGTCACATAACAGACGTCTGATGTTCTGTAGAAAATAAAAAAGATTGAAAAAATTAATAGATTTAGACGTCTAAAAATTATATTAGACGGCTAAGTATGATGACAGACGTCTAAAAGATTTGTTCAGACGGCTCAGAGGTCTAAAATTGAAACAGAGAGTAAAAAACATTTTGAACTAAATTCAGACGTCTAAATTTTTGTAGCAGACGTCTATTTTTGAGGACAGACGTCTGTGACAAAATTTTCAGACGGCTCAAACAAAAAATAGGTATACAGACGTCTGTTAATAACTATCAGACGTCTGTTTGTCTGATTTTTAGTTTTTGAATAATATTAATATGTTTAATGGTCCCCCTATGTATAACTTCTACCCCTAAGTATAATATCTTGTAAATAACGAGATAAACTCATTATTAATTATGAAGGAAAAATAAAATAGATTTTACCATATTTGCTGAAGTCCATATTTCATTGTAAGCACGTAATTCTATTAAACATATGGAACATTCTTTAAAATTCCAAAATCTATCCTTTTCCTTTTGTTTCTTTGAGTACCTGCAAAAAATAATAATCATTTTTGGTACCCACTTATTATGTTAGGGTCAGGGGGTTAGATCTTGGGAAACCATACCCATTTGGATGTGGTTGAACCTTTATAAATATAATTTTCATTATTAACTACCATATCAAAATAACCATTAATGTATTTTTCTCTATTTTTCCAATTAACAGGAACCCAAATACTTAGATAATTTTTATTCATATTTCTAGTCAATGATTTTGTATTTCTAGAGAAATTATAAACATTATTGGTCATAGCAGTATTTGAATTTCTATAAAAATTGGATTTAGATTTTACTCGAAATTTAGTACTAGCACTAACATTTTTACTATACATGAAAGCATATCTAGTGCTATTTCTACGATCAATTTTATTATAACTTAAACCACTTTTATCATTGTGAGCTTTTGAATTTGTAACTAAGGAAGATAATATATCTTTACCTTTGTTAAAATTTATGATTTTTGTATTTAATCTTTCAAAATTAGCTTTAGAATCACAAACTTTTTTTTGAAAAATATTATTATTAACTTTTAAAATCTCACATTCTTTAAATAATTCTAAATTCTTTTTAATTAAAGTTTCATTCTCTTTTTCAAGAGACAAAATTAAAGAACTAGAATTATTTAAAGAATTTTCCAAAAAAATATTTTTATTTTGCAAAACATTGATTTCCTCCAAAAGATCATTGTTTTTATCTTCTAACTGCTCATTTTCTTTTTGTAGGAAATCTTTTTGTAAAACAAGTTCTTCGATGGTATTTTCAAAACATTTAGTTTATTTTACCAAAAATTTATTTTCCTCTTTTAAATTTGAAATTTCTTTCTCACAATCTTTTAACTTAGCTAAAGCAATTGTATTAACTTTATTCAAAGTTTTACAATCTTTTAATAATTCATCATGTGCTAACAGAAGATCTTTATATAAAGAATCTAAACATACCGATTGTGATCTGAGTTTAGCTATGAAGCATTTGTTTATTTGCTCCTTTGATTATTCTTTATTGCTTTTCCTCTTCTTATTGCCTTGACTAGATCTCTTTGTAGCCATTTATTCTAGGATGTTGTTACGATCTCTAGAATCCCATGCTCTGATACCAAATGAAAGTTAATATGGATCGATAATATAGTTAAACTACGACTAGCAAGTGTGGAATTATAAATAATAGTAAATGGCAGTAATAAAAATGACACCAGGGATTTTTATACTGGTTCGAACTTCTCGTTCTACGTCCAGTCCCAGACTGCTTCTGGAATTTCTCGAATAACCCTCACTTAACCCGGAGGAACAGGTATTACACCGCCTGAGCAACCGGACAGGACTTTTCCGCCTAAGCAACCGAATAGGACTTTTCCGCCTAAGCAACCGAATAGGACTTCAATTACAATTTGGTAAATTGTTTCTTGACTTGTGTGTTCTTTGAATAACACGAATATAGTCAATGTAGTACACCCTTCCTATAATCTTCTTGATATGATGATTTGAATGTGCAAAAGATAGGAAGTAGAGAATTGAAAATCACTTGATATTATAATAATATAAGATCAGAATAGATAGAAAGAATTAGTTGTTGAAATAGTGGATTTTCATCTCTATTTATAGTATTGAATAGTTTTAATTCAATAGTTGCAACTCTTTGAAGAAGTGCAACTCTTGGTGAAGAGAACAACTCTTCAGATTTTGATATTTTATGAAGAGATGCTTCAGTTCGTCAAGTTCAGATGTCTGAGATAAAAGTGACAGATGTCTGAATAATTTTGAATTTCAAAAAAATCAAAGGAAACAATAAACAGTTAATTTAGACGTCTGTCTTTTAATTCAGACGTCTGTCTAGGATGACAGACGTCTGTTATTAAGTGACAGACGTCTATTTCATATAGAAATAGAGGCATTAACAACATAGTGCTCAGACGTCTGTTATCTTAATTTAGACGTCTGATATTGATGTCAGACGTCTGAATAAATATGCAGACGTCTATTTCTGTACTGTTTTGTTCCTTTGTCCATTTTAGTATTTTTGAACTTGAGAAACTATATAATTTTGAAAATACCTTTTATATTTATTTTAAAGCATGATTTTCAAAAGTATATTTGTGTGTGTGTGTGTTTCATCACCATATCAGAGATTGTACAAATATATCTAAATAGATTTTATAAAGAACTTTAATCTTGTTGATGATAATAGCTTCTTTTGACGATTCCTGCAAGAATATTTGACATAATAATATATAGATTGAAATATATAGTTGTCGCATTAAAATCGAAGAAGTCAGGTTTCAACAAATATTAGGGAAGATATCCTTTTTATACAGTTCTAAAATTATTTATAAACTCCATTATACATCCACAAAACCATTTATAAAACTTTTATAAATCTATAAACCCATTTCTAAAATTCTTTTATAAATATCTAAAGCCATTTATGAAACTCTTTTATCTTGTTGATAATCTTCCTTTAAGTTTTCCAACCCATGTTATAAGATTCCTTTTATAAAACCCACATCTATTTATAAAATCCTATTTATAAACCTCGAAAACATTTATAAATAAAATTCTAATAATTTTTTTTAAAACAATATTATATAGTAATAAACATTTTAAATAAACAATTATTAATTTCAAAACATCTTAATAATAATAATAGTAATTTCTAAAACATTCTTAATAAAACAATAATAATTTATCTTCAACATTATTATAAATAATACTAATGAATTTCCAAAATTTAATGATAAATAATTATATTTAATTTCAAACCATATTAATAATTTAAATAATTAAATTTTCAAAATATTAAAATATTGATAACAACTTTAAAACAATATTAATATAAATAAACAACTTTTAGAATATAAATATATATTTCCTTGATAAAAATCCATACTTAAAATTTCAACATAATCATATCCATATTTATAAAACTATATTTATAAATCTCTTTCTATTTTATAACATATCGTTTAACACCTCCAATCTATCCTCCTTTTCAATTTTTCAAAATAGAGTCAATTATTTTTCCTAAAACAACATTCCACATATTATCATAAATCCATAATTGTGATTTAGTTTCCAATTTATCCAATGGTAAAAGTTTCTCTTTTATTTATAAACACCATTTATAAATCTATCCTTTTATTAATAAAATACAATTTTACAAATCTTCACTATGTTCGTAAAATACCACATTGATGCATTATCACGTCTATAATTTCCACATGTATAAATAAATCTTAATATATGTATGTATGTATATATACCACTTTATATAAAATGGTTAAAAAATATTTATACCAAAATATTCCTATTTTCTTTTTAAAACCATATCCCTTTGTTATAAAATGTGGACTTATTTTTAAGACTTTAAAAATCTTTAATCATAGTTCAAAATCTCTATTTAAAATATTCTATAAAACTATAAATTTATAATCTCTAAAAATTATACTATATATTTTAAAATAAATTTCTTCTTCAAATAATTCAAGAAAAATTATTAAAACATATATAATTTCCAAAATCACTATGAAATACCTTTTTAAATCAAATCATTAGTTTATCATATTTTAAAATACCAAAAATAAGGCCCAATGCTACTAAAGCACTAAATAAGCAAAATCATATCCATGTCATCAAATATGGCATCCAACAAGTCATATATATCAAAATATATATGGAAAGTAAAATCAACAGTGTAAGGAATCCAGTTGGATATCCCCAACCTGTCCCCCTGCATTACATACATCATATAACAAAATAATATAAATCAACCGCTTCGAGGCGGGATTATATACAAGGGTCATCCGCTCTTACATGGGAACGTAATAGGGACTCATCCGCTCCAAGGGCGGGAATATATCCAAACCAACAAATAAAATAGTAAATCATCCAAACACTCAATAACATTCAACAATAAAATATCCACACATCCAATAAATAATTTTTATCGACTATATAATATTTCAGGTTAACCAAAAGGTGAGTTTAACTCACTATTATTCCAGTTGTCGCCAAAGCACTTCGGTTTGAATTAAAATTAAATAGACGTTCAATTTTAACCCAATTTCCTATTAGCTCTAAACTAGTCTAATCCAGTTCCATAATGTATATATCGCTGATAGGATCGCAACGCAACTTGTCGCGCTCAATTTGGGCCTCGTATGAAAAAGTTATGGCATTTATAAGATAACGATTTTTATAATTTATTTAATTAAACGATTTATTTTTAAATTTCAAACCAAATTAAATCTGGCTGCATGTTTTCCCTCTTTGCTCCATCCCCTCTTTGGTCCATCACGTTTCTTCTTCTTCCTTGGTCAAACGAAATAACCCATCCTCGACCACATTCCTCCGATCATCGCTCCTTCATCGCTTCGCCGGAGGCCAATCTAACGTCACCATCGCCTCCCTTATCCCCCATCTCAACCTGTGCCTTCCACCACCATCCATGGTAAGCTTGGTCAACCCTAATGCCACCCACAAGGTGCCCTAGTTTGAATGAACGTGGCACAAATTTGCCTCCATTCTTCGGCGATTCGACGATCTATCCATATTAATGTAGAACTCGTCGAGCTCTACGAATTTCCTTCACGCGCCGCGATATTTTCATTGAGCGGATGAGGAATAATTGAGGGAGGAAGGTGGGCTATTTTCGGCCATTGGAATGTAAGTGGTGGCTATTGAAATTTTAGGTTTAGGGTTTTGCAAAAGATAATTCTCCAAGTCCTTTTATAGAAAATTTCACAGCATTATTCACACGTTAAATTTTCGAACTCCAAAAAGGTGTACCACCTGGCGTTATATATGTAATACCCCTATTCCAAATTCAAAGAAACTAGTCTCAAGACCTAATTTGATCATAGGCAGGAGATAGCTTTTCAAACCCAATTTTTATATAAATTCCAAAAATAATTTCTACGTGTTTCGATCTCTCACGCCTAAACGATACGTCTAATCAACACTAAATTCAACGACATACTTTATTTCACTATTACGGATCCAATGAGACATGTTTCGTAAAAATCCGAGACAGTGCCCGAAAGGCTATTTTACACGTTAATTCAAATGAATTATTATTTAAAACCAGTTTATTCACTTTTATTCAATCTTTAGAAGTTTACTATCTTTATTCATATTCAAAAAGAATTTAAATCAACTTTTGAAGTCATTTTTATTCATAGCAAATTCAATATTCAGTTATTTTAACAATTCCAATTATTCAAATAATCTTTATATTTGAATTTAAAGTTATTTAACTTATAAAACTAACATTTCAATATCAAAAATCAATTAAAGATTTCAAATTCAAATGATTGAAATTCCAGGTCGTTACAAGTTTACTCTTATTATTAAAAATATGCTTCAGCGATTAATTATTTTAAGTCAAAGGATTTTGATGAATCAGAAGAAGATAATTATAAAATTAATACTAATAAAACAGAAAGTGCTATAGCATTAAGAACTCCTGATTTTCAATCAATGGTAAATATGCCACCAATAAATGCTCCGTCACTTCAAACAGACGTTGAAATGTGTGACCATGAAAAAAGTGTTTATAATAATAATTATGAATGAGCTTGTACTAATCCTTACCCTGAAATTATTTGACATGGCACAAGGGCCGATTGGATTAGATATCATTCTCCAAAAGAAAATTAAATGGTTTTTATGAAGATTATTCTCCTACAGATCATAATTTAACATTTAGTATTGATAGAATCCGACATAGGAAAATTAAAAAATATGTCAATATATGGTTACAACATATGGGAGGAGTAATATATCTATTATCAACAATAATGAATATTGTTGAATTTTTACATTATGCAACAAGTTATTAGATATGGGATGCCTTGGTATGGCAAAGAAATATTGAAAAAATAAATCCAGTATATTTGCAGCAAGTAAAAAAATGAAGGATCAAAGCAAGAAGCCCTTAAAGGCTTATCAAAATTACTATTAGCAGACTTTACTGGTGAAATACTAATAGAAGATGAAAATTGTAAAAAACAAGTACTAAAGATACAGTTATGTGATATTTGCATGTTAGAAGAATTTACTGCAAAATACACAGGACTAATATATAGTCTCACTACTAATGAACAAATTTTTTTTTGATTAAAAGCATTTTTCACAAAAATTCCTTAACATGGGATAATATTATAAAAGAAAGATACGATATCCTTAAAGGTTCCCAGGTTAGCGATAACCATAGTACAGGTTTCCCAAAAAATGTTTGCATGGAAACTATGAAAAATGTTTGTGAACAAGCAAAAGCTCATAAAAAATGAGGAAAATAAAAAATTCTAAACTTGGATTTTCCTGTTGTTCTAGATATGTAGAAGATATAAATGTAAGATTTGGTTGCCCACCAGAATATGGAAAAAAATATAAACCCAAATATTTTAAACAAAAAAAGAAACCCAAATTTAGGATAACAAGAAAGAAATGGAAATGAGAATATAAAAAGAAAGAAAATATATTCTATAAAATGAAATTTATTAAAAAGAAATTTAAAAAAGGTTGTAAATGTTTTAAATTTAATAAAAAAGGACATTATGCTAACGAATGTCCAACAAATATAAAAAGTATAATCTTAATTGACATAGAAGAATATGGTATAATTCTTGGTATGATTGAAGATATAATGTAACATCCCGAAAATTTTCGACTTTCGAAAATTCAACATCGATACTCACTTTATCGACTGCCGAGAAATCGAATGCCGGAAACCCGAAAAGTTATGGTTTTAAGAAAAAGAAAAAGTAGAAGAAGAAGAAGATAGAAGGAAAAGAGAAGAAAGAAAGAAAAAAAACAACAACAGAATAACATCAAATACAGAAACAGAAAACAATATCAGAATCTCACATATCGCAGCGGAACAATATATAATAGATAAACACTAGTCTTTTAAAACAAAGAACTATATCAGTTTATACATACATCAATCATCAGAGTCAATATACAACAATGGACAGTTATATAAACTTGTCCTCATACAGAATATACAGCGGAATAAATAATATCAGATACAAATACTACGTCTCGTCCTCCAGCTTATCTCCAAGCTCCAGAATATCCAGAATATCCTGATAATATAACTCTAGGCTGCCCGTGTGGAAATTGGTGGGCACCCAGAGTTTAGAAGGGAACAATAAACTCCGAGTCAGTCATGGTGACTGGTGTGAGATCGTAAAACAGTTATTCTTTAAAATAAACAACAGGATAATTTTAAAGTCAATTCGCAATGCTTTTGGAAAATGAAACTACCATAAGACCTCCCACCACACACACAATGCAAACGCAGACTTGGAGGAGATTTCTTCTTATGATAGTCAAAGATGCTTACTACGCGAAAATCAAATTCTTTTTGATATTATTATTAGTGCATAGTGGAAAACATTTCGAAAGTAGAATATAAATCTTAGCCAGCATAGGTACCATTATATTATGCCTGCTATAGCTGCCTCCTGAGGAGACAGGTTATACAATTGAAATCGTAAAGGCTCGTATTGTTTCTTTGGATTTCCAACAAATGGTCAGGCTAAGGAACTTCCTATCCACGATGGGTACGTCCCTGGAATAGACGACCCGAGAACCTAACCGGATCTCTGCCAACACAAGGCCGGGTTACCTCTGCAAAAATAGGTAACTACTGACACGCGTATGCCATCCCCCGATCGTCACCGATCTTCCCGAGGATCCCCGATTTCCAACAAACCACATAGATAATAATAATGCAGTAACCACAGAGGTTAAGTATCTGGGCTCCATACCATGATACCACCTTTATCCAGAAGGAATGACATACACTAAGGGGCGCTACTCCCTAGAACCTTGCCGCATCCTTCCTGTTTCGACCATTGCCGGGGTGTGAGGCTCAACGAAGTCTCGTCCACAAAGCTACGCTTTCTACAAAAAGCCCTGCTTCGGGTCCAACAAAAATGATCAACCTATGATCACAAAGATATAAGATCAAACAAATGATCATATCACAAATGATCAAACACTGATCATTTCACAGCAACACTCAGTATGCCACGTTACCAAATTGGGATATATCGCTGATAAATTTCAACTACATAACCTCTGAGCTCGTACGTCTCAGAGAAGGGTGTTAAGCTAAGAGAATAAATTCTCCGCCACCAACAGAAATGTATTTGAAAGAGATCAGCTTTATATCTCAAATTGTAACGTCAGACACACAATCCATACAAGTCTGTTCCGGGATCGAACAGAACCGAAGGCACTTCTCACGAAGCCCTTGCATATCCGGATAATTTTCAATCACGTCAAGACTTCCCGTCACTAAGGGTGATAAAACCTCTAAATCGAAGATCAGTCGATGTAGAGTAACTCGACGGTAATCCTTCCGTTTTCAAAAATATCCGGTCTTCAACACCGGTCTTCAAACGCGATCCATATCGACGTATCACATATTCGGAATGGGTTATACGACCCCATGGTCCTTTCCCGGCTAACCCGAATAGTGAGCGATTATTCAAAAATAAGTGTGGCATTCAAATTCATCCAATTCACAACAAATACCTATCTAAAGGTAATTATTGATAGTCGGTTATTTAACTATCAATAAAGATGCGCAACATCATCAGATTCCAAAAAATTTTCCAAATTATTTCATCTTCAAAAATATCTTTACTAGGTATAAAATTTCCACACTTAACCATTTGAAAACAATTTCAAATCAATTTTCCACACTTCAAAAATAAATCAACGTTTATTTTTAAAACGAATTCCCATTTCTTTATAAATTCCATATTGAATTTATATTTCAAAATATCTTCTGATATACGATTTTCAAATCGATTTTCAATATTCAATTTCAATTTATCTTTTACAAAGATAAATTTTCAAAACGTTCATTTCATTGGAAAAGCATTTCCATACTTATTTAAAAATAAGTGTTTCACAAATCGTTTATTTTCAACATTTGAAAATATTCGATATACTTAAATCAAAATTAAGTATATATCTCATTCTTTAAGGAAATCATTTACTATAACAATATTTATTTGAGTCAAAACGAATGTTACGTAAAACATCGTTACGACGACTCGAAATCACTAGTATAGGGATTCGGATTTAGATAGATAAATAAATCCCAATACTACATCAAAACATTTCCTTTCGGAAATCATTTACTATAACAACAGTGTTATAGTCCATCATTTCCTTATTTCTCGAAAACGTCTATTTCAACAAGAACTGCGGAAATCTATGCTTTCGATTCATAACACATTTTAAAACATCTTTAAAATGTTTTAACTTCACTTTTAAAATATTACTTCTTCAAAAACGTATCCATTTTACTTAACAATATATTCACTGTCCAAAATCGTGAATATATCTTCTTTAATAACCTTCTATAATTCACTTATCAAATTTAATCGATTCCGAATTTATAAACACGGTTATAAATTCTATTTCCATTTTAATAACAACTTCGACTTATAAATCTTCTTTTATTAACTTCTATATTCAACTCATCAAAATAAGTGATTCCGGATTTATAAACAACTTTTATAAATTTCAATTCTATTCTTCTAACAACTTCGATTTATAAATTCCTTTTATTAACAAATTCAATTTATAACTCGATATAAATATCACAAGTCCATATTATAAGTTAATAACTTATCATTCATTTTCAACTTCACAATTTATAAGTCTATAAATTTCATTCACTTACGGATTCCATAATATTTCATTTTTCACACTTATAAAAACTCATTTTATAATTTCACCATTCTTAATTTTGTGGATATCAATTTCATAAATCTTTTATATAAACCGTTTACAGAAATTTAAAAATCTCAATTTAAACCATTTCATAAATCAGTCAACTGTTTATTCCAAAAATAACTTTTCGGTTATATTTCCCAAATCTATAAATTTTTGTAACTTTAAAATTTGAACGTTTATTTATTTAAAATAAAATTACTTCAAAAATCCCATAAAACGTATATTTTCAAAAATCACTTTAAAATCTTTTTAAAGTAACAGTCGTTATTTTTACGTTTCAAAACTGAATCCGATGATGCAACAGCATCGATTAGTCCATCACAACAGTCAATATCATATATCATCATATGATAGCAGAATATATCACAATATCTGTAAATAAGTAAATACAGTTGAGGAATCCAGTTGGATCCCTCCAACCTGTTTCCCTGCATCCAAAGATGTTAGCACAATACCAATTCCGCTCCAGTACGGAATTATCGCGGTATATAGGTTTTTATAAATCCGCTTACTAACGGCGCAATAGGGTCTCATCCGCTATACGAGGCGGGAAATCAATCAATCCAATATATACATATGCCAATATGTATATACTGCTATATATAATAGATATATCCTAAAATATCTAATATCAACAATCCAATAACAATCATCAATCAATAATAATTGTAAATTCAAATTTCCTTCGAGTGAGAAAATCTCACCTTAGCCATTATTATTTTGCAATCCACTTTCCATTTTCGGCTGTTTCTTGAATTTAAACCTTGTATAAACAATTTATACAATTTATTATCAATATTCGAGTCAATTGAACAATTTAATTTTAGAGATTCCATTTTAAACAAATGAAATTAAATTTCCATCTGTTTTCCATTTACAGATTAAAATTAACCAAAGATTTTATTTTTAAACTTCAATAAATTATTATTTTTTTATATAATAATTTGAACTAATATTTAACTTTAAGTTAACTCCTTTTAAATTTTCAAACTCTTGCCTATACATATATAAATTTTAAACTTACCGGTTCTTAAAAAAAATATGTATCCACATATATATATATTTTTCTTTTCCTTCTAAACTTTATATATATACACATTTATAAAATAAAATTTCACTGTGTACACATTTACATTACCAGTAAATAACCAAACAAATTTTCTTACTGAAATCATCATTTCCTTATCTACAAATCTGGGAATATATTTTTGACTAAAAAAAAGTCTTCCTGTTTCACTTCACATATATTAAAACCTGGGTAGGTATCAATAAAGATATATTTTATTTATATAAAATTTTGTTTCCTGCTTCTGTATAAATATACATAAATATACATATTTTAATAAATTTAAATCGAAAAAAAACAAAATCGAGAATACCTCTCAATCGATCGCTAGTCTCCACGCAGTCGCCACCAACCCAACCTCGTCGCTATTGCCTCGACCTCGACCTGAACCTCGCGTCGCCGCTTCCTCGATCTCAACCACGCGAATTTCGCGACCACGAACGCGACTTCACTTGCATCACCCGAACACGCGATGCCTCACCCACCTCCGCGCTCGCAATGGCATGCTATCCCCAAATCGAACGAACGAAGTTGCCGCTCCAGATGCGTCGCCCCACACTCGAACGCGAGAACAGTTGCAGTAAAGAGAGACTGCAGCAGGACTTCAAATCGGCAGTAGAAAATATCACGTAGGGGCAAGGACGAGTCGACGATGGTGATGTAATAGCCGAGTATGCAGTGATGATTACCTCGAAGGCATTGATTTGCGAAACCCTAGTTTCCATGGGTTCAAGCATCGCGACGTGGAGATTGCTATTGAACTGGAACGGAAGAAAGGAGGGACGACTTCATTTGATTTTGTTCAAATTAATTTCGAGATGAAGGGAGGCGTGATTTTATTTTCGAAATTGGTTAGAGGATGGTTGCGTTCGATTTAAAGCTGAGGGATGAAACGAGATGATTTCGATTTTCTTTTTGAACTGAAGAGGATAGCTCGGCAGTGAGATAAGAGAAAGGGGAAGATGGTAATAAAATAGAAACAACATGGGTTGCACGATCTTCTCCCGTGATATTTGGCGTGATAAAAGGGAAGATAACGTGGCTGATGTCTTTAAATTTAAATTCGAACTCGAATAAGTTCCGATGCGTTTACACGTCGTGTGCTCACATATAAACACCGAAAATTACGAAAATTGAAATCCGACAATAATACAACATTCCGGACCCAATGGAACTGGTTTCGTCGAATTCCGAGACTGTTTGAAAAATGACTATTTTTAAATATCGGTTCGAACAATTAATTTCAAAACTGAACAAAACAGTTCGAAATTAAATTCTGAAGCTTCTATCATCTTCAGTATTATCAATACGAATTTTAAAAGCTTTCGAAATATTTTTCTTCAGCTTAAAATCGAAGATACAAATTTTTATTCGACTATCAATAGATTAAATTCTGTAATTTAACCGCAAATTTCAAAGTTTTATTCGGGATTCAAATTAAATTATCGTTCAAATATTTAAAATAAATTAAATATTTCCAATTTAATTCGTTCAAAATTCTGGGTCGTTACAAACTTCCCTCCTTAAAAGAATTTCGTCCTCGAAATTACAAGTTAGGAAAAATGGTCCTTAACTCGTCTACTATTTTTCAACATTCAATAGTTTTATCAATTTATCAAAACAAATCTTCCTACTAAAGATTCGTTATCAATTCAACTAAATTTTCCAACTTGAATTCTAAGTTCCAAACAACATTGTTTAACTTCTAAATTCAAATTCGAGTTTAAATTCAAACTTAAACTTTCAAAATTTTCTCAAAAATTTTCTAACACCCTAAATTTTCGAAAAATTTCGCCAGCGTCTCCTTTGCGCGGCTAATACGGCACTACTACAAAACGTCCCTACGGACTCTCAGATTTCAAAAAGAAAAAGAAAAAGCCAAGCGGCTAGAGAGAAATCATCAAAAATTCATATTATAATTCAAATACGTACCTTTTCGAGCAAATTCGAATTCTCTTTCAAAATTAAAATCCCAATTCCTTTACACCTGTATATCCTACTAGCCATAATATCTAGTTACATATATTCAAACCATTTCGCACATTCTATTACAAAATTTCTAGTATAAACTGCTTATATCATTTTTAACTTACTATTGAAGTTGCATATTCAATTTCGTTCAATTTTTACATTTCAATTCCATTTGACTTCAATTCCAACATTTAATTGGATTCAGTTCAATTTCTGAATATTGAATTTTATTGATTAGCTTTCATTCATACTGCACCATTTTAAATTAGTTCCAGTTACTAATCCATTTCAAATTGCAATTCACTTATTCAAATTTGTTTTCAACATTCAGTTTCAATTCCAGTTTTATTCTTTCGTTCATTCCCAAAATTTATTTTCAATTTGCCATTTTGGTTTATAACCACTCATATTAAACTGGATTTCAAATTTCATATGAATTTAATTCATTCCAGTAATAAATTTTGATACCCAAAATCAAACTCATTCATCATTTCTTAAGTTATATTCCCAATAAACATCATTTATTTCACTTTCATTTTCTCATTTTATAAGTTATACAACTTATATTCAAAAATTTCCACTTGGATTTTTATTGATTCACTTATACTTACTTTAATTCAACTTAAAATTTCTTAAGTTAAATTTATTCAATCAAAATTCAAATTGTATAAGTTATCAACTTATTTCTTATTTCATAAGTATTTTTATATAGTATTCCAGAGTTTACCAATATTTTCAAAACCATTTTGAAAACAATTCAAATTCCATTTGAATTTCTTAAAACAAAATCCAAAATTTCAAAACAACTTCCATTTAAAACAATTTGGCAGCAATTCCTCTTTTGGAAACCCGAAAATGAACACCAATGATGTCGCGATCATCATCGGAATTATTTTCCAGCGACCGAAAAGAGTTTAGAGCCCTCATCTTTCCAAAATACTTTTCAAAACCTTTGAAATTCATTTTCAAATCCAAAAAGATTTAAACTTCCAAATTTCCAAAATTTTCAAATCATTTTCAAAACATTTCCAAATACTTCTTTGGAATTCCGTTTTAAATTGTAATTCACATTTATAATTTACATTCTCAAATTTCATTTATATGTGAATTCATCTCTTTATCTTTGGAGTTATAATTTGAATTTCTTTATTTAATTTCAATGATAATAGTTTACCATTATTACTTCCTAACATCCATGCAACCATATACTATAGTAATTTACAGAAAATCATTCCTTTTATATACAAAAATAGTTTTGGGTAAAATTATTTCATTTACCCTATTCAAAACAATACTGTGCCGAATTGTTCTATATAAGTGTTTAGAGATCCCTATCGATAGAGTTGTACGGACAATACCGACCAGAATCCATATACCACTCAACAAACCAATCATCACAATATAAAACAATTTTATATTCACTAACAAATACGCACTCGTATCTATTATTACACTCAACTCATTCTAGAGTACTACTGACTCTATCTCTAATGAGTAACACCCAACAGAGCAGGGTTGTCGCTTAACCATATGCTCTGATACCACTTGTAACATCCCGAAAATTTTCGACTTTCGAAAATTCAACATCGATACTCACTTTATCGACTGCCGAGAAATCGAATGCCGGAAACCCGAAAAGTTATGGTTTTAAGAAAAAGAAAAAGTAGAAGAAGAAGAAGATAGAAGGAAAAGAGAAGAAAGAAAGAAAAAAAACAACAACAGAATAACATCAAATACAGAAACAGAAAACAATATCAGAATCTCACATATCGCAGCGGAACAATATATAATAGATAAACACTAGTCTTTTAAAACAAAGAACTATATCAGTTTATACATACATCAATCATCAGAGTCAATATACAACAATGGACAGTTATATAAACTTGTCCTCATACAGAATATACAGCGGAATAAATAATATCAGATACAAATACTACGTCTCGTCCTCCAGCTTATCTCCAAGCTCCAGAATATCCAGAATATCCTGATAATATAACTCTAGGCTGCCCGTGTGGAAATTGGTGGGCACCCAGAGTTTAGAAGGGAACAATAAACTCCGAGTCAGTCATGGTGACTGGTGTGAGATCGTAAAACAGTTATTCTTTAAAATAAACAACAGGATAATTTTAAAGTCAATTCGCAATGCTTTTGGAAAATGAAACTACCATAAGACCTCCCACCACACACACAATGCAAACGCAGACTTGGAGGAGATTTCTTCTTATGATAGTCAAAGATGCTTACTACGCGAAAATCAAATTCTTTTTGATATTATTATTAGTGCATAGTGGAAAACATTTCGAAAGTAGAATATAAATCTTAGCCAGCATAGGTACCATTATATTATGCCTGCTATAGCTGCCTCCTGAGGAGACAGGTTATACAATTGAAATCGTAAAGGCTCGTATTGTTTCTTTGGATTTCCAACAAATGGTCAGGCTAAGGAACTTCCTATCCACGATGGGTACGTCCCTGGAATAGACGACCCGAGAACCTAACCGGATCTCTACCAACACAAGGCCGGGTTACCTCTGCAAAAATAGGTAACTACTGACACGCGTATGCCATCCCCCGATCGTCACCGATCTTCCCGAGGATCCCCGATTTCCAACAAACCACATAGATAATAATAATGCAGTAACCACAGAGGTTAAGTATCTGGGCTCCATACCATGATACCACCTTTATCCAGAAGGAATGACATACACTAAGGGGCGCTACTCCCTAGAACCTTGCCGCATCCTTCCTGTTTCGACCATTGCCGGGGTGTGAGGCTCGACGAAGTCTCGTCCACAAAGCTACGCTTTCTACAAAAAGCCCTGCTTCGGGTCCAACAAAAATGATCAACCTATGATCACAAAGATATAAGATCAAACAAATGATCATATCACAAATGATCAAACACTGATCATTTCACAGCAACACTCAGTATGCCACGTTACCAAATTGGGATATATCGCTGATAAATTTCAACTACATAACCTCTGAGCTCGTACGTCTCAGAGAAGGGTGTTAAGCTAAGAGAATAAATTCTCCGCCACCAACAGAAATGTATTTGAAAGAGATCAGCTTTATATCTCAAATTGTAACGTCAGACACACAATCCATACAAGTCTGTTCCGGGATCGAACAGAACCGAAGGCACTTCTCACGAAGCCCTTGCATATCCGGATAATTTTCAATCACGTCAAGACTTCCCGTCACTAAGGGTGATAAAACCTCTAAATCGAAGATCAGTCGATGTAGAGTAACTCGACGGTAATCCTTCCGTTTTCAAAAATATCCGGTCTTCAACACCGGTCTTCAAACGCGATCCATATCGACGTATCACATATTCGGAATGGGTTATACGACCCCATGGTCCTTTCCCGGCTAACCCGAATAGTGAGCGATTATTCAAAAATAAGTGTGGCATTCAAATTCATCCAATTCACAACAAATACCTATCTAAAGGTAATTATTGATAGTCGGTTATTTAACTATCAATAAAGATGCGCAACATCATCAGATTCCAAAAAATTTTCCAAATTATTTCATCTTCAAAAATATCTTTACTAGGTATAAAATTTCCACACTTAACCATTTGAAAACAATTTCAAATCAATTTTCCACACTTCAAAAATAAATCAACGTTTATTTTTAAAACGAATTCCCATTTCTTTATAAATTCCATATTGAATTTATATTTCAAAATATCTTCTGATATACGATTTTCAAATCGATTTTCAATATTCAATTTCAATTTATATTTTACAAAGATAAATTTTCAAAACGTTCATTTCATTGGAAAAGCATTTCCATACTTATTTAAAAATAAGTGTTTCACAAATCGTTTATTTTCAACATTTGAAAATATTCGATATACTTAAATCAAAATTAAGTATATATCTCATTCTTTAAGGAAATCATTTACTATAACAATATTTATTTGAGTCAAAACGAATGTTACGTAAAACATCGTTACGACGACTCGAAATCACTAGTATAGGGATTCGGATTTAGATAGATAAATAAATCCCAATACTACATCAAAACATTTCCTTTCGGAAATCATTTACTATAACAACAGTGTTATAGTCCATCATTTCCTTATTTCTCGAAAACGTCTATTTCAACAAGAACTGCGGAAATCTATGCTTTCGATTCATAACACATTTTAAAACATCTTTAAAATGTTTTAACTTCACTTTTAAAATATTACTTCTTCAAAAACGTATCCATTTTACTTAACAATATATTCACTGTCCAAAATCGTGAATATATCTTCTTTAATAACCTTCTATAATTCACTTATCAAATTTAATCGATTCCGAATTTATAAACACGGTTATAAATTCTATTTCCATTTTAATAACAACTTCGACTTATAAATCTTCTTTTATTAACTTCTATATTCAACTCATCAAAATAAGTGATTCCGGATTTATAAACAACTTTTATAAATTTCAATTCTATTCTTCTAACAACTTCGATTTATAAATTCCTTTTATTAACAAATTCAATTTATAACTCGATATAAATATCACAAGTCCATATTATAAGTTAATAACTTATCATTCATTTTCAACTTCACAATTTATAAGTCTATAAATTTCATTCACTTACGGATTCCATAATATTTCATTTTTCACACTTATAAAAACTCATTTTATAATTTCACCATTCTTAATTTTGTGGATATCAATTTCATAAATCTTTTATATAAACCGTTTACAGAAATTTAAAAATCTCAATTTAAACCATTTCATAAATCAGTCAACTGTTTATTCCAAAAATAACTTTTCGGTTATATTTCCCAAATCTATAAATTTTTGTAACTTTAAAATTTGAACGTTTATTTATTTAAAATAAAATTACTTCAAAAATCCCATAAAACGTATATTTTCAAAAATCACTTTAAAATCTTTTTAAAGTAACAGTCGTTATTTTTACGTTTCAAAACTGAATCCGATGATGCAACAGCATCGATTAGTCCATCACAACAGTCAATATCATATATCATCATATGATAGCAGAATATATCACAATATCTGTAAATAAGTAAATACAGTTGAGGAATCCAGTTGGATCCCTCCAACCTGTTTCCCTGCATCCAAAGATGTTAGCACAATACCAATTCCGCTCCAGTACGGAATTATCGCGGTATATAGGTTTTTATAAATCCGCTTACTAACGGCGCAATAGGGTCTCATCCGCTATACGAGGCGGGAAATCAATCAATCCAATATATACATATGCCAATATGTATATACTGCTATATATAATAGATATATCCTAAAATATCTAATATCAACAATCCAATAACAATCATCAATCAATAATAATTGTAAATTCAAATTTCCTTCGAGTGAGAAAATCTCACCTTAGCCATTATTATTTTGCAATCCACTTTCCATTTTCGGCTGTTTCTTGAATTTAAACCTTGTATAAACAATTTATACAATTTATTATCAATATTCGAGTCAATTGAACAATTTAATTTTAGAGATTCCATTTTAAACAAATGAAATTAAATTTCCATCCGTTTTCCATTTACAGATTAAAATTAACCAAAGATTTTATTTTTAAACTTCAATAAATTATTATTTTTTTATATAATAATTTGAACTAATATTTAACTTTAAGTTAACTCCTTTTAAATTTTCAAACTCTTGCCTATACATATATAAATTTTAAACTTACCGGTTCTTAAAAAAAAAATATGTATCCACATATATATATTTTTTTCTTTTCCTTCTAAACTTTATATATATACACATTTATAAAATAAAATTTCACTGTGTACACATTTACATTACCAGTAAATAACCAAACAAATTTTCTTACTGAAATCATCATTTCCTTATCTACAAATCTGGGAATATATTTTTGACTAAAAAAAAGTCTTCCTGTTTCACTTCACATATATTAAAACCTGGGTAGGTATCAATAAAGATATATTTTATTTATATAAAATTTTGTTTCCTGCTTCTGTATAAATATACATAAATATACATATTTTAATAAATTTAAATCGAAAAAAAACAAAATCGAGAATACCTCTCAATCGATCGCTAGTCTCCACGCAGTCGCCACCAACCCAACCTCGTCGCTATTGCCTCGACCTCGACCTGAACCTCGCGTCGCCGCTTCCTCGATCTCAACCACGCGAATTTCGCGACCACGAACGCGACTTCACTTGCATCACCCGAACACGCGATGCCTCACCCACCTCCGCGCTCGCAATGGCATGCTATCCCCAAATCGAACGAACGAAGCTGCCGCTCCAGATGCGTCGCCCCACACTCGAACGCGAGAACAGTTGCAGTAAAGAGAGACTGCAGCAGGACTTCAAATCGGCAGTAGAAAATATCACGTAGGGGCAAGGACGAGTCGACGATGGTGATGTAATAGCCGAGTATGCAGTGATGATTACCTCGAAGGCATTGATTTGCGAAACCCTAGTTTCCATGGGTTCAAGCATCGCGACGTGGAGATTGCTATTGAACTGGAACGGAAGAAAGGAGGGACGACTTCATTTGATTTTGTTCAAATTAATTTCGAGATGAAGGGAGGCGTGATTTTATTTTCGAAATTGGTTAGAGGATGGTTGCGTTCGATTTAAAGCTGAGGGATGAAACGAGATGATTTCGATTTTCTTTTTGAACTGAAGAGGATAGCTCGGCAGTGAGATAAGAGAAAGGGGAAGATGGTAATAAAATAGAAACAACATGGGTTGCACGATCTTCTCCCGTGATATTTGGCGTGATAAAAGGGAAGATAACGTGGCTGATGTCTTTAAATTTAAATTCGAACTCGAATAAGTTCCGATGCGTTTACACGTCGTGTGCTCACATATAAACACCGAAAATTACGAAAATTGAAATCCGACAATAATACAACATTCCGGACCCAATGGAACTGGTTTCGTCGAATTCCGAGACTGTTTGAAAAATGACTATTTTTAAATATCGGTTCGAACAATTAATTTCAAAACTGAACAAAACAGTTCGAAATTAAATTCTGAAGCTTCTATCATCTTCAGTATTATCAATACGAATTTTAAAAGCTTTCGAAATATTTTTCTTCAGCTTAAAATCGAAGATACAAATTTTTATTCGACTATCAATAGATTAAATTCTGTAATTTAACCGCAAATTTCAAAGTTTTATTCGGGATTCAAATTAAATTATCGTTCAAATATTTAAAATAAATTAAATATTTCCAATTTAATTCGTTCAAAATTCTGGGTCGTTACATATAACAAGTGAATTAATTCCTCAATTAATAAAATTGAATCAATTTATTCAGAAAAATCAAATAATTTTGAAGAAAATAATTCAAAAGATGAGATAATTAACTCATCATTCAATAATTTCAAAATTAATATGATAACAATTAACCAAACACATAACCAGATTAAAGTCGTACTATTAACCAATTATGCAATTCTCCCAAAAAAAGAAAAAATAAACTCTACAGGATATACATTATATGTAGGGACAAGTATTTATCTAAAAAGATATCATACAACAGTGGTTTTTTTGGATTTAATAATAAAATTTCCATTAGTATACTATGGATTAATTCATAATATTCCTAAGCATGCAAGAGAGAATATTTTTATAACAAATGGTCTGATGGAACCACTTTCAAGAACTAATATTTCCATTTTCCTTAAAATTACTAGTTTAGAAGATGGAGATTACGTATTAGACAAGGAGATCCAATTCGGTTACTTGTAATACATAAATACGTAGATCTTCTAATAATAAAAGAAGAATTGTATGATCAAGAAACATATACTACATAAGGTACTTCTTCATCTCAAACATTAAGAAATGAAGAAACATATCATTAATACTAGATTTATATAAACACATTTACATCTGAAGAAATTAAAAATCCTAATATACAAGATAGTAATGGCGAACAATTTGTTACCACAGGTGAAGATCTAGAAAAATTAAAAGAAGCAATTCCTCATTCGGATAAAAAAGACATCTACAAACCTATATTTTTAAATCAAGATTTCTTAATCAACATACATACATATTTGAACGTATGCAACGAAATATAAAATCACTTCAGTAAGTATTTTAAATAAAGAAAAAAAGTAAAAAAATTAAAACAAAAATATCCAAGAATGAAATATCAACATATAGGCTTAATACAACTAAAGATAACTAGTCTTTTTAGATCTGGCATCGATACTCCGGTAATGATTGTTTGCATGGATGAAAGAATTACAAATGATCCTTTAAATAGTATTATTGGAAGAGCAAATTCTAACCTAGCGAATAAATTATTTAGGGTAAACACACACCCTGATTTTTGTATGTCTTGAAGATCAAAATATAGACAAAGCTTGTACGTTATCAGTTAATCCACAAAAAAACGAACTCCTACCAGTTTCCAAAGTCTTAGGGATACAATGAAACATTGTATGGCTTTAAATGACACATCCATATTAGATCTTAAATTAATCCAAAAGAGTTTCAGTCCTCATTCTTCTCCAACATTCTTAATATGGAAGCATGCTGAGGTTAAAAGAAGAAAGGCTAGAACGGTAACAAGTTATAGAAAATTAAATAGTTACACAAAATTTGAAGGATATTTTATTCCTTCTGCAGAAAATTTAATTAAGCAAATTTAAGGAGCAAAATACTATAGCAAATTTGATGCCAAATCGGGTTTTTGGGAAATAAAACTAGAATAAAGAATCAATTGAATTAACAGCTTTTAGTAGTCCACAAGGGCATATTGAATGGCTTGTTATGCCTTTTGGACTAAAAAATGCTCCTCAAATATTCCAAAAATGGATGAACTCTATGTTCGGACATTTACCATTTATTATAGTATACATTGATGGTATATTAGGATTTTCAAATACAGTAGAAGAATATAAACAACATCCTTTAACTGTAATAAAAATATTACTCAAAAATGGTGTAATTCTAATCCCTAAAAAAATTGAATTATTTAAAATAGAAATTGATTTTGATGGAAAAAATATTAGGAGTGGACTAATAGAGTTACAGCAACATATTTATGAAAAATAATTTTTCCCAAAAACCTTTACTACACTAAAAGAACTTCAAAGTTTTTTGGGATTACTAAATTATGGAATAAAATTTATTCCAAATTTATCTTCCAAAGTCAATACTTACAAAAGAAACTTGCTGAAGAGCAAACAAAATACAAACAAACAAGTCATGAACAACCAAGAAGATGGAACAACGACAAAAATCCAATTACATTACAAAAACAAGAAGAAGATGAACCAAAAAAATTAAAGATATGGTAAAAGACCTTAAAATTCTTCATTTTCCTTTTGATGATGAATTATTCAGTTTACAAACAGACGCTTCGGATAATTTTTAGGTAGGAGTATTAATTGCAAAAAAAATGAAATAATATCTTATGCATCTAGTAAGTTTGATAAGACTAAATCAAATATGCTACATATGATAAAGAATTACTTGTTATAAAATTAGCAATTAAAAGCTTGAAATTTTATTTATTACATAGACATTTTGTTATTGAAACAGATAATAATCTGTTTCCTAGTTATTAAAAAAGAGAATATAAAGAATCCAGAAAATTACCTTAGAAGAATTAGAATAGGAATGTATTTAATAATATATAATTATGATGTTTAATATATTCCTAGCTACACCTAATTTTACAGCCGATTATCTTACTAGGTCTTAATCTATGGACAAAATTGATATTATTACAGAAGAAATGAAAAGATAACAAGCTTTTCAACAAGTTACATTGCCAATAAAGGCAAACAAGTCTCCATAGAAAATTCAATATCAGATAAAAAGCAAATCACCATCAAAACATCTACATCAGCAAAAGGAAAGGAAATTATCAAACAGACAACTCTAACTTTCCAAAAAAAAAATTGGTGCAAATGAATAAACGGGTTCAAAACGACGAAGAGGTTTTTACTCCTATGGGAGTACAACAAAAAACTTATGCTAAAACAATTTTAAATGAATGGCACAATATGCAAATGAAAGGAGGAGACCTGGATGTATATGATAAGTTCAATGGCTGTTTCAAAGCTGTTCAATCACGAGATCAAAAGGCAACAAATTTTTGGCTTTCCCAACTTGAGAAATCATTTTGGGACATCAAACAATACGGAACCAATATGGATAAAACTATTCATGACATAAAAAACAGGTATACAAACTTTTCAATTTTGTGATATAACAAGAAGCAAAGCGCTTGATGCAAAAGAAGTAGAATTATTCAACGGTGCATCTTTTAAAGAAAAGGAATTAAAAAAAATAATGTCTCGAATAGAGACAAATGACCTTTTGAATTTAAGAATTCAAGATTTTCTTGAATTACTTAAACTGTGCCAGACTGAAAATAAAAAAAACACAACAAATGAATGCCGGAGAAAAAGTTCAAGAAATGATCTCTTTATACCAACAACAAATTATTGGTGAAAGCCAATTACTTTTGTTTTTTAACAAACTTGAAGATACGGAGATTACTAAGCTCATTGAAAAAGAGCATCTAAATAAAAACAAAAATGGAAGACCAAGGATTTTAGTATGTTTCAATGACATTCCCAAATATAAAGAACATACCCAAAAGGGTTTGGTAAATGAAAATATGTAAATACAAATTGTCCAGAAGACTTTTTAGACTACATCTCCGAAATCTGCAAGATAAAAGTTCTTGAGCATGCAAATAAATTTCAAAATTATTTTTATTTAGAATTTGGAGCATTTGGGAAAAAAGACAATATATTCATTTTTATCCATCAGTCCAAATTCGGGAACTTCACAAGGTCACTGAGTCACCTCAGCACGAATTCGAAATATTTGATAAAATGAAATTCTCAAAGAAAAAATAAAGACATTAGGCTGGGGATGAATTTTTTACTAAAGCAATTAACATTGGAATTTGATGTTCTATTCATGAGGACAAGACAATCTTACTATATGACTTTCTTTCTCAATATGAAAGTTATACTAACAAGTTGACAATGGTCAAAAGTTTTTTGGAGTGTCTTAAAATTGGACCGGTCGGAACTCAATGCCAAGAAGAATATTTTGTTTTAGAAGGACAAAGAGAAGAATACTTCCAATGGTAGATGGGAGGAAACGACACTCTTACTGAAGAAGAAATCGTAGCCCTTGAAAATGAAATTGGAGAATAGATGCCTATAATGTCTTCAGCAAATAGTTACCTATATATTACACCTCATTACTCTAAAAAAATTTCAACCAACAGTTCTTAGCATTTTCTACTGAAAAGAATTCAACACCTCATAGCCTAAGCTCCACTCACAACAACCTACTTGTCCCTATCCTTACCAAATCAACACTCTATGCAAGAAAGAAAAGCAAGAATCTCCAACTATAAAAGGAGGGGTTTAGTACTGGAAGAAGGGTAGAGAAAAATTCCATAAAAATATTTTGTGTGTAATAAGAGATTAATTTTGAGTTTGTATTATAAAGAAGTATGAGTGCTATTATGAAGAGTGTAATGCTTTTATATCTATGAAATAATAAATGTGCTTTTAGATATAAATCTCGTGTAAAATCATTGCTTTTGATAATATTTTCCTCTCGAAAAATCTAAAAATAAAATAAAAAACACTGTAGCAATCTGGCCATTCGAAGCCTTTTAAACTGCATATTTTTGAACTTGAATATCAAGCACAATTCTGAACTGAAAACTTTGGACATTTGGACCAAAATCGATTGAACAAAATTTGGACTTTTAGATATATCAGAAACAAGTACATTAGAGCAGGATTAGAGTAGTTCTAGCATTACTTGCATCTCTTGGTATCAGAGCCACCATCATGTACTTTTGCTTTTTCAATTGTGTTTCTAATATGGTAGCTTAAAATTTTACCTGGGGCAAGATTCTTTTGTGTTTTCTAAAGAAATTTTATCAATTATGTCATTATTTTCTTGGTTATTACGCATGGAGTAGGAAACAAACCAATGTCGTGCTCTAATTTTGTGAAGCAACGGTATAAGCTAGTGGTTGTAGATTCGAAGTTTAACCATACCAGAAAACCACATTTAGCATAAGAGATGTAGGTAATGATAAACCTGCTCCAATCCTGCCCCAATGAACTTGTTTCCGATACGTCTAAAAGTCCAAATTCAGTTCAATCGGTTTTGGTACAAATGTCCAAAGTTTTCAGTTCAGGTTTCATGTTTAAAAGGCTCTAATACCAAGAGATGCAGGTAATGCTAGAACTTCTCCAATCTTGCTCCAATTAACTTGTTTCTAATATGTCTAAAAGTCCAAATTCAGTTCGATCGGTTTGGTTCAAAATAACCAAAGTTTTCAGTTCAGAATTGTGCCAGATGTTCAAGTTCAGAAATATACAATTTAAAAGGCTTCGAATGGCCAGATTACTATAGTGTTTTTTATTTTATTTTTGGATTTTTTGAGAGGAAAATATTATCAGAAGCAAGGATGTTACACGAGATTTATATCTAAACATACATTTATTCTTTCATAGATATACAAACATTACACTCTTCATAATAACACTCATACTTCTCAATAATACAAACTCAAAATCAATCTCTTATTACATACATATAATATCTTTATGGAATTTTTATCTCTTCCATACCTAGGAATGTTATGAATTAATCCATAGTATCCTAATGGAATTTTTATTATTAAGTCCAAAAAAACCTCTGTTGTACAATATCTTTTTAGATGATTACTTCTCTCTTCATATAATGTATAACCTAGAGAGTTTATTTTTTCCTTTTTGGGAGAATTGCATAATTGTTTAATGGTATGATTTTAATATGATTATTTGTTTGATTATTTTTATCATATTAGTTTTAAATTTTTTGAATGATGAGTTAATTATCTCATCTTTTGAATTATTTACTTCAGAATTATTTGATATTTCTTAATAAATTGATTCAATTTCATAAATTGAGGAATTATCTTCACTTGTTATATCTTCGATGGTACCAACATCTATACCATATTCTTCTACGTCAATTAAGATTATATTTGTTATATTTGTTGGACATCCGTTAGCATAATGTCCTTCTTTATTACATTTAAAACTTTTACAACCCTTTTTAAGTTTCTTTTTAATAAATTTCTTTTTATAGAATTTATTTTCTTTCTTTTTATATTCTAGTTTCCATTTCTTTCTTATTATCCTAAATTTTGGTTTCTTTTTTGTTTAGAATATTTGGGTTTATATTTCTTTCCATATTCTGGAGGGGAACCAAATCTTATAATTATATCTTCTGCATATTTAGAACAACAAGAAAATCCAAGTTTATAATTTTTTATTTTCTTCATTTGTTTGTAAGCTTTTGCTTTTTCACAAACTTTTTCCATAGTTTCCTTGCAAGCTTTTTTTATTAAACTATACTATGGTTATCATCTACCTAGGAACCTCTAAGGATATCATATCTTTCTTTTATAATATTATCCCATGGGTAAGGAATTTGTGTGAAAAATGCATTTAACCAAAAAAAAATTCATTAGTAGTTAGACTATATATTAGTCTTATTTATTTGGCAGTAAATTCTTCTAACATGCAAATATCACATAACTGTATCTTTAGTATTTGTTTCTCACATTTTTCATCTTTTGTTAGTATTTCACCAGTAAAGTTTGCTAACAGTAATTTTTATAAGCATGTAAGGGCTTCTTGCTTCGACCCTTCATTTTTTACATGCTGTAAATATTTTGGATTAATTTTTTTCAATAATTCTTAGCCATGCTATGGCATCCCCTGTCCAATAACTTGTTGCATAATGTAAAGATTCAACAGTATTCATTACTGGTGGTAATAGATATATTACTCCTCCCATATGTTTAACCATGTACTGACATATATTTTAATTTTCCTATATGGGATTCTATTTATATTAAATGTTAAATTATGATCTGCAAAGGAATGATCTTTATAAAAATATTTCAATTTTCATCATGAAGAATGATATCTAATCCAATCGTCCTTTGTACCATGACTAAGAATTTTCAAGTAAGGATGAGTTCAAGCTCCTTCATAATTATTATTATAAACACTTTCTTCATGGTCAGACATTTCAACATCTCTTTGAAGTGGCCGAGCATTATTAGTGGCATATTTACCGTTGGTTGAAATTCAGGAGTTGTTAAAGCTAAAGAACTTTCCATTTCATTAGCATTAATTTTATAATTATCTTCTTTTGATTCATCGGAATCCTTTGACTTAACTAATTATGTGACGACCCACATATCCACCAAATTCAAGTTGACAATAAACCACACATGTTTAACTCAAATTGAACAAAAAGACGGATAGTTATGGGAAAGAACGAAGAAAGAAGAAGGGAAAAGATGAAGAAGAGATAACGAAAACTAAAACAACACAGAATCTCATAGTCGCAGCGGAACAGTATATAATATAATATCAATGATCTTTACAAAGAGAAACTATAATATACATACATCCATCAGAGTACAACAACAAATCACAATCATCAGCCTGAACAGTTATAACAACATGTCCTCACAAAAGCTAATAATTTCAGCAACAATAATGTGAAAAAATAAAAAATATGGGAATACATCATGAAGACCTTCAGCTCGTTTCCTGTGCTTCGATGCATCTAAAGCAATCTGTAAATATGCTCGGCCTGACCCAACCATTATAATAAAATAACACCTGAGTCAGTCTGGTAAACCAGTGTGAGAAAAACATACCCAACTGGATTTTAAAGTTACCAAACTCTTTTAAAATAAAAGTATCTCATATGACCATGCCACATATAAACACGGACGGATTTTCACCTTATGAAAACAAAACCATTTCATTTGAAATTCTCTGATATTATAATAGTGGCTAAGATAAAAATACATATTAATCATAGCCGAAATTGTTACATTAATTAAATTCCAATGCAATAGGTATACTACTAAAACCGAAAAGGCACTTATTGGAAAATGGATTCCACACAATGACTAGGCTACTGGGGTACCGCCTATCACGGTGAATCTCTAGATAAAATAATACGGAGGACCTCGCCAAGATCCCCTACCAACACAGGACTGGCCTACCACTTTACTAGTAGTACCGAATATGATCACCCTTTCGTTAATGGGCCCCGAAGCATACAAATGAGAGATAATGTTTACTCTAGATAGGGATGATCATACCCTACTTGGGAGCAACTCACTTTGTCATGCTGCATCTCGCCTGTTTTAGTCATTCCCGATTGATGAGGCTTGAGGCTACATTTTACCTTTTATATAGCACTTCCCACTTGGAATGCTAACACTGCCTTCCAAGTAATAATGCAATGCCTTCATTCACCCATACAAGTTCGTTCTGGGACTGAACGAAACGCTTGAGAGCTCCATCTTCAATTCCATTATCTTCAAGATGTCTTCACTTTGAAATGTTTGAGTTGGATCGAAGTAGTTTTCGAATAACATATCTGATCCCGGTCTCTTCGAAACAACGTTCGATAGTTCCCGGTAAACTCAACCCCGGTTCTTTAGGAAATAAACAGTCAAAGATAAGAGTGGAGATCACCACCTAACCATTAGTGGATAGGTTTCCTTATCATTTGTCCTAGCAGAATAAAACAAGATTTATATGCATAGTACAGCATCATCGGAGATGACTATGCCATATAACTCACGTGTTTCTCCTAGATATTTTCAAAGTTACGCTTTGGGTCCAAATTTAATAGTCGGTTATTTAACTATCAAATTAAAAAAATCCAACAAGAGATCAAATTACCAAAGGAAGCAACACTAGTTAAGCACCAAGCGACACTAAGCCTCTTTAATTAATCTTTTCATTAAATTTTAAAATAGCTTCCTAATATATATCTCAACGGTATAGGTTTATTCACAGAACGAAGGAAGATTTCTTTTCCACACATCCTAGAACAATTTATAAATTCCTTTATAAATCTCTAAACCCGTTTATAACACCATTCATAAATCTCTGAAATTATTTATAAAACTTCCTTTTATACATTTTTGAAATCATTTATAAATCCATAAAACCATTTATAAACTACTTTCAGAAGTTTATAAACCCATTTCTAAAACTCTTTTATAAATATTTATGACCTTTTATAAAACTCTTTTTACCCTTTAACTAATCTTCCTTTAAATTTTACAAACCATGTTATAAGATTTCTCTTATAAACCCACATATGTTTATAAAACCCTATTTATAAATCTCGAAAACATTTATAAATAAATTCTAATCATTTACTTTAAACACTATTATATAATAATAAACATTATAAATAAATAATAATTTACTTCAAAACATCTTAAAAATAATAATTTCAAAACATTCTTAATAAAACAATAATAATTTATCTTCAACATTATTATAAATAATAATAATAATTAATATCCAAAACTTTATTGATAAATAATTATATTTAATTTCAAAACCATATTAATAATCTAAATAATTAACTTTTCGAAATATTAAAATATTGATAAACAACTTTAAAACAATATTAATATATATAAACAACCTTTAAAACATAATTATACTTCCTCAATAAAAATTCATACTTAAATTTTAACATAATCATTTTCATATTTATAAAACTACACTTATAAATCTCCTCCTATTTTATAACATATCGTTTAACATCTCCAAATCTATCCTCGCTTTCAATTTCCAAAATAGAATCTAATATTTTTCTAAACAACATCCCACATCTTATTATAAGTCTACCATTGTGATTTATTTCCCAGTTTATCCAATGATAAAAGTTTCCCTTTATTTATAAACACCGTTTATAAATCTATGCTTCTATAAATAAGAATACAATTTTATAAGTCTTCACTTTAGTTGTAAAATGTCACTTTTAGACATTATCACATTTATTACTTCCACATTTATATTTAAACCTTAATATATGTGAGTGTGGTATCACTTTATATAAAATAGTTAATAAATATTTATACATAATACTTCTATCTTCTTTTTAAAATATTTCATAACTATTAATTTATAATATCTAAAAGTCATACTTTTTATTTTAGAATAACTCCTTCTTTAAATAAACTTCAAGAATAAAATTTAATATATATAAATTTTAGAAATAACTTAAAAATCCTTTTAAAAACTATATCTTCATTTTATAGCATTTCAAACTATTAGAAATATGGTCTAGTGTTAGCATAGCACTAAATAGGGAAAAATCATCCACATCATCAAATATGGCATCCAGCACATCGTATATCAAAATATATGAAATGTAAAATCAACAGTGGGAGAAATCTAATTAGATCCCTCCAACCTGTCCCCCTGCATTACATATAGTATATAATCATGAAATATAAATCAACTGCTTCGAGGCGTGATCGTATATAAAGGTTCATCTGCTCTTACACAGGAATGTAATAGGGTTTCATTCGCTCCAGGGTCGGGAATATATCCAAACCAACTGATAAAACAGTAAATCATCCAAACATCCAATCAACAATTTTTGTCAACTATATAATATTTCTACTTAACTAAAAAGGTGAGTTTTACTCACCATCAGTTGTCGCATATCTACACAATTCAAGCTGACAATAAACCACACTTGTCCAATCCAAATTGAATGGAAAGACGGATAGTTATGGCAAAGAAAGAAGAAAGAAGAAGGGAAAAGAAGAAGAAGAGAAAAAGAAAACTGAAAACAACACAGAATCTCACAGTCAGAGTGGAACAATATATAATATAATATCAATGATTTTTACAAAGAGAAACTATAATATACATACATCCATCCGAGTACAACAAAAATTCACAATCATCAGCTTGAACAGTTATAACAACCTGTCCTAAAAAATGCTGATAATTTCAACAACAATGCTACGGAAAAATAAACAAATATGGGAATACGTCATGAAGCCTCCAGCTCGTCTCCTGAGCTCCAATGATCCAAAGCAATCTGTAAATATTCCCGGTCTAACCCGAGCATTATAATAAAATAACACCCGAGTCAGTCTGGTAAACCAACATGATAAAAACACACCCAACTAGATTTTAAATTTATCAAAATCTTTTATAATAGAAGTATCTCGTAAGACCATGTAGCACATAAACACGGATGGATTTTTACCTTACGATAACAAAATCATTTCATTTGAAATTCTCTGATATTATAATAGTGTCTAAGATACAACTACTTATTAATCATTGCCGAAATTGTTACATTAATTAAATTCTAGCATAATAGGTATACAACTAAAACCGTAAAGGCACTTATTGGAAAATGGATTTCACACAATGACTAGGCTGTTGAGGTACCGCCCGTCACGGTGCATCTCTAGATAAAATAACATCGAGGACCTCGCTAGGATCCCCTGCCAACACAGACCGGCTACCACTTGACTAGTAGTATCGAATATGTGATGACCCACAATTCCGTACCCTTTGAGCCGACAATAAACCGCACATGTCCAACCCAAATTGCATGGAAGAATGGATTATCAAGGGTGAAAAAGAAAAACAAGACAAAACAGAATCTCACACGAATGGAAAATATATAATATTGGAAAATATCTTTACAGTAGAAAACTTTTTAAAATACCTATATCTGGGTCTAACCTAAATTCAACTTGGACAGTTATAAACATTTGTCCTTATAGTTACTAACAAACATCAAACAAAAACAACAAACAAATAGCAGTGGGTAATAGAATACGTTCGTACGTAGACGAATATCTCCAGCTCTCCTCTGGAAACTCCAACCGTCTTCACTAAACCTAAAACTACTCGAATCTGACCCGAGTAGTTTCAGGTTTAGTGAAGACGGTTAGAGTTTCCAAAGGAGAGCTAGAGATATTCATCTATGTACAGATGTATTCTATTATCTGCTGCTATCTGTTTGTTGTTTTTGTTTGATGTTTGTTAGCAATTGTAAGGACAGATGTTCATAACTGTCTAAGCTGAATTTAGGTTAGACTCTGATATATGTATTTTAAAAAGTTTTCCGCTATAAAGATATTGTTCAATATTATATATTATTCCATTCATGTGAGATCCTATTCTGTCTTATTTTTCTTTTTCACCCTTGATAATCCATTCTTCAGTGAAATTTGGGTTGGATATGTTCGATTTATTGTCGGCTCAAAGGGTACGGAATTGTGGGTCATCACTTTTGGTATCGGAGCTTTTGGTTTAGTGAACCCAAAGCCTGATAGGGGTAAGTCTCATCAGAGATAGGATTAGTAATATCCTAGGATGAGTAACTCATTAAAGATAGGGTTAGTAACACCCTAAAATGAGTTATGAGAGTATTATATATAAGCGCGAATTTGTTAGTGTTATATATAAAAATGATTTGGTTTTAAAAAAAGTTGGTAAATGAAATAATTTTACCTTAGGTTTATATTTTAAATATTAAAGGGAATATTATTATTTTTGGGTTAGAAATTAAGGATTGTTTGTAATTTAGCTTAGTTAAACTAAAATATGAATATCTTGTGATTAGAATTGCACAATTTGACTATAAGATATTCCATATAGAATCAATTAGTTAAAAGCTAGAATTTAGAACTTTAATCATATACCCCTAGACATTTGGTTATTAAAGAAATAATGATTTAATGATCATTAAAATTGATTGATTTAAAAGCTAAGTACAAATATCTTGTGAAGTAAAAATTCATGATTTGACTATAAGATATTTGATGATAATATTGAAGCTAGAAGTTGTAATTAGAGGAAGCAAAAAGAAAATGCACACATAGAAAAATTCTTATCAACAAGATAGAAAAAGATAAGCCTAAATTGAGACTTTAGGTAAATATAATATAAAAGGGTAAGTTCTAAAACTTATATAGTAGATAAGATAATTTGAAATTTAGACACTTTGATAAGGTTAGAATCAAAGTGAAATTTAGGAATAAGAGATATAAGAAATATCATCTGTAACAACCTGAAATTTAGCCCATAATAATTAATCCGTTAATTAATTAAATAATAAAATAACTTTGTGAAATTATCGGAATTGAGCCATGAGAGTTGCACCATTGTGTCCGTGGTAATTTTCTGGTCAATTTCCATATTTAGAACATCAGAAACCAAGCTAATACGAACAAGATAGGAACTAAACAAAATAAGCAGAAATAAACAGGAAAAAAATATGGCAGGTCGACCTGGGCACTAGGCGGTCGACAGCCTGCTCGACCCGGTTGCTATTTTGGCGGCGAACGAACAATCGTTCGTTCGTTCGTATGATGGCACGATTTTTTTAACCGACTGATATGTTTTGCATTCTTTTGCCCAATTCGGTCCATCTATTTTTGCATCCGATGGCTCCTATTCAGCCCATGACATGGATGCATCCTATTCAATCTAAAAATCCAACGGTCCGAGATCCACATCTACCCCTATAAATAGACCCCTAGACCTAACACTTTTTCTCATTCTAGGTTTTCTCCAATTGGGTTCGCCTTTCTAGGAAGGACCCTAAATGGAATAATTTTTCCAAAGGAGAAAATCGTTATAAATTAAATTATTTACAACTCCAAGTGGATCCAGGAAGACCAAAGGAAGAGCTTAGGACTAGAGGTGAGTGATTGTAATTATTTTAAGATTCCTTTAAGTAATTTAAAATAATAGGGTTTCCAGTAGTTGTAGTTTTACTATGATTTTGGAATTGCCTTTTTATCAGTTTTAGATCTATTTTTCAGTCTATTCCCTTTTAGTTATTCTTTTTCAGTTAACTGTAATTTATTACTGTTAAACATAGCTTTTTATTTATTTACAGTTTATTTATAGTATTAAAGTTTATTAACTGTTATTTATTTCTTATTTATATCTTTTTCGGCGTTTTGGATTTTATGCAAGCGCCTATTCTCTTCTTCCTCATTTTCTTCGCGTATGGATTAGAATAAATTAAACGCGAATATGGAATATATAAGTAAGAATATTTGATGCAGCAGTGGATTACTGAAATGGATGAATCTGTGAAAGTAGCAATTGATGAAATAGAAGATACCGAATGGCCCAAATCCATTGATTGAAGATATCGAATTCTAGCTATCCAAAACACGTTGATCGCGCACGATACCGTGTTTAAAGATCTACGATTCTTCGACATTGATCTAGCGCACTAGATTCCGTGAATCGGCTTCAGCAGTCGTTGATTCGAGCGCACTCGAATAACCGAAAGTGGAGATAGGAGATTACACTCAACTACCAATTTGAGAAAGAGGCACAAAGCACTCAAACAAAAGTTTTATTCAAAATCAACTTACTCTTACAAATGACACCACCCGCCTATTTATAGGCTTACAACTCAACACAACACAAATTTGTACAACACATAAGTCGTTCACGACCTAACAACCCTTCGACCTAAAACATACGCGACCTACGACTTATATACAAAGCGACATAAAAAACATGTTACAATGCATTATCATGACATAAGAAATACAACGTTATGACCTAAAATACAACACACACTCGGCAGTAGCGACCTAAGCTCTTCCAGCGACTTAAGTCTTACGACCTATACTTGAGCGACTTAAAAATGGATGGCAACGACCTAATCTTCACAGCAGCATAAGGTCGAACGACCTTGATTTGTTTTCCTTGTTAGGTCGTAGCTCGCCTGAGAAAGAAAGCGGCACGTGAGAGTTAGATCGTTCGCGACCTACACTTGACTTGTTTCCATTGCTATGTCGTAGCTCGCTTGAGCGACCTATCATATTAACTCTTGCGAGTGCCTTCATGCTTAGCCCGTTAACTCGCGAGCGACCTTCGTTATGTCACGAGTCTCCACTAGGTCGCAACCGACCTAAAACACGTTGCTTGTTAGCTCGCAAACAATCTTCGCTAGGTCGCGAATCTCTACTAGGTCGTAATTCCTTATCATGCGACTTGTTAGGTCGCTCTTGACTCAAGATCTGGTTAGGTCGCTCGCGACCTAACACTTCATCAATCTGGGTATCATTCTGGGCTGCATCATCCTCCCCTGGTTGGGAAAAATTCATCCTCGAATTTGCGCCCTCCTCTTCCACAACAAGCTCATCCCCATGATATGGTATAAGATGTTTAACATTAAACACGTCAGAATTGTACACATCCTCCGGCAGCTTCAATCTATAAGCGTTTTCATTGATCCGTTTCTCAGTCGTTACAGGACCAATGTTTCGAGCTTTAAGTTTATTGTATGCTCCCACTGGAAAACGATCCTTTGTTAGTACAGCATATACTAAATCTCCTTCCTTAAATTCAACGCTTCTTCGTTTCAAATCCGCAGATCTTTTATACTTTTCATTCGCTTTCTCCAATCGTTCCTGAACGATTTTATGGCATTCTGCCAATCCATCAACAAAATCAACAGCCCGTTTAACTATCCCCTTCGGTTGTGGTACTATCGTCAAATCCAACGGCCCCTTTGGTAAGCTTGAATATACAATCTGAAATGGACTGAAACCCGTACTACGGTTGATAGCATGATTATGAGCAAACTCCACTTGACATAACTTCACATCCCAACTCTTCAGATTATCTTTTACAAGACATCGCAACAAATTTCCCAGGGATCTGTTAACAACTTCAGTCTGACCATCGGACTGCGGATGGTAAGCACTACTGAAATTTAGCTTTGTTCCAACCATCTTCCACAAACTCAGCCAAAAATGACTTAGAAATCTCGTATCCCGATCAGAAACAATGGATTCCGGCAAACCATGTAAGCGATAGATCTCCCTAAAAAACAATTGTGGCACATGGACTGCATCCGCTGTCTTCTTACAAGCAATAAAATGTACCATCTTCGAAAAACGGTCCACCACAACATATATAGAATCATTTCCCCGTTGAGTCCTTGGCAAGCCCAACACGAAATCCATGCTTACATCTATCCACGGTTTTGTAGGAACAGGTAAAGGCATATACAATCCCGCATTTGTAGCTGTCCCTTTCGAAACTTGACAAACATGACATCTTTCCACAAACTTTTTAACTTCTCGCTTCATCGAGGGCCAATAGTAAGACTGAGAAATCAACTGTAAAGTTCGATCTCTGCCTACATGTCCTTCCTCATGTAACTCCTTCACAATCTTCAATCGTAGGCTACACTCTGGTATACATAATCGATTCCCTTTAAAAAGAAAACCATCCACCAACACATACTCATCAGTCTTCTCTTGATTGACTTCATCCATGATCTTAGCAAAGTAAGGATCATCAACAAATAATTCTGGAAACACTTCAAACCCTGTCACCTCAACCTTCATTGTAGTCAACACATGATTCCTTCTGCTCAATGCATCTGCCACTCGATTTGTAATTCCTGATTTATGCTTCACCACAAATGTAAATTGTTGCAAGTATGCGATCCACGAAGCATGCCTTGCCGCAATCTTGTCCTATCCCTACATATGCTTCAACGCTTCATGATCAGTATATAAAACAAATTCTTTATGAAACAAATAATGTCTCTAATGTTTCACAGCTTGCACGATAGCATAAAATTCGACATCATATGTATTATATCTCATCTTTGCTCCCGATAGCTTCTCACTGAAATATGCAATAGGTCGTCCTTTCTGACTCAACACCCCTCCAATCCCAACTTTAGATGCATCAGTATGTAACTCAAACAACAACTGAAAATCTGGCAAAACTAGAATTGGTGTTGTCGTCAAAAACTCCTTGATCTGCTCAAAAGCAACCCTTGCTTCCTCCGACCATGAAAATTGCTTCCCCTTCATACAATCAGTAACCGGTGCCATCACGCTACTGAAGTGTGGAATAAACCTTCGGTAGAATGACGCTAAACCATGAAAACTTCTAACTTCGGTTATCGTCCTGGGTTGTAGCCAATTTCTGATTGCTTCAACTTTATTCTGATCCACCTGTATACCTCCTTCCGATATAACATACCCCAAAAATAAAACACTATGCGTCATGAACACGCATTTCTTCGTTGCAGCATAAAATTGCTCCTGTCGTAGTACCATCAACACTTCTCTCAGATGTTGCAAGTGTTCTTCTGGATTCCCACTATATATCAGTATATCATCAAAATACACCACTACAAACTTCCCGATAAATGGTCTAAAGATCCGATTCATCACTCGCATAAACGTACTCGGTGCATTCGAAAGACCAAACGGCATAACCAGCCATTCGTACAACCCCTCACGTGTCTTGAACGTTGTTTTCCATTCATCCCCTGGTCTAATTCGAATTTGATGATAACCGCTTTTCAAATCAATCTTCGAAAAGATAGTAGCTCCACTAAGCTGATCCAACAAGTCATCCAATCTAGGCATAGGGAATCTATATCTCACAGTAATCTTGTTCAGTGCCCGACTATCAGTGCACATCCTCCATGTTCCATCCTTCTTCGGTACTAACAAAGCTGGCACCGCACAAGGACTTAAACTTTCCTGTACACGCCCCTGTTCAAGCAATTCTTCCACTTGCCTTCTCAACTCCTCATGTTCTTTTGGACTCATTCTGTAGTGTGGTCTATGAGGTAACACAACTCCTGGAACAAGATCAATTTGATGTTGAATGTCTCTCAACGGCTGTAACTCCGTTGGTAGCTCCTCAGGAAATACATCGTCAAACTCTCCCAGCACTGGTTTCACTTCTTCAGGGATCTCAACCACTTCCTAACTCTCACATCCAATCAACAAGAATACTTCAAGCTCCTCTTCTACCTCCTTAACAAACTCCTTCAATGATAACAAAGTTTTCAACTCTTCAATCTCCTCCAACTTGCTTTCTTTGTGTTGTCGCTTCTTAGGAATTAAAGTAATCTTTGTACCCTCAAATATGAAACTGTAACTGTTAGCACGTCCATCATGTTGCACAGCCCTATCATACTGCCATGGTCTCCCCAACAACAGATGGCATACATCCATGTCTACAACATCACACCAAATTTCATCTTTGTATTGCTTCCCAATTGAAAAATTAACACAAGCTCTTCATCCAACTTTCACCTCCCCACCCTTCCTCAACCAAGCTAACTTGTAAGGTTTAGGATGCTTCTCGGTCTTCAATGCTAATTTCTTCACAGCTTCTGTAGAGATAATATTGTCACAGCTTCCCGGATCAATAACAAACTTGCAAACCCTTCCCAATATAGTACATGTTGATTGAAAGATGTTACTCCTTAACCAGCTTGTTTCCTCCTCCTGTTTTGGTGTTAAACACGATCTCTTCATCATCAATGAATACCCTTCATCTCCCGACACATTTTCTTCCTCCTCATCATGTAGTGAATTAGAACATTCAGCTTCTACCTCATCTTCCTCTGCCTCGGCAATCATCGTTCGCTTCTTTGGCTTCGTACATTCATTGCTTTTGTGACCCATCTCCTGACAATTGAAACATTTGATACCACTATTGATTCTGGTCTTAGCAACTTCATTAACAACTGGTTTCGCACCAGCCTTCGAAACATTCGCATTGCTGCTAGCCCCTTTCGTTGGATTGTTAGAATTTGTAAACACACCACCACCTCTCCTTCCTTGTTTCTCCCCAGCGATAGCTTTTTGATGCGCTTCAGCGACAGATTTGGGATCAAACATATTCACCATATCTTGAATCTGCATTCTCAACCCTACAACAAATCTAGCTGTTAACTGCTCTTCCGTCTCCATGATATCATTCCTCGCAATCAGCTGATAGAACTCATCCACATAATCATTCACAGACTTTGTTCCATCCTCTCCCGTGTTAGTTTAGTTTGCTGCCACCATGCCATAGCTCTTCCTTTCAAACGAGTAGCAACCAACTTCACTCTTCAATGCTCGGGAACTTCCTTAAAGTCAAAAATCTCCTCAACATTAGACAACCAATCCAAAAACTCTTCAGCCACCATTCCACCCTTGAATTCTGGAATTTCAGTTTTCATCCCCGATTCCCATCGTCGATCATCTTCAACATCCCGATATGCATTCCGAATTTGGTCTCGATCTTGATAATGAATATTACTTCTGTCACTCTCTTCATCATAATCACATGTATTTCTATATCGATCTCGACCATCAACATCTCTTCGATCACGCATGTCTCTTCTACTTTGTCTGTCATCATCATGATATGGTTCATGTGCAAACTCACGTGGAGTTCTTCTCTCTTCATCTCTATACCCATGATGTTCTCTTCTCAATGAAACTGATGATTCTCTTCTTCCTCGATCAGATTGTGGCGACACCCTCCTCGCTTCCGTAACCGATGGTGAAACTCTTTTTCCTCCATGGTTCGAGATTGGCGACCTTCTTCTTTGACCTTGGTTCATGTCCATCATCAATTTCTCTAACCTCCCAATACCTTCATCTAACTTCTCATTGAATTTGTTGCTAATTCTTTGTTCCATCTGTTCGGCATCCTCTCGCTTATACAAATCTTCAACATTTTGATGACGATTAGCTCTTCTCGGCGGCATGGTTGATTCTTCAAACAAAGTTAACTCTTGGCTTGAACTTTAGAAATGATGCACGGCTTCAAACTCTTCAAACTCTTTGATAAGAATTGGCTCCAAGACTCGGCTTAGCTATGATTGGCTAAGTCTTGCTCCGATACCAAATGATGCAGCAGCGGATTACTGAAATGGATGAATCTGTGGAAGTAGCAATCGATGAAATAAAAGATACCGAATGGCCCAAATCCGTTGATCGAAGATACCGGATTCTAGCTATCCCAAACACGTTGATCGCGCACGATACAGTGTTTAAAGATCTACGATTCTTCGACGTTGATCTAGCGCACTAGATTCCGTGAATCGGCTTCAGCATTCGTTGATTCGAGCGCACTCGAATAACCGAAAGTGAAGATATGAGATTACACTCAACTACCAATTTGAGAAAGAGGCACAAAGCACTCAAACAAAAGTTTTATTCAAAATCAACTTACTCTTACAAATGACACCACCCGCCTATTTATAGGCTTACAACTCAACACAACACAAATTTGTACAACACATAAGTCGGTCACAACCTAACAACCCTTTGACCTAAAACATACGCGACCTACGACTTATATACAAAGCGACATAAAAAACATGTTAAAACGCATTACCACGACATAAGAAATACAACGTTACGACCTAATATACAACACACACTCGGCAGTAGCGACCTATGCTCTTCCAGCGACTTAAGTCTTGCGACCTATACTTGAGCGACTTAAAAATGGATGGCAGCGACCTAATCTTCACAGCAGCATAAGGTCGAACGACCTTGATTTGTTTTCCTTATTAGGTCGTAGCTCGCCTGAGAAAGAAAGCGGCACGTGAGAGTTAGATCGTTCGCGACCTACACTTGACTTGTTTCCATTGCTATGTATTAGCTCGCTTGAGCGACCTATCATATTAACTCGCGCGAGTGCCTTCATGCTTAGCCCGTTAAATCGCGAGCGACCTTCGTTATGTCGCGAGTCTCCACTAGGTCACAACCGACCTAAAACACGTTGCTTGTTAGCTCGCAAACAATCTTCGCTAGGTCGCGAATCTCTACTAGGTCGTAATTCCTTATCATGCGACTTGTTAGGTCGCTCTTGACTCAAGATCTGGTTAGGTCGCTCGCGACCTAACACTTCATCAATCTGGGTAATTCTGGGTTGCATCAATATTGAATGAAGAACAATAAGATGTAAATTATGAAGACTGTAATAAATAATGGAATTGGACTGTAATATAAATGGAATTGGACTGAAATTATGCCTAATTATGATTAGAATTGGACTAATTAATTGGCTTAGTTATAATGTAGAATTATAACTAAAAAGAGTATAATATGAAAGAAGCTTATTTTCACACTTAGACCTTGGGTTAAGTAATAAGCATGATTATAACGTAGGTTATAATAAGAAATAGGACAGAATGAGGCTTATTTTAAGACTTAGGATAAATTAATAAGCAAAGATAGTAGGGATAAATTGTAAAGGCTTATTTCAAATAATTTATCTATGTTAATAAGCAAAGATGAAAGTAGGACCTGTACCAAATAACATTCCCTATTAGACAAAACGGTGGTCCCACATTAGCCTGAAGTGAGACGATGGCACGCTTATGCTAAGAATGGTAGTAATTGGTCAAATAGAAGTCCAAATCACGAGAGATTTGGATAAGGGGCGCAACTAGATATTGTTTGGATGACGAGCCAGTACTAATAGCATTTCTCCTATTTTCTATGGACACATGGTGATCTCACATTAGCTTGAAGTGAGATGAGGGGCATGCTTATGCTGGAGTTCAAGGTAATAAGAAGACCCAATAGGTGGAGCAAAAGGTAGGCATGGTGGCAGTTACGCCAGCGACTTCCATTCGGGTGCTCAGTAATCGCTATGAGTTCCAAGCGCTTAGTATAGGTGTCTTTCGTAGACACCATTGCCTTCTGTGTAGGGAGCTATATATGTCGTCCAGATCCACAGTGAGTACTCTGTGCATGTTTCGTAGATACCATTGGCTGCTGTGTAGGGAGTTATATAGCGTCTGGTCCGCAGCAAGGTCTATGGAGTAGCAAGCCGATCAAAAAAGGGTAAAATTTGGGTTACATCATAATTACAAGATTAGAAATTCAGCTTAATCAAAGCAGAAATCAAGGACAAGTGCAAGCAATCGAAGTTAACCTATCTTATAAATTAAGAAATATTTAATCATACTTATTTCCAGTTTTTTACTTTCCTATTTCCTTTATTATCCTTACTTATGCTAGAACTATTGTAGAGTCTATTACTTTTATCTTGCTTATAGGCTCTAGTAATTACTATCATTCACCAGACTTTTAGTCTGACCCACTTCTCTATTTTCCCCTTTCCCCCTTAGGAAATCAAGGGAGAAGTCAGTAAATTGCTATTGCTTGGAGCTTTCTTGGAGGAGATTTCTACTATGTATTTCTTTTATTTTCAGCTTTTGTTCTTTTTATATATTGGCCTATTATGAGGGAATTATGTACTCTGATTTTTGAGACTAGGAGTTTTTATTTCATGAGACATATTGGATTTTTAGACATGTATGTGGTATTTGACTTATTTATGAAGCAATATGAAGTTTTCTTTTAATTAAGTTATTATTTTAAGTTTCCGCTGTTTTTATATATTTTTGTCTTGAGAATCTTAATCTCTGTTAGTTTTAGTTATAACTACAATGCACCACGCCTTTTAATGTGTCATTTTGGGTATATTAAGGGGTGTGGTGTGTTTCACTTGGTATTAGAGCCTAAGGTTACAGGATTCCTAAAAATTTATTTTAAAAGTAAAATATTTTCCAAAATAACTGGTTTTAAAAGTATTTTCTAGAAAAGAACTCTTAGAAATAGTTTTTAAGTATAAAAGAGTTTTTATAAAAATCCCCTCAAAGTTCAGTTCAACCTTCTTTCGATTCTTTCAAGACTATGTTTCCTTTTCTTTGCATAGTATGGCTAACTGGTTCCGTAGAGCTACGGTACCAGAGGTGCAAGGGCAAGCGCCCAATACAACACCGGTAGGTGGAAATTCCTTTAATCCACCTACACTAGCCGATTTTTCTAAGCTATGCAAGGACTTCACTAGCATAGGGGGCGGAACATTTTCTGGCATTAAGGATTTCAAGGAGACACAGGCTAGGTTGGAAGATATGGAGCGAAAGTTTTGGCGGTTAGGCTTAGAGGACCGACAACGAATTCAACCTACTTATTGGAAGCTAAAGGGAGAACTTAAGGAGGTTCCTACAAGCTCTAAGAAACAGTGGTGGAAGGACAAGAAGGATAAGAGGAAAGAAAGGGGACCTCAGAAGCGAATCGAGAAAAATGGGGAATGTAAGCGCTATAGAATGAATGGTCATTATGCAAAAGACTGTAAGAAGGCAAGAATGGAGGGAAGGTGTTTCAATTGTGGACAGCTTGGTCACTTTAGTATGTTTTGTCCTCAAAAGATGGGGCAGGGAGCGAGTGCACCTGCAGCGCAGATTCAGACTTTGGATGCAACACCTTCCCGCAGCGGACCGGATCGAGGTAGGAAAATTTGGTTTCTATTTCTGATTTTCCCATTTAGACTCTTTTCGATCCTAGAGCATCACACTCTTTCATCTCTAGTTCTTTGGTAGATTGTTTGCACTTAGACATCTCTTTAGTAGTATACCCTATTGTTGTTTCAAACCCTATGGGAGGATCGACACTCTTGTCTATGGTTTGTAGGGGTTTAAAAATTTATATCCTAGGCATAGAATTTGACTATGACGCCTATATTTTGGGATTTTCGGGGTATGGGATGATTTTAGGAATAAATTGGCTATCCACATATGGAGCTATATTATACTGCGAGAGGAGAGTTGTTAGATTAGAGACTTGCAGCGGTAGGACTCTCGAGGTATCTTGCGACCCACAAGGGTCAGTCATGTTGAGTTTTCTTTATTCCCTCGATTCATCTTCGTCATAGTTGCGTTCGGTTCCTGTCATCAGAGATTTTGCAGACGTCTTTGAGGAGGCTAGGGGACTACTCCCTAAGAGAGAGATTGACTTCAGGATTTATTTGACCGAGAACACTAAGCCAGTAGTGTTACCTGTGAGGCACATGGCACCTAGGGAGAGGAAAGAATTGAGCAAGCAGATTCGTAAGATTTTGGAGAAGGGATTCATAAGAAGGAGCATATTAGAGTGGGGAGCACCAGTCGTCTTCGCCACTAAGGCGGATGGTTTTCTCCGACTCTGCGTGGATTATAGAGAATTAAATAAGCTTACCAAGAAGAACCGATATCCACTCCCTAGGATTGATGATCTTTTTGACCAATTAGTAGGCTCTTCAGTTTTCTCTCAGCTTGATTTAGTCATGGGATTCTATCAGCTTAGGGTGGCGGAGGACATTATAGATAAGACTGTGTTTAGGACACCAGATGGATTTTTCAAGTGGTTGGTTATGCCTTTTGGGCTAACCAATGCTCCTGCCTATTTCGTTGATTTGATGAGCCGCGTCTTTAGGGATGTCCTAAATAAGTTTGAGGTAGTATTTTTGGATGATATGCTGGTATTTTCCAAGAATATGGAGGAGCATGTTGTTCATTTGGAAGAGGTTCTTAGCACACTTCATAGTTAGGAATGGCAATGGGGCGGGTTGGGGTGGGTTTTTAGTGCCCCATACCCGTCCCGGATTTTTTAGACCTTGCCCCAGACCCGCCCCGTAGACCCGGTGCGGGTCTGGAATTTTGCCCTGTACCCGGGACCCGTACGGGTCAGGGTAGACCTGACCCGCCCCAAGACCCGATGAGTCTCTATGTATTGATTCAAAATTGCGTACGGTGTACCAACGTACATATATTTATTTGTTTATACTCATTATCACCAAATAATACATGAAATATAAATAACAATGTGTCTAAGGGAAGTTAATAAAAATGATGTCTACAATAACAATTCAGAAAATATATACATATGTTATTGTATAATTATCAATGACGCAACTTAATACTTTAATTTTTTCTATAGATTATTGATTGGAACATTTTAATATCCATGCTAGAATCACTTATATCTAAGAAGATTAATAAATCATTATAGTAATAAAGCAGTTTAATGAGATGTTAGTAGTGCGGGTCGGGTTGGGGCGGGTCAGCCGAGCCCCGACCCGACCCTAGACCCGGAGCAATCAAGAACGGGTCACGAGTCTACCCGCCCCAATGACCCAATGGGGCGGGTCTGGACGGGCCAAAACAGGGGCGGGTCGATCGGGTTTGGACCCTAGACCCGCCCCATTGCCATCCCTATTCATAGTCATCATTTGAGAGCTAAGTTTTCAAAGTGTTATTTTTGGAGAGAGGAAGTTTGTTTCTTGGGGCACGTAGTTTCGAAGGAAGGTTTGGCTGTTGACCCCGCCAAGGTTATTGCAGTGCAAGATTGGAAGGCCCCCAAGAACGTTACTGACGTTAGGAGCTTCCTAGGATTGGCTGGCTACTATAGGAAGTTCATTAGAAATTTTGCCATGATTTTGGCACCACTCACACGCCTTACTAAGAAGAATAAAGCTTTCATGTGGGACATGGATTGTGAGGATTCCTTCACGAAGCTTAAGAGAGCCCTTACCAGTGCACCAGTGTTAGTTTTACCCGATGGAGCTAAGCCTTTCACTATATGCACTAATGCATGCGGGACGGGTCTAGGAGTGGTGTTGATGCAAGAAGGGAGAGTAGTGTGTTATGGTAGTAGGCAGTTGAGGACGCATGAGAAGAACTACCATACCCACGATTTGGAGTTGGCTGCCATAGTTTTTGCACTCAAGTCTTGGAGGCACTATTTGCTTGGAAAGAGGTTTGAGCTTTTTACCTGTGATATCCCGGAAATTTTAAGCAATATCAATTTAATAATCTGCATTAAAAATTAAATTGATATGATAATAATTGTTAATAATCTTTGAGTTGATTTAATAATCTTCTTTTAAATAAATATTTGACTGATAATTTATCTTTTAAAAGCAGATCAATTGTTTTCTATTTATAATGTATATATATTTGTATATATTGTAAATAGACAAGATCTGTTTTAAAATTTAATAAATAAAGATATGTTTTCTAATTTTAATATTTTTGGTAATTATAATTTGTTTTACTATATTTTTTTTAAGGCTATTTAAATAAATAACTGTATGGTTTAAAATACTTAAGAAAAATATTAATTGTTTTAAATTTATTTTAGTTTAAGTTTGAATTTAAATAAGATTTACAAAAGGGTTGTTTTGTTCTTTTAAGTATAGCTTGATGAAAATAAGTAATGAAGTGATAATTTCTTTTATAAATTATTTTAATTTAATAATGAGTTATTTTTAAACAGTATTAATAATGTAATATTTTTACAAATAGATTTTTAATATTAATAGAATTGTTATATATACATTTTGGAAGAAACTATGATTTGTAAATTTGAAATGAAGTCTTTCAAAAATGTTTTAATTTAAAATAAACCTTATGAATATTAAGCATAAGTATAAAAATAAATAATAAGTAATTAAATATTTGATAGTTTAAGTTAAAATAAAAAAAGAGGAATAAAATAAGCACTTGTGTTAGGATTAAAACTAAAGTACATAAGTTTAAATCTATAACCTATGATTTAAAACCAAAAGAATATGTACATAGGATATAAAGCATACCAGGCAAGTAAAAAAATATTTGTATGTTGCCTGTAAAGTTTTGAAATTCAAAGCTAGTAGGCAAGAATATAAAGTAATAAGAAAAAATATCTATGAACATGAAAAGATGTAATAATCTAAGTAGGACACAAAGTACTCAAACATTTAATGCAAGCAACATTTTAGTCAATTCGAAATGTTTGAAAAATCATTTCAGCCTCCAATATTTAAAAATCTCTGATAAAAAAAAGAAAAGTGTACCAGGCAAATTGCATAACCCTGTAAAACTCTTTTCTATATATATCTTCCCATCTCTGTTTGTTTACAACACTGCAAACCAGAGAATAATGGCAAGCTTTTTTTTTACAACTTAAACATCATACAACAACAAAGGCAAGAAGATTAGGAGGAAGATCAAAGCAAATCATTTCTCAGTTTTTTTAAGTTCAAAGCTGGTTTTCAAACTAGCTGTGCTCCGTCCATCTTCCCAAATCAATGGTGAGTAACCGCAATTTAAAACTTAAGTATTTATAACTGGTTGCAAGGTTAAATCTAGAATAAGTGTGATTTGTATGTATAAATTCTTCTGTGCATATGGATGTTGCTTGGGTACATATTGAAGTCTCTGTAACAAATCTATTTTTGTTTCCAGGCTTGAGTTTGATTCAAAAAATTTATCTCTTGATCTAATAGCTTTCAAGACTTAGAATACAAACAAAAATTGTTTGTTTCATCCTAGTTTAGAGTTTCATTTTTATTTAGGCTAAAATAATTTTGTATTTACTCTGGAAATCTAGAACAACGGTGCAAGATTTGTATAAGTAAAAATTCAAACTTCTAGATTCATAAATTCAGGAACATACAATGAATCCTTGTAACAAAACATGAATTTTAAAACTAAAATCAAGATTTTTAGTAATAGGAGTTAAGTGCAGTTCTTGTATGAACTGAAAATGAGATTTTGGGATTTTTGAGTGATCTCTACTATCTGGGTGGTCGGGATCTTTGGCATTGATAGTGGAGTGATCATGGAATCTAGGAAAAATAGTCGGAGGTGGCCACGGCCACGGTGGTGACAGCGGCAAGCGTTTGGAGTTTGTAAACCTAGTTATTGCTATGATTGTGTTTTGGTCTCGATCGATCACCAGAGGCGATTGAGCGTTATGGGCTTTTGGAATATTATAGAGGGATGGTAGGCGAAGCCGTGGCCGGTGGTGATGGTTCTCTGGTAGTCGGAGGAGCAGGGGCGAAGTGTTGACAGGTTCGAGAGGGGGGAACTGTTTGTGTTCCAGGTTTGAAATGGAGAACTTGATTTTGATTCGAGTTGTTGTGATGGATTCTGGTGATCGTGATGTCATCTGGAGATGGTCGCAGATGGGTGGTAGTTCTAGTGGGTGACCAGAGATGGCCAGAGCCCCGGTGCACGTGCACCGTGCCGTTGAAGTGCTGAAGTATTTTGATGGTGTGCAGAGTTTTGTTTCCTTGGGTTTTACTTGAGTCATTCGAGTGATTAACTCGAAGCAAGTCTGGGTTGGCTCGAGATAGTTTTTTGTTTCAGGTTTAGTAAACCTGACTGTTTCATGTTTTAAATTTAGTTCAAAATTTTAAAAACAGGATTTAAACTATGTTTTAAAATTAAAAGTTAAAGTATAGATTCAAATGGAACTTTTGAATCTTAAGGTTTAAAAATGAATTTGGATTTTTAATCAAGAATTTAAAATCAAGTTTTAAAAGCAAGTAAATCAAGTTTAAATCAATGTTAAATATGGATTCAAGTTTCCTTGAATTCAAATCTATGATTCAAATCAGTTTTTAAATCTGAATGTTTTAATCAAGTTTAAATCAAATAGTTTTTAAGAAATTTGTTTCCAAATAAATATTTGTATGGGTTTTGATAAAGTTCTTTATAAAAGGATTTTTGAATGGAAGTTAAATAATTTGTTTTAACTTGAATTTGCAAGTTAAAATGTAATGTATTTTTAAGCTTAAATTTTAAATAAAAATTTAAGTAATTTAGTTAGAACTTTTCTTATATAGGTTTATAAGTTGATATTTAAATTTGGTTAATGTTTAAATATATAATCATTTGGAATCTTAAATTCAAAATGAAATTTGAATCTAAATTTAGAAGTGTAATGTTTTAAATACACTTTAATATTTATGAAGTCATTAATAAAGAAATGGATTACCTTAGAGATAATTAAGGCATTAAAATGATTTAATGAATAAGATAATTAAGGAATGACTCATTTATTTAATTTATAAATTAATGATTTAGGTTAATTTATAATTAGAGATTAATTAGGAAAGTAATTAAAGAAATGTTATTAGTTAATGAAGATAATTAACTAAGGATTATTAAATAATTAATTAATGTAATTAATTTTAATAATTAATTAGATTAATTAATTTAGATATTCTATTGTAAATTATTAAGTGTAATTACTTGATAAAAGTAATTAAGAGATTTATTACTTATTGTAATTAATTTTTATGATATGATTAATTTAAGTTAATTAATTTAGTTTAATTAATTTAAGATAGTCATTTGATAAATTGAAAGTGAAATTACTTAGTGTAATTAATGGAGCATAATTACTTAGGAATGTAATTAGATGATAATTACTTGATGTAATTAATACAAGATGATTTGTAAGTGAAGTAATTTGGGTAATTACTTTTGTAATTAATCAAAGGATTAATTAATGGAGATAATTAATTATGGGATAATTAATTTATTTAATAAGTAATTAAGGATAGTTAATTATTGGTTTGTTATTAATCAAGGGGGATTAATAATTGGGTTTAATTAAAGATTAAATTACTTAATGTAATTAACTTAAATGAAGTAATTTAATCTAAATATAAATTAGAGATCATTAATTAATATAATTAATGATGTAATTACAAATTGTTTAATTAAGGAATAATTAATAATGGGGTGATTAATTAATGTAATTAATTAAGGATAAATGTAATTAATTATATTTAGTTAATAAATGAAGTAATTAAATGTTAATTACTATAAATGATTTAGGATAATAAATTTGTGGAATTAATTTAGGACTAAATTACTTATTGTAATCAGAGAATGATTAATCAAAAGATGTTTAATCAAGATGAATACTTAGAGAATGATTAATTAATTTGATATATAATTAGTTAATGGTTGTACGAGCAGGATTTATGGAATGAGTAATTAATTTAATTTACTTTAAATTAATTAAAGATAGAAGTAATTAATTTAATTCATTTTAAATTAATTATAGATTGTGAATAATAAATCATTGCTTATGGATGAATGATATTGATATCCCATTGATTGATTGTGATCTCAGATAGGAGATGAATAATATCTATGTGATATGGATGCTTGTTTTAAGTATGATAATATTAACTATCTGTTTATGATAATATGGATTATCTGTTTATGATGATAATGTTGATTATCTATTATGATATTGTGAATTATCTATCTGTGAGTATATAGATAATATTGAATTAAATTGTTTTAACTTTAAAACAACTTGGCCTTAAAAGATACGTTTTTGGATTTCGATGAGACCAGGATCGGGTTTCCAGATTTGGATATCCGAAAACCACATCGATCCAAATTAACGATAGGTCGTGAATCTCAAGTGAAGATGAAGATTCAGAGTGCAAGGGTTATTGTCGTTAACTCTGAGGGTGATTCCAAAATGAGTGTAACGAGATAATGCCTTCGGTTTCGTTCGAACACGGAATGAACTAGTATGGATTGAATGCTTTCAGAACATCGTCAGGTGGACGATGAGCATTCTAAGAGATGTGTTCTCTAAAGGTAATCGTAGCCTCAAGCCTCATCAACCGGGAATGGCTAAAGCAGGGGAGGTGCAGCAAGGTTAGTGGGTAGCTCCCAAGTAGGACAAGATTTCCCCTGTCTAGAGGTCCCTTCTTATTATTCGGCTGTGTGGGTAGTTGATTGCAACAACTGCTGGGGTGTCTTGTTCGGGAACTGTCCAGTAAGGGATGGTTCCGGCCTTGTGTTATAGGGGATTGGGAGTAATCCTCGGTACGGTGATCTAGGCCGTGTACTGTGACGGGCGGTACCCCAGTAGCCCTGCCATTGTATGGAATCCAATCTCCAATAAGTGCCATCGGATTTGATTGTATTACCCACTTGTTGGCTAATATGCTGGAATTTAATCATGTAACAATTTCAGCTATTTCTTATTTACTTGGAAACCCTAGACCTATTATAATTTCATAGAATTTCCTATCAAATGTTTGGTTAGCGTAGATAAAAACTTTTCCATGTTTATGTGTGGGAAGTCTTACGTGATACCTTTTGTTTTCAAAGGTTTTTCAAAGTTAAGCAACTTTAACCTATTACTCACACCAGACCCATGTCTGACCCGGAGTTTATTTCTGTTTTTCCTAAACTCTTGGGTACTCAAATTTTTACGAGTAGCCAAGGGATTCATGTCAGCTTTGACGAATTGTGGAGGAGCAATGGAGCAGGAGGCTTCAGCGTTATAGATATATAGTTTTCCGCTGTGTTGGTATCTCTGTGTTGTATTTGAGTTGTATCAAGTTGTATTAACTAGACAGGTGTTTATAACTGTCTAGTATGTGATGTATAATCTGTGTAACTCTGATTGATGTTGTATATAATGTAATACTTATGTGATTAATATAATTTATTCGTTCCGCTGTTGAGATTCTGATGTTGTTTCTTCTTTCTACTTTATCTTTTTCTCTTTTCTATCCCTTTCATTCTTCATCATGATACGACTTTCTGGTGATAGAAAGTTGGGTCGTGACAGTTGGTATCAGAGTGCTAGGTTGAGTGAATACCTAAGCTCTGGAGTGGTATCTTTCTTGAGAGAGCGTATTTGTAATTTTGATATATATATATATATATATTATTTCTACCTATTTGTTGGGTTACCTGTTCGGGTTTTCCAATATAAGTTATAAAGGTAGATAAGGTAGTAGTGTGTGTAACACGACTACCAATGGTTGGAAGTGTATCTGTCGAGACTGTAAACCTAATACCGTCTCGAGTAAGCTTGGATGGTGTAAGGATTTCATCGATCTCTGAAGGAAACCTGTTAAGGTTCAGAGTTCATCTTTGAATTATAGTTGGATGAGTAGAGTTTGGATCTGTCGGTTGAACAGAAGCAAGTTATGATATCTTGATACCTTAGGAAGTAGTAGCTGTGTGATGAGACGCAGTGACTATGGATGTCTCCGAAGATGTTTCTTTGGAACAAGTTAAGGAAGTGTGTCTGCTTCGGTGTTGTGGTTGTGTTCAGCAGGATGTTTCTGTTTGGTTTGAGGTCCGAGTTTCTCGAATAGCTTTGGATTAGGAATTCCTTAGCATTGGTGTCAGCAGCGCAGCTCGAAGTGTTCTGTGTGTTGGCAAGGAAGCTTTCTAGCTTAGCAGTGGAGTTCAGAAGCAGCAGAGTGGTTCCGTTTCTTTGATGGATTGGCTAGTTAAGCGTAAGCTGTTCTGATTGGTAAAGAGAGAATAGTTTTTCTTTGGAATTAGGCTGGATTGATCGCAAAAGTGACTTGTGATAGCTGAGTGTTCTCTTGTGTTTCAGAGATTTTTTTTTCTTTTTTCTGGATGTCTTCAGGAAGTCAGAGTTTTGCTAACATCTGAAGATTGAGTTTGGTATCGACTGGACTTCAGAAGTGGTACCGATGGTTAAGCTTAGTTTAGGATGGTTTTTGAGTTTGGTGAAGTAGCTCTGGTTTTGGAGGAAACTTCTGAGTTTTATTTTTGGATCTGTTGAACCATATTTTTGGAATGTGTTGTCTCGTCTTTGCTTGTGTTCGTCATCAGCATTTTCATCTGCTCAGTCAGAGATTGCGCAGTGGAAGCATGGTGGCAGCTGTTTTAGAGTGGAAGCGACTGGAAGTTGCAGTGTTTTGGATTAGAGAGTTTTCTACAAGAAATTTTTTAGGATCTTAAGGACAGATTGAGGTGCATCTGTTTTATCTCTCCTGGATAAGAGTAGTGAGGTCTGTCTTTCGATTTTGGAATAGAGTTTGTGTTCTAAGTTTGGTTGATCTTGGAAAGATCATTTTGTTGGATTGTTTTGGTTCAGATTGTTTCGAGAGGTATCAGCGAAGGATGAGCTGATCAGGAAGGATGAAGGCAGTCCAGGATCGTCAGAAGAGTTTTGTGGATAAGAGACGGAGGAATTTGGAGTTTGAAGTTGGAGGCTTCGTTGTTGTTGATATTTTCTCTGATTCAGGGAGCTATAAGATTGGGTAAGATTGGGAAGCCAGCTCCGAGATATTTTGGATCTTTTCTGTTGTTCTTCTGAGGATAAGTGTTGGGTCTTCAGATTTGAACTGCCAGTTTGGATAACTGGGATTCGATGTGTTTAACGTATCTCTGAGAGAATACGTGCATGAGTTATCTCTGGTTGTGGAACCAGTAGTTCAGGAGTTTTGGTTGTTGAGTCAGACTTGTCTGTAGTCTGATATCCTGTCTTCTTTTGTAGATCTAGATGAGTAGGAGCTCTATAGGTTAGTAGCCAGATTGTTTGGATTTTGTAGAGCGAGTATCCCAGTATTTATACCTAGGAAACTCTAGATAATTCTATCCAGAATTTTGTATGGATAGTTAGATTTGTTTGTTTGGATGATTGGTTGCTATGGTTGTTAGCATATGATTAATATATGATTGTGTTTTTAAAATTAAATCATTAATGGGATTATTAAATTACCTTTGTTTTAAATTTCGGGGACGAAATTCTTTTAAGGGGGGAGGAATGTGATATCCCGGAAATTTTAAGCAATATCAATTTAATAATCTGCATTAAAAATTAAATTGATATGATAATAATTGTTAATAAGATTTGAGTTGATTTAATAATCTTCTTTTAAATAAATATTTGACTGATAATTTATCTTTTAAAAGCCGATCAATTGTTTTCTATTTATAATGTATATATATATTTGTATATATTGTAAATAGACAAGATCTGTTTTAAAATTTAATAAATAAAGATATGTTTTCTAATTTTAATATTTTTGGTAATTATAATTTGTTTTAATATTTTTTTAAGGCTATTTAAATAAATAAATGTATGGTTTAAAATACTTAAGAAAAATATTAATTGTTTTAAATTTATTTTAGTTTAAGTTTGAATTTAAATAAGATTTACAAAAGGGTTGTTTTGTTCTTTTAAGTATAGCTTGATGAAAATAAGTAATGAAGTGATAATTTCTTTTATAAATTATTTTAATTTAATAATGAGTTATTTTTAAACAGTATTAATAATGTAATATTTTTACAAATAGATTTTTAATATTAATAGAATTGTTATATATATATTTTGGAAGAAACTATGATTTGTAAATTTGAAATGAAGTCTTTCAAAAATGTTTTAATTTAAAATAAACCTTATGAATATTAAGCATAAGTATAAAAATAAATAATAAGTAATTAAATATTTGATCGTTTAACTTAAAAAAAAGACGAATAAAATAAGCACTTGTGCAAGGATTAAAACTAAAGTACATAAGTTAAAATCTATAACCTATGATTTAAAACCAAAAGAATATGTACATAGGATATAAAGCATACCATGCAAGTAAAAAAATATTTGTATGTTTCCTGTAAAGTTTTGAAATGCAAAGCTAGTAGGCAAGAATATAAAGTAATAAGCAAAAATATCTATGAACATGAAAAGATGTAATAAACTAAGTAGGACACAAAGTACTCAAACATTTAATGCAAGCAACATTTTAGTCAATTCGAAATGTTTGAAAAATCATTTCAGCCTCCAATATTTAAAAATCTCTGATCAAAAAAAATAAAAGAAAAGAAAAGTGTACCAGGCAAATTGCATAACCCTGTAAAACTCTTTTCTATATATATCTTCCCATCTCTGTTTGTTTACAACACTGCAAACCAGAGAATAATGGCAAGCTTTTTTTTTACAACTTAAACATCATACAACAACAAAGGCAAGAAGATTAGGAGGAAGATCAAAGCAAATCATTTCTCAGTTTTTTTAAGTTCAAAGCTGGTTTTCAAACTAGCTGTGCTCCGTCCATCTTCCCAAATCAATGGTGAGTAACCGCAATTTAAAACTTAAGTATTTATAACTGGTTGCAAGGTTAAATCTAGAATAAGTGTGATTTGTATGTATAAATTCTTCTGTGCATATGGATGTTGCTTGGGTACATATTGAAGTCTCTGTAACAAATCTATTTTTGTTTCCAGGCTTGAGTTTGATTCAAAAAATTTATCTCTTGATCTAATAGCTTTCAAGACTTAGAATACAAACAAAAATTGTTTGTTTCATCCTAGTTTAGAGTTTCATTTTTATTTAGGCTAAAATAATTTTGTATTTACTCTGGAAATCTAGAACAACGGTGCAAGATTTGTATAAGTAAAAATTCAAACTTCTAGATTCATAAATTCAGGAACATACAATGAATCCTTGTAACAAAACATGAATTTTAAAACTAAAATCAAGATTTTTAGTAATAGGAGTTAAGTGCAGTTCTTGTATGAACTGAAAATGAGATTTTGGGATTTTTGAGTGATCTCTACTATCTGGGTGGTCGGGATCTTTGGCATTGATAGTGGAGTGATCATGGAATCTAGGAAAAATAGTCGGAGGTGGCCACGGCCACGGTGGTGACAGCGGCAAGCGTTTGGAGTTTGTAAACCTAGTTATTGCTATGATTGTGTTTTGGTCTCGATCGATCACCAGAGGCGATTGAGCGTTATGGGCTTTTGGAATATTATAGAGGGATGGTAGGCGAAGCCGTGGCCGGTGGTGATGGTTCTCTGGTAGTCGGAGGAGCAGGGGCGAAGTGTTGACAGGTTCGAGAGGGGGGAACTGTTTGTGTTCCAGGTTTGAAATGGAGAACTTGATTTTGATTCGAGTTGTTGTGATGGATTCTGGTGATCGTGATGTCATCTGGAGATGGTCGCAGATGGGTGGTAGTTCTAGTGGGTGACCAGAGATGGCCAGAGCCCCGGTGCACGTGCACCGTGCCGTTGAAGTGCTGAAGTATTTTGATGGTGTGCAGAGTTTTGTTTCCTTGGGTTTTACTTGAGTCATTCGAGTGATTAACTCGAAGCAAGTCTGGGTTGGCTCGAGATAGTTTTTTGTTTCAGGTTTAGTAAACCTGACTGTTTCATGTTTTAAATTTAGTTCAAAATTTTAAAAACAGGATTTAAACTATGTTTTAAAATTAAAAGTTAAAGTATAGATTCAAATGGAACTTTTGAATCTTAAGGTTTAAAAATGAATTTGGATTTTTAATCAAGAATTTAAAATCAAGTTTTAAAAGCAAGTAAATCAAGTTTAAATCAATGTTAAATATGGATTCAAGTTTCCTTGAATTCAAATCTATGATTCAAATCAGTTTTTAAATCTGAATGTTTTAATCAAGTTTAAATCAAATAGTTTTTAAGAAATTTGTTTCCAAATAAATATTTGTATGGGTTTTGATAAAGTTCTTTATAAAAGGATTTTTGAATGGAAGTTAAATAATTTGTTTTAACTTGAATTTGCAAGTTAAAATGTAATGTATTTTTAAGCTTAAATTTTAAATAAAAATTTAAGTAATTTAGTTAGAACTTTTCTTATATAGGTTTATAAGTTGATATTTAAATTTGGTTAATGTTTAAATATATAATCATTTGGAATCTTAAATTCAAAATGAAATTTGAATCTAAATTTAGAAGTGTAATGTTTTAAATACACTTTAATATTTATGAAGTCATTAATAAAGAAATGGATTACCTTAGAGATAATTAAGGCATTAAAATGATTTAATGAATAAGATAATTAAGGAATGACTCATTTATTTAATTTATAAATTAATGATTTAGGTTAATTTATAATTAGAGATTAATTAGGAAAGTAATTAAAGAAATGTTATTAGTTAATGAAGATAATTAACTAAGGATTATTAAATAATTAATTAATGTAATTAATTTTAATAATTAATTAGATTAATTAATTTAGATATTCTATTGTAAATTATTAAGTGTAATTACTTGATAAAAGTAATTAAGAGATTTATTACTTATTGTAATTAATTTTTATGATATGATTAATTTAAGTTAATTAATTTAGTTTAATTAATTTAAGATAGTCATTTGATAAATTGAAAGTGAAATTACTTAGTGTAATTAATGGAGCATAATTACTTAGGAATGTAATTAGATGATAATTACTTGATGTAATTAATACAAGATGATTTGTAAGTGAAGTAATTTGGGTAATTACTTTTGTAATTAATCAAAGGATTAATTAATGGAGATAATTAATTATGGGATAATTAATTTATTTAATAAGTAATTAAGGATAGTTAATTATTGGTTTGTTATTAATCAAGGGGGATTAATAATTGGGTTTAATTAAAGATTAAATTACTTAATGTAATTAACTTAAATGAAGTAATTTAATCTAAATATAAATTAGAGATCATTAATTAATATAATTAATGATGTAATTACGAATTGTTTAATTAAGGAATAATTAATAATGGGGTGATTAATTAATGTAATTAATTAAGGATAAATGTAATTAATTATATTTAATTAATAAATGAAGTAATTAAATGTTAATTATTATAAATGATTTAGGATAATAAATTTGTGTAATTAATTTAGGACTAAATTACTTATTGTAATTAGAGAATGATTAATCAAAAGATGTTTAATCAAGATGAATACTTAGAGAATGATTAATTAATTTGATATATAATTAGTCAATGGTTGTACGAGCAGGATTTATGAAATGAGTAATTAATTTAATTTACTTTAAATTAATTAAAGATAGAAGTAATTAATTTAATTCATTTTAAATTAATTATAGATTGTGAATAATAAATCATTGCTTATGGATGAATGATATTGATATCCCATTGATTGATTGTGATCTCAGATAGGAGATGAATAATATCTATGTGATATGGATGCTTGTTTTAAGTATGATAATATTAACTATCTGTTTATGATGATATGGATTATCTGTTTATGATGATAATGTTGATTATTTATTGTGATATTGTGAATTATCTATCTGTGAGTATATAGATAATATTGAATTGAATTGTTTTAACTTTAAAACAACTTGGCCTTAAAAGATACGTTTTTGGATTTCGATGAGATCGGGATCGGGTTTCCAGATTTGGATATCCGAAAACCACATCTATCCAAATTAACGATAGGTCGTGAATCTCAAGTGAAGATGAAGATTCAGAGTGCAAGGGTTATTGTCGTTAACTCTGAGGGTGATTCCAAAATGAGTGTAACGAGATAATGCCTTCGGTTTCGTTTGAACCCGGAACGAACTTGTATGGATTGAATGCTTTCAGAACATCGTCAGGTGGACGATGAGCATTCTAAGAGATGTGTTCTCTAAAGGTAATCGTAGCCTCAAGCCTCATCAACCGGGAATGGCTAAAACAGGGGAGGTGCAGCAATGGTAAGTGGGTAGCTCCCAAGTAGGACAAGATTTCCCCTGTCTAGAGGTCCCTTCTTATTATTCGGCTGTGTGGGCAGTTGATTGCAACAACTGCTGGGGTGTCTTGTTCGGGAACTGTCCAGTAAGGGATGGTTCCGGCCTTGTGTTGTAGGGGATTGGGAGTAATCCTCGGTACGGTGATCTAGGCCACATACTGTGATGGGCGGTACCCAAGTAGCCCTGCCATTGTATGGAATCCAATCTCCAATAAGTGCCATCAGATTTGATTGTATTACCCACTTGTTGGCTAGTATGCTGGAATTTAATCATGTAACCATTTCAGCTATTTCTTATTTACTTGGAAACCCTAGACCTATTATAATATCATAGAATTACCTATCAAATGTTTGGTTAGCGTAAGATAAAAACTTTTCCATGTTTATGTGTGGGAAGTCTTACGTGATACCTTTTGTTTTCAAAGGTTTTTCAAAGTTAAGCAACTTTAACCTGTTACTCACACCAGACCCATGTCTGACCCGGAGTTTATTTCTGTTTTTCCTAAACTCTTGGGTACTCAAATTTTTACGAGTAGCCAAGGGATTCAGATCAGCTTTGACGAATTATGGAGGAGCAATGGAGCAGGAGGCTTCAGCGTTATAGATATATAGTTTTCCGCTGTGTTGGTATCTCTGTGTTGTATTTGAGTTGTATCGAGTTGTATTAACTAGACAGGTGTTTATAACTATCTAGTATGTGATGTATAATCTGTGTAACTCTGATTGATGTTGTATATAATGTAATACTTATGTGATTAATATAATTTATTCGTTCCGCTGTTGAGATTCTGATGTTGTTTCTTCTTTCTACTTTATCTTTTTCTCTTTTCTATCCCTTTCATTCTTCATTATGATACAACTTTCTGGTGATAGAAAGTTGGGTTATGACATTACCGACCATAAGTCTTTGAAGTACCTATTATCGCAGAAGGACTTGAACTTGAGGCAACAGAGGTGGATGGAGTTTTTAGCATCGTATGATTTTTAGATAGCTTATACCTCTAGCAAGGGTAATGTGGTTGCAAATGCATTGAGTAGAATGAAAGCAACCCTTAGTCCTTTGTTCGTAGAGTGAAGGAGCTTAGAGTTTATTTCTACTTTTGATTTTAATCCCTCTACGGACATTACTCCCGGATTGTTGGCGATGTTAGAGGTGAGGCCTACCCTTATGGATCAGATTAGCTCGACGCAGCGGGAAGATTCGAAGCTTATGGAAATTATGGATAGGATTAGCCGAGGAGAGGTCTCGAGCCCTCTCCAACGCTATTCCATTGATAGCAGGGGTGGCTTAAGAGAAATGGGAGGCTTTGTGTTCCATGCGCAAGTGACTTGTTGAGAATAGTTTTGGAGGAGGCGCACCATTCCCATATGACTATTCATCCTGGTGGTGATAAAATTTATCGGGATATGAAGAGGATGTTCTATTGTGGTGGTATGAAGAAGGATGTGGCAGAGTTTGTAGCTAAGTGTCTTATATGCCAATGGGTAAAAATAGAGCAATAGAAGCCCGATGGATTACTTCAGTCCTTAGATATACTAGAGTGGAAGTGGGATAGCATTTCTATGGATTTTATAGATGGTTTACCCCATTCTAGGAATGGGAACACTAGCATTTGGGTGATTGTTGATAGATTGACCAAGAGTGCCCACTTAATCCCAGTTAAGAGTAAGCGTACGGCTTCATATTTGGCATCCTTATATATTCGAGAGATAGTCCGTCTACAGGGAGTTCCTTCTAGCATTATTAGCGATAAAGATCCCATTTTCACTAGTGAGTTTTGGAGAAGCTTACAGGAGGCGCTAGGGACGCAACTTAGGTTGAGTACGGCCTATCACCCCCAGATAGATGGCCAAATGGAGAGGGTAAATAGGGTGCTTGAGGATTTGCTACGGATGTTCGTTTTGGACTTTGGAGATACTTGGGAGGAGCATCTTCCATTGGTTGAGTTTGCCTAGAATAATAGTTATCAAACAAGTATAGGAATGGCACCATTTGAGGCTTTATATGGGAGACCTTGCAAGTCCCCATCATGTTGGGTCGAGTCTACGGAGAAGTTATTACTTGGGCCGGATATGGTCAGGGAGACATCTGAGAGGGTGGATTGGATTCGGCGGAGGATAAAGACAGCTCAAGACAGGCAGAAGTCTTATGCGGATAAGCGGAGGAGAGACTTAGAGTTTGAGGTGGGAGACTTAGTTTTTATCAAAGTATCCCCGCTTAGGAAGGTGGTAAGATTCGGATCATATGGAAAGTTAGCCCCTAGATTTGTTGGACCATTTCCTATCACACAAAGAGTTGGGAAGATGGCTTACCGAGTAAGGCTACCCAATAGGCTCGCAGGAGTGCATGACGTTTTCCATGTTTCGCACTTGCAAAAGTGCTTACATGACTCGGCGAAGGTTGTAGCGCCTAGTCAGTTAAAGGAGGTGGAGGTAGAAAGGGAAGCTTTTGTACGGCGTATCCCCACGAAGATTGTTGGAAGAGACATCAAGCAACTAAGGAATAAGGAGGTTCCATTGGTGAAGGTGCAATGAGGAGATGATGTTGCAGACACCACTTGGGAAGCAGAAGAGAAGATTCGTACTTACTATCCTCATCTTTTGATAGTAAGTTTTAGAATTCCTTTTTTCATCTTTAGTTTTGAATAGGTTCTTTCCTTTATTATCCTTTGGGAGGGTAGAACTTAGGATTTAACCTATGAATGGTAGGATTTGATGTAAACATGTTAATAAAACATGTTATGAATGATGTATGCTAGTGATACAAGTGTTTGCTAGTGGATGCTACTGGACGCATATAGGTACACTAGGCACTATTATTCTTTAGGCATCGGCCTAACTAGGACACTAGAGCATATGCATATGGATGTGTGCGCATTTTTACTTTATTTCTATGGTTGCTATAAATGGATGTTTATCACATGATTGTTGCATTTGGATGATGTTTGTAGCACGCATATAGAATTATCAGTTATCGATAGGAAATTTTTTGCATTCATTTGGATACAAGGCATGGACATGATTGCATAAAAGGAGGTCAACTAAATCAGTGGACGGCCTAATCTTTTGAATTAGTTAAAAACATTTACACTACACTAATTGCATAAGTATCATAAATTTCATTAGAAAAACATAAGGACAATGGATGAATGGTTGATGATTGAGTAGTTGATTGTAGAATTGGATGAAAACATTTAGTACATTCTTTTATCCTTAGAGATTTAGGGGACGAAATCCCTTAAGGAGGGGAGAATGTAACAACCCGAAATTTAGCCCATAATAATTAATCCATTAAATAATTAAATAATTAAATAACTTTGTGAAATTATCAGAATTGAGCCATGAGAGTTGCACCATTGTGTCCGTGGTGATTTTTTGGTCAATTTCCATATCTAGAACGTCAGAACCGAGCTAATATGAACAAGATAGGAATTAAACAAAATAAGTAGAAATAAACTTGAAAAAAATAATATAGCAGGTCGACCCGCCTGCTATTTTAAGGGCGAACGAACAATCGTTCATTCGTTCGTATGACGGCACGATTTTTTTAACCGACTGATGTGTTTTGCATTCTTCTAACCAATCCGGTTCATCTATTTTTGCATCCGATGGCTCCTATTCAGCTTATGACATGGATGCATCCTATTCAATCTCCAAATCAAACGTTCCGAGATCCACTTCTACCTCTATAAATAGACCCCTAGACCTAACACTTTCTCTCATTCTAGGTTTTCCCCAATTGGGTTCACCTTTCTAGGAAGGATCATAAACGGATTAATTTTTCCAAAGGTGAAAATCGTTATAAATTAAATTATTTTACAACTCCAAGTGGATCCGGGAAGACCAAAGGAAGAGCTTAGGACCGGAGGTGAGTGATTGTAATTATTTTAAGATTCCTTTAAGTAATTTAAAATAAAAGGGTTTCCAATAGTTGTAGTTTTACTACGATTTTGGAATAGCATTTTTATCAGTTTTAGATCTATTTTTCAGTCTATTCCCTTTTAGTTATTCTTTTTCAGTTAATTATAATTTATTACTATTAAGCATAGTTTTTATTTATTTACAGCATTTAAGTTTATTTACTATAATTTATTTCTTATTTACATCTTTTTTGGCGTTTTGGATTTTATGCAAGCGTCTATTCTCTTCTTCCTCCTTTTCTTCGCGTATGGATTAGAATAAATTAAACGCGAATATGAATTATATAAGTAATAATATTGAATGAAGAACAATAAGATGTAAATTATGAAGACTGTAATAAATAATGGAATTGGACTGTAATATAAATGAAATTGGACTGAAATTATGCATAATTATGATTAGAATTGGACTAATTAATTGGCTTAGTTATAACTTAGAATTATAACTAAAAAGAGTATAAGATGAAAGAAGCTTATTTTCACACTTAGACCTTGGGTTAAGTAATAAGCATGATTATAACGTAGGTTATAATAAGAAATAGAACAGAATGAAGCTTATTTTAAGACTTAGGATAAATTAATAAGCAAAGATAGTAGGGATAAATTGTAAAGGCTTATTTCAAATAATTTATCTAAGTTAATAAGCAAAGATGAAAGTAGGACCTGTACCAAGTAGCATTCCCTATTAGACAAAACGGTGGTCTCACATTAGCCTGAATTGAGACGAGGGCACGCTTATGCTAAGAATGGTAGTAATTGGTCAAATAGAAGTCCAAATCACTAGAGATTTGGATAAGGAGTGCAACTATATATTGTTTGGATGACAGGCCAGTACCAACAGCATTTTCCCTCTTTTCTATGGACACACGGTGATCTCACATTAGCTTGAAGTGAGATGAGGGGCACGTTTATGCTGGAGTTCAAGGTAATAAGAAGACCCAATAGGTGGAGCAAAAGGTAGCATGAGCATGGTGGCAGTTACGCGTGCGACTTCCATTCGGGTGCTCAGTAATCTCTATGAGTTCCAAGCGCTTAGTATAGGTGTCTTTCGTAGATACCATTGCCTTCTGTATAGGGAGCTATATATGTCGTCCGGATCCACAGTGAGTACTCCGTGCGTCTTTCGTAGATACCATTAGCTGCTGTGTAGGGAGTAATATAGCGTCTGGTCCGCAGTAAGGTCTATGGAGTAGTAGGTCGATCAAAAAAGGGTAGAATTTGGGTTACATCCTAATTACAAGATTAGGAATTCAGCCTAATCAAAGCAGAAATCAAGGACAAGTGCAAGCAATCGAAGATAACCTATCTTATAAAGTAAGCAATATTTGTCGTACTAATTTCCAGTTTATTTCTTTCCTATTTGCTTTGTTATCCTTACTTATGCTAAAACTGTTGTAGAGTTTATTACTTTTATCTTGCTTAAAGGCTCTAGTAATTACTATCATTCACCAGACTTTTAGTCTGACCCACTCCTCTATTTTCCCTTTTTCCCTCTCTAGGAAATCAAGGGGGAAGTCAGTAGATTGTTGTTGCTTGGAGTTTTCTTGGAGGATATTTCTACTATATATTTCTTTTATTTTCAGCTTTTGTTCTTTCTATGTACTGGCCTATTATGAGGGATATTATGTACTCTGATTTTTGAGACTATGAGTTTTTGTTTCATGAGACATATTGGATTTTTAGACATGTATGTGTTATTTGGTATTTGACTTATTTATGAAACAATTATGAACTTTTCTTTTATATAAGTTATTATTTTAAGTTTGTTTTTATATATTTTTGTCATGTGAATCTTAGCCTTTGTTAATTTTAGTTATACCTACAACACACCACGCCTTTTAATTTGTCCTTTTGGGTATATTAAGGGGTGTGGGGTTATTCATCATCCTAATATAAAACTTTGAATTAGTGATACATTTAGGGTAACATTTGTAATTAAAAATGAAGTAAGATTGGAAGTGGATAGGTTAGAAAATGTAAAAAAGTTTTAAATAATATGGTTAGTAGGTTGATTGTTGGATGAAAATGTTTAAATAACAAATACCATGTGAATTAAGTTTCACAATTTGACTATAAGGTATTTGATGGATTTAAGGTTAAGAAATTTGATTTAGAAAATGGATAGGTAAATAAGTTAAGTAGATAATCATAGAATTAGAAAGAAAAAGATGTACACTTAGTAAAGTTGTCTTATTAATATATGGATAAGATAAATAATGTGGAAATTAGCCACAAGGGCCTCTTTAGTAAGTGGAATTAGTTTCTAGGACACACAACTGAAATAATTAATTTCAAGGACAAAACGTAAAATAATTAGTTTCTAGGGTCTAAAAACCTATGAAATTATGTCCTTGAAAGTAATTGGACTGCTGACTTTGTCCTTGAAAGTAATTATTCTGCTGACTTTGGCCTTGAAAGTAATTTCTTTGAATGTGTGTCCTAGAAACTAATTGGATTGCAAAGGTTGCCCTTCTGGTGAATTGCCCCATAAATAATATTAGCTAAATTAAGACCTTAGGTATATAAAACTAAGGATTAAGTTTTATAACTTATTAATTTGAGATAATAATAGAATTCCACATTTGTTAAACACCCTAATTGAAGTAATAACGGTTTGAAGTTGGGGATATGTATATATACTCTTAGGAAGTAAACGTATATTATACAAGTTTAAGTCATATTTGTATGCTTAAGTAATAATGGATTTAGTAGAAAGTTAATGGTTGTAAAATAAACTTGTATTAATAAGAAATACATTAGGTAAAAATGAATGTGAATAAATACATAAGTTATACGTAAATCATTTCGACACATAAATTTTTGATCTAAGATTTGAGTACAGAACTTTGAGGTGTTTACACCAATCAGAGAAAGGATTTATCACACGATTCTTGATGGTGAACATTGATGATAGTTTATGATTATGTACTCAAGTTTTCTAACATAGTTGAGAGCTATGCAAGAAAAGCAAGGGTTTATGATTGGAAAATCTGATCAAAGTCTTCACTAGAAAATCAGGGGATCGATACTAGTTCGGAAGTAAAGTTGTGGATTCAAATAATAGATCGAATCAAATATCACATATAGTATGATGTTTTGGGTCTGTCCACATGGTAATTGGATAGTTATCTTAAATAGTAGGCACTAAAATATAGGGTTAGACTTATGTTGTGGTATGTATATATACACATAGACCTCAAGTGTGGTACATCCTCAGGTCAGGAGATGGGTTATGTGGATGTATTCATTTAGGTTGATATAGTATCGGCGTTGTTGTTTTTTGGATGTATAGTCTTGTTTGGTTGTTGTATATATTATCTTAAGTGTGCAGTATGCACTAGGATGGGTAGGATAGGAGTCTGATTTGATGTATGTATATATAACCTTAAGTACATGATAAGTGCTCAAGTTAGTGTGGGGAATCTCTGTATGTATGTTTGGTATAATTTGTTTTAGTGTTGTTATGGTATCAACCTTCCTTTTATATATGCATTTTCTTTCTATCATCGGTATAAATAAGCCAGGATGTTTGAGGATACGAGTATGAGATAGATTCCTTTATCTTACTTTCATTTCGAGGACGAAATGCTTTTAAGTAGAGGAGAATGTAACGACCCGTAATTTCATTACTTCGAAATGAGAGATTTTTGTTTATTTGAAAATTTATAAAGATTTAAAAATTAAATAAATAAGTTGTATATAATAAATAATAATGGAGAAATTATTTATTCTTATAGTTAATAATTAAAAAGTATAAATTTGGATTTTAGAACAAATCAACAAAAGTTAAGTTTTGTTAAAAATAAATAAATGCTTAAATAAATATGTTTAAACATTTATTTAAAAAGTTAAATCTTATTGAAATCACTTAATAAAGATAATAGAAGCATGTTAAAGGGTTTAAAAATATGTTTATAATCGTTTTACAAAAATATTCAAAATTTTATCGCATTTTGTCAGCTTTACACACACCGTAAAAATGGAGATTTTGATATTATTTAAATATGGTTTTATAATATGAATAGACGTGTTTAAATTTATTTAAGGAAGTAAGAAGTTCATTTTTTAAGTTTGGTTTACATGAATAAATAGTTTAACAAAAAAGCCAAAATGTGACCGGGAAACGTTTTGTTGAAAATCAACGTTTTGTTCAAAATAAGCTGCCGCAACGTCGTCGCCTATGTAGTTAATGCCCCGGTATTACCCCGCTATAAGCCTGTTATATCTCATAGTGGATTTCTACCGTTATGATTTTTCCATATAGCTCAAAATATAGACTTTCCGCTTTAAGCCCCGCAATTTCCGCTATATCTCGTTATTTCCGCTATATTCCGCTATTTCCGCTATATCTTCTTTAAAAGAAATGAATTAAAAAATGACATTATACATTATAAAACTTATGAAATTAATTTATTTAATTGAATTTTTAATATATTTTCAAAAATGAAAATACTATAATATTCTACTAAATTTAATTATGTTATGTAATAGTTTTACGTTTATTTACAGCATATTCGCATATGTTTTTATTTAAAATTATTTATATATTAATTATAATTCAATTGAATGTTAATTTTTCATTTAATTAGCATCTATATATTTATATATTTATAAAAAAATTAAGTACGGGTTTTATATGCTATTTTAGAGTCATCCTCTTTATCCCACTATATCCTCGCTATATCTCCGCTATGACTTTTTGCATATCCGCCGCATTGAATCTGCCGAGCGCTTTAACTGCACGGGTCGTCGCACCTTTGTTAACATGATTTTAACATATATTAACACACATTTAAAAACATCACAATTAGTCACATCAAAAGCTAAGAAAATATCTAAGATATTTTCATAATATAATTAAATAAAATTATTTAAAAGTTAAGTAATTAAAAAGCAAACTTATCATCACCTTTCATATCCTTACACATACTTTCCATCTCATTAAATGTTAGTACTTAAGGGTCTAATCTTGCATTGGAATGGAGGAATAAATATGTGATTAGAAATGAGTTTTGGGTTAAGGATAGTAAGGTCTTTTTGCTATAAACTTCATGTATAAATACCATCATTTCTCCACTTCTCATTCTTCAATTCTTCTTCACTTTCTCCATCTTCTTCACCTACATTTTCATGGCTTCCCACCTCCTCCTCCTCTACTTTGGCCATACCTTCCCCCACACCCCTCTACACGCATCCAAACTCACCTACCCACCTCCCAAAACCCACGGCCAAGCTTCCTCCACCCACACCCGAGCTCTACCCCCTCCTACCTCCACGTACCCACCACCCATAGGCCACACGCGCCCACATCCAACTCATATCCTCCTCCACCCGAGTTCCAAACACCCATATCCTCCTCTAACCCCATGCACCCAGCCTTACCCGCCACCATACCCACACACACCCTCCAAAACCCACCTACCCATCTCAAAAACTCACGCACCCCACCTACCCGAGATACCCAAGGCCATACACCCTCCCCTATAGCCCATGCCTCCATATAAAAAAAAGAAGAGAAAGAGAAAAGAAAAGGAGAGGAAAACAGGAATTCGAGACTTTCGGGAAAAAGCGTGTTAGTTCGTGAAGCATGCTAGTTGCGAAAAAGATTGACGGAGTGGATATGAAGGTGAGAAATTCTCATTGCTATTTGAATTATATTGATTATCAAGTTTAATTGTTATGTTAGATAATCACCATTTGATTATATAGACGTTTGAATGATTGTTTGAATATGTTGGATGAATTGAATGTTTAGACATGTTGATTGAATGGATGAATAGTAGATAATTCACACTATTATGTTTATATTATCATCATAGTTAAATTTGTTATGTTACTTAGTTGAAATAATCAACTATTTCCTTTGTTTTGAAAGACCCATTTTCATATGAGATATCTTGGAATAAATAAGTCTGTTTTCAAAATTTGAATTAAAAGTAAAATCGAAATTGAAAATGAAATTGAATTTGAAATTAAAATTGAAATTGAAATTGAAATTTAAGTTGAAATTTAAGCTGAAATTAAAGATGGATTTGAAATCAAATTTGAAATCTAAGTTTTAATTGAGTTTAATTTGAAGTTAGAATTGAAATTGGATTTTAAAATTTAATATAAAAATAATATGAATATAATAATATTATAATATGGAAATTATGAAAATACACTTTAAAAAATTTAAATAGTAAAAACATTGATTTAAAATGATTTGTAATAATTTTATAAGTAATAAAATTCAATTTGAATAAATTATTTCAAGTATTGAAAAATAAGTTAAAACTAAGCGCGTCGCGCAACGGTAGTTCGTAATTTCACGTCGAAAAGTTCAAACAGGTATATAGAATGGAATATAGTTCAGCATTCTTTGAGATAAGAAAATTCTGGACTATTATATCCATATCTTCTAAACGAAGAAATAAAATCGAGATTTCATTAAGTAGATTTTGAATTATGTCCAAATCAATTTTCTTGAAAAACCGTGCTTGTGAAGTTTAGTGACCATAACGTAAAATCTGTTTAAATGGACGTTTTTAATTATGGAAAAATATGTAATAAATTTGATAAATCTATTTAAGTAATTTAAAAGAGATTTGAATTGGAAAATATGGATTTTCAAATATTAAAAGTTGATTAAATCAAATAAGCCATAGCACTTGTTGAATACGGAAATTGATATTGAGTAAAATTAGAATGATTTCTATGATCCTATTTACTCAATAGTGTTTGCTAAAATTGATTTTAGGGTTTATAGTAAACAATGTCTTAAATAACATATGTTTTGATCCAATTAAAAGTTAAGAAATTCTGGATCGATGATAAGTAAAAAAAATAGGAAATGTTTTCAGAAATTAATAAGTTAATGAACTTAGAATTACTTTGAGATAAAAAAAGGGATTTAATAAAGAGAACTAAAGTGAAAAGAGGCTTAATAAATCCTATATATTCATATTCACTTTTTATCGATAATTGGATTTCGAAGGAACCAGGGTCGGATTTGGACGATTTTTATTTGAAAACCACTTCGAACCAGTTTACATGTTCGAAAAATGAAGACCTGATAGAGAGAATGAAGAATGAAGACCAGGGATTTTCGGAATGAAAGGAGTGCTTGTTGATAATTCTGGTTAGCTCCCAAATACTAAGTAGTAGTGGTCCTTTCATTTCTGAAATTCTTTGGGTTGTAAGGACTTCTCGTTACTAATCCTAGGGTTAATTCCCTACAGGATGTGGTAGGAGAGTACCTTCGGTTTCGTCTCAGAATGAACTTGTATGGATGAATGTCTGACAGTGCATTTTCTGAGATTACGTACATTGATTTTTACAAACATACATCTGTGGTGGTGGAGAATGCAACTTCTCTTAGCTTAACACCCTCCTTGAGACGTACAAGCTCAAGAGTTGTATTTTTGTGGAAGGCAATTAGTAGTCAACAGAAATGGCAATGCGACATTCAAAGATGTTGTGATATGGGAAAAGGTAATCATTGCCTTAAGTCTCATCAACTGGAAATGACCGAAATAGGGTTAGATGCGGCAAGGCTATGTGGGTCATTCCCATTAGGGTATGATTATCCCCTTCTAGATATATTTCTTCTCATTATGATGTTCAGGATGTAAATTTATGTGGTGTATTGAAATCGAGCGCTCGGATAAAGGTAGGTAACGACCGGGGGATTACATATTCGGTACTATCTAGTCATACAGATAGGTCGGTCTTATGTTGGTAGGGGAGCAGATGTTCTATGGTCCTTGGGACATCCATTTAGAGGTATACCCATCGGAAGGTAGTCCCTTCACCAGGTCATTTGTATGGAAATCCATTTTCCAATAAGAACTTGCGGTTTTGTTTGTATAGCCTTAAATGATTAGGCCCGGAATTTAATAATGGTAACAATTTCGGCTAAGATTAATAAGTTTATTTGTAAATATTTTTAAAGAATGTCATTAAAAATAATATCAAATGTTTTGATATAAAAGTGTTTTAGTTATCATGAAGTAAAAACCAGTCTGTGTTTATGTGTGAGCGTGGTCTTATGAGATACCTTTTCTTTTTAGAAGATTTTATTCCCAAGGCTGATATATGACACTGTCTTTTATTATTGAATTTTTCTCACGCTGGTTTATCAAGCCTGATTCGGGTATTTTCAATACTCGGGTCAGATCCAAGTAGTTTCAGGTTTAGTGAAGACGGTTGGAGTTTCCAAAGGAGAGTTGGAGATATTCATCTATGTACAGACGTATTCTATTATCCGCTGCTATCCGTTTGTTGTTTTTGTTTGATGTTTTTCAGCAATTGTAAGGACAGATGTTTACTCTGATATATGTATTTTAAAAGTTTTCCACTGTAAAGATATTGTTCTATATTATATATTATTCCATTCGTGTGAGATTCTATTATGTCTTATTTTTCTTTTTCACCCTTGATAATCCATTCTTCCATTCAATTTGGATCGGACATGTGCGGTTTATTGTCGGCTCAAAGGGTACGAAATTGTGGGTCGTCATAGAATATGATCACCACGCCGTTAATGGGCCCTAAAGCATATAAATGAGAGCTAATATTGATTCTAGATAGGGATGACTATACCCTATTTGGGAGCGACCCACTTAGCCCCGCTACATCTTCCCTATTTTAGTCATTCCCGGTTGACGAGGCTTGAGGCTACGTTTTACCTTTTAGATAGCACTTCCCACTTGGAATGCTAACACTGTCCTCCAGGCAACAATACAATGCCAGCATTCATCGATACAAGTTCATTTTGGGACCGAACGAAAATATTGAAAGCTCCGTCTTCAATTCCATCATCTCCAAGATGTCTTCACTTCGAAACGTTTGAGTTGGATCGAAGTGGTTTTCGGATAACATATCCAATCCCGGTCTCTTTAAAACAACATTCGATAGTTCCCGGTAAACTCAACCCCGGTTCTTTAGGAAATAAAAAATCAAAGAAAAGAGTGGAGATCACCCCCGAACCGTTAGTAGATGGATTTCCTTATCATTTGTCCTTGGAGAACAAAACGAGATTTATACACATCGTACAACATCATCGGAGATGACTGTGCCATATAACTCACGTGTTTCTCCTAGATATTTCCAAAGTTACGTTTTGGGTCCAAAATTTGATTGTCGGTTATTAACTATCAAATAAACAAATAATCCAATCGGAGATCAAATTTCCAAAGGAAGCAACATTGGTTAAGCACCAAGCAACACTGAGCCTCTTTAACTAATCTTTTCCTTAAATTTTAAAACACATGCCAGATATTTATCTCAACAGTATAGGGATATTCATAGAACAGAGGAAGATTTCCTTTCCACACAATCCTAGAACAATTTATATATTCCTTTATAAATCTCTAAACCCGTTGATAACCCAATTCATAGATCTCTAAAATTATTTATAAAACTTCCTTTTATACATTCCTGAAACCATTTATCAACCCTTTATAAATCCATAAAACCATTTATAAACTAGTTTCGTAAGTTTATAAACCCATTTCTAAAACTCTTTTATAAATATCTACAAAACTCTTTTTACCCTTTAACTAATCTTCCTTTAAGTTTTCCAAACCATGTTATAAGATTCCTATTATGAACCCAAATCTGTTTATAAAACCATATTTATAAATCTCATAAACATTTATAAATAAATTCTAATCATTTACTTTAAACACTATTATATAATAATAAACATTATAAATATATAATAATTTACTTCAAAACATCTTAAAAATAATAATTAATAATTTCAAAACATTATTAATAAAAATAATAATAATTTATCTTCAACATTATTATAAATAATAATAATAATTAATTTCCAGAACTTTATTGATAAATAATTATATCTAATTTCAAAACCATATTAATAATCTAAATAATTAACTTCTCAAAATATCAAATATTGATAAAAATAAACAACCTTTAAAACATAATAATATTTTCTTGATAAAAATCCATACTTAAATTTGAACATAATTATTTCCATATTTATAAAACTACATTTATAAATCTCCTCTTATTTTATAACGTATCGTTTAACATCTCTAAATATATCCTCACTTTTAATTTCCAAAATAGAATCAACTATTTTTCTAAACAACATCCCTTATCTTATTATAAATCCACCATTGTGATTTATTTCCCCGTTTATCCAATGGTAAAAGTTTCCCATTATTTATAAACATCATTTATAAATCTATGCTTTTATAAATAAGAATACGATTGTACAAGTCTTCACTTTAGCTGTAAAATATCACTTTTATACATTACTACATTTAAAACTTCCACATTTATGTTTAAATCTTAATATATATATATATATTTTTTTGAAAATAATATATATATATATGTATGTGTGTGCATCACTTTATATAAAACAGTTAATAAATATTTATACAAAATACTTATATCTTCTTTTTAAAATATTCATAACTATTAGTTTATAGTATCTAAAAATCATACATTTTATTTTAAAATAACTCCTTCTTTAAATAAACTTCAAGAATAAATATCAATATATATAAATTTTCGAAATCACTTAAAAGTTCTTTTAAAAACTAAATCTTCATTTTATAGTATTTCAAAATATTAAAAATATGACCCGGTGTTATCATAGCACTAAATAGGGAAAAGTCATCCATGTCATCAAACATGGCATCCAACACATCGTATATCAAAATATATGAAAATTAAAATCAACAGTGTGAGGAATCCAGTTGGATCCCACCAAGCTGTCCCCCTACATCCATACAATATATAATCATGAAATATAAATCAACCACTTCGAGGCGGGATCGTATATAAAGGGTCAACTTGTAACGCCTCACCCCGAGACCCACATTAACAAAAAGAATTACATAGTAATTCTGTCTGCTAATGTGGAGAATAGGGCTGGTTAAGGGCGACCATCATAGTCTTGCATTAGATAAGAGCTAAGTATGTCGGTTTTGGCACTTATTTTTTTTCATTTCATCTCGAGTATTCGACATACTTAATTCCTATCCAATACACTACTATGGTGGCTACAGGATCAATTCAGAAACAAAATTTAATAACTACAACAAGCTCAAGACACAGAACAGCAACACAGAATATATATACATACACATATATCAAATGTAATACAACATGCCACAAGTGGTATTCAACCACAATATATACATACATCCCCACAAAAGAATTGATACATCATAAGGTTCCCAAACAAAAGACTACTACACAAAAACTATGCCATAACCAAAGTCGATAAAGAAGCCCAAAAAGGTAAAGCTAGCATAGGTCCAAAAGCTAACCTGCAACTCGGTCTGACCCGAGTAATAAATACACAGGTCAGGCTAACTAGAACTTGATATTAGCAAAAGTTAAAGGAATATAAGTGCATAAGGGAGACATTCCTTTAAAGATAAAGGAATGATATAGGTAAAGTCTACTGATACAACAAAGAATAGGTGTTCCAAAAAGGCTAAAAGTTAATCACAAGATAAGGTTTAACATGGTATAGATGTTTCACATTCAAGGGCTATAAAATGTAAGTTAACATAAGCAACATATAAGATATAAGTGAAATCATCAAAATCTCCAAATCAAAACTCATGAAACTCGATAAGAGTTCATAATCCCAATATCAAAATTACCATAAAACATATATATAAGCCTTTTTCTAACTCAAGGCTATAAGTAAATTCATCAACTCAAATTGGTGAAATCGAAATAAAAAACTCATAAAAATTCCTCGGATTGGCCAAATCCCATTTGCATGCCGAAGCGATGCTGCATGTGCCATCCCACCAGTACTATATATATTAGGTACCTCTCCCAAATGACTGAAGTCGTAAATCCCAGACAACCGAAGTCGTAAATCCTTGACGACCGAAGTCGTAATCCCAGATAACACGAAGGTCTATAGTACCGGCAATCCAAGAATGTGTCACAACTCCCAGATAGGAACCCAAAAAGTGTTAACGTGCGTCCCATACCACACGTTCGCACTTAACGGTTTACTAACTACTAGTCATTGCCACATTAGAAAACAGAAATCATCATAAAATCTCAAACTCGGAAAACTCAAACTCGCCTCATCTCATCGGCAAGTAAAACACTATATCGAGTTCTTATAGATCATACTCTTGGAATAGGAGATCTTGAACCACAACTCGCCAAATATTGGCCTTCCCAGATAATTCCTAAAGATAGGAATTATAATCTCAAAAACTCGCCATAAATTGGCTAAATAACTCAGAAATCAATAACCCAAATAGTTTCGATCGTACAAGTCCGGAATTAACCGATAAAGTAAACTCACGTGTCCCATACCACGTGTTTTACTAAATCATTTAATTCTCTTTCTCATATGTCCAAAAAGTGTAAAAATAATGTATATTATTTATAAAATAATTTACTTGAGAAAACGGGATTTTAAAATAATTTTTTGAAATCATTTTGAAGACATTTTATTGAAAATTTTGCTTGAATATATTTAAAATACTTTGAAATAATTTAATAATAATTTGAAAATATTTTATAACAAAGATTTCAAAAACCAAACTATTTAGAAATTTTCTCAAAATTTATTTGGAAGAAATAGTGCTTGAAATCGAAGAAATGCGAAGGAAATACACTAAATCGATATTCAAATTCAAATCGAATTTAATTCAAATTTTTGAATTTCAAATTCCTCCAAAACTTGGCTAATCCACTAATGGATATCATAGCCCATAACCATCATCAAAAAAATCTCAAAATTGCATAGGAATAGGTCACAAAAGCATAGCAAAGGAGGATAAAATGCTGCGAAAAGTTCACGAAACAAGGCACAACACACACAGGAATGGGTCGACCAAGAGGTCGACCCCCTTGCCCCATCAGGTCAACCGCCGTCGACCCCCTAGGGACCAGGTCGATAGGCTGGTCGACCTGGTAAGGTGCTGGGTCGACCTCCCTGTCGACCCAGTCTATGGAGGTGGTTCATGTGACTTTTTCTAACGCGTACTGATTTTCCGGAAGAAATATGACTTATCAAACGATGGAATTTTGCAATGAAAATTGACATGCACATATTTTAACATCTAAACTACAATCCGAAAAAGATCTGGCAGCAATTTGAGTGAAAATCAAGGGGTTATGACCATTCAAAGTGGCAACAAGAAACGAGAAACTCAATAAAACAACTAAAAGAAAGATATACATAAACAGAAGATTTTCTGAGCGATTTTCTTACATCAGCTCAAGATTTTTGTTAGCAATTGTGAGTAATTTACTCAACTCAGCGATTTGGCAAAGATTTGGATGATTTCGGAGTCAGGACACAAGCTTTAGAGATGAAGAAGTGCCTCCAGAACCTGTAAAAGCTAAAAGAAAGGCATGCAACAGGAAACAAAAACATTACAGACAAATTCATATCTCAATTCAAGAATTTTGGTGAAATAATTCTAGTATTGGTGGAGATTACCTTCTATTATCTTGTTTTAGTGGATTAACTTCTTGAATTAGTAGCAAATTGAGTGGGAATTGATTTTAGTTGAAGATGGCCATTACTTTTCTACTTTTTCTTGTTTTCTTTTCTGTAAACTTTTTGTTTGAGAAGGAGGAGAGAAACAAACTATGTACAGACACCAGTTTCTCACCAGTTTCTCACCAAAAGCCTCAAGACAATGTGCTAATGGATTCAAACTTTACCTGTATAAGCCCAAGGACAAAATACTTAGAGAATTATAAAGGATATGCTCAATTCTAACCTATATAATCAACATATACACACTTTTTTTTCATTTTAAGGCCAAATAAAATGTATACATCTATTTGTTTGCAAATAAAACTGTTATTGTAACAAAATAAAATTTATTTCAACAATAAAAAGTTATTTTTACAAATAAAATCTTATTTTCAACAATATTTTACAATTTACACTATTTTATTACAAAAACACTATTTTCAATCCAACAATTTGTACAAAAATTGTTTTCTTGTCAAATAAATTACCATAAAACATTTTAAATCTTTTTAATCATTAGAATATTATTTTCAAACAATATTTCATCTTTTATTTAAATAAAACACATATTATTTTCATATTTCTCATTTTAAATTCAATAAAAGATTAATATCGACAATGTTTTCCAATATTATTGTATTTACCTAAATAAAATTGCAATTTGATTATTTTCAAATCAAATTCTCAAAATAAAGTTTTTAAAACTTTATTTTCATTACTTTAGATTTATTTCAACAATTTATCATTGAAATACATCACCTAATTAATTTATTAGCTCCAAACTAATAAATACCTGATATTTCAATTTATTTAAACCAAATACTTATCCAATCAATATTTAATCCCATATTTATTCCCAAATAAACAAAATAAAGTTCCAAACTTTATTTTTCCCATTTTATTTACAAAATTCATTATTTATTCCAAATAAACAATATAAAATTTCCAATTATATTTTAATTTACAATATTAAATTATAATTTCCGTTATAATTTAATATATACAGGTAATCTCCAAACCAGGGTTGTTACACATCTTCTCTTACACGGGAACGTAATAGGGTTTCAATCTCTCCAGGGTCGAGAATATATCCAAACCAACTGATAAAACAGTAAATCATCCAAACATCCAATCAATAATTTTTGTCAACTGTATAATATTTCTAGTTAACCAAAAAGGTGAGTTTCACACACCATTATCCCAGTTGTTGCCAAGGCGTTCTGGATTCCTTCTAAATTCGAACGACGTTCGAATTCAACGTAAAATTCAACTAGCTTCTATTACCAATCCAATTCCATGTTGTAGTTCTCGTTAATATGATCCTAAGGCAACTGACCGCATTCATTTCCAACATAGTATGGGAAAGTTAATGCATTAATACGATTAATGAATTGAATAATATTTATTATAACTAATTACATTCATCAGTTAACACCAATTACAAACTTAACTTAATTAACGCCGCCTTAAATCTTTCTCGCAAAAATGCGACTCCGGGCTCGACACTTCCACCTTCTCACCCGCCCCTGGCCACGAGATACCATCACACTTCGCCTGCCACCTCCCCTGACCTCGACTTCGCTGCTGCCACTGGTTCAGCCCACTATAGTGCACCATCATTGAGAAAAGCGCAAAGAACGGATGCCGTTTAAGGCAAAATTCTGACCACCCCCTCTACCACCACGCCACCGCACTAACACTAAAGCACCATCTTGTCGACCCCTTTATTTTCTCTTTAGTGCCCACCTCCAAAAAACCATTGTACCTTGTCATTGAACCCACGAATGTCGCTGCCTTTGGACGCAAGTTTCCATCACCACGATGAACTCCAACCCATCTCCATTGTCCATAAGCTTCACTTCATCACTAGTTATAACTTCCAAGTTGAATTCTTCAACCAACGACGCCTCTAGTGTCTCGGATTGATGTGCGTCGTTCGATTCAGTTGGGTTTTTAATTTGAAAATTACGAACTTGTTTCTCTGGTTTGGGCGCAAGTATAGGGGAGACGAGTATGGCCTAGGTTTGGAGTAGGTATGGTGTGAATAGTTATGCTATAACTCCAAACAAGGCAAGTCGACTAGCGTTTTATACTAAATACCCCTATTTCGAACACAATGGAACTATTCTCAGAACCTAATATTATTATGTACATAAGTTAGCTTTTCAAATCAAATTTTATTATATTAATTTCCTGTAATTAATTTTAACGTGCTACGAGCTCGCACGACCAGACAATACGTATGATGTGACGACACACCTTTTTGAACCCTGGGAACAACACTTAAATCATCCTCGGTAGTCGTGTGTCGTTACCCAAGCATACAAAAGATAAGTTGTCATGGGGAAAAGTAAATAACAGAAAGAACAGAATAGAAAAACCTCACAATTGAATGGTTACATATAATACAAAATGATATAGTACAGAAGGTTACTCCTTACATGGAGTTATCAGAGTTATACAAAAGTGCTACACCTAATAGATTGGTAGTTATACATTCCGACTTTAAGTTTTCCAGATACCAAATATACCAACTTAATCATAAAGTAGAAATAAATAACTAGATAACTAAGGAGCCACCTGCTCGATCACCGTCTTCAAAGAGCTCCAAAGCAAAACCTGCTATTCTCGGACTACTCAAATATAATTGAGTACCCAAGAGTTTAGGGAAAATAAACAACTCGAGTCAGACAATATGTCTGGGATGAGTAAAACTCTCAAACAAAAGGGAAAGTATTTAACAATAATACGTAGGACCATGCCGCCAATGCAGAACGGGTTTTCTCCCACATAAACAACAACCGAACATAAGAATGAGAATGAACAATAGGAAACAAATCCAAACATAGATGATGGGAAAAAATAGTATAAAGATCTAGAAAGAATTGAAATATTCTGAACAAAATCAAAACAGGATAGATTGGATAAAACTAGATAATAGTCCAAACTTGATAGAATGGACAAAACCTATAATTAAACATCATGAAGAGTGGTTGACTCTTCCCGTTGCAATTAAAGAAAAACAATTCGAAGGTTCAAATCAAATAAGGAAAGGAAAATCTCTAACAAATGACTAGAAGGGTGCATCCTCTTTTAAAGAAGTATACCTCTAGAAATATACTTGAAAACCCCAGGAACTCCAAGCCGGACCCCGCCAATCCTTATCGAGAATCCGAGCAATTAACATCTAAATGCGCAAAACCGAATCAAATCTGGATGAGATGTGAAAATACCCTAATGGGAGAAACCCCACATAACTTGGCCCCCAAAATCACGCGCTTTGATTTAGTCAATTCCAAAAAAGGATAACAAAGCTGACGGAGCAACAAATTGTCTTTGAATGACGATATTAAAGAAGTTGAGGTAACCGATAGTTGGGGAACCAACCATCGATGATATAAAATGATCGTATATGGAAATTAAGTCTTATATAATCATCACCACTCATTGAATTCAAACTTGTACTGTTCCTTAGTTAACAATAATGTTGGACAAGTCAAGGTAGTGTTACCTTAAAGTCATGTCCTACGACCATTCTTAGCTTTCGAAATAGGGATAAGTCTACCTCATCGACATTTAGTGTTAAGTATACAAATAAATTGTTTTCACATAAGTGATATCGCTTTACGAAACTTAATTCAGTTCCATAACCAAATCAAACGTTTACTTTTAAAACCGAATTCGTGCTTGGGCTTCACATTACAAGTATTAGCTTTTGTTAACAGGGTTTACTAACTTTGAAACATAATTATAAAAAAGATATAATAACTTAAACACATCCTTATTATATTGATTAGTTAACATTGAAAGTTCATTAATCCAGTTGATGAATTTACTCCAATAGCCTTTAATCTAAAAGAAGTTAATCGCTTTTAGACACCATTAATTTAATTAAAAATTAATTATAATTAAATAAATAAATAAATAAATTATTATCATAAATTAAAATGAATAACAAGTCAAAACATCCTTGTTACTTTGATAAATTCACTTTGAAACTTCATTTATTAAGTTGATAAATTAACTTCAAATGCCTTTAATGGCAAGGGTAAATCACCTTTAAACCAACATTAATTCAATTAATTAGTACAATTTAAGTATAATTAATTAAATTATTAATAAAAAATTAAATATGATTATTTAAAATGATTAACAACTTTAAAACATCATTAAAGGAAAGATTGCTTAAAGCTAAAACAAATAAATTTACTTTAATAATCATTAATTAAAAAGATTAATTAATTTAAAAATATCAGTAGAAAATTGATTAATTAACTTTAATCCATCATTATTAAATGATTAATTATCCTTAAACATCATTAAATAAAATGGTTAATTAATTTAAACAATCATTAACCAAGTAATTAGTCAAATTTAAAACACGTCATTAATAAGTCAATTAGTTAACCTTAATCCTTATTAATTAAATAATTAATTAAATTAAAGAATCGTTATTAAAATGGTTAATTACTTTTAAAAATATCATTAATCAAAACCTTGCTTAACTTGTAAAACAATTCCAAGCACGAAGATGAAACCAAATGGTTTCGATAAAAAGATGATTTTTCGAAAGTGCCGATATAGCGACTATCGTCATACATGCAGTTAAGGAAACTAGTCCATGTATTATCAATACAACCAAAGATCACATAGCAAGGGTATGAGAATATATACAAGGTAATTAACTTTGAAACAACATGTAGAGAGCATTTACTTAACAAATAGTTAACTTTACCTACCAATTTTACATTTAGCTTACTAACTTTTCAAAGCGAGAAATTTTTGCAACATGAACCAAACCAACTACCAATACATCATCAAACATATACAACAAGCATTTATAAGCAATAAATATGAACATAAATATAGTTTAAAACTTTTGGTTTAATGGTTGAAGCTTTACTCACCAAAACGCTTACTAACTTAACCAAATCACCACAACAACTTGTCAAACACTCGAACTATCTTCACTTCAACTAAGCTTGGACTTTTGGGCCCTTAATAGACTATTTTGGCTTAGCCATGGCAACAATGTGCTCGGCCTTGGTGAAAATGGGAAGTTATGGGTCTTGTTTTGGATGTAAGGTGATGTAGAGTAGTTTTAACTTGGTTTTAAGAATATATAAACTAGTATTCGACTTACGAAATGAATTTAGAGGCCATGAATGGATGAATGGAGATATGAAGAGATGAAGAAATGAGAAAATGAGAATGGTAAAGTTATAAAATGTGGAGAGTGGATGGGTATATATAGGCATGAAACGCATAAAATGACTAAACTACCCTTGCTAATATAATAAGGTATATATGTATCATGTGATGTGACAACTTCCTCCTCCTTACCATGTTTCCCATATTGGTCACCCTCTTCCATACCCCTAAATCAAGGAAGCTACATGATAGTGTGTACTTACGTACATAAGGTATGGTATTATTTAATTTAGGTTACTATTCATGCCATACTTGATTTATTTAAAGTCAAATCATCACTTAATTAACTAAACCTTACTTAAAATCCTAATAACTCTTATTATTATCCTATGATACATATATGTGTGTGTACATGTTACACAAATGTACACAATGTTTTCCAACAGCTTTTCAATGCCGAAAATTTGTAAATTCAAAAAACGATTTACGGTCATATTTCTGCTTTTATTTGAACTAACTATTTTAGTAAACAAAATTTGAAAATGATTTTAACATCATTATTACTTAAAAGCGGTTTATTTGGTTATTAAAATCCATCATTTAAATATCTAAAATGATTTAAATATTCAAATACTAAGTGATTAATTTACGGGTCGCTACACTCTTTCCTTAAAATAATTTCGTCCCCGAAATTATTACGGAGTGGAAGAAATAATAACCAACCTAAGAAAAATCAATTTACTTACTTGGTTTTCTGTAAATCTGATTAGTTATATTTTCCTTAATTATATTATTTCTATCATAAACACATGTAATACAAACATTATAACCATCATATGCAATCAGGTAACATGATGCAACCAAAAGCAATATAACAAACATATGCAACAAAACATAGAGAATATTCTGTAATAAATGCTATGCATCCAATATTTTAAAAAGATAAATGTAGAACTAAATGTCTGGGTATTTATAACCATCAACTAGATGCGCTTTGGGCTTATAGAACTGCATATAAAACCAATCTTAGGATGTCTCCTTTTAGGCTAGTATATGGCAAAGCGTGTCATTTACCCATCGAACTTGAACATAGCGTTGTGGGCAATTAAGAACATAAATTTTGATCTTGAAAAAGCTGGCGAAAATAGGAAATTGCAACTCAATGAATTAGAAGAGATTAGGAACGACGCATATGAGAACATGAAAATTTACAAAGAAAAAAAAGTTTTCATGACCAGTCAATCCTAAGGAAAATATTTTCGCCAAACCAAAATGTTTTTTTGTATCACTCTCGACTTCATTTGTTCCCTAGGAAATTAAAATAAGGTGGACAGGACCGTACATCATACGTACTATTTTTCCATACGGTGCCATAGAAATAGAAAACCTTAGGGATGGATCAATTTTTAAAATCAATGGTCATCTTTTAAAACCTTACTTGGAGTTGGCGAGTGATCGAGAGGAGGAGCTCAAGATTCTTCATGAGCCACACTATGTCTAACAAGAAATTTTAACCCTCTCTTGTAAATATGTACACATTTTTCTCCTTTTCACTCATTATATCATGTATTAACTGTGGGGACACAGTCAAAATCAAGTGTGGGGGGAGTCTCATGTTTATTTTGACTTTTCATGGTTTATTTTTTGCATTTCTTTTCAAAAAAAAACAATTCCCAAAACAAATTTTCTTTTTAGCATATTGATTTATTTTTGAAGAAACGCTATAGGATAAGTATATGTTTTTTTGGTATTAAATTGAAATTTTTGAAAATTCACCTGTCTCAACAAAAATAAAAATAAAAGTTGGATTGCAAGTAACTATGGTATAACCAGTATATAGGAAGGTTCACAGGTGATAATTATGAAGTATGTTCTAATTGTAATTTTTATTTAAAAGAGTGGTTTATTTAAAGTAAAGGCAATAACCTTTTTGATCTTCTAAGTTAAGTGGTGCTAAGATGATTTTGCATAAAACTCTTTTTTCAAAAAAAAAGTTTTTATACAAATAAGAAACACCTAGAGTCAGGCGTTCACACGTAAGTGTGTACACTCTCCATGCTCTGTATCCTTCTCACGTAAGCTCGAAAGGCGGTGCATGATCGGTATATCTTGCCTCAGTTTATCTGAGTTAGGTATATGTATATAAAATTAAAATAATAATAATAAACACCTAGAGTCAGGTGTTAACACATAAGTGTGTACGCTCGCCATGCTCTGTAACCTTCTCACGTAAGCCCGAAAGCAGTGCATGATCGGTATATCTGGCCTCGGTTCAGCTAAATTAGTGGTGTAAATAATAATAATGTTAATATTTCTCAAAATAGAAAGAGCAAGCAATTGTAATCCAAGCACTATTTTTACTTATTAGATTCAACTTGTTATTCAAAAGAAATAAAAATACCACTTTGCAAAACTTTGATAATCAACTAAAGGATCCATTTCATAATTGCAATGTGTTACCAACCGAACAACTAGCCAAACTAGAGTCTAATTATGATGATAACTTAACTTTCGTTAGAAGTTTTGATGAGTAAAAGGACTAAAATTTCTTGATACTGACCAAAACTTGTATTTAACTTACTCGTGTCAATTTAAAAGTAAATTTGGCATTCGTAAATATTTTGGAAACTTGCATTATGTAGTCGCATTAGAATTTGCATATCACATTTGGATTTTGTGGGTAGTATCCGCTAAAACCCTCACGAGACAGCACTCGTCCTACTAGGGATACCTAAAGGTTTAACGACTTGTTAAATACGCTCAATGCAATCGTATTTCCTACGAAAACGGCTTTATCCTAATTTTAGTTTATTCGAGGATGAATAAAAAGGTAAGTGTGGGGTTATTTGATGTGCATGTAAAAGTGTATATTTTTACTTCCGCATTTAATCTTCTGTTAATTAAATAAATGAGCATATTAGGGTATTTTGCATGTTTAAACTAGAATTTAAATTCTTTTCAAATCGTCATTCATTCATCTTTATTTGGCAGTATAATGTAATTTTGTGTATGATTTAATTTTAAGAAAATTTATTTGCACATTTTTATTTTTATTTGTAGGAAATGGAGTGCAAATATGAAGAGGTTTCATAGATGTATGCATGCACATATGTTGAAGGCAAATGGTGAATGGAAATAAAAGAATCATGCAACATGGAGGAGTCCACATACCCACTAACAAATGGTCTATAATTAAAAGCACATGCACATGTTAATGGAGGCTTAAAGACATGTTAGTGGGGACTAATTATTTCCCTAATGATTACTTGGAGGTTACACTTTCTCAAATGAATTTTAGGTAGCCCCCTAAAATGTGAATTAGGGTTTTAAGCATGTATAAATATCCCTTATGTTTCATATAATGATCTTCTTCATTTTATGCAACGTTGTAGCCACAAAATCAAAGATAAATAAAATGTTTCTTTAATGGCTTCTTAGCCTTGCTCTTTACCTTCTTGCATTTTGATTTCATGCTTACTTTTAGTGCTCTTTTATCTCTATGGTTTCTTATTTACTTTGTGCTCCTTTTATTTCATGTTAGTAGCATAGATTTTATTGTTGTAATTAGTTTAGTTTTATTTCATGTAGATAGTTAGCTCTCTTCTCTTGTAGTTTGCTCTCATTTTACTTTTTTTATTATGAAATCATTTTATGTTATCATGTATTCAAATATGAGTAGCTAAACTCTTTCAATTTAGGGGTAATGAAGCTTTCATGAAGCATATTAAATTAACATAATGATTTCATTTGTGATCTCTCTTTTGTGCTAAGTGGAAATTATGAATGATGATGGTTTATGTCTTTTTTTTTAGTGAATTTGATAGTCTATGTTGACATCTCAAATAGGCCATGCTTATTCCATTGTACACATAAACTACTTGGTCATTTGCCAAAGTGATTTTGATGATGAAAGTTAAGCTAGAATCAAAATTTGATGGTCTATATTACTAATTCATAGTAAATAAATCATACTTAAAATAGATTTTATTTTTAATTTTCATGAATGTTGATTAGTGGGTTTGAATGGTGTGTAAGAATTTGATGATTTAGGTCGTGCTAATTGATAGCACAAATAAATCATACTTATAATAAGCACATCTATCATTCCTACTTAATATTTTAATGATAGATTATAAATGAATTTTGTGTTGATTTATATTAATGATTGAAAGTGGATTTTTCTCTAAATCACTCCTTAATATCATAGTTTTATTCACTTTTCCTCTAGCTTATTTTCTAAAGTTTTTCTTAGTTTTAAACTACTTCAAAACTTTGGGTTAATTTGATTGAGTTTTATTAGAATTTAATTTTTTCCCTACGGATCGACCCGTACTTGCATACGTATTACGATTGTACGTTGTGCGCTTGCGGTTTTTATAACAATTATATTTTAATGACAGTTTTCTAATCGATAGAAATTTCCATTGTTTCAACAAGTTTTTGGCGCCGTTGTCGGGAATTGCAATTTGATTTTAATTCTACTCTTCGAATTATTTTTGTTTTGTTTTGTTTTGTGTTGACTTTCATTTAATTTTTTTTTCATATTGCATTTTATATTGTGAGTTTATGTTAGTTTAGTGGTGAGGTTGGTTCATTTCATTTCTGTTTTAATTGAATACTTCATTTCTTTCATTTCTGGTTCCATCTCCATCTCTATATTGACATCATCTCCATATTAAATTTCAGTACATTGCATTGCATTTCAGTTATTAAAAAAAATTTGCATTACATATTCTCTGTTATAAACTATTTCCTCAATACTTCTCTATTTACATTTCTTCAATCACTACAAACCACATTCCTCTTCTTACATTGCTAAATCCCACAACCCAGTTCACCAAAATCATCCAAACTTCTTCAAAACCCCCAGAAATCGCGACCAAACCTACTGCTATGGATAAACAGTGTCTTGCTTCGTATACTTCCTTAACTCCACTACATCATATACTTACCAAACAAACATCACTGTCACCCTCCACTATCATCACATCACCACCTTCCTTTACAAACTACCTCACTTCACTGCCCAAACTGCCACCACAATCATTTACTGCTCACATTCATCCCACAACTACTTATACGACCACATTCATCCTCAGGCAAACAAACTGCTACTTCCTCCAAACTGCCATCCATCACTCCTCCCAAACTCCTTCACCATCACAGCAAATACATTTCCCTCACTTGCTTCTATAACTGCACCCAAACAGCATCTCCTTCTACCTTCTCCAACACCCCTACCTTCCTTACCATCACTATCTTCATCTCTGTACAAAATTTCCATCCCTATACCATCACCTTCATTAACTCTAACAACCATCCTCACCATCAAAACAGAGAATTCACTTCACCTGAAACTTCCACTCACTACATCGTAACAATTTCCACTTGCTACCATGCACACTTCCTCCTCACTGCCAATACAACTCCATTACAAGTCCACTGACCAACTTCCCTTCACCATCAAGAACCATACACCTACTTGTCAACCTGCCAACCTTGCCATCACTGGTAAACCCAAACCAAAACCTACTACAACATCCAACCACCCTTGCATACATCCTCTGCAACATCAAAACTTCTGACAGCAACTCCATCCCTCTTCCACCAAACTGCTCAATTACAACATCATTACCAGAAACTGCTCTGCCTTCATCACCATCTAACCGAACATTCCAATCTCCATCAAATATCCCTACCAAACTTTAACTTGCAAACCTGCAAATACTAACACATCAGTGCCTACAGCAACATCTCCAGTCACCATCACCATACATCTCCAACACCTAGACATCCAACTACAACAATCACCTACAACACAAACCGCACACCACAACTTCAGCCTCTACAATCAGCATTGTCACCTACTTCTGCAACCAACTCCAAACACCCTCCTACAACAACCACAACCCTTCACCAAACACGCCCTTCCTCCATCACCTCAGCAAACCACCACATAAACAACATCAAATTACCTCCTACAGCTACTACTTCACCCACCCGAACGCCTTCCAACATCAACTACAAGTTCAAACGACTTCAACAATCAAGCATCGAATCTCTTGCACCATAATTTCGAACTCCTCACTGCCACCGCGACCTAATACCACAACCACACCACCAAAACTTCGTACCCACCTCACTGCAAATCCAAATCAAAACAAACCTTCCTCTATAACATAGCCATCAACCCAAACCCTCAAATAAAATCGCAGTCGCCTGCAATCACAAACACCCCAAATCCAAATACAAACTTCACCCGTGACCTCTTCCATCAACTCGCAGTTTCAATTTTTGATTCGATTGAGGAGTGTGATTTTCGGTTTTAAAATTTGAGTTACGTTTTGTAGAATTGTGATTTGAGAATCTCGATTCTGAGTTCTGGGATATAAATAGTTCTATTTAACTGTTTGTGTGTGTGATTTGGGTGAGTGTTTTGTTTATAGTGTGATTCACATTTTTATTCTTGTTAACAAAGAAAAAAGAAAACAATTTTGTCTTTGTTTTCATTTAGCTTTTATTTCCCTTAAAAAAATTGTTGTTTTTGTTTCTCTTAAAAGGAATTTGTTTTTGTTTCTCTTAAAGAAAGATTTTTTCTTTTTTGTTCTTTAAAAAAAATTCATTTTCAATACTTTTGAGATTGCAAAAGCAGAAGGAGAAGAATTGCTCGCTAAAAAAAATAGATGCTCTGCTTGCTTGCTAAAAAAATTGCGCTAAAAGATCGCTGCTTTTAAAATAAAATTTCTAATAGTTCTGTACGCTCCGGTATCGTGCTCTCATCTCTTGTTTTTAGTTTCCTTGCATTATTGGTTGCTTGCATTTTAAAAATCTGAAAACAAAATCAAAATTTCGTTCGTAGTTGCATTGTTAAATTATGACGCTCTGGCTCCAGTGACCGAAATATCAAAGTGAGTTTACCGTCCGATAACTCGGATCAATGGGCACGGAAGGAGCGATTTCTCATATACACTACTTTAGGTCAACAAGGATAAGTTTAAAATACCTGTACATCTCTGAAATGATACATACCTCATCTCGACTCAATGTAGTATACACGAGTTCAAAGAATTTGTATCTTAATCACATATCAAAAACATAAGATATAATGGTTTCACAAAACAGCAGACCAAAAGATAGATATATATATACATAGCATAATATTTGTACAACCAGACGTCAAAGTACCATCATATATTTACAACCATCACAAAAATGACGTCCTAAACATACTCAGTTAAATATATACAAACTGCATATCATCAGACCATGCACAAATAACTAACATAACTAATATAACTTAACAGACTCAAGATGGGTCTCTCTAATGTTGTCTCGCCATATAACTCTAACTGTACCCCTGACACCTATTACGAAGGTGCGTCCATCAAGCTCTAGGTCTACCACTATCTTAAATTTGTACGCGGTATGCCAAACTCCCTCTATTATAATGTCATAGGAGGTCACTTCAAAACGCAAGAAGGAGATCATCCTGCAATACCTCGGTTTGACCCGAGGAGTTGTCACAAAACAAAACCTCGAGTCAAGCTATAAATCTAGATGTGAGAATAATAGTGTAACAATGATTCATATAAATGTGTGGAGTCGGGTTATTTATATGTGATATTAAAAGAAATAGATATGTCACACACTCCATAATCTAAACCCGCCTGTATCCCATTGAATTATTTCAATTTAAATACACGTGCCATGGCACTATTTAAAGTGAATCACAGCTGTAACTCTAATCAGTCGGGATATCATATCCTATTCATTTATAAGTTGCAATCATTATTCAATAGACATTTCACTGTATATTATTCATATACGAGGTCTGGAATTACTAGTGAATCCTATTCATTATTCACTCTTACTGGACTCTGTATCGAACCGATATCATGGCCTTTTTCATATATATATGTCTTTCGATCAGGAATTGTGGGTGCCCCCACATGATCTATTAATTGCACTATCTTCTCCCGTTCATCGTTAGCGCTCACCCCGTTGTGCTGTAATCTTCATCTTTGTTTCACCACATATCCATTAATAAGATTAAACTCAATTCTTCCTCGTTTCCCATTTGCACTACGCCTGTCACCGTGGTTGTGTCCATGCAATAGATCGTTTGGATAATAAGTGATGAGGGACCAAGTCATCACGATTCGGGGAGCGACCCCGAATCTGTCCGCTAGGATGGATTCTATCATCTAGTAGTCTCACCTCGTCTCGTTCGCTTCATTGGTTAAATTCATTCAAATTCTTTTGTATTTAACTTCCCAATATACCATTTATTCCCAAAATTGTATCTTGTTCTATTTTATATCACCTATAGATGTCGTGTTCGTGCAACATAGCATTAACCTATAGCATCGTACATAATAAACATAACATATAAACATGATCTAGGAGAATTTCATCAGATTTGAATTTAAATAATAAAATGTACGTTTCAAATTTAGAGTTGATTTTTTATGACGTCATTTAAGTTTAATTTATAGAACTTTTCTATCATTTTTAATTTGAAAAATAAAATATTTTTGGTTGATGCGTTTTGCGCCAAACGTAGGTTCTTTTGAAATTTTACATAATAAATTAACCGGTATTGCTGTTTTGTGATCGCGTAACGTTGTTGTGCGCGAACATATTTTTACTTCGGTCGTTCGCGGTCCATACGCGAATGGAATATTGTGTAGCGTTGTACTCTAAAACTTTTTGGTCATGGTCATACCTCCACACACCTCCAATGACTGAACCGAGACCATCGTCGTGTTCAGCTACGTAATACGGTCCTGCTGGTACCTTCTATTTTGGCTGTAACGCTTCCGTTCACCATACGGACGTGGATATAACGGTGTCATTTCTGATCACTACGAGGTTCGTTGGTCAGGCGAAAGCTAGTCAATTTGTTCGTCTCACTTCCCTCTACATATTTCCTTTTGGTTGTATGCTCAAAATCATCTTAGATTTTGAGTTATTAATAATTAAAGTTTTGAAACAAAACTTGTTTTCTAAAGTTTGTATGGATTCTATTATATTATAAAGCGTGCACATTCATTTTTTGTTCATTATTTTATAAAGAAAGCATGCACGTCATTTTATGTTCATTATATTATAATAAAGCAAACATGCACATTCAGACCACACTAACACACGGCACACACAACCACTAGCATATATAAACACTACACTCTCACACACAAACTGCCACATAAGCACCTGACACATGCATGAAACCAATGTACACACAAAGTCACTCACATACACATAAAAATAGTACCTATATCTTATTGAAGTTTTTGTAGTAAAATGTGTATACAAATTATAAGATGTACTTCTACATATATGGATTATAGCTTGATAACATAAATATTAATGGTTGAGCATATACAACCTAAGTAAGACGTGAAATATATTTATATTTACTTTTATATATATAAGAAGGAACATTGCACTGCTTTGTATATTTGCTTACAGACTAGTGGATAATGGATGCGTTAGATATCATTATAAGGTTTTTCTTTTCATGTATATTTGGATGAATTTAATGTAGGGGATTACTAAGTTGTTTAAAATGAGAAAGTGTCAAAAATAGATGGTATACTGAGCATATTAATGAAGCATACTAGTTACAGTAAGCAATATGATTTAATCAAAAATGACTGTACATACTGACATTGATATATAATGGTAAAAAATATCATACTCACTGACATAAAAATTGTACCTATGCCATAATCTTAATATATGTAACTCACATATGATTATACTAACTTACCTAAATTTAGTTCATATTTGCATTAGTGTTGTTCAATACATCCAAACTATTTAGCCTATATCAAAAATAACGAATGAACATGCCGTATATATGTGTTGATGCTGATATATATGAACAGAAGACAAAACTAAATTATGTTTAAATAGTAACCAAAAGCAGAAAGCACGCTCACTTTAATATTATTCAAATTGATAATGTAATTGAACAGATTTACTATAAAAAAAACACAAATAGTTGACATTGATTTGAAACCAAGATAAAGGAGAAGTATACTCACATTTTATTTGCACAGTATGAAAATGAAAAGGGGCAGAATGATGTGAGTTTTTTTTGTGTTAGTGTTAGGATGCAGTGCTTAAATAGTGTGAGACTGATACTTTAGGCCTAAGCAAGCAAATAGTTTAAAAGAGAATGATGAAAGGGATAAACATGCATACACCGGTCTAATTAAATTAAAGCCTTTTATTTTATTTTTTTCAATAAATAATTTTATACCCCACAAATAACTTATCATACCCTTAACCGCGATATTGCCCTACCGCAATTTGTTCTCCGATTATAATTCCGCTCGTGGCGTTTTACCCCAAATTTTATTCTAAATCCATAACGATTTTTTTTGCTAACAAAATTTATTATTATAAGTTAAAACAATAGCGGGATGTTACATAAATTACGTTTAATTTCTGTTTTGCATTCCTCTCAACTTATTTTCTTTTCTAAGGGCACCACCCAAATCCATATAAGGTGGGGGATTTCATCACCCCTTCCTTGGCCCACAAATTGCATATCATCTTAGAACTTGACTAATGATAACGATTAGACATTGGACTTAAGGTTGGCGGGAGCTTATCTAGGGCTAACTATATCTTGACAAATTGTCTTCTTTTGACAATTTAACTTCTTGGTGTCTAGGCTATGGCAGAGCAACAATTAGATATAAATATTGTGGTGATTCGTAAATATTATAGTGATTGTTTTTCTAAAGATACTTAAACCTTCGGCTATATTGTTACGGTGATCCGTGGTGCACCGATAACTCATGTCCATTACCTGGCTAAGAACTATTTTGTTGGATTAAGACAGTGTGATTATACAATTTTGGGTTAGGAGCTACTAAGGAAAGAAAATTTGTAATTAAGTCCTTGCATTCATTTAGTTGCATTAGTTCATGCATATATTAAAAAAACAAAAACAAAGCAAAATCCAAAAGTAAAAAAAAAAGTTTACATTTTACTTAGTTTTTAAAAAAATAACAAAAATCCAAAAAAAAAGAAAAATCTTTTCAAATCTTTTCCTTTGAAAAAATAAAAAAAACAACAAAAACTTAAAAAAAAATCCAAAATCCAAAAAAACATAACAAAGATCGAATCTCCCTTTTGAAAAATAAAATCTTTTTGGTAAATATTTTTCCTTTAAAAAACAAAAAAAAAAAATTTCACTTTATTTTATTTTCTAAACCTTGTTTCATTCTCTTAAACTTAATTCACACTTCTTTCCCTCTTTGACCTTTTCACTTGTGCACGAGTACTTGGACTCGTGACACAACAACGAATCGTTTAACTCGAATGAACAATCCTCAAACGGTGGTGGACAAAATCGCTCCACGAACTCTTATGGATAGAATCTTTCCCGATAGAGTTTTTATTCCTTCTTGTATCACATTACCCGCCCTAACGGGTAACCATTTCGAAATTCCTTCCAATCTTATTGCCATGCTTCCAAAATTTGGCAATTTCGAACAAGTTGACCCATATATCTTCCAAATGAAATTCGAACAAGTATGTGCCAACATTAAACTCGAACAATTATATAATAATGGAATCAAACTTCGGTTAATTCCATTCGCCCTTATCAATTACGCTAAAAAATGGTTATACAGCTTACCGTCAAACTCGATCAAAACATGGGAAGAATTCGTAAAAGTCTTCTTAAAAAAGTTCTACTCCTTGAAAAAGCAACTAAAATCCAAAACAAAATTACCAATTTTAATCAATTTAGGGGTGAACCTTTCGGAAAATATTTTGAAATATTTAAAGAGCTTTTGATAAAATATCCAAACCAGAATTTTGAAAAATGGACACTTTGCCATATCTTATACGATGGACTTGAAAACAACTCACAAACCATGCTTGAATAAATGTGCCAAGGCAATTTTCTTGCCCAACATCACGACGATGCTTGGTAATTTCTTGAGAACTTGGCCGAAAAATCATCCCAATGGAAAAGTTCTAACGACAAATCCATTTATTCACGATCGAGCACACACTCGATGGGATCATCTTTCGCTTTGGATGCTAAAATCGATGCAATGATCAATAAATTCGATAACGTTTTCTTATCCAACCAAATGAACCAAGCTTCCTAACCAATGTGTTATAAATGCAACGATCCGAATCACATAGCCGATTAGTGTCCTAATTTGATAGAACAACTCAATGCTTTTAATAAGGTTAAGAATGACATGTTTTCTCCAACATACAATCCTGGTTGGAGGAATCATCCTAACTTTGCTTGGAACCAAATAATTCTAACAAGAATTTGGTTCGTCCTAATTTTCAAGCATTTTTGAACAATGCTACGAATCCTTCCTTTCAGCCCAATCACTTTCAAAAAAATTTTACGGGTTCATCTCAAAATCAACCACAACAATCTTTTGCTCCCCAAGATGATAAACGCTTGACTTCACTTGAAAAAAGTCTTGAAACTTTGGCTAAAGCAACTACTCAAAGCCTCCAATCAAACAGCAATTTTCAAAATTTGTTAACTCATACATGCTGAATACGAGTAGTATAAGTCAGCCAATTGCTAAACTTGAAATGCAAATGAGTTAATTAGCCACATCTGTGAGTGAAAGTGAACGAGGCACATTTCCAAGTAAGCCAGTTCCAAATCCCAAAAATCAACACACGAATTCGAATCAGGCCACATTGTTCAAGATAGTAACTTAAACCAAATGAATGCTATCACGACTTTACGTTCTGGTAAATAAATCAATAACCAAGTTGTTAATCCAAACGATTTACCAGAAGCTCCACTTGACACTTCTAAAACGATAAGTGATCAAGGAAAAAACATTGAGCTAAACATTGAATCAAATATCAATCCAAATTCTTCTTCTACTCAAGTAGACCGACCTACTGAGTATCGTGTTCCATTTCCACATCGCCTTCAACCTAAGAAACATTCTGATCAAATGGAAAAGATGTTGAAATTTTTTAAACAAGTCAAAGTTAACATCCCGCTCCTTGATAGCGTTCAACAAGTCCCAACTTACGCTAAATTCTTGAAAGACTTGTGTACTCAAAAGCGACACACTAAAGCATCCAAGAAAGTTTTTTTTAGCTACCAGACTTAGCAAAGTTTTGTCCTAATCAATTCCCATCAAATACAAAGATCCTGGATGTCCAACGATCTCGTGCATGATAGGAGACAAAACGATTAATAAGTGCTTACTAGACTTGGTTGCGAGTGTCAATTTAATTCCTTATTCAGTTTACCAGCAACTTGGCTTGGGTGAACTAAAACCGATGAAAGTAACTCTTCAATTTGCCGATCGTTCAATAAAGAAATCCGTGGGAGAAATCGAGGACGTACCCATCAAAATTGGTCAATTTATATTCCCTGTCGACTTAATCGTTTTAGAGACACAAACCGTGAACAATCCGATGAGTCAAATTCCATTGATTTTAGGCCGATCTTTCTTGGCTACTTCAAATGCTTTAATCAATTGTCAAAATGGTTCGATTAAAATTTCTTTTGGAAACATGACTTTGGATCTTAACATTTTCAATCTCGAAAATCAATCGAACGAATCACTTGACCAAGCGTTGGAAGTTACCTCCATTCAAGGAAATTTTGACAATGAAATAGTTGACCTTAACAACGAACGCGAGACTGAATATGAACAACTGTTTCGAGATGCGCCAAACGAGATTGAAAATGCGCTTCCATTTGAACCTCTCGCAGATGAGTCAGAACTTCAACGAATTCTTTGATCAATCAGCCCCTAGGCTGGAACTCAAACCTCTTCCTGATCATCTTAAGTACGCATACTTAGGTGACAACAAAACATTTCCTGTCATAATCTCTTCAAATCTCTCTCTTGATCAAGAATCTTCTCTTCTTTCAATTCTATTGAAAAACAAAGAGGCAATTGGATGGTCAATTACTGATATAAAGGGAATTAGTCCCGCTCTTGTGCAATATCGTATCCATTTATTTGATGAAGCCAAGCTTGTTCGTGACGTGCAACGAAGGCTTAACCCAAAAATAAAGGATGCGGTTCGAGATGAAATTCTTAAACTCCTTGATAATAGAACATATACCCCATTTTTGGTAGTTCGTGGGTTAGCCCAATTCATGTCGTCACCAAAAAGTCTAAACTTAGCATTATCAAGAACGACGCTAACGAACTCATTCCAACTCTTACTCATACGGGTTGGAGTGTTTACATTGACTATCAAAAACTAAATGCTGCAACACGTAAAGATCACTTTCCTCTTCCTTTCATCGACCAAATGCTTGAACGTTTAGCCGGCCATGAATTCTATTGCTTTCTCGATAGCTATTCTGGTTATAACCAAATTCCAATCGCTCCCACAGATCAAGGAAAAATGACTTTCACGTGCTTCTTTGGCACCTTTGCATTTCGATGTATGCCTTTTGGCCTTTGCAATGCTCCTGCTACTTTCTAAAGATGCATGGTCAGCATCTTTTTCGATATAATCGAACGCTTTCTAGAAGTGTTTATGAACGGATTTTCCATCTTTGGAAACTCTTTTTCCAAATGCTTACACCATCTCGAGTTAGTTTTGAATCGATGCAAGGACAAATATTTAACGTTAAATTGGGAGAAATGTCATTTCTTGGTCAAACATAGCATATTGTCCTTGGGCATTGTTAACTCGCCTTTTGACAAGGCAGCATACAGGCGGATTTAACCCAATCAACTACACAGTTATCAAGGCTGGAATATCATGGGTTTGATTCGGATGAATGGATGGACAAATCAATTATGGATAGTAAACATGAATATAAAGTCAGGACTCAGCACAATCGATGGATAAACAATGTCGGGTATTTGGAGTATGAATTCCGTGAAAGATCGAGTAGCTCTGGGTTAGCCAAGGGGTTGCTTCGAGTCACCACGTGGTTTACTTTGGGTCAGGAATGTGTTTTCTACGGGTCACAATAGGAACAATCTCGGGTCAGCATATTTGAGAGAGGTTGGCATTGCTTTAGGTCGGTGTTAAAACTACTTCGGGTCGGCAATGCTCTGGGTTCGGGTCGGCATCAGTTTGGCTTCGGGTTGGCACTACTTGGTCTTCGAGTCAGCAAAGCTTTGGCGTCGGCAAAGCATCAGGTCGGCATAGTTGGAGTTGCTTCGGGTCGGCATCAATGTGACTTCGGGTCAGCATTCTACTTTGGGCTCGGCATGCACATTGGGGTCGGCTATGGCACATCAGGTCGGCATAGAGGGATTACTTCGGGTCAATGTGGCATTTACTTCGGGTCAGTATGTATGATGCTTCGGGTCGGCACTTGATTAGCTTGGGATCGACATTGGACTTGGGGTCGGCACTGGGATGGAGGCGCTTCACTTCGGATCAGCTATTACAAGGGGCTGGCTATTACAAGGGATCGGCTATGGATTCACAAGGGGTCGGCATCAAGAGTCGAGAGGGATCGGCTATGGATTCACTTCGGGTCGGTGTGGCATGTGCTTTGGGTCAGCACTTGGGTCGGCATTGAGGAGTTCGGATGGGATTGGCATTTATGTTACTTGGGGTCGGTATTCATCTTACTTCGGGTCATCTACAGGTTTGCTTCGGGTTTGCACCAAGTTTTCTCCCGGTCGACGTGTTGTCTACTTCAGGTCACTGTACTTGGACGAGTTGGGCTCGACGGTCACGATGATGGGCCCATGTAGGTGAGGAGGCCCTGTAGCCGAGATTTCACCTATAAATACAACATGCGTGGCTTCAGAAAGAGGGATTCTCATTCTGTTTCTCTTTGTCTTCCACCTAAAGGCTACTATGCCATTTTTGATTGAGAAATTCTAGATTGTAATTGTATTCAATTCTCTAATAATAAAAAGGATTTTTCTGGAGTGGACGTAGGCCGGAGTTAGCCGAACTAGTATAAATCTTGTCTTTTTTACTGCTTTCATTTTAATTTTGATTATTCTTCATACTATATCCTCCATATATATTCTATCTGTGATCTATGACTGGATATTGGTACTTTCAGTTGCAATTGGGAGTTTCGACCAATTTTGGAGCAAATATTTTGGTGCTTTCACTGAGAAATGAACTCGGGGATTTGGAAGCTAGGATCTCAGATCTAGAGGCTTGGATAATTGGATCTAGGAAGTAATGGATAGGCAATCAACAAGGAGAAAAAGAGCAGGGACAAGATGAAAACGATGATGGATGCAATGCAGGAAAGGATGCTCGAAAGGCAGAAGGAAGTGATGCAGAACTTACTCTGACAGATTGGACAAGCTGGAGCGCAAAACTAAGGGAATGGAGTAGCTGGGAATACTGGAAATGTGGATCATGAAGTTAGAGCGGCAGGAGAAAAGGAAGTCCAGAATCAAAACCAAGGAAATGGAACAACCAGGATACGTTAACGCCCCACCTCTATACTCACACTAACCAAGGACACTACTGGGTAATGCCGTCAATTAGTACGAAGAATAAGGCTGTTGAGGAGCGACCATCAGTGTAATTGCTCTATGCGAGTACTAATATGTCAGATAATATGTCATGCATTTCATTTCAAGAGGAAATCTGACATATCAAATACAAACTCAAAGCTACTACACAATGGATATGTGGCCTTCGAAAACAAATATAAAATAAGCATAACATAAATCAGTCACAGATATTCATATCACAAAGGCAGAAACATATATGAATATAACACATAGAAGTGTACATCAAAGTAGTGGTCATACAAGATCCTCTACATTACAAAAGAATAGGTACAAGTGCTAGACAAAAGAATATGTATACATCAAGGAGTCTCTATCTCGAATGTATAAAAACAAAAAATACTAAGCTAAAGTAGTTAGCCAAAAATCAGAAGCTAGTCCCTGCTAAGAAGTCAAGTGGAAGCACCTGAAACACCCCGGCCTGACCCAAGTATTATTTAAGAAGAAAAATAATAAACGGATCGGTCTAGCTATAAATATCAGATAAGATGAGATAGGATAAGAGATATAACAAATGTATATGATAACAACAAAAATCATACAATATCTCAAATCTCCTCAAACACCAAAAAGAATGTCATATTCTTTATTTTTATTCACCAAACTACAAGTATTGATAGGGCTTATCAATACAAATCACAAAAATTGATGAAACACAAATTCCAGAAATCATCAATTAGAAATCCAGAAATCACAAAAAGGGGGAGGGCTATCATAAACGGGAGCATGAAAACTCACCAACATATGTATCACAAACGGGACGCTATCCCATGGGTCGCTAACCCATAGAGCCGACGCAACGACGTAGTACAACGGTACGCCGAGGAACCTGAAACTCAAATAAGCCGGAACAACGACGTAGTACAATGGTACGCCCGATAAAACGAACTCCATAAAACCCGTAGGATGCTAGCCTGTAAAAATGAGACGAAGCTCAACAGAACAGGGTACAGTCCCCCACGCGGACAAAGAGACATCACATATCGCTAGTCTAAACCACAAAATGATCAACATAGATCAATAAAAGTGTAAATTACACCAAGCTAGTAAATAAATGAGTTTAGCTTCATGTCCCATAACCACTGGCTTAACTTAAATATTTACAAACATATTGTAGATTTCCACTCGAAAATTGTCACGAGATTTCAATCGAACAAGTCCAAGAATTAATCAACGAAGTAAACGCAAGTGTTTCATACCACTTGTTTTGCTAAGTCGTTTAATTAGATTTCTCATACGAATGAGGTAAAGGTTTGTAAATACTAATAGATTGGAAACCGTTTTTAAAAACGAGCTTTGTATTTAAAAGTAGTGTTGAAATCGTTTTTTTAAAAGAGTTTGAGTATTTACTACTAGTATAGAAACCTTTGTATTTTAAAGTGACAAATCATAGAAACGATTGTAAAAACAATATATCACCAAAAATTCACATTCGACGACGTGAATTAAAACCATAAAAATCGATATCAAATCCATCAAATGGATATTCCCAAAAATCCAGAAAAGAAGTCATCAAAGTCGGTAATAAATGACGACCAACCGGATCAAAAAAAAATCGATAAAATTTGGAAATCCACTCAAAACAGGCAAATTGGTTGAATTCAACAGCGCCAGACGTCTAGTTGTTCTCCCCAAACGTCTAAGCTGAAGGTCTGGAATTTTTCCAGATCACTCAGATGTCTGAGCTTAAGGTCTGGAACGTTTATTCCTTAACCTTAGACGTCTGAGTGTTTTACTAGATGTCTGAGCTGAAGCTCAGGGCAAAATTTTCCAAGCCCAAAGATGGGCAAATGAATTCAGAAGCAATCGAATGAGCGATGGTGGCTAGGGATTTACGCCAAGCGACAACCCAGCCCTATAGGCTCTTTAATACACCCGCAACAACATGCCTAAACAGCCCATACTAGGGTTTTCATAAGTTTTGACTTCAAAACACCAAAATTGGAAAATTCACCAAACCAATTCAATTCAAAAGCAATTGAACATGAAATAGAGGTTAGGAATTCATGCCTAACAACAAATGAAAGCTATAGACATAGATGTGAGTTCAAGAACTGGCCTTTAAATTCAAAAACAAGGAATGAGAAGCTCTAAAACAAAGCAAAATCAATCTCTCTTCAACTTCACTTCGAGAACCTTCAATCTAGGGGTGGGAATTTAACCGATTTAACCGACTTAATCGACTTAACCGACCATTACCGAACCGACTTAACCGCTAAAATCGATTAACTGACATCATTGGTTAACCGACTGACCTTAACTGAATATTTTCGGTTCGGTTAACGGTTAACGAAAATTAGGTCGGTCGGTTAACCGTTAACCAACCATTTCTATTTTTTAATATATTTGGTCTCGTGCCCTGCCCACAGTCCAGCCCACTGCCCAATTGTATACCCACTACCCATCCCGTGCCCTAGTTGAGTAGTCTTGTGCCTACAAATTCGCACTTCAGTATTTCATTTCAAAATAGAAAACAAAGAACCCTAGATCTGTAAAAGTTAGTCGAAACCTCAGCCTCCCAAATCCAAATCGTTCGAGCGCATCTGCCATCTCGTCATCTACAACCGCTGCGATTGCTCTTCGAGTTCGAATTCAGGTTCGACTACTGTAGACAGACACGGCAACGCTAACGAATCCATCGAGGATGACGAGAAAAAGAAAGCATGTGAGTTATTTTCTGTTATTCAGATTTCTAATTTGCTATTCTAGTTGCTAATTGATAGTTATTTGCTTTTATTCGATTTAGACTAGTTCAATAATCAGTGATAGCAAGAAAACAAATTTTGCAAAATTGGTTCTAGTAGATTATTTTTGACAATATTACTTCCAATATCTATTTCTGGTTGTATAGTTACCATTAGATTTATTAAAGCATTGTGCATCATCCTACTTGTATTTGTCCTTGAAAAAAAAGTATAACAGCAAAGTTGATAAGTAAAATCATAATAATTTGAATAAAGATCTACTCCACCGGTGCATTTGAGTGATTGGATACAAAATTGCTGATATTAGCTTCTATGAATAATGTGTATCTGTCGTTTTCCGAAAATAAGTGTATATATGATGAGTTTTTATATGCGGTTATAATTATTTATATGAAGCCAGGTTTGTTCGGTTCTGCTTGTTATTTTATCAAAAATTAATGAGTTTCTTAATTTGCATACTTAAAATAACATGTTAATCATGCGTAGATAGATCCTCGTTTTACTTTTACTTACTTGGAGTTATTGGAGTGTTTGGCTAGTTCCAGTAGATTATTTAAGACCAAACATCTCTTGGCATATAAACACTCCGTCGACTCCGACCACATAACAAAAAGTGTATTTACACCTAATGTAATCTAATAAAATAAGGAAAATTTATCAATTTATTCCCTAAGAAAACGTGTTATATATAATGCTGACCATTTTTGAAATAGTGCAGTATAGCTTGCACTGGCACAGTTTGAAAGCAAGCTAGCACAAAACATTGTTTTAAAATTATGAGTTGGAAGAAGAAACAAATCCTCTTACTTAGGTGTGACAGTTCATAAACTTGCTGTGACAATTCATAAACATATTTTCTTAGTACATATGTTTCGACAGTTTATATGTTCTCAGTTCATATGTTTTGAAATATATTTAATATGATGCCTTCAGTTTTGAGTCTTTTGACAGTTTATATGTTCTAAAATGTATCATAAATATACAATGAATATCATGGGGTGAGTCGGGTGACAGTGGTCTTGGGGTCTTCTGGATACATGAACTTGAAGTTTAGTTTTGATATGCCTTCAGTTCAGGTGACATGATCTTGAAATTTTTTGACATACCTTCGGTTAATAACTTCAGTTTTGACATATATCATAAATATCTCATGTATATTTACAAACTTTAGTTTTGGTGGTTTATATTTTATAAACTTGCAGAGGGCCAGAGGCTACAGATTTGCTTTCAATTGTATGGCAACTGGACTGCTGCTCTATTTCAACTGTATGAATTAAAGCATGCCAACTATGTACTTTTATTTTGTATTACTGCAATTTCAACTGTCTGTAACAATGAACTTTCAAAACTGTCTATTTATTCATGTTTTGTATTCAAGTATTGAACTGTCCAAACTTGCTGTGAGCAATTATTTTGTATGTATATTCTATAATTGCTGAACTGTAACAAATTGTGGAACTGCCTGAGCTATTTTGTAATTGCTGAACTATTTTATAATTGTTGAAGTGTAATCTGTAATGTATTGAAGTAAGCAATGCTTTGCTGTGACATTTACTGCTTTGGTTTTGAATAAAAGGCTTTAGGTATCGGATAATTTTTAACCATTAAAAGCGGTTAAAATTTCAGTTAACTATGGTTAACCGGATGTTGGTTAACTGATAAGGTTGAGCGGTTAATCGCTAAATATTTGTGGTTAACCGCAGTTAAGAATTGGTGGTTCGGTCGGTATGAACTGACCAATTATAGTTTCGGTTCGGTTAACCGAACCGTAGAATTTGGTCGGTTAAATCGGTTAATTAACCGAACGGTTCAGTTAACCGACCGTGCCCACCCCTACTTCAATCTATGATCAAATGCAAAGTTTTTCCTAAGTTAGGTTATAGGAAAAATCAAGAATTGAAGAGGAATTGAGATGGAGAAGATGAAGATCATGCTTACCTAAGCTTCTCCTTGATTTTGGAACTTGAATTTGATTTTTCCTAAGAATCTAGGGCTTAGGAATTTTGATTTCCTATCTTTTCCCCCATTTTTCCTTTAGGGCTTGAGTGTTAGGAATAATGAAATGAATAAATGAAGAGGAGTGGAGTGGGAGGTGTTTGGTAGAAGGTTTGGGTTCTCTTATTGGGTTAGTGGGCTAGAACACAACCCAAAGCCCAAACAAAATACCAAAATCCTAATCAACTACCAACATATCAATGTTTATACTCAAAAAAGTTATAAACGTCGTTTTGAACTCAATGGAAGTGGTCTTGAGTTCGGATTCGACTGTTTACAAAAAGTCACATTTTGGACTTTAAATTCAACAAATGATGCTATATTTATATAAAACATTTAAATATATAATCGTAAAATATGCGGGTTGTTACAGACCCCCCTCCTTAAAGAAATTGCGTCCTCGCAATAGTTAAGAAGAAAATAAAGAGTAACAACCACTCTAATGCATAACAACACAAAAGAAAATTTTGAAGCGAGAAGTTCACCTTATAGAGCACGAGAGAGTAAGTCTGGATGTGTTCACTCGATGAATTCTCTGGATTCCCAAGAGCAATCCTTAGGATTTGAGGACCATTGAACTTTCACAAGTGGAACATCTTTATTATGAAGGCGTTTAACCTCCATAGCAATGATACGAATAGGATGTTGCTGACAGGGACGCGGAAGATGATCTTAAGGCTATTTAACACTAGAGGGGGGGTGAATAGTGTTTTAAGAATTTCTTTAAAACTTCTTTGATTTAAATTGATTTAACTAACTTAATGCAAATACACAATCACAGATCAAATCACAGAATCACAAACAGATGCAAATATAAATAAAAAGCAAGTAAAGGAAAGAACACACCAGGAATTTTATACTGGTTCGGTGTTACCCTACATCCAGTCCCGCACAACTCGTACGGCTTTCTATTCAATAATAATCTAGATTACAATCACTCGAAACCAAGGCAACGAGGTACACCCTCCAGATTCTCAGGTCTCTGGGTAGAACCACTTGATTCACAGGACACAAGTTCACCCGATCGATTTCCAAGGACACGATCACACCTTTATAACCCTAAACAAGTTTCTTTGAGTACAAATGTATCTATAACTCTGATAAGCACTGAGATTCTTTGAAGAGAGTGGCAGAGAATAACACTAGAGATATTCTGGATTGATTCACTTAAGATTTTGGCAGAATATGGATAGGATGATTAGAAAATAAGATAAGAGAATAAAGAGGAGAGAAAATAAAGAATGTAGTTACTGGAAAACATCCATAACAGTCTCTATTTATAGAGAATGAATGGATGTGTCCATTCAAAGAGATTTAAACGAATAGACACTTCTTTTGAAAACAACCTTTGCTATAACGGGAAGCATGTCGACATGACGAGTAACTATGATGTCGACATGGTCTAGTAAAAATGATGATTTGCTTTTCTTTGAAAATGATGATTTAAAACATATGCAACTTTATTCAAATGGACTCTATGTATTTGTAGAAGGTATTTAGAAGTAGAAATACTTATGAATATATATATGTATATATACTAAAATATATTTAAAATCAAGGTAAATAAACTAAAGTAAATATAATATTAAAATAGATTTTGAGGCTAAAATATCAAGGACAATTTTGAAATCAAAATATAACAAAATGATAAATATGATTTTGAGGCTAAAACATTTTTGGAAATACGAACGAAGGTTTTTCTTTTGAAAAGGAATATTTGAAAATCATTTTATGAAACAAGAGATAATTTTGAAAATCATTTTGAATCAAAATTAGTGGATAACAAAATAGGGCTACTATCCGTTCCACTAGATATTTCATGAGTTCCATCTCACTAGGGTTCCATCCCTTTAACAAGAACGAAGTGGATTCCATTCCACGAGTAAATTGGATAAAAAAGAATGATAGTGCTTTCAAGGAGTTTTAACAAATATCTAACCTAACTATATTATTTGTCTTGAACTCTTGAATATCTTGAATCTCATGAGTCTTCAATCTTGAACTCTTGATCTTTGTCTTCATCAATTTTGTCTTCTTTACTGTACAGTCTTCTTTTGTTGATACCTGCATATAGATTTCCTGCACATATATATTTTATAACACTTCTATAGTTGTTGTCATCAAAACCACTATCCTATGGACTAACAGTTGCTCATAAGTCAAATTAGGTGAAACTTCAATTTCTTCGATAACACCGGGCTCAAGAATAGAATCGAAATCTCCAAGGCATTTCCGTAGTTGAGAAACGCGAAAAACGTCATGAATAGCGGAAAATTGAGCCAATAATAAAAGGCGATAAGCCATGGAACCAATGCGTTCGGTGATGGGAAATGGGCTTATATACCGAGGTGCTAACTTTCCCGATCGACTGAAACGCACAACACCCTTCATAGGTGAAACACGAATGAATACCAAATCTCCCACCGAAAATTCCAAATTCCTTTTTCAGTTGTCAGCATAGGATTTTTGTCTACTTTGAGCTTCATTCATTCTATGATGAATAAGGTCAATCTTTTCTGTGGCATCACGAATGAAATGTGGACCTAAAACCAGCTTCTCACCGACTTCAAGCCAACACGAAGGAGATCGGCATGGCCTTCCGTAAAGTGCCTCGAGAGGTGCCATACCAATACTAGATTGGAAGCTATTATTATAAGAAAAATCAATAAGAAAAATATAATCTTCCCAACTTCCACCAAAATCAAGAACACATGCACGAAGGAGATCTTCAAGAGTTTGATTCACACGCTCTGTTTGTCCATCGAACTAAGGATGATAAGCGGTGCTAAAATTAAGCTTCGTTCCCAAAGCTTTTTGAAGACCCTTCCAAAATCCACTAGTAAATAATGGATCACGATCGCTAACAATAGAAGTAGGAACTCCATGCAATTTAACAATTTCTTTAACATAGACTTTGGCCAAAAGAGGTACGGTTCGATTGGACCGAACAGAAATAAAATGGGTGGATTTTGTAAGTCTATCCACAATCACCCATAAACTGTCATGACCCAAACGAGAACGGGGAAGACCGTCAATAAAGTCCATGGAAATTTGATCCTACTTCCAAACGGGAATGTTTAAAGGTTGCAATAACCCACCGGGCCTTTGATGCTCGGCTTTAACGAGCTGGCAAGTCATGCAATGCTTAGTGAAGTTAGCAATATCAGATTTCATTCCATCCCAATAATATAGTCGCTTCATGTCTGTGTACATTTTACTACTACTGGGATGAATGGTAAATTTAGAACAATGAGAATCTTCTAAAATGTCTTTACGAAGATTACTAATATTCGGCACGATAAGTCTACCAAATTTTCGAATGCCTCCACGAGCATCGATTTCAAAGTCTTTCAGACCATTAATATTATTTTTATCCCTACAACTTTGGCTAAGAAGAGCCAATTCAGGATCTTGCATTTTAGCTTCAAGGATGCGGTCTAAAAGAGAAGGATGAGCCTCAAGGATACATAAAACAAGAGATGAACATGAATCAGATTCACGATCTCGAATCTCACAAGTGGATAAAGTCTCGAGATCATTCCACTCGGATATCATCACGGAAACAACTGCTTGTTGCTTACGACTAAGGGCATCGACAACACGATTTCCCTTTCCGGGAGTATAAAGAATATCAAGATCATAAGATGCAAGGAATTCGAGCCAATGTTGTTGACGCAAATTAAGTTCCTTCTGAGAGAATAAATACTTCAAAGATTTATGATCGGTATAGAGAACAAATTTCTCTCCCAAAAGATAATGATGCCAAATTCTAAGGGTGAAAACAATGGCCGCGAGCTCTAAATCATGAGTGGCATATCTAGTCTCGGCAGGCTTTAATTGCCTAGAAGCATAAGCGATAACACGTTCCCTTTGCATTAGAACGGCTCCCAAACCAACACGACTAGCATCGGTATAAACAATCAAGTCTTGTTTCCCTTCGTAAATCACAAGAATAGGAGCATCGGAAAGGAGTTCTTTTAATTTCTGAAAAGCAGCTTCACATTTGTCTGAACAAATGTACTTAACTCCCTTCTTTGTCAAACTAGTAAGAGGTACGAAAGTTTTAGAAAAGTCTTTTATGAACCGACGGTAATAGCCCGCCAATCCAAGAAAGCTACGAATTTTCGTCACACTCTCCGGTCTCTTCCAATTTTGAATCGCTTCAATCTTTGAAGGATCCGTAGAAATTCTGGATTCAGAAATAATATGCCCCAAAAATTTCACACGGAATTGCCAAAAGTGGAACTTAGAAATTTTTCTTTCAATTGATTGCTCCTAAGAGTTTCCAACACAATCCGAAGATGTTTTTCATGCTCTTCCTCGGTTTTATAATAAACAAGAAATCATCTATAAAGATGAGAACAAATCGATCGAGGAAGTCTTTGAAAACTTGATTCATAAGGTCAACGAAATAAGCTGGAGCATTCGTTAAACCAAATGGCATAACAAGCCATTCATAAGATCCATAACGAGTGCGGAACGATGTCAAAGGAATACTATCCTCCGCAATTCGAAGCTGATGAAAACCGGTTGCTAAGTCTAACTGTGAAAAGACTCTAGCACTGCTAAATTGATCGAATGGATCATCAATCCGAGGTAAGGGATATTTATTTTTGATGGTGAGATCATTAAGCTTGCGGTAGTCAACGCAAAGCCTAAGTGTACCATTGGATTTCTTCACAAAGATAGCTGAAGCTCCCTATGGGGAGGAACTAGAACGAATAAACTGTTTTGCTTCCAATTCAGATAATTGTTTACGCATCTCCTCATTTTCCTTATTGGACATACGATAAGGAGGACGAGTGATAGGTAAAGCTCCAGGGATTAGATTAATTCTGAACTCAATTGTTCGCTTAGGTGGTAATCCTAAAACAGGCTCAAAGATGTCAGGAAATTCACAAACAACGTGAATGAGGGAAATGACATCTTCCTCATCATCATTATCGTTATCATGCGGATTTAGAGAATATAAGGATGCTAACGAATTAGAATCTGAATCTTTAAGAAAAATAGAAATCTGCTTAACAGATTGAGGATGTCGAAGATGGATAGTCCTCTCAGGACATAGGATGTGGGCCTCATAACGATTAAGCAAATCCATTCCCAAAATCATTCCGAAACCTAAGTAGCGCATAACATGCAAATCGGCTCGAAAAGCATAACCACATAAGATAATTTCGACATCTTTACAAAATAAACTGAGAGTTGTGGATCCACCAACCGGATTCGCAATTCTCAGTGAAGTATCAAGCCCATAACATTTAAAGACAAAGTATCAACAAGTTCCTTTGATATAAAAGAGTGGGATGCACCCTTATAAAAAAGAACTCGAATAGGATGATCACGAAACATAATAATGCCACCAAGGACAGAATGAGAAATACCTTGACCAAGAGAAGTGTTGCCAGGGGCCTGCACAACATTCAGCTTTCCCTCTTTCTTGCTTTGAAGTTTGGGACATGAAGATATAAGATGACCCAAACTTTTGCAATAGCGACAATAAAGGGGTTTCGGACACCTATTTGCATAATGGTCCTTAGAACCACAATCGTAGCATTCTCCACGATTAGAGGTAGGAGTCTTTGCTACCGAAGTTGCTTGCTTTCCTTTCTTGTTAGGATTAGGTTTGAAATTAATAGGCCTCTTCTTGTTGATGTTGAAGTTCTGTTTGGCACCCACAACTTCAACATCACTTTCTTTATCGTCCTCTTCAAGTCGAAGAGCGATATCCACTAGCTGATCGAAAGAAATGTCTAGTTTCAGAAGTAAAGGCTTTTTGAGGTTTTTATTCAAACCATAGATAAACCTCTGGTTTTTCTTCAATGGGGGTATTAATATACCCGACCCCATATTTAGAGAGGGATTCAAAAGATGCGACATAGTCGGTCACAAAAGATTCACCTTGAACAAGGTCAATAAAGCGTCAGGCTAAAGTTACTTTTTCAGCTTCCGGCACAAACTTTAACTCGAACATTTCTCAGAATTGCTCCCAAGTAAGACCCACTTCAACAATTTCTGAAATTAAAAGCTCAAACCAACCTAATGCTCTCTCCTGGAGCATGCTAGAAACCACTTGGCCTCGATGTAGATCCACAAGATTCATGCGAGAAAAGATGCACTCGCATGTTCTAAGCCAAGCTTGGACTTCTATAACGCTTTCGGAACCCTTGAATGGCCTTCCACCCAAATTGATATAATCACTACACAAGCATGCAAATCCGGATTTAGGATGAGTAGGCTCAGGAATGGGACCGGTAGCTTGGGCATTCTTTACAAGATCCAAAAGCTGTTGAGCAAACATGAATACGCCATCCTGAGGAGTACCACTAGATTGACCAGCGCTAGGACGGCCAGGTCTAACCATTTCTCTTCTTTAAGAAAGAAAGAAAGAAGAGGAAAAATGTTATTCTCAGAATGAATATCAAACAAACTTGATTGATAAACAAGGCATCATAAAAGAAAATAGGATAGAACGGGTCCTAAGACTCGAATTAAATCCTAAGGCATGATTCCTAAGAGAGACTTAGGACAATGATCCTTGCTAGATTATTCTACATTGTTTCGAAGTTTGGCTCTGATACCAAGCTGTGGCGCCCCACCTCTTTACTCACACTAACCAAGGACACTACTGGGTAATGCCATCAATTAGTACGAAGAATAAGGTTGTTGAGGAGCGACCATCTATGTAATTGCTTTGTGCGAGTACCAATATGTCAGATAATATGTCATGCATTTCATTTCAAGAGAAAATCCGACATATCAATTACAAGCTCAAAGCTACTACACAATGTCTACGTGGCCTTCGGAAATAAATATAAAATAAGCATAACATAAATCAGTTACAGATATTCATATCACAAAGGCTGAAACAGATATGAATATAACACATAGAATTGTACATTAAAGTAGTGGTCATACAAGATCCTCTACATCACAAAAGAATAGGTACAAGTGCTAGACAAAAGAATATGTATACATCAAGGAGTCTTTATCTCGAATGTATAAAAACAAAAACTACTAAGCTAAAGTAGTTAGCCAAAAATCAGAAGCTAGTCCCTGCTAAGAAGTCAAGTGGAAGCACCTGAAACACCCCGGTCTGACCCGAGTATTATTTAAGAGAAAAATAATAAACGGATCAGTCTAGCTATAAATATCAGATAAGATGAGATAGGATAAGAGATATAACAAATGTATATGATAACAACAAAAATCATACAATATCTCAAATCTCCTCAAACACCAAAAAGAATGTCATATTCTTTATTTTTATTCACCAAACTACAAGTATTGATAGAGCTTATCAATACAAATCACAAAAATTGGTGAAACACAAATTCCAAAAATCATCAATTAGAAATCCAGAAATCACAAAAAGGGGGAGGCCTATCATAAACGGGAGCATGAAAACTCACCAACACGTGTACCACAAATGGGACACTATCCCATAGGTCGCTAACCCATAGAGTCGGCGCAAAGACGTAGTATAATGGTACGCCCGAGGAACCTGAAACTCAAATAAGCCGGAACAACGACGTAGTACAACCGTACGCCCAATGAACCGAACTCCATAAAACCCGTAAGTCGCTAGCCTATAAAAATGAGACGAAGCTCAACAAAATGTAGTACAGTCCCCCACGCGGACAAAGAGACATCGCATATCGCTAGTCTAAACCATAAAATGATCAACATAGATCAATAAAAGTGTAAATTACACCAAGCTAGTAAACAAATGAGTTTAGCTTCATGTCCCATAACCACTGGCTTAACTTAAATATTTACGAACAAATTGTAGATTTCCACTCGAAAATTGTCACAAGAGTTCAATCGAACAAGTCCAAGAATTAATCGACGAAGTAAACGCAAGTGTTTCATACCACTTGTTTTGCTAAGTCGTTTAATTAGATTTCTCATACGAATGAGGTAAAGGTTTGTATATACTAATAGATTGGAAAACGGTTTTAAAAACGAGCTTTGTATTTAAAAGTAGTGTTGAAATCATTTTTGTGAAAGAGTTTGAGTATTTACTACTAGTATATAAACCTTTGTATTTTAAAATGACAAATCATAGAAACGATTGTAAAAACAATCTATCACCAAAAATTCACATTCGACGACGTGAATTAAAACTATAAAAATGGATATCAAATTCATCAAATGGATATTCCCAAAAATCCAGAAAAGAAGTCATCAAAGTCGATAATAAATGACAACGACCAAATGGATCAAACAAAAATCGATAAAATTTGGAAATCCACTCAAAACAGGCAAATTGGCTAAATTCAACAGCGCCAGACGTCTGGTTGTTCTCCTCAGACGTCTGAGATGAAGGTCTGGAATTTTTTCAGATCACTCAGATGTTTAAGCTTAAGGTCTGGAACGTTTATTCCTTAGCCTCAGACGTCTGAGTGTTTTACCAGACATCTGAGCTGAAGCTCACGGTAAAATTTGCCTAGCCCAAAGATGGGCAAATGAATTCGGAAGCAATCGAATGAGTGATGGCGGCTAGGGATTTACGCCAAGCGACAACCCAGCCCTATAAGCTCTTCAATACACCCGAATCAACATGCCTAAATACCCCATACTAGGGTTTTCATAAGTTTTGACTTCAAAACACCAAAATTGGAAAATTCACCAAACCAATTCAATTCAAAAGCAATTGAACATGAAATAAAGGTTAGGAATTCATACCTAACAACAAATGAAAGCTATAGACATAGATGTGAGTTCAAGAACTCACCTTTAAATTCAAAAACAAGGAATGAGAAGCTCTAAAACAAAGCAAGATCAATCTCTCTTCAACTTCACTTTAACAACCTTCAATCTATGATCAAATGCAAAGTTTTTCCTAAGTTAGGTTATAGGAAAAATCAAGAATTGAAGAGGAATTGAGATGGAGAAGATGAAGAGCATGCTTACCTAAGCTTCTCCTTGATTTTTGAACTTGAATTTGATTTTCCTAAGAATCTAGGGCTTAGGAATTTTGATTTCCTATCTTTTCCCCCATTTTTCCTTTAGGGCTTGAGTGTTAGGAATAATGAAATGAATGAATGAAGAGGAGTGGAGTGGGAGGTGTTTGGTAGAAGGTTTGGGTTCTCTTATTGGGTTAGTGGGCTAGAACACAACCCAAAGCCCAAACAAAATACCAAAATCCTAATCAACTCCCAACATATCAATGTTTATACTCAAAAAAGTTGTAAACATCGTTTTGAACTCAACGGAAGTGGTCTCGAGTCCGGATTTGACTGTTTACAAAAAGCCACATTTCGGACTTTAAATTCAACAAACTATGCTATATTTAAATAAAACATTTAAATATATAATCGTAAAATATGCGGGTTGTTACAATACAGGATGGAGTGGAGCCATCGGGAGCAGCCCCTGAACTTGGGGGCATGCCCCTGGATCATATTGGCTCGATTCCAGGCAGGATACCGGGCAGTGCTATGTAGTTTGGTGTTGATCGGGATATGGATGCTCGTCTAGAAGGGCAAGTTTCAGGATTCCTTCGTGGACTCGGGGACAGGATGAGAATGATGATCGGAGACCATTTATGGATGGTGGAATAGTTGGAAATTAGAACCCAAGACTTGGAGCGAAAATTAGCAGGCTTAGATATGGATTGGATCAACCGAGGGCAAACCCCAACCAAGGAGAATAGATTAGCACAACTCCCCATGGAATTGGGGGCATGGATTTGGATGGCTTTGCTTGGAAATGGATAGCGGTGATGGAACAAGAGCAGTCACCATCTGCCACAAATCTAAGCTAGCCTGGCTTAAGGGCACAGGTAGTCGTCTCTTAATGACATGAACTAAATAAATAATAATAATCCTACACTAAAACGGCTGAGTCACTTACATATGTACGGGATCGCGAATGGTCCTTAGGCATGCTCTGAGTTGGCGATGAACCACCATAACAAATGATTCAGAAACTCACTCGAACATGAAATCTGACATTTATAATTCCGAGTCCCGTTGGAACACTCACATCTCGCCTTGAACGGCACCCAACCTCAAACGGTCACATCTCGCCTCGAACGGCATTCGACTTCGAACGGTCACCTCTTCCCTCGAACGGCACCCGATCTTGAACGGTCACATCTCGCCTTGAACAGCACCCGACCTCGAACGATCACATCTCGCTTCGACGGCATCCGACCTCGAACGGTCACATTTCGCCTCGAACGACACCTGACCACAAACGATCACATCTCGCCTCGAACGGCACCTGACCTCGAATGGTCACATCTCGCCTCGAACGGCACCCGACCTCGAACGGTCACATATCGCCTCGAATGGCATACGATCCCGAACGATCACTATTAAAAATCAGGTAAAATCATCGATCTCTTCACAGGTCATCAACAGGTTTCAAACATCGAACTTCAGGCAATACAAAACACGCCTTCCTATCGCAAGGCATGTTTTGAGGGGCAAATTGTTAACCCGCCTTTTGGCAAGACAGCATATAGGCGGATTTAACCCAATCGACTGCACGGTTAACAAGGCTGGAATATTACGGGTTTGATTCGGATGAATGGATGGACAATCAATTATGGATATTAAACATGAATACGAAGTCAGGATTCAACAGAGTCAATGGATAAACGATGCCGGGTATTTGAAGTATGGATTTCGGGAAAGGTCGAGCAGCTTTGGGTCAGCCAAGGGGTTGCTTTGAGTCACCACGTGGTTTACTTCGGGCCAAGAAGGTGTTTTCTTCGTTTCACAATAGGAACAGTCTCGGGTTGGCATATTGGAGAGAGGTCGGCATTGCTTGGGGTCGGTTTTAAAACTACTTTGGGTCGACAATGCTCTGGCTTTAGGTCGGCATCAATTTGGCTTCGAGTCGGCACTACTTGGTCTTTGGGTCGGCACTGCTTGGTCTTCTACTTACTTTCAAAAATTAACCCAACTCGCGGTCCTTTCTCAGCACATTCTCTTTCAAACACTTCCACGTCTAGTTGACAATTTTCCATTATCGATTTTATCATCATTGATGCCATGCATAAATCATCGGCTAGAGCCTCTTCATATGTGATTTGTTCTTCTTCCACATTCACATCATTAGCCTCCTCAATGTCTGCATATATGATTGCATCATTGTTAACTTCCATTTGATGGATCCAAGTTCTATCCTCATCATCCGCACAAGCTACTTCCATGCTATCCAATTGCCCACCAGTCTCGTGTGGAGTATCAACATGATCATCACCATCATCGTCATCACAACCAGTCAATGCATTTTCGACACTACGAATACAAAAAATAACGGTAGGATATTTTACATTAACGTAAGTCAAAATACAAGTGCCAAAGTATAATAGTACTCACTTTTCGAACGCTTGCGATTGATTTGGATGTATAGAGTTATGCATCATATTTTGTTCCTAACTAGAAGAGACTCCAAGCATTCTGTTGTACATGTGAAGTAAGTTTGTAAACTCTCCACCTTGATGGCTTGAAAGATATAAAAGATACGCCGACCATTATGTTTCTTGTAACTGTGTGGTGGGTACATACTCATCCGTAAAAATTACCGTCGGTTGTGTTTCGACTACATTATCATGTTCCACTTTCGCAACATATATTTCTATCACTCTCATTTCAACCGAAAAGGTAGAGTTCAAATCATCGTCGTCTTCTAAATCAATAACAGATGCACCATCATCCCGAACCCATTTCACTGCTAATTATAAATCATATATCACAGGATTTACTTTTGTCACTTCAAATGCCCTTTATTTAAGCTCTTCAAAACTACAATGATTTTTTATTGTCGATCTTTCTCGCTTTCCGCCAACATATCTAGATTTACCTTCATCATCAACCAATAGTTCCCCATCAAAGTAAAATATAGTCGGAACCTTTGACATTATCTACAAATACGTTTGCAATACCACATTCACAATCTTGATTTTGTGACATAATTCTAATCATAAAAAACGTTGAATTAATACCTTCTTTTCTCAAGTAGATTTTGCTACCGTAGGCAATCTTCAACCAAAAGCAGTCAAATCAATCTTTAAGAAAAATCAAACAAGCAAATCAATATAATAACGTAACTAATATAACTCAACAACAAAATCAACAATACCAAATGTACTTCACCAACATATTCAACTGCTTAACTAGCACACAGTAATGGTTAAAACAAAAACATACATTTTCAGAACATCATATTAAAAATACTACATTTCAGTATTAAAACCAAATATGACAACGTTAACCCAGTCCCAAATGTCTACCAAAATCTAGGTCTTCCACTACTTTTCCTTAGTTCTTCATTCACCTTTTTCAGACGACTGATTTCGGCTTGCAATTCGTGGGCATACTGAAGTCTCCTTTCGCACAAGGATTGATCAATCTATTTAAAATAATTGCAACAATCAACTTCACGAGGATTCAGTCTATGTTCGTTGTACGAACTACAACCGAAAAATCGTCGTCCGACATTCTTTTTCTTTTCGCAAACGACCACTACACACATTTCTCCACAGTAACAATTTGGATATGGTCGTTGTCCCCTTGGCATGGATGGACCAACGAGATGTATAGGCATCAGCAAATTTTCGTCAACTATAATTTGATGACTAGGTCTTTCAGCAGAAACAACTTTACGTAAACGAGCGTGTAAGGTTGATGATCCAATATAGAATTTACGCGGTATTGTTTCAAACTGTGTTTTCGGAACATGATCAACATCAAAATCAATATGACTTGAGCTTGCAACACCGATTTTCGCTTCAAGTTCATCATAAGGTTTCATCAACGTTTCATCGTCTATCTTCCAAACATTCATATCTACCGTCAAAATAAACAATAAAACATTAACATATAGATTAAGGTTTTCAATTTACTAGTACTTAAATAGGGTTTTCTAGTTCATTAAACATTAACAACTAATTCAACAATAACAACAACATAGCCTTGTAATTAACATTTCTAACACCAATAACTCTTCATTTTCAACACCATCAACACTAGCAAAATTTGATCTTAATTTTCAACAACATTAATTATTACATTTGTTTTGTAACGATGAAGAAGATGATTCAATATATAGTTTAGCAACTATTTGGTTGATAAGGTGATTGAGGATTTGAATATGTAAGAAAAATGGGGTTGTAATGGAAAATGAGGAGGGTTTTGAGAAGAAAGTAGAAAATGAGTATAATGAGATCAGATCTGTGCTATGTCTATTTGATGCTCGAAAATGAGCTTACGCATTCCATAAATGCGCAAACCTTAAATATAGTTTGCCCATTTCCGGAATGCACAAATTTTAGTTATATAAAAAAAATAATACTTGCGCACTCCAAATTTGCGCAAATATTATCTAAAACGAGGCCTATTTTCGCAATAAGTTTTTGCTAAGGTCTAATAGCGGAATAAGTTTTTTCTACGGGTCCTTTTTGAAAAATTGACCTATATAAAACCATGTAATTCAAACCACTAAGAGAAGAATTGTTTTTCCAACAATTTATAGCTTAGTCTTGGTATTGCCATCATTCTCCAACATAATTTTCCAACGGGTTGCACAGCACATTCGTTCAGTGTAAAAGTAAAAAACAAAGAAGAAAGTGAACTGATATGTAGCTCGTTCGTTCAGCGTAAAAGTAAACAATAAAGAGGAAAGTGAACTTGTTAGTAAAACATCAAATTATTCTGGGACTTCCCTACACAATAATGGCATAATCCTCTGATTTACAAGGATGCAATATATACAGAAGTTTGTTGTCTTTATCCTTATATAATAATAAAAAACCATGGTCATAATGATAAAACTACCATCCTAACCTAAGTTCTAAATCCAACTCCTCTACAACTCCATTATAATCTTTCTCACAAATTGATCTTCCATCAATACCATTTGCAAATGAAGAAGCAGCAAAGTAATCAACTTCCTTCTCATAAGCTCCCTGAACTGGATAGAAAAGGAATAGTCCAGTACCACTAGACTTTGCAATCTCACTAGAACTGGAAAAAAAAACAGGTACTGCACTTGATGCATCATCAAGAACTTGAGAACTATTCAACAGACGAAGACGAGCACGATCACGACGGTGCACATTCATGTGACCACCAAGGGCCTGAGCTGATCGAAACTCTCTTCTGCAGAAAGAGCAAGTGTATGATCTTGGTGGCCATGTTGCACCCATCGTGTTGCTTCTATCTTCTTCAAATGCTGGCACCTCCCATGGTTCATTCTTGTTTATTTGTAATTTTTGAATTTGGCTTAATGAAACTAATCCTATATTTGCTGCCATTGATTGGTTTATAATGCCCTTATGGTCTGTAGTTATTTTATATGAAGGATGGAAGTAGGATGTTTTTTTGCTGTCATAAGTAGTTTGAAGTGTCATGGTTTTTATACGGGTTTTGTAAGTTGGTATTGTTATAGAATGCATCACCAATGATAGCAGTATATTATTATAAAAAAGATCGGTGCATTAATAGAGCACGCAAGTGTAACATCAATAGATGTTGTAGCATTGGCATTAACGGCTATGAATTTCAGTTTAAGTTGTAAGTTTTTATAATGCTGGTTAGTTTCTCATATGAGGCATATGCACTCATTTTGCCTGGACTAATTTTAATATGACTGTTTTTAATGCCGGCTGAATTATTCTTTTTGTTTATTTAGGCTAGTAGTTGTGCTTGTCTGGATCAATATGAATGTTACACGTATTAATTGAGATTGTATATTTTGTCAGTATAACTCAATATTCATAATGAAATTATGTGAATGTCAAATTTACGGGTTGGATTTGAGCTCTTAGTAGGTTGTGTTTATTAATTACGAAGATATGATATATTAATATTTATAGGATTTTGATCTGTAATGTGTTTGAATATTTTTCAGGGGATTAACCTGAAAATTCATGAAAACAAAGCAATAAAGTTCTTACTGTGTAGAGGTAGTTCAACCCAGGGAACTTGTTAACTTATTATAATTAAGTAGTACAATGTTATATGATGTGGAATTTTACTCTATCTTATCTAATTTGTAGTTGTCAAGTAACTTATGGGAAACAGTCTTCATTTTGTCTGCCATTCATGCATGCTAATAAATAAAATATACCTCCTAAAAATAAACAGACAAATAGTATGTCCACAATGTATTATAGTATTCTGAAATGGACGTTCATGTAATCCAGGTTTCTTTCTGCTCAATAACTTATACCATTTAGCCTTTGTAATATATAACATAGTAAATTAAGTTATGTTTTGTAAAGTTCTGCTTAATATTATCTTTTTGCTCCCACACTTCAGTGTTACTAAGAAAATTTTTGCTGTATTTTTTAGAATTTGAAATTTGCACTTCTGACATATTAATTACGTATATTTTCCTCAGCTTTCATAATTTATTGTACTCATTCTACACATTCATGAGAACATGATATTGTTTCCTTCGTCACAACATAAAGCTGTTGAAAAGAAAAACAAACTTCCCCATTGAATTTGATACTAGTCAACTAGATTGGTGTTGATAATAGAAGTCAAGTTTGGGAACATACAAAACTAAACACTATTTAGCCTTCTTTTCCATATAAAATCTATTGATATTTGGTATTTTGGATTGATTTCACCGTCACAAAGTCAAGCTCTTGTTTGCAACAAGAAAGACAAGCTTGCCAGCTGAAGTCTAAGTCCGCAATTCAAATTTTAAAGTGGAAAATTTGTTGAATTCAATTGAATGCGAAAATATTAATGATTCTTTGGTGCCATAAAAATTTATGATTGAATGATTATGTATAATTTTATATTGTATATGCTCGTTCTCGGCTGTTGTTGAAATAATCAATAAGCAGTTACAAAATGTAATTGGATTTGTTGAAACTTGCTTTCTAAAACTCAGATATTATGGTTGAACCATTCAGAACACTACTCCCTAAAGAATAGGGTTTATTGACTGTTAAATAGATGCAGAAACAGTAACTACAACACAAACAAACGAAGAGTACAACATAGCCCAGTAAGCCTTAACATTTCCTCCCTTAAACTGAGTTGCCTGAAGCAATCAGTTTACTTTTGTTGGTAGCTTGCACACTCCAAGCCAGCTTCTCAACTTTTCAAAAGTTTCCAACTTCAATGCCTTTGTCATGATATCCGCCAACTGATTGCGTGAGCTGCAGTATTCTAATTTAAAGACACCATCACTGCATAGATCACGAATAAAGTGAAATCTAACATCGATGTGTTTACTTCTTCCATGCATTACTGGGTTCCTTGATAACTTTATAGCAGAACTATTATCGCAGAAAATTGTAGTAGACTCACTTTGCCTACACTTCAGTTTTTCAAGTACTCTTCTCATCCACACGCCTTGACAAGCACATGTAGCTGCTGAGATAAATTCAGCTTCAGTGGTGGAAAGTGTAACCACTGGCTGCTTCTTTGACATCCACGCCACTGCTCCATCACTCATCATATAGACATAGCCTGAGGTGCTTCTTCGATCGTCAACATCACCAGCAAAGTCACTGTCTGAAAAAGCAATCAATTCTTCTTCATTCTCTGCTCTTCTTGTGTAACTAATTCCTAGCTCAGCTGTCCCTTTTAGGTATCTCAGCACTCTTTTTGCAGCAGCCATATGCAGTTCGGTTGGCCTCTCCATGTACCTACTTATCAAACTGACTACAAACATGAGATCGGGTCTGGTAACTGTTAAGTACATCAAGCTGCCTACTATTTGCTTGTATTGAATTGGATCAACACATATGCCTTCTTCATCTTTCATCATCCGGAAGCCTGGTACAATAGGATTTTTGACTGAGTTTGAGTTTGCCATACCAAAACGTTCGAGTACTTCCAGAGCATATTTGCGTTGGCTTAAGAAGATACCTTCTTCATTTTGGACAATCTCCACTCCTAAAAAGAACTTCATTTTTCCCAAGTCTGACATGTCAAACTTAGACTTCATTGAGGCTTTGAATTCTTCCATCATTCTTGGACTACTCCCTGTGATAATTAGATCATCTACATAAACACTTACAATTAAAATCTCACCATCTTCTTGAGCCTTCACAAATAGTGTGTGTTCATTTGGACATCGCTCAAATCCTTCATCGACAAAATATGCTTCAATTCTACTATACCAGGCCCGAGGGGCCTGTTTCAGCCCGTACAGTGCTTTACGAAGTTTGTAGACCTTATTCTCCTCCCCTTGCTTCTTGTAACCTTGTGGTTGCTCTACATACACATCCTCCTTTAATTCTCCATGTAGAAAAGCACTTTTGACATCAAGTTGGTACACACACCACTTTCTTTGAGCAGCTAATGCCAAAATCATTCTAATTGTGTCCCATCTAGCAACAGGGGCAAACACCTCTGTATAATCGATACCATGTTTTTGTGCATACCCTTTTGCTACAAGTCGTGCCTTATATTTATCTACTTCACCTCATTCATTCAATTTTGTTTTGAAAATCCATTTTACTCCAATTGTCCTTGCTCCTTCAGGTAAATCAGTAAGCTCCCAAGTACCATTTTTTTCTATTGCTTGCATCTCATTCTTCATTGCTTCTCTCCATTTTAGGTTCGCTGAAGCTTCCTCATATGTAACTGGATCATGTGCTGCTGTGTAGAGAACCATATTTTGCATTAATACATCATCATCATGCAAGCTATCCCCAGTTTCATAATCTTGCATCCAATAAGGCTTCCTTCTAACTCTTTTTGGTTGTTCTCGTGGAGTTGAAACTGCATCATGATGTGACTCAACTGAAGATGGATCACTTACTGCTCTAGCATTGGTTTGAACTGCTTCAATATCTTCTTCATTTCCCTCTAAAATTTCATTTTCAATCACTTCATCATCATCTTCCCATTCCATAACATCACTTGTCATTGTTTCGGTGCTTACTCCCCAATCCCATCTTTCGTTCTCCTCAAACACCACATCTCGGCTCACCACTATCTTCTTGGTAATTGGATTAAAAAGCCTATAGGCCTTCGTCCCTTCACTTACACCAAACAGCACACACTTTGAGCTTTTGTTATCCAACTTACTCCTCCGGACATCTGGCATATGTACATGGCCTATGCATCCAAAAACACGAAAGTAATCAACTGTTGGCTTTACATTGCTCCAGGCTTCTTCTGGCGTAACCTCCTTAAGCACTGATGTTGGACTTCGATTTAGGATGTGAATGCACCAATTCACCGCCTCCGGCCAAAACTCTTTAGGAACTTTTTTCTCAGACAACATACTTCTCACAAGGTTCATGATTGTACGATTTTTTCTTTCAGCAACTCCGTTTTGTTGGGGGTGTATGAGGCCGTAAGCTGTCTTTTAATCCCATTCACACTACAATATTCATTAAATTCTGTAGAGGTAAACTCGCCACCTCTGTCGGTACGTAAACAACATATTAGTGAGCCACATTCTTTCTCAACGAGATTCTTGAATTTATTAAACGTGTTAAGTGCCTCTGATTTTTCTGAAAGAAAATAAACCCAAGTCTTTCTACTAAAATCATCAATAAATGTGATTAAGTACCTTTTTTTGCTGTTTGATTCTGGTTTTATTGGTCCACAAATATCAGCATGAACTAGTTCTAATTTCTTCGAGGCTCTCCATAGACTCTTCTTCGGCATTGATTCTCGATGTTGTTTTCCAGCTAAGCAATCAGCACATACAATTGCTGAAGTTTTGAGTGGTGGCAGGCCCTTTACCATCCTCTTGTAATGCAATATTCTAAGCCCTTTGAAGCTCAAATGTCCAAAGCGACGGTGCCGGAGTTGAGTTTCAACATCAGTTGTACTTTGGAAACATTTAGTTTCTTTGGAATTGATAGAAGCCAATAAAACAAACATACGATTTGCTGTCATGGCAGCTTGTAAAAATAAGCCTCGAATTGGATGAAACAACTTACATGTACCATTTTGAATGAGTATAGTCAATCCCTTCTCTTGCAGTTGACCTATGCTCAATAAATTATTTTTCAGTTCTGGAATGAAAAATACTTCACTCACTACTTGATTCACCCCTCCAATGGTCAGTTTGATATTTCCTTTTCCCATTACAGCCATCTTTGTGTTATTACCAAGCTTTACGGACTGCCTAAAGCCTTCATTGAGATTAGTGAACCATGCCTTATTACCACACATGTGGTTGCTGCATCCCGAATCTAAGAACCATACATCTTCTCTTTGAGCATCATGAGATTTGACATAAGACATAAGCAACATCTCCTCCTCTTCTTCAAGCTCTGCATAATTCATATTTTTCTCCCGACTAGGGCATTCATATTGAAAATGCCCTAGCTTGTGACAGTTGTAACACTCTACAATAGCTCGGTTCAGTGGTTGTCTACCACGGCCTCTTCCTCTACCTCTGAAAACTCCACCACGAGCTCTTCCTCTAAATCCTCCTCTGAATCCACCTCTATCATCCTCCCTTGCTTCCGATCTTTTTCCAGTGACTTTAAGTGCATGTTCTTCCTCCTGATGTCCTTTCATTCTTTGTTCATGTACTAGGAGACTGCTCTGCAATTCATCAATGGTCAAAGTAGCAACATTGTTTGATTCTTCAATGGAACATACCACATAATCAAATCGTGAAGTCATGGACCTCAAGATCTTCTCCACGATCACAGTCTGCTCCATCTTTTCTCCATGAGCCTTCATTTTGTTTGCAATGGTGAGAGTTCTGGCAAAGTATTCGTCGACCGTCTCTTCTTCCTTCATTCCGAGTATCTCAAATTCCCTACGAAGAGCTTGCAACTGAGCCCTTTTCACTCTGGTGGAACCTTGATACTTGAGCTTCATGGAATCCCATATGCTTTTGGCTGTTTCCTTATTAAGGATGGTCTCCATAATTGTTCGATCGATGGCTTGGAAAAGGTAATTTTTAACCTTTAAATCTTTGAGCTTTCCATCTTCTATTGCCTTCCTTTGTGCCTCGGACTGCTCCACTCCTGCTGCAGCCGCTGGTATTCCAACCTCAACCAAATTCCAATACTCTTTCGATCGGAGAAAGTTCTCCATCAACATGGCCCAATGGTCATAGTGACCATCAAACCTTGGAATTGCAGGTTGAACAAATGAACCTCCTTCTGTTGCCATACCTCTGTTTGGCTCAGATACCACTTGTTGAAACTTGCTTTCTAAAACTCAGATATTATGGTTGAACCATTCAGACCACTACTCCCTAAAGAATAGGGTTTATTGACTGTTAAATAGATGCAGAAACAGTAACTACAACACAAACAAACGAAGAGTACAACATAGCTGTTATTACGACTACACCCAAGACCACTCGAATACAATCGCAACACGCAACGCGGAAAAGCCAAATCGTGCTAGATAGTGCAAAACAACCAAACACTCGACGAATTCAATAAAAACAAATCCGAACACGATCACAACACCAATACAAGCAATATATGAATGCAATAACAATAAGTAAATCACACACGATTTTATAGTGGTTCCACTAACGTTGTGTTAGTGTACATCCACTTGAGAGAGCTTTTATTATATCACCAATAGAAAGAGTACAAGAGATTGTTTACAATGATCTATTCAATAAGAATCAATGTTTGTGGAGATTAGAATTGAAGAAATAGGGTTTGCCTAAACCCTAGATTTGAAGGATAAAACCCTTGATATGGAATTAGATTAGGTCTCTCAATCTCTCCCTCTTTTCAGACCTGAAGAGAGAATATATAGTAGTAGAGAAAACCCTGGCGAAAGACCACTTTGCCCCTGAGCGAAACAACACTAACCCAGCCCAGAAAACAGGCATTCGCCGGCTCAGACGTCTGCAAGTAGGGCTCAGACGTCTGACCGAACTCTCGGGCATCTGGCCCCTGTAGGGCCAGACGTCTGACCCAAACCTGCAGACGTCTGGCAGCAGCCTGCAGGCAGCCAGCACCACAAACTCCCCTCCAGTTTACTCCTCCGGACTCCGTTTCGCAAACCGTCTTCTCCTACACGAAGCTACTTCCATCCTCTTCAATTCTCCTATATATTGTGTCGCCAAATTTCAACACTCCACCTCGACACTATATCCATCTCCAACACCAATGGTACCATACCATCAACAACCGATAGCTCCAACTACCAACACTTCTACCTTCAACCAAACGTGAATGTTTCCCCAACGGGTTCCGGCAAAGCCACCCCCCATTGCACTCCATCAACGAGTTCAGGCACAAAGCCCCCACCCGCCAACGAAATGTTGAAAACATTCAAACACCGTCTCACCAAAGACAAGAGCACTAGGAGGGTACACTAGCACTATACCAAGAAGATAGAACGACAATCTCATACCAATACTCTTCCACATCTACAACCAAGCTACTCTCTCACCCATGCCACCTAGTGGCACCTAACACTTCTCCAAGCGAATCAAGTTCGAGCAATGCTCGAACTTCCCAAACGGCAATGTCTTCGTGAACATATCCGCCGCATTATCCTTTGTGTGCACTTTCCGAAGACATACTTGCTTATCCTCATCCATGGCTACCAAGAATGACTCCCTCACTTCTATATGCTTAGTCCGTGAGCTAAACGCCAAATTCTCCGCCAAGTGAATAGCACTTTGGCTATCACATTGAACATCAATGCTATCGTGTTCAATACCCAAGTCACACAACAAACGCTTCAAATAGAGTGCCTCCTTAGCCGCCTCCACCGCGGCTATCAACTCCGCTTCCGTAGTGGATAAAGCTACTACGGTTTGCAATCTCGATCTCCAACTTATGGCCGTACCACCTAGTGTGAAGACATAACCGGAAGTTGACTTTCTCCTATCTCTATCACCGGCGTAGTCCGAATCACAATAACCAACCAAGTTGCAACTCCTTTTCCCACTACCGCCAAAAACAAGACCATGAGATGACGTACCCCTAAGGTATCTCAATATAAGCTTCACGGCTTCCCAATGCGATTTTCCCGGGTTAGACATAAAACGACTAACCACCCCGACGGCATTTGCAATATCGGGTCTTGTACACACCATAGCATACATCAAACTACCAACCGCACTTGCATATGGCACCTTTGCCATATAAGCCTTGTCTTTCTCCAAGATAGGTGAATCCTTACTCGAAAGCTTCACATGCAAAGGTAATGGTGTATTTGACACCTTTGCATTCTCCATGCTAAACCGGCAAAGCACCTTCTTTATGTACTCCTTTTGAGTCAATTTCAACTCAAAATGCTTTCGATCCCTTTCAATCTCCATGCTCAAAATCCTCTTTGCTTCTCCAAGGTCTTTCATTTCGAATTCCGACTTTAATTGCAATTTCAACTTGTTGATTTCATTCTTGTCCTTCGAAGCAATGAGCATGTCGTCCACATACAAGAGCAAGTACACCCAACAATCATTTCCCAACTTCTTGAAATAAACACAAGCATCTTTGATGCTCCTATCAAAGCCACTTTCAAGCATAAAATGATCAAATCTCTTGTACCATTGCCTAGGTGATTGCTTCAACCCATATAGCGATTTCTTCAATTTGCACACCATATTTGACTTACCATTTACAATAAACCCTTGCGGTTGCTCCATGTAAATGTCTTCATCCAAGTCACCATGCAAGAAGGCGGTCTTCACATCAAGTTGCTCCAACTTCAAGTTGTGAATAGCAACTATGGCAAGTAATATCCGGATAGAAGTATGGCGCACAACCGGTGCGAATATCTCATCATACTCCTTTCCTTTCCTTTGTGCAAACCCCTTAGCCACTAACCTAGCTTTGTATCTTCCATCGTCCTTCACCTTGTAAATCCATTTGCACCCAATAGCACGATTTCCTTTAGGAAGTGGAACCAAACTCCAAGTTTGATTCTTCTTCAATGATTGCATCTCTTCCTCCATGGCACAAATCCACTTCGAGCTATCACTCGAATTCATGACGTCATCAAGGTCCATAGGCTCATCTTGGACTACATTGAGAGCATAGTCCAACCTATCACAAAAGCTAAGATAGTTCCAATCACCATATCTTTCGGGTGGCCTTATAGCACGACGACCAACCCGAGTAGCAATATTATCACCCAAACTCCTTTCGGCTCCACCTTGAACCGAATCTTCTCTAGGTTCGTGTACATCACCAACACTACTAGAGGCACCTTGTGGACTATGTGATGTATCATCAACCGCTTTCTCCTCACAAGCATCTTCAACTAATCTACTCTCTCTACTACTTGGACAAAATGTGGTAATAACTTACTTCCCCTTCGATTCATCACGAACCAAGACCGGAATATCCGATGAGCTTTCATTCTCCTTGAACATAGCCGACTCATCAAAAGTAACATGACGAGAGTTGATTACCTTCTTCGTTTCCGGATTCCAAATCCGATAGCCTTTCACTCCATCCGTATAGCCAAGCAAAATCCCCTTGAAAGCTCTAGGTTCAAGCTTATCATTTCCCGGATCATGCACATAAACCGGACTTCCAAAGACACGAAGATAGCTCAAGTCAATACTCTTTCCCTTCCACACTTCCTCCGGAATTTTGTTGTCAATAGCCGAGCACGGAATTCGATTAATAATATGCACCGCGGTTGACAAAGCTTCGGCCCAAAATCCCTTAGACAAACCCGATGTCAATCTCAAGCATCGAGCTTTCTCTAGTAGAGTACGATTCATCCTCTCCGCAACACCATTTGATTGCGGATCTCCCGGTGTAGTAAAATGTCTCCGAATGCCATGATGCTTGCAATACTCCAAGAATTCTCCGGAAACATATTCTCCGCCATTGTCGGACCTAAGAACCTTCAAAGACTTACCACTCTCATTTTCAACAAGAGCCTTCCATACTTTGAACTTAGCAAATGCCTCCGACTTAGCCTTCATTACATACACCCAAACTTTACGAGAAAAATCATCAATAAAAGAAATATAATACCTTGCTCCACCTAAAGAAGCAACCGGTGCCGGTCCCCAAACATCCGTATGCACATACTCAAGAACGCTTCTTGAATCATGTTTTCCTTCACCGAATGAAACCTTTGTTTGCTTCCCCATGACACACTCTTCGCAAAACTCTAGCTTGTTGAAACTCTCACCACCAATCATCTCCCTTTTTCGAAGAATATCCAAACTCCTCTCCGAGACATGTCCTAACCTCAAATGCCACAATCTAGTTGCATCTAAGTCGCGAGAACTATCAACCCCAATGCTAGCTTCACCTTCTATGGTCACACCTTGAAGCAAATATATACCATGAGCCCTAGCACCTTTCATAACCACAAGCGCCCCCTTCGAAACCCTCAAGCCATCTCTCTCAATAGTGATCTTACATCCCAAAGAATCTAATTGCCCCAAAGAGATAAGGGACTTCCTAAGTCCCGAAACATAGCGCACATTAGTGAGAGTACGAACTACTCCGTCAAACATCCTAATTTGCACGGAACCAATGCCCTTCGACTTACAAATAGCACCATTTCCCATAACAATCGAATTTCCCTCTCTAGCTTCGAAAGAAGAAAAACAATTCCTATTCGGCGTCATATGATAAGACGCCCCCGAATCGAGAACCCATTCGCTACCCGAAACATTTGATGCTACCGCCGTCAACACATCTACGTCTTCCTCACCAACACCTCTCTCCACCGCGACCGATGAAGATGCTATTTCCTTCTTGGCCTTCTCCTTGTTCGGACACTCATTCTTCCAATGACCGGGCTTCTTACAAATATAGCACTTGCCTTTCTTTTCCTTCGACTTTCCTCTCCAACCGGGATTCCTAGATTTGGAACGCCCCCGATTCTCCTTCTTCGCATATCTCTCCTTCTCCACAAACAAACCTTGACCATTTCCGGCACTACTACCACCAACACTCAACTCCTTCATTTGATCTCTCAACTCCTCACTAAGAAGACCCGTCTTGACATCATCTAACGTCAATGTATCCCGGCTATAGATCAAACTATTTGAGAAACCCGTATAACGGTCCGGCAACGAACATAACAATATCATCGCCTTTTGCTCTTCCTCAATCTTCAAATCTACCGCCTTCATCTTCATTAGCAAATCATCAAACACATTCAAGTGTGCCTTAAGCGAACTCCCCTCTTTCATCTTATACGTGAAAAACGTTCGCAACAAGATCAAACGATTAGTTAGAGACTTCTTCATATACAATTCTTCCAACTTGTCCCAAATTCCCTTAGCGGTGGTCTCACCACTAATTTCGGAGATCACATTCTCTCCCATAGCAAGTTGAAGTGTAGTAAATGCCCACTCTTCCATTTCCTCTCTCTCAACATCCGAGATGTCCGCCGGCAACAAATGTGTATCAAACACTACCCTATGAACTCGATTTCTTCTTAAAACCGCTTTCATCTTCCATTGCCATTTTTCAAAATCATTATCACCATTCCACTTGTCGATAACCAATTGCGATCCCGACGCCACATACGACCCACGTACATACGGCGCTATACTACTTGGACCAACCATTGAATTTTCAGAGGTATCCGTTTCCGGCATTTCAACAACCACCTAGCAACACCAAAGCTCTGATACCAAATGTTATTACGACTACACCCAAGACCACTCGAATACAATCGCAACACGCAACGCGGAAAAGCCAAATCGTGCTAGATAGTGCAAAACAACCAAACACTCGACGAATTCAATAAAAACAAATCCGAACACGATCACAACACCAATACAAGCAATATATGAATGCAATAACAATAAGTAAATCACACACGATTTTATAGTGGTTCCACTAACGTTGTGTTAGTGTACATCCACTTGAGAGAGCTTTTATCATATCTCCAATAGAAAGAGTACAAGAGATTGTTTACAATGATCTATTCAATAAGAATCAATGTTTGTGGAGATTAGAATTGAAGAAATAGGATTTGCCTAAACCCTAGATTTGAAGGATAAAACCCTTGATATGGAATTAGATTAGGTCTCTCAATCTCTCCCTCTTTTCAGACCTGAAGAGAGAATATATAGTAGTAGAGAAAACTCTGGCGAAAGACCACTTTGCCCCTGAGCGAAACAACACTAACCCAGCCCAGAAAACAGGCATTCGCCGGCTCAGACGTCTGCAGGTAGGGCTCAGACGTCTGACCGAACTCTCGGGCATCTGGCCCCTGTAGGGCCAGACGTCTGACCCAAACCTGCAGACGTCTGGCAGCAGCCTGCAGGCAGCCAGCACCACAAACTCCCCTCCAGTTTACTCCTCCGGACTCCGTTTCGCAAACCGTCTTCTCCTACACGAAGCTACTTCCATCCTCTTCAATTCTCCTATATATTGTGTCGCCAAATTTCAACAATAGCCCAGTAAGCCTTAACAGGATTATGATACTATATTGCAAATCAGTAAGAGTGAAATCTGAATATTGAAATCATGTACTACAATTTGATTCAGTTTTTAAGAATCTGGTGCAGAAATCAGTTCCCAGTATTAAACAATACTGTGTAGAAAAGTAGCTGTACTTAAATCATTGAATGAAGCTTAGATATTTTAGAGAATGCAAACATTCCCGACCACTATTTTCTAAAATATGCCACCTATCCACAAATGATTCTTGAATAAGGTGGTAATTGACTTCCAGATGAATGATATTGTTCTACATTCTGAAGATTAATGTTTCATTTTTACAAAGACTGCATAATGATGAAATACAATGTTGTACAATGATTTAATCACATAAGAGAACAATAAGCATTTGGGTTCTCATCACTGAACCAGTCTGGTGCATGTGTACAATGAATGAAGTAAGGCACCACTACATCTTTTGCTTTCACTTCTTCAACTTTAACTTCCTCTTTCTTCTCTGCTTTCACTTCTTTGCTCTCTTTCACTTCTTCTTTCTTCTCCTCCTTTTGTGGCACAACCTCTCCTTGTTTCCCTACCTTTTTCCGTATATATTCCATCAGTTTCTTCTCTTCTACCGTCCCAACTACCGTGCATGTTCCTGCATCTCGGTTCATTTTTACACTTTGAACGCCTGTAATAATTTACAAGTTTAATTTATGATTTATCCATTAACTTTTCATGTAATGATGTTGGTTTTCAACTGAAAACATTTGGTATGTACCTTTAAGTTTTAACAATTTCCACTTCAAATCATCTTCACATTTCTCGCAATGCATGTGAACTTTTATCACTGTTGTCTTTGCGACTACCTGTCATATATATCGATGAGGTTATAAATAAATAAATAAATAAATAAAAGGAGGGAGGGAGAATTGGAATTAAGTTAACTTGGTAAGCTTATTGAAGTAGAAGATTATTTACTTCTTTTTTCTCAACTTTCTCTTCTTTCTTTTCTTCCTTTTCCTTTGGTTTTGGGGATATTAATTCTACTTTCCGCTTACTTTTTTTCTCAATTATCTCCTGTATCTTTTTCACATCAAAGTTCCCTTTCACAGTCACTTTCCCGCTATCCACGTCGCTATCTACTTTTTGAACTCCTGCAATTTACATGTACGTCATAAACTACGAAAATTAATCTCATAATATACATAATTTGATCAATATTTAGCATTCAAAATTAGTATTACCTGAAGTTCTAATAACAGGCTTTTCAATAGTACGCGCACATTGAGGGCAATGAAGATTGAGCTTATAAACTGCGGTGATCACTTCTTCTTTAGCTTCTTTTTGTTTGATTTTTTCACCCATTTCAGCAAGATCTGGCTACGCTCAAAACGGAGTTAAGAGATGTCAGGTTATAAACAAATATGGAGATTTTAGATCTGAAGAGCTTTAAATGTATATAGATTATGAAAAGGAAAAAGATTGGATTGTACAAATTAGAAAGTTAAATGTGACAGATGTTTGTTGAGATTTGTTGAGGGTTGTTCACTTGTTATAGATAAACTGCAAAGTTGACATATAAGTGAAGTACTAAAATTGCTGCTCTTTTTCCCCTTTTGCATGAGTTGAGCAGTACAGAAACAACAAATTGCATGTTGACATGGTCTGTGTACATGAACACACATATTTGGTTGGTGGTCCAATTTTGTTTGTTTGACAAACTATATTTACATGCAATTCCGTCAAAAAACTGTTGAGTTTTATCAAAATCAATTGCATGTTGGGTCCTCATTCATTAAGCAGTACAAACTGCTTCTTCTCTATCCATGAAATGGTCAAAATCACAGGCATGTTGATATTCTAGACAATATTTCTTTTCTCTGCTGATATATAAGTCAAAACTAGTGTATACATATACACATCAACAAGCGAAGAAGTACATGATGCAAAAACAGAGTATACATATGTTGGGTGAATTCTTACCCAGAAGACCTCGAGACCCAGAGACGTGATTCATTCGGCAGCTCTCCCCCGAGTCCATTCGGCATGACCCATTCGGCAGCTCTCCCCCGAGTCCATTCGGCATAACCCATTCGGCAGCCCTCCCTCGTGTCCATTCGGTAGACCTTCATCCGGCAACTGCCACCGGTCCAACCTCACCACTCCACACTTCACCGGATGAAGCCCAACCAGACCAACTCCATACTTCACCGAACCAAGAGAATACCGAACCAGACTGCCAGGCCAGATCACTTCAGCCCAGGCCCACCAGCAGCTGTATACATCCAAGACCCCTGCCCCCAACCTCACTCTATAAATAGAGAGGCAGGGGTACAACAATGGGGGACAAGTTTGAGAGCTCAAGCACGGAGAGAACTTTCAAACAACTTTCTTTTACTTGTATCAAAGCTTTGTACTTGTAATCAAAACAAGAGAAGAGAAATAACATATAAAGTGGACGTAGGCACATTCTGGCTGAACCACTATAAATCTGCGTGTCTTTTTACAGTTTAGCCCCTGCTTTTCATATATTTGCATAAATCACCCAAATCACTAAGAATAACATAAGATCTACTAAATCATACAACTTTGAGGTGTTTGTCCATTTTTTGTGCAAACATTTTTGGTGCTTTCACTGAGAGCTAGAAGCTCGAAGCTCCAGCTTCATCCGCTTAACAAGTTTTCCTAACACCATCGTCCGCCGCTTGGAAAACATGCCTCCCAAACAGAGAAAAGATGTTAACAAAGGAAAAAACATCGCATCCAGCAGCCTTCCTGATCCAGCTGCCACAAATCAAGTGAACCGTCCTCCTCCAGCAACGGCAACAAATGAAGGACAGGCTAACCCAGCCACTCCTGCCACAGAACAGCCTGCAGCAATTACTAGGGCAGATTTGGACAGAGTTGTTGTTGAAGTAACTAACCGCTTCACGTCCCAGCAGGAAGCCTTGGTAGACCATCTCATGTCACGCTTGAGGGACGCTGAAGAATCCAACCGCAACACTGAATCATGGGGCGAGTCCCAATCTGGAGGATCTCAGAGACAGCAAAGATCTTCCTTCTTCGAAGGAGCTAACGGCAGGGGTAGCCATGGTAGGAGCCGAGACCGAGCTCAGCCCGAAGTTAGGCCTGAGGAAGCGTTTGGTGCCGAACCCAACGCGGAAGGTACCGGGCGGAGGTCAACTGCAGCTGAGCCGGTCATGCTGCCTAACCACAGGAACACCAATGAACGGGGCCGAGCTAGAGTTCAGCCCGAAGTTGGACCCGAGGAAGTGCTTAGATCAGAACCCAACAGGGGAAGATCAAGGCAAGGGCCAACTGTAGCTGACCCAAGCATGCTCCCAGAAGATCAAAGGCAGCCACTGGAAAATATGAGGAATGATAGACGATACCATCCCTACAGGTTGTCTGGTCGGAGTCAACCCCACAGAACGGAACCAAACTCATTTCTGTCCGCTCCAAATTCTGATGAAAGGATGGCACGCTTATTCAGAGAGTGTGTCCAACGGGAGCAAAGAGATCGAGGGATAGGCGCTAGGGTAACCAGCCCTTTCGCCCGCAATATCGAAATTGCTATCACCCCCCGAGAATGGAAGATGCCAACAATGGAACCCTACAAAGGAACCTCCGATCCCGTTGTACACTTACAGAGGTACACGCAGCATATGCTCATGAGTGGAGCAACAGAGGGAGTGCTGTGCAAATGCTTCCCGCTCTTCTTAGCAGATCTTGCTACCTCCTGGTTCTGTCATCTACCCCAAGGATCCATCAGCTCATGGGAAATGTTGAAAGAAAAATTCATCAGTCAGTTCCGCATTCATGTGGAGCAACCTAAGGACGCTTATTCCTTATCCAGCGTCAAACAGAAACCTGGAGAAAAGCTGCAACAATACCTAACCAGATTCAACGCCGCAGCAGCCGCAGTTCAAGATGCCGATGAGAAGCTTATCCTAATGGCCCTCTGCAGTGGGGTGCATCCGGACACTAAATTTGCTAGGAGATTGACAAAAGAAAAACCAGCTACTTTACCCGATTTCTTCCATGAAGCCGGGAAATACATGAGGCTTGAGGATGCTGCCATTGAGGGGCAGTCAGGACAGCAAAGTAAGACGACCCATGGCAATGCCCCTGCTGTGGCAAGGGACGTTCGAAGAAATGATTCCAGAGACAATGCTGGGGGCAAGAAAGTAGAGAAACGCCTATATCGGCCAGGACCAAGATTCGACTCTTACACCCCTTTGAACGAGACCGTCGAAAACATCTTCCTTGCCACCCAAGGCGAAGTTAGATACAAACGCCCACCATACAAGAAGGAATCAGATAGCGCACAGAAATCTGGAAAATTCTGCCGCTTCCACGAATCCCACGGACATGATACCAACGAATGCCATCATCTCCGAGATCTGATTGAGGAACACATCAGAAGAAAGAAACTGGAACGCTATGTAAAAAGTCAAGGCAGGACTCCAGATCCTGCCAATGAAAACCCAAGGCTACCCTCACCAGGGACCGGCAGAGGCGACCGCAACGCTAGCAGCTCTAGTCAAGAGAAGATAGTGGTCCATACCATCTCAGGAGGTCCACACATCGCAGACAGAAGTTGGAAAGAGATGGAAAGATATGGGAAGTCGCTCAGAGACAATAGAGACTGTGTCAATACGGTTATAGAAGAGCGCCACCCAAAGCGGAAAGAAAGTGATGACATCACATTCAGTAAACGCGACCTAGAAGGAAGACAGTACCCTCACATGGATCCCATGGTTATCTCTGCCCGACTCGGTCCCGCCGAAGTTTACCGAATCCTGGTAGACACTGGAAGCTCTGTAAATATCCTGTTCAAACACGCATTCGACAAAATGAGGTTGTCAATGAAGGACGTATCTCCCTGCGATAAACCGCTACACGGTTTCACTGGAGATGCGAAAATGCCCATCGGGCGGCTGGACCTCTTCGTTGAAATCGGAAGCCATCCCCGCTCCGTTGTAAGGAAACAGACGTTTGTGCTGATAGAAAACCATTCGGCCTACAACGCCTTCCTAGGAAGACCAGCCCTATCTGACTTCCAGATTGTCCTAGCCCCGTGGTGCCTAAAAATGAAATTTCCAACAGACAGTGGGGTAGGGGAAGTGGAAGGAGACCAAGATATTGCACGAGACTGCTATGTAACCGAACTTCGCAACAACCACAGGAGAGATAAAGGGAAAGGTGTAGAGATTGCTCTCTGCACAAAAAGCCTTGAAGCATAGCAACTAAAGAAAGCTCCTCCTCTTCGATACACCAGCGACCCTTTCAATGAATTAGACCCGAGGGACAAAGAGGAGGAGGCCACCGCCGAGCCTGCAGAGGCTATGGAGTTTATATCTGTAGACAAGCACGACTCAAGTAGGCTACTGAAAATTGGGTCGCAATTGAAAACCGAATTGAAGGAACAACTCGTTGATTTTCTCCGCCACAACTTAGATGTATTCGCTTGGTCACACGCTGACATGACCGGAATCTCCCCCAACATAGCGTGCCACGTATTAAAAATTGATCCTACCAAGGCACCCGTAAAACAAAAGAAGAGAAGTATGGGGGCAGAGCGATCAGCAGCCCTCGATGAAGAAGTAAAGAATCTACTCGCCAATGACTTCATACGAGAAGCTATTTACCCAGAATGGATCGCCAACCCGGTACTAGTAAAGAAGGCTAATGGGAAGTGGCGGACCTGCATTGACTTCTCCAACCTAAATGACGCCTGCCCAAAGGATTGCTTCCCGCTTCCCAGAATCGACCAACTTGTAGACAGCACAGCCGGGCACGAACTCCTGTCTTTTATGGATGCATACTCAGGATATAACCAAATTCCTATGCATGCTCCCGACCAAGATCACACTAGTTTCATCACCGACCGGGGTTTGTACTGCTACAAAGTGATGCCCTTCGGACTTAAAAACGCAGGAGCCACCTACCAGCGCCTCGTCAACAAGATGTTCGCAGGGCTAATAGGACAAACAATGGAAGTATATGTAGACGACATGCTGGTAAAATCACGGAAAGCCAAAGATCACGTAAGCCACCTGGGCGAGATGTTCCAGGTACTTCGACAGTATGGAATGAAGTTGAATCCACTAAAGTGCTCCTTCGGAGTGTCATCAGGAAAATTCTTAGGATTCATCGTCCATGCCCGAGGGATAGAAGCAAACCCTGAACAAGTCCGAGCATTAAGAGACATCAAGATACCTTCCACCCGAAAGGAAATGCAAAGCCTAAATGGAAAAGTGGCTGCCCTAAGCCGATTCATCTCCAAAGCAACGGACAAGTGCGTCCCCTTTTTCGAAGCTCTAAAGAAAGATAAAGGAAAGTTCGAATGGACGGACGAATGCTTGACCGCTTTCCTTAACCTAATCGAACACCTCCAGAAACCACCAGTACTCTCGACCCCAAGCGAAGGCGAAGAATTATACCTATACCTTGCTGTGTCATCTCACGCTCTAAGCGCTGCCTTGGTAAGAGAAGATAACCGTACGCAACGACCAGTTTACTTCGTCAGTAAAAGGTTTACTGGGGCAGAAGTCAGATATCCTAAGCTCGAAAAGTACTCCATCGTCCCGACACTTCCGGGCGACTACTTAAATGGTGTATTGAGCTGAGTCAATATGATATCACCTATCACCCTCGCACCGCCATCAAGGGACAAGCCATGGCTGATTTCATTGCAGAATTCACTACCAACAACCGAGATTACCCAGATGACCAGCCCTTGGCCCTTTGCAGTATGGGGAATTGACTTAATCGGTGAACTGCCAATGGGTCGAGGCGGCGCCAAATATGCTATAGTAGCAGTCGACTATTTCACCAAATGGGTGGAAGCAGAACCTCTAAATAAAGTATCTTCAGCGAAAGTTATCAACTTCTTAATCAAAAATGTTCTGTGCAGGTACGGAGTCCCACTAAAAATCATATCAGACAATGGACTTCAGTTTGACAGCGAGGAATTCGCCAACTGGTGCCAAGAACACGGAATTCGCAAAAGCTTCTCATCCGTAGCATATCCCCAAGCAAACGGACAAGTCGAAGCAGTCAACAAAATTCTGAAAACTCTGATCAAAAAGAAGCTCGAAAAGTCAAAGGGCGCTTGGGTGGATGAACTCCCTACGGCACTATGGGCCTACCGCACATCTTTCAGAACATCAACAGGGCACACTCCTTTCTCTTTGGCATACGGATCGGAGGCTATGCTCCCAGTTGAAACCATTGTGCCTTCCCACCGTAGGATCCACTATAACCCAGAAGAAAACGAAGAGCTCCTCAACATGTCTTTGGATCTAGTCGAGGAGAGAAGGAATGATGCAGTCCTAAAAACAGCAGCCCACAAGCAAAAGGTGGCAGCACAATACAACTCCAAAGTCAAGCATCGTGCCTTACGAGAAGGGGATCTTGTCCTCAAGCGAATCTTCCCTCGCCCCGGAGCACTAGACCCAATCTGGGATGGACCATATGTAATTCATAAAGATCTCCACAACGGAGCCTATATTTTGTCAACAGTGGACGGGGAGGTGTTCCAGAGGGCATGGAACATCCAACACCTCCGTCGATACTTTTCTTAACTTGTATTGCCCATATGAAGTGAATTAACGAAGAGAATCAGTGGACGTAGGCATTTTTTCGTGCCGAACCACTTTAAAAAAGCCTTGTCTCTTTTTAGCTTGTTCCTTTGTATCTTGGCTGCTTGTTAACTTTATCCTTTTCTGTTGAACAAAATCCTGAGCATATAGCATTTCTATTCAAAGCACTCCACAATGCAACTCCACGTGGACAAGCCCCAACAGGTACTATGCGAATCTATGCCCTCGCCAATGAGACACTTTTGCTCCAGCATCCCTCTGCTGCGGGTTAACTCATTGCTCGCGACGGCCCTTAAAGCCAACTGTAATGAGCCGATTATAAGCCACCGAGAAGGCCGACTATAGCCGAGGCAGCTCATTACGGCGTTAGGCTCGCCGGCGACTGTGAACCGATTATAAGCCCCAACATAAGGTGTGGCCAGCCAGGGGCAGTTCACAGTTGGCGATCGGCACCCACGCTAGCCGGCCACAGTAAGTCGAATAATACCCATGAGTACGGGCCATAATGGCCCGGGTAGTTACTGTGCGCGATCTCGGCTCCGGTGTGTCTTAAGTGCGGCTGTGGTAAAAAAGAATTAACTCCCCGCGGAGGCGTAAGATGGGTGACAAATGTCTCCAAGACCCACAGCTAGGGAAAGTGACTACAAAACCCGTTTGCCACGAACTTAAGCACATCGAAGGCCTTCCGTGACTGGAAGTTTTACTATTTCACATATTTCAATTTTACTTAAAAAACTTTCCTCCTATCCTCTATAACAAACCATAAAGTACAGGATGCAGGGTAAGAGGTACCCGCCAATGGATGCAGAGATTCACAATCAGATGGCGGGGCAGTCAACTGCTCTCCATGCTTGGTCATATAAGATATTCGAAACTGCCATTTACAAACAGAACATGAAAGGCGGTATTTTCTTCCTTTATGTACAAATGCATGACTATAATTTGATTTTTCCACACCACACGCTAACATTGCAAGTCATGAGATTATGATTTAAAACCAGAATCTGACATCAAACACAATTTAATTACAAGAATACACATAGCTACATTTCTCATACGATATGTCGAAATAGCAACAAATATTCAAGAAATGACAAAATCAACTTGAGCTAAAAAATTACACGTCAAGAATAATGTTATTACAAGTAGCAAGAATTACAACTTGGAAGTTACCCTACTGTCTTAAGACTAACAGATACAACAATGCCAAGCCTACAAAAAGAATTTTTCAGGTTCAGTCATGGAGCTGGTTGCGTCGAAGTCTTGTCCTTGTTCTTTTGCCCGCCTGTCCGGTCATAAAAAGGGTTCATTAGTGATGAGTAACCAAGTTAACAGAAAGACTAGAAAGGAAGACTTACCAGTACTAGCTTCTTGACCATCCTGGTCGTCATCTTCTACCTGCACACCCGCCTCTTCAGCAGCAAGCAGCCGCATACCCTCCTTTACCGCCACTTTCTCCTCCTTGGTGAACTGGGCCGTGACCACATCCATACTGAAGACCGTTCCACCCTCTTTATCTGCATCAGCCTTAGCCTCCTCCAAAGCCCGAAGATATATCTTGGCCATGACTCTGGGATAATCATCCATCCAAGAGAGGTTACCCTGCTTCCAAGTCCGGAAATACATGTCCTGGAGCATGTCATCCATCATTCCTTCGTTCTCCTCAAACTCCCTCATCCGGGCATCGGAGGCCGACAACCTTTCCACGGCAGCATCTCTCTCCAGTCTGTATCTCGAGCAATCAGCTTGAAGGGACCTCCGCATCACCGCCATCTCTTCCCTCAACTTAGCTTGAGCAAGCTCGGCAGCCTCAAGCTTCTCGGACAATTCCTCCACCTGCTCGAGATCCGCTCTCCGAACCTCATCCACCGTGGTAATAGCCATATCAATCCGCTCTTTGCAAGCAGCTTCCATTTTCCGCAATTCGGCCCGACTAGCCTCTTCCATGGTTCTCCTTAATCGCCCAGCGGCAGCCTCATGCTGAGAAATCTGGATAGCCTGATCCGCAAGCTGCTTGGCCTGATCCGAGACCACCAATCGAAGTCGGATATTGGCGCTCCCTATCTCCTCTCCGGCCTTAACCAGCCGAGCGTGATGCCCCATCAGCTTCTTGGCCTCCTCCGCCACCCGATCAATGTTTGCCTTGGCCTCGTCTCCCATAGTGACTATACGAGTGGTGAGTAGATCGAGGTCTAAGGACTTGGCTTCGTCAAGTACTCGTACCATGGGGTTACGGGGGAGAAGGTGTTCACCAGTAACTTCGTCAAAATTAATATCCTGAGAACCCGGATCCAGATCAGGATGACCGGCAAATGGATTACGGGCCAGATCGGGACGGTCGATATGAACAACAGAAGGGTTTCCGGATGGGTGTGGAGAAGATACAAACTCGCTGCCCTCCTCAGTAATATCATGAATAGGCTGAGCCGGAGGCTGAGAACCGAGCGAAGTTTCGGATAAAGGATGACTCCTCTTCCTCTGCTGAATACCCTCTTCGATGACCCCAAGAAGAGGACGGTACCCGACTACATCCCCGGAGCGTTGGGCTGAGGGCTTCGGCTTAGCAGAAATTTTGGAAAGTTTATATTGCTCGAGCCTGTGTCGAAGGTCTGAAGCTTTGGGCGTCTTGCCTGCTCCTGATATAAAGAACAAGTGTCATAATCTTACATTACAATATGATTCAAGGAACGCGGTAAATTGCAAGATTAGAAAAGGAAAAGAAACACAGCTGTGGTTGTACAAACCCTGGGGAGGAGTGGGATACTGCAATAAGTCCCGGATTTCATTCCAGGACGGGAGCGGGTCATAAAATATTCCTAAGTCCCTATCATTAGTGAAGCGTGCAGGGGTCAAGAGTTCACCTTGAGTTGTCAAAGCCACCTTGGCCGGAATAGTCGGAGAAGACTCACTTGCACCAGTCCCGGTTTTGTCCGCCTCCCCGGTCTTCTCTACCAAAGCCGGATCATCACCCAACTCCTCAAAAGCCTGACGGAGAGCATCGTCCGTCCACTCTTGCATCTCGCCTACTTGCCCAGAAGACAAAGCCCTGGAACCATCACCACCCTGTCCATCGCCACCCTCGTCACCAAGACGCTCAACGTCACTCCCGCCCTCCGCCTCACCTCTTTCCTCCTCCGCGTCTATCTCCCCCTGAGTAAGTGGACAATTGCTGGGAGAAGGACCGTCTGACCTCTTAAGTTTCTTACCTCCAACGGCTGGAGGTTTCGTGAATGGTTTTCTCTTTCCACCCTCTGCCGCAACGCCTCCCTTGGCCTGAGCAGCCGCCCTCTCTTCCGCCGTTTCCCTCAACTTAACTACAGACTGCTGCGGAAGGATCAAGTTGTATTCTAGAAGGATCGCATTTCTAATCAAGTAAGCAGATGATCTGTATTTCCCAAGAATGCCTTCTATCTCCGCCGCCGTCTGAACCAGGCGGTCAGTTTCCACAACAGGAAAGCCACCTGTCGCTAGCAAAAATGAGAAAGTATGAGAAGAAGCATCACAATCAGGATAGAAATTATAAGTAAAAGCATCAACTTACATCCAGAGGTAAAGCGCCGGATAGAGACGGAGTCGTCCCTAACAAAGAACCATTCTTTCTTGAACATGCTGAATTTGGAGTAAAGGTCCAGGACCGGCTTGAAGGTCACAGCAGATTCCAAGTTAATATATGGGGACCCCTTCTTGTAGCCCCTTAAGTTGTACAAGTACCGGATCTCCCGGTTGGAGGGAGCGCGACCATACTTCCTCCGAAAAATAACGAAAAGGCTCACCAGTATGGCGTAAGAGTTAGGCTGAAGCTGAAATGGGGCCACCTTCAGGTACGTGAGGAAGCTAACTATCCAAGCATTGAGAGGCGGGATAGCACCACACATGCAATGGTACCTGCTATAAGCGAAGTATCCTTCGGGAGGACTGTATGGCATGACTCCTGGACCCGGCAGCAGCATGAGGGCTCTATCAATCCCAAAAGAACGAGATATAACATCGAGTTGCTCCTCTTTGAGAAGGCTAGGAAAGCAGTCAGGCGGGGAATCCAGCAACTCCTGGGGACCATATCCATCCACTAATGACCTCGGGGCGGGCCCATGACGCTCCGATCCTGATTGAGCTGGGGGCACAGCCGATGACTCTCCTTCACCCACGGATCGCTTCTTGTCTGATCGAGTTTCTACTTTGCGAGACATTATCTACAATACCGGAAAAACACATTTAGAACAGAGGATATAAACAAGTATATGACTTCATTCGGTAAAAACATATTCAGTATCATTTTCATTCGGTGGTTCAAGTATGGGTTCATTCGGTGTCTCGAGTGTAAGCAAAGAAAGTTCAAAGTGCTCAAACTCCCATCGTCATTCGGTAAAGACAATGGAAATTCTCGAACTCTCAAGGTCCATTCGGTGGTTCAAGTATGGGTTCATTCGGTGTCTCCCGTTCTCGTCCGGTAATACGAGAATAAAATCTCACCTGATTCGGCAATGATAAGGGTCTAGTTCGGAAAAAATGGGAGTCAAGTGGTTCGGCTATCTCGAAAAGTGAAGAAACAATAGTAGAGTGGCGCCCTTATTTATAAGCGAAGCACATCGACCGGACCAACTGGCTCGGCGCAACCAAGACCGAACGAAGGAAGACAAAGCACGACATATGTTAGACATATGCCCTACTTTGGGGGGCAAATGTTGGGTGAATTCTTACCCAGAAGACCTCGAGACCCAGAGACGTGATTCATTCGGCAGCTCTCCCCCGAGTCCATTCGGCATGACCCATTCGGCAGCTCTCCCCCGAGTCCATTCGGCATAACCCATTCGGCAGCCCTCCCTCGTGTCCATTCGGTAGACCTTCATCCGGCAACTGCCACCGGTCCAACCTCACCACTCCACACTTCACCGGATGAAGCCCAACCAGACCAACTCCATACTTCACCGAACCAAGAGAATACCGAACCAGACTGCCAGGCCAGATCACTTCAGCCCAGGCCCACCAGCAGCTGTATACATCCAAGACCCCTGCCCCCAACCTCACTCTATAAATAGAGAGGCAGGGGTACAACAATGGGGGACAAGTTTGAGAGCTCAAGCACGGAGAGAACTTTCAAACAACTTTCTTTTACTTGTATCAAAGCTTTGTACTTGTAATCAAAACAAGAGAAGAGAAATAACATATAAAGTGGACGTAGGCACATTCTGGCTGAACCACTATAAATCTGCGTGTCTTTTTACAGTTTAGCCCCTGCTTTTCATATATTTGCATAAATCACCCAAATCACTAAGAATAACATAAGATCTACTAAATCATACAACTTTGAGGTGTTTGTCCATTTTTTGTGCAAACAACATACATCACCTAGTATAGCTTACAAAATTTATATACTAACACGCGAGAAGTAGAGTACAGCTTTACACACTCAGATTTTGAGTTGCTATCTTGAAGCTCTGACCAAAATTTGTTATTAACAACCATTGAAGCAGATTTTGAAGTTCATTTATATTTTGCTGCTTCTATAACTTATTGGCATTCTTTGCTTCAACCTTGACTTGATTGATTCTGTTTCTGAGCCTTCGTCTGTGGTCGTGAATTTTCCATAATCCATGTCCAAGCACTACAGCTGAGTATATACCATGTGTTATCATTGGTGCAAGAATATTACCCGTCTGCAAACATATAACATTTTCATTTAATTCTTTGTGACTATGTTGCATTTTTAAATTTTGAATTGGCCTAAAATTATAAATCCAGATTAGGAGCTCAAATTACCCGAACCCATTCATAGCCAAGGTACAGAGCCAGCATCCCCTCCAAAAGTGGAGAATATATCTTCTTCATTTGTCTTCGTTCGTACCAGGCTGCATTAGTTGTATTCTAAAATTTTCAGTTTTTGTTACATGTTGACAATATAGTATAACTAGCATAAATTTTTGTTTTAGGCCTACCAAAAAAACTTATTTTATGTTTAGCCATGTTTGAAAACTTATTATAAAAATATGTATGTTTTTTAGTATATAACATTTCGTACTTGTGCATTCTAAAAATGCGCAAGCATAAGTTTTCTTTATAAAAAATAAAAAAATTTGCTTGCACGCTTTGAGAATGCGCAAGTACGAATCAAAATTTTGTAGAATGCGCAAGTGAAAAATGCTTTATAGTTAAGGCATGTCTATTTTTATAATAAATTTCGAATGAGGTCTAAAAGTGAATTTTTTTTTTCCTAGGCTTAAAACAAAATTTTGTCGGTATAACTATTGTTTGAATGTTGTATACTACAACCTTTCATAAGATATGCATGGTGTAAAAGGTAACATCCAAAATGTGTATGGAACTCTACTGATATGATGAAGAAGAAGTTACCTGCAAAAAGCTTCTTGAGATCTGCCTGGCCAGAGTGTGACCTCAACACTGGTGCAACTACGTATGTAGGATCTGGAAATATAAATAGATACGTATGGTATAGTCGTGGTCTAGTAGAGATTAAAAAAAATGATAGTAAAGAAACAATTCAGATACACACCTTTTGGAGCAGTCGCAATATAGTAAAGTGATCCAGTAAGTGCAGCTGTTATAACAGCAGCAAACGCTTGAGCAAATGGGACAAATAGTGGTAGCATTCCACTCTACAAGTATTTAAGAAATTAGACCATGGTAATGTTAAGTCATGATATGGAAGTAAAAAAATTTGTACTGAGTTTATACCAAAGCTGCAATTCCACGAGCATCTTTCACAAATTCAGTACCCCGTAGAAATGTATCAGCCAGTGAGCCCTACATTTTAACGAGTTATACAAAAAGGCAAAATGATGAATCATAAGTTCTTTGAAAGAGATAATTTTTTTACCTGAACAGCAGCACGGTAGAAAAGTTCCTCACCCACTGAACTTGCAATAACAATGAGAATGAACTGCATGATTTCAGAAGTAACAAGTATGATGCGCATGAAGATATGATGCAATGATACAAATTCATATGGATGGAGTGAGTGTTTGATGGAGTACCTGCCATGGTGACATGCCGAAGAAGAAACTTCTAAGCTCCTCATCTTCTACATCTCTAATAGCTCGTGCATGAGGTGAATACTTCACAACCTCATCCTGCATCACAATTCATGCTTGTAACATTGCTTTCAAACAAAATCAAATATCATAACACGAAGAATGGAAATATAAATGTTTATCCGATCTAGCTGACATTGCTTTTTATTCAACATCGTCAATCATTTTAGAAAACTATGGAAGAAATTGCATTGCAAGGGACGTAACATTCACTTGGATCTTACATATTAAATTTTCAACCATCTATTTTGTTATAAATTTCGTTTTGGGTGAAATTGTTTACTTTATGCTTGTAATAATTGGAAAAATAGTAAAATGGATGGATAAGAGTTTATTTTGGTTGACATGTAATTTTTTGAATGATTTTTAAACATATTTTAAGTGAAATTTTAGAAGAATACTCAATTTGGAGAAGTACATCTCCTCATTTTACTAAATTGAGCACATTTATTCAAATTATTATATAGATCCCAACCCATCAATTCAACTAATACATATTTTTCTAACTTAGCTTTTTCAATATCTAAATCAATATCCATAGTCAAGAGTAAAATCTGATATCAATTATGTCCATATTTTAATTGGAGTTCCATGGCTAAGTAATACTGTATAGTACAATAAATTTCTTTTTTTTTTAAAATAGCATTAAATAGAATGTTATATCTTTGTTTTTAATTTAGTTTGTTGGAGAGCATATCATTTATACTAAAATATACATAGGTATTACATAACTTCATGTGTAATTCCTTTTCCAGTCATTAACATGTACTTGGAGAACTCAAAACAAGTGAATTTTTTGATGAAAAAAACTTTTTTTGGTCGGCTATAATGTGATGAATTTTTTTCTTAATTTTCAAGTTTCAATCTCATAGTATAAAAGTTCTCATGTGATCTATGTTTTTATTAGCTATGAGTTGTGTAACTGTGTTATATGTTTTTTTTTTCTGTTAGCTATGAGTTATAAAAGATGGTGATAAAGTGATGGAGGAGGTGTGGTTGAACAGTGACAAAGGAGGTGATGTTCATGAAGGTCGAGGTTGCAAGGATTATGGTAAAGTCAAAGTGGTGGTTAAGATGAGGGAGAATGACAGTTAAGTTAGTTTGAGGTGGAGAAGGTGTTTGGTTGAGTGTGTTGAATTGGGGAAGAAGAACTAACCATAATGCATAATGCTTATGTAGTAACATTATATGACCTAAAATTTTCAATTAAGTAGTGTGCATTTTACATGAATTCTGAAAAAAACATAACTTTTGCTGTAATTTTTTTGATTTGTGGATTCTGAGTTGTAATTTCTTTTTGTAACTGATAAACTTGTATTGGTTTTAATGTAATCAATTGCTACGGTATGTTTATGTAATTGAATATTATCTAATATTTTTGGCTAAAATTCTTCCTATAGCATTTGTAATGCTACTTGTAAATAATACTTAAAAGAAAAGAGAAAATTTGATTATGTTCCTTATTTTCAGAATCGATACGTGAAAAACCCTTTCCAAAAACATATTTTAAATTACAGCTACAGTACATTTTATTTCAGTAAAAAAATTGTTTTTTATCAGAATTTAAATCTGAATAATAATCGCATGGTTCTATGATCAGGACAATTTTTTTAAGTTTTTTTTTCTGAACATTATTTTGTAAATCTGCAAATATTTGCAGATTTTTTTTGCAAATATTTGCAGAGTTTTCCACAAATATCCTGAAACTTGAAAATATGTTTTTTTTATAAAATGTCTTTAGGAGGGGACGGCTTTATATTTTGAAACTTAAAGAGGATATAATTTTACAAATCTTCCCTAAAGAAAAATCATTTTTATAACGCTCTTTCATGTGGCATTTCAACATCTAAATACCTTTGTACATTATTATATAGCATTTCATGATTTGATGATATATTATAATAACATTTAATGTTTTAGTGCTTATTATTATAATAGTATAATTTGATATGGATCAAATATAGCATTTTATGTTACACTGCTATCTTGTTGTATCATTTTAAGTTTTAATGTTGCTTATAATAGCATTATGTAAATTTGAATAATCGAATAGAACATCTCATGTAGTAATGCTATCTTGTAGTAACGTTTGTGTTTTATGCTACATATAATGGCATTAACTGGAAAATCGAATATAGCGGTTTCATATAATAATGGTACCTTATAGTATTTTTCTATTCTTCATTACATGTCTATAATAGCATCATGTGAATTAAAAATTGATTATAACATTTCTTATTTTAATGTTATTTCGTAATAACATTAATATATTGATGCTAATCATAGTAACATTGTGTGAATTTAAATTTTGGATACAGGATTTTATATTTTAATGCTACTTTGTAGTCGTATTTCATATGTTAGTTTTGCTTACAGTAGCATTACCTGAACTAAAAAACAAAATATAGCATTTGATGTTATACTTCCACATTGTAGTGGCAATTCATGTTTTACTACAACTTATTTTTATTATTTTCTGAACTTGAAAATTGCTTATAGCTATTAATGTTTTAATGCTACGGTGCAGTAGTATTTCATTGTTCATTATATGTCCAAATATTTTTTCATGATTTAATGTTACTTCTTGCTAATGTTTAGGTGTTTTTCCACTTTTACGTGTTTATTACATTGTTTTTAAGTAGTATTTTATTTTATCTATTTAACATTTCATATTAAATTAGTAGTGCTATTTTTATATAGAACTTTGTACTAGTTGTATAAACTTTTCTTTATAATGTCACTATATAGTAGCATTTTCTATCTACTGTTAATATTTATTGGTGATGACCAACCACAGTGTGTAGTTGGAGGAGCTGTGGAATGGTTGTATGGTTAAGTGGTGAGACGATGTGGTCGTATGCAGGGGCGGCCCAAAGAATCGGTTGCCCAAGCCCAATGTGAATTTTTTTGCCCCTTACTATATAACATGTCAATTTTTTTAAATTTTCTTTTTTATATATAAGCATAAATCACATATAAAACTATAACATAACAAAGTACCAACTTTTTATACAAAAGTTGCCACATTAAGTGGGCTGCAATACTTATAGTCTCAAATAGTTTACAAAACAGTGTATTTAATTTTTAACTAAATGTATCAAGTTTACAAACTAGTGTATCTAGTTAAGTGTACAGGCAAATCATATTGGGTTCTGCCTAAATGTTTGCGGGTAGACATACACACACTGCAGGAAAAATAGTACATCGATGTAAGTATCAGTTCCTAAATAATTATTGGTTTTTTAGCTTCGGCTTTCAAATTTCAATTCCTAAACGATTATTCACAGAAAACTGGTTGTTTATAACTAAATACTAATAAGTTATTAGCTTCAGGCGTTTTCTATGTTAATGAAATCTAAAGCAGTAAAAGGGCGACTCAATTTTAGAAAATTAGACAACTCAAAACAAGAAATTCGCATACTTAATTAGCAGTGGCAGTATAAAGAGACTCAGTGGGCTGCCCCAGCCCAGGGGCTTGGTGGGCTTGCCCCTGGGCCGGCCCTGGTCGTATGGTGACAAGATTAGATGATGCGGGTAAGGTTTGGAATGATGTGGGCAGTGGCAGAAGTGGCAATGAGGGGGCTGGCAACAAATACAATGGCAAGAGGCACTAGAGTGGATGGTGATTGTGGTAAGGAGGTACGGTGGTGCATTGATGTAAAATCAAAATACGAGATGTTGCAGCGTGGAAAAGAAGGAAAGAGCATCCTTGTTCTTGTGCCTACTTTCTAAACTTCTTGTTGCCGTAGGAATGAAATTTTGTTTCGAGTTTGTGTCCTTGAGACTGATTGCCCTCAAAATTCAAATGTAAAAAATGTAATACAAGCAGTAAACATGAAGAATTTAGAAATAATGATTATATTTCTGAAAGATATCATCTGAAAAAAGAAAAGAAAAAAAAATCAATATAGAAAACATTACAAATTTAAATATCAAAATCTTAAACTACAATTTATTCTCAAAATCTGAATTTTAAAACTAATTCCACTTTTTTTAAAAAGGCATGAATAAAATTAAGATTTAAAAAACAAATTTTAAATACAACTTTTTCTGCTTATATATACATATATAATGGTAACAAAACTTGTTTAATAGCTTTCACGTGTTTTTTATGAAAAAATCTCAATTATTTTTTTACTCTATGTCTAATTTCACTCTATGATTCAATTCCCTTCTTCACCATTTTCACTGAAACCTCTCCAAACTATTTACACATGTATATAACCTTTACCGATTAATTTTTGTTTTTATCTTTCAATGTTAGACACGGTGGTAAAGAAAACTGTTAAACGATTGATTGCTCTTTTATGTTTGCTTTTTAGGAGTGCCAAAAAACAAAAACAAAAAAAGGAATCTCGCTATTTATAGGGATTTGATTGCATGAAAAAATAGTTCGATTTGCATATCTTTAATGATAATTGTAACACTATCACACATTTTTGGTGTAAGAAGGAACTTCAACAAATACCACTGTGTGATATAACTGTGATGCAACGAATTCTGACAGTAAACTAAAAATAAAAAATCCATTTGTCTTTTATACTACAAAATTTGATACATAAATAAGTCAATGGTTCAAATCACGGCTATAACAAGTACTATATATCTTTGTTTCGTATGTTTTCGAGTTCTTTAATTATTTATTATAATATAATTATCATTCGACGTCTTTTTTAAATTTTAACGGTTTTGTTTTTACATTCATAGGTCAAATTGATTTAATCACCATTCTTCCTGGTTTGTACTAATTATTTTGGTTGCCCCTGGCGAAAGATGTGTTCATGTTTGTATTTAGTTAAATTGGTATGTGCTTACATTCATTTTTTTTTCTGATTAAAATATTAGTCATTCTCCCACCACGTCAAATTTAGGAAACTTTATATATGAAAAAAACGATCTGATTTGCATGTTCAAAACACAAACGAATTTGGGATTTCCATATGTATATATGGTCTATTTAGAATATTCGTACACAAATGTGAAAATTTATGGAGGATATCATGATTATATTCTATTTAACTTCAGTACTATGTACAAAAAGAAGGATAATTTTTGTATGTAAGAATAAACAAAAAAAATGCTCACATCCAAGATGAAAAGAAGTGCCATAATTGGAGGAGCTGCATAACCAAGTCCATCCACCATTGCCTTCAGCGATGGATCATATCCTCCCGTACTGTCCACTCCTGTTACTGAGCATATGAAACTTCCAGCTAGTGCCATTGCTCCATATACACCTGCAATTAAAATAACAATTTAAAGATTTTTAATTACAGATTAGTATAAAGTATAAACTATAAAGCGGAGAATTCCTTTTACTAACTTAAGTCTTGTAAGAAAGAAGAAAAACAAATATCAGTTAAATTACAATAACGCCCTTAAAATTAAACGTGAAGCTACGAACAGATAAGAAATTACCGGTCCAAATTCATTCCTTCCACTTCCAAGACCGAAAAACAGAAAAACTCAGAAGACTAAATAAGAAAAATTCGAAAAATGTACATCAATAATTACCAAAAATACGAAATCGAAATCTCACCAATTCCATAACTAAGTCTGACAACTGCACCCAATTTTTCCCAAACAGCGATTTCGCCTGCATCTCCGCCTCCAACAAAACTTCTCTGATCAATCGCCGTGGTCGTAGAGTTCACCATCGTCGCAGCCTCTATTCCAGCAGAGAAGCTAGTCCTCCGTCGCTCTCCAGCGTCATCAACCCTCCTCTCCCTGCTTCCCTCCACCGCCGCTCGTACCGGCACCGATACTGATTGATGTCGGTTGATCACCGATCCCGATTTCATCAGGAACTGGAAACCAGCGGAGGACGACGACGACGACGACAGGGAGCTGAGTTTCATTGGGAGATTCTGAGATTTGATCATTGGGTCTGGAAGGCGACTCAATATTTTATATTAAATTTTTTTAATTTGTCTGATATTCTATTGCAGGGTTGGTTTTGTTGATTTTTTTTAGCGGGAGCAAATATTGCGTTTTGCAACGATTTAATATTATTAAATTTTGTTTTTTTATTGATGGTGGGGCCCACACGTCCGTCTGTGACTTCGATTGTTCCACTAACCATGTAGCCGTTTTCTGTGGGCAGCGTTTTTAGTAGTTTTTTACTTATAGAACTGAAATTCTGTGAAAACTTTTACTGTTGTTTACAAAAAATGATATTGACGTGTGTCGAATTTATGATATCACTTTAACAAACTGCAGTTAAAATAACAGCTTAGTTATCTTCTGAATGAAGAAACATAATAATATATTTCAACAGCAAAGAGAATTATTAATTTGTTCTTTATGTTATGTTATTGATTATTTTTCCTTCGAAATTTAGCCTATTTTCAAAACTTAAAACAAATTCAGTAAGTTGAAACATTACACAGAAAATGGCTTCCATGTTGACGTTTAGACAATGTATTTTCTTTGGAAGATTTGTACCAGTTAAAACGATAATTCAACTGCAACACGATAAAAAGTTTTACTTCTAACTGAGGAAAAATAAGAAATAAAATCAGTAAATTTATTTTAAACGTTTATATAATTATATGCAGTAACAGGTATAAAAATAAAAAATAGATTATCTACGTGTAAACACATTTATATAATTATATGGTAACACGCAAGAGATAATTATGTATGGCTTGGACCAATTTTTCTTCCAAAAAATTCACAGTTCTTCATGAGTCATGACTATGTATGTTAATTTCGTATATATATGCTTCACTGAAAGCCAAATGAGTGAACGACGGAAATGAGTGAAATTCTGCTACGCAATTTGTTATATATTTTTATTGGCGTTAACCTGTGAACTTCTGCATGTCTCATATTATATGTACGTTTTCTCGCAGTCTTAGTAAGTACAACTGTATATGATTATCAGTATCATGCATGAGATGAATTGATTGAGAAATGAGAATGGCCATCAATTGGTCTGTGGTCGACATGAGAGCTGAGGTGCGATAGATATCTTTATCCTAAATCTTTGAGCTCCGCATGAGGATTGGCCAACTCCTGTTCTTGATATAATATAGACCAATAAAAATCTGCCACGTCAGGGCAATAAATCTGGTTGCCACGCAGGCGCTGGTTTGTGTGACCCATGAAAATCCATGCCATCCAAATACAAAAATGCTACAGGGCCACGCTTTTTTGTCAGGGAATTTGACAAAAAACAATCCAATGACCTCTTGAATTGAAAAGTTAAATTCAATGGCTATATCAATTTCCTAACTTCCCTGGCCCCTCTATTTTCGGGCTCTCTAGCACAGCCGATCCAAACAATGGGAGCAAATTCTCTGTTCAAATTTTTTGAGTAAAGCTAGTAAGCCTAGCATATATGACCGAAATTAAATCATGCGAAATAGGCAAATGGTTGAATTTGGGGGGCCGTATTGTAATTTTCTTGTGGGCCTTCCAAAAAATTAGGATGTGGTTGGTTTACGTTTGTAGTTTTGGACTTTCATCCATACAAAAATACACAAGATGCGTGTATATTGTGAAAAAGATCACTTTAGAAAACAAAGTTAACATACAAAATAGAAAATAATTTTTTTTTCTGTTTTGAGAAATATTGGAAGCACGAGAAACAAATCATCCCTCCGTCATTCCCTCCACCTTCCTTCTATTACCTCCATCGTCTTTCCACTCTTTTCGTATTTTATAATTTACGTTGAAAACCCAAAACACAAAATATAAAATAAACCAATTGAGACTTTGATGGTTAAGTGATTCGACTTTGGTGCGAGAGGTCACAAGTTCGAAATTTGTGTATCGAACATATATTGACAAGCGATTTGTGATATGTTGTCTCAGTGACATGTTGTATCTAAGTACCATTTCAAAAAAATAAAAATAAAAAAATAAATAAAATAAACTAATTGAGACCTTTGTTTCCCACCGCATGATCTAACAAAACCCAAATCGAATGTTTTTTAGCATAAGAAAATATTCACAATCAGTCGTCAAATTCAATAAAATTTTGAAGCATTTCTGTGTATTTTGCGCCTAAAAAATCATTTTAAAGATTCAACACAGCAAAAGAAGGTGTTTTTTGTAAAATATATTACTAGTACAGCCGCACAATGGTAGAAACCGCATCGTAATACTGTATAATTAAAAAAAGAATTGTTATAGTATTTTCATTAATTTCAACTGAATGATAGTATATTCGACAAATAATCGTATGCATTATCAGAAGATAAAAGTAAAAAATATTAGAAAAACATATTGTAGAGAACAATTAATATTTAGGTGTTGAAAATTATACAAATGTATATACACACACATGTTTGTTTATTAGTTAGATGAAAAAAAAATTATAGCAATTGTGATACTTTATTGAAGCAGAGCACTTATTTTTATGTCTTAAAGTTCGAAACCTAACCTCTAGAACCTATGTCTAGAACGTCATATCACTAACCAGTTGAGCTACTAGTCCTTGGCTAGAGGAAAAAAAAATAGATCTCATACTTTCTTTATAAGTTTTTGACATGTTTTATCGAATTCTTCGATTTTATATGTTTGAATATTGTTTCTTCTCCATAATATTTGTCATTTCAATCTTATTATGTATTTATGGTTCTTTTTTTTATAACAAGAGTGATAGTTGATTCAAGGAGGACACTCATTTTGGTGTCTCGAAAGATCGAACCCATGACCATTAAAACAACAATCCAAAGATACTTTTACATGAACTAGTGGTCCTTGATGTATGTATGGTTCTTTTTTAAATGGTATGTACTCTTCTTCAGACAATGTGGATTCCACTATGCCTAACACCAGGGTCCTTTGTTAAGACGCTTTTGAAAAAAATGTAAAGACAAAGGGAAATTCTAGATTAGCACTTGAAAAAACCATTACTACATAACATGCATGTTTAATATTTAGAAAATGACCGATTTTAGTATTGGCCCAACAGAAAATTTTATTTCAATTTTAGATCTTATAAAAAATTAATTGCAAAAATAAAAGAGTTAGGGTTACGTTCAAAAGGGAAATTATGTAATTTGTTACATATATCTAACTCTGTGATCGACCTTGTTCATTATAAAGGTATTTGATTTCTATTATATCTTTGTTATATAGTGATATAATTAATTGAGTAATTAATTTAAAGCATATTAAATAAAAAATCCTTCAATGATATGTAATGTAATAATAATTACAAGCAGTTGTAATCATGAGAAAATTATCACAAAATAAAATAATATATATTATTTTAAATATTCTTGGTCAAGATGTTTCTAGAATGAATATTGATACACGCATTAAGATCAGAGTACATAATGCTCTCAGTGTATTACTCATAGCTAATGGGGCCACCAAGAGATTACGTACCGATAGTTATTGGAGAACTATGGAATGACTCACTCAAGAGTTTCATGTTGGTTAATAATAACTAAGATCAAACAGGAAATCTCGAAATAATAATATTACACAGTTCTCTTGACTTAAGAATACTATTGAACTTCAATGTGGATGCTCCATTTTGATTATAATTAAATCATGGCATGACGTCCTTTGAACAACCATAGTCGGGTCTGAGTGAAAGCTTTGAAAGTGAAACACTGTTCAATAGAGAATTCATCTCCTTGGTCATATGATGTTAGTATCACGGTCAACTATAGTCAACTCAAAGTCGAATTCTCTGTCCATAGCAACACAGTTAATAATAAATGTTATTGTTGAACCAAGAACTTTATTTAAGGACCAACCAAATTCAATGTTGATGATATTAGAATTTTGACCAAAAACTAAATTTCATAAGTCCTAAAGTGGTATAATGTTGACTAAAAGAATTGGTGTAAGCAATCGTTGCTAACAAGTGCAACTTAAGGTAATTAGATTTTACCGATAAAAATGTATAAAAGATAAAGTTGACATAATTGTCACTTCACTAGCTAAGGTGACAAATGCACATTAATATTTGAATAGTTTAATATTAATCGCTGATTAATTTTATACCTCGAATCGCCCAAGTGATTTGCTTGAAATACCACATGATTTAATTGATTTATAAATTAATTAATATATGTGAAATACTATCAATTAATTTATTTAATGTATTAGGTGCCATTAGTTTTTTCTAGATGTCATTAGTAATTAACTGGATGTGTATATAAAAGTTATATATGTACACATCGATATATGACATCGATACATGTTTAAATACTATTTCAATGGTATTAATTAATTAACAAGTTTGAGGTATTTTGAAGGTCCATTAGACCCATCTTATGGCCGGTCATGGCTTGGTAAATGTGGACGGGATATTTTGTTTTTGAATCATGATTTAGATCTAGAATTAGTAAAAAGGGAATTAGTTTTAAAGGATGAGAATTTGTCACCTCCCTTACCTTATTTAAACAAACCATACCCCTTCATTTTTTGTGCCAATCGCCCTCTCATTCTATGGCCCCGAGCCCCTTTCAATGTTCTTTTCGGTCAAAAATACAGAAATCCATACACATTAAATCAAATAAAACAGTGGTACTTCAAGCCGTTGCAATGCTAGGAGATCGGTTCATAGTAGATCTAGGATAATGCATTAATCAATGTATATTCAAAGCCCTTGCCTTCAAAGGTATAATTCTAATTTCCTTTTATTATTATCATTTATGTCACCACAATTACATATGTGTGTGTGTATTACCTTCAAAAAAATTGTATGTATGTATAATGTTACCTTATACTTATATTTTATCCAATTAAATAATTATTTTACATGATTTAGTTTAGATGATTAATAGTTTAAAATTAAAATATATGTTTATAATTCAAATTTTGGCCATACACATGTTCTAACATGAAAAAAATAATTATGAATATAATACATGTTTTGTTTTTGTTTTTTTAAATAATTGTTTATTAAAAATAGATTATGGATTAAATAAAAAATATTTGGTTTAGCCGAAAGGAATTTAGACACATATATGTATATATTATTTGTTTGTTTGTTTGTTTAGATTTACACACACACATATATGTATATGTATTTATATGATTTTAAAATGGATATATATGTATAAATTAGTAACATATAATTTTGGCAAAATATAATATATATATATATATATATATATTAAGGCTTAATTAAAACAAAGATATTTCATTAAATTAATTCAGATCTAGTTTTAAATTTGAAAATGTTTTACGAATTCAAACTTAAATATTTTTACTTTAAATTTAACATTTAATATCTAGACTTAATCAATCATAGATATTTTAGCCTTAAATTTGTAATATGAAGTTTTTAATTTAGTCAAACTTAAATGTTTGGATTTTAATGTTAAAGCTTAAAACTTTTGACCTATTCAAATTATGTTAGATATTCTAATTAAATTTTATTTTATCAATATATATCATCCTAATATTATATATATATATATATATATATATATCAAATATGTAATCATGTTGAAGGCAATACGACGTGAGCATTAGCATGGGATGCCCTTATAATAAATGATGGGTTATAAAGAAGAAAGGCAAAGAATGAAGCGAAGTCATGAAAATATTGCGCTCAGAAATTGTAATACAACAAAGATTCAAACTACGCATATCCCCCAATTTCAGTGTCACATTATGACACTAGCTCAAAACTAGATGTGGTCACTTAATGCAGTAAATCATCTACAATTATAATACTTGGAACCACAACATAACTAAACTCCCAAATAACAATAAGGCGTTAATGTCGCATTGTGGCGTAGCGAGCCGTATTAATGGTGTTAAAGCATAACACACCTCACTTAAAAAAGACACATGCAGTTAGTGATGTACTGCACTCACAAGCCAATTTAAACGGATAGTAAAACTATATGAACAATCTTGCATTGAAGGAAAATAGGGATCGTGTTGTCCCTTTGTTTGACACTAGAAAAGAGTGAAATGACACAATGCACCACCATCAGAAGCGCACGCCATCGAAACATGAGAGTCAAAAGAGAAAGACCATGCTGCATTCAAAGAGCTAAATAAACCCTTATTCTCGAAGCATGTATATTGCTAATACCTCCAAGAGCGGGTCTGCACTACACTCACTAGGGACTACCTAAGCGGTACCACGTAGACTCAAAAGCAATCCAAGGGCTGCACATAAGGCACTTAAATAGTGCGTCAATGCAAATCCACGCTTATGAATAAATGACTATAACAACCCAACGCGATATATGCTTAAATTTCGACGTAGAAAAGGCCCATCGAAACTTAGATCCATTCTAAGGCAAACTGTTGGTAGTAAAAAGAAATAACATTGCAGAGCCATAAATAAACTTTTAGAACTCACAGCGGATAGAATAAAATATAATAGTAAAGTATATCCATTTATTTTAAAACCATAAAAATGTCATAATACAAAATTCCATAAAAACCATAATATAAATATTTGTTACATGGGTACACATAAAAGCAAGTAATAATAACAAATACTGCCAAAAGCCAAGCTTCTCCATCTCTAAGCATCGTCACCACCATCACTCCGTCCTTAACCTGTGTTGTAATGAGGAGGGGGCTAGAACAACAAGTATTTGTGAATAAAAGCCTCGAGTCTTACCTTTTCAGTACTTGGACAGTATATTTCAAAATAAGAATATGTCTACAAACATAAAACAATTAAAATAATTTAATACTTCTTTATAAGGAAAGGAGGCAGGTCCAACCACTTAATACCTTTCATTCCAGAAGTAGATCCCATATCCCAATCATACATCATAAATAGCTAATAATGTAAGAGACGGTACCCAAGCCACTTAATACTTCCCAGTGGAAAATAGGCAGACCCCATCATCTAAGGCCTATTTCTAGAATCGTGCTCCTTAATGGTACTATCTAACTGACATCATATGGAATCTCATAGGCCACTTAATGCTTCCAAGTGGAAAATAGGCAGACCCCGTCATTTAAGGACTAATTCCAAAAGCGAACCCCTATAGAGATACCACATAACGTAACTCCTTGGCCATTTAATACTTCATCTGGGGAAAAGGGGGAGTCCAACCACTTAATACCTCAAACTCCGAAGCAATCCCTTCATCTTATGGCTCATACTCGTAGTGACGTCTCACATTAGTCCTCTATTCATAGGAACTGGTAGCCAGATTAGTTGGGCAGATTTCTCCTACAAAATTTAGAACTAACCTCACGTCATTATAAATATTTATCATAAGGATATCTCACATGAATAAATGTGTACACAACTGCTAGTAGCCTCAAAGTGAAGGGCGGACTTCCGTCATGTAACTCTATTGACATCGCATTCCTATGACTTAGCCATAAATTAATTACTATATATACACACACTCATCTCACCATTTCATAAATAAGGCCTTATAAGGAATCTTCCTTGTTACGCCCTAAAATAATAATTAGGCTATATAAAAGTTTCCTCTTATTTTCACCTAACAATGAATTACTTTCATAACGGGGGATATAAATGAAAATAAATGCCAAATTAACTACGCCATATACGCAATAATTATACGTTAATTGCGTAAATTGAGATAAATTAATATTCATGCCTAATGAGTTCTAAACGCATGGATTTTATGCTTTAAACTAGCATTAAATGTCAATTCCCTAATCAATTATTATTACAAGTCCTTTTTCTTCAGTTTTCCAAGATTTCATGGAATCTAATGTCCAAAACAGGGAATAAATATTCATAATCAAAACCGCAATAACAGACTTGTAAATAAAATAGAAACTCAAATTATTACACTAATTCAATGGAATATCTTAAAGAATAAGAATTGCAATCTAAACCCCATATTCAATTCAACGCCTTCTTTTACAAAGAAACATATAAGAATAAGTGGTGTAAACTACGAATAGAATTCGTAATCTAAACCTCTTATTTTATTGAAGAATCACAATTTAACCCATAGAAGAAGGAGCGGTGGAATAGACTATGAAATTATTAAAAATTGTATAAACGAAAAAAATTCCATCAAATTAATGTAAATAATTGAGAGTCTCAACATAGAATTGATATTTTGAAATAAAAAGGAATTTTGGAGGATTTTATCTATCATATTTTCAAAATCCCAAAATCCCTATGGTATATTCAAATCCAAAAGAAATACGGTAAACAATTGCTGAAAAGAAATACTAAGGTTTCCCCTCACAGAATAGTCTTAGCTTCACCTTCCTTGGATTTGCATGCCTTATAATCTCTTCCAGAATCTCTCTCTTTTGATATATACACAGACAATAAGGAAGAGGCATATATATTTATTAGATTCAGAATAGTTGGAGAAGAATAGAATAAGAATAGGTTGGAGGAAGAAGAAATGAATAGAAAATAGATTGGATTCTTACCTGAATTCTCTACGGAGTTTCTGAATTTAATCTGAAGAGATAGCAATAGCAGAGTTTCATTGAATTCCCAAAATAATATGAATTAAAAGTGGAGAGGATAGAATTCTATTTATAAGGGTTGAAACGCACCAGAACCGTAGGATGAAAATAGTTTAAAACGGAGAAATCTGGAGCATACAAATAAATAGCATAACCTTTCAAACCCTAGCTTCCACTGCCAAAATATGGCTTTGACCAGTCAACCGCCCCTCCCCAACCGATCAACCGCCTCGGGTCGACCGGTCATAGTAAAGGTGTCGACCGATTGATTATTTTGGATACTTATTTATTTTGTTGCTTTTTAATTAATTTCTTAACCTATTTAACTTTAACGTTAACTGTTAATTAAAACATTTTCTTAGCCCTCAAGCTAATTTTGAAATTCAAACCCTAAATTTAGATATACATTTGAAAATTAAACTAATTTAAATCGGAAAACTTCAAACACTCATAACTTCTTCGTTTGAACTCCATTTTCAGCATATTATATATGGAAACAGATCAAAATTTCGTCACGAACGCAATGAATAACTTTCATGGTCAAATTCCAAATTATATAAAATTTCCATATTCAACCCTTATCATATTTAATTTAATTTACTCCAATGGTTCATTTTTCAGGATGTTATAACGATAGAGGAATAAGTCTCCCTCATCAATAACCTTAGCCAATGGTGTGGTAGTTTGGCTGAATATATCGCTTATACATGTTTATCGGTAAAATTCAATTTTTAAATTTAAGCAGTATCTTTTAGTAACGATTGTTTATACCAATTCTCTTCATCAAAATTGTACCACATTAGGACTTATGGAATCTGGTTTTTGTCAAAATTCAAATGTCATCCATATTCAATTGGTTAGCCCATAAACAAAGTTCTTGGTTCAATAATAACATTTATTATTAACCGTACTACTCTGGCCAGAGATTACTTTGGGTTGACTACATTGACTGTGATTCTAACTTCATACAACTAAAGAGATAAATTCTCTATTGCATAGTGTTCCATTTCCTACGCATTAACTCAAACCCAACAATAGTCGCTTGATGATCGCCATGGAATGATTTAACTATAATCAAAGTAGAGTATTCACATTGAAGTTCCATAGTATTTTCAAGTCATGAGCCTGTAACAACGCCACTTTGAGATTTCTTGTTTGACCTTAGTTGTTATCAACTAACAAGAAACTCTCGAGTAAGTCACTGCATAGTTATCTAATAACTATCAGTACATAACTCCTTGATGCCCCATAACTATGAGTAATGCACCACCCAACATTTGGATAGCATTACGTACTTTGATCTCAACGAATGTATCGATATCCTTTCTCGAGACATTTTGACCAGGAATATTTAAAATAATATGTTATTTAATATTATGGTGATTTCCTCATGATCACAACTCCTTGTAATTATTATCACACAACATGTCATTTAAGGATTTTCTGTTTAATATATTAATTACTTAATTAGTATGTCATAATATAAAATTATACATAATAGAAAACAAACACCTTTTATTTCGAATGGGATTTTATTACAGAGTTAACGATGTACAATAAATGACCAAATTTCCCTTAGAGCATACCTCTAGCTCTCTCAATCTCTCAATTGAACGTAGGCCTAATTATGGAATCTCAATCTCATTCCTTTGATAATTTTTATCATAACAAATCGAGCATGTTCCTTCCTGAAAGGATTTGCTACGTTGTCCTTAGTGTCTACTCTTCAGTCTCAATTCTATGTATTTAATAAATTCCCTAATCGGGTGGAACTCTCCAAGAATGTTCTTTAACTTCTTGTGAGCTCTTGGTTCTTTCATGACCTGCATCACGACATTGTTATCACAGAACAATGATGTAGGATCTTGTATCAACCCACACCATAATAGGCCGGAATTTCGACAAAATTGAAATCCAAGTCCATTAGGGCATAGATCGTTGGTTTTGGTAACTTGTAATAAACATAAGTACATCAGAGAATGAACTTATAACGAAATAGTAAATATAATAGAACTTACATACCAACTAAGGCTACTATCTTACAATCTGTACTATTCCTTTAGTATATGATTGCCTTGCCAGCGTCGAGCATGGATGAGAAGATTTCACCATCTACCATTCCCGTCTTGCACCAATAGCCTATCCCTCTAAATCTATCATGTGGGTTGTAATGAGGAGGGGGTCAGAAAAACGTTTAGGTGATTGAAAATTTACATACTTTACCCATAACGTTAATTTATGCCAATTGATTTTTATTTAAGTGTTATGTTCATTATTCATGGCTATTCCATCTATGCATACGATATATCTAACCTTCTTTGAGGTATAACCATATATATATATGTGTGTGTGTTGTACAACCGAGAAGAAAACCCTGACTACTTAACACTTTGTAAATATGAAGGAGGCGGACCCATCGACCATTTAATACCTTAATCCCAAAGCAGGTCCTCCGTAACGTAATCGCTAGTCAATTCGTCCCTAGGTACAGAGACTGATGGCTGTTAGATACGACTATATAATTTAATTTGTGATATTACTAATGCATCTCAAAGACTTATCTAAGGATTAACTAGCCTTGTAACAACCCGCATATCTATCGATTTTATATTTAAATATTTTATCGTTAGTCGGATATTAGTCCGAAAAGCTACTTTTTGCATACGGTCAAATTAGGACTCGAGACCACCCCCATTGGGTTCAAAATGACGATTGCGATCTTTTTGAGTGTAAACTTCGATATGTTTGGAGATAGTGAAATTTTCGTCACTTTTCCCGCTTGAGACTTTGGTTTGGACTGCACTTCCTTAGTTCAGCCCAACCCTCTTCCTCACTTCATTCACCCTTTGTTTTAACATTCAAGCTTCATCAAAAATGGTGGTGGGAAGTGGAAATTAAAACTCCAAACTCCAATTCTATTGCAAATCCGAGATTCAACTCCAAATTCAAGGTGAAGAACATAGATTCAAGCTAGGGGTTGATTCTTGCTTCGTTCTTAAGCTCTCCAACATCAAATTCGTGGAAAAGGTGAGATTTTTAGTCTCACATCTTGCTTAAATTGTCATTGGACTGTTGGGAATGATCCCCTATTGCATTTGCATCAACATTTGCATTTGGTTTGAATTGGATTGGCGAAAAACTTCAATTTTCAGCGTTTTGGTGATTTTTCTGGCCTTAAGTCGTTTCTGGCCTTCGCTGAGTCGTCCACGAGTTAAGTCTAAGTCGTGAGTCGTTCACGAGTTAAGGGCTTAAGTCGCGCGCGTCTATTTCTGTTCGCCTGGCTTGAGTCGTTCACGAGTTAAAGGCCTGAGTCGTTCTCGAGTTAAAGTGTTAAGTTGTTCTGGGTGTTCTGCCTTCGCTAGGTCGTTCGCGAGTTAAGTGATAAGTCGTAGCTCGTATTTGAGCTTAAGTCGTAGCTCGTATGGCTCTTAAGTCCTAGGTCGTTGGCTTTTAAACCGTTAAGTCGTATGACCTTAAGTCGTAGGTCGTCCCCGACCTAACTCCACTAGGTCGTTCCAGCCTTAGCTCGTAGCTCGAATAGAGGCTTAAGTCGTAAGTCGTTCGCGAGTTAGTACTTGGTCGTTTGACCTGTTTTTCCCTTAGGTCGTTCGACCTGTTCTTCTGCTAAGTCGCGTGGCATTCTCCACTTAGGTCGTATGACCTTATCCCTTAAGTCGTAAGTCGCTTGCCTCCCTTAAGTCGTAAGTCGTTCGCGAGTTAGTACTTGGTCGTTTGACCTGTTTTTCCCCTAGGTCGTTCGCGAGTTAGTACTTAGTCATTTTACCTGTTCTTCAGCTAGGTTGCACGGCAGTCTTCCCTTAGGTCGTATGACCTACTTTTCCTTAGGACGCTTGACCAGCCTGCCTTCTCTAAGTCATACCGTGACGGGGCGCTGCCCCGCACCCCGCCGTGGGCGCTGCCCCCTGGACCCCCGCGACCTGACCGGGCAGGTCGAACCCCGTATTACTCTGCGTAGGCAATCTTATCTGACAAAGCATTTATCAGAATTTCTACTTTGATGGTTTTGGGATTGACTCCTTTGGACTTTACTCACGTCTTCGAACGTGAATTGATTTGTTTCTACAATCGTTTTATGACTTGTCATTTTAAAGATATATGAAGGTTTCAATACTAATAGTAAATATCAAAACTCTTTCATCAAAGCGATTTCAACACTATTTTAAATATCAAAAGTTCGTTTTCTCAAACCGATTTTCAATCTACTAGTATATACAAGCCTTTACTTCACTCGAATGAGAAATCGACTTAAACGACTTAGTAAAACGAGTGGTATGAAACGCTTGCGTTCACTTCGTCGGTTAGCTCTTGGACTTGTTCGATTGAACCCTTTTTGTGACAATTTCCTAGTGAAGATTTACAGCTTGTTCGTAAATATTTAAGTTAAGCAAGTGGTTATGGGACATGAAGCTAAACTCATATATTTACTAGCTTGGTGTGATTGACACTTCCTTATGATCATGACGATCATTTTTTGTGATTTAGACTAGCGATTGAGCGATGTCTCTTTGTCTACGTGGGAGACTATACCCCGATCATGTGATATTTCTCCATCACATTTCTAGGGTAGCACCCTACGGTCTTCGGGCCATTCCTGTGTTAAAATTTAATGGATAGCTTCCATGAGATAGCTTCTCGTCATGTGTTTACGCGTAGGTGAGTTTTCATGCTCCCATTCATGTGTTAGGCCCCCCCCCTTTTTATGTGTTTTCTGGATTTCTGATGATGATTTCTGGAATTTTGTGCTTCACCAATTTTCATGATTTTCATTGATATGATATCAGTTTTTGTGCATTGGTGAATTCATGTGTTATTGACTTGTTATGAATACAAGTTTAGGGTATGATACCCTATTTTATCTTTGAGAAGATTCTTGTGATATTGATTAATCTTTTGTTGATTATCATTTACATACTTATAGTAGTATGTCGTTATGGTTATTTCATGTTCATGTCATGCCTTTTACTTTATACCATATCATCTGATATTTATAGCTAGACTGATCCGTTTATTATTTTCTTATAAATAATACTCGGGTCAGACCGAGATGTTACAGGTGCTTCTGCTTGACTTCTCTTCAGGATATTTCTGACTTTTGGCTAACTACATAGATTGGTAGTTTTTGGATGTACACCTTTGAGATATAGACTCTATGTTGTGTACTTATTCTTTTGTATAGCACGTGATGCTATTCTTTTGTATTATCGTGGATCTTTCTGACCACTACTCTGATGTACACTTTCATGTGTTATATATTTATTCATATCTTCTTCCGCCTTTGTGATATGGATGTCTGTGACTGATTTACGTTATGATTATTTCTATGTTTGTTTCCGAAGATTATATATAGCCACCGTGTGATAGCTTTGTGTTTGTATCGGTACGTCGGATTTCCTCCTTAAAAGATATGCATTCTATTCTATCTGACGTATCGGTGCTCGCACAAAGAAGTTACATGGATGGTCGCTCCTCCACAGCCTTATTCTCCGCGCTAGTTGACAGCACTACATCGTAGTGTCCTTGGCTAGCGTGGGTATAGAGGTGGGGCGTCACAAGCCTACTTTCGAAAAACAAACAACTAATTAAACATTGAGGTCTTTGATGTATTTCATACAGATTCTATACTAGTAGGAAGCGAAATCCATCAATGCATAACCCAAGTCATTGCTAATGACCACTCGGGGCTACTGGTGATCATAGCCATATGTCAGCCCTGCTATGAAATACCAGTCCAACTACAACAACGACATAGCCCATTGACCTCCCACAGCCAAAATCCCATTTAGACTAACCTAATGCAAGTCAAGGAAACATAACTAGCCTAGTTGCTTAATACCTCTTGTTAGAAATGAAGCAGACCCCATTTTCCTATTAGGTACCGTCGTAGGTTTTTTAAGAGTTCTTATATAGGAAGGAGGTGGACCCAACGACCATTTAATACCTTCTACTCAGAGTGTAAACCCCTTGAGATCCCTAAAGGTACCGAGCCATTTAATACTTCAAATTCAAGGCGAACCCTTGGTATATTTTCCCATATCTATATGCAAATGCATATCCCTTCTCCATGGATCCTATGGTTGGAGATTTTCCACATCAACAGTAAGTATACACTACTACTGGTAGTCTCTATGTGGAGGGCATACTTCTGTTGTGTAATTCTACCGACCTTGCATCCCAGTCCATTCTAAACCAAATCAACTATCCTTGGCCTAAATATTGGGCTATGCCCACCAATTCATGCTCATCCTAAATGTTTTACTGAGGCTATATAATTTCCTACTATGAAAATTATGGTGCCTCCTAGTATGTAATTCACTTATTCGTTGTGAACCTATTCCTATCTTACACGCTTATTATGTATATTCTATATTTCCCTCTTATGTCCCATAAATATCAATTATTTGTAATAAAGGATCATTGTTATTCTAATTGGACAATCTCTAATGGTATTTATTTATTTATTCTAATTCAATCTATTTTTCCTATTTCATTTCCCTATAAATGTCGTACTAAATTCTTTAACCAGTCTCCTTAAATGCAATTATGTCCTTGTTTAGTTCCTGTAATTCCCTATTAACTTCATATTTATTGTCCTACTAATTTGCTTGTTCATAAATTTTGGAGTTACTATTCCTATTTCCATTTCAACCTCCTAGTCCTACGATTTACTATGCTAATTAACAGACATGTATGTATTTAATTGGTAGGCGCAGTTATATGTGTGTGTGTGTGTGTGTATTCTTATTTCTAACTCATTAATTTCTACGCTTAGAAATTTTAGAATATACACTTATATATTTTGTAAAGAGCATTTATTTCCACATTTTAAATATTAGACTTATCCTTTCTAAAAAGGATTATAGTTATAACTTTTTCATAAATTACCCAAAAGTGAGACTTTTGCTTCGTTTGAAATTATAAGGAATTATCTTCTTCCTTATATTGAAATAGACCATGCAAACTACGGAGGAAAACATCTGTGCTTTACACATCTCTTTCCTTATGGTATATTTCTTATTATTTAAAATGATGCTCTTTTTATATGAAATTGTGGAATTATATAATTTATGGAAATTTACATAGAAATAGATGCAACTAAATTGTACCCACTACGATCTCAATAAATTAAAACATAGAAATTCACATTCCAACTCTAATTAGGGCAATCCAAATTAATGCTAACAATTTACAACCCAATTATCATAAATTTGGAATAAACTTGCAATCTTATCAACATTTTGCTTTAACAAATTTAGGGACTGATTTCCAAAATTTTAAATTAGGATATAAATACTATTCCTATTTCAATTACCTAACTTACAGAATATGCAAGGAAGATTTCAATTGAATACGTTCTTTCTAAGCCTATAACTCCATAGATTTTGCATAGGCATAATAACTAAATAAAACTCAACAATGTAAATTTTAAATCATATAATTTTCCACTTACCTTCTAAGCTTTTCAAATTTCCAAAATCTGAATTCATCCCTTTAATTTACTCCTTTTCCTTTTTAATCCAAAAATATGTATAACAGGAACATACATACCCGTTGGAATTACAGATCTGAGTGGAGATTTGAATTAAGTGGAATATAGATTTATAATTATAAAACTTGCCTTTTTCCACAGTGTCGATTCGCTCCACTCGAATCCATCGTATCTGTTAGATTTAAATTAATTAAATTTGGATCGTTCGATCGAGGTTCAACCTAGCCACCGCCACTGTAACAACCGCATATTTATCAATTCTATATTTAGATATTTTATCGTTAGTCGGATATTAGTCCGAAAAGATACTTTTTGCATACGGTCAAATTAGGACTCGAGACCACCTCCATTGAGTTCAAAATGATGTTTGCGATCTTTTTGAGTGTAAACTTCGATATGTTTAGAGATAGTGAAATTTTCGTCACTTTTCCCGCTTGTGACTTTAGTTTGGACTGCACCTTCTTTAGTTCAGCCCAACCCTCTTCCTCACTTTATTCACCATTTGTGTTAACATTCAAGCTTCATCTAAAATGGTGGTGGGAAGTGGAAATTAAAACTCCAAACTCAAATTCAATTGCAAATCCGAGATTCAACTCCAAATTCAAGTTGAAGATAGTGGATTCAAGCTTTGGATTGCTTCTCCTTGCCTTCAATCTCCATCTTCATCCATTTTAGTGAAAAGGTGAGATTTTTGATCTCACATCTTGCCTATAGATGTCATTGGGCTGTTGGGAATGATCCCCTATTGCATTTATACGAATATCTGCATTTGGTTTGGAATGGACTGGCGAAAACTTCAATTTTTGGTGTTTTGATGACTTTCAGGCTCTAGGTCGTTCTGGCCTTCGCTAGGTCGTACACGGGTTAAGACTTAGGTCGCTGCGTTGAAAAGTCGCACAGGGTTAGGCCTTAAGTCGTAGGTCACGTCCACGTTAGGTCGTAGGTCGTTTCCGACCTATAATTCCCCAGGAAAACGTTAGGTCGCTCGCACTGGCTTATCTCGTAGGTCGCATCCGACCTAAGCTCCAATTAAGTCGTTCGTGAGTTAACTCGTAAGTCGTTCGACCACTAGGTCGTTCGAGTTAGGTCACTCGACCATTTCCACTAAGTCGGCCTGTATATCTCGTAGGTCGTCTTCGACCTAAGCTCCAGTTAAGTCGTTAGACCCTCTAAGTCGTTCGAGTTAGGTCGTTGGGCCATTTATATTAGGTCGTATGACTCGATAGGTCGCTCGCGTGTTGAAATGTTAGGTCGCGATATTTCTAAAGTCGTTCGACCCTTTTTCCATCTTAGGTCGCAGGCTTTACTAGGTCGCTCGACCGGTTCAAATGCTAGGTCGCAAGCTTCTTAACTCGCTCGCCCCTGGACCTTGTTAGGTCGCTCACGTGCTCCATTAGGTCGCTTGGCATGCATCTGTTAGGTCGTTTGACCCATAGACAATTTAGGTCGCCGGCCTCTTGGTCGAGAGTTTTTAGGTCGCGTGATTTTAGGTCGTGAGCCTCTTCCCACCTTAGGTCGTAGGTCGCGTCCACTCTAGGTCTTTAGGTCTACTTCTGTTAGGTCGTTCGACCACAAAACCCCCCTAAGTCGTAGGTCGTCTCCGACCTTAACCTTAGGTCGCTCAACCTGTAGGTCGTTCCAATCGCTCTCTAAGCTTGGTCTTGTTAGGTCGCTTGGATATTTCTACTTGAAGGTTTTGGAGCTGATTTCATTGGACTTTTTCTCACATCTTCGAATGTGAAATTTATGTGATACGATTTGTTTCAACAATCGTTTTGTGACTTGACACTTTAAAGATACACGAAGGTTTCAATACTAGTAGTAAATATCAAAACTTTTTCATCAAAGCGATTTCAACTCTATTTTAAATATCAAAAGTTCATTTTCTCAAACCGATTTCCAACCTACTAGTATATACAAGCCTTTACTTCACTCGGACGAGAAATCGACTTAAACGACTTAGTAAAACGAGTGGTATGAAACGCTTGCGTTCACTTCGTCGGTTAGCTCTTGGACTTGTTCGATTGAACCCTTTTTGTGACAATTTCCTAGTGAAGATCTACAGTTTGTTCGTAAATATTTAAGTTAAGTTAGTGGTTATGGGACATGAAGCTAAACTCATATATTTAATGGCTTAGTGTAATCGACACTTCCTTATGATCATGACGATCATTTTTGTGATTTAGACTAGCGATTGAGCGATGTCTCTTTGTCTGCGAGGGAGACTAGACCCCGCTTTTGTGATGTTTCGCCATCATATATATGGGGTAGCTCCCCATGGTCTTCGGGCCATTTTTGTGTTGAAATTTAATGGATAGCTTCCATGAGATAGCTTCTCATTCCTGTGTGGTACGCGTAGGTGAGTTTTCATGCTCCCATTCATGTGTTAGGCCTCCTCCTTTTATGTGTTTTCTGGATTTCTGGTGATGATTTCTGGAATTTTGTGCTTCACCAATTTTCATGATTTTCATTGATATGATATCAGTTTTTGTGCATTGGTGAATTCATGTGTTATTGACTTGTTATGAATACAGGTTTAGGGTATGATACCCTATTTTATCTTTGAGAATATTCTTGTGATATTGATTGATCTTTTGTTGATTGTCATTTACATACTTATAGTAGAATGCCGTTATGGTTGTTACATGTTCATGCCATATTATTTACCCTATACCTTATCATCTGATATTTATAGCTAGACTGATCCGTTTATTATTTTCTTATAAATAATACTCGGGTCAGACCGAGATGTTATAGGTGCTTCTGCTTGACTTCTCTTCAGGATTATTCTAACTTTTGGCTAACTACATAGATTAGTAGTTTTTGTATGTACACATTTGAGATATAGACCCTTTGTGGTGTACTTATTCTTTTGTATAGCACGTGATGCTATTCTTTTGTATTATCGTTGATCTTTCTGACCACTACTCTGATGTACACTTTCATGTGTTATATATTTATTCATATCTTCTTCCGCCTTTGTGATATGCATGTCTGTGACTGATTTATGTTATGATTACTTCTATGTTTGTTTCCGAAGGTTATATATAGCCACCATGTGATAGCTTTGAGTTTGTAACGGTATGTCGGATTTCCTCCTTAAATGATATGAATTCTACTCTATCTGACATATCGGTGCTCGCACAAAGAAGTTACATGGATGGTCGCTCCTCCACAGCCTTATTCTCCGTGCTAATTGACAGCACTACATTGTAGTGTTCTTGGTTAGTACGGGTATAGAGGTGGGGCGTCACAGCCACTCCAACCATTCGACCATTCCCCTATAGGCGGTCAACTGGCCCAAGGAAGGGGTCGACCGGTGGGATCCACATAGTTAGTATTATTTATTTCGTTTTTATTTCTTATTTAATTATTATTATTTCAAAAAATTTAAATGCTAATAACTTCTTCGTTTGAACTCCGATCGTAAAACTTCAAATATGAAAGTTGATTAGAAAATTGCCACGAAAGCAATGGTGCAAGTTTCATGGCCAAATTATGATATTTGCTCAAATTCCATTTTGAGCTTTAATAATTATTTATTAATTACTGTTAATTTTACCTGGTTTTACAGATCTCAACATTCGAAATCACCCCTAGCTCATACTTAAACTTGCGCATCCAGATTGCTTCTTTAGCTACTTTGTTAAGGGCGATGTACTTGGCCTCCATCATTGAAACAACTATTGTTTCCTTCTTGTAACTTTTCCAACTAACCGCTCCAACATTTAATGTAAATACATAAGCAAGAGCTGATTTATTATCATCGATATTATTCTAAAAGCTAAAATCTATATACCCCCTCATAAGGAGGTCTTTATTGTCATATATAAAGAGTAAGTCTTTAGTATTTATTAAATACTAAAGAATACACTTCATCGATGTTCAATGCTTTTCTCTAGGATTAAACTAATATCATCTTACGCAACCTAATGCATAAGTCACATTTGGTCTAGTACATAGCACATTGTACATGATGGAACCAATTGCTGATGCATACGGTATCCTCATTATGCGCTCCTCCTACTCATCCATATAAGGAGCGTCCTTAAAAACGATGATTCTAGACTGTGTCAAAACATTTCAAAGCTTGGAATTCTCTATGCCAAACCTTTTTGGTATGGTATCTATGTAAAGGTATTGGAACAATCCTAACAACCTTTTTGCATTTATCTCTATGGATTCTTATACCATGTATATAGGTTGCTTCTTCCAAATCATGCATATAGAAGTTCCTACAAAACCATTCTTTCATTAATCGTAACAACACAATCCCATTGCCAATCAGGAGAAAATCATCAACATACAAGACTAAGCATACAATAGCACTTCCATATTCTTCCTGATATACACATGCTTCCTCTGTATTTTGATAAAATCCAAACTGTTTGATTGCTTTATCAAAAAACTTACTCCAACTCCTTAAAGCTTTCTTAAGACCATAAATTGATCTTATCAATTTGCATGCCTTTCCTTTGCTCCCACTGGGATCGCCATATGTAAACAGTCTCTTTTAAATCCTTCATAGAGAATTTCTTAGACAACCTCTCACGACTAGACTAGGCTAGTAGGTCTCCACCTTTCCATCTACATTTATTTATTTTCTTAAAAATCAATTTTCCCGCTGTTGGGTTGTATCCCTTCGAGTATGTCATTCAAAGTCCATACTTTGCTATCATATAAGGAATCCATCTCGAATTCATAACTTCAGCCAAAATGCAGAGTCATTACTTTGTAGTTTTTTGTTGGAATGAGATAGGGGGTATTGTCTTCTATGACACAATCTTTTTTCTCACCATCCACAAGAAATCCATAATATCTCTCTAGTGCTGAGATTCCCCATTAGACCTTTTAATAGGTTGCATGTTTTCATATTATAATGAACTTCTATAGGTTTAGCCTCTACGTTAATTTCTTATATCCCATCTAACTCTACAACTTCGTTGTTAATTTCTTTTGACCTAATTTCCCTTTCTAAGAAGAGTGTGTGCCAAGAAAGAATAATTTGTTGTTCATTAGTGATATAGAAAATATATCCCATTGAGTTCTTAGGGTATCCTATAAATTTACATAAATCCGATCTTGCCTCGAGTTTATAGAGGGAAACTTTCTTAATGTAGGATGGACAACCCCACTCCTTTAAATACTTGAAGTGGGGTTTCTTTTCATGCCACATCTCGTATGGCGCCTTAGGCACAGATTTAGTAGGCATCAAATTTAACATACGTGTTGCAATTTCTAGCACATTTCCCAATAGGAAAGAGGTAACTTAGCCGTACTCATCATGAAAATAATAGTTTATAATAGGGTTTGATTCCATCTTATAGAAACACTATTGTGTTGCAAAGTATATGGTAGGGTAATCTAAAAGATAATGCCATTTCCTTTTATGTACTGTTAGAGCTCTTATCCAACATACCTACCTTCATATTCAGATCGAAGTATTTTAATTTTATAGCCAGTTTGATTTTCAATCTCATTCTTATACTCTTTAAAATTCTCATACACACCGAATTTATTCTTCATGAGATATACATATCATAGTCTTGAGAAATCATCAGTAAAAGTTATTTGGTAATTTTCCTTAGTCACTATAGGTGTCGGGCCATATACATCAGTATGTACGAGACACAAGAGTTCGTCAACTCTTTCTTTTGTTTCCACTAAAAGGGTGCTTAGTCATTTTCCTTTTGAGATATGACTCACAAGTGTCAAACGATTCATAACCAAAAAATGGTAGAAGACCCTTGGTTTTAATTTGTTTAGTCTTTTATCACTTATATAACCTAGCCTATAGTGCCACAAGCAACGGTTATTAATGTCAATAGAAGATTTATTAACAACACATATATGATTAAAGTTAAGTACATAAATGCCATTATCTAAAACAATATTACTGACATTATTCAATCAAACACAATATTCGTAATACTATTATTATAATGAAAACCAGAACATGTCTTAGACAATCTAGAAATAAATATAATACCATAAATAAAGTTTTTAACATAACAACAATTATTAAGAACTAAATCAAATCCACTAGGCAAAATCAAGTGATAGTATCCAAATATAGTTGCATCTATTATAGATCCATCAACGACATGAATCCTCATTCCAACTTTTGCCATATGTCATCTGCCTCTATGTACTTTAACGAATTATAGATATGAGTCCAAGATCCAGTATCTATAACCCAAGATAATTTATTGATTGCAAAATAGTTTTCAATCATAAGCATACCTCCAGGAGCAAAGGAATCGAATTCTTTCTTAAATAGTCCAAGCAATTGCATTTTCAATGCCATTTCTTGTGACATGGTTACATTCACCATTGTCAAATAGGAGCATCTTTCTTACCTTTCTTAAAATTATGCTTATGCTTCTTTAAACCTTTCAAAGACGATGTTTTTTCCTTTACAGCTAATACCATGCCATGTCATGGAACTAGGCCTGTCTATAGTGGATGAACTGGGTGAATTTCAAAAAAAAAATTCCCTAATTTGATGTTGGTAGGCCTATGAAGTTTAATGGTTCTACTAAATCCAATCTAGTGAGTTCAAATAAAATCATATTTTATTTAATTTTTTTGACTTAATAAATAATGTGGGTTAATTGATTCAAAATTTATATGTTTTGAGTATATCAATATATACTCATGTGTATATGTAAATGTAATGTGCAACATAGCTAGGTGTACATGGTTAATGTTTACATAAGTAGATACTATGATTTATATCCACTATGTAAACAATTGTCATTTATATATGTGCTAGTTGTCTTAATTTAATATATTAATAAAATATATAAATACAAATACAAAAATTATTTATGTATAATAAAATATAAAACATATTGTCTAATTTTGAATAACTTAATAAATTTTAATTTCAAATTTTGTATTTAAAATGTCGATTTAGAAAACGTTTAAATTTAAAACTAGATCTTAAAATTATTTGTAATTAATAAATATAAATATGTATATTTATATGAAATTAATAATTACAGCCTAAATTAATTTCTATTTTTATTTATTTATTTAAAATACATTACATTATTTTATATGTACAAATAATATATATATATATATATATCTTATAAAATAAACATTTTAAAATTATACATACATACATATGTAAAACATCATTTGGCCAGTAAGAATATTTTTAAATCGAAAGCTAATTATAATAAATGTGTGTGTTTGAGTGTGTGTGTGTGTGTATGTATATATTATAACATTAAAGATGTACATTGTATTAATTAATAATCAATATATATATATATATATAATTAAATTTCAACCAATTTTTTTAAATTTAATCATTCAAAATTTATTTTAAAATAATTTAATATATTTATGTTTATTTTTGATCATGATTTAAATGAATTTTAGTTTTTAAAATTAATAAATTATCATTCAAACTTATTTATAATTCTTATAAAATTATAACATATAATAAATTATACATATATATGGCAAAATTATAATATTTACATGGATATTTGATTCCTAACATTGTAATAAATAAATTGTCTTATGTAATATTGCTGTTTAGTGAAGTCTAATGCATTTATAATTAAGAGGAGACATTAACACATATATAAAATCATTATAAATGTAAATAGATAGCATCTATTGTGAGAATAGAATTTATCTAAAGAGATTGATGCCTTAGACTTACACCTTGAACTATAGGTCTCTTAGATTTGCACCACTATTGCTAGCAATCAATGCATCACCGTTGGAAATTATTGTAGCTCCTAGTATTTAGACAAACGGGGTCAACGTGGTTGGGGTGTAGGTAAGTGCAACCAAAGCTAATGAGGGAGTAGGCCAAAACTCAAAAAAAGTAGTGACTTGAATTTGTATTTATATGGAGAATAATGAGACTAAATCTCCATATTTTTCTCCTACTAACTCAAACCCAGATCCACATTACTCTTCCTCCTTTGGCTAGCCTATATTGGTCCCATAATGGACCAATTAAATACTTAAACCCATTTGTAATCAGTTCTATTTAAATCAAATGTAAATGTACGTCGATATCATATATCAATTCATACATATATAACTTTTATATATGCACCCAATTAATCTATTATTTAAATAGGAAAAGAGAAACCAGACATCTAATTTACTGCCACCTGGCAAAATATTAAACGGTAATGATCTGTTCTAAGACAAATTGTAGTTTTACTTTCTCGCATTATCACTTTTCAACATTTCTACAACCGCTATTGTATCATCTCTCCCAAATCGGTAATATAAATTTTGAATGCTTTGTTACATTTCTTATTCCTTGCATTTCCGAACCGATGAAGCAGTTGTTCTTACAAGCACTAATTTTGAAATCAAAGAGAAAGCTGTTCCAGTATTCCTACGGAATCTACGGTTCGCTTCCAAGTTCGATTCCATGTCCTCGGTTCAGGGTATTTAAACGGTCAACTTTAACCATGTTGTGTTGCCATTAGATCCTTATTATCTTACGAAAAAATGCTTCTCTTACAATCTCTATCCTCTGTTCCTAATTTTCATTAGAATCTGCACAAATTTGTTGGCAGTTTTCATTTAAAATATTCATTTCACTTTTTTGTTACTCTTATATAGGAATTTGGGTGATTGTAGGATGGTAAGATTGATTTTGTTTGAACCCACAATCCACTAATATAAAACTACTAACTAGATGATTTATTGTTGGATTCAATGCGGATGTTGATAGGATATCCTATAAACCAACTCTTAGGCAAGTCGGTGTAAAACTGCAAATAACTTTATATCTCATTTATTCTATGATTCTATATCCACAAAGTTATTCCACATGCAGATTAGTTGCTTTTTTAATTGTTGTATATATATAATTTTGGTTAGATAATGATGTTTTTGAAGTTTTCTCCCCTATGGGGAGAGAAACTACTGATTGGGATGAATGAATCTTATGGTGTTCCAGTAATCGATTTTGGGGATATTAAAATCATTGTTCATCTACAAAATGAAGAGACTACCGGTTTGGATCTGCCAAGCGATCTGGAAATCAGTTATAGTGGCGATAACGAGATTACTATTTAGAAATCATATGCCGATGTATAACACAAGAACTGAGTAAGATTCCCTAATCGATCAATATTTTTGAAAAGCCCATAGCATTATACAGTTCTACATTTGGGTGTGAGTTTCAAAATCAATTCTTGGGATCTGCAAATTAAGGTTTATCCTTAGTATCCCTGTGTTTATTTGTGTAAGGCGACTCTGCGCTTCTCAGTTATAGATCTTATGCCGACAAGTTTTTGAAACGAGAGTATAAGCGAATTCTTTTCAACATTTGGAATTTTGGATGTGAAATAATGAGACTGTTGTTCTGTATAGATTAATTTTTGGGGCAATTAAAGTAAAATCTCGTTAGGCACTGGTAGTTACGATGTTCGTTATGGCACTAATTCTCAATCTATATCTCTATCAATTGCATATTTTGCTACGAAATGCAAAATATACAAAACTGTCTGAAAAAATGAGACGAAGGTTTCATTTCTAACTGCTGCGAACCAGATTGAAATAGGCGTATTCGATATCTCGGCATGGAATCTCAAATCTTCTATCTAACGCCAAATAGAGAACTCGACCAAGTCTCACATCTGCAGCATCGTCTATTGTTGATGATAGCCTAAGAGGAGTAGAAAGGATAGATGTTTTGGTTGTGATGGTAGATAGTTTGACGTTGATCGTCGTGGTTGATGAGATTCTCAGAGCAGTTTGGAAATCATGTGTGTGCGGTTAGGAAGAAGACTGATCACGTGACTCAACGTAGACATGCTTATACTTATCTTCAACTGAAGACATGCTATCTGGGGTCTGGTTCAGATTCTTCTTATGAGTAAGACCTATCAACACTATAATGAAGTAGTTTGATTTTCGATTTTTAAATTCTTATGCAAAATTTTTATTTCACGGCCCGTTTGGAAAAAAATATTATATGCAGTTTTGCGATGCTACCTTTTATGTAGCTTCATTGTGACGAAATTTTGTTGTATTAACAAGTTTGTGTTGACTAATCTATGTTTCCCATAAGATATGTTGACAAACATTCAAATATAACAAGTAATTTTAAGCCTTTTTGACAAAAAAGTTGCCAAACAGCCTCTGTAGTAATCCCTTTTTGAAACATATTTCTATATAATTTTTTTTAATTAGAGATCATTTCAAAGTTGACATAAAAACTAACATTTGGTTTGCTATTATTGAAAAATGGAATGCTGATTAGCATTGTTGACTCATAAGAGCTTAAGAATCTCATTTAATCATTGTTTTAACTTTAAGTTATTATGTCTGAATTTCTTATATAACTAATACAGTCCTATACCAATAAAATACACGGATGGGTATAATTGTAAAAGGAAGTTTGGAGTCTAACTTCTATGTTGTTGGTGTGTGTATCATACTATCATGTAAAAGTAAATTTAATCTTGAATGATGCATTACTGATAAGTTGTTGGTTTAAATTAATGAATGAACTTTGTTTCCTATTAGTCATGGAAGTGAGAGACTTGAGAAAGATATGTAAGAATATATAAAAATATACCCATATTATTAGTAAATAAATTTGCCTTAGATACTCTCCTTCTTTCTAACATTGTATTGGGTACTCTGTATCACATCGAATAGTCTCACCAAGAATCAAGGCAACAAATACATATCCCATTAATCCTCTCCAGAACGCTTTCTCACTATATTTTTTTAAAGCGCACTAGGTTCTGTTTTACTTCATAAAGATTTTTTTCTTCATGTATGTTTTCTGTTGATGTTTGTAGGAAAAGGAGAAACCATGCATTGTGTAACCACCACGTGTCAGTTCATTAGAGAATATCAAATCACATCACCATGGAAAATAGCAAAAGCGAAGAGCAGTTAATTTTTAAAGTTCCCTTATACTATCTTTTTTTCAATTCTAAATCCCTTTTAAAATCCTAAATTTATTTTGGACAAATAATAGTTCCTCTCCAATTGTCGATTTCCTTCCCCAAACACCTAAATTTTCATTCACAAAATGGATGATTTTTGCCTTATAACCCGGAGAACTTTCAATCTTCTCCATTTGTGATTTTCCTAATGGATCATGACATGTTATTTTTTTGTGAAACATTACAGATTTTTGGATATGGTAATTTTAGCTATTCCATTTATCACTTTTTTCATATATTTTGATTTTACTTTCACATGTACTATTTTAAGTAATTGGTTCTCTAATGCAGATGAAAGATTAAAACCTTTTCTACAAAGTGATAGTTCAATGGATTCATCAAATGTACACTCTTCAATCAATTCGCACAGTTCTTATTTTCCATTTTTCCACTTATTTTCTCAATTTTTTTACTTTGACGTTTGCCGATGTTTCCTGTACATGATTCTCCTTTCGCTTGGTGTAAGTAGGAATTCCTTGAAGCTCAATTTCTAAGACCAACAATAATCAGTAGTAGATGCTCTCAATTTGATTTGTATTATGTAAGTTTTCAAGCAGTTAGCGCATCACACAGCCAACAATGAATTGAAACTGAGCACCGCCCAGTATATTGATTAGGGCCCCTGCACACCTCCTGGGATTTGAATAACGAAAGTCATTACTGAAAAAGAAGTTGTCAGCTAGCCATAAAAGGTGCTTTACTCTTAACACAACTTGAAAATGACTACCATCAGGGATTTAAATATCAACCCAAGTTAATATACTGGTAATGAGAGCTTACCACCATGGCTAGGTCAATAGTAGATGCCCTCAATTTAATTTGTATTTTATGAATTATTTAAACAATTAGTGGATCGCAAGTGGATAACGCAAGTTTATAGACAAAGCTAAATAGAATTATTGTTTAATGTAGGTGCATTATAGTGCAAAAAATGTTTGTAAAGACCAGTAGGCTATACCATGAAACCATGATTACTTGCAGTAATTGTAAATTAATTATGCATAATAATGTCATGGTCATAATTCAAGTAAAACAATATTGTTCTATATTATACGCTGAATATTTTATATCAGATCAGCTTAGATATTTTTTCCCACTGTTTTTAATATATTGGATATACTAAAATGTATGATTACTGCTCTTTGTGTCGAACTCCACCCATTTTATGTAATTAGATTCATCTAATAAAGGAATATCACCAAAAAAAAGAGTTGGTAAAAAGGTTAACAAAAAGTAATAGGTTATTCATATAATTTTGAGATGAGCATAATACAACAAAATTACTATTTAATTTTTCTTTCTGAGATTGTAGTTACATTTTTTGTTTTTTTGATATCGAGACTCATTTAATTTAACACTTAGAACTTTTCATGTTGAATGTTTGTGCTATCTAAATTGCAGAAATTTCTTTATTATACAAATGACAGTGTCACTAGGAGTGTGAATAGTTAAGCATGTGTCCCTATAGGTAGTATAATAATATTTTTGCGAAAATCAGGTTAAATTTGCTGCCTCTTCATTCAGTAATGTTTATTTTGTTTACTTCTCTAAATATTTTTTTTTTGTCATGTATAGCAACACTTTTGCACATGTAAAGCTTGATTATATTTTCTACCTCATGTTACAGTGTCAGTCTTACTGCAATGCTCATTTTGGGAGAAGCTTGATGTCTAAGCAGCAAGAATGACCATGAAAGCAATGCAAATTTAAAGGGTATGCAATAATATCATTGTTTTGTCTATATTTATTCTATAGGTTATTGAGGAACTTATGGAGTTGAACTAAATGTACAACATGTTTAGCCAACTGTATTTTTCACACTATCAATTTGTGTTATAAACAAGAAGACAATGAATGTAACCATAATATCAACAATTCAAGGGATTTTTTAAATTATAAATTTATAAAATAATTTCGTTTGTATGATATAAACAATGTACTATATTACTATTTTACCTTGATACACTATAGGAAGAGGTCAAATATTCCATCTTTTGATCATCTAGGTAATGGTAAAAGCATCCCCTAAAGGGGGTCAGTAACTGACCCCAACATAGGGGTAAGTTTAAAAATGGGCTCACCATTGATTGTTAAGGTCGCTTTACTCGGTGGCGTAGTCAGAAAATAAACTTGGAGTGGTCACAATGTGAGAATATTGCCATTAATTTTTTTTTCATTGTACCATGCGTACTAGACAACATAGACACTAGAAAACTTTGCATGCACTTTGAAGATGTAACTAAGCCCTATTATACATTGGCTTTGTGTTTTCCTAATCTATTTGTATGGCTTCATGTACACAAAAATGGAAAGAAAGAGAAAAAACAGAAAATATAATAACTTCTGTGCATAACCAGAATAACATCCTCTTTAGATTGATGAGGTCGTTGGTAAAAATGAATCCAAATACAAAATCTTAATGTTTGTTAGTTATATGCATATAACCTTAAAAAAAGTACAGTTTGCACTATAATCTACTGTATAGGATTAAATATCATATAAACCTCTGTCATATTAATTCACCAAAATAATTACATATTTGATAACATGCATTGAATGTTTTATTTCGTTTATACATGTCATATAATTCTTCAGTCTACAGTAGTTTGTTTTGTGTTCTTACAGTGAGATTATGTTGTGATATATATTAAAAAAAGATTGGAGACTAGAGAGAAGAAACTTGTTCTCACTAATCCACACAACTCACACACAAAGAGAAGAAACTTATTCTCACAAATAATGCTTTATTATTATTTTTCATTTGCTTGATTGCTTGATTACAAATGAGGGGAGAGCTCTTCTATTTATAGTCCCTAATAGATCATTCTAGAATTACTTTTGCTTGATTACAAAGAAAACATAATTCTAGAACTCTCACCCCCCTTTAAACATAATACAAGAATTCTCTAGAAACTAATAAATCAAGTTTATATTCCAACACACCCTTTCAAACTTGATTTGCCCCCCTTTGAGCTAAACTTTTACGCATACCAAGTTTCTTCTTTAACTCCTTGAAAATCTCCAACTTCAAAGGCTTCGTTAAAATATCGGCAATTTGATCTTGCGCCTTGCAATGCTTGACAACTACTTCTCCTTTTCCAACCAAGTCTCGAATGAAATGATACTTGATTCTTATATGCTTGCTCCTCCCATGAAAAACTGGATTTTCAGTGAGTGCTATAGCAGAATTGCTATCACAATATATAAGTGGACTTTCTTTTGGAGTATGCTTAAGTTCTTCTAGCACCCATTTAATCCATAAAGCTTGACAACTAGCTAAAGATAGTGAAATATATTCTGCCTCGGCGGTTGAGAGAGCCACAACTTGTTGTTTCTTTGACATCCACGTGATTGCACTTGATCCAAAGTAGAAAACATTTCCCGAAGTACTTTTACTATCATCAACACTTCCGGCCCAATCACTATCACAATATCCAATCACCTTAGGATCATTTATCTTTTGATAATAAATTCCATCCTCAAGTGTTCCACGCACATATCTCAAAATTCTTTTTTCGGCATCCCAATGTGTCTTCTTTGGTTGCTCCATGAACCTACTAATCAAGCTCACACCATATGTAATGTCCGGCCGAGTGGCTGTCAAATACATCAAACTCCCAACAAGACTTCTAAACAACGTTGGATCAACAAATTTAGAGTTGTCATCCTTACTTAGTTTCAAGCCAACTTCAATTGGAGTGCTAATTGGCTTTTCCTCTTCCATTCTAAACTTCTTCATCAAATCTTTTGCATACTTTTCTTGAGAGATAAATATACCATCATTATCTTGCTTTACTTCAATATCAAAAAAGTAATGAAGTAGACCCAAGTCGGTCATCTCAAATTCTTGCATCATACTTCTCTTAAATTCTTCAATATTATCAAGACTATTTCCCGTAAAAATCAAATCATCCACATATAAACCAATGATGAGAATGTTACCTTTGTTCTCCTTGATGTAAAGAGTATGCTCAAATGGACACCTCTTGAATCCCATCTTCACAAAATAGTCATCTATGCGACTATACCATGCACGAGGGGCTTGCTTAAGGCCATACAATGCCTTCTTCAACCGATAGACTTTATGCTCTTCATCCTTTATCACATAGCCGGAAGGTTGATCAATGTACACCTCTTCTTGTAGTACTCCATTCAAGAAAGCAGATTTAACATCCATTTGATAAACTTGCCACTTATTTTGAGCGGCCAATGAAATTATCAAACGAATTGTTTCAAGACGTGCCACGGGAGCAAAAACTTCTTTGTAATCAACACCATACTTTTGCTTGTAGCCTTTCACAACTAATCGTGCCTTATGTTTTTCAACTTCACCTTGTGTATTCAACTTTGTCTTGTAAACCCATTTGACTCCAATGGGTTTCTTCCCTTCAGGTACTTCAACCAACTCCCATGTTTGGTTCCTTTCAATTGCATCAATTTCTTAATCCATGGCTTGTCTCCATTTGTCTTCCTTGGCGGCTTCTTCAAAATCAACCGGATCCATAGTTGCATATAAAGAAAAATCAACAATTCATCTTCTAAAATTCTTCTTGTTTCTCCATAAATCTCCGCAAGAGGTCTTGTCCTTCTAGGTGTTGATTTTGAACTTGAAGATGATGAGCTTGGAGGAGAATTAGATGGTGGAGTAGGTGGAGTCGATCCTTCTTCTTCAATTGGCTCAAATGCATCATTATCAAGCAAGATACTTGTACTCTTTTTCTCATTTTTCCATACCCATGCCTCTTCCACATTGAAAATTACATCACGACTAATAATAGTCTTCTTTGTGATTGTAACAACCCGAGTTTTTCTACACGAAAAACCGGACCATTTGAGTTAAGAAGAAGAGGTAGAAGAAGAAGAAAAATAGAAAACAACAACAGAATCTCTCATACGCAGCGGAATAAACTATAATAGGTAATAACAGATCTTTACACAAAAAGAAATCTATATCTGTTTATATATACATCATCCCAATACATCATCAGAGTACATCACATCAATATCATACAACTGGACAGTAATCATAACTTGTCCTCACAATCTGAATACACAGCGGAATATATAACTCAAATACGAAAGTACGTATCGCCATCCAGCTCCACAGCATCATTTCCTGTAATTTATAATACTCGGTCTGACCCGAGCATCATATAAAACAATACCCGAGTCAGTCTGGAATACCAGCGTGAGAAAATCACACTCAATTGATTATTAAAGTTTCAAAAATCCTTTGAAAACAAAAGCATCTCGTAAGACCACGCCACAAATAAACATGTCGGGTTTTTACCTTACGATAGCTAAAACACTTTTTATAAAATCCTCTGATATTATAATAGTGTCTATTCACAAATACTTATTAAAATAGCTGAAATTGTTACATTATTAAATTCCAGCATACTAGCCACAAAAGTGGGTAATACAAACAAATACCGTACAAGGCACGTAGGAAAAATGGATTTCCAACGAATGACTAGGCACTGGGGTACCACCTATCACAGTACGTGGCCTAGATCACCGTACCGAGGAGTACGCCCGCTCCTCTGCAACACAAGGCCGGAACCATCCCTTACTGGATGATCCCGAATAAAATCACACCACGGTTGGGATCAGCAACCGCACCACTAAGCCGAAATAAAAAGGGACATCTAGACAGGGATGACCTTACCCTCCAGTGGGAGCTACCCACGAAGCCTTGCTGCATAACCCCTGATTTTCAGTCATTCCCGGTTGATGAGGTTCGAGGCTAAACGATACCTTTTCAGAACATATCCCTTAGAATGCCCATCGCCCACCTGACGATGTCACGAAAGCATTCGTCCATGCAAGTCCGTCCCGGGTCCGAACGGAACCGAAGGCACTACTCCTACTACATCCATTTTGGAAATATCCTCAGGATTAGTAGCGACTAGCCCTTGCACTTCACAGCTCCATCTTCGACTCCGAAATCGTTACACGAAACGTACAAACCGGATCGAAGTGGTATTCGAGTCTCCAGACCTAGAATCCCGGTATACGGAAATCCGATCCCGGTCTCTTCGAAACGATCAGCGCATTTGGCCAATATTGATAGTCGGTTATTTAACTATCAATTAACATTCACAAGCAACCATCACACAATTAAATAATTTCCCACATTATTTATTTGCCCAAATATCTTTCCAAGATATAATTCCGAATTTTCAAAACTCATTTGAAAACAATTTCAAAACAGTTTCCGCTTACGGAATACATTTCTAAATATTTATTTCCTCTGAAACACCAAGTACAAAACACTTAGATTTTAAAATAATCTTAAAACACTTTACTATAAATATACTTAATAATATTGAAATTTAAAAAAAACTACTTTAATACCTTAACAAAATATATACTTAAGAAATATTTAAAATGAAACCACTTTACAAATATAAACTAAATTTCTCTTTTTAAAATATAATACCAAATCACTTTTATATAATTACTACAATAATAGATCTTTGAAAAATACTTACTTTAAAGTTTAAATATTTAAAAAGAATAGGTTTCCTAAAACATACTTACTTAGGAAATTAACATTTAGAAATAATAAATTTTCTAAAATATGCTTTTAAAAATACAATTAGAACTTTTAACTTATATTAAAATTGCTTTGAAAACGTACTTGGCTATACAGAGAAATATCCTTCTCACTCCCATCTTTTAAAAATAAATCAACATTTATTTTTAAACCAAACCATATCTTTTTATAAATTCCCACCTTGAATTTATATTCAAATATCCACTGATATTTTATTTTACTTTATAAACCCAGTTTATATTCCCAAAATCTCACTTCTCTTTTAAAATTCAAATTTTAAACAACTAAATCAATTTCCAATTGATTTTCCAATTTACTTTACTTTACTTTGAAATAAATTTCCTTTACTACTTCATTTATTTCAAAATACATTAACTTTTAGATTTATTCCTTTATTTAAGTTAAAACCCTTTTTAACTGAAAATACCAATTTTAAACTTCCAAAATTCCTTCTTTAGCCTTTAATTAAATTTAATCATTACATTCAAAATAAATCCTTTATTCTTTAAATTTAATATCACTTTAGTTTAAAGTTAATATTTCCCTTGTTATTTCGAAATTCCCTTATTCCAATTCACTTAAATTATTTACTTAAATTTTTACTCTTTTATTTCTTTCAAAATCCAATTCAATATATTTTGATAACTCCTTTTATTGAAATATTCAATCCAACCATATCATCCAATATTTCAATCATCAATAAAATCATCACAGGATATCAATATTCATAGAACAGAATATCAAATAATCTAAATAATTTTGAGGAATCCAGTTGGATCCCTCCAACCTGTTTCCCTGCATCCACAAACGTTAGCACAATACCAATTCCACTTCAAAATGGAATATCGCGGTATATGGGATTTATATAAATCATCCGCTATTATGCGGCGCATAGGGTCTCATCCGCTATATAAATGCGGGAATATCAACAACTCAAATATATACATATGCCAATATGTATATATTGCTATATACTACTATATATATAATATAGCATATTCAATCAATGCAATCATCCAATCAATTATTTAAATTTAACCATTTAAATTTAAAATAAAATTCAACTGAGTGAGATTAACTCACCTTTGATGTTTGAAATTCCAATCCAGATCTCGACTTGTCTTCATAGTTTTGACCTTGTATAAATATTTATACGGTTACTTAATAATTGGACTAATCAAACAAATCCTATTATCCATTTTACAATTTTAGTCGGCTGCTAAATTAATTTAAACTAAAAATTAGGTTTAAATAAAAAAATATATTTTTTTTAAACAGATTTATTACCTTAATACTTTGCCTTGAAATAAGTTAATAACTTTTAAAGTGTATGCTGGTAAATTTATCTTCTTTTGAATCTACAAATAAGTTACCATTTCATAAATTGAATTAACCAATAATTTGCTTTAGACTAATCATTGGGTTTTCAAGAAATAATTTAATCTTCAACCATAAATGTTTAAATCTGTAAAAGAATAGTTATTCTCCTGATTCCAGTAAATATGTATAAATAGATGAATAAATATACCTTACAGCCTCGATACCTCGCCAAGCCCAACATCACGCGACGTCTTCTAAGTCGCGACGATCCAAATCGATCGAACCATGAGTTCGACGTCACTGCAGTGCTTCCTCACGCGACTTCACCAACATCCAGAGATCACCGATCGACGCCCCTCCCTTCGAACTCGTGACTCACAGCAGCCCTAAACCCAAGCTATGGCGACGATGTCGCGGCGCCGATAGCTACTCCCCCATCTCGATTCTTTTTACAGACGAGTCGACTCGCTTCGCTGCTCACGATCAACTACTGGAATACCTCCTTCCTCCCTTCGCGCGAACGCACCACTTCCGGTCATCTCGCGAACGAGCGTAAAAGTTCGCAAACTTCCATCCCATCGTCTCGAGTGACGACGAGCTCGAGTTTCCCCATGCTGCGATTTCGATTCGTCACCATATTTTCGAACGATTTGATTTTGTTTAAAAATGATGATTTCGTATGCCACTGTTTTTAATTTTAACTAGGAGGTGGGTTCATTTTATTTTCACCTTAACTGTGAAGTGTTCGGGTGAAAAACAAAAGGATGAGGACGCGTGTTCATTAGGTAGGACACGTGTTCAATTAGCCATTCACAGAGGCATTCAAAATGAAAGGAAAATATCTGACGTGAAATTCTTTTAACTAGTCAATATAACTTACTATTTATATTTGAATTTCAATTTAATTTCCAGCGCGTTTATCCATCGTACGACCAAACGATCACTCCAGACATTACGAAAATTGAAATCCAATAATAATACAATATTACGGATCCAATGGAACTGGTTTCGCTGAATTTCGAGACTGTGCCTCGGACGGCTATTTTTAAATTCAATTTCAACGATATATTTTTAAAACTGAACGAAACTCTTTAAAATTCCATTTTAAAAGTTCTATCATCTTCAGTATTAACAATATAAATTTTCTGAACCTTTGAACTATTTTTAATTAACTTAGAATACTAGATTTACTATTTTATCCAACTTCAAATAAATTAAATTCAATAATTAATTATCCAAATAAATACTGTATATTTGAAATTAGAGTTAAAATTTAACCTTCGGATATTTAAAATAAATTAAATATTCATATTTCAAATATACAAAAATTCCGGGTCGTCACATTCCTCCCCCCTTAAAAGAATTTCGTCCCCGAAATTACTAGTTAGGAAGAATGCTTCGATTCCCGTTAACTATTCCCCAAATTCAAACAGTTTTAACAATACCCAACAATCTTTTATTAATGATACTCTAATCATCTTTTAACTTCTCAAACTTATTCATAAGTTCAACCCATACCACCTACTTAACAATTCAAATTTTAAATTTGAATTCAAATTTTAACTTATCAAAATTTCTCAAAATTTTTCTAACTCCCTAAATTTCCGAAAAATTTCGCCAGCGTCTCCTTTGCGCGGCTAGCTCGGTACTACTACAAAATGGCTCTACGGCCTCCCAATCTCAAAAAGAAAACCAAAAAGCCAAGTGGCTGAATCAAAAACCCAATCAAATTTCATATAGAAATTCAAATACATACCTTTTTGTCGGGCCATTAAATTTTATCTTCTAAATTAAAAATCCCAATTTATCCATTGCTTTTATACACCTGTATATCCTACTAAGCAATAATATTCAATCACAATCCCAAAGTCATTTTATACTTTTCTTTACAAATTTTCAATATTTGCTTTACTTAAGCCCGTACGATGCACATATATCATCCGTACGCAATATCACATTCGATCGCTCAATCGATCACACAATTCCACTTCCGAACTAGTATTGTCCACCCGACTTCCTAGTGCGGACTCAGATCTGGTTTCTTGATCAGAAACCGTCATTCTCCTTGCATAGCCACAAACTATGATAGAGAATATCCAGAATCAATCAACAATCCATATCCAGGCTCGCCGTTGAAAATCGAGTGAAAAATCCTGATTCGGATCGATAAAACTATCTCGAAATTCTGTGTTCGAATCCGGATCAAATAGCTATGCGAATAAAATAATATACGTACATCTTACGTATAAATTCCAATTGATTATCAGTTATATCAATTCTCCTTTATTCACATTCCTTTTTGATTGTTATCCCTTTATTCACAACTATCCCATTTCACAACTTCAGTTTTAGTCTTCATTCAACTATTCACTTAGTATATATATATATTTCCATTCCAAAATTACTAAGTATACCTCCAATACAAATTTTCTTAAGAATTTCATTCTTCAATTCTTAAGTTCAATATAAATTTTCTTATATTTATTTACTACTTCACCACTGAAGTGTATATATTCAAATTGAATTCCAATTTCATATGAATTTTAATTTACTTCAATTTACTACTTCATTTCCAATTTTTCCTTAAATTCAATTCATCTCCAACTTCCAAAAATGAATTTTATTTAGCTCGAAAACAATCCAAGTTAATTCATTCAATAACTATTTCTCAACTTATTTAAACCACTCCTAAGTTGAGTTCAGTTTCCATTCAACATTTACTTAAGTCAATAGCTTAAGTTTATTTTCCATTTAACCAACCCTTTAAAGTTTTATTTCCATCTTTCATTTGATTCTTATTTAATCAAATTCCATCCAATTATTTATTTAATATAATTGGTTTATTCACTCAATCATTATGAATTTTATTTTCCATACTCAATTTATCTGGAATTATTTTAGTAATAACCAGGCCATTTCCAATTTATTTTCACTTATTTGGATTTCATTCGCAATTCAAACCATCACTATTTTAATCCAATTTCATTAACTAATTTATTATCTAATTAGTTCCTCCGCTGGTTAAAATTAAATACTTGCTTTTTAATTCCAATTATCACTTCACTAATTTTCTTAAGTTCAATTTATTCATAATTCAAGTTTGGATTTATTTAAAAATTAAGATTGCTCATCTTAGTTGTTTCCATTTGATAATTACAATTTCAAATTATAACTCTTAATGGTTCAAAATAATGGATTCCCATTTATGACTTACAATTTCTCTATTCATAAGTTTTAACTTACTAATTTAAGATCTGGGACTATTCATTTAAGTCCATTTTCATCTTTAAAATCAAATTTCAAATTATTACACTTAAGAACTTAAGAATATGAATTTCTTTACACAATTATAAGCATTTTACATTACCTTTATATCCAATTCAATTCGACTTCAACTTATTTACATTTAATTCAATTTCAAATTCTCAATTTTTATTTAACTTATCTTAAGTTAAATTCAAATATATTTTATTCACCTTCATATACTCGAATTAAATTTTAATTCTAGGATACAATTTTATACAAGTTTTACAATTCATTCACCTTCAAGTTCTCTAATTCTTTTATCTATCAACTTATTACTCATTTAATTAATTTCATCTCATAATTATAATCCCAGAATTAAACTTTCATTTCCTTCTTATTTCAATCAACTTCATTCTATACTCTATGTTGTTGATTCATTTAAATTTCCACATTTATATTTTAAATAGAATTCCCAGAATCCAATTACCCGGTTTTATTTCAAAACCATTTTGAATCCATAAATAACTCATACATATCTGGTATATCACCTCAAATCCCAATTTCCAAAACAATCTGCTTTTACCAAACAATTTTCCCTTTGAATTTCAAAACCAACCTAGTTCACAATCATTTTCAATTTAAAATAGTTTGGTAGCAATTTCTCTTTGGAAACTCGAAAATAGACATCGATGATGCTGCAGTCATCACCGAAATTATTTTCCAGCGACCGAAAGAGAATTTAATGCTTTTATCACTTTAAAACATTTCAAATATTTTTAAATCCCAAATCTCACCAGATTTCAATTCAATTTTCAAAAATATTAATGAAATAATATCACTATTATTTCCCCAAAACCTTTAAAAACTATTTTTAAATCCAAAGGAATTTAAATCTTTCCCAAAACTTCAAATTCAAAGTCCATTCAATTTTATATTCAAACATTTCTCTGGAATTCTATCACATTTTATTTCAAGTTATAAGTCACTTTTACCATTTACATTTACAAATTTCATTTGTTTATGAATTAATCTCTTTTGATTTTAAATCACATTTGTAATTCACATTTGTATATAAAGTTTATCTCAATTTATAAATTTCATTTATAGTCTATATTTCAAATTCCATTTTGTTATATAAATTTATTCTTCAACTTAGGTTATAAGTTTCAATTTCTACTCAATAATGAGACTAACTCATTATTGTCATCTTCTAACAACCAAGCATCCAAATATATAACTATAATAAATTTCAAATAATTATTTCTTTTATATACAAAATAATTTGGGCAAAATTATTTCATTCACCCTATTTAAAACAATATTGTGTCGAACTGTTCTATTCAAGTGTTTAGAAACCCCTTCGATACAGTTGTACAGACTGTGCCGACGAAGGTTCATATGCCACTCAATAAACCAACCAACACAATATAAAACCATTTTTATATCCACTAACAAATACGCGCTCATATCTATTAGTACTCTCAAAATTCCCACCAGAGCCAAGGTTATCGCTAGCCTAAGCTCTGATACCAAGTGTAACAACCCGAGTTTTTCTACACGAAAAACCGGACCATTTGAGTTAAGAAGAAGAGGTAGAAGAAGAAGAAAAATAGAAAACAACAACAGAATCTCTCATACGCAGCGGAATAAACTATAATAGGTAATAACAGATCTTTACACAAAAAGAAATCTATATCTGTTTATATATACATCATCCCAATACATCATCAGAGTACATCACATCAATATCATACAACTGGACAGTAATCATAACTTGTCCTCACAATCTGAATACACAGCGGAATATATAATAGCAAGTACGAGAGTACGTATCGCCATCCAGCTCCACAGCATCATTTCCTGTAATTTATAATACTCGGTCTGACCCGAGCATCATATAAAACAATACCCGAGTCAGTCTGGAATACCAGCGTGAGAAAATCACACTCAATTGATTATTAAAGTTTCAAAAATCCTTTGAAAACAAAAGCATCTCGTAAGACCACGCCACAAATAAACATGTCGGGTTTTTACCTTACGATAGCTAAAACACTTTTTATAAAATCCTCTGATATTATAATAGTGTCTATTCACAAATACTTATTAAAATAGCTGAAATTGTTACATTATTAAATTCCAGCATACTAGCCACAAAAGTGGGTAATACAAACAAATACCGTACAAGGCACGTAGGAAAAATGGATTTCCAACGAATGACTAGGCACTGGGGTACCACCTATCACAGTACGTGGCCTAGATCACCGTACCGAGGAGTACGCCCGCTCCTCTGCAACACAAGGCCGGAACCATCCCTTACTGGATGATCCCGAATAAAATCACCCCACGGTTGGGATCAGCAACCGCACCACTAAGCCGAAATAAAAAGGGACATCTAGACAGGGATGACCTTACCCTCCAGTGGGAGCTACCCACGAAGCCTTGCTGCATAACCCCTGATTTTCAGTCATTCCCGGTTGATGAGGTTCGAGGCTAAACGATACCTTTTCAGAACATATCCCTTAGAATGCCCATCGCCCACCTGATGATGTCACGAAAGCATTCGTCCATACAAGTCCGTCCCGGGTCCGAACGGAACCGAAGGCACTACTCCTACTACATCCATTTTGGAAATATCCTCAGGATTAGTAGCGACTAGCCCTTGCACTTCACAGCTCCATCTTCGACTCCGAAATCGTTACACGAAACGTACAAACCGGATCGAAGTGGTATTCGAGTCTCCAGACCTAGAATCCCGGTATACGGAAATCCGATCCCGGTCTCTTCGAAACGATCAGCGCATTTGGCCAATATTGATAGTCGGTTATTTAACTATCAATTAACATCCACAAGCAACCATCACACAATTAAATAATTTCCCACATTATTTATTTGCCCAAATATCTTTCCAAGATATAATTCCGAATTTTCAAAACTCATTTGAAAACAATTTCAAAACAGTTTCCGCTTACGGAATACATTTCCAAATATTTATTTCCTCTGAAACACCAAGTACAAAACACTTAGATTTTAAAATAATCTTAAAACACTTTACTATAAATATACTTAATAATATTGAAATTTAAAAAAAACTACTTTAATACCTTAACAAAATATATACTTAAGAAATATTTAAAATGAAACCACTTTACAAATATAAACTAAATTTCTCTTTTTAAAATATAATACCAAATCACTTTTATATAATTACTACAATAATAGATCTTTGAAAAATACTTACTTTAAAGTTTAAATATTTAAAAAGAATAGGTTTCCTAAAACATACTTACTTAGGAAATTAACATTTAGAAATAATAAATTTTCTAAAATATGCTTTTAAAAATACAATTAGAACTTTTAACTTATATTAAAATTGCTTTGAAAACGTACTTGGCTATACAGAGAAATATCCTTCTCACTCCCATCTTTTAAAAATAAATCAACATTTATTTTTAAACCAAACCATATCTTTTTATAAATTCCCACCTTGAATTTATATTCAAATATCCACTGATATTTTATTTTACTTTATAAACCCAGTTTATATTCCCAAAATCTCACTTCTCTTTTAAAATTCAAATTTTAAACAACTAAATCAATTTCCAATTGATTTTCCAATTTACTTTACTTTACTTTGAAATAAATTTCCTTTACTACTTCATTTATTTCAAAATACATTAACTTTTAGATTTATTCCTTTATTTAAGTTAAAACCCTTTTTAACTGAAAATACCAATTTTAAACTTCCAAAATTCCTTCTTTAGCCTTTAATTAAATTTAATCCTTACATTCAAAATAAATCCTTTATTCTTTAAATTTAATATCACTTTAGTTTAAAGTTAATATTTCCCTTGTTATTTCGAAATTCCCTTATTCCAATTCACTTAAATTATTTACTTAAATTTTTACTCTTTTATTTCTTTCAAAATCCAATTCAATATATTTTGATAACTCCTTTTATTGAAATATTCAATCCAACCATATCATCCAATATTTCAATCATCAATAAAATCATCACAGGATATCAATATTCATAGAACAGAATATCAAATAATCTAAATAATTTTGAGGAATCCAGTTGGATCCCTCCAACCTGTTTCCCTGCATCCACAAACGTTAGCACAATACCAATTCCACTTCAAAATGGAATATCGCGGTATATGGGATTTATATAAATCATCCGCTATTATGCGGCGCATAGGGTCTCATCCGCTATATAAATGCGGGAATATCAACAACTCAAATATATACATATGCCAATATGTATATATTGCTATATACTACTATATATATAATATAGCATATTCAATCAATGCAATCATCCAATCAATTATTTAAATTTAACCATTTAAATTTAAAATAAAATTCAACTGAGTGAGATTAACTCACTTTTGATGTTTGAAATTCCAATCCAGATCTCGACTTGTTTCTTCATAGTTTTGACCTTGTATAAATATTTATACGGTTACTTAATAATTGGACTAATCAAACAAATCCTATTATCCATTTTACAATTTTAGTCGGCTGCTAAATTAATTTAAACTAAAAATTAGGTTTAAATAAAAAAAAATATTTTTTTTAAACAGATTTATTACCTTAATACTTTGCCTTGAAATAAGTTAATAACTTTTAAAGTGTATGCTGGTAAATTTATCTTCTTTTGAATCTACAAATAAGTTACCATTTCATAAATTGAATTAACCAATAATTTGCTTTAGACTAATCATTGGGTTTTCAAGAAATAATTTAATCTTCAACCATAAATGTTTAAATCTGTAAAAGAATAGTTATTCTCCTGATTCCAGTAAATATGTATAAATAGATGAATAAATATACCTTACAGCCTCGATACCTCGCCAAGCCCAACATCACGCGATGTCTTCTAAGTCGCGACGATCCAAATCGATCGAACCATGAGTTCGACGTCACTGCAGTGCTTCCTCACGCGACTTCACCAACATCCAGAGATCACCGATCGACGCCCCTCCCTTCGAACTCGTGACTCACAGCAGCCCTAAACCCAAGCTATGGCGACGATGTCGCGGCGCCGATAGCTACTCCCCCATCTCGATTCTTTTTACAGACGAGTCGACTCGCTTCGCTGCTCACGATCAACTACTGGAATACCTCCTTCCTCCCTTCGCGCGAACGCACCACTTCCGGTCATCTCGCGAACGAGCGTAAAAGTTCGCAAACTTCCATCCCATCGTCTCGAGTGACGACGAGCTCGAGTTTCCCCATGCTGCGATTTCGATTCGTCACCATATTTTCGAACGATTTGATTTTGTTTAAAAATGATGATTTCGTATGCCACTGTTTTTAATTTTAACTAGGAGGTGGGTTCATTTTATTTTCACCTTAACTGTGAAGTGTTCGGGTGAAAAACAAAAGGATGAGGACGCGTGTTCATTAGGTAGGACACGTGTTCAATTAGCCATTCACAGAGGCATTCAAAATGAAAGGAAAATATCTGACGTGAAATTCTTTTAACTAGTCAATATAACTTACTATTTATATTTGAATTTCAATTTAATTTCCAGCGCGTTTATCCATCGTACGACCAAACGATCACTCCAGACATTACGAAAATTGAAATCCAATAATAATACAATATTACGGATCCAATGGAACTGGTTTCGCTGAATTTCGAGACTGTGCCTCGGACGGCTATTTTTAAATTCAATTTCAACGATATATTTTTAAAACTGAACGAAACTCTTTAAAATTCCATTTTAAAAGTTCTATCATCTTCAGTATTAACAATATAAATTTTCTGAACCTTTGAACTATTTTTAATTAACTTAGAATACTAGATTTACTATTTTATCCAACTTCAAATAAATTAAATTCAATAATTAATTATCCAAATAAATACTGTATATTTGAAATTAGAGTTAAAATTTAACCTTCGGATATTTAAAATAAATTAAATATTCATATTTCAAATATACAAAAATTCCGGGTCGTCACAGTGATGGGGTTATATAATTTATATGCCTTGGATCTTTCACTATAGCCAACAAAGATGCACTTTTCAGATTTGTCATCAATTTTTCCTCTCTTTTCATCCGGCACATGAGAGTAACAAATGCTTCCAAAAATTCGAAAGTGGGAGACACATGGCTTGTGACCACTCCATGCTTCTTGTGGAGTCTTTCCTTGAACACTTTTAGTTGCCGTACAGTTTAGAACATAGCATGCACATGCTACAGCTTCGCCCCAAAATATTTTAGACAATCCTTTTGTCTTCAGCATACTTCGAACAAGTTCCATGATGATACGGTTCTGTCTTTCGGCCACCCCATTTTGTTGAGGGGTTGAGCGGACCGTTAGTTGATGATGAATGCCATGATCCTTTAAGAAATTTCCGAATTCTTCCGCCATATATTCTCCACCACGATCGGATCAGGGTGTCTTTATAGAAAAACCACTTTGCTTCTCCACAAGTGCTTTAAAATTCTTGAACACTTAAAATACTTGAGATTTTTCTTTGAGAAAGTAAATCCACATCTTGCAACTATAGTCATCAATAAAAGTGAGAAAATACCAATTACCTCCAAGAGAGTTTGTGCGCATAGGTCCACATAAATCCGAATGCACTAGCTCCAAAGGATTCTTTGCTCGCCATGCCTTTTCTTTTGGAAATGGATCTCGATGGTGCTTGCCAAAAACACAACTTTCACATACTTGATCTTGTTTGCTAATATTTGGGATTCCTCTCACCATATGATCTTTGCAAATGTTAGATATAGCGCTAAAACTCAAGTGATTATAACGAAGATGCCAAAGCCATGACTTGTCATTAACAATATTAGCAAAACATGGAAATGCTTCATTTTTAATTTGCAACGGAAACATTTTTGTTGGTGTCATCTTCACTTTTGCAATAGGAACACCAGTTTTGTCTTTGATCTCACATAAATCATTTTTGAAATTCACATTATGTCCCTTCTTAAAAAGTTTCCCAACACTCAAAAGATTGTGTTTAAGATCGGGAACATAATAAACATTAGAAATATAATTTGTACCTTTCTTTGTCCGTATCGGAATATCACCACTGCCTTTGACAATGAGACTTTTGTTATCACCTGTCTTGACTTCTTGTTGGACACTTTCATCAAAATTCACAAAGCAACTTTTATTTCCGGTCATGTGGTTACTACAACCACTATCAATATACCATATATCATCAAAAGAAGCTTCTTGAACATTACAAGCAAGAAGCATACTTTCATCTTGTGTCTCCAAATTCTCATGTAGAAAATTAGATTTATCCTTTTCATCATTAATTCTTTTAAAACAATCCTTTTTCATATGCCCATATTTATGACAATAATGACACTGAATATTATAAGAGTTACCTCTTCCTCTTCCACTGTATCCTCCACGACCTCTTCCTCTTCCTCCTTGAGATGGGCTTGAATTTTCACTTTGAATTTGGCCTCTTCCTTGTCCTCTACCACGGGTTGATCTTCCACCTCTTCCTCTAAAACCACCACGGTTGGTGTCTCGAATTTGAAAAGCTTGCTCGGAAGGAGAGGAATCAAATTGTTTGATGCGAAGCTCATGAGATTGTAATGAGCCCAACAATTCTTCAAGAGAGAAAGTATTCAAATCTTTTGATTCTTCAATAGCAACAATAACATGCTCAAATTTCCTTGTCATACTTCGAAGAATTTTTTCAATAATTCTTTTATCCGAAATTTCTTCACCATTGACTCGAAGTTGATTAGCAATAGAAATAGTTCTATTATAAAATTCCTCCACCGATTCACTTTCTTTCATTTTGAGTAAATCAAACTCACCTCTTAGAGCTTGAAGTCTTACCATCTTTACCTTTTCTTCACCTTTGTACGCCTTGTGGAGGATGTCCCATGCCTCCTTTGATGTTGATGCCGAAGAGATCCTTTCAAAAATTTCTTCATCCACCGCTTGATAGATAAAATAAAGAGCCTTCTTGTCCTTCTTTCAAATCTCTTTCAAAGTATTCAATTGTTGTGTTGAAAGTGTTGCTTGATTCTCCGGTTCTTCATATCCATTTTCAACAATCTCCCAAAGATCTTGAGAGCTATACAAGACCTTCATTTGAATGCTCCATTGATTGTAATTCTTTCCCGTCAAACGAGGAAGTTGAGGTTGCAACATATTGTTGGAAGTCATCCCTAAACCTTGCTCCGATACCACTTTGTTGTGATATATATTAAAAAAAAGATTGGAGACTAGAGAGAAGAAACTTGTTCTCACTAATCCACACAACTCACACACAAAGAGAAGAAACTTGTTCTCACAAATAATGCTTTATTATTATTTTTCTTTTGCTTGATTGCTTGATTACAAATGAGGGGAGAGCTCCTCTATTTATAGTCCCTAATAGATCATTCTAGAATTACTTTTGCTTGATTACAAAGAAAACATAATTCTAGAAATACTTTTATTTGGTTACAAAGAAAACATAATTCTAGAAATACTTTTATTTGATTACAAAGAAAACATAATTCTAGAACTCACATCCCCTTTAAACATAATACAAGAATTCTCTAGAAACTAATAAATCAAGTTTATATTCCAATAGATTATCTGTTCTGCTATGTATATGCATCGCTCATTATATTATGTATGCATCATTCACATTATTGATATTTTTTGTAGTTAAGTGTCAGTTCAATCTTTTGAAGGTTAATCATTATTTTGTTAACTAGAACCTATGAATTTTGTGTGTGAATTTGACGAATTATTTATATTGCAAACACTTTAATTTTTTATATACCACTATATGTGTACTTTTGCCCATATATGTTTGTAGATTTCTGAATAGAAAATTCAACTTGCCTATTTGACTTGATAGTTGGAGAGTGAAAATCACTATCTATTTATGCAAACTGATTTCTCAAATTCTACAACTGCATAGCCAAAACTTTATTAATGTATGTACTCACGTGCATGATTATTGTTGGCAATATATTTTTCATCATGCAATATCGAATTCTATGGTACTACGTAATTTACAATTGAGGAATTTTCTATTATGTAAAGATATAACAGCCTTTTATTATGACTGCTTATATCTCTGCTAATTGCTTCTACTCAAGCTTAGGTAATTTACTTAATAAACCAAGTTTATATTAATATATTTAGGTGATTTAGTTTTGTTTATCATTATCCTGAATTTTTTTTCGTCGGTTAATTTATAGATGAAAGTATTCAAACCTTTTTTACATCAATCGATTTATATTTATAAGTTACTGCCTTAAGTGATTACTTTGGAATAATGATATTATTTCCCCTTTATATGTCAAATTGTAAATTTACAACTCTCATATCGATTAAAATGTATGTAAATTGGTAACATTTATATCACACTAATGCACTTTATAATTAAGTTCAATATAAGTTAATGAAAAAGATTAAAGAATAATGATGAAAGTTATTATGAATAAGACAAAATGATGTGTAGTATATATTTTTAAATCCAGATGTAATTATATTTATCAATATGTTGAACTTTGAACTTTGGAATTAAAGATACAAATTTTTACCTATACGTCGAACTTTGAAGAAGATTATACTTCGTTAACAGACCTAACAATTTGTTGAATTACTTCTGTAGATTGATGAAGCTACCTTAATCTTTTGGTTTGATAATGTTTGATCTTTTCAGCTACAAAGGTCAATGCACAAAACAAAAATTGTGCTGCAACGTTTTAATTCAATATAAATTACATATAACATTAAATATGATCCACATTATTTTGTTATTGAAAAAAACATAAACAATATATTTTAGGATATTCATACCGCCAACACTTTCAAATTATACAACTGCCCATGTGCGTAGCAAGGGCCACACACTAGTTACTAATAACACAAAGAACATTTCTAGAGGCTACCCCATTTACTAATTACTCCCCATATATGGATCTGCAAAAATTAATATTTCATAATTCTTAATTAATTTTATTAATTTATAACTACTAAAAATCAATTAAATCGAGCAATGTTTTAGAGTGTGAATAGATTCGGTTGCACGACTCAGGGATCTAAATTTAACCAACGATAAATATTTAAATTCAAATAATTCAAATATTAATGTTCACACTCACCTTAGCTAGTAATGTGACAGTTTGACTTAATTCATGGATTACAAATCTCATTGGAAAAATCCAATTTTACAATTTTAAACGGTACCTTTTAGTACCGATTATTACACATGTTCTCTTCATCAACACGGTATCACTTTAGGATGTAATGTAACAACCTGCACTTTCCGACACACCGATCCAAAGCTCAGTGTGGCTTTCGACCTCATGTCATGCCAAAAAATACGAGCTATTGGGATTTGAAACGTTATAGAGCAGAATTATAAGGGTAAGTTCTAAGAAGTTCTATACTTTCAGATCTCACAGCGAAAGAAATTAAAATATAAGTACATAAAATAGACATCTTAGAAAAACTGTCTCAAAAATACTTGTTTTTACATATACACTGTTTTCAAAGTACAATATAAGCTTTCCAAACATTTAATACAATAAATGACTACAAGAGGAACATGAATAATATGAGAACTTCAATGTGAAGCTCCTTTCTCCACGTACTATGTCCAATCAACTGTTAACTTGTCATCCTATAGTGGGGGAAAATGGAAAGGAAGGAGTGAGTCAGATAAAATTTAAGTGAATGAGTACAAGTTTAATATGTGATGATCATGTGCAGTTAACTTCAAAACTATTCTAAATGACATAGGGTGTACTACAAGTGTCTGTGAATTCCTTAGGTCCATTACCTAAGGATTCTTGTCTAATACATACCTACACTACTACTTGAGTAGGCTACTGCATGGATTGAAACTCACACTAACGATCCGCTAATGTCCTTTGAATTATCCAAAATTATCATCACTATGCCCAAGAGGAGAACCCTGAAATGCAAACTCGTACTACAAACCAATAATGCTACTTATCATATGCACCCACTGTCCACCTCTCGATCGTAGTGCCAAACGCCTCTGGTCGTAGCCTCTTATGATCCTGCACTGACATCCCCTATACCATGTTATGCTAGAACTATGCGTCTAATTAAGAACACCCATTAGGACCTAGCTCACTCACTTGGTATCCCGTAAGTGGTGCGCGCCACCATGATGGAATACCCCCTGAGTTTCTATGAAATACATCATTCTAGCTAGCTCTTTTTAAAGGAATTACGGCCTCCAATCTCTCGATAGGGGATTTACGGCCCTACCATTTTTTATAGGGGATTTATGGCCCTACCCTTCTCTTGATAGGGGATTTACGACCTTACCAATCCGAATATGTTTACTTAGCTCAGAAATAAGCTCAAACAATCCATTTACCATCTTATATAAAAAAATCGAAATTATATGAATTTTATTATACACCTAGGCCTTGGGCTGAGGTTCAAATTCCACATTTTTCATGTCTAACGATTTACCGATTGGAATTCCAGGTCGACTGGTCGTAATCTAAAATTTAGGGTTTTCTGAACATTTTTAATTGTCATTTTAATTTGATTAATTCCGTTAGTTAGCGTTTGTCCTTTGCAGCGATTACACTAAACAAGTAATTATAATGACCAGTTAATATTTCATAAATTTCATAGATTTGTACAATTTCAATTTTAATTGTTTAATTTGGGTTTAAAGATAAATAATAAAAAGGTATGCTAACATCAAATTTGCTAACTTACAGCGATTTCAACACTACCTTAGATTATAGATTTCAAATTAGAGTTTTGTAATAAAATCATAAAATAGGTGTATAAATCAATATCTATGTTAGCCAGTTACTGTAATTTCTAATCTAAGATTTTAGATAGGATTTCACAATTTAATTGACAGAAAAGGGTGTGCTTGCATCAAATCAGGTTTATCAAACTAGATTTTAAGTCCAATTAAGTTTACAAATTCCAATTTAATAATCAAAGAGGTGTGCTAACATTTAACTTTAGATTTATCCATTTACTGTTACTTTAATTTCAATTTACTAACAACCTAAATAAAATAGGATAGATATAATTTGGTTGTAAATAATCACCTAATTAAATCTGTTCCTACTCACCTCAAGCCTAAGCCCATCCTATTAGCTTTGCTGGAGAATTTCCCTTTGATTGCTAGCTTCTCCTAGATTCGATTTGTTGAATTATTCTATTTGGATTTTACTTGATTTCAAGAAATTTTGGAGGTTGGAGAAGAGGAATTTTTTTTACAGGTTTTCATTACTATGTTTTGTTAAGTGAGAATTAGGGTTAGGTTAGACTTGCTTATATAGGGGTTAGCAATGAATTTGGGACGTTGATTTGGGTTGGAGAATATTTGCTTAAATCATGGATGGTCATCAAAACTTGGGTATGAAGTAATGAATCGAAGCACTCCAATACAACGCTCAACATGCTCTAGGTTTTCACAAATTTCCACTAACCATGGTCGACCTAAGAGGGTCCATGCTCGACCTATACCGGTTGATCATACCTTCCCAAGGGTCGACCCCAATATGTTTTTTTTTTGTTTTTTTACTTTAAATCTTTTTGAGCCCGTAACTTCTCCATATGAACTTCGTTTTCAATGTGTTATATATGAAAATCATCCGAAAAAACGCTACAGTGGCCCAAGTTTCATAGCCAAATTCAGACATTTGAAAGTTTTTATTTTTATCCTTATTTTAATTAAATTTACTTTTCTTATTAAATTTCCGTTCAAATTTTTATTAAATTCCCCATTAAATTTCCGTAAATATTTGGATTATTACGTGTAAAGAATTTGGTTTTGGTCAAAATTCCAATATCATCCACATTTAGCACGGTTAGTCTATAAGCAAAGTCCTTGGTTCAATAATAACATTTATTATAAACCGTACCACTGAGGCCAGATATTTTGACCTTTAGTTGACTACAGTTAACTGTGATACTAACCTCATATAACCGAGGAGAGTAAGTCTCTATTGAATAGTGTTTCACTTCCATGCTTTTTTTAGATCCAACTATATTTTCTTGATGTTCGCTATGCCACAATTTAATTATAATCAAAGTGGAGTATCCTCATTAAAGCTCAATAATATTTTCAATTCGGGAGAACTGTATAACAACATCATTCCAAGATTTCATGTTTGACCTATTTGTTATTAACCATGAGAAACTCTCGATAAGTCATTCCATACTATCTAATAACTATGAGCATGTAACGCCTTCGTTCCTTTAGCAGCCATGAGTAATACACTGCACACCATTTAGTGAACATTACATACACTGGTCTCAACTGATGTATCGACATTCTTTGTTGAAACATCTTGACTAGGAATATTTTGTATAATAATTTATTGTATATTGTGATAATTTTCTCATAATTACAACTCCTTGTACTTATTATCACATAACATATTATTTAAGGATTTTCTATTTATATACTTTAATTAATTACTTAATTAATTATATCGCTATATAACAAAATATGTAATAGAAATTATATACATTTATTATGAACAAGATTTGTTATAGAGTCGGATATATGCAGCAAATTACATAATTGCCCCCAGGGTATACTTCTAACTCTCTCAATCTCTCACATACACTTGGGGCCAATTATGGAATCTTAGTTCCATCCCTTCGATCAGTTTTCTCAAAACTGATCGAGCTAGTCCCTTAGTGGACCTTCTATATTGTATTTAATATCTACTCTGTCAGCCAACATCTCTTTATCACTAATAAACTACCATTATCTTATGGAACCTTTAGAGTTATGTGTGGTGTAGACATCTTGCGAGCCTTAGGTCCTTTCTCGAGTTGTATCATGGCATTGTTATTAAAACAATTTTACATGATTCTCAAATTTTTGAATCATCCTTAGCTCATTTATAAATTTTTGCATTAATGTAATACAATTTTATTGTAGCATTATTCAAGGCAATGTGCTTAGCCTATCAGTTAACTCAATCACCACCTATCATTTGAAACATTTCCAACTTAAGGCTTCTTAACTAAGGTTAAACTTGAATTTTAGATTGACATGGCATATTCTATATTACTTATGAAGTTTGAGTCTGATACTCCTTTATAAGGAGTTAGTTGTTTCCATAAACATTTCTCTAGTATTTCGTTAAAACCTCAAGAATACTCTTACCTACCATTTAGCGGTGTTTAACTTAGATTTGATACTTGCTTCATGTATCAAATACATAATCAGAGTGTGACATGGTTGACAATACACCATATATGATAATCCCTATTGTCGATGCATAAGGAATTCAACGTACATGTTCCATATAAAACATTTTAATATGGTTTTTTTTATCGTTTGGGATACTCCTAACATCCTTTTATATCAACTATAAAAGATGTCATTTTCAAAACCTATACTAAGAAATTGAATAACTAAACCAATATTAATTTTTAATATATGTACATCGTTAATAATCAGTGATATGTTGTTTATAGTTCCATAAATATTTTAGTACCTTTTAATGTTGTTTCCTACAAACACACGCTTTCTCTATATGTTGACTAAAATTAAACTATTTGATTTATCAATCAAAAAATTTGCTCAATACTGATGCATGTCAAACGATCATGTTGTACTAGTTCTCGAATCCTATCCAAAACCCCACAACTCAATTATGGCTCCTACAGATTTCGAGACATTTTGTTTGTTATATGAAATAGTCCATTCTAAATCATTATTTAAAATTTTCCATTTTAACATACATATATGATATACCAAAATTCAAAATCATATGGGACAATAATTTTGTGAGGAGTATCCAAATTAACTTAAGCACATTAAAAGACGAACCTATTATGTTAATTTCAATAATAGAAATTTATGATATTATCCTCATCAATGTTGCTTACTATATTTCTACCATACTGGTCTTTATAATGAAAACACATTTGCGATCGATGGATTATATCCCTTTGAGCACAACTACCAAAACCATATTTTGACATTATAAGTGGTATTTATTTTGGAATTGCACATCGTGCTATATGGCGAGTCGATACTCTTCATGTTTTATTGACTTTTGAGGAAATACTTTTCTCAACAATAATACAAAACTCATTGTTTCTCTTTAAAGTGCTAGAATTCTTATTGGACATTCTAATAAGTTATATCCGTTTTAAGCTTGGTCAATTTTATTTCATCTTGTGAAATCTGTTTCTATGTTAGAGTATTTGGATCGTATCCGAGTCCTATGTACCACCACTAATTTCCAAAATAAATTCCTTCACTGTGAAGGTAGTATTTCTTGAAACAAAATTAGTTTCTCAGTACGATGGAATAGGCTTTTAAAAACATTTTATGAAATGCCTTTTATGCTTCCAAATTTTTTTTCTTTCAAATCATTCCCCCAAATTACTTCAAAATGAATTTCCAAATTACTTTCATAAATCTCTTCATTCACAAAAGTCTCATATATTTAGAAATCATATAACAAAGGTCCACTTTGTAAATGATGTTAAAATACTGGTTTTATATATAACCAATTTATCAAAATATCTCCTTATTTGTATTAAACAAATTTGTATTTATAAATCAATTTGCAAAACATGATTTATCGAAAACACCTTTCCAAAACATTATGTAAAATAATATTTTCCCTTATTTATTTAAGTTGCTACTTTGCCATTTATCAAAACTAGTTTTTAAATATTCCACAAATTTTTATCGTAACTAGATTTCAGAATACAAGACAGTTTCATCAAAACCGATATGAAGCAATTGTCCTCATCTAGTAAACGCTAGTCACATTAAATCACTAAATTGACATCCAGTGATGGAACCCATTTTTTCCAACACCTATGCCCCAAGACCGAATTAACACCCAAAGAGTGAATCTATTATTCCAACCCCTACGATCCAGGAGGCATTACCTTTGAGCAACATATACCAAAAGCATAAAATCCAAACAGTGCATGAAACAAGTAACAATCCCTTTAAATAGGTAAAATCACCAAAACTATTTCTAAATAGGGAAATACACAAAATCATAATTTTTAATCCATTTAATTGGAAAATTCTCAATATTAGAAACACTATCAAAACACCTTTGTTTTATTGCCCATAAATCATTTTTTTACCAAATCAATTTTACAATATTTCATGATTTCCAAATTTTCAACTTCATAATAATAAATCATTATAATGAAAACAAAAATTTAATGCTTGAAATATTTTTTCAGAGTTTAACAGAACTATTAGGTATAATCGTCTTTTAGAACAATGGTGTTTGATTATAGTCAACAATTATAATATCACTATTATCAAATGTCAAGTTTAAATCACTATTGTATATATGTATTTACATATACACATAATCATTTTAAATTAATTGAAAAAATGGCAACAACCTCAAACCCTAATGGTGATAGATGGAAAAACACAGAAGCTAGAAAACCTAATGAAGATGCTGCGATAGAGAAAGATGACGACTATTGGTAGGAGGTGAGGAGAAAGAGGAAGTAGAAGGACATGGCGAGGCAAATGTTTAAGCAGAGCAAACCCGTTTATGCTGTAGTAGTGAAATAACAATTATTTTCGAAAGAGGGAGCAAAAAGATGGGTCAAAGCAACTGAATGCAAGGCATAAATTGAAGAAAGCATCCAATTTGTTGAGAAAGTTATAAAAGAGGAAGGAGAATATGCGGAAATTGATGAGGAAGATTATTAACCGGGTTTTTTAACCCAACGGAATTCACTAGAAGTCAGAACATTCAGATTAAGCCAGAATGACTCGAAACTCGGTCAGGAGGCCTAAAAGAACTACACAAAAGATCCTAAGAAGTTCTAGTCAAAAATAAGCCAACATTATGGATCGGCACCGATCTGATCCAATTGGATCGGTACCGATCCGAATTATTGATTCAGGGTAACTCCAAATCTTTTGCATCACACTCTTATGTCTCTACTAAGCTCACCTAACAAATTTGGTAGCATTCCAAGCAACCTAGTTCTAGAAGTAAAGGTTCATCCGATTCAGAATATAGTTCAATCTAACCTATACGCGAGTCATCATCAAAACAAGTCAAAAAGCTACGAAACTACATGGAGAGCATCATATCAAGGCAAGGAAGACAATCAAGTAGTCAAAGCATGAAAAATGTTTAACTATTTAGATCGGTATCGATCCAAATTCTTTGCTCTGATGACCTTCAATCTTTTTGGAATTCCTTTATGTGATGAATGCATGTTTCTGGCAAAGTGGCTCTGGCTCAAGTGCTCTCCAACCCCTATAAATACCATCCTATCTGCAACATGAAGGGGATCTTCTTGGACTGGCTGCTGCAACTTTGCCATTGTTATTCTTCACTCTTCTTCTCCCACATAACAGCCATTAAGGGGCAACTGAGATCCTTTTGATTGTCTATAACAATGATGGCTTGATCTAACTTAGGAAATTCAACCATATTGTAATCCAAATCAATCTTGTAACAGCAATCAGTTAATAAAAGCTATAAAGTAGATGTAGGCTTCGTTAACAGCCGAATCCCTATAAAAATCTCTTGTCTCTTTACTATTTGGGCTCCTTTTTTTCATTTTCTATATTGTTTGCTCTGAGAAACAGAGCAGCTGCTTTCACACTCAATACAGGGTGTTGATCCATTTTTTGGGTTAACATTTTGGTGCTTTCATTGAGAAATTCCTCTTTGGACCTACCAGATCCAGAAACTAGATCCATCAAATCAGCTCTGGGAAGTTGGAAGCTTGTCATTGATAATCAATGGCGGGTAGAAAAAGAACTGCTTTCAGAAGATCTTTAGGAGCTGTAATAACTAGAGAAGAGATGTATCCTCAACAAGTTAAGGTCAACGATGCCAATAATCCATTAACCAGAGCAAATTCTGGAGCAAACACTGGAGATAAGGTATCGGGATCTTCTATCCTGCATGAAGTCATCACTAAAGGCGAATTGAATAAGATGGTTGATGAAATCAATCAAAAGGTGAAGAACAGCCAAAAAGCTCTCATGGACAAACTAAATGCCCTCCTGACCTTACAATCACTAGCTGTTCCAAGAACCATGTCAGAGCCAGCGGCTGGCATGGAGCAGGAAAACTCTTCCGTTTATGGTCTAAACAGGAGAAACGGAAGGCAAGAGCAAAAAGGAGTAGTGGGTGGAGCTGTAGGAATCACTATAGAAGGAATTGCAAGCACTCCACCAACTGCAAAGCAACCTGCTATGAACTTGAATCTAGGGGCGAAAACCCTACATGAAGATACAACAATGGATCTCTGCGACTCTGATGATGGTGAGCAATTTGATGATGGAAATTTGGAAGAAACATTAATGCACTCAATACCGACAGAGAGGTCCAAACTGCCTTTAATCGACCAACCGTAAGCCAACAAAACTCCAAGGGAGTGGTTCTCCCGAAGACAAGAGAGCCTAGGCTTCAGCACACTTACCAACATCATTTGCAAAATCAAACACATGGTATAGTCAGTAACAGCTAACCCACAGACTACCGGACATCAGAGGCATATATCGTGGATATGATCAAGGCTTGATGGACGAAAGTAAGGATATGAGAGATGATGAATGGGGATTCGCTCCAAGCTACATTCCCTTTACTAATGACATTCTAAATGAACTATACCCTAAAAAGTTCACTATGCCGACTATTCCATCTTACGATGGAACTAGAGATCTGAAACCTCATATGTACAAGTACAGTTGGTACATGGATAGAGAAAATGCTTCAAATGCTATTCGATATAGATGTTTTCCAATCTCCTAGAGGGAATTACTTTTATGTGTTCACCAGGTTCCCACCAAAGTCCATCTCCACTTTGAATGAATTAGCAATAAAATTCCTTGATCAGTTTAGGCTTCAACGGCACAACCAAAAGACATGATGTCCTTATCTAGCCTATTCAAGGGACGAAATGAATCTTCAAAATCCTTCATGAGTCGGTTCAACACCGCGGTGGCTGAAGTAAGTAACCCAAACAAAGATATGGTCTTCATGGCCCTGGAATGCGCTATCCATCCCGACAATGAATTCAAAAAATGGATCAAAATGAAACAACCTACCGCTAGGAAGGACTTTAACCGAAAGGCAAGCCAATACTTGAGATTAGAAGAACCGGAGGAGCTAGAAGGAAACCCTGCTAACCTATAACCAACCAACGCTGGTTAGAATGGTATGGCAGCTAAATAAGGCGTAAACACCTCCTAAACCATTATGACAAACGCGGGGAAGGATGGGAACCAAAAAAGGAAGAACCAGAATTCCAACAAGCGAAGTAGGGGTAGCAAGCGGCTTAAAAGCTTAAGGCTCGAAGACTACATCCCGCTCAATGATACTTCGGAAAATATCTACCTTACGACACAAGGGATGGAAAAATACAAGAAGCCACCTAAAAAGGAAGCGACTGAATAGCAAAAGCATTCTGGAAAGTACTACCGCTTCTATGAAATATATGGTCACAACACGAATGCATGCCGACACCTGACCATCCTGCTGCAACCCAAGCCCTTGAAGATTGGGGAAACCAAGCTGGAACCAGCGAAGAAGGATCCAGACGGACCGACTAGAGACTGATCATCAAAACAATATCTAGAGGACCTCATCCCATGTAGAAGAGTTGGGGAGAAATGGAGCGATATGTACGCTCATTAAGACATGCTTTGAAAGGGTCATGCTTCACGGTCAAAGATGGAACTCCTACTGAGCAGCAAAAAACCCTGAATAATGACATAGTTTTTCGAAATCAAGACACTGAAGTAATAGAAGCTCCAACCCTCGACCCCATGGTCGTGGTGGTAGGAATCGAACCAACCATGGTCCGATGAGTATTGGTGGACAATGGCAGCTCTATTAATATCCTGTTCAGACACATGTTTGATCGGATGAAGATCAGTATGAAAGACGTGTCCACTTGTCGAACAAAGATCTTAGGACTCACCAGTGAACCTAAGCAACATGTTGGAACAATTGATTTGCTCATAGAACTTGGGGAAGGCGATCAAATAGTCATCCTCATCTAGACCTTTGTGATCGTAGATGAAATATCCACCTACAATGCTTTCTTAGATCGGCCCGGTTTGGCATATTTCAGGATTGCTTTAGCTCAGTGGTGTCTAACCATGAATTTTTCGACAGAGAATCAAGTTGGGGTGATCAAAGAAGACCAAAATGCTGCTAGAGAATGCTACATTGCAGAACTACACAAGTCTAGAAGAAAAGAAATAGGGAAGAATGTGGGGAGAACTCTCCATATTCGTGAACCTACCGAGTGGCAACTACAGAGCCGCCCCTGGTTTGGGGACCATAGCCGATTCGACAAGGATTTAGACCCTAGAAAAAAGAGTTTAGGGGAGGATCGGGCATCACCTGCAGAATTGATGGTGACTGTCCCATTCAATATGGATGACCCAACTCGGGTCCTAAAAATTGGATTACATCTTGGAAACAAGATGCGACACAAACTAACCAAATTTCTTCATGCCACCCTGGGCGTATTCGCTTGGACGCATTCTGATATGTGCGGGGAGTCACAAGAGATTGCATGCCATTCACTCAATATTGATCCCAAGCATACACCAGTGAAGCAAAAGAGGCGTAGCCTAGGGCCTGAATGGTCCAAAGCACTAAGAGAAGAAGTGGATAAGCTGATGGTGAATGGCATTATCCGTGATGCAACCTATCCTGAATGGATATCCAACCCGGTCTTGGTCAAGAAGTCCAATGGAAAATGGCGAACTTGTATCAACTACTCAGACCTAAACAAAGCTTGCCCAAAAGACAGCTTTCCTTTGCCTAGAATCGATCAACTTGTGGATGTGACAACTGGACATGAATTACTATCATTTATGGATGCTTACTTGGAATACAACCAGATCATGATGCATAAACCTGACCAAGAAAACATCAGTTTCCTCATTGATCTGGGATTATACTGCTATAAAGTAACGTCGTTCGGCTTAAAAAATGCTAGGGCAACCTACCAACAACTAGTAAATGCCATGTTCGAACATCAGATCGGGAAGCCCATGGAATTCTATGTAGATGATATATTAGTTAAATCGTGCAAAGCCGTAAATCACTTGGAAAACCTCGTCGAAATATTTGAAATACTCCACAAATATAGAATGAAACTCAATCCACTTAAATATCACTTCGAGGTAGCCTCTAAAAAGTTTTTGGATTCATCGTAATCACTAGAAGCATCGAAGAAAATCCCGAATAGATTACCACTTTATGGAAAGTCAAGGCCCCAAGGAATAAGAAAGAGTTACAAAGCTTTAATGGAAAAGTTGCAGCACTAAGCCGGTTCATCTCAAAAGAAATTGACAAGTGTATACCGTTCTTTGACGTACTAAAGAAGGGAAAAAACTTCAAATAGAATAAGGCTTGTCAAACTGCCTTCCAAGAACTGCTGCGACATATGGAGACTCCGCCAATCCTATCCAAGCCAGTAGATGGAGAAGACTTGTTTATCTACTTAAGAGTCTCACCCCACACATTATGAGCCACGCTTGTACATGAAGAAGCCGGGGTCCAATGACCTATATATTACATCAGCAAACAATTCATTGGAGCCGAGAAGAACTATCCAAAATTGAAAAAACTAGCATATTTCCTCTTGATCGCATCCAGAAAGTTACGACCATACTTTCAGGCACATCCAATCAAAATACTAACAGATCAACCCTTGAAGCAGGTGTTGTATCGCCACAAGACCTCTGGACGGTTTATGAAATGGAATATTGAATCGAGTCAATACGAAATCACTTACCACCCTGGAAGGGCAATTAATGGGTAGGTGTTGGCAGACTTCATTGCCAAATTTACAATACGAGATAATAAAGAAGAAACTACTCTGAATTGGAGACACACTGGAAGTTGTTAGTCGATTGTGCATTTAACAACTTTAGCTCGGGAGTAGGAGTCGTACTTGAAACTTCCGAAGGACCACCCGTTTGCTACGCCTTAAGCTTGTAATTATCTTTAACAAACAATGAAGCAGAATATGAAGCATTGATAGTCAGGCTCAAAATGGCAAAGGAACTCGAAATAAAGTCCATACATATCTGTAGCAACTCTTAGCTAGTTGTCTATCAGGTGAGAGGCGAATATCAAACCCAAGGAGAGAACCTCGCCACATATCTATCTGAATGGCAGAAATTGTTGAACGACATCGAGAATTACACCATCATTCATATCCTAAGGGAACAAAACACGAAGGGGGACTATCTAGCTAAACTGGCCAGTTTTGGAGAAGCTCAGTCAACGGGATTGGTCCCAGTTGAAATTTTGACTGCTCCAAGCATAGTTGAGATGGACGTCGACTGGATTTTCGAAACAATCGAGGAACTAAAAACATGGATGACACCAATCAAGAACTATCTACTCAGAGGAACAATCCTCGTAGACAAGAATCAATAGAAAAAGCTCCTTCAAAAGGCACCACGGTTAGTAATACAAGATGGGTTACTCTATCGAAAAGGATTCTCAACCCCCTTACTCAAGTGTGTGACCAATGACGAAGCTCGAAGAATCCTCAGGGAAGTTCATGAAGGCGACTGTGGAGATCACACCGGGGTGCAAACCCTTGTAAAGAAAGTTCTCCGATATGGATATTTTTGGTCAACGGTCAACAGCGATGCGACAGATTATGCAAAGCAGTGCGACCAATGCCAAAGATTCTATAAGATCAAAAGAACTCCTTCAACAGAGCTAACACAGATGGTTAGCCCATAGCGATTCACAATCTAGGGAATCGATTTGATTGGTGTATTGCCAATAGCCAAAGGAGCAGCCAAATACGCTATCGTTGTTGTTTACTACTTCACCAAATGGGCCGAAGCGGAACCGCTGGCCACTATTACCACAAAGAAAGCTATTAACTTTGTCACTAAAAACATTATTTGCAGGTTTAGAGTACCACAGAGAATCATCACAGATAACGGGACTGAATTCGAAAGCGTTGAGTTTAAAGACTTTTGCAAATGCTTTTGAATCGAGAAAAGCTTTTCAACTATTGCACATCCACAGGAAAATATGCATGTGGAGGTAGTAAACAAGATCATCAGGTCCACAATCAAAATGCAGCTAACTAAAGCTAAAATAAATTGGGATGATGAACTTCCACTTTCACTATAGGCTAACATAACAATGCACAAATCTGCAACCGGGCACTCTCCATTTTCCCTGGCATGTGGTTTGGAAGCAATAATCCTGATCGAACTAGAAGTCCCTTCCCATCGAAGATAAAACTTCAATCAGAGGCAGAATGAATAGCTCCTGCTCGAGTCGCTCGATATGGTCGATAAGAAGAGGGAAGAAGTCGAGCTAAGGACCGCCGCTCATCAGAAAAAGGTCGCACGACATTTCAACTCCAAGGTCCATAACAGTACTTTCAAAGTAGGAGACCTTATTCTCAAATGAGTCTATCCTGTACCAGGAACATTCAGACCAAACTGGGAAGGCCCCTACGTAATTGGCTATAAGCTAGGGGATGACACGTTCAAGCTAACAACCATTGATGGAACCCAAATTCCACATGATTGGAACATCAATTCCATCATTACTTTATCTAGAATTTTCTTATGTATTTCCTATTTCCAAAAATAAGCCATCTCGGGATACCCGAAGCATTGTAAATGGGCAGAACTTGCCCAACTTTTATTTCAATTCATTAAATTGCTTTGCTTTCTGAACCAATAAAACCGTGTTCACATAAGTAACCTGCCGAGTCGACAGGGTCAAATTGACTAAAAGCCATCCGATCGCTACTTGAGATAGTGGAACCATGCACAAGTACGCCTTACCTACCCGTCGAGTCGACAGAAGCAAATCGAGTCAAACCGCTGATCGAGGGAACTCGATCCCGGCTTTCTAAGAACCGGTGTTGCTCCATCGAAAATGGGAAGGTCTGAATCAAAACCGCGCATTTCATAAGCCTCGCACCTCCTCTTGGATTGTGAAATCACGACCAAGCGAACACAATTACCTACGCATCACATCTTGTAAACATCACATCGCTTCTTGGTTCGTAAAACTGCGACCATGCAAGCCTCGATCCCACTGTGCGCATTTTGAAAGCCGCACACCACTACTTGGATCAACAAAATTGCATCCAAAGACGAGGAACTCTCATATTACAAAAGCCATATACCACCTCTGAAGCTAAGGAAATAGCACTCTAAGGAGAGACATGTGTGCATAATAGCCTGAACGTCAGCATTATGACAGAATCACTTAACAGAATTCCCAACAATTGGTGTTGCTGCGGCATCACCAATCACCTAGTTCCCAAAGATAAGAGTTGCAGTATAAATCCAACTGGGGGCATCCGAAAGACCACAAGGGGCACCCAGTCTCGTATCTAGTGCTTGGAGCAAACAGTCTCATGAACTAGGGGGCACACACCGGTACTCAACTAAAATAGCAAATACCTCACAGTTCTGTTATTCCAAACAAAGAATTTTGGTAGTAATTACGAGAATAAATAAAACAGTGCATGGAATGTAGATAAATAGACAGGTGAAGTTACAATCAAAATTTCAATAGTTTTATTACTTATAGTATTTTTCATATACAACAACAAACAACGGGGGCCGTACCCACACAATATCGGCCAAGGATAGGAAAATACAAACACCACAGTTGCAACAACAAGAAAAAATGCTAAGTGCAGACTTTGCACTTATACAAAAAGCAACTAAACAAGCAAAAGCTTCTCCCTTCTCGTAGTGATCTCGCTTTCTGAAACATTGCCACTGGAAAATCCTCCTTTGCCCTTGTACTTGCGGGATTTTTGAGAGCTCTTCGACGACCTCTTTCGCTTTTCAGCCTTCTCCTTCTTCACTGCTACCATCTACTGCTCGGTCATCATTTGCTTGGCCTCTACTTTGTATGTTTGGCTAGTTTGGTCTACCTGCTCCTGTTTGTCAGTAGCTGCCAGACCCTCCTCTTGAGATAAAAATGGGTCATTCAAACCATGCAGCACTGCAATTTGCTCGGAGTGCGAACCGAGCTGCGAGCCGGATGCAGAGACAACGGTTAATGCGGTCAGAGTGGCAGTAGATCCAACATCGTAAGGAAGAATTAACTTGGTAGGAGGAGAGGGTTGATCTATAATATTAGAATAAAGGGTGGTTATCTTGGCAATTTCATCCGGCGTAAATTGGAAGTCTTCAAGCACGAGAGAGATAACAAAATTACCTGCTGTGGGGGTATGTTCATGCACCACAACTTCGAAGCCTTCACCATTGCCATCCTTCGATGGCTGCATAACCACGGGAGAAGTAGAAATGATCCCCTGATTAGCACGAAGATGTGAAGATGGCTCACCAGGGCTGAAGGAAAAAGCCCGGTTATAGCTGTAGTGGCAACTGCGACATTAATAGCTTCTCATTCCATATCTAGTCTTAAGATTTCCTGGCCCTCCCCTAAAGCTCAGCAGGACTCTTCGTTTAGATCTACCTGAACCAACTCCTCTTCGGTATAACTGCCACCCATGCCTTGAAATCAAGCAAGAATTCTTCCCAAACTACAACAAGCATACGTGGGGACAACAGACCCAAGTTAATAAGTCTCTCCTGATGCAGCATGGAGTTGACATAGAAGCCTAAAACAGTAACAACCAAGTCTTCCATTTTCTTTGCGAAGGTATCTTGAAGCTCTTAAAATCCGGCATCCGTGCTAGCCTTCTCTACCACTAGCTATTTCTTCTCAGCATCCAAATTCGAAACTTGTTCACGAAGAAAGGCAATTTCTAGAGCTTGCTCGGTGATGTTTTTCTTCTGCATCTCAACATCGTCTCGCTTATCCACAACTTTAATTTTAAAGCCTCCTCATCAGTATGGCACTTCTTTATTTCATCTCTAAGTATGAGTGTGGCTCGGTCAGTGGATTCTTTCAGCTCCTTAAGCAAAGAAGCACTTTTGTTCTCCCTCTTGAGGGCATCATCTCTGTCTTTCTTCAGCCTCTTAATCTCCGCATCACAATCTGCAAGTTGCTTCTCGTACTCATCTTTTTTGAACTCGAACGAGAGAATTTCTTGTTGGTTGTTCTGATTAACAGTGGATAGCTGCATGCATAACTTTTCCCACTCCTTGACTTATTCCAAACCTCTCTGAATTGCTTGGAGATGGGGTGAATAAGATTCAGCACGAACTAACTTCAAATTGGGCTTATCAAAAACAACCCCCCTTAAGAACAAACTAGGAAATGTAGCTTGCAAATGTGGGGGACCAGTGGAAAGAATGTAAGGCACATGCCTAGAAATCTGGGGAGAGATGGTCATTAAAGTATAAGTGGAGGAGGTCACGACACCGAAAGCAGGGATGTTTATCCCAGTGGAAGTAGGAGGCTATGAAGCGGATTCTCGCTCTCGGTTAACTTTCGGCCTCTTTGACGGATCTCCCTGCATAGTCGGGCTCTTTTATTCTCGTAGCTACTTCACCTATCACGGCCTTGATCTTTCTCGGCACAGCAATGCTCTTCTGCCTCCCTATCTCCTCCTGTTCCTCTCTTCATTAGTCTTTTGGGGAGCATGGTACCTTAAAGAGTGTCTCTACGAATGATGAGACTCCAAACTCGATCAAGATCTTTGTAAAAACCATGAGATATGATTCCTATAGCAAGCGATAAAATGGCTTTAGGAAGGAAGCGTTTGATGAACTAAAACATCCTAAAAATAGTAATAATATAAAGTGTGTGATCCTAGTGAAGTGTGTGTTGTAGTTTAATGACTCCAGCAAAATGCACAAACCAGTTCGATCGTCGACTAATATCAGGACATTGATTCCTACAGGGATGATCTAAGTAGTCTGGAGAGGTAACGTTTCCGAAGTGGAATCATCCATCAAGTCAGCCATATTCACAAAAAAGTCATTCGTATCTCCCAAATCAACGTCAGCACCTTCCGATAAAGAGCTGGGTGTAGGCTCATTCTTACAAGAAGCTCCTTCAATAGGCTCTTTCAAAGGAGGTGAGAGTGCATGTCCAAGGCTCAATTCCGAGGCATTGTCACCTAAGTTGACATCACCCTCATCAGTGTTCCAATCTATTTCTTCCTCATTTAGAGGATGCTCCTCACTTATTTCTCCTTCCTCCTTCCTTTCAATAAATGAAGCCTTGCCTTTCCATTGAGTAAACCCTTCTTCTTTCTCTTCTGGGATCGATGACATTTTGAGTGGACTATCGATCTGAACTTGGATATGGAACTCCTCAGGGGTCTTCTCTGCCACATCGGGTGGGCACTTTCCTCTTCATTATCATCATCATCTTCACCAGATTCATCGGTAGAGGAAACATAACAGGTTCGGGCTCTAGAGCGAGAAGAAGCGCTGGCGAATCCAACAGACCTCCTAGGGTGTAAAAGCCTACATCGGCGAAGGTTCTCATCTATGAGAAAGAACCTAATTATGCGCTCTTAAAGCATCAACCGCTTTCAAGGTGCTAAGAAAAATGCCGAGTGCCGGGTCCTTGTTAATCTTTAGAAGAACTGTAAGGAATATATGATCGTTCAAAAAACTTATAGCAGTTAAAGGAAATTCTAAGCATGGTGAAAGAGACTTACCCCTCGTAGTCCATAAACGGGTGAATCCTTCTAGACATTACTGAATAATAATTGATTCTTGAATGAAGGAACTTTGCTGGGAAGGTCTAGTATAAGTTTTCGGCTATGCTACGCCTTAATATAAACAAGTGATGGATTAGTCTCTCTCTTATTGAACAATAGAAGGTACTACAGCTCAGCAAAGCTCGGAGCATGATTAAGCGTCCGCATGAACATAACATATAAGCACGTTAGCATGGCATACCCATTTGGAAGAATCTGGAATATGGCCAACCCTATGTTCTGAAATGTTGTCATTAAGAAATAATTGAACGGGGGCACTGCACCGTACATGCACATGTATCGGTGGCAGGCCACGTATCTAGAAGGTGGCCTATGAGCAAATTATCCTCTCGATGGCAGAAGCATGTCATCCTTTAGGATACCATATTACGAGCAAATGCTTTGCAACATCCTGTGTGCAAGGATTAAAGGAGCTTTCTCTAGAGGATCAAGCAAGACTCTGAAGTTAGTAGGAGTGCTATTGACGACGAGACCAACTGGAACCAAATAAACATATTGACCTGAAGTTATGGAAGCGGAGGATCTAGTTGGGATCGACGATGATTCTGCTTTAGAAATAGGTGAGTTCCCCTCAAATTATTTGCATCGAGAAGATTTGTGCATCATTCTATATAAGAAATATTGTGTTCAAAATGGTCAGGTACGTCTAATCTTTAAACTATAAACCCTTTTGTTGTGGACACTTGAAATCTGGGAAGTAATTGACGTGTACCAACCACCGATCGACTTTCAAGTATTAACTGGGAGTGTGTGTGATGTGTAAACTAAGTGAGAATGGGTCTGGTTTCTTGAATGCTATGAACAAACCATTTCGTGTAGATGGCTCAATCATACCGGAAAGAGCGATCTGTATCACCTGTTAATTTCATTTCTTCTATACTTACCCATTATTGATGAACGATCGATAACGGATCAATTGTCCAAAGCAACATGGAAAGACCTTTCTATTCCAGGTACACCAACTGTGCAATGACAGGACTAATCCAAAGTGAGAAAATATAGATTGGTAGGTTCGAATCAAGTAAAGAATTCTTTGCATAAGTCGATTTCAGTTCTATGGAAGGTGATAACAACATGAGGTGCACACAAGACGCCACCCTAAGCTATTATCACTTCCCACAAAAACCAAAATCAATCCACAAGATGCTATGCCGAGATCGACTGTGTAACTCGGTTCAAGTTAATTCTGACTCTGTGTACTAAGATAGCAAAACAAGTCGAGCACCGGGGCAAAACCCTAGCTTAGTTCCATGAAAAATTCAAGACTCAATTTGCTATCTTCTTCCACAATGTCACAATTAACTGTAATCTTCCACTGTATCCATCACTAACGCAGCTTCATCACCAAATCCTAATGTAGTAATACGCTAAAATGCACATCACCAACCTTCAGAATTGAGAAAGATGATTTGGACTCTGGTTCAAGACAACCCAAACAAGGGTAGTGGGTGGATCAGATCAGTAGTCTTCACAAAGTTAGGGTTTTTGATGGCGGTTCCTTTCTCCAATCATCGACAACGGCTTCAGGAGGCGGCGGCTGATGGCGTTGGTGATGGAGATCGATGGCGGTAGCTCCTTAATGGATGGAATACTTGGATCGGCTAGGTAGGGTTGGAGAGGTCGGATCGGCTGGAGAAGTGTGGGATCAGATCGAATGGAAATGAATCGAAGTGAGTGGTCGGCTTGTATATATAAAAAAACAACAAAACAGAAGGTTGAAATTTTTTTCAAGTACTTGGATCAGTACCGGCCCGATCCACTTGGATCGGTACCGACCCAAATTTGCTCCTCCAAATGGTTCTAAATTTTCCCTATGCGACCTACTCGATGTTCGTATTCATTCTAGAAATTGTCAAGTCAAGATCACTCCATAATCACGAACAATGGAGATTCGTACTAAGGACTGAACAGTTAGCTAGTACTTCATAAATGGCTTTTCAAGATGGCCAGATACGACCAATGAAACTCCTTAAAACAGAAACCCAGAGATAAACAATTTCAGAGCACACCTTGTTTTCAACGAAAACATATTCTGAGGGGCAAATGTTAACCGAGTTTTAACCTAGCAGAATTCACTAGAAGTTAGAACATTCAGATTAAGCCAGAACGACTCGAAACTCAGCCGAGAGGCCCAAAAGAACTAGACAAAAGCTCCTAAGATGTTCTAGTAAAAACTAAGTCAACATTTCGGATCGGCACTGATCCGATCCAATTGGATCAGTACCGATCCAAATTATTGATTTAGGGTAACTCTAGATCTTTTGCATCACACTCCTATGTCACTATTAAGCTCACCCAACAAATTTGGTAGCATTCCAAGCAACCTTGTTCTAGAAGTAAAGGTTCATCAAATTCAGAGTACATTTCAATATAACCGATAGGCGAGTCATCATTAAAACAAGTCAACAAGCTATGAAACTACATGGAGAGCATCATTTCAAGACAAGGAAGACAACCAAGTAGTCAAAGCATGAAAAATGTTTAACTATTTGGATCGGATCGACACCAACCTAAATTCTTTGCTCCGATGATTCCTCTATGTAATGAATGCATGCTTTTGGCAGAGTGGCTCTAGCCAGGTGCTCTCCAACCCCTATAAATACCATCCTATCTGAAACATAAAGGGGATATTTTGGATCGAGTGCTGCAACTTTGTCATTTTTATTCTTCACTCTTCTTCTCCCACATAACAGCTATTAAGGGGTAACCGAGATCCTTCTGGTTGTCTCTAACAATGATGGCTTGATCTAACTTAGGAAATTCAACCATATTGTAATCCAAATCAATCTTATAACATCAATCAGTTAATAAAAGCTATAAAGCCGACATAGGCTTCGTTAACAGCCGAACCACTAAAAAAAATCTCTTGTCCCTTTATTATTTGGGCTCTTTTTTTATTCATTTTCTATATTGTTTGCTCTGAGAAACAGGGCTGGTGTTTCACACTCAATACAGGGTGTTGATCCATTTTTTGGGTTAACAAAGATTATACAGAAGACATAAATATTTTTGCATAAAGCATTGATTCAGTATGAAACCCATATTTTTTATTCTAATAAGATGTAGAAATGAAATTTAATTTCTTATCTACAACATAAACATTTCGCAGGTAAACCCACTCACCTTGTATGGTCTTTTGTAGAAATTCATGTTCTTTGCCTAATTGTTGATTCTGCTCCATCTTCCTTTAATTTGAATCTTCCGCTCTTTGATTGTCACTTCTCCCTTTCTCTCTTTAATTTGATTTTATTTTGCTTTATTTTTATTCTAGAATTTTAGAAGAGAAAGAAAGTGTTGTTTGGTTTTGAGAAGTTTCTAAGGAGGAGGAGAAAGAAAAGCATGTACAGATTTTGGGAGGTAGCAGCTAAGGTTTAGAATAAGGAGGAGTGAGTGTTAGGGAATTATTTATAGTTGGAAACTAGGGTAATTAGTTCAAAACCTGAAATTAGTAATTATAGAAATGCTATTGGGTATAGTTTTCATTAATTTTGACCCATTTTATCAAATTTAATAGGTTATATATGTTTCTAACTGTAAACGATATTCAGAACACAATAAAAAAAGGTCCCATACCCTAATTCCAAAATTTATGAAACTTGACTATTTTATCCTTTTATGTAAAATTACGATTTTACCCTTATTATTTTAATTTATTACTTAAAATTTCTAGGGTGTTACATAGGCTCACTGTCTCTGCGATTTGAGCCGTTCATATTGAATTTCAGTATGAACCAAATAGAAGTGAACCTAGTTTAGCTCCTTAGTATGTTGTGGTAGTTGAAAGTTCACTAAAGGATCAAGTTATGGTGCTCACCATGAAAGGGAACACATCATCTTCAAAAGATTCAAAGAAAATAAAGCAAGTGGTTAAAAAGGGTGCCTTAGATGACAAAGGAGAATGTCACCGTATTTATAAGAAGGAGCACCAGAAAAGGGATTGCCCAAACTGTCTCAAGTTGTTGAAAGAGTAGAAGAAATCAGATTCCTTAGCTCCTAAAGATTTGTGTATAATTTAAAATTGTTTTTCAATCAACAAAAAATCTTGGATTTTAGATGTTGGAACTAGGACTCATATCTATAGTTCGTTACAAAGGCTTTGGAGAAAACGACATTTGGAAAAAGGGGAGATAGGCCTTCAAGTTGCTGATGAATCTATAGTAGATGCAACTGCAGTTAGAGATTTGAATTTATGTTTGCCTAGTAGACATGTTATGTAGCATCCAAAAAAATTTTAATAAATAAATTAAAATATTAATAACGGCAAAAGGTAATTTTTCATTAACGGGTAAAATATAAATTTTTATAAACATTGGAATTAAGCCATAGGACCTATTTTATTGCGTTAAAAATGTCATTTACACTTGAGAAAAATATTTATCATGTTAAATTTGGTAAAACGGGCCGAAAATAATGGAAAATATGACTAGTGGCACTTTCGTAAATGCAATACCACATGGCATTTAGACGTTATGTTATTAACAAGGGCAAAATAGTAATTTTACAAACATTGGAATTAGACAATGGTACTTCTGCATTACATAGAGCTCGTTTTTCTAGTAAGAATGATATATTAGTTTGTTTGGATCAGAGTTCATATGAAGGAGATATATGGGTTTTAAGAAGTGGGTTTTGAATTGTTTAAACGGGCCTAAGCCAGTTAGATTGAAGAGACAATTCGGGCAGTTTTAAGATGAAGGCTAAAGAATTTTGAATTTCAGTTTATCATTTTCATGCACGTTTCGGTACCTCTTCTCCTCTATCATCCTCTTCTCTGTTAATCACCATTCTCTCTCAAATCTAACCTAAACCCTAAGTAATTATACATCAAATTGACGAGCGCAAAAGGGGCTACAATAAGATACCCATTGTTGGTGGAATCAAGGAAGTTTGTGGAATTGTGTTTCTAGCCATTGAGGTATTGGAGAGCAAATGCGGTGAGTTCTAGGGCTTGGTGGCATAGATTGGTGAGTGGGAATCATTATTGGGTTTATAGTGTTCACATGAAAGTAATATCCATTACTTGATTGCTAATTTAGTCTATTAAATGTTGAATTTGAATAAACTGGATTAGGTAATGAAAACTGATGTAATCATGGGATTAGAGAGTGCTAATTATAATTTGATTAGGATTAAATTTGTATTAGAAAAGAAGATTAGAATTAGATGATTAATATATGATAATTAAAGTTAGATTATGGGTATATGGCTTGTATGGGATATATGAATGGCTAGGACAATAATAAACGATGTTTAGAAAGTGTAGAAACACACCAAAATAGTAATCATCGAAGTGGAATCGAGTAGGGAAGAAGAAGCAATTAGAGATAATCTATTTCTGAAATTAAATACGGCAAACGATCCACCACTGGCCTCCACCGGTCCACCTGTGGGCATTTTATTTGCCTGCTTAGACTTGGACCAGGACTGGAGCAATTTTACTCCAGCCAAGCCTATACAAAATAGTTATTAATACTTAGTTGGGTTTTTAATGATTTTTGGGAGTATTTAACGTGTAGATATGTACTCCATTGACTGTGCATTTTGATGAGTGGATTAAGCGTGTACAGGAGTCAAATTATGTTTACCAATCCATTACGTATACGTATGTTAGACTACGTTTACCTGACTCGCACTTTTACTTACGTTTACGAGAATAGTCTACTTTAACTAAATCCTGGGATTAGGCTCCGTTTAACTAACTCTTATGTTTATCGTTGGTTTATTACCTAACTCTCTCATTTATCATTCGGTTAGTCTATGTTTAACTAAATCGGTTCCGTTTCCTTTATTGTGTGTAGATGAACTAATCTATGTTTAAATAACTCTTGTATACGTTAAATGTTAACAAGGATATAATAATGGTCATCATACTTTGTTTTTTATGATGGACTAATTTTGTAGGTGCAGGTGAGACAGATTAAGGTAAGTATGTATTAGAATTCATATGATGTTTATGAAATCATGTTAGTAGTATATACTTGGTAATATTTTTACTCACCAGGCATGTGTCTGACCCCCTTCTTATAAACTATAGATAAATGAAGTAAACATGATGGTGTGCTATTTGAAGACGAAGACTATGGACATGTTTATATATGTTGTCTATTGTTTATATATATTCTATATATAGTGTGACCTTGTGTGTATGTATAAAGACTACATGTATCTTATAATGTATTTAAATAGAATTTGTTTATTTTATCTATATTCTATTTTGATCCATTCCGCTACAAGTTCTGAAAGTTTTGGTTAGTTAGTTTATATAGCCCTTTATACTATTGAAATTGTTTAAATGATTCAGCTTTTCATTTTACGGTGATTTTATAGCCACGAAAAGTCTGGTTGTTACGATAAATATGGATTTTGGGTTCAACTCAGTAAACCCTAAATTTCAACTATAAATAAACACTTACCCTCGTTTCTGCTAACTCCAAACCCTAGACACAATTTTGTACATACATATTGTCTTCATATTTCTCGAGTACTTCATAAAAACAAAACAACATATCTTCTATCTTCTATCTTCAAAAATTCACAAATAAAAATAAAAATAGAACAAGAGAAGAAATCAAATTAAAAGAAAAGAGGCAAAAACTACTAATTAACCACTAGGGAGAGTAGTAGATTCAAGTCAAGAAAAAGGTTTCTACAAATAAGGTGATTGGATTCTATTTAAGAAATGCACATTAGAAGTAAGTAATTGATTTCCAATTATATACCTTCTTAGCAATATAAACATGATTTATTTTCTTGAATCTACATATTTCTTCAAAATTTATGAATTGAAATGATTTGGGAAACCATAGGAAATGATAGATCTAATCTTTGAATTGATAAATGAAAAGGAAGTGGATTAAAACTACCTCTAACCATATTGACCTAAATTTGTATAACATGTTTGGTTTGATTTTAATAAATAAGAAATAATTTGAATTGAAACTACCCTTAACCGTATAGATATGATTTATATAATGAATTTGAAATAATTTATGGATAGAAAGTAATGGATGAACATATCCATTAGAATTTATTTAGAATTGATTCAATTTACATTGAAATACATGTAATAATTGATTTTAGTGTACGTATATGATTCCTCAAAAATACATATATAAGTGATTGGAAAATTATATACAAATATTGGATTAAATCACTTAAAGTGGGATATGATGAAATGACCCTCCTATTTCCACCCTAATTTCATAAGGATTTTTTTTTAGAGATGATATATAGATATATCATTCATTACAAATATAGTTTCCCAGGGTCATTTTCTTTATCCAATAAACAAAATATATCCAGGATCTTTCACAATATAAAAATATTGTTTTAAATCTAAATCATTCCTAACATACATATATGAAGATATCTATGTTATATTCTACTAGAATCAGAGCATGATAATATGTAAGTAGAAATCCTTTTAAATCTATTAAAATGTGATAATTCCCTTTTAAAAGATTAATTATTGTATCCTGATTTTTGACCATAGAATCCACTGGAAACATGTACTTTTGTCTGTTATTATAATTAAGGAATGATCAAGTAATAATCAGTGGAAAGCAAGCTTTTAATATGGATGATTGTGTTAAAATCTGTATAGTATCAAACTCAGGCTAAAAGAAAGTGGATCATAAGTGAACACAAGCAACATCTAGGCGTAATGGAAACGCGCCTAACTTATACATGAGAGGTCACGAGTTCGAGTGCTATGCTGGTCGGTTCAAACCCAATTTTTGTTTTTTTTTTCTGTATGGTTTGAAATCTGATATCTACCTATATTTGCACATATATACTTAATTTCATCCTATAATCTAACATACAAAACAAAATTTCTTGCTTTATTATTTTTAAAACCCTTTCCTACAATTGTTCTAGGAATTTATGTTTATATTTTTGCCCAAATATCAACATGTACACAGATATACATGTACATGTCAATATCTTTGCTCATTTTCCAGATAACTGGGTTCAAATGGTTCCTTGCTTCATTAATTTGAAGTGAACAATTTGCCTGACCTATGGTCTAACCATGTGGTTAATCTGACCATTCTTTTATTTGCATTTTACAAACCAGAATCTACCTAAACTTCAGAGTATATGGAGTGTTGCCAGGTTTTGTTTGTTCAAACCAGTTTACATTGCTTATCTGTCTTAAACTTTTAAAGATGATTGTGGTGAAACAATTGCTAAATATACTAAGCTTTTGAAATGCATTTTTATTTTCAAAATACAATCTACCATGATCAACCAATACATCATTTATTTGAAGCTGGTTAACTCATGTATCCTGTATCTGCTACACACTAGTTCAAAGCAATGGAGATACCATTCATTGCATTCTGTCTGAAGCCTTTAAAAACATTTTACTTTTCTCAATACGATTCAGAAATGAATTCAAACTTATTTACAAAGCATTTCAGTAAAAAGGAAACTAAAATCCTTATAAGTTTACTTCTAGCTAAATCCAGATTTTATTCTAAAACTCAGTGCTCTGTTATGTCTCAAGATTAACTAATACATAATATAAATTATGCAAAACAGTAGCTCACCTACATATGCATATTTCTTTTCCAAGCATCCATATCAATACTTAAAATCATTTCCTTGTTCCCCACTCAGATATTTCTTTTAGATTTTAATCCTTAGTGCATAACAATATATTTAATCATGATACAACTAGTCCATCTAACCATAATAGAATTCATTACATGACTGGAAATCTTAGAAACATAAAAAATTTCCTGAATACATGCAGATATAATCAATTTAAGCTCTTATTGAAACTAGCTAGCATGTTCATTCACTCCTCCATAATAGCCATAACTTCATTTTTACTTAGTGCCTGGGTTACCTGAAAGAGCATGAGTGGCTGCCTCATTTTAAAATGAGACACCCCATATGCCATGAGCAAACAAGGGTCAGATCTATGATCTGGTATGAGTAACATCAATACATTCATGATATTAAGCAATAGAGAATATAAGAGCACCAATTAGTTATTTAAGCAAATTCCTGCAATCAATTACTTTAACATAGTATAATTAAGTTGATTCAGGTATGATATATTCATTTATCATTCTTACACTTGCATACATAATCATGCAAACATAATTATCTATTTGCAATAATTGCATTCACTGGAACCATCTTGGTTCCATACCATTCAACCTAAGAAATATCCATATTCCTATTTCTTCATTTACAGGTTGTATAATTCAATTTAAATCCCTGCCTCATCTGCTATTAAGGAATCACAGGGACACATTGCAATGAACTAATTCACATCATTGCACAAAGATCTCAGGGCTTAAACAAACCATGTGCCAACTTGCATACTTCAAATATGACAAGCATTCCAGCAGCCTTCTTGGCCTTCCCTTCCCTAGTTTATTTACTAGTGTATTGTCTTAAATCCTATCATCAAATATGCTAAGTGAACATGTTACTGCAAACATGGAAACATCCATAATCTTTCCTAGCATAATTCTCCTCAGAAATAAGCAGACAGTTATTTCCTAAATGGGGTCAATATGTCTTGATCTTAGTAAAATATAAGAATATTTTCAACTGTAAAAAAAGAGGCATGGCATGTTCTTATTATATTGATCTGCAAGCCTTTATGATTGATTCAGATTCAGGATCTGGTTCAATCATAATTTTAGCTTGTGGGTTTCTTCCTTTTTTTTTTGATTTGATTAAGGGCTCAGCACTTAGAAAATTTCTATTGCACCCTTAACATTTTTCTTCTCAAGCCTCAGCACTTATACCAAGTATAATGCAGCTCCCAACATTTTTGTAAAATTTCCATGCCATAGATCTATAACAGTTGAGAGTATTCTCTATATAATTTTAAGATCCTAGACTTTAACATTTATGAGTATAAATAAAACAGTATGGTACACATCCAAAGACAAATGTCTCAACCAATCAAGGATCATCAAAATCATCCATATTAAATCATATCAGATTTAAAATAAGACATCCAAAAAGCATTGATGAAATCATATACATCAAAACCAGAAATATATAAATGGCAATATAAAAAGTGGCTGCCTCATCTCAGGTCTTAATGCCATGAACTCAGTGAGGTTACTCACCTAAATATTTCTTCTTATTAATCCAGAAAATCCTTGTATGAGTGTTTTCTCCTTCCTTCCAATATTTTTCTTCCTTTCTTATTTTTGTGCAGCTCGGGGTAAAGATAATTCTACTGGCTAAAACTGCCTATTTATATGCATTTTTCCACTAGGGTTTTGTTAAAACAGAATTCCATTTCTGTCCTGGCTAGCATCATGCATTTTTCATTCATAATACCCCGGCCATATTAACCAATTTAAAGGCTGCATTTTCTTTCTTTTACTTTTCAGAAAATGGCCACTCACCTAGTCATGTTAAAAGTGTGACTATCCTATTTTATATTTTAATTATTCCTGAGAATCCCCTTTGCTATTTTTGCCTACACAAGCATATTGACTTGTATCACATTTCATGTCATTTTAATGTTATAGTTTCACTTGCTTATATATATATATACTTTTCAGTATTTAAAAAAAATGTATATTTGTATACATATCTTATCTAGGCTTATTTAATTCCTCTTTAATTTCAGAAACATATGCACCTATATGTATACAGGTTTACAAATCCTTATAACATATATATGTATAATTTTCTTTTCTGGGTTTTAAATAAAATCTGTTTACTGATTTAAAGTAAAACTTACTTTTCTTATTTTCTAAGATGATCCATATAATTCCAGAAATCAAATATCCATGTTGCAAAATCATGTTTGTATTGCTTTGTAATTCTTGTTTTAAATCCAAGAAATCTGGAGTTCTTCCTTGTGCCATTTCAGTGTGCACGTGCACACATATACTTGCACACTATTTATTCTAGAAATTTCACCATATTTAAATCTAAATATTTCAAAAATTAAATCATTTTACAAAAATGATTTTTCACAAAATTTTGGGGTATTACATATGAACAAGTAGAAATTGCATCGAAAACGTTTCTTAAAACAAACCTTACATTCATACTTGAATCTGCAAAAAGAAGAATAAAATAAACGAACTAAATAATATTCATAGATCTAGAAAATACAGAACCAGACGTTTGAATGAATTCCCAGACATCTGAATATATAGACTTTTCAAAATAGAAAGAAAATAGTTCAAAATAGACCCGAGTACCATTACCAAACGTCCGGTATTATAGTTAAACGTCTGAGGAGAATATCTAAATATCTGAATGCTTGGAGATAATTAATTCTTAAATAATAGGGGGTTAGATGTTTAAATTGTAATTCAATCGTCGATGTTACTACAACAAGCCCATAGTGAACCTGGACCTACAGCAGGCCAAGTAGGAAGGATCCGAGAAACTTGGTCCCACTTCTTTTGTTTTTTAAGAGTGCATGTAGCTAAATAGAGATGGGCAACAAGCTAGAATCGTACCACCTTTGGAGAAGTCCTAGGCTCTCGCCTCATGAAGTTGGAACATGACACTCGACGTGGCATGCAAGATCGAGAATCACTATCGTGCTTTATTTGAATTCCAAGGACAAAATTCCTATAAGGGAGGAAGCCTGTAACTCCTTATAAATTAATAAATAATTAACCAAAGGATTAATTATGAGAATAAAGATTTAAATGATTTAGTCACGAAACTAAATCAGGAAAACATGTGAATTAAGCAAATAAATTATTTGAGGGACATTTATTTACTTATTTTCATTTAGATTAAAATAAATAAGGGTAAAACATGGTAGATGCTTGGGTGTACATTTACTTTTATGTTGTTACTTACTAGAACTAAATAAGATGATTTAAGTAGGAAAGAAGGCTATATAGGGCCGATGGCCCAACTTGTTATGGAATAATAAACATAACTAGTATCTCATCTTCTATTCATTCACTACCAAAACAAAAACAAAAGCTTTAACACTCTTTAATGGTGGTAACAACCTAGGAAAGAAAAGGAGAAGAAAGAACATTAAAGCTAAAAGAAGATAAAGACTAACAAATATCAAGTTAATTAAAGGCTTAAGTGAGTAATATATTCCATTAATCCCCATTTTCTCTTATCATTAGACATGGCCATGACTACTAGGATTTGTCCTTATGCTTTACATGATTAAAATGATTTGAAAATTTAATATGATGTTGTGAATATAATTTTAGAGATGGGTTTTGATTTGGAGAATTCTCCTATAAATAAGTAATTAGGTATTATGGAGAGTGCAAGAACTAGGGAGTTTAAGAAATTTTCTGATAAGAAAATACACACAGATGGATATATTTTTTCTACTTTGGAATTTTACAAGTAATTTCCGAATTAAAATACATTCAACCGAAAGGGGACTATGGGTACCAAAAGAAAATATAGGAGATGGTGGTGATTTAAATGAAGAAAGTATTTGAATGATGATCAAGGGATCAGATCCATAATATTTGCTAAATAAATCAAAAAAGTAATGTACTAGTTATAAAAGGACGAATTCATAATGAATTAGGTGTCAACATGTGTAAAGATGTCGTTAGATGCATAGAAGGCTGGCTTTTGATGTGTATCGAGAGGTAGTACTGAGGGTAGAGTAAACGAACCAAAAGAAGAAGGGAACTAAAGGATACTAAGTATAAAACTTAAGAAAAAGAAGCTAAGAAATTCTAAGTATGAACCTAGATAATATACCATGGTTAATAGTCGAGGGCCGAAGGCGAAAGAATATATGATGGCGGTAGAGGAGGTACAGTTAGAGGAGGTGATTTCTTAAACCTAGTAGTGAAACACTATTTGAAGACAAAATAACTAAAATATAAGCCAGGCTTCCGAAGACAAGATTGTGGGTAGTGATTACTAAGACCTATTAACTTTTAGTGTAAAGTTAATATCGAAATCTATTGACTTTCGAAGGGTAGAGTAATGCTAAGGCTTAAGATAGTCGAAACAAGTACTTAGGACATTATGAAATGGATGTTTAGCCAAGATGGTTCTGAATTTAGAAGTCCAAAGATAGTTTCTTTACTTTAAGTAGATTAATAAATAACTAAGGATAAAGTTTAATAAATGAATAGTATGGTAGAGTATTCGGTAGATGGTTTAAGGCTTGAAATGGCAACTAAGATCCGAAAGTGTAGGTATAAGTCCTAAGTGGCAATCAAAACACGAAAGAAAAGGTGTAAGGACTAAGTGGCAAACGAAACCGAAAGCGTTGGTATAAGGCCTAGAGTGGCATTATAGTTGAAAGTGTTGGAGCAAGGCCTAAGGTGGTGTAACGACCAACCTTTTTGGACAGTTCAAATCGATAATAAACTACACATGTCAGACTCAAACCATTCAAAAGGAAGGATTGTTAATGGGGTAAATAAATAAAGGAAAACAAAACACAGAATCTCGCAGCAGAACGACAAAATATAATAATCAAATAAACAGTTCATAAAGTTGTTTTACAAATAACATTTGATTACACTTTTACAATTCAAATCAGAGTTATACATACATCAGAAATAAAAAAATAATACAGCGGAACATAGAATGTAGTGGAATAATAAAAAGCAATAATATACCGAATCTTTGTCTTTGTCCTCCATAAAATAGTCGTCAATACACCGAAAATGAAATTAGACTGACCCGAGCGTAATGAAAAGACAAGACACTCAAGTCGGAACTAAAAGATCTTATGTAAGTCGTATCAAAATAAGTAAAATAGAAATATTAGTGCAATGGTTTAATAGATGTTACGGGATTTTCATCTCCTATCAAGTGTGCAATGTGAATATAATTATTTAAAGGGTTTTAAATAATTCGAAATATCAATCTTAATCATCTAATAAAAACAAATCCGAAGTTTGAATTAACTTAAGCCCTTCAAATAATTCAATTCCAAATAAAATCCAAATTCAAAAAATTATATGGGTATATGTCATTTCAACCAGTATCAAAAATCAACATTTCCAAATCAATGAAAACCGCTCGGGTTTATCATTTCGACCCATAACGATTTTCCCCTAATTTATAAGATCGTTCGGGTATGTATCATTTCAACCCATAGGGATAACAGAGATACATACATAAATAACATCCAATCATCCAAAATTTCAACAATAACATCCATCCAATCACCCAAATATCAACAACTGAACATACAACACAATCATCATTGAAATCAACCAATAACTACCAACAATTTACTAGTTATCATTAACAGGTATTTAACTGGAAATTTAAATTTCAATATTAAATTAAATGGAAATTAAATTCAATAAAAGTCAGATTTAACTAAAATGACAATTTAAAATATACTAAATAGCAACCAATCAATTTCTAATCACATCATAAATTCAATTTAACTAACATAAGAAAATCTAGTGGTTGTGAATGTTTGCTCACCTTTCATGGCTACGAAGGTGATGATAAAAATGGAGCAATATGGAGATTCCTAGCAAAGATCCAAATGTAAAGAAAATCCAACAAATCTTAGACACGAAAACGAAACAATAAACAAGTTTCAACTACTTCCAACTTCCAAACAATCCAAGATCCTAACTACGGACAAACCTGAAACTAGGTCATCTTTAAGAAAATATTTGGACCGTAATATTACTGAATCTATAAAAGTGACTAACTAGAAAGTTGTTACAAATTATTTTCTCTCCACTTTCAATAAAAAATCACTCATAAAGCTTCTGTCTTGAGGAAGTTATGGTCAAAACAAACAGAGGTGTTTTCTGAGTTGAAAATCTAAGTTCAAAAATATTTCGAAAAAAATTGAGTTCTTGGCATAGCAAATTAAGGAACTTGAAGAACTGATCTAAAAGAAAGTTGAAGCCACTGGAAAAGTAAATGGTTTGAAAAAAAGAATCACATAATTTGGTTCATTACTGAAGAAGATATGATTGATAAAATTTGGGTTATTTTCGGCCAAAACTGGACCCGAGAAAGGACTTGAAAAATGGAGTTTTTGATATAGAAATATTCGGAATGGGAAGAAGTGTTCAATAACAAAGTTGTTGCCATTGAAATTATACACGGTTCAAAAAAAAATATTTGATTTGGAGTAGTTTAACGAAATATAGAAGCCATGGAAATAAGGGGAAGAAAGAGGGGAAATAGGGAAGGGGAAAAGAAGGGAAAAAGGAGAAAGAAGAGGAGAGGGAAGGTGGAAGGAGATGGCTTTGGAGATGGTGGAGAGGGTGGCGGCTATAAGTGAGGAGGAAAGGAGTTTTGATTCGTGAGGTTTTTGGAGTTTTAGATCTAGAATTCTCTGTAGATTTTGAGTAGAAAGAAGAAGTGTGCAGAGAAAGTTTCTCAGGAGAAAAATTATGCATGTAGATGTTATCAGATAAGAACATAAGGTCGTAGGCAAAGGAATGGTCACATGACTGACTAGAGTCTCTTGGTTAACAAAGGCCCATTAGACCAAACAAACCCAATATACCTTAGCCAAATAAAACACAACTAAACACTACCAATTCATGTTAATTTTTCACAGTAATTCAAATTTTTAGAGCAATAGGAATTTGATTTTGACGAAACGAAAAGTGGAGGAAAGATCAGAATTCTATCTAGTATCATATAAAAGGAATAAAATTTTAAAATTAAAATTTGTAATTTTTCAACCAAAAGTCAATCTTTGACCAAGTTTGACCAAAATTTGAAATTTCACAAAAATTTTATTCTATTAAATTTGGTCAAATAAAACACACAACATCACAAATTCAAATATTTTTTATTTAATTTTTATTTAAATTCAAAATACTTCCATTTTAAAGTTTTTAAAAGTTATGGATCGTTACACTTTATCTTAATTAAAAGATGTAATATCAATTAATGCAATATTAATTTTTTTCCCTTATCATATTTAAAAGGCTAAATGCCATTAACTATGCATCCAATTCTCATCAAATTACATTCAAACCTATGTTATCATCCTTATTATTCAATCAACAATACCCTATGAATTATATTAACATAAGTTTACATTTTATTACATTCATTGTTTTACCGTTAACACCTTTTACCATATTAACTGCAATAATTAATTACATAAATTTTCATTGATTTCCAAATTAATTCCAAACATATTAAATAATGAGATGATAAATGAACAGTTGTTACCTTTAAGTAATTTAATCATATTTATAAGTTTATTATCTACAACAAATGTTATGACTACTAACACATCACCGATTATATTCAATTTCAATTAACAACATATAATTCCAACATTCAATTGCCTTAATTCCATTAATTACCCATTTAATATTCAAACGGACAAATTAATGAGAAGATAATTACAACCATCGTTTATAATAATAGTTCATATCTATTATCTTATCATTTACAACCAAGGGTTATAACAAAATGATTTTATATTTTATATTAACCTATTCCAATCAATTACATATAACCTCATCATTAAATGCATCATTTAATTTATTTCATTATTTACAATTATAACCAAATAACCTTACAATTATATCCATTGATTGAAATTGGATTAAAATGGTTATCAATTACATTAAATCAACATTACTATATTACATTTTAATTGTTTTATCATTATGAATCATAAATTTTAATTTCCTACAATATTAATATTTCAAAATCTTATTAAATTTAATATTTTAATTACCGAAAAATACGGGTCGTTGCACTCTCCCCCACTCAAAACTTTTCGTCCTCGAAAAGGGAAAAGGAGGAATTAAGGGATTAATATACTTGATTCAAATCATTCAATTTATAAAAAATTAACATAATTAATTATTTTAAATAAAATATACTAATTAATAAACAATCAAATCTTCATATTCAAGTTTACTAAAGTTTGAAAAATATTTTCACTTCGATAAAAAATTTCTAAGTCTAAAATTCTTGGAAATTTCGGCAGAGTCTCCTTTGTATGGAGAGGTCCGGAAAATAATAATATTATTAATAATAACCATATATATATCATATTTGAAAATAAAATATCTCAATCATGGGAAAACAATATAATATCGCTAGAAAGCCGTAATCCGAAAACGTACCTATTTGTCGGGCAAACAACGCTTATTTATGAAACCAAAAGCAGTAGCTATTACTTCCATAAACCTGTATTTCACTTATATAATCCAAAATAGGTTAATAATTATGCAAAAAGAGAAATATTTAAGTTGTTCAATTTGCAACAAAAGCAAATCACTATAAAACATATACAAATAGACAATACAACCAATATATGCAATCATAGAACCCATCATACATTCATAGCAACCAAAATTAATGGTTGTTTAGTTCAGAAACTTTTAATCATACAAGGGTGACGAATAAACTATCAAGTGTATCCTACGCTCAATAGCCTTTTGTAATTACTCTAACCATCCATACAACCTTAAACAATTAGAAGTATCCTTTCCAAACATCTCATAAGCCAAAACAGCCAAGAATTTCCACACATTATTTAAGTTTATTTAATTAGTTTCTTTTCATATCATTATTTACCTTTTTTTAATTTTTTTTAATTCATACAATGTCTTTTTCTTTCTTTCATGTACTTACATAAATTATTTCACAATATTAACTTACATTCATAAAATTTATTGTACATCGAAATTCTTATTTAGAAATAATTTCATTGAACACATCCATTACTTAAGTTCTACTTGTATGATATTCCACTACATATTCTATTAACATTTCAACTTATTAAACATTTCTGGTAAGTTATATATATATTTTAGGAATGTAATTGAATATTACAAAAGTTTTTGGTATTTGCCTTTGAAGAGAAAAGAAATATTTCAATATACCTAAAAATTCAATTAAAACATTTAACCTCATTCACTTAGTAAGAATATAAGATATATTTAAAACATCTTTATAGCATTATGCAAGAATTTTCCAAAAAGTTTAAACAATGTTAGAAGTTCATGTCAAAACATTAGGATAAGCCTTTTTTTAATAAAGTTCCTTAAATCCAATAATTTATAAGACTCATATTTTAAAATAAGTATAACCCTAGATTATTAAACTGAAACTAACAGTATACTCAAATCTTACATTAAATATCCAAATCAAAGTATAAAATTTCATATCTTCATAATTAATTTTACACACTTGTTTAAAATGAATATTCAAATCATGGAAAAACATTTATTATGGTTTAATACAAAAATTCAAATAGTGAGTAAACCTATAAATTTACTGTTAGTGCTTCGAAATCAAGTAAATATTTTAAACCATAGTTCCAAAATAGAGATTCAAATTTATTGGTCAAGTATATTACTATAAATAAAACTTCGCAAATCATTTTTTTTAATTTATATAATATCTTTAAATTATACATTCAAAGAAACTTATATAAATTTTACTTGAAATAGTCATTTGAAAACTTCATATGCAAATCAATCATCTTTAATACTTTAATACTTTACGGAAAATTTTCAACTGTAAAATTTCTTACTTCATTTATAAATACCACTTAATTTTTTTTAAATAACATCTTTATAAATATATGTAAACTATTTGAAAACAATTATTTACATCATTACTTATATTTAAGAAAAAGTTATTGAAAACCTTAAATCCATTATTAATAAATTTTATTAGTTTTAAATCTCAAAATACTTTTAAACATCATTAATAAATCGATAATCATTAACTTTAAATATGTTTTATTTAATTAATAACTTCTCACAATATTTACAACACTAATAATTTACTACTAAGCCATGTTGTACATAAATAAACAATATTTTAAACATTTTAAAGTATTTAGAAATGGAAAAAATGACCAAAATATATTTTATATAATACTTAATCAAAATACTTTTATAACTCAATGTTTTAACAGATTTACCCTCGTTCTTGTAGACTCTAGTCGTACGTTGATCAAGCGTAAGACTAGAAATCTCCAAATACTTAGTAGACCTATTTCAACACCTAGTTAAAATACTTAAAAAGATGTATGAGAAGTACCACTCAAAATCTGATGTCAAATGATGATGTTACGATAACAATGGCCCGCTGCTAATCCAGTGTTTACGCAATGGACACAAAACTTTCCAAAAGATCCTTTCACTTTCCAGATTCCAGAAAAATATCGTAGCCATTTCGTAAAGAAGGGACTATCGACACCTGCTGTAGTGGTAACTGCTGATTCAATGATTTACGCAATGGATGCACTTCCTTCCCGGAAGATCCATAAACAACAGATCCCAGGATCGAAAGTGCTTCCATTGGGTAAACTAAAGAGCCATCTACCCTGAAAAAATATCGAGGAACTCATGAGTTTAATTCCGGACAACCATATCGGTTCGAATCCATTTCTGAATTCACCCAAGTATATTGGGGTTTATCGGTCGAATCCATTCCTAGATTCCCTAAGTCCATCTAGGTCGAAGCACATCATACTATACTTCTTTGCGGAGGGTACTTCCCCATTCCTTTTACTTCAAAATAATAACATACCATATATAGTACTCTTTCAAAATCAAAACTTCAACTATCACACTTATATTAATTCCATTATATATGGGATTTCATTTTTAGATAGAGTACTTTCAAAAGTCAATAGTCTCGAATATATCAAATCATTCTTATATAAATTCTATTGTATGTAAGATTTATCTCTTCAGATCGAATACCCTCTAAAATCAATAGTCTTCCAAATCACCATATACTTAATAAAGTCCATCTTATATTAGAATCAAATTTTCCCAAAATCAATTTCGCTGTATGAAGAGCCATATGGGATTGAACATCTTTGCTTTATAAAAGGTTTTGAATTTAGAATAGTTTGTAAAATAGTTTTATATAAAATAGTTTGTATAAGAAAAATAAAAGAAAATAGTTTTGTAAAACGATTTTAAATTAATAGTTGATTTGCAAAAAAGAAAAATTCCAATTTAAACTACAAAGAACATCTAACCAACAACTTTCAATTTCAACATCAAAGCATATCAACAATATTAGAACATAAGATGTACATATGTGATCATTTCACAAAATCACATTCGATCGCTCACTTGATCACATAAGTTCACTTTCGAACTAGTATTGTTCATTCGACTTCCCTAATGCGGGCTTCGATAAGGTTTCTTGACTAGAAACCATCATTTTCCTTGCATAGCCATACACTATGATAGAGAATTTTAGAATCGAATCGAAAATCCATATCAAATATTCGCCATCAGTAATCGAATGAAAAATCCTAATATGAAATGGTGTAATTCACCTCGAACTTGTGTATTCAAATCCGAATCAAATTAATTATGCGAATAAAATAGTATAAGTACAACTTACATACTAATTCCAATTTGTTTCATCACCATTACATTTTGATTTAAATTCATTATTAATCTCATTGATTAACATAAATATCACTTCATACTTTAATATTTGTTTCACAGAATTTCCCTATTTAATATAAAACATTAATATATTCATTCTCATAACATTGCTTGTATTTCTCTTCATTTTTAAATTAAATTCAATTTCACATGTAATATTTCTCATTTAATACTACATTTATTGCAAAGTCCATTTATTTCATAAACAATTTACAAGCCGTGACTTTATTTAAAATCATTTCACTTTTAGTTCATATTCGTTTATCCAATTATTTTTCACTTACTTTTCAAATTTATTTATGCCACATTTCATAAAACTTTTTTTAAAATCTCATTTACGACTTTTCCTTAATCATAATTTCGATTTAAACATGTCAAGGCTTAAAGTTCACACTTGTATATTATTACATTACATGCCAATAATGTATACAATAATTCTATTCATTTACTAACATAGATATAACAAATTTAACCTTGTTTCACTTGCTTTCAATTTAAGGTTACCAAATTCAACTGCATAATTCAACAAAATCTCTACATTTCAACTCATATATTAATTTAGAAGTTCGACTATCCAAAATATCCATATATTCCATTTTATTTCAATAGTTGAAACTACCAATCAACAAACAACAATATTCACAACCAAACATTTCAATTTCATAACCAAATATCCTAATTATTCATTTTATTCTCTTTAATACACCATTACTAAACTAGTGTTTAGTCCATAAATTAAATCAACAATAATTAGTCGATGCTTATAAACTGACTAAATACAACAAATCAATAATAAATGATAATAACTAAATATTACCATTTCACAAATCAAACACATTACAAATAACTATAATAGTTATAAAAAATTTATTCCTTTATATATAACGTATAATATTAGGAAAAATTATTTCATTTCAAAACTTATATAAACATTTTATAACACTAACAAATAGGCACTCTCGTATATACACTCAGACAACTCATTCTAGGATATTACTACCCTATCTCTAATGAGTTAACCCCAACAGGCTAAGGTATGTCTAAACCTGGCTCTGATACCAACTGTAACGACCCACCTTTTTGGATGGTTCAAATCGATAATAAACTACACATGTCAGACTCAAACCATTCAAAAGGGAGGATTGTTAACGAGGTAAAAAAAAGGAAAATAAAACACCGAATCTCGTAGCGGAACGACAAAATATAATAATCAAATAAGTAGATCATGAAGTTGTATTACAAATAACATTTGATTACACTTTTACAATTCAAATTAGAGTTATACATACATTAGAAATAAACAAATAATGCAGCGGAACATAGAATGCAGCGGAACAATAAATAGCAATAATATACTGAATCTTCATCTTCGTCCTTCAGAAAATAGTCTTCAATACATTGAAAAGGCTCAGACTGAGTCGAGTGTAATGAAAAGACAAAGCACTCGAGTCAGAACTAAAAGATCTTATGCAAGTCAGATCAAAATAAGTAAAATAGAAATATTAGTGCAATGGTTTCATAGACGTTACAAGATTTTCATCTCCTATCAAGTGTACAGCGTGAATATAATTATTTAAAGGGTTTCAAATAATTCAAAATATCAAGCTTAACCATCTAATTAAAACAAATCCGACGTTTAAATTAACTTTGTAACGACTGGGAATTTTAACTGTTTTTATAACGTAATTAACTAAAATTTTCTTGCAATTTAAATAATAAAATTTTGAAATAAAAATTTGATATTTGAAATGCATCTATTTAATTATAGTAATTGGTAAATTTTTATTGAAATACATTAAAGTTAATTTAATTGTGAAATTTAAATTTAAAAATTTAATCAGTTTAATTGGTGAAATTTAAATATTTTCGAAAACTGAATTTTTTATATAATAAGAATGAAATTCATTTTCTGAGAAAGACGTCGTAATTCATTTTGGCAAATTCGAACTTCTATGGCTCCGTTTATCTTACTTTCGGCGTTTTAGGAGCATTTTCGGTAGCGAAAATTGAAATTTTTATAATTTGATCGTATCCATGATATCTGTGTGCCATTCTATTTGTATCGTCGTGTTGATCACCGATGTGTATTTATTTCTGTATTTTGAGGTTCGGTACGCGACGGAAACGATAAAACGGTTCCTCATACCAGTACCATAAATTGTGACTCTTTGATTCCCTTGCTTTTAAAATTTGAAACCGTACAACCTGGCCAATAATAAATTGTTTTAATTATTTACCCAAATCAGAGGGGATCGTTGCCATTCTTTTCACTTTATATTTATTCACTGGCCTTTTCATAGCTCACCTATTCGTTCACAAAACCGGGTATGTCCTTCTTCTTCTCCTCCCTGTAGCTTTCTTCTTTCCTCTTATTTTTTTTTCTTTTTTTTTCTTTCCGTTGTGCTCCTCCCTATTAATCGAAATAAACCCTGTACCGAAGCTAATGCCCCCTTTCATCATAAGCCTCACCGTGTACTTCCCGTGTCCCTCCACTGTTCCTCCGAGACCGACCCGAAGTGACTGTATTCCCCCTCTACCTTCAATCGCCTTGCCGCTAGTACCGAGGTGCCATCACCTTCAACCGCCACCGCCTATGGCCTCCCCCTTCAAATCTTCCCTTCTCACTACCTCGGCCACGTCTCATCACAGCGCACCCACCCGGCACCGTGCCTCCGCCTCCGCCCTTAAACTGCCGAACAACGCCACATCCTTCCACTCGCCCACGCCCAGAACCCCTACCAGCGCCTCACCACGACAAGCCTCCTTCCGCTCGAGCGACCAACGCATGAATCTTGCGTTGTTTAGTATGCAAGGATATTGGCCTTATATATGGAACAATATATACATATTTGCATATATAGGTTGAGTTATCTGATAGTTAACTATTTGATCCTTCACCCTTCTATGTTGTTTTCGAATCATATGGAAGCTATTGGGAATATCTGTTAGTGAACTTTATTATATATGTATACACGCCGAACACATATATATCTAGGAAGTTGGTTCACGTCCATATCTGAGATATATACAATATATATATCGCATGTTTAATATGGCGAAACATGTTGTATATATCTATTTTAGTATGGGTTTTGTCAAATTTTAGTCCTAGCTATATACAATATATATATATACACACACACATACACATATATGAAACCCACCTCGATTTGCTGCTGTTTAGGAGGTAACCGTGTATATATACTTTTGTTTAATGTAAAAGTGTTTGCAAGTGCTGTAGAACTGGGTACACATAAGCCTCATATATATTTAACAATGACATATACTATGCGTATTTTACTTTTATATTATTATATATTTGTAGTCCTTCTCGGTTAATATATATATATATATATTGTTAGTATGTATGTCGACTGAAAAAAAGGGGAAAGAAATAATACATAGTAGTGCACTGTACATATAGGTGTTGACAGTAGGACAAGTGTCATCATAGCCTAGCTATGTTTTTGTTCGGCCGAACTATATGATACTTATAGCATAAGCTGTTCCATGAAAAATATGTAATAGAAACGTAAACGCGTATTTTCCGCAAAAATCTATTTTCTGTCGCAGCTAATTGATTGTTGTGACTCATTCGTGCCGGTGTCTATTCCATCGCTCTGTTCCACGGTTGTTTTCCATCGTTCGCTAGCCTCGAAAGGTGAGCAATCACTCACGATTAATGTTCTTATGCTCATTAAATTAATTTCATAGGAAATGGCAATTTAATGTATTGTTAAAACTGAATTGCTAGCTATTAACTGTTAAATATGATAAGCTATTTTGATTACCTCTGAAAATTTGCACTGTTATATGCTAATTTATTTCGCCAGTAATTGTTATGTTTTGCTATGCTATTTATTGTTCTCACTCTGCAAGTTCCCTTAGTTTAGAAATCACTATGGGTTGAAATGATACATACCCGAACGGACTTTAGAATAGGAGAACTTCGTTATGGGTTGAAATGATAAACCCAAACAATTTTCATCTATTATTGAAATTTTGGGATTACGGGTTTAATAATATAAACCATTAAATTTAAATTATTACGGATTGAAATATCCAATATCTGTATCACTTGACCATAGGATAGAAAATTTTATACGGTCACCGTTGGTCTATTTTGAAAATGATTTCCAAATAATGAAAGTAAATATATGAGTTTGATTTTGAAATGCAATAAGTAGTCTATTTCATTTTTGAAAGGAAAATTTTATAACCATAAATGTTGATTTTGGGATATAAAATTATGAGTTTAAATAAAAAGGGTAATTTGTAAAGTTTACTTATAGTTTATATTCTAAAATATATAGAATAAGATTTTAAGTAGACAAATAACAAATTTAATTTATTTAAATTATATAAAAGTAGTTTTGTTTAGTATATACTATCTCTTATTAAAAAGGATTAATTTAATTTATATTTAAACGGATTTTCTATAACTTAAATAAATAAAGAGGTTGGAAAGGTACATTAGAATTTGACTGGTAACTTAAACTAGTTATTTCAAATAAAGATTTATTCAGAACTTAATGAATTTGGAAATGATTTATAACTTGTTTCAATAAAGGTGATTTAATGAACACCTTAAAAATATGAATAGAATTAAAATTGAATATTCGTTTTGACTTAAATTTGCATTTGAGATTTTATTTAAATATTATAAAGTAATTTTATAAATGAACACGGTGCGAAATAAACGTTTGGTTGTTAAAGAGACCGGTATCGGATATTGTCATACTCTCTGCCAATACCGAAAACCACTTTAACAACTGTGTAAGTGGTGGAGATTCCAGAATGAAGTAGGATGGTTTGGCGAATGATTCCGTATGGTATTTACGTAGCCCTGACTCCCGTGAGTCAGCTTGATGTGGCTAAAACAGGAGCCATGCCGAGCCAAGCGAGGTCATTCCTCCTATCAGACACATTTCTTCGAAACCGTATCTATTGCTTTTGTGATTTGATTTTGGTGTGCACATCTTTGATTTGGTGTGTGTCTCAAGGTGGGTGGTAGTAGCCGCTATGCGTTACCACCAGTCCGGATCCGCAAACGGTATATCTACCCTGGCATTGCCTCGCTTGCCTTGTCACATGCCCTATCGCTCCTTCTACGAGTTTGTTTTGTACCGTACCTATGTGGTGTCCTTTGTGTAAACCACTGGTTTGGTGGAGTGTATGGCATTGTATAGACTATGGGAATATATAAAATGTGTTATGTGGGATAGAGGTAACGTCTTAACGCTATTTTGATATTTTACTTTACTATTGTTGGGTGTGTTTCGACCGGCTCCATCCCATGCCCACCGAACCAGCTCTCTCCTCTACTACCGGACCAACGACTACCGGACCAACGCACTCCACCTATCACCGAGTCACCAAACCACTGTCACCGAACCACCTATCACCGAATCACCGAACCACTATCACCGAACCACCTATCACCGAATCACCGAATCACCTATCACCGAACCACCTATCACCGAATCACCTACAACCGGTCCACTCTACGCTCCAACCATCACCGAACCAACATTGCCAGGCCAGATTGCATCAGCCCAGGCCCACCAGCAGCTTTATACATCCAAGACCCATACCCCCAGCCTCACTCTATAAATAGAGGGGCAGGGGTACAACAATGACGGACAAGTTTGAGAGCTCAAGCACGGAGAGAACTTTCAAACAACTTTCATATACTTGTATCAAAGCTTTGTACTTGTAATCTGAACAAGAAAGGAGAAATAACATATAAAGTGGACGTAGGCACGTTCTGGCCGAACCACTATAAATCTGTGTGTCTTTTACAATTTAGTCCCTACTTTTTCATATTTGCATAAATCACCCAGACCACTAAAAACAACATAAAATCAACTAAATCATACGACTTGGAGGTGTTTGCCCATTTTTTGTGCAAACATTTTTGGTGCTTTCATTGAGAGTTGAAGCTCGAAGCTTCAGCTTCTTCCACTTAACATTCTTCCTAACAGCATCATTCATTGCTTGGAAAACATGCCTCCCAAGCAGAAGAAAGATGTTAACAAAGGAAAAAACGTCGCAACCAGTAGTCTTCCAGATCCAGTGGTCACAGATCAAGTAGATCGTCCCCCTCCAACAGCAGTACCAAATAAAGGTCAGGCAAATCCGACCACCCCTGCCGCAGAACAACCGGCAGTAATTACTAGGGTAGATCTAGACAGGGTTGTGGCTGAAGTGACTAACCGCTTCACATCCCAGCAGGAAGCCTTGGTGGACCATCTCATATCACGCTTAAGGGATGCTGAAGAGTCCAACCGCAACACTGAATCATGGGGTGAGTCCCAGTCTGGAGGATCTCAGAGACAACAAAGATCTTCCTTCTTCGAAGGAGCTAACGACAGAAGCGACCATGGTAGGAGCCGAGACCGAGCACAACCCGAAGTTAGGCCTGAGGAAACGCTTGGAACCGAACCCAACGGGGGAGGTACCGGGCGGAGGTCAACTGTAGCTGAGCCGGTCATACTGCCTAACCACGGAAACACCAATGAACGGGGCCGAGCTAGAGTCCAGCCCGAAGTTGGACCCGAGGAAGTGCTTAGATCAGACCCCAGCAGGGGAAGATCAAGGCAAGGGCCAACTGTAGCTGACCCTAACATGCTCCTAGAAGACCGAAGGCAGCCACTGGAAAGTATTAGGAATGATAGACGATACCATCCCTACATGTCATCTGGACGGAATCAATCCCACAGAATAGAACCGAACTCATTTCTATCTGCTCCAAATTCTGATGAAAGGATGGCACGCTTGTTCAGAGAGTGCGTCCAACGGGATCAAAGACATCGAGGGATAGGCACTAGGGTAACCAGCCCTTTCGCCCGCAATATCGAAATTGCTATCACCCCCCGAGAATGGAAAATGCCAATAATGGAACCTTACAAAGGAACCTCTGACCCCGTTGTACACTTGTAGAGATACACACAGCATATGCTCATGAGCGGGGCAACAGAGGGGGTATTGTGCAAATGCTTTCCACTATTTTTAGCAGATCTAGCTACCTCATGGTTCTGCCATCTACCCCAAGGATCTATCAGCTCATGGGAGATGTTGAAAGAAAAGTTTATCAGCCAGTTCCGCATTCATGTGGAACAACCCAAGGACGCTTATTCCTTATCCAATGTCAAACAGAAACCTGGAGAGAAGCTGCAGCAATATTTAACCCGATTCAATGCCGCAGCGGCCGCAGTCCAAGATACCGATGAGAAGCTTGTCTTAATGGCCCTCTGTAGTGGTGTGCATCCGGATACTAAATTTGCTAGAAGATTGACAAAAGAAAAACCAGCTAATTTACCCGATTTCTTCCATGAAGCCGGGAAATATATGAGGCTCGAAGACGCTATCACTGAGGAACGGTCAGGGCAACAAAGTAAGGCAGCTCACGGCTACACGCCCGCTGCAGCGATCGACGTTCGAGGAAATGATTCTAGAGACAATGCTGGGGGCAAGAAGGGAGAAAAGCGCCTATATCGGTCAGGACCGAGATTCGACACTTACACTCCTTTGAATGAAACCGTTGAAAACATCTTCCTTGCCACCCAAGACGAAGTTAAATACAAACGCCCCCCGCACAAGAAGGAATCAGATAACGCGATTAAGCCTGGAAAATTCTACCGCTTCCACGAATCCCATGGGCATGATACCAATGAATGCCATCATCTCCGGGACTTGATTGAAGAACACATCAGAAGGAAGAGACTGGAACGCTATGTAAAAGGTCAGAACAGGACTCCAGCTCTTGCCAATGAGAACCCAAGGCTACCCTCCCCAGAGGTAGGCAGAGGAAATCGCAACACTAGCGGCTCCAGTCAAGAGAAGATAATGGTCCATACCATTTCGGGAGGACCGCACATCGCCGACAGAAGTTGGGCAGAAATGGAAAGATACGGAAAGTCGCTTAGAAACAATGAAGACTGTGTTAATTCTGTTACAGAAGAACGCCACCCGAAGCGGAAAGAGAGTGATAACATCACATTCAGTAGGCGTGACCTAGAGGGAAGGCAGTACCCTCACATGGATCCCATGGTTATCTTTGCCCGGCTTGGTCCGGCCGAAGTTTTCCGAATTCTAGTAGACACTGGAAGCTCCTTAAATATCTTATTCAAACATGCATTCGACAAAATGAAACTATCAATAAAGGACGTTTCTCCCTACAATAAACCACTACACGGTTTCACTAGAGATGCGAAGATGCCCCTCGGGCAACTAGACCTCTTTGTTGAAATTGGAAGTCATGCCCGCTCCGTTGTGCGGAAACAGACATTTGTGCTGATAGAAAACCACTCGGCCTACAACGCTTTCTTAGGAAGGCCAGCCTTGTCCGACTTCCAAATTGTCCTGGCCCCATGGTGCCTAAAGATGAAATTTCCAACGGACAATGGAGTAGGGAAGGTAGAGGGAGACTAGGACGTTGCTCGAGACTGATATGTAACTGAACTTCGCAACAACCGCAGGAAGGATAAAGGGAAGAGTGTAGAGGTTGCCCTCTGCACAAAAAGTTTGGAAGCATAGCAACTAAAGAAAGCCCCTCCTCTTCGATATACCAGCGACCCTTTCAATGAATTAGACCCCAGGGACAAAGAGGAGGAGGCCACCGCCGAGCCTGCAGAGGCTATGGAATTTGTATCTGTAGAAAAGCATGACTCGAATAGACTATTGAAAATGGGGTCCCAACTAAAAGCAGAGTTGAAGGAACAACTCATTGACTTTCTCCGCCACAACTTGGATGTATTTGCATGGTCACATGCTGACATGACCGGAATCTCCCCTAACATAGCATGCCACGTACTAAACATTGATCCTACCAAGGCGCCCCTAAAACAAAGAAAGAGAAGCATGGGGGCAGAACGATCAGCAGCCCTCGATGAAGAAGTAAAGAATCTACTTGCCAATGACTTTATACGAGAAGCCATCTACCCAGAGTTGATCGCCAACCCGGTGCTGGTAAAGAAGGCTAATGGGAAGTGGTGAAGATGCATTGACTTCTCCAACTTAAATGACGCCTGCCCGAAGGACTGCTTCCCGCTTCCACGAATCGATCAACTTGTAGACAGCACAGCCGGGCACGAACTCTTATCCTTTATGGACGCATACTCAGGATATAACCAAATTCCTATGCATGCTCCCGATCAAGACCACACTAGTTTCATCACTGACCGGGGTTTGTACTGCTACAAGGTAATGCCTTTCGGACTTAAAAACGCAGGAGCCACCTACCAGCGCCTCGTCAACAAGATGTTTGCAGGGCTAATAGGACAAACTATGGAAGTGTATGTGGATGACATGCTGGTAAAGTCAAGGAAAGCCGACGATCACGTAAGCCACTTGGGCGAGATGTTTCAAGTACTTCGCCAGTATGGAATGAAACTTAATCCTCTGAAATGCTCCTTCGGAGTATCATCAGGAAAGTTCTTGGGATTCATCGTCCATGCTAGAGGGATTGAAGCAAACCCTGAACAAGTTCGAGCTCTAAAAGATATCAAAATACCTTCCACTTGAAAGGAAATGCAAAGCCTGAATGGGAAAGTGGCCGCCCTAAGCCGATTCATCTCCAAAGCAACGGACAAGTGCTTCCCCTTCTTCGAAGCTCTAAAGAAAGACAAAGGAAAGTTCGAATGGACTGACGAATGCTTAACCGCTTTCCTTAACTTAATCGAACACCTCCAGAAACCGTCGGTACTCTCGACTCCAAACGAAGGCGAAGAGTTATACCTATACCTTGCTGTATCATCTCATGCTCTAAGCGCTGCTTTGGTAAGAGAAGACAACCGCACGCAGCGGCCAATATACTTTGTAAGTAAGAGGTTTACAGGGGTAGAAGTCAGATATCCTAAACTTGAGAAGCTAGCATACTGTCTACTAATCGCATCACGAATATTGCGACACTATTTTCAATCCCATTCCATCAGAATTATGACCGATCAACCGCTGAGGCAGGTACTCCATCGTCCCGACACTTCCGGACGACTACTTAAATGGTGCATTGAACTAAGTCAATATGATATTACCTACCATCCTCGCACCGCCATCAAGGGGCAATCCATGGCCGATTTCATTGCCGAATTCACTACCAACGAAGGTAAGGAGCAATCAGAGATAGCAGAAGACATCAAGTGGAACCTCTTTGTGGATGGTGCATCAAACGAACAAGGCTCGGGGGCAGGTGTGGTAATAATCACCCCCAGGGGAAGTAAGCTGCACTATGCTATAAGGTTGGAATTCACTGCCACTAACAACGATGCAGAGTATGAAGCACTGATAGCTGGATTAGAACTTGGCTTAGAAATCGGAGCTAATTCTTTGTGTCTTCATAGCGATTCTCAACTTATTGTAAATCAAATACTAGGAGAATTCCAGGCTCGAGAAGAATGACTCATAGCATATTTAAAGAAGACCAAGTTACTTCTCGATCGATTGGACCACTATTTAGTCAAACACATCCCTCGGGAAGAGAACCAAGAGGCCGACGAATTGGTGAAGCAAGCTAGCATGAGAGACGGCGCTATTCCGGAGCAGTAGCCATCTCAAAGCAACTGATCCCAAGTTTTGAGCAAGTAAATCTGATAGCTGCAACCGAAGAAGCAACTTGGATGACTCCCCTTCGAAACTACTTACAAAGTGGCACATTGCCCAACGGGCGTAACGAAGTCAAGAAAATCTTGAGGAAAGCTTCCCGCTACACAATACAAGAGGGCACCCTCTATCGGCGCGGCTTCTCTAACCCCTTATTAAGGTGTGTCGCTGGAAGGGAAGCCAAGGAAATCTTATCCAACATTCATCAAGGAAGCTGCGGAGATCACACTGGAGGGCAGACTTTGGCAAAAAAGATACTCCGATATGGATATTTCTGGCCCACCTTAAGCAAGGACGCCTTAGATTTCGTCGGAAAATGTGACAGATGCCAGAAGTTTGCTAAGATTCCGCGGCTACCAACAACTGAGATTACTCAAATGACTAGCCCTTAGCCCTTTGCAGTATGGGGAATTGACTTGATCGGCGAACTGCCAATGGGCCGAGGCGGGGCCAAATATGCTATAGTGGCAGTCGACTACTTCACCAAATGGGTGGAGGCAGATCCCCTAAATAAAGTATCTTCAGCAAAAGTTATTAACTTCTTGATCAAAAATGTTCTATGCAGGTACGAAGTCCCATTCAAAATTATATCAGACAATGGACTCCAGTTTGACAGCGAGGAGTTCGCCAACTGGTGCCAAGAGCACGGAATTCACAAAAGCTTCTCATCCGTAGCTTATCCTCAGGCAAATGGACAAGTCGAAGTCGTCAACAAAATTCTGAAAACTCTAATAAAAAAGAAACTCGAAAAGTCAAAGGGCGCTTGGGTGGATGAACTCCCTACGACACTGTGGGCCTATCGCACATCTTTCAGAACATCAACGGGGCATACTCCTTTCTCTTTGGCATACGGATCGGAGGCTATGCTCCCAGTTGAAACCATCATGCCTTCCCACCGTAGGATCCACTATAACCTAGAAGAGAACGAAGAACTCCTTCACATGTCTTTGGATCTAATTGAGGAGAGAAGGAATGATGCAGCCCTCAAAGAAGCAGCCCACAAGCAAAAAGTGGCAGCACAATACAACTCCAAAGTCAAGCATTGTACCTTACAAGAAGGATACCTTGTCCTCAAGCGAATCTTCCCTCGCCCCGGGGCACTAGATCCAACCTGGGATGGACCATATATAATTCATAAAGATCTCCACAATGGAGCTTATATTTTGTCAACAGTGGACGGAGAGGTGTTCCAGAGGGCATGGAACATTCAACGCCTCCGTTGATAATTTTCTTAACTTGTACTGCCCATATGAAGTGAATTAACAAAGAGAATTAGTGGACGTAGGCAATTTCGTGCCGAACCACTTTAAAAAAACCTTGTCTCTTTTTTAACTTGTTCCTTTATATCTTGGCTGCTTGTTAACTTTATCCTTTTCTGTTGAACAAAACCCTGTGCAAATAGCATTTTCACTCAAGGCGCTCCACAGCGCGACTTCTCTGGACAAGACCTAACAGGTACTATACGAATCTATGCCCTCGCCAATGAGACACTTTTGCTCCGGCATCCCTCTGCTGCGGGTTAACTCATTGCTCGCGACGGCCCTCAAAGCCAACTGTAATGAGCCGATTATAAGCCACCAAGAAGGCCGACTATAGCCGAGGCACCTCATTACGGCGTTCGGCTTGCCGACAACTGTGAACCTACTTTAAGCCCCAACATAAGGTGTGGCCAGCCAGGGGTAGTTCACGGTTGACGATCGGCACCCGCGCTAGCCGGCCACAGTAAATCAAATAATACCCACGATTACGGGCCATAATGGCCCGGGTAGTTACTGTGCGCGATCTCGGCTCTGATGTGTCTTAAGTACGGCTGTGGTAAAAAAGATTAACTCCCCGTGGAGGCGTAAGATGGGTGACAAATGTCTCCAAGACCCACAGCTAGGGAAAGTGACTACAAAGCCCGTTTGCCACGAACTTAAGCACATCGAAGGCCTTCCGTGATTGGAAGTTTTACTATTTCTCATATTTCAACTTTATTTAAAAAACTATTCTCCTATCCTCTGTAACAATCCCTAAAGTACAGGACACAGAATAGGAAACATTCGCTAATGGAAGTAGGTACTCGCAACGAGACACTGGACTGCATTCCATACTCGGTCACACAAGACATTCAAAGCTGCCATCTACAAGCAAAATATAAAGGGCGGTATTTCCTTCTTTCATGTATAAACACGTGGCTATAATTTATTCACACATCACACTAAATTGCAAGACATGAAATTATGTGTTAAACAAGAACTTGACGTCAAACACAATTTAATTACAAGAATATGCATAGCTATATTTCTCATACAACATGTCAAAATAGCAAAAACATTCAAAAACGACAGAATCAGCTTAAGTTAAAAAATTACACGTCGAGAATAATGTTGTTTATTACAAGTAGCATAATTACAGCCTAAGAGTTACATTACTATTCTGAGACTAACATACACCACAATGTCAAGTTCACAAAAGGATATCTAGGTCAAATCAAGGAGCCGGTTGCGTCGGAGTTTTATCCTTGTCCTGTTGCCCACCTGTCCAGACAAAGAAAGAATTCATTAATGATAAGCAACCAAGTTAACGGAAAGACTAGAAAGGAAGACTTACCAGCATCTGCTCTTTGATCATCTTGATCATCATCCTCTACTTGCACACCTGCCTCCTCAGCTGCAAGCAATCGCATGCCTTCCTTCACCGCCACCTTCTCCTCCTTGGTAAACTGGGCAGTAACCACATCCATCCTGAAGGCCACACCACCCTCCTTATCCGCCTCAGCCTTGGCCTCCTCTAGAGCCCTGAGATAGATCCTAGCCATAACCCGAGGGTAATCATCCATCCAGGACAAGTTATCCTGCCTCCAAGTACGGAAGTACATATCCTGGAGCATCCCATCCATCATCCCCTCGTTCTCCTCAAACTCCCTCATTCGGACCTCAGAAGCCCGCAGCTTCGCAATGGCAGCATCCCTCTCTGATCGATACCGTAAATGGTCAGCCTGAAGGGACCTCCTCATTGCCTCCATCTCCTCCTTCAATATAGCTTGAGCAAGCTCCGCGGCCTCAAGTCTTCCCGATAGTTCCTCTACCCGCTCGAGGTCCGCTTGCCGAACCTCATCCACCGTGGCAATGGCCATGTCAATCCGCTCCTTACAGACGGCCTCCATCTTCCGCAACTCTGCCCTACTGGCCTCTTCCATAGTCTTCCTCAATTGTCTGGATGCGGCCTCATGCTGAGAGATTTGGATGGCTTAGTCGGTAAGTTGCTTAGCCTGGTCGGAAACCATCAACCGTAGCCGAATGTTGGCGCTTCCTATCTCTTCCCCAGCCTTGACCAGTCGGGCGTGGTGCCCCATCAATTTCCTGGTCTCCTCAGCAACCCGGTCAATATTTTACTTAGCCTCATCCCCCAGAGTTACAACCCGGGTAATAAGCAAATCAAGGTCCAGGGACTTAGCTTCGTCAAGCACCCGTACCATAGGATTGCGAGGGAGAAGATGCTCACCAGTAACCTCATCGAAGGAGATGTCATGAGATGCCGGGTCCAAGTCCGGATGACCCACAAACGGATTGCAAACTAAGCCAGGATGATCTATCGGGGTGACGGTTGGATTCTCAGACAGATGTGGGGAAGGTATCAACTCGGTGTCCTCCTCCTCACTATCATGAATAGGCTGGAGTGGGGCCGGAGGGCCAGGAAGAGATTCAAACGTAGATCGACTCCTCTTCCTCTTTTGTATATCTTCTTCAATAACTCCAAGAAGAGGACGATAGCCGACTACGTCTCCAGGACGGTTAGTAGGAGGCTTCGGCTTGGCGGAAGCTTTGAGGAGTTTGTATTGTTCAAGCCTGTGCCGAAGATCTGAGGTCTTGGCCGTTTTTCCCACTCCTGGAATAAAAATCAAGTGTCACCAGCATGCGTTGAGCCATCATTCGAGAATTAAAAAAGGAAGGAGAGAAATTCACCTTGAACTGCAGAAGTTGCCTCAGTAGAAGCACTCCCGGAAGATAAATCGATGCCGGTCCCAACCTTATCAGCTTTCTTGGACTTCTCCGTTTCCTCCAACTCTTCAAAGGCTTGGCGGAGAGCATCATCCGTCCACTCTTGGATCACACCCGCCTGCCCAGGAGGAAAAGCCCCAGTGCCATCACCGCCCTGTCCTTCGCCACGATCATCACCGTCACCTTCTCCACCGCTTCCGCTCTCCGCCTCACCTCCTCCATCCTCGCCTTTTTCCCCCTCCACTTTATCCTCCTCCTGAACATCTGGATGTGTGCTGGGAGAGGGTCCATCAGACTTCTTGAGTTTCTTCCCCCCGGCGACTGGATGCGCCGAGAAGGGTCTCCTTTTGCCGCTCTTCGCCGTGGCCCCTCCTGTGGCTTTGGCAGCCCTCTCCTCCGCCGTGTCTCTCTGCTTGACCACAGACTGATGTGGTAGGATCAGGTTGTGCCCCATAAGTGTAGTGTTCCTAATCAAGTAAGAGGCCGACCTATCCCTTCCCGTAATGGCTTCTATTTCTGCAGCCATCTGAACCAGGCGGTCATTCTCTACGACCGCAAAGCCACCTGTCGCTAGCAAGAAATAAAAACACATGAGAAGAAGCATTGCAGTCAGAACAGAAATCATAAATAAACTTCGACTTACAGCCTGAGGTGAAGCGACGGATGGAAACAGAGTCATCCTTAACAAAAAACCATTCTTTCTTAAACATGCTGAACTTCGAATATAAGTCCAGGACCGGCTTGAAAGATACGGCTGATTCAAAGCTGATGTATGGAGACCCCTTCTTATAGCCTCTCAAGTTGTACAAATATCGGATCTCCCGGTTGGAGGGAGGACGCCCGTTTCTCCTTTGGAAAATGACAAACAGGCTCACCAGAATGGCGTAGGAGTTAGGCTGAAGCTGGAATGGAGTCACCTTCAGATATGTGACAAAGCTGACTATCCAGGCATTGAGAGGCGGGATGGCACCACACGTACAGTGATACCTGCTGTAAGCAAAGTAGCCTTCAGGGGGGTCATATGGCATCACTCCTTCCCCCGGCAATAGCATGCGTGCTCTGTCAATCCCAAAGGAGCGAGAAATAACATCAAGCTGCTCGCCTTTGAGTGAGCTAGAGAAACAATCAGGAGGTGAGTTCAGAAGCTCCTGAGGACCATATCCATCTACCAATGATCTCGGGGTGGGCCCATAACGTCCCGGTCCTGACTGGACTCGGGGCACGGCGGAAGGCTCTTCTCTATCCTGGGATCTCTTCTTTTCTGATCGGGTTTCCACTTTGTGAGACATTTATCTGCAAACACAGAAAAGCACGTTGTTAAAATAAAGGATGTAAAAATGTGATGTCTGGAGTTTTACTTGGAATTCAAAACATATGCTCATTCGGTACAGAAAATTTTCGGGTTCATTCGGTATCGGTTCCATTCGGTACTCGGGATCCACGAGTCCATCCGGTTCATTCGGCAGAAAAAGGGGGGGAACTCACCTGATTCGGCTAACACGTTCGGTCCGACAATGACAAGGGTTTGATTCGGCTAACACGTTTGGTCCGGCAATGACAAGGGTTTGATTCGGCTAACACGTTTGGTCCGGCAATGGCAAGGGTGTGATTCGGCTGGTAAGGAATAATGGAAGCACAAGGCCCCTACTTATAAGCAAATATCAATGACCGGACCAGTTGGTTCGGCACTAGAGACCGATTGATAGCGTGAATGACCTAAAACAAAGCACGCCATATACAGGCATATGCCCTACTTTGGGAGGAAAATGTTGGGTGTGTTTCGACCGGCTCCATCCCATGCCCACCGAACCAGCTCTCTCCTCTACTACCGGACCAACGACTATCGGACCAACGCACTCCACCTATCACAGAGTCACTATCACCGAACCACCTATCACCGAATCACCGAACCACTATCACCGAACCACCTATCACCGAATCACCTATCACCGAACCACCTATCACCGAATCACCTACAACCGGTCCACTCTACGCTCCAACCATCACCGAACCAGGGAGTACCGAACCAACATTGCCAGGCCAGATTGCATCAGCCCAGGCCCACCAGCAGCTTTATACATCCAAGACCCCTACCCCCAGCCTCACTCTATAAATAGAGGGGTAGGGGTACAACAATGGCAGACAAGTTTGAGAGCTCAAGCACGGAGAGAACTTTCAAACAACTTTCATATACTTGTATCAAAGCTTTGTACTTGTAATCTGAACAAGAAAGGAGAAATAACATATAAAGTGGACGTAGGCACGTTCTGGTCGAACCACTATAAATCTATGTGTCTTTTACAGTTTAGTCCCTACTTTTTACATATTTGCATAAATCACCCAGACCACTAAAAACAACATAAAATCAACTAAATCATACGACTTGGAGGTGTTTGCCCATTTTTTGTGCAAACAACTATAGACATTATATATGTAGCGTATTGTACTATGTATGTAGATAGTTTATCGGATCCTTAAAGGATGGAATCCCAACAACCCTTTAAGTTATATTGCATTTACTTGACATTTCACTTGAACCTAATTTATCTGCATAAGAATGTTAATCCTGATTTGAGTGTTTTGTTTTGCTTTACGCTTGAGTCAACTTGAGTGCCACAGTCTGAGATTCATCCTTTGGAGCTGGAGTTCGTTGGAAGATCTAGCTTATCTATTTCTGCTTTCATTTCATTTTTGTTATTTCCAGTTGTATGTTCAGACTTGTCATCTACTTTGTACTAGAGACTTCTGTGTACTGGGATTTCTGATGTATTATGTTTCAGACTACGTTATTTCTGTAGTAGATTTATGGACTACTATTTATTTTATTCCGCTGTTGTTGTAAACTCTGTGTTTGTGATTCTGTGATTGATTTATTTACTGTATATCCTAAGTTATGCCAAATATATATATACATATATTAACAATCTGTTTTTTGGGGCAATTCAAGTCCGACATGTGTGGATTATTGTCGATTTGAATGGTCCGAAATAACGGGTCGTTACAGTTGGTATTAGAGCTCTAGTTTTGGCAAACTTAGCATATGGAGTAAAACTCATTAGAGATAGAGTGGCTATACCCTAGAATGAGTTGAATCGATTACTGAGTCATATCCGTTCGTGCTTGAAATTCTAAGTTGGAATTCTCCTTAATTAGGATTTCTTTTGAAATTTTATCTGTATCCTTGTTCTGAAATCAAAATTCTTGTTTCCCCAGATGAGTAGCCGTAGGAATGTTCATGGTAGGGGTCGTGGCAATGCTCCTATATCCCAGTTGCCCCTGCACCACCTGTTGTTGCTCCTGTTGTCGCACCTGTTCAACCTGTTAGATTTACTTAGCTTTGCAACGAGTATTCTCTGCTTGGATGTACTAAGTTCACTGGAGCAGAAAGTATTATCAAGGCCCAGCAATGGCTGAAGAGTCTTGAGCGGATTTTCACCGGCCTGGAGATTACTGATGCTCAAATGCATCATTTGGCTACCTGGCAGTTACAAGAGTCCGCCTAGGATTGGTGGGAATCTGTTAGCACTCCGACCGTTGAGGCTAATATCATGTGGCTGTAGTTCAAGTGAGATCCTTAGTTGTCTTTCCTAGCTTATCTCCGTCGAATCTATTTTCTTGAAATTTATCTCCTTTATCTTGTTTTATCTTGTATCCCTTCTTTCCAGGGATGCTTTTATGGCGAAATGGATGCCCGAAGCCAGGAAATCCCAGTTGTATAGGGCATTCATGGACCTTGAGTAGGGAGACATGAGTTTTGCTGAGTATGAGAGAAAGTTTAATGAGCTTTCCAAGTTTGGCCCGGTTTAATTGACACTCAACTCAAGAAGAATGAGAAGTTTATTCATGGTACTCTCCTAGAGTATTATGACCGCTTGATTAGTCATGTGCATGGTACCTTCACTTTTTTGATTGATATGGCCACCAGATTCGAGAACCCTACTTCCAAGGGTAAGCAGGCTGTTTCAGCATCTTAGGGTAATTCTAGTGCTCCTAAGAAAAGGAAGCCCAGCTTCCAGCTGCAGAAGAAGAAGTGGCAGGATACTCATGGTATTGGATATGCTCCTCAGAAGCGATCTCTTGACCTATCTTCCATCACTTGCTTTAAGTGCGACCAGCAGGGTCACTATGCCAACAGCTGTCCATCTTCTACCGGTGCCACTATGCCTCCACCTCAGGTCACCAGGAACAACCTCTACCACGTCTGTTTGCACCCTAGCCATTTTAAGGACGATTTTACCTTGCGTCAGAGAGGCAAGACATCTGGAGTCTTTGCCATGACTTCTTCCACTCCTCCTCCTCCAGCCAGTGATAACCAAGGTACCCTGCAAAGTTCTTTTTCTTTGCATGACTATCATGTTCGTGTTTTATTTGACACTGGTGCATCCCATAGTTTTATATCTGTTGACCTCTGTAATAAATTCGAACACATTTTCCAACCTCAATTGGTGACTTCGTCATTAAGTGTGATTAATCCCATCGGTGGTCCCACCAATCTTAGTATGATTTGTAAAGAAGTGAAACTCCTTTGCAAGAAGCGTCGATTCACCGGAGATTTCTATGTTTTGGGTTTCGATGCATTTGACATTTTATTGGGAGGTGATTGGTTAAAGCATTATGATGCGGTCATTTCTTGTAAGGCCCGAACCGTTTCTCTAGTAGACGACCAGGGCAATTCTCTTGTAATTGAATGTCGAATGCCTCAGGATGTTACGGCCAGCTTGATCTTTTCTCTTGATGCTCAGGCTAGTGATCTGGACTCCACCCCTATTGTTAAGAACTTCCCTGATGTATTTGGTGAAGTCACTTCTCTTCCTCCTAAGCGGGAAATTGAATTCCGCATTGATCTTATTCCAGGTGCTCGACCTATTGTCCTCCCTCCCAGACAGATGGCACCCAAAGAGAAAGTCGAGTTAAAGAAGGAGATTGAGGATTTGTTCTCTAAGGGTTTGATTAGGCAAAGTTTTTCTAAATGGGGCGCTGCTGTAGTCTTTGTCACTAAATCTGATGGTTCTTTAAGAATGTGTGTTGATTATCGGGAGCTGAACAAGCTTACTCTCAAGAACCGATATCCGATGCCTCGCATCAATGATATGTCCAATCGGCTCTACGGGGCTAAAGTATTCTCTCAACTTGATCTTGCCACCGGTTTCCACCAGCTTCGTGTTGCTGAGGAAAGCATTCCCAAGACTGCTTTCCGAATAGAAAATGGCTTCTATGAATGGTTAGTCATGCCTTTTGGATTAACCAATGCCCTTGCTTTCTTCGTTGATCTTATGAATCGTGTTTTCCGCGATGTTCTCAATAAGTTTGTTCTGGTTTTTGTTGATGATACCCTCGTATTTTCTAAGTCACAGAAGGAGCATAGGGAACATTTGGAACATGTTCTCAAAACTCTTAGGAGTCATCATTTGAAAGCCAAATTTTCTAAATGCCATTTCTGGAGAGATGAAGTCTGATTCCTAGGGCACATCATTTCAGAGAATGGAGTCTCGGTTGACCCGGTTAAAGTCGCCGCGATTAATGTAAGTCAATCCACCTTTCTCTTTTGAATTTCTTCATCTTATCTATCTTTGAACTGATCCCTTTATCTGTTTCCAGGATTGGGAGACACCTAAGCCCTGGCTGATATCCGTAGTTTTTTGGGCCTTGCTGGTTATTATCGGAGATTTATTGAGAATTTTTCCCATATAGCTGCACCTCTCACTGCTTTGACTCGTAAGAATGCCATGTTTAACTGGAACGAGAAGTGTGGGGCTGCATTTAATAAGTTGAAGCAAAAGCTTACCTCTGCTCCTATCCATACCGTTTCGAATAGGGAAGAGGGATTATCGGTTTATACCGATGCTAGTAAGGAAGGTTTGGGTGCTGTGTTGATGCAAGATGGGAAGGTCATAGCTTATGCTAGCCGTCAGTTGAAGCCCCATGAAGCTAACTATGCCACCCATGATTTAGAGTTGCTTGCTGTTATGTTTGCTTTGAAGTTGTGGAGGCACCACCTTCCGGGAACCAAGTTTGAGCTTTTCACCGATCACCAATCTCTTAAGCATATCTTCAACTAGAAGGATTTGAACCAGAGGCAAGTTCGATGGCTTGAGTTCTTAGCATCTTATGATCTTGACATCAACTATACCCCTGGGAAAGCCAATGTGGTGGCCGACGCTTTGTGTCGGAAGAAGGCCTTGATGTATCAGATTGTTGTCATCCCATTGCTTATGGATCGTATTGCAGCTAAGCAGGATGAGGATGTGATGCTTAAGCTTATGTAGGAGAACATTCGGAGTAGGGAAGGTGATGATTAGAAGGAGTTAGGAGCACAGATTAATCGGAAAGGATTTTTGAGGATTAATGGCAGGATTTGGGTTCCGAATGTTGATGGTTTGAGGCAGGAAGTTATTAGAGAGAATCATCAGTCTAGACTCTCCATCCATCCAGGTATTATAAAGATGTTTTAGGATATGAAGAAGTTGTATTGGTGGAATGGTATGAAGCGGGATATTTCTATCATTGTCAGTAGATGTGCCACTTGTCAGCAGATTAAGGCAGATCACCGGAAGACTGCTGGATTGCTGCAACCCCTTGAGATTTCCATTTGGAAGTGAGATCAAGTTTCTATGGATTGTATTGATGGTCTACCGAGGACTAGAAGGGGTAATGAGAGTATTTGGGTAGTTGTCAATCGATTGACCAAGTCTGCTCATTTCATTTCGGTCAAGTCGAATCGAACTGCTTCGAGCTTAGCTGAGATCTATATGAGGGAGATTGTCCGTCTCCATGGTGTTCCTTCTAACATTGTCTGTGATTGTGATCCTATCTTTACTAGCAAATTCTGGAAAGATTTCCAGGAAGCTTTAGGTACTTATTTAAATCTTAGTACGGCTTACCATCCTCAGACTGATGGTCAGACGGAAAGGATGAATCAGATTATAGAAGATCTCCTTCATGCTTGTGTTCTTGATTGTGGAGGATCTCGAGAAGATAATCTCCACCTCGTTGAATTCACCTATAATAACAGTTATCAGGTATAACCCTATCTTTAAATTTGAATCTTTTAAGCTTAATCCATCTATTAATCCCAATCCTTTGAATTCATGTAGGTATTGAGATGTCTCCATTTACCGCTCTGTACGGACGATCCTGCAAATCTCCATCTTATTGGATTGAGTCCGGTGATCGCTTAGTGCTTACACCTGATATGATTCTAGAAGAATCTAAGAAGGTTGAGGAGATTAGGAGGAAGATGAGGATTGCTCAGGATAGGAAGAAGAAGTATGCTGATAGGCGTAGAGGGGATTTGGAATTTTCAGTGGGTGATCAGGTCTTTCTCAAGATCTCGCCGCTGAAGAATGTGGTTCGTTTTGGTCGGAGAGGAAAGCTTGCTCCTAGATTTATTGGTCCTTTCCGCATTTTGGAAAGAATTGGTCCCTTGGCTTATAGAGTTGATTTGCTGGAGAAACTGGCGGGTGTGCACAACATGTTTCATGTATCTTACCTTTGCCAATATCTCCATGATCCATCTTTGATTGTCAGCCAGCTTTATTAGAGAATTTGGATGTTAAGCCAAATCTTACCATCGAGAGGAAGCCACTCCATATTGTCGATAAAGGTACAAAGCAGCTTCGAAGGAAATCTATCAGTCTTGTCAAGGTATAGTGGAGTACGGTTGACCGGGATTGCACTTGGCAAACCGAGGAACCTGTACGTGCTTCAAACCCTGAATTGTTTGACTCAGGTACTATTCGTGCCTTCTTTTATCTTTTCGGTTATTTCTATTCTCCTATCTCGTTCCTTTTCAGGGACGAAAAGTTTTGAGTGGGCGAGAGTGTAACGACCCAGGAATTTTAACCGTTTTTATAACGTAATTAACTAAAATTTTCTTGTAATTTAAATAATAAAATTTTGAAATAAAAATATGATATTTGAAATGCCTCTATTTAATTATAGTAATTGGTAAATTTTTATTGAAATATATTAAAGTTAATTTAATTGTGAAATTTAAATTTAAAATTTAATAAGTTTAATTGGTGAAATTTAAATATTTTCGAAAAAGCCAGTAAATTTCACACTCAAAGTAGTGAAAAGTTTAACTCATCTCATCGGTAAACTCGACCCGAAGGTCAAAACGATCAAACGGACAAATCAGGAATTAACTGATAAGATAAACGCACGTGTCCCATACCACGTGTTTTACCAAACCATTTAATTCTCCTTCTCATTCGCTCGAATAGTGAAAAAATGTGTATTTTATATATAAAATAATTTATTTGAGAAAACAAGCTTTTAAAACCATTTTCCGAAATCAATTTTGAAGACGATATTTGAAAATTCCCTTATTATAGAGAATAAATAGATTTTATATCTTATAATAATTTAAAAATATTACATAATAATTATTTTAAATGCCAATTTATTTTAAAAATTATTTCAAAATTGTTTGGAAAAATCTGTGCTCGAAATCCAAGAAATCACTCAAAATTGTCATTCAAATTCAATTTAAATTCAAATTCAATTTAAATTCAAATTCAATTTAAATTCAAAATAATTCAAAATTTGAATTTCAAAATCTCCAAAATTCGGTTAGTCTATTGATAGACATCATGGCCTATAATCATCTCAATATTTGCAGCCAAACAAGTGATAAAACCATCACAATTCAAGGCAAATATTTCAAAACAAGCTACAAAAGCATAGGGATAAACGACCACAAATGCACGCAATTTCAGTAAGAAATGAAAGAGTTATGCCATCTCAAACATGGACTCAGGCCATGTTTGCAGCAACTCAGAGAACACGGTTTCTATAGGCAGAAAAAACTGTGTTTTGTTGATTTTGAAGCAACGGTTTGGACAGTCAAATGGCAATATTTTTCAATCAAATTTTGCAGAAACAAAGTTCAACATATAAACTTGACTCGGAAAAAGATCCAGCAGCATTTCGTTGCCGGAGATGAAAGTTATGGACAGCCAAAGTTGGCACTTGAGGCCAGAAACGAAAACAAGAATAGCGATGAACAAAAACTTGTAAAACCAACGAATTTAGCTACTAATTCAATATTTTTGGCCAGTAGATGTGAGATTTTAGTCTCACCTTAGCTACTTACTGAAATACCAAGGTTTAGGCTAGCAAGATTGCGACTTTAGCTCGATTAAGGCCCGGAAGTACCTGCTGAAACCATAGAAGAAACATGCAAACCAATTTACAGTAAAAATTAGAAACCCATTTACTGTAAAAGAATTTGGTGATGAAATTCAGTAGTTTGGAGTTGTTTACCTTTTATTTATCACTAGAGTGTAAAAAGCCTTGAATTTGTTGAATTAAAATGAAGGAATTGCTTGACTTTTGAGAAATTGGTAAGGTGGAGGTTAATTTCTCTTGTTTCAACTGAAGGAAGAAGAAGATACTGTGAAATGAACGTACATCACTTCTCTATCTCACTTCTTACTAGGCTATGTGATATTGGGTTGAATTCATTTTGGCAAATTCAAACTTATGTGGCTCCGTTTATCTTATTTTCGGCGTTTTAGCAGCATTTTCGGTAGCGAAAATTGGACTTTTTATAATTTGATCGTATCCATGATATATGTGTGCCATTCTATTCGTATTGTCGTGTTGATCACCAATGTGTATTTATTTCTGTATTTGAGGTTCGGTACGCGACGGAAACGATAAAACGGTTCCTCATACCGGTACCATAAATTGTGACTCTTTGATTCCCTTGCTTTTAAAATTTGAAACCGTACAACCTGGCCAATAATAAATTGTTTTAATTATTTACCCAAATCAGAGGGGACCGTTGCCATTCTTTTCACTTTATATTTATTCACTAGCCTTTTCGTAGCTCACCTATTCGTTCACAAAACCCGGTATGTCCTTCTTCTTCTCCTCCTTGTAGCTTTCTCTTTCCTCTTATTTTTTTTCTTTTTTTTCTTTCCGTTGTGCTCCTCCCTATTAATCAAAATAAACCCTATACCGAAGCTAATGCCCCCTTTCATCATAAGCCTCACCGTGTACTTCCCGTGTCCCTCCACTATTCCCCCGAGACCGACCCGAAGTGACCGTATTCCCCCTCTGCCTTCAATCGCCTTGCCGCTAGTACCGAGGTGCCATCAACTTCAACCGCCACCGCCTATGGCCTCCCCCTTCAAATCTTCCCCTCTCACTACCTCAGCCACGTCTCATCACAGCGCACCCACCCGGCACCGTGTCTCCGCCTCCACCCTTAAACAGCCGACCAATGCCACATCCTTCCACTCGCCCACGCCCAGAACCCCTACCAGCGCCTCACCACGACAAGCCTCCTTCCGCTCGAGTGACCAACACATGAATCTTGCGTTGTTTAGTATGCAAGGATATTGGCCTTATATATGGAACAATATATACATATTTGCATATATAGGTTGAGTTAGCTGATAGTTAACTATTTGATCCCTCACCCTTCTCTGTTGTTTGCGAATCTTATGGAAGCTATTGGGAATATCTGTTAGTGAACTTTATTATATATGTATACACGCCGAACACATATATATCTGGGAAGTTGGTTCACGTCCATATCTGAGATATATACAATATATATATCGCATGTCTAATATGGTGAAACGTGTTGTATATATCTATTTTAGTATGGATTTTGTCAAATTTTAGTCCTAGCTATATACAATATATATATATATATATGAAACCCACCTCGATTTGCTGCTGTTTAGGAGGTAACGGTGTATATATAATAATGTAAAAGTGTTTGCAAGTGCTGTAGAACTGGGTACACATAGGCCTCATATATATTTAACAATGACATATACTATGCGTATTTTACCTCTATATTGTTATTATATTTGTAGTCATTCTCGGTTAATATATATATACTGTTAGTATGTATGTCGACTAAAAAAAGGGAGGGGAAAGAAATAATACATAGTAGTGCACTGTACATATAGGTGTTGATAGCAGGACAAGTGTCATCATAGCCTAGCTATGTTTTCTTCGGCTGAACTATATGATACTTATATAGCATAAGTTGTTCCAGGAAAAATATATAATAGAAACGTAAATGCGTATATTCCGCATCTTTATATATATATACTTATATTTGATTGTTTCCATTGAATCTATCATGCTAAAAATCTACTTTCGTTTTCTATCGCATCTAATTGAATGTTGTGACTCATTCGTGCCAGTGTCTGTTCCATCGCTCTGTTCCACAGTTGTTTCCCATCGTTCGCTAGCCTCGAAAGGTGAGCAATCATTCACGATTAATGTACTTATGCTCATTAAATTAATTTCATAGGAAATGGCAATTTAATGTATTGTTAAAACTGAATTGCTAGCTATTAACTGTTTAATATGATAAGATATTTTGATTACCTCTGAAAATTTGCACTGTTATGTGCTAATTTATTTCGCCAGTAATTGTTATGTTTTGCTATGATATTTATTGTTCTCACTCTACAAGTTCCCTTAGTTTAGAAATCATTATGGGTTGAAATGATACATACCCGAACGAACTTTAGAATAGGAGTACTTCGTTATGGGTTGAAATGATACACCCAAACGATTTTCAGCTATTATTGAAATTTTGGGATTGTGGGTTTAATAATATAAACCCGTAAATTTAAACTATTACGGATTGAAATAACCAATATCTGTATCACTTGACCATATGATAGAAAATTTTATACGAATACCGTTGGTCTATTTTGAAAATGATTTCCAAATATTGAAAGTAAATATATGAGTTTGATTTTGAAATGCAATAAGTAGTCTATTTCATTTTTGAAAGGAAAATTTTATAACCATAAATGTTGATTTTGGGATACAAAAGTATGAGTTTAAATAAAAAGGGTAATTTGTAAAGTTTACTTATAGTTTATTTTATTAAGATTTTAAGTAGACAAATAACAAATTTAATTTATTTAAATTATATAAAAGTAGTTTTATTTAGTATATACTATCTCTTTTTAAAAAGGGTTCATTTAATTTATACTTAAGGAGCCATTCAGGGCCAAGTGAGGTCATTCCTCCTATCGGACACATTTCTTCGAAACTATATCTATTGCTTTTGTGATTTGATTTTGATGTGCACACCTTTGATTTAGAGTGTGTCTCGAGGTGGGCGGCAGTAGCTGCTATGCGTTACCACCAGTCCGGATCCACAAATGGTATATATCTACCCTGGCATTGTCTCGTGTGCCTTGTCACATGCCCTATCGCGCCTTCTACGAGTTTGTTTTGTAACGTACCTATGTGGTGTCCTCTGTGTAAACCACCGGTTTGGTGGAGCGTACAACATTGTATAGACTATGGGTATATATAAAATGTGTTAAGGGGGATATGGTTAACGCCTTAACGCTATTTTGATATTTTACTTTACTATAGACATTATATATGTAGCGTATTGTACTATGTATGTAGATAGTTTATCGGATCCTTAAAGGATGGAATCCCAACATCCCTTTAAGTTATATTGCATTTACTTGACATTTCACTTGAACCTAATTTATCTCCATAAGAATGTTAATCCTGATTCGAGTGTTTTGTTTTTCTTTACGCTCGAGTCAGCTTGAGTGTCAAAGTCTGAGAGTTATCCTTTGGAGCTGGAGTTCGTTGGAAGATCTAACTTATCTATTTCTGCTTTCATTTCTGTTATTTCCAGTTGTATGTTCAGACTTGTCATCAACTTTGTACTAGAGACTTCTGTGTACTGGGATTTCTGATGTATTATGTTTCAGACTACGTTATTTCTGTAGTAGATTTATGGACTACTATTTATTTTATTCCGCTGTTGTTGTAAATTCTGTGTCAGTGATTCTGTGATTGATTTATTTATTATATATCCTAAGTTATGCCATATATATATTAACAATATGTTATTTGGGGCAATTCAAGTCCGACATGTATGGATTATTGTCGATTTGAATGGTCCGAAATAGTGGGTCGTTACAAACTTAAACCCTTCAAATAATTCAATTCCAAATAAAATCCAAATTCAAAAAATTATATGGGTATATGTCATTTCAACCAGTATCAATAATCAATATTTCAAATAAATGAAAACCGCTCGGGTTTATCATTTCAACTCATAACGATTTTCCCCTAATCTATAAGATCGTTCAGGTATGTATCATTTCAACCCATAGGGATAACAGAGATATAGATATAAATAAAATCCAATCATCCAAAATGTCAACTATTAACATCAATCCTATCACCTAAATATCAACAATTGAACATACAACCCAATCATCATTGAAATCAACCAATAACTATCAATAATTTACTTGTTATCATTAACATGTATTTAACTGACAATTTAAATTTCAATATTAAATTAAATTGCATTTAAATTCAATAAAAGTCAGATTTAACTGGAATGACAATTTAAAATATACTAAACAGCAACCAATAAATTTCTAATCACATCATAAATTCAATTTAACTAATATAAGAAAATCTAGTGGTAATGAGTGTTTGCTCACCTTTCGTGGCTACGAAGGTGATGAAAAAATGGAGCAATATGGAGATTCCTAGCAAAGATCCAAATGCAAAGCAAATCCAACAAAGCTTAGACATGAACACGAATCAATAAAAAAGTTTCAACTACTTCTAACTTCCAAACAACCCAAGATCCAAACTACGGACAAACCCAAAACTAAGCCACTTTTAAGAAAATGTTCGGACCAGAATATTATCGAATTTGTAAAATTGATTAACTAAGAAGTTGTAACAAATTATTTTCTCTCCACTTTTAAAAATAGAATCACTCAAAAAGCTTCTGTCTTGAGGAAGTTATATTCTAAACAAATAGAGGTGTTTTCTAAGTTGAAAATCTGAGTTCAAAAATACTTCAAAAAGATTTGAGTTTTTGGCATAGTAAATTAAGGAATTTGAAGAACTTATCTAAAAGAAAGTTGAAGCCACTAGAAAAATAAATGGTTTGAAGAAAAGAATCACATAATTTGGTTCATTACTAAAGGAGATATGATTGATACAATATGGGGTATTTTCGACCAAAACTGGACCAGAGAAAGGACTTGAAAAATGGAGTTTCTGGTATAGAAATATTCAGAATGGAAAGAAGAATTCAACAATAAAGTTTTTTCCATTGAAATTATACACGGTTTCAAAAAATATTATTTGATTTGGAGTATTTTTGTGGAATATAGAAGCCATGGAAATAAGGGGAGAAAGAGGGAAAATAGGGAAGGGGAAAAGAAAGGAAAAAAGAGAAAGAAGAGGAGAGGGAAGGTGGAAGGAGATGGCCTTAGAGATGGTGGAGAGGGTGGCGGCTATAAGGGAGGAGGAAGGGTTAAAGGAGAGAAGGAAAGGAGTTTTGATTTGTGAGGCTTTTAGAGTTTTAAATCTAGAGTTCTCTGTAGATTTTGTAAGAAAGAAGTGTGTAGAGAAAGTTTCTCTCGAGAAAAAGTATGTACGTAGATGTTATCAGATAAAAAACATAAGATCGTAGGCAAAGGGATGGTCACATGACTGACTAGAGTCTCTTGGTTAACTAAGGTCCATTAGACCAAACAAATCCGATATCTCTTAGCCAAATAAAACTCAACTAAACACTACCAATTCATGTTAATTTTTCATAGTAATTCAAATTTTTAGAGCAATAGGAATTTGATTTTGACGAAACAAAAAGTGGAGGGAAGATCAAAATTCAGTCTAGTATCATATAAAAAGAATAAAATTCTAAAATTCAAATTTAATTTTTTCAACCAAAAGTCAATCTTTGACTAAGTTTGACCAAAATTTGGAATTTCACAAAAGTTTTATTCTATTAAATTTGGTCAAATAAAATACTCAATGTCACAAATTCAAAATTTTTATTTATTTAATTTTTATTTAAATTCAAAATACTGTCATTTCAAAGTTGTTAAAAGTTACGGATCGTTACACTTTATCTTAATTAAAAGATGTAATATCAATTAATGCAATATTAATTTGTTTCCCCTTATCATATTTAAAAGGTTAAATGCCATTAACCACACATCCAATTCTCATCCAGTTACATTCAAACCTATGTTATCATCCTTATTATTCAATCAACAATACCCTATGAATTATATTAACATAAGTTTACATTTTATTACATTCATTATTTTACCGTTGACATTTTTTACCATATTAACTGCAATAATTAATTCCATAAGTTTTCATTGATTTCCAAATTAATTCCAAACATATTAAATAATGAGATGATAAATAAACAGTTGTTACCTTTATGTAATTTAATCATATTTATAAGTTTATTATCTATAACAAATGTTATGACTACTTACACATCGCTAATTATATTCAATTTCAATTGACAACATATAATCCCAACGTTCAATTTCCTTAATTCCATTAATTACCCATTTAATATTCAAATGGACAAACTAATGAGAAGGTAATTACAAACATCGTTTATAATAATAGTTCATATCCATTATCTTATCATTTACAACCAAGGGTAATAACAAAATTATTTTATATTATATATTAACCTATTCCAATCATATACATATAATCTCACAATTAAATGCATCATTTAATTTATTTCATTATTTACAATTATAACCAAATAATCTTACAATTATATCCATTGATTGAAATTGGATTAAGATGGTTATCAATTACATTAAATCAACATTACTATATTACATTTTAATTGTTTTATCATTAAAAATCATAAAATTTAATTTCCTACAATATTAATATTTCAAAATCTTATTAAATTTAATATTTTAATTACCGAAAAATACGGGTGGTTATAGGTGGCATCTAAAACACAAAAGCAACTGTTGTAAGGCCTGGAGTGGCAAGCAAAGCAGAATTCGGCATATTGTGAAAGACATAATGTGGCAGCTAAGAACCTAAAGCGTAGGTTTAAGGCCTGAGCTATAACCAAAACAAAAAAAAGTATAGGTTTAAAGCCTAAGTGACAACCAAAATAGGACGGCGTAGGTGCAAAGCCCGAGTGGCAACTGAAACTGAAAGTATAACCGATAATAACTAAGGAAGCAGTAAAAGCATAAGGCCTTAGTAGCAGTCGAAGGCTTTGTAGCTTAGGTTTCAAAAGAAAGGGGATAAGGACTGAATGGAAAACCGAGTGAAATGGCTATTAATTCTAGTTATGATATCATCGTATGCATCTGGCCTTTAAGAGGGAAATATTGATTTATGTTTTTGGTTCAATTTAAATGAATTTTGTTTCACAGTGAGGTAAAAACTCATTCTGTGCTTTAAGGCGTGGTTGTACTATGTTTTATGTTAAGGGTAATATATCGCTCACGCCAGACAAAAAGTGTGGCTAGTGTTTTTATTATTGTTTCCCCCATAAACTTATGGGTACTCATTTGAGTAGGCTGAGTATATGGGTTTTGGCATATTACTTTTAGATGACATATTAAGAGTTATGAAGACAAAGCAGGAGGCTTAGATGATATAAATGTTGTTTTTATTCCACTATATGAAGTGTTCATATTAGCATCTTCATATGTTGGACATGATAGTATTATCTATGTTTTATGATATTTTTGACCCATGCTTGGGAACGTTTATGGGAACAAATTTGACAATGTAAGAATGGTGATATATGACAATTACTAGTTGCTCTATTTACTTAAATTGTTGTTATATAATTGATGTATCTTGTTACTGAAAGATAATTGCATGGTGACTATAACACATTGGAGTTCCATCTTTAGGTTTTAAAGAAAGGGAATTTATAGATATTGATGATAGTAAATCAGTGTCGAGTTATGTGTTCACATTAAACGGTAGGGAAAAAGTTGAAAAAGTTCCAAGTAAGAGATAGTAGCTGATTCAAGGATGGAGGCTCGGTAAATCACCTAAAATGAAGCAACTAGAAGCGGTTTAGATGCACAAATTTATGATCGAGCTAGGAGTAGTTCTAAATGTTGAGAATCCCGTGACATTATTTGCAATAACAATGCCATGATGCAAATCGTGAAAGAACCTAGAGCCTACAAGAAATCGAGACACATACTCTGAAAATTCCACTTGATAAGACAGTTTGTTAGTGATAGAGAGGTGATGATTGACATAGTAGATAGTAAGACCATATAGCAGACCAGTTCATGAAGGCACTAGCTGAATCAGTTTTGAGTAAACTAATCGAACAAATGGGATTGAGGATCTATAATTGGCCCTAAGTGCAAGTGGGATATTAAGGAAGTTACTGATATGCCGTAGGGGCAATTATATAATTTTTTATGAATATCCTATGCTATAATCGATCTTGTTAGTAATAAAAGTTATTTCGCATTTGTTTTCTTTTCTATACTTTGCTATATTGTAATATAAATACTAATTAATTACTTTAAAGCATATATAAATATGAAAATCCCTAAATAAAATGTTATGCGATTGTAGTTGCTATCTTGAATAATTACTCAATATAAGATAATAATAATTTTTAAACATTCCTAGTTAAGATGTGTCGAGAAAGGATATCAATACATACATTGAGAGCAGAGTACATAGCACTCTCCAAATGTTAGGCAGTGTATTGCTCATGGCTGCTAGCGGAACCAAGGGGTTGTGTAGTTATAGTTATTGGATGATTATAGAATGGCTCGACGAAGAGCTTCATGTTGGTTAATAACAACTAGGTCAAATAGGAAATCTCATTGTGACAATGTTACATGGTTCTCTCGACTTGAGAATATTTGTTTTAATAATCCAAAAGTTGTTTGAAAATATTTTAGAAAAATGAATAATATTTGTGGAATTTTGAAATTTTTTGGAAAATAAAACAATTATTAAAATTTGTTAAAATCAAAAAGTGATATTTTAATAAATGAATAATCATTATAAAAATGAAATAAAATTTTGATAAAAACTCTTGAGTTGATTTTTAAACGTTTTTAAAACGTTTATTTAAAGGCGGTTACATTTGATATTTTTCCGGGGTGTTAATTGAATTTAAAACGGAATTGATTAATTTCCTTTCATTTTATTGGACCACCCTTCCATCCTTATCTTAATTTCATACCACCTCTCTCCTTATCAAAACCCGACTCTAATTCTAGCCTAAATCCCTAAAAACACAATCAAAAAAAGAATGAAAAAAAAACTATTTTCAAAATCGTGCCAATCTTGTCCCTCTTGATTATATCTTCTCCTCCTGTTTGGTTTGAATGACCGTGATGATGTTAAACCTACTTTATTCAGTAAAAGTGAGTTAAAAAAATCTGGAATAATAGTTTATAATGTTTAAATAATTTAAAAGCACTATATGACTTATGTTGAAAATAAATCTATGATATAAATATTCTATGGCCTTTAATGTTAATAAAGCTTTTATAAAGTGAAGTTGGTTTATTTATAAATGTTTGAATTTGAATTTAAACCATGAGAGATTAGTTTTTTAATTATATAATCTTTTTTATAAAAGGAATTCTAAGAGAACTATTTAGATATTGAAAGTATTTTATAAATGAATTTGTAATTCATTTAGTATACATATAAGTATATGGTTTTTATTTAAATAATATCAAATAATACTTGGTTAAATATAAAAGTTTATAGAATGATTTAAAAGAAGAAATACCAAGCATATATATGTATATATTTTAATGAAAATTATTTTGAGGAATATGGATATATTTTGTGTGTACATGAAGTATGAAGTTTTAAAACCTGAGGTTTTGGATATATATATATATATATATATATATAAATATATATATTTGTCTTTGTATGTATGTATTGCATATTACATGACATTTTGAGATAAATATTTACAGTATGACATGAGTCATGAATGTTATGGATGCTCTATTATAGAAATATATGCTTTGAATTTATATGGATGATTTCAAATACTTGTTTATTTTAATCCAAGTATAAATTAATGTTTAGTATACCAATAGTATAATTGCAATTGAAATTTATCCTATTAAATGAAATTCTATGTTATGAATTATTGAAATTTTCGTGTTTTATTGACAAGTTTTGAGGCATTTGTATATGATGTGATGAAGTGCACGTATATGACATTTGATGTAAATAGGATAAAATATCATTTGGAATACTGATGAGGATAAACGTCAAATGTTTTGAAAAGAAATAAATTTAACATTTGACTAGAACAGTACGATTATTGACTACTAAACTGCTAGTTTTCTTCATAGTGGGCTGATTCGAGTAATGCAACCTGAATCATGACGACCTTGTCCCTCATCATAGTGTCGAAACGATCTGTTGCCAGGACATATGAAGTTATGAAAGATATCAAGGAATTATCGGAGGTGTAGCGCAAACGAAGAGAAGTAACTCCATATGATGGAGATATGATGATGAAGTGGGCTACAACACGAGTAAGATTTATCACCTTTCCAGACTCACAGATGAGAAGATGATTCATCTAAAATTCATCATTTTTATTCATTCTAATTTTCTTAGTTGGATTTTTTTTATTTGTGCCTCTAATACTATACTATTCTGAACTCGTGCAGATTGCCTTATATCAAGACGATATACGTATTATTTTAGATGTATTCAGGTGTTGAAACGTATCAGCGTTGACTCAAAGTTGTGTATATGAGAGATCGCTCCTTCCATGCCCATTAATCCATTTTATCGGATGGTAAACTCTCTCTGGTATTTCAGTCACTAGAGCTGGGAAGTTACAATATTCCACTTTGAGAACAATTAAATCATGCCATGATAACCATCAACCTAGTATAGTTGGGTCTAAGTTGTAGCGTAGGAAGTACAACCCTATTCCATGTATGTAACAACTTATACCTCCATGGCCCTAAATTTCGACAAAAATCGAAACCCAAGTCCATCAAAGCACGGATCGTTGGATTTGGTACCTGCAAATAAGCATGTGCATTACAGCGATTGATAGAAATCTAAATTCTCAACGGAAACAATAATAGGATAAGAATACTGACTATGACTACTACCTTGGAATTAATGGTATTCCTTGGATAGCAGATTGTCACATCAGCATCGAGCATGGGAGAAAAAGAAGACTTCTCCAACACAAAGCACATCCAATTCCAGTAACATGTTCCTCTAAATATATCATGTGGTTTGTAATAAGGAGGGGGTCAGAACAACGTTTTGGTGACTGAAAAACTATAAACTGTCCATAACATAAATTTATACCGACTGATTTCCATTTAATAGTTATGTCCATTAAGGTTAGAAATTATAATCTAATTTTTTTGAAGACCCACTATTTTGGACCATTCAAATCGACAATAATCCACACACGTCTGACTTGAATAATTCAAAATAATAGATTGTAATAAAATTTGGAGCAAATAAAATCATTCACAGAATCACATACACAGAAATATCAGAATAACTCGCAGCGGAAAATAAATACCATAGTAGTTCATGAAGCTACTATATACAAACTCTCAAAATATATACAAAATTCTCATAGTAAAATAGATACAGTAGAAGTCAGGATACATAAATCAATAATACAGAGACAATACCGAATAGTAAATAACTGGACTAGAAGATAAGAAATAAAAGATGGACAGATAAGCTCCAGCAAATCTCTAGCTCCAGAAGATAAATTCAAAAGCTGTGATTCTCAAGCTGACCCGAGCGTGAAGTAATACACAAAACACTCGAGTTAGGACATACATACTTATACAATGTAAACCAACTCAAGTGAATTGTAATGGCAATGCATAATAACTTAAAGGATGCTTGGGATCGACCATCCTTTAAGGATCCATAAAACCATCAATTAAACAGTAATAACAATATCACAGAAATGTCCATATCAAAGTAAACAATGCAACTAACAGTGTTAATGTGCATCACAACCATCATCAGGAAATCAAATGACATACAGAGAAGTATACCCGTGGTTATAATATTTCAGAACAATATTTTATACTTCAAATTTAAATATCATTTCAAATCAAAATCTTTATCAAAATAAAGATTAAATCATTTCCAAACCATTTCAAATTATCAAAATATCATATCTTTTCAAACTTCCTTTCAATCATTATTTGAATTCAAATCCAATTTATCAAATAAAATACCTTTTAAAATTCCAAAATATCATTCATTTATTTTTCTATCAAATCACCCTTTAAATAGTTTATATTCCAATTAAATTAATTCATTTAACCATTTAAAAGTGAAGTTATTATTCTTTCAAGTCAAGTATTAAATTTCCAAAGTTTCAAACCATTCTGAGTTCATTTACTAAGTCAAAACCCATAAACATTGAAAATTTCAGCCTTTCACAGCATCTAGAAAAAAGCTGTTATAGGTTATACTTGAAAACATTTTAATTCAGCAAAGACAACACTTTAAAAACTGCTGTTATATCTCATTTTAGTTGAAATTTAGTTTAAAACAGCAAAGACAGCATTTTCCAGAAATGCTGTAATAGCTTAAGTTCAAAATAAGGGTTTTACTTAATTTCAGCAAAGACAGCAGGCAGCTACAGCAGTTTATAGAACTGCTGTAATAGCCCTTTATTAAGATCTTTAGCCTTTACATTTACTACAGCAACTACAACATTTCAGAAATGCTGTAATAGCCTGTTTTTACTAAGTTTTAGTTCAATTCTGAAATCATAGCATTTCTGAATGTTATTAAAAGTATTTTCCAGATTTTAGTGTACTTCCAGCCAATAGTAAAATTCATTTTAAACCCTTTTAACATTATAAAAATCATGTTTTTAACATTCAAAAATGTTTATATAATATATCATTTAACACATGATTTTTATTAAATAAATCCGTTATAGTTAAATCAAATCTCAATGAATTATTTAACAAATTCAAGTGTAAATTTCTTTTCTTCACATTTTTAATAAATAAACTTAACACTTAAATTTTATTTCCATTTTCCAGTAAATTTCAAATTTCCATTTTTATTTATATAGCTTATTTTCTCATTTTAACCAAAATTCCAAAATTTTCTAAATTAAGTTATATTTTCAAAAATTCCATTTCTATTCATTTTCAACATTTTTAACTTATAGAAAATTCCTAATTTCACTATTTAAACTTATAAAAATTCAATCTAAATCAAATTTTCATATTTTACACCTTTAAAAATTATTTAAACATTTTTCAAAACCTTAAAAATAACCACGGGCCTGTATATAGTTTTCTAGCCTAATTCAAGTGATATGGATATGTATCATTTCAATCCGCTGTTAAAAAAGCAAAAATCCGGGTTCTATCATTTCAAACCCGCAATCCCAAGTAAATAAAAATTAATTAAAAGTCGCTTAGGCTTATCATTTCAGCCCATAACGATATTTCCCTATTCTAAAGTCCGTTCGGGTATGTATCATTTCAACCCATAGTGAACCTAATCTACAGGGAACTTGCAGTGTGATAAACTGATAAAAATGAACAGTCAGCAACATATAACAATAACAGGTGATATGACATGTAATTTAACAGATTTAACATCATATATAAATAATCACAGGCAATTATAACATCATTTATAATATTCTACACATTCAATTGTTGTCAATTCACATTTGCATAAGTATAAATGTCAGGTGAGATTTACTCACCTCTTTTGCTGGAGACGTAAGTTCAAATGTCACAACAAAATCAAGAACACAATGACAAAGCTACGAACTTGAGTGGAGAGCGAGATCCAAGTTATAGATCTTGTGTTACAACCCAAAAACAAAACCAAAATAATAGTTAAAAATCAATACGATTGAATTTGAATAACTTTGAAACAAAAAGCAGTTTGAATACGAAACTTTTTGCCTTGCTTTCTCTACTTGTTTGCATGGCCTAGGGGATCAATTAGGTCAGGTTTGTACTTGGTTTGGATCAGGTATGGGTCTGGAAAAGGTAAGGCTACAAGGTAGAACATGATGGAGGAAGTTACAACATAGGGTAAGTGAAGGGTTTCTAGGCAAATAGGTGGAGAATGGTCCAAATTAAGGCTCGACCATGGGCAATTTGGTTCGGCCAGAGGGTGTACATCTCAGGTCAGTAGCTGGAGTGATGAGGTAGGGTCTGGACAAGGTGGTGGTGGCGGCCAAAGGTGGTGGTGGTGGTGGAAAATGAAGGGCGTATGGTCAAGGGGAGCTTGGCTAGCATTGTTTTTGCGGCATTGTTTGCATTTTGGTGGAGTTTTGTCATCATGGAGGGTTCGGCCATGGATGGATCTGAAGTGGTAGGTGGTGATGATGCCAAGGAGGAGTGGTAGGAGGTGGTGGCCATGAAAAGCATGGGGATGGCCGAGCAAAAGGCAAGAGAAACAAGGCAAAAACGACATGAAAATGAGAAGAAAAGTGAAAAGAAGAAAGGAATTTACCAAATTTTTTCTCAAGCAATGAAGGCCGAGCTTTTTGGTGAATGAGAAGTTTTGAATACGTGAATGAAATGAAAAATAATCGGCTGAAAGAAAGAATGAAGTCGGCCAAAGCAATTGAATGAAAAAGGTTGGAAAACGAAGAGGTGGAAAACAAAGAGTCTCAAGCAACTAAAGAGTCACAAAACTCTTCGAATTTCCATTATTTTGTAATTTATAAATACATATAAAAAATGATAAATAAAGATAACAACTCAGAAATGAAAGTAAATATATAAATAAATAATTAAATTTTAATTAAATAGAATTTAAATTAAGAAAATAGCTTAAAAATGCAAACTAGGCTTTAAAAATTAGAAATAAATTCAATACACTCTGGAAAAATCTTATTATCACTTTAAAAATATTTAAAGGTCAAAACATATATTTTATAACCTAAATATACAAAATTTAAGTAAGATATATCAAATAAAAATGTCATTTATATAAATTAAAAATAAAGAAAATTGTTAAATAACTCAATATACACACTATATTGAAAACATTATAACTTTCACAATTTAAATCCACTTTCAACGAAACAAAAAGTAGTATTCATGATATTAAGTCTATTTTCATAATAAAAGATAAAATTCAAGAATTCAAATATTTAAATTTAAAATTTAAAAGTCAAAGTTTGACCAAATTGAACAAAATCCACTTTTTTTGGAAATATTCAATTTATTCAGGTTTGAAATTATAATTCTCATAAAAATCAACATTTATATTCAAAATAACATAATTTATTCATTTTAATAAATAAAATAAAGTTTTTAAGTCAAAATTCAAATAAAATAATCAAAATAAACAATTAAAATAAATCACAAAATACAGGGTTGTTACACTCTCCCCCACTCAAAACTTTTCGTCCTCGAAAAGGAATGGGGTACGGAAAACACAGAAAAGATAAAATGGAATAGGATTAAGACAAGATGACAAAAAGATTAAAATTATACCTGATAACTGTTGTTATAGGTAGTTTAATAAGGTGCAGAATAGGAATAGCTAGAAGGGAAAATAGGACGAAAGACAAGGAAGAGCCATTAATTTAAAACCATATAAATTTCAATTGGAATTCTTTAATACTTAATAATTTGGTTAAATCCATTTTAACATATCCATAAAAGTCTTTTAAATTCAACTTGTTAGTTAAGAAGTAAACAATATTTGAAACACTTTAAAATCTTTAGAAAAAGAAATAACCGATCAAAATATCCTTTATATAATATTTTATCAAAATACTTTTATAACTCGATGTCTTAACAAGTGTATCCTCGTTCCTGCAGACTCTGGCAGTGCGTTGATCAGACGCAAAGCTAGAATTCTCCAGGTACTTAGTAGACCTGTTTCAACACCCGATGCAAATACTGGAAAACTTTTAAAAACAGATATGGAAAGTACAATCCAAACAAAAAACAAACAAAACCTTTGTCTAACCATGGTTCGCAGATACACAATGGTTACGCCTGGATCCCCCAGGAAACAATCCATATCTGTAAGCTTTCTCAGCCCTGCGAGTTACGCCATGATGACTAGTAGAATGCAGGATACACAATGGTTACGCCTGGATCCCCCAGGAAACAATCCGTACCCCTAGGCCATCTCAGCCAGGCGGTTTCGCTACTAATGCAACCTACATAGATGCAGGATACACAATGGTTACGCCTGGATCCCCCAGGAAATAATCTGTACCCCTAGGCCATCTCAGCCAAGCAGTTGCGCTATGCAGTCGCGCTCGTAAGACCATGGGTAACGCCATGGAATTCGATGGACACTCGAGTATCATATCCGAAAAACCAAAAATCAGAGAAATATCGGTAGAATGAATCCACAATGTGGCCACAAAGCGGATATCAAGCAGAAGGCACTTTCCATATCTTTACTTCGAAAATATGTATCATATAGTACCTTTTCAAATCACTTTCAAATATCATACTTATATAAAGTCCATTATATATAAGATTTTATTTTCAAATCAAATACCTTTCCAAAATCAAAAGTATATCAAATCACACTTATATATACTTCAATTATATAAGATTTCACTTTTCAAATTGGGTACCTTTTCAAATCCATAGTTTTCGAATCAACATCATACTTATACAAACCAATTTTCATATAAGTTCGATAACTCCCAATTCAAGTATTTAGTAACACAAGGTTCTCAAATTTCAATTTGTTTCAATATCAGTTCAGTTTCAAAATCATATACAATTCCACCAAATTATTTCTTCTCAATTTAAATACCTTCAGTTCAAAGTTTCCAAAATAATAGGTTTGGAGAATAATCCAAGTTTCTAAATCAATATAATTTAAGTCAAACAATTCATTTCCAAAATCAATCGTTTTCAAAATCATCTTATACTTACATGAAGTTCATCTTATATAAGGATCAAAAATTTTCAAAAATAATAATTTCACTACATGAAGAGCCATATGGGATTTAACATCTTTGCTTTATAAAAGATTTTTAATTTAGAATAGTTTTGTATATAAAATAGTTTGTATGTAAAATAGAATAAAATAGTTTGTTTAAGAAGAACAAAAGAAAAATAGTTTCGAAAAATGGTTTTAAATTGATAGTAGTTTTTCATAAAAGAAAATTTTCAATTAAATTACAAAGATATCCAACCCAACAACTTCCAATTTCAGCGTCAAGTGTATCAATGATATTAGAATATAAGATGTACATATGTCATCATTTTGCAACATTACATTCGATCGCTCGCTCGATCACACAAGTTTACTTTCAAACTAGTATTGTCCATTCGACTTCCCTAATGTAACGACCCGCCATTTTGGACCATTCGCATCCATTATAAGTGTATAGGTAGACACTCATGCCGGAATTGAATTGCTCAAAATACCGCGTTGTTAATTTAAATTTGGCAAAACTAAACATATACAGTAAATAAGTAATCACAGAACACAGACACAGAGTAATAATTGCAGCGGAAATAAAAGAGATAGTAGTTCATGAAGCTACTATATGAATATATAAAATACATCAGAGTTTACAACAGAAGAGTAATACGATACATCAGAGTTAAACCAGATATACATCACTGGAATCATCGAATACTGAAAGCAGAATAGATGGCTGGATCTTCAAGCAAAGCTCCAACTTCAAAGGTGAGTCTCGAATACTGGTACACTCAGTCTGACCCGAGCGTAAAGCAAAACACAAAACACTCGAGTCAGGATTTAACATTCTTATATTTATAAATCCAACTCAAGTGAAATAGCAATTGAAATACAAGTAACTCAAAGGATGTTTGGAATAACCATCCTTTAAGGATCCGTTAAACTATCTACTATGTAGTAGTGTACGATAAGTAGATAATGTCTATCAGTAATATGTAAAGATATCAAAATAGTGTTAAGTCATGGCCCATTCCACCCTTAACACATTTTTATTCCCAAAAGCATATACAAGACCGTAGTTTCCCCAAAACCGGAAGTCACCAGAGGGCAATCCATATACTAAAGGTACAAAACAAATTCGTAGTGGTCGCGAATAAAGGGATACAAGTATGACAAGGCACATGAGGCAATACCCAAGGTAGTGATACTACCGTTTGCCTGATCCGGACTGGTGAGAACGCAACGCCGCAACGCCGCAGCGCCCGCAACACCGTGAAACAACACTCCCAAAATCAAGGGTGCACCAATCGACAACAAGTAATGAGTAGTTCGAAGAAGTGTGTCCACTTGAGGTAGCTAATCCTCCATTGGCCCGGCACGACTCCTGTTTTAGTCATTTCCAATTTGACACAAGTGTCAAGGCTATCCATCATCGTTCTCTTTCTTCAGTCATCACGTACATCATTCCAACCACTTCATTCTGGATCATCACTCCACGTATAGTTATTAAAGTGGTTTTCGGTTTAGATAGAGAGTATATCCATAACCGATTCCGGTCTCTTTAATAACTTCCGTCGTTATTACACCGATTGGTCGTTTATTTATTTCAAAACCAAATCAATTTCAATTTCAATAGAATTTATAAATCAACATTTCATTTGTCTTTCTAAATCAATTTCCATAATTTACGTTTCAAAACTTCCAAATTCATAATTTCAAAATCTTATAATACAATTTCAATTTCTATTTAAAACGATTCAAATATTGATTTAAGTTCGTATATAAGTTTCATTCCGAAATCATTTAAATTAATTAAATTTAACATTCAAATCAATTTAAACTCATTTGTCGATTTCATTCAATATTCATTAAGTCAATTTTCCATTCAAAACCATTTCTATTAAATTTCCAATTCATTAAATCCATTATTAAAATTCAACTTCCTTATACCAAAACTTACAAATTGAATTAAATTAAATTAATCAAATTGAATTCTTTAAATTTCAAGTCTTACATTAATTTCAATAAATCACATTTTATTTCTTGTTAAAGAAATTCAATTTCACTTATTTACTTACTTAAATAATTTTCCAAAAACTTAATTAATAAAGAAACTCAATTTCAATTATTTACGAAGTAAATTCACTTATTCAAAAGTTCAATTTCTCTTATTAAAGAATTCAATTCAATTTGATCATTAAATCATTCAATCTTATTTAATTATTAAATAATTCAAAACTTAATTATTAAATAATTTCAAAGTTTAATAATTTCAAACTTAATTATAATTTCAAACTTAATTCAATCATTTCTCAAATTAGACAACATTCTTCCATCAATTACATTGTAAATGTTTTGTTTCAGATTATTAAATATTGACATTTCCTTTCACTAAAAATTCAAATTTCAACTTCATTTCAAAACCATATTATTTATTCAAATAAAAATTTTCGTTTTATTTTTAAATCAAATTATTGACCAATCGGGTTTTATTTAATTCTCTATCCTAGGTCAAAGTTTAACTTGGGTATTTATCATTTCAACCCGATTCCAATTCAATTCAAAATCAAAGCATAGTAAAGGGAACTTGCAGTGTGATAACTGGGATAGTGTCAAAGTAAATAAACAAGCAATAACAACAACCAATATCAATCCAATAATCAATTCAAATAATCCCGAAATAATCGTATTAATTCGCATTGTTATTTGTACGAATTAATATAATTATTTCTAGAATCTACACTATCATTTCATGTAGATTAAAGATTATTACATTACGGTATTCACTTGTCATCTATTACAATTTCTACACTACAACAATTAATCCAATATACGTCGATGGTTCAAAGTGTAATTATCGCTATTCTATATGTCAATTAATTTAACAATTAAAAGGGGTCATATTCACTAATCAAATTTAACATATAAATCAGTTTTAAAATTGTTAACCATCCTATATCAAATTCAATTGCATACTATTTATCACTTTAACATTTCAATTAACGTCTAATTAAACATCAACAATCAATCAATTATCAGCCAACTGTATTATCATTGCATATATAACAGATAATGGTGTCAGATGTCACAGGTGAACTGATACAGGTAATAACAGTGTAAATATCTAACAGCAACATATTTCAATTGTCGTTTCAATTGAAATCAAATTTAATAAATAAAAGAACGTTAATCGTGAGTGAGTGATCACCTTTCGAGGCTAGAGAGATTTGACAAAGAATTGAGTTACGAATCCGAGCACGAATTTCAAATCAAAGCTAGATGGATACGGACTTGACGGACAAGCTGATAGATAGAAATTTACGAAATCGAATCAGAATTGGATTGTTGAAGATAAATGGTATAAGTGGAATTATATACATATATGCAACTATTTATCTATACTATAATGCAAATACCTGGTCAAACCGGTCAAAGTGAAGCCTTTTTGGCACTTCCCATCTTACCCTACATTCCACACAATATCAACCTTTTCGCATCAGGGCAGTTCTGCCTTTTCCCTACCTCCCACGATGTTGCCCCATCTTCTTTTCGGTTCCCCTTCCCTATTATTCTGTTCCACTTTCCCCAAAACCTAATTAAAATGGCCTCCTCCCTCCTCCCCCTCCCTAACAGCAGTTCGTACTACGCCTCCCTTTCTTCCCCTTCCCTTTCTTCTTCCTCCCTCCGCGCCGTCCGCCTTCCCTTCTGCCCCATCACACGCACCCGCCGCCATCCTCTCCCCTCCCCAATTTCCACTTCAACCATTTCACCGCAGCCGCCCTCTCCCCTCCTCCCCAATTTCCGCCTCAAAAACTCACCGCAGCCGACCTCCCCCCTTCTCCCCAATTTCCACTTCAACCAGTTCAACCGCCATTGAATTTAACCTAAACGTCCCTGACTGCATCTTATGTCCTAGGCTACCCAAAGCCTCGCGAACTGAACACCACCACCAACCGGAACTTCTGCCCTTCCCAAACTCTGACCTACCTACGACGAAACTGATGAGATGGTAATACTCCTCCCCGCGGCAACACAGTTTCTGTCAGTTCTCCAACACACCACGGTCGTTGGTTGCCTTCTGCCTCTGCGCGCAATTTCACCAAGGTACGATATCGACCTCTCTCTCTCTGTTCACTTTTTATTTATTCTCTTTTCTCCTTGCCGTTCCACTTCACGCGAACTTTTCTGCTGCACTGTCTTCACGCTAACTTTTCCATAATTTTTCATGCCTATCCAACGGCTTCTTCCCTACAAACCTGCACCGACGATAAAAATCCCACTTCATAACTGTTGCAATCCCATCAACGGTGTTATGGCCGTTGAGCCCACCCTTTTCTCCCGATTTCTATGCCTTAGACTTCTTCAACCTTTTCCATGTCAGTTGTATACACCTCTACTCCACTCTATATATACGTCTGTGCTCTTGACATCTACCTCCACCCAATTGTTCCCTCCACACCCAACTCCTTCCCCATTAACATCCACATCAATACTTCCCCGCTTTTATGCAACTGCCCACTAATTTGTCCACCTTTCCCTTCAATAACTGACATTTGTGCTATCTTATGGACCAGCAGCAGAGGGAAACACGACGCCTTACTCAGCGTGCACGGCGTCAACATTCCAGGCAGACTGCCCTTGCAAGTAGAAGGACAGGCATGGTTCAAAGCCAACGTCCTCAGCATTCATCAGGTTTTTCCCTCATCAGTTTATATACCGTTTTATTTTATTCCCAACTGCATAATTTATTTCATGCTGTTTTATTTCAAGCATTATATACTTCTGATTTTCAAACAATACAATTCAGAACCAACGCATGAGTATTGGATTTACAGCTCTTAATCACTTTTACACAGTTAGCCTTTTGAAAAATATAAATTTTGCAGTTACAATTAATAGTTTTAAATGTAAAAGTTTTGAGTCAGTATTTACTCTTACTAAAATTTATATGTCATGGTTTTCAACGGCATATATTATACAATTTATGTTCTGCTGTTTAATTTCAAGCATTATATACTTTTGATTTTCAAACAATATAACTCAAGTGTATGGATGAGTTTTGGATTTAAAGCTCTTAATCACTTTTATACAGTTAGCCTTTTGAAGAATATAAATTTCAGAGTTACAATTAACAGTTTTACCTGCAAAAGTTTTGAGTCAGTATTTACTCTTACTAAAATTTATATGTCATGGTTTTCAAAGGCAAAAAGTTTCAGAGGATTCCGATCACGACATATACAACTTTAAAAATATATGCAAGTTCACTAATTGATATTCTCAATACGCATGGCATACTGTACATTAACTGCCATGTTTTTTTGCAAGCTCAAATGTAGCGTGTAAGTATGCCTTTACTTAAGCTTGAATTAAATTTACTGCTCACGCTAACAACTACCTCCACACGTTGACAGTTGAAACAAAGCATTATACTGCTTTATTTTATTCTCATATATATAATTTATTTCTGAACTTTGAAAAATACGGTCTCTATACTGAATAATATCCATTTCCAAGTTCAATGCAAGCATGTCTTCATATATATTCTGTTTTTTTGCCTTCAGCCTTTTACAACTTCTGCTCTTGCAATTCACTTTTTCCAACTATCTTCGTTCGTTCCTTCCAAGCATTATACTGTCTTACTTTATTCTGAAATATATAATTTATTTCACGCTGTTTTATTTCAAGCATTATATACTTTTGATTTTCAACCAATATAATTCAGATGTATGCATGACTTTTGGATTTAAAGCTCTTAATCACTTTTATACAGTTAGCCTTTTGAAACAATATAAATTTCGAAGTTACAATTAATAGTTTTAACTGTAAAAGTTTTGAGTCAGTATTTACTCTTCCTAAAATTTATATGCCATGGTTTTGAAAGGGAAAAAGTTCCACAGGAATCAGATCACGACATATACAACTTTAAAAATATATGTATGCTCACTACTTGATATTCTCAATAGGCATGGCATACTGTACATTAATTGCCATGTTTTTTTGCAAGCTCAAATTTGGCGTCCAAGTATGCCTTTACTTAAGCTTGAATTAAATTTACTGCTCACGCTGACAACTACATCCACATGTTGACAGTTGAAACAAAGGATTACATTGTTTTATATATTCTCATATACATAATTTACTTCTCAACTTTGAAAAATACGGTGTCTATACTGAATAATATCAATTTCCAAGTTCAATGCAAGCATGTCTTCATATATATTCTGTTTTTTAGCCTTCAGCCTTTTACAACTTCTGCTCTTGCAATTCACTTTTCCCAACTCTCTTCGTTCATTCCTTTCCACCATTACACTGTTTTACTTTATTCTAAAATATACAATTTATGTTCTGCTTTTTAATTTCAAGCATTATATACTTTTGAATTTCAAACAATATAACTCAGATGTATGGATGAGTTTTGGATTTAAAGCTCTTAATCACTTTTATATAGTTAGCCTTTTGAAAAATATAAATTTCGAAGTTACAATTAACAGTTTTACCTGTAAAAGTTTTTAGTCAGTATTTACTCTTACTAAAATTTATATGTCATGGTTTTCAAAGGCAAAAAGTTTCAGAGGATTCAGATTACGACATATACAACTTTATAAATATATGCAAGTTCACTAATTGATATTCTCAAAAGGCATGGCATACTGTACATTAACTGCCATGTTTTTTGCAAGCTCAAATTTAGCGTCCGCATTTACTTAAGCTTGAATTAAATTTACTGCTCACACTAACAACTACCTCCACACGTTGACAGTTGAAACAAAGCATTATACTGCTTTATTTTATTCTCATATATATAATTTATTTTTGAACTTTGAAAAATACGGTCTCTATATTGAATAATATCAATTTCCAAGTTCAATGCAAGCATGTCTTCATATATATTCTGTTTTTTAGCCTTCACCCTTTTACAACTTCTACTCTTGCAATTCACTTTTTCCAACTATCTTCGTTCGTTCCTTCCAAGCATTATACTGTCTTACTTTATTTCACGCTGTTTTATTTCAAGCATTATATACTTTTGATTTTCAAACAATATAATTCAGATTTATGCATGACTTTTGGATTTAAAGCTCTTAATCACTTTTATACAGTTAGCCTTTTGAAAAATATAAATTTCGAACTTACAATTAATAGTTTTAAATGTAAAAGTTTTCAGTCAGTAATTACTCTTCCTAAAATTTATATGTCATGGTTTTTAAAGGCAAAACATTTCAGAGGATTCAAATCATGACATATATAACTTTCAAAATATACGTAAGTTTACTAATTGATATTCTCAATAGCCATGGCATACTGTCCATCAATTGCCATGTTTTTTTCCAAGCTCAAATCTAGCGTCTAAGTATTCCTTCACTTTAGCTTGAATTATATTTACTGCTCACGCTGACAACTACATCCACATGCTGACAGTTGAAACGAAGCATTATAGTGTTTTATTTTATTCTCACACACATAATTTATTTCTGAACTTTGAAAAATACGGTGTCTATATTGACTAATATCAATTACCAAGTTCAATGCAAGCATTGCTTCATATATACTCTGTTTTTTAGCCTTCAGCCTTTTACAACTTCTGCTCTTGCAATTCACTTTTTCCAACTATCTTCGTTCGTTCCTTCCAAGCATTGTACTGTTTTACTTTATTCTCAAATATACAATTTATTTTACGCTCTTTTATTTGAACCATTATATACTTTTGATTTTCAACCAATATAACTCGGATGTACGCATGAGTTTTGGATTTAAATCTCTTTCTCACTTCTATACAGTTAGCCTTTTGAAAAAAAAAATTTCGAAGTTACAGTTAACAGTTTTACCTGTAAAAGTTTTGTAACGACCCATATTTTACGGATCGAAAAGTTTGTCAAAATCTGGGATTTTCAGCATTTTCTAGTTGTTTCAGATTTTGGTTGAAATTTGCCTAAGTCCTAGGTCGTACGCGACCTAGAGGTTAGTTAAATGTTGTTGGCGACTTAGGAGATAAGTCGTGAGCGACTTAGAGAAGGTCTGCGACCTAAGGGGATATGCGAGTTAAGAGTTAGGTCGTAGCCAGATTAAGTGGTAGGTCGCACTGTCTTGAGTCGCACCTAAGTGTTAAGTCGTTCAGGTGATAAGTCGCGAGGTGGTTTAGGTCGTGGATAGTTTGGAGCGACCTATGGGAGTAGCAAGTTAAACCCAGTAGTTAACGACTTAGGGAAGTTAAGTGGTAAGTCGTAGACGACTTATAGGGGCAGCGACCTAAGGAAGCTAGGGGATAAGCAGGGAGTGACCTATAGTAGTACGCGACCTAAGGGTTAGCGAGTTAACAACCCAGTATGTTGCGACCTAGTGGATAGCTTGTTAGCATAGTTAGGTCGTTAGGCGACCTAAGGAGTTAGGTCGCATAAGTTGTTAGGTCGCTAGGATAGTTTAAGTGTTAGGTCGCGTGGGTCTAAGTGTTAGGTCGTAACACTGGTAAGTCCCTGGGTTGGTAGGTCGCGTGAGTTGTTAGGTCGCTGGGTTTTGTTAAGTGTTAGGTCGTAACCTCGTTAGGTCGTAGGATGGAGAGCTCTGTTAGGTCGCTAAGCGCGTAAGTTGTTAGGTCGCGCATGCGATAAGTCATTGGGTGTTAGGTTGAAAGCGACCTAGAAGTTGAGTCGTATGTGCGCTAAGCTTCAGTTGTCTGTTAGGTCGTGCGCATTGTTAGGTCGCTGGGTTTGGCCATGTGTTAAGTCGTAAGGTTTGGGCAAGTCTTTAGGTCGGGTGGTTTTAGGTCGTAGGTCGTGGACGACCTAACTCCGAGCGACCTAGGGAAGATTTCTGCTATAAATAGAGGGGGTTGTTCTCACTTTTTGGGATCCGGATTTTGAAGCGACGAAGTGCTGCCATTTTGAGAGCTCGACTTCTACACTTCTTCACTTCTTTTCTCCACTCTAATCTAGTGCTTCCTTTCATCCAAATCGAAGATCAAGATTGAAGATTCAAGAGCTTAGATTGAAGATCTTCATCCTTTGCAGTGAGATTTCTTCATTTGAAGCGGATTCGTGATAGATCAAGATTGATCCTTCGCTGTCCAGATCTGAAGCGTGTTGATTTGGGGTTGTTTAGGTGATTTGGTGAGTGGTGATTATCTCTCACACGGATCCAAAGGAGTAGATCGGATTGTTGGCTTGATTTGGTGTTAAAATAGTGATTTTTATGCATTTTTGTAAACCTAAGTGTAGATCCATGTAGATCCATTGTTCATGATGATTTGACAACCATTTTTGTATATGATTAACCTATGAAAGTTCATTCATCAAGTTGTAGAGATAATTCTCATGTTTTCATGCTTGTTAGACTTTCAACTCCTTAATTACGAAATTGCCATTATTGTTATAATTGTCCATTTTGCTTATATTTGAATGCTTGGTTAATTGGATTGATGTTTGACATGATTGATTGCTGTGAATTAGATGATTGTTGATTGGTTTTAGACAAGGTGGTCGAAGATGATTCAAAAGCTAAGGGAAAGGCTCTTGAATTGGGAAAGTTGCTCGTGGCATATGTAGCGGGATGATGAAGCTCTTATGCACAGATTTGATGATATAATGTTGAGATGAGGCTTTGCGAGGATGTGATGAAGCAAAGCATCATGTGATGAAGACTTGGTCTAATCCAGACGGGATCATTCCAAGCACGTTGGTAACTCGGTGATATGATTCGAGTTAAGGGTAATGGATGCTTGAGAGGCACTTGAGCTAGTATGGAAATAGTCGTCGAGGAGGATGACTAGGAGGCTTGGATAGCATCGTTGTTGAAGGTTCTAGCAGACTCAAAGCAAGGGTACGTTTGGGCAGTTGCGAAAATCCCAACGACAATGAATTGATGGTCGAGTACCCTGGGTAGTTGCGAAAATCCTTGGCACGGGCTGCGACGATGTGCGGAGTTTTGTCTAGAACCGGGGTTTCCATTAGCCCTTGACGGACGGCTGAAAGAATGTGCCGGTCATTCAATTAACGGTGATATCGAAGCAGTGATAACAGTGATAGCCAGAGTCATGGATGTTTGGTTGTATCGTCGTTCGGACTCAAGAGCGGTATTTTCTGGGTGCTTATCTGATTTAGGCCTTGGTACTTGGAAAACATCGCCCTTGACTCGAATGATTATTACCCTACTTTAAATTGTATGCTCTGCTATGTTTGCTTCTATTTAGTGTGTGTCTGGGGGCTATCACTGTAGAAAGAGGTTGGAGTGGGAGGGTTGTATTCCTATTCCTTTTTCCTTTGTACTCTTTTGGTATGTTGTTAGTTAATCTACTGCTCACTAAGACTGTTGTCTGACTTAAGGCTTTATGTTTTAATTCTTATTGCCTTGGGCTGTTCGTCCATTTTGGGACGGGCAGACTAGGTAGCAGGTGGCAGGTGCTGTTCTCTTCTCACGATGTTGATATCGAAGACGAGCTAGAGGGTTGCTTATTATCTTCTAATATGTACTGGATGTTCCGCTGTTTGTAAAATCTCTGAGTGTTATGTAGTGAGGCTTGATGTATTGACTATTTGGATGCTTGTATTCAACTATTATGGAGTTTTATATGATGGCATTTTGTTCTGTAAAGCTTCACTATACATATGTTCTATTGTATTTTGTCCATGCGCTGTGAGTAATACGATAGATTCTGTTGTTTTAATCTACCCTGACAATCGTCCTTGGTCGCCTGGCACACTTTACAGCGCACTACCTCTAGATTTGGTGCAGGGGTCATGGGCGGTCGTCACAAGTTTTGAGTCCGTATTTACTCTTACTAAAATTTATATGTCATGGTTTTGAAAGGCAAAAATTTTCAGATTAATAGGTAGAACTTCCTTACACACTGTCAGAGTAAGTTTGAACATTAATAAATGCTCACAGGGCACGTATTAGGTATACATAGATATACTGACCATCAATCATTCTTTTACAAATTGATAATAAAGTACTGCTGATATTTGATAAATAAATAACTTAACAAAACAACATTGTCAATATGTATGTTCACTGCTCTGGCTGCATGTTTTTAATTTAATGCTTTTCCACCCATTATGCTTCTTAAGTACCACTACTCTATCATTGTTCCCTTATTGAAAAATATCAGTGGTTGTTACTGGAAGGCCAAATGAGGTCATGCTTGATCGTCTGTAGTACTTAATCTATTCTAACCATAATGGTTTCAACTGTAGGTCTGCTTATATTTTATGCTCATCGATACATAATCTGTTGCATGGAAGCATGGTCATTTAATTCAACTACATCAACTTTATTTTGATCAAATAAAATCGTTCCAACCTGTATTCGATACTGCAGATCCATAAATGAACATTTGGACGTTATTTTTTTTTAATTGCAAGTACGGTGTTTGCTAAAATACTATACGAAAAAATATATATAACCACAATGCATTCATGTAGTAGATGACTTTTTTGATATACTCTAAGCTTTTGCATAATTCATGGATTTCAATTAGCAAGATGTTAGGCAAGAAACACCATATGCTATAAATATTCAAGTCTTTATTGCCATTTATTATTTACATGATATGGTCCTTGATGTTATCCACATTTATTATTTACACAACATGTTCCTCGATGTTCGTATTACCATTCTTGCAGTCACTGCTCCATATATTACTGTTTTTAATACATATTCACTGCTATTTTGCAACATTTTGGTACATAACTACCACTTGCAGCCGTAAAAAAACAATACAATTTTGTACACGGTTGTAGTTGGCTTTCAAGCTGACTAGGTGAGGGAAATAATACGGAGAGCTATGTTTTTTTCCTACAACTACATACTTTTCCTCTTCTACTTCCACGTACCAGCATCCCTCTGCTACCTAATGCTGCATTTTTGTTATTTTTTGTTTCGCATAATACGACTACATCAAAATGGAAGTTCAATACTAAGTTTTACTTACCATTTCCAATTTCCGATATTTTGTTCCTCTGTCTGCGTTTCCTCTTTGGACGCGGATGAAAAAAAATCTAATTTTATATATGTTTAATTTCAAACCAGTTCAACAGTTATGAATTTAAAGCTTTTACGAACTTTTAAACACTGTGCAATTTGAAAAATAAAAATTCTGGGGTTACAAATACCACTTTGAAATGCAAAAATGTTGTGTAATTTTTCAACCTCAATCCAGTTTTTGTACCATGGTGGATACAGTAGGCATATTTATACAAACCGCAGCTATGTTATCTGGGTTCTAATTTTCTTAACATAAATCACAGTTGAAAGCATCAGTTCAACTGTATTTAATTTTGATTTTTACACACTACTTTAACAGATTATGATTACTTATTAAACATCTGCATTACAATTTTTCAATGTTAAAAACCACAAAAACAAGATTTAAAATTTTGATATATTTTCACTTCCATTTTATTATACTGAGCAAACAGATTTGTCACTACAGACCAAAAAAAAATGTATTCGCCCACTTCACAGGATGCCACCTGTTACACTGCATTCAACAAGAAAAATACTGTTTGGTACCCTCACAGAGGCCAGCGTGCGTAGTAATTACCGTTTACAGTGCACCGTTCCTTCCCTATTATTACGCTGTCTGTAGACCCAACCCCTGCTTCGCCAACACTTTCCTCCACAGGTACAATCTGCCATCATTTATTACACCTTCATTTATGCATATATCGCCGCTGTAATGCATGCGTACTCAAAACTACATTTTCTCTCCTAATGAAACAGCTTTACTATCTGTTGTCACATAACTTATGTACATTTATTTATCTATTTTTATTCCGCTTTTACTGTCATCCTTTGATCTTACAAATAAATGATCATCTGACCCACCAACTTTGTTTTAAATTGTTTCACTTTAGGTTTCCATAACTACAAACATGGGAAGATGCACTACAACCACTCACTGCACAATCACCTCCAACTACATGGTATGCTTATGCATTTGGACAGTCTGCTTGCTTCGTCACCTGTTGACACACTGATTAACTCAACCATCATGCTTCACGACTACATGAAGATACCGTATAAGCTTTGATTACATAGTGTTAATATTTATTTGCACATGCTGAATGATATGTAACATTTACTGTAGCTGCATATGTTGAAACTTAGCAAATTTATGTATGAGTTCCTGCTGCCATTATATATTTGTTTCTACTCCCACTATCTACTGCACGTAGCTGACTCATTATTTCTGCTCTGCTTCTGTTGCTTACTCTAATTCATGTTCGTATGTGTAAACGTTACTTAATTGCACATAGATTTTGTGTGGTGAAACTCACCTTGGTAAGGATGAAAAAAATACAGCTGCTAAGGCAAAATATTTGAGTACTTTCAGGTGATAATGATTTGGTTATTGCTATCATGACATCACCTTCTACTTTTATTGGAAACAAAGTATGATATATTTCTACGTACAAATAGCACAAATAAAACAAGAAGATGTACATACGGTGTTAACTCATAATCCCGTTGACCTAACACTCACAATTATATTTCATAACTACTAGATACCATGAGACGAAAGACTAAACTATAAATAGCAGTGCACAGTCATATTTGCAGTAAAAAATATTAAATAACTCTAAAATAGAAGTCTTTTACTTATAATCAGTTCATAAAAGTAAGTATTTAAAAAGAACAAAAACGCTTACACTCTAAAACATATTGGAGAAAGCATGTTAGCATAAATAACTTAATTTCATAGGTACTAACTGCTTTTATGGCTTAATCCAAATAGTGTTATTATGTTTGGTAATAAATAAAAGTTGCTAACATATTTAATCCACTATATGTGTCTGTGTTGGATCCTCAGTTGGGTTCAAGTCTGCCCCTGTAGCCTTAGTTTTAGGCTTGCATTTTCAACGACTGTAGCCATTTTTGTACTCATACTATTACCTGTAGCCTTAGTTTTAGTTTCAAATATCATATACATTACCGTATTCGAGTTTTACGCTTGCATACTGAACATTCACGTGGGTCAAAGTGAAGCTTTTCTGGGATTACCGAAAATACCCCCTTCATCTAACATTGCCAACCTTTTAAAAATGCAGTTTTGGCATTTGAGAAAATAGCGGATATTAGTCATCACACGTTCACATCCACAAATAGAACTACTCCTACATCACCCTGCTCTGTTTTTCAATAACAGTACTGCACGTACAAAAATGCATGCAACGCCCTATTCTACAGGAATTTTACCCCCAATCACACACCCGTTTCCATTTCCATCCTCCTTGCGTGTCTCCCTCACGTCCAATTCAACGTATTACCATGACACCTACTAACCCCAATTGTCGCATTATACTGATTCAAATATTCCAGTAACTACCTCATTCCCTCCCACGTTCTCCTCCTCCACTCACTACCTCACATCGCCACCAACTTATAAACTCCTCAACGCCATATAGTTTTACTGTCTGCTTAATACAACCTCCTCCTTCAATGACAAAGGTAAGTCCTTCCGCATTTTACAAATAAAGCTCTTCACTGTTATTGCACTACTTTTTTCCCTTATTTATTTCCTTCTACATCACTAATGACTTCTTCAAATGCAGTCCAAATGTTCAACATCCACTCAAGAGGGAGCAGATAACCTTTCCACCGAAAGGACTAAACGAAAATGCACCCGTTCAACAAAGCTTCTTCAAACTCTTCCTACTGAAATAACTGCTTCTTCTGCTCCCTTACCGCCATCTCCTGCCCAACATCACAATTCAAACAATGGTACCAACGCAAAACGACTACAACATCTTCAACCGTTCACAACAACAACAAAGAATGCCCAGAAAAAATGCGACTTGAAGGAAGCATCTGCATTTTCACCTCAACTACAAATCACCAATGACCAACACCCACATGCACCTTACCCTACAGACGGTAATTGGGATGATTTCTTCACTCCTGAGGTGGTATGCAACACATACTAACATATACTTCAACACATCTGCATATTTTCGCACATATATATCCATCGTCTAACTATCAACTCCTTTAACCTTCTCCTGCAGATCGAAGAGTGTGATCGAGCTGTTGAGCGCTACCTTGCAAAACGTTCGCAGAACTGATTATGGCATTTATAGCTACAACATTTAATCAATTCCATGTTATGCTGCATATTTTCTCCTACTGTACTTTGCCAATAAAATAACAATTACAACTGTTGTGTCATATACACTGCTGCTTCACATGCATAATTTGATTTCCATCTACACATTTCTCTACCTATGTGCGGTATACATAGGTAATCGTATACAGTTTATAAATTGTTATTTTTTTAACAAATATAGACTTGCCTAATTTTTGCTGCGGTCATATTCAGGCTACACAAAATTTCCCCCCTTCCTTCTATGCACACGTCCAACGGACGTGCCACCATACTCGTATATATAAAACATATTCCAAATTCAAACCCGGTTTAAATCAAATATATATATATATATACATTTTAAAATCGTTGTTTTAGATTGAACCCATATATAATGTAATTTATAAACAAACTAAATATGCAGACAATCCAAAATATAAAACAACTTAAAATATGCAGACTTAAGTACATTTTCAGGTGCTTCTGTCGATATGTTCTTTGCTAACAGATCCCAACCCAAACGATCCTTTAGTTCCGGAAATAGCTCATATGTACAAGACAGACAGGAACAAGTATGAAACTACAGCAAGAAGCTGGACCCAGAAGTATGCTATGGGTTAACAACCCATGCATGCTATATAATAGCCTTTCAAGTTATGAATTGCTTCGCTACTTGCGCTTTCCAAAATATGAGAAATTACTTTAAATGAACAAATATATATACTTATATACTCCTCTGTATGTATCTCCTTAAAACGAAAAATGCTTGCACGCATAAATCTATACTGACTGACCAACGCACGTATCTGCACTGCCATTTTATAACTATGTAACTAACATACTTTATAATTTATATAAACTAACATTTCTTTTTTTTTCCATGATAAATCAACTTGAAACGCTTTCTTGTCCCTGGCCTAACAGACTGTTGATGTTAGTAATACTGCTTAAACGTAATCTAGCTCAACTAATTTTTCACTATTAAACAGTGTTGTGGATTTAACAATCATAGCACAATTCAAAAGCCTCGCAATACAGACACAACATAACATAAACAACAATGAAAATCAACAAAACTAGACTAACGAGTAAAGGCATAGAAAATGATACCAACATAGACAAGCATAGCAGCAGGAATAAGAGTAACAAGAGGAATCACAGCTCCAACAGTAGCCCCACCACATTCAAACTTCCCAAGCTTGACCTGAACCAAACAATCAAGCGCCATCATCAAGAACCCGCACCCACAAACCGACCCAACAGCAGACCCCAATATCCCCACACGAAGCAACCTCTTATTGACCTTGGCCGCACGTGTGCCATCAGGCGAATGCGGCAATATGCGTATGCCTTGCTTGAGGCACAAGGCAATTAGAGAAGATAGGAGGAAGGAGGAGAAGGAGTAGACGTGGAAGGAGACCATGGACTCCGCAACGTGGATGGAGGGGAAACAGGAAGAAGTGGTGATGGAGGTGGGGTCGGATGGGTTGTAGGAGATGCCGATGAAGATCGCGAGGGTGAAAAGAGAGTTTACGTTTATGATGCCGTCGAGTGTTGTTATGTGGATGCTAGTGGCATCGAGGGCGGTGGAAGCTGCGGTTGTTGATTGTACGTAGTGGTGGTTGTGGATAGTGGCGCATGCAGGTGGACGAGGCTTGGATGTTCGCGTTTGTGAGGTGTTTGGCTGCCAGGTTTCAAGTTTCACAAGCTAATTATATAAGCAACATTTATGTTATTTTTCTAGATTAGAGGCAGAGAACGAACTAAAATGAAAGGAGGAGGAGAATGATTCCAACTAGAAAAGATAAATTAATCTAAGGGATAGCAAAGGCCAATCGCTGATTGAAATGGAACCAGAAAGACATATTGGCAGTGGGAATAGCGAAAGTCATGCACGATATATTTTGGAAATATTAATTGCCAAGTTGTTGATTTTCTGAAAATAATAAGTACTAGTGGCTATTGGATTACACGCAGGATAACGAAAAGTCTCAGAGCAGATTGTAACCGGCTACCGATACGGTAGGCGTTACGCAAAGTGCAACGTACAACAGAACATCGAATTTGACAATCGAATATACCGTAGAGATCAGCACGATGAGACGATCAAAACGGTATATAGAAATCAGTGGTACGATTGAATTATAAAAATTCGAATTTTTCTACTACGGAAAATGCAAGAAAAACACTTGAAAAATAAGATCGACGGAGACAAAGATGTCCGAATTTGGAAAAACGACAAACTGATATTTTGCTCAGAAGATGGTTTAGAATTTTTCTATGTAAAAATATTTAGGTTTCGGAAACATTTTGTTTTCATCGCTTTTTAACTGATTAAATTGAAGTAAATTTACGCGCGAAATAAACCTTCATATTTTCGGACGAAAAATTACCAGTTGCTATGTTTAACTAGACGTATTCCAAATATTAATTTATATTTCAAAATTTTATCATTTAAAATTTCATAAAATTTCAACTAATTACGTTATTAAAACAGTTGAAATTTACGGGTTGTTACACCTAATGCGGACTTCGATATGGTTTCTCGACTAGAAGCCATCAGTCTCCTTGCATAGCCATATACTATGATAGAGAAATCTAGAATCAAGCCCAAAATCGATATCAAATATTCGCCATCAAGAATCAAATGAAAAATCCTAACATGAAATGGTGTAATTCACCTTGAACTTGTGTACTCAAACCTGAATCAAATTAATTATACGAATAAAACAGCATACGTACAACTTATGTATCTATTCCAACTTGTTCAATATATAGTTTTATAAAGATGTTACCCAGTTAAAACATTTAAACTAAATTTTTTTCAAAATATTTTGAAGACCAAATTCTTTTCAAAACATTTCAAATCTAAATTTCATATTAGAAAAATTCAAAATAGCCCTATTCGTTTACTTAACAAAACAGTTTCAACTTATTTAAATCATATTACTACATACTTTAAACCTACATACCAAACTTATATACTTTATACTTTTCAAAATTTCTTAGCTTTGAAAAAGTTAACCTTGATTTGGAAGTGCTCGAACCTTCAAAATAGTTGAAGAAATCATATTTCAATCCAAGAGTTGGAAATCACCAACGAATCAGTAAATCAATTCCAAAAGATAGGGTTATATCAAATCAAATCCAAAACTCAAGGACTGAACACCGGCTCATTTCAAATTGTTCAAATCTATATACATATATCTTTCGAATATCACATCACACTTCGGAATTTGAAATCAAAAACTGGTTTCACAAATCAATCGCATAGCAAAGCTACCGAAGTGGCCTCTCCCCCACTTAAAAACTCGAAAATCAATGTCGATGATGCATGCATTCATCACCGAAATTATTTTCCAACGACATAAGTGGGTTCTGGACTTCTATTTTCTCAAACTTCTTTTGAAATTTCTTCAAAATCATTTGAAACTCATTAAAATCATTAGAAACATTTCATATTCGGAAAATACTTTCAAATCATATTATTTTTATTTCAAATCTTAAAACCAGTTTCAAAAATGCCGGAGTCCAATCACTCAAATTCAGATTCAAAACCCTCGGTTATAAATTATTCTATATGAAACGATTTCTTATATAAATTTCAAATTTTCAAATCCTTTCAAAACTTCAAATTCTCATTTAAAAGGTATATAGATCCTTATAGAAAACATTTCACCTTTATATATAAAATATTGTCATCCTTATCAAAAGAATAACTTTGATTAATACACAATTTTCAAAAGACAATCAACCACAAAATTTTTCGAGGGATGATTTAAGGATGGATTTCAAAGCAAAACAGAGATTCAAATTTTTAAAGGAACTCTAATCAATAGAATTCTGATTCAAAGATAAGCTCGAACAAAGATGAGATAATTTAAATGACCAAATAGAAGATGGATGAGGCTATATAAATCATGGGCGACCTTAATAGGGTCAACCGTGACTTCAGGAATATAATTGATGCGAAAATCTAAGGCAGATCGACCTTCGATCGCCAGAGATAGAATCCAGGTATAGCAGAAGATAGAAAACATTATAAACCGAGGATACGGAAATCTCCGGTGAATCAATGCCAATTGTAAAGGAGTTTCACCCTTTTACAAATCATTTGAAGTTTGGCGGAATCGCCGGTCTTTATAGAGGTCATTCAAAGTGGAGTTATAGAATGCTCCAAAAATCAAAAGAATACAATTAGGGGAGACATGAATAGATTTCAGAACAAGTGGGAGCGTTCCAATATTCAAAGGAATCCTAATCGAAGAAATCCCAACTAAGATAGAAGTTCAAAATTTTAAGGAAATCCTAATCAAAGAAATTACTAACAAGGTGGATACGAAAGGGATAAAGTCCAGAAAATTTTCTTTCAAAACAAGAAAATTCTATATCAAAATAATCTTTAAAAATCCTTTAAAAATCATTTGAAAATCATTTTATACTTCGAAAATACGTTCTCTCACACAGGAATGATTCTGAGATTGATTTCACTCATTCTAGGGTATTTCTACCCTATCTCTAATGAGTTTTTGCTCCGCAGGCTACGGTTTGCCTAAAACCAAAGCTCTGATACCAAATGCGATGACCCACTATTTTGGACCATTCAAATCGATAATAATCCACACATGTCTGACTTGAATAATTCAAATAACAGATTGTAATAAAATTTGGAGCAAATAAAATCATTCACAGAATCACATACATAGAAATATCAGAATAACTCGCAAAGGAAATAAAATACCATAGTAGTTCATGAATCTACTATATACAAACTCTCAAAATATATACGAAATTCTCATAGTAAAATAGATACAGTAGAAGTTAGGATACATAAATCAATAATACAGAGACAATACCGAATAGTAAATAACTGGATTAGAAGATAAGAAATAACAGATGGACGGATAAGCTCCAGCAAATCTCTAGCTCCAGAAGATAAATTCCAAAGCTATGATTCTCAGGCTGACCCGAGCGTGAAGTAAAACACAAAACACTCGAGTCAGGACATACATACTTATACAATGTAAACCAACTCAACTGAACTGTAATAGCAATGCATAATAACTTAAAGGATGCTTGGGATCGACCATCCTTTAAGGATCCATAAAACCATCAATTAAACAGAATAACAATATCACATAAATGTCCATATCAAAGTAAACAATGCAACTAACAGTGTTAATGTGCATCACAGGCATCATCAGGAAATCAAATGACATACAGAGAAGTATACCCGTGGTTATAATATTTCAGAACAATATTTTATACTTCAAATTTAAATATCATTTCAAATCAAAATCTTTATCAAAATAAAGATTAAATCATTTCCAAACCATTTCAAATTATCAAAATATCATATCTTTTCAAACTTCCTTTCAATCATTATTTGAATTCAAATCCAATTTATCAAATAAAATACCTTTTAAAATTCCAAAATATCATTCATTTATTTTTCTATCAAATCACCCTTTAAATAGTTTATATTCCAATTAAATTAATTCATTTAACCATTTAAAAGTGAAGTTATTATTCTTTCAAGTCAAGTATTAAATTTCCAAAGTTTTAAACCATTCTGAGTTCATTTACTAAGTCAAAACCCATAAACATTGAAAATTTCAGCCTTTCACAGCATCTAGAAAAAAGCTGTTATAGGTTATACTCGAAAACATTTTAATACAGCAAAGACAGCACTTTAAAAACTGCTGTTATATCTCACTTTAGTTGAAATTTAGTTTAAAACAGCAAAGACAGCATTTTCCAGAAATGCTATAATAGCATAAGTTCAAAATATGGGTTTTACTTAATTTCAGCAAAGATAGCAGGCAGCTACATCAATTTACAAAACTATTGTAATAGCCCTTTATTAAGTTCTTTAGCCTTTACATTTACTACAGCAACTATAGCATTTCAGAAATACTGTAATAGCCTCTTTTTACTATGTTTTAGTTCAATTCTGAAATCATAGCATTTCTGAAAGCTATTAAAAGTATTTTCCAGATTTTAGTGTACTTCCAACCAATAATAAAATTCATTTTAAACCCTTTTAACATTATAAAAATCATGTTTTTAACATTCAAAAATGTTTATATAATATATCATTTAACACGTGATTTTTATTAAATAAATCCGTTATAGTTAAATCAAATCTCAATTAATTATTTAACAAATTCAAGTGTAAATTTCTTTTCTTCACATTTTTAATAAATAAACTTAACACTTAAATTTTATTTCCATTTTCCAATAAATTTCAAATTTCCATTTTTATTTTAATTTTTATTTATATAACTTATTTTCTCATTTTAACCAAAATTCCAAAATTTTCTAAATTAAGTTATATTTTCAAAAATTCCATTTCTATTCATTTTCAACATTTTTAACTTATAGAAAATTCCTAATTTCACTATTTAAACTTATAAAAATTCAATCTAAATCAAAATTTCATATTTTACACCTTTAAAAATTATTTAAACATTTTTCAAAACCTTAAAAGTAACCACGGGCCTGTATATAGTTTTCTAGCCTAATTCAAGTGATACAGATATGTATCATTTCAATCCGCAGTTAAAAAAGCAAAAATCCGGGTTCTATCATTTCAAACCCGCAATCCCAAGTAAATAAAAATTAATTAAAATTCGCTCAGGCTTATCATTTCAGCCCATAACGATCTTTCCTTATTCTAAAGTCCGTTCGGGTATGTATCATTTCAACCCATAGTGAACCTAATCTACAGGGAACTTGCAGTGTGATAAACTGATAAAAATGAACAGTCAGCAACATATAACAATAACAGGTGATATGACATGTAATTTAACAGGTTTAACATCATATATAAATAATCACAGGAAATTATAACATCATTTATAATATTCTACATATTCAATTGTTGTAAATTCACATTTGCATAAGTATAAATGTCAGGTGAGATTTACTCACCTCTTTTGTTGGAGACGTAAGTTCAAATGACACAACAAAAACCAAAACACAATGACAAAGCTACAAACTTGAGTGGAGAGCAAGTTCCAAGTTATAGATCTTGTGTTACAACCCAAAAACAAAACAAAAATAATAGTTAAAAATCAATACGAATGAATTTGAATAACTTTGAAACAAAAAGCAGTTTGAATACGAAACTTTTTGCCTTGCTTGCTCTACTTGTTTGCATGGCCTAGGGGATCAATTAGATCAGGTTAGTACTTGGTTTGGATCAGGTATGGGTCTGGAAAGGGTAAGGCTACAAGGTAGAACATGATGGAGGAAGTTACAACATAGGGTAAGTGAAGGGTTTCTAGGCAAATAGGTGGAGAATGGTCCAAACTAAGGCTCGGCCATGGGCAATTTGGTTCAGCCAGAGGGTGTACATCTTAGGTCAGTAGCTGGAGTGATGAGGTAGGGTTTGGACAAGGTGGTGGCGACAGCCAAAGGTGGTGGTGGTGGTGGAAAATGAAGGGTATGGTCAAGAGGAGCTTGGCTAGCATTGTTTTTAAGGCATTGTTTGCATTTTGGTGGAGTTTTGTCATCATGGAGGGTTCGGCCATGGATGGATCTGAAGTGGTAGGTGGTGATGATGCCAAGGAGGAGTAGTAGGAGGTGGTGGCCATGATAATGGCCGAGCAAAAGGCAAGAGAAACAAGGCAAAAATGACATGAAAATGAGAAGAAAAGTGAGAAGAAGAAAGGAACTTACCAAAAAAAATTCTCAAGCAATGAAGGCCGAGCTTTTTGGTGAATGAGAAGTTTTGAATACGTGAATGAAATGAAAAATAATCGACTGAAAGAAAGAATGATGTCGGCCAAAGCAATTGAATTAAAAAGGTTGGAAAACGAAGAGGTGGAAAACAAAGAGTCTCAAGCAACTAAAGAGTCACAAAACTCTTCGAATTTCCATTATTTATTTTGTAATTTATAAATACATATAAAAACTGATAAATAAAGATAACAACTCGGAAATGAAAGTAAATATATAAATAAATAATTAAATTTTAATTAAATAGAATTTAAATTAAGAAAATAGCTTAAAAATGCAAACTAGGCTTTAAAAATTAGAAATAAATTCAATACACTCTGGAAAAATCTTATTATCACTTTAAAAATATTTAAAGGTCAAAACATATAGAGTATAACCTAAATATACAAATTTAAGTAAGATATATCAAATAAAAATGTCATTTATATAAATTAAAAATAAAGAAAATTGTTAAATAACTCAATATACACACAATATTGAAAACAGTATAACTTTCACAATTTAATTCCAATTTCAACGAAACGAAAAGCAGTATTCATGATATTAAGTCTATTTTCATAATAAAAGATAAAATTCAAGAATTAAAATATTTAAATTTAAAATTTAAAAGTCAAAGTTTGACCAAATTGACCAAAATCCACTTTTTCTGGAAATATTCAATTTATTCAGGTTTGAAATTATAATTCTCATAAAAATCAACATTTATATTTAAAATAACATAATTTATTCATTTTAATAAATAAAATAAAGTTTATAAATCAAAATTCAAATAAAATAATCAAAATAAACAATTAAAATAAATCACAAAATACAAGGTTGTTACAACCTTGCATTGCACATACGATTACTTACTTACCATTTCCCAAGGTACGAAATACCAATGAAGCCTTATCAACCATATCCAAAACTCATTTACCACTTAATACTTCTAAATATGAAGCAGACTTCTATAATAATTTTAAAAGAGAAATAGGCAGACTTTGCCATTTAAAACCTCAATTAAGGTAGACCCTTCCATTTAAGACCTAAATCAAGGTAGATCCCATCATTTAAGACCTAATCCTCAGGTGGTTTCCTAACAATGTTGTCAATGGTCGGTGGGTCCTAGCTAAAAAGACCTCTAACAACTATCTAAGGCTTTTAACATTTAATGTCCAACTATTACCGCATCTATCGCCGATAAAATCTTATCCATGTAATAAATAGTACCCAAGCCACTTAATACCTTTTACTGAAGAATCAGCAGACTCTGGTCATTTAATACCTTAATTAAGGCTGATCCCATCATTTAATACATATTTCCAAGGCATGCTCCTCACTGGTACTATCGTTATTACGGCCTTAGAAATGTGAGAGACAGTACTCAAGCCACTTAATACCTCATCAATAAGGAGTATGCAGACCCCTGACCATTTAACACCTATTTATAGGTAGGTCTTTGTCATTTAATACCTAACCCAAGGCGAACTCCTCACTGATACTATCTAGCAGACATTACTTGGAAGTCTAATTAGGCTACTTAATAATTCTTTTATAGGACAGAGGTGGACCCTATAGTCACTTAATATCCCAAACCTGAAGCGAACCCTTCCCGATATATCCACTATCACTCTTAATTATAAATATGGAATCTTATTAGGTTACTTCTTTCAGCAGGGAGGTGGGCCCTACAACCACTTAATACCTCAACATTGAAGTAAAACCTTTTAGAGACATCCTTATTTATATGGAATCTCACTAGGTTACTTAATACTTCCATTTAGAAGAGAGGTGGACCCTACAACCACTTAATACCTCAAACTAGAAGAGAAACCTTATGGGGATATCCCTCACCACTCCTAATTCCAAATTTGGACCATTTAATACTTTCGAATTAAGAAAGCAGACCCAATCGCTCACATCATCGTTGGTCCTAGGATTAGTGATATCTCACATCAGCAGTAAGTGCATTCGACTGCCGGTAGCCTTATCATGAAGGGCAGTCTTCCATTGAGTGACTCTACTGACCTCACATTACTAACCTACTAAGTCCAATCAACCATACTAAGTCTTTACTTATATTATCTTAGGTAGACATTGGACTTAGATTACTAATTCCCTTTTTATTAAAGGCACTAAGATTTACCTTAAATATTTATTTACCCATAAATCCCCGTTTATGCTCATAAATGTTAATTTGTCCATAAAATCCTAATGGGCATTTTCTAAGACATTTATGTATGATTACAAATTTTAAATTATTAACCTTTTATAGCCATTCCATTTTTATCAGTCCTAATAATCAATTTATCCTATCAGATTATTGAAGCTTCCATATTTATTACCATTTATTGGGGTTACAACCTTTTAAATTCTTTTCCCATTAATTATCCTAAACACGAATATTATGTGTAAGCGTCATTACCAGCTTTTTATTTAATTATTATAAGTGCAGTAAATTACGTACAATTATCTACTTTTATTAAATATGTTCTAGTTATATATCTTTACTCATTCTTTTCCATGTTCAATTATTGGAATCATATCTAAAAAGATTATCCACTATAATTTCCATAAATTAGCCCAGAAGAAAAGATTTAACTTTAAAAAATTAAATTGTTTGAAATTACAAGGAATAATCATTTCCTTTTATTACGGAAAAATAGACAGTCTAAACCACAATGAATTCATACTTTACACATCTCTTTCTCTATCTATTTGCATCTAGTCCTTGTTAGATCAAACGCTGTATTTTTTTAAAAGGGAAAGAAATCAAATTAACTTACAAATATTAGACGGATCTAAATTCCAACAATTCCAAACGTAGAAAAGCTTACCTTCCAACAAGATTAGGGTAATAATTCAAATTTATAACATTATATACAACCTATTTCAGATCTGAAATAAATTTCATTCAAATCAATATTCTAAATTCATACTTTCGGGAATAATTTCCAGATTAGGTTGTAAACAATTCTAAATCAATTCATAAATAAGAATATGTAGGCAATATTTATTATATTTGGATTTAGTCAATTTGCTGTCTACAACACATATACAATTATCCAATTAGACATAAAAATCAAATAAACACAAACATGATAATTTTCATATTATAACAATCTATAAAATTTCCCACTCACCTTCAAAAGCGATCCAAATCTCCAAATCTGAAGTATAACATTTGATTCATCTTCAAAAAAAATTTAATCCAAGAAATATGTATAAAAGGATACACCCACATTAGAATTACTGATCTAAGAAGAGATTTGGGATTGAGAGAGAAAAAAGATACAAATATATAAATTACCTCAAAATACATGCATAGTTGATTCTCATATCTTCTTCTTTTTATTAGATTTCTACTCTTCTCCGATTTGTATGAATATAGATATAAATACCTTATTTTTATAATTTTGAAAGAAAGTAGAGAAGAAGAAATGGCACAGCTTTGCTACTGCCTCCATAAAAATATGAAAAGAGAAGGAAGGGTTGGGCTTGAATTTATAGACGTAAGAATCAACCTCAATCATAAAATTTAAAATATTAAATTCGGACCATACATGGCCTAGGTTTACTATAGCCACCACACATGAAGGGGTCAACTGCCCCCTTCCTAGGGGTCGACTGCCCCTGGTTGACCGCTCTAATATGCAGGTCGACCTGTGGGCACTAGCTAATTAATTAAAAACATTAATTTTTTTATTTATTTATTTTCAATCCGAATTCATTTTTTGTCTATAACTATAGTTGCTCAGAATTTTACCATGAACACAATGGTGCAGGTTTCATGGTCAAATTCCATCATTCGCACAAATTCCATTTCTAGAGCCAAATTAATTAACTAATTAAATAACTGACACCAAATTATGGAGTGTTACAATATAATTGGGGCGCTGCAGTGTGGATTGGGTTGATATTAATCAGAGTTTGAGGAGTAGATAGCAAAAACAGAGAGCGTGGTTATTTTCTCTTGGCGATGCGCATCTGTCGACAATAATGGCCAGAGCTCCAGCCTTAGGGATGGAATCGCGACTATAGAAAGCTTAACTGAAGGCAGCAGATCACACTTAAGTGTGGCGGGTTGGACATTGAAAGCTATGGTACATTGGGATGTGTGCACGAAGAGAAGTGCAGCAGAGTCGACCATTCATCGATTCATGGGTCGTAGCTCAAGATAAGGGAGAAGGCATGCACGTTATTAATGGGTACTTGCTCGTAAATGTCCAAGAATTTAATTAGGGGGAGAAGATGGATTAGGTAAAAAATTAATTAATTAAGTGACTAGTTATTAATATAACTATATAATTCATATTCTTATAAAATTCGTATCTTGTGCATACGAGGTACGATCGAGACGCAGTCTTCGTTATTGCACTCGTAGTGAGATTATCTACGACATGGTATAGGCTTGGACTATATTCGGACACTTGAGAATTTACGGATCATGTGAGTGGAATTGTAATTCTGAATTTATATTTCAGTATAAATACCCATAAGTTTGTATATAGAAAAATATTACCTGTAAGAGATAGAGCAATATATATAAGTAATTATATCTCCATTTAAATGGATTGGTTTGAGTAGATGTTTGTGATAATTGATTAAGATCCCATATTTATAAAAATTATGTTATAATCATATTGAATAGAATTAGATAGAGTTGGTATTAATTTATAACGTGGTTATAATTAATTAGAACTATAAATTGTAGTTATGTTTGTGATAGAAATATTATTAAATATATATATATATATTATTACTAATCTAAAATAAGAAGTATGACATTAAAAATAAGATGCAAGGCTAACATAATGATTTAGGCAGGTTAAACCTATAATAAACTAGCTTTGAAGTTTATCTGGCCTTGATATTTGTTTATTATTGTGTAAATCAATAATTAACTAACTAGGGAGTTTCTATAAAGGTAATTTGAGAGGTTAGAAATTACAAAAAATTATTGAATTATTTAATAGGGTTAGATTAAGGTTCTAAAATTTTGAATATTGTAATAACCTTATTTATTAACTTTAGACTTTAGGAAATTGTTTGAGATATGTGTGTGTGTGTGTGTATTATATACATGAATTATATAATATTTTGAGGCCATATCGATAGCTAAACTTGATTTAAATAGCAGAATTAAGTGAAAATATGTTATATTACTATTGATAGGCAGGTGCATTATTTTATAAAATAAGTGTGACACTTCTATAAAATAATACGAAGAAAATGTAATCATTAGATTGGTGACTTAAGTAAGATGCATTTTTGTTGAATTGTTTATATGATTGTATGTGTGAATTGTTATTGATATTGAGATGGTGGATTTGTTACTGTTCATATGGATAAATGTCTATTGAGTTAGAAAATAGCCAAACGAATGTCGAAATAAAATTTACCGCAAGCGCATGGCGTACTATTGAAGTATGTTGCGAATACGGGTCAATCCGCAAGGAATTGATGATTTTAAATCTCTATTCAATCAAATTAACCAAAGTTGAAAATGTGATTAGCTAAAAATGTAAAAAAAACTAGCAAAATAAAATTGATAACAATATGAGAGTGTGAAGGCAATTTAGAGGCAATTTCCACTCTCTAGATCACATAAATCAACAAAATGAAGTTATGATCTCTTTTTTCTTGTCATTAGTGTAATTAGTTGATGTGCTTATCATAAGTATGGTATATTTGTGCTATTAATTAGCACAATATAAACCATCAAACTATAACACAACCACTAAAACACATTTAACTCTCATGAAATATGACAACAAAGTTGAAAGCAAAATCTATTTTAAGCATGGCCTATTAACTATTGTTTAGAAATATAGGCCATCAAATTTTAATTTCAACAATCACTTTATTACCATCATCATATGTAGATGAAGAGGTAATCATTGTTTGTGATTGTTTAAGCATAGCCTATTTGGTGTCAATAATATAGGCTATCAAATTCACACCAGAAACAATAAGTTAAACCACTTCAAATGATTCATTAAGCACAAAAAGAGAGCATAAACATCAAAATATTGCATCTACATACTAGAGAGCTTCATTACCCCTAAATTGTAGGGATTACCTCTCATATTTGTTATCATATGAACAAATGTAGAAAGCAACATGAAACTAGCAAAAGGAAAAAGAGAGCAAAATGTAAGGAAAACAATTCTACTTGCATAAAGTAAAAGAGATCTATTCTACTTGCATAAAAGAAAATAAATCTACACTACAACATAAGAAAGAGAGCATGTAAATGTAAAGAGCATATATTGAATTGCATAAGAAAGAAAAGAAAAATTACAAGAAATAAAAATGGCTAAGTAGCCATGAAAAGAGAAAGAGAGCTTTCTTTTATTTGATCTAAACTAAACTAAAGAGAAGGAGGCCTAAGAGAGACTAAGGGAGAGCAAGTTACATGAAGATATGGGGTATTTATACAAGTGTTAAACCCTAATTCATATTTTTGGGGAATGCTCAAATTGCCCTTGAGAAAGTGTGGAGACCAAGTAATCATTAGCTTCTACTAATAATCATTTAAGTGTACATGAAGCCATTAATTCCATAGGCATGTGCATTAGCCTTTAATTTGTACATTAAGGTATGGGTAGGTGGGGTCCTCCATTATCATGCCTTTGAATTATTTCCATCTTCTTTTATTTATCTTCACTCTTGTGCATTCATACATCTTCATGAAACCACTTGTATATGAAGCTAAATTCCTATAAAATAATATAGAAATTTCTAATTAAATTTTCTCAAATTAATATATGCACAAAAATGACCATTTTGCTCTTGGATGAAGATGAATATGCGACAATTTGAAAATAATATGAATTTTGGTTTAAACAAGTTAAAATACCCGATATGATCATTTATTTAATTCAAATAGATTAAATATGGTGGTAAAAATATAAACATTTACGTGCACATCAGTTACTTCGGTTTATAGGAAATGGTGTAGTATAAATTATAATAATGTGAATGGATCTTAAGGCTACTTTAACATTAGAGTGGGTGGATAGTGTTTTATAACTTATATAGAATTTTCTAAATAGTTTCAAGATTTCAATCAAAACACTGATAATCAACACAGATATACATACATATATATATATATATTTGTAGGATGTCATAGATATGTAAAATGCAATAAAAATAAAGTAAAAGTAAGCGAGATGCCACTAGGAGTTTTATAATGGTTCAGAATAACCAATCCTACATCCAATCATGTATAGTATATATACATATTTTCTGTCAAATTCCCACTTTAATCTGGTAGCGAGCAAACAAGAATACAATCTTGATTTCAAGACAACAAGATACACCTTTTTGACTTTCCAAGCTTAAGGTAGACTCTCTTTATTTAGCAAGGCAATAATACCACCCACTTGATTTAAATGGGCAACAAGCATACCCACTTGATTTGAATGAGCAACAAGCACACTCATACAAATAGTAGTAAAGAGATGTTGATTCCAAATACAATAGTTGTACTTTGGATACAGAATATCCTATGGCCCTTTATAGCACTTTGATCTTTGATTGATGAGAGAATACTTGCAAATTAGTAAGTAGACTATAGAGAATGAATGTATTAAAGAAGAGATTGAATATGAGTGAATTTGAAAAGTATAAAAAATGAATTTTGTGAAATATCTAATGAGAATTTAGAATAAGAAGAATGGAGAGAAAGTAGTTATTAAAATTAGTTTTCCAGTCCCCTTTATATAGTGTTTGAAGAGACATATCTATTCGTAATGAAATGGAGCCAAAAGTTATAAATATTCAAACTTTTAAAAACTCATCAACAGTACATATGTTAACAGACATAGGAAAGGTATGTCGACATACCCTTATGTGCTTTGAAATATAATAATACTTTTAAGGTGTTTAAAAATTCTATTAGTTTTAATACTTTTACTATATAAAATTTTAAAAATATTTAAAGAAATATATTTTGAAAATAATATAAATATTTTGGTGAGAGTGTTTCAAAAAAAGTTGTTATTTAAAGACTTTAACAAATTTATCTAATGTTTATTAACTATTATCAATAGTGTTAAACTCTTCATGTCGTTGTCTTTAAACTCATGAATCCTTAATTGTCTTGATCATATCTAGATCTTGATCTCTAGTCTCTTTACTGATTAGTCTTTAAACTCGATTATCTGGTACTTGTATACTATGTAATATCCTACAAAATATTCCATGCAACTTGGAAAAACATTAGTACCTATATTTATGTGGTTGTTGTCATCAAAATCAATATGTGTGGTATTAACATCTCCCCCCTTTTGATGATGGCAACCATGTAAATATTTTTGTTACAAAATATAGTGTATCCCCCCCTAAATTAGTTAACTCCCCTTATTTTGAATAACTCCTCCTTAGTATATGCATATTTTATATTTTTCTCCCCCTTTGTCATCAACAAAAATGGGTAAAGAAAAATAAACTCCCTCTAAATGTGACATATTAAATACTATGATATGTGATAATACGAAATCAAAATAAACACTAATCGTGAGATAACAATTTTGAGAAATGACTTTATATATATTCATCTATAATTATATCTATTTAAACCATACGTTCAAGTCATATCATCCATATCAAACTGATTTATTTAGAACAAACCGAACCATACATCATATTTTTTATACTTATACACACTTATACAAACAAAAGTGGAAATTAGCCATAAGGGCCTCTTTAGCAAGCGCAATTAGTTTCTAGGACACACAACTGAAATAATTACTTTTAAGGACAAAATGCAAAATAATTAGTTTCTAAGGCCAAAAAACCTATGAAATTATGTCCTTGAAAGTAATTGGACTGCTGACTTTGTCCTTAAAAGTAATTATTCTACTGACTTTAGCCTTGAAATTAATTTCTGTGGATGTGTGTCCTAGAAACTAATTGGACTGCAAAGTTTGTCCTTCAGGTGAAATGCCCCTGTACAAAATCAATTACATTAAAGGCAGTTTTTAATTACAGACTAAAAATGTAATAAATACATTTTTAAATACAATTGAAAACTAGATTTTCTTGGGAACTTCGACTCATCCTTCAGATCCAAAGATTGGATTGGTGTTAATAACTTCCCAATATTCATGTTCCACTTTCGTTTTAGAGTTTGAGCATTCTGAACATTGCTTTGAACTCCTTTAGTGAAACAAGAAGTCAAACATCGAAGAGAATCAAATTGTTTTTCTTGTTCATTGATCATTTTCATTTAACTCAACTCTAAGTGTCGTTGATTACGAAGAATGAAGCAAAAAAGCATTCTTGAATGACTAAAGAGTGTCTTCTAGATTGTCACTTAGTTTTTATTATTGAAAAAGTGGTGTTTGAATTTATTTTTACTAAAAGAAATGTATAGAGAAGAATTAGATAAGAGGGGGAATTGGATTTTGAGTTTTTCTAAAAGAAATACGATTTTATAGAAGTGAATAGTCGGGCTAATAACCAATCCCTCTAAAAAATAACTAATCTTTTTGAATTTCAAATTGTGGAAATACCAAAGTATGTCGACATATACAGGGAGGCTCTGTCAACATACATGCAATAATTTGGATGTTTTTGTTTTAATTTTTGCTTATATTTCATATTATTTTAGTTTATGATTCTAGAGAATAAAAGAGCATGATTGACAATAAAAATGAAGACACTAAGCAAATTTTAAAAAGAGAGATGCATAATCATAATAAAATAATATAAGAAAATGACATAAAATAGAACTAGAAAACATAAGGACATATAGGTAAATCTAGAATGATGATGAAGAAGAAGAAGAATTTCAACCAAGCTTTCTCAGTATCTTCCCAAAGTAGTTGTCAACTTGGTTTGAGAGGCTGATGAATTTCTTACTGAAAGAACGCTTAAGATTCTTTTAATTATTAAGAAGCTTCTCTTGATTCCTAGGAATCTCTTTGTTTGAATAGTGAGATAGTTTGTCATAGCTTACAAAATATGTATCCATTTCCTCCTCTTCTTCTTCTTTTTCTTCATCCTCTTCTATTTCCATATAATCACTTTCCTCTTCTTAAGGATTTTTTTGCTCTTTTTCTCTTGCAAATCTTTCTTCTTTTTTGATCAAAGACTCATGGGTTTAAATTCAAGAGGAATGTGAAAGGAAGATGTTTGTTTTATCAAAAATTGTACAAGGCAAAATGTTTTCACCTCTTAGACCAATACCAAAATAGTTGAAAATTCCAGTAAGGTACGCATTATGTAAAGTGTGTTTTTATGTCTAGAAATTTTTTTTGAACAAAGTCATCCCAAATTACTTGAACTCAATTTATATCATATTTTCCAAAAATAGCAAAACAAGTTTTGAAAACTTTGCGAATGAGGTTGTTGTAATTTTCCATCCTTGGTGTAATACACTGTTGTAAAATAAGACTCATTACTTTTGCTTTTGGTCTATTATTTTTGCGTTTGAAATCATACTCTTCATCATTTGAAAACAAATCATGCATTACTTCTTTATTTCCATAGTCAATTTCTAAAGTGAAGAGGTCATTTCCATTACTTTTACAATCAATAATTTGACTAACAATTTCACAACCTAAAAGAATAATAGTATTTTTGATAGTACTCTAAATTTGAGCTTATTTTCCTTGATAAAAAATTTCATTCAAATTAGCATAAAACATTTTGATCGAATCGGGATAGCAACCAAAATCTTTTTATGATAAATCAGTTAAACCAAAAATACTATTTTCCAAAACAAGACCTTGTAACGTATAAAAATTAAACTCATTAAAATTAGCAAATATTCCTAAAATGACTTTACCATAAGTCTAATACTCTATGTATGTTTCAATGAACTCTTGATCATTAAAAAGTTGACTTTTGGTTCTTTTGATAAGTTTATTGGCTTTGGATAAGGAGGGTTGGTTTGAAGAAGATATTTTGAGTTTGTTTTGGAAGGAGTGTGAAGAGTTTGTTTGATTTTTGAGATAAAGTGTGTGATGAATATGAGGTAAGAAGAAGCGAATAAATAGAGTTTGAATGAACATGTGACAGGTAAAAAGGTGTCTTTTCAAAGTTTCAATTTAACGCAAAAGAGATGAAGTTTCGAAAGTTCAAATTTTAAAAAGATTCTTCAAATTATGTCTAATATGCCGATATATCTACGTGGCACACGTTGATATATACGCATAAATTTCAATGTTTAACAATTAAAGTATATAATTATATATATATATATATACTTATTATTATTATTCTATATTTATTCCTACATCAAATAATTTTCAAAAAGAAAAAATAAACTATGAAATGAAAAAATACCGATTTTGCTGTTTTCTTTGTTTGACTTGATTAATCTTCCATCTCCGTGAAATACATGTCGATATTTTCATTGTCTGGTTCGTTATCATTGGATATTGTATCAAAATCGTCCAAGGTTTCACTGAAAGCCCTTTTCCTCTTTTTAAATGAATTGGTGTTTGGTGAATTCTTTGCTTTCTTCGGATGCGGAAAATGTCTTCGAATATGACCAAATTCACTATAGTCGTAACACTTAAAAACATATCCATTTTCGAAACTTTTATTTTTAGTTTTATGAAAGTTGTTCATATTTCTGTATTTCCAAAAATTTATGAAATTTCAAGTCGTAAGAGCAATCTCCTCATCATTATTACTATTATTTGAATCTTAACCGTTAGTTGTTGCGTTGGATGTAATCGATTTCTTTTCGGTCACCTTACTTTCCTTTCTACCGTACAACTATGCTTCATAGGATATTTGATTACCGATTAACTCTTTAATTTTAATATACTGATATCGTTGGCTTCCTCTATTGCTAATGTCTTTAGTCCCATTCTTAAGAGAGAGAATTAAGGATTTTTCTAACTTTACCCTCTTCTGAGAAATTTTTCCCTAATGATACTAATGAATTAACCATCTCTTGAAATCTAGAATACATGTCAGAATTAGACTTATTTGGTTTCATTTTAAAAGGTTGAAATTGGTTGGTAAGCATGGAAATCTTAGTTTATTTTACTTTACTAGTTCCCTCATATGTGACTTGCAATGTTCTCCAAATTTCATAAGAAGTCTTATAAATAGAAATGCAGTTAAATTCATTTTTATCTAGAGAGTAAAATAAAATATTCATGGCCTTTGAGTTATATAGTGCTTGTGTCTTTTGGTCTACGATCCATTGTGAATGTTTAGTTTTGGATTCATTGTATTCACCTTGTGAAATGTTCCAAATATTTAAGTCGTTGGATTATAACTAAATTTTCATCTTACATGACCAGTAAGCATAATTATTACCGTTAAATAATAGAGGTCCAGCTGTTGATTGTCCTTCTAAAAAAGTGTTAAAAAGCGTACTACCAGTGTTACTAACCATGTATAATTTTCAAAAATTAAATAAAAAGTTTCTGAAAACTTAATGCTTTGATACCGAATGAGGGATATGGTGTAGTGTAATTATACTAATGTGAATGGAACTTAAGGGTACTTTGACACTAAAGGAGGGTGAATAGTATTTTATAACTTATATTGAATATTTCTATATAGTTTCAATTTAAATCAAAACACAGATAATCAACAAAGATATATATTAACAGGCAGTCATAGATATATATGCGGTAAAAATAAAGTAAAACCAAGAGAGATGGCACCAGGATTTTTATACTGGTTCGGATTAACCAATTCTACATCCAATCATGTACAATATCTGTATAGATTTCCTTTCAAACACTTACTTTAATCAAGTAGCAAGAAAACTAGAATACGATCTTGATTTTAAGGAAACAAGATATACCCTCCTGACTTTCCAAGCTTAAGGTAGACTCTCTTTATTTAACCGAGCTACAAGATCACCAACTTGATTTAAATGGACAACAAGCAAACCCACTCGATTTAAACAAGTAACAAGCACACTCCCTTAATTTTAACGGGCAACAAGCTCACCCATATAAATAGTAGTAAAGATTTGTTGATTCCTAATACAAATAGTTGTACTTTGGATACAGAATATCATATATCCCTTTTATAGCACTTTGATCTTTGAATTGATGACATAATATTTGCAAATCAGTGAGTAGATTATAGAGAATAAATGTAATAAAGGAGAGATTGAATTTGAGTGAATTGAAGAGTATAAAAGGTGGATTTTGTGAAATATATAATGATAATTTAGAGTAAGAAGATGGAGAGAAAGTAGTTATTAATTTTCGTTTTTCAGTCCCTTTTATAACTATTTGAAGGGACATGTCTATTTGTAAAGAGATGGGGCCCAAAGGTACAACTACTCAAAATTTAAAAAACTCCTAAATTGTATATAAATTGACATACATAGGAAGGATATGTTGACATACCCTTGTGTGTTTTGAAAAATAAAATACCTTTAAGGTGTTAAAAAGTTCTGGAATTTTTTAAAATCATTTAAACATAGTTATTAAATACTTTTAATATATAAAAAATTTATAAAAATATTTATAGAAATATATTTTGAAATAAAATAAATATTTTGGAGAGAGAGTATTTAAAGAAAAGAAAGTTGCTATTCAAGGACTTTAACAAATTTATCCAATGTCTATTAACTATAATCTATAGTCTTGAACTCTTCAGGTCTTTGTCTCTAAACTCACGAGTCTTCAATTGTCTTAATCATCTTTGAATCTTGATATCTAGTCTTGTTACTAATCAGTCTTCAAATTCGATTATCATGTACTTGTATAAACCTATGTAATATCCTGCAAAATATTCTATACAATTTGGGTAAACATTATCATATACATGTATAAACCTATAATTTATATATGTCTATATGTATAAATATAGTTTTGGTATGTCCGAGTTAGGGCTACTAATTGGTGTAAGGAATCCATTGTACCATTGAGATGCATGACTTACAGACATGATTTCGGAGCAAGGGTGGAGACAGATTGGGATGCCAATCCAAAGTAGGTCATGTACTATTATGTTGTATGGACCGGTGCTACGATATGACCTATGGGCCAATTTCGTTTGAGGTATTAGTTTTCAGGGGAGTCCACAAGTTAGTCTCGGCTCTTGATAGGTCTATTGGTAGTGAATGGCAATTCTGCATGATTTACCAATATGCAATTTAAGCGTACGTAAAGTCCATGATGCCCGATTTGAGGTTATCGAATAGTGGATGAAATATTATGCAGATTCATAAATATGTGATTCAGGGAATATATATATATATATATATATATATAACTATAGCTGCACAATTTGGGCTATTTATATATATATATCGATTTGGTATGCCTCATGTAACAACCCTGTATTTTACAATTATTTTTAAATTGATTTCCAGATTTAAAAGCTTTATTTATGAAAAGAATAAATTTTGTTATTTTAAATATAAACTTTGACTTTGATGTGGATTAGAATTCCAAATATGACTAAATTTAATATTTCCAGAAAATGTGAATTTTGGTTAAAATAGTCAAACTTTGACTTTTAAACTTAAAAATTTAAAAGTTTGAAATTTTAAATTTTATCTTTTATTATAAAAATAGATGTAATAACTTGAACACTACTTTTCGTTTCGTTGAAAACGGAGTTAAAATGTAAAAGTTATGTACATTTAAATTTTTAGTATAATTTGTTTATTTGTGCAATTTTGCCTATTTTAAATTTTATAAATCATATTTTCTTTCTTATACTTTGTTTTAATATGTGTTAATATGTTTTTTATGTATATTTTTGTCTTTTATATTTTTAAAATGATAATAGAATTTTCCAAAATTTACTGTATTTATTTTTCATTTTTAAAGGCTGTTTTCCTATTCTCTGCTATTTTCTTCATTAAAAATTATATGTAAATTAAATTTTTAATATTTATTTTGTGAATATATTTTTATTTTATGTTATTATTTATGTTCAAAAATATATTTCAAGCTCATATGAATTTTCTAAAAATTTATTCTATTCAATTCCAAATTTTCTAGACTAGTTTACTATTTTAGCTATTTTCTTAATTTAACTTTATATAATTGATAAATATTTATATAAATTATTATATTTTGATAAAATTTCGAAATTTTATCTGGGATTATTATTTTTTCCAGAAATATAAAGTTATAAAAAGGAATTAAAGATTTATGAAGAGTTTGATACCTTTTGTGTGCTTAGTCCTTTTGAATTCTACCGTTTCTTTTTCAATCAATACATCTTTTATTTTTTTGCCGTTCTATCCCTCATTTTTTCTAGACAACTTCCTCATGTTATTCAGGAGTTTTCAAAGCTTCTTAACCCAAAAAAAAATCATGGCCTCCATCTTGCAAAATTTTAGGTAAATTCATCTTCTTTTCTTCTTGTTTTTATGGTTTTCTATTGAATTTTTGTATATTGTTCTCAACTTCATGGCTCCACTCCTCCTCAACCAGATCTAGGCCGACCTCCACCACCTTGATTTCTGATCAACCAACCCCCTAGAACCCCACCATGGCCAGGCCGAGCCATCTTGGCTAGACAACACCACCAAAAATCCAATATTACATCACATATATGCAAGCCTAGACCTAGAATCACTACGCCATAGATGGCCTACTGCAACGAAATTACAAGGTGTTGCTAGCTATAATGTAACGATAGGTATGCTGATTTTTGTCTATTACAACACTCGCTTCAAGGTGTTAGCATAGGTATCAACAAGATGTTGCAGTAGCTATAGATGTATATAAATTAAAAAATTAATAAAATTAGCAATCCGCGTGAATACGATCCAACGGTCTACATTTAATCCGACTGTTAAAATGGATCACCGCTGCATTTTTTACCAAATTTTCGTTTTCCCGCTTATGTTAGTGTAGATCCCCTTTCAGTTTACCATATTCACGAAATCCCCAAATTCATACTTCCAGCAAATTCACGAAATCCCCAAATCAAAAATCAAATTCACGAAATCCAGCAAATTCATACTTCCAATTCGCTGTTGCTAACAAAATAAAAAAGGCACTGTAACTAGAAGCTGCCTTCAATGCTAGGTCAGATCTAAATTTCCTATGCCTGAATCTTGTAGTTGCTGATTCCACCTAATGCCTGATGAGTTTTGTTGTTTACTGCCGCCCATTTGATCTTTGCTCGCTGTTGGATCTGGATCTAAGCAGAAGTTCGTCGTTGTTCGATGCAGCCGCCTTGAAGAAACGCGATGCCTCGTTGTTCTGATGGAGTCGCTTAAATCGCAATGAAGTTTTTGCCTCTGACTTCGCTTGAATTGAAGACGTTTCCTCAGCTTGCGTTTTTGTCAGTGTTCGTGCTCTGACTGCGGCTCTATTGATGATGTTTGTGGTTCTTTGACACTTAGGGTTGAACTTGAAAGTGTTGGTGTTCAGATAATGGTTTGCCAAACTTTGGATTGCAATGGTGTTGGTCTTAAACGTGGAGAAGGTTGTGTGCTAATTGCCCACTGTTTAGATTTTGGTCTTATTGGTGATTGCTGATGTGTTGAGCACTGTCGTGATGATGATCTCTTGCTGCTGATGCTGAAATCGATTGTGTAGTTCAATGCTTGCCGTAGTTGATAGCCTGATGTCTTGAATCTGGACTGAACTGGTACCATGCTAACCTTGTTCTTTAACATGAACTGCTCCTAGTCCTTTGTATATCATATTACTGCCTATGTTTCTCTTGTACATGCCTGATGCATTCACTGTTTTTGCTTGATAGGCTGCCTATGTGTTGATGATGTAATTTGATGAGGCAGTGAGTGGGTGTTTTGTGAAAGAGGTTGGGAGTGTGGTCAGTGTTTGGTAGATGGTCAGTGTTTCAGGCAATTGTGTTTCAGGTAAGTGGTAGATGGGCAGTAGTTCCGATGGGTGATGAAGTTGCTGAGGATGGGATTTGCTAAGTTCAGTCTTCATTTGTGCATCATTTTACGTCGTTTCAAAGAAGGCTCGATCTTCCGAAATCGGATGAATCGGGCGGTGCCCACTTGTTCGACCTAACCGGGACTGCGGTGCCCCGGACCCCCGCCGGCGCTGCGCCCGGACCCGCTTCTCGGCTCGCCTTCGGCTCGGCACTCGGCTCGCCTTCGGCTCGGCACTCAGCTCGTCATATGTTTGTCGGTGTCGGTGTCTGTATAAATTGAAACTGCATATGTAATGAGTGAACTGAGTGATGTAGTGAGGAATATCTGTATATGTGAATATCAGTGTTATATATCATTGAATTGTAAAATAGTGGAGTTAGGAATTTGTACTATTTTAAATGTTGAAATAAAATATTTATTTAAATAAATTACTGTTTGAATATCAAATTCTGTGCGGTAGCATTTTATTAAATAAATATTTATTTCTATTCAAAAATCAAATATGCTCTACATTGTGGGCCCCACAAATTCAGAAAGTTAATATCTATAGCAACATTTTGGAATGTTGGTACAGACACCTATGGATGTTGCTATAGACCCAAATAGGGTTCTATTGCAACAATATTTCTTATGTTGCCTTAGATAGTCAAAATGTTGCCTTTGAGGTCTGCGGCAACGCGGCAAAATGCAACACCGAGAAAGTGTTGCCTTTGCCCTTTTTTAGCCTACAGCAACATTTTTTGGCACTTCCTGCATCACTTCTTTGGTGTTGCAGTATGCAATCTATGGCGTAGTGAATTTGTCACCATCACCTTCCACCACCCATAGCCGCCACCAACACCACCTCCAGAACCACCTGGACCCTCTGCCACATCATCACCTTGGACCCCACACCTCTGGTCGTGCCCCATGTTGAAATAGATCCACCAAAAACCTAAACAAACTCCACCAAAATTGCAATATACACTTGAAAACTTGCATTTCCAAGCACATATGCCTTCACCACTTCACCAAACCACTTTGGCCGCCACATACATCACCACCACCAGCCATTTTCTGACCTAACACCTCTGCCACATCTGTACCTGACCCCACCAGGCCTGTCCATGCTCTTTCTTGCTTTGGTCGTGGCTTGTTGTTGCATAAAAACATTGGTGTGTTGCCTTAGCTTGTGTAGTTCATGTACACAAACCTTTGCTCTATCTTTTCCCATGCTATGGCCGATCTTATTGACCCAAACCAGATCTAAATTCACACCATGGCCATGTATTCCAACCTAGGGCTGAAGTATTAAAGGTTGAAAACAAGTGCAAGCATTTCTATTTGATTCCGTGCAGTCATTTCTAACATTGTTTTATTAAAATTTGGGTTGAAAACTTATATTGTTTGGATTATTTTGTCTTATGTATTCCAAGGAGTTAACCTTGTCTCTCTCACGCTCATCATCATCATGGCTGAGAAATGAACCCCTTGTTCGAGCTTTTGAATGGTTAAAGCATGGTCAAGTAATCTATTTCGTTGTTTCTTCTTATCTTCATTGTTTCAACATTGTTTTGCGTTGAATATTTATGTGTATTTTGTCTTGTTTTGGTTATTGTTTACAAGATAAATATCAAGGCTCTCCAATCATTCAAATCAAAAGTCATGCTATATCGTGCTTGTTGTGCTTTCTGGAATCTATTCTGTGTGTTTTGATTGCTAATCTCCAGCTTTAACAGGTGAGTTATTCTCACCAGACAATATGTACCTATATAACTAGTAAATTGACACCCAGCGAATCTGTAGAAATATATTATCATGTTATACTTGACTATGTTATGATCATATGATGTTTATACACCTGTTATATCATATGTTACTGTTATTTAATGTTATTCTGTTATTTATATCAGTTATCACCATTGCAAGTTCCCTGTAGACTAGAATCACTATGGGTTGAAATGATACATACCCGAACGGACTTTAGAATAGGGAAAAATTGTTATGGGCTGAAATGATAGGCCTGAACGATTTTTATTTAATTTATTTTAACTTGGGATTGCGGGTTTGAAATGTTAGAACCCGGATTTTTCTTTTTTTAACTGCGGATTGAAATGATACATATCCGTATCACTTGACCTAGGTTAGAAAATTATATACAGGCCCGTGGTTATTTTATAAAGTGGTTTGGATATTTTTAAGTATTTTAAAAAATTATAAATTTATGAAATTTGATTTAAATAGATTTTGAAATGTTTTAAATTAAAGAAATTATGATTTTTTTTCCATGTGTTAAAAATGTAATTAATGAATGGTTTAACTGGATTTTTGAAATATAACTTAAGTTGGAAATTTGGAATTTTGGTTAAAAATGATATTTAAGTTATATAAATAAAATGGATATTAAATTTTATTTGGAAATGGTAAATATGATAATTTGATTAAATTTGAATTTAAGTTATTTATTAAAGTATTATTGATTTTTCTATGAATTTAAGTGGTTAAATAAGTGAATGTTTAAAAGTGATCTTTTAAAATATAACTTGACTAGGAAATGTGAAATTTGGTTTTAATTAAAGGGTTAAGTTAATTAAATAAAATTGGAAATTTAGTTAAATTTGTGAAATGGTAATTTAAATTTGAAGTGTTAAGTTATTTGTTGAAATGTGAAGAATTGGAAACTTTTACACTTAAATTTATTAAGTAAATTGTTGAAAATTGGATTTTATTATAAGAAATTTATTATGAAAAGATATATGTTAAATGATATGTAAATGAACATTTTAAATGTTAAAATATGATTTTTAAAATGTTTATGTGTTTTAAATTAAAGTTATTTAATTGCTGGAAATACACTAACACCTGAAATTAACTTTTAATAGCATTCAGAAATGCTATAGATTCTGTTTGAACTAAAATTGTGTAAAAAGAGCTATTACAGCATTTCTGAAATGTTGTAGTTGCTGTAATTTAACTTATAGGCTAATATTGAACTCAGGTCTATTATAGCATTCTCTGGAAATGCTATAATGGTCTGCAGTCTTTGCTGAAACCAAATTTAACCCTTGTTTTGAAATCTGAACTACCGCAGCACTTTTGAAATGCTGTCTTTTCTGTTTTGAACTATAATTCAACTAAAACTGAGTTTTAACAGCAGCTTTAAGTGCTGTCTTTGTTGAATTAAAAATGTTTTCAAATATAACCTATAGCAGTTGTTTTTAAATGCTGTGAAATGCTGAAATTTTAATAATTAGGGTTTTTGACTTAGTAAACGAACTCAGAATGGTTTGAAACTTTGGAAATTGAATACTTGATTTGAAAATATAATAATTACACTTTTAAACGGTTTAAATGAATTATTTGATTGGAATATAAACTATTTAAAGGGTGACTTGAAATGATAATAAATGAAGTATACCTTTAAATTTAAAAGGTATTTAAAGTTGAATATTTAGATTTGAACTCAAATGATATTTGGAATATTAAAATGATTTGAAATGAAGTTTTGAAATGATATGATATTTTAAAAATATGGAAATGGTTTGGAATTGATTTAATCTTTATTTTGATAAAGATTTGGATTTGAAATGATATTCTATTTTGAAGTATAAACTGTTTTTAAACTTATAACCACGGGTTATAATAACGATTGGTTGTTAAAGAGACCGGGATCAGATATGGACATATTCTCTGTCGATACCGAAAACCACTTTGACAACTGTGTACGCGGTGGAGTTTACAGAATGAAGTAGGATGGTGGCGACGTTCTTAAGGTATGTTACGTGGACCCAACTCCCGTGAGTTGGCATAAGGTGGCTAAAACAGGAGCGATTTCGGACCAGTGAGGTAGCACCTCTTCTCGGACACATTTCTTCGATATTATACTCTTACTTGTGATTGATTAGATGGCCATCCTCCGATTTGGGAGTGTTGTTCGAGGTGGACGATAGTGGTTGCTATGCGCTCCATCAGTCCGTGTGCGTAATTGGTATACCTACCCTGGCATTGCCTAGTTGTGCCGTGTCACCTACCATATCGAGCTTTACTACGATTTGTGATTTCTCCCATAGCCTGTGGAGTATCGAGGGTAGCCCCTATTTTGGGAGTATGCTAATACTGGATAGACTACTGGGACTATTACGTGTTAAGGTGGAAAATGTAAAGCCTTAATGCTATTTAAAAGTATGTTTATTTTATATTAGACATTATTATAATATCAAATATTACTACATAGTAGATAGTTTAACGGATCCTTAGAGGATGGGTGGTCCCAAGTATCTTCTAAGTTACTTGTAACGACCCGTAAATTTCAACCGTTTTAATAACGTAATTAGTTGAAATTTTGTGAAATTTTAAACGATAAAATTTTGAAATAAAAATTTAATATTTGGAATACGTCTAGTTAAACATAGCAACTGGTAAATTTTCATCCGAAAATATGAAAGTTTATTTCACGCGTAAATTTACTTCAATTTAATCAGTTAAAAAGTGATGAAAATAAAATGTTTCGAAACCCAAATATTTTTACATAGAAAAATTCTAAACCATCTTCTGAGCAAGATGTCAGTTTGTCGTTTTTCCAAATTTTGACTTCTATTGCTTCGTCGATCTTATTTTCGACGAAATAGCAGCATTTTCTTATCGATATCGACTTTTGATAGGATGGTCGTACCACTGATATCTATATACCGTTTTGACCGTCTCGGCGTGCTGATCTCAACAGTGTATTCATTTGTGTACTTCGAAATTCCGTGCACGATGAAATCTGTGGAACCGTTAATCGTATCGGTACACGTTTTAAACTTTTGGGTTTCTATTTATCTATGTATCGTTAAATCAAACAGTCGGTGGACTTTTACAATTCCTAGATTTAACAGCCGGCTGTCATTATTCTTGGTTACAAACTTTCACGTAGCTGTTCATTTTCAACCTGTTCGTTTTCACATAGCCTGTTCATGCTCCTCCTTTCAGAGGACATCCCATCTCCTTCTTCCACTTCCTGTATCTTTCCTCCCTCCTTAATTTTTATTTTTCTTTCTTTAAATTGCTGTTGCATTCACTTTTATTTTCAAACCCAGCTCGCAAAATTTCTTTCCCATCCCCATCAATAGAACCACACCACCGACAGCACGACATCCACCCTCCAACTATCCGCCCGCATCCCCACGTTCACCCACCTCAGCCTCCCCTGACCGCAAGCAAGCAGCCCACGTGGCCACAACAAAGTCAGCGCACACACACGTGGCAGCGCCTGTGCTCCACCGGCCCATCCCCTTCCAGTCGCCTGCCTTGCGTCAGCGCCAAACCATCCACCTAAGCAGCAGTCTCAGCTCCATCACCTTCATCCCTCATCTCCGCCTGCCACCTGGTCCTCCGCCTCTCCCATTTCCAAGCCTTCGTCTTCCCCATCGCTGAAGCCTACAGCCGAACCCAGGCAACTCCACCTTCGTTCCACCATTCTCCACATCCACCTCGCCTTTTCTCCATTCGAACAACCCCCTCCACCTTGCCATGAATGTTGTTTCCTTTGCCTAGCCTCTGCTGTTTGGTAATATTTTAAAATATACGTATATAACAATTTTGTCAATAATTTAAAGTATATGTATATAACAATTTTGTTAATATTCTAAGTGTATATGTATGTTGCGCATATAGAATAGGTGATGGTATTCAAAGGCTCATATGTGTGCTGTGCATAAATATTTTGGGCAGAAGCTATATATATTTTTCTCACGTGTGCATATAAGTTGCGCTAAGACCATATACATTGCTCGTATATATGTGTTACATCTATAAACGTTGCTTTCTTCAAAATATATTTGCTTGTGCTTGTTTATATAATAGGTGTATTAAGTACGTGTATATATATATTTACTATGCTTCAATATTTTCCGGTATAAGTTATATAATATTTGATTCTAACTGTTATGTATTAGTCTATATGAACAGCATGGGTACATAAGTTATTTAGGCTACAGTTTATATAGATATATATAAAAGCTATTAAATTTCATGTAAGAGACTAACAGTTTATGCAAATACTATCATATTTTAGTTTACTTAAGATAATACAGTGCGTGTTGAATTTGTTGTCAAACTTATATATATCGTTACTCATGCATGCAATAGTAATATCGATCAAAATTGTTATGATGTTTGGCTGTTGTTTTGCATATACGTATAAGCTGGAAGTATATATATAATGAATTACAAAGATACGTTTGATATACAGGGTAAATTTTGAAAGTGATATTTGTTATATAAGTATTGACTGGCTCTAGGCTATACATCAGTTTTACATTGTATAAGTAGATATATATATGTTCATTTGATATGCAATGTTGTAAAGGACTGTATCATATATAAAGCTTTGTAGTTTTATATATTAGAGTATATTAAGTTGGTTGCTGTATAATATGCTCATCTTAGTTGTACGTTATATAGGTTTGTAACAGTAAGTTGAACATATAAAGTTCATTTAATAAGTTTATTATATGTAATTGCAATATGATAGGTCAGAGTGGATTGTCATGTGTTTATATATGAGGTTTATATAAAATTTGGTTTGTAGACTTTTGTATAGATAAATATGTATATAGTGACTTGCGTAAAACTTGTAAAGTTAAGGGGTAATATATTTATTTTATATAAATTTGTGATTTTGTACTGTATATACGTTTGATTTATATATGAGTTTAGTTAAAACTATGACTTTGAAAACGTATATATATATAAATATTTTTAATGAGTTTCAAAATTTATATTGGTTAAACAAATAATATATTAGAATAATATATTTTGTTTCGGTCTACATCGAGCAGTTTCTGATCTATTTTCATTGATCTCTATTTATCAGCCCAGTTCGTCCAATTCGTGCCATCTTGACTTACGTTTCTATATCGAATCTATCGCAGTGATTCCTAGCCGGTTGCTGTCCCGCTTGTTAGTATCAGTATTAGTGTTCGTGACTGTATCGTCTTCTATCCTCTCTAGCCTCGAAAGGTGAGCACTCACTCACGATTAACGTTCTTTTATTTATTAAATTTGATGTCAATTGAAACGACAATTGAAATATGCTGCTGTTAGTTAATTACACTGTTATATATGCTATTGCCTGTATCAGTTCACCTATGACATTTGATGCCATTATCTGTTAATTATTTATGTGATGATAATGCAGTTTGGCTGATAAATTGATTGATTGTTGTTGTTTATATTGGACGTTAAATTGTTAATGTTAAATGATAAATAGTATGCAATCGAACTTGATATAGGATAGTTAAATGTTAAATTTGATTTAATGACATTGTATAATATGACCCCTAAATTTATTGACACGTAGGATTTGTTTAATTACACTTTGAACCACTGAATGTATGTTGTTAAATTGATGATGTATGAAATTGTAAATCGAATGACAAGTGAAGAACCGTATGAATAATAAGTGTAATAATCTTTAATCTACATGAAATGATAGTGTAGATTCTAGAAATAATTATATTAATTCATACAAATAACAATGCGAATTAATACAATTATTTCAGGATTATTTAATTTGATTATTGGATTGTTATTGTTTGTTGTTATCGCTTGTTTATTTACTTTAACACCATCCCAGTTATCACACTGCAAGTTCCCTTTGCTATGCTTTGATTTTGAATTGAATTGGAATCGGGTTGAAATGATAAATACCCAAATTGAACTTTGACCTAGGATAGGAAATTAAATAAAAACCCGATTGGTCAATAATTTGATTTAAAATAAAACGAAGATTTTACTTGAATAAATAATATAGTTTTGAAATGAAGTTGAAATTTGAATTTTTAATGAAAGGAAAATGTTAATTTTTTTATAATTTGAAACAAAATATTAACAATGTAATTGATGAAAGAATGTTGTTTAATTTGAGAAATGATTGAATAAAGTTGAAATGATGTAATAATTAAGTTTGAAATTATTAAACTTTGAAATTATTTAATAATTAAGTTTTGAATTATTTAATAATTAAATAAGATTGAATTATTTAATGATTAAATTGGATTGAATTCTTAATAAGAAAAATTGAACTTTTGAATAAGTGAATTTTACTTTGTAAATAATTAAAATTGAGTTTTCTTTATTAAGTAAGTTTTGGAAAATTATTTAATAAAGTAAATAAGTGAAATGGAATTTCTTTAACAAGAAATGAAAATGTGATATTTTGGAATTAATGTAAGACTTGTAATTGAAAGAATTGATTTGACGAATTTAGTTTAAATTCAAAATTGTAAAGTTTGATTTAATGAAGTTGAACTTAAGAATTGATTTAATGAATTGGAAATTTAATAGAAATTGTTTTGAATGATAAAGTAACTTAACGAATATTGAATGAAATTGATAAATGAGTTTAAATTTATTTGAATGTTAAGTTAAATTTATTTAAATGATTTCAGAATGAAACTTGTTTGCGAACTTGAATCAATATTTGAATTGTTTTAAATAAAGATTGAAATTGAATTATAAGATTTTGAAATTATGATTTGGAAGTTTTGAAACGTAAAGTATGGAAATTGGTTTTGAAAGACAAATGAAATGTTGGTTTACGAATTGAAATTGAAATTGAAATTGATTTGGTTTTGAAATAAATAAACGACCAATCGGTGAAATAATTACGGAAGTTATTAAAGAGACCGGAATTCGGTTATGGATATACTCTCTATCTAAACCGAAAATCACTTTAATAACTATACGCGGAGTGATGATCCAGAATGAAGTGGTTGGAATGATGTACGTGATGACTGAAGAAAGAGAACGATAATGGATAGCCTTGACACTTGTGTCAAATTGGAAATGACTAAAACAGGAGCTGTGCCGGGCCAATGGAGGATTTGCTACCTCAAGTGGACACACTTCTTCGAACTACTTATACTTGTTGTCGATTGGTGCACCCTTGATTTTGGGAGTGTTGTTTCACGGTGTTGCGGGCGCTGCGGCGTTGCGTTCTCACCAGTCCGGATCAGGCGAACGGTAGTATCACTACCTTGGGTATTGCCTTATGTGCCTTGTCATACTTGTATTCCATTTATGCGCGACCACTACGATTTTGATTTGTACCTTTAGTATATGGATTGCCCTCTGGTGACTTCCGGTTTTGGGGAAACTACGGTCTTGTATATGCTTTTGGGAATAAAAATGTGTTAAGGGTGGAATGGGCCATGACTTAACGCTATTTTGATATCTTCTTATATTACTAATAGACATTATCTACTTATCGTACACTACTACATAGTAGATAGTTTAACGGATCCTTAAAGGATGGTTATTCCAAACATCCTTTGAGTTACTTGTATTTCAATTGCTATTTCACTTGAGTTTGATTTATTGATATAAGAATGTTAATCCTGACTCGAGTGTCTTGTGTTTTTGCTTTACGCTCGGGTCAGACTGAGTGTACCAGTATTCGAGACTCACCTTTGGAGTTGGAGCTTTGCTTGAAGATCCAGCCATCTATTCTGCTTTCAGTATTCGATGATTCCAGTGATGTATTCTGATTTGTATCTGATGTATCGTATTACTCTTCTGTTGTAAACTCTGATGTATTTTATATATTCATATAGTAGCTTCATGAACTACTATCTCTTTTATTTCCGCTGCAATTATTACTCTGTGTCTGTGATCTGTGATTATTTTATTTACTGTATATGTTCAGTTTTGTCAAAAAATTTAAATTAACAACGCGGTATTTTGAGCAATTCAATTCCGGCATGAGTGTCTATCTATACACTTATAATGGATGCGAATGGTCCAAAATTCCGGGTCGTTACAGTTGGTATCAGAGCTTTGGTAGCTCTAGGCAAAACTTAACATATAAGGTAAATGTATTTACAAAATCACTTTCATTCGGGTTTCAATCTATTCTTTTGACTCGATTCCTTTGAATTCTGGAACGTTCCCCTCGGTTCTGAAATTCATTCGTGTCCCTCACTTTTCGTCTTCTTTCAATTCTAGAGTATCCAATAACTCTACTTTGAATGATATCTATAATAGATCGGCGGTCTCGCCAATCTTCGAATGATTCGTAAAGGAGCAAAACTCCTTTATAATAGGCATCGATTTACCGGAGATTTCTGTATTCTCGGTTTACGATGCTATCTATCTCCTGCTATACCTGAATCCCATCTCTTGAGATCGAGTGTTGATTTACCTCGGAATTCAACATCGATCCTATTCTTCAAGTTACGGACGACCGGTTAAGGTTGCCCGTGGATTAAATAAACTTACCCATCTCCCGATTCTGTTATTGAATCATCTTATCTTTTCTTTCGAATTTGTCTTCGAATCAGAATCCTCTTTGATTTGAGTCCATCAAAATTTGAATCCCTATCCTTATTTTGAAAATCCATTCCTGTATCGTCGAGCAAAGAAATGTATTTCTAAATTTATATTAAAATGTTGTTTTCAAATTTGATAAACAAAATAAATTTTTGAATGATTATATTATATATAAATATAAGTTTTCTGAAATTAAATTGTTAATGAATTTGTTGTTAGAAATGATAATATGTGATTTTCATTTATTATTTTGAAAACCATTGACTATTGCATAATATAAATAAATGAATTTATAACTTGGTTATAAATTGATTGGAATGTGAAATGAATTAAATTCAGAAATTTGAGAATTTATTAGTTTCCGGTGATTTCGAACTTTGGTTTTTAAAATTTTAAAAGTATATATATTGAAGTATTTTCGAATAGAAATCGTTTTCAAAGAACTTTTAAATGTTGAAATCAGTGCTCTTCTCTTTGTCGCTGGAAAATAATTTCGGTGATGGCGGCCGCATCATCGACGTTCATTTTCGAGTTTCGAAGTGGAGATACTATTCTGTAGCTTTGCTACGGTTTATTTTGAAAGATATTTTGATTTGAATTTCTTCAGTATATTTTGATTCATATATATATATATAGGTATCTTATTTTAAAATTTGATTTTATATAAATATATTATATATATCTCTAAATTGTTCAAAGTTAATCGGAAATTAATTCTTAAATGTTGTTAAAGGATGATTTTAATTATAAATAAAACCAAAATTTGTAATAAATATCTAAACTTGAATAATTGAATTGGGAAAATTTTATTTGTATATTGTTCAACTACATTCTAACACAACTTACCTAAATCGTTCAGAAGTTGAATATGTAATTGGATAATATATAAGATAAATTGAATTTATAAATAAAATTTGAGTGTTATAATAATGTTATACACTAAATTTTGATTATAAAGATGTTAATAGAGTAAGATAGGATAATAAGTAAACCCAGTTAATAATGAAATAAATTGTTTTGAAAGAATTAATAAATTTGTTTCGAAAGAATTAATAAAATTGAAATTTGATCAACTTATTAAAATACCTTAAATTTGAAAGCAATTAGTAAATATAAATTAATTTAAATCGAAACTTTTATGGTATAAATTAATTTATATGGGTTAAATATATGTGATAAAATATATTAAGTAGAATAAATTTGATAGTAATTTGGAATAAAGAAGAATTTAAAATTGTTGAAGAAAAATATGATTATAATAAAAGACTATTCAAATTTATGGTTTTAGAAATTGTAAATTTAAGATAATTGGATAATAAGATAATGAATTTAGAAATAGTTGAGATTTATTTTAGTGAAATCAAATGGATTAAATCAATTATTGAATATCAATTAATTTAAATTTGAATTTATATGGTTTAAATTAATTATTATTTTGTATTTAAAATCTGTTTTTCTTTCTGGTTGTTTCTATTCTCCTACCTCGTTCCTTTTCGGGGATGAAAAGTTTTGAGTGGGGGAGAGTGTAACGACCCGTAAATTTCAACCGTTTTAATAACGTAATTAGTTGAAATTTTGTGAAATTTTAAACGATAAAATTTTGAAATAAAAATTTAATATTTGGAATACGTCTAGTTAAACATAGCAACTGGTAAATTTTCGTCCGAAAATATGAAAGTTTATTTCACGCGTAAATTTACTTCAATTTAATCAGTTAAAAAGTGATGAAAATAAAATGTTTCGAAACCCAAATATTTTTACATAGAAAAATTCTAAACCATCTTTTGAGCAAGATGTCAGTTTGTCGTTTTTCCAAATTTTGACTTCTATTGCTTCGTCGATCTTATTTTCGACGAAATAGCAGCATTTTCTTATCGATATCGACTTTTGATAGGATGGTCGTACCACTGATATCTATATACCATTTTGACCGTCTCGGCGTGCTGATCTCAACAGTGTATTCATTTGCGTACTTCGAAATTCCGTGCACGATGAAATCTGTGGAACCGTTAATCGTATCGGTACACGTTTTAAACTTTTGGGTTTCTATTTATCTATGTATCGTTAAATCAAACAGTCGGTGGACTTTTACAATTCCTAGATTTAACAGCCGGCTGTCATTATTCTTAGTTACAAACTTTCACGTAGCTGTTCATTTTCAACCTGTTCGTTTTCACATAGCCTGTTCATGCTCCTCCTTTCAGAGGACATCCCATCTCCTTCTTCCACTTCCTGTATCTTTCCTCCCTCCTTAATTTTTATTTTTCTTTCTTTAAATTGCTGTTGCATTCCCTTTTATTTTCAAACCCAGCTCGCAAAATTTCTTTCCCATCCCCATCAATCGAACCACACCACCGACAGCACGACATCCACCCTCCAACTGTCCGCCCGCATCCCCACGTTCACCCACCTCAGCCTCCCCTGACCACAAGCAAGCAGCCCACGTGGCCACAACAAAGTCAGCGCACACACACGTGGCAGCGCCTGTGCCCCACCGGCCCATCCCCTTCCAGTCGCCTGCCTTGCGTCAGCGCCAAACCATCCACCTAAGCAGCAGTCTCAGCTCCATCACCTTCATCCCTCATCTCCGCCTGCCACCTGGTCCTCCGCCTCTCCCATTTCCAAGCCTTCGTCTTCCCCATCGCTGAAGCCTACAGCCGAACCCAGGCAACTCCACCTTCGTTCCACCATTCTCCACATCCACCTCGCCTTTTCTCCATTCGAACAACCCCCTCCACCTTGCCATGAATGTTGTTTCCTTTGCCTAGCCTCTGCTGTTTGGTAATATTTTAAAATATACATATATAACAATTTTGTCAATAATTTAAAGTATATGTATATAACAATTTTGTTAATATTCTAAGTGTATATGTATGTTGCGCATATAGAATAGGTGATGGTATTCAAAGGCTCATATGTGTGCTGTGCATAAATATTTTGGGCAGAAGCTATATATATTTTTCTCACGTGTGCATATAAGTTGCGCTAAGACCATATACATTGCTCGTATATATGTGTTACATCTATAAACGTTGCTTTCTTCAAAATATATTTGCTTGTGCTTGTTTATATAATAGGTGTATTAAGTACGTGTATATATATATTTACTATGCTTCAATATTTTCCGGTATAAGTTATATAATATTTGATTCTAACTGTTATGTATTAGTCTATATGAACAGCATGGGTACATAAGTTATTTAGGCTACAGTTTATATAGATATATATAAAAGCTATTAAATTTCATGTAAGAGACTAACAGTTTATGCAAATACTATCATATTTTAGTTTACTTAAGATAATACAGTGCGTGTTGAATTTGTTGTCAAACTTATATATATCGTTACTCATGCATGCAATAGTAATATCGATCAAAATTGTTATGATGTTTGGCTGTTGTTTTGCATATACGTATAAGCTGGAAGTATATATATAATGAATTACAAAGATACGTTTGATATACAGGGTAAATTTTGAAAGTGATATTTGTTATATAAGTATTGACTGGCTCTAGGCTATACATCAGTTTTACATTGTATAAGTAGATATATATATGTTCATTTGATATGCAATGTTGTAAAGGACTGTATCATATATAAAGCTTTGCAGTTTTATATATTAGAGTATATTAAGTTGGTTGCTGTATAATATGCTCATCTTAGTTGTACGTTATATAGGTTTGTAACAGTAAGTTGAACATATAAAGTTCATTTAATAAGTTTATTATATGTAATTGCAATATGATAGGTCAGAGTGGATTGTCATGTGTTTATATATGAGGTTTATATAAAATTTGGTTTGTAGACTTTTGTATAGATAAATATGTATATAGTGACTTGCGTAAAACTTGTAAAGTTAAGGGGTAATATATTTATTTTATATAAATTTGTGATTTTGTACTGTATATACGTTTGATTTATATATGAGTTTAGTTAAAACTATGACTTTGAAAACGTATATATATATAAATATTTTTAATGAGTTTCAAAATTTATATTGGTTAAACAAATAATATATTAGAATAATATATTTTGTTTCGGTCTACATCGAGCAGTTTCTGATCTATTTTCATTGATCTCTATTTATCAGCCCAGTTCGTCCAATTCGTGCCATCTTGACTTACGTTTCTATATCGAATCTATCGCAGTGATTCCTAGCCGGTTGCTGTCCCGCTTGTTAGTATCAGTATCAGTGTTCGTGACTGTATTGTCTTCTATCCTCTCTAGCCTCGAAAGGTGAGCACTCACTCACGATTAACGTTCTTTTATTTATTAAATTTGATGTCAATTGAAACGACAATTGAAATATGCTGCTGTTAGTTAATTACACTGTTATATATTCTATTGCCTGTATCAGTTCACCTATGACATTTGACGCCATTATCTGTTAATTATTTATGTGATGATAATGCAGTTTGGATGATAAATTGATTGATTGTTGTTGTTTATATTGGACGTTAAATTGTTAATGTTAAATGATAAATAGTATGCAATCGAACTTGATATAGGATAGTTAAATGTTAAATTTGATTTAATGACATTGTATAATATGACCCCTAAATTTATTGACACGTAGGATTTGTTTAATTACACTTTGAACCACTGAATGTATGTTGTTAAATTGATGATGTATGAAATTGTAAATCGAATGACAAGTGAAGAACCGTATGAATAATAAGTGTAATAATCTTTAATCTACATGAAATGATAGTGTAGATTCTAGAAATAATTATATTAATTCGTACAAATAACAATGTGAATTAATACGATTATTTCGGGATTATTTAATTTGATTATTGGATTGTTATTGTTTGTTGTTATCGCTTGTTTATTTACTTTAACACCATCCCAGTTATCACACTGCAAGTTCCCTTTGCTATGCTTTGATTTTGAATTGAATTGGAATCGGGTTGAAATGATAAATACCCAAATTGAACTTTGACCTAGGATAGGAAATTAAATAAAAACCCGATTGGTCAATAATTTGATTTAAAATAAAACGAAGATTTTACTTGAATAAATAATATAGGTTTGAAATGAAGTTGAAATTTGAATTTTTAATGAAAGGAAAATGTTAATTTTTTTATAATTTGAAACAAAATATTAACAATGTAATTGATGAAAGAATGTTGTTTAATTTGAGAAATGATTGAATAAAGTTGAAATGATGTAATAATTAAGTTTGAAATTATTAAACTTTGAAATTATTTAATAATTAAGTTTTGAATTATTTAATAATTAAATAAGATTGAATTATTTAATGATTAAATTGGATTGAATTCTTAATAAGAATTGAACTTTTGAATAAGTGAATTTTACTTCGTAAATAATTAAAATTGAGTTTTCTTTATTAAGTAAGTTTTGGAAAATTATTTAATAAAGTAAATAAGTGAAATGGAATTTCTTTAACAAGAAATGAAAATGTGATATTTTGGAATTAATGTAAGACTTGTAATTGAAAGAATTGATTTGACGAATTTAGTTTAAATTCAAAATTGTAAAGTTTGATTTAATGAAGTTGAACTTAAGAATTGATTTAATGAATTGGAAATTTAATAGAAATTGTTTTGAATGATAAAGTAACTTAACGAATATTGAATGAAATTGATAAATGAGTTTAAATTTATTTGAATGTTAAGTTAAATTTATTTAAATGATTTCAGAATGAAACTTGTTTGCGAACTTGAATCAATATTTGAATTGTTTTAAATAAAGATTGAAATTGAATTATAAGATTTTGAAATTATGATTTGGAAGTTTTGAAACGTAAAGTATGGAAATTGGTTTTGAAAGACAAATGAAATGTTGGTTTACGAATTGAAATTGAAATTGAAATTGATTTGGTTTTGAAATAAATAAACGACCAATCGGTGAAATAATTACGGAAGTTATTAAAGAGACCGGAATTCGGTTATGGATATACTCTCTATCTAAACCGAAAATCACTTTAATAACTATACGCGGAGTGATGATCCAGAATGAAGTGGTTGGAATGATGTACGTGATGACTGAAGAAAGAGAACGATAATGGATAGCCTTGACACTTGTGTCAAATTGGAAATGACTAAAACAGGAGCTGTGCCGGGCCAATGGAGGATTTGCTACCTCAAGTGGACACACTTCTTCGAACTACTTATACTTGTTGTCGATTGGTGCACCCTTGATTTTGGGAGTGTTGTTTCACGGTGTTGCGGGCGCTGCGGCGTTGCGTTCTCACCAGTCCGGATCAGGCGAACGGTAGTATCACTACCTTGGGTATTGCCTTATGTGCCTTGTCATACTTGTATTCCATTTATGCGCGACCACTACGATTTTGATTTGTACCTTTAGTATATGGATTGCCCTCTGGTGACTTCCGGTTTTGGGGAAACTACGGTCTTGTATATGCTTTTGGGAATAAAAATGTGTTAAGGGTGGAATGGGCCATGACTTAACGCTATTTTGATATCTTCTTATATTACTAATAGACATTATCTACTTATCGTACACTACTACATAGTAGATAGTTTAACGGATCCTTAAAGGATGGTTATTCCAAACATCCTTTGAGTTACTTGTATTTCAATTGCTATTTCACTTGAGTTGGATTTATTGATATAAGAATGTTAATCCTGACTCGAGTGTCTTGTGTTTTTGCTTTACGCTCGGGTCAGACTGAGTGTACCAGTATTCGAGACTCACCTTTGGAGTTGGAGCTTTGCTTGAAGATCCAGCCATCTATTCTGCTTTCAGTATTCGATGATTCCAGTGATGTATTCTGATTTGTATCTGATGTATCGTATTACTCTTCTGTTGTAAACTCTGATGTATTTTATATATTCATATAGTAGCTTCATGAACTACTATCTCTTTTATTTCCGCTGCAATTATTACTCTGTGTCTGTGATCTGTGATTATTTTATTTACTGTATATGTTCAGTTTTGTCAAAAAATTTAAATTAACAACGCGGTATTTTGAGCAATTCAATTCCGGCATGAGTGTCTATCTATACACTTATAATGGATGCGAATGGTCCAAAATTCCGGGCCGTTACATTACTTGTACCTTTATTACAGTTCACTTGAGTTGGTTTACATTATATAAGTATATATTGTCCTGACTCGAGTGTTTTGTGTTTTGCTTTACGCTCGGGTCAGCCTGAGTTATTCACAGATTTGGATTTCCACTCGCTTGGAGATTTGAATCGCTGGAGATTATCTGCTTGTCTTATCCTATCTATTTCAGTTCCGTTGTTCTACTCAGCTTGTACTTGGTTATTTTATTGAGACTTTTGTTGTACTCTATTTCTTCTGTTGTATCTTATGTAACTCTGACATATTTAGATAGTAGCTTCATGAACTACTATTTCTTTTACTTCCGCTGCATTATTTTACTCTGTGTCTGTGATCTATGATTATATTTATTTACTGTATATTCTGAGATTTGCCAAATTTTAATTACAACGCGGTATTTTGAGCAATTCAACTCCGGCATGAGTGTCTACTTATACACTTATAATGGATGCGAATGGTTAAAAATATCGGGTCGTTACAGTTGGTATCAGAGCTTTGGCTTTGAGGCAAAACTCAGCATATGGAGTAGATTTATTTACAGAATCACTTTCGTTCGAGTTTGAATCTTTTCCTCTTGATTCGAATTTCCTTTGAATTTTTGGAACATTCCCCGCGGTTCCAAAATTCATTTGTGTCCCTCACTATTCATCATCTTTTGATTCTAGAGTATCCCATGACTCCACTTCGAATGATCTTTATAGTGAATTGGCGGTCTCGCCAATATTCTAATTTTCTTATAAAGGGGTGAAACTCCTTTACAATAGCATCAATTCACCAAAGATTTTATATCCTTGGTTTAGATGCTAATATCTTTTATTATTCCAAACTCTATCTCTTGAGATCGAACGTAGATTTATCCCAGAAAAATCCACATCGATCTTATTCTTTAAGTCACGATTGACCCGGTAAAGGTTGTCCGTGATTTACCTAAGCTTACCCATCTCTCTACTCTGTTTAACCATCTTGTCTTTTGTTTCTAAACTATCTCCAAACATTTTGAATTGTACTTGTAAATCTATGATTTGTTTTATATATGGTGTTGTTTGAGTTGTTGATGTTGATTTGGATTTCCGATCGATTCGTCTGATCAACGCTATCGATAGGATTTCTAAAACACTTTGACAGAACAAACTGACACAATATTATTTTAAATTTTGTTAATGAAATAAAATTTTGATATATAAGTAAATTTATGGAACTTAATAAATTGATTTAAATTGATAATTTGAAATGATAATACTTGATTTATCATTTATTGTTCTACAAATGAATTTATAAATAGTTGTTTATAAATTGATTTGGGAACTGAAATGAATTTGAATCAAGAATTTGAGGATTCAAGTTTCCGATGGTTTCAAACCTTGTGTTTTCAAGTTTTAAAAGGATATATTATTTAAAGTATTTCGAATAGAAATTTTGTTTTCAAAGAATTTTAAAAGGTTTAAAAGTTAGTGCTCTTCTCTTTGTCGCTGGAAAATAATTTCGATGATGACTGCAGCATCATCGACGTTCATTTTCGAGTTTTGAACTGAAGAGATCGTTCTGTAGTCTTACTACAGCTTTGTTTTGAAAGATTTAATTTATTTGAATTTCTAAATATGATTTGATTTATAATATATAGATATATGATTTAAAATTTGATTTGACATATTATGTATGTATAATTACTTATCGCTAAATGGTTTGAAAGGAATCGGAAGTTTAATTCTTAAATTTTATTTTAAAGTATAATTTCAGTTAAAAGAAAAAAAATTCAAAAATTTGGATAAATGATTCAAACTTGAGATAATTAAATTGGAAAGTTTTATTTGTATAACACACAATTTCATTCCAATATAACTTACCTAAATTACACAGAAGTTGAATATGAAATTGGATAATATACAATATAGAAAGGATTTTATAAATAAAATTTGAGTGGTTATAATAAATGTTATACACTTAAATTTTAGTTATAAAAGATTAACAGAGGTAAATAGAGAAAAAAAGGAATTTAAAGAGATTTTATTTAAATAACTTAATAATCAAATTTGATTTAATATGGAACCTTAAGTCTAACCTAGGAATTTTAATAATGGTTATTTCCTGAAATGAATATGTTGTATAATAAATAATGTATCTTTGAATAGATAAAATAAAATACATTGGAATTGGACATTTTGTAAGAAAGTTTATTTAACTTGAATTCATAGTTTAATTGATGTCTAAATGAATAAATGTGTAAAGAAATTTGATTGTTATATTTGCTATGATAAATATTTTATTTATGAAATAGATATGTCTTGAAAAATGAATGATTATAATTTAAATAGTTAAAATGTATTTTAACATCACTAAAATTTGATAATTGAGAATTTGGTTTTCAAATGGAATTTTAAGTGTAACTTATTAAAGGAATATCTATTTGTGAAATGGGTATTTTAAATAAAGTGTTAGGTTATGTGTTAAATTTAGAGCTAAGTAAAATAGTGAGCTTTTGACTTAATAAAGGAAGTATAGTTTAATTTGGATATTCCATTCATAAAAGTTTGTTTTAATAAGTCATAAGTTAAATGATATCCAAATGAATATTCTAGAATAAAACTGATTTGAAATATTAATATATCTATTGTAGCATTTTATAAGTGCTGCTGTTTTGAAAATACAATGTTTTGGAAATTTTATAATTGAATGAACTTAGAAATGCTACAACTTTAAAATGAATATTATTTGACCTTGAATTAAAATATTTTAAATGAAGATTATTTTTAAAAAGATGTTATGATTTTCTAAGTGTTATGTTTTTTAGAATAACATTTCCAATGTGTTATGATTTTAGTAGTATGATTTCCAAATGATAAACACCTCTAAATTGTTATGATTTCAAAGTATTATGATTTCAAAGCATTATGGTTTCAAATTATTATCTTATTTTGTTTTTCAAACCATCTTTTGGTTGTCCTTATTTTCCCTCAACTTGCTACAGACTGGTATAAGCATCTTTCTATAATCTTTCTGTTTAGAAATCTTTCTGTAACCTTTGATAATCTTTGTTACTCATCTGGATCTGAACACTATTTTTCCATTCATAGACCGTCGGTCAAGTGAAAGGGGTGATTCAGACTCTAGAGGATCTTTTTCGTGTTTGTGTTCTTGATTTGATCACCTCCATTTTGTTAAACTTGCCTATAACAATAGTTATCAGGTGTAATTCCAATATTCTTATCATCTTGTCTTAATTCTATTCATTCTATCTTTTTAGGTGCTTTCCCGTACCTCGTTCCTTTTCGGGGACGAAAAGTTTTGAGTGGGGGAGAGTGTAACAACCTTGTATTTTACAATTATTTTTAAATTGATTTCCAGATTTAAAAGCTTTATTTATGAAAAGAATAAATTTTGTTATTTTAAATATAAACTTTGACTTTGATGTGGATTAGAATTCCAAATATGACTAAATTTAATATTTCCAGAAAATGTGAATTTTGGTTAAAATAGTCAAACTTTGACTTTTAAACTTAAAAATTTAAAAGTTTGAAATTTTAAATTTTATCTTTTATTATAAAAATAGATGTAATAACTTGAAAACTATTTTTCGTTTCGTTGAAAACGGAGTTAAAATGTAAAAGTTATGTACATTTAAATTTTTAGTATAATTTGTTTATTTGTGCAATTTTGCCTATTTTAAAATTTATAAATCATATTTTCTTTCTTATATTTTGTTTTAATATGTGTTAATATGTTTTTTATGTATATTTTTGTCTTTTATATTTTTAAAATGATAATAGAATTTTCCAAAATTTACTGTATTTATTTTTCATTTTTAAAGGCTGTTTTCCTATTTTCTGCTATTTTCTTCATTAAAAATTATATGTAAATTAAATTTTTAATATTTATTTTGTGAATATATTTTTATTTTATGTTATTATTTATGTTCAAAAATATATTTCAAGCTCATATGAATTTTCTAAAAATTTATTCTATTCAATTCCAAATTTTCTAGACTAGTTTACTATTTTAGCTATTTTCTTAATTTAACTTTATATAATTGATAAATATTTATATAAATTATTATATATTGATAAATATTTATATAAATTATTATATTTTGATAAAATTTCGAAATTTTATCTGGGATTATTATTTTTTCCAGAAATATAAAGTTATAAAAAGGAATTAAAGATTTATGAAGAGTTTGATACCTTTTGTGTGCTTAGTCCTTTTGAATTCTACCGTTTCTTTTTCAATCACCTCATGTTATTCACGAGTTTTCAAAGCTTCTTAACCCTAAAAAAAATCATGGCCTCCATCTTGCAAAATTTTAGTTAAATTCATCTTCTTTTCTTCTTGTTTTTATGGTTTTCTATTGAATTTTTGTATATTGTTCTCAACTTCATGGCTCCACTCCTCCTCAACCAGATCTAGGCCTGAAATGACCCTCCTATTTCCACCCTAATTTCATAAGGATTTTTTTTTTTTTGCTAAGAGATGATATATAGATATATCATTCATTGCAAATATCTTTTCCAAGGTCATTTTCTTTTTCCAATAAACAAAATATATCCAGGATCAAAATAACTTACCAATATAAATATATCAGTGTATATCTAATAACATACACATACATATGAAGATGTATGTGATCTTCTTATCTAAGTTCAGAGTGTATACTTCATTTTTTGTACAAGAACATTCTGTTTGATTTAGATTTTTAGCAATTCAGATAAATTATTGTATTCAGATTTTTGGCCATAATATCCACTAGAAACATGTACTTTAGTCTGTCATTAGGATTAAGAAATGATCAAGTAATAATCAGTGGTAAACAAGCTTTTAATATAGATGATTATGTTAAAGTCTGGATAATATCAAATTCAGTATAAAAGTAAGTGGATCCTAAGTGAACACAAGCAACATCTAGGCGTAATGGAAATGCGCCTAACTTATACATGAAAGGTCACGAGTTCGAGTGCTATGCTGGTCGGTTCAAACACAATTTTTGGTTTTTCTTTTTATTTTTCTCCTGTATGGTTAGAAATCTGATACCTACCTATAATTGTGCATATATATTTGATTTTGCCTATAACCTAACATACGAAACAATTCTTTTTACATAACTATTTTTAAAACCCATTCCTACAACTGTTTTAAGAATTTAAATTTATATTTTTGCCCAATTTATCAACATGTACACAGGTATTTATGTACATGTCATTACCTTTGCCCAGTTTCCAGAATACTGAGTGAAACAATTGCTAAATGTACTATGCTTTGAAATGCATCTATATTTTCAAGATACAGTCTATCATGATCAACCAATACTTCATTTAGTTGAGGCTGGTTAACTCATGAGTCTTGTATATGCTATACACTAGTTCAAAAACAAGGGAGATACCTTTCATTTCATTCTATCTGAAGCTTTTAGAAAAACATTTTACTTTTCCTAATTCAATTCAGAAATGAATTCAGATTTATTTACAAAGCATTTCAGTAAAAAGAAAATAAAATCCTTTAAGTTTACTTCTTGCTAAATCCAGATTTTAGTTCTAAAACTCAGTGCTCTGTTATGTCTCAAGGTTAACTAATACATAATATAAATTATACAAAACAGTAGCTCAACTACATGTGCATATTTCTCTTCCAAACATTCATATCAATAATTAAAATCATTTCATTGTTTCCCCAGTCAGATTTTTCCTTTGAGATTTTAAACCTTAGTGCATAACAATATATTTAACATGATACAACTAGTTCATCTAACCATAATAGAATTCATTACATGACTGGAAGTCTTAGAAACATAATATTTTTCCTGAATACATGCAGATATAATCAATTTAAACTCTTATTGAGACTAGCTAGCATGTTCATTCACTCCTCCATAAAAGCCATAACTTCATTTTTACTTAGTGCCTGGGTTACCTGAAAGAACATAAGTGGCTGCCTCATTTTAAAATGAGACACCCCAGATGCCATGAGCAAACAAGGGTCAGATCTATGATCTGGTATGAGTAACATCAATTCATTCATGATATTAAGCAATAGATAATATAAGGGTACTAACTTGTTATTTAAGCAAATTTCTGCAATCAATTATTTTAACATAATATAATTAAGTTGATTCAGGTATGATATATTCATTTATCATTCCTTCACTTGCATACATAATCATGCAAACATAATTATCTATTTGCAACAATTTCATTTACTGGAATCATCTTGGTTCCATACCATTCAACCTAAGAAATATCCACATTCCTATTTCTTCATTTACAGGTTGTAATATTCAATTTAAATCCCTGCCTCATCTGCTATTAAGGAATCACTGGGACACATTGCAATGAACTAATTCACATCATTGCACAAAGATCTCAGGGCTTAAACAAACCATGTGCCAACTTGCATACTTCAAATATGACAAGCATTCCAGCAGTCATCTTGGCCTTCCCTTCCCTAGTTTATTTACTAGTGTATTGTCTTAAATCCTAACATCAAATATGCTAAGTGAACATGTCACTGCAAACATGGAAACATCCATAATTTCTTCTAGCATAATTTCCCCTCAGAAATAATCAGACAGTCATTTCCTAAATGGGGTCAATATGTCTTGATCTTAGTAAATATAAGAACATTTTCAACTGTAAAAGAGGCATGGCATGTTATACTGATCTGCAAGCCTTTATGATTGATTCAGATTCAAGATCTGGTTCAATCATAATTTTAGCTTGTGGGTTTTTTTTTTTGATTAAGGGCTCAGCACTTAGAAAATTTCTATTGCACCCTTAACATTTTTCTTTTCAAGCCTCAGCACTTATACCAAGTATAATGCAGCTCCAATCATTTTTATAAGGTTTCCATGCCATAGATCTATAACAGTTGAGAGTATTCTCTATATAATTTTTAAGATCCTAAACTTTAACATTTATGAGTATAAATAAAACAATATGATACTCATCCAAAGACAAATGTCTCAACCAATCAAAGATCATCAAAATCATCCATATTAAATCATATCAGATTTAAAATAAAACATCCAAAAAAAAGCATTGATGAAATCATATACATCAAAACCAGAAATACATAAATGGCAATATAAAAAGTGGCTGCCTCAACTCAGGTCTTAATGCCATGAACTCAGTGAGATTACTCACCTAAATGTTTCTTCTTATTAATCCAGAAAATTCTTGTTTGAGTGTTTTCTCCTTCCTTTCAATATTTTCTTCTTCTTTTCTTATTTTTATGCAGCTCGGGGTAAAATAATTCTACTGGCTAAACTGCCTATTTATAAGCATTTTTCCTCTAGGGTTTTATTGAAACAGAATTCCATTTCTGTCCTGGCTTAGCATCATGCATTTTTCATTCATATTACCCCGGCCATATTAACCAATTTAAAGGCTGCATTTTCTTTCTTTTACTTTTTCAGAAAATGGCCACTCACTTAGTCATGTCAAAAGTGTGACTATTCTATTTATTTTAATTATTTCTGAAAATCCCCTTTGCTATTTTTGCCTACACAAGCATATTGACTTGTATCACATTTCATGTCATTTTAATGTTATGGTTTCACTTGCTAATATATATATATGTACTTTTCAGTATTTAAAAATGTATATTTGTATACATATCTTATCTAGGCTTATTTTAATTCCTCTTTTAAATTCAGAAACATATGCACCTATATGTATACAAGTTTACAAATATATATATATTATTTTCTTTTCTGGGTTTTAAATAAATTTGTTTACTGATCTAAAGTAAAACTTACTTTTCTTATTTTCTAAGATGACCCATAAAATCTCAGAAATCAAATAACCATGTTGCAAAATCATGTTTGTATTGCTCTTTAATTCTTGTTTTAAATCCAAGAAATCTGGAGTTCTTTCTTGTGCCATTTCAGTGTGCACGTGCACACATATACTTGCACATTATTTATTCCAGAAATTTCACCATATTTAAATCTAAATATTTCAAAATTAAATCATTTTACAAAAATGATTTTTCACAAAATTTTGGGGTATTACATTCACCCCTCCTTTTAGGAATTGTGTCCTCACAATTTTTTCTAACATTTAGTAAGCATCATTTTTCTTTTCTGAAAACTTATCAAATATATGCATAAGCAAACAAATTCAACCATATCAACCATGCATAACAAATAATTTTTCCAGAAGAAAAAAAAAATTACCTTTTAATTTGCAAAAAGCTTAGGATAATCCATTCTAATCTTATCCTCTAACTCCCATGTGCAGTCATTAGGATCACTACTCCACTGGATCTTAACTAGTTTCAAGGTTTTGCTCCTTAATTTCTTTTCTTCCTTGGCTATAATCCCCACTGGTTCTTTTTCATAAACCAAGTCAGGATTTATTTGAATTTTGGTAGGCTTTTCCAAAATGTCTTCCTTATCATGTACCCATTTTCTAAGTTGGGACACATGAAAAACATTATGCATTGCTTTCATCTCCTCTGGTAGTTCTAATTTGTAAGCCAATGAACCAATTCTTTCCAGAATTTTATAGGGTCCAACATACCTTGGTGTAAGCTTACCTTGCTTGCCAAATCTCATGACTTTCTTCATAGGTGAAATCTTGATGAAAACAAAGTCTCCCACTTCATATTCCACTTGCTTTCTCTTCCTATCTGCAATTTTCTTTTGCCTATCTTGAGCTGCTGCTATTCTTTTTCTTATTAACCCAATTTTCTCTGTGGTTTCTTTAACATATTCAGGTCCAAGAATAGCCCTTTCTCCAGCCTCTACCCAGCATATAGGTGATAAACATGGCTTGCCATATAAGGCTTCAAATGGTGCCATCCCTATGGTGCTTTGGTAACTGTTATTGTAGGTGAATTCAGCTAGATGGAGGTGGTCTTCCCAGTTGCCTCCAAAGTCCAGTGTACATGCTCTCAACAAATCCTCTAAGACTTTGTTCACCACCTCAGTTTGACCATCTGATTGTGGATGGTAGGCAGTGCTTAAGCACAATTCACTCCCCATAGCCTCTTGAAAACTTTTCCAAAATCTTGAGGTGAAGATGGTATCCCTATCACTCATAATGGTTTTGGGTATGCCATGCAACCTTACTACCTCTTTCATGAATATTTGAGCCAATTTTGGAGCATTTCTTTCTGTTTTAACTGGGATAAAATGTGCTACCTTAGTTAGCCTATCCACTATTACCCATATACTTGTGTTTCCCTTCTTAGATCTAGGAAGACCATCTATGAAATCCATAGATATATCCTCCCACTTCCACTGTGGTATACTAAGGGGTTGCAATAGTCCTGATGGCCTTTGTGTCTCTGCCTTGACTTGTTGGCAAGTCATGCACCTTGCAACATATCTGGCCACATCTGACTTCATCCCCTTCCACCAAAGATTTCTTTTCAAATTTTGATACATCTTGGTGCTACCTGGGTGTATGGAGTACTTACTCCTATGGTACTCATTTAATATTTCCTCTTTCAATTCTATATTTTCTGGAACACATATCCTATTTTTATTCCTTAAATAACCATTTTTATCAATTTGATAATTTATTACTTCCTCCCCTTTTGATATGAGCATTTTCTTTTCCATCATGTTTAAGTCTTGTTCCTGCATTTGTCCAATCTTAAGAAGTAAATCTGATTGCAGAGATATCATACTTAATTTTCCTTTACCTTTACCTTCTTCAATAGGCATCATTTGTTCCTCACTGTTTTCCTCAATTTCCAAATCAGTAAGTATAGACAAATCCCTAAACTCTTCCATCATCAACATGGCTACCTTGGCATGTTGTCTACTCAAGGCATCTGCAACTTTATTTGCCTTGCCTGGTGTATACAGTATATCTAGGTCATAGGCAGCTAGGAACTCTACCCATCTATGTTGCCTCATGTTCAAATCTTTTTGTGAGAATAAATATTTCAGTGCCTTATGATCAGTGTACAAAATGAATTTGGCACCTAACAAATAATGTCTCCAAAGTTTCAAAGCATACACAACTGCTGCTAGTTCAAGATCATGGGTTGCATACCTGGTTTCATGTGGCTTTAATTGCCTAGATGCATAGGCTACCACCTGGTCTTGCTGCATCAACACAGCCCCTAACCCAGAGCCACTTGCATCAGTGTACACAACCAAATTTTCATTTCCTTCTGGCACTCTCAATACTGGTGCATCAATCAGGGCTTCTTTTATTTTGATAAAAGCTTGCTCACATTTTTCTGTCCATACAAAGGCTTGGTTCTTTCTAGTTAAATTGGTAAGTGGTGATGATATTTTTGAGAAATCTTTTATGAATCTCCTATAATATCCTGCCATCCCCATAAATGATCTAATCTCACTGATGGTGCTAGGCCTTTTCCATGCTTGGATTGCCACTACTTTGTTAGGGTTTACTGATATTCCTTTGGCAGAGATGACATGCCCAAGGAAATGCACTTCTTCTTTCCAAAATGCACATTTTGAAAATTTTGCCTTTAAATCATTTTCCCTTAGTCTTGACAAAACTAAATGCAATGATTTTTATGCTCTTCCACTGTCTTAGAATAAATCAAAATGTCATCAATAAAAATCAGTACAAACTTGTCTAGATAATCTCTAAATATTCTATTCATCAAATCAACAAAATATGAAGGAGCATTTGTCAAACCAAATGGCATGACCAAAAATTCATATAAGCCATATCTTGTGTTAAATGCAGTATACTTAACACTTGAGTCTTCAACCTTCATTTGATGGAATCCTGATGCTAAGTCTAGCCTAGAAAATATTTTAGCTTCACTGAGTTGGTCAAAGAGATCATCTATTCTAGGCAATGGGTATTTATTCTTGATGGTTACTTTATTTAGTTCTCTGTAATCTATGCACATTCTCAAGGTACCATCATGTTTTCTTACAAACACTACTGGAGAACCCCAGCAAGAATTGCTTGGCCTTATAAATCCCTTGCCTTCTAATTCTTCCAACTGATTTTTCAATTCTTTCAGTTCACTTGGCCCCATTCTATAAGGTTTCTTGATTATTGGACTTGCTCCTGGAATGAGATTAATTTGGAACTCAACTGGTCTGTGGTGTGGAACACCCTTAACTTCCCCAAACACATCCAAGTATTCATTAACTATGGGAATTTCTTCAATGGTTAGTTCACTCAGATCTTTTTCTAAGTCAACTAAATGATACAATTTCCCTTCCTTAGCTATTTCACATAGAACTGTGATTCTCTGGCCTCTAGAATCTTGCAATGATATGGTGGATGAGTCTAAATTAATTATGGCTTTAAATTGCCTTAACCAATCTACCCCCAATATAACTCCTATATTTGGGTAATTTAAAACATATAAATTGGAAATAAAAATATTTCCTCCTATGTTTAACTCCACATCCACACAATTCATGTTCAAAACATTAGAACTCCCTAGGGGACTTTGTACAAGCAATGGGGTTTCAACCAATTTGCAGTTTAATTTTAACACTTTAACTAATTCATAGGAAATCAAAGAGTGTGTTGCTCCAGTATCATATACTACTGGTATGGGTATGGCACAAATGAGTAATGTACCTTCCACTTGGCCATGATTTTCAGCATCAATTTTCACTGCAGATTTGCCTTTTCCTTCCAAAGTTGCCAATTTCCCTTGCTGTTTATTCTCAGGACAGTTCCTCTTCATATGCCCCTCTTTCCCACATAGGTAGCATTTGAAGGCTCCTCCTTTTAACTCTGGGCACCTTGGTTTGATGTGTCCTTCTTTTCCACAATGATGGCAAACCAATTTCTTCTTAGTATCATTGGCTTTAGTATCTTTACTCTTCCTGTTGTCTGCCTCCTCCTTCTTTTTATCATAAGGGTGATATCTTCCCTTATCCTTCTTGTTGTTGCTCTTAAAATTCCTATATTTCTCTCTTTCTTTGTCATGTTGTTCCAGTTTCAAAGCCAGATCAATTACTTGATCAAATGTTCTATCTGCATATGGTAGCATAGCTCTGCTAAGTCCTGGGTTCAGCCCTTTTATATACCTATCATTCTTGGATGCTTCATCTGCCACTAGCATTGCTCCATAATTAGATAGCCCCTCAAACTTTTGAGTGTATTCAGTGACATTCAAAGTTCCCTGCCTAAGTTTGATAAATTCTTCAAGCAAAATGGTCTTGGCTGATGCTGGTACAAATCTTGCCTCCAACATCTCCTTGAACTGATTCCAAGTGATTTCATTTTCATTTCTTCCAGCTATGATCACCTCCCACCAGCTTAAAGCTACCCCTTTCAGTTGTCTAGAAGCTACTTGCCTCTTTCTTTGGTCATCCAACTGCATGTCATTGAAAATCCTATCAAGTGTTCTCAACCATGCTTGAATTTCCATCACACTCTCTGTTCCTTCAAAACTCTTGCCTCCCAAATTGGAATAAGTCTTCAGTAGTTTTGAAAGCTCTTCATGTGGGTTCTCAGGCCTATGCCCAATTCCATCTCTTAAAACCCTCACAAATTCTTGCATATCAAGCATTTGAGGTGCACTGGGTCCTGCATTGTGATGAGATCCTCTTCCTACCATGTTCTGCTAACTAAATTCTGGGTAAATGGTATTAGTATATTATGAGTGCTTCTATAATTTCTAATTTCTTATCTAAATTATTTCATCCAAAACAAACAGACATTATACATTTCTATAATACTTAACAATCAATGCAACCAAGTGCTCTGATACCAACTGAAATGACCCTCCTATTTCCACCCTAATTTCATAAGGATTTTTTTTTTTTGCTAAGAGATGATATATAGATATATCATTCATTGCAAATATCTTTTCCAAGGTCATTTTCTTTTTCCAATAAACAAAATATATCCAGGATCAAAATAACTTACCAATATAAATATATCAGTGTATATCTAATAACATACACATACATATGAAGATGTATGTGATCTTCTTATCTAAGTTCAGAGTGTATACTTCATTTTTTGTACAAGAACATTCTGTTTGATTTAGATTTTTAGCAATTCATATAAATTATTGTATTCAGATTTTTGGCCATAATATCCACTAGAAACATGTACTTTAGTCTGTCATTAGGATTAAGAAATGATCAAGTAATAATCAGTGGTAAACAAGCTTTTAATATAGATGATTATGTTAAAGTCTGGATAATATCAAATTCAGTATAAAAGTAAGTGGATCCTAAGTGAACACAAGCAACATCTAGGCGTAATGGAAACGCGCCTAACTTATACATGAAAGGTCACGAGTTCGAGTGCTATGCTGGTCGGTTCAAACACAATTTTTGGTTTTTCTTTTTATTTTTCTCCTGTATGGTTAGAAATCTGATACCTACCTATAATTGTGCATATATATTTGATTTTGCCTATAACCTAACATACGAAACAATTCTTTTTACATAACTATTTTTAAAACCCATTCCTACAACTGTTTTAAGAATTTAAATTTATATTTTTGCCCAATTTATCAACATGTACACAGGTATTTATGTACATGTCATTACCTTTGCCCAGTTTCCAGAATACTGAGTGAAACAATTGCTAAATGTACTATGCTTTGAAATGCATCTATATTTTCAAGATACAGTCTATCATGATCAACCAATACTTCATTTAGTTGAGGCTGGTTAACTCATGAGTCTTGTATATGCTATACACTAGTTCAAAAACAAGGGAGATACCTTTCATTTCATTCTATCTGAAGCTTTTAGAAAAACATTTTACTTTTCCTAATTCAATTCAGAAATGAATTCAGATTTATTTACAAAGCATTTCAGTAAAAAGAAAATAAAATCCTTTAAGTTTACTTCTTGCTAAATCCAGATTTTAGTTCTAAAACTCAGTGCTCTGTTATGTCTCAAGGTTAACTAATACATAATATAAATTATACAAAACAGTAGCTCAACTACATGTGCATATTTCTCTTCCAAACATTCATATCAATAATTAAAATCATTTCATTGTTTCCCCAGTCAGATTTTTCCTTTGAGATTTTAAACCTTAGTGCATAACAATATATTTAACATGATACAACTAGTTCATCTAACCATAATAGAATTCATTACATGACTGGAAGTCTTAGAAACATAATATTTTTCCTGAATACATGCAGATATAATCAATTTAAACTCTTATTGAGACTAGCTAGCATGTTCATTCACTCCTCCATAAAAGCCATAACTTCATTTTTACTTAGTGCCTGGGTTACCTGAAAGAACATAAGTGGCTGCCTCATTTTAAAATGAGACACCCCAGATGCCATGAGCAAACAAGGGTCAGATCTATGATCTGGTATGAGTAACATCAATTCATTCATGATATTAAGCAATAGATAATATAAGGGTACTAACTTGTTATTTAAGCAAATTTCTGCAATCAATTATTTTAACATAATATAATTAAGTTGATTCAGGTATGATATATTCATTTATCATTCCTTCACTTGCATACATAATCATGCAAACATAATTATCTATTTGCAACAATTTCATTTACTGGAATCATCTTGGTTCCATACCATTCAACCTAAGAAATATCCACATTCCTATTTCTTCATTTACAGGTTGTAATATTCAATTTAAATCCCTGCCTCATCTGCTATTAAGGAATCACTGGGACACATTGCAATGAACTAATTCACATCATTGCACAAAGATCTCAGGGCTTAAACAAACCATGTGCCAACTTGCATACTTCAAATATGACAAGCATTCCAGCAGTCATCTTGGCCTTCCCTTCCCTAGTTTATTTACTAGTGTATTGTCTTAAATCCTAACATCAAATATGCTAAGTGAACATGTCACTGCAAACATGGAAACATCCATAATTTCTTCTAGCATAATTTCCCCTCAGAAATAATCAGACAGTCATTTCCTAAATGGGGTCAATATGTCTTGATCTTAGTAAATATAAGAACATTTTCAACTGTAAAAGAGGCATGGCATGTTATACTGATCTGCAAGCCTTTATGATTGATTCAGATTCAAGATCTGGTTCAATCATAATTTTAGCTTGTGGGTTTTTTTTTTTGATTAAGGGCTCAGCACTTAGAAAATTTCTATTGCACCCTTAACATTTTTCTTTTCAAGCCTCAGCACTTATACCAAGTATAATGCAGCTCCAATCATTTTTATAAGGTTTCCATGCCATAGATCTATAACAGTTGAGAGTATTCTCTATATAATTTTTAAGATCCTAAACTTTAACATTTATGAGTATAAATAAAACAGTGTGATACTCATCCAAAGACAAATGTCTCAACCAATCAAAGATCATCAAAATCATCCATATTAAATCATATCAGATTTAAAATAAAACATCCAAAAAAAAGCATTGATGAAATCATATACATCAAAACCAGAAATACATAAATGGCAATATAAAAAGTGGCTGCCTCAACTCAGGTCTTAATGCCATGAACTCAGTGAGATTACTCACCTAAATGTTTCTTCTTATTAATCCAGAAAATTCTTGTTTGAGTGTTTTCTCCTTCCTTTCAATATTTTCTTCTTCTTTTCTTATTTTTATGCAGCTCGGGGTAAAATAATTCTACTGGCTAAACTGCCTATTTATAAGCACTTTTTCCTCTAGGGTTTTATTGAAACAGAATTCCATTTCTGTCCTGGCTTAGCATCATGCATTTTTCATTCATATTACCCCGGCCATATTAACCAATTTAAAGGCTGCATTTTCTTTCTTTTACTTTTTCAGAAAATGGCCACTCACTTAGTCATGTCAAAAGTGTGACTATTCTATTTATTTTAATTATTTCTAAAAATCCCCTTTGCTATTTTTGCCTACACAAGCATATTGACTTGTATCACATTTCATGTCATTTTAATGTTATGGTTTCACTTGCTAATATATATATATGTACTTTTCAGTATTTAAAAATGTATATTTGTATACATATCTTATCTAGGCTTATTTTAATTCCTCTTTTAAATTCAGAAACATATGCACCTATATGTATACAAGTTTACAAATATATATATATATTATTTTCTTTTCTGGGTTTTAAATAAATTTGTTTACTGATCTAAAGTAAAACTTACTTTTCTTATTTTCTAAGATGACCCATAAAATCTCAGAAATCAAATAACCATGTTGCAAAATCATGTTTGTATTGCTCTTTAATTCTTGTTTTAAATCCAAGAAATCTGGAGTTCTTTCTTGTGCCATTTCAGTGTGCACGTGCACATATATACTTGCACATTATTTATTCCAGAAATTTCACCATATTTAAATCTAAATATTTCAAAATTAAATCATTTTACAAAAATGATTTTTCACAAAATTTTGGGGTATTACAAGGCCGAGCTCCACCACCTTGATTTCTGATCAACCAACCTCCTAGCACCCCACCATGGCCAGGCCGAGCCATCTTGGCTAGAGAACACCACCAAAAATCCAATATTACATCACATATATGCAAGCCTAGACCTAGAATTTGTCACCATCACCTTCCACCACCCATAGCCGCCACCAACACCACCTCCACCACCTCCAGCACCACCTGGACCCTCTGCCACGTCATCACCTTGGACCCCACACCTCTGGCCGTGCCCCATGTTGAAATAGATCCACCAAAAACCTAAACAAACTCCACCAAAATTGCAATATACACTTGAAAACTTGCATTTCCAAGCACCTATGCCTTCACCACTTCACCAAACCACTTTGGCCGCCACATACATCACCACCACCGGCCATTTTCTGACCTAACACCTCTACCACATCTGTACCTGACCCCACCAGGCCTGTCCATGCTCTTGCTTGCCTTGGTCGTGGCTTGTTGTTGCATAAAAACATTGGTGTGTTGCCTTAGCTTGTGTAGTTCATGTACACAAACCTTTGCTCTATCTTTTCCCATGCTATGGCCGATCATATTGACCCAAACCAGATCTAAATTCACACCATGGCCATGTATTCCAACCTAGGGCTGAAGCATTAAAGGTTGAATGCAAGTGCAAGCATTTCTCTTTGATTCCGTGCAGTCGTTTCTAACATTGTTTTATTAAAATTTGGGTTGAAAACTTATATTGTTTGGATTGTTTTGTCTTATGTATTCCGAGGAGTTAACCTTGTCTCTCTCACACTCATCATCATCAAGGCTGAGAAATGAACCCCTTGTTCGAGATTTTGAATGGTTAAAGCATGGTCAAGTAATCTATTCCATTGTTGCTTCTTATCTTCATTGTTTCAACATTGTTTTGCGTTGAATATTTATGTGTATTTTGTCTTGTTTTGGTTATTGTTTACAAGATAAATATCAAGGCTCTCCATTCATTCAAATCAAAAGTCATGCTATATCGTGCTTGTTGTGCTTTCTGGAATCTATTCTATGTGTTTTGATCGCTAATCTCCAGCTTTAACAGGTGAGTTATTCTCACCAGACAATATGTACCTATATAACTAGTAAATTGACACCCTGCGAATCTGTAGAAATATATTATCATGTTATACTTGACTATGTTATGATCATATGATGTTTATACACCTGTTATATCATATGTTACTGTTATTTAATGTTATTCTGTTATTTATATCAGTTATCACCATTGCAAGTTCCCTGTAGACTAGAATCACTATGGGTTGAAATGATACATACCCGAACGGACTTTAGAATAGGGAAAAATTGTTATGGGCTGAAATGATAGGCCTGAACGATTTTTATTTAATTTATTTTAACTTGGGATTGCGGGTTTGAAATGATAGAACTCGGATTTTTCTTTTTTTAACTGCGGATTGAAATGATACATATCTATATCACTTGACCTAGGTTAGAAAATTATATACAGGCCCGTGGTTATTTTATAATGTGGTTTGGATATTTTTAAGTATTTTAAAAAATTATAAATTTATGAAATTTGATTTAAATAGATTTTGAAATGTTTTAAATTAAAGAAATTATGATTTTTTTTCCATGTGTTAAAAATGTAATTAATGAATGGTTTAACTGGATTTTTGAAATATAACTTAAGTTGGAAATTTGGAATTTTGGTTAAAAATGATATTTAAGTTATATAAATAAAATGGATATTAAATTTTATTTGGAAATGGTAAATATGATAATTTGATTAAATTTGAATTTAAGTGATTTATTAAAGTATTATTGATTTTTCTTTGAATTTAAGTGGTTAAATAAGTGAATGTTTAAAAGTGATCTTTTAAAATATAACTTGACTAGGAAATGTGAAATTTGGTTTTAATTAAAGGGTTAAGTTAATTAAATAAAATTGGAAATTTAGTTAAATTTGTGTAATGGTAATTTAAATTTGAAGTGTTAAGTTATTTGTTGAAATGTGAAGAATTGGAAACTTTTACACTTAAATTTATTAAGTAAATTGTTGAAAATTGGATTTTATTATAAGAAATTTATTATGAAAAGATATATGTTAAATGATATGTAAATGAACATTTTAAATGTTAAAATATGATTTTTAAAATGTTTATGTGTTTTAAATTAAAGTTATTTAATTGCTGGAAATACACTAACACCTGAAATTTACTTTTAATAGCATTCAGAAATGCTATAGATTCTGTTTGAACTAAAATTGTGTAAAAAGAGCTATTACAGCATTTCTGAAATGTTGTAGTTGCTGTAATTGAACTTATAGGCTAATATTGAACTCAGGTCTATTATAGCATTCTCTGGAAATGCTATAATGGTCTGCAGTCTTTGCTGAAACCAAATTTAACCCTTGTTTTGAAATCTGAACTACCGCAGCACTTCTGAAATGCTGTCTTTTCTGTTTTGAACTATAATTCAACTAAAACTGAGTTTTAACAGCAGTTTTAAGTACTGTCTTTGCTGAATTAAAAATGTTTTCAAATACAACCTATAGCAGTTGTTTTTAAATGCTGTGAAATGCTGAAATTTTAATAATTAGGGTTTTTGACTTAGTAAACGAACTCAGAATGGTTTGAAACTTTGGAAATTGAATACTTGATTTGAAAATATAATAATTACACTTTTAAAAGGTTTAAATGAATTATTTGATTGGAATATAAACTATTTAAAGGGTGACTTGAAATGATAATAAATGAAGTATACCTTTAAATTTAAAAGGTATTTAAAGTTGAATATTTAGATTTGAACTCAAATGATATTTGGAATATTAAAATGATTTAAAATGAAGTTTTGAAATGATATGATATTTTAAAGATATGGAAATGGTTTGGAATTGATTTAATCTTTATTTTGATAAAGATTTGGATTTGAAATGATATTCTATTTTGAAGTATAAATTGTTTTTAAACTTATAACCACGGGTTATAATAACGATTGGTTGTTAAAGAGACCGGGATCGGATATGGACATACTCTTTGTCGATACCGAAAACCACTTTGACAACTGTGTACGCGGTGGAGTTTCCAGAATGAAGTAGGATGGTGGCGACGTTCTTAAGGTATGTTAAGTGGACCCAACTCCCGTGAGTTGGCATAAGGTGGCTAAAACAGGAGCGATCTCGGACCAGTGAGGTAGCACCTCTTCTCGGACACATTTCTTCGATATTATACTCTTACTTGTGATTGATTAGATGGCCATCCTCCGATTTGGGAGTGTTGTTCGAGGTGGACGATAGTGGCTGCTATGCGCTCCATCAGTCCGTGTGCGTAATTGGTATATCTACCCTGGCATTGCCTAGTTGTGCCGTGTCACCTACCATATCGAGCTCTACTACGATTTGTGATTTCTCCCGTAGCCTGTGGAGTATCGAGGGTAGCCCCCATTTTGGGAGTATGCTAATACTGGATAGACTACTGGGACTATTACGTGTTAAGGTGGAAAATGTAAAGCCTTAATGCTATTTAAAAGTATGTTTATTTTATATTAGACATTATTATAATATCGAATATTACTACATAGTAGATAGTTTAACGGATCCTTAGAGGATGGGCGGTCCCAAGCATCTTCTAAGTTACTTGTACCTTTATTACAGTTCACTTGAGTTGGTTTACATTATATAAGTATATATTGTCCTGACTCGAGTGTTTTGTGTGTTGCTTTACGCTCGGGTCAGCCTGAGTTATTCACAGATTTGGATTTCCACTCGCTTGGAGATTTGAATCGCTGGAGATTATCTACTTGTCTTGTCCTATCTATTTCAGTTCCGTTATTCTACTCAGCTTGTACTTGGTTATTTTATTGAGACTTTTGTTGTACTCTATTTCTTCTGTTGTATCTTATGTAACTCTGACATATTTAGATAGTAGCTTCATGAACTACTATTTCTTTTACTTCCGCTGCATTATTTTACTCTATGTCTGTGATTATATTTATTTACTGTATATTCTGAGATTTGCCAAATTTTAATTACAACGCGGTATTTTGAGCAATTCAACTCCGGAATCAGTGTCTACCTATACACTTATAATGGATGTGAATGGTTGAAAATATCAGGTCGTTACACCTCACTTGGTGTAATCGGGTAATGCAAGGCACTTCAAGAATGAATCACGATCCACATAAGGACGACAACACTTCACTGTATATGTGGAAAGAGTGTACGTAGGATAGCTTGGATCCGAATTGTCTAAACATAGACAATCAGATGATATCAGTTTTGAAAAGGGAATCCATTGTACCATTGAGATGCATGACCTGCAGATGCGGTTCCAAAGCAAGGGCGGAGAGAGGTTGGGATGCCAATCAAGAGTAGGTCATGTACTGTTGCGTTGTACCGATGGGTGCTACGACAGGACCTACCAGCCAACTTCTTTTGAGGTGTTGGTTTTCAGGGGAGTCCATAATATAGTCATGGCTCTCGATAGGTCTCTTTGGTAGCTAATGGAAATTCGAGAAGGGTATTAGTTATATATATATCTATATTTCGGTTTCGGGTATGGAGATGTTATTTTAATAGCATTGTTATCTCACTTTATTTATTTTGCATTTCAGATGCTTCGATATGGATCGTTGAATCAATTGGTTTCCATAGCGAACTCCTACCATCAATAATGATCTATATCAATTTATTCTCTATTTCTCATTTACCATTAGATTTTATATAGGATATTAGTTATTTGTTGGTATTTTTTTGATATCTGTATTACCCCTGCATTTTATACCGAGTTACCTTTATCACGATATATTGTTACATATCAGTCATACTATATTAGTTGTGCAGACTCATTGATGGCAGGAGAATAGTATGTTATGGTTTGATGCCCTACCTTTGAGTTAGTTTACTTTACTTATTTATGGGAAATTCGGATTCTTGAGCCATGGTTATGGAAAGGGTCGGTTGTACTTTGGTAGTTTTTTTATTTGTATATGGATATGACATAGAGTACTTTGAGATAGTTCCCCTCACACCAGGCTTTATGGCTAACCCGCATTTTGCGTTTTTCTCTTTGTGTCATAACAACTCTCGGATACTTGATTGAGTAGTTTCTGAGCCAGGTGCTTTTGGGGATACGCTTCCAGGACAGGTGGGGCACTTTAGAGGCAGTGTCGATACTTTGGATATATACTTGATATTGTGGTAGTACATGACAGATATGCTATTTATAGATGAGACTTGTTGTATCAGGTATTGTATTCCGACTTTCTGTATTGATATTTATTTATTAGCTACTTCCATCAATACAGCCTCTTATATATTGTTTATCCTATTACGTTCATGTATATTCAGTATATTATATATTATCATTTCACTATGAGATTCTATTATTATGCCTTAGTTTGGTTTTTTTAGTTTTACACCGACAAGCATTTTTTGTTGTATTCAAGAGTCAGACATTATCATTCGATGTCGATTCAGGGAATTACCAAGGGCAGGTCAACACAGGTCGAAGGCACAAGATGAAGGGGTGGTGCCGACATTACGACTTGCTCATGGTGGCGACCAGCAGGTATGTGTGAGGAGGCAAGCGGTGTTAGTCATAAGTTCAAGCTAATGGATGAGCTTACCTACAACGGTCGACATTAGGGTTGAGATGATATTCAAATTGATTGCATCGTTTTATGAGTATAGCTTTTCAATCTAGCTTGTAATGAATGCCAGAACTTCACCAATTGATCCCTGCTTTGCTTCCTTTTCTTTTTGTTGCTTATTTGAACCCTGATGCACTTTAAAAATATGATATTGTATACTAGAATCATAGTCAAAGCTTTTAAAAAATAAGTGAAAGGTTTTTAAGCTATTATCTATAAGAAAAAATATATTTGCACAACCTTGCAAATCTTGTTCCTTCTTGATTATTTCTTCTTCTCTTTCTTGGTTCGAGTAATTATGATTATATTAAACCTACTTTTTTTAGTAAAAGTGAGTTAAAAATCTAGAATATAATGTTTAAATAATTTAAAAGCACTATATGACTTATGTTGAAAATAAATCTATGATATAAATATTCTATGGTCTTTAAAGTTAGTAATGTTTTTATAAAGTGAAGTTGATTTATTTAGAAATAGTTTGAATTTGAATTTAAACTATAAGAGATACATTGTTTAATTATGTAAGCATTTCCATAATTAGGATTTCTTAGAGAATTATTTTGATATTAGAGGCATTTTATAAATGAATTTGTAATTCATTTAGTATACATACAAGTATATGTTTTGTATTTTAATAATATTGAATAATACCATTTTTACTTTAAAACGTTATTTAAAAAAGAAATACCAAGCATATATATGTACATATTTTGATGAAAATTATTTTAAGGAACATGGATATATTTTGTGTGTACACGATGTATAAAGTTTTAAAACTCGAGGCTTTGGATATATGTGTGTGTATGTGTGTGTGTGTATTGCATATTACACGACATTTTAAGATAAATATTTACAATATGAAATGGGTCATGAATGCTATGGATGCTCCATTGTGGACATATGTGCTTTGAATTTATATAGATGAATTTAAATACTTGTTTATTTTAATACAAGCATAAACTGATGATCGGTTTACACATAGTTTAATTGCAATTGAAATTTATCCCATTAAATGAAATGTTAGGCTATGAATTATTGAAATTTTCGTGTTTTATTGACATGTTTTTAGGCATTTGTATATGATGTGATAAAGTGCACATACACGACATCTAAATGATATAAATGAGATAAAACGTCATTTAGGAAGATTGACAATGATAAAAGCCGAATGTTTTGAAAATGAATTTTACATTTGACGAGAATGGTACGAGGTATTCACTACTAGACTGCTAGGTTCCATTTAACGGACTGATTCAACGATCGCAATCTGAATTATGACAATCGCTGTCCCTTATCACAGTGTCCAAACGATCTTTTGCCAAGATATATAAGGTTATTGAAGATATTAAGCAATTGTTAGAGGCGTAGTGCAAATGAAGAGAAGTAGCGCTACATGATAGAGATTGATGATAAGGTGGACTACAACACGAGCAAGATTGATGATAGCGCTACATGATAGAGATTGATGATAATCGTGTGGAGCCAACCACAACTAACTGAAAGTACGCATGTTAAAAAGACCATGGTAACTTGTCTGGATAGATAGTCTATATGGAGGGTAAATCCACTGAGGATATTTATCAATATTGTATCCTATTAGGACTCCCAAACAAGAAGTTGATTCGGTCTTCTCATGAGAAGATGATTTAGCCTTCTTATAAGTATAACAAGAAATGTCGACCTCATAAAATGATTTTTTTTGAAATGATGATTTGACTTTATACAATGAAAAGCAACTCATATAATATAGATTGTGGTATCCCAGTTAACTTGAGTTACAATTGTGAGTCATAATGAATAGAGGCATGATATGTTTGTTGACACTGATTTATGAAAATGAACCATGTGTGGGATATTGTATGTTGTGAGTGACATCTATATGCTTGAAAATGTTACCTTTAAACCCAACACTACACATTTATTGTTTATGATTTTTTCATTCTGAGAACAAGATATCTAGACTGACTTGAGGTTTCATTTTGCGACAACTCCTCGGATCATATAAAGGTTGGTTTACAAGTTGATATTGTAATTGTATATGCTTTGTGGGCTACGATATAGAGTGGGAGTAGATGATAATGGTGAGTATTTGCTTTGTTTTTACTTGTATTCAAATGTACTGACCAATATGATGTGATGAGTTTTGTGTGTATGTGTGTGTGTGTATGTGATGATGTATCAGATTTCAAATAAGGTATAAAATTCACCATCTTTACATTCTATTTTTTTAATTGGAAAATATATATTGTGTCTCTAATACTATATTATTTAGAACTTGTAATTACCTTGCATCGAGACGAGACACATAGTATTTCAGATGTATTCAGGTATTGGGACATATCTGTGTTGACCCAAAGTAGTGTATACGAGAGATCTCTCCTTTTGTGTCCATTGATCTGAGTTATCGAACAATAAACTCTCTCTGATATTTCGATCACTATTGCGGGGCATTAGAATACTCCATTTTGAGTGTAGTTAAATCGTTCCATGACGACCCTTAAGCGACTATAGTTGGGTCTGAGTTGAAGTGTAGTAAGTACAACACTATTCAATAGAGAATTTTCTCCTCAATTATATGAGTTTAGTATCATAATCAACTATAATCAACTAAAGTCAAAAACTCTGGCCAAAGTAGAATGACCGATGATAATTGTTGTATTGAACCAAGGACATTGTAAATGAATCGAACAATTGAATATGGATAATATTGATGTTTTGATCATTACCAAACTCAAAGTGATACAATGTTGATGAATAGAACATGTGTATATTATATCATCACTTTCCAGTATCGCTTGATCTAGAATGAGATTTTTCCAATAAGATATATAAGCATTGAATTCAACCAAACCATCACACTATTGTCTAAGAGGACGTATGAATATTAATATTTAAATTGTTTAATATTAATCGCTGATTTAACTTACACCGCGAGTCACACAACCGCATATGTGAATTCTCCAAAATACCATACGATTTAATTAGTTTATAAAAAGTTCTGAACTAATTGAATTAATTAATATTTAAGAAATATTAATTATTAATATAATTAATGTTTGGAATGTTTATAGTGAATGAGGTGGCTCTTGGAAATTCTTTAGGTGTCATTCGTAATTGTTTGGATGTGTATATAAATGTTATATGTGCATATATCGATATATAATTAAACATGCTTTAAATATAAACAATTTCTGAATGGGCTAAGAGATATTTTGAACTATCATGGTATTTTCTGCCACAAGGGGAGAAAAAAAGCTAGATCTAGTTTTAATTGGTATGGAAGATTGGGTAAGAAGTGGAAGATATTTATCCTTTCGCTCCCTCTATAAATACTAATGCATACCCACTCTTTTTCTACTTGATGCTTCATCCCTTTACCTCCATTACTTCTACCTGACCACAACTTCAAGAGCGAACTCCCTTTGACCAAAAAACATCCAAATACAATTCAGAAGTGGTAGCATTCATCTTATTGCAAATTAAAGTGGAGGATTGAAGATCCTAGAAGGCAATTGTAGATCGAGGTGTTACGAACGTCAAGATCTACTAGGTAATAATCTTTTATTTCGAATCTATATAAATATGTCCCCTATACTTGTATATATAATATTGTCATGCATATATATAATTTTAAAGATTTAGGAATTAAAATATAATTTTTCATCTTATTATTAGTTATAACATATTGAAATTGCAAATGTGAAATAATAATAATATAAATATAAATACATATATATATTATTAATTTTGGCCATATGAAAATATTAACTTATATAAATATTTTAAATTAGATTTGCTTTATAATTAACTTAATTATATTAAATTAGTCTTCGACTAGACTAATATATGCATTTATCTTATATGATTTTTGATTTCGGCATTAATTTAGAGTGTGTGTGTGTGTCTATATATCTATATATATATATATATTTGTATGTATATATATGTATGTATGTATATGTATATGTATGTATGTATGTATAGATCTGTATTTTATGTTAAAATTAATATTGAACTATATATAATTTTAAAATCCATATATTTGAATTAGTCATCATTGGATTTTTTTTAAATATTTTGAGTTTTAAAACATATTGAAATAACTACATTTGATTTAAATTTTAAATATAAAATATTTTAACTTAGTCAATATCATATTCAAATTAAGTAAATTTTAAATATTTAATTTTAGTTCAAATTAACAAGTTTTCCTTAGTCAAATAAGCTTTTAACAGATTTAATTAATTATATTTATATTTAACTATTTTTAATATATATATATATGGCAATATATAATATATACATGAACATGTCTAAATTATATATATGTGTGTGTGTATGTGTGTGGATAAATTTTGCTTATAGGCTTGAGAAAAAAACATATTTCAACTTTAGGTCTTGTTCAAAACTTATTATAAAAATAGACCTCTTTGCAAGAATTTATTTTTTTTCAAAAAATCACACTTGTGCAATTTGAATTTGAGAAGCATAATTTTTTCTTCAAAAAATGACACTTGCGCAATTTCAAACTACGCAAGTTCAATTGATTGAGATTTTGTGCCTAAGCAATTTCAAATTTAGCAAGTGTAAATTTTTCCCTAATGAAAACTAGGCATATTTTTTTAACAAGTTTGGATTGAGGCCTAAAGTTGAAATAGATTTTTTGGGCCTATAAGAAAATTTTGTCGTGTATATATATGGTATTAATAATATGTGTATACAAACCATGTACATGTATTTTAGTATATTTAAACATATGTATATACTTTCGCATTTATATTCCTTTGATATGTATGAATTTATCATATATACATATATGTATGTATGTATGTATGTAAGTATAATGTATATATATATATATATACAAAATAGTTATCCTGATATTTATATGTGTGTATTTATAGATGCTTATATTTATCATATTATTATGTTAGTTTAGGAATATATATTATATCCAAAATATATATCACACGCGCGCGCGCGCACACACACACACACACACATATATATATATATAAACATTTTAAAATAAAATGAAATATTATTTTAAAATATATATTGGATCAAGTGCTCACTAATAGTTTGCATATGCCCATTAAGAACCCCATATGGATTTTTTGAAATTTACCCTTTTCTCCGCTTCAAAACGAGTTTATCCAACAGACGCTGCCTATGCAAAATGGAATTTTGTCACTTGTCTTGATTCAAAACACGCTTTATGTTCAACAAAGCATACATTGGGGGTAAATGTTCTCCACTTTTTTTTGAAATAATATTTTGATGTTTGACTTAGAATTGATGAAGTAATATATGTGGACTAGAAGATGATCAAGTAAGAAGAGAAAATGAAAAAGCGGGGTAGAAATTGCCTAAGTCCATGGATCGGTACCAATTCATGATGGATCGATACTGATCCATAAAGATAACAGTTTTCTCCCAAAACCCAATATGGCAATAAAGACATCAATGCATGAAGGAAAATAAGAAGTGAGCCAAGGTCATTGATCGGTACCGATCTATCAAAATACCAAGATTTGGTCCATTTCTTCCTAACTTCTATTCTACTATAATTGATTGATGAATTCCAATGTAATCTGATGCATCCAAAGCCCTAAAACAGCCTACTATGGCTATAAATAGGATTCTACCATCAACAAAAAGAGGATTTTTAGGATCTTTGCTTGTTCATACCTTTGGGAAACTTTTCCAATCTCGGTCATTAACAACTCTATAATAGGAATTTGAGTTGTCCCAGTAATTTTTGGTAGATCAAGGGTGAATCAAGCAATAAATCTTTGACAAAGCATACGTAGACATATCCAAACTACTATATAAATTGTGTTCACTTGCCTTTCTTACTATTTTTCTTATTTTTCATATTTTACTATTGAATCATTCATATTATATATAATTCTATAATCTAGGACTGTTATGTCTGTGAAATATATGAGTTTTAGGAGGTATTAGATCGTTTTTTAAGCTAACAATAACATAGATCCAACAACCACGTATCTTAAACTATTTAAGATAAGGTTTCTTCTCAATTGATAACTTATATGGATTTGTAATCTCAGCTTTAGACGAAATCAAATTCAACAAACGTTGCTTACACTTAACTGCATCTCTTTAAAGAAAGAGGTAATTAAAATTCATTCATTATCAATCGTACTTTGTCCAAAAGAGCCGTTTACTCCTTATTGATACATCATTATGTAGCATATGTATGAGTGACATTGAGAGTGAATTTTATCCTCTGCTAAGTACTCTAGGAACTTTTATTCGAGATACCCACCTATTAAATCATATCGAATTCATATAATCATTTGCATGTTATATTTTTTACTTTCATTTTATATTCCATGAGCTTATCATAGATATCTACATTTTGTATCAAATAATGTTCATATTTGAGAAAATCCATCAGTTAATTTTAATGAAGTGGATCAACTTTTAGTATCATTGGACCTTGGATTTCATACATCCATATGTATCAACCTAGAAAATTCATTAGCTCTTTTGTCATTCCCACTGAATGGGTGCTTTACCGTTAATTATTTGAGATACAATTCATAGGTACTATATGATTCAGAAACATGTAATCAAAGAATAATTTCTCGAAGATATGGCTCAGTCCATGATTCCAAAAACAATTGTTGAATGTTTTATGTGTTTCTGTATTGCTAACACATATGTATTATTATGTAAACAAATATCATCATTTAAATACCAAAACAGGTTGATTTTATAATGAATATTCATATTAAAAGAAAGCTGGTTCTATTTTCAATTAAAATCGAAGATGGTTATTATTTCGTTAATCATATTTGGTGTACATAAAGTAATATAAAAATTAATGCATCCATTAGCAATTGCTATATGGTATGTTCCCACTATTTCCATTGTTATAGTAACAACATTTAAAATATGAAGTTCCATTCAATCACTTACTGTAGGCTACTTATTTCTTCTACTATAACTAATTTCGAGTCGAGAGTTTTGAAAATGAAATCTCAAACTTAGGAAATAAATCTTATAGAGAACTATTTTCTATAAGAAAAATACATTTTGAATAGAAATCATATTTTTATTCCTTAATAAGCGTCTACAAATATTTTACACAATTCCATTTCTGATGTCTCTTCATGAAATAGAGGGAATCATTCACCATCTATTCAGTCCAATTGTAAATATTTTTACCAATCTCAGACTTTCTCTTTCTCTTATAAATGGTTGAATTATTCAAAAAGAGAAAAAATTTACTACAAAAATGCACCTGATTTCTTAACAAAAAATGCATTGTAACAACCCGGGATTTTTATCGTCCTGAGTTATGGATATTTATTTTTAATATCCAATAATATGGTCTTTTAATCAAAATAAAATCCTTATAAAAGGGAAATTGGTAATAATAAATAGTTTTTAAATTAAGATAAGATTTTGATTTTTCAGGTTTTATTTATAAAATAGAAAATTGATCTAATTTGGAATTTCTTATATATATATATTCATACACAACTAAATTTATATGTAAACTGAATACAAGTTCAAAATAGAAATTTGTTTTTAAATCAAAACCGAAGTCTGTAAATTTCTAGCTTTGGTTAGAAATGGAAATTTGATACTATAATTTAAATTTACTTATGTTGATTTTAAAATCATTCATTTTGTTTTATAAATGAATGAGGAGAATATATATACATATAAGTTCAAAGAGAAATATATATATTATTTGTGAACTAAATATAAAATGATATATGAATAGAACATTATATGATAGAATAAGAAAAATTCAAATAAATTCATTTAATCATTTTGAAAAGAAAATCTTTTGACAAAAACATGTTTTAAAACAAAAATGTTATTTTTATACAATTAAAATAGAATAGCAACTTTCATTTCTTTGAAGTTATGCGTATACTTATAAAATGCTATGCCTTGTATAAAAGCATGTCCATTTGGAAATGTTAAGTGAAAAGAAGAAAGCATACGTATATAAGGTAAAAGGAAAATATATATGGAGTTAATAAGTAAAAGAAACATACTAGGTCAAAATGCACAAGATACAAAACAAACAAATATATATATATATACACACATATATATATATACATATACATATACATATACATATATATATATACATATAAATACATACATATATATATATACATATATATACATACATATATATATACCTGGTTAAAAATTTGCAAGTCAAAAACAAATGGTAATCTATCAGTTAGGAACCTTTGAAAAACTTGGGTTAAAACAAGTGGTAAAAACCACAGAACAATCAATTTCACTTGATAATGAAGAAATGATTATCAAATTGCTAAGTGAAAAAGATTTACAGCCTTATAGGCAAACACATAAATTTATTCACATAGGTTTGATACAAATTGCTTTCAAACCTTTAACCCTTGAAGGATTACCAGAAAGTTTTATAGCTGCTCTAAGAGATGGTAGAAACTTAGACTGGAAAAAATCATTGATGGGACTAATACAGTCTAGTCTGGCACATGGACCAGTATATTTTAATGTATATCCTAATTTACAGCTTTCCTTATCTGATGTAAACATATTAGAAGCTGTTACTTTGAATGTTAAAACTCATGGATATAATTATATTCCAGGATCTGAAGTTATATGTATTTGCTATAGAATTTACTATAAACCTTTATATACTCTAAACCCACAGTGTAGATTGGTAGATAAACCTTTGAATGAGACAATTTTAATAGAAACAAATTTTAGTCAGTCTAATATAACTACTAGAAGATCAATTAAGTGGGAAGAGATTCCTCTTCCAGAAAGTTGGATTATTGAAAGGGCTATCCCTTCAGTACCAAAAATAAATGATAATATAACACAAATTATACAAACCCCTGAGGGAAATATACAAATAGAAATGGAAAGAACTTCTTCTATTTCTAGACCAAGTTCTAGCAGATTAATGTTACCTAAAACAAAGTCTTTTCATTCCCATATTTCACCATTAGATTATATCGTAGAAACACCATCTAGGTTTTCAACATCTCAAATTAAAGAAAGATTTTCTGATGAAGAATCTTCAAAAGAAAATACTGTTGAAAAATTATACAAAAATAAAGACAATATTGTAAAAGGAATTTATAACAACCAAGAGCCGGATATAACCGAATCAGAAATGAATTTTTCTATTTAATGGATTATAAATCAAAAATAGATTTTAGCCCTGGCTCCCAAGCTAGACAGAGAATTAAAAATGAATTTAATCTCCCAAAATGGAAACCATTTAGAAAATGGTTTTTTGAAAACTTCTCAAAAGAAGAACAGAAATATTTTCAAGAGGAATTTTATAAATTCACATCTGAAAAAGATATATTATTTCCTTTTGTTCCCTAGTTTACATCAACCTATGTTGAACAATATCTTTCTATATTAGAAAGAGATTATAAACTTTCAAATGGAAATATTTTAAAATCAGTCTTTCCCCCTCAGCAATCTTTTCAGATTGAGAAAAATGGAAAGAATTTAAATTTTAATGCATTTTCCAAAATATTAGAAAATGATGTTTTACAAATTACAGTAAAACATATAAATCAAATAATGGAACAACAGAACTTTACAAATCTTTATTTAACAATAATTGGAGAACAAATGAATTCTTTACATAATAAAATAGAAAAACTATTCTCTGCTATAAATAAAATGACACCAACAAATCCAACATCAAGTGAGGAAGACAATGAAATTATTACTTCTTCAAATCTTCAACCTCCTCCTGAAATTAAAAATTTTAAATTAAAATCAGAAGAATTTGAAAAAAGATTAAAAGAAAAATTGGACAAAATGAAAATAGGATTGGACAATTTGAGATTAAATACTCTTGAAGAAGAAACAATCCACAATAACTTAACCATCCAAGAAGAAGTAAATAAACTTGAAAAGTATGCTAATAAGCCTACTCAACCATTGTTTTATTATAGAAGACCCTCTCCTATTGATACTTTACCAGAAGAACCAGAATATATTAATAACAATAGTTATAATGGTAAAAGTATCTATGAGTGGAATTTAGATACATTTACAGAAAAACAAATTTCTGTTCTGGTTCATAGAATGTTAATGTATAGTACCATCTGTAAAACAAATGGAAATGATGATGTTACCATTGCAAAAATGATAGTTGCAGGATTCACAGGCCAACTAAAAGGTTGGTGGGATAATTATCTTCCTTTAAGTCAAAAGGAAGAAATTTATAAAACTGTAAGGCAAGAAAATGGACAATTAGTCCAAAATGCTGTATATACACTGGTAGTAACAATTTTAGAACATTTTACTGGCAGAGTATCTGACAATAGTGATAATATTCGTACATTATTACAAAATCTAAGATGTAAAACATTAACAGATTTTAGGTGGTACAAAGATACATTTTTAAATAGAGTTTTAGAACTTCCAGAGAGTAATAGCTCTCATTGGAAATCTAAATTTATTGACGGTCTACCTTCATTATTTGCTGAAAGAATAAGAAAGGTTTTAAGAAAAGATAGGGTAAGTATTCCCTATGATTCTTATACTTATGGGAAACTTATTGGAACATGTATTCAAGAAGGTTTAGCATTATGTAATGAAATAAAATTAAATCAACAAATTCAACGTCAAAATTTGACAATAAAACACCAACTAGGACAATTCTGTAGTCAATTTGGTATGGAAATTCCAACCAATAAGAAATTTCATAAAAAGAAAAGATACTTAGATTCTCATTATAAAAGAATAAGAGAAATTATTCTCAAAAAAGGCTTGAAAGAAAAGCTAAGAGAAAAGAAGAAAGAATAAATAAAAAGAAAGATAAAATTATTCACTGTTATAAATGTGGAAAAGTTGGCCATTATGCTAACAGATGCAAATTAAAAAAGAAAATTGATAATTTAGAAGTTGATAATAAACTAAAAGGATCGTAAACAAAACTTTTGTTAAATTCAAGTTCTGAAGATAATTCAGAAGAAGAAACTAAAAATGATTCAGGTACTTCATATGATTCAGAAGATCTTAAAGGTTTGGAAGATGATTCATCAGAATCTGATGAATGCTGCCAACCTTGTACACAAGGAAAGCCTTGTTTAAGACAAATAAAAGAAGATGAAGAGAATAAAGAAGAATTTTATAAAATTCTTTCACAATTTCAAGATTGAAAAATAAATGTTTTGAGCAATAGCAATGTTGTAGATTTCTTAAAATCAATTAAGGACCAAGAATTAAGATCTAAAGTAATAGATCAAATGGAAGATATTCCAGAATCAAGTCAAAACCAAGATAAAAATAAAAATAAAAATATTATTATTAAAGACCCTTATTCTATGAATGAGGTTAATAAAATGTTAAAAGAAAGACAGAATATTGAATACCCTATTACCATTCAAGATTTGAATAATGAAATTCAAAATCTTAAAAAAGAAATCCAAGAATTAAAAAAGGATAACAAAAATTTTGATTATAGAATATCCTTTTTAGAATCATCAAAGCAAAGTATTATTATTAATGATAAAGATAAAGATTATTCTCAAATAGAATTTCCCGAACAAAAAGACTTTCTTTCGAAAATGGAAATTATAACATCTCAAAAATGGTTTATTGAGATAACTCTCTTAATTGATAATTATTTTCAGAAAAAATTAATTGCTTTAGTAGACAGTGGGGCGGATATGAATGTAATACAAGAAGGAATAATCCCAACTAAATACTTTCAAAAAACTACAAACTCTTTAAGACATGCAGGTGGACAAAAACTTGATATAAGTTTTAAAATACCACATGCTTATATTTGCAAAGAAAAAAATTTGTATTCCTACAAGTTTTTTATTAGTAAAAAATATTACTAACCAAGTTATACTTGGAACTCCATTCTTAGATAAAATCTATCCTATCACTAATATTGATAAAAAGGGAATTACGGGAATTTATGAAAATAAACCCATAAATTTCCAATTTATAACTAAACCTTTTAAAAGGGTCCTTCATGAAATGAAAGACCTTTTGACACAACAGACTTTTCATTTAAATTATTTAAAACAAGAAATTAATTTCTTCAATATAGAAGAAAAGCTACAGAATCCTAAACTAGAAGAAAAAATAAAATTGATTTATAACAAATTTTCTTTAGAAATATGTAATGAACATCCAAATGCGTTTTGGGATAGAAAAAGGCATGTTGTTAGTCTTCCATATGAAGAAGGCTTTGATGAAAAGAAAATTTCTACAAAGGCAAGGCCATGCCAAATGAATTCCGAATATTTGGAATTATGTAAAAATGAAATTGAATCATTATTACAAAAAAGATTAATAAAACCATCCCAATCACCTTGGTCATGTACTGCTTTTTATGTTAATAAACATAGTGAGCAAAAGAGAGGTGTTCCAAGGTTAGTAATTAATTACAAACCTTTAAATAAAGTCTTGAAATGGATAAGACATCCAATTCCTAATAAAAAGGATTTATTAGACAGACTTTACAATGCTCTTATATTTTCCAAATTTGATTTAAAATCTGGATATTGGCAAATTCAAATTGATAAATCAGATCAATATAAAACTGCTTTCAATGTTCCAATAGGACACTATGAATGGACAGTAATGCCTTTTGGATTAAAAAATGCTCCCTCTGAATTTCAGAAAATAATGAATGATATTTTCATTCCATATAGTGAATTTATCATAGTCTATATAGACGATATTTTGGTATTTTCTGCAAACATTGAAATGCATTTTAAACACTTGGATATTTTTAGAAAAATTATTATTCAGAATGGATTAGTTATATCAAAAAAGAAAATGTTTTTATTTCAAACGAATGTAAGATTTTTAGGTCATAATATTGAAAAGGGAAAGATAGTTCCTATAAATAGAAGTATAGAATTTGCTTCAAAATTCCCTGATATAATAAGAGAAAAAACCCAATTACAAAGATTTTTAGGAAGTTTAAATTATATTTCTTCTTATTACGCCAATCTTGCTTCAGATGCTACTATTTTATATGATAGACTAAAAAAGAATCTAGGACCATGGACTGAACAGCATACCAAAGCTGTCCAAATAATAAAAGAAAAGGTAAAAAATTTACCCTGCCTAAACCTGTCAAATCCAAATTGGGATAAGGTTATAGAGACTGATGCATCAGACATAGGGTTTGGAGGAATCCTAAAACAAATTTGTCCAAACTCCAAGCAAGAATATCTTATTAGATTTTATTCTGGAAAATGGAATAATAGTCAAAGAAATTATGCAACTATAGCTAAAGAAATTCTTGCTATAGTAAAGTGTGTTTTAAAATTTCAAGATGATTTGTATAATCAAAAGTTTATTATAAAAACAGATTGCAAATCTGCAAAATATATGTTTAATAAAGATTTTAAACATGATGTTTCTAAACAAATGTTTGCTAGGTGGCAAGCTCATTTAGCCCCTTTTGATTTTGAAATAATTTATAAAAAAGGAGAAGAAAATAGTCTTCCCGATTTCCTAACCCGTGAATTTTTACAGGAAAATGATTCCCAAAGGAAGGGGTAGTTCCTCTTTTAGAGGAGGAAGAGGTAGAGGAAATATCCTCGCTCAATATGGAAACAAAAAGCTTATAGCTACAGATTTAACATCTACAAATGATCCTTTATATAAGGAATTCTTAGAATTTAAGAAAAAGCAAGAGGGTAATAGCCAAGCATAATCATCATCATATGCTAGCATAGCTAATGAAGAAAATGAGGAAAGTTTAACATCTTATGCAGAAAATCCTCATAAGGAAATGATAATTTTCCTTGAATTTAGTGACATAAAAAGGGAAAATAATCCCTGGAATTTAATGCAGAGATATCTTGATACTGCTTCATTTCCAATTACAGCTTACAAAAACAGAGGATATTATGAAGCAATAATGAAATCTTCAGAAACTTGTGAAATTACCCATTATAATACAGGTAATGACCAAAGCAATTATGGGTTCAGTAAAATAATTATTAAAAAACTCATAATGCCAGAAGAGTGGGGGTTATCAACCCTTAAAGAAAAGGAAATATTCCTTCAAGATAAGAAAATTACCATTAGGTATAACTATTGGGATTATGTTGAAGCACTAAGCAAAGTGTTTCTTTATGAAAACACTAAGAAGAAGCATTCCTGGTTCATAAAGGTTTGTGGTGAAATTTACAAAAGACCAATTCCTAATTGGTTCTATGACTTGTGACGACCCGACCTCCTACGCCCAGGAAGACGTATCGTTTTGAAGAAAAGAAAGAGGTGAGAAAGTAGAAAGAAAGAGAAGAAGAAGAAACAACATCAGAATCTCAACAGCGGAACGAATAAAATATAATATCACATAAGAGAATACATAATATCATATACATCAGAGTTACACAGATAATACAACACATACTAGACAGTTATAAACACCTGTCTAGTTAATACAACTCGATACATCTCAATACAATACAGAGATACAACACAGCGGAAATACAGATAAACACTAACTCAGCGGAATCACTATATATCTATACGCTGAAGCCTCCTGCTCCATTGCTTCTCCAGACGTTCGTCAAAGCTAACCTGAATCCCTTGGCTACCCGTAAAAATTTGGGTACCCGAGAGTTTATGAAAAACAGAAATAAACTTCGGGTCAGACATGGGTCTGGTATGAGTAACAGGGTTAAAGTTGTTTAACTTTGAAAATCAGTTGAAAACAAAGGTATCACGTAAGACTTCCCACAAATAAACACGGGTAAGTTTTTACCTTACGCTAACCAAAACATTTGATAGAAAATTCAGTGATATTATAATAGTGTCTAGGGTTTTCAAGTAAATAGAAAATAGCTGAAATTGTTACATCTATTAAATTCCAGCATACTAGCCACAAAGTGGGTAATACAATCAAAACCGTAGGGTCTCGTAGGGAAAATGGGTTTCCAACAATGGCAGGGCTACTGGGGTACCGCCCGTCACAGTACCTGGCCTAGATCAGCGTACCGAGGAGTACGCCCGCTCCCCTGCAACACAAGGCCGAAACCATTCCTTACTGAACAGTTCCGAACGAAACAACCCCGGCAGTTGGAGCTCAAAACTGCCCACTAAACCGAAATAAAAGGGACATCTAGACAGGGGTATATCTCGCTCTCAAGTGGGGGCTACCCACGAAGCCTTGCTGCACCTCCCCTGTTTTAGCCATTCCCGGTTGATGAGGCTTGAGGTCACGATTACCTTATCAGAATTCATCACTTAGAATGCTCATCGTCCGCCTGACGATGTTCTGAAAGCATTCAATCCATACAAGTTCGTTCCGGGTTCGAACGAAACCGAAGGCATTATCTCGTTACACTCGTATTGGAATCACCCTCAGAGTTAACGACAATAACCCTTGCATTCTGAATCACCATCTCGAATCTATAAGTACTATCTCCGTCAAACTCATTACGGAATCACCCACAGAGTTATACTGACGAATAGTTCTTATACCTCGAGTCTTCACTTGCTCCACTTGGATTTCACGACCTAACGTTATTTTGGATCGATGTGGTATTCGGGTCTCCAGACCTGGAATCCCGGTATACGGAAACCCGATCCCGGTCTCATCGAAATCCAAACCGTGTCTTTTAAGGCCAAATTATTTTAAAGTTAAAACAATTCAATTTATTCTCTATATCAACACAGATAGATAAAACACAATATAACAATGGATAATGACATCATCATCATAAACAGATAATCCATATTATCTACTCAACAGATAATCAATATCATCATACTTAACCAAGCATCCATAACTCAATAGATATATATATCTGAGATCATAGTCAATCATGGAAATCAATATCATCCATACAATACATAAGCAATGATTCATAAACACATCATTTATAATTAATTTAAAATGAATTAAATTAATTACTTATCTCTAATTAATTTAAAGTAAATTAAATTAATTACTTCATCCTATAAATCTTGCTTACTTAACCATTGATTAATTACAAATCAATTAATTAACCATTCTCTAGATTTCCATCTTAATTAATCATCCTGGATTAATTACCTTTTAATTACATTCAAGTAATTATCCTTTAATCAATTTCACAAATTAATTATCCTTACTAAAAACAGTAATTAACCTTTAATTACTCTATTTACTAATTAACCATAATTAATTATATTTATCCATAATTAATTACAATTAATTAATTACTCAAATCACTTATTATCGATTAATTATCTTAAATTACATCATTATTAATATAAGTTAATGATCCCTATTTTAATTAATTATTCCTTTAATTAATTATCTCAATTAATCCTTTACTCAATTTCACCAAGTAATTTAATTCAAATTACTTTCATACTTAAATCTTCTTCAATTAATTACATACAGTAATTACCAATAATTACTTCACTAATTAATTATATTTCATTTATTACCTTCAAGCAAATACTTATTAATCATTCTACGATTAATTTAAATTAATTAAACTTACTTAATTATCTTAAACAAATCAAATTAATCTCAATTTATTTCAATGAGTAAATAATTCCTCAATTACTTTTATTAAGTAATTATACTTAAACTATTCACCGGTGATTATCATCAAATTAATTAATTTAATTAATTATTTAAAATTTAACCACATTAATTAATTTTTAAAAATCTTGGTAAATGCACTTCATTAACTATTCTTTAATTCCTTCATTAAGTAATTAATTTAGATTAACTCTTGTTAATCACAAATATAATTATCTTTAATTATCCATTAATTAAAGTCTAAATTTTAATTAGTTAATTATATTTGATTAACTTAACCACTTAATTAAAAATTTCTTTAATCATTAATTAAATTTTAGATAAAACATTTCTTAATCATGACTAATTTGTCATTGACAATACATTTGGAAATAAATTTACTTTTGAACTTGTTTTAAGTTTCATTTTAAATATGAAATTCAAAGTGAATATAATTTAAACTTAAACAAAGTTTAAATAATTTAAAAATCTTCCTTTAAAATTATATGGAAGAGATACTTGACTTATAAAAGTAATTTATAAATGTTACACCAAACTCATTTTTAAGTTTGAACAAAATTTTCACTTAACATTCCAAGTTGTTTAAATCCTTTAAATTTAAACTTCTTTTAAATTTTAAAAACTGAAATTTCAAACTAAATCTTTTAATTTCCAGATCTGAATTCATCTTTAAAACTTACTCACATTTATAAAATTTCAGTTTAAAACATGTCAACCTACTTCTATTTAAAAGAGTTAGTGATTCAAACTTAAACTAATTTTTTTTTTTCCTTTCTTTTTCAAAACTGAGACTATAAATTTAAACTGAATTCAAAGGTTCGAACATGAATTTAAAAACTGGGTTTAAACCTTCTTTACATTCGAAAACTCCAGGGTTTAAAAATTTAAAACTAGTATCCAGGTTTCTGGTAAAACTTGGAAATACAAAACACCCAAAAGACACTCAACTAGCTTCGAGTCCTCCCCTTCCTTCCTTCGTGTCAAAACTCGAATTTACTCGAGTGTTTCTCGAGTTCAACCCTGCAACTCAAAATAACAACTGATACTCCAATATCCTCGTGCACCTGCACAAACACTGCCGCCACCTCAGATCATCCACGATGATCTTCTCCAAACAACGCTCACCCTCACATCTGAACGCGATCAACAGATCTTCATTCCCAAGCTCGAATCGAATTCGAGTGCAAAGTCAGAACCTGGAACAATACATCTCGAACACCACAAACCCTGTTCATCGACCCATACTCGATGCTCCGACCACCGACTGCTTCACAACTCTGGCTGGGGACTCGTCTACCAACCCTCTACCATCCCTCAAAATCGCAAAGCACTCGATCAAACCCAGAGTGTGAACGAACGAAAACTTAGCCTTGTTTAAAAATTAGGTTTAAAAACTGTAAACCCTTACCGCCGCTTCCACGATCATCTGACCACCATTAAAATATTTTTCCTAGAACCCCCACTCGTCCCTCTATCACCATACTAAATTCCGATCATCACCCACCCGAGGATCACCAGAAATTCCCAAAACACAGAAAAACAAGCAAATACGAACTGCTCGTCTACCCCGCATCTAAAAATCGCGTATCTAGTTTTAAAAATCATGTTAAAGGATGAAGGTTCAATTTACATGACTGAATCGAAATCTAAAAGTTTTGAAATTTCACTTGTTTAAAACTTTGTCCAGCCCTGTTGATTTTCCAGAGATATTTACAGTTATTTGTACTTGAATAAATTTTTAACTTTTAATTTATACTAAACCAAACAATTTTTTTTTTGTTTTAAATCCTAAGTTCAAACAACCATAGGTCAAAGGATAAGGATTTTTAAATCAAAGTCTTGGGTTTGGAATCACAGAACAAAGAACAACAGCATGCTTACATTTCATACATTCATATATATACAGCAATGCACTTATAAATACACATGCATCATACTTATTTTCAGAGATAATAAAACAATGAGATCCATACTAAATTTTCTATAAGAGAGTGATGTTACTCACCAAGAATTTGCAGTGAAGAAGAACAGAGCATGTTATCTTTTGAAAGCAGTTTGAATTTGAAATCTGGAAAATGTTTTCCTTTAAACTCTCTGGTCAATCACCTTGCTTGTTTAGTTGCTTGATATTTGTTGAAGCTTGTTTTGAGATTAAAAATGGAGTTTCATTTTGTATTTGCTTAACTCGAACTGGACATGGAAATGATAGAAGAAAAGTTGTTTTCCAGGCTTTGTACAAAACAGTTTACAGGGTTCTACATTTTTTTCTTATTTCATTTCTAAGGTCAGAGATATTTTATAATTTGGTGGCTGAAGATTACACTCGTATATACTCGAACAGGTTTTGTTGGCTGCAAGCATTTGAGAGCATTTATTGTTATGTACTTCATGTTTTCTTTATTCATACTTATCTCATTTTCTTTTTACTTGGCTGTGACTTCTATTGCAAGCTACAAATTTTATATTTTGCTTTGCTTTGATTTTTCTTATCTTGTTCCCAGGCCTACATGCATATATCCATTCGAATTGTTCCACTTTGCCTTAATCTTTGGCTATGCAGATTTGCTATGTAATCACATTTCTGGTTGGATAGTGAAATGAAATGAATGTTGTTTTTAATATATTGTTTGTTTATATCCACTATGTTACTTGTTTTATTGTCATTCGAATATATCGTTTGATGTCTTCTATTTTGTTACTCGCTTTATAGTTATACTATTTGTTTATAAATATGGAGGATGTTTATAATATTTGAATTTAAACCATTAATGTACAACTTACTTTTGTTATTTGTTTTATTGCTTGTTATTTTAACATGTATTTATATTTATATATTATAAAACTCAACTATCAATTTTTAGAAAAACTAACAAAAGAGATTATCTCTTTTATTCAAATTCACTTATGTTATAATATACTTAACTATCGTTTGACACAATTACATTTAAAAACTTACATATAGCAAAATCCCTGTTTATTTAAAAGTCTATTCATAAGATATTATTTATCAAAATAAATTGAATTTATAAAGAAATTATCTCTATAAAAATAATAAAACTCCATATCAAATAAAATGATTTTATAAAAGAAATTATCACTATATATAAATAAATTACTTATTTTATAATCAATATTCAAAAAGAAAAATGAAACTTTTGTTAAAGTTAAATTTAGGCTAAAATCAATTTTAAACAAGTTTACTCTATCCTGTATATATTTCAATGCTAAATGATTTTTTTTATATTAAATTAAATAAAATTTCAATTTACCAAAAATATTAAAATAAATAAACATATCTTTCTTTATTAACTTTCAAAAAAAGATCTTATCTATGTACAGTATATACAGATATATATATATATAGATTATAAGCAGAAAACAATTTATCAGCTTTTAATATATAAATTATCAGTCAGATATTTATTTAAAAGAAAATTGTTGAATCAATTCAAATTTTATTAACAATTATTGTCAAATCAATTTAATTTTTAATCACAGATTATTAAATTGATATTGCCAAAATTTCCGGGACGTCACATTCCTCCCCCCTTAAAAGAATTTCGTCCCCGAAATTTAAAACAAAGGTAATTTAATAATCTTATTAAAGATTTAATTTTAAAAACACAAGCATATATTAATTATATGCTAACAACCATAGCAACCAACACATCCAATCAAACAAACAATCAAAACTAACTATCCAGATAAAAATACTGGATAGAATCCTGCCGAGTTTCCCCGAGTATAAATACCGGGTTACTCGCTCTATAGAATCCAAACAATCAATAATACTAAGCTACAGAACTACCACTCATCTAGATCTACACCACTAGACAGAATATCAGACTATAGACAAGTCTGACTCATCATCCAACTCCCTGAACTGCTGGCTCTACAACCAAAGATAACTCATACACGTATTCCTTCAGAGATACGTGAAATACATCGAATCCCAGTTATCCAAACTGACAATTCACTCCAAAAGATCAACCACTTATCCAAAATCAAATCTCCGATTCTTATCCACAAAATTTCTCGGTCGATCCTGGGCCGCCTACATCTTCCTGATCAGCTCATCCCTGCTGATGCCCTCCAGAAACAACTGGACCAAAAACAATCATCAAAATGATCCCTCCAAGATCAACCAAAACTCGGAACTCCAACTAGGAAACAGATCTCACTTCGCCCATCTGGAAAAGATAAACAGATGCACCCCAATCTGGCCTCAGATCCGAAAAAATTTCCTGCAGAAACTCTCTAACCCAATACTGCAATATCCAATTGCTTCCACACTAAACTACTGCCACCATGCTTCCACTGCGCTACTCTGATCTGAAACAGATGAGAATGCTGATGATAGACTCAAGCACACACCAAACAACACATCCCAAAGGTATGATTCAACAGATCCATAAAGAAAAACCCAAAGTTCTTCCAAAACCGAGCTGCTTCACCAAACTCAAATCATCCTACTACTAAGCTGAACCATCAGTATCACTTCTGAAATCAAGTCGATACAAACTCAATCCCCAGATGTTAGCAAAACTCTGGCTTCCTGAAGACATCCAGAAAATCCAAAACACAAGAGAACACTCAAGCTATTGCAAGTTACTTTTGCGATCAACTCAGCTTAATCCAATAATACTGCTCTCTTTACTAATCAGAACAGCATACACTTATGCAGCCAATCCGTCGAAGAAATGGATTCACTCCGCTGTTTCTGAAATCTACTGCTATGCTAGAAAACTCCCTTGCCAACATACAGAACACCCTGAGCTGCGCTACTAACACTCGTGCCAAGGAATTCCTAATCCAGAAGCTCCTCGAGAAACTCGAACTTCAAACCAAAACAAAAACATTCTGCTGAACACAGCCACAACTCCGAAACAACTCACTTCCTTAACTCGTTCCAAAGAAATATCTTCGGAAACATCCATAGTCACTGTGTCTCATCACACAGCTACTACATCCTGAGGGATCAGAATATCATAACTTGCTTCTGTCCAACCGACAGTTCCAAACTCTACTCATCCAACCCTCGAAAATCCGCTCACACGAGTGCAATCATCTTACACCCAAATGCTGGACACCGAATCCTTAACAGATTTTCTTCAGAGACCAATGAAATTCTTACACCACAACAGAAATTCGCTCGAGACGGTATTGGGTCTACAGTCTCGTCAGATACACTTCCATCCTCAACAAACTCCAACTATTGGTAGTCGTGTTACACACACCACTACCCATCTACCTTTATAACTTATATTGGAAAACCCGAACAGGTAACCAAACAGATAGGTAGAAATATATAAATATATATATATATAGATAAAAATTACAAGTACGCTCTCTCAGGATAGACACCACTCCAAAGCCTAGGTATTCACTTAACCTAATGCTCTGATACCAACTGTGACGACCCGACCTCCTACGCCCAGGAAGACGTATCGTTTTGAAGAAAAGAAAGAGGTGAGAAAGTAGAAAGAAAGAGAAGAAGAAGAAACAACATCAGAATCTCAACAGCGGAACGAATAAAATATAATATCACATAAGAGAATACATAATATCATATACATCAGAGTTACACAGATAATACAACACATACTAGACAGTTATAAACACCTGTCTAGTTAATACAACTCGATACATCTCAATACAATACAGAGATACAACACAGCGGAAATACAGATAAACACTAACTCAGCGGAATCACTATATATCTATACGCTGAAGCCTCCTGCTCCATTGCTTCTCCAGACGTTCGTCAAAGCTAACCTGAATCCCTTGGCTACCCGTAAAAATTTGGGTACCCGAGAGTTTATGAAAAACAGAAATAAACTTCGGGTCAGACATGGGTCTGGTATGAGTAACAGGGTTAAAGTTGTTTAACTTTGAAAATCAGTTGAAAACAAAGGTATCACGTAAGACTTCCCACAAATAAACACGGGTAAGTTTTTACCTTACGCTAACCAAAACATTTGATAGAAAATTCAGTGATATTATAATAGTGTCTAGGGTTTTCAAGTAAATAGAAAATAGCTGAAATTGTTACATCTATTAAATTCCAGCATACTAGCCACAAAGTGGGTAATACAATCAAAACCGTAGGGTCTCGTAGGGAAAATGGGTTTCCAACAATGGCAGGGCTACTGGGGTACCGCCCGTCACAGTACCTGGCCTAGATCAGCGTACCGAGGAGTACGCCCGCTCCCCTGCAACACAAGGCCGAAACCATTCCTTACTGAACAGTTCCGAACGAAACAACCCCGGCAGTTGGAGCTCAAAACTGCCCACTAAACCGAAATAAAAGGGACATCTAGACAGGGGTATATCTCGCTCTCAAGTGGGGGCTACCCACGAAGCCTTGCTGCACCTCCCCTGTTTTAGCCATTCCCGGTTGATGAGGCTTGAGGTCACGATTACCTTATCAGAATTCATCACTTAGAATGCTCATCGTCCGCCTGACGATGTTCTGAAAGCATTCAATCCATACAAGTTCGTTCCGGGTTCGAACGAAACCGAAGGCATTATCTCGTTACACTCGTATTGGAATCACCCTCAGAGTTAACGACAATAACCCTTGCATTCTGAATCACCATCTCGAATCTATAAGTACTATCTCCGTCAAACTCATTACGGAATCACCCACAGAGTTATACTGACGAATAGTTCTTATACCTCGAGTCTTCACTTGCTCCACTTGGATTTCACGACCTAACGTTATTTTGGATCGATGTGGTATTCGGGTCTCCAGACCTGGAATCCCGGTATACGGAAACCCGATCCCGGTCTCATCGAAATCCAAACCGTGTCTTTTAAGGCCAAATTATTTTAAAGTTAAAACAATTCAATTTATTCTCTATATCAACACAGATAGATAAAACACAATATAACAATGGATAATGACATCATCATCATAAACAGATAATCCATATTATCTACTCAACAGATAATCAATATCATCATACTTAACCAAGCATCCATAACTTAATAGATATATATATCTGAGATCATAGTCAATCATGGAAATCAATATCATCCATACAATACATAAGCAATGATTCATAAACACATCATTTATAATTAATTTAAAATGAATTAAATTAATTACTTATCTCTAATTAATTTAAAGTAAATTAAATTAATTACTTCATCCTATAAATCTTGCTTACTTAACCATTGATTAATTACAAATCAATTAATTAACCATTCTCTAGATTTCCATCTTAATTAATCATCCTGGATTAATTACCTTTTAATTACATTCAAGTAATTATCCTTTAATCAATTTCACAAATTAATTATCCTTACTAAAAACAGTAATTAACCTTTAATTACTCTATTTACTAATTAACCATAATTAATTATATTTATCCATAATTAATTACAATTAATTAATTACTCAAATCACTTATTATCGATTAATTATCTTAAATTACATCATTATTAATATAAGTTAATGATCCCTATTTTAATTAATTATTCCTTTAATTAATTATCTCAATTAATCCTTTACTCAATTTCACCAAGTAATTTAATTCAAATTACTTTCATACTTAAATCTTCTTCAATTAATTACATATAGTAATTACCAATAATTACTTCACTAATTAATTATATTTCATTTATTACCTTCAAGCAAATACTTATTAATCATTCTACGATTAATTTAAATTAATTAAACTTACTTAATTATCTTAAACAAATCAAATTAATCTCAATTTATTTCAATGAGTAAATAATTCCTCAATTACTTTTATTAAGTAATTATACTTAAACTATTCACCGGTGATTATCATCAAATTAATTAATTTAATTAATTATTTAAAATTTAACCACATTAATTAATTTTTAAAAATCTTGGTAAATGCACTTCATTAACTATTCTTTAATTCCTTCATTAAGTAATTAATTTAGATTAACTCTTGTTAATCACAAATATAATTATCTTTAATTATCCATTAATTAAAGTCTAAATTTTAATTAGTTAATTATATTTGATTAACTTAACCACTTAATTAAAAATTTCTTTAATCATTAATTAAATTTTAGATAAAACATTTCTTAATCATGACTAATTTGTCATTGACAATACATTTGGAAATAAATTTACTTTTGAACTTGTTTTAAGTTTCATTTTAAATATGAAATTCAAAGTGAATATAATTTAAACTTAAACAAAGTTTAAATAATTTAAAAATCTTCCTTTAAAATTATATGGAAGAGATACTTGACTTATAAAAGTAATTTATAAATGTTACACCAAACTCATTTTTAAGTTTGAACAAAATTTTCACTTAACATTCCAAGTTGTTTAAATCCTTTAAATTTAAACTTCTTTTAAATTTTAAAAACTGAAATTTCAAACTAAATCTTTTAATTTCCAGATCTGAATTCATCTTTAAAACTTACTCACATTTATAAAATTTCAGTTTAAAACATGTCAACCTACTTCTATTTAAAAGAGTTAGTGATTCAAACTTAAACTAATTTTTTTTTTCCTTTCTTTTTCAAAACTGAGACTATAAATTTAAACTGAATTCAAAGGTTCGAACATGAATTTAAAAACTGGGTTTAAACCTTCTTTACATTCGAAAACTCCAGGGTTTAAAAATTTAAAACTAGTATCCAGGTTTCTGGTAAAACTTGGAAATACAAAACACCCAAAAGACACTCAACTAGCTTCGAGTCCTCCCCTTCCTTCCTTCGTGTCAAAACTCGAATTTACTCGAGTGTTTCTCGAGTTCAACCCTGCAACTCAAAATAACAACTGATACTCCAATATCCTCGTGCACCTGCACAAACACTGCCGCCACCTCAGATCATCCACGATGATCTTCTCCAAACAACGCTCACCCTCACATCTGAACGCGATCAACAGATCTTCATTCCCAAGCTCGAATCGAATTCGAGTGCAAAGTCAGAACCTGGAACAATACATCTCGAACACCACAAACCCTGTTCATCGACCCATACTCGATGCTCCGACCACCGACTGCTTCACAACTCTGGCTGGGGACTCGTCTACCAACCCTCTACCATCCCTCAAAATCGCAAAGCACTCGATCAAACCCAGAGTGTGAACGAACGAAAACTTAGCCTTGTTTAAAAATTAGGTTTAAAAACTGTAAACCCTTACCGCCGCTTCCACGATCATCTGACCACCATTAAAATATTTTTCCTAGAACCCCCACTCGTCCCTCTATCACCATACTAAATTCCGATCATCACCCACCCGAGGATCACCAGAAATTCCCAAAACACAGAAAAACAAGCAAATACGAACTGCTCGTCTACCCCGCATCTAAAAATCGCGTATCTAGTTTTAAAAATCATGTTAAAGGATGAAGGTTCAATTTACATGACTGAATCGAAATCTAAAAGTTTTGAAATTTCACTTGTTTAAAACTTTGTCCAGCCCTGTTGATTTTCCAGAGATATTTACAGTTATTTGTACTTGAATAAATTTTTAACTTTTAATTTATACTAAACCAAACAATTTTTTTTTTGTTTTAAATCCTAAGTTCAAACAACCATAGGTCAAAGGATAAGGATTTTTAAATCAAAGTCTTGGGTTTGGAATCACAGAACAAAGAACAACAGCATGCTTACATTTCATACATTCATATATATACAGCAATGCACTTATAAATACACATGCATCATACTTATTTTCAGAGATAATAAAACAATGAGATCCATACTAAATTTTCTATAAGAGAGTGATGTTACTCACCAAGAATTTGCAGTGAAGAAGAACAGAGCATGTTATCTTTTGAAAGCAGTTTGAATTTGAAATCTGGAAAATGTTTTCCTTTAAACTCTCTGGTCAATCACCTTGCTTGTTTAGTTGCTTGATATTTGTTGAAGCTTGTTTTGAGATTAAAAATGGAGTTTCATTTTGTATTTGCTTAACTCGAACTGGACATGGAAATGATAGAAGAAAAGTTGTTTTCCAGGCTTTGTACAAAACAGTTTACAGGGTTCTACATTTTTTTCTTATTTCATTTCTAAGGTCAGAGATATTTTATAATTTGGTGGCTGAAGATTACACTCGTATATACTCGAACAGGTTTTGTTGGCTGCAAGCATTTGAGAGCATTTATTGTTATGTACTTCATGTTTTCTTTATTCATACTTATCTCATTTTCTTTTTACTTGGCTGTGACTTCTATTGCAAGCTACAAATTTTATATTTTGCTTTGCTTTGATTTTTCTTATCTTGTTCCCAGGCCTACATGCATATATCCATTCGAATTGTTCCACTTTGCCTTAATCTTTGGCTATGCAGATTTGCTATGCAATCACATTTCTGGTTGGATAGTGAAATGAAATGAATGTTGTTTTTAATATATTGTTTGTTTATATCCACTATGTTACTTGTTTTATTGTCATTCGAATATATCGTTTGATGTCTTCTATTTTGTTACTCGCTTTATAGTTATACTATTTGTTTATAAATATGGAGGATGTTTATAATATTTGAATTTAAACCATTAATGTACAACTTACTTTTGTTATTTGTTTTATTGCTTGTTATTTTAACATGTATTTATATTTATATATTATAAAACTCAACTATCAATTTTTAGAAAAACTAACAAAAGAGATTATCTCTTTTATTCAAATTCACTTATGTTATAATATACTTAACTATCGTTTGACACAATTACATTTAAAAACTTACATATAGCAAAATCCCTGTTTATTTAAAAGTCTATTCATAAGATATTATTTATCAAAATAAATTGAATTTATAAAGAAATTATCTCTATAAAAATAATAAAACTCCATATCAAATAAAATGATTTTATAAAAGAAATTATCACTATATATAAATAAATTACTTATTTTATAATCAATATTCAAAAAGAAAAATGAAACTTTTGTTAAAGTTAAATTTAGGCTAAAATCAATTTTAAACAAGTTTACTCTATCCTGTATATATTTCAATGCTAAATGATTTTTTTTATATTAAATTAAATAAAATTTCAATTTACCAAAAATATTAAAATAAATAAACATATCTTTCTTTATTAACTTTCAAAAAAAGATCTTATCTATGTACAGTATATACAGATATATATATATATAGATTATAAGCAGAAAACAATTTATCAGCTTTTAATATATAAATTATCAGTCAGATATTTATTTAAAAGAAAATTGTTGAATCAATTCAAATTTTATTAACAATTATTGTCAAATCAATTTAATTTTTAATCACAGATTATTAAATTGATATTGCCAAAATTTCCGGGACGTCACATGACTGGTGGACAAATTATGGTCCGTCATTATCTATTCTTCCAAATAATATCATGGAATTATATTCTCAGTGGGTAAAAATTTCCCCTAAATTATGTGATTTAGATCAAAGTCTAATGGTTTCAGGATCAGGAAGCATGTTCTTCTTTTTGGAGTTCTCCATTCCTTGGATTTGGAAATGGAAACCAGAAATTGGCGAAACTGACAAGGAAATTCCTTGTTTGAAAAGATGCTTTTTAACAAAATTCTGGGATAAATTAACCAGAATAGATAATGAGTCTGGCCAAATATATAGTCAAGAAATGATTTCAAATATTGAAAGCTCTATTAAGAAATATCAGGAGCAGAATGAGAAAAGGCAGGAAAAACCAGTTCAAAGTCCTTTTAGATATATCTATAAAAGGCTGCAAATGCAGAAAGAAAATGTCACTAAAGAAGACATTTTATATGCGTATATTGATGAAATGAAAAAAGACTTGGCCAAAAACTTTGAAGCAGATAAAGTTTCAGACGTATCAATGGCATCGTCTAGGGCAAATGATGACAAGGAGGAACATTATTCCGATCTTAATGATGAAGATTTCAATGAAATTTTTGAAAAATTAGAAAGAGAGGCCCACAATATGGATAAAGGTAAAACAATCAGCTGAAATCAAGGGCTAGCAAACAAATTACTTTTCAAAAATAGTCACGAGTGGCATACCTACTCTAATAAAGTAGAAGGCTTTATAAGATTCTCGAATAATGAAGGACAATAATAGAAGACAGGTGGCTTAGCTTTAATAAAGCTAACACATGCATATTTAAATGGCTTTGAATTCCGAAGCCTTATATATTCGGAAGCTTTCAGCTTTGAGGGGCAGACTTAGAACCAACTTCTTCATCTCCTTCAAGAAAGCTCTCTGCCATTAATAGTATTGAGTGTAATATTAAATAAGTGTGTAAGGTGTGTACAATAAGGAAGAAGACCACTTCTTTATATCTGTAAGTTTTTTTTAATCTTTGTAATATATTAAGCCTGATGGTAGGCTAATTATCTAAGTGTTGAATTATCTCTGTGCTTTGCATTTTATTTCGTGACTATTTAATTTTTAGGATTACATGATAAGCTAAAGATTTAAAATACATGGGTTAAGAATAGCATCAGAAGGCAATAAATTCTGATAAATACAGTGTACCAAAGTCCATTTTTAGCCATGAGAAGGCGTTGTCTAGGACAGGTCTTACACTGATTTGTTCATCAGAATTCATTGTCAGTTCTAATCAATTTTATTTTTTCTTCTAGTTTAGGATTCTGTAGCTTTTCTTCTATATTGAAGAAATTAATTTCTTGTTTTAAATAATTTAAATGAAAAGTCTTTTGTGTCAAAAGGTCTTTCATTTCATGAAGGACCCTTTTAAAAGGTTTAGTTATAAATTGGAAATTTATGGGTTTATTTTCATAAATTCCTGTAATTCCCTTTTTATCAATATTAGTGATAGGATAGATTTTATCTAAGAATGGAGTTCCAAGTATTACTTGGTTAGTAATATTTTTTACTAATAAAAAACTTGTAGGAATACAAATTTTTTCTTTGCAAATATAAGCATGTGGTATTTTTCGTGTTGAATTATCTAAGTGTCGAATTACTCTGAACTTCACACTTATCCATGGCTCTGATACCAACTCAAACACACTGACTTACAAAGGATTACACTAAAACAAAGTTAATTGCTATAGTAACTGCTACAGTAACTTTGCTACAGTGTTTTCAGGATCAACACGAAACTAAAATTTAAAGTAAATCAGGGAATTTTACAAGTCAAGCATTGAACTGACAATGAATTCTGATGAACAAATCAGTGTAAGACCTGTCCTAGACAACACCTTCTCATGGCTAAAAATGGACTTTGGTACACTGTATTTATCAGAATTTATTGCCTTCTGATGCTATTCTTAACCCATGTATTTTAAATCTTTAGCTTATCATGTAATCATAAAAGTTAAATAGTCACGAAATAAAATGCAAAGCACAGAGATAATTCAACACTTAGATAATTAGCCTGCCATCAGGCTTAATATATTACAAAGATTAAAAAAAACTTACAGATATAAAGAAGTAGTCTTCTTCCTTATTGTACACACCTTACACACTTATTTAATATTACACTCAATACTATTAATGGCAGAGAGCTTTCTTGAAGGAGATGAAGAAGTTGGTTCTAAGTCTGCCCCTCAAAGCTGAAAGCTTCAGAATATATAAGGCTTCGGAATTCAAAGCCATTTAAATCTGCATGTGTTAGCTTTATTAAAGCTGAGCCACCTGTCTACTATTATTGTCCTTCATTATTCGAGAATCTTATAAAGCCTTCTACTTTATTAGAGTAGGTATGCCACTCGTGACTATTTTTGAAAATTAATTTGTTTGCTAGCCCTTGATTTCAGCTAATTGTTTTACCTTTACCCATATTGTGGGCCTCTCTTTCTAATTTTTCAAAAATTTCATTGAAATCTTCATCATTAAGATCGGAATAATGTTCCTCCTTGTCATCATTTGCCCTAGACGATGCCATTGATACGTCTGAAACATTATCTGCTTCAAAGTTTTTGGCCAAGTCTTTTTTCATTTCATCAATATACGCATATAAAATGTCTTCTTTAGTGACATTTTCTTTCTGCATTTGCAGCCTTTTATAGATATATCTAAAAGGACTTTGAACTGGTTTTTCCTGCCTTTTCTCATTCTGCTCCTGATATTTCTTAATAGAGCTTTCAATATTTGAAATCATTTCTTGACCATATATTTGGCCAGACTCATTATCTATTCTGGTTAATTTATCCCAGAATTTTGTTAAAAAGCATCTTTTTAAACAAGGAATTTCCTTGTCAGTTTCGCCAATTTCTGGTTTCCATTTCCAAATCCAAGGAATGGAGAACTGTAAAAAGAAGAACATGCTTCCTGATCCTGAAACCAATAGACTTTGATCTAAATCACATAATTTAGAGGAAATTTTTACCCACTGAGAATATAATTCCATGATATTATTTGGAAGAATAGATAATGACGAACCATAATTTGTCCACCAGTCATAGAACCAATTAGGAATTGGTCTTTTGTAAATTTCACCACAAACCTTTATGAACCAGGAATGCTTCTTCTTAGTGTTTTCATAAAGAAACACTTTGCTTAGTGCTTCAACATAATCCCAATAGTTATACCTAATGGTAATTTTCTTATCTTGAAGGAATATTTCCTTTTCTTTAAGGGTTGATAACCCCCACTCTTCTGACATTATGAGTTTTTTTAATAATTATTTTACTGAACCCATAATTGCTTTGGTCATTACCTGTATTATAATGGGTAATTTCACAAGTTTCTGAAGATTTCATTATTGCTTCATAATATCCTCTGTTTTTGTAAGCTGTAATTGGAAATGAAGCAGTATCAAGATATCTCTGCATTAAATTCTAGGGATTATTTTCCCTTTTTATGTCACTAAATTCAAGGAAAATTATCATTTCCTTATGAGGATTTTCTGCATAAGATGTTAAACTTTCCTCATTTTCTTCATTAGCTATGCTAGCATATGATGATGATGATGCTTGGCTATTACCCTCTTGCTTTTTCTTAAATTCTAAGAATTCCTTATATAAAGGATCATTTGTAGATGTTAAATCTGCAGCTATAAGCTTTTTGTTTCCATATTGAGCGAGGATATTTCCTCTACCTCTTCCTCCTCTAAAAGAGGAACTACCCCTTCCTTTGGGAATCATTTTCCTGTAAAAATTCACGGGTTAGGAAATCAGGAAGACTATTTTCTTCTCCTTTTTTTATAAATTATTTCAAAATCAAAAGAGGCTAAATGAGCTTGCCACCTAGCAAACATTTGTTTAGAAACATCATGTTTAAAATCTTTATTAAACATATATTTTGCAGATTTGCAATCTGTTTTTATAATAAACTTTTGATTATACAAATCATCTTGAAATTTTAAAACACACTTTACTATAGCAAGAATTTCTTTAGCTATTGTTGCATAATTTCTTTGACTATTATTCCATTTTCCAGAATAAAATCTAATAAGATATTCTTGCTTGGAGTTTGGACAAATTTGTTTTAGGATTCCTCCAAACCCTATGTCTGATGCATCAGTCTCTATAACCTTATCCCAATTTGGATTTGACAGGTTTAGGCAGGGTAAATTTTTTACCTTTTCTTTTATTATTTGGACAGCTTTGGTATGCTGTTCAGTCCATGGTCCTGGATTCTTTTTTAGTCTATCATATAAAATAGCAGCATCTGAAGCTAGATTGGCGTAATAAGAAGAAACATAATTTAAACTTCCTAAAAATCTTTGTAATTGGGTTTTTTCTCTTATTATATCAGGGAATTTTGAAGCAAATTCTATACTTCTATTTATAGGAACTATCTTTCCCTTTTCAATATTATGACCTAAAAATCTTACATTCGTTTGAAATAAAAACATTTTCTTTTTTGATATAACTAATCCATTCTGAATAATAATTTTTCTAAAAATATCCAAGTGTTTAAAATGCATTTCAATGTTTGCAGAAAATACCAAAATATCGTCTATATAGACTATGATAAATTCACTATATGGAATGAAAATATCATTCATTATTTTCTGAAATTCAGAGGGAGCATTTTTTAATCCAAAAGGCATTACTGTCCATTCATAGTGTCCTATTGGAACATTGAAAGCAGTTTTATATTGATCTGATTTATCAATTTGAATTTGCCAATATCCAGATTTTAAATCAAATTTGGAAAATATAAGAGCATTGTAAAGTCTGTCTAATAAATCCTTTTTATTAGGAATTGGATGTCTTATCCATTTCAAGACTTTATTTAAAGGTTTGTAATTAATTACTAACCTTGGAACACCTCTCTCTTGCTCACTATGTTTATTAACATAAAAAGCAGTACATGACCAAGGTGATTGGGATGGTTTTATTAATCTTTTTTGTAATAATGATTCAATTTCATTTTTACATAATTCCAAATATTCGGAATTCATTTGGCATGGCCTTGCCTTTGTAGAAATTTTCTTTTCATCAAAGCCTTCTTCATATGGAAGACTAACAACATGCCTTTTTCTATCCCAAAACGCATTTGGATGTTCATTACATATTTCTAAAGAAAATTTGTTATAAATCAATTTTATTTTTTCTTCTAGTTTAGGATTCTGTAGCTTTTCTTCTATATTGAAGAAATTAATTTCTTGTTTTAAATAATTTAAATGAAAAGTCTGTTGTGTCAAAAGGTCTTTCATTTCATGAAGGACCCTTTTAAAAGGTTTAGTTATAAATTGGAAATTTATGGGTTTATTTTCATAAATTCCCGTAATTCCCTTTTTATCAATATTAGTGATAGGATAGATTTTATCTAAGAATGGAGTTCCAAGTATAACTTGGTTAGTAATATTTTTTACTAATAAAAAACTTGTAGGAATACAAATTTTTTCTTTGCAAATATAAGCATGTGGTATTTTAAAACTTATATCAAGTTTTTGTCCACCTGCATGTCTTAAAGAGTTTGTAGTTTTTTGAAAGTATTTAGTTGGGATTATTCCTTCTTGTATTACATTCATATCCGCCCCACTGTCTACTAAAGCAATTAATTTTTTCTGAAAATAATTATCAATTAAGAGAGTTATCTCAATAAACCATTTTTGAGATGTTATAATTTCCATTTTCGAAAGAAAGTCTTTTTGTTCAGGAAATTCTATTTGAGAATAATCTTTATCTTTATCATTAATAATAATACTTTGCTTTGATGATTCTAAAAAGGATATTCTATAATCAAAATTTTTGTTATCCTTTTTTAATTCTTGGATTTCTTTTTTAAGATTTTGAATTTCATTATTCAAATCTTGAATGGTAATAGGGTATTCAATATTCTGTCTTTATTTTAACATTTTATTAACCTCATTCATAGAATAAGGGTCTTTAATAATAATATTTTTATTTTTATTTTTATCTTGGTTTTGACTTGATTCTGGAATATCTTCCATTTGATCTATTACTTTAGATCTTAATTCTTGGTCCTTAATTGATTTTAAGAAATCTACAACATTGCTATTGCTCAAAACATTTATTTTTGAATCTTGAAATTGTGAAAGAATTTTATAAAATTCTTCTTTATTCTCTTCATCTTCTTTTATTTGTCTTAAACAAGGCTTTCCTTGTGTACAAGGTTGGCAGCATTCATCAGATTCTGATGAATCATCTTCCAAACCTTTAAGATCTTCTGAATCATATGAAGTACCTGAATCATTTTCAGTTTCTTCTTCTGAATTATCTTCGAACTTGAATTTAACAAAAGTTTTGTTAACGATCCTTTTAGTTTATTATCAACTTCTAAATTATCAATTTTCTTTTTTAATTTGCATCTGTTAGCATAATGGCCAACTTTTCCACATTTATAACAGTGAATAATTTTATCTTTCTTTTTATTTATTCTTTCTTCTTTTCTCTTAGCTTTTCTTCCAAGCCTTTTTTGAGAATAATTTCTCTTATTCTTTTTATAATGAGAATCTAAGTATCTTTTCTTTTTATGAAATTTCTTATTGGTTGGAATTTCCATACCAAATTGACTACAGAATTGTCCTAGTTGGTGTTTTTCTGTCAAATTTTGACGTTGAATTTGTTGATTTAATTTTATTTCATTACATAATGCTAAACCTTCTTGAATACATGTTCCAATAAGTTTCCCATAAGTATAAGAATCATAGGGAATACATCTTCCAATAAGTTACTGTAGCAGTTACTGTAGCAATTAACTTTGTTTTAGTAAACTTTCATTTCTTTGAAGTTATGCGTATACTTATAAAATGCTATGCCTTGTATAAAAGCATGTCCATTTGGAAATGTTAAGTGAAAAGAAGAAAGCATACGTATATAAGGTAAAAGGAAAATATATATGGAGTTAATAAGTAAAAGAAACATACTAGGTCAAAATGCACAAGATACAAAACAAACAAATATATATATATATACACACACATATATATACATAAACATATATATATATACATATACATATATATATATATACATACATATATATATATATACATATATATACATACATATATATATATACCTGGTTAAAAATTTGCAAGTCAAAAATGAAGGCTGTAGTAAATAAATAAATATATATATATATATATATATATATATATACCTGGTCAAAAATTTGCAAGTCAAAAATGAAGGCTGTAGTAAATAAATAAATATATATATACCTGGTCAAAAATTTGCAAGTCAAAAATGAAGGCTGTAGTAAATATATATATATATATATATATATATATATATATATATATATATATATATATATATATATATATCAACTCAACAGCAAAAACTTCATATCTGTGAAAATAAAAATCTTTTCCAAGCTCCATAATTTTTACATACACATCATTACATTCATAAACATGTATATATATAGATAGGAGGAAGATTAGTTTCAGGCTTCTTCAACATTGTAAATTAAAAACACTGTAAAATGAAAAGTAAAAGAAGAAGGAAATCTCCTGTTCTTATAAAATACAAATCAAGGCAATATTTTCAAAATTTCAAGTTATAGACTGGATTCAATTTGAAGCTTTGAAGAAAACAAAGCATGTTTAAGTTGAGGATTTTAAATTTGAATTCATGGAAGTGCTCAATAATACTCTGTCATGTTAAAAAGAGTTAAAGATACCCATATATGTTTTAGTTCAGAAAACAATATCTCTCGTTCAAATTTGAATTGGCCGATGATGTTAACTGATCAATTGTTTCTTTTTGAGCATAGATTGCACTAAAAATAGTTTGGTTTTGATTCATGTTCTAGATTATGTGAAATTGTGAAAATACAGTGAACAACCCAGGTTTCGACAAATTTCGATATGTTTAAGTCAATGAATTGAGTTCATAATCATGATTGTCATATGAAAATATGATTTTTAGCGAAGAAATCGTAGTTTTTAGTGGCTTATATCGTGAGAAATCGAGAGATGATCAAAATTTGTTTAAAAATTAAATTCCGACGACGTGGTGGACGATAGGCGGTGCGGTTTGGCCGAGGAGAAGCGTGGCGACATGGTCTAGGGTTTCACCATGGCCGATTTTCAAAATTTCCTTTAATTTGATGATACGTGGTGATTTTAGGGTTTAAGCTGCATTTTTGTTGGGGTTCGAGAAATGGAATCCGTGATAGCACAAGGTGGCGACGAGTGTGGTCGTGGTGGGCTTCGAGGTGCTCGGAGTGTTGGCGATTAAGGGGGCGTAGGTGGCTTAGGTCCTACGGGATTGTGGTAGCCATGGGAGGAGTTTTTGGTGGACGTGGGTTGTTCACACGCGCCAGGTCTCGATTGAATTTTGCGTGGGTGGGCAGAGCAGTGGGCGAGGCGGTGGAGTAGGAAGGCGGGTTGGAGACGAACATGTTTGTAGTGACAGTGGGTCGAACGGTGATGGAAGTTGGCGTGTACGTGCATGCGTGCACGTGTGCACAGGGAAGGTTCGTTCAAGCTTCAGGTGAAGATGGGAAAGGAGCTTCGGTTGGTCGCGTGGTGATATTGATTCGACCTTGAAAGAATGGTCGAGTCGCTGCATTTTCGTTCGAAGGCAAGGAATGGAAATGGGATTGAGGAAGTGGGTGGGCGGTTTGTTTTTTACCTGGAAGCATGTTTTGGATGAAGAAGATTTGGGAAAAATAAGAAGGGGATTGGGTTTGGTGTTGAGAGTTAGGGCTTCGGCCCAAATTTTTGTAGAAGAAGGATAAATGTAAATTCAAATAGCCTATATTCATTTAATATTGCATATATTAATGTTTAAAATGTAAATGATTATGATTCATGTCAATTAAATATAATAAAATAGCCTATATTCATTTAATATAAATTCAAATAGCTTATATTCATTTAATATTGCATACATTAATGTTTAAAATGTAAATGATTATGATTCATGTCAATTAAATATAATATATCCGAATCAAATGAATAAAGTTTAAATATATTAATATTGATTAATGGTATTGATATGTAAATATTTAGTGATAATATTAATGTTATAACATTTAGTTTACAACATCATAGCAAGTGAATAATTTAATGTCAGATAATGTCAATGTGTTTAGAATTTAATTATAAGCTCAATGACACAGGCTGCACGTAAAAAGGTGTTCGTATGTGAGAGTTATCATGTTTATAAAATATGGTTTTATTTTGCAAATAAATTATATTAATGTAATAATAGAATTAGTGAAGATGTTTATGTAAAACATCCTCGTTAACATGGTCGCCACCTAGAATAAAACTTCCAACCATTTTCATTATTACCTGGCGGCAGCAACGAAGTCGCGATTGCTACAAAGATGATCCTCTCTCCAAGACAAATTACTCAAAGTACTCAGATCTCTATCTGACTTTCTCGATAGAAACAATAATTTTGGTTGAAACTGCTACAAAATGCATAGAGATGCCAGAGTAGAAGCTATCGTGATTATTCTTCTTGTCTTAATCAGTAGTTCAACTAATAGCCCTCAAATCATCTCAATAATTCCGATGATCGTGGATGATGATGTTCATGTTGATACGTGCACAAGCTTATGCATGTACAATGTAGAAAATCCACATTTTATTTTAAAAAACAAATTGATTTTTAAAACAAAATTTATTTGTAATGATTTTAAAATTCAATTTTTCTTAAATATAATTTGAAAATATTCCTCAATAATCTTGTTGATGAAATGCACCTTGAAACATTGACTACGAGAGATCACATCTTTAACTCAGTCGTTGGTTTGAAAAGTCCACCATCAGAATATAATTTATTTATTTTTGGAGAGAGAGATAATGGAATTGTATATCTCTAAATGCTTCGTAGATCTATTTATAGAATCCAATGCTAAAAATATCTTCTTAATATTTTTCAATGGGATGGGCCTTATTTATTACTTAGTGTTAACAAGAAAACTTGTCAACATTCCCGATGCAACATAAAAGATAGTTAAACTCAAACGAATCTATGTTGATGGGAGGATCTCTTCTTTTGAAGCATACCTTTCAACTAGATCATCATAATCGAAAGGGTTTAAGAAGACTGTACATCCTTTCAACCATGTTGGCTTGATCAAAAAGGGTCTAAGGAGCTATCTTCACCTTTTGACTGGGTTGACTTAATCGAAAGGTTTCATGGAATTAGTCTAGAAAGACATCATCTTTTTGAATCCTTTTGTTTGAATGGATCGAAAGCAATTGATCCTATTAACTTTTCATTCCTTTCAATCATGTCGAAAGGTAGCTTTCTGGAACTTTCGATCATGTCGAAAGAGACGAATATTTTGTTAATAAGTCATAGGTGCTTTCGACTTCATGGTTTTTTTACTATTGACTTGGAACCCTTTCGAAAGGATTGCTGATGTATCTGTGGATAGACCCTTTCGAATGAGTTCCTCTCCAGTAGTTGTTAGTCAATCATGAACTGGAATCTCCTTCGAAGCACCCCTTTCGACTGTGTCGAAAGGGGTTTCACCCTTTCGAAACGGTTCTAGCTTATAATTGTCTAAGATTTACTCCAATTTCTTTGTATAAGATCGACCTGGTTAACATTTTTTCCCCCCTGTATGAAAGAAGCTTTTATCTTTCGGACAAAAATTTCATAAGACTTTCTCACTCTTCGTAACTTTGTTTTTCTTGCAAAATTCAAAGTTAGTGATGCTTGCTGTCGTTAGCCCATTATCATACTTACATGCATGTTTAGTAATAGATCAACATATTAATGCTTTCACGTTTGGACAGTTAGTTGATCATAATCATAATCCTGATTCATCAGATATGAGACGCGCAATCAGTAGCTATTAATGCATAAAATAGATGTAGTTTACGAATTCATTGTGGGAAACAGCCAATGGCTGCAAATGGGGGCTATGAGTTGTTATCGTCCCATATGTATTTGGAAACTTTCTCAGGAATTTGAATGATTCCGATGCCTTCATTCGGATGTTGGTGAGCATCATTTAGAGTTATAAAACATCAACTCTTATTTAGGCATTAAAAAGACCAGCTTGAAACTTTCGGTTGTCTGTAGCAGTCTCAACTCCTATTACATCATTCCTCCGGTTTGAGATTTGATAAAGATTAGGAATAATAAAATTTAATCCAGAATAGGGTATTAATTTGTGAAGCTTGGAAGTTGATAATGTAACATCTAGAATCTAGATAACAATATCCAAAAATAGTCCTCTATGTGTCAATTCTAAACCCAGATTCGGGTTTTTATGGTAAATTAAACTAGAATCGGTAAATATTGCCTTCATATCAAGTTTTGAGCCCAGATCAAGGCATATGTTAGACAATTATCTTTGTAAAAGAACCTTCAGCCTAGATTAGGACATATATTGTGTAAGCAGACTTCCATAGTAGTTATTGTTAAGATAGAAATCCTTTGCCCAGATTAGGGCATATGTTAGACGACTAGAAACCCATGGGAATTATCTTTATAATAGGAGCCATAATCCCATATTAGGGAACTAAGGCGAAATCAAATAATAGTCTCAAAACCCAAATTCGAGCATAAAAACTGTAGGTGATTAATAATGTCCCAATACCCTGATTCGGGTATAATATAGATAGTTAGTAATTGGTAATGACTCGAAACCCAGATTCAGGTATTAATAGATGAAATTCTAGTATGAGAGACCCGAGATCTAGATTCGGGTATTAATAGATGACGTTTAGAAATGAAAGTGGCGAAACCCAGATTCCGATATTTAATATATGATGTCTAGAAACAAAAGTCCCGAAACCCAGATTCGGGTTTTAATAAGTGGAATTATGTTCTACTCCTTTGATGCATGAACCCTTCAGGTCTTGTTGATATATAAATAATCTGATTAGCTGCCTCTTGAGTTTGAACGCCTCAGTCCATAATCGAATATGCCAATTCTATGGCTTGGACATCTTAGTCTCTTGTAGATATGTCGTTTCTCGAGCTTGGACATCTCAATCCATTATTTGATGAGCCTCTTCTCGAGCTTGGACGTCTTAGACATCTTAGTCCATTGTTTGATGAGCCTCTTTCCTGGCTTGGACATATTAGTACATTGTTTGATGGGCCTCTTCTTAGGCCTGGACGTCTTAGTCCATTGTTGTCCGATGTTCTTGGTTAGTTCATCCTAGAGGCTGAAACCAAGGACTTACCTGACCTCCCTCCAAGAGGTGCCCTACCCTGGCCCTTTTGCGGCACAAACAGTGGCTTGTTCGGTGTTTTACCCTGGCCATCTTATGGCGCGGATAAAGGCTTACTCCGTCCTCCCTCTAGGAGGTGCCTTACACTGGCCATAGCATGGCGCGGATAAGGGCTTGTTCGATGCTTTAACCTGACCATCTTATGGCACGGATAAAGGCTTGCTCCATCCTTCCTCCAAGAGGTGCCTTGACCTGACCAGAGGCGCGGCCAAGGGCTTGTCCGGTACTTTAACCTGGCCATCTTATGGTGCAGTTAAAGGCTTACACGTCCTCCCTCTAGGAGGTGCTCTGCCCTAGCCATCTCAGCGTGGAAAGAGGCTTTTCTACCATCTTAGGTAGACTACCATCTTAGATAGTATCCAAATATAAGGAGTATTTCACTCCCAACCATGTAGATTTTCTTCTTGAAGAAAGAGATGCTTTATTTTTTATTTTTGGAAAATATGGCCTCAAATGTTCGGCATTCCATGTGCTTGGAACCATATTGCCATGTGGTCGACACAATTTGTAAGCTCTCAAGGGAATTACTTTGCAAATGATTAATGGTCCCTCCCAGTTTGGTCCCAGTGGTCCATCTGCAGGATTTCTAGTATTGGCCATTACTCTACGGAGTACCAAATCCCCCTCGTGAAATGATCGAGTTGTTTCTCTTGAACCGTAATACCTTGAGATTCTTTTTTGATAATCAGCAGTTCTTACCGCTGCTTCATCTCTCAATTCATGTATTAAGTCCAATGATTCTCTTTTCAACACTTGATTTTTATCGAATGCATAGGCAATCCTTCGGTGTGAGGGTATCCCAATTTTAATTGGTAACATTGCCTCACACCCATATGTTAAAGATTAAGGGGTATGTCCCGTCGCTATCTTAGCGGACGTTCGGTAAGCCTATAGCACAAGTGGAAGCTCTTCTACCCAATTTCCTTTTGTCTTGTTTAGCCGCGTTTTTAGAATTGTCTTTATGATCTTATTCGCAGCCTCAACTGCTCCATTTTCTTTTAGATGCACGACGGATGAAAAACTTTTAATAATTCCATTCTTTATGGCAAAAGCGGGAGAATTCTTCACTCTCGAATTGTGTCCCATTATCAAAAATTATCTTCTGGGGAATTCCTAACCTGGTTATGATGTTCTTGATAATGAATCTGAGTACCTTCCCAGAAGTAATCTTTAGAAGCGGTTCTGCTTCAACCCATTTGGTGAAATAATCGGTGTCAACCACGGCGTACTTTTCCCCTCCTTTTGAGATTGGCAAAGGACCGATTAGGTCTATTCCCCATACATAAAAAGGCTATGGACTTGTAATTAGAGTCAACTGACTTGGGGGCAGTCTGGGAATCTTTGAATATTTTTGACACTTTTCGCATCTTTTCACATATTCGATGGCATGGCTTACCATATGCGGCCAGTAATATCCCTACCTCATTATTTTCTTTGCCAACTTTGTCCCAATTGAATGATCTCCGCAAAACCCTTCATGTGCTTCATCCATTAATTTTATTCCATCATTCATGCTCACACATCTTAGATAAGGAATAGCATATCCCTTTTTATAGAGGATTTCATCCATTATTATGAAGGTTGGAGCTTGTCTCCTATTTTTTTGCTTCCCCTTTATCGGATGGGAGTATTCCTTTAAGGTATTCAACAATAGTTGACATCCAGGTACCATCATATATGTTACTTGATCTTGGATGTCAGTCCCTTCATGGCATTCCTTTTCCATTTTCTCTTTTCTCTCCCCCTTGAGACCTAGCTTGAGACCTTGTCACAACTAACAATTCCTTCCCTTGTTCAAATGTTTCCTTTTCAATACCTGGAGTTTCCTGATATCCGACTGGGGCAATACGTGTCTCCGGGACTCGTCTTGAGCTAGCTAATTTTTCTAGGGAGTCTGCTTGTGAATTTCTGCCCTTGGAACTTGATGTATTGAGAAATCTTCAAACAAAGCAAGCATTGGTAGTATCTTCTTCACATATAAGGATAGCTTGGGATCCTTTGTTTGATATATCTGTTTCACTTGGTTCACCATTAGTTGAGAATCACTAAAGATCTGTATCCGCGGAATTTTTAGTTCTAATGCCAAGGTTAATACCGTTACCATAGATTCATATTCTGCCACATTATTTGTTGTGGGGAATCCCAATTTCATGGCGCAATGCAAAACGGTGTCCATCTGGTGTTATGATAACATATCCTGCTCCAGCCCCTTGTTCATTTGATGCACCATCAACAAATACTTGCCACATGGGCTTCTGATCTTTCTCCTTCTTTGATTGCTCCTTAATGAAGCTAGTGCACTCGTTAACAAAGTTCGCTAATACTTGTCCCTTTATCGTGGCTCATGGTTGAAACTCTATGTCATATTGCCTAAGTTCGATCCCCCATTTCACCAATCTTCCTGAAGTTTCTGGTTTACTAAAGACTTGCTTTAGGGAGAAATTGGTCAATACTCTTATCGGATGTGCCTAAAAGTACGCTCTAAGCTTTCAAGCTGTGAGGATTAAGCAATAGGCTAACTTTTCCATAACTGGGTATCGAATCTTTGCATCCTTTAACCGCCCACTCACATAATATACTGGCAGTTGTGCCTAATTCCCTTCTCTAGTCAGCACTAAAGTAACGGTGTGCTCTGAAATTGCCATATATAGGTACAAGGTTTCCCCATTCTCGGGACTTGAAAGTATTGGAGGTTTTCCCAAATGGCCCTTTAGTTCCTGAAAGGCTTTTCTACAATCTTCTCCCCACTCAAAGTTCTTCTTCTTCTTAATTAAATCGAAGAAGGGTATACACTTATCAGTAGTCTTAGAGATAAATCTGCTTAGGGTAGCCACCCTTCCGTTCAAACTCATCACTTCCTTGCTAGTTTTTGGTTCGGCCATGTCCTTAATGGCTTAAATTTGATTTGGACTGGCTTCGATTCCTTGGGCACTTACAAGGTATCCTAGAAACTTTCCAAAATGAACTCCAAATGAACACTTTTGTGGGTTTAGCTTCATTTGATATTTCCGCAATACCTTGAACATCTCTTCCAAATCTTTAAGATGATTTTCAGGTTCACCGGACTTTACCAGCAAATTGTCCACATAAACTTCCATGTTCCGGCCGATTTGCTCCTTGAACATTCAATTGACCAACCTTTGATATGTTGCACCTACGTTTTTCAATCCAAAGGGCATCGCTTTGTAATAATAAATTCCCCACTCAATTATGAAGCTAGTGTGCTCCTCATTTGGTTTGAACATTGGTAGTTGGTTATACCCTGAATAAGCATCCATGAGAAATAACAACTTGTGTCCGCTTGTGGCGTCTACTAATTGATCTATTCGTGGCAATGGGAAGCAATCTTTTGGGTATGTTTTGCTCAAATCCGTGTAGTCGATGCAAGTTCTCCATTTTCCATTTGATTTCTTTACAGGTACTGGATTGGCTAACCATTTTAGGTAGTATAATTTCCGAATAAATCCATTTTCGAGGAGTCTATTAACCTCTTCTTTCAAAGCTTCTGACCAAACTTTGTCCATTTGTCTCTTTCTCTGCCTTATGGGAGTTGCTCCTGGATTAACGTTGAGTGCATGACACATAACCGTTGGATCAATTGCCACCATATCGGAATATGACCAAGCAAAGACATCTTTGTTGACTTTAAGAAATTATACCAAATCCTTTTTTAAGTCACCATTAAGATCCCTTCCCACCTTAACCACTTTGGTAGCATCATCTTTTAAAGTGACACCCTTAAGCAATGTTATATTGCGCATGTTTTCTCATCATCATCACGATGTTACTTAGATATCTAGAGCTCGATCAATGGTCAAAACTTCAATGATATATATTAAATTGCAAAGTCCAACATTAAAATCCATAATTCAATCTGATAACAATTATCGGTTGATCTTTATGCTTTGGGCCAAAGTCTTTGTCTTTGCGTTGACTATCAATTGCGACGATATTAACCTTCTATTCTAAGGAGACGAATCATTTCTTGAATAATGTTTCAATTCAAGTGGTTCAACTTATACCCAACTATAGCCTTAACGTAATCCATATTTTTGTGTGACTGACCATAATCAAAGTATATTTTAGACACTTCAGCTTCACAGTATTCTCAAGTCAAAAGGCTACTTCCATGTGAGATCTTCTATTTGACTTTTAACCTATAAAAAATCTCGATGAATTGTTTTGTAATTGTTCCAAATAACTACACATACGTAATCCTTTGGCGCCCTCGACGGTGAGTAATTCACCATCCATAATACGATGAATGTTATGCAATACAGTCGGTAGTTATATCCATATCTCATTCTCGATACATCTTCACTAAGAACATTTAACGACAAGTATTTATTTTATATGTTTCACTTTATAAACATATTCATAACTGCAATCGATTAATACTTTTTCTAAGGATTTTCCACTTGTATATATTAATGCATTTAAACATTAATTATATCTCAATATAACAATATGTACAATAGAAAATAAAACCTAAAGCTTACTTTATTTCGAACAAGATTCACTAATATATAATCAGATTACATAATTACATAATTTCCCCAAGGGAACGTCCTTAACTTTGTCAGGGCTAAGGATGTTGAGATAATCCCAATCAATGTGTATACGCACCATATAAAAATATATAATAATGAAAATTCAAGCGATGAAATGTTCTTGTAGGAAAAGAAACCGTCCTTTATCAAAAGTACTCGTTATCTATGGATGAGGAAAAGGAGCATACAAAATGGTTTTCTTATGCATCAGCCATAGGAGTCATCATGTTTGATTTGCTAAGGATTTGACCAAAAATTGCTTATGCAGTTGGTTCAGCAAGCATATATCAATCAAATCCAAGTGATAATCACTCGATGGTACTTAAAATAATTATCAGATGGTACTTAATTAAGAGTATGCTCAAGCATTTATGAAATACAAGAGGAATTTAATAGAAGCAATGAACTATTAAGAAAGAGTGTTCGGATTCAAATTTCATATTGGACATCGAAAATAGTAGGTCAAATATAAATTTATGTTTACGCTTAACAAATGTGCTATAAGTTGGAAATATTCCAAATTAGAGGTTTTGACAGATTCAACTATGAAGGTTATCGTCTTGAATAATGCTGTAATGAATAGCATGTTTGCACAAATTGTCAAGAAAGCTAGAAACGATTCCCATTATTAAGAATCTAATAATGTATTATGATAAAAATAATGCAATATGATTAGAAAATGAACTAACAACTAAATGAGCGATCGAGATATGTTCTATGTAGTCACCACGTGTTAAATACAGACTTTTAGTGACCGAGAAGTATGATCGGAAAAAAGTAGATACAACAACAATATAAAAGATCCACTCACTAAGGCCCTTTCTCCGCTTAATCTAGGAAGACCGATCAAGAGTATGATTATGAAATACCGTAATTGTTCCTAAGCGCAAGTTTACGATTAATATAATTGAGGGTGTGTCCTAGGATATTTGACTATATAACTTAACTTTTATAGCAAAAGACTACAGCAAATATACCTTATTACAATACCTAAAAAAAATTGTAATCTGCGTTTCACAATGTTTTTGCAAACATCATTTTAGGCTAGGCAAAGTTATAATATGGTCGACGCTTTCCACACCATTTTCTAAATGTTGAGAAAAAGTTGTTATAGAGTCAACTACAATTATTTTAATATTTAGTAATTGAATTAACTACAACTCCTTTTAGATGTTGTGAAATATATACATGAAAACGACAAACCACATATGTTGCTATATGTATGCACGGATGAATTGTGGAGAAAACATTAGTACTATTGCTATATATAATATTCAAATGTGAAATAAAAAACACACACACATATATAAATTTGATTTCCTGAAAACCAAAAATGGGACAGTAGAAAGTAGAAACAAAAGTTGCTAATCCAAATGTACGTTTCAAATGTTGATACATACGAAATTTAACCTTTGGTGCAATGCATCATCACCATGACCAGCATCATTATCATTTCCAGAAGTGCGAATATCACACATTTGCCCTTCTCTGCATCACTTAACATATAAGCATTCCCAAATAACTTAAAAGCAGCAGCAATAGTAGTACTAATGTTGATTTTTTCTAGGCACCCATGGCTTATTTGCAGCTGCAGCTGAATGACCAACTCCGACAGTTAGCACACAAACTGACTGACCAACTTCTTCCCATCCCCATCTCATATCAAGTCGTCTCCATTGATTCTGTTTTCCAACTTCTGTTATCATTCCCATAAACCTACACTACCGACCGCTTCCCCCATCTTGCGACAGCCATCAACCCAAACTCCAGGCAACATCACCGCCTACCACATCACAATCCAAATTTACATAGGGTAAACACTACCAAGCTTGCCCCACTGTGCAATATATAACAATCCAGCATGCATTAAACTTTTATCAACCAAATTTACACAGGGTAAACACTACCAGGTTTGCCGTACTCTGCAATACTAAACTGAATCATATTTAACTAGCTATTGACAAAATTGAGATATAATCAACTTACTACTAGCTAGCTATCAACAACTTGAAACACAATTAACTTACTGCAAGCTATCCATTCATTTGATGGGCTTCTTGACAGTCAACTCAGCTCTAAGATGCAAAACATCGTTGATAAAATACGGACAACCATCGCCCATGAAGGAATCCCAATCCATTGCAAACAAATTTCTACAACAGCTTTTTCACCCACAAACGTGTACTTCCCTTTAAACTTACACTTACACTCGCAACTTGGTGCTGCTCTGACAGAAAATTCATAATCAGCAGTGAAAGTAGCCGCTCCCTTTTCCCTCAGACCCAGAAACAAACCAAAGCGGTAACACGAGCCTTACTGATCCATATTGCAGTGATCGTATAAGAGAAAGCTTCCGCCAGTTTAATATATCAAATTCCTGAACTCTCTACACAACATTCTCTTCCAAATACTGCTCTATCTCAAGCTTAATGTTATTATTCACAGCAGTGTCTGATATGAAAATGTCGAAATAGAGCAGTTTGTTTCTACGGTGTTACCAAAGGTTTGAATCACGTCACCGCTTGAACCCGTCCTCACCTCACGTCATCGCTTAAACCGCTCCTCCTCATCGTCACTGCTATGTCCGTCAAGGTCGGAAACAATGTGCTAATTGGGATTTGGATTTGGATTTGAGAAGGGGTGCTGATTGAATTTGGATTTGGATTTGAGAAGGGACGCTAATTGGGTTATAGATGAAAATTTGCTGAGGAAATTTATTTGGGTTTGTAGTTGGATTTGTAATTTGGGTTTGTAGCCTAAAAGTTCAATTTGGGACCAAAAGAAAACTTGTAGATGTCAAGGAAAGAGTTGCAAAATTTTTGGATACGCATGAAAATAATAATTTGTACCATACATAATTGTAATATATTTTGCAATGTATTATTAAATATATTTGGAATTTTAAATCTTTTTAAACATTTTTGAATTTTTTTCAAATTTTGAATATTTTATGAAATTTAAATTTGTTTAAAATTTTTATTTTTTATTTTTGAATTTTATGAAGATTTCATAATTTTATTTTCAAATTTTATGAATATTTTTAAATTTCTTTTAGAAAGTTTCAAAATTTTAATTTTTTTATATATTGAATATTGAATATAAAATACCAAATAATAAATATTACACTTTAATTATTCAATATTACTGATTAAATATTAGTCTTAATTATTAATTATTTAATAGTAATTATTTCATAGCAATTATTAATTATTAGAAATTAATTATTAAATATTAGGTATTGCTTCTTATTTAATAGTTATTAATTATTAATTTATTACTTATTACTTCTTAATAATAATTGAATATTAATTATTAAATGTTAATTATTATGTATATATCATTAATCATTAATTATTAATAGTAATTATTAACTATTATATATTAATTATTAATTATATTTATTACAACTTTTTTAGAAAAAACATTTGTTAAGAATCTATGTGTATGACAACTTAATAGAAAGGTTGTTTCGAATCAACATTTACACCGTTTCAAAAAAAGACGTTGTTAAAGAATATTACCACAGCCTACATGAAAAAAGTTGTAAAAACAATGTTTTTTCAACATTTTCCTTAAAAGCGTTGTTAAAAGAATATTTTACTATGTTTTTTCACAGAGACGTTGTAAGCAAAAATGTTGTAAGAGGATATTTTTATTATAGTGAAATCTTGTTCGTGTTAGTCCGTGAGATGATGGTTTTGATGACAACAACCTTAGAATAAGATTATAAAAATATAAATACTAACAATATAGTTTAGATATATATGTATATGCAGGATTTAACCATGCAGGTACCAAGAATGAAGACTGTACAGTATAGAGATTCAAGATATCAAGATTGAAGACTCATGAGTATCAAGATTATCAAGAGTTCAAGATTTCAAGATAAGTATCGAGTCTAGAATTTTGTCAAAACTTCATAATAGCACTGAAATCTTCACTCCATTTTTCTTTTGGGATGAAACCCATTTCTACCTTTTTAGTGGCTTACAAACCCACGACAAGTAGCTTACAAACTTACGACAAGTGGCTTACAAACCCACGAACATCCTGGTTTTGTACAAGTTCTCGAGTCCTGACATGATGAGATATTCTGCAGGAAGAAGCTTGCAAAACTACTTCAAAATGATTTTCAAAACTACTTCGGAATGATTTTCAAAACTGCTTTTCAAAATGTTTTAGCCTTAAAAAATTATCTTTTCAAATGATTTTCAAAAAGATGTTTTAGCCTTAAATATTCTTGTTTTTAAACTTCGTTTATTTTAAACTATCTTTTTAAATATAAAATTATAGTAAAATTTTATATATATTATTCTCTATATTTATCTATGTATTTTATCTGTAGTCAAGTATATTTATAAAGTTTAAATTAGTTTTAAAATAAGATAAAGGTTATTTTCAAAGAAAATCAAATCTTCAAAAATTGCTTTGGGATGTCGACATGCCTATGGTGACCATGTCGACATAGTGTCAGTTGAGTTCAAAATTCAAATTTCAAAAGAAGTGTCTATTCGCCATAACTCTTCACGAATGGACATGACTGTTGTTCTTCTATAAATAGGGGTTAGTTTCAACGAATTTTTAATCAGATTTTCTGGTTTTTCACTTCTCTTCTTCTTCCACATTCTCTTATTCAAAATCCTATCATTACTCTACCGAAATCAACATTGAATCTAACTAGATAATTTCTGGTTTGATTCTCTATCACTATCTCAACAAGATCTAAGTGCTATTCAGAGTTATAAGCTTCTTTGTAATCTATCTAGCGAGAAAAGGTGTGATTGTAGCCTTGGAAATCAATTGGGTGAACTTGTTGCCCCGGAAATCAAGTATCTCTTCCTAGAGGATTGTGATTCTGGAGGGTGTACCTCATAGCCTTGAAACCGAGGGTTGTAATTGTTGAATTGCTTTTGAAAGGAAATCCGTACTTAGTTGTGCGGGACTAGATGTAGGGTAACCCCGAACCAGTATAAAATCCGGTGTGTTCTTTCCTTTACCGCATTTACTTTATCTCTGCATCTGTGTTTGTTTCTGTGATTATATCTGTGTCTGAATATTACATACATTTGTGTTCAAATTAACATAAACTCAAAAAGATTTAGTAATTTCTTATAAACACTATTCACCCCCCCTCTAGTGTTATTCCTAGCCTTAAGATCCGTAATCTGCATTCCTCTCATTTAGAAATAAAGTAAGATTTTGGTTTTACTTTCTATTATATGTGTTTTCATATTGTGCTATGAGTAATGTATTTAAACATTTTAAATATATACAAGTGGAAAATCCTTCGAAAAAGTGGTCAGTTGATTGTGGTTGAGAATGCGTTCGTTACCATGAGTATTAGATCATACAAACAAATACTTGTCCTTAAATGTTCATAGTACAGATATTTCAAAAATGGATATCAAAACATGGGTTGAGACTGGCATACGTAATGCTCTCCAAACAATGGATGGTGGTTTACTCATAACCTTTAAGGACATTGAGGGAATACATACATGTAGTTGTTTTGAAAAATTACAGAATTACTTGCCAATAGTCTTATGTTGGTTAATTATTTCTAAGACAAATAGAAGATCTCACGTGACGATGTACAATAGTCTTTCATCTTGTGAGTATTGTAGGTCTTAGGTGTTTAAACTATACTTTGATTATGGCTAATCACATGACATCGTTGATCATGAATCTGCTATAATTGAATATTACTTGAACCACTTCAAGTGAAACACTACTCAAAATTGGATTTGTCTCTTTCAATGTAAACGGTTAATGTTATCGTAATTTGTAGTCAACTTAAAGTCAAAGTCTTTGGCCAAAGAAAACTAGTTAATCGATAAATGTTAACAAATTGACCTAAGGGCTTTGATATTCTACTTTGCTATTAAATATAGATATTATTCTAGATCTTTTACCGAGCTTATGTATCTAAGTGTGAAGATGATGAGAAAACGTGCCTAATATATTGTTGCTTAAGGGTGGAGCTCAAATGATTAGAAATAGGATTTCACTTAGATAATCTATACACAACTGACCTCTTGTCCATCACTATGCTTCAGCAAAGTCTATACGGAAATTTTAATTTGTTTAAATTTTTTTAAGATCCGAATTTATACCCGAGACTCATATAATTGTCACTGTTCGTATTCATTTGAACTCAACTAAAAAGAAATAATACATAAACTTCTAAGGACAAAGGAGGTTAATATAAATGTTATATTACTTTAGTTATTATTTTTAGTATCAATGGATGACCATAAAGGTATTTAATTAGATATATAAATGGTATACATTTAATTATTGATTTAAATAGACTTCAAAGGATAAATAGTTGAACTAAAAATGAAGTAATAATGTACATTTTATGGACAACCATATTTAGGTCACTTGGGTGGTAATTACATTTAAATATATAAAAGGTAAAGTATTTTTAGGAGATATTGACGAGTCATACCCCTACTCCTTTTTTATATAAGGAGTTTACTTGCATTCATTTTAAGATATAAAATTCAAAACAATTCTAGCCTCTATTAGTTGAAATTATGGGTATGTTTTGTAAAACATACCGAGAAGGAAGAAAGCACTTTAAAGAGGAGACGCATGATGCGACATATAATCGACCATCATGCTTTCTAGTAATTATTCTATTTATTTTCATTTAAGTTGGTTTTATTATAATTTATATTAATTTATATTAATTTATATATAACAATATTATAAAATTAATGATTTCTTAAACCATCTAAATTTATAATAAAATATAAATGTATTTGGGAATAGTTTATTTTATGTATAAACTATCTTGGTTTATAAATTACATTATATGTATATATATTGATTATAATAGATTTACATTATACATTTGTAATTAATAATTAAATTAATTAAATATTTATATTATATTGTTTATGAATTTTTAAATTTAAAAAATATTATTATACGTATTTTAATTTTATGAATATTTTATAGGTATAATTAATTTACATTCTTTAGACAAATGATTTAAAGTTTTGTCATTAATTTAAAATTAGTCTCAAAAAAGGAATATAATTTTTCCAAGCTATGACCGAATTTTTAGCTATGGTTAATTTATAAAATCTTTGTTCAAATATTAACTTGATGAAGATTGTTCAAAATTCAAATTTTAAGTTTCAAATCATAAATTTATATAAAATTTGAAAAAAAATATATATTAGTATAATTATTATTATAATTCAAGCCAATACTTTTTTTGAAGTTGGTTAAATTCCCATAAGGGTATTTAGTTAGCAAGAATTGAACTCTCAACCCTACATTGAGCACCAAATATACTAACCAACTACGCTACCCTTGTGGGCTTCAAGCCAACAATTTATTAAAGAAAAATATTATTTTTAGTTATTTACTTTAGATGGCTTTAATTTAATTAATTAAAATATTTATATTAACTTATTTAACTGTATATAATTCATGATTAATATATAAAAACATTATATATTTAGACTGAAAATTATTATATATATTGTTTTATACGCATACACATATGTGTGTGTGTGTGTTTTTATCCAAACCATGCAATTTTACATATAGTACATGTATCATAACACACACAGGTATATAAATAAATATAAATATATATATATATATATATATATATATATATATATAATGTGTCTGTCATCTTAATAATCATGTGTGTATATATACTTATACATGTATATTAATTATAGACATTACTGTTATATATATATATATCCATCCAGAAGACATTATTGTAATATTATTAATGGATATAGGATGTTCATTGCAAAACTTATATATATTTAATTAATGTGATTACAATAAAATTAATTTTATTCCAAAGTAAATCTCAAAACATCAAATCAATCAAATATGATTCAATTAAACTTTACAATTCATGATTACGCATTAAAAGCTATACTGCATAATAAACGAAAACATCTTTTGAAATTTCCCCTTTAACCTTGCATTCCCGATGCGCTTAATCCAATAAATTTTACAAGCATGTCGTCTTCTAGTACTTCTATTCTCCTTTCTACTTGTTCAACAAGCATTCAATTTGCTAGCACTTAATAAATGGCATTTGCATTTTTGAGCTGGAATGACATCATCCTATAGAAAACTAGCACTTGTTAGTGGTAAAGCTTATGCGCTCTTGGTCGGAATATGCATTGCTAGTTGATTTTATCACAAACCTGCATTCGCTAACGCTATGGGATCATAGCTAGAGATTACATCCACTAGCTAATATATATATATATATATATATATATATAAGGCAATGGAAAGCAATCATTTGGGCATGTTTTATTTTGTTTTATGAAATCTGTAGTGACCCAAAATTTGGCCAAGCGCTAAGTTACGTGGACTTGAAGATCATCGTCTACTAGACGTAGGTAGAAGATGTTAATGAGCAGTGAGAGTACATGAAATACTACTAGAAAGGGAAATAATGCCAATTTGCAGAGTTATTTGATCAATAGAACTATGTCCACTTTAATTCTTCTCATTTTATTAATTTATGAGCTATAACATATATAATGAGATTAATGAAGTTTCTTGCTAAAAATTTGATCCTTTATGCCAACACAGGCCGTGGTCCAAATATGTTCCTTATATTGCAATATTTCTTGGCCCGTTGATGCTTAGGAATGGTCTCGACTTATCTTCTATGCCCTCTCTACTGGTAGCGTGTTATTTGTAGGTGAGTTGTTATAGATCATTATCCTGAATAGCTTTTTCATATTGACACTGTTAAAACATGCTTTTGTTAAGGGGAACCATCCTTGTTGTAATCATTCAGAAGTCTTAAGGCTTTGACATTGCTTGGCCTATGTGTGAAAACTGTGTAGTCATGATACCATGGAATACTACATGGTGGTTGGGTCAAGATGTTGGGTTCTCCATGCTGCTATGGATTATAGGCTAGAGTGAAGTGGATATAGATTCCTTGATGAGCACCGCTTGACCATTACTAATAGTTGTGTAGGTGTCATTGTTGGAGGATTAGGAGTTGACAAGGCTTGATGCCGTGGACACATAGTAGGCATTGTGGTCACGTTTTGTTGCATGTAGGATGTCTTGAATGGATTTCATCAAAGCGGGATATGTTTTCGTAGGCATCATGTTCGAGGAAGGGAGGTGAAATTGTTTGTGTTGATTGCTTTGAAGCAAGCACCTCTTGGAGGGTTTCCTTTTAGGCTTTTCTCATGGTTGGTCCAAGATTTTTAAATGGGGCCTTAAATAGCATTTTTCTAATTTTGATGCATGAAAAATTTATGTATATATAACATATACATGTATGTCATTTTCCTTTCGGTTTTCTTACTTAAACCAGGTTTGATACCCAAATGTAGTACTATGCCTCTTGAATAAACCATTTTTCCTTTAACATCTTCACTTCATCTTTTAAAGCTTTATACGTTTCGGTATCAAAGGACCTTCTTTCTTATCTTCATCTACCATCAATATGAAAGGATTAAACTGCAAAGTCAGTAATCCAAGAATCAAGTCAGTCTATAACTCTATGTTAGTAGTAATTCGCAACTCAGCCAATCTCTCTATATACCCAGTCATATTGAGTACGTGATCTTAGATGGGAGTAATTTTGCTCATATTCTTATGAAAAAATTTCTATGAGATCTCATACCTTGCGGTACGAGACTGTTCGTCATACAACTTTTGTAGGTGCTTAAATATGGATTGAACATCCATATTCTCTTGTTGTCTTTGGATCTCGGTGCTCATAGTTGATAGATGTAGCATTAAGCAAGTTTACAGTCTATATATCATGACTTGTAGGCCTGTCAATGGTATGGGTTTCGGCCCGAGACCCGCCCTATTAATGCGAGTAAAGGTTTTGTGTTTTACTACCCAAGCCCGACACGGACCTTACTCGGGACGGGTGTGGTTTTATCAAAACCTGGCCCGGTTAGGGCCCGACCCGACTATTAGTTGTCCGTCGTATCAAAACATGAGTGTGTGTATTATTTATTTACCATTTTGTTTGTTTAAATGTACATATTTTGCATACTTTTGTTGTTAACTTGACTACATCACCATCCACTTTATATGTTAACATTGTTTGTATACAAATTTTACCAAAGCTGCAGTTTTAAAATATGGATTTAACATAAATATTCTGAGTTATGTATACGGTTATTACCCAACGGGCCTAAAAGGCCCGATGGGTCAGGCTTGGATATTGGGTTGAAATACCCTTTAGGTTCGGGCCGGGCTCAAGTTTTAATTATTGTAATCGGACTCGGGGCCGGGTTTTATAATACCCAGACCGAACCTGGCCCATTGACATGCCTACTTGTAGTGCGCTATTTGTTTGGGCATGACATCTTTATCGAGTTTAACCTTAGGCTCATTGACAATTACATATTAGAGTTTTTCCTTGGTGAGTGAAAGTTTTACATTCATTAGCCAGTTTTTATCATTTCCATTGATTGATGTGTTTTTCTCTAGAAATAGCTTCAATATTGCCATTTAATCTACAAAAATTCATTAGAATAAATTAGATAACGTCGCATATGTTCTTATACTTATAAGACCGATTCATTATATTTATCTAGTAAGGCTCCTATTGAATTTCGTATCTTTCAAAAACCTTAAAGAGATATGATAATTTCTTAAATTCCTTCAATGAGTATTAGAGTCCGCTTATCATGTTACTACAACCTTGAGGATTATCGATGAATTACAGTCCTTATAAACGGTTAGTAACCCAATTATATCTCATATATAATTCCTAACCATACTTCTTATTTACTCCTAATCATCTTATGGCCCTAAAGGTGCTCAACAAATCATAAAGTACTATAGATACTTTAGACCCATAATTTCATGATAGCCTAAGAGTAATTTTGTAACCCTTGAGGGTGCTCAACAAAGTTATAAAATATTCCTACCAATCTAGGAATATAAACTTCACTATAGATATTTATGGCTTGAGGGTGCTCAACAACTGTATGTATAGTACTCTATTTAAATTTTAAATGATAGAGAGGAAATTTATTTTAAATTCATAATTTAAAATAATACTAGTTAAGTATTATTGAAGTTTTAAGGGAGATAAATAGAATCTCATGACATCATATGTATACACACTTAAGTTTATATTGGTTTTAATTCATTTAAACCCCATTTTTCTTTACATATAACACACACATATATTATAACATTTATAGTTCATTGAGTTATATATTTATATATATTCATATTCATTTCTTTATTAATTAAACCTTTAATTTATTTAAATATAACTTTATACTTAGGTAAAATTTAAAACAATTTCAAATATGTATTATATAATTCTTTATAAAATTTTGAATATTTTGAAACAATTTTAAATTTATTTTTATAAGATTCAAATATGCATACTCAAATCATCCTAATACTCAAATCATCCTAAGGAACAAATCAGTTTTAAGTCTTCTACTAGGTTATGTACTTGAAATAAACCATTTTGATGACTGAAGTAAGGAATTCATTGAGTTATGTATTTATATATATTCATATGGATTAAGGGTTTTTCCGTTCATAACAACGTTCTATAGTTAGAGTAACCTTCACCTTAATTAAACACCCTTTCATTCGACACCCTTCTAATTGGATATTTCAAGTGATTGCTCTATGTATTGGTTAATTATTCATGCGAACACAATGCGGGCTTTTGTACCATTATTGGATCAGGTGCATTGGCAGTAGGATAAAAGGGGGAAATTCCAAAACAAATTATTTTATTAATTTGCACTAGATCTTACTTTTTATTTACATGATTTTTTTACACTAAATAATGTTTAGTTATTATGAATAAATGAGTTTGTTATTTTACTTTTAATTTAATTAATTTTATATTCAAACTGTATGCATATGCATTTTGTATATTATGGTAATGTGGTTTATTATTATAGTTTAATTTAATTGTAATTTTATTTTATTTTCATGTTCAGTTTATTAAAATGTTTGCATTCATAATGCATGCATTGTAAATAAAATAAATAAAGTTTGTAAACTAACCTAGGACATATAAATATATAAATGTTAAATATGTGTAAATAATCAATGGAATCTATGGTTATGACTATGGAAATAATGTCAAGCGATAATAAGTTTATCGTAAGTGATATCACATATACACATGCGTACACACACACACACATATATGTATGTATGTATGTATGTATATATGTCTCTATATGTGTATGTATGCATGCGTGTATGTATCTATGTACTTACATCTGTACACATAAAGTACAAATTTTTTAGCCATTAATAACATATAAATATATTTGATTATTTATATATTTTAATAATATTACATAACTCATATATAAATACACACACATATATGAATTATGTGTTCGGCTTTAATAAGAAAATAGTTTTTTTCATTTTATATTTTATATATTATATACATGGCAAAATATATAATTTACATCTATGTGTTTAAAATGTTTATTTTGATATAATTCTTTTGTTGTACAATTTTGAAATTCAAATTATTTTACTTATTCAAACATTTATCAAAATAAAAAAGATATTTAAACCAAAAGTAAAATATATGTATGTATATAATTTTATAAAACCATAAATTTAATAATATATATACATATATATATATATATTAAATCCAAATAAAAAATGTCTATTTTAAATCGAGAAACAAAACAATTTTTTTGAAAAACCTCTATAAAATATGGATGTACATTATTTAATTTTAAAATTGAAAGCTTATATATATAAATAAGTTATGAGGAAATTTTCCTTTTTAAAAAAACGCGAATTAAATTTACATAGGTATACTTAATTATGTATACACATATTTTAATTTTAAATTCAATAAAAATACATTTTTACCATGGCAAAAAATAATTATGGAAAATAAAATGGGTTAATGCATGCTTTATTCTGATTTGTTGGTTATTTACACTTCGATTGCTAACTATTTCCTCTTTGAATCCCTTGTTCCTTCTCTTTGAATACGATATGCAAATCCCAGCTTCTAGTCTTCCAACAATACTTCAATGAAGTCTAGTTTTTTGATTTTTCTGTGATGTTAGAATGAGAGAGGGTCATGCTATATATGGCCATCATAAGATCGAATATCTTCCACCTTTCTCTCTAAATTTAAAGACCAAACCTTTTGCCCCCATTAGCTCTTTAGCTCCTTGCATGGCCAGCCATACCTCTAATGGGTTAATGGACTTCGAGCCTAACTAATATATAATATATATTAATTAACTAATTAATTAATTAAGCCTATATATTTAATTAAATAAATATGTAAAAATTAATTATCATTTTAATTAATTTTTATGCTTTAAATAAACAATTATAATTCCTTGAAAATTCAATAAAACATTTTTATTAATTTTTTTATCAATTTACAACATTTATAAATTAAGTTCAAATTGATTGAACTTGAAAATTTGCTAACAATATGGTTGCTTTGACTCACAAGTGTAAACTCAGTTCTCGGTCAATTTAAATAACTTAATATTGAAGCATATATGGATTTTGCTGAAATACATTATTTGGCACAACTTCAATCGCGTGTAAATCATTTAGGTGAAATACAATTTTCAATCTTTATTAAGCTATACCTTATAAAGATATTTTGCCCACGTTTTCGTTTCACTATCACTATATCACTAAGATAATTAGAGTTTGGTCAACGGTCAGAAACTCCAATAATATCCGTAGTTAATGTCATAGATCACTTTAATGTCTTTGGTTCAATCCGATAACATTAATCGATTAACCATTTTACTCTACTTAGAGATATTGACTTTAAATTGACTACCAATTTTAATGAAACCAACCTTCTAAAATGAAAGAGACGAATCCTCTTTTGAGTAGCGTTTCACTTCAAGTAATTCAAATCATACCCAACTATTAGTATACATGATTGTGATGTCATGGATTAACCATAATCAAAATATAGTATAGTTATTTAAGATCCATGGTACTTTCAAGTCTGAAGATTATTACACATCGTTACATGAAACCTTCTATTTTGACCTAGTTGTATTAACCTACATTGACTAGATTTTTAGCCAACATCGAAAGTGTAATTAAGAGGAAGTATTAGCAATGATTGGTAACTAGTACCTTGGTTAAAAATAAAAAAAGATGGGGAAGCAATAAACTGAAAAGGTAAAGGAGACAAGTGTTAGAACCCTATTTGTATGAATGTTTTAATGATGACAGCTATATTTATATACATATCTCATATACTATTTTATACAGGAATCCAAAGATGATGATTCAAGAAATAAGGAGAAAAGCAAAGTGATGATCATCTAGAAAAGTCAAGAGTATGTGTTTACTCTTAGATTTAAACTGTAAAATCTCCTAGAGGATTCATATGCATGCAGACATAACATTGACACACAAGAAATCCAAATACAAGAGCCAAAAGTGTTTATAAATAATAGTTTTATAAGACTGCCTATATAAAATTTATTTTATATAGGTTTAGTCAACTGAAATCATTTTTAGTCGATTGAGGGCAGTCGACTGAAAATGAATTCAATCAACTAAACAAGTCTACTTCTTGTACACTTTAGTCTTCTGATTTTTGTCTTCCTTTCTGCAATTTTTGTGTTCATATTCAGTTGTCAACCATCACCAGTCCAATGAATAATCTATAATGGAAATTTTTTGAAACAACACTTCAAAATAAGTATATAAGCAATATCAAGCTATATAATTAAGAAAAATAGTGAAGTAAAGTAAGAAGCAATCATACCAGGATTTTTATACTGGTTTGGACCTCTCGTCCTATATCTAGTCCCGAAGCTCCTCTTTAGATTTCCACTAACTAAATCACCCTCATTTAGCATGGAGGAATAGGCGATACAATAGTTTCCTGGCTTTGACAATCTTGTATTCTATCAACACGGATTTTGACTTGTAGTACAAAGCTTCCTACAATCTCCTTTAGATGATTCAAGATGTGTCCACCATGATTAAGGAAGTGTATAGAGTAATTCTTGAGTGAATGAATAGTATTGAGTTTGAGAGCAAATAGATTCAAGATAACAAAGAATTCAAGATAGAAAGTTATATCTCAATTTCTAAACTCAAGTTCTATTTATAATAGACAAAATTTTCTTTAGAAAAATTGTTTCTATTTAGACAAGCCATTTCTCTTTGAAAAAGAAGCATTGAACGATCACATCTTTTTGAAGTGTTGTTTCAGAAAATAGCTGTTATAGATTATTCAGTCGATTGGTGATGGTAGTCAGCCTACTGAATATGAATACCAAAAATTGCAGAAAGGAGGACAAAAATTAGAAGACTAAAGTGTTTAAGAAGCAGACTGGTTCAGTCGCCTGAATCATTTGCACTCGACTGCCCTCAGTCGATTGAAAATGATTTCAGTTGACTGAACCTATATAAAATAATTTTGATATAGGAAGTCTCATAAAACTATTATTTGTAAACGCTTTTGGCTCTTGTATTTGGACTTCCTGTGTGTCAATGAAATGTGTGTATGCATATGAATCATATAAGAGATTTACAGTTTAAATCCAAGAAACAACACATACTCTTGACTTTTATAGATAATCATTACTTTGCTTTTCTCTTTGTTTCTTAAATCATCATCTTTAGATTCCTGTATAAAAAAGTATATGAGATATGTATATAGATATAGTTTTCATTAATAAAACATTCATATAAATAGGTTTCTAACATTCTCCTCATTCTTGATGATGACAACTATATGTATGATATGAATGCTTATATAATATTCTCCCCTTAATATGAGCTCCACCTTTCTTTCTTCCCTTTTGTCATCAACAAAAGGAAGTAAGAAGACAAAAGGAAGTAAGAAGTACTATGAAAGTGATTAAAATATAAACATATGCAATTGTAGTAACACAAAGCACAGGATGTAGTAATATTAACACAAACAATTGAAGTTGAAAACCTCAAACAACACAAATATTTGACAATAATAGCACAAACAAACACATAGTTCATACAAACAACCAAATACTACCCAAACAAATGTAGCAAGTGGAAAAATACATAAAACTAAATACGATAAACACAAATGCAGTCAACAAATAAACATCATAGTCCATACAACGAAACACAAATACACCAACGAACATATAGAATTCAAACGAAAGAAATAAATGCTTTTAATTTTCATCATGGTCAGAAGAGCATGAAGTGGGATGGTGAAGGAGAGTGCGAACATGAAGCATTTTATTCCATATTTTTTCAAGAATGCTCATTGTTTTCTTCTTAAATCTCTTTTAGCTTTTACTAAGCTTTTATTGTTATTTTAAAGATAATTTCCTGATTTTGAAGAATTGTGGCTTGAGTAGAGACATTCTTCGATGGTTGAACAAATGAAATATCTTTATCACTATCCATTGACTAAGAAACATTTTCTTCTACAATATCAAGAACAGGCCTAAATTTCGATCCAGAAAAGGCCCATCAAAACTTAGATCCATTTTAAAGATGGTTATTGGTTGGAAAAAGAAGTAACAATACAGAGCAATAACTATTCTTTCAGAAATGACAGTGGATGAAATAAAATATAGTATCAAATTATGCCCATTTATTTCAAATCATTCAAAATATTATAATACAAAACACTATAAAACTGTCACATAAGATCTGTTACATCATATGTCAAAATACATGGGTACAACATAAAAATATCACAAAATATAATAATAACAGCCACAAGCTTAAGCCACTCCACATTCAAGCATCATCATCACTCCGTCCTTAACCTGTGTTGTAATAAGGAGGGAGTCAGAACAACAAATGTCCAGTGAATAAAAACCTCAAGTCTTACCATTTCAGTGCTTGGGCGGTATATTTAAAAACAAGAATATGTCTACGTACATAAAACCATTTAATACTTCTTATAAGGAAGGAGGTGGGTCCATAATCAACCACCTAATACCTTCCATTCTCGAAGCAGGTTTCTAAATCCCATAAGCCAAATCTCACGTCGTTAATGTCTAACGATGCGAGGGATAGTACCCAAGCCACTTAATACTTTTTATTGGAAAATAAGCAGACTTTGGCTATTTAAGACCTCAATTGAGGTAGACCCCATCATTTAATACCAAGGAGAACCCCTCAATGATAACTATCCAGCTGTCATCATATGAAATCTCTTAAGCCTCTTAATACTTCTTTATGGAAAGGTGGACGCTCAACCAGTTACTTAATACCTTATCCCAAAGCGGACCCCTATCGAGATACCACCTAACATGCCTAATAATTTGCCCCTTGGCCATTTAATACTTCATTTGGGAAAAAGAGGGGGGCCCTCATACAACCATTTAATACCTCAAAACCCAGAAGCATGCCCCACGTATTATGACCCATACCCATAATGACGTCTCACATTAGTCCGACTATTCATAGGAACTGGTAGTCAGATTAGCTGGATAGATTTACCCTACAAAATTTGGGACTAACCTCGCATCATCACAAATATTTATCATATGAGATGTCTCACATCAATATGAAGTATACACAACTATTGTTAGCCTCAAAGTGAAGGACAGACTTCTATCGTGCAACTCTAGTGACCTCGCATCCCTATGACTTAGCCATACTTTAAATATTCTCCATATATATAATACTCATCTCACTGTTTCATAAATAAGGCCTTATCAGGAATCTTCCTTATTAGGCCTCAAAGTATCAATTACCTTCCTAAAGGGGAAAATTAATGACGATTACTACCTAATTAACTACGCAGTTATACGCCATAATTATACATTTATTACGCTATAGAAATACACACACACACACACACTCGCGCCTAATCAATTCTAGCATGTGGTTTATACGCCATAAACAAGCGTTTAAATGTCGATTCTTTTAACCATAATACTAATACAAGTTCTTTTTCCTTCAAATTCCCAAGATTTCAATACCTTTAGCAAGGATTAAATATTCATATCCAAAACTGTATAGACTTGTAAAAATAGAAACCTAATTTATTACATCAATCTAATGGAATATCCTAAACAGTAGGAATTACAATCCTAACTTCATATTCGATTCAACTCCTCTTTTACACAGAAATAAATGAAGGAATTTTGCATGGAATAAGTGGTGTAAACTATGAATAGAATTCATAGTTTAAAACCTTATTTTATTACTAAAAGCTGCTAATGTTGAGAATATGGCTAGATAGGAGCGACCATCTATAGCCTTGTCTTAAATATCTATTGAATACGTCGACAAATGCCATATTTTTTTTCTATCTCATGTGGATCGACATATCCAATAAATACTTAATACAAAGCCATAGGTGGCTATATGATCTATCAGTTGAGAATTGTCTTGAGTACTCTTCGTCACCATCAGCTTAAAGCCAAATTCTCCAAGTGCCATTTTTGGGAGAATAAGGTTAAGTTCTTAGGCCATGTTGTTTCTTCCGAAGGCATTTCGGTCGATCCTTCGAAGATCGAATCCATCTAGAATTGGAAGAGGCCTGAGAATGTTCATGAGATTCGTAGCTTCCTTGGATTGGCAAGTTATTTGAATCAAAGAAGGAGGAGAAGTGGAATAGACTATGAAATTATCAAAAACTGCAGAACAATATAAACTCCATCAAAGTAACATAAATAATTAAGAATCTCCATCCAGTATTGACATTTCGAAATAAAAAGGATTTTGGGTGATTTTATCTATTTTGTTTTCATAATCCCAAAATCCCTAAGGCATATTCAAATCCTTTGATATATACTAATCTATCACTGAAATAAAAATACTAAGGTTTCCTCTCACAGATTATCCTTAGCTTCTCTTGTATGGATTTGCAAAGCCAAAGCAACTCATTTCCAGATCTTCTTCTTTTAATATAAACACAACGAAGGATAGATATATGTATAATTTTTTTAGATTCGGAGATGTCAGAGGAGAAGAAAACAGATTAAAAGAATAATTAGAAAAGGATTAGAATCCTTACCTGAATTTCTAATAAATTTCTAAATTTAACTTAAGAGAGAAAATGGCAGAGGTTCTAGGTATTACCTAAATATTTATGAATGAAAAGTGGAGAGGATAGGGTTCTATTTATAAGATTTGAAACACATCAAAAACGTAGGATGGAGTTAGGTGAAAAAAAGATAAATCTGGAGTCCGTAACGCTGAAATAACCCCAGCCACCACCTGAATAGGGGTCGACCGGCCCCCATAGACTGGTCGACCGCTTGGGGTCGGAGGTGCTGACCTCTACTGCTATTTGGGGTGCACTAATTTGTTTTTGTTGCTCATTTATTTTATTCTCTGATTAAGTTTTAACGTTAATTGTTTAACTTAACTATTACTTAACCTCCAAGTAATCCTATAGTTAAATTTTGAAATTCAAACCCTAAATTTAACTAATCATTTGAATTTTAAATTCAAACTAAATTAATTTAAATATGAAAACTTCAAACGCTCATAACTTCTTCATTTGAGTTCTGTTTTCAGCATATTATATATGGAAACAGATTAGAATTTCACCACGAATACTGTAGAATTACTTTCATGGTCAAATTCCAACTTTTATAAATTTCCATTTTCAACCCTACCTTATTTAATTTAATTCACTCAATTCATTTATGGTTGATTTTATGGGATGTTACATTCTTCCCCCTTAAAAGGATTTCGTCCCGAAATTTTTTAAGGGGCAAACAAAATAACACGTAATAACATCATTGTTACACAACCAAGTTATCTACATAACCATTTACTCAACCAAAGTGCAATGTGATTATGTACTACAGACTTACTAAAATGAGCCCAATCCTAATGTGAGTGTGTAAATCGTGTCATGCAAGTATGTATGTAAATACCCTAAAAATGCATTAAAATTCCTACATGAGTATAAAGTGATTGTGAAAAATTGTGGTGACCATCTCCTACCATCTAATATAGCAACTACGATGCAACCAAATTCTAATTTTGGAGAGAAAATTTGCCAATGAAAAGCTCTAGATGAGTGATCTTCATTTTCTCCTCAGTTTCCCATGTGTTTTCCACCGGGTTGTCTCCCAATTATACTTGGACCAATGTAATTATTTTGTTGTGGAGTCTCCTACTTCCGTGCTCCACAATGCATGTGGTGGCACATGGTACTATTGGCTCTATCTCTAATTCCCCCAATTGATCAGGCTCAACTGTAATAGCGGTGTCAGGAAGATATTTCCTAAGGTGAGAAACATGGAAAACATTGTGGACTCCGCCAATCTGTCAGGAAGCTCCATGTGATAAGTAAGTTTTCTTATCCTTTCCAAGAGTTTGAATGGTCCAACAAATCTTGAAGCTAATATTCCAGACTTGCTAGACTTTACCACTTTTCTAAAAGGAGAGACTTTGACAAATGCCATATCTCCAACCTCAAACTCAAGATCTTTCCTTCTTCTATCCGCATAAGATTTCTGACGATCTTGCGCTGCTTTCATTAGTTATCTGATCGACTCTACTTTTTCAGTAGTATCATGGATCAAATTGGATTCGAGTAATACTTTATTGGTTGTTTCCCACCAACAACTTGGCGATTTTCATGGCCTTCCATAAAGTGTTTCAAAAGGGGCCATACCAATCGTCGCTTGATAGCTATTATTATACATGAACTCAACCAATGGTAAGTGTAGCTCCTAATGTTCATTGAAATCCTAAACACAAGCTCTTAACAAGTCTTCCAAAATCCTATTCGTCCTCTTCGTTTAACCATCAGTCTCTGGGTGATATGCACTGCTGAGATTCAAAGAAGTTCCCAACGCTACTTGTAGGCTCCTCCAAAACTCACTAGTAAACAAAGGGTCTCTATCACTAACTATACTCATAGAAATTCCATGCAACCAAACTACCTCCTTGATGTAGATCTACGTGAGAGAAGTAGAAGTTTTATTGTTCCTAACGGGATAAAATGGGCACTCTTAGTGAGTTTATCCACACTGACCTAAATAGCTTCATTAGTACTCTAACTTTTAGGCAATCCTTCCACAAAATCCATCGAAATATGCTCCCACTTACAACTCGAAATTTCCAAAGGTTATAGCAATCCACCAGGCTTCCCTTGCTCAGCTTTTACTCTCTGACATGTCAAGAACTTAGCAACAAACTCAACCACACTCTTCTTCGTTCCATGCTAAAAGAAAATCCTCTTCATATCATTCTACATCTTATCTACTCTGGGATGAATGGTCATTTTTTAATGGTGACACTCCATAAGCACATCTCTCAACAAACTATCAATCATAGGGACACACAGGCGTCCATCCCTTAAGCATCCATTTTCATCAACTGAATACCTACTAGCAAGGGAAAAATGCTCTCCTCTCCTCAACTTCTCCAAAATACCTACTAACGTTTCATCCTTCACTTGCTCAAACCCTGTGCAGTGCATCAAGGCTGGTCTAATCTCCATAACTGCTAAAAGGCCTTGAATGGGTTCTGTTGGTAGTTGAAAGTTAAAATTTGAGAGGAACTCCAACTGCCTCTATTTATATATTGCACCTAGGATAGTGTATCTCCGACTAAGGATGTCGCCGACTACATTCCCTTTTCTAAGGGTATACTGAATACTAAAGTTCAAACGATGCTATATATTCATCCATCTCCGCTGCCTAAGATTTAAAACTTTTTGGGAAAACAAGTATTTGACTAATTTATGGTCAGTGAATAACTCAAATATTTCTCCCAAAAGATAATGCCTCCACATCTTCAAGACAGATAGCTGCTAACACCAAGTCGTGAACAGGATATCACTTCTCATGATCCTTCAGTTGCCTACTAGCATAAGCAACTACCTTTCCTTCTTGCATTTGAACCACTCCTAACCCTGTGCCACAAGCATTTCTGAAAACCGTAAACAGTTTGGCTCCATCGGGAATAGTAAGCACAGGTGCTCCAGACAATATCTCCTTAAGCCTCTCAAATACCTTAGTGCATCTATCATCCCAAGAAAAGACTAGGGTTCTTCTTAGTCAATTGGGTTAAAAGTGCTGCTATTCTTGCAAAGTTCCTTATGAACTTTCTATAGTAGCCTGCCAACTCGAGAAAACTTTCAACCTTCGATGCATTTCTAGGAGTCTTTCATTCTTGAACAACTTCCACTTTGGCGGGTTCTCCTGCTAATACTTGCTCAGAAACAATATGCCCAAGAAACTAACTTTATTTCTCCAAAAATGGCATTTAGCAAATCTAGCCTTAAGCTGGTGCTTACATAAGGTTCCCAATACCTCTCTTAGGTGATCCTCATGATCCTCTTTGCTCTTGGAGAAGACCAAAATATCATTTATGAATACAACAATGAATTTATTGAGTTGCCCCCTAATACTCTACTCATCAAACCACAAAGTATGCTAGGGCATTCACCAATCCAAAAGGCATCACTTCCCACTCAAAGAGTCCATCTGGTGTGCGAAATGTGGTCTTTGACTTTCTTTCCTCTCCAATCCTCAACTGGTGAAATCCAGTTCCTAGGTTTAGTTGAGAAAAGACTTAGGCTCCTCCAAGCTGATCGAATAAGTCGTCCATCCTAGGTAAAGGGTACCTATTCTTCCTTGTTAACTTGTTCAATTCCCTATAGTCGACGCAAATCTCATAGAAACGTTTGCCTTAGTGGCGAAAACAACAGGGGCTCCCACTCCGAAGTACTCCTATAGATGAATCCTTTCTTTAATAGCTCAGAGATTTGCTTATCCAATTCCCTTCTTTTTTTTGGAGCCATGAGTCTTAAAGGCATAGCAACTGACCTTGCATTCTTCTCTAAATATATTCGGAACTTGAACTCCCTATGAGACCCGAGAATTCCTCAAAGACTTTGGGAAATCAACAAACTACGTGTATGGATGACAGCTCTCCAACATATAGATTTAGTGAGTATAAATGGCTTAACTCAAATAAATCTAAGGTGTACAAAGAATTTCCAGGTCACGGCCTCCACAACTTCTTAAACATACTACTTTCCTATCACAATCAAGAATTGCTCCATAATATGCTAACCAATCCATACCCAAAATAAGTCCATACCCTCTAAAGTTTAGAATGTACGCATTACATATGAAATCAACGTCGCATATGTCCAATATTAGGTATTTGCAAATACAAGAGAGATGTGTCGAACCCCCAATAGGATTAGAGACCACTATTGGACCGGTGACAATTTGGGTATGAAGGTTTAGAAAGTTTACTACATTCCTGATTATAAAGGAATGCAATGCCCCTGAATCAAATAAGTACAAATTCTAACCGATGAAATAAGAGTTATACATTCTAATGTTGCCTTTCCTTGGTCTCTAGGCGGTCTACTTGCAATAGCGACGGCTTTAGTGGCATAAGCTTATTCCTGATCCTTTCTTTGCCAACTTAGGGCATTGATTTTGATATGCCTTTCTTCGTGGCAATTAAAGCACTTCCACTTAAAAGCTTCCTTCATCAGACTCACCCTCCAATCTTTAGTCTCATGACCTTTCTTCTTGCATCGCAAGCACATCTTACAATCCTTCTTAAACTTCCCCTTGACTTCTTGTTAGCCCAAAAGCTTCCCTTCTTGGACCCGTCTTGGAATCTCCTTGCTTTTGGGTAGGTGCAGCCTTCTCCTTTTCTGCCTCCTTATCGTCCAGCTTTTCCATGTGTAGCATTGCCATCTCCACCAACATATCATACGTGGCATCAATGGATACTTAGGTCAATAACCTTTCTCTTAGCGGGGAATTTAGTCCCTTCACGAAGTTCATAGCCTTTTTCATGGTTGTATCTATTAATCTCATCCTAAATTTAGCCAACTCTATGAAATTAGCTATGTATTCCTTAAGAGTGGAGTCTCCTTGCCTATGCTAAATGAATTTCTCTAGTGTAGACTCACTTCTGCCCTAAACATAAACCTTATCTCAAATCTATTTTTGATTTCCTCCAGTGTGAAAATCCTTCCAGTGTTTTCCTCAATCACCAAGTTCCACTAATCTAAAGCTTCTCCTTTGAGATGCCAAGCGGCCATCCTCCTCTTTAGCTGATCTTCTCAACCAGGCTCTCTAAATATTTTCTCACAGTCATTAACCCACGCTTTAGCTTCCAGAAATCCTTTGGTTCTAGAGTATGTCTTCCCTCTCATATTAAGAAAGTCCTTGCACAATTTAAGAAAGTCAAAAGGACGGGGTGCTGCATCAGCAAGCAGGGCATCAGGTGCCACTGATGCAGCCGGAGGAATAGGAAATTGTTCAATGGTCCTAAGATATTATCTAAACCATTCGGGCATTCCATGAATGGGAGGTCTTCCGCGGCCAGGGATCCCATTTTCGAAAGAAGATGGATTATTAGCCATATCAACTATCTATACGTTAAATCTTTAGCGATGATTTCCTAAAATAGTATTATATGCCTAAAGAAAAAGGTTACTTAGTGTGTGCGTGTATATTCAAAGAAATAAGGGTATAGATATATACATATATAATTAGAATTTTTGAAAATCCTTTCTGAAATCCTTTTCAAAAATAACAAGTATGCCACTTATACGTATAGTTTCCTCGTTGATCTGGTACCTAAGCTCTGATGCCAAATGTAACAACCCACCTCGGAACAGGCTTAAATTTTGACCCAGAAAAGGCCCATCGAAACTTAGATCCATTATAGGACTAGCTGTTGGTTGGAAAAAGAAGTAACAATACAGAGAAATAACTATTCTTTCAGAACTCACAGCGGATGGATTAAAATATAATATCAAATTGTACCCATTTATTTCAAAACCATTTGAAATGTCATAATACAAACATCATAAAACTGCTACATAAGATTCATTACATCATATGTCCAAATTCATGGGTACAACATAAAAATATCATAAAAGATAATAATAACTACCACAAGCTTAACCACTCCACCATCAAGCATCGTCACCATCATTACTCCGTCCTTAACCTGTGTTGTAATGAGGAGGGAGTCAGAATAACAAATATCTGGTGAATAAAAACCTTGAGTCTTACCACTTTAGTACTTTGTCAGTATATTTTCAAAATAATAACATGTCTACGTACACAAAACCATTTAATACTTCTTATAAGGAAAGGAGGAGGGTCTACGATCAACCACTTAATATCCTTTATTCCCGAAGCATGTTTCTAGATCCCATAACCAAATCACATGTCATAAATTTCTAATAATGCGAGAGATAGTACCCAAGCTACTCAATAACTTTTATTGAAAAATAGGCAGACTTTGGCCCTTTAAGACCTCAATTGAGGCAAACCCCATTATTTAATACGTATTCCCAAGGCAAACCCCTCAATGGAAACTATCTAGTTGACATCACATGAAATCTCTTAAACCTCTTAATACTTTTTATGGAAAGGAGGACCCCTCAATCAATCACTTAATACCTTATCCCGAAGCAGACCCCTATCGAGATACCACCTAACGTGCCTAATAACTAGCCCCTTGGCCATTTCATACTTTATTTGGGGAAAGGAGGCAGACCCTAAAACAACGATTAAATACCTTAAGACCCCGATGCAGGCCCTATGTATTATGACCGATACTCATAATGACGTCTCACATTAGTTCGACTCTTCGTAAAAACTAGTAGCCATATTAGTTAGGCAGATTTACCCTACAAAATTTGGGACTAACCTTGCGTCATCACAAATATTAATCATAGGTGATGTCTCACATCAATAGGAAGTATACACAACTACTAGTAGCCTCAAAGTGAAGGGCAGACTTCTGTCGTGCAACTCTACTGACCTCGCATCCCTATGACTTAGCCATAATTTAAATATTCTCCATATATATAGTACTCATCTCACTGTTTCATAAATAAGGCCTTAATTACGCCTTAAATTATCAATTACCTTTATAATGGGGGAAATAATGACGATTACTACCTAATTAACTACGTAATTATACACCATAATTATACGTTTATTATGCTGTAGAAATATATATATATATATATATATATAAATATATATTAGTGTCAAACTCAATTCTACTGTGCAGTTTATACGCCCTAAACTAGCATTTAAATGTCAATTCTTTTGACCATATTTCTAATATCCTTTAAATTCCCAAGGTTTCAATATCTATAACAAGGAATTAAATATTCGTATCCAAAACTACAATACATAGACTTAAAAATAGAAACCCAATTTATTACATCAATCCACTGGAATATTCTAAACAATAGGAATTGCAATCCTAACTTCATATTCTATTCAACTACTCTTTTATAGAGAAATAAATGAAGAAATTTCGTGTGGAATAAGTGGTGTAAACTACGAATAGAATTCGTACTTTAAACCCATATTTTAATACAGAAAGCTCACAATTTGTATCAAAGAAGGAGGAGAAGTGGAATAGGCTCAGAAATTATTAGAAATTGCAAAACAATATAAATTCCACCAAATTAACATAAATAATTGAGAATCTCCATCTAGAATTGACATTTCGAAATAAAAAGGAATTTTGGAGGATTTTATCTATTTTGTTTTCGCAGTCCCAAAATCCCTAAGGCATATTATCCATAGATATATACTAATCAATTACTGAAATAAAAATACTAAGGCCCCGTTTGGTTTCATTTTGAGTTTTGTGTTTTGCGTTTTCAACATACACTACAAAATACAAGAAAATGTGGGAAATTTTTTACAATTCTTAGCCATCGCGATGATGGACGGAAAATGGACGAGATGGATTGTTTTCCATCTTTTTGTTATGTCTCAAAACACGAAAAATCATATAAACTTGTTTTCTATTTTCTATGGTAGTTTCATTTTTCAAAATTGTCTATTTTTCAACAATACATAATAAATACAAATTTTTGTTTAGACGAAAATACAAAACTAAAAATAGCAAACCAAACGGGGCCTAAGGTTTCCACTCATAGATTATCTGTAACAACCCGCATATTTTACGATTGTATATTTAAATGTTTTATTTAAATATAGCATCGTTAATCGGATTAAAGTCCGAAAAGCTACTTTTTGTAAACAGTCGAATTGGGACTCGAGACCACTTCCATTGAGTCTAAAATGGCATTTGCGACCTTCTTGAGTATAAACATCGATATGTTTGGAGTTGAGTGAATTTGCTATTTTTCACTTAGGGCTTTGGGCTTGGGTTTGGGTTTCAACCCACTAACCCAACTCATCTTATATCCTAACTCCACCCCCTCTCCTCTTCATTCATTCTATTATTTTCCTAACACTTCAAGCTTTAGAAAAATATGGGAAGAGATTGGAAACTAAAATCCTAAGCCCTAGTTCCTTTGCAAATTCAAGTTCTAGCTCCAAAATCAAAGAGAAGCTTAGGTAAGCATCATCTTCATCTTCTCCATCTCTATCTCTCTTCAATTTCAGAATTTCCTATAACCTAACTTAGGAAATATTCTTCTTTTGAGCTTAGATTGAAGATTCTAGAGGTATATTGAAGAGGAATTGGTCTTTCCTTTGATTTCAAAGCTTCTCATTTGTGTTTGGGTTGAAAAGGTGAGTTCTTTAACTCACATCTACGTCTATAGCTATCATTGTTGTTAGGTATGAATTCCTAACATTTGTGCATATTCATTTGCTTTTGTTTTGAATTGATTTGGTGAATTTTCGAAATTTTGGTGTTTTGGTCCAATTTTATGAAAATCCTTCAATGGATATTTGGACATTGATATTCGGGGTGTATCGAAGAGCCTTTAAGGCCGGGTTGTCGCTTGACGTAAATCCTTAGTCGTCGTTGCTCGTTTGATCGCTCCCGATACGTTTTGTCCACTTTGGCCTAGGGTAATTTTTGCCCAGACCAGGTGACCAGACGTCTGGTGACCAAGTCAAGACGTCTGGTTTGGACCTGGAGCAAAAATGTATGCACGCAAAATAAATAAAAATAAGTCAAAGACTAATTCCAGATGTCTGAAATTTAAGATCAGACGTCTGGTTGAGTCTCAGACGTCTGACTTGAAGTTTTAGACGTCTAGGGTTCTTTGGATTTTTTTCCAGGGAACAAAACCAGATGTCTGGATTCAAAACCAAACGTCTGGATTCAAAACCAAACGTCTAGTCATGGCTCAGACGTCTGTTTTGCTATTCCAGACGTCTGGGTGGTTTTCTGAACTATTTCCAAAAATCAAATCTAGACGTCTGGATTCCAAACCAGATGTCTGTAAATGTACATTTTTTCCTATTTTGGCTGTTTTGTGTGGATTTTCTATTTTTAATCGATTGTTGTTGATCCGGATAGTTGTCATCACTTATTATCGACTTTGAGGACTTCTTTCTTTGGATTTTTGGGAACATCCATTTGATGGATTTGATATCGATTTCTATGGATTTGATTCACGTCTTCGAATGTGAATTTTTGGCGATTGATTGTTTCTACAATCATTTCTGTAATTTGTCACTTTAAAATACAAAGGTTTCTACGCTAGTAGTAAATACTCAAACTCTTTCATCAAAACGATTTCAACACTACTTTTAAATACAAAGCTCGTTTTTAAAACCGTTTTCCAATCTATTAGTATATACAAACCTTTACCTCATTCGTACAAGAAATCAAATTAAACGACTTAGCAAAACAAGTGGTATGAAACGCTTGCATTTACTTCGTCGGTTAATTCTTGGACTCGTTCGATTGAACTCTTGTGACAAATTTCGAGTGGAAATCTACAATTTGTTCGTAAATATTTAAATTAAGCCAGTGGTTATGGGACATGAAGCTAAACTCATTTATTTACTAGCTTAGTGTAATTCACACTTTTTATTGATCAATGGTGATCATTTTATGGTTTAGACTAGCAATGTGCGATGTCTCTTTGTCCGTGTGGGGGACTGTACCCCGATTTATGGAGCTTCGTCTCATTTTTATAGGCTAGCGACCTATGGTTTTATGGAGTTTGGTTCATCGGGCATAAAGCTGTATTACGTCGTTGTTCCGGCTTATTGGAGTTCGGTTCATCGGGCGTTCGCTGTACTACGTTGTTGTTCTGTATTATTTGAGTTTGCTTCATCGGGCGTTTGCTGTACTACGTCGTTGTTCCGGATTATTTGTGTTCAGGTTCATCGGGCATTCGTTGTACTACGTTGTGCCTGATTATTTGAGTTTGGTTTATCGGGCGTAACGCTGTACTACGTCGATGTTCTAGATTATTTGAGTTTCTGGTTCCTTGGGCGTTCGCTGTACTACATCGTGGCACCGACTCTATGGTTAGCGACCATGGGTTAGCGACCCGTTTCTGATGCACGTGTTGGTGAGTTTTCATGCTCCCGTTTGTGATAGGCCTTCCTCCTTATTGTGATTTCTGGATTTTTGGTTGTGATTTCTAGAATTTGTGTTTCACCAATTTTCGTGGTTTTCATTGATAAGCTCTATCAATATTTGTGTTTTGGTGAATAATTTAAAGAATGTGATTCTTTTTGGTGTTTTGAGATGATTTGAGATATTGTATGATTTTTGTTGTTATTTGATGTATACTTGACACAGTATGGCATTTTTGTTATCATACGTTTTTGGTCATATCTCTTATCCTATCTCATGTCGTCTGATATTTATAGCTAGACTGATCCGTTTATTATTTTCTTCTTAAATAATACTCGGGTCAGACCGAGGTATTTCAGGTGCTCCTGCTTAACTTCTTACTGGGATTATCATCTGACTTTTGGCTAACTACTTTAGATTAGTAGTTTTTGTTATTATACATTTGAGATATAGACTCCTTGACGTATAATTATTCATTTGTTTAGCACTTGTGTCTATTCTTTTGTGATGTAGTGGATGTTGTTTTACCTCTACTTTGACGTACACTTTTATGTGTTATACTCATATCTAATTCCGCCTTTGTGATATGAATATCTGTGACTGATTTGTGTTATGTTTATTTCTATATTTGTTTTCGAAGGCCATATAGCCACTGTGTGGTAGCTTTGAGTTTGTTTTTGATATGTCGAATTTCCTCTTGAAATGAAATGTTAGTTATATTATCTGACATATCGGTACTCGCACAAAGCAATTACACCAATGGTCGCTCCTCAACAGCCTTATTCTTCGTGCTAGTTGACGGCATTACCCCGTAGTGTCCTTGGCTAGCGTGAGTATAGAGGTGGGGCGTCACAACTTGGTATCAAAGCCAAACTTCGGAACAATGTAGAATAATCTAGCAAGGATCATTTTTCTAAGTCTTTCTTAGGAATCATGCCATAGGATTTAATTCGAGTCTTCGTACCGTTCTATCCTATTTCTTTTTATGATGCTTTGTTTTATCAATCAAGTTTGTTTGATATTCATTTTGTGAATAACCTTTTTCCTCTTCTTTCTTTTTTAAAGAAGAGAAATGGTTAGACCAGGCTGTCCCAGCGCCGGTCCATCTAGATCTACTCCTCAGGATGGAGTATTTTTGTCAGCTCAACAACTTTTAGATCTTGTGAACAATGCTCAAGCTGCCGGACCCGTTCCAGTGCCTACTCACCCTAAATCCGGGTTTACATGCTTGTGTAGAGATTATACCGCTTTGGGTGGAAGGCCATTCAAGGGTTCCGAAAACGTTATAGAAATCCAAGCTTGGTTTAGATCATGCGATTGAATCTTTTCCCGCATGGATCTTATTGATTCACTTCGAGTCCAAGTGGCTTCTAGCATGCTCCAAGAAAGAGCATTAGACTGGTATGAGCTTTTGATTTCTGAAACTATTGAAGCGGATCTTACTTGGGAGCAATTCCGGGAAAGATTTGAATTGAAGTTTGTGCCGGAGGCTGAAAAGGTAACTTTAGCCCGACGCTTTATTGACCTTGTTCAAGGTGAATCTTCTGTGGCAGATTATGTCGCATCTTTTGAATCTCTCTCTAAATATGGGGTCGAATATATTAATACCCCATTGAAGAAAAATCAGAGATTTGTCTATGGGTTGAATAAGAACCTCAAAAAGCCTTTACTTCTGAAACTAGAAGTTTCTTTCGATCAGCTTGTAGATATCGCTCTTCGACTTGGAGAGACCGATAGAGAAAGTGATGTTGAAGTTGTGCATGCCAAACAGAACTTCAACAATAACATGAAGAGGCCTATTAAGTTCAAAGGCCCCAATCCCAACAAGAAAGGGAAGCAAGAAGCTTCGGTAGCAAAGACTCCTACCTCTAGTCATGGACGATGCTACAATTGTGGTCTTACGGACCACTATGCAAATGAGCGGCCAAAACCATTTTTTTGTCGTTATTGCAAAAGTTCGGGCCATCTTATATCTACATGTCCCATACTCCAAAGTAGGAGAGAGGGAGAGTTGAATGTCGTTCAAGCTCCTAGTGACACTTCTCTTGGTCAAGGTATTTCTCACTCTATCCTTAACGATATTTGTTTTGTGATTATATTATTCGAGTTCTCTTTGATACGGGTTCAACTCATTATTTTATATCAAAAGAACTTGTTGATTCTTTTTCTTTAAATATTATGGGCTTGATGACTTCATTGAGAATTGCGAATCCGATTGGTGGATCCGCAACACTCAGTTTACTTTATGAAAATGTCGAGATTATTTTATGTGATTATTCTTTTCGAGCCGATTTGCATGTTATGCGTTACATAGGCTTCGAAATTGATTTTTGGGAAAGGATTGGCTTGATCTTTATGAAGCCCACATCCTATGTCCTGAGCGGACTATTTATCTTCAACATTCTCAATCTGTTAAGCAGATTTCTATAGTTTTTAAAGGTTTTGATTTCCTAATTTGGTGGCAACATTTTATTCTTTAAACCCACTTGATGAGGAAGACGTTATTTCTCTCACTCAAGTAATTTGTGAATTTTCCGGAATATATTTAAGCTTGTCTTAGGATTATCACTTAAGCAATCTATTGAATGGTGCTAAGGTCTTTTCAACTCGACCTTGCCACTGGTTTTCATCAGCTACGATTTGCGGAGGGTAGTATTCCACTTACCTCATTCCGCACTCGTTATGATTCTTGTGAGTGGTTTGTTATGTCATTCGGTTTGACGAACCTTCTACCTTATTTCATCCATCTTATGAATCGAGTATTCTACGAATATCTCGATGAGTTTATCCTTGTATTTATTGATTATGGATGAAAACAACAATTTAAAATTTTCATATCTTTTTAATAAGATATTTATAACTATGATTGGATTTTGTGTTATTTTGCCCATTGAGTGCTTTAAGAATTCTGGTCGGTGCACTTGATCAACGTTATCGATAGGAATCTCCTAAATGCTATGATGAGCCAGTCAAACACAGTAAATTCTTGTAATAAGTAAAATTTTTCTAAAAAGATGATTGCATAAAGTTAATTATAATTTTGAATGTCTTAGCTTTTCGAGAAAGAGGATTATTTAAAAGAACTCTTTTCTGATGCTTTTATTCTTGCGATTCCCGAAGGGAACCAAGACTTCACTATTTGTATCGATACTAGTCGTATTCTTTTGGGTGCCATTCTCTTGCAAAGGGAATGTGTTATCATATATGCTTCTTGACAATTAAAGCCTGCCGAGACTAGATATGCCATTCATGATCTAGTGCTCGCGGCCATTGTTTTCGCTCTTAGAATTTGGCGCCATTACCTTTTGGGAGAGAAATTTTTTTCTCTACACCGATCATAAATCTTTGAAGTATTTATTTTCTCAAAAGGAACTTAATTTGCATCAACAACGTTGGCTCGAGTTCCTTGCATATTATGATCTTAATATTCTTTGTACTCTGGAAAAGGGTAATCGTGTTGCCTATGTCTTTAGTTGTAAGCAACAATCGGTTGTTTCAATGATGATATCTGAATGGAATGATCTCGAGGCTTTATCCACTTGTGAGATTCGAGATCGTGAATCCAATTTATGTTCATCTCTTGTTTTGTGTAGCCTTGAGGCTCGTCCTTCTCTTTTGGACCGTACCTCTTTTGGCTAAACTCTATGTCAAAGAAATAGTTAAATTGCATGGAGTTCCTACTTCTATTATTAGCAATCATGATCCCTTATTTTACTAGTGGATTTTGGTAAGGTCTTCAAAAGCTTCGGGAACAAAGCTTAATTCTAGCACCGCTTATCGTCCTCAATCCGATGGACAAACCAAGCATGTGAATCAAACTCTTGAAGATCTTCTTTGTGCATGTGTTCTTGATTTTGGTGGAAGTTGGGAAGATCATATTCCTCTTGTTGAGTTTTCTTCCAATAGTAGCTTCCAATCTAGTATTGGTATGGTACCTTTTGAGCCACTTTACGGAAAGCTATGCCGATTTCCTTCCTGTTGGCTTGAAGCTGGTTTTAGGTCCAGATTTTATTGGTATTCATCTGTGTTTCACCTATGATGGGTGTTGTACGTTTTAGTTGATCGGGAAAATTAGCACCTCGATATATTGGTCCATTTCCCATCACCAAACGTATTGGTTTTGTGGCTTATCGCCTTTATTTACCGGCTCAATTTTCTACTATTCATGACGTTTTCCACGTCTCTCAAGTACAGAAATACCTTAGGGATTCCGATCCTATTCATGAGCCCGGTGTAATTGAAGAAATTGAAGTTTCACCGAATTTGACTTATGAGCAACTTTCTATTCGTATCATTGCTTCGGAGGTTAAACACCTTCGAAATAAAGATGTTCTTCTTGTGAAAGTTCAATGGTCCTCAAATCCTAAGAATTTCTCTTGGGAATCTTGAGAATTCATCGAGCAAACACATCCGGACTTACTCTTTCGTGCTCTTTATGGTGAACTTCTTATTTCAATTTTTTTGTGTTGATATGCTTTTATGGTTGTTACTCTTTATTTTCCCCTTAATTATTACGACGACGCAATTTCTTTAAGGAGGGGAGTCTGTAACAACCTGCATATTTTACGATTGTATATTTAAATGTTTTATTTAAATATAGCATCGTTAATCGGATTAAAGTCTGAAAAGCTAATTTTTGTAAACAGTCGAATTGGGACTCAAGACCACTTCTATTAAGTCCAAAATGGCATTTGCGACCTTTTTGAGTACAAACAATGATATGTTTGGAGTTGAGTGAATTTAGCTATTTTTCACTTAGGGCTTTGGGATTGGGTTTGGGTTTCAGCCCACTAACCCAACTCATCTTATATCCTAACTCCACCCCCTCTCCTCTTCATTCATTCTATTATTTTCCTAACACTTCAAGCTTTAGAAAAATGGGGGAAGAGATTGGAAACTAAAATCCTAAGCCCTAGTTCCTTTGCAAATTCAAGTTCTAGCTCCAAAATAAAAGAGAATCTTAGGTAAGCATCCTCTTCATTTTCTCCATCTCTATCTCTCTTCAATGTCAGAATTTCCTATAACCTAACTTAGGAAATATTCTTCTTTTGAGCTTAGATTGAAGATTCTAGAGGTATATTGAAGAGAAATTGGTCTTTTCTTTGATTTCAAAGCTTCTCATTTGTGTTTGGGTTGAAAAGGTGAGTTCTTTAACTCACATCTACGTCTATAGCTATCATTGTTGTTAGGTATGAATTCCAAACATTTGTGCATATTCATTTGCTTTTGATTTGAATTGATTTGGTGAATTTTCCAAATTTTGGTGTTTTGGTCCAATTTTATGAAAATCCTTTTATGGATATTTGGACATTGATATTCGGGGTGTATCGAAGAGCCTTTAAGGCCGGGTTGTCGCTTGACGTAAATCCTTAGTCGTCGTTGCTCGTCCGATCGCTCCCGATACGTTTTGGCCACTTTGGCCTAAGGTAATTTCTGCCCAGACCAGGTGACCAGACGTTTGGTGACCAAGTCAAGACGTATGGTTTGAACCTGGAGCAAAAATGTATGCACGCAAAATATATAAAAAAAGTCAGAGACTAATTCCAGACGTCTGAAATTTAAGATCAAATGTCTGGTTGAGTCTCAGACATCTGACTTGAAGTTTCAAATGTCTGGGGTTCTCTGGATTTTTTTCCAGGGAACAAAACCAAACGTCTGGTCATGGCTCAAATGTCTGTTTTGCTATTCCAGACGGTCTGGGTGGTTTTCTGAACTATTTCCAGAAAACAAATTCAGACGTCTGGAAATGTTCATTTTTGCCTATTTAGGCTGTTTTGTGTGGATTTCCTATTTTTAATCGATTGTTGTTGATCCGGATAGTTGTCATCACTTATTATCGACTTTGATGACTTCTTTCTTTGGATTTTTGGGAACATCCATTTGATGGATTTGATATCGATGTCTATGGATTTGATTCACGTCTTCGAATGTGAATTTTTGGCGATTGATTGTTTCTTCAATCATTTCTGTGATTTGTCACTTTAAAATACAAAGGTTTCTATGCTAGTAGTAAATACTCAAGCTCTTTCATCAAAACGATTTCAACACTACTTTTAAATACAAAGCTCGTTTTTAAAACCGTTTTCCAATCTATGAGTATATACAAACCTTTACCTCATTCGTACGAGAAATCAAATTAAACGACTTAGCAAAACAAGTGGTATGAAACACTTGCGTTTACTTCGTCGGTTTATTCTTGGACTTGTTCGATTGAACTCTTGTGACAATTTTTGAGTGGAAATCTACAATTTGTTCGTAAATATTTAAGTTAAGCCAGTGGTTATGGGACATGAAGCTAAACTCATTTATTTACTAGCTTAGTGTAATTCACACTTTTTATTGATCAATGGTGATCATTTTATGGTTTAGACTAGCAATGTGCGATGTCTCTTTGTCCGCATGGGGGACTATACCCCGATTTATGGAGCTTCGTCTCATTTTTATAGGCTAGTGACCTATGGTTTTATGGGGTTCGGTTCATCGGGTGTAACGTTGTATTACGTCGTTGTTCCGGCTTATTGGAGTTCGGTTCATCGGGCGTTCGCTGTACTACGTCGTTGTTCCGTATTATTTGAGTTTGGTTCATCGGGCGTTCGCTGTACTACGTCATTGTTCCAGATTATTTGTGTTCAGGTTCATCGGGCGTTCGTTGTACTACGTCGTTGTGCCTGATTATTTGAGTTTGGTTCATCGGGCGTAATGCTATACTACGTCGATGTTCTGGATTATTTAAGTTTCTGGTTCCTCGGGCGTTCGCTGTACTACGTCGTGGCACCGGCTCTATGGTTAGCGACCATGGGTTAGCGACCCGTTTGTGATGCACGTGTTGGTGAGTTTTCATGCTCCCGTTTGTGATAGGCCTTCCCCCTTTTTGTGATTTATGGATTTCTGGTTGTGATTTCTAGAATTTGTGTTTCACCAATTTTCATGGTTTTCATTGATGAGCTCTATCAATATTTGTGTTTTGGTGAATAATTTAAAGAATGTGATTCTTTTTGGTGTTTTGAGATGATTTGAGATATTGTATGATTTTTGTTGTTATTTGATGTATACTTGACACTGTATGGCATTTTTGTTATCATACGTTTTTGGTCATATCTCTTATCCTATCTCATGTCGTCTGATATTTATAGCTAGACTGATCCGTTTATTACTTTCTTCTTAAATAATACTCGGGTCCGACCGAGGTATTTCAAGCGCTCCTGCTTAACTTCTTATCAGGGATTATCATCTGACTTTTGGCAAACTACTTTAGATTAGTAGTTTTTGTTATTATACATTTGAGATATAGACTCCTTGATGTATAATTATTCATTTGTCTAGCACTTGTATCTATTCTTTTGTGATGTAGTGGATCTTGTTTTACCACTACTTTGATGTACACTTTTATGTGTTATATTCATATCTGATTCCACCTTTGTGATATGAATATCTATGACTGATTTGTGTTATGTTTATTTCTATATTTGTTTCCGAAGGCCATATAGCCACTGTATGGTAGCTTTGAGTTTATATTTGATATGTCGGATTTCCTCTTGAAATGAAATGTAAGTTATATTATCTGCCATATCGATACTCGCACAAAGCAATTACACAGATGGTCGCTCCTCAACAACCTTATTCTTCGTGCTAGTTGACGGCATTACCCCGTAGTGTCCTTGGCTAGCATGAGTATAGAGGTGGGGAGTCACAGCTTTGTATCAAAGCCAAACTTCGGAACAATGTATAATAATCTAGCAAGGATCATTGTCCTAAGTCTTTCTTAGGAATCGTGCCATAGGATTTAATTCGAGTCTTCATACCGTTCTATCCTATTTCTTTTTATGATGCCTTGTTTTATCAATCAAGTTTGTTTGATATTCATTTTGTGAATAACCTTTTTCCTCTTCTTTCTTTCTTAAAGAAGAGAAATGGTTAGACTAGGCCATCCCAGCGCCGGTCAATCCAGTGCTACTCCTCAGGATGGAGTATTTATGTCAGCTCAACAACTTTTAGATCTTGTGAACAATGCCCAAGCTGCCGGACCCGTTCCAGCGCCTACTCACCCTAAATCCTGGTTTGCATGCTTGTGCAGAGATTATACCGCTTTGGGTGGAAGGCCATTCAAGGGTTCCGAAAACTTTATAGAAATCCAAGCTTTGCTTAGATCTTGTGATCGCATCTTTTCCCGCATGGATCTTATTGATTCACTTCGAGTCCAAGTGGCTTCTAGCATGCTCCAAGAAATAGCATTAGACTGATATGAGCTTTTGATTTCTAAAACTATCGAAGCGGATCTTACTTGGGAGCAATTCCGAGAAAGATTCGAATTGAAGTTTGTGTTGGAGGCTGAAAAGGTAACTTTAGCCCGACGCTTTATTGACCTTGTTCAAGGTGAATCTTCTGTGGCAGATTATGTCGCATCTTTTGAATCTCTCTCTAAATATGGGGTCGAATATATTAATACCCCATTGAAGAAAAATCAGAGATTTGTCTATGGGTTGAATAAGAATCTCAAAAAGCCTTTACTTCTGAAACTAGAAGTTTCTTTCAATTAGCTTGTAGATATCGCTCTTCGACTTGAAGAGACCGATAGAGAAAGTGATGTTGAAGTTGTGCGTGCCAAACAAAACTTCAACAATAACATGAAGAGGCCTATTAAGTTCAAAGGCCCCAATCCCAACAAGAAAGGGAAGCAAGAAGCTTTGGTAGCAAAGTCTCCTACCTCTAGTCGTGGACGATGCTACAATTGTGGTCTTACAGACCACTATGCAAATGAGTGCCCAAAACCATTTTTTTGTCGTTATTGCAAAAGTTTGGGCCATCTTATATCTACATGTCCCATACTCCAAAGTAGGAGAGAGGGAGAGTTGAATGTTGTGCATGCTCCTAGTGACACTTCTCTTAGTCAAGGTATTTCTCACTTTATCCTTAACGAATGTATGCAAAAACCTTGAACATGCGTAAAAATTTCTACATGAGTGTAAAGTGATTGTGAAAAAGTGTGCCAACCATCTCCTACCATCCAATCTAGCAACTACGATGCAACCAAATTCCTAATTTTTGGGAGAAAATTTACCAGTGAAAAGCCTAGACGAGTGATCTTCATCTTCTCCTCGGTTTCTCGTGTGATTTCTGCCAGGTTGTCTCCCCATTGTACTCGGACTACCCTAATTATTTTGTTACGGAGTCTCCTAGTCCGTGCTCCACAATACATGCAGTGGCATGGGGTACTATTGGCTCCATCTTTAATTCCCCCAATTGATCGAGCTTAACTCTAATAGCGGTGTCATGAAGGCATTTCCTATGGTGAAAAACATCGAAAACATTGTGGACTCCCGCCAATCTTTCAGGAAGCTCCATGCGATAAGCAAGTTTTCTTATCCTTTCCAGAACTCTGAATGGCCTAATGAGTCTAGCGCCAATTTTCCAGACTTGCCAAACCTAACCACTTTTCTAAGAGGGGAGACTTTGGCGATACCATATCTCTAACCTAAAACTCAAGCTCTTTCCTTCTTCTATCTACATAAGATTTCTGATGGTCTTGCGCTGCCTTCATTCGTTGCCTAATCAACTCTACTTTTTCCATAGTATCGTGGATCAAATTGGGTCCGAGTAATACTTTTTTAGTGGTTTCCCACCAACAACTTAGCAATCTGCATAGCCTCCCACAAAGTGTTTCAAAAGGGGCCATACCAATCGTTGCTTGATAGCTATTATTATACGTAAACTCGACTAATGATAGGTGCTGCTCCCAATGTCCTTCGATATCCAAAACACGGGATCTCAACAAGTCTTCCAAAATCCTATTCACCCTCTCCATTTGACCATTAGTCTGTGGGTGATATGAAGGGCTGAGATTCAAAGAAGTTCCCAAAGCTGGTTATAGTATCCTCCAAAACTCCCGAGTAAATAGGGGTCTCTATCACTAACTGTACTTACAGGAATTCCATGCAACCAAACTACCTCCTTGACGTAAAACATAGTGTGTCATGATAGAGCATTAAAGCTCTTAATCTTGTCATGAATTATTTTTACCCAATTCGATTTCTTTTTGTAGTAAATTGCATATAACACTTTATAGTTATTGTCGTACATCTTTTCATAACATCCTATCCTAGGTAGAATCATATGAAACACCATTTTATTAATAATTCTTGCTTGAGGATGAAGTTTGCTGGAGATATTGCTTGTTTGTTCCATGTGAAACAAGTAATTAGTGGAATTGTAAATAAAATTATCATGGTCTATATCTTCTAAGTCATATCCCGTCGATAAACAATATAATATTATACCCAAATGCTTCACAAAAAGTTTAATATCGACACCGAAAACCCTACTCCAAAGTAAACATTCATCATTTTCCAGTTTATAGAAACTTCTAGAAAGGTTTTCTTAGAACATTCATACAAGAAAAAGGTAGATTTTTACCTGATTTTGGGTGCCATCGATTAGAGATCAAAATTCATTCTCTCTAGCAATCTCTTCAATCCCAAAGTTCGAGAAGTCCGCCAAATTGTTGAAAGTCTCTTGAAAGATCTAGCTTATTGTTAGTTCATTGAATTACTTCAGAGCTGTCTTGCTTTTTTCCCATCCATTCTGCAATTTTTTCATCAGAGGCAAACTCGACGTGTGAAGGAGTTAAAGAGAAAGAAGCCTTCTCTCTTTTAGCCGGTACCTTCTTTCTTCTTGCCACAAGATTTTATTTCGGAGCCATATTTAGTTTTCTGAAGTTTGGAGATCTGGGTTTTGAGTTTTGAAAATGGAGTAGGCAAGTGAAAGTGAGGAAGTTTGTCTATTAAATGAAAAGGCATGACCTTTTACTTTTTTTATATACTAGTAGCTGCAGATTCAGGCGAGAGAAGGGTTTATTCGGTTTATAGAATGCAAAGGAATTTTATTCTCGAGAGCAGAGTGTAATTTAGTCTACTAAATTTGAATAATTAGCCAACTGATTTGCATATGTTCAACCTTCTGAGAAGGAATGTAGTCAATTGAAATTATACAAAATTCATTGCTAAGAAAAGACATCTATTTAGTCGATTAATTTTAGTTATCTAGTTGACTAAATTTAGTTGTAATTGTTTTTTATGAGAAATAGCAGAGTTCAGTCGATTGGGGGCATGTGTTCAGTCGACTGAATGTGTATAAAATGCAAAAAGTATAAACTTTATATATAAGTATATATATATATATATATTCAAAATTTCTTATGTAATTAGCAATATGAAGGTAAATAACACTGTTATATATATATATATAGAAAATTTTACTAATTATATAATCAACGAGTAATTTATATAAGTAATAGCCTCAAAAGGTTATTTTAATTTTCCAATGGCTTGGTTTCTTCTTCAGATGGTTCTTGTTCCTAAGAATTAGCTTGTTTTGGCTTATATATTTTGATAGGAGTTGATGATTATTTTGAAGGACTTTCGATGGAACGAATACATTTTTTGTTGGTGATTTCCTACAAAAGGCCATTAAAATCCTTTGTATAAAATTCAACTGTTCAACTTTTCGATGTTGTTCCAAATATATTTCTTTTTGCAATCTCATTACTTCTCCATGATAGTGTGCTATTCCATCGATAAGATCATTTTAAGAGGTAGTAAATTGATCTGCGAAATTAATTGATTGTCTAACTTTCTTCCCTTTAGGAGAAAAACTAGTTTTTTCTAAAGGAGAAGAAGTGAATTTAATATAAGATGAGGAGTTGTTTTCAGAGGTTGATATGTTTTAGTGAAATTTCTTATCTTACATAGGAAATTGTTTAAATATTGAGATGTTTAAATACTAAGAAATGACATAAAATAGTTAATTATTTATATGCTATGAATTTGTATTTTATTCTTGACCAACTAAACAAATTATTATCTTAAGGTAGAAATCTATTTGACCATTAAAAAAATTGGTATATAAAAAGAAAAAAAACCTTAGGTATGAAAATATTTTAAACAAGTAGTTCACATATATATAAAGATTATTCAATTAATTCTTTTTACAAGCAAATGCCTAGTTCTCTACGTAATTTCAAAAAGGTTGTTTCGCATTGAGGTTTAGTAAAATTATCCACTATCTGGTTTTCCATATTAACAAATTCTACGGAAATAACTTTTTTTTCTATGTTATCTCTTAGAAAACGATAACGTATATCAATATGCTTTGTTCTAGAATGATTGATAGGATTTTTTGAGAGATTGATCGCACTTGTATTATCACAATATATATGAGATTCTTAATATTTTACCCAGAAGCATGAAGTGTTTGTTGCATATATATAATTTAAGTAAAAGCCAAAGTGGTTGACAAATACTCGGCCTCACATGTTGATAATGAAACACAATTTTGTTTCTTACTAAACCACGAGACCAAATATTAACCGATAAAGTGACAAGTGCCACTCGTACTCTTTTGATCCATCTTGCAACCTCCAGAATTGGCATCACTATATAAAACTAATTCAAAAGAGCTACCTTTCAGAAAGAAGAGTCTGTAACCTTTGGTGTTAGTTAAATATCACAAAATTCATTTCACGGCTCGATGATGTGATTCCTTGTGTTGTGCTTGAAATTAAGCACACAAGCAAACATTTATCGTAATATCTGGTCTACCAGCGGTTAGATAAAATAAGGAGCCTATCATACTTCTATATTGTTTTTAACCAAAATCTTTACCATTCTAAGTGTAGCTAGTACTCATTGGAGTCGGTTTACTTAAAGTGTTATCTATTCCAAAACGTTTCAATGACTCTCTACGATATTTTTCCTGATAAATAAAAATTCCATTTTCTAATTGTTTAATTGTAAACCTAAAAAGAAATTTAATTCTCCCATATGAGACATTTCAAATTCATTTTTCATAATAGATGAAAAATCATTACACATATTTTCATTCGTAGATCCAAATATTATATCATCAACATAAATTTGAACGATGAAAATATCATCATTTTCCTTTTTGATAAATAACGTAGTGTCAATTTTACCAATTTGAAAACCAGAACTTAACAACTGGCTTTTGAGTCTACCATACCAAGCACGGGGTGCTTGTTTAAGACTATAAAGCAACTTTTTAAGTTTGAAAACATGATTTGCTAACTTTTCATGAGCAAGTAGTGGTCGTTGTTTAACATACATATTTTCTTTTATAAAACTGTTTAAGAAAGCACTTTTAACATCCATTTGATATAATTTTAAATTATGATGACATGCAATGTAAGCAATATTCATATTGGTTCTAGTGGAGCTATAGGTGCAAAAGTTTCTTCTAGTGAATTCCTTTTTATTGATTATACCCCTAAGTAACTAACCTTGCTTTATTATGAATAATGTTACCATTTTCATAGGCTTTATTTTTTAATATCCATTTTGTTCCAATAACGGATTGATCATCTGGTCTTGCACAAGTTCCCAAACGCTATTTCTTTCAAACTGATTAAGTTCTTCTTGCAATCTTAGTATCCAAAAATCGTCTAAGGCACTTCCTTATAGTAGATAAAAGCTATATGACCCATTTGATTTAACTAGCGTCTAGTTGTGACTCTAGTGTTTACATCTTCGAATATATTATATATTGGATGGTCTTTTGAAATTCTAGAGGAACCTTAAGACATTATTGTTATTATCATTATCTATATTTTCATTGTCCTTTGCATTATTAGTATTATTTTCTAGAACACAAGATTGTTTTAGTAAAATTTCTTCAACCTAATTTTCGTTTTTATTTTTAAGATCTTCATCAGAAGAAATGTGTAAACTTTCATCAATTCTATTAGTTCGTTTATTAAATATTCTATAGGCTTTGCTTCGTTTTAAATAAACAATAAAAATTCCTTCATCGACTTTTGGATCAAATTTTCCTAATTGATCATTAGTACTTAAAATGAAACATTTTGAACTAAAAATTCGAAAATATAAGACTGCCAATTTCTTTCCACAAAAAATTTCATAAGATGTGTTTTCAGTCAACGGTCTTAAAGGGACACGATTAAGTACATAACAAGCAGTAACAACGGCTTCGGCCCAAAAATTCTTTGGTAAGTTACTACTACTTAGCAATGTTCGTGCACATTCTAGTAAGGTACGATTCTTCCTTTCAACTACACCATTTTGTTGTGATATTCATGGAAAAGAGAAATTGTGGAAAATACCCTTCTTGTTACAAGAATCTTCAAATAATTCATTTTCAAATTCTCCTCCGTGATCACTTCTAATACTTGTAATTTTTAAATCTCTTAAATTTTGAATTCTTTTAGCAAATATTTCAAAATTTTCAAAAGTATCACTTTTTTGTTTCAAAAATAATGTCCAAGTAAATCTAGAATAATCATCAACAATCACAAAAACATATTTATTACGATTTATCGATCTTCCTTAAGTAGGACCAAATAAAACTAAATGTAGTAGTTCTAGTGATTGTTTTGTTGATATTTCCTTTTTATATTTAAAAGATGTTTTCTTTAATTTTCCGTATTGACATGCATCATACATATTATTAACTTTAAAATTTTATTTTTGGTAAATCTCTTACTAATTCATTTTTAGCAAGCTTATCAAGATATTTAAAATTTAAATAAAAAAATCGTTTGTGCCTAAGCAGCGGACCGTTATGATTTGCAACTAGACACGTATCGTTAACATGCTTTATATTCATATTTAAAACATAGATATATCGTTTTCTTATACCTTCAAAATTTAAATATTTATTTTTGTCAAAAATATTGCTTTTATCGTTTTCAAAATCTATTTTAAAACCTTTATTGCATAATTGACTTATACATGAAAGATTATGTTTTAAATTTCTAATAGTAACCCATTTATAATTAAAGGAGAGTTAGAAACACTGACATAAATGACGTATCCAATTCCAACTACGAATCCATTTGAGTTGTCTCCAGATGTCACGGTTTCTCCATCAATGTAAGTTATGCTATTTAACATATTGCATTGCTTGGTATATGCTTGGAGCATCCACAAACGGCGTAACAACCCATCTTTTCGACCTTAAAAAAATCGACACTAATGCCTCCACGATATTCACATGCCGAGCATCCAAGTGCCGGAAAGACAGATTGTTGAGGTAAAAGAAAAGACAAGACATAACATAATCTCAGCTCATGATCAGTAATATATAATATACAAATGATCTTTGCAAAATAAGACTATAATGTACAATCAGTGTAAACTAACCTATCCTCAGCATGGATGGTTATAACAGCCCGTCCTTACAAATGATGATAAATACAAAACAAGAATAGCATCAGAAAATAAAATACGAGAATACATCTTGGAGGCTTCCAACTCGTCTCTTGAAGCTCCAAAGCATCCACCTAAATTCGAAAATATACTCGGGCCGGACCGAGCATTATAATAAAATAACATCCGTATCAGTCTCGTAAACCAACATGAGAAACTCAAATCATATGGATTTTTAATGTTATAAAACCTTTCAAAAATAAAGGTATCTCATGAGATGACACTACACATAAGTATAGATGGGTTTTACCTTATGATAACCAAAATATTTTTATTAGAAAATCTTTATAGTAATGTCTAGGGTTAAAAATAAATATATAACATAGCCGAAATGTTTGCATCTCACATTCCAGCATATTTTCTATACATCTAAGTCCATAAGACATTTATTGGAAAATGGATTCCATTAATGACAAAGTAAGGGACTACCTTCCATATAATACACCTCTAAAGAAAACGTACCGAGGCTACAAACACATTGCACCTCTACGAATCAGGACCCACCAACCTGTTTCTGGATAGTACCAAATATGATCATCCCTCGACTGCCAACGTGACAAATTATACCAGACACAAATCCTACATAAATCCATAAATACCAATCTAGATCGGGCGATGACCAAAGCCTAATGGAGCGACCCAAATAGCCCGGCGGCACAACTCCTATTTTAGTCATTACCAGGTGTGAAGCTTGAGGCTATGTTTTACTATTTTAGCAATTCTCGATTGGAATGCTAACACTGCCCTCCAGGCAACAATGCAATGCCATTATTCATCCACACAAGTTGTTTTAGGGCTAAACAAACCGAAGGCACTACTTCTACTGCGTACTTTTTGGAATCACCCTCAGGATTAGTAGCAAGTAGCCATTGCACTTCAAAGAACTCCATCTTCGATTTCCATCATCTTCAAGATGTCTACTACTTGAACACTTATGTCGGTTCGAAGTGGTTTTCAGATAATTCTTGCTTATCTAATCTCGGTCTTTCCGAACCAACAATCGATAGTTTAAAAACTAGCCAAGATTTGATAGTCGGTTATTTAACTATCAAATAAACAAACAATCCAATTGAAGATTTAATTTCATATGGAAACTAAACATGATTAAGCACATAAGCAACTACTAAGCATCTTTAATTAATCCTTTTATCAGTTAAAATCACTTTCTAAATACTTGTATCAAAATACTTTTAAAAAGATATACATATGTATATTACTCATTCATTATTCATTTATACTCTTTCAGTGCTTGTAAAAATATCCATATACTTATCTCATAGGTATAAGTATATTCACAAAACACTACACTTTCACTACTTAGAAAATGTATCCATATACTTATCTCAACGGTATTAGTATATTCACAAAACACTATAAAAGATTTCATATTTCAAAAGCATACTTAAATTGATCAAAAACAATTGTCACTTAAAAACATTTTTTATTATAAACCCAAATCACTTTCCTTTTAGTGTACGTAAATGGATTGTATAAAAATTAGATCAAATATATTTACCGCCACCTTTTGATTTTAAACATGTGCTATCCCTTGATTAACAATGTAGTCTGACAAGCTAGCATACTATCCTCACCTCGACATACATTCTTAATTCTCACAGATAGAGATGAGTTTCCATACCTTAGAATTTGGTGTTAAGTATGAAAAGAATACTTTCTGTACCACCATAAGTTATAAAGATCATTTACGAAAATCAAATCTCATCCCTTTTATAAAACTCCTTTTTATAAATCTCTTTTAAATTTACAAAACTCCTTTTATAAATCTCATTTCTATTTATAAACTCCTTTTAAAATCTAATTTCTATTTATTACCAATCTTCGGTTTCAAGGTAGGATTAAATACTCTCCATAAACGATTATTCCATATATCACTATAAATCCACAAATGTGATTTATTATTCCAATTTAACAAAATGATATCATTTCCCTTTTTATAAAATATCACTTATAAATCTATCCTTTTATTTATACAATACCATTTATAAATCTATCTTTCTATAGAACATTTAATATAAAGCATTTCACAAATATTTATTCTAAAATATTTCTATCTTCTTTTAAAATAGAATTAGTTTATTATAAAAGATAAATTCCCTTTTTCTTTATAATAAACATCCGTTATTATATCAATTTTTCTGTAAAATAAATACTTCTCGAAATACTTTTAAAACATTTCCATTAAATTAGAAGAGACTAACAAAAAGTTAGAGTACAATAGAGAAGTTCAAAAACCATTTCCAAATAAAATGTCACAGAAAATTCCAAAAATCACAGTTAATGTGACGCTCCACCCCGAGACCCACATTAATAAATAGTATTACTGGGTAATACTATCTGCTAATGCAGAGAATAGCGCTGGATTGGAGCGACCATCTATAGCCTTGTCTTAAATATCTATTGAATACGTCGACAAATGCCATATTTTTTTTAATCTCAAGTGGATCGAAATATCCAATAAATACTTAATACAAAGCCATAGGTGGCTATATGATCTATCAAAACAAAATACAACAACTCAAATGCAAAACACATCACAAAATAGCAGATAATCCCATATACACACATATACAGATACATCACAGAGTATACAAAATGATACATCACATATGTGGTATGACGGCCACAATACATACACGAGTCAAAAGAATATACATATCATAGTAGCATACCAAAAAGGACTACATAAAAAGCTATAACAAAAAGAGCTAGCAGAATAGAGTCCATGTGGAAACGGAATAGACTAAGTCCAAATGTACCTAACCCGAAACACCTCGGTCTGACCCGAGTATAAAATACACGGGTCAATCTAGCTAAACAAATCAGTTAACAAGGATAAGCGATAATATGAGCATATGGATAATGTGATAATATTATCGAGTGAGAGGGGACAACTAAAGTGTATAATTACATTAAGTGATAATATGGTATCACTACACAAACATATAATCTCAAAAGAGATAAAATAACCCATAAAACGCTAAAAGTAGCAAGTCTCATATCATCGGCATTCATAAAACATCAAATATGGTTTAGGGGAAAACCTAAACCCGCCATGTTGGCAAACCCAAAACATGCTGTAATGACCCAAGATTTTAGGAATTCATTCTGGAAAATATAAATAAATTTAAAATAATTTTTAAATTAATTTTGGAAGGAGATTGTTATGGCTTGATAGTGTATCAGTATGTGTGTACATGTGTGCACAGGGTATACACATGAACTAAAGCTAAAAATCTCTGAACTTTAAGAATAAATACATATTGATATGTATGGGAATAAATATATATATATATATATATTAAAATCTTTAAAGCTGAATGCATAAGTAAATATAAATATATGTATGCTACTGAATATTTTTCTTAAGTATACATGTGCATGTGTGTGTCAATACAGAGTGATATATATATATATATATATATAAACATATACATGTGCTAATAAAATACTAAGAGTTCAAACTAGTGAAATAAAATATATATATATAGACATATTTTAATATAAGCAGAAAATAAAAGGCAAGAAGATATAAAAAGAACTAATTCTCTTATAAATAAATGAAGGAGGTACATACCATTTACATGAAAGCTAAAAATAGGAAAATAAGATAAAAACAGAGAAGTTCTTGGTATAGGCAGAATTAGAAAAGAGTATTTAATAAACAACAAAACCAAGTCACATTTTTAGCATGATTGTAGACAAGGGGGAAAAGTATTTTCTGAAAAAGCAATCTCTGAAAGAAAAATGTGTAACCACTTTTCTCTTCACCCAAATTAAGCCGGGGAGGGGGTAAAACTTTGGGTTAAAATGCAGAAAACATGATTTTCTGGTGGGCAAAAATGGCTTTAGCCAATACCCAAAACCCTAAGAGAGACCCTGCATATATATACATGTATATGCAGCAGCCTCCTCTTCTCTTCAGAAAAGAATTTTGAAAAAAAAGGGAAGAAAAACAATACCATAGAAATCATAAGACAAGGGAAGAAAGAGAGCTTGAGGATAAGAGCAGGAGTTCATCAGTTAATTAAGAAAACAAAGGAGAGAGCTAGGTGAGAAAACTCACTCAAAAATCTAAGGCAATAAGTCCTAATATAGGCAGCCAGATAAAAGTATTTTTATTAAAGAGTATTTTCATATATATATGTTTATCTGTGAATTTAAATCTGAATATGTTTTGATTTTCTTTGATTGATCATTTGTTTTATTATAACAATGTTTTATGTGTCGAATCTGTTTATACACTCAGATCTCTGATATGTTAATATTTAGGGATATAAACAAATACCCAGAAAATAAAATGTTGGGAATAGGCAAGTAGTATTGGTTTTGGCTTAACCCAGAAAAATGCAAATAATGTTGAGCTGCAATATACTCATGTATATAGTGCTGAGGCTTGAAATAGAAAGGAATTAGGGGTGCAATAGGGTTGCCTATGTGCTGATGCTCCTGATTCAATAAAATACATAGCAAACAAAATTTTGTGATTCAGTGAAACCAGATTATTCTGAGTTTAACTCAAGCACAAATGTTTGCAAAAGAAAACTCTCCCAGAAGCTATAAGCCAATGTTAGTTGCCTAAACTCCTTCTAGAATACCAAGATGAATATATGTATATACAGAACCTTATTTTGTAATCACAAATGGTTGTTGCTTGTTTGTCTCTGTATGATTATGAATAATATGAGATGCCATGTTATGGATGTGTTAGCTAATGAAATGAATCACTGAAGGGTTTTGCCATGAACAATCAAAAGAGCTATTATTAACTTAAACCTGATTAGGAAATTGGGGTCAAGAACACTGCAGGAATGACTTGTGTGCTTGAGTAACATAAGTTGACACATGGCTTGTTTAAGTCCTGAGATCTTTGTGTAATGGAGTGAATTAGTTCATTACAGTGTGTCCATTGATTCATAAGTATTGCAGGTGAGACCAAGGATAGATAAATATACCAAGGAAGTAATACTTGAGCAGATGAGAAAACTAGAGTTTTTCCCAGATTTAAAATATGAGTATTGAATGAGTGATTTAACTCATATCAGTTATTTTCCTGTTTGGTATGAATGATTGTTTGTCTATGATTGAATTATATGCTTGAATATATGTGCTATATATATATATATATATGTAGTCTCTGGGAAGAAAATGTAAGTGTGCACAAGCATAATGACACAGAGCATGCACACAAGTATTTACCTAATTCCAAAGGACAGAACCTTATGTATTTGTACTTAACTTGATTTTAAACTAATTAACAAATTGCTTTTGTGAATTTTCTCATACCAGACATGTGTCTGACCCTAGTGTGCTATTGGCATCTGGGGTGTCTCATTTAAAATGAGGCAGTTTCCAATGCTTTTTCAGGGATTGCAGCAACTAAATAGGAGTAGGAGCAAGGCCTTGAGAAGAAGATATAGCATGCTAAAACTTAGTTAGATAAGAGCCTAAATGTTGAAATCTGCATGTATTGACAATTTAAATTGCTACTTGTATTAAGTGTTAAATATTGGATTGATATTTGTAGGCATTTTGTTAAGAATTTGACTTGCATCTGGAATCTATGAACTTAGTTAAATTTCTGTTATGTTTAAAAAGGGTTTTGATCAAATCTTGTAAGTGGATTTAGCAAGAACACCATGTTAAAAAAATTGTATGATTACATTTTATAAATGTATTAGTCAATCTTGAGTCTTTGAAAAGGGTTTAAGTTTTGGAAAATCAGGATAGTTGATTTTCAGAAAATTAAATGGTTTTATTTTCTACTATGGCATATGTAAATAAAAGAAAAGAGACATAGGTTGATTGTTTATATGTCTGCAAGGTTTTCATGATTCAATTTGTTCCATACAATTGTTTCATGTCCTATTTTTAAACAAAGAAAGAATCTGAAGTAAGGTAGATGGAAACCAGATTCAAATAGTTGCAGATATATATGCACATAAACATGTTTAAGTGCAGATTTTTACCTCACCTTTTCCTTTGTATTTGAAATAAGAATCTGAATTTTACTCAGATTCTAACCAAATGCATTTTAAATGCCAGACAAATCTTATAAGAAGAAATACAAACCTGGAAAATGATAAACACTCTTATCATTCAATCATGAAGCCTTCTAGGTTGTAGGAATGGAATTCAAAGATGATTAAGCAAGGATATTTGTTTTGTATGATGGATCTTAGGCAAAATAAAATATGTATATGTAGACAGGTAGATAACAAGTTTCAAATTGTACAGAAGAAAAAAAAAATGAAAAACAAAAATTGTGTTTGAACCGACCAGCATAGCACTCGAACTCGTGACCTTGTATGTATAAGTTAGGCGCGTTTCCATTACGCCTAGATGTTGCTTGTGTTTCCTTAGGATCCACTTTATTTTATACTGATTTTGACACTATTCAGAACTTAACACAAACATCTATATTAAAAGCTTGTTTACTACTGATTATTTCTTGATTACTTCTTGGTTAGTATAAACAGACTAATGTGTTTGTTCCCAGTGGATTGTTTGATCAAAAAAAAAAAAAATATGAAATAAATTAGCAATCCAACATCCTCTTGTTTTTCAAAACTCTGATTCAAACAAGAGAGGCATATACATCCTCACATGTATGTGCTTATTTTTGTAAATGTACTGATATATTTATATTGGTTGATTATTGTGATCCTGGATATATTTGATTTATTGGAAAAAGAAAGTGACCCTGAGAATGATAATTGAAATGGATGATATATCTATATATATATAGATATATATATATATATATCCTCTTTACTTAAAAAAAAAAAAATTCCTTATGAAATTAGAGTATTTTCTGGTGGGTCATTTCAGTTGGTATCAGAGCTATGTTATTCAACATAGTAGAAGTAAGGATCAAGTCCTTAGATAGAAATAAAATTAAAAGGAACTAAAATATCAAACTAACCAGCTATGTAAATTATTATTAGCAAACTATGGTAGGGAGACCACCAAATCAGGGAGCAGGATCTTCCCATGCACCACCAATGGTCAATCTGCAAGACTTGGTGAGAGCATTTAGGGATGGGGCAGGACAAAGGCAAGAAAATCCCTATGAAGAACTCTCAAAATTGCTTAAGACATATACTCATTTAGGAGGCAAAAGCTTTGAAGGGACAGAGAGTATCATGGAGATTCAAACATGGTTGAGAACATTGGAAAGAATTTTCAATGACATGCAACTTGATGATCAAAGAAAGAGGCAAGTGGCTTCAAGACAGCTGAAAGGAGTAGCTTTAGGCTGGTGGGAAGTAATCATTGCAGGAAGGAATGAGAATGAAATCACTTGGAATCAATTCAAAGAGATGTTGGAAGCAAGGTTTGTACCAGCATCAGCAAAGACTACCTTGTTAGAAGAATTCATTAGGCTTAGACAAGGAACCATGACTGTCACAGAATATACTCAAAAGTTTGAGGGGCTCTCCACATATGGAGCAATGCTTGTGGCAGATGAGGCATCTAAAAATGATAGGTACATAAAAGGTCTGAACCCAGGACTTAGCAGAGCCATGTTACCCTATGCAGACAAGACTTTTGATCATGTGATAGACTTAGCTTTGAGGTTGGAGCAGCATGACAAGGAAAGGGAGAAGTTCAGAAATTTTAAGAGCAATAATAACAAGAAAGGTAAGGGGAGGTATCACCCTTATGATAAGAAGAAAGAAGAGGCTAGTAACAAAAGCACTGGAGATGTCAAAGCTAAGGAAGACAAGAAGAAAATTGTGTGCCATCAGTGTGGAAAGGAAGGGCATATCAAACCAAAATGTCCAGAATTGAAAGGAGGAGCTTTCAAATGCTATCTATGTGGGAAAGAGGGGCATATGAAGAGGAATTGTCCTGAGTATAAACAGCAAGGCAAATTGGCAAATTTGGAAGGAAAAGGCAAAGCCACAGTGGAGAGTAACACTGTAAACCATAGCCAAGTGGAAGGTACATTACTTATTTGTACCATACCCATAACAGTAGTATATGATACTGGGGCAACTCACTCCTTAATTTCTTATGAACTGGTTAGAATGCTAAAACTGAATTGCATATTGGTTGAAACCCCATTGCATATACACAGTCCATTGGGGAGTTCTAGTGTTTTAAATATGATTTGTGTGGATGTGGGATTAAACATAGGGGGAAACATTTTTATTTCCAATTTATATGTTTTGAATTACCCAAATATAGGTGTTATATTGGGGGTAGACTGGTTAAGGCAATTTAAAGCCATAATTAATTTAGACTCATCCACCATATCATTGCAAAATTCTAGAGGCCAGAGAATCACAGTTTTATGTGAGGTAGCTAAGGAAGGAAAACTATATCAATTAGTTGATTCAGAAAAAGATTTCAGTGAACTAACCATTGAAGAAATTCCCATAGTCAATGAATATTTGGATGTGTTTGGTGAGGTCAAGGGTATTCCACACCATAGACCAGTAGAATTCCAGATCAATTTAGTTCCAGGAGCAAGCCCAGTGATTAAAAAGCCAACTAGAATGGGGCCAAATGAACTAAAGGAACTAAAGAAACAGTTAGAAGAATTGGAAGAAAAGGGTTTTATAAGACCAAGTAATTCTTGCTGGGGAGCACCAGTGGTATTTGTTAAGAAGCAAGATGGTTCTTTAAGACTCTGCATAGATTATAGAGAATTAAACAAAGTAACTATTAAAAATAAATACCCATTGCCAAGAATAGATGATCTTTTTGATCAATTAGCAGGGGCAAAAGTATTTTCTAGACTAGACTTAGCATCTGGTTTTCATCAAATGAAGGTGGAAGAATCAAGCATCAAGTACACTGCCTTTAACACTAGGTATGGGTTGTATGAATTTTTGGTTATGCCATTTGGCTTGACCAATGCACCATCTTACTTTGTAGATTTAATGAACAGAACCTTTAGAGATTGTTTAGACAAGTTTGTGCTTATTTTCATAGATGACATTTTGATTTATTCCAAGACAGTGGAAGAACATAAGCATCATTTGCACCTGGTTTTGTCTAGACTAAGGGGAAAAGATTTAAAGGCAAAATTTTCAAAATGTGTGTTTTGGAAGGAGGAAGTACATTTTCTTGGCCATGTTATATCTGCCAAAGGAATTTCTGTGAACCCCAATAAAGTAGTGGCTATCCAAGCATGGAAGAGGCCAAGCACTGTGAGTGAAGTGAGGTCATTTATGGGGATGGCAGGATATTATAGAAGGTTTATAAAAGATTTTTCAAAAATTTCTACACCACTCACTAACCTAACCAGGAAGAACCAAGCTTTTGTTTGGTCAGAAAAATGTGAAAAATCTTTTGAACAATTGAAGGAGGCATTGGTGAATGCTCCAATTCTAAAGGTACCACATGGAAATGAAGAATTAGTGGTATATACTGATGCTAGTGGATTTGGCTTGGGTGCAGTGTTGATGCAACAAGGCCAAGTCATTGCATATGCATCCAGACAACTTAAACCCCATGAAGTAAGGTATGCCACACATGATCTCGAATTAGCAGCTGTGATATATGCTTTAAAACTTTGGAGACATTATTTATTAGGCACCAAGTTTGAACTCTACACTGACCACAAGTCTCTAAAATATTTGTTTTCACAAAAAGATTTGAACATGAGGCAACACAGATGGGTGGAGTTCTTAGCTGCCTATGATTTTGACATACTCTATACACCAGGCAAAGCAAACAAAGTTGCAGATGCTCTAAGTAGACAGCATGCTAAATTGGCTATGATGATGATGGCAGAATTTAAAGATTTGTCTTTGCTAACTGAGTTAGAGATTGAGGAGAATGGTTGTGTGCACATTAATGAGCAAATGCATGGTGCACAAGAAGATAAAGGGAAGTTAAGCTTAATGACACTTCAACCAGATTTAATTCTGAAGGTAGGAAAGATGCAAGAACAAGATGCTCACTTATTAGAGAAGAGAATGCTCCTCTCAAGAGGGGAGGAAGTAATGAATCACCACATTGATAAAGATGGTTATGTGAGATACCAGAATAGGATGTGTGTACCAGAGGACATAGAATTGAGGAAGGAGATATTGGATGAATATCACAGAAGTAAATACTCCATACACCCAGGTAACACAAAAATGTATCAAAATTTGAAAAGAGACTTCTGGTGGAAGGGGATGAAATCTGATATAGCTAAGTACATTGCCAAATGTATGACTTGCCAACAAGTCAAGGCTGAAACTCAAAGACCATCAGGGTTGATGCAACCTCTTAGTGTACCACAGTGGAAGTGGGAAGACATATCTATGGACTTCATAGATGGACTGCCTAGATCTAAGAGAGGTAATACAAGTATATGGGTGATAGTGGATAGGCTAACCAAGGTAGCACACTTCATCCCAGTCAAGTCAGAAAGAACAGCCCCAAAACTAGCTCAAATTTTTATAAAAGAAGTGGTAAGGTTACATGGCATTCCCAAAACCATTGTGAGTGATAGGGATACCATCTTCACTTCAAAATTCTGGAGAAGCTTTCAAGAAACAATGGGAAGTGAACTATGTTTAAGTACTGCCTACCATCCTCAATCAGATGGGCAGACTGAGGTGGTAAACAAAGTTTTGGAGGACATGTTGAGGGCATGTATACTGGATTTTGGGGGCAACTGGGAAGATTATCTTCATCTAGTTGAATTTACATACAACAACAGCTACCAAAGCACCATAGGAATGGCTCCATTTGAGGCCTTATATGGTAAACCTTGCTTGTCACCTGTTTGCTGGGTAGAAGCAGGAGAAAGGTCTATTTTAGGACCTGAGTACATACAAGAAACCAAGGAGAAAATTGAGTTGATAAGAAGAAGAATGACAGCAGCTCAAGATAGGCAAAAGAAATTTGCAGACATGAGAAGGAGGCAGGTAGAATATGAGGTGGGAAATTTTGTTTTCATCAAAATCTCACCCATGAAAAATGTGCTGAGGTTTGGAAAACAAGGCAAATTAACCCCAAGATATATTGGACCATACAAAATTCTGGAGAGAATTGGTCCTTTGGCATATAAGTTGGAATTACCAGAAAACATGCAAGGCATACATGATGTTTTTCATGTATCACAATTGAGAAGGTGGGTCCATGACAAGGCAGAAATTCTTGAAACCCCAACCCAAGTGCAGATAAATCCTAATTTGATTTATGAAAAGGATCCAGTGGGAATTTTAGCAAAAGATGTGAAGAAGTTGAGGAATAAATCTCTGAAACTTGTGAAGGTACAGTGGAGTCTAGATCCTAGTGATTGCACATGGGAATTAGAAGACAAAGTTAGGATGAATTATCCTAAGCTATTTTCAGATTAAGGTAATTCTGATTTTTGATTGTTTTCTTTATTTTGAATGAATATATTTTAGTTAGTATAGAACTAAGAATCTATTTGGTAGAGAATATACTTGTTCTCTGAATTAAGTTTAAAATTTATTTTAAGCTTAGGAAAATTGTGGGACACAATTTCTAAAAGGAGGGGTGTATGTAATGACCCAAGATTTTAGGAATTCATTCTGGAAAATATAAATAAATTTAAAATAATTTTTAAATTAATTTTGGAAGGAGATTGTTATGGCTTGATAGTGTATCAGTATGTGTGTACATGTGTGCACAGGGTATACACATGAACTAAAGCTAAAAATCTCTGAACTTTAAGAATAAATACATATTGATATGTATGGGAATAAATATATATATATATATATTAAAATCTTTAAAGCTGAATGCATAAGTAAATATAAATATATGTATGCTACTGAATATTTTTCTTAAGTATACATGTGCATGTGTGTGTCAATACAGAGTGATATATATATATATATATATAAACATATACATGTGCTAATAAAATACTAAGAGTTCAAACTAGTGAAATAAAATATATATATATAGACATATTTTAATATAAGCAGAAAATAAAAGGCAAGAAGATATAAAAAGAACTAATTCTCTTATAAATAAATGAAGGAGGTACATACCATTTACATGAAAGCTAAAAATAGGAAAATAAGATAAAAACAGAGAAGTTCTTGGTATAGGCAGAATTAGAAAAGAGTATTTAATAAACAACAAAACCAAGTCACATTTTTAGCATGATTGTAGACAAGGGGGAAAAGTATTTTCTGAAAAAGCAATCTCTGAAAGAAAAATGTGTAACCACTTTTCTCTTCACCCAAATTAAGCCGGGGAGGGGGTAAAACTTTGGGTTAAAATGCAGAAAACATGATTTTCTGGTGGGCAAAAATGGCTTTAGCCAATACCCAAAACCCTAAGAGAGACCCTGCATATATATACATGTATATGCAGCAGCCTCCTCTTCTCTTCAGAAAAGAATTTTGAAAAAAAAAGGGAAGAAAAACAATACCACAGAAATCATAAGACAAGGGAAGAAAGAGAGCTTGAGGATAAGAGCAGGAGTTCATCAGTTAATTAAGAAAACAAAGGAGAGAGCTAGGTGAGAAAACTCACTCAAAAATCTAAGGCAATAAGTCCTAATATAGGCAGCCAGATAAAAGTATTTTTATTAAAGAGTATTTTCATATATATATGTTTATCTGTGAATTTAAATCTGAATATGTTTTGATTTTCTTTGATTGATCATTTGTTTTATTATAACAATGTTTTATGTGTCGAATCTGTTTATACACTCAGATCTCTGATATGTTAATATTTAGGGATATAAACAAATACCCAGAAAATAAAATGTTGGGAATAGGCAAGTAGTATTGGTTTTGGCTTAACCCAGAAAAATGCAAATAATGTTGAGCTGCAATATACTCATGTATATAGTGCTGAGGCTTGAAATAGAAAGGAATTAGGGGTGCAATAGGGTTGCCTATGTGCTGATGCTCCTGATTCAATAAAATACATAGCAAACAAAATTTTGTGATTCAGTGAAACCAGATTATTCTGAGTTTAACTCAAGCACAAATGTTTGCAAAAGAAAACTCTCCCAGAAGCTATAAGCCAATGTTAGTTGCCTAAACTCCTTCTAGAATACCAAGATGAATATATGTATATACAGAACCTTATTTTGTAATCACAAATGGTTGTTGCTTGTTTGTCTCTGTATGATTATGAATAATATGAGATGCCATGTTATGGATGTGTTAGCTAATGAAATGAATCACTGAAGGGTTTTGCCATGAACAATCAAAAGAGCTATTATTAACTTAAACCTGATTAGGAAATTGGGGTCAAGAACACTGCAGGAATGACTTGTGTGCTTGAGTAACATAAGTTGACACATGGCTTGTTTAAGTCCTGAGATCTTTGTGTAATGGAGTGAATTAGTTCATTACAGTGTGTCCATTGATTCATAAGTATTGCAGGTGAGACCAAGGATAGATAAATATACCAAGGAAGTAATACTTGAGCAGATGAGAAAACTAGAGTTTTTCCCAGATTTAAAATATGAGTATTGAATGAGTGATTTAACTCATATCAGTTATTTTCCTGTTTGGTATGAATGATTGTTTGTCTATGATTGAATTATATGCTTGAATATATGTGCTATATATATATATATGTAGTCTCTGGGAAGAAAATGTAAGTGTGCACAAGCATAATGACACAGAGCATGCACACAAGTATTTACCTAATTCCAAAGGACAGAACCTTATGTATTTGTACTTAACTTGATTTTAAACTAATTAACAAATTGCTTTTGTGAATTTTCTCATACCAGACATGTGTCTGACCCTAGTGTGCTATTGGCATCTGGGGTGTCTCATTTAAAATGAGGCAGTTTCCAATGCTTTTTCAGGGATTGCAGCAACTAAATAGGAGTAGGAGCAAGGCCTTGAGAAGAAGATATAGCATGCTAAAACTTAGTTAGATAAGAGCCTAAATGTTGAAATCTGCATGTATTGACAATTTAAATTGCTACTTGTATTAAGTGTTAAATATTGGATTGATATTTGTAGGCATTTTGTTAAGAATTTGACTTGCATCTGGAATCTATGAACTTAGTTAAATTTCTGTTATGTTTAAAAAGGGTTTTGATCAAATCTTGTAAGTGGATTTAGCAAGAACACCATGTTAAAAAAATTGTATGATTACATTTTATAAATGTATTAGTCAATCTTGAGTCTTTGAAAAGGGTTTAAGTTTTGGAAAATCAGGATAGTTGATTTTCAGAAAATTAAATGGTTTTATTTTCTACTATGGCATATGTAAATAAAAGAAAAGAGACATAGGTTGATTGTTTATATGTCTGCAAGGTTTTCATGATTCAATTTGTTCCATACAATTGTTTCATGTCCTATTTTTAAACAAAGAAAGAATCTGAAGTAAGGTAGATGGAAACCAGATTCAAATAGTTGCAGATATATATGCACATAAACATGTTTAAGTGCAGATTTTTACCTCACCTTTTCCTTTGTATTTGAAATAAGAATCTGAATTTTACTCAGATTCTAACCAAATGCATTTTAAATGCCAGACAAATCTTATAAGAAGAAATACAAACCTGGAAAATGATAAACACTCTTATCATTCAATCATGAAGCCTTCTAGGTTGTAGGAATGGAATTCAAAGATGATTAAGCAAGGATATTTGTTTTGTATGATGGATCTTAGGCAAAATAAAATATGTATATGTAGACAGGTAGATAACAAGTTTCAAATTGTACAGAAGAAAAAAAAAATGAAAAACAAAAATTGTGTTTGAACCGACCAGCATAGCACTCGAACTCGTGACCTTGTATGTATAAGTTAGGCGCGTTTCCATTACGCCTAGATGTTGCTTGTGTTTCCTTAGGATCCACTTTATTTTATACTGATTTTGACACTATTCAGAACTTAACACAAACATCTATATTAAAAGCTTGTTTACTACTGATTATTTCTTGATTACTTCTTGGTTAGTATAAACAGACTAATGTGTTTGTTCCCAGTGGATTGTTTGATCAAAAAAAAAAAAAATAATATATGAAATAAATTAGCAATCCAACATCCTCTTGTTTTTCAAAACTCTGATTCAAACAAGAGAGGCATATACATCCTCACATGTATGTGCTTATTTTTGTAAATGTACTGATATATTTATATTGGTTGATTATTGTGATCCTGGATATATTTGATTTATTGGAAAAAGAAAGTGACCCTGAGAATGATAATTGAAATGGATGATATATCTATATATATATATAGATATATATATATATATATATCCTCTTTACTTAAAAAAAAAAAATTCCTTATGAAATTAGAGTATTTTCTGGTGGGTCATTTCACATGCATAAAGAGATCTCATCTCAAACATGCCATAAGGCAAAAATATCTCCAAAGAGGAGAATAAAATCTCAAGTAAACGTCAAAAGACAAATCTCATATAATGCCAGTGTAGGCAATTCAAATCTCAAAAATAGAACTTCCAAGAGTTCAAATTCCCAAAAGGTAATCGCCACAAATATATATCGAATGGTTCAAAGGACCAATTCCGGAAAGGGGTGATACACTAGGGAAAATAGTCAAAGAAACCATCTCAAAAGTGTTTGCACGTACATGTGGCCGAAGCCTTGCCAAGTACTGTTATCTCAAATAAGTACCTCGCCCGAAGGCAAAACGTCAAAATGACAAATACGCCGCAATGGAAAATACGCCGCAATGGCAAATACGCCGCAATGGCAAATACACTGCAATGGAAAACGTCTCGATGACAAATACGCCACAATGGCAATGACCCGAAGGTCCAGTATTGGCACGCCGCAATGGCAAATGTGTCACAAACTCTCGAATAGGAAGCCGAATAGTGTTAAAGTGCGTCCCATACCACACATTCGCACTAAACGGTTTACTAATCACCATTAAATTTCACACTCAAAGCAGTAAAAAGTTTACCTCATCTCATTGGTAAACTCGACCCGAAGGTCAAAACGATCAAACAGACAAGTCAGGAATTAACCAATAAGATAAACACACGTGTCACATACCACGTGTTTTACCAAACTGTTTAATTCTCCTTCTCATTCGCTCGAATAGTGAAAAAACGTGTATTTTATATAGAAAATAATTTATTTGAGAAAACAAGCTTTTAAAACCATTTTCCGAAATCAATTTTGAAGGCGATATTTGAAAATTCTCTTATTATAGAGAATAATAGATTTTGTAGCTTAAAATAATTTAAAAATATTACATAATAATTATTTTAAATTCCAATTTATTAAAAATTATTTCCAAATTGTTTGGAAAAATCTGTGCTCGAAATCAAAGAAATCACCCAAAACTGTCATCAAATTCAATTCAAATTTGAATTCCAAATTTATCAAAACTTGGCTAGCCTATTGACAGGAATCATAGCCCTCAAAACATGTCAGAAATACCACAAAAACATGAAGTAAAAGTTAAAAATCGGACGGAAATAGAACATAAAAACCCTTGGGCAAATAATACCCAGGTCTGAAATCTTCTCTGGGTTCAAATTTCGGACATAAAACAGATAGGCAAACGACCTTTGATTGAACTAAATATAAGTGGACATGAATTATAAAACTTCATCTTTGAAACAAAAAAATAATCAATGAATTCCGACTGAAAATGAAAAAGTTACGCTATCTCAAACATGGACTCAGGCCATATTTGCAATAGTTCAAAAACAAAATATGCCCAGGCCTGAAAACCATCTTGGGTTCAACTTCCAGGCATGAATCGGAGGACCAAATTAACTTGGATTGAGCTGAAAATTTGTTTGCCTATAATAGAAAACTTTATATTTCAAAAAAATAAAAGATCACATAATTTGGACAAATTTTGAGAAAGTTATGATGTCTCAAAGTTGAACCCAAGCAGTGTTTTCACTGTAAAACTCTGGGCAAAAACATGCTCCGGATCAAAGTTCAGCAGCATATTTATATAAGCTATATAGACCGAAATGACCTGAAATTTAGTAGTCTTATAGTAGAAAACATTATCTTTCAAAAAAAAAAAAATCATACAATTTCAGTAAGGAATGAAAGAGTTATGCTTTCTCAAACATGGACTCAGGCCATGTTTGCAGCAACTCAGCAAACAATTTCTACGGGCAAAAATCTGCTTTCGAGTTGATTTTCTATCACTGTTTTGAACATCCAAAATACAATATTTTTCAACCAAAATTTGCAGAAATGAAGTTCAACGTGCAAGCTACCAAATGCAAGAAATCCAGCAGCATTTTATTGCCGGAATAGAGAGATATGACTGCACAAATGTGCTACTCAAAACAGTTGATGTAGAAAATCAAAACAATTCAAAAACGATTTATTGTAAGCAATTTTCACTTCAGCTTGTATTTTTTTGCATTGCATAAGCTAGCTATTGTGAGATTGATACTCATATTTCAAATAACTAAGCTACAAGATCAAATTTGATGCAAAGAGGCGAGCTTTGGCTTTGGAATAGCTTCAAGAGGCTTCAACAACCTAGATAAAAAGCTTTAACAAACATGCAAAACCAAAATAAAGACAAACAATCAAATAATCTTCGAAACTGAAATTTTATGAAGGAATTAGGTTTAGAAGTTGATTATCTGTTTAAATTGACTTAATTTGATAAATTACTGCAAAGGTTTTGATAAAAATTGGAGATTTTGCAATTTATTTGAGAAAGGAGAAGTGGGTTTTTAGTTTTCTCAAAGTTTCTGGAAGAAGAAGCTTTTACAGTACATACAACAAAAAGGAGAAGGAGATGTTTCTCTATTTTGTGGTTAAGTTTCTAAATGGGCCAAACCCAAAATTAATTAGCTTGCCCTTTAGTTGAAATTAACACACAAATTCACCTTTACACTAATAAGCACAAAGTTATACTATGCATATAATGTTTTCACTTTATAAAATCACACAACATATTCTTAGGTACCAAAAAATTTATTGTACATAAAATAAAAGATTATTTAACTTTAAAATTTTATTTTCACTAATTAAAACTCTTATTTTAATTAAAATGCACAAATTACACAATTATTACTTAAAACTTCATTTTTAACTTCAAAAATTACATAAATTTCTTTTTCTTGTGTTATTAAATATAACAAATCATATTTTGAACATTTTTACAACCAAAACTTATTTTTAAACCAAATTTCTCATTTTTATTTATAGTAAACCAAATTTTAAATCAAATGCTTCTTTTTTAAAAATACATAAAAGAAACATTTGGCAATAATTACCAAAATTATTACATTTATCAAACTTAAAACCATATTTTGCTCATTTTAATCCAAACCGTCAAAATAAAGTTCCAAAACTTTGTTTTCACATTTTTAAACCTATTGTTTATTTAAAATAAACAATTTTAAATATCCAATTAATTTTTATTTCACAATATTAAATTATAATCACCGTTATAGTTTAATATTACATGTAATCATCTAAACCAGGGTTGTTACAAACTCCTTCCCTTATAAAAATTGCGTCCTCGCAATTTCTAGAGGTGTTGTATTCAAAAAAAAAAATTACTTCATTAAGCAAAATAAATTAAATAAGCTTGAGTTGAGAAATTCTGACCAATGATAAAAGAAGATAGGAATCCAGGATAAGAATGCTCGATAGATTTTCTGGTTTTCCAAGTACAGTCATTGGGATTAGCAGACCATTAAACCTTTACGAGTGGAATGCCCTTATTTCGAAGGCGTCTCACCTTCGAAGCAAGAACACGAATAGGATGCTACTTGATAGATAAGTCTGGTGAGATCTCAAGCTCTTGCAAATCAGGTGACTAAATAACAGAATCAGAATCTCGAAGGCACTTCCGAAGTTGTGAGACGTGAAATACCTCATGAATGCCAGATAAATGAGCTGGAAGTGAAACTCTATAAGCCACAGGGCCAATACGTTCAGTAATAGGAAATGGTGTTATAAAGCGAGGAGCCAATTTCCCAGTCGTACTAAAACGCATAACCCCCTTCAAAGGAGAAACACGGATAAAGACGAGATCACCAATAGAGAACTCAAGAGGCTTCCCACGGTTGTCCACGTAGGATTTCTGGCGGCTCTGTGCCTCTTTCATTCTCTGACGAATAAGATCAATCTTCTCAAAAGAATCATGAGCAGAATCCAGGCCAAGAATAAGCTTCTCACCAGATTCCAACCAATAAGAAGGTGATCGACGTGGTCCTCCATATAAGGCTTTGAAAGGAGCCATACAGATACTGGACTGGAAACTATTGTTGTAGGAGAAGTCCACAAGAGGTAGGTGATCCTCCCAACTACCACCGAAATCTAGAATGCAAGCACGAAGAAGATCCTCGAGAATACGATTCACCCGTTCAGTCTGTCCATCAGACTACATATGATATGTTGTGCTGAAATTAAGCTTTGTTCCCAAAGCTTGCTGAAGACTCTACCAGAAATGACTCGTGAAAAGCGGATCACGGTCACACACAATCAAACTAGGAACACCGTGAAGTCGCACGATTTCCTTAATATATAACTTGGCTAAATGAGAAGCACTCCTATTAGACTTAATAGGAATGAAATGAGCTGATTTGGTGAGGCGATCAATAATAACCCAAATGCTAGAATGGTCCGATCTCGAACGAGGTAGGCCATCAATGAAATCCATCGAAATCTGATCCCATTTCCACAATGGAATCTCTAGAGGCTAAAGGAGACCATAAGGGCGCTGATGTTCGGCTTTGATACGTTGACAAGTCATGCAATTACTCACATAACCCGCCACATCGCGCTTCATGCCTTCCCAATAATAAAGGCAATGCATATCGGCATACATCTTACTACTGCTAGGATGAATGGTATACTTAGAACGACGACAGTCATCGAGAATGTCATGCCTAAGTGCAGAATCAAAAGGCACAACAAGACGGTTCTTCTTGCGAAGACACCCATGAGAATCAATGATAAAATCCCTCAACTCCTTGTCACGGGACTCAGACTCACAAATTTGGATAAGGTGCACAAGATCGGGATCACGCTGTTGAGCATTGGCAATACGATCCAATAAGCTGGGTTGAGCTTCCAAACTGAATAATAGAATAGGCGAATCAGAAGATAGAGCTCGATCATGAATAACACAAAGAGATAAGGTCTCAAGAACATCCCACTCGGCTAGCATCATAGAAACAACAGCCGAATGTTTGCTTCTAAGCGCATTAGCAACACGATTACCTTTACCATGGGTATAATAGATATCAAAGTCATAGGAGGAAAGGAACTCGAGCCAACGCTGTTGCCTCATATTGAGCTCCTTCTGTGTGAACATATATTTCAAGGACTTGTGATCGGTGTATAGAATGAAGTGCTCGCCTACCACCCCGAGACCCACATTAACAAAGAGTATTATTGGGTAATATTGTCTGTTAATGCAGAGAATAGGGCTGGATAGGAGCGACCATCTATAGCCTTGTCTTAAATATCTATTGAATACGTCGACAAATGCCATATTTTTTCTTTTTTTTAATCTCAAGTGGATCGACATATCCAATAAATGCTTAATACAAAGCCATAGGTGGCTATAGGATCTATCAGAACAAAATATAACAACTCATATTTTGAACATTTTTACAACCAAAACTTATTTTTAAACCAAATTTCTCATTTTTATTTATAGTAAACCAAATTTTAAATCAAATGCTTCTTTTTTAAAAATACATAAAAGAAACATTTGGCAATAATTACCAAAATTATTGCATTTATCAAACTTAAAACCATATTTTTCTCATTTTCATCCAAACCATCAAAATAAAGTGCCAAAACTTTATTTTCACATTTTTAAACCTATTGTTTATTTAAAATAAACAATTTTAAATCTCCAATTAATTTTTATTTCACAATATTAAATTATAATCACCATATTACAGGTAATCATCTAAACCAGGGTTGTTACAGTTAAAATCATTCTCCGAATCAAAACCATTTTCAAATAAAAAACAATAAATAATAGTATTTCCAAAATAGTATAAAGAGGCTTAGAGCTACCATAGCACTTAACAAGTGCTTTCATATAAATATAATAAGTGTAACAACAATAAGGTCAATATCAAAGTCACATATCAAAGTTATATCCAATAAGGCCAAGCTACAGAGCATTTGGCGTTCAACAATTTTTACAATAAGCACATAAATTAGATTAAAATCAACAGTGGGGAGAAATTTGGATCCTCTACAAAATTTCATGAGTTCCCTACATTTCATTTTATATGCTATCCGCTTTCCAAAATGGGAATTTAACCAAACCAAACCAAGAAATCATTCAAGCATACAAACAGTAATTTATATCTACCATATATCATATAGTATTCATCCAAAGGTGAGTTAACTCACCAAAATTCCAACTGATGCTAACACATTCCTACTTGATCTAAAATCGAATGAGAAACTATTTTAGCTCAAAATTCCAATGCTCCAAATTTGACGAAATCATCTCTAGTGCATAGATAACACTTCTACGAGCGCAATGCAAAGACCGCATTCGATTTGGACCTCGTATGCAAGAGCCATTGATTTTAAAATAATCAATTTAATTAATTAAGTAATTAATTTACCGAATCCCCTTTAATCATCTTCTCCCCAAATGCCTATGCATGCACACACGCATCTACCTAATTTTCCATGCATGTTCCCTCCCCCAACTTGAGCAATACTCCACGAAATCGGTCGCCGCTTCCAATGAACCACACTTCGCAAGCTCTATACATCCCACCCAATTTTACTAAGCTCGATCCTCCTTGAACATCACGACTCCCCCACTCCTCCGCATCTAGGCAAAAGTCATGGGTCCTAAATGGTGATCGCACCACCCTAAACTAGCATCATCCTTTTTGGCATCGTACGAGAAACACGATGCAACCAACGTTGTAGCCTAACATCGCCTCAAAATCCTCCTCGACCAAACCCTTGTTCGGCCATCACTACGTCGACCTCCACCAACTACCATCGCATGTGCCAAAATGCATATGGATTTGAAGCTCTCTCCCTTGATTTCAATGGACTCCATGTCATAATTTTTCATGAACCCTAGCTCTTGATTACTATTTTTGAAGGTGGAGGCTATTTTCGTTTACCAGAGAAGAGGGAAATTGATAAGTAAAGGGGGAAAAAAGGAAAATGAAGAATAGTCCAAGAGTAGGAACGGGTGTTTATTTTATGTTATGATTTTAGATTGTTATCACTATAAATTTCACCAAAGTAGGTCGAAGAGCTATGACTTCATAGACATGTGCACAGTAGCTTGCTCATAGATCTAGTGGCCATTGTCGAAGTTGAAGAGAAAGGAAAGAATAAAATTTCACATCTACAATCAGCGTTGAAGACATGAAGTCGATGAGGCACTCACTAAGGGATGAGATATCGCTCTCCGACAACGACAAATAAAGTAAAAAATTACATACGGTCGAAGAGGCGGGAAAATATACCTTTCCGCGAATCAACGGGCACTTCGAAGAGGTTATTCTACAATGGCGAGGAGGGTTTTCCTATGGCAATATCATAGGGTCGCTGAGCCACTTTTCTCTTTATTAGGAGACCATCTTGCACGGTAGATCTGCACAGCACTTCGAGGAAGGCACACACTTATGCAAAGCGATGTTGACAAAGGACATTGTCGGTAACCACGAAGTCATATTGCCAGACTTAAAAGACTTCACATGCGTCTTCCTATTGGCTTCGAAGGTTAATATTGAAGGAATAGAACGGACCACTTTGGCTGCAACGTCATACAAATATACCTTAAACCTTGCTGACCATCACTCTTCGAAGAGACTAGTGCTAAATCCCATAGAATCAATATTGTCGAAGGCACATTCACATAACAAAGATGCTCCTGCATATCGAAGAGATCCCTGTATATCACCGATTGATGACGACTCCACCCCAGACTCATGTTAATGCCATTGAAGTCCACACATTTGGAGTCATGAGGAGCGGAGTGATGGCCATTCACCCCTATAAATACGATCCTAGAGGCACCATTTTAGGATCAAATTTTCTCTTCTCTCATTTCTTACATTGTAAACCCTAAATCGATTTGGGGATTTTTAGAGCATATTGTAATTCAAGAACATTGTACACATAGGATCTTGGATATTAAACAAGGACATAGCATGGCACATGTGTAATCGATTCGGACCTAAGAATTTGACATATTTGTGACTTCACATATGTGAACTCTTATTACTCCGTATTTGGCATAGCATAATCGATTTTGACATAAGAACTTCGAACATGAATTGACTTTGCATATATGACTTCAAACTTGTTTGAGGCTTGCATATATGACTTTGACCACATCGACAATATCAGTAACATGGAAAGAACCCTCTTCGAATCAATGACTTTGACTGGCTTCTTCAAAGCTTCTAGTTAGTCAGCCTAACTTCCTAATCACTTTTGGAGTTAGCAAATTTTATTACTAACATTTTGACGCTAGAAGGAGGGCTCGAACCTCCAACTTCATTAAAACCATAAGTGGGACTACCTTGACCTGCATATCTAAGGCATAACGAACTTTCCTTTCCAAGAATATCCCAATTCCAATCGACTAACCATAATCCCTAACACCATGTTGCCTAGCCATGTTAAGTGGTCTGAAAAAGGATCTTCTGAAACTTGGATAACTAGATCCACCTATCTACTCACTAGTGATCTGCAAGTCCACAAAGAACAAGTTTTGAGGATGAAGGCCTTATAAATTATAAATAAAAGGAAACTAGCAGACCTTTATGATCCTAATAATTGGAGTATCAACCTATTCCATATTGACCCTACTCCAATTTTCTCTTTGGGGAGAGGGAGCCCTAAGAAAGATAATTTGTTCCTAAAGAAGGGCCATTCAATTTCACACCAAGGGAACTATATTCGAGAATGGAATCACAAGTGGTTTTTACACATTTGCTCAGAAGTGGCATAGAGTCATAGGTCAATCATTTTCCCTAATAAGATTCAAAGGACCTTGAAGAGAAAATTGACCAATGAAAATGAAATGCCCGCACTAAGCAGCAAAAGAGCAAGACATCAGCCAAGAAGGCTAGCCTCCGAGTCAAGACTTCCAAAGGATTGCAACTTTACCACCTCTCTTGAGAATATTTACTTCTTAACTAAGGACAAGCTTAATTATCGGCCTTTGCAAAAGAGAAGGCCCAAGTTCGAAAGAAAACTTGGAAGCTTATATTATCACTATCACCTTACAAATGGGCATGAAACCAATCAGTGTAGATGCTTAGAAGGAATGATCATCAATTTTCTAGGGCAAGGCAAGTTTAATGATTTTGTGAAAAGATGTGAATTTGTAAAAGGATATTAGACAAGTTTGATAATAAAAGAGTTCTTCAAATAAGTAATTCTATATGGTTGAGGTGTAAAATTCTCCTAGTATAATAGAAAGCCTAAATCACTAGCTAAGGTGGTAGTAAGGGGCTAAAGCCTTTGTCTCCAGTTATACACATGCCTAGAAAAAGCGCCTCCTAGAGGAAGGACGGAGTAAGCCTTTGGTCCCATCCGAAAGGGCTTGGCCAAAGCATTGACTAAGCCTTTGGTCCCGTCTACATGGCCTGGTCGGAGCATAAGCCCTTAACCCCATCATCAAAGGCCTGGTTAAGGCGCATCTTAGAGGGAGGCCAGAGTAATCCTTTAGTCCCATCTAAAAGGGCCTGTCTAAAGTTTCTGCAAGCCTTCAACCCCTGCCTATGCGACCTGGTTGGAGCGCCTCCTAGAGGGAGGATAGAGTAAGCCTTTAGTGCCATCATCAAAGGACTCACTAAAGCACCGAACCAGCGTTCGGTGCCTGTCACCGAAGACCTCATTGAAGCACCTCCTAGTGGAAGGTCGGGTAAGTCTTTGGTCCAGCTTAAGATAGTTAACCAAATGCACCGAGCAGACCTAAACCATCACCTAAGATTGTGATAAGGGGTCCGAGCCAAAGAAGTGATCCTAAATCAATCAAAATCAAAGCCAAGTAGTGCTCTCAAACCTATCAAAATTTGAGCCAAAAAAGCACTCCCGGATCAATTGAAATCACAACGAAGTGGTGCTTTCAACTCTAACAAAGTTTGAGCCAAGGAGTACTCTCGACCGATCAGTTTTCCAAAGGAAGATCTAACGAAATCCAAGCCAAGTAGCAGTTCAAATCTATCTAACCCCAAAAGAAGAAACGATCTTCAAGTATTCCATTGCCAGATATAAGTTTTTGAATTTATGCTATTACTGGATATAGATTTTCAATCTTCTATTATCCTATATACGGATTTCTGGACTTCTACTATTTCAAACACGGATTTCGGACCTTCCACATGGGGATTTCTGATATTCTATATTGTTATGGGATCTAATATTATTTAAATGCGAATCTTCGTTATTAAATATCCACGTTGAGTTATGAAAGGCTTAATCTACAGCAATCTCAATTTTACAAACAAGTAGAAAGTGAGCTCAAAACTCAAAATATGGGAAAGTGAAATACCAAGCATCACGCAGTTTCAAGTCAGAATAAGAATTCAGTTCTTGATTACATATCCATGGTAATATTCATTTAATTACAAATTTTTTACAATTTAATACACTATTTAAACAGTTGTAGGCATCAAAGATAGATAAAAGAAAGAACATTTAATCAAAGCTGGCTCCTGTTACAGCCCAAGACTTTGTGCCGATTTATCCAAGTCCTTGGCAATTAAGGGATCGGTAATGTGACGAATGGACACGTCCACGAGTTCCTCGAGTTACTTTTCCCTTTTAGGAATGGTATCTACATTATCAATCAAGTTCATTTGCTCTTTCAGGGTATGACAAAGAGTCTTATTAGCTCCCCGCAAAGTCCGAATCATACAGGTTAGCTTTTTAATTTCTTAATTGAGATCATACTTCTCATGTTCGATTTTTTGAACCTTAATTTCATATTCATTGATGCATTGGGATATATTTTCCTCCCACTTCTTGTTAAAATACTCCATCATTTCGAATTTGACTTGGTTAACCCACTTAGAAATTGCTGTGTTATTCAAACCTAGAGGAGGGTTTAGTAAAGTATAAAATTCATGATTAGTCGAGGATGTGCATCTTGTTCTTCATCTCGGAGTAGGAATGGGAAGGCTAGAATCACCCCCACTAACAATAAGCTCTAAAGATTGGCATGTTACTTGGCTCTTTGATAGCTCTAATTCGTTATCGTTTATTTTCTAATGAAGCTTAGCTATCTCAATGTCAGCTTTGATGGGGAAGTTAGATCCATGGGCTGTGTCCATTCTCTTTTTTAGCAACTAAAGCTTGTTATTCGTTTCTTTAAGTTCTACCTCCATAAGAGTGGTCATTTCTTTGTAAGCACTATAAGCATATTTTAATAGGAAATAATACCTATGCCACTCTTGTGCCTCGGGGTTATTTGGGAATCGTAAAGCCGAGTCATCTCGAGATGACTGTTTCTCTTCCATATATGCAAATAGCCGATTTTTAACTTCACCAATTCATGAGATTTCTAAGGAATCAGATTTACGCGCTAACTGAGCGTCCTACTAAAAATAAAGAAAATAAAAATCAATACATGAATGACAAACTCTTCCATTAATAACAAATGAAGTTTACAAATTATAACAGAAACAAGATTACATTGCAATTTCATTTCAATACTGTTTAAAAGTTTTGAAATCGCGGCCTTAGCCATTTCAAACGACCTAATAGACAAAGTAAGTGTAGAATCAAAAGAAGCCTTGATTCCATCCAGAGTATAAATTGGAGGGAAAAGATGATAATCTGATTCCTCGATAGGAGGACTATCACGACCACATACTAATTTTGTGTGGAAAACAGATTTCACTATGTAATTTCTCCTTCTCATCACCCAAAAAGTCAAAACAAAAATAAGGGTAATGCATGTAAATTTCTTGCAAATCTCTAACGAAATTATGTCTTACCAATTGTGATTTTTTAAGAATAGTGGATTTCACTAAAAATTCTTTCTTCAATTTGATGAATTTACTTAAGAGATCTTTGGGAACTAGGCTGCTTGAAAAACCTTTATTCTGTGCAATATGCCTTAATTAAGATAAGAATAGGGAAACTGAAACGATAAAGCTCATAAGAAAACTCAGTAGCATACAACAATTATACAAGTCATTCTGGTTCATCCAAAATAGATATCTTATACATTTTGAAAATTAATCACTTCCTATTATACTTAAGTTTTTCTAGGGGAAGAGAGTGTAAGGAAAGGGGAATGCGAGCGACACGGGGAATGTTTCAGCATGCCCTGGGATGAGGATCGGTCTTATATTCATCCAAATATCTACAGTGAAGGCATCTGAGAAAACCACCACTGCTATCGCCTAAATATGAGAAATTGATGACCAGTCATCCGCAATTAACTTTATACAAGAAGTCCACTAGGGCATCTCTGACGTTGATTAACATTCAAAGAGGGCCGTCAATACGTGATTCTCTTTTATATGTCTGGTTTGATGATGACGAGCTTTCTTTATTCGAGGAGCGATCTCTTTTTATTTGAAATGCCTAAGTGTGGATGCATTCTTAGCAAGCTTTTTGTATTTCTGTTATAGCTCGTTATACTCTTTCGTTTGCTTATCGAGCTCTCTATTTAGCTAATCGATTTTCGCTTGTTTCTTTTCAAGTATAGTGTCGTAACAATATTTCAATTCTCTCCTTAGCTAAAACAACTAATGTATTAACCAAGAAATCACTTGATAGCCTAAGACATTTATATAAAGATACCCATACCTGAGAAACTAGGATAAAAGGTGATGAAATTTTTCCCTTACTAGTGGGCTTCTGACTTCAAGAATGTAACGACCCAGAATTTGACCACTTTAAAATAAACTATTTAAAGTGATTTTAAATATGAATTAAGTAAGGTTATATGATTCAAAAAAAATTAGATAGGGTTTGGAAAGAGAAGTATACACAAAAATAGTAACATTTGCCTATATCGACAAAAGTGACAAAATGCTGATTTTAGAAAAGTAAGTTTCAATGGTTAAATAAATTATTCTAATTAATTTATGAGTGTTTATATTTTTAAATAAAATTATACAAATTTATTTTTAAATTTGGATAAATAAATGGTTTAACTAAAACGTCAAAATGTGACCGTAAAACATTTTGTCGAATATCAACGTTTTGTCGATTAAAAGTTGTCGCAACGTCGTCACACCTTTATTTTGTTATATAGGAACATATATTCAAATAGTGTAAGTATAAATTAATTCATTAATCAAGTTTACTTTTACTAAACATACTTAGAAAATCTTAGAATATAATTAACAAAAAGTAAGCATAAAAAGACAAAAAAGTACAAAAGTCAAAAAGTAAAACATCAAATCAAAGAAACATAATTATTACTTTTTTTACTTAATATCGAAGTGAAAATGACATAAAGTAATGATTTGAAATGTGATGTTAAGTGCTGAAAAAAATAAAATTACTTTATAAGTAAGTAAGGGTATTTTGGTCTTTTTACAAAATATTATTTTAATCCAAAACTTTTCTATAAATAAGACCACCATTCTTCCACTTTGTTTTACACATCTCTACATTATCCTTCTTCTTCCTTTCTCAAGCTTTCTAAAAGCTTCTCTAATGGCTTCTTCTTTTCCATTTTCTTACTAACTTTTTCAAAAGCATATTAAACAAAGTCAAAACTCCACCAAACTTTGCCAAAGACCTTAGAATACAATTAAAACATGGTTTAGCATCTAAGAAGTGGAGAAAGGATGGAGGAAGGGATGGAATAGGGTGAGGTCAAACTATCAAGAAGCAGGAGCAAGTTTGTGAAGCTCCGGAGCAAGAAAAAGAGAAGGAAGTGCCGCTGATTTCATTCCAAGGAGCTTGGAGCAAATTCAAGGTACCGTAGAAGCTCGGCAGAAGCTCTGCCGGATTTTCAGGAGTTTGGAAGAAGAGGTCGATAGCATAAAGCAAAAGAAATGGAGTAGAAGTTGATTAGAAGTAGTTAGTGAAGTGTTATTAGTAAGAATGTTGGTAGGAAGTTAATCGGTTTGGTTAAAGATGAGTACTCTTATTTACTAATAAATCCATAAATTATTTCAAGTATAATGATTTGAAAGTTTAAATACGTTGAATGATTAAACGTTTGATAACTTGGATGCAAAATTGGTTGATTATATGTTTGTGATATGGATGATAACTTGGTTTGATAAATGATAAGAGAATGATTAGTAATAAACCATAGTAAATTAAATGGGAATTAAATCCATATAAATGTTTGTATGGAAGTTATTTAGCCTCTTAATGATTTTAAATGAGTTAAAATAGTTTAAATATGGTTTAAAAAAATTTGAAGTGTTTCGGAAAAGTTCAGAAGCAATTCACGAAATTGGTCAAAACCGAGCTCGTCGCATAGCGGCAGTTCGTAAATTTCGACCCATAACTTCAAAGAAATGTAGAGAATGATTTATAAGTCGGATTTCTTCGAAATTAAAATTATTTGGTCCACAATGATAATAGTTTTCCAACGAAGAAAGAAAATGAAGATTTCATCAAGTAGATTTTGAAATACGTCCAAAACAATTTTCTAAAAACTTCGCGGTTTTTGCAGTTCGGAATTCAAAAAGAGATTTCTTTATAAATGATATTTTTAAATGAATAAAAATATGAAATAAATTTGATAAATCTATTAAAATGGTTCAAAAGAGATTTGGATTGGATAATATGAATTATCGAATGTTTAAAAGTTGATTTAATCAAATAAGCTTATATAGCACTTTCCGCAACACTTTTATGCTGCGAATTCTATAACCATTTATATATGAGTTTAAACGTAACAATTCTTTTATATATCCTTTGTGAATGATTTTAAAGGAATAAATAAGTGATGTAAAGATGATTTGGAAGTTTTAATAGGAGTTTGAATAAATGGTTAAGAGGAATTGTTTATAACACTTAAACAATAATTGAAGAATATTGAATATAATAACCAATTGAGTATGCAAAAACGACTAGTACATTTGTCCCACCTGTGAGATCTGAGAAGATAAAACAAGGTGTTTAACTAAGGTTAGGGATGGAGCAACTAGTGCCCTGAACTTACCTGGCCTATGTTTTCTTTTCTTAGGCAAGGGGTGGAACAGATCGAAAGGAAAGCCCAGATGCTCCAAAATAAATATCAAACCGGTTTAACCCAAGTTAAAAAAAGTGTTATAAATATTTGATAGAATGAAGCGTTGATTTATCATTTATTGTTGTGTTTATTTTGTTAATTGATTGTTTGGTTGTTTGGATTGCGCTCGACCGGTTTATGAGCACTGATTATTTACTGATTGTTGACTTTGCTCAACCAGTTTATGAGCAATTAATTATCCATATGTATGGGCTGGGTAGAAAATAATTGTAGGATAACACCATGTGATTTATTTCACGGTTTGACTATAAGGTGTTTAGCGGTAATATTTGGTTCACTTCAATTTAATGAATTGTTTTAAAAATTGGTTTTCAAATGGAAATATTATGAAATGTTTTCCCTTTAAAAGAAATAGAAATATTTGGTAATGAATATTTTGAAGTTATATTATGTAGAAGTGATTTATATAAGAATGGTTTTATAAAAATGTTTTATGAAACGGAAAGTATTTCGAGGACTAAACCCGATGATTTTAAGATGATTTTTGAACAGATTTGGGAAATGAAAATTATTATAGATTTGAATGTACTTGTGAATATTAGTGTGAAATGATTTATCGCTTCGGGATATAAAATGATTTGTTATGTTACCAATGATTCGGGTGACCCGTAACTAAAAAGTGGGCATGTGTTTTTGGTACAGTCAGTTCTTGGAATAGAGGGATGTACTTATTTATCGATTGCATGAACGCTGGGACCCGGTAGCAATGTTATTGGGAGAAACCTCCCGATCTGGTTGCATATGGTTTGATATGTTTTTATTACAGTATTTGGGATTTCCAAATAAACTTTTCAAAAGTGATTTGATTTAAGATCCCGAAGTAAAGTATAATTTGAATATAAAAGATATATATATATATATATATATATTTCAAAAGTTTTGAAGTAATAATTTGAGAATAAAGTCCAAAGATATAATTTTCGTAAAGGTAATTAGATTTGAAAATCTAAAATTGAAGATTAAGCATAAGTGGGTAGTTTTGGAAATTGCATATTGTCTGTTGCATCGTAGGCTCCATGAGTCATATTTGCCGTAGGAGAACTACGTTGGCTTGATCATGTATCTAATTGGGTACCCAATTAGATAGGGGTACGTAGGCAGTCACAAGTGGTAGTGATGCAGCCCCTAAAATAAAATAACTCTTTCATGTTTATCTTTTATTGGCTGTTGTTTTTCTTGTGTTATTGTATCTTTCCTGCTTACTATTTTATTCCGCATTTACATTGTTTATTGAGTTCGCAAGTAAGGATAGCGATGTCTCTCTCATCAGAATTGTGCAGTGGTAGATTTATAGTCATTGTATTTGGTATGTATTAAAGCACACTTTGTAGGATTAATAAATAAATTAATTACTCTGATAAGTTGTATAATTGAAATTGTATCATATACATTTAGTAATGTTGAATATTTATCAAATATGGTATATTAAGTTGGTATTTTTCATTAGTAGTTTTAGAAAGGATGGATTTTTCGACTATTTTAATTGGTCTGAAAATCCGGGTCGTCACACGTGGTATCGGAGCTTAGGTTAGGTGCCTAAGTAAAATTCATCTAGGGTTAGTATATCAACCTAGGAATTTTAAAAATGAAACTATCTTAATTCGATAAATAAAATGGATAGGATATGGCACCGTACCTCTGACCGGGGTTATGGGTGATATTACTATTTTTGGTGTGCTTAACTTTCGTTAATTGTTGTTTTTTCGTTATATTTTTTTCGTCCTTTTAATTTCGAGGACGAAATTCTTTTAAGTAGGGGAGAATGTAACGACCCAGAATTTGACCACTTTAAAATATACTATTTAAAGTTATTTTAAATATGAATTAAGTAAGGTTATATGATTCAAACAAAATTAGATAGGGTTTGGAAAGAGAAGTATACACAAAAATAGTAACATTTGCCTATATCGACAAAAGTGACAAAATGCTAATTTTAGAAAAGTAAGTTTCAATGGTTAAATAAATTATTTTAATTAATTTATGAGTTTTTATATTTTTAAAGAACATTATATAAATTTATTTTTAAATTTGGTTTACATAAATAAATGGATTAACTAAAATGTCAAAATGTGACCGTAAAACATTTTGTCGAAAATCAATGTTTTGTCGATTAAAAGTTGTCGCAACGTCGTCGAATCTTTATTTTATTATATAGGAACATATATTCAAATAGTGTAAGTATTAATTAATTCACTAATCAAGTTTACTTTTACTAAACATACTTATAAAATTCTAGAATATAATTAACAAAAAGTAAGCATAAAAAGACAAAAAAGTACAAAAGTCAAAAACCAAAACATCAAATCAAAGAAACATGATTATTAATTTTTTTACTTAATATCTAAGTGAAAATGACATAAAGTAATGATTTGGAATGTGATGTTAAGTGTTGAAAAAAAATAAGATTACTTTATAAGTAAGTAAGGGTATTTTGGTCTTTTTACAAAATATTATTTTAATCCAAAACTTTTCTATAAATAAGACCACCATTCTTCCACTTTGTTTTTGATGCAGCGCAACCTACAACCTTCAAAGGCATAAGTCGTACACGACTTAAGGAATCAGATATAAGTCGTCCACGACTTATAGAAGAGGCACAAGATAACAAAATAGCTGTGAGTGTTGAAGGTTTAAGACGGCTACGACTTAAGGGCAATGTCGTAAGTCGTCCACGAGCTAAAGATAACGATGGAAATATAAGTCGTAACCGACTTATAGAAACAGGCATGAGTCGTGACCGACTCAACTGGGGAGAAGGCCTAAGTCGTGACCGACTTAAGGAAACAGACATGAGTCGCATGAGTCGTCTACGACTTAACGAAGGCGAGGAGATAAGTCTTCAACGACTCAACAAGAAGGATACAGGAGGAGCAGCTCGAGTGAAGAATGCACAAGTGATAAGTCAGATACGACTTAAAACAGATGATAAGTCGGCACCGAGTTACGACTCAGTTAAGTCGTACCATCTTATGTCGCCAAAGCCTGAAGACTGTTGATCCTTATGCCGAGTTAATCTAAGCCGTTGATTCTTAAGTCGAATAAAACTGGTTGTCTTTAAGTCGCGAAAGCTGGATGCTGTTGAATCTTATGCCGAGTTAATCTGGACCGTTGATTCTTAAAACACTGCTATTGATGAATCGTGAGAAGATGTTAAGTCGGCAATGACTTAAGTGAATAATGTTCTGTTGTATTCTCCAGATTGTTAAATCATAGGTCGTCTTCTTTTATAAGTCATAGGTCGTTTGTAATACACCTGTATGTTGAGTCGCGTCTTTTATAAGTCGTATGTCGTCTGTTTTCATATTTCGTCTGTGTGTAAGTATTATGATTGTCTGTATTCCTTTGAGTCGTAAGTCGGAGAGACGTGCTAAGTCGGAACCGACCTAAGAGTTGATGAAATTCCTGTTGTAAAGTTGAACGCCTATAAATAGGCCGAGTCACTCATTTGTAAGGTTGTTGATTTTTGAATAAAATTCTCTTTTGATTGCTGTGTGCTTTCATCTAAATTGGTAGTTGAGTGTAATCTCCTATCTCATCTTTCGGTTAATCGAGTGCGCTCGATTCAACGATTGCAGAAGCCGATTCGCGGAATCAAGTGCGCTTGATCAACGCTTGAAGAATTGAAGATCTTTGAACCCGGTATCGTGCGCGATCAACGAGTTCGGGATAGCTAGAATTCGGTATCTTCGGATCAACGAATTTGGGCATTTCAGTATCTTTCAATCCATCGACTACTACTTTCACCGATTGAAGATTGTTTTGTTTAATCCGCTGCGTCAGTTTTGGTATCAGAGCCAGGTTTTAGCCAATCATAGCTAAATCGAGACTTGGAGCCTATTCATTTTGAAGTTGAAGTGAAGATTTGAGTTTGTTTATTACGGCCAAGAGCTAGTTGAAGTTGTTCGCATTTGTATTGAAGTTTGAAGATCGGATTTGTGATTTGGAAAAGTTGTGTTCATCGTGTTCATCGCGAAGTTGCAACAAAAGTGGAAGTTTCGATCCATTTCATCTTGGATCAAAGTTCGAATTGTGTTTGAATTTGAGGCGTTTGTGAAGATTTCAAGTATGCCGCCAAGAAGAGCTAATCGTCACCAAAACATAGAAGCTTTGTATCGAAGAGAAGAAGCTGATGAGATGGAGCAGAGAATTAATGAGAACTTTAGTGAGAAGCTTAATGAAGGGATTGGACGATTAGAGAAGATGATGTTAGAAATGAATCAAAATCGGAGAAGGGTTTCACCTGAATCTAACCATGGGGGAAGTAGAGTCTCACCACAATCCAATCGAGACAGAAGTGTTGATGATGATCAAAGGCGTGGGAGGAACGTGAATGATCGTGAACGGAGAAATGTAGATAGAAGGGAAGATGGTGGTAGGCGTGATGATAGTAGAGATGTGGGTGGACGAGATAGACAACGATATACATCTGATTTTGAAGAGGAGTATGATGGTGGTAGTGTTCGAGGACAAGGACGAGGACAAGGAAGAAATTACTCTGAGTATGATCACAAATGGGAGACGGGGATGAAGACTGAAATTCCTGAATTCAAAGGTGGTATGCAAGAAGAGGAGTTTCTAGATTGGGTATCTAATGTTGAGGAGATTTTTGACTTCAAAGAAGTTCCAGAACATCGTAGAGTGAAGTTGGTTGCTACGAGGCTGAGGGGTAGAGCTTTGGCGTGGTGGCAGCAAACCAATCTTACACGTGAACGGATGGGGAAGTCGAAGATTGAATCTTGGGAGAAGATGAAGAAATTGATGAAAGCAACATTTTTACCTTATAATTATCAATCGCTTATGTATCAGAGGTTGCAGAACTTGAGACAAGGAACGAAATCTGTGAATGACTATGCTGATGAATTTTATCAACTGATTGCAAGGAACGATATTATGGAGACAGAAGAACAGTTAACAGCCAGATTTGTTGGAGGATTGCGAATGCAGATTTAGGATATGGTTAATATGTTTGATCCCAGATCTGTAGCGGAAGCACACCAGAAAGCGTTGGCTTGGGAGAAACAGGGAAGACGAGGAGGAGGTGTGTTTACAAATTCCAACAATCTAGTGAAGGGAGTTAGTGGGAGTTCTAATGTTTCAAAAGCTATTGCGAAACCAGTTGTGAATGAGGTTGGGAAGACGAAAGTCAATAATGGTTTCAAGTGTTATAATTGCCAAGAAATGGGCCACAAAAGTAATGAATGTCCAAAGCCGAAGAAAAGAGCTATGATAGCGGAGGTTGAGGATGAGAATGAAGAAGCTGAATGTTCCAATTCACCACCTGATGAGAAGGAAGAAGAAGTATCGGGAGACGAAGGTTATAATCTAATGATGAAAAGGTCCTGTTTAACACCAAAGCAAGAGGAGGATTGTAGTTGGTTGAGGAGCAATTTTTTTCAGTCAACATGTACTATTCTGGGGAAAGTTTGCAAATTTGTTATTGATGCTGGAAGCTGTGATAATATAATTTCGTCAGAAGCTGTGAGGAAATTGGCATTGAAGACTGAGAAACATCCGAAACCGTACAAGCTAGCATGGTTGAGGAAAGACGGGGAGGTGAAGGTTGGACGAAGGGCTTGTGTGAAGTTTTCAATTGGAAAGAAATACAAGGATGAAATCTGGTGCGATGTGGTAGATATGGACGTTTGTCATTTGTTGTTGGGAAGACCGTGGCAGTATGATAGAGCAGTACAACATGATGGGCGTACCAACAGTTACAGTTTCATGTTTGAAGGCACAAAGATTACTCTAGTTCCAAAGAAGCGACAACAGGAGGAAAACAAGTTGGAGGAGATTGAAGAGCTCAAAACTTTATTAACCTTGAAGGAGTTTGTGAAGGAAGTAGAGGAGGAGCCTGAAGTATTTTTATTGATTGGGCGTGAGAGCAGTAAAGAGGTTGAAATTCCAGAAGAAGTTAAACCAGTTTTGAAAGAATTTGACGATGTATTTCCAGAGGAGTTACCAACGGAATTGCCACCATTGAGGGATATACAACATCAGATAGATCTTGTTCCAGGTGCTGTGTTACCACACAGACCACATTATCGAATGAATCCGAAGGAACATGAAGAGTTGCGGAGGCAGGTAGAGGAATTGCTTGAACAGGGGCATGTGCAGGAGAGTTTAAGTCCTTGTGCTGTACCAGCTTTATTGGTATCCAAAAAGGATGGAACGTGGAGGATGTGCACTGACAGTCGAGCATTGAATAAGATTACTGTGAGATATAGATTTCCAATGCCGAGGTTGGATGACTTGTTAGATCAAATAAGCGGAGCTGCTATATTTTCGAAGATTGATTTGAAGAGCGGATATCATCAAATTCGTATCAGACAAGGAGATGAGTGGAAGACTGCTTTTAAAACCAGGGAGGGTCTATACGAATGGTTGGTAATGCCATTTGGCTTATCAAATGTGCCAAGTACATTTATGCGGGTGATGAATCGGATTTTTAGACCTTTTATTGGGAAATTTGTGGTGGTGTATTTCGATGATATTCTGATATATAGTGGAAGTCCAGAGGAACATTTGAATCATCTGAGAGAAGTGCTGATGGTACTACGACAAGAGCAATTTTATGCTGCAACAAAGAAATGCGTGTTCATGACGCATAGTGTTTTATTTCTGGGGTATGTTGTATCAGGAGAAGTTATCCAGGTGGACCAGAATAAGGTGGAAGCAGTCAGAAATTGGCCACAGCCGAAGACAATAACCGAAGTGAGAAGTTTTCATGGGCTAGCTTCATTCTATCGAATATTTATTCCACACTTTAGTAGTGTGATGGCGCCTGTTACTGATTGTATGAACGGCAAACAGTTTTCATGGACGGAGGAAGCAAGAGTTGCTTTTGATCGAATCAAAGAACTCTTGACGTCTGCACCAATTCTAATATTACCAGATTTTCAGTTAGTATTTGAACTACATACGGATGCATCCAAGGTTGGGATTGGAGGAGTGTTGAGTCAGAGGGGACGTCCGATTGCATATTTCAGTGAGAAGTTATCAGGAACGAAGATGAGATATAGTACATATGATGTGGAATTTTATGCTGTTGTACAATCTATTAAACACTGGAGACACTATCTATTTCAGAAAGAGTTTGTTCTTTACACTGATCATGAGGCATTGAAGCATTTACAAGGGCAAGACAAGATTTCAGCGAGACATGCATCGTGGATTGCATATCTGCAACAGTTTACTTTTGTTGTTAAACACAAGTCAGGAGTGACGAATCGTGTGGCTGATGCTTTGAGTAGGAGGAGTCATTTGTTGAATACACTAAAGGTTGAAGTGACGGGGTTTGAAATGTTACCAGAATTATTTGACAATGATCCTTACTTTGCAAAGTTTGTTGATAAAGTCAAGGATGGGGAGACAGATGAGTTTATAATGATAGATGGTTTTCTGTTCAAAGGAAATCGATTGTGCATACCGGAGGGTAGTTTGAGAATGAAGATCGTAAAAGAGCTACATGAAGAAGGACACGTGGGTAGAGACCGTACATTTCAGTTGATTTCACAATCTTATTTTTGGCCATCAATGAGGAAAGAGGTAGAGAGGTTTGTGGAGCATTGTCATATTTGTCAGGTTTCGAAAGGAACTGCGACTAATGCTGGTTTATATATGCCGTTACCCGTGCCTGTAAAACCATGGGTGGATATCAGTATGGATTTTGTTTTGGGATTGCCTAGAACTCAGAGGGGAAATGATTCTATATTCGTTGTGGTGGACAGATTTTCGAAGATGGCACATTTTATTGCTTGTAAGAAGACAGCGGATGCTGTTCATGTTGCTCAGTTGTTTTTCAAGGAGATCTATCGACTTCATGGATTGCCAGAATCTATTGTGTCGGATAGAGATACTCGATTTCTTAGTCACTTTTGGTTGAGTTTGTGGAAAATGGTGGGAACGAAGCTAAAGTTTAGTAGTGCTTATCACCCGCAGACGGATGGATAGACCGAGGTTGTGAACAGATCATTGGGAAATTTGCTGAGGTGTCTTGTGCAAGATAATCTGAAGAGTTGGGATGTGAAGTTATGCCAGGCAGAGTTTGCTCATAATCATGCGGTAAATCGTAGCACAGGGTTCAGTCCATTTCAGATAGTATATTCAATCTTACCGAAGGGACCGTTGGATTTAACGGTAGTACCACATTCAAAGAAGACAATTAAGAAAGCTGCTGATTTTGTTGATGGATTGACGGAATGTCATAAATTCGTTCAGGAACGATTGGAGAAAGCAAACGAGAAGTATAAACGATCTGCAGATTTGAAACGAAGGAGTGTTGAATTTCATGAAGGTGATTTGGTTTATGCAGTATTAACAAAAGATCGTTTTCCAGTGGGCGCTTATAACAAGTTAAAAGCTAGAAAAATTGGTCCTATAGAGGTCGTGAAACGAATCAATGAAAATGCTTATAAATTGAAGCTGCCAGATGATGTGTACACGTCAGACGTATTCAACGTTAAGCATCTCATACCTTATCACGAGGATGAGCATATTGCGGAGGAGGAATGTGCAAATTCGAGGACGAATTTCTTTCAACCTGGGGATGATGATGCAGCGCAACCTACAACCTTCAAAGGCATAAGTCGTACACGACTTAAGGAATCAGATATAAGTCGTCCACGACTTATAGAAGAGGCACGAGATAACAAAATAGCTGTGAGTGTTGAAGGTTTAAGACGGCTACGACTTAAGGGCAATGTCGTAAGTCGTCCACGAGCTAAAGATAACGAGGGAAATATAAGTCATAACCGACTTATAGAAACAGGCATGAGTCGTGACCGACTCAACTGGGGAGAAGGCCCAAGTCATGACCGACTTAAGGAAACAGACATGAGTCGCATGAGTCGTCTACAACTTAACGAAGGCGAGGAGATAAGTCTTCAACGACTCAACAAGAAGGATACAGGAGGAGCAGCTCGAGTGAAGAATGCACAAGTGATAAGTCAGATACGACTTAAAACAGATGATAAGTCGTCACCGAGTTACGACTCAGTTAAGTCGTACCATCTTATGTCGCCAAAGCCTGAAGACTGTTGATCCTTATGTCGAGTTAATCTAAGCCGTTGATTCTTAAGTCGAATAAAACTGGTTGTCTTTAAGTCGCGAAAGCTGGATGCTATTGAATCTTATGCCGAGTTAATCTGGACCGTTGATTCTTAAAACACTGCTATTGATGAATCATGAGAAGATGTAAAGTCGGCAACGACTTAAGTGAATAATGTTCTGTTGTATTCTCCAGATTGTTAAATCATAGTTCGTCTTCTTTTATAATTCATAGGTCGTTTGTAATACACCTGTATGTTGAGTCGCGTCTTTTATAAGTCGTATGTCGTCTGTTTTCATATTTCGTCTGTGTGTAAGTATTATGATTGTCTGTATTCCTTTGAGTCGTAAGTCGGAGAGACGTGCTAAGTCGGAACCGACCTAAGAGTTGATGAAATTCCTGTTGTAAAGTTGAACGCCTATAAATAGGCCGAGTCTCTCATTTGTAAGGTTGTTGATTTTTGAATAAAATTCTCTTTTGGTTGCTGTGTGCTTTCATCTAAATTGGTAGTTGAGTGTAATCTCCTATCTCCTCTTTCGGTTAATCGAGTGCGCTCGATTCAACGATTGCAGAAGCCGATTCGCGGAATCAAGTGCGCTTGATCAACGCTTGAAGAATTGAAGATCTTTGAACCCGGTATCGTGCGCGATCAACGAGTTCGGGATAGCTAGAATTCGGTATCTTCGGATCAACGAATTTGGGCATTTCAGTATCTTTCAATCCATCGACTACTACTTTCACCGATTGAAGATTGTTTTGTTTAATCCGCTGCGTCAGTTTTACACATCTCTACATTTTTCTTCTTCTTCCTTTCTCAAGCTTTCTAAAAGCTTCTCTAATGGCTTCTTCTCTTCCATTTTCTTACTAACTTTTTCAAAACCATATCAAACAACGTCAAAACACCACCAAACTTTGCCAAAGACCTTAGAATACAACTAAAACATGGTTTAGCATATAAGAAGTGAAGAAATGATGGAGGAAGGGATGGAATAGGGTGAGGCCGAACTATCAAGAAGGAGGAGCAAGTTTGTGAAGCTCCGGAGCAAGAAAAAGAGAGGAAGTGCCGCCGATTTTATTCCAAGGAGCTTGGAGCAAATTCAAGGTGCAGCGGAAGCTCTGCCGGATTTTCGGGAGTTTGGAAGAAGAGGTCGATAGCATAAAGCAAAAGAAATGGAGTAGAAGTTGATTAGTTGAAGTAGTTAGTGAAGTGTTATTAGTAAGAATGTTGGTAGGAAGTTAATCGGTTTGGTTAAAGATGAGTACTCTTATTTACTAATAAATCCATAAATTATTTCAAGTATAATGATTGAAAGTTTAAATACGTTGAATGATTAAATGTTTGATAACTTGGATGCAAAATTGGTTGATTATATGTTTGTGATATGGATGATAACTTGGTTTGATAAATGATAAGAGAAATGATTAGTAATAAACCATAGTAAATTAAATGAGAATTAAATCCATATAAATGTGTGTATGGAAGTTATTTAGCCTCTTAATGATTTTAAATGAGTTAAAATAGTTTAAATATGGTTTAAAAAAATTTGAAGTGTTTCGGACAAGTTCCGAAGCAATTCACGAAATTGGTTAATACCGAGCTCGTCGCATAGCGGTAGTTCGTAAATTTCGACCCATAACTTCAAACAAATGTAGAGAATGATTTATAAGTCGGATTTCTTCGAAATTAAAATTCTTTGGTCCACAATGATAATAGTTTTCCAACGAAGAAATAAAATCAAGATTTCATCAAGTAGATTTTGAAATACGTCTAAGACAATTTTCTAAAAACATCGCGGTTTTGCAGTTCGGAATCCAAAAAGAGATTTATTTATAAATGATATTTTTAAATGAATGAAAATATGAAATAAATTTGATAAATCTATTAAAATAGTTTAAAAGAGATTTGGATTGGAAAATATGAATTACCGAATGTTTAAAGTTGATTTAATCAAATAAGCTTATATAGCACTTTCCGCAGCACTTTTATGCTGCGAATTCTATTACCATTTATATATGAGTTTAAACATAACAATTCTTTCGTATATCCTTTGCGAATGATTTTAAAGGAATAAATAAGTGATGTAAAGATGATTTGGAAGTTTTAATAGGAGTTTGAATAAATGGTTAAGAGGAATTGTTTATAACACTTAAACAATAATTGAAGAATATTGAATATAATAACCAATTGAGTATGCAGAAACGACTAGTATATTTGTCCCACCTGTGAGATCTGAGAAGATAAAATAAGGTGTTTAACTAAGGTTAGGGATGGAGCAACCAGTGCCCTGAACTTACCTGGCCTATGTTTTCTTTTCTTAGGAAAGGGGTGAACAGGTCGAAAGGAAAGCCCGGATGCTCCAAAATAAATATCAAACCATTTTAACCCAAATTAAAATAAAGTGTTATAAATATTTGATAGAATGAAGCGTTGATTTATCATTTATTGTTGTGTTTATTTTGTTAATTGGTTGTTTGGTTGTTTGGATTGCGCTCGACCAGTTTATGAGCACTGATTATTATTTATTGATTGTTGACTTTGCTCAACCAGTTTATGAGCAATTAATTATCCATATGTATGGGCTGGGTAAAAAATAATTGTAGGATAACACCTTGTGATTTATTTCACGATTTTGCTATAAGGTGTTTAGCGGTAATATTTGGTTCACTTCAATTTAATGAATTGTTTTGAAAATTGGTTTTCAAATGGAAATATTGTGAAATGTTTTCCCTTTAAAAGAAATATAAATGTTTGGTAATGAATATTTTGAAGTTATATCATATAAAAGTGATTTATATAAGAATGGTTTTATAAAAATGTTTTATGAAACGGAAAGTATTTCGAGGACTAAACCCGATGATTTTAAGATGATTTTTGAACAGATTTGGGAAATGAAAATTATTATAGATTTGAATGTACTTGTGAATATTAGTGTGAAATGATTTATCGCTTCGGGATATAAAATGATTTGTTATGTTATCAATGATTTGGGTAACCCATAACTAAAAAGTGGCCATGTGATTTTGGTACAGTCCACTCTTGGAATAGAGGGATGTACTTATTTATCGATTGTATGAAGGCTGGGACCCAGTTGCCTTGTTATTGGGAGAAACCTCCCGATCTGGTTGCATATGGTTTGATATGTTTTTATTACAGTATTTTGGATTTCCAAATAAACTTTTCAAAAGTGATTTGATTTAAGATCCCGAAGTAAAGTATAATTTGAATATGAAAGATATATATATTTCAAAAGTTTTGAAGTAAGAATTTTAGAATAAAGTCCAAAGAAATAATTTCCGTAAAGGTAATTAGATTTGAAAATATAAAATTGAAGATTAAGCATAAGTGGGTAGTTTTGGGAATTTCATATTGTTTGTTGCATCGTAGGCTCCATGAGTCCTATTTGCGGTAGGAGAACTATGTTGGCTTGATCCTGTACCTAATTGGGTACCCAATTAGATAGGGGTACGTAGGCAGTCACAAGTGGTAGTGATGCAACCCCTAAAATAAAATAACTCTTTCATGTTTATCTGTTATTGGCTGTTGTTTTTCTTCTGTTATTGTATCTTTCCTGCTTACTATTTTATTCCGCATTTACATTGTTTATTGAGTTCCCATGTAAGGATAGATATCTCTCTCTCATCAGAGTTGTGCAGTGGTCGATTTATAGTCATTGTATTTGGTATGTATTAAAGCACACTTTGTAGGATTAATAAATAAATTAATTACTCTGATAAGTTGTATAATTGAAATTTTATCCTATACATTTAGTAATGTTGAGTATTTATCGAATATGGTATATTAAGTTGTAGTTTTCATTAGTAGTTTTAGAACGGACGGATTTTTCGATGATTTTAACCGGTCCGAAAATCCGGGTCGTCACAAAGAAGCATTATCTTTCTTGGAAGGACCCTCCTTTGAGGAGTTAGTAGCATTAATGGCTACTGCATCTTAGGTAGCCATATCTGGATTTGCGCCACCAGACTCATCTTGGTTATCCGGTTGATCGGGTGGACCCATTTCATCACCTTCACCTTTATCACCATTTTCATCATTATGACCATCATTATCATCGTCTTCATCTTTATCATCATCATCATCTTCTTTATTGTCATCATCAGGATCATCATCATCATCATGTCCTTTTCCATCAGACCTTGGCACTTCATCAATGGGAGCGTCATCTTATGATAGCAATTCCGCATCATTAATTTCTTCCTCACCGGGAAATTCTTCTTTGAGAGCCTTTTTATCCTTTTTCATTCTTGGACTAAACTTCCTTTTGCACCTTTCATTCAAGGCTGGAAGAGACGAGAAATCTAAGTCTGGACATTTGCGAATATTATTAACGTAGGCAACATACGATGCTTCTTTATAGCACTTCTCGTTAATTTTAAGAAGAGCAACATCGAGGAACAAGGCGAACTCTCCTTAGAATCCTTGATGATAATATTCGAACAATCTAAAAGCTTAGATTTTCTTTCCAATTGATCTTCAATTAATTTGTTTCTCTCGGTCAGTTCAGAGATCGTCTTTGATAGCCTAGTGTTTTCAGCTTTCAAGTCTTGCACTTACCCCACCAACAATAATTGGGATTTCTTTTCCTCCTATAGAGAAGAAGTCAGTGTATTCTTTTCAGCAATAGCTTCGTCTCTTTTTGCAGCAATATCGAATATCCCCTTTTGAAGGAAAACAACTTTTTCCTTAAGCTCAACCACTTCGATAGAAGGCTCTTGAGAAGCATTCCTAAAAGGAACATATGTTTTTCAACTTGAAATTTTATAACTCGGTTAAGTTAAAAATAAAATTCAAGACATTGAAATTGGACGAGTAAATTAAGAAAATATATTGATATGAGCTGTTTAGAATAAGGAAAAGGTGGTCATCAGAGTAGACTTAAGGTTGTGGTAATCCAGGGGAAGAAACAGAAGGGCACTGAATGGCCAATAGAGCCAGTTCTTCAAAATTCATCGTTGAAGGTTGAGGTTGAGCCCTTGAGGGGATAGGATCGGCCGAAGAAAGGATCAAACGAAGTTCAACGCAAATGCGATTAGTAGATGCTGGAGAGAGAGGAAAAGAAACATTGAGAAAGGGATCAGAGGTCTGAACTTTTTGGGATGTCTCAAATTGAGTGTCTTTAAGCTTTGCTAGGACTTTATCTGAAGCAACCACTTTGGGACTTAAGTCAATATTTACTTGCTCTATCTCCTCCACGACGGTAGGGGTAAATTCACTCGTAAGTTTAGGTCTTTTTACCTAAGGAGGAGAAGGAGCATCACTAAGAACATCATCATTTGTTCCTTCTTTTTCAAATGTTTTGATAGCCTTGGCAATAGAATTCTTAAAGGAAACAAGTTTAGTTGGCCGAGGCATAGCTGGAGATGCATCTTTTCCTTTTCTCTTTTTGGACAGGGTAGTTTTGATTCTTGATTCTCCGAGAAGAGTAACAAGAGCAGTTGATCTTAAAGCAAAGAATGGAAGTTAGTAAACTGATAAAATCGATGAGTTCCTTTTTAATTGTATTAAAAAGGTACCATCAGTATTAGGCTGCACTAGGGAAATAACCACGAAAGCTCCAGAATTGCCCAACACTAACGAGCCAACTTCTTAAGAGTTTTGTTTAACCGTGTTTGGCTCTCCTAAGATCTTGTGGTGGTTGATGATAATAGAATGTTGAAGGAGCTTCAACGGAGTTAGGAGTGTAAGTCTATTTCTCTTATTTTAACCTAAAAATATTAGGATGGTCTTTTGGTCTTCAGAGCTTAGATTTTTATGAGTAGGATCTAGGAAAGGAAAACTATTAGTAAATAATAGTAAATGCATAACGATAGTCAAGGATAATAAGCTTACTAGTAGTAGAAAATTTTCCTTTAATCTTAGAGAAACGTTTGATGAAGAAAAATTGAGTTTCCCACACTCTTTCTTTATTAACGAATTCATAGAATAAGCTTTTCGGGTGAGGATGAACTCGATACAGTTGGTGGCCTGGTTGATCACCCACTTTAGTAGGATCGACTAAGTAGTAAAGAATACCGGGACTGAGAGATGGAAGCCGCAATTCTCGAGCAAAGATCTCCAGGCAAGTTTAATATGTGTAAGCATTAGGCAGAAGCTGGATCGGCGCAATGGCCAGGTGCTCCAGATATCCTGTAAGGAAGTCTAAAAAGGGGAAGTAGCATGTGTGCCAAATATGAATAGTAGTAAAATTGAAATATCCTTTTGGAGGATTGTAGATATTGTCCAAAGAACTAGCAGGGATGGCCTCAAAAACAGTAATCCCAAATTGATCGAGAATGGAGTCAACTTCAGCATGAGAAGTAATGTATGATAGGTTAGTAACATAACTTTATTTTTTTAACAATTAAAGGTGAAGGCTTGGGTTTTGCACCAGTTTTCTTGATAGAATTCTTAGTAGGTTGCTTGCTCCTTATTGACCTGCGAACGTGATATTATTCTTTATTTAAAAATTAATCATGGTAACATAGTTGGAACATGTAAAGTTAAGAATTTGGATATTTAAATAATCCTTTCACCCTTAAAAGAAAGTAAATAATATTTTTTAAATGAAAACTTAAAAAATCTCATAACCAAAACCCATGTCGATGGGGTAGCAACTCCGATCTCGATAGACAAAGATGACATGAGTCAAAAATACAGTAGCTAACTAAGCAGTTTTATAGTATGATGAAAACCGAAATATCTAAAGTGTCGAAGTCATATAAAGCCCTATCCATAGACTTGGAGGTAGTTGTGAAAAATAAAATAAAATAAGGGCATCATTTAAATATATATATATATATAAGAAAACGTCGAAGATAGATGAGTTTGACCCTAATTAGCATTGAGTACATTATCAGCATATTAAACTAGAGTAGGCATCATCGATGACAATAGACCTACAGCTCAGAATTACCTCTCTTCGACCTAATCGAAGAGGTTTGAAATGACTTTAACCCTCTTTGTTAATCAATGACTACTGCGATAAGGTTCTTCGCACCTTAATGAGACTAAAGTTCAATGTTGTCAATAACACAAGAAATTTGTTGTTATCGCGTTTAATTTACTCTTGAAGTAGTGAAATTTTTAGTAAACAAAAACAACGGTATGAGAAGAGATCGTCACGACTTCGAAGGACATAATTACGTTGATGAGAGTTAAAATCAATAGGAAAAGGGACAGAGTCGGGGTCATTTATTCAACTAACAAGCCTGCAATATTCTAAATAGACGCTGAATGAAATTAAAATCTAATTAAGTGACATGAAGACATTTCGCTAATGGGTTAGCATTTATTAAATAACACAACCTATTTTAAATCTGGCAACGATTAGGGAAACAACAACACTAAAATAAATCAAAGAGGAAACGAGTACAGGTCCGGTATGCACCCTAAACCCCCAATTCAGAATCATCGACTAACAAATTCAAAGGATCGACAGTCAAAATTGACAATAAAATTGAGATTAATTAAGCTAAACAGAATAATTTAGTGGCCGATTCAAGAATGATAAAACCCTAACCACAACTTTAACTCATAAAATTATGCTTATAAGTAAATAAAACAAGGACTCGAACCTTATCTTTGACGATTGAAAACAAAGAATTAGAATTTTGCAACTAATTTGAAGAATTTGATTTTTGCTTGAGTTCTTTCGATTGTAGGTGAAAAGAAGAATAAGGGAGAGTTTTAGCTATTTATAGAGGAAAAGAGGATGATTTGATACTTTTGATTTGTTTTAAACCTATGGCTAAATTATGAAGTGGAAGATTAATAGGCGGGAAGATATCTTCGATGCTCTTGACTTGAAAAGTCAAGGTTTTCTCTACATTAGGAGGGGCAAATGTTATCACTATAAATTTTACCAAAGTAGGTCGAAGAGCTATGACTTCGTAGACATGTGCACAACAGCTTGCTCGTAGTTCCAGTGGCCAATGTCATAGATGAAGAGAAAGGAAAGAATAATATCACATTTACAATCAGCGTTGAAGAAACAAAGTCGATGAGGTACTCACAAAGGGGTGAGATATCGCTCTTCGACAATGACAAATAAAGTACAAAATTACATACGGTTGAAGAGGCAGAGAAAATATACCTTTCCACGAATCAACAGGCACATTGAAGAGGTAATTCTATAGTGGCGAGGAGGGTGTTCCTATGGCAATACCCTAGGGTCGCTGAGCCACTTCACTCTTTATTAAGAGACCACCTTGCATGGTAGATATTAACAACACTTATGCAAATCGATGTTGACAAAGTACATTGTCGATATCCACAAAGTCACAGTGCCACACTTAATAGACTTTGCACGCATCTTCTCATTGGCTTCGAAGGTTAACATTAAAGGAATATAATGGACCATTTCGGCTGCGGCATTATAAGATATTCCTTAAACCTTGTTGACCATCACTCTTCGAAGAGACTAGTGCTAAATCCCATCGAAGTCGATATTGTCAAAGACACATTCACACGACGAAGACGCTCCTGCATATAGAAGATATCCCTGCATATCCCTACTTAATGATAACTCCGCCCCAGACTCATGTTAATGCCACCAAAGTCACGCATTTGGAGTCATGATGAGCGGAGTGATGGTCGCGCACCCCTATAAATATGACCCTTGAGGCGCCATTTTAGGGTTGAATTTTCTCTTCTCTCATTCCTTACATAATAAACCCTAAATAGATTTGGGGATTTTTAGAGCATATTGTAATTCAAGAACATGGTATACATAGGATCTTGGATATTAAACAAGGACATAGCATGGCACATGTGTAATTGATTCGAACCTGAGAATTTGACATATTTGTGACTTCACATATGTGAACTTTTGTTACTCCGTAGTTGGCATAGTATAATCGACTTTGACTCAAAGACTTCGAACTTGAATTGACTTCGCATATACAACTTCGAATTTATTTTAGGCTTGCATATATGACTTTGACCACATCAATAATGTCAAGTAACATGGAAAGAACCCACTTCGAATCAATGACTTCGACTGGCTTCTTCAAAGCTTCTAGTCAGTCAACCTAACTTCCTAATCACTTTGGGGTTAGTAAATGTTATTGCTAACATTGTTACTTCGCTATAAAATATCACATTCACGTACAAACCGCGAACGACAGAAATAAAATACGATCGCACACAACAACGAGACATGGTCACAAAACAACAAAAATATACTGGTTAACTTATTCTGTAAAATTTCAAAAATACCAATGTTTGCCGAGTATTTTCCAAATTAAAAATCATGGAAAAATCCTGTAAATTCATTTTAAAATACGTCATTAAAATAAATTCGTTTTATTAACAATTGATTTTCTTAATATTTATTAATATGAATCAAATTTGAATATTGAAATAAATTAAATACTCCCATTAGAAACGTTAAAAATTTTGGGTCGTTGCATTCTCCCCCCTTAAAAAAGTTCCATCCTCGAAATTCCCAAAGGAAGAAAATGTCTCCTAACTCTTGTCTTTTTAAAACCTCTCATGTTACGAAAAGTTTTGAAAACACCTCCTTTGCATGGCTAGGTCCAAAAAAACCACAACATCAATATGAGCCAATATTTGGGACCTTTCATATCTAGGGATAGCACAACAACAATATATACATATGATATACCTTATAGAGTGTGTATGTCATATAGAAAACGCTCATATTAAGCATAAACATGTACTAATTTGCAAGCAAGCTAACTCTACTCATAAAACCAAAAGCAACTAGCAAGCCTTTGCTTCCTCGTACTTATATCTCACTTAAATAACCCAATATAGAGTTAAACATGATAAATAAAACAATACAACAACACAATCATTATATCATGACCTAAGCATGCTAAATCATATATAAAAATCATCTCACATACACATGCCCTGAAAATCCATCTGTACGATGCATATGGACCATCCGTATGCAATATCAAATCCAATCACTTTCTCGAAACTTTTTCGAACTAGTATCGCTCACTCGACTTCTCTAGTGCAGACTCCGATTGGGTTCCTTGATTAGAAATCTTTGTTCCCCTTACGTAACCATGTACTATGATAGAAAACTATTGAATCATATCAAGAACCATATCAAGTTTTCTCCGTTAAGAATTAAGTGAAAAATTCTTGTTCGGATCAGTGTAAATCACCTAGAAATCATGTACTCGAATTCGGATCAAGAAAGGTTATGCGAATAAAATGATTATGTATAACTTTCATATTTATTTTTATTGGTTTATTAACTACACCAACTCTTCTTACTTCCCAAAATTATTTATGAAAACATTTCAAAAACATAACTTAAGTTTTAAACTTGTATAATACCCTACTATATCCTAAAAGTACATACAACTATCTAATTTAATCTTTTATCTTTTCTTTTTCCTTAAATTCAGATGTAGGCCCAAATAAATAACCTGGGTCTTAAACTGAGTCAACCTCTAAGACCTCTTTACCCACTGGATCTATTAAGTAGCTATAAAGAGTAGGATGCTGGTATCTACACTCAGTCCTAGAGTCTACTTTTCCTTAGACACCTTTAAGGTAAAGATTTTATTTGTCAACCCAATAACATCAAATACTTTACACAACTTAAATGTTAAAACAAAAGACACAGTTTAACAAAATAAAGTTTATCAAAACCTTTTTATTATATTTAATCCATTTAAAAACTTGTGTTAAATAATTTCTTCTCTAACCAAGAGTGATATAAACTCATATTAAAATTTCATCTATCAACATACTCTTTTAATCAAAATACCTTTTAATCTTGGATCAATTTTCTTTAATGAAACTTAAGAACTAAATACCCATTTTTATGTCAAAACCCTTTTTGAAACAATACCGTATAATTTAGCCCATAGAAAATATACATATAGACCGAATAACAAAAAAATGATACCAAGGAACTGGGTCCTACCAAATAGTGCCATATATCCCCTTACAAAGAAGGGTAATACTTAAGGAAAGTGTTTACCATCCGAACATATCTCCTGCCCATTTTTAGTCACTTTCGAGCCACTCAAATTAGTTAACATAAAATACTTCTTCTCTTCAAATCCCATTTTGAAATAATACCGTATTTCCAAATAAATAGTTTTAATAAAATATCTATTACTGCTTGCTTTGGATTTATTCGGATTCGAACTCGTTTTGATTATACAATGATAAAGAAAATATTTTACTAAGTGCACTATAACGTTCGCCTAAGCAAACATCCGCTTGTCACCTAGAAGATTATTCAAATTACCATAAAACTAATCGAAACTCATTCCCCGAATTATCCTAAGAAAATGTATCTTAAAATTCTCTTTGAATAGTTATACTTATAAATACTTTCAAGTAATACTATTATTACTTTTTCCAAAAATCATTTGAAATCTTTCTTAACGACATCGAGATTTAAATTCTCGAAAACCCTCTTTATTTGATAAAACACATCTTATAAACCAAATTTATAAAATTATCTAAACATAATAACTTCCTCTATTATAATAACCCTTTTAACAAAGTAAACTTTTTAAGCCTACATTATTAACGATCGCCTTATAGTCAAATCATGAAACTAAATTCACAAGGTGTTCGTATTTAATTTAATCAAACAATAAATGCTCATAAACTGGCCGAGCATAAATAATCAATCGATAAACAATAGTTAATGGTCCTAAATTGACAAGCATGACTAGTTAAAAAATAAGTGATAATAATTTAATATTATCATTGCCTAACAAACAAACACATCATAAACAACCATATAAATTCTTTGATAGTTCCACGAATCTCACTGCACTGACCATAGTAAACTCCTTCTCGTTGTACCGAAATGGAGGTCTGATTTAAACGACCAGGTACAACATCACATTTGACACCTGAAGAAGTAATTTCTTTTATATATAGAATATAATCCTATGTAAAATTATTTCCTTTACCAAATTTCAAAATAATACTATGTCGGTTTGCCTTGTCCAAGTGTTTAGAAATCCCTATTGATACAGTTGTACCTTCTGTATCGACCAGAATTCATAAACCACTCAATAGATCAATCAACATAATATAAAACATTTTTATAGCACTAAAAAATGCACTCTCATATATAATACACTCAATTCATTCTAGGGTGATACTAACCCGATCTCAATTGATTTTACCACACTAAGGCCAAGGTTCTCGCTTAGCCTTCAGCTCTGATACCAAATGTAATAACATGCCCTTTTGACCCTAAAAAATCAACACTAATACATCCACGGGTACTCACATGCCAAGCATCCGTGTGCTGGAAAGATAAATTGTTGAGGTAAAAGAAAAGAAAAGACTGAATAGAATCTCACCTTGTAACAAGTAATATATAATATAAAAATGATCTTTACAAAAGAAGACTATAATGTACATACATCAATCAAAGTAAACTACCATATCCTCAGCCTGGACAGTTACAACAACATATCCTTACAAATGCTGATAAATACAAAACAAGAAAAACAACAAAAAATAAAATACGTGAATACATCTTGGAGGCATCTAACTTGTCTTCTGAAGCTCTAAAGCATCCAACTAAATCAGGAAGTATACTCGGGCTGACACGAGTATTATTAGAAAATAACTCTCGAATCAGTCTAGTAAACCAGCTTGAGAAACTCAAATCATACGGATTTTTAATGCTATAAAACCCTTCAAAAAAAATGTATCTCATAAGACTATGTCGCACATAAATATGGATGAGTTTTTATCTTATGATAACCAGACCATTTTATTAGAAGATCCAGTGATATTATAATAATGTCTAGGGTTTAAAATAAATGAATAACATAGGTGAAATGCTTGCATCTCACATTCCTGCATATTTGGTCTACAACTAAGTCCGTAATGCACGTATTGGAAAATGGATTCCATCAATGACAAGGTAAGGGACTACCTTCCGTATAGTACACTTTTCGAGAAAATGAATCGAGGCTGCAAACACATTGCACCTCTACGAATCAGGACCGACCTACCCCTTCTTGGATAGTACCGAATATAACCATCCCTAGGCTGCTAACGTGATAAACCGTACCAGGCCCAAAGCATACATAAATCCATAAATACCGATCTAGATCAGGCGATAACCTTAGCCTAATAGGAGCGACACACATAGCCCTATGGAACAACTTCTGTTTTATTCATTACCAGGTGTGAGGCTTGAGACTACGTTTTACCTTTTTAGCAGTTCCCACTTAGAATGCAAACAGTGCCTTCCAAGCAACAATGCAATGCCAACATTCATTAGTACAAGTTGTTCTAGGACCGAACAAACAGAAGGCACTACTTTTATTATGCCCATTTTGGAATCACCCTAAGGATTAGTAGCAAGTACACTTGCACTTCAAAGAACTCCATCTTCAATTTCCATCATCTTCAAGATGTCTCCCATTCTAACGCTTATGCTGGTTCAAAGTGGTTTTCAGATAACTCATGCTTATCCAATCTCGGTCACTCCGTATTAACAATTGATAGTTTCAAAACTAGCCACGATTTGATAGTCGGTTATTTAACTATAAAATAAGCAAATAATCCAATCGGAGATTTAATTTCATATGGAAAACAAACATGATTAAGCACATAAGCAACCACTAAGCATCTTTAATTATTCCTTTAATCAATTAAAATCACTTTCTAAATACTTGTATCAAAATACATTTAAAAAGATATACATATGTATATTACTCATTCACTATTCATTTATACTCTTTCAATGCTTGAAAAAATATCCATATATTTACCTAACACTACAAGAAAATGTTATATTAATAGCAATTGAGGATTGCATGGGAGCTTGACTTGCTATGGTTAAGTAGTTAGTGGTTACATAGGGTAGAGGATGACTTGTCTCAACGCCATCGTTATTAACGTTAATGCTATTATTATTCACGTGAAAGAAATTTTGTGCGGTCCAATTGCATTTCCCTCCATCTTTTTTCTATGCTGCCCAAATCCAATTTTCCTTTTTCTCGTTCACTTCCATCTTCACACACGATTCTCCTCTTTGCTCTCTTCAATGACACGAATCCCTCTTTAATCTAAAAGCTCTGCAACCCTCTCTTCCTCAAGGCTCGATTCCAAGTGATTCCCACCGATTGAATAATAATGGCGTTAAGAGATAGCTGGCGAATAATGGCTTGAAGTTGAAGCGCGTCTTCACGATTCGTCAAGGCTCGATTCTGAATGATTTCAACTTCACGATTCGTCAACCAAGCTCGATTTTAACTTCGCGATTCGTTAACCAAGCTGAAGCGCGATTCTTCAAGGCAACTGAAGTAGATTTCAACTTCACGAACTTGAGTGTCGGTATATTTTTTTGAACCTAAGCATGATTATACAAAATTTTAAATCGGCTTTCTCCTGTTTTACATGAATTTGTTGTATTAAGCGGCACTGGTATCTCCTTAGTTTATATAAGTTTGTATTACATGAGTATGTGAACTGTTTTGAGTTTGTATTAAACTGAATTGATGACTTATAGAAAATTAAATAACATTTTAGAATTAAACTAAATATACACTTTAATTAATTTGAATTAAAGTGAGAGAATGTGTTCTGCATATTACATTTTAGGATATAGATTTGATTATGCAGTAACATTTTAGTTGGAGGAAGAATCACTAGAAGAAAGATCCATCCTATACATGTTGATGTAAATCAACTCTCATTAATATCACAGTGCAACTTTTTAATACTTGCTATACTTGCTATTCCAACAAGTATTATAGCAGCAAGTATATAAGCTATATTCCGAAAGGAGGTATCCTAAGATATTTTGGAAAAAAAATAAGAGTGTGCATTACTGGAAGGAACTTGTATATAAAATATAAAATTAAAAAGTGAATATAACATCCTCTTTTGATTCAGTTATATAACATCCTCTTTTAATTCAGTGTGTGTGTGTATAAACAACTTTACTAGGAAATATTTTTCCGTAAGTGAGTATAACTAAATCATATAAATTTCTGAACATTATCCGATTGATTTGAATTGTTGTTAGGCATACTAAAGTGAGTATAAGCTCTCTTTAAAATTATAGTGAAACTAATATATACATTATAAATTATAGTGAGTGTAATTCATCTTGTCTTCATTTTTAATATATCTTATTTCAATAATCTTAGTGCTCCATATACTATACTTGTTTGCAAGGATTTAATCTCTCATAGTAAATTTAGTTTCACCTTTCTCAGTCGATATATAGCTTCAATAATTTGATCATTACTGAGTATATCAATCTATTTTTGATTATACAACTTATATACACACATACATGACTTGAATTTTACTCAAGTTTAATTGTTTATTTAAATTTAATCCCTAAAAATAGAGAAAAAAATATAGGATTTAAATTGAATTTAAATCTAAAATCCAATGTGATGGATATTGACGATAAGTATATATGATATTTTGGAATTTGACTACTGTTTTGTTCTTGCATAGCTGAACTTGAACACTAACGAACCTAAGGCAAAGCTCTTGCTGTGTCATTTTGCAACTTCTTGTGTTATATTATTAGTAACAATGAAGGACATTTATGCATAAATTAGTTGAGTTGGTTTATTTCAAAATTCGACTGTTTACTTTGTAATCTGAATATTGAGGACCTTGAAATACGACCTTCATTGTGTTTACTTTGCATTTTTTTTGGAGTGTATTGGCAGCAACGTTGATGAACTTGAAACTGACCCCTACTATGTGTTTATTTTGAATTCAAAAATCTTGTTACATATCTTTAATTGATTCAGGTCCTTGACCCTGTATTACTGTATACATGTGATGCCTTATATGTTCATGTCAATTGCCTATGCACCTGTGTCTCTGCACCGTGGTTACATGTTGTTTCAGTTGCTGTGTGGTTTGTTTTGGGAATTCATTTGTTGGCTTGTTCACTTGTTTTGAACGATCTGTTGAGTTGCTTGGTCATAATACAATGTACGAAAACAAGACATGCTGCTAATCAAAATAGAACTAGATAAATATGGTTAGTTCATTTTAGTAGCTAGTAGAAGAAATAGAAAGCCTGAACTTAGTTATAACATGTTTCCGGTTTGTCTACTGTGGCATGTATTTATGTTTAAAAAGTAAATAGCAGCAAGTATTATAGTTTCATCCTCTATATCATGTGGTAAATCATCAATTAGAATGTTTAAGTTGTTGTCTTCATAAGTGTTATCTGTGTTTTGATTCCGCACGTCGTTTGATTTTTGTTGTGATGTTGTTTTTCCGGTTTCAGAATTTAAACGACGGTATCTACCATCAATTCTTAGCACTGCTGAAGCAGTTTCAGATTCAACTGCTAGTCCACTAACTTCAGTTTTAGGAATAGCTGAAGCAGCTAAGTAAGATCCCTTATTCTGAGCACTTTGTTTATGTTTTCCATTGTCTTGATTGAATTTGAATTATTACCATCCTTTTTCATAAAAGAACAAGTGTTACATGTGAAAAAAAACACGTAATAAAAGTTTTACAAAAATGAACAAGGCTTGCATTTCAGCTCACTTCGAGTATAATAAAGTCGAACCCCAAGAATTTGAATTATTACCATCCTTTTTCATAAAAGAACAAGTGTTACATGTGAAAAAAAAACATGTAATAAAAGTTTTACAAAAATATCTCGAAGTCCAGTAGTTGGATGTTCGGGCCGAATATCTCATCCCTATTAACGTTAATGGAATCTTAAGCTTTAGTTGCTCTTACGGTTATAAATTGAGATTTCCATGCTAAAGGAATTCCAGAAACTGAAGTTTCAGTTGAGTTTGTCTCGCTAAAAATGCAGTACATAATGTTGATTTTATTATAACACATCTTGTTCGTTATCTAATAGTAACTTTGTTCAGTATGTGGAAATTTTGATATGTGCAATAGACCTTTAACCTTTATTTATTTTGATAAAGATGGAAGTAGAATTCTGAACTGCGATAAAGAAGTGTATCTTTTCTATCTTATATAAAGCACACATGTTGTAACTGAAATTTTCTCATAATGGCAGTTACTCTTTTATTTGGGCTCGTATTATCCCCGCTACCTGCTGCTGAAACTTGCATTAATATATTTACATGTAACGGTTGGTAGTTATTGCATGTTAAAATAATGAAAGCTTTAAAATGAAGCTTGTTTGTGATGCTTCATTACATAAGCAATAAATTATAATTCATATCAGATATGACGGTACTTTTGGTTGTAGTTCACGATCCAGTAGTAAGGGAACATGTTCCGGTTACACTTGATAAGTGGAAGAATCTAAGTGACGAAATACAAGTTGCTTTGTGGGAATGCATTCAGGTATATCTTCATTTGTTTATATCTACTTATTTGTTATAGCATGCTGTTTTGTTTTGTTGCCAGAGAAAGAAATTCCTACTTATTGCTAAAGTTCACATTTTTCTGCTGTCCCGTTACTTTTATAGGATATAGAAGCAATATACTAAATATTGGTATAAGAAACATGATTTTAAACAAAAGCAGCAATGACATATGTATGGAATGGACACATAAATATGAAGGATAACTGTAACGACCCGATATTTTCAACCATTCGCATCCATTATAAGTGTATAGGTAGACACTCATGCCGGAGTTGAATTGCTCAAAATACCGCGTTGTAAATAAAATTTGGCAAATCTCAGAATATACAGTAAATAAATATAATCATAGATCACAGACACAGAGTAAAATAATGCAGCGGAAGTAAAAGAAATAGTAGTTCATGAAGCTACTATGTAAATATATCAGAGTTACATAAGATACAGCATAAGAAATAAAGTACAGCAGAAGTCTCAATATAATAACCAAGTACAGGCTGAATAGAACAACGGAACTGAAGTTGATAGAACAAGACTAGCAGATAATCTCCAGCGATTCAAATCTCCAGAAGGTGGAAATCCAAATCTGTGAATACTCAAGCTGACCCGAGCGTAAAGCAAAACACAAAACACTCGAGTCAGGACAATATATACTTATATAATGTAAACCAACTCAAGTGAACTATAATAAAGGTACAAGTAACTTAGAAGATGCTTGGGACCGCCCATCCTCTAAGGATCCGTTAAAATATCTACTATGTAGTAATATTCGCTATTATAATAATGTCTAATAAGTAAAGTATAATCATATAGAAAATAGCATTAAGGGGATGGAGAACCTTAACGCGGTCGGATCTTAAAATCATAATCGTAGTAAAGCTCGATATGGTAGGTGACACGGCACACAAGGCAATGCCAGGGTAGATATACCAATTACGCACACGGACTGATGGAGCGGATAGCAGCCACTACCGTCCACCTCGAACAACACTCCCAAATCGGAGGATGACCATCTAATCAATCACAAGTAAGAGTATAATATCGAAGAAATGTGTCCGAGAAGAGGTGCTACCTCACTGGTCCGAGATCGCTCCTGTTTTAGCCACCTTATGCCAACTCACGGGAGTTGGGTCCACGTAACATACCTTAAGAACGTCGCCACCATCCTACTTCATTCTGGAATCTCCACCGCGTACACGGTTGTCAAAGTGGTTTTCGGTATCGACAGAGAGTATGTCCATATCTGATCCCGGTCTCTTTGCCAACCAATCGTTATTATAACCCGTGGTTATAACTTTAAAATCAATACTTTACTTCAAAATAAAATATCATTTCAAACCATATCTTTATCAAAATAAAGATTAAATCAATTCCAAACCATTTCCATATATTTAAATTTTCATATCATTTCAAAATTTCATTTCAAATCATTTTAATATAATAAAATATCATATCCTTACAAAACTTCATTTCAAATCATTTTAATAAAATAAAATATCCTATCAGTTCAAATCCAAATATTCAACTTTAAATACCTTTTAAATTCAAAGATATCGTTCATTTACTATCATTTCAAATCACCTTTAAATAGTTTATATTCCAATCAAAATAATTCATTTAAACCTTTTAAAAGTGTAATTATTATATTTTCAAATCAAGTATTCAATTTCCAAAGTTTCAAACCATTCTGAGTTCGTTTACTAAGTCAAAAACCCTAATTATTAAAATTTCAGCATTTCACAGCATTTAAAAACAACTGCTATAAGTTATATTTGAAAACATTTTTAATTCAGCAAAGACAACACTTAAAACTGCTGTTAAGACTTAGTTTTAGTTGAATTATAGTTCAAAACAGAAAAGACAGCATTTCAGAAGTGCTGCGGTAGTTCAGATTTCAAAACAAGGGTTAAATTTGATTTCAACTTAGACTGTAGACCATTATAGCATTTCCAGAGAATGCTATAATAGGCCTGAGTTCAATATTAGCCTATAAGTTCAACTACAGCAACTACAGCATTCCAGAAATGCTGTAATAGCTCCTTTTTACACAATTTTAGTTCAAAACAGAATCTATAGCATTTCTGAATGCTATTAAAAGTTAATTTCAAGTGTTAGTGTATTTCCAGCAATTAAATAACTTTAATTTAAAACACATAAACATTTTTAAAATCATATTTTAACATTTAAAATGTTCATTTACATATCATTTAACATATATCTTTTCACAATAAATTTCTTATAATTAAATCCAATTTTCAACAATTTACTTAATAAATTTTAGTGTAAAAGTGTCCAATTCTTCACATTTCAACAAATAAACTTAACACTTCAAATTTAAATTACCATTTCACAATTTAACTAAATTTCCAATTTTATTTAATTAACTTAAACATTTAATTAAAACCAAATTTCAAATTTCCTAGTCAAGTTATATTTTAAAAGATCACTTTTAAACATTCATTTATTTAACCACTTAAACTCATAGAAAAATCAATAATACTTTAATAAATCGCTTAAATTCAAATTTAATCAAATTATCATGTTTACCATTTTCCAAATATAATTAAATTTCATTTTATTTATATAACTTAAATATCATTTTTAACCAAAATTCCAAATTTCCAACTTAAGTTATATTTCAAAAATCCAATTAAACCATTCATTAATTACATTTTTAACACATAGAAAAATCATAATTTCTTTAATTCAAAATATTTCAAAATCTGTTTAAATCAAATTTCATAAATTTATATTTTTAAAATACTTAAAAATATTCAAAACACTTTATAAAATAACCACGGGCCTGTATATAGTTTTCTAGCCTAGGTCAAGTGATACGGATATGTATCATTTCAATCCGCAGTTTAAAAAGAAAAAATCCGGGTTCTATCATTTCAAACCCGCAATCCCAAGTTAAAATAAATTAAATAAAACCATTCAGGCCTATCATTTCAGCCCATAACGATTTTTCCCTATTCTAAAGTCCGTTCGGGTATGTATCATTTCAACCCATAGTGATTCTAGTCTACAGGGAACTTGCAGTGTGATAAACAGGTATAAATGAACAGAATACATTATATAACAGTAACGGATGATATAACAGGTGTATAAACATCATATGATCATAGCATAGTCAAGTATAACATGATAATATATTTCTACAGATTCACAGGGTGTCAATTTACTAGTTATATAGGTACATATTGTCTGGTCAGAATAACTCACCTGTTTGTGCTGGAGATATCAAAACCAATGACACAATGAAAACAAAAGCACGATGACAAGACTACGGACTTGAGTGGAGAGCGAATCCATGCTACAACTCTTGTGCACAACCCAAAACAAACAATCAAAACAACAAAATTCAATACGACTTTAAAATGAAATAACTTTGAAATGAAAAGAGATTTGAATGTCAAATCTTTTGCCTTGTTTTCTACAATGCTTTGCATGGCCTAGGGGTTTATTTAGGTCAGGTTTGACATGACTTTGGCTCAGGTTTGATCATAGGAATGCATGGCATAAAGGCTAGAACATGTGGAGGAAGTTACAACACAAGAATATCAAGAGACTAGGCAACATAGTGGAGTTTGGTTCAACTTTTGGCTCGGTCTATGGGTCAAATGGCTCGGCCATCATCTGGTACAGGTCTGGACAGAGGTTTGGGTGATGAGTAGCAGCAGCCAAAGGTCATGTAGCAAGTGGTGGTGGTGGCTAAGGGGGTGGCCAAAGCAAGATATGGAGGGTAGGTGATGATATGTGTGGTCTAGGCAATGTTTTGTGGAGTTTTGTGGTGATGGCTTCAAGTGGAAGGTCATGGCCTGTCTTGGTCAGAGGGAAGGGAGTGTTTGCTGTAGTATATGGAGGAGGTGATGATGGGGATGAAGGTGGTAGAGGCTAGGCCAAGCAAACATGCGAAGAGATCAAGGCAAAATTGCATAGAAAAGTAAGAAAAAGGTAGAAAGAAAAGAGGGAGATTACCAATTTTTTTTTGCAAGATGGAGGCCATGATTTTTTTTAGGGTTTTGGAGCTATGAAAATTCGTGAATAAGATGAGGGAGTCGGCTGAAAATGAATGAGGAAAAGAATGGAAAAAATAAAATAAAAGATGTATTGATTGAAAAGAAACGGTAGAATTCAAAAGGGCTAAGCACACAAAAGGTATCAAACTCTTCATATATCTTTAATTCCTTTTTTATAACTTTATATTTCTGGAAAAAAAAATAATCCCAGATAAAATTTAGAAATTTTATCAAAATATAATAATTTGTATAAATATTTATCAATTATATAAAGTTAAATTAAGAAAATAGCTAAAATAGTAAACTAGTGTAGAAAATTTGGAATTGAATAGAATAAATTTTTAGAAAATTCATATGAGCTTGTAATATATTTTTAAACATAAATAATAACATGAAATAAAAATATATTCACAAAATAAACATTTAAAATTTAATTTACATATAATTTCTAATGAAGAAAATAGCAGAAAATAGGAAAACAGCCTTTAAAAATAGGAAATCATCATAGTAAATTTTGGAAAAATTCTATTATCATTTGTAAAATATTTAGAGATGGAAATATACATAAATAAACATATTGACACATATTAAAATAAAATATAAGAAAGAAATATGATTTATAAAATTTAAAATAGGCAAAATTGCACAATAAAACAAATTATACTAAAAATTGAAATGTACATAACTTTTACATTTTAACTCCGTTTTCAACGAAACGAAAAGTAGTGTTCAAGTTATTACATCTATTTTTATAATAAAAGATAAAATTTATAATTTCAAACTTTTAAATTTTTAAGTTTAAAAGTCAAAGTTTGACTATTTTACCCAAAATTCACATTTTCTGGAAATATTAAATTTAGTCATATTTGGAATTCTAATCCACATCAAATCAAAGTTTATATTTAAAATAACAAAATTTATTCTTTTTCATAAATAAAGCTTTTGAATTTGAAAAAATCAATTTAAAAATAATTGTAAAATACAGGGTTGTTACACTCTCCCCCACTCAAAACTTTTCGTCCCCGAAAAGGAACGAGGTACGGGAAAGCACCTAAAAAGATAGAATGAATAGAATTAAGACAAGATGATAAGAATATTGGAATTACACCTGATAACTATTGTTATAGGCAAGTTTAACAAGATGGAGGTGATCAAATCAAGAACACAAACACGAAAAAAGATTCTCTAGAGTCTGAATCACCCTTTTCACTTGAGCGATGGTCCATGGATGGAAAACAGTGTTCAGATTCCAAAATGAGTAACAAAGATTTCAAAGATTATAAAAAGATTTCTAAACAGACTGGTATAAGCAATAGCCTTCCCATTCTGTAACAAGATAAGAGAAATAAGGACAACCAAAAGATAGTTTGAAAAAAACAAAATAAGATAATAAATTTGAAACAATAATGCTTTGAAATTATAACAATTTAGGGATGTTTATCATTTGGAAATCATAATACTAAAAATCATAACACTTTGGAAATGTTATCCTTAAAAAACATAATACTTAGAAAATCATAACACCTTTTAAAAATAATCTTCATTTAAACCATTTTAATTCAAGGTCAAATAATATTCATTTTAAAGTTGTAGCATTTCTAAGTTCATTCAATTATAAAATTTCCAAAACATTGTATTTTCAAACGGCAGCACTTATAAAATGCTACAGTAGATATATTAGTATTTCAAATCAGTTTTATTCTAGAAATATTCATTTGGATATCTTTTAACTTAAGACTTATTAAAACATACTTTTATGAATGGAATATCCCATTTCATAAATAAATATTCCTTTAATAAGTTACACTTAAAATTCCATTTGAAAACCAAATTATCAATCATCAAGGTTTAGTGATGTTAAAATACATTTTAACTATTTAAATCATAATTATTCATTTTTCAAGACATATCTATTTCATAAATAAAATATTTATATAGCAAATATAATAATCAAATTTCTTTACACATTTATTCATTTAGACATTAATTAAACTATGAATTCAAGTTAAATAAACTTTATTACAAAATGTCCAATTCAAATGTATTTTATTTTATCTATTCAAAGATACATAATTTATTATACAACATATTCATTTCAGGAAATAACCTTTATTAAATTCCTAGGTTAGACTTAAGGTTCCATATTAAATCAAATTTGATTATTAAGTTATTTAAATAAATCTCTTTAAATTCCTTTTTCACTATTTGCCTCTGTTAATCTTTTATAACTAAAATTTAAGTGTATAACATGTATTATAACCACTCAAATTTTATTTATAAAAATCCCTTTTATATTGTATATTATCCAATTCCATATTCAACTTTTGTTTAATTTAGGTAGGTTATATTGGAATTCAATTGTGTGTTATACAAGTAAAACTTTCCAATTCAATTATCTCAAGTTTGAATCATTTATTAAAAAATTTTAATTTTCTTCTTATAACTGAAATTATTCTTTAAAATAAAATTTTAGAATTAAACTTCCGATTCCTTTCAAACCATTTAGCGATAAGTAATTATACATACATAATATGTCAAATCAAATTAAATCATATATCTATATATATTATAAATCAAATCATATTTAGAAATTCAAATAAATTAAATCTTTCAAAACAAAGCTGTAGTAAAACTACAGAACGGTCTCTTCAGTTCAAAACTCGAAAATGAATGTCGATGATGCTGCAGTCATCACCGAAATTATTTTCCAGCGACAAAGAGAAGAGCACTAAATTTTTAAACTTTAAAATCCTTTAGAGACAAATTTTTATTCAAAATACTTTAAATAATATCCTTTTAAAAATTTTAAACACAAGGTTTGAAACCATCGAAAATTAAATTCTTTAAATTTATTGTTTTAAATTCATTTCAGTTCCCAAATAAATTTATAAACAACTATTTATAAATTCATTTATAGAACAATAAATGATAAATCAAGTATTATCATTTCAAATAATCAATTTAAATCAAATTATTAAGTTCCATAATATTTACTTATATCAAAATTTATTTCATTAACCAAATTTAAAATAATATTGTGTCAGTTTGTTCTGTCAAAGTGTTTTAGAAATCCTATCGATAGCGTTGATCAGACGAATCGATCGGAAGCCCAAATCAACATCAACAACTCAAACAACACAATATATAAAACAAAACATACATTTACAAGTACAATTCAAAATGTTTTGGAGATATTTTGGAAACAAAACAAGATGATTGATTATCAAAATATGAAGATGGATAAGCTTAGATAAATCGCGGCCAACCTTAACCGGGTCAACCGTGGCTTAATGAATAAGATCAAATGTGGATTTTCTGGGGTAAATCTACATCCGATCTCAAGAGATAGAGTTTGGAATAACAAAAGATATTAGCATCTAAACCAAGGCTAGATATAAATCTCCGGTGAATCGATGCCAATTTGTAAAGGAGTTTCCCCCTTTACCAGAAAATTAGAATATTGGCGAGACAGCCAATTCACTATAAAGATCATTCGAAGTGGAGTTATGTGACACTCCAAAATCAAAAGAAGATGAATAGTGAGGGACAAGAATGAATTTTGGAACCGCAGGGAACGTTCCAAAAATTCAAAGGAAATTCGAATCAAGAGGAAAAGATTCAAACTCGAACGAAAGTGATTCTGTAAATAAATCTACTCCATATGTTGAGTTTTGCCTCAAAGCCAAAGCTATGATACCAACTGTAACGACCCGATATTTTCAACCATTCGCATCCATTATAAGTGTATAGGTAGACACTCATGCCGGAGTTGAATTGCTCAAAATACCGCGTTGTAAATAAAATTTGGAAAATCTCAGAATATACAGTAAATAAATATAATCACAGATCACAGACACAGAGTAAAATAATGCAGCGGAAGTAAAAGAAATAGTAGTTCATGAAGCTACTATGTAAATATATCAGAGTTACGTAAGATACAGCATAAGAAATAAAGTACAGCAGAAGTCTCAATACAATAACCAAGTACAGGCTGAATAGAACAATGGAACCGAAGTTGATAGAACACGACTAGCAGATAATCTCCAGCGATTCAAATCTCCAGAAGGTGGAAATCCAAATCTGTGAATACTCAAGCTGACCCGAGCGTAAATGTAACGACCCAGAATTTTTGATAATTAAAATTCGAATATTTAATTTATTTTAAATATTAATAAATGGAATTTAGAAGTCGAATGATTTATTTTTCGGATATTGGATTTAATTTGGTCAATTAAATCGATAATTTAATGATTGAAATTCCAGAAATAATTGAAATATGGGTTTAATGTGCTGGAAATGATTTATAAAGTTATATTAAATCATACTGGAGCTATAGAAAGGTTATAGAACTTTTAAAATTGAATTTGGAGTTAATCTGTGAAAATGGAATATTTTAATATTTAATTATCGACTGTAAAAATAGCCAATTTTCGAACAGTCTCAGAATTGAACGAGACTAGTTCCATTGGATCCGTAATAGTTAGTTATTATCGGATTTCAATTTTCGTATCCATCGGAGTTGTCGTTTGACCGTGGCAGCTCGAAACGCATCGATATCGTTTTAATTTTAAATCGTCGAGTTAAAATAGTCATTTTTCAAACGGTCTCGGATTTCGACGAAACCAGTTTCATCGGATCCGTAATGTGATATTATTGTAAGATTTCAAATTTCGTAATTTTTGGATTTACCATTTGTCCGGTACAAATTAAAACGCCTCGAAATCGATTTAAATCGGTTTAATTTAAATTGATCGTTTTTCTCCGTATCTCGCACAGATGTCCGAATTAGCTCCCGAAACACGTTCCATTGCGTTCGGAACGCGGGGTAAACCTTAGGAACGTCAGCCGGCACGCTCGATTTGGAGTTCGGAAATTTATCGGTGAATAGTAATTTGGCAACTTTTCTATATAAGGACCATTATCTTCTATTTTTCAAACAAGATGAAACCCCTAACCCTAAATCTCTTCAGCCGCCACCTCCAAATTCTAAGGCCAGAAACGTTCGATTCTTTCTTCCCTTTTTTCTTCAAATCCGTCAATTTATTCGAGAAACTTTCTACATGAAAGTTGTAGAGGGCATTGCAATCTTGATATCCAACGGCTATGATGGAGAACGGAGTTGTGGTTTGTCGGCAAATTGAGCTGGAAGGGGCCGGGTTCGTGCTCGATTTATGGGTGGAGGAGGAGACCGGAATTCGTGGCATTTGGACCGTAGGTGGAGCTAGGCGAGGCGGTTCGTGTGGTGGTAGTTTGATGGGGTGAAGATCGTCGGAGAGGGGTGGCGTGTTAGGGTTAAACGGCGGCGATGGGTTCCGTTGTTTACTGGAATGAACGCGTGAAGAAGAACGCGTGCAAGGGCCAGATTTCATCTCCTGGGAACGAACGGCAAAGATGGAATTAGGTTATAAAAATTTAAAATAAATTGTAAATGGAATTATATTTAAAATCGTATAATGTTTAAAACTCTGTAACTCTTTCATGCGAGATCGGAATTCGACGAAACTTCTTGCGTTGCGTTCGTTTTGTCGAGCTCTTCGCTATGGAACTGAATTGGAGCCATTTGGAGCTAGTTTGAATTTCGGGTAAAATTAAACGCTCGTTTAATTTTATTCGAAATAAACGCTGGAATCAGAATTTAAATCACGGTGAGATCTTCTCACTCAAATTGAATGTGGAATTTTTACAGTTATTGATTTGATGATTGCTATTCGATGTGATATTAGATATAGTAGGATATATATCTATATATATATATAGCAATATATACATATTGGCATATGTATATATTGGATTGATTGATTTCCCGCCTCGTATAGCGGATGAGACCCTATTGCGCCGTTAGTAAGCGGATTTTTATAAAACCCATATACCGCGATAATTCCGTACTGGAGCGGAATTGGTATTGTGCTAACGTCTTTGGATGCAGGGAAACAGGTTGGAGGGATCCAACTGGATTCCTCACCAGTAGTTATTTATTTACAGGATTGATGTATATTCTGTTATCATATGTTGATATATGATGTTGTTGTTGTGATTGACCAATTGGTGTTGTTGCATCATCGGATTCAGTTTTGAAATGTAAAAATAACGACTTTTACTTTAAAAGGATTTTTAAAGTGATTTTTGAAAATATACGTTTTATGGAATTTTTGAATCGATTTATAAACGTAAAATTTTAAAGTTATAAAAGTCATAATTTCTAGTGAAATATAACCGAAGTGTCGTTTTTGAAATAAAAGTCGATTTATTTATAAAATGGTTTAAGTTGGGATTTTTGAATAACTATAAACGATTTGTATAGAAAGATTTATAAAAATTGATATTTTTGTAAATCAAAATATTGGACTTATAAAACGAATTTTTATAAGTGTTAGAAAGAAGTATAAATGGATTTCATATGTGAATGAAATTAATAGATTTATAACGTGAAGTTATAAAGTAAATAGATATTGTAGAATAAAAGATTTATAAGAAATTTACTTATAAATTTGACTTTTGCACTTAGATGGGATATAAATAGAAATTGCAAAATGAAATGATTTTATAAGTTGAAATCGTTATAAAGTACAAATGTGATTTATAAACGTTGTTTTATAAATCCGAAATCACTTATTCTTATAAGTGAATTTTTGAAGTTAATAAAATGAGATTTATAAACCGGAGTTGTTATAGAAAATAGAAAATGGAATTTATAAACGTTGTTTTATAAATTCAGAAACCAATCGATGGGATTTGATAAATTAAATATAGAAGATTATTAAAGGAGATATATTCGCGATTTTGGATAGCGAATTATTATTGAAATAAAACGTGTAGAAAATAGTGAAATGTAATTTGTGAAGTATATTCACGATTTTGGACAGTGAATATATTATTAAGTAAAATGGATATGGTTTTGGAAAAATGATATATGAAATGAAGTAATTGTTTTAAAGGATGTTTTAAAACGTGTGAAATATCGAAATCATAGATTTCAACATTTATTGTTGAAATAGACGTTTTCGAGAAATAAGGAAATGGTGGACTATAACACTGTTGTTATAGTAAATGATTTCCGAAAGGAAATGTTTTTAATGTAGTATTGGGATCTATATATCTATCTAAATTTCGAATCCCTATACTAGTGATTTTGAGTCGTCGTAACGATGTTTTACGCAACATTCGTTTGACTCAAATAAATGTTGTTATAGTAAATGGTTTCCTTAAAGAATGAATATATACTTAAAATTTGATTTAAGTATATCGAATATTTTCAAATGTTGAAAATAAATAGATTTGTGAATTACTTATTTTTAAATAAGTATGGAAATGCTTTTCCAATATGAAATGAACCGTTTTGAGATTTTATCTACAAAGATAAAATGAAAGGTGGAAATTGATTTGAAATTGTTTTCAAACGGTTAAGTGTGGAAATTTTATATCTAGTAAAGATATTTTTGGAAGATGAAATAATTTGGAAAATTATTTGGAATCTGATGATGTTGCGCATCTTTATTGATAGTTAAATAACCGACTTCAATAATTACCTTGAGTAGGTATTTGTTGTGAATTGGATGAATTTGAATGCCACACTTATTTTTGAAAAATCGCTCACTATTCGGGTTAGCCGGGAAAGGACCATGGGGTCGTATAACCCATTCCGAATATGTGATACGTCGTTATGAATCGCATTCGAAGACCGGTGTTGAAGACCGGATATTTTTGAAAACGGAAGGATTACCGTCGAGTTACTCTACATCGGCTGATCTCCGATTTAGAGGTTTTATCACCCTTAGTGACGGGAAGTCCTGACGTAATTGAAATTATCCGGATTTGCAAGGGCTTCGTGAGAAGTGCCTTCGGTTCTGTTCGATCCCGGAACAGACTTGTATGGATTGTGTGTTTGACGTTACAATTTGAGATATAAAGCTGATTTCTTTCAAATACATTTCTGTTGGTGGCGGAGAATTTATTCTCTTAGCTTAACACCCTTCTCTGAGACGTACGAGCTCAGAGGTTATGTAGTTGAAATTTATCAGCGATATATCCCAATTTGGTAACGTGGCATACTGAGTGTTGCTGTGAAATGATCAGTGTTTGATCATTTGTGATATGATCATTTGTTTGATCTTATATCGTTGTGATCATAGGTTGATCATTTTGTTTGACCCGAAGCAGGGCTTTTTGTAGAAAGCGTAGCTTTGTGGACGAGACTTCGTCGAGCCTCACACCCCGGAAATGGTCGAAACAGGAAGAATGCGGCAAGGTTCTAGGGAGTAGCGCCCCTTAGTGTATGTCATTCCTTCTGGATAAAGGTGGTATCATGGTATGGAGCCCAGATACTTAACCTCTGTGGTTACTGCATTATTATTATCTATGTGGTTTGTTGCGAATCGGGGATCCTCGGGAAGATCGGTGACGATCGGGGGATGGCATACGCGTGTCAGTAGTTACCTATTTTTGCAGAGGTAACCCGGCCTTGTGTTGGCAGAGATCCGGTTAGGTTCTCGGGTCGTCTATTCCAGGGACGTACCCATCGTGGATAGGAAGTTCCTTAGCCTGACCATTTGTTGGAAATCCAAAGAAACAATACGCGACGTGTACGGTTTTAGTTGTATTACCTGCTATGGAATGTGGCGGTAACCTGCTATTGAACATAGTAGCTATAGTAGGCATACGATACTGGTCGTATGTTGGCTAAGATTAATATTATACTTTCGAAATGTTTTCTACACTATGCACTAATAATAATATCAAAAATGATTTGATTTTACGTAGTAAGCATCTTTGACTATCATAAGAAGAAATCTCCTCCAATTCTGCGTTTGCATTGTGTGTGTGGTGGAAGGTCTTATGGTAGTTTCATTTTCCAAAAGCATTGCGAAATTTAATTTAAAATTATCCTGTTGTTTATTTTAAAGAATAACTGTTTTACGATCTCACACCAGTCACCATGACTGACTCGGAGTTTATTGTTTCCCTTCTAAACTCTGGGTGCCCACCAATTTCCACACGGGCAGCCTAGAGTTATATTATCAGGATATTCTGGATATTCTGGAGCTTTGGAAGAAAGCTGGATGGCGAGACGTAGTATTTGTATCTGATAGTATTTATTCCGCTGTGTATTCTGTATGAGGACAAGTTCATATAACTGTCCATTGTTGTTTATTGACTCTGATGATATGATGTGATGTAATGTAATAACAGATGTAATTCTTTTGTTTTTTAATGATATTCATTTATCTATTATATATTGTTCCGCTGCGATATGTGAGATTCTGATATTGTTCTCTGTTTCTGCTCTTGTTCTGTTGTTGTTCTTCTTTCTTTTTCTTCTATCTTCTTCTTCTACCTTTTTCTTCTTTCTTAAAACCATAACTTTTCGGGTTTCCGGCATTCGATGGCTCAGCAGTCGATAAAGTGAGTATCGATGTTGAATTTTCGAAAGTTGAAAATTTCCGGGATGTTACATTTGGTATCAGAGCATATGGTTAAGCGACAACCCTGCTCTGTTGGGTGTTACTCATTAGAGATAGAGTCAGTAGTACTCTAGAATGAGTTGAGTGTAATAATAGATATGTGCGCGTATTTGTTAGTGAATATAAAAAAATTGTTTTATATTGTGATGATTGGTTTGTTGAGTGGTATATGGATTCTGGTTGGTATTGTCCGTACAACTCTATCGATAGGGATCTCTAAACACTTGTATAGAACAATTCGGCACAATATTGTTTTAAATAGGGTAAATGAGATAATTTTGCCCAAAACTATTTTTGTATAGAAAATAAATGTTTTTCTATAAAGTACTATAGTAGATGGTTGCATGGATGTTAGGAAGTAATAATGGTAAATTATTATCATTGAAATTGAATAAGAAATTGGAATTATAACTCCAAAGTTAAGAAATAAATTCACATACAAATGAAATGTGAGGATGTAAATTATAAAAGTGATTTGTAATTTAAAACAGGATTCCAGAGAAGTATTTGGAAATGTTTGAAAAGAATTTGAAAATTTTGGAGATTTGGAAAGTTTAAATCATTTTTGGTTTGAAAATGGATTTCAAAGGTTTTGAAAAGTATTTTGAAGAGATGAAAAGCTCTAAACTCTTTTAGGTCGCTGGAAAATAACTTCGATGATGACCGCGGCATCATCGGTGTTCATTTTTGGGTTTCCAAAAGGGGAATTGCTGCCAAATTAGTTTTAAATGGAAGTTATTTGAAAATTTGGGTCTTGTTTTAGAAATTCAAAGGATAATTTGAATTATTTTCAAAAATGGTTTTGAAAAGGTTGGTAAGACTCTGGAATGCTATATATATAAAGATATTTATGAAATATTACTAAGTTGATAACTTATACCAATTGAATTTTGGTAGAATAAATTTAACTTAAAAGAATGAAGTTAAATCAAAACAAGTATAAGCGAATCAATTAAATGAAAATGAAATTGAAAGTTGAAATTCATTTCGAATTCGTAAGCAAATGAATTGAATTGAATAATTGTAAATGAAAGATGAATTAAAATTCGTATGGAATATTTACATTGAACTTAAGAAATGAAGTGTGAAATTCTTAAGTAAAATTTGATGATTGAACAAAAGAATAAAACTGGAATTAAAACTGAATATTGAAAATGTAGTTGAATTGTGTGAAATTAAATGAAGTTTTGAGATTAGTTTGAAGTGAACTAAAGTTAATTGATAAAAATTCAATATTCAGAGGTTGAACTGAATCCAAATTAGATTGGAATTGTGAATTAAATTCAAATGAAATTTGAAATGAAAAATTGAACGAAAATGAATATGAAACTTCAATAGGGAAGTAAAGATGATATAAGAGGTATCGAAATTTTGTAATAGACTTTGCAAATTGGGTTGAATGTTATATCTAGATATTATGGCTAGTAGGATGTACAGGTGTATAAAGGGATTGGAAAATTTATTTCAAAGATGAATTTGAATTTGCTCGAAAAAGGTATGTATTTAAATTTGAATATGAGATTTGATGACTTATTTCTCTAGCCGCTTGGCTTTTTCCTTTTCTTTTTGAAATCTGAGAGTCCGTAGGGACGTTTTGTAGTCGTACCGTATTAGCCGCGCAAAGGAGACGCTGGCGAAATTTTTCGAAAATTCGAGTGTTAGAAAATTTTTGAGAAAATTTGAATTTTTAAATCTGAATTTGAATTGAGAAGTAAAACAAGATTGTTTTTTTAGCTTATAATTAGAGTTGGAAAAGTTAGTAGAATTAATAACGAATCTTTAGTAAAAAGATTTGTTTTGATGAATTGATAAAACTATTAGATATTGAAAAATAGTAGACGAGTTAAGGACCACTTTTCCTAACTTGTAATTTCGAGGACGAAATTCATTTAAGGGGGGAAGTCTGTAACGACCCAGAATTTTTGATAATTAAAATTCGAATATTTAATTTATTTTAAATATTAATAAATGGAATTTAGAAGTCGAATGATTTATTTTTCGGATATTGGATTTAATTTGGTCAATTAAATCGATAATTTAATGATTGAAATTCCAGAAATAATTGAAATATGGGTTTAATGTGCTGGAAATGATTTATAAAGTTATATTAAATCATACTGGAGCTATAGAAAGGTTATAGAACTTTTAAAATTGAATTTGGAGTTAATCTGTGAAAATGGAATATTTTAATATTTAATTATCGACTGTAAAAATAGCCAATTTTCGAACAGTCTCAGAATTGAACGAGACCAGTTCCATTGGATCCGTAATAGTTAGTTATTATCGGATTTCAATTTTCGTATCCATCGGAGTTGTCGTTTGACCGTGGCAGCTCGAAACGCATCGATATCGTTTTAATTTTAAATCGTCGAGTTAAAATAGTCATTTTTCAAACGGTCTCGGATTTCGACGAAACCAGTTTCATCGGATCCGTAATGTGATATTATTGTAAGATTTCAAATTTCGTAATTTTTGGATTTACCATTTGTCCGGTACAAATTAAAACGCCTCGAAATCGATTTAAATCGGTTTAATTTAAATTGATCGTTTTTCTCCGTATCTCGCACAGATGTCCGAATTAGCTCCCGAAACACGTTCCATTGCGTTCGGAACGCGGGGTAAACCTTAGGAACGTCAGCCGGCACGCTCGATTTGGAGTTCGGAAATTTATCGGTGAATAGTAATTTGGCAAATTTTCTATATAAGGACCATTATCTTCTATTTTGCAAACAAGATGAAACCCCTAACCCTAAATCTCTTCAGCCTCCACCTCCAAATTCTAAGGCCAGAAACGTTCGATTCTTTCTTCCCTTTTTTCTTCAAATCCGTCAATTTATTCGAGAAACTTTCTACATGAAAGTTGTAGAGGGCATTGCAATCTTGATATCCAACGGCTATGATGGAGAACGGAGTTGTGGTTTGTCGGCAAATTGAGCTGGAAGGGGCCGGGTTCGTGCTCGATTTATGGGTGGAGGAGGAGACCGGAATTCGTGGCATTTGGACCGTAGGTGGAGCTAGGCGAGGCGGTTCGTGTGGTGGTAGTTTGATGGGGTGAAGATCGTCGGAGAGGGGTGGCGTGTTAGGGTTAAACGGCGGCGATGGGTTCCGTTGTTTACTGGAACGAACGCGTGAAGAAGAACGCGTGCAAGGGCCAGATTTCATCTCCTGGGAACGAACGGCAAAGATGGAATTAGGTTATAAAAATTTAAAATAAATTGTAAATGGAATTATATTTAAAATCGTATAATGTTTAAAACTCTGTAACTCTTTCATGCGAGATCGGAATTCGACGAAACTTCTTGCGTTGCGTTCGTTTTGTCGAGCTCTTCGCTATGGAACTGAATTGGAGCCATTTGGAGCTAGTTTGAATTTCGGGTAAAATTAAACGCTCGTTTAATTTTATTCGAAATAAACGCTGGAATCAGAATTTAAATCACGGTGAGATCTTCTCACTCAAATTGAATGTGGAATTTTTACAGTTATTAATTTGATGATTGCTATTCGATGTGATATTAGATATAGTAGGATATATATCTATATATATAGCAATATATACATATTGCATATGTATATATTGGATTGATTGATTTCCCGCCTCGTATAGCGGGTGAGACCCTATTGCGCCGTTAGTAAGCGGATTTTTATAAAACCCATATACCGCGATAATTCCGTACTGGAGCGGAATTGGTATTGTGCTAACGTCTTTGGATGCAGGGAAACAGGTTGGAGGGATCCAACTGGATTCCTCACCAGTAGTTATTTATTTACAGGATTGATGTATATTCTGTTATCATATGTTGATATATGATGTTGTTGTTGTGATTGACCAATTGGTGTTGTTGCATCATCGGATTCAGTTTTGAAATGTAAAAATAACGACTTTTACTTTAAAAGGATTTTTAAAGTGATTTTTGAAAATATACGTTTTATGGAATTTTTGAATCGATTTATAAACGTAAAATTTTAAAGTTATAAAAGTCATAATTTCTAGTGAAATATAACCGAAGTGTCGTTTTTGAAATAAAAGTCGATTTATTTATAAAATGGTTTAAGTTGGGATTTTTGAATAACTATAAACGATTTGTATAGAAAGATTTATAAAAATTGATATTTTTGTAAATCAAAATATTGGACTTATAAAACGAATTTTTATAAGTGTTAGAAAGAAGTATAAATGGATTTCATAAGTGAATGAAATTAATAGATTTATAACGTGAAGTTATAAAGTAAATAGATATTGCAGAATAAAAGATTTATAAGAAATTTACTTATAAATTTGACTTTTGCACTTAGATGGGATATAAATAGAAATTGCAAAATGAAATGATTTTATAAGTTGAAATCGTTATAAAGTACAAATGTGATTTATAAACGTTGTTTTATAAATCCGAAATCACTTATTCTTATAAGTGAATTTTTGAAGTTAATAAAATGAGATTTATAAACCGGAGTTGTTATAGAAAATAGAAAATGGAATTTATAAACGTTGTTTTATAAATTCGGAAACCAATCGATGGGATTTGATAAATTAAATATAGAAGATTATTAAAGGATATATATTCGCGATTTTGGATAGCGAATTATTATTGAAATAAAACGTGTAGAAAATAGTGAAATGTAATTTGTGAAGTATATTCACGATTTTGGACAGTGAATATATTATTAAGTAAAATGGATATGGTTTTGGAAAAATGATATATGAAATAAAGTAATTGTTTTAAAGGATGTTTTAAAACGTGTGAAATATCGAAATCATAGATTTCAACATTTATTGTTGAAATAGACGTTTTCGAGAAATAAGGAAATGGTGGACTATAACACTGTTGTTATAGTAAATGATTTCCGAAAGGAAATGTTTTTAATGTAGTATTGGGATCTATATATCTATCTAAATTTCGAATCCCTATACTAGTGATTTTGAGTCGTCATAACGATGTTTTACGCAACATTCGTTTGACTCAAATAAATGTTGTTATAGTAAATGGTTTCCTTAAAGAATGAATATATACTTAAAATTTGATTTAAGTATATCGAATATTTTCAAATGTTGAAAATAAATAGATTTGTGAATTACTTATTTTTAAATAAGTATGGAAATGCTTTTCCAATATGAAATGAACCGTTTTGAGATTTTATCTTCAAAGATAAAATGAAAGGTGGAAATTGATTTGAAATTGTTTTCAAACGGTTAAGTGTGGAAATTTTATATCTAGTAAAGATATTTTTGGAAGATGAAATAATTTGGAAAATTATTTGGAATCTGATGATGTTGCGCATCTTTATTGATAGTTAAATAACCGACTTCAATAATTACCTTGAGTAGGTATTTGTTGTGAATTGGATGAATTTGAATGCCACACTTATTTTGAAAAATCGCTCACTATTCGGGTTAGCCGGGAAAGGACCATGGGGTCGTATAACCCATTCCGAATATGTGATACGTCGTTATGAATCGCATTCGAAGACCGGTGTTGAAGACCGGATATTTTTGAAAACGGAAGGATTACCGTCGAGTTACTCTACATCGGCTGATCTCCGATTTAGAGGTTTTATCACCCTTAGTGACGGGAAGTCCTGACGTAATTGAAATTATCCAGATTTGCAAGGGCTTCGTGAGAAGTGCCTTCGGTTCTGTTCGATCCCGGAACAGACTTGTATGGATTGTGTGTCTGACGTTACAATTTGAGATATAAAGCTGATTTCTTTCAAATACATTTCTGTTGGTGGCGGAGAATTTATTCTCTTAGCTTAACACCCTTCTCTGAGACGTACGAGCTCAGAGGTTATGTAGTTGAAATTTATCAGCGATATATCCCAATTTGGTAACGTGGCATACTGAGTGTTGCTGTGAAATGATCAGTGTTTGATCATTTGTGATATGATCATTTGTTTGATCTTATATCGTTGTGATCATAGGTTGATCATTTTGTTTGACCCGAAGCAGGGCTTTTTGTAGAAAGCGTAGCTTTGTGGACGAGACTTCGTCGAGCCTCACACCCCGGAAATGGTCGAAACAGGAAGAATGCGGCAAGGTTCTAGGGAGTAGCGCCCCTTAGTGTATGTCATTCCTTCTGGATAAAGGTGGTATCATGGTATGGAGCCCAGATACTTAACCTCTGTGTTTACTGCATTATTATTATCTATGTGGTTTGTTGCGAATCGGGGATCCTCGGGAAGATCGGTGACGATCGGGGGATGGCATACGCGTGTCAGTAGTTACCTATTTTTGCAGAGGTAACTCGGCCTTGTGTTGGCAGAGATCCGGTTAGGTTCTCGGGTCGTCTATTCCAGGGACGTACCCATCGTGGATAGGAAGTTCCTTAGCCTGACCATTTGTTGGAAATCCAAAGAAACAATACGCGACGTGTACGGTTTTAGTTGTATTACCTGCTATGGAATGTGGCGGTAACCTGCTATTGAACATAGTAGCTATAGTAGACATACGATACTGGTCGTATGTTGGCTAAGATTAATATTATACTTTCGAAATGTTTTCTACACTATGCACTAATAATAATATCAAAAATGATTTGATTTTACGTAGTAAGCATCTTTGACTATCATAAGAAGAAATCTCCTCCAATTCTGCGTTTGCATTGTGTGTGTGGTGGGAGGTCTTATGGTAGTTTCATTTTCCAAAAGCATTGCGAAATTTACTTTAAAATTATCCTGTTGTTTATTTTAAAGAATAACTGTTTTATGATCTCACACCAGTCACCATGACTGACTCGGAGTTTATTGTTTCCCTTCTAAACTCTGGGTGCCCACCAATTTCCACATGGGCAGCCTAGAGTTATATTATCAGGATATTCTGGATATTCTGGAGCTTTGGAAGCAAGCTGGATGGCGAGACGTAGTATTTGTATCTGATAGTATTTATTCCGCTGTGTATTCTGTATGAGGACAAGTTCATATAACTGTCCATTGTTGTTTATTGACTCTGATGATATGATGTGATGTAATGTAATAACAGATGTAATTCTTTTGTTTTTTAATGATATTCATTTATCTATTATATATTGTTCCGCTGCGATATGTGAGATTCTGATATTGTTCTCTGTTTCTGCTCTTGTTCTGTTGTTGTTCTTCTTTCTTTTTCTTCTATCTTCTTCTTCTACCTTTTTCTTCTTTCTTAAAACCATAACTTTTCGGGTTTCCGGCATTCGATGGCTCAGCAGTCGATAAAGTGAGTATCGATGTTGAATTTTCGAAAGTCGAAAATTTCCGGGATGTTACAAAACATAAAACACTCGAGTCAGGACAATATATACTTATATAATGTAAACCAACTCAAGTGAACTGTAATAAAGGTACAAGTAACTTAGAAGATGCTTGGGACCGCCCATCCTCTAAGGATCCGTTAAAATATCTACTATGTAGTAATATTCGCTATTATAATAATGTCTAATAAGTAAAGTATAATCATATAGAAAATAGCATTAAGGGGATGGAGAACCTTAACGCGGTCGGATCTTAAAATCATAATCGTAGTAAAGCTCGATATGGTAGGTGACACGACACACAAGGCAATGCCAGGGTAGATATACCAATTACGCACACGGACTGATGGAGCGGATAGCAGCCACTACCGTCCACCTCGAACAACACTCCCAAATCGGAGGATGGCCATCTAATCAATCACAAGTAAGAGTATAATATCGAAGAAATGTGTCCGAGAAGAGGTGCTACCTCACTGGTCCGAGATCGCTCTTGTTTTAGCCACCTTATGCCAACTCACGGGAGTTGGGTCCACGTAACATACCTTAAGAACGTCGCCACCATCCTACTTCATTCTGGAATCTCCACCACGTACATGGTTGTCAAAGTGGTTTTCGGTATCGACAGAGAGTATGTCCATATCCGATCCCGGTCTCTTTGCCAACCAATCGTTATTATAACCCGTGGTTATAACTTTAAAATCAATACTTTACTTCAAAATAAAATATCATTTCAAACCATATCTTTATCAAAATAAAGATTAAATCAATTCCAAACCATTTCCATATATTTAAATTTTCATATCATTTCAAAACTTCATTTCAAATCATTTTAATATAATAAAATATCATATCCTTACAAAACTTCATTTCAAATCATTTTAATAAAATAAAATATCCTATCAGTTCAAATCCAAATATTCAACTTTAAATACCTTTTAAATTCAAAGATATCATTCATTTACTATCATTTCAAATCACCTTTAAATAGTTTATATTCCAATCAAAATAATTCATTTAAACCTTTTAAAAGTGTAATTATTATATTTTCAAATCAAGTATTCAATTTCCACAGTTTCAAACCATTCTGAGTTCGTTTACTAAGTCAAAAACCCTAATTATTAAAATTTCAGCATTTCACAGCATTTAAAAACAACTGCTATAAGTTATATTTGAAAACATTTTTAATTCAACAAAGACAGCACTTAAAACTGCTGTTAAGACTCAGTTTTAGTTGAATTATAGTTCAAAACAGAAAAGACAGCATTTCAGAAGTGCTGCGGTAGTTCAGATTTCAAAACAAGGGTTAAATTTGATTTCAACATAGACTGTAGACCATTATAGCATTTCCAGAGAATGCTATAATAGGCCTGAGTTCAATATTAGCCTATAAGTTCAACTACAGCAACTACAGCATTCCAGAAATGGTGTAATAGCTCCTTTTTACACAATTTTAGTTCAAAACAGAATCTATTACATTTCTGAATGCTATTAAAAGTTAATTTCAGGTGTTAGTGTATTTCCAGTAGTTAAATAACTTTAATTTAAAACACATAAACATTTTAAAAATCATATTTTAACATTTAAAATGTTCATTTACATATCATTTAACATATATCTTTTCACAATAAATTTCTTATAATCAAATCCAATTTTCAACAATTTACTTAATAAATTTTAGTGTAAAAGTGTCCAATTCTTCACATTTCAACAAATAAACTTAACACTTCAAATTTAAATTACCATTTCACAATTTAACTAAATTTCCAATTTTATTTAATTAACTTAAACCTTTAATTAAAACCAAATTTCACATTTCCTAGTCAAGTTATATTTTAAAAGATCACTTTTAAACATTCATTTATTTAACCACTTAAACTCATAGAAAAATCAATAATACTTTAATAAATCGCTTAAATTCAAATTTAATCAAATTATCATGTTTACCATTTTCCAAATATAATTAAATTTCATTTTATTTATATAACTTAAATATCATTTTTAACCAAAATTCCAAATTTCCAACTTAAGTTATATTTCAAAAATCCAGTTAAACCATTCATTAATTACATTTTTAACACATAGAAAAATCATAATTTCTTTAATTCAAAATATTTCAAAATCTGTTTAAATCAAATTTCATAAATTTATATTTTTAAAATACTTAAAAATATTCAAAACACTTTATAAAATAACCACGGGCCTGTATATAGTTTTCTAGCCTAGGTCAAGTGATACGGATATGTATCATTTCAATCCGCAGTTTAAAAAGAAAAAATCCGGGTTCTATCATTTCAAACCCGCAATCCCAAGTTAAAATAAATTAAATAAAACCATTCAGGCCTATCATTTCAGCCCATAACGATTTTTCCCTATTCTAAAGTCCGTTCGGGTATGTATCATTTCAACCCATAGTGATTCTAGTCTACAGGGAACTTGCAGTGTGATAAACAGGTATAAATGAACAGAATACATTATATAACAGTAACGGATGATATAATAGGTGTATAAACATCATATGATCATAGCATAGTCAAGTATAACATGATAATATATTTCTACAGATTCACAGGGTGTCAATTTACTAGTTATATAGGTACATATTGTCTGGTCAGAATAACTCACCTGTTTGTGCTGGAGATATCAAAACCAATGACACAATGGAAACAAAAGCACGATGACAAGACTACGGACTTGAGTGGAGAGCGAATCCAAGCTACAACTCTTATGCACAACCCAAAACAAACAATCAAAACAACAAAATTCAATACGACTTTAAAATGAAATAACTTTGAAATGAAAAGAGATTTGAATGTCAAATCTTTTGCCTTGTTTTCTACAATGCTTTGCATGGCCTAGGGGTTTATTTAGGTCAGGTTTGACATGACTTTGGCTCAGGTTTGATCATAGGAATGCATGGCATAAAGGCTAGAACATGTGGAGGAAGTTACAACACAAGAATATCAAGAGACTAGGCAACATAGTGGAGTTTGGTTCAACTTTTGGCTCGGTCTATGGGTCAAATGGCTCGGCCATCTGTGACGCCCCACCTCTATACGCATGCTGGCCAAGAACACTACGGTGTAGTGCTGTCAACTAGCACGGAGAATGAGGCTATTGAGGAGCGACCATCCATGTAATTGCTTTGTGCGAGCGCCGATATGTCAGATAATAAAAGATGCATTTCATTTTTAGAGGAAATCCGACATACCGATTCTCACTCAAAGCTACTACACAGTGGCTATAATAGTTTAGGACAATAGATATAAAAATAACACAGATAACATAAATGCGGAATACAGATGGAACGAAAAGTCTCATATATATAATAACTGATATCAGTTACAATACATTTGACACAATACAAATGATACAACTACAACTGTCGACTCAAGAAGTTATATATACAAGTACATTATCGACTAATATACATGAATACATTATCATCTTAAAACAGACACACTGACTACTACAACAAGACGAAGACCACTTCAAATGATATAAAAAGTCTTCATAGCTCTAGCAGCAACCCAAAGCTAAAAATCTACAACCTGTAAATACTCGGTCTGACCCGAGTATTAAATTCAAAAGAAAATAATACATGGGTCAGTCTAATTCAAACTCAGTTATTAATGCACGGAAGCAATAATAATCAAATATCAAATGGACGACAGTCACAGAAATCTCGTATACCCAACTTCTCGATAAGAGAACCGGATAACGGCAGATATAACACTAAACAGTATTAATCCACAAAACAGAAATCCAAAGCAGTTTAAACAATTGAAATGTCAATTTAAAAACATCAATGCTAATTGGCTGCAGTACACGCTAACGAGTACTGCCTCGCCAATACAGCCTACGAATTACGCAACAGGTCGATAAATCAAGAACAAAAGAAATATCGATTAAAATCTGTCAATTCAGTGTGGCTGCAGTGCACGCACGCGTGCACCACCTCGCCACAACAGAATATAAAGTCACCACAAGGGACAAGGGTAAAACTGCTACGAAAATGCAGCAGGTCAGCAAGTGCTCAGGGATGAACAGATGCAAGTGAAAATGACACATGGATATGCAGTGTATACCCAAGTACAACTAAAATAGAAATAGGTCGAGCATATATAGATATGCAGTGACAAAGTGAACCAAGTCACAAAGTCACAGCAAGATCAAGTGACAGTGGCAATCACAGGACAGACAAGTCAAAGCAGTGAACAAAGAAAAAGGATCAAGTTGAAATGGTGAAGGAACAGGAAGGCAACATACTCAGGAATGAAATCAAAGCAAACTCATGTGGACAGTGCAATCAAAAGTATATATATGCAGTGACATACAAAGAAGCCCAGACAACATCACATTGCTACTATACTGGAATGCATATGCACTGCAGTTCGTATGTACAACATATACAATGAAGAAGATTCGAAGAATCAAACAAGTGAATAGCTAAATGCAACTCAAGTGAAGATAGTGGTAAATCACAGACAGGTCAGACCAACCAAAAATGAGACAGTAGTGAAGGCCAAAGTCTAAAGAAATATACAGTCTAGAATCAAAGTCGGGTTTTGAAATCATTGCTACCGAAGATAAAGATCACCATAACCCAAGTCAGTAGTGTCAGTGACAAGGTCACAGAGGAACGACAATAACCAAGTTCAAAATCAAAGTTGAAGCCATTCAAGTCAAGGCCAAAGATAAATCATCTATATCCAAGCATAATCACGCGGCCGAAAGGAAGCCAAGCAAAATCATTGACGAATTCAAATCAATGTATTCATTCAATGTGGATAAGTCAGAATCAACAATACCACAAAATCGAACTGTCGAACTAAAGAAAATCGAACTGTAGAAAGGTCGAATGCAACTACAGGTAGGCAACATTTTAATTTTTTTTTGTAAAATTACTTACATTTTGAAATCACCAAAAATGCCTCAACTAACTGGAACATAATATTCACGTGAACAAAGGGAAGTGGAAATATTTGATCAATGGTATAATATGTTCAAAAAAAAAATATTGAACTCATGCTCACAGTGAAGACTCACAATCCAATTCAAAATACACTACATCTGCAACTTTATACTACACGTGTAAAACAAAAAGGTGACCATGCCTTCCAATATTTCTCCTATGCAATTGCCACTGAATGCAAACAATCCTGGGCCTAAACTTATGGGTTACGCATGAAATAATTTCATGCAAAGGCACGCTCTAAGGTGCTGAAGCAGAGATGTCAAAAATCAGAGAAAACAGTGTTTCAAAACTCTGTCAGAGGTTAGATGAGTATAAAATTAGATGTGAGTGTAATACTCACCGACAATTTCATGAAGACAACATGTAAACAGCAGTGACAAAAAGGCTACTGCCAACAAGTTCAAATGATTCCACAGCCGAACAAATCCAATTGTACATGTATGCATATATATATGTACACACATACATGTCAATTTCAAATGAAACAATACCAATCAAAGCAGGGACCGAAGTCAGGTGAAACTGAAGTGACCACGAAAACCAACAGTGCCAGAAAACCCAAACAGACAAGGAGTCGAACTATAACACAGTTTAAAATCGCATAAAAATAGAGAAACCGACTACATTCACAAGATTGACTTGAATTAGATGTGAGGGATGGACACTCACCTTCTTCGAAGAGGCAGTGAAGCTAAAGCCTTTGCATATGAAGCGAAGTCGACTCGAATGGAATCGTCAGCAGCCCCAAATCGAAGAAGGACGATCGCGACTTGCCCTAACTCTGCCGAGAGAACAACGAGTGCAAGCTAACTAGAGAATCGTCCATCAGAGAATGAGCACAAGCCAGAGTCGAAGCCCTAATTCGAGAAAGAAGAACGAAGCCGCCAAAGCTCTAATTAAATTGGAGACGAACGAGAAAAGAGGCCGCCACCATTTTCGTTCTTCTGATTTCTTTTTTATTAGGGTTTTCGAAATGAGGAATGAGAAAGGGAGGTAGGGTTTTCTTGGGTAGATATCAACACACAATCGAAGATTTAGGCCAAAATAAATAAAATTTAAAGCCCGAAACCCTTTAACAAAATTATTTAAAAGAATTTCAACAGCTTTAAAAAATTTCCAAACAGCGATTAACCAGGAAAAGGAATCGTCAAAAGACGATAGTTAATCGGTACAAAATACCGGGTTGTTACAGCCATCATCTGGTACAGGTCTGGACAGAGGTTTGGGTGATGAGTAGCAGCAGCCAAAGGTCATGTAGCAAGTGGTGGTGGTGGCTAAGGGGGTGGCCAAAGCAAGATATGGAGGGTAGGTGATGATATGTGTGGTCTAGGCAATGTTTTGTGGTGATGGCTTCAAATGGAAGGTCATGGCCTGTCTTGGTCAGAGGGAAGGGAGTGTTTGCTGTAGTAGTTGGAGGAGGTGATGATGGGGATGAAGGTGGTAGAGGCTAGGCCAAGCAAACATGTGAAGAGATCAAGGCAAAATTGCATAGAAAAGTAAGAAAAAGGTAGAAAGAAAAGAGGGATATTACCAATTTTTTTTTGCAAGATGGAGGCCATGAATTTTTTTAGGGTTTTGGAGCTTTGAAAATTCGTTAATAAGATGAGGGAGTCGGCTGAAAATGAATGAGGAAAAGAATGGCAAAAATAAAATAAAAGATGTATTGATTGAAAAGAAACGGTAGAATTCAAAAGGGCTAAGCACACAAAAGGTATCAAACTCTTCATATATTTTTAATTTCTTTTTTATAACTTTATATTTCTGGAAAAAAAATCCCAGATAAAATTTCGAAATTTTATCAAAATATAATAATTTATATAAATATTTATCAATTATATAAAGTTAAATTAAGAAAATAGCTAAAATAGTAAACTAGTCTAGAAAATTTAATAATTGAATAGAATAAATTTTTATAAAATTCATATGAGCTTGTAATATATTTTTAAACATAAATAATAACATGAAATAAAAATATATTCACAAAATAAACATTTAAAATTTAATTTACATATAATTTCTAATGAAGAAAATAGCAGAAAATAGGAAAATAGCCTTTAAAAATAGGAAATCATCATAGTAAATTTTGGAAAAATTCTATTTTCATTTGTAAAATATTTAGAGATGGAAATATACATAAATAAACATATTGACACATATTAAAATAAAATATAAGAAAGAAATATGATTTATAAAATTTAAAATAGGCAAAATTGCACAATAAAACAAATTATACTAAAAATTGAAATGTACATAACTTTTACATTTTAACTCCATTTTCAACGAAACGAAAAGTAGTGTTCAAGTTATTACATCTATTTTTATAATAAAAGATAAAATTTATAATTTCAAACTTTTAAATTTTTAAGTTTAAAAGTCAAAGTTTGACTATTTTAACCAAAATTCACATTTTCTGGAAATATTAAATTTAGTCATATTTGGAATTCTAATCCACATCAAAGTCAAAGTTTATATTTAAAATAAAAAAAATTATTATTTTTCATAAATAAAGCTTTTGAATTTGAAAAAATCAATTTAAAAATAATTGTAAAATACAGGGTTGTTACAATAACACTATAACCAGTGATAACACTGTAACACGTAAATATGGAATGGACAGAACATGTTCCCATTCCAGTATGGATAACACTATACAAAAGCAGCAGTAAGTTAAATAGTTATTTATGTAGTGCCTGGTGATAGATTTGACTTGATCTTCTAAGTAGTGCCTGGTTATAAAATTCTTGATATTAAGTTGAAAAATCTTGGCATTCATGGAATATATATTTTTCAGGCATATTATTAATACAACTTAAAGTTTATGGTATTTAATGTATTATACTCGTACATTTAATGTTGATGAGATGCGACAACCAAGCTTGATTTTTTAATGCACGTTTTCATTTTATTCTTAGGAATAGAGTCAGAAATATCAAGCTATTAGAAATAATCAAATACCACACACATGTAGTCGTAAAGGAATGGCTCGAGTGGGCGATGACTTGGTAAGAATTACTAATTTATATACCATAATATTTATTAGCTAGTTAGTCATTGTGACGTGTTGTAAAAAATATTCTTTAAACATAGAAAAAGACGAGTCATCATCCATCTTTTGTCTGTCGAGCTCAAGTGTGGATCAAATCCCACACACGAAAAAATGGCGAACCGGTAAATTCAACCGCTGCAGATGCTATTGTAAGTACTTTGAAATTTTATTATATAACAATTTGTTTGCTATTGTGATAGTTCGATTGTGTATAATATGCATGTATGACAACATGTGTAGGAAAAAATTAAACAAATACAGAATGAATCAAATTCTAGCTCAACAACTAATTACAAAGACGATGCGCTTGCAAAAGTATTGGGACAAGATAGAGCAGGACGATTGGTAGCAAAGTTGCATGGCCTGAATCGAAAGTAGTTATTGAAACAGTTAACACTGCATCATAAATAATCATACGAGTAATGTTGGAGTTGTCGAGAAGGTAGGCATCAAACTTATTTATATGTGATTCAATTATTTTTTCATCGTACAAATTATTGAAGCACATACTAAAATAACCTCTTTGTTTAATTGATAGAGTACAAATTCTATGGAAAAAAGTAAATGCAAGCTGATCGATTGGTCGGAAAAGAGAGAAATAGTTGCATTAGGCCGCGTGTCTTCAACCAATCCAACTTCAATGGTTCATTGTGTTCCTTTGAGGAAAAATGCAATTAAAGTTTGGGTAGATATTGTAAAATTTCCAAAAGCACGTCTATGGAGAACAACGTCCGATTTAGAAGTCATTGAAGATGCTCATGGTACTACGATAGCTTGGCCTGCTGCGAACGTTATAATGGAATCAATTTCTAGTAAGTATAATTCAAACTTTGTTTAGATATGAGACTTTTTTTATTTGTTTGAATACTATCTATTTCTTATTCACTTTTGAATGCAAATATCTAAATAATATCTCTTTGTTTTTTTACAAGTGTGCACTTCATAAAATAAGTATAAATTTAATCTGTTTTCAGATGTAAAATCATGTGTTAATTTTAGTTTGCACCTTACGATTTTTTACATTAACTTTGGTTTGAAATCTGTAGAATATCGCATTTGTATTTATATTTAGCGAATCTGGTATGAACTTAATATTGTAAGTTCATCCACCCATTTATTTAGGAAATGAAAACAGGTAACATCATCGTTATACACCGAATCGAACAGTAGTATATTTTATACATTAATTTTGTCACTGAACCAAGCAGTAGTTTTTTATTCAAGAGAGAATGACTCCTCTAATTGGTATGTTGTAATGAAGGCACCACCAAGAGGTTTTCATGAATTAGAGACAATCGATTCTATTGAAAGCACAAGCGGTGTTGTCCAAGATTGTGAAGAAAACAAGATGGATGTCGATTTTTTGGAGGATGCTAGCTATGTTAGGGAGGACTGTGAAGGCATATTGGAGAAAAGTTTTAAAAACCGTCATTGATTACGCTTGGAAACTATAGGTAAACCTTACATGATTACGTGGGGAAACATGTTCATTTTACAATATTCTCTCTCAACTTGTTACTGTCATTTGATATTCTATACCGTGCTATTGAACAATTAAATTTATCTTACAGATAATGCTGTCAATCTACTTGAATTATATTGGTAAAAAAATCTTTGAAATCTGATTAAAATTCGGTACAAGATGATTCTTTTAGTAATTGATTCACTGTGATCAAGAATTATTGCTTAATCATCAGCTTATCATCTTTCATGCACACAGACACACTTGTATAATTGTTAGCACTTAATTCCCAATTATTCTTTGATAATCTTTTTTTTAATAATACAAATAAAATTCTTCTAATTACACGTTTGAATAGTCAGTTTTCCATAATTATTTTCTTTGCCATTGCTGGTATGTTCTTCTGATATCATATGACTGCATATATGTGCCTTTTGGCATATTCTTCATAAATGCAACACCTGTTAATGTTGCAGGAATAACCATCATGCCAGTAAAAAAAATTAAAGTGATTTTTTAAAAATGACAAACAATGTGGTTTGCATTTTCAGATATTGCCTGTCATTACATTTGCATGAATATACGTACTTCTTTTAAGTGTCTGCAGTCGTTACATTTGCATGAATATATGTACTTCTTTTGAGTGTGTGCATTGTTCACATGCTTTCCTGCATACCTCAATGTCTTTAATTGTTCAACTTTCTTTCTTAGTGAAAATTAGGTGATAAAGGCTATCGATATAAACAGAGGTTGTAGAGTTTGCTATATTATATTTTGTTTAAACCTATTAAATTAATGAAAAACATATTTATGAGTTTCAATTATTAAATATATGAGTTAGTCAATTTTTGTGCTTACAGCAGAGAGTGAGTGTGTATGCTTTCGGGTGTGTGTTGATTTTTGCGTGTGATGCATATATATACACGAATCCTGTAAAAACAGGTGATTCATATGCAGTTTCAGCAACACCTCCAAAAACAAATAGCAAAATATATTGACAAAGCTTGTATAGATTTCATGGTTATATAAACAACAACATGTACATACTATAAGATACATTGATAACAACTTGATTTAAATAGAGTACCAAGGTGAGTCATACATAACCATAGAAATGTTTTTGTAATAGAAGGTTCAGATGCTTGTGTATATTGACTAACATATGTATATTTGTGTTTCTTCTTCACAGGTGTTGTATGATGCTTTTGAGGTTGATACATGATGTCGCACTCTTTCTCCTTTAAATCGGTCATGCTTATCGACGGTCATTAAAATAATTTTAGTATGTATCGTTTTGGTATGCTACGCTCAATTTGTGTACTTATGTTTAATTTTTATCACAAATATTTATGTTTAATTCTTCATGTATGAAATATTATGGATATATATATATATATTTTGTGATTTGGCTTATGACTCAATTTGTGTACTTATGTTAATGTGATGAATGTGGTTTTTTGAGTTATAATATATAAGTAGAATTGAAAATTGTAAGCTTTGAATGTTATGGCAGCAAAAAATGTGCAATAGAATTTTTTTATAGCGTTCTAACTATGCAATAAAAAGAAAAATTGTTCAGCTTTGTTATACTATAGCATCATGTTAGTGCTATACAAAATATTTTGCAAAGAGTAAATAGTTTTCATAGCAATAAGACGGTGCTATAATAGATAGTAATGAATTTTCTATAGCATTTCAATGTGTCATAAAAGGTTGACACGATGATTCCATAGCGCGTTCAAATGCTATAATAATATAGCATGTCGACATATTTATAGCAACTAAAATGCGTCATAAAAATTTCTATAGCACGTTTCATAATACTATAGAAAAGCAGTTGCACCAATATGGCCTATTTATATGGCAAGAAAAATACGTTTTCCATTACAAGTATGACACGCTATAGTATCTACCAGACTTTTTACAACATGTTGATCTATGGCGATTATAGAATCGCTATAGAAAGTTTTTATAGCGTTTTTACACGCTATAAAAAGTCCTTTTTGTTGTAGTGATAATTGCTATAAGCATATTCACAAAATACTTGTAACACCCCACACCCCATAGTATACCCAAAAATAGCACACTAAAAGATGTGATGTGTTGCAGGTATAACTAGAATTTTACAGAGACTAAAATTCATAAGACAATTAAACAAAAACAGTGGAAACATTTAAATAATAACTCATTTAAAAGTTAAACTTCATAAAATAAGTCATAACCAAAATATGTCTCAAAATACCAAATACATATGTCTCATGAAAAATACCATCTCATTCACAATATCAGAGTACAAAATCATCCCTTTCAAATAGTACTAGTACATAAAAATCCAAGTGAAAACTGAAGAGAAGAAGAATACATGAAGAAGAACTCCGCAGCTGAATCTCCAAGAAAGTCTGAAATCTACTCTCCCTGCCTCTGCTTGCCTATGGGGGAAAAATGGGGAAATAGAGGAGTGGGTCAGACTAAAAGTCTGGTGAGTGGAAGTAATTACCAGTATTTTTAAGCAAGATAAAGATAATAGACTTAGTAACAATTCTAGTAAAAAAGGAAATAAAGGAAAAGATAAAGTTGGAATAAAATACGGTTTAACTGTTTGCTTTGCTTAGATAGTTCGATTGGATTGTTTGCATTTTTCTAAAACTGCTTTGATTAGGCTGAAATTCCAATCCTAGTTTAATTAGGCTGAAGTCCTAATTCTACCCTTTGATCGGCTTTCTATCTCTTTTGTTCCACTGTGAGCTAGTCAGATCGTGTAGGTCCCACACCAAAAGACACATGTTTAGCGCTTTGGAACTCAAAAGCGATTTATCTCCATGCACTGAGGCCGCACGCTCGGCCACCGTTAGGCACGCACTATCTTTTGCTCCCTCTTTTGACCTCTTTCCTATCCTAAACAGCATAAGCGTGCCCAGCCTCACCTGATCTGTTGTGAGACCATCAGTCCTAGTCTAAAAGGGTCCTACCCAGCCTCACCTAAGTGTGTTGTAAGACCATCAGTCCTAGTCTGAAAGGGGAATGCAGCCGATACGGGTCCTAACAACAAAATCTAGTTGCACCCCTTGCCCAAATCCCCTGATTTGAGCTTCTATCTATTGGCCCCTTAGTTACCCTAGTTAGCATAAGCGTGTCCCAGCCTCACCTAATCTGTTGTGAGACCATCAGTTCCTAACTGAAAGGGAATGCTATTGGTTATGGGCCCTACTTCTATCTTTGCTTATTAACTTAGTATAAGTCTTTTAAATAAGCCTCTTCTTTTAATTCTGCTCTATTTGCTTATTAACTTAATCTAAGTCTTTAAAATAAGCCTCTTCTATTATCTCTGCTATATTTGCTTATTAACTTAAATATAAGTTCTAAAATAAGCCTTTTCTGTTGTTTCTAATTATAACATGTGTGTTATAATTCTTCTTATTAACTTAACCCAAGGTCTAAGTTTAAAAATAAGCTTCCTCTGCTATTTCTTCTATTTGCTCTTTTTAGTCATAATTACATGTTATAACTATGTTTGCAAATGACTTGAATTTGTCTATTTTAGTGTATGTCCCATTTTATTAAAGTTCTTCTTACTTTACATCTAATTTTCTATAAATTCAGTGTTCTTATATTTTAGTCCATATTATCGAATTATTCTCTTTTATTTATTCCATTTGCGTAAAAAGGGAAATAAAAAGAAACCAATATTTACATAATAAATCCCAACTTAGAATAGATGTAAATAAATTGTAAATAATAGTAAATTACTGTAAATAACTGTAGATAATTGGGAAATCTATAATTAACAGTAAATAATTGCAAATAACTGAAATAGAGTAGCTAAAAGAAAATAGACTGAAAAGCAAGTCTAAAATTTACTTAAAAAGTAAATTGTAAATAAACTTGCATAAAGGTTATCCCAAAATTATAGAAAAACAACAACTATTGCAAACCCTATTATTTTAAATTACTTAAAAATCTAAGATAATTACTTAAACACTCACTTATGGTCTTATCTCTTTTCCTTGGCCTTCCCGGATCCACTTCTAGGGTATAAAATATTTTAATTAAAAAGATCTTATCCTTGGAAAAATATTCCGTTTAGGGTCTAGCCTCAGGCAATGATCCCAGATGGAGAAAATCTGAATGAGAAAAATAGCTAGGTCTAGGGTCTTATTTTTAGTGTCACTTGTGGATCTCAAACCGTCGGGTTTGAAGGTTAAATCTAGCACAACCACATCATAGGTCGATGGGAACCGTCATATGGAAGCATAGACGCATAAGATCAAATTAAAATAGAAAAACACGTCATTTTGCATCTGGACGAATTAACGTCCAAAATACTAAGGCAGGTCGACCCGAGTGTCGACCCTTGTAGGAGTTAGGTCGAACTAGCTGATGGGAGGGTCGACCCTAGGGTCGACCTAGCCCTATATAATTTTTATCTTTTTTTTTTCTTCTTTTTATTTTCTGATTTCTTCTTTCTTTTGTAACTTCTTCGTTCTAGCTCGGATTCAGACAATCTATATATGGAAATTGACCAAAAAATTATCATGGACACAATGGTGCAACTCCCTTGGCTTAATTATGATAATTTCACAAAGTTATTTTATTATTTAATTAATTCATCAATTAATTATTATATCTTAAATTTCGGGATGTTACATTCTCCCCTCCTTAAAAAAATTTTTCCCTGAAATCTCTAAGGATAGAAGAATGAAGCAAATGTCTTCATCCAAGTTCTACAACCAACTACTCAACCATCATCCATTACATCCATTGTCCTTAACTTTTCTAATGCAATGTATGATATATATGCAAATAGTGTAGTGTCAATGTCCCTAAATAATGCAAAAGATTTGGCGGTCTACTGATTCAGTCGACCTCCTCTTATGAAATTCATGTCCATGTCATGTATCCAAATGAATGCAAGTTTCCTAATGATAACCGATAGTTCTATATGCGTGCTACAATCATCAACCAAATGCAACAATCATGTGATAATCACCCATTTATAGCAAGCATGGAATAAATAAAAATAAAATATGCAAATACGCACGCATCCATATGCATATGCTTTAGTGTCCTAGTCAAACCGATCCCTAAGAGATAATAGTGCCTAGTGTAAGTATATGCATCCATTGGCATCCACTAGCAACCACTAGTATCCATCATACATAACATGTTCTAATAACATGTTTACATCAAATCCTACTATCCATACGTTAAATCCTAAGTTCTGCCCTCCCAAAGGATAATAAGGAAAGAACCTATTCAAAACTAAAGATGAAAATAGGAAATTATAAATTTATTATCAAAGAGATGTGGATAAGAGGTACTTATTCTTTCCTAATCAAATCAATCTTCTCCGAAGTCTCTCTAACCATGTCGGAACCAAATAGCAGTCTCTATGTAGACTCTAACCAACATGAAGGCGACTAGCACAGTCTTCTATAAAGAGCTTCGAAAGGTTCCATTCCAATGCTAGTCTGAAAGCTATTATTATAAGCGAACTCTACTAAGGGAAGATGCTCCTCCCAAGTTCCTCCAAAATCAAGAATATATATCCTCAACCATGTGTGTCTTACCATCTTACTAATATCACTTTACTATTCTTCTATAGTCTACACACATGAAGCAACAATCCTAGGTTCTCACTAGTGTCCTATACACTTTACGGAAACTTCTATTATTACTTCTAAAAGTAATCACTTCTATCTCCTTCATCGCCGTACACTTTTTCCGTCACACCTAGGAAATGATTCCTATCTACTCCACATTTGAAATTTTGGTTTGGTATTTATCATTCCATTTCAGAAATTAAAACTTCTAAACTTTTAAAATATCAAATCCCAAAATTTTTGTCCTTAAAAGTGTTATTTTCAACTTTCCATTAAATTCAAAGGTACTTGGTTTCTTAACATTTTATCTTTCTAGACTTGCATCCTTACAGCCTTTTTGAATTTACATTATTCCCCAAACCTAGAGGGGAAAACTTAAAAATTCTAAGTTCAAAACTTATTCCTCTTTTTCTTTTAAAGACCTTTACAGCTTTCCATAAAATTTGGATTTTTAAATTTAACTGTTACTAAGTTTTTCGCTTCCAAAAACTTATTTACTTTTTCACCAAATCATTTTTCTTTAAAATACCTTTAAAACGTTCTTACATGTTTTCAAAACATTTTCTTTTCATAGATTTTCAATTTTACAAAAATTGGAGTAGATAAGAACAATTATTTTTTTTAAAAACTTCTTAACTTTCCAATTACTTAACCTTGGAGGAGTTCCTAACTACAAATTGGGACTTCCTACAAAGGCCCTCTATAATATCTCTCCTAACCAACTCTGTCTCTAATTATTACACTTCTTATTACACCTAATGGTTTTATACCTTAATATATTGGAACTACTTTCTTAAGAAACTATTAACACTAAAACCATCTATGAATCCTTTAAAAGAGGACTTCATGTTTATGTTAAATTACGAGGAACTTATTTTATATTTTTCGAAATAGGCTATACAAAATATGGTGCGTCCCATACCTTGTATATCTCTTTCACCTATTCCTTATAACTTGCACAAAACATCTTTATTTGTGATTTGGTTTCGTAGAAATTTTTACCATTATTCATTTCATTCCAATAGATTAAATTATGTTTAATCTATATTCTCTTACAATAGATAATTTCTATGAAATTTATTAATTTCCTAATATTTAACTTACACTTTTCTTTTCAGGAAATTCATTTTCAAAACTATTTTAATATATCCATAACTAGAAAACATTTCCTTATACTTATTTAAATAATAAGTGTACTTACAAACCACTTTTTCTTAAACTTAGAAATTATTTTCAAAATACATTTTTATTTGGGTCAAAACAGATGTTGCGTAAAACACCGTTACTACAACCCAAAAATACTAATGTATGGATTTAACTAAAATAAATACTAATAAATCTTGCATACTATGTAAAAACATTTCCCTTAAGGGTCACCTACTATAACAATAGTGTTATAGTCTATGCTCCCCTTATTTTTCACGAAAACATCTATTACAACAATAAATGACGTAACCTATGTTTCTGATACTTAATACACTCTAGATTTTTATATTTAAAATCTTTGTTTACCTACAAAGAAATTAGCGAGCTATATATGCTCTATAATTCTTCAACAAGAATTTCACTTTTAACAAAATCATATAAAAACCAATTTAAATCTCATACCGCTTTTTTTTCTAAAAACCCAATATTTACTTTCTCAAAAATATTGAAAATTGTATTTTTCAACTTTTCAATTCTAACAATTTCATTTTATTGGGCTAAACATAATGTGGATTTTCTTCTTACTACCATAGGAGTACCCTTCCTAAACTTTGGTAATCTCATTTCCTTACTAAAGTCTTTTGTTCATATTCCTCTTTTATGCTTATATTTATTCCAAGGCACTACCGTTAAATCCACTTATCTGAAACAATTATAATTTTTGCAATTATCTACACATGGGCTTTCTAACTGAATCTATTGTAAATCTCCTATCTTTGCCTACCATTCTTTGGATTTCCACAATCCGAACCTAAATGTATGAAATCGTTTCTCAAACTCTTTCCATGTGTTGACCTTCTTTATGCCCCAAGAAACACACTTCCTTAAGCCAAAAGTGACACTTCAAGAATTTTGCCTTCCACTGAGGAATGCGAAGTGTACAAAGAACCTCCTCTAGATGAATAGCATGCTCTTCCATACTCTTGGAAAACACCAAAATGTCATCCACGAACTCTACTACGAACTTATTTAGGACATCTCGAAAAAAACACGGCTCATCAAATCTACAAAATATGTTGTGGCATTGGTTAGCCCAAATGGCATAACCAACCACTCAAAGAATCCGCCGGGTGTCCTAAATGATGCCTTATTGATGCTATCATCAGCGACTCCAAGCTGATGAAATCTAGTAGCTAAATCAAGTTGAGAAAATACTGAAGAGCCACCAACTGATCGAAAAGATCATCTATCCTAAGAAGTGGATAACGGTTCTTCTTCATGAGCTTATTCAACTCTCTATAGTCTACGCCAAGTTGAAGGGAACAATCTGCCTTTGTAGCAAAGACGACTAGCGCTTCCCACTCAGATATACTCCTTCTGATGAAGCCTTTCTCCAATAGCTCATGAATCAGCTTGCTTAACTCCTTCCTCCCCCTAGGTGCCATGTGTCTCACGAGTAATGCCACTGGCTTAGCATTGTCATTCAAATAGATCCTGAAGTCGATCTCTCACCTCCTCAAAGACGTCTGGGAAATCTCCGACGACTGGAACTGAACCTAACTCTACTGATGATGAATCGAGGGAATAAAGGAAGCTCAACATGACTGACCCTTGTAGGTTGCAAGAAACCTCGAGAGTCCTACCGCTGCATGTCTCTAGTCTAACGACTCTCCTCTCGCAGTCTAATATCGCTTCATAAGTGGATAGCCAATCCATTCCCAAAATCATCCCATACCCCGAAAATCCAAATACATAGGTGTCATAGTCAAACTCTGCGCCTAGTATAAATTTTTTTCAAACCCCTACAATTCATAGATAAATGTGCCGATCCTTCTATGGGGTCTACTACTAAAGAGATATCTAAGTGCAAACAATCGACTAAAAACGAAAGAGTGTGAGGCTTCAGAATCAAAAAGAGTCCGAATAGGAAAATCCGAAATAAAAATCAAACCTAATACAAAGACTTTCCTACCTCTATCTAGTCCACTGTTAGAAGGTGCTGCATCTAAAGCCTTTATTTGCGTTGTAGGTGTGCCTGCTCTCTGCCCTGTTCTCTAAGGACAAGCTCTACTGAGGTGACCAGGCTATCCACAACTATAACACCTTCCCTTCATCATCTTATTCTTACAGTCCCTTGCATAATGACCAACCAGTTCACAGCTATTGCATTTCTCACTTTTCTTGATCCGCTTTTGAGGTCCTCCTTCTTTCCTCTTGTCCATTTCCTTCTTACTCTTCCACCACGGCTTCTTAGAGCTTTTTGACTTAGGAATCTCTTTAAGATCTCCCTTTAGCTGCCAAGATGTAGGCTGAACTCTCTGTCGGTCCTCCAATCCTAACAGTCTAAACATTCACTCCATATCCTCCAACCTAGCTCATGCCTCCTCGAAATCCTCTGTGCCAAAAAACATCTTGCCTCCTAGACTAGCGAAGTCCTTGCATAGCTTAGAAAAATTTGCTACTACAGGTGGATTAATGGGATCTTCACCTGCTGGTGCTGTATTGGGCGATTGCCCTTGCACTTTTGGTACCATAGCTCTACGGAACCAGTCAGCCATAGTATGCAAAAAAAAGAAAATTTAGGCACAAAAGAATCGAAAGAAGGTCGAACTGGACTTTGAAGGAAATTTTATAAAAATTCTCTTTTATACTTGAAAAACTATATCTATAATAAGAGTTTCTTTTTGAAAACTACTTCTAGTTTGAAGATATGCTACTTTTAAAAATAGGTTACTTTTGGAAAAATACTTTATTTTTAAAACAAGTTTTTAGGAATCCTGTAACCTTAGGCTCTGATACCAAGTGTAACACCCCACATCCCTTAGTATACCCAAGAAGTGTACACTAAAAGATGTGGTGCTGTGATAACCCGGATTTATAGACATCTGTTAATTAGAAATTAACAGGATTAAATTTATTAAAATACTGATTGATATGTTAAACGAATTAATCTGATAATAAATATTTATATTTGGATGGATATTTATTTGATAATCTCCTAATATAATTTACAAATTGAATTTGTGTTTGTTTAAATATATATATATATATATATATATATTTGAGTTGATTAAAAAAAATTGGATTTTAAATATTTAAATTTGAATTTGGGTTGGATATTGAATTTCAAAAGATAGATATATATCTTAAATATATTTTGGATTTTTTAAAATATATTTTATTTAGGATATAGTTTATTTTATAGAGATTCTATTTATATAAATTAAGAAGTATTTATTAATTAGGAAATTAGGTATAAAAAGCTTATAACCATTTAAAAATTACTAAATTCATGCAAAATTACATGTGTTAGCTATTTATCTCTTTAATAACAAGTGTGAATGAATTAACTAAGATAAAAGACAAGTGTTAAATATAAAAGACATGTGTCACCATTTTATTTTTATTTTCTTTAAATCCTAAAATTAATTTATATAAACCTATATTTTTTCTTCTCATCATCTTTCTTTCCTATCTTCATTTAAAACATAAGCCTGCTACATTTCAAAACAAAGAAAAACTCAAACCTGGAAAAGAGAATCAAAATAAAACTAAATCAAAAGATCTGAATCAAGTAACATAGAAAAACAAAGATTCGAGATCAGATTCAATTCAACTTCAACAATTTAAAGCTTCAGATCAGTTTCAAAACGACTAAGTTTCCAGATCAATTCAAAGCTTGCTGTTTCAAAATCAAGAACATTTCCAGTTTTCAATTTCAAAAAGGGGCTGCTCTGTTTAAACAAAATAGGTGAGTAAATCTAACTTTAAAAACAGTTTTTAAAAAATCTGTTAGTACTGATGCATGTGATAGATCTGATTAGTGATGATGTATATATGTTTGCATGGATGTTTTCAATTTGAATATAGTCTGAATTATTCTATATACTGTGAGAAACTTTAACTTCAAAGTTGGAAATGAATTGATGTGCTGCTCTGTAAACGATGAACATTTATATTCATCCCTGTTTCGAAAATCCATATCTTTAAATCTAGTTCAAATATGTTGATGTTGTAAACTAAGAAAATGTTTATTTTCTTGTGTAGTTTAAGCTAAAAATAATTTTGTGAATGGTTTATGTTGTGTAGTTATCTCAGACTTGTTTTACAGTAAGTAACCCAACTTTAGTGAAAATTCAATGTAATTAAAACAAGGATTCATGCATGCCATCTGATTTCTCTTATAGAAATAGGATTTTTAGAAGTTAAATTATGATTTTTAACAGTTTATAATGTAAGAAATTTTAAAATGACCAAATTCTCTTAAAAAAATAAATTTCTCCACTGTGGGTGGCGGAGGCGTCAGGACGGCGACGCTGGGAGGTGCGCATGGGCGTGGGGAAGGGATCGACCGTGGCCAATTATTGGATTTGGGCTTGGTCTGGGTGGATCGATCGATTATAGGGTTTAAGGCAGCCTCGGCATTAGGTGGCAACGCGATGATTTTGGGAGGCGAGTATGCGACCGGAGCTCGTTGAGTTTGGCAGGGTGGTAGCATGTCGGAAGAGCTTTCGATCGGTGGGGAGATGTTGTGTTCGATGGTCAGAGGCGAGGGCAAATGGAAGTTACCTGTAGATGTTGTGGGTTCAGATGTGTTCGAATTGTTCGATTTCATCTCGCGGCAAGTTCGACGAGGTCGAGGGGTCGAGTTCATCAGGGAGATCGTAGGCAACTTGGGGATGGTCGTGACGAAGGTCGGAGCTTCGTCGTTGGGTGGTGCACGTGCACGTGCACGTTTGGAGCTGGGGATGATCGATAGTTTGGGAAGATGAAGTTTTCTCGGTGTTGTGCTCGTGCGATTTGAAGTGCGACTCGAAGAAGAAGATACGAGAGTTACTCGTGAGTTGCTCGGGGATTGACTCAGGATTTTGTGTGTTGTCTCGGGTTTCTTTTGTAAACTAATAAGTTTCTAAAGCAAAGGGAAATGATCAAGTTTTTAAAATAAATAAAATGGAAGTTTCCAAAGAAAAGATCAACAAGTTTCCAAGTAAAGTTCAAAGATTAAATTGTTTTAAAACAAATTAAATGTTTAAATTGTTTTGTTTAAAGTAAATTATATATTTTTAAATCATGTAATTAATCCCTAAATGTTTTCCAATGATAAAATTAGGTAAATAATGAAGATAAAGAATTTATCTTTAATTAAGAATGTGATTAATTAAAGTTACTTGATAAAGGTAATTAATTAAAAGAGTAATTAATTAATGAAAGAAATTGGAGATAAATTAATAAAAGTGATTAGAGATTAATTAATGATTAGAGATTAATTAATTTAGTAATTAAGAGATTAATTAATTTGTAATTAGAGGTAAATTAATTGGTAATTAAGAAGTACTTAATTTGTAATTAAGTTTTATTAATTTATAATTAGGTTTTATTAATTATTAATTAAGGGGTGATTAATATAAGATTAATTAAGGATAAATCAAATGGTAATTAAGATTAATTAACTAAATTAAGGATTAATTAATTGTTATTAAGTTTTATTAATTGATAATTAAGGTTTATTAATTAATAATTAAAGAATAATTAATCTGTAATTAAAGATTAATTAATTTGTTAAGTGTAATTAAGGAATAAATTACTCAATCATAAATAATAAATGGATGTGATTAATTTAAGTTAATTAATTTGTAAATTAATTAAAGATAATCTTGATGCTGATTAAGTATGAATACTTAATGAGATTGATATGTGTAATTAATTAGTATAAGTAATTAATGTATAATTACAGGATGTAATTAATTTAAAGGGAATTACTTAATGGGTAGTAATTGAAGTATAATTACTTTGCAAAAGTAATTAAGGATTAATTATTTGATGAAATTAATTAAAGGATTAATATAATTAATTAAGGAGTTAATTAATTAAGGTAAGTAATTACAGGACGATAATTACCGTTTATGATTAATTAAGATGGATATTTAAAGGGTGATTAATTAATTGGTTTGTAATTAATTAATGTTGAGTAAAGATAATCTAAGTGATTAAAGATTTGTAATTAATTTAATTAAAAATAAATTAAATTAATTTTGGAAGTGATTAATCTTGCTTATGAATGATTAAATGATATTGTATGCCTTAGATTAGTTGATATCTCTGATATGTGATTTGAGATGCTATGCGATAGGATATGTTGTTTTAAACTGTGATAATGTGGGTATCCATCGATGATGAATTACTGTGTAAAGGTGACAACCTGTATTTAAAATTTGAATTGTATTTCACTTAAACAACTTGGATTTAGGATGATATTGGATTCGAAGAGACCGGAGTCGGGTATCAAAAATATCCGAAACCACTTCGAATTTGTAATCTATAATTCTTTATAGATTGATTTGTAAATCAAATAGGCTGGAATGGAATAAATTAAGTAAACTAGACCATTGAAACTAAGTAACGGTACTTAGATTTTGATTTGTGTAGTAAGTGTTTGGCTATAACAAGATAAGAACTCGTAGTGAGGTACGAGTTACCCTATGTTTCAAAGAGGTTTTACAACCTTAGTATTTCTATTTAAATGGGTTTACTCACGCTGGTTTCCAGCCTGACTCGGGTGTTACTTTATTGTAATGCTCGGGTCAGACCGAGTGTAACGACCCGAAAATTTTAATGGTTTAAATAAGAAAATTTATTGAAATTTTGTGAGATTTTAAAACAATAAAATTGAAAATAAAAATTTATTATTTGGAATACGTTTATTTAAACATAGCAACTGGTAAATTTTCATATGATAATATTGAAGTTAAATTTTGTGAAATTTTATTTCAATTTAAATCGGTTAATAACAGTTAAATTTAAAAGTGTTCCGAAACCTAAATATGTCAACATGAGAAAATTTATTTATAGCAATCTGAATCTGACTGCGAAATTCGTTTCGCGAAATTCGGACGTTTCTAGCTCCGTTTGGATTTTCCGTACGGAATAGCAACGTATATCGGTACCGATTGTCGACTTTTGATCGGATGATCGTACCACTGATATCTGTATACCGTTTTGATCGTCTCGTCGTACTGATCTCAACGGTATATTTATTTTTGTATTTTAAGGTCCGGTACGCACCGGAAACAATAAACTGTTCATTGTAACGGTACCATAATTTGTGACTTTATTTCTTCCTTCTGTTTCAAAATTTGAAACGTACTGTCCAATCAACCCATTAATTGCTTTAGTAACTTTTGCTGAATCAATGGACAGCTGTTATCAATTCATTTCAATTTATTATTCAGTTATCCTTTCCTTTCTCTGTACATTTTCATTCTGCATTTCGCTTTTGAGATAATATTTAATATTTGAACGTTTCTTTTTTTTTACTCATTTCTTGAAACACAACTTCTAGCTTTTACTATTTTCTGACTTTTCACTTCTATCGTTCACTGTTTCATTTTATATCAGTTCGCATACTATATATTTGGCCTCTGACTTTTATTATTCTAGTTTTGAAATTCACTGTGCGATTCATTTTACTGTAGTTGTCTTCTCCTTCCTCTTCTATTTTACATCTGAGACCTTTGCTCATCCACTTCCCCTTACTCACGTTCGTCCCTATCTTCCCATCTCCACCGTCCAAGCTTGCACTCCACCTCCTCACACGAGCCACAAAACCAAACGCCAAGGCTTCCATCGCCTATACTTCCCTTCGGAACTGCGGCCTCCTTTAACCGATCCTCGCCTAGGCATCAACATCCCAGCCTGCTTTTTCTCTCCACTCCCATCCGATCTACTCGGCTCACCCTAGATCCCGCTCCACCTTACCACTTTGCCCACGCTCTTCCTCCGCATCCGCATCTCCACTCACCCGAAGCCTTGGCCACAACAGCAAACACGAGTCGCCTTCCTCCATTCCCGTAGCTCCCACGCCACTGCCCAGTCTTGCTCCTCAGTCAAGCCCGCTTCGAGCATCACCGGCCGAGCCTCCTCTCGCTCCTCTTTCCGACCACCACTTGAACCTCAACCCTATGCACCCGGCCTTCCTTCTCATATATACATATTAGGTAAGTATTTATATTAGTATTCGACTTTGGTTGCAGTACTACAGTATATATGCTTATATTTATTTAAATATTCCACTTTGGTTATAAGAATTTATTTGATTATTGGTTTTAAAATGTGATACATATATATACTTTGATTTTAAGATTCGTTAAGGATTATAATATTGGTTCGTATATATATATATGTATATTAGATATATAAGGGTATGTGTGCTCAGGTTAGTTCACATATAAATGTTATAAATTTTGTATACTAGTTTATATAAATTTCATAATATGTCAGTCTATATACGTCTGTCTATATATATGTTTTTATATAGTTTAATAAATATCTGTTGCTATGACTTCATTTAATTTAGTTTATACCTTTTGGTCTGTTGGTTGCATGTATAGGCTGATACAAGTTAGTTAGAATTTGTTTAAATGTAGGTATAACATCAAAGCATGTCACATTGTTTTAAATAATATACTGTTAAAAATATATAGCAGGTATATGACTTTGTGTGTATACATTTTATTAGTCTTCATACAAAATCTATGTATATGTTTCTGTTGGGTTCATGTATATAAGTTTAAATATACGTAAGCTTACTCTGAAGTATATGATATATATAACATGTGAAATGTTGGATATACATAAACTTCTCTAAGTTTTATTCTACAAGTACATATTATACATAAGCTATACTGGTATATACATTGATCATAGTGTAAGGTACTGACTGGATTATAACAGGAACTATATTATATGTGTATTACAGTCTGTTGGATTTTGAACACGTATATATACATATTAAGTTTGCATTATACACCATTCTTTCATGTGCCTATTGATTTTGATTTACTTACATGTGTGTTTATAATAATACTAAGGTAAGTTTAGATATATATTTATAATAACTGAGATCTTAAATTTAATATATGGATATTTTATGTGTTGAGTTTTAAATTTATATGTTATATATGATTTTGAAATATATACGTGGATTTTGATTTCAATATATATATATAAATAAATATGTTTAAATTTCAAGTTTATTTAAAAATGTATGTGTATTTTTAAAACTTAATATTGGGTTTAGGGAAATAATAACATAATATCATCTTGTTTAAATTATATCAAGTTAAATTGATTCATTCTCATCGACTCGTATTTACCAGCCCTATCCGTCGAATTCATGTCAATCTTGCTTTGTTTTGGAACTCGTGCTTGGATCTGTAACTCAATTCATTTCTATCTCTCTAGCCTCGGAAGGTGAGCAATCACTCACGATTAACGTTCTTTTATTTATTAAATTTGATTTCAATTGAAACGACAATTGAAATATGCTGCTGTAGTTATATTAAGTTGTTATATGCTATTTTCTGTAACTGTTCACCTATGGGATATGACACCATATCCTGTTGTTCTTATTCTATTGTTATTGATGATATATGACTGTTGTTGTATTTTATATTATCTGTTATCACTCTGCAAGTTCCCTATTAGTATAGAATTCACTATGGGTTGAAATGATACATACCCGAACGGACTTTAGAATAGGAGAAAATCGTTATGGGTTGAAATGATAAACCCAAGCGATTTTCATTTGAATTGAAATTGGGATTACGGGTTGAAATGATATCTACCCGTATATATTTAAATTACGGGTTGAAATGATAAATATCCGTATCACTTAACCATATGATAGAAATATATACAAACACCGTTGGTTCATATATTTAAATATTTTGAAAATAAATTCTATGGAGTTGGGAAGAAAAAATTTTATATTTCAAAATAGATTTTGGTAATAATTTGAACAAATTAAGGTTGGGAAGAAAATTTGAATTTAGTTGAAATTGTATTCATTAAAGAATTTTATTTAATTAAACCGATATGAAATTTATTGAAATTGAGATTTATGATATGATTTATAACTTGGGTTTGATTTAAATAATTTGATGAATATTTCTTGTTTAAATAAATTTAAGGAAATATTTAGTAAAAATGAAATTTAAGGCTAGTTAAATGATATTGAATTTATTAAATGAATATTCCCTGATTAAATAATAATAAAGTTAAATCAAGAGCTATATGAAACTGTTAAATTTAACTTTGAAATTGTTGAATATTAAAGCCTTGAAATATATTGAAAATTTAAATAGTATATTTAGAACTGAATTGAATTGATGAATTGAGCTTTGAAAAAATTTGAATTTGGAATTTGAAGTTGATTTGAATCGATTTGCGAGACTTGAGGAAATTAAATACTTTACTTTTTAAATCATTTAATATATATATGCTATTTTGGAAAATAGATATATTTGAAATGAAATGATATTTGGGTTTTGAAGTATAAATTTAATTGAAATGACCACGGTGTTATAGTGTATATTTCTACACTGTAGATAGTTCCACGGATCCTTAGAGGATGGTTATCCCAAACATCCTTTAAGTTACTTGTATTTCAGTTGATATTTCATTTGAGTTGGATTTATTAGTATAAGAATGTTAATCCTGACTCGAGTGTTTTGTGTTTTGCTCTACGCTCGGGTCAGACCGAGCGATACAGCATTTCAGACTCACCTTTGGAGTTTGGAGCTTCATTTGGAGATCCAACTATCGATTCAGCTTTCAGCTTTTCCAGTTGATTTGTTCAGAGAGGTCATCTATTCGTACTGAAGACTTCACTGTATTTGAGATATTATGTTGTATTTTATTTTTAACTCTGATGTTTATATAGTAGCTTCATGAACTACTATTTTATCTATTCCGCTGCGTATTAGTGTATTACTCTGTGTCTGTGATTCTGCGATTGATTTATTTACTGTATATTCTGAGTTTTGCTAAAATTAAATAACAATCTGATATTTTGAATTATTCAAGTCCGACATGTGTGGATTATTGTCGATTTGAATGGTCCAAAATAGCGGGTCGTTACAGTTGGTATCAGAGCTTTGGCTCTAGGCGAAACTTAGCATATATTGTAAATTTATTTACAGAATCACTTTCGTCTGAGTTTAATATCTTCCTTTTGACTCGATTTCCTTTGAACTTTGGAACGTTCCTTGCAGTTCCAAAATTCATTCTTGTCTCTCCCTATTTGTATTCTTTTGATTCTGGAGTATTCCATAACTCCACTTCGAATGATCTCTATAAGAATAAGCGATCCCGCCAATCTTCGAATGATTTGTAAAGGGGTAGAACTCCTTTACAATAGGCATTGATTCACCGGAGATTTATATATCCCTCGGTTTTGATGTTTCCATCTCTTGTTATGCCGAATTCTATCTCTGGCGATCGAATGTCGATTTGCCTTAGATTTCCGCATCGATAATATTCTTGAAGTCACGATTGACCCGGTTAAGGTCGCCCGCGATTTATATAAGTGTATCCATCTACTGTTTTGTAATTAATTATCTCATCTTCGTTCGAGCCTATCTTCGAATCAGAATCCTATTTGATTAGAGTCCCTCTAAGTTGAATTTCTATCTTTGTTTTGAAATCCATTCTTGAACCATCCTTTGAAAAATCAGGCTTGTTTATATTTTAGAAATTGTTTTATATATCGAAATTATTATATTCTATATATAAAAGTGAAATGTTTTCGATAAAGATTATAAACCCTTTTAAAATAAGAATTTGAGGTTTCGAAAGGATTTGTAATTTTGAAAAAAACTATATAAGAAATTTGATTTATAACTGAAGGATTTTAAATTTGAAATTCGAGAATTGAACTCCGGTATTTTGGAATTGGTTTTAAGATTTTGAAATATATAATAATAATATGATTTAAAAATATTTTCCGAATAAGAAATGTTTCAAATGATTTTAATGAGTTTCGAAGAAATTTCAAAAGAAGTTTGAGAAAATAGAAGTCCAGAACTCACCTATGTCGCTGGAAAATAATTTCGGTGATGAGTACACGCATCATCGACATTGATTTTCGAGTTTCAGAGTGAGGGAAAGGCCACTTTAGTAGCATTGCTACGCGAGTGATTTTTTTGCGAAACCGATTTTGATTTCAAATTCCAAAGTATGATTTGATATTCGAAAGATATATGTATATATATACTTGAAATGATTTGAAGTAAGCCGGTGTTCAGTCCTCGTGTTTCGAATTTGATATAAACCTATCTTTTGAAATTGACTTACTGATTTGTTGTTGATTTCCAACTCCTGAATTTGAAAATGATTTCTTCAACTATTTTGAAGGTTCGAGCACTTCCAAATCAAGGTTAACTTTTCAAAGCTAAGAAATTTCGAAAAGTATAACGTATATAAGTTTGGTATGTATGTTTAAAGTATGTAGTAATATGATTTAAATAAGCTGAAACTGTTTTGTTAAGTAAATGAATAAGGCTATTTTGAATTTTTCTAATATGAAATTTAGATTTGAAATGCTTTGAAAAGAATTTGGTCTTCAAAATATTTTGAATAAAATTTAGTTTAAATGTTTTAACTTAGTAACATCTTTATGAAACTATATATTTAATAAGTTGGAATAAATATATAAGTTGTACATATGCTGTTTTATTCACATAATTAATTTGACCCAAGTTTGAGTACACAAGTTCGAGGTGGATTACACCATTTCGTGTTAGGATTTTTTATTCGATTCTTGATGGCGAATATTTGATATGGATTTTGGGCTCGATTCTAGAATTCTCTATCATAGTATATGGCTATGCAAGGAGACTGATGGCTTCTAGTCGAGAAACCATATCGAAGTCCGCATTAGGGAAGTCGAATGGACAATACTAGTGCGAAAGCGAACTTGTGTGATCAAACGAGCGATCAAATGTGATTTTGCGAAATGATGACGTATGTACATCTTATATTCTAACATCATTGATATATTTTGACGCTGAAATTGAAAGCTGTCATGTAGAATATCTTTGCTTACTAAAAGAAAATTTCCAATTTAAAATTACAAAGATATATAACCCATAAAAGCAAAGATATTCAATCCCATATGGCCCTTCATACAGCGAAATTTATTTTGAAAATTTTGATCCTTATATAAGAGGGACCTTACGTAAGTATAAGATGATTTTGAAATCATTTGATTTTGGAGATGAATTGGTTGACTTAAATTATATTGATTTGGAAATTTGGATTTATTTTCTAAATATATTATTTTGGAAACTGTGAAACTAAAGATATTTAATTTGAGAAGAAATAATTTGGTGAAATTGTATATGATTTTGAAATTGAACTGATATTGAAACAAATTGAAATTTGAGAACCTTATGTTACTAAATACTTGATTTGGGAGTTGTCGAACTTATATAAAATTGATTTGTATGAGTATGAAATTGATTCGAAAACTATGGATTTGAAAAGGGTACTCAATTTGAAAAGTGAAATCTTATATAATTAAAGTCTATATAAGTGTGATTTGATATACTTTTGATTTTGGAAAAGTATTTGATTTGAAAATTAAATCTTATATATAATGGATTTTATATAAGTACGATATTTGAAAGTGATTTGAAAAGGTACTATATGATACATATTTTCGAAGTAAAGATATGGAAAGTGCCTTCTGCTTGATATCCAATTTGTGGCCACATCTTGGATTCATTCTATCGATATTATTCTCTCTGATTTTTGGTTTTCCGGATATGATACTCAAGTGTCCTTCGAATTCCATGGCGTTACCCATGGTCTTACGAGCGCGACTGCATAGCGCAACTGCCTGGCTGAGTCTTGCCTAGGGGTACGGATTGTTTCCTGGGGGATCCAGGCGTAATCATTGTGTATCCTGCATCTATGTAGGTCGCGAATAGTAGCGCAAATGCTTGGCTGAGTCTTGCATGGGGGTACGGATTGCTTCCTGGGGGATCCAGGCGTAACCATTGTGTATCCTGCATTCTACTAGTCATCATGGCGTAACTCGCAGGGCTGAGAAAGCTTACTAATATGGATTGTTTCCTGGGGGATCCAGGCGTAACCATTGTGTATCTGCGAACCATGGTTAGACAAAGGTTTTGTTCGTTTTTGTTTGGATTGTACTTTCCATATCTGTTTTTAAAAGGTTTTCCAATATTTTCACTAGGTGTTGAAACAAGTCTACTAAGTACCTGGAGAATTCTAGTTTTGCGCCTGATCAACGCACTACCAGAGTCTACAGGAACGAGGATAAACTTGTTGAGACATCGAGTTATAAAAATATTTTATTAAAGATATTTTATTATAAAAGTATTTCCAACAAAGAAATTTTGTATTAATATTTGAAATTGTAATCCTTATGGTTTGAATTAATTATTCATGCCCGATACTATTCTTTTGAATCTACCTTATCTGCTCAGCTTTATTTATTCACCTATATTCTGTGTTTCCAAATCCTCCTTCTTTTCCTTGTTGACTATATCTTCTTTTTTAAATATTGTTTATTTATATATTATATGGTTTAATAGAAAATTTTTTTAGTGTTATAAATATTTTAGAAGTTACTAATTAAATAAAACATATTTTAAGTAAATGATTATTGATTTATTAATAATATTTGAAAAGTATTTTAGATAGAATTAATAAATTTATGAATTATAGATTTAATGTTTTCAAATAGCTTCTTTGTAAATATAAGTAATAATGTAAATAACTGTTTTCAAATAGTTTCCATTTATTTATAAAGGTGTTATTTAAACATATAAATGGTATTTAAAAAGGAAGCAAGAAATTTTACAAATGAGTTTTTGAAGATTTTAAAGTATTAAAGGTAATTGAATTGCAAACGAAGTTTTCAAATTAACATTTCAAGTAAAAATTATATAGTTTAAATTAATTGTTTATCCTTGCCTTTTAATCTATCTTTTATGTCTGGTTGTTTCTATTCTCCTACCTCCTTCCTTTTCGGGGACGAAAAGTTTTCAGTGGGGGAGAGTGTAACGACCCGAAAATTTTAATGGTTTAAATAAGAAAATTTATTGAAATTTTATGAGATTTTAAAACAATAAAATTGAAAATAAAAATTTATTATTTGGAATACGTTTATTTAAACATAGCAACTGGTAAATTTTCATCTGATAATATTGAAGTTAAATTTTGTGAAATTTTATTTCAATTTAAATCGGTTAATAACAGTTAAATTTAAAAGTGTTCCGAAACATAAATATGTCAACATGAGAAAATTTATTTAGAGCACTCTGAATCTGACTGCGAAATTCGTTTCGCGAAATTCGGACGTTTCTAGCTCCGTTTGGATTTTCCGTACGGAATAGCAACGTATATCGGTACCGATTATCGACTTTTGATCGGATGATCGTACCACTGATATCTGTATACCGTTTTGATCGTCTCGTCGTACTGATCTCAACGGTATATTTATTTTTGTATTTTGAGGTCCGGTATGCACCGGAAACAATAAACTGTTCGTTGTAACGGTACCATAATTTGTGACTTTATTTCTTCCTTCTGTTTCAAAATTTGAAACGTACTGTCCAATCAACCCATTAATTACTTTAGTAACTTTTGCTGAATCAATGGACAGCTGTTATCAATTCATTTCAATTTATTATTCAGTTATCCTTTCCTTTCTCTGTACATTTTCATTCTGCATTTTGCTTTTGAGATAATATTTAATATTTGAACGTTTCTTTTTTTTACTCATTTCTTGAAACACAACTTCTAGCTTTTACTATTTTCTGACTTTTCACTTCTATCGTTCACTGTTTCATTTTATATCAGTTCGCATACTATATATTTGGCCTCTGACTTTTATTATTCTAGTTTTGCAATTCACTGCGCAATTCATTTTACTGTAGTTCTCTTCTCCTTCCTCTTCTATTTTACATCTGAGACCTTTGCTCATCCACTTCCCCTTACTCACGTTCGTCCCTATCTTCCCATCTCCACCGTCCAAGCTTGCACTCCACCTCCTCACACGAGCCACAAAACCAAACGCCAAGGCTTCCATCGCCTCTACTTCCCTTCGGAACTGCGGCATCCTTTAACCGATCCTCGCCTAGGCATCAACATCCCAGCCTGCTTTTTCTCGCCACTCCCCTCCGATCTACTCGGCTCACCCTAGATCCCGCTCCACCTTACCACTTCGCCCACGCTCTTCCTCCGCATCCGCATCTCCACTCACCCGAAGCCTTGGCCACAACAGCAAACACGAGTCACCTTCCTCCATTCCCGTAGCTCCCACGCCACTGCCCAGCCTTGCTCCTCAGTCAAGCCCGCTTCGAGCATCACCGGCCGAGCCTCCTCTCGCTCCTCTTTCCGACCACCACTTGAACCTCAACCCTATGCACCCGGCCTTCCTTCTCAGATATACATATTAGGTAAGTATTTATATTAGTATTCGACTTTGGTTGCAGTACTACAGTATATATGCTTATATTTATTTAAATATTCCACTTTGGTTATAAGAATTTATTTGATTATTGGTTTTAAAATGTGATACATATATATACTTTGATTTTAAGATTCGTTAAGGATTATAATATTGGTTCGTATATATATATATATGTATATTAGATATATAAGGGTATGTGTGCTCAGGTTAGTTCACATATAAATGTTATAAATTTTGTATACTAGTTTATATAAATTTCATAATATGTCAGTCTATATACGTCTGTCTATATATATGTTTTTATATAGTTTAATAAAGATCTGTTGCTATGATTTCATTTATTTTAGTTTATACCTTTTGGTCTGTTGGTTGCATGTATAGGCTGATACAAGTTAGTTAGAATTTGTTTAAATGTAGATATAACATCAAAGCATGTCACATTGTTTTAAATAATATACTGTTAAAAATATATAGCAAGTATATGACTTTGTGTGTGTACATTTTATTAGTCTTCATACAAAATCTATGTATATGTTTCTGTTGGGTTCATGTATATAAGTTTGAATATACGTAAGCTTACTCTGAAGTATATGATATATATAACATGTGAAATGTTGGATATACATAAACTTCTCTAAGTATTATTCTGCAAGTACATATTATACATAAGCTATACTAGTATATACATTGATCATAGTGTAAGGTACTGACTGGATTATAACAGGAACTATATTATATGTGTATTACAGTCTGTTGGATTTTGAACACGTATATATACATATTAAGTTTGCATTATACACCATTCTTTCCTGTGCCTATTGATTTTGATTTACTTACATGTGTGTTTATAATAATACTAAGGTAAGTTTAGATATATATTTATAATAACTGAGATCTTAAATTTAATATATGGATATTTTATGTGTTGAGTTTTAAATTTATATGTTATATATGATTTTGAAATATATACGTGGATTTTGATTTCAATATATATATAAATAAATATGTTTAAAATTCAAGTTTATTTAAAAATGTATGTGTATTTTTAAAACTTAATATTGGGTTTAGGGAAATAATAACATAATATCATCTTGTTTAAATTATATCAAGTTAAATTGATTCATTCTCATCGACTCGTATTTACCAGCCCTATCCGTCGAATTCGTGTCAATCTTGCTTTGTTTTGGAACTCGTGCTTGGATCTGTAACTCAATTCATTTCTATCTCTCTAGCCTCGGAAGGTGAGCAATCACTCACGATTAACGTTCTTTTATTTATTAAATTTGATTTCAATTGAAACGACAATTGAAATATGCTGCTGTAGTTATTTAAGTTGTTATATATGCTATTATCTGTAAATGTTCACCTGTGGGATATGACACCATATCTTGTTGTTCTTATTCTATTGTTATTGATGATATATGCCTGTTGTTGTATTTTATATTATCTGTTATCACTCTGCAAGTTCCCTATTAGTATAGAATTCACTATGGTTTGAAATGATACATACCCGAACGGACTTTAGAATAGGAGAAAATCGTTATGGGTTGAAATGATAAACCCAAGCGATTTTCATTTGAATTGAAATTGGGATTACGGGTTGAAATGATATCTACCCGTATATATTTAAATTACGGGTTGAAATGATAAATATCCGTATCACTTAACCATATGATAGAAATATATACAAACACCGTTGGTTCATATATTTAAATATTTTGAAAATAAATTCTATGGAGTTGGGAAGAAAAATTTTTATATTTCAAAATAGATTTTGGTAATAATTTGAACAAATTAAGGTTGGGAAGAAAATTTTAATTTAGTTGAAATTGTATTCATTAAAGAATTTTATTTAATTAAACCGATATGAAATTTATTGAAATTGAGATTTATGATATGATTTATAACTTGGGTTTGATTTAAATAATTTGATGAATATTTCTTGTTTAAATAAATTTAAGGAAATATTTAGTAAAAATGAAATTTAAGGCTAGTTAAATGATATTGAATTTATTAAATGAATATTCCCTGATTAAATAATAATAAAGTTAAATCAAGAGCTATATGAAACTGTTAAATTTAACTTTGAAATTGTTGAATATTAAAGCCTTGAAATATATTGAAAATTTAAATAGTATATTTAGAACTGAATTGAATTGATGAATTGAGCTTTGAATAAATTTGAATTTGGAATTTGAAGTTGATTTGAATCGATTTGCGAGACTTGAGGAAATTAAATACTTTACTTTTTAAATCATTTAATATATATATGCTATTTTGGAAAATAGATATATTTGAAATGAAATGATATTTGGGTTTTGAAGTATAAATTTAATTGAAATGACCACGGTGTTATAGTGTATATTTCTACACTGTAGATAGTTCCACGGATCCTTAGAGGATGGTTATCCCAAACATCCTTTAAGTTACTTGTATTTCAGTTGATATTTCATTTGAGTTGGATTTATTAGTATAAGAATGTTAATCCTGACTCGAGTGTTTTGTGTTTTGCTCTATGCTCGGGTCAGACCGAGCGATACAGCATTTCAGACTCACCTTTGGAGTTTGGAGCTTCATTTGGAGATCCAACTATCGATTCAGCTTTCAGCTTTTCCAGTTGATTTGTTCAGAGAGGTCATCTATTCGTACTGAAGACTTCACTGTATTTGAGATATTCTGTTGTATTTTATTTTTAACTCTGATGTTTATATAGTAGCTTCATGAACTACTATTTTATCTATTCCGCTGCGTATTATTGTATTACTCTGTGTCTGTGATTCTGCGATTGATTTATTTACTGTATATTCTGAGTTTTGCCAAAATTAAATAACAATCTGATATTTTGAATTATTCAAGTCCGACATGTGTGGATTATTGTCGATTTGAATGGTCCAAAATAGCGGGTCGTTACACCGAGTATTACAGATTTCAGGTAAGGACATTCTGGAGCTCAGGAGGTGAGCTGGATGGTAGGAACGTATGTAATATTTTCCGTTGTGATATATTATAGTTGTCTAAGACATGTTAATTCTAACTGTCTAGTATTTGTGAATGTTGTAACTCTGATGTATTAAAATGTAATTAACAAATACAGTTTTCTTTGTATAACTGATATTATTATTTGATATTGTATTTTGATCCGCTGTGAATGTGAGAATTTGTGTCTTGTTTTGTTTCTTCTTCTATCTCTTTTCTTTTTCTCCTAACTATCTGGAATTTTCAGGTTTGAAAAATTTCGGGTCGTTACATTTGGTATCAGAGCCAGGTTAAGCGAGAACCTTGGCTCTGTTGGGATTACTCGTTAAGAATAGGGTCAATGGTACCCTAGAACGAGTTGAGTGTGTGTGTGTGTGTGTGTGTATATATATATATATATATATATATATATATGAGAGCGTAATTGTTATTTTCTTAAATAAGGGTTTTAAATGATTTTATATAAGAATATATTTTGCTATATAAAATGATATTTCTTTCTAATAAATATTAAGGTAATTGGTTGTTAAAATATTGGAATTAAATTAAGTGGTAATAGAAATACAACCAAATTGAAATTGAATGAAGATAAGTTTGAAATGGATCCAAACTGAAATTAAAAATCCAATTGGAATTGAAAATAATTTAAAATTATGAAGTTTTTAAATCTAAGTCCAGAAAACTTGAAATTGTTTAAAGAATTTTGTTTTGAATTAAAACCAAAGGTGGTTTAAAAATTTAAAGTATAACTTGGTGTGTAAAGAAAATAAATATGTATAAATGAGGATATACATAATATGTGACGACCGCCCATGACCCCTGCACCGGATCTAAGGATAGAGCGCTGTAAAGTGTGCCAGGCGACCATGGACGATTGTCAAGGTAAGATTAAAACAACTGAATCTATCGTATTACTCACAGCGCATGGACAAAATACAATAGAACATATGTATAGTGAAGCTTTACAGAACAAAATGACATCATATAAAACTCCATAATAGTTGAATACAAGCATCCACATAGTCAATACATCAAGCCTCACTACATATCTCTCAGAGAATACAAAACAGCGGAATATCCAGTACATATAATAAGAAGATAATATGCAACCCTCCAGCTCGTCTTCGATATCAGCATCGTGAGAAGAGGACAGCACATGTCACCTGCTACCTAGTCTGCCCGTCCCAAAATGGACGAACAACCCAAGGCAATAAGAATTAAAACATAAAGCCTTGAGTCAGACAACAGTCTTAGTGAGCAGTAAATTAACTAACAACATACCAAAAGAGCATAAAGGAAAAGGAATAGGAATACAACCCTCCCACTCCAACCTCATTCTACAGTGATAGCCCCAGACACACACTAAGCAGAAGCAAACATAGCAGAGCGTACAATTTAAAGTAAAGCTACTATCACTCGAGTCAAGGGCGATGTTTTCCAAGTACCAAGGCCTAAATCAGATAAGCACCCAGAAAATACCGCTCTTGAGTCCGAATGACGATACAACCAAACATCCATGACTCTGGCTATCACTGTTATCATTGCTTCGATATCACCGTTAATTGAATGACCGGCACATTCTTTCAGCCGTCCGTCAAGGGCTAATGGAAACCCCGGTTCTAGACATAACTCTCGCACGTTGTCGCAGCCCGTGCCTAGGACTATCGAATCTGCCCAGAGTACTCGACCTTCAACAGTTGGTCGTTGGGACTATCGAATCCGCCCAAACGTACTCTTGCTTAGATCTTGCTAGAACCTTCAACAACGATGTTATCCAAACCTCCTAGTCATCCTCCTCGACGACTATTCTCATATCCGTTCATTATCCTCAACTCGAATCATATCACCGAGTTATCAACATGCTTGGAATGATCCCGTCTGGATTAGACCAAGTCTTCATCACATGATTGCCTCGCTTCATCACATCCTCACGAAGCCTCATCTCAACATCACATCATCAAATCTATGCATAAGAGCTTCATCATCCCGCTACATATGCCACGAGCAGCTTTCCCCAATTCAAGAGCCTTTCCCTAAGCTTTTGAATCACCTTCGGTCCAAATCAAACCATCAATCATCTAATTTATAGTAATCAATCAAATCAAACATTAATCCAAACAATCAAGCATTCAAATATGATCTAAGTAGACAATTATAACAATAATGGCATTTTCGTAATTAAAGAGTTGAAAGTCAAATGAACATGAAAACATGAACAATATCTCTACAAACTTGATGAATGAACTTGCATAGGTTAACATGTGATAAAATGGATGTAACATCATCATGAACAATGGATCTACATGGATCTACACTTAGGATGAAGAAAATGCATGGAAATCACTATTTTAACATCAAAACGAGCCAACAATCCGATATACTCCTTTGGATCCGTGTGAGAGATAATCACCACTCACCAAATCACCAAAACAAACCCAAATCAACACGCTTCAGATCTGGACAGCGAAGGATCAAGCTTGATCTATCACGAATCCGCTTCAAATGAAGAAATCTCTCTTGAAAAGATGAAGATCTTCAATCTAAGCTCTTGAATCTTCAATCTTGATCTTCGATTTGGATGGATGGAAGCACTAGATTAGAGTGGAGAAAAGAAGTGAAGAAGTGTAGAAGTCGAGCTCTCAAAATGGCAGCACTTCGTCGCTTCAAAATCCGGATCCCAAAAATGAAGAGAAGCTCTCCTATTTATAGCAGAAAATACCCTAAGTCGTAACTCGGCTATCTCCTAAGTCGTCTCCGACCTAAGCCCCTCCGACCTAAGCCTCTCCGACCTAACAGATATGCGCGCGCCTCAACTCCTACGACCTAACTCTTCTGCGCATACGACCTAACTATTAAGTCGACCTACGACTTAACCACTAACTCCTAAGTCATCTACGACTTATCACAGATTGCGACCTAACACTTAGACGAAACCCAGCGACCTAACAACTTAGCAACCTACGCGACCTAACAGTGTTACGACCTAACACTTAAGCGCTTACGCGACCTAACACTCAAGCCAATACGCGACCTAAGGCTTAGCCAACCCCTCTGACTTAACCCCCTTAGGTCATCCAACGACTTAACTATTAAGTCGTTAACTAACTTATTTCTTAGGTCGGTCAATCCCATAGGTCGCTCACTCTACTAAGTCGCTAACCTGCTACCCCAGCTCCCCTAGGTCGTTGCCGACCTAACTATGCTAACCCGGTAACCACTAGGTCGCTAACTCCACTAGGTCTGCCTACCCTTGGGTCGCCATATCCTTAAGTCGGTCAGTTCTTTAGGTCGTTAACTCGCCCTGCCGACCTAACACTTAACTAAATCCTAGGTTGCATAATTCTATAGGTCGCTCCAACTAACCCACGACCTAACACTAACTCGCCGAATTCCTTAACTCGGTCACGACTTAGCTCTTAGGTCGTTCACGACCTAGGACTTAGACAAATTTGCCTAAAAATCTGAAATGACTTGAAAATGCTAAAATTCCAGATTTTGACGAACTTGTCGATCCGTAAAAATACGGGTCGTTACATTCTCTCCCCCTTAGGAATTTCGCCCCCGAAATTCCAAGCAAACAAAGCAATCAAAGACTATTCTGTACGCCTACCATCCATAGCAATCAACAAACCATGCATCCAATTCTAGCTTAGCGTACAGAATTCTAAAACTAGAACAAGTTACAATATCGTGAGATGACGCGACACCTTAGGGCCATACCTTGAAGAGTTCAGGATGAGCTGCCTTCATCCTCTCTTCCACCTCCCACGTACAGTCGTTATCATCATCACTCCATTGTATCTTGAGCAACTTAACTACCTTCCTCCTAAGCTATTTCGTGTCGGTTTCCACAACACGAAGCGGCTTACGAGGTCTTCTATCGACCGGATCAACTTCGAAGTCTTCACAGCTATCAGCAGAAACCACTGTATTCGAGTCGTGCACATACTTCCGTAGATATGATACATGAAAAACATTGTGCACACTCGACATCTTCTCTGGTAACTCCAGTCTGTAGGCGAGCTTTCCAATTCGCTCGATGATCAGGAATGGTCCAACAAATCTCGGAGTCAGTTTTCCTTTCTTCCCGAATCGAATAACATTCTTCAGTGGAGAAATCTTCACAAAAACCATATCTCCTATGTCGAATTCCAAATCCTTTCGACGCTTATCAGCATAACTCTTCTGACGGTCTTGGGCTGCCTTCATTCGTTGCCGAATGATCTCTATACAATCTGAAGTCTGCCGAATCATCTCTGGCCCAAGTATCAGCTTTTCTCCAGTTTCCAACCAACATGTCGGAGAGTTACACGGTCTTCCATACAATGCCTCATACGGTGCCATACCAATACTAGACTGGTAACTGTTGTTGTATGCAAACTCCACCAAATGAAGGTGATCTTCCCATGATCCTCCGAAGTCCAAAACACAAGCTCTGAGGAGATCTTCCAAAACCCAGTTGACTCTCTCGGTCTGACCATCTGTTTGAGGGTGATAAGCTGTACTCAAACATAACTCGGTTCCCAAGACTTCCTGGAAGCTCTTCCAAAATCCACTAGTGAACAATGGATCTCTATCGCTCACTATACTCTTCGGAATACCATGGAATCGAACTATCCACTTAACATACAACTCAGCCAACTTTGATGCAGTCCTAGTCGATCGAACAGGAATGAATCGTGCACTCTTAGTCAGACGATCCACAATGACCCAAATCCCTTCATTTCCCGTTCTGGTTCTAGGCAATCCATCAATAAAATCCATCGACACTTGTTCCCACTTCCATGTAGGAACTTCTAATGGCTGAAGCAATCCACTTGGCTTCTTCTGTTCGGCTTTTACCAACTGGCAGTTCATACATTTGGAAATAAAATTTCCAACATCCTTCTTCATACCTTCCCAGTAGTAGGTTCTCTTCATATCCCGATACATCTTATTTCCACCTGGATGAATTGTCAACTTCGAGTGATGACTTTCCTTCAGAACTTCACTCCTCAACTCATCTATATCGGGAACAACTAGTCGTCCTTGCTTCCGAAGCCAACCCTCTCGATCGACCTCGAATCCTTTATCCTTTTCTGGATCCAATCCAGATCCCAATTCACGGATAATCCTGACAAGATTATCATCTCGTTTTTGGCTCTCGCCAATCCTTTCCACAAGAGAAGGTCTTATCGATAAGTTTGCCAACATCTCAGGTTCCAATTCACGTCTAGGCCTGAAGTCAAATCCAGCCAAATACTCGAGACTCATCCATTCTAAAAACATGGCTCCCAATCCTGCATGTCTTCGACTTAACGCATCTGCCACTGCGTTACCTTTTCCCAGAGTATAAGCTATACCAAAATCATATGATGCTAAAAACTCTAGCCAACGTTGCTGCCGAAGATTCAAATCCTTTTGGGAGAAAAGATACTTCAACGACTTATGATCTGTAAACAACTCGAATCGAACTCCCAATAGATAATGTCTCCACATCTTCATAGCAAATACAATCGCCGCTAACTCCAAATCATGAGTTGGGTAATTCCTTTCATGCGGCTTCAGTTGTCGGCTGGCATACGCAACAACTTTATCCCTCTGCATCAATACTGCTCCAAGTCCAGTACCACATGCGTCGGTGTAAACCACCATCTCATCATTCCCACTAGGAATAGTCAAAACAGGAGCACTTGTCAATCGCTCTTTCAGGATTCCGAAAGCTTGCTCACACTTATCATCCCATCTGAACACTAGGTTCTTTTTCGTCAATCCTGTTAACGGTGCAGCTACCTTGGAGAAGTCTTTGATAAACCGTCGATAATATCCTGCTAATCCAAGAAAACTTCTCAAATCAGATGCATTCTTAGGTCTAACCCAATCCTGGATTGCTGCCACCTTAGCGGGATCAACCGCTATTCCATTTCCAGAAATCAGATGGCCTAAGAACCTCACTTCACTCTTCCAGAAGTGACACTTCGAAAACTTAGCCTTCAGCTGATGTTTTCGTAATATTTCCAAAACAATATGCAAGTGCGTCTTGTGCTCTTCCTCCGTTCTGAAATAAATCAGAATATCATCCACGAACACAAGTACGAACTTGTTCAAATGATCTCTGAACACTCTATTCATAAGATCCACAAAATATGTTGGCGCGTTAGTCAATCCAAACGGCATTACCAGCCACTCAAAGAAACCAGATGGTGTCTGAAAAGCAGTCTTCGGCACACTATCCTTAGCTACTCTCAACTGGTGAAATCCCGTTGCTAAATCCATCTGAGAAAACACCTTAGCTTCGTGAAGCTGATCAAACAAGTCATCTATTCTCGGCAATGGATACTTGTTCTTCTTAGTCACCTTATTCAGCTCACGATAATCGACACACAATCTCAACGACCCATCTGCCTTAGTTGCGAACACAACTGGTGCACCCCACTCGGACACACTACGCCGAATGAATCCTTTCTGCAAAAGATCATCAACTTGCACCCTCAACTCCTACTGTTCCCTAGGCGCCATCCGCCTAAGAGGCATCACAACAAGTCTGGCTCCTTCAACTAGATCTATTCGAAACTCGATCTCTCTATGCGGCGGCAACCCTTTGACTTCGTCAAAGACATCCTCGAATCTATTAGCGATCGGCACTGACGACAGTCCATCCCGTGGAACAACTAGCGAATACATGAAGCTCATGAAGACGCCTTCTTCATGCTTACATCGTATCACAACCTTTCGCCCCCCCACATTCTCGACTGTCACTTCCAACCTTTCGCAATCAACCTTTGCCGCATACTTCCTAAGCCAGTCCATACGCAAAATAATTCCGAACCCCGCAAAGTTCAGAACAAAACAATCACAAACAAAAGAGCAACCATGACTCGACACAACTAGACCACGGCATAACATACACAAACAAGACGAACCCCCAACTGGATTAGTCACAACTAACGGCCTATCAACAATATCCGGTTCCAAACCTAACCGGCCTACGAGTTCATTACAAACAAACGAATGCGACGCTCCAGTATCAAACAGAACTCTAACTGGAACACCACATAGGAAAAGAGTACCTTGAACCACCACACTCTTTCCCTTCTCTTCAGCGGTAGGAGCTTTCGAAGACGACGGAACAGCTCCCAAAGCATAAGCTTGCACAATCTGCCTGTCCTTCCTCGGTTCTGGACAATTCTTCCTGATGTGCCCTGGCTTGTCACAGTTGTGACACTTCATCGGTGCCTTCGGATTCTTACAATCCTTAGAGAAATGGCCCTTCTGCTGACAATTGTAGCAAGTCACCTCGCCTTTCGGCTTCTCCTGGCCATCCTTACCCTTCTTCTGCTGCTGCTTCCTCTTCTTGTTTCCACCCTGCTAGGGTTTAGACTCTTCCCTGGTCACAACAACAACAGACCCTTCCTTAGGAAACAGACTCTCATGCCTGAGAGCTTTCTCCACAAGCTTCTCAAATGAATCGTCCAAATGATCCACTAACTGCCTCCCAAGATAACTGTCCAAGCCTGTCACGAACTTCTCATTCTTCTGATAAGCAGATTCAATATATGACCGGGCATATTTGGACAAAGCTTCAAACTCAGAAACATACTCAAGAACAGATCTTCCTCCTTGCTTGAGCTCCACAAACCTCTTGAACAAAACAGACTTCTGAGCTGTAGAAATGAACTTAGCTTCAAATCTAACTTGGAATTGCTCCCAAGTAATCTCTTCTTCCGGAGTATCGATGGTAATAGAGTTCCACCAATCAGAAGCTCTCCCTTGAAGCTGTCTCGATGCCAACTTCCTCTTAGTTGCATCCTCAATTCCCAAATCAACAAAGATCCTTCTACAAGCATCTATCCACCTCTGGACCTCAATAGTTGATTCTGTTCCCAAGAAAACCTTCCCTCCAAGAGCAGTATAGTCCTTGCACAACTTAGCAAAATCCACTGGTTTCGGAGTTTGGACTTGAACTCCAACATCAACTGCCGCCCCCGGAACTATTATCTTTCTCATGATCGAAGTCATCATAGCTTCGAACATGGCTGCATAATCAACAGTCTCTTCAGTAGCACGGCCTTCCCTAGCAGCTGGTCTCCCTCTTCGACTCATTCTCAATATCTATAAAAAGGAATGATTAGAACATCTAGAGAAACAACTGCATAAAGGACTCAAACTCTACTAAGCTACTATATTATATATAGTAGTCATCCATCAAAATACAATTACGTCTCTCATACGTAGTTACGACAGCGAGCGTTGGGTAAAATCGATTAACCAATGCTCTGATACCAAATGTGACGACCGCCCATGACCCCTGCACCGGATCTAAAGATAGAGCGCTGTAAAGTGTGCCAGGCGACCATGGACGATTGTCAAGGTAAGATTAAAACAACTGAATCTATCGTATTACTCACAGCGCATGGACAAAATACAATAGAACATATGTATAGTGAAGCTTTACAGAACAAAATGACATCATATAAAACTCCATAATAGTTGAATACAAGCATCCACATAGTCAATACATCAAGCCTCACTACATATCTCTCAGAGAATACAAAACAGCGGAATATCCAGTACATATAATAAGAAGATAATATGCAACCCTCCAACTCGTCTTCGATATCAGCATCGTGAGAAGAGGACAACACCTGTCACCTGCTACCTAGTCTGCCCGTCCCAAAATGGACGAACAGCCCAAGGCAATAAGAATTAAAACATAAAGCCTTGAGTCAGACAACAGTCTTAGTGAGCAGTAAATTAACTAACAACATACCAAAAGAGCATAAAGGAAAAGGAATAGGAATACAACCCTCCCACTCCAACCTCATTCTACAGTGATAGCCCCAGACACACACTAAGCAGAAGCAAACATAGCAGAGCGTACAATTTAAAGTAAAGCTACTATCACTCGAGTCAAGGGCGATGTTTTCCAAGTACCAAGGCCTAAATCAGATAAGCACCCAGAAAATACCGCTCTTGAGTCCGAATGACGATACAACCAAACATCCATGACTCTGGCTATCACTGTTATCATTGCTTCGATATCACCGTTAATTGAATGACCGGCACATTCTTTCAGCCGTCCGTCAAGGGCTAATGGAAACCCCGGTTCTAGACATAACTCCCGCACGTTGTCGCAGCCCGTGCCTAGGACTATCGAATCTGCCCAGAGTACTCGACCTTCAACAGTTGGTCGTTGGGACTATCGAATCCGCCCAAACGTACTCTTGCTTAGAGCTTGCTAGAACCTTCAACAACGATGTTATCCAAACCTCCTAGTCATCCTCCTCGACGACTATTCTCATATCCGTTCATTATCCTCAACTCGAACATATCACCGAGTTATCAACATGCTTGGAATGATCCCGTCTGGATTAGACCAAGTCTTCATCACATGATTGCCTCGCTTTATCACATCCTCGCGAAGCCTCATCTCAACATCACATCATCAAATCTATGCATAAGAGCTTCATCATCCCGCTACATATGCCACGAGCAGCTTTCCCCAATTCAAGAGCCTTTCCCTAAGCTTTTGAATCACCTTCGGTCCAAATCAAACCATCAATCATCTAATTTATAGTAATCAATCAAATCAAACATTAATCCAAACAATCAAGCATTCAAATATGATCTAAGTAGACAATTATAACAATAATGACATTTTCGTAATTAAAGAGTTGAAAGTCAAATGAACATGAAAACATGAACAATATCTCTACAAACTTGATGAATGAACTTGCATAGGTTAACATGTGATAAAATGGATGTAACATCATCATGAACAATGGATCTACATGGATCTACACTTAGGATGAAGAAAATGCATGGAAATCACTATTTTAACATCAAAACGAGCCAATAATCCGATATACTCCTTTGGATCCGTGTGAGAGATAATCACCACTCACCAAATCACCAAAACAAACCCAAATCAACACGCTTCAGATCTGGACAGCGAAGGATCAAGCTTGATCTATCACGAATCCGCTTCAAACGAAGAAATCTCTCTTGAAAAGATGAAGATCTTCAATCTAAGCTCTTGAATCTTCAATCTTGATCTTCGATTTGGATGGATGGAAGCACTAGATTAGAGTGGAGAAAAGAAGTGAAGAAGTGTAGAAGTCGAGCTCTCAAAATGGCAGCACTTCGTCGCTTCAAAATCCGGATCCCAAAAATGAAGAGAAGCTCTCCTATTTATAGCAGAAAATACCCTAAGTCGTAACTCGGCTATCTCCTAAGTCGTCTCCGACCTAAGCCCCTCCGACCTAAGCCTCTCCGACCTAACAGATATGCGCGCGCCTCAACTCCTACGACCTAACTCTTCTGCGCATACGACCTAACTATTAAGTCGACCTACGACTTAACCACTAACTCCTAAGTCATCTACGACTTATCACAGATTGCGACCTAACACTTAGACGAAACCCAGCGACCTAACAACTTAGCAACCTACGCGACCTAACAGTGTTACGACCTAACACTTAAGCGCTTACGCGACCTAACACTCAAGCCAATACGCGACCTAAGGCTTAGCCAACCCCTCTGACTTAACCCCCTTAGGTCATCCAACGACTTAACTATTAAGTCGTTAACTAACTTATTTCTTAGGTCGGTCAATCCCATAGGTCGCTCACTCTACTAAGTCGCTAACCTGCTACCCCAGCTCCCCTAGGTCGTTGCCGACCTAACTATGCTAACCCGGTAACCACTAGGTCGCTAACTCCACTAGGTCTGCCTACCCTTGGGTCGCCATATCCTTAAGTCGGTCAGTTCTTTAGGTCGTTAACTCGCCCTGCCGACCTAACACTTAACTAAATCCTAGGTTGCATAATTCTATAGGTCGCTCCAACTAACCCACGACCTAACACTAACTCGCCGAATTCCTTAACTTGGTCACGACTTAGCTCTTAGGTCGTTCACGACCTAGGACTTAGACAAATCTGCCTAAAAATCTGAAATGACTTGAAAATGCTAAAATTCCAGATTTTGACGAACTTATCGATCCGTAAAAATACGGGTCGTTACATAATATCAAAGATGATTTGAAATAAACTCTAAGTGTTGAGTCTTAAATTTTTCCTTGGAATGTGATATGAAACCCAAAGTGATAAGTTTTTGAACTTATAAGTGGGAAGATTATTAATATAAAGTTTAAAATTTGAAATGGGAATTCAAATTGGGTAAAGTTGACTGAATTAAATTGAATTTTACTTAAGGAAAGTTAAATGAGTTTAGAATAAACAACTTGAATTGGAAATTTCAAGATGAAATTTAAATTTAACTTAGATAGTTAAATGGTTGATTTAAATGGGAGTTATGAGTGATCTCAAAATGGGTTTGAGATTTGGAAATTGAAAATGGATAATAAATTAGAATCTTAAGATTAAATTGTTTTTGAATTCTTATTTGAACTTTGTAATAAGTTAAGTAAAGATAATTTTAAAATGGAATTTTGGAATTTGGATTCAGAATTAAATGGTTTAAAGATTTATGCTGTTAAATTAAAATTTAAGGTTGATTTGATTTAAAAAGTAAAGTTAATTTGACTTAAGGGATTAAATCAATATATTTTTTTTATAAAAAAAAATTTAACTCGAATTTATATAATTCGAGATAATTTTAAGTTGAGATTTGAATAGAATTAGTTCAAATTGAATTTGATTTGAATTAATTAGAATTGTGATTAAAGTTGAATAGGTTTAAAATTCAAATAGAATTTGATTTGAATTTGGAAAGAAATTAGGGTTAATTCAACTTGAATTGGGATTAAATCAATTTCAATGGAAATTGAAGTATTGAGTCAATTTAAATAGGAAATTTAAATTGAATTGATCGGTAATTAATTGGAAATGGAGATTGGGAAATTAAACAGTTTGGCTCTAGATTATTTTCAAATTAAACTGTTTTAATACAAATATATTTTTCCAAACTATTTACTATACAATCTTTCTTCTTAAACCCCAAACTATCTTATACTTATTTATAATTATTTTGGAACTATTTAACTATTTTTAAACTGTCTTATAAACTAATTACTATTTTCAGTTACTTATATCTAATCACTATTTAAAAAAAACTATTTTGAAATTATCTAACTATTTTATACCTACTTAACTATTTTACAGCTATTTTACAAACTAATAACTATTTTCAACTACTTATCTATTTTTAAAAACTTTTTCAAGCTATTTTTACATTTAAATTGGTCAGAGTTCAAAATGTTTGTAATTGAAGTAATAACTCAATTGGAAATGGAAGCAATTGAGAATAAGTGAATGGAATTAAAGGAAACGTGAATAGAAAAGAGAATTGATTTGGCTAATAACCAATAAAGATAAATACGTAGGATATACGTATATTATTCTATTCGCATAATGATTTGATCCAGATTCGAGCACAGAATTTTGAGATAGTATTATCGATCCGAGTTGGGATTTTTTGCTTGATTTTCGACGGCGAACCTGGATATGGATTGTTGATTGGTTCTGGATATTCTCTATCATAGTTGTGACTATGCAAGGAGAATGACGGTTTCTGATCAAGAAACCAGATCTGAGTCCGCACTAGGAAGTCGGGTGGACGATACTAGTTCGGAAGGGAAATTGTGTGATCGAGTGAGCGATCAGATTGATATTGCATACGGATGATATATGGACATCGTACGGGTTTGAATGGAATTGGCATTGAAAATTTGTGGATAAGAAATTTGAAATGGTTTTTGAAATGAAAGGTATATTTTATGAAATATAATGGAATTGGATATTTCTTTGGTTGAAATTTACTTTATGGAGGTAAGTAATATGGTAAATAACTTTATAAAAGAGAAATCAAATTTGAATATTTGATTTGGAATAAAATAAAGTTATATATCTTTGTTATATATGATAATCTTCCCTTGTTGAATCTATTGCCAGAAGAGAAAAGTTTTGAAAATATTTGAAGTATAAAAGAGGTTTTATACAAGTTTGAAGTGATCCAAAGATTTTTAAAGTATATATATCTATATATATATAAAGGATCTTATGAGAATGATTTTGAAAAAGGTTTTTGGGAACCTATGAATTTGGAAAAGGCTTTGATTTTTGGAAAATCAATTTTGGAAATTTGGAAAGCCAAGTTTGGAACTATCGATTTTGAGTAAAGGAGATTTTGATATAAATCATAAAGGATATGATTTGAAGATACTATAAGTGAATAGTATAAAGTGTTTTAAGAATAGCTCTGGGGAAAAAGGCGCTTCCTTGAAATGAACTTCTCAGGAGTACCACTGGGTGGTACTGCCTTGAACCCCAAGGGGGGATTCTAAAGTTGATCATGTGAGGAGTCCGGACAAAACTAGTTCCTGAGGATTATTTGTGTAGCGAAAGTCGAGGGGCTGGTGCCCACGGAGGCATTTGGGTTATGCTGTGACGACAGTTTAACTCAATGTCACTGCGATCTACTGCAGACCATAGCGAAAGTCATGTGTGCCGCTGAGAGCCAACAGTCTGCGTTTGATTTTATATCGGTAGACTGTGACACTATGGTAACATAGCGAAAGTCGTTTGTGCCGCTGAGAGCCAACAGTCTGCGTTTGATTTTATATCGGTAGACTGCGACCTATGTTGGAGAAGTTTCATTCTGACAGCGAAATCGTGTGTGCCGCTGAGAGCCAACAGTTACATGGACTTTTGCTGCGACGGCAACGTAACCCTGGATGTAACTGCGATCTGTTGTGGGTTCCATGGTGTAATTAGTTACATGGACTTTTGCTGCGATGGCAACGTAACCCGTGATGCAACTGTGACCATGGATGGGGGTGATGATTTCCAGAGCATTCTCACGAAAGATATTTCCTCTATTTTCAAAAACGTTTTCGATATTTTCAATAAAATTATTTTTCAAATATTTTCACTGGGTGTTGAAAACGGGTTTACCGAGTACTTATAGATTTTCAGTCGTACGCCTGATCAACGTATGACCGAATTTCTATGAGAACAAGGATGGATCTGTTGAAACATCGAGTTATAAAAAGTATTTTTATAAAAACTAATTTAGTAATATTATATATATTTTTAAAGGTATTATAAAAATGCTCAAAGAATAATTTAACTGATAATAAGCTGTTATAATTAAATTTCTAGCTTCGTTCCTTTTCGAGGACGAAAAGTTTTAAAGGGGGGAGGAATGTGATAACCCGGATTTATAGACATCTGTTAATTAGAAATTAACAGGATTAAATTTATTAAAATACTGATTGATATGTTAAACGAATTAATCTGATAATAAATATTTATATCTGGATGGATATTTATTGGATAATCTCCTAATATAATTTACAAATTGAATTTGTGTTTGTTTAAATATATATATATATATATTTGAGTTGATTAAAAAAAATTGGATTTTAAATATTTAAATTTGAATTTGGGTTGGATATTGAATTTCAAAAGATAGATATATATCTTAAATATATTTTGGATTTTTTAAAATATGTTTTATTTAGGATATAGTTTATTTTATAGAGATTCTATTTATATAAATTAAGAAGTATTTATTAATTAGGAAATTAGGTATAAAAAGCTTATAACCATTTAAAAATTACAAAATTCATGCAAAATTACATGTGTTAGCTATTTATCTCTTTAATAACAAGTGTGAATGAATTAACTAAGATAAAAGACAGGTGTTAAATATAAAAGACATGTGTCACCATTTTATTTTCATTTTCTTTAAATCCTAAAATTAATTTATGTAAACCTATATTTTTTCTTCTCATCATCTTTCTTTCCTATCTTCATTTAAAACATAAGCCTGTTACATTTCAAAACAAAGAAAAACTCAAACCTGGAAAAGAGAATCAAAATAAAACTAAATCAAAAGATCTGAATCAAGTAACATAGCAAAACAAAGATTCGAGATCAGATTCAATTCAACTTCAACAATTTAAAGCTTCATATCAGTTTCAAAACGACTAAGTTTCCAAATCAATTCAAAGCTTGCTGTTTCAAAATCAAGAACATTTCCAGTTTTCAATTTCAAAAAGGGGCTGCTCTGTTTAAACAAAATAGGTGAGTAAATCTAACTTTAAAAACAGTTTTTAAAAAATTTGTTAGTACTGATGCATGTGATAGATCTGATTAGTGATGATGTATATATGTTTGCATGGATGTTTTCAATTTGAATATAGTCTGAATTATTCTATATACTGTGAGAAACTTTAACTTCAAAGTTGGAAATGAATTGATGTGCTGCTCTGTAAACGATGAACATTTATATTCATCCCAGTTTCAAAAATCCATATCTTTAAATCTAGTTCAAATATGTTGATGTTGTAAACTAAGAAAATGTTTATTTTCTTGTATAGTTTAAGCTAAAAATAATTTTGTGAATGGTTTATGTTGTGTAGTTATCTCAGACTTGTTTTACAGTAAGTAACCCAACTTTAGTGAAAATTCAATGTAATTAAAACAAGGATTCATGCATGCCATCTGATTTCTCTTATAGAAATAGGATTTTTAGAAGTTAAATTATGATTTTTAACAGTTTATAATGTAAGAAATTTTAAAATGACCAAATTCTCTTAAAAAAATAAATTTCTCCACTGTGGGTGGCGGAGGCGTCAGGACGGTGACGCTGGGAGGTGCGCATGGGCGTGGGGAAGGGATCGACCGTGGCCAATTATTGGATTAGGGCTTGGTCTGGGTGGGTCGATCGATTATAGGGTTTAAGGCAGCCTCGGCATTAGGTGGCAACGCGATGATTTTGGGAGGCGAGTATGCGACCGGAGCTCGTGGAGTTTGGCAGGGTGGTAGCATGTCGGAAGAGCTTTCGATCGGTGGGGAGATGTTGTGTTCGTTGGTCAGAGGCGAGGGCAAATGGAAGTTACCTGTAGATGTTGTGGGTTCAGATGTGTTCGAATTGTTCGATTTCATCTCGCGGCAAGTTCGACGAGGTCGAGGGGTCGAGTTCATCAGGGAGATCGTAGGCGACTTGGGGATGGTAGTGACGAAGGTCGGAGCTTCGTCGTTGGGTGGTGCACGTGCACGTGCACGTTTGGAGATGGGGATGATCAATAGTTTGGGAAGATGAAGTTTTCTCGGTGTTGTGCTCGTGCGATTTGAAGTGCGACTCGAAGAAGAAGATACAAGAGTTACTCGTGAGTTGCTCGGGGATTGACTCGGGATTTTGTGTGTTGTCTCGGGTTTCTTTTGTAAACTAATAAGTTTCTAAAGCAAAGGGAAGTGATCAAGTTTTTAAAATAAATAAAATGGAAGTTTCCAAAGAAAAGATCAGCAAGTTTCCAAGTAAAGTTCAAAGATTAAATTGTTTTAAAACAAATTAAATGTTTAAATTGTTTTGTTTAAAGTAAATTATATATTTTTAAATCATGTAATTAATCCCTAAATGTTTTCCAATGATAAAATTAGGTAAATAATGAAGATAAAGAATTTATCTTTAATTAAGAATGTGATTAATTAAAGTTACTTGATAAAGGTAATTAATTAAAAGAGTAATTAATTAATGAAAGAAATTGGAGATAAATTAATAAAAGTAATTAGAGATTAATTAATGATTAGAGATTAATTAATTTAGTAATTAAGAGATTAATTAATTTGTAATTAGAGGTATATTAATTGGTAATTAAGAAGTACTTAATTTGTAATTAAGTTTTATTAATTTATAATTAGGTTTTATTAATTATTAATTAAGGGGTGATTAATATAAGATTAATTAAGGATAAATCAAATGGTAATTAAGATTAATTAATTGTTATTAAGTTTTATTAATTGATAATTAAGGTTTATTAATTAATAATTAAAGAATAATTAATCTGTAATTAATGATTAATTAATTTGTTAAGAGTAATTAAGGAATAAATTACTCAATCGTAAATAATAAATGGATGTGATTAATTTAAGTTAATTAATTTGTAAATTAATTAAAGATAATCTTGATGCTGATTAAGTATGAATACTTAATGAGATTGATATGTGTAATTACTTAGTATAAGTAATTAATGTATAATTACAGGATGTAATTAATTTAAAGGGAATTATTTAATGGGTAGTAATTGAAGTATAATTACTTTGCAAAAGTAATTAAGGATTAATTATTTGATGAAATTAATTAAAGGATTAATATAATTAATTAAGGAGTTAATTAATTAAGGTAAGTAATTACAGGACGATAATTACTGTTTATTATTAATTAAGATGGATATTTAAAGGGTGATTAATTAATTGGTTTGTAATTAATTAATGTTGAGTAAAGATAATCTAAGTGATTAAAGATTAGTAATTAATTTAATTAAAAATAAATTAAATTAATTTTGGAAGTGATTAATCTTGCTTATGAATGATTAAATGATATTGTATGCCTTAGATTAGTTGATATCTCTGATATGTGATTTGAGATGCTATGCGATAGGATATGTTGTTTTAAACTGTGATAATGTGGGTATCCATCGATGATGAATTACTATGTAAAGGTGACACCCTGTATTTAAAATTTGAATTGTATTTCACTTAAACAACTTGGATTTAGGATGATATTGGATTCGAAGAGACCGGAGTCGGGTATCAAAAATATCCGAAACCACTTCGAATTTGTAATCTATAATTCTTTATAGATTGATTTGTAAATCAAATAGGCTGGAATGGAATAAATTAAGTAAACTAGACCATTGAAACTAAGTAACGGTACTTAGATTTTGATTTGTGTAGTAAGTGTTTGGCTATAACAAGATAAGAACTCGTTGTGAGGTACGAGTTACCCTATGTTTCAAAGAGGTTTTACAACCTTAGTATTTCTATTTAAATGGGTTTACTCACGCTGGTTTCCAGCCTGACTCGGGTGTTACTTTATTGTAATGCTCGGGTCAGACCGAGTATTACAAATTTCAGGTAAGGATGTTCTGGAGCTCAGTAGGTGAGCTGGATGGCAGGAACGTATGGAATATTTTCCGCTGTGATATATTATAGTGGTCTAAGACATGTTAATTCTAACTGTCTAGTATTTGTGAATTTTGTAACTCTGATGTATTAAAATGTAATTAACAAATACAGTTTTCTTTGTATAACTGATATTATTATTTGATATTGTATTTTGATCCGCTGCGAATGTGAGAATCTGTGTCTTGTTTTGTTTCTTCTTCTATCTCTTTTCTTTTTCTCCTAACTATCTGGAATTTTCGGGTTTGAAAAATTTCGGGTCGTTACAGGTGCGTTGTAGGTATAGCTAAAACTTTTACAGAGACTAAGATTCACAGGATAATTAAATAAAAATAGTGGAAACATTTAAACAATAACTCATTTAAAAGTTAAACTTCATAAAATAAGTCATAACCAAAATATGTCTCAAAATACCAAATACATATGTCTCATGAAAAATACCATCTCAGTCACAATATCAGAGTACAAAATCATCCTTCTCAAACAATACCAGTACATAAAAATCCAAGTGAAAACTGAAGAGAAGAAGAATACATGAAGAAGAACTCTACAGCTGAATCTCCAAGAAAGTCTGAAATCTACTGTTCCTGCCTCTGCTGGACTATAGGAGAAAAACGGGGGAAATAGAGGAGTGGATCAGACGAAAAGTCTGGTGAGTGGAAGTAATTACCAGTATTTTTAAGCAAGAAAAGATAATAGACATAGCAACAGTTCTAGTATAAAAGGAAATAAAGGAACAGATAAAGCTGGAATAAAATACGGTTTAACTGTTTGCTTTGCTTAGATAGTTCGATTGGATTGTTTGCACTTTTCTAAAACTGCTTTGATTGGGCTGAAATCCCAATCCTAGTTTAATTAAGCTGAAGTCCTAATTCTACCCTTTGATCTTCTTTCTATCTCTGTTGTGCCACTATGAGCTAGTCCCATCCCATAGGTCCCACAACAAAAGAACACATGTTTAGCGCTTTGGAACTCAATAGCGACTTATCTCCCTACACTAAGGCCGCACGCTCGGCCACCGTTAGGCTCGCACTATCTTTTGCTCCCTCTTTTGACCTCTTACCTATCCTAAACAACATAAGCGTGCCCAGCCTCACCTGATATGTTGTGATACCATCAGTCCTAGTTGAAAGGGTCCTGTCCCAGCCTCACCTAAGTGTGTTGTGAGACCATCTGTCTTAGTCTGAAAGGGGAATGGTGACGATATGGGTCCTAACAACAAAATCTAGTTGTGCCCCTTGCCCAAATCCCCTGATTTGAGCTTCTATCTATTGGCCCCTTAGTTACCCTAGTTATCATAAGCATGTCCCAGCTTCACCTAATCTGTTGTGAGACCATCAGTTCCTAACTGAAAGGGAATGCTATTGGTTCTGGGCCCTACTTCTATCTTTGCTTATTAACTTAGTATAAGTCTTTTAAATAAGTCTCTTCTGTTAATTCTGCTCTAATTGCTTATTAACTTATTCTATATCTTTAAAATAAGCCTCTTCTATTATCTCTGCTATATTTGCTTATTAACTTAAATATAAGTTCTAAAATAAGCTTTTTCTATTGTTTCTAATTATAACCTATGCGTTATAATTCTTCTTATAAACTTAACCCAAGGCCTAAGTTTAAAAATAAACTTCTTCTGCTATTTCTTCTATTTTCTCTTTTTAGTCATAATTACATGTTATAACTATGCTTGCAAATGTCTTGAATTTGCCTATTTCAGTGTATGTCCCATTTTATTACAGTTCTTCTTACTTTACATCTAATTTTCTATAAATTCAATGTTCTTATATTTTAGTCCATATTAGCGAATTTTTTTTTATTCCATTCATGAAAAAGGGAATTAAAAAGAAACCAATATTTACAGAATAAATTCCAACGTAGAATAGATGTAAATAAATTGTAAATAACAGTAAATAACTGTAAATACTGTAAATAACTGTAGATAATTGGGAAATATATAATTAACAGTAAATAATTGCACATAACTGAAATAGAGTAGCTAAAAGAAAGTAGACTGAAAAGAAAGTCTAAAATTTACTTATAAATAAACTGTAAATAAACTTGCATAAATGTTATCCCAAAGTTATAGAAAAACTACAGCTATTGGAAACCCTATTATTTTAATTTACTTAAAAATCTAAGATAATTACTTAAACACTCACCTGTGGTCCTAAGCTCTTTTTCTTGGCCTTCCTGGATCCACTTCTAGGGTATAAAATATTTTAATTAAAAAGATCTTCTCCTTGGAAAAATATTCCTTTTAGGGTCTAGCCTCAAGCAATGAACCCAGATGGAGAAAATCCGAATGGGAAAAATAGCTCAGTCTAGGGTCTTATTTATAGTATCACTTATGGATCTCAGACTATCGGGTTTGAAGGTTAAATCTAGCGCAACCACGTCATAGGTTCGATGGGAACCGTCAGATGGAAGCACAGACGCACAAGATCAAATTAAAATAGAAAAACACGTCATTTTGCATCTAGACGAATTAACGTCCAAAATACTAAGGTAGGTCGACCTGGGTGTTGACCCTTGTAGTAGTTAGGGCGACCTATAGGTCGACCCTAGGGTCGTCCTAGCCCTATGTAATATCCCGGAAATTTGGGCAATATCAATTTAATAATCTGTTTAAATAATTAAATTGATTTGATAATTTTTGATAATAAATATTTGAATTTATTTAATATTTGCTTTTCAAAGCTATTTAAACAAAATATCTATATGGTTTTGAAATGAGATTAATAATCAGGATTTTTTTTTTCTTTTTAAATATTGCTTAATAAATAAGATTTAAGAGTATATATATATAGATAAGTTTAAAATACAATATTAATAGTGTATTGTTTTATTTATGGAAAATAAATAGATTTTAATGTAAAATAGAATTGTTATTTCAAATTGAATGTGTTGTTTTAAATTTAATTTAAATTGGATTTTAAGAATATAATTTGAATTTGAATTTGAAATTCAAAAGAGGTAATATTTAAATAGTTTTAGATTTTAAATATATATGTATAAGCTTTTATTTATAAGTATAATTGGTTAGTTCTTTAAAAAGTTATCTTTATATATATAAATAGATAAGTAATAAGTGTTTAATAAATAAAGAAAAAGATTTATTTACACTTAAAATATATATAAATTAAATAAAAAGACATGTGTAATTCTCCAAATGCTTTGTTATAACAAGTGTTAACTAATTAACCACTATAATGACAAATGTCAAAATGAGGTAATTTTGTTTTTCTTTTATTTGTTAAATCATTTTATTCTATATAAACATATGTTCTTATCTACATTTCTTTTTCTCTTTTTCAAAGACAAGAAAACTTCAGCCTAAACTAAATATCTCAAAAACAAAATCTGATTTAAATCTCTCAAAGACAATCAGTAAAATTACTTTCCTCTCAAACAAATCCTCAAACCATAATCTCAAATAACGTGTAACTCATTTTCCAAAATCAAGCTTCAACCTGCATTTCTTTAAAACCTGTAACCTCTCTTCAATCTGAAACAAAAAGATTGCATTTTCTTCAAATCTGGAATTAAAACAAACCTGAAATCAATCCTCTGTAAAGCTTTTTCTTCAAACCGTAATTCATCTTCAAAACCAACAACCTGTTATATATTTTCCAAAAAAATCAAACAAAGCCTGCATTTTTCTAAAGCCTGGAAATTAGGCTACCTGCATGCAAACCTGAGATGATTAGGCCTGCATTTTCTTTTGAGCTGGGAGCATGCATGAAGTTTGTAAATCAAGGAGCAAAAGCATTTCAGCAAAACAAGTTTAAAGTTTCAAAACATCAACAACTCAAGTTTTTAAAGTTCAAAGTTTTCAAAGGCTTTTCAAAATAAAGTGCTCTATTCATTTTTCACTGGTGAGTAACATTTATTTCTAAAAATTAAAGTATATGATATCTGTTTGTAAGCTTGAATCTATGCCTGCATGTTGTTTAATATGTTTGGAATGTATGTATATTTTTGTATATATGGATGGAAATTGGTGATATGCATGTCTGTTTATTATCTGAGTCTTCTCTAATTTTTAGTTCTCAGGTTCATATTTTGATTTAAATCCAAAATCTTTTAATTTGATTTGTGTTTAGACTTAAGATTCAAAGGGAACTCGATTGTTTAACCATGATTTAAAGTTTAAATTTTATTTAAACAAATGAAAATGGGGAATTGTTTTGGAAACTAAATAAAGCAGGAAAACTTAAGTTTTAGTAAAAATTCAAATTACTTAAATCATTGATTCAGGCATATAATCTGAATCCTGGTATGAAGACATGATTTTTAAAATTCGAATCACGATTTTTAGAAATAGGAAGTGAGAGCAATTCGAGTTGAACTGGAATTGATGTTTTGGGAAATCTCTGACGATCCAGGTGATCGGAGAAGATGTGGTTCTCTTTGAAGCTAGCTGAATGATGGGTGAGGTTGGGAAAAATGGCAGAAGGGTATTCAAAGCACAGTAGTGGTGGCGGTGATCATTTTAAGTCTGTAGACCTAGTTTTGATGATGGTCAGAAAATCATCCACCACGGCGTCTCTGGTGGACCAAGTTCCACCAGACTTTGGAAATTTGGAATGGGAACGTAGACGAAGGCATGGCGAGGAGTTCAGGTGCTCCGGTGGTCAGAAAGATGAACTCGAGGAATTTTCCAGGTTTGGGTTTGGGAGGAGTTCACTGTTTCCAGGTTGTGATCGAGTTGTTCGAATTCGATGGTGAAGTTAGTTCGAGGCTTTGGTGATTGGGTTTTAGTGTTAGGGTGAGCGTCGACTTGTGGAGGTTACCGTGGATGGTCGGAGGCGATCAACTCGCTTGTGCACGTGCACGAGATACTTGGAGCCTGGGTTGCTTTTTGGTTCGAGAAGATGATGATTTACTCGAAAACATCCTCGTGAAAACTGGGGATGGCTCGGGTGAGACTCGAAGGATTTAAGGGTACGACTCGAAGTAATCAGGGGTCTCGAGTATGTTGGTGTTGACAGGTTTAAAACCTGTATGTTTAAAAAAGTTTAAACTAAAATTAAATTTGTAAAGAAATATTTAAACATGTTTTAAATTTAAGTTTAAATTGATTTAAGTTAAATTTGAATCTCAGTTCAAAATAAAATAAGTTTTTAACATTTAAATATTTGAACAACCTTAAAATGTTTAAATAGCTAAATTTAAAAATAAAGTTTTAAATTGGAAGTAAGTTTAAATCTAAACTTAAAACTGGAATCAAATGTAAATCTGTATTTCAGAATTGAAATAAAAAGGAAGTTTTAAATGAAATTGTTTTAATAACTTAAATTGTTTAAATCTTGTAAAATTTCTTTTATAAGAAAAATATTATTATTACTTAAAGGTTTTAAATTGATTTTAAAACTTGTTGAAGTTAAATTATAAGTTAATGATTTGTATGCATTTAATTACTAGGGAAATTAAATGGACAATTAATTTTTATCTAAAAAATTAATAAAATAAATAATTACTTAAAAGTAATTAAAGGTTTAATCTTAAAGGTTTAAGATTAATTATTTTTAGAATAATTAACTTATAAATAAGATTCATTTATTAAATAGGATTTGATTTTTAATTAATGATTAAGAATTAATTAATAAAGTAATTAAATATTAATTAAGTTATGGTTAATACTTAATTAATTAAGTAATTAGAAATTAATAAATTGGTTATTTAGTTTATTAATTTAGAATTCATAATATTAATATAAGTTAATTACTTAAGGAAAATAATTAAATAATTGTTAATGAAAGTCATTAACTATGGATTATTAAATAATTAATTAATGTGATTAATATTAATAATTAATTAGATTAATTAATTTAAAGATAATCAATTATAGAATTTGTTTTAAATGGAATTACTTAATGGAAGTAATTAAGAATTATTTACTTATTGTAATTAATTGAAGTTAATTTGATTTGTTAAGTTAATTAATTAAGTTTAATTAATTTAGAATAATCAAGAGATGATTTGATAATAATTACTTAATGTAATTATTAAGGTAAGATTATTTAGGGGAGTAAATAATAAGATAATTACTGGAAGTAATTAGTTGAATAATGATTTTATTAATAGAAGTAATTTGAGTTAATTACTTTGAATAATTAATCAAGGGATTAATTAAGAAATTAATTAAGGAAGTAATTAATTTAGTTAGTGAAAGTAATTAAGGGTAGTTAATTACTGATTGAAGATTAATCAAGAGTGATTAATAAATATTGTTTAAATAAAGGTTAATTACTTAATGTAATTAATTTAATTAAGTAATTAATAATTAAGTTGTAATTAAGGATTATTAATTAATATAATTAATGATGTAATTAAGATTGATTAATTAAGTAATAATTAATAAATGAAGTGATTAATCAATGTAATTAATTAAGGATTAATGTAATTAATTATAGTTGATTAACTTAATTAATTTTAGTTAATTAATTAATGATGTAATTAAAGGTTAATTACTATAATGGTTAAGGATAATTAATTTGAGTAATTAATTAAAGGATAAATTACCTAAAGGGTAATTAGAGGATAATTAATTGATTGTAATTAATTAATGGTTAAGTAAGCAGGATTTATAAAATGAAGTAATTAATTTAATTTACTTTAAATTAATTAGAGATGAGATAAATCATTACTTATGGATGGATAAATAATATGGAATGCTTTGCATTGTTTGATCTCTGATGAGATATATGCTGTGTGATATGGATGTTTAGTTGAATTGTGATGATAATATGGATTATCTGATAATGTCGATTATCTATTGTGAATTATCTTTCTATGTGTATAAAGATAATGAATTGAATTGTTTTAACCTTTAAAACAACTTGGCCTTAAAAGATACGTTTTGGATTTCGATGAGACCGGGATCGGGTTTCCGTATACCGGATTTCCAGGTCTGGAGACCCGAATACCACATCGATCCAAATTAACGATAGGTCGTGAATCAAGTGAAGATGAAGATTCAGAGTGCAAGGGTTATTGTCGTTAACTCTGAGGGTGATTCCAAAACGAGTGTAACGAGATAATGCCTTCGGTTTCGTTCGAACCCGGAACGAACTTGTATGGATTGAATGCTTTCAGAACATCGTCAGGTGGACGATGAGCATTCTAAGTGATGTGTTCTTTTCTAAAGTAATCGTGACCTCAAGCCTCACAAACCGGGAATGGCTAAAACAGGGGAGGTGCAGCAAGGTTAGTGGGTAGCACCCAAGTAGGACAAGGTTACCTCTGTTTAGATGTCCCTTTCTATTTTCGACTTAGTGGTGCGGTTGCTGATCCCAACCGTGAGGTATCTTGTGCGGGAATTATCCAGTAAGGGATGTTCCGACCTTGTGTTGCAGGGGATTGGGAGTGATCCTCGGTACGGTGATCTAGGCCACGTACTGTGACGGGCGGTACCCCGGTAGCCCTGCCATTGTATGGAATCCAAACTCCAATAAGTGCCGTACGTATTAGTTGTGCCCAACTATGTTGGAATGTGAGATGTAAGCATTTCAGCTATTTCTGTATTTTACTTGAAAACCCTAGACCCTATTATAATACAATCAAATTTCCTATCAAATGTTTTGGTTAGCGTAAGGTAAAAACTTACCCATGTTTATTTGTGGGAAGTCTTACGTGATACCTTTTCTTTCAAAAGGTTTTGAAGTTAAACAAGTTTAACCTGTTACTCACACCAGACCCATGTCTGACCCAAGTTGTTTATTTCTGTTTTATAAACTCTTGGGTACTCAAATTTTTACGAGTAGCCAAGGGATTCAGGTTAGCCTTGACGAATTGTGGAGGAGCAATGGAGCAGGAGGCTTCAGCGTTGTAGATATAGATAGTAGTTTCCGCTGTGTTGATCTTGTTTAGATCTTTGTTTTGTATTGAGATCTAATAACTAGACAGATGTTTATAACTGTCTAGTATATGAGATGTAATCTGTGTAACTCTGATAAATGTTGTATATGATACTATGTAATATTTATGTGATATAATATATTTTGTTCGTTTCCGCTGTGAGTATTTGTGTTTGTTTCTTTTCTCTTCTTTTCTTTTCTACTTCTCACCCCTTTCTTTCTTACTGTCGATGCGATTTTCCGGGAGTGGAAACTCGGGTCGTCACACCCTATATATATATATATATATATATATATATATTTCTTTTCTTCTTATTTTCTGATTTCTTCTTTCTTTTGTAACTTCTTCGTTCTAGCTTGGATTCTGACAATCTATATATGGAAATTGACCAGAAAATTACCATGGACACAATGGTGCTACTCCCGTGGCTTAATTATGATAATTTCACAAAGTTATTTTATTATTTAGTTAATTCGTTAATTAATTATTATAGCTTAAATTTCAGGTTGTTACAATACTACACTTTCACTACTCAGAAAATGTATCGATATACTTATCTCAATGGTATAAGTATATTCACAAAACATTATGAAAGATTTCGTATTTCAAAAGCTTACTTAAGTAGGTCAAAAATAAATGTCACTTAAAAATGTTGTTTACTACAACCCAAACCACTTTCATTTTGGTGTAAGTAAGTGGATCGTATATAAATTAGACCAAATATACTTACCACCACTTTCCGATTTCAAACTTGTACTATCTCTCGGTTAATAATGTAGTCGGACAAGTTAGCATAATATCCTTCCCTCAACATACATTCTTAATTCTTACAGATAGAGATGAGTTTTCATACCTCTAATTTTGATGTTTAGTATGAAAAGAATACTTTCCATAGCACTAAAATTTATAAATATCATTTATGGAAATCAAATCTCATTTCTTTTATAAAACTCTTTTTTATAAATCTCTTTTATGTTTACAAAACCCCTTTATAAATCTCATTTCTATTTTTACCAATCTTCGATTTCAAAGTAGGATTAAATACTCTTTATAAAATGATTGTTACATATCACTATAAATTCATAAATGTGATTTATTATTCCAATTTATCAAAATGGTTTCATTTCCCTTTTTATAAAATATCATTTATAAATCTATTCTTTTATTTATAAAATATCATTTATATATTTATCTTCATATACAACATTTTATATAAAGCATTTCACATATATTTATTCTAAAATATTTGTATCTTCTTTTAAAACAAAATCACTTTATTTTAAAAGATAAATTCTATTTCTCTTTACAATAAACATCCGTTATTATATCAACTTTTCTATAATAGAAATACTTTCTGAAATACTTTTCAAACATTTCAATATAAATTAGAAGAGACTAATATAAAGGTTAGAGTACAATAGAGAAGTTCGAAAACCGTTTCTAAATAAAATGCCATAGAAAATTCCAAAAGTCACATTTAAAATCCTTTTTCGAACCAAAACCATTTTCAAATCAAAAATAGCAAAGATTAGTATTTTCAAAATACTATAAGGAGGCCTAGAGTTACCATAGCACTGACCAAGTTCTTTCTTATAAATGTAACAAGTGTAATAACAATAAGTCCCATATCAAAGTCATAAATCAAATTCACATTCAATAAGGCTAAGCTATTGAGCTTTTGGCATTCAACAATTTTTACAATAAGTACATAAATGAAATTAAAATCAATAGCGGCGGGGAATCTGTATTCCTCTTCAAAATTTTATGAATTCCCTGCATTTCATTTTATATGTTATTTACTTTCCAAAACGGGAATTCAACCAAACCAAACCAAGAATTCATTCTAGAAAACAGTAATTTATATCTACCATATATCATATAGTGTTCATCCAAAGGTTAGTTAACTCCAGTGCATTGGATTTGGATCTTATATGCAAGATCTATTAATTTCTTAAGGTCTTAAATTTACTAAAATAAATAACTTAACTAATTAGGTAATTTATTTGCCTAATCCCCTTTAATCATTTTCTCCCCTAAATGCCTGTACATGAACGCACGTATCCACCTAATTTTCCACGCATGTTCCCTCACCCAACTCGAGCAATACTTGACGAAATCGGCCGCCGCCACTTCCAACGAACCACACTTTGCAAGCTCTATACATCTAACCCAGTTTTACCAACCTCAATCATCTCCTGAAAATCGTGAATCCCTCACTCCTCTGCATCCGAGCAAAAGTCATGTGCCCCAAAAGGTGATCACACCACCCTAAACTAGCTCTATCCCCATCAGCTTGTATGAGAAACACGATGTAACCAACGCCATAGCCTAACGTCTCCTCTAACTCCTTAACCAAACCCTAGTTTGACCATCATTATGTCAACCTCCACCAACTAACACCGCTCGTGCCAAAATGCATATGGATTTGAAGCTTTCTCTCCCATGAGTTCAACGGACCCGATGTCATGATTTTTCATGAACCCTAGCTATTGATTATGATTTTTGTAGGTGAAGGCTATTTTCGTTTACTGGAGGAGAGGGAAAAATGAAAAGTAAAGAGGGGAAAGGAAAATGAAGAATAGTCTAAGAGTGGGGATGGGTTTTTATTTTATGTTATGATTTTCGGTACTTCGCTACACAATATCACGTTCGCCTATGAACTGCGAACGACATAAATAAATTACGATCGTGCACAACAATATGACACAATCAAAAAACAACAAAAAATACACTGGTTAACTTATTCTGTGAAATTTCAAAAATAACAAAGTTTGTTGAAAAATGTGTCAAATGATAATTTAAATATTTTCCAATTAAAAAATTATGAAAAAAATTCTATAAATTTATTTAAAAATATGTCATTAAAATCATATCATTTTATTAACAATTGATTTTCTTATTATCTATTAAATTTGAACCAAATTTGAATATTAAATAAATTAAATATTCTCGTTCGAAACATTAAAAATTACAGGTCGTTACAATATATGTTTTAGCACTATAAACATAATTAGAACTATAGTAAATCTCTTTTAGAAAGTTATCTACGTGTTCTTGTTGAATTAACTTGTTATTCATTTTAGGAATCCAAATATTTATATTTTTAGAGTTTGAAATACTTGTTTTAGCACCATCTTTATGTTTTATAAATTTTGTATACAAAGTGCTATATTTCTTAGTACTATTTTTTAGTTTTTTTTCTTTCTTATAGCCAATTCATTTTTGTTACTAAATGGTTTTGAAATTCAAATCAAATTTTATAAGCTTTGTTTCCTTGCTTAAATTTCGAAACATTATTTGTAATTTGCTCTAATTTTTGTTTTAATTTTAAAAACTTCATTGTTTTGAAAAATATAAATTGGATTTTGATTCACAAACTTCTTTGCTAACTTTGTCATTCTCAATTTTACTTGCCTTAATTTTGTCAACTAAAGCGGTATTTTGAGAATTTCAACTTCCACAAGATTTTTGTGAATTTCTAATTCTTCTTCTAAGATGTATTTTTCATCTTTCAACATACCAATTTCTAACTCATCTCTATTTAACTTGCCTATACTTTTTTTATATAATTTCTTCAAATTTCTTAGTTTATCATCAAGTTCAATACTAATTTTAAGAATATCATTATATGAAAATCAGAATTTACCTCATTAGTGGCCATAAAACAAATCTTTGCTTGTTCTATGTCACCATCTCTTTCAGTTTTCAAAGAAGACGAATCCAAATCATCCCATGTAACTTTAAAAGCGCTTTTTTCTTTTTGAACTTTTCGAATTTGTTCTTCTTCTTTTTCTTATTTAGTTGTGGGCAATCCTTCTTCATGTACCCGAATTTGTCGCATTCATATCACTTGATTAAAGTTGAGTTTCCACCATTTTGTGCCTTCGTGAATTTCTTGAATTTGTTGTAGTTTTGGTGATGAACATAATGTCATCTTTGTCTAAGTCGGAATCTTCATTGTTGGCTTGAAAAGTTATACACTTCTTCTCTTGATTTTGTTTTTTCTTGCCTACAAGTTTTCTTCATACGACATCAAATTTCCAATTAGTTCTTCAACTTCGAGTTGAGAAAGGTCATTTGCTTCTTTAATTGCAAGAACCTTTCTTTTCCACTCAATTATTAAAGAATTTGAAATACGTGTAATGAGATTGAACTCAGTAAATGTAACTTCTAATGCCATGAGATTATGTTGTATGGTTTGAAACCTTGCATACATATTTACAATCGTTTCATTAGTTTTCATTTTGAATGATGAAAATTGATTTTTTAGAATAGAAATTTTAGTTTGTTTAACTTCTTTTGTCCCTACATGTGTGATTTGAAGTGTACACCAAATATCATATGCGATTTTACGTAGCATAACTCTAGAAAATTCATTTTTATCAAGTGAACAAAACAGAATATTTATTGCTTTTGCATTGTTGGTTGCTGTGGTTTTTTGAGCATCTGACAAAGTACTCATTTCAGTAGTAGGTGCTTCATACTTAGTTTGAGTAGCATGCCAAATCTCAAGACTATTAGCTTCCATAAAAATTTGCATACGTATAGAACAATATGCATAGTTAGACACGGTGAATAGTGCACGATAAGTGGTTAATTGATCTTCTAGAAAAGTGCTTGTCATAGTTTTAATTTTTCAAGAACTTTGTCATGATTAATGAAATAACCTACTCTAATACCAAACTAAAGTGCATAAGAATCTATAGTAATATGGCTAACTTACGTATATAATTGTATATGCAACATTAAGCTATATATCTAAGGAAATAGTAAAGTAAAGTAAGAAGCAATCACACTAGTATAAAAATCCTGGTGTGATTGCTTCTTACTTTACTTTACTATTTCCATAGTTATATAGCTTAATATTGATAGAGTTAGGGGTATACCTTTGGGGTAATTATGTAATTTGTTACATACATCTAACTCAGTAACCAATCTTGTTTGAAATAAAAGGCATTTTCTTTCTATTATATACTTGATATAATTTGTTATATTAATTAATTAATTTAATTAAAAGTATATTTAATAGAAAATCCAAAAACTGTATGTTTTGTAATAGTAGTTATAAAGTATTATAACCAAGAGTAATTTATCACAATGAAAACAAATATACCATTTTAAATGTCCCTAATCAAGATACATCGAGACAGGAGATTAATGTATCCGTTGAGGCTAGAGTACGTAACGCTCTCCAAACATTGGTTAGTGTATTACTCCTGATTGGTGGGGGCACTAAGAGGTTGTGTACTAATAGTTATTAGATAACTATGGAATGACTCACTTGATAGTTTTTTATTGGTTAATGTAACTAAGGTTAAAGAGAAAATATCTATGTGACTTATTTACACAGTTCCCTCGACTTGAGAACAATGTTGATCTTCAATATGAAAGCTCCGCTCTGATTATAGTCAAATCATGGCATGACATCCATCGAGCGACTATAGTTGGGTAGACTAAAAGTATTGAAAATGAATCACTGTTCAAGAGAGGATTCGTCTCCTTAGTTATATGGGGTTAGTGTCACAGTTAACTAAAGTTAACTCAAAGTCAAAGTCTCTGGCCAAAGTATTTTGGTTAATAATAATTGTTATTATTAAACCATGGACTTTGTTTTTGAACTATAGGGTTGAATATGGATGATATTGGAATTTTGACCACTATCAAATTCTGTATATCCAAAGTGATATTGTTTTAACGAAGGGAATTGGTTCGATAAATGTCACAACCGGGAAACGCTTAATATTATGAAATTAGATTTTATCGAAACTAAGCAAGCGATAAATTTTGTAAGGACCCCACCGCTATACCCATATTATTAAAAACCATTACAAGTAATGTCGTCTAATAACTAGGAGAATACGACTTGTTAAGGGCATCGAATGTGAATATATCTTTGGACTAACACTGACACGTCTTTATTACCATTATAAGGATCTGAACTAAAAATTTGATGTGTACAATATTAATACAAAGTAATAAACACACCTATTTAAAATATTTAGAACAATATATAAATAAATAAATCAGAATCACGGATCACATCGGAATAATATACATCATAAAACATGATAAAATGTGAATCTACAAAAATATTAGTACTAGACCCACAAAAATATATACATCGCATCAAATACAGTTTTTGTTGCAAGGTGACTACTAATTAATATACATGACATATACTCCTAAGTGACAATATATAGAATGATGAAGTGAAATAAAATTGTCAAAATAGTCTACTATAGTGCTAGCAAAAAATCCAAAGGTCTATGAGTTCCTATACCCGTAGAGTCTCGGCCTGGCTCGAGTATTATAAAATAATAAACATATCATATTATATCTAATAAAAAGGTGAGATACTGATATCATAAATATATGACTTAACCATAAAATAAGTCATCTCAAAATATGCCTAAAACCAATTGATCATAATAATGTATATCAAGCCAAATTACCATTTCATAAATCCATATCAAGTCTCAAAATGGACTATCATCAAAAATATGGTGATAACAATTCAAAATTCTTCAGAGCCAAAAGATACTAAATATCCATCCCAAAAATCTCTGAAGAACAATCATCACTGATGAAATAATATTGGTAGTCAACGATCAATTTAATACAACAACACGGAGTCTACAAACCAAATAGACTAAGATAAGTCTAACAATAAAATCGACTCCGTCACATAGTGAAATAGTCTAAACCAATAAAGTAGACTAACTATGCGAATTTACCTAATAGAACCAAATAGGCAAACATTGTCTAACTGTAAACCAAATAAACCGATAGGGCGGCAATGTAGCACCTGTCCAAATAGCAAAAGGAAAGCTTATTACACCAGAACAAACCTAACATAACCAAATAGGTCTGCCTACCCCAATTTAAAAATGCATCGACTCTCAGATCGATGGAAAATAAGTTGTTGTCTCTCAGGGATCTATCGGCCTAAAATAAAATCCAAACACCCTAAGATAATATAACTCTAAGTGCTAATTCCTGTTTCTTAAGTAATCACAAGAACTTAACTAACCGTCCCGTAGCAGACAGTAAATTCAAGTATTTACTAAAAGATAGTAAATTCCACTCAAACTCGATTTAAAACATTATAATAATAAGCGAAAAAATTGTACGAAATATCTCATACTGATTCGACAATTCAATCGTTTATTAAAATTCCTTGTTTTATAGAAAAGAACGAACACGAAATCTCATTAAAATCTCAAATCCATAATAAATAAAATAAAATAGTTTAAAACCAATTTTATATATTCAAAGATATAATTTTTCAAAATCATTTTTAATTCCATAAACTTACCTTAAAGAAGAGTTGCTTATTTACAAAAGCTTTTGGAACTCTTTCAAAATCATAAGCCTCTTTTATAACAAAATCACTTGAAATTAAAATTTATTACTTTCATAATCGTTTTTATAAAATAATACTATATTTTATTCTTTGCCTCTAAAACATTTCTAAAATTTTATCCTTAAAATAGAAAATTTAAAATGGTTTTATAATTAAATATTACTCATTTTTAAAAGCTTTGAATAGAAATTTTGAAACAAGAATAAGTTAAAGAATGCAATAAAATATTTACTATATTTTATAAACTAAATTCCAATTAGGATAAAAATGGATAAAATCTCATTTTTGAAATCCTTTTAAAATATTTGAACAATTCAAACAATAAATCCTTCAAAATTAAAAAATTCAAACTATAAACCCATCAAAATTAAACTTCTAAAGCCAACATCGTATTATAAAATATATAATTCCATAATATAGAATTATTTAGCGACCCATTCCTTTCCGACAACTCCAGTCGCATAAACAATGAACAACAACCATCTAATTTAGTTACAACTGATCAAATGCATTTCGCTGGTTTTCAATATTATGCAAGTTCATAATCAATAATGTATTTGAATCTAATATTTCGAACATACAATTCAACAATCAAACAAATTGAAACCACGGCAAGCAATTCAATCATTCTATACCAATTGTTATATCAATCCAATATTCAAGCAAGCATGTCAAGAGAATTAATTACTTTTAAATGTAAATGTGTGAGTTAAATATATTAACTCACCTTAACCGATTTTGTTTCAGTCTCGACTAAGTCGTCACACGCCTTCACCATCCACAGCTGAAACTTAAACCCTAGCTACTGTCAAGCTCGAGTTTATAGCCTTCTGTGCTAAGGTCACTGCCTCCACATCAAGCCGAACCTCCCTTGTCGATCTTCCCAATTCGCCTAGCACGAACGAATGCCGCTAGCCATCCTCGAAGTCGCGCTCATCGTTCGTCGCACCGTCCTAGTTTCCACCATGAACGGGCCACATCATGCTCACATTCATCTTGCATCGCCGTCGTCGAAGCCTCCTCGAAGTCACGCCTGCCCCTTCTCTGACTACCATCCCGTCACTTGTTTATTCCCTTTTTTTCTATTTGATTTCCCGCTAAGCGATTTTTAGGGCTTACGCAATTAGTGTTTAGGTTTTGATGGATGAGGGTGTGGGTTGTCCCATAAGAGAGAGGAGTTTAAAATTTGGGCTTGGGCTCTTATTTGAGCCTTATGTTTTAGTAATACTAATTACATATACTTCACTTGTCTTTTATTTAACCCAATATTTTATTTGTAAATAATTTTCGATCTAATTTGAATTGATTCACACGTTGTTTTACAAATTATCTTTCGATATCTAGATAATTCTATTAATTCAACATTTATTTATTTTTATTTAATTATCCATCATATAACTATGAAATAGATTTAATTTCTCAAATATTTCAATGGTAGAAAAATTATTCACACTTCTAATAGTTATTTTTTATTTCTCGAAATAAATTCCAAATTTCACAAATATTTTTTTATTTGACTAATATGAATTTAAATGACTTTTGGGTTTGCAAAAATGCAACTAAAATCCTAATTTTAATTTTAAGTCAACTTTATCCATTTTATTCCCAATAATTCCAAAAGTCTAATTTAAATTCTCAAAAATTTATTCCAATATATTTATCTAAATTTATCCTCGACCAGGGTTGTTACAAACATCCCTCTTAAAAGAACCTCGCAATTCACTAGAGAATTCTGTAATCGATTTTAATTAATAACACTAGTTACAAAACAATATATATGCATATCATTCATTCTGTGCTTTCCTCATAACACTTTAATGAAGTCTTCTTTCATTCAAATAAATTATACGATATTATTAATATAGCGATCAATATACGTATAGCTTTCATTAGTTCATTTCACGAATTTCTTTAATTTTGAAACATATAAAATTTTCAAAAAATTTGTAAGTGTCAAAAATTTTGGAAAATTTCGGTAGAGTCTTCTTTGTACGGAGAGCGGTTTTCAATTTCACAAATATAATATATACATCGACCACATGGTCGGAAACATAATATGTATAATATTTCTAACACTTCTATATTTTAATCCGAAAGCTTACCTTTTTGTTAGCATTTAAAGCAACTTATTTAGCTATTAAGCGTGCATAAGCGAGCCATTGTCACCCATTAACCCAAATACGCTCCAATGGTACCCATCTTTATTCTCAAATCCAAATATTAGTAACATATATAAAAATAAACATTATTAAATAATGTAAATATGACATCACATTTCTATTTACCACTTTCTATCCAAATTTCAGCGGTCAAAACGACTAAATTAAATCATGGGTTCAAAGAGTGATTTGTTACTTAACGTGTTAACTTTCAAAACATATTTTGGGTTGCGAAAACGTGATTACAACTCAAGTTATGGAGTAAATTCCATATCTATTGCAACATGTATAGCAAATTTTGTTTCTTTTACAACATGCACAGGACCACTTTCTAAATTTGCAATTTTAGCCTAGTAAACGTTCAAATTTTGCGAAATATTCAAAACAAAAATTGTTTCTTAGATTATTATGGCCCGTTTGGTTTCGTTTTGTATTTTGAGTTTTGTGTTTTCAACTTGTACTAGAAAATAACAAGAAACAAGAAGAGAGACTAATAATTCTTAGCCGTTGGAACGACCAACGGACAACAAAAGAGTTTGATTGTTCTCCGTGCTTTTATTATCTCTCGAAACACGAAAAACAAAATAAACTTGTTTTCTATTTTATATGTTAATTTCATTTTTCAAAATTGTTTGTTTTTCAACTATACATACAACGGACGCATTTTCGTATAGACGAAAACACAAAACTAAAAACGACAAGCCAAACGGGGCCTTAGCTTTTTAGAATGAGCAAAATCGTCGAAATATGATTAACCGTTCAAAAGTTATGGTCAAATGAGTAGTTCTGTTTTTATTCATTTCTCATTTCGGGACAACGATACATATCTATTTTATTTCATGTTCAAACCATACTTATCCTCACCTCTTTAAAGAACGTTGCATATAACTATGATATGATATAGTAAAATTTCCAAAAAAAAAACTTTATATTTCACTTAGTTGAGATTTAGGATTAATTCAAACACTACTAGAACTACAGTATATAGACACGACAGTGTTCCAACGGCCGCCAACGGGGTTTTCCAATGGCTACCAACGACACGTTATTTTTTTATAAGCCGTTGGTAGCCGTTGGTAACCGTTGAAAAATTGCCGTTTGCGGCCGTTGGATGCCATTGGAAATATTCGTCTAAACCTGCAGCTGGCCGAGAGCAGATTTCATTCTTCTTCTTTCAACAAAATAGCCCAAAATCTCCACCATCTTCCTCCACTCCTCCTATTCTCTTGCTCCAGCCTCCCCACGCAACCGGCAGCCCCTCCGACGCCATCAATCAACACCAGCGACCTCTCTCCATCCAATTCCCCTCCAAAATCAGGTTTTGCCTAAAACCCTAAATTTTAAAAATTTGCTAATTTTGTGTTTAATTATTTGTTATAGTTGTATCTAATGGCCTATTAATTGTTTATTATACCAAACTAATTGCTAATTACAATTATTATCATCCAAATGTCCAAATTGTTTGTGTATATATATTATGCACATATATACATATGTTGATAATTTAGTGTAAATGCGCATTTGAGTTAGCGTTAGATTAGTTAGGATTGCTTTAAATTATTTTGTGTATGTTTTGTAAAATATTAGGCAAACATGAATTAGTCTAATATTTTACGAACATGAATTATATCTTTTAGTAATATGATCCGTTGGTAGCCGCTGGAAAAACAGTTGGAATATCCCCGTTGCATCCGTTGGAAACCGTTGAAAAGTGTGAACGCTATTCCAACGGCTTCCAACGGCCGCCAACGGCTTGGAGCCGTTGGAATAGCCTTAATCTCTTGTAGTGAAATCATCTAATTTCGAATTAGAATTCATAGGTTAGTTTAGCATGCCAAATTATAGAAGAATTATTTTGGGATAGATTTACATTCCAAGGATGATAAGTTTAGAATTCACATCTTCATAATTATCAAGACTAGATAATGTTATTTCATCAGATAGTCAACAATGAACTCTTTAAAAAGATCGGTAACTTACACATGCATAAAATTTAACCTACACGAGTATTCAGCGAAAATATAATGCTTAAACCAACAACAGCATGAAATAAATGTTTCGGTAATAAAATGTGAACTGGTTACATAATAACAGAAAGAAACTATTTTTCTTTCCCTTTGAAATCTATATAAAATGAAAAATAATAATGTATGTACCTATAAGTTAGTTAATTATTCTAGAACCTCACCTATTTTATAAACAATAGAAAGGATTGATATGGACTGTCTAATGTATGGGCATGTATAGTCAAAATAATGATGTTGGAGGGCATGCATCAGGATGGCTATAATGAGAGGGAATGCATGGAAGTAGGAAAATTACCAAAATGATAAAAAGGAATAAATCAATAAACTATGTTTTCTTTCTTACTACAGGAAATGTGAAAAATGACGGCGACTGTAAAGTTCTTTATTTCTCTTTTTTTTTCAATCTATGGGTGTCATCCCATATGGAATAGTATGCTGAGTAACATCGTTGAAAATTATATGGAAAAAGGCATTCAGTTTATTTGAGTCATACATGCCAAATTGTCATCATGTTATTGTTTCCTCCTTCATTTCCAAAAAAATGAACCCATACTAAATAACTTATGGTAAGAGGAAATTGTCATGATACTGAAGTGATTTTATTTATATATCAGTTAAGTTTATCTGTCTCCCTATGTTTTGATTTTCAATATATTAATTTCTATATAGAAAATGTATCATGGTGAAGAATGAATTAATAGAGCTTCAACAATGGTTTCTAGATGGATACAATACATTTCAGGCTCTATAGTAAAAGTAAAATCATTGAATAAAGAAACAATAATTGATTTTATACCTATAATATAAAATGGAAGCACAGTTTCTGATGAACATATTGATTTTGGTTCTAATTCTGGTTCTGCGGAGGGTCACATGAGGACAGATTAATGCAGAATGACAATGATGTGAAAGTAACCCATATAATTGCTTCAATAAATGAAAAAAATCCGAACCGAAGTTATTACAAACTTCACTTTAGAATGTGAGCCTTGGCTTTGCCACTGGAAATGTTGTAAAAAGTTTAAAATCATGAAGCTTGAAACTATTTACTTTGTAAAGCACTAAAAATAAAGATTTCAAAGTTATTTTTATTTATTTCCATAACTTCGACTGCTTTAATTAGACATGAATTATAAATATACTAGTATGTCTATAATATAATTAAGATAAGATGATGATAATTATTTGAGAGTGGGCATTAAGACTCCAAAAATTGCATAGAACAACAATATTGAATTCCAACTAATTTTAAGCCAAATTATTTCAATTAAACACCGTTTCCTACCATGATAACAAAACAAAACAAAAAACCCTCATACAATATTGTAAATATAATAACAAGAGGATATAAACTTTTCATTTTTATTTCTTTTTTAAATCTTCTTTTCGAAAACTAGGAGTTGTAAATATTCGAGTTCTTATTGGTAAATTAAACTTACAAAAATAAAAAATAGTTAAATTATCTTCTCCATATACTCACCAATTACACACACACATGTTGTCGTGCCACAAGCTTTTAATGATTTGTCTCGTTAGCTGACTGCAATGTTGACTATCTCACTACTAGAAAGGCTTCGTATAGCGACGAAGCCTAGCGACGGCTAAAAAAAGCGGCCGTCGCAAACCGTCGCTATACGAAGTATACAGATCTGCCGAGACCAGCAGCTCCTTCATTCTCTCTTCCCCAATTTTTTCCCCCAAATCACTTCCTCCTTCCCCCCCGACGTCCCCCGTCACCGTAGCCGTCGCTCCAGCTTTCAACGCCTCCAAATCACCCAAATTTACGTCGGTATGCTTCTAATCTCTATTTTAAATGTAAATTTGATATTTTTAGGTTTAGTTTAAACCCTAAGTCAATTATGATTTGTTGTTAAATTGGTTATTAGTAGTGTTGTTAGATTAGATATTAGTAGTGTTGTATGTTGATTTGATAAATTAATTAGTTTATTATCATGAACTTGAATTATTTCGTATTACATTAACTAGTTTATCATGATGATCAAGTTGAATAAATGGTTGATGTAGATGATTAGTGTTGGCGATTAATATGGTTAGTTGTTTTAGGCGAAAAAATAGTGTATATTAATGATTAACTTGGTTATTGATAAGTTTACATGAAAGTATTTCATAGTTTATGAAATTGATAAATTACAAATTTAAGTTGTTAAAATCTAAATTATGCAAATATGAGTATTACAAATTACAGTATTGTACAAAAATAAAGTTTATATAGTATTGTACAAATTTAAGTTTGATAAATTACAAATTACAGTATTGTACAAAAATAAAGTTTCTATAGAAAATTAAAAAATGAATATGAGAGCCTTAAAAATTATACAAATATCTAATTTTAAAAAAAAAATAGGAAATGACTTTAAAAACAACTGATATTGTACTGAAATCTATTTTGTAATGAAATTAAGAATTGAATATAACAACAACAAAGATTACGCTAAAATCTATGTCGTAAAATAAAGAAATGAATATTGAACTAAAATTGTTAATTGAATGTTGAACTAAAATTTAAATATACAAATTTATTAAATAAAATTTAAATAGTTGAAACATTGTCAAAATTTGAAAAGAACAACAATATTTGATAAAATTTAAAGAAATTTTTTTATCTCTTAGATTGGCTTTGGCCCCGTCTGGCAAGTGTTGTATATGATCGTTATATGGATGTTCGTTTTGGTAACGGAACGGACATTTATATTCATCTGATACAATATTTGTCGGATTTGTCCCTGTATTGGACAAGTTACAAACACAATAAAGTAATTACATATTATAAATCATTTCATTTTAAACGGTTACAAAATTTCGATAGCGCTTCCTTTACATTCTCTGTGTACACGCATTTGTGTACGATACAGGGAACAGAAGGGAAGTGCTGCCGAAATTTTGTTGAACCGTTTAATCTGAAATAATTTATAAAATGTAATTACTTTATTGTGTTTGTAATGGGAAGAAGGATGACTGACCACCGTAGTGAAAACCAAAATACTAAAAAATTAAAAAATCCCATGAATTTTTTATTTTGAATTTTCTGCAACGGTGAACTGTTTACAATGAAGAATGGTTGAAAATTAATGATTTAAAGTGTCTAACATACATTTTCAAATCAGGAAAAATGTTCAATTATTTTCTCGACCGTACTTGGATGTATGAAGTCAGAACTGGAAAGAAGGGGTCAATAAAGCAACATTTCTACAACGGTGTACACGAATTTATTAGATTTGCTAAATCTAATAACCGAAACAACACAGAAATTCGTTGCCCGTGTAGTAAGTGCCAACATTTGAAGCATTGGAAACCGGATATAGTTGAAGTACATTTGTATCAATATGGTTTCGTGCCTGATTATTATTTCTGGGATCGTCATGGAGAACTTGTTGAACCTACACCTAATACTGAACTATTAGAGGATGGTAATATGATGACGAATCCGATAGAAAATATGGTGGATGATGCAGCACGATCAATGTTTCCTACAACTGAAGCTGTCGATGAAGACGAAAATGTCGAAGAAGAACCGATTGCGGGAGCTAAAAAAATATACGATTTGTTGGATTCTGCTAAGAGGCCGTTGTGGGACGGATGTAATAGCGGAACCGAACTTTCAGTAACCGACGAATACATAACTATGAAATCAAAATTCAACCTTACGGAAGCTGCATTTACAACAGTTGTACAAGCTGCAAAACGACACATGCCACCCAATAATCTGATGTGCGATAGTCATTATAAAGTAAAAAAATTAATGTCCGCTTTCGGTCTACCGTACGAGAAGATAGATGCATGTGTGAAAGGTTGTATGTTGTATTGGAAAGACGACGTTGTCCTCAGAAAATGCAAAATATGTAACGAAGAAAGATACAAACCAAGAAAGAAGAAAGGGAAAGAAGTCCCGTACAAGAGAATGCATTATTTACCCATCACTCCCAGACTTCAAAGATTATATGCATCTTCTGCTACGGCCTGTCATATGCGATGGCATAGTGTGAGAACAGCGGAAGAAGGAACTTTGATACTTCCATCCGACGGAGAAGCATGGAAACATTTTGATAAGACTTATCCCGCATTTGCTGCGGAAAGCCGTAATGTCAGACTTGGTTTATGTACGGATGGTTTTTCACCATTTTCACAGTTTGGTAGTAAATATTCATCCTGGCCAATTATCGTTACTCCGTATAATTTACCTCCATGGATGTGTATGAAGACACCATATATGTTTCTCACCACTGTTGTTCCCGGCCCTCATGATCCAACCCAAGGAATTGATGTTTATTTACAACCATTGATCGACGAGTTGAAGAAACTGTGGTATGAAGGAGTCGAAACTTACAATGTATCAAGGAAATTTTTTTTCGTATGCTCGCTTCTTTGTTATGGACTATTAATGATTTTCCTACATACGTGATGCTTTCTGGTTGGAGTACGGCCGGTCGTCTAGCATGCCCTTATTGTATGGAAGAAACACGAGCATTTTCGTTACGATATGGGAAGAAAGTTTCGTGATTTGATTGTCATCGGTGTTTTCTTCATCCCAATCATACTTTTAGAAGAGATAAGAAAAATTTCATAGCTAACAGAGAAGAGAATCTGAAACCACCCAAGGTTTGGTCAGGCGAGGAAATATACGAAATTGTAAGGGACGGCTAGTGACGGCTTGTAGGTTGCCAGATTTGCGACGGTTTGCGACGGCTAGTGACGGCCTGTAGGTTGCCAGATTGCGACGGTTTGCGACGGCTAGTGACGCCTATTTTGCCAAAAAGTTGTGTCGCTTAGCGACGCCTAGTGACGCCAGGTAAATGTTGAAAAATTTCCACGTGTCACATTTACAGTCGCGAGCAGTCGCTATTTTGGTGACGGAGACGTCGCTAAAACCGTCGCCATACTATTGGGCGACGAGGCAAATAGCGATGACAGATAGCGACGGCTTGCGACGGTTTGCGACGGCCGGCGACAGCTAAAAGCCGTCGCTATCTGCTGCCGTCCTTGTAGTGTCTACAATTTCATGTCAACACTGCCTCGACATTATCTCAACTGCACACTAATCTCATGGCTGCAAACGTTGTTCAGATATATTTTAGTTTGGGTAGCTCTATTTATGTTATCCTAAATTAACATATTACTGCTTAAAACAATATAAAAATTCAAAAAAAAAAAATCATTTCTTGTTACATTTTCAAAATATTGTGCCGATTTTGCATCATTTAAGTGTTTAGAAATTCTTATTGAATACGTTAGCTACTCGCGTCGACAAGAATTCATAAACCACTCAATGGACCAATTAACACGGAATAAACCTTTAATATATATTTTTTATCACTTTAGAAAATAATATTCATATTTTCTCAAGTCATTTGCTTTCTTATATAAAAAATAACTTATGATGTTACATATTTATATACATCCATTATGAACCATTTGCATTTAAAACATTACATCACACCATATTCAATTATTCCCAACAACAAGCAACCATTCATATTTTGTTATATCTTGTTTTATTTATTAAGTATATTTTCCAATTTCAAATTTAATTATATATATATATATTTATATAATTTATCATTCTATATATTATAACTATTAATTGCTTAAACATTTTTTATACTCCCCAACTATTTTAGAGAAACCGCTGGCTTTTATTAATAATTAGGTTCGTCCAGAGTCAAATGGGTTTATGAATTCTTTGAGTGAACTTCATATTCAATTCCACATTATAAACTAGGCATAAACAAAACAAACATTGATGTAAACAACATACATTTTAATCAAGCAAATAAACAATCGCCTTCAGCGGAAAGCTATCTTCTAGCTTTCGTTGCACAACTCTGATCACTAACAGATCAGGATACAACAATTCAATTCTTAGTCATCAAGGTCTTTTTTATAATATCCATTAAATTTCACTTTTTACAAAAGTGAGCAACTCTAGAATCATTTTCATAACACTAATTGGTAAAGAAATTCTATATTTTTCTACAAATACATCTCAATGTTTATTCCCAATAATCATTTATATTTATATCCTAAATAAGAACATGAATTCTAATTCTACCCTGCATACTCAAGGGACGGGACTCTAAGTCTATCTTGATTTAGATCTTGACTCTGCGTCAATTATATTCTATAATGTTCTTAACATAGCTCCGATACCAAGCGGTAACGACCCCACCGCTATACCCATATTATTAAAGAACATTATAAGTAATGTCATCTAATAGCATGGAGAATACGGCTGGTTAAGAACGATCGAATGTGAATATATCTTTGGACTAACGCTGACACATCTTTATTGCCGTTATGAGGATCTGGACTGAAAATTTGACGTGTATAGTATTAATACAAAGTAATAAACATATCGATTTAAAATATTCAAACAGTATATAATATAAATAAATCAAAATCAGAAGCATAGATTACATCGGAATAATATACATCATATAACATAATAAAATGTGAATCTACAAAATATCGATACTAGACCCACATAAATATATACATCGCATAAAATACATTATCAAGTACACAATGACTACTAATTAATATACATGACATATACTCCTAATTGTCAATATATAGAATTATGAAGTAAATTAAAATAGTCAAAATAGTCTACTCCGGTGCTAGCACAAAATTCAAAGGTCAATGAGTCCCTATACCTGTAGAGTCTCGGCCAGACCTGCGTATTATAAAATAATAAATGGCACTACAAGAAAACAGGCAATTTTCTATGGCTAGCAGCCGTTGGTGGCCGTCGCTAGCCATCGAAAATGCTGTCGGAATACGGACCACAACTTCCGTCCGTTTCCAATGGCTTCTACGACATACCAGCGACGGCAATCGACGGTTGTTCCGACGGCTTTTCCGACGGATTTTCCGATGGCGACGTCGTCCATGTGGTGTGGTAATTTTCCGCTAAGCCGCCGGGAGCCGTTGTTAACCGTCGGAATATTCGTCCAGATTACCGTCGCTTGCCATCGGACAAGTGGCCAATAGGCCGTCGGGAGCTGTCGGGAGCCGTCGGGAATCTGGGCAAATTTTATTTCTACAGCACAGCTTCGCTTCCATACCAATATCAATATATAACTCATCAAAAATCAATATACCACATATGTAAGCTGAAATCAATATCAATATCAATATAAAACTCAAATATCATAATATCAAACACAAACATATTTACATCCAACATCAAACTCCAATATATACAAAACAAACCTTCCATCATCACTCTCACCCATCCAACTTCAATATTTACATCTAATGTTTACATCCAATGTCAAACTCCACATATCAACTCCACAAATCAACCACCAAATCAATGTCAAACACCACATGTCCATAAGTTAACCTCACCATCACTCACTGTTTATATACACAAATTACATCCAACACCACATGTCCATTAAAAAAAATGCAAATCGTACCTCAAGACTCATCATCGGCTCTAGAACCACCGGACAAAGGGAATGTACCATGATGCTCCATATACTCGGCCAAACGCTGGTTGAGCTGCTCCATTTGCACTGCTCGGAGGCGGTCCTGCTCCTGCAACTGTGCAATCTGTTGTCTAAGCTCATTAATCTCCGCGTTGTCCTGAGCCTTTTGGTAAGCCCTTTGTGATGTCCGAGTCCATAAAACAAGTCGAAATATGTTTAAGTCATTACGTAACTTTTATAAAAATTAAGAAAATTTTACAACGTAGTTAATTTTTTATAAATTACCGATTGGTTGCCATAGCGCATGTTTCTCTGGTTCGGGTCCATAACAGAGTCAAAGTTCACGTCCTCCTCGTCAGTGATCAACTGCTCCATCCGGAATGCTCAAGCATCTACACACGTACCTACAACGTAAAATTAAATACAAATAAATATTACATGACATTATTATAATATTTTATAATCAATTAATTAAAATGATCATTATTAATAACTTATAACTTAAAATATACTTACATGTGCGTCGCACGCTCTATCATCCTTATGCCAGGCATACGACACTGATCCCTCATCATATGTCTGCTTAACGGCATGGGTATGCTCAAACACGTCCATATACGAGACGTGACCCCCCGGCGTGCTTTTTCCTGCAATAATTGGTGTATATTATTATTGTTCATACAAATTTATACTAAAAATATAATAACTGTTCATAATTACAATTAATTAATTTACCAGGTCCTCACGATGGTGCTGGAATGATTTTGAGCCACTACGGTGTGTGACAGGATTTTTCTACTTGTTCGTAGAGTTCCTATCCGACTCCGTCTGCAAGTTAAAAATTAAGATTATATTTTACAAGTATAAATTATGTATTTTGTACTGAACAAATTAAGGTGATATCTGATAGACTTACCTTGAATTTGTCACTGCCCCACCATGCGATCTAAGCATCCCAGACGTTGGCGGCCATCTATTGTGGCTTCTTCCTAGATTTTCTTATGCTAGACATCGTATCCCTATAATTCTTTGCCACCTTTGAGTTGCAGTGACATTGAAAAGGGGATACGTCCTCCTCTTGTAAGTCTACTGCCCCCTGTATATATGTTGAAAAAATATAAGTTATACATTTATACTTAGTCAGCAAAGTGTAAAGTGACTATATATAATGGTATATAATTTTACACTTACCAGGAAGTCCTACCATATGCTCTCCCGTACATGGTCCGGGATCCTGCTCCACTTCGGCCAGCATGCAGACATGCGACTCATGTACGCCTGCTTTGATATGCTGAGCACAATGTTAGAAGACTCAAGCTCAAAATCCCTGCATTAAATATGATACAGACAAATCATGACTAATATATCATACAAAATATTTATAATGCTGAAGTAAATTTAATACTTACGAGCCGTCGGTTTTCGGTAGTAATCTAACTACCGTACGCGGCGCCTCCTGTGAAGGTCCACTTCCATCAACACTGACGCGACCTATCCCTCTCTAAGATATAAAGGGAGAACCAGTCTGTGAAGAACTCCATCGCTTAAAAAATGACCTTTGTAATACCTATGACATACATATTATTTAATTATGACAGAATATATCATTCAATTATGAGTAAACATATCAAGATTTAACATTAATAATCGCATGTAATATACAAAAAAGTGTAATGTCAATAAATTGTTGGGCCTGTTTTGCTAGTATAAACAGGTCATACTTATGATAACGTGATGTATGCTTTATTTCAATAATATTATATTTTTGGTGCACGTTGATTCCAGAACCTGGAACATTACTGAATCAGTTGCATCTAAACAAATGAACTTTTTCCGCAAGTCTAGTGAAATATGTTAATTACAAAACCTGAGTTAACACGCCGTAAAAATCATTTATGTGATCATTTCGATCATCACTACCTTTAACATATACACCGGTATTGTTAGTTAATTTTTCAGCCACGTATTCTTTGGTGTTGAATTTATATCAATTGACAAAGAATATTGGATATGTCTTGACTTTTCTTTTTGGTCCCATCGCAAGATGTTTCAACCCTTCGTCAACCACACAATTTACTGGATCATATATGGTTCGAAAACCAAGTAGCCAAATTTTTGCTGTTATCCCCGCTTGGATGCTGTGATTCATAAATACTGCATATAAAGATAATATATTGCTTTATAATTAATACACACATATATTATTCAAGGAAATAATTTATGATGTGTTATTCATTAGTACCTAACAAATGGCGCAATGTCTGCACAGTTAAGATGAACATATGTGTGGGCTACATGGTAATCTCTATCGTCTAACCATACTTCCACAAATTTTCCAGCTGGGCGTCCCTGCTATCTAAAAATAGATAGCATTGATTCAGAAGAATCTTGTTCAATGCCCTCATCATTTCGCGTAGCATTTTCAAAAGATAAGTTCACATGGTCACTGAAATAATGAGAGAAAACAACAAAGTTTCTTCTTCGATATATGATTTGTATACCAAACCTTTAACTCGTGCTTTTTGTCTCACTTTTTTCTTTAGATGATTTAAGTACCTTTTAAGAATAATTATAATTAAATTTTATTACATGTGGTTAAACTAAAATTTAACAACTCAATGTTAATACCTTTCAAACGGATACATCCATCCATATTGCACAGAACCTTGAAGATGTGCTTCAAATGGAAGATGAACAGGTAAATGCTCCATTACATTAAAGAAACCAGGAGGAATTTTCTCCAGTTTGCATAGCAGTATAGGAATCTCTTCCTCAAGTTTACATAGACGATCAACTTTTAAGGTAGTTGAATAAAGCTCCTTATAAAACAAACTAAGTACTATTGCAACCATCCAAACTTTTGTGGGCAACAGTTCTTTGAAAGCGACGGGTAACAAATGTACCATCATTACATGACAATCATGACTTTTCATCCCACTCAGTTTACCATTCTTATAGTCGACACATCTATGAAGATTAGAGAAAATACCTTCAGGAAATCTTAATCCTTCCACCCATTTTAACAGTACTTTAACTTGGTTACTGTCTAGCTCATAGCATGCTTTGGGATTTTTGTGTCATTTGGTTTCATATATATGAAACTCAGGACGATTACATATTGCTTCTATAACATGTCTTGATTTCAAATCGTCTTTAGTCATTCCTTTAACATTCAGAACTGTGTTAAATACATTATTGAACACATTTTTTCATTGTGCACCACGTCGATATTATGACAAATTAGGAGATTTTTCCAATAAGGCAACTCCCAAAATATAATTTGTTTGCACCAATTATGATTTGTTGATTTACCTTGTATTTCAATTTATTCACCAGTTCATGTATCTTTGGATAATCCTTTACAAGCTCATAAATATCTTCGCTTGACCAAATCGTTGATGGTCCCAAGGTCTCAACTCTATTACTTGTAAAGTTTTTTTATCTTTTCTAAAAGGATGATTAATATGGAGAAAATACCGATGACAGTCAAACCATGAAATTTTCTTCCCATGCGGTAAAGAAAATGCTCGTGTTTCTTCCATGCAATAAGGGCAAGCTAGGCGACCAGCCGTACTCCAACCCGATAGCATTGCATACGCAGGAAAATAGCTTATAGTCCACAGTAGAGAAGCGAATTTACGAATTTTTTTTGAAATGTCTTATGTTTCAACATCTTCATACCATAGAGTTTTCAACTCTTCAATCAATGGTTGTAAATATACGTCGATTCCTTGTGTCAGATCATCAAGGCCAGGGAAGACAATAGTGAGAAACATATACAGAGTTTTCATACACATCCACTGGCGTAAATTGTAAGGTATAACGATTATAGGCCAAGATGAATAGTTTGAACCAAATTGAGAGAACGGTGAAAATCCATCCATACATAAACCAAGTCTAACATTATGGCTCTCTGCTGCAAAAGCGGGGTATGTCTTATCAAAATGCTTCCATACTTATCCATCAGTTGGATGTGTTAACGTATCTTCTTCCTGTGTTCTCACATAATGCCATCTCATATGATGCGCGGTTGCAGAAGATGCATATAACCTTTGAAGCCTAGGAGTGATGAGTAAGTAATGCATACGCTAGTACGGAACTTCCTTTCCCTTCTTTTTTCTTGGTTTGTATCTTTCTTAATTACATATTTTACAATTCCTAAGACCGATGTCTTCTTTCCAAAACAACATGCAACCATTTAAACATGTATTTATTTTTTGATACGGCAAACCAAAAGTAGACAAAAGTTTTTTCGCTTCATAATGCTAATTGATCATAATAAAAAGGTGAAATACTGATATCATAAATATATGACTTAACCATAAAATAAGTCATCTTAAGATATGCCTAAAACTAATTGATCATAATAAGGCAAGTCAAACCAAATCACCATTTCCTAATCCATATAAAGTCTCAAATGAACTATCATCAAAAATATGATAATAACAATTCAAAATTCTTCAGAGCCAAAAGATACTAAATATCAATCCCAAAAATCACTAAAGAACAATCATCTCCAATGAAATAATAATGATAGTAAACTATCAGTTTAATACAGCGACATGAAGCCTACAAACCAAATAGATAAGTCTAACAACAAAATAGACCCCCTCGCATAGTGAAATAGTCTAAACCAACAAAATAGACTAACTACACGAATTTACCTTACCTCAACCAAATAGGCAAACATTGTCTAACTGTAAATCAAATAAAATGATAAGGCTGCAATGTAACACCTGTCCAAACAGCAAAAGTATAGCCACATTACACCATAACAGACCTAACATAACCATGCATCGACTCTCAGATCAATGGAAAATAAGTTGTTGTCTCTCGGGGATCTATCGGCCTAAAATAAAATCCGAACACCCTAAGATAATACAACTCTAAGTGCTAATTATTGTCACTCAAGTAATCACAAGAGTTTAACTAATTGTGCCATAACAATTCAAGTATTCACTAAAAGCTAGTAAATTCCACTCAAACTCTATTTAACAAATTATAATAATAAGCGAAAGAATCGTACGAAATGTCCCATACCAATCCGACAATTCAATCATTTATTAAAATTCTTTGTTATAAAAAAAGCATGAAGTCTTATAAAAATCTCAAATCCATAATAAATAAAATAAAAGAGTTTTAAATTAATTTCATATATGTAAAGATATAATTTTCTAAAATCACTTTTAATTCCATAAGCTCACTTTAAAGAAGAGTTGCTTTTTTACAAAAGCTTTTGGAACTCTTTCAAAATCATTTAAACCTCTTTTGTAACAAAATCACATGAAATTAAACTTTATTACTTTCATAATAGCTTTTATAAAATAATACTACATTTTTATTCATTTCCTCTAAAACATTTCCAAAATTGTATACTTAAAATAAAAATTTCAAAAAGGTTTTAGAATTAAATATTACTCATTTTTGAAAGCTTTGAATAGTATTTCGAAATAAGAATAAGTTAAAGAATGTAATAAAATTTTAACTATATTTAATAAATAAATTCCAACAAGGATAAAAATAGATAAAATCTCATTTTTAGAATTGTTTTAAAATATTTAAATAATTGAAACAATAAACCGATCAAAATACAACTTCTAGAAATAACATCGCCCTATAAAATATATAATTCCATAATACAGAATCATTTAGCAACCTGAATTGCATTCCGACAACTCCGTTCATATAAAAAATGAACAACAACCATATAATTTAGTTACAACTGATCAAACGCATTTTGATGGTTTTCAATATTATGCAATTTCATAATCGATAACGTATTTGAATCTAATATTTAGAACATACAATTCAACAATCAAACAAATTGAAACCACAACAAGCAATTCAATCATTATCTACCAATTATTATCTCAATCCAATATTCAAACAAGCATGTCAAGGGAATTATATACTTATGAATGTAAATGTGTGAGATAAATATATTAACTCACCTTAACCAATTTTTTCAGCCTTGTTTAAGTCGTTCCATGCCTTGACCATCCACCCCTGAAACCCATACACTAGCTACTATCGAGCTAGAGTTTCCAGCCTTCTGTGCCAAGGTCATTGCCTCCACATCAAGCCGAACCTCCCTTGTTGATGCTTCCAATTTTCCTTGCACGAACGAACGCTGCCAGCTATCCTCGAAGTCCCACTCGTCGTCCGCCACATCACCCTAGTTTTCACTACGAACGCATCACATCCTACTCACGTTCATCTTGCATCGTCGTCATAAAAGATTCCTCGAAGTAGTGCCTACCCCTTCTCCGACTACCAACTTGTCATACATTTTTTCCCTTTTTCCGTTTGATTTCCTATTGAGAAATTTTAAGGTTTAGGGCAATTAATGTTCGGGTTTTGATGGATGAGGGTATGGGCTATTCACGTAAGAGAGATGAGTTTAAAATTTGGACTTGGACTCTTATTTGAGCCTTATGTTTTAGTAATACTAATTACATATACTTCACTTGTCTTTTATCTAACCCAATATTTTATTTGTAAATAATTTCCAATCTAATCTGAATTGATTCACACTTTGTTTTACAAATTATATTTCGATATCTTGATAATTCTATTTAATTTAGCATTTATTTATTTTTATTTAATTAACCATCGTATAACTATGAAATAGATTTAATTTCTCAAATATTTCAATGGTATAAAATTATTCACACTTCTAATAGTTATCATTTATTTCTCAAAATAAATCCCAAAATTCACTAATATTTTTTTATTTCATTAATATGAATTTAAATGACTTTTGGGTTTGAAAAAATGAAATTAAAATCCTAATTTGAATTTTAAATCAACTCTATCCATTTTATTCCCACTAATTCCAAAAATCTAATTTAAATTCTCAAAAATTTATTCCAATATATTTATTTAAATTTAACTTCGACCATGGTTGTTACAAATTTGGTCAAAATGTTATACCATCTGCTAAGTGACGTATGAGCATTAACATTCGAATAGTTCAATGTTAATCGCTGACCGAATTTACATCTGACGAGTCACACAACCGAAGTGATGAATTCTCTTTGGACCAAACGATTTAGTTAATTCATAATTTTTATAAATTAATTAACTTAATTAATATTATAAAATTTTGAATATGATTTGAGGAATAAATATTATTGTATATATTTATAATAGTTATAAATATATCGATCGATATGCGATATCGGTAAGCAATTAAATTAGATTTCATTAATAATATTTATTTGGGCTTAAAATAGGTTTAAGGCCTATGAAATAGGTTGGAAATTTTGACCAAACTGAGGGCAATATGCACCCATAAGATTGTGCAACAAAAGCTTTGAGATGGAGGGCTAAGATGGAAGAAAATTAGTAAGAGATAATGTAGGATAGTGATCCTAAAATATCTTCAACTTCTCCTCTATATAAGTATCTCTATCCTCAACCTTTAAAGAACTTTTCAGCTTCCATATCCCTATCATCGCTGGCTAACCTCATCAATAAGGAGCTCCAACAAATTCAACTCAAATCAATTCAAAATGCAACAGCTATTGGATAACTAAAGGTCCACGGTTTAAGAATCGGCAATTTACCGAACCGACAATATTTCAAAGGAAGGAGAATTCATCATTACAAGGTATGCTCTAAGGCTTTAGTATTAGGTATGTATTTATTATATTATATAATATATTATTTTTGGATAATATTATACTATTTATATATATATCATTATTATATTACTAGTTAGATGAGATTCTTATATGTACCATCAATGTTGCCACATATTAGATTGAACCTTATTTTATAAACATATGTATATCTAATTTTTTTAATTGTTATCATTTTATTAACATATATATATATATATATGTATGTATGTATGTATGCATATATGTATTAATATGCTAGCTAATTTTAATTATATGACTTGTACTTAATTATATCATCATATCATGTTAATAGCTGAACCTTATTTTATAAATGCATATTTACATAGAATATTTTTTTGGTAGCTGTATATTAATTTTTAATATTTATTTACTATTATCTAAATCAATATACTAATTAAATAAATCATATAAAATAAAATATGTTTCATTTTTAATTTTTTTATCATTATAAGAACTCTAAGTCAAAAATCATAATTTAATAACCATTTTTTTATTTTTAAAAAATTAACCTAATAAATGGTCAAAATCAGTCAATTAATTAAAATAGTATTCTAATCGAGAAATTCTAGAAAAATTTTCGTAAATTTAAATTATCAAGCTTGATTTTATAAAAATTTAAAATTCCAATAATATAACATGAAAATATTTTTATTATTATTTTATTGTATTTTGAATAATTAATTAGTGTGTGTATTAACGTTAAAAAATATAAATAATTTTTTTTCTGTTATGCATTCAATATGGAAAGTTTATATATATATTAAATATATAATTAATATACTATGTGTATATATATACATATACACATTTAGATATTAAAATATACTTATATATATAATAAAAATAATAATTTTGTTACTGTAATTCATACATATATAGGTATATGCGTATAATGATTTAAAAAAATTCATATTATGTATATACTTATACATACATACATACATACATATATATATAACATAATATTTAATGCAATAGTATATAGATATAAATCATTAATATTTTTACATATAAGCTATACTGTAACATTCCGCCCTTCTGACCGCCCCTAGTCGGTAATTAAACCAACTTGAAACGTTCAAAATGACGGATTGTTATTTAGTTTATAGAGTTTAAACAGAATCAGCCACAAAATCACAGAATAATAATATTTCACTATTATGAATCTTTTTAGATATTATCAGGGTTTATACAATGTATTGAATTTATACAACGGAATATTCTTTAAGTACAAAATTCCTGAACTAAAGTGAGCGTTTACCCCCTCTCTCTCTCTAACTTCGCTGCTCGAAAATCTTCAAGCTGTAAAATACTCGGTCTGACCCGAGTATTACATTGAAAAGAAAATAATACACATGTCAGTCTAATTCAAACTCAGTTATTAGTGCATAAAGGCAATAATAATTAAATGATCAATTAGACGACATCACATAAATTCTCATCTATTCGACCTTTTTTTAATAAAGAAATCGGATAACGGTAGATATAACACTTGACAGTGTTAAACAACAAATCAACAAATTTGAATCATCAACAGAGATAAATAAAAAGATTATCAATGAAGATAATTAGAAAACAACAAAATCATCAAATCAAACAAAATTAATTTAAACAATTGATATGTCACTTTAAAACATCAATTCTGTTTGGCTGCAGTACACGCACGCGTGTACGGCCTCCCATATTTAAAACGTTAAATCTGTGTGGCTGCAGTACACGTACGCGTGCACTGCCTCCCTACTACGGTGATAAATTACCCAAAAGCTAAATGAAAATTCACAAACGAACACACAGTCAAACCCAAAAAGTTGGGTTCAGCTAGATTCTACTCAAGTGAATTCGAAAGCAAATCCAAACAGGGGAAAAACTGCAAACACATGCAACTGCCCCAATACATACATATGTATATATACATAAGTAGTGACTTAAAACAACAAAACCTGTTCAAGTTACTGTGGCAGTAGTGAAACTGCAAATATCAAAGTAAAGCAAGAAACAAGTGCACAAAGGCAGTAATACCCAAAACAATGCAAGTCAGCATCAAAGACACAGCCGAACAAAAAATCAGTGCATCAGTGATGTCGACAAGTATGCTAGTAAATGTCACTGAAAAGCAATGTTCAGCATACATATGAATCCATTTCATATGTACAACAAACACAAAGGACAACTCAGCAATGCAAGTGAACTCAACCAGACAGCCAAATATAAAAGCAACCGAGGAATGAATAATGCAAACATGAAGTGAATGCAACTACTGGTAAAGAACCAAGGGCCAAGCAACTGATATATGTAAACAAATGAAATGCAACATAAATTAAAAGCTATGCAGTGATCAAACAGACTGCAAGATGTATGCAAAAGTTATGTGCAACTGGATATCAACATGGTTCAAAACTGTATACCAAATGCAACAAGGAAGCAGAACAAAATGTCATGCAATGGGACTATCAAAATATGCTATAGTGATGACACAAGCACTTACAAAATCAAGTTAGTCAATATGATCAAGGCAGATAACAACATGATTCAAAAGAATCTTCAGTGGAATGCAGACAACAAAATCAATAAATGACAGACTTCAAAATCCAAGCGAAACAAGAAATCACACCGAAGTTGAACAGTTGAAAATTAATATGTGGTAGCCACGAAATCCAACAACAAAATCACAACAACAAGTGATACTAAGTGCCCATATCAAAGTTCAGGCATATATATTTGAAGCCTGAAACATTACCAATGCAGCCTCAAATGATGCAAGAAGCTAATATACATGAGCACAAATCTATAACAGTTCAATATGCATCAATTTCAAATCAAATTTGACATAGTCAAGGCCGAAGCCAAGCATTTTCCCAAAATAGTTTTCACAAAAATAGGTGAAACTCCTATCTCAAATAGTTTTCACCAAAAATCAAGTTGATACTATGTTCAACAGAAATCAAAGTCAGGGTAGCCACAAACAAAAATCAAAGCCGAAGACCATCAAAACAGAATAAGCAAACGAATTCAACTGATTCGAATTAGATGTGAGTAATTAAAAATTACTCGAATATATAAAATCAGTAAAGAAATGTCAATATGACAATGATTCAAATTTTTACAAAATCACGTGTATCTAGACCACCAAGAAATCAGGTACAAGGCTCAGTAAAACGCAGTGACTAAGTGAAAGTGGGAATATCATATTTTAACAAAACAGTGGATCATGAAGTAGTTAAATATCACCGCGCATAATAGATACAACATGAAGTGCCATCATTATATTCAAGCTACAGGTCAAAAGCAAAGTCAACACAAGGCATATACAACGACCAGCGACAATTCAAAGTAATGTCGAGGTCAACGAGTCAAAACGAGTTCAAAATCATGAAACAACCGTCTCAAGTCAAGACAGTGCCAAATCCAATTTATTTTCGAAAAAGAAAAAAAAAGAAAGTCAAGTTTTCGATCAAGCTCAATACAACTGCAGTTTGAATCAAAGCTAAAGGGGATTTCAAAACATTTGATAGTTGAAACAAATTCGGGCCGAAGTCCTAAAGCAGCTAGTAAAATCCAACAACATTCGAACAAAATAGAATGGCCAATGCGAATCAGTTAATCACTTCAAACAAATATATATATACGAATGTAAATACAGAGATTGATAGATGTGAGTGAAGGAATCACTCACCTTGTTTTCCCCCAGCACGAATCGAAGACCCACAGTTGCTCATCGAAGCGGAGACGAAATCAAATCAAACGAGGTGGAAATCGAAACCCTAATTGATTTTTTTTTTATTTTTTTGTTTGCGAGGCGAAATTAAATGAAAGAGGAGGAACGAGCGGAAGAACGAGATGGAGCCCTAATTTGCAAGCAAGGGAAGACGAGAACAAGGAACGACAGCCATTTTTCTTCGTTTGATTGTTTAGGGTTTGAAATGAAAAATGAAATGAAAGGGGGATAGGTTCGTATTTTATGAGGAAGGGGGAGGCGTAATTTTAGGCAGAAAAAAAGGAAAATCGCGTGGTTTTTTTTTGCAGAGGAAAATCGTGTCTGCCTTGTATTTAGGCTCAGAGGTATCATGCTTTGTACAGTAATACTTAGATATATATTTTTTTTTTCAATTTGTTTTGTAGATATTTTCTTTAGTTAGCTTCATAGATATACATTTGTTTTGAAGATCAACCATCAAACATTAATTTACATAAGTACTAATTCTTATATCCAAACTATTTTTCTAAGTCATTAGTTCGAATTTTTAAATACAAATTTAATATTCAATTTCAAACTCCTAGCTCAAATTTTAAATTCAAATATATTCCTCATATTAAACTTGAAAAATTCAAACAATTTCACCAATTTAAATCAAAATTTAATTCAATTATTAATTTAAAATAATTTAAAATTCGGGATCGTTACAATCTTCCCTCCTTAAAACTTTTCGTCCCCGAAAAGGAAAGGTTGTTAAAATTTCACCGATATTTATACCCTACACAATTTTACTAAGCTTGAAACTTATTAAAAATAAATGAATATAGGATTCATTCCATTTATTTTATCTCACTTGCTTTGTTCATTGATTCCTACAATCAAAACGCAAAAGTCTTTTACCAAATTTTTCGACTTACGAAACTCAGATTTAAACTTGAAATTCTTCATGTTAGAGATTTGTATAATATATCTCTTCCAAAGCTGTGGACTTTCAAGACATTTCAAAGATCTTCTTCCTTAGTTCATTAAGTAGGAATTATGTAATTTAATTTCAGACTATTGATTCGCTATTTAAAGTTTGAAAATACTTACTAACTCGAAATTTAACAAGTCTATCGTCGTTCTTACAGACATTAGGCATACGCTGGCCAGGCGCAGGACTAAAAATCTCCAAGTACTAAATATACTTGGTTCAACTCCCAGTGAAAATACTTAAAAATTCTTTCAAAAAGCATGTTCCCCCATGGATCACAGTTACCCGACGGTTACGCTACTATCCCAGTAGAATCACTTGTAATCTGTAGATTTCTCATCTCTTAAATTTCGCCATGGTTGTTGCCATAGATCGTAGTTCACACGACGGTTACGCTACTATCCCAGTAGAATCGCTTATAACCGTAGGCATCACGCCCCTCAAATTTCGCTTGGCATCTAGATTGCAGTTTACCCGACGGTTGCGCCACTATCCCAGTGGAATCGCTTGTAACTGTAGGCATCACGCCCCTCAAATTACGCTAATCAATCAATATGATCCCATCGACATGATCCATCCCGAGGGATTCCAATTGAAATAGTCACTCCGACTAATGGAAATTCTACGTAGCTACGAATTTCAAATGGACACTCATACCGAGTTCCAACACCTTCACAAATTTTAAATGGAAGGTACTTTTCCATATCCTCAGTTTAGAAAACATAATGTCATATATATGTAGTACTTCATTTCACATTTCGTACATATCATATCTATGTAAACTTACATAAGATTTCCATAACAATTACTTTCCAAACTGACGGGTTTCAAATTTACCGCATTCATATATATATATATATAAGTTCTGAAAACCTACATATCCCATATTCATAACAAAATAGAGGATTTCAAAATTTTCCTCTAAGTCGATTTGGAAATTTAAGGTTATCTCAAACCCAATTCATATTTAAAATTCCATTTATTATCGACTTCACATTCGATTTGGATCACACGTTACTTTGTCAATTCTCCACACAAAATTAATGTCTACCGATATATAACCTCTGAGCTCGTACGTCTCAGAGAAGGGTGTTAAGCTAAGAGAATAAATTCTCCACCACCAATAGATATATATATTTAATAGAGATCAATTGCTATGTCATCAATTCACAATGTTAGACATACAATCCAAACCGATCATCTGAAATTCAAAACTCAACTTATATTGTCTTTGGTGTCGAAGTTAAACTCAATTTAAGTCAACGATTCAATCTTTTTGAAAATTTCAAATTGAACTAATTATTCAAATTTCTCATTTAACATTTCAACTTCGACTTTGAAAATGAATTTCAAATCATTTATCACTCACGGGATATATTCACTTTCAATTTATCTTTACAAGGATAAATTCTCAAAAACGTTTCATTTCATATTGGAAAAGCATTTCCATACTTACTTAAAAGTAAGTAATTCACAAATCTAATTTAATTTCAACATTTGAAAATATTCGATATACTTAAATCAAAATTAAGTATATATCTCATTTTTTAAGGAAATCATTCTCTTTCACACATTTATTTGAGTCAAAACGAATGTTATGTAAAACATCGTTACGACAACTCAAAATCCCTAGTATAGGGATTCAAAATTTAGATAGATGTATAAATCCCAATACTATACAAAACATTTCCTTTCGGAAATCATTTACTATAACAACAGTGTTATAGTCCACTATTTCCTTTTATTCGAAAACGTCTATTTCATTAAAATATTTCTTTCCGTACGAAACTATACATAGCTTAATACTTCTAAAATACATACATAGAAGATTTTGGATTACAAAAGATAGCATTACAAAATATACTAATTGCTTCAAATATATTGATTGGTTTAAGATTCAGAATTATAGAGGACCATCGACTTCCTGTCTGGTAGTACGCTTCTGTGCCAAACTTCCCTCTTCGGTTTGCACTATTTCAGGTTGTATTAATGGAGGATTGAAACACTCAAAGTCAACATGTCCCCAATTCTTACAGTTCCCGCAAAAATATGTGATGTTCCCATCCTTATCTATCATCCTTACACTTTTCGCTCTAGCTGATCGGGCTATAGCTTGCTTTCCATGCTGCCTTTCGGTGCAATTTCTGGCTATATGTCCAGTCCGGCGACAATGATAGCAGACTGTCAATCTGTCGACTGGTAAATCGAGTGCGCGCTTCTTCCTTTTTCACTTCAGGGCAATGACTAAGAAAATGCCCTTTCCCTTGACATTTAAAACACACAATCTCAGGACGAGCGAACCGGTCATCCACATTCCTTTTCTTTCTCTTCTCTCGGCACGTAATGACATAATGTCCTTTTTTATGACATCGATAATAGACAACATCATCATAGGGACCAGGTCCTTTCCTTTCATTGATTTTCCTTTCAATTTCCGCATGTGCCACTTCTGCTTCTCTACGGGCAATTTCTCTTTGTTCACGGCGTGCTGCTTTTTGTGCTTCGGTTTTCACCATTATAATTAACAAGAAGTTTTCGAAGTTTCCTATTAAAATTGGCAATTCCTATTAGCAAAGGTTGGATTATTCAATAATTTCCCAATTATTACTTTGGAGATATTTAAAATATTTGATTTAACCCAATCCATTAATTCACTTAACTTATATTTTATTTTTCATAAATCTCAGAAATTTAATAATGGGTTTTCGAATGATAGGGACTCAAATCTAAGGAGACCTTACCGAAGAGAAACTATCGCAAACCTACATTTAGAGAGGGGTATTTCCGAAAAGGATTTGAATTTTCAAAAATACTTTTTATTTTCAAAAACAATTTTATACTTCTTTAGATTTGAAAAACGCTTTCTTTAAAGTGATTCTAGTAACTATTCATATTAAATGCCATAAACTAAGCTTTGTGTAAACCAAAGCTCCGATACCACTTTGTAACATTCCGCCCTTCTGACCGCCCCTAGTCGGTAATTAAACCAACTTGAAACGTTCAAAATGACGGATTGTTATTTTATTTATAGAGTTTAAACAGAATCAGCCACAAAATCACAGAATAATAATATTTCACTATTATGAATCTTTTTACATATTATCAGGGTTTATATAATGTATTGAATTTATACAACGGAATATTCTTTAAGTACAAAATTCCTGAACTAAAGTGAGCATTTACACCCTCTCTCTCTAACTTCCCTGCTCGAAAATCTTCAAGCTGTAAAATACTCGGTCTGACCCGAGTATTACATTCAAAAGAAAATAATACACAGGTCAGTCTAATTCAAACTCAGTTATTAGTGCATAAAGGCAATAATAATTAAATGATCAATTAGACGACATCACATAAATTCTCACCTATCCGACCTTTTTTTAATAAAGAAATTGGATAACGGTAGATATAACACTTGACAGTGTTAAACAACAAATCAGCAAATTCGAATCATCAACAGAGATAAATAAAAAGATTATCAATGAAGATAATTAGAAAACAACAAAATCATCAAATCAAATAAAATTAATTTAAACAATTGAAATGTCACTTTAAAACATCAATTCTGTTTGGCTGCAGTACACGCACGCGTGTACGGCCTCCCATATTTAAAACGTTAAATCTGTGTGGCTGCAGTACACGTACGCGTGCACTGCCTCCCTACTACGGTGATAAATTACCCAAAAGCTAAATGAAAATTCACAAACGAACACACAGTCAAACCCAAAAAGTTGGGTTCAGCTAGATTCAACTCAAGTGAATTCGAAAGCAAATCCAAACAGGGGAAAAACTGCAAACACATGCAACTGCCCCAATACATACATATGTATATATACATAAGTAGTGACTTAAAACAACAAAACCTGTTCAAGTTACTGTGGCAGTAGTGAAACTGCAAATATCAAAGTAAAGCAAGAAACAAGTGCACAAAGGCAGTAATACCCAAAACAATGCAAGTCAGCATCAAAGACACAGCCGAACAAAAAATCAGTGCATCAGTGATGTCGACAAGTATGCTAGTAAATATCACTGAAAAGCAATGTTCAGCATACATATGAATCCATTTCATATGTACAACAAACACAAAGGACAACTCAGCAATGCAAGTGAACTCAACCAGACAGCCAAATATAAAAGCAACCGAGGAATGAATAATGCAAACATGAAGTGAATGCAACTACTGGTAAAGAACCAAGGGCCAAGCAACTGATATATGTAAACAAATGAAATGCAACATAAATTAAAAGCTATGCAGTGATCAAACAGACTGCAAGATGTATGCAAAAGTCATGTGCAACTGGATATCAACATGGTTCAAAACTGTATACTAAATGCAACAAGGAACCAGAACCAAATGTCATGCAATGGGACTATCAAAATATGCTATAGTGATGACACAAGCACTTACAAAATCAAGTTAGTCAATATGATCAAGGCAGATAACAACATGATTCAAAAGAATCTTCAGTGGAATGCAGACAACAAAATCAATAAATGACAGACTTCAAAATCCAAGCGAAACAATAAATCACACCGAAGTTGAACAGTTGAAAATTAATACGTGGTAGCCATGAAATCCAACAACAAAATCACAACAACAAGTGATACTAAGTGCCCATATCAAAGTTCAGGCATATATATTTGAAGCCTGAAACATTACCAGTGCAGCCTCAAATGATGCAAGAAGCTAATATACATGAGCACAAATCTATAACAGTTCAATATGCATCAATTTCAAATCAAGTTTGACATAGTCAAGGCCGAAGCCAAGCATTTTCCCAAAATAGTTTTCACAAAAATAGGTGAAACTCCTATCTCAAATAGTTTTCACCAAAAATCAAGTTGAAGCTATGTTCAACAGAAATCAAAGTCAGGGTAGCCACAAACAAAAATCAAAGCCGAAGACCATCAAAACAGAATAAGCAAACAAATTCAACCAATTCGAATTAGATGTGAGTAATTAAAAATTACTCGAATATATAAAATCAGTAAAGAAATGTCAATATGACAGTGATTCAAATTTTCACAAAATCACGTGTATCTAGACCACCAAGAAATCAGGTACAAGGCTCAGTAAAACGCAGTGACTAAGTGAAAGTGGGAATATCATATTTTAACAAAACAGTGGAACATGAAGCAGTTAAATATCACCACGCATAACAGATACAACATGAAGTGCCATCATGATATTCAAGTTACAGGTCAAAAGCAAAGTCAACACAAGGCATATACAACGACCAGCGACAATTCAAAGTAATGCCGAGGTCAACGAGTCAAAACGAGTTCAAAATCATGAAACAACCGTCTCAAGTCAAGACAGTGCCAAATCCAATTTATTTTCGAAAAAGAAAAAAAAAGAAAATCAAGTTTTCGATCAAGCTCAATACAATTGCAGTTTGAATCAAAGCTAAAGGGGATTTCAAAACATTTGATAGTTGAAACAAATTCGGGCCGAAGTCCTAAAGCAGCTAGTAAAATCCAACAACATTCGAACAAAATAGAATGGCCAATGCGAATCAGTTAATCACTTCAAAAAAATATATATATATACGAACGTAAATACAGAGATTGATAGATGTGAGTGAAGGAATCACTCACCTTGTTTTCCCCCAGCACGAATCGAAGACCGACAGTTGCTCGTCGAAGCGGAGACGAACTCAAATCAAACGAGGTGGAAATCGAAACCCTAATTGATTTTTTTTTGATTTTTTTTTCGTTTGCGAGGCGAAATTAAATGAAAGAGGAGGAACGAGCGGAAGAACGAGATGGAGCCCTAATTTGCAAGCAAGGGAAGACGAGAACAAGGAACGACAGCCATTTTTCTTCGTTTGATTGTTTAGGGTTTGAAATGAAAAATGAAATGAAAGGGGGATGGGTTCGTATTTTATGAGGAAGGGGGAGGCGTAATTTTAGGCGGAAAAAAAGGAAAATCGCGTGGTTTTTTTTTGCAGAGGAAAATCGTGTCTGCCTTGTATTTAGGCTCAGAGGTATCATGCTTTATACAGTAATACTTAGATATATTTTTTTTTTCTTTCAATTTTTTTTGTAGATATTTTCTTTAGTAAGCTTCATAGATATACATTTGTTTTGAAGATCAACCATCAAACATTAATTTACATAAGTACTAATTCTTATATCCAAACTATTTTTCTAAGTCATTAGTTCGAATTTTTAAATACAAATTTAATATTCAATTTCAAACTCCTAGCTCAAATTTTAAATTCAAATATATTCCTCATATTAAACTTGAAAAATTCAAACAATTTCACCAATTTAAATCAAAATTTAATTCAATTATTAATTTAAAATAATTTGAAATTCGAGATCGTTACATATACACACACACATACACACACAAGTGTGTGTATATATATACATTTACATAGTTTTTAATATTTATATAAATAATAAATTTGATATAGACATATATTTGGACAACATTTAATAAATATAGGATGAGTTAACATGTTCGTTGCGATATAAATCCCAACATTTATATATAGATTGTTATACCTTGCACTGATTATTATGCTACATGTGCATAGACATACATTTATGTATATAATACATATATACTTTTGTACTTAATTGAATATAAATTAAATAAAATTGTATATAATTCGTAAATTAAACAAAAAAGGAGATTTTATTTAAATAAAATTAAGAAATATTCTAAATAAATTAGACTTCATAGGCCCAATATAGGTTCAATAAGGTAAACTTCTTTGAAATTCACCAATAACTTCTACTGTGGGCTGGTCCAGTTCTAACAATGGTATCATAGCCTAGTAGCCTATGCGGTCCAAATTAGCCATGTTATGGTCAACTATTAAGCTCAAAGCCCAAAGGTTGTCCCTAATAAAAAAGGCCAAAATTTGAATTGTGTCTTGGGCTAATTTTCAAAATTGCTCAAAATTGTTTGAAAATTAAAAATATAATATTTTAAATTTAATTTAAAATAAGATATACGTATATTATAAAAGTTGTAATATAATAAAAATTTCAAAATGTCTGAAAATATTAGATATTAATTTCAAAATTTTAAATTTATTAATAAGACTAATAAAATAAATTAATTAATTAAATAAGTTAATTAATGAAAAATCATACATGTATTATATATGTTTGACATATGTTATGATATTTTAAAATATTTAAGATATCATAAATATACATGTATGTATATAATATGGTTTTCGAAATTAATATAATTTAATTAAATTGTTTGATTTAAAAAGTTAATTAAAGGTTAATTAAATAAATAAATAAATAAAAGGTTAATTAACTAAATAAAAATACACATATATGAGATATATGTGTTATACTATAAAGATGATAGTATATAATAAATATTTAGTATAAATGTTATATTAAAAATATAGAATTAATTAAAATGTTAATTAATAAAAATTAACTAAATAAGATTTAATTAATATATTATTATACATAAGACTATTATATAAGTAATATGAAATATAAAAGTTTATAAAAACTTATATAATATAAATATATAATAAAAGATGGAACATTAAAGAAACCCTAAATAGACTTAACGAATAAATACATATGTAAATGTACATATACCGTGATTTCAGATGAGTTCGACACTTGAATCACGAGAGTAACTCATACAAATTATGTTATTCCATAAGTCGATATCACTCAATATTTAATATTAAAGATTATGAATCTTCACTATAATGTTGTCCTCCACAATATATATTAGTTAATTAATTACTTACATACTCCTTAGTTGTTAAGCAAACTCAAGCTGGGGATCTTATATGTATTATTATTAATATATTGAATAGACGAGGTAAGATAACTATATGTCTTTATTGAGCAGACTCAAGGTACATATACTATACTTAGACCGTCTTTCGATTTGTTGAGTAGACTCAAGGTCAAAGCGGAAGGTACCAAAGGGTTAGGAGTTGTTTATGATACAACCGATAAGGAGTTATCCATCATTCATGGAGCTATGACTTGTTGAGCAGACTCAAGGCTAGAATTCCAAGACGGATGATGTATCGACCCGCCATTTTGACCATCGAACCTTTTGTAACGACCCGTATTTTTACGGATCGAAAAGTTCGTAAAATCTGGAATTTTCAGCATTTTTAAGTCGTTTCAGATTTTGGCAGATTTTGTTAAGTCCTAAGTCGGTTTGGACGAGTTAAGAGAAGTCTGGGTCGAGTTGCCGACTTAAGGGATTAACTGGGTTAAGGTGGTGGCCGACATAAGACCTAGGCGGTTTAAGGAAAGTTGGTGTCATATGAGTTTTGGCGAAATTGCTAAGTCCTAAGTCGTTCACGACTTAGTATAGGTCGTAAGTCGTATACGACTTAGGAGAGGAGTGACCCAGTAGTTACCGACTTATAGAAGATAGTGGTTGGCTGACCTAGTAGAGTTAACGACCCAGTAGTAGACGACCTAAGAAGTTGACCGACTTATAGATTAGACGACTTAAGTATTTGACGACTTAAAGAAGGGAAGGCTTAAGTCGGCGACGACCTAGTGGTTAGCGGGTTAGAGTAGTTAGGTCGTAAATGACTTGAGGAGTTAAGTCGTAAGTCGTGTCCCCAGTTAAGTCGCGCGATTGAGATTTCCTTAAGTCATAGGTTGGCATAACTGTTAAGTCGTAGAATGGGTTATCTCGCTAACTCGTCTAACTAGTTAAGTCGTGGACAAGTTAAGGTTTTGAGTCGTAGGATGTGTTGAGTTGCTAAGTCGTTAAGTCGTCCAGGCGACTTAGGAGGGAACGCGTACATGTTAGGTCGCGTGTAAGCTTCATGAGTTAAGTCGCGCAAATGGTTAAGTCGAAGGTCTTAAGTCGTAGGTCGGAATGAGAGATGAGTCGGCAACGACTTAGGAGATAACCGAGCTACGACTTAGTGGATTTTCAGCTATAAATAGGAGGGGTTTTTCTCACTTTTTGGGATCCGGATTTCGAAGCGACGAAGTGCCGCCATTTTGAGAGCTCGACTTCTACACTTCTTCACTTCTTTTCTCCACTCTAATCTAGTGATTCCATCCATCCAAATCAAAGATCAAGATTGAAGATCCAAGAGCTAAAGTTGAAGATCTTCATCCGTTGAAGTGAGATTTCTTCGTTTGAAACGGATTCGTGATAGATCAAGCTTGATCCTTCGCTGTCCAGATCTGAAGCGTGTTGATTTGAGGTTGTTTAGGTGATTTGGTGAGTGGTGATTATCTCTCACACGGATCCAAAGGAGTAGATCGGATTGTTGGCTTGATTTGGTGTTAAAATAGTGATTTCTATGCATTTTTGTAAACCTAAGTGTAGATCCATGTAGATCCATTGTTCATGATGATTTGACAACCATTTTTGTATATGATTAACCTATGCAAGTTCATTCATCAAGTTGTAGAGATAATTCTCATGTTTTCATGCTTGTTAGACTTTCAACTCCTTAATTACGAAATTGCCATTATTGTTATAATTGTTCATTTTGCTTATATTTGAATGCTTGGTTACTTGGATTGATGTTTGACATGATTGATTGCTGTGAATTTGATGATTGTTGATTGGTTTTAGACAAGGTGGTCGAAGATGATTCAAAAGCTAAGGGAAAGGCTCTTGAATTGGGAAAGCTGCTCGTGGCATATGTAGCGGGATGATGAAGCTCTTATGCATAGATTTGATGATGTGATGTTGAGATGAGGCTTTGCGAGGATGTAATGAAGCGAGGCATCATGTAATGAAGACTTGGTCTAATCCAGACGGGATCATTCCAAGCATGTTGATAACTCGGTGATATGATTCGAGTTGAGGATAATGAATGGATATGAGAATAGTCGTCGAGGAGGATGACTAGGAGGCTTGGATAGCATCATTGTTGAAGGTTCTAGCATGCTCTAAACAAGAGTACGTTTGGGCAGATTCGATAGTCCCAACGACTAACTGTTGATGGTCGAGTACTCTGGGCAGATTCGATAGTCCTAGGCATGGGCTGCGACGACGTGCGGGAGTTATGTCTAGAACTGGGGTTTCCATTAGCCCTTGACGGACGGCTGAAAGAATGTGCCGGTCATTCAATTAACGGTGATATCGAAGCAATGATAACAGTGATAGCCAGAGTCATGGATGTTTGGTTGTATCGTCATTCGGACTCAAGAGCGGTATTTTCTGGGTGCTTATCTGATTTAGGCCTTGGTACTTGGAAAACATCGCCCTTGACTTGAATGATTATTACTTTACTTTAAATTGTATGCTCTGCTATGTTGCTTCTGCTTAGTGTGTGTCTGGGGGCTATCACTGTAGAAAGAGGTGGAGTGGGACGGTTGTATTCCTATTCCTTTTCCTTTATGCTCTTTTGGTATGTTGTTAGTTAATTTACTACTCACTAAGACTGTTGTCTGACTCAAGGCTTTATGTTTTTAATTCTTATTGCCTTGGGCTGTTCGTCCATTTTTAGGACGGGCAGACTAGGTAGCAGGTGACAGGTGTTGTTCTCTTCTCACGATGCTGATATCGAAGACGAGCTAGAGGGTTGCATATTATCTTCTTATGTACTGGATGTTCCGCTGTTTTGTATTCTCTGAGTGTTATGTAGTGAGGCTTGATGTATTGGCTATTTGGATGCTTGTATTCAACTATTATGAAGTTTTATATGATGGCATTTTATTCTGTAAAGCCTCACTATATATATGTTATATTGTATTTTGTCCATGCGCTGTGAGTAATACAATAGATCCTGTTATTTTGATCTACCCTGACAATCGTCCATGGTTGCCTGGCACACTTTACAGCGCACTATCTCTAGATTCGGTGCAGGGGTCATGGGCGGTCGTCACATTTGGTATCATAGCATTGATTAATCGATTTTACCCAACGCTCGCTGACATAACTACGTATGAGAGACGTAATTGTAATTTTGATGGATGACTACTATATATAATATAGTAGCTTAGTAGAGTTTGAGTCCTTTATGCAGTTGTTTCTCTAGAAGTTCTAATCATTCCTTTTTATAGATATTGAGAATGAGTCGAAGAGGGAGACCAGCTGCTAGGGAAGGCCGTGCTACTGAGGGGGTTGCTGATTATGCAGCTATGTTCGAAGCTATGATGACTTCGATCATGAGAAGGATACCAGTTCCGGGGGCAGCAGTAGATGTTGGAGTTCAAGTCCAAACTCCGAAACCAGTGGATTTTGCTAAGTTGTGCAAGGATTATACTGCTCTTGGAGGGAAGGTTTTCTTGGGAACAGAATCTACCATTGAGGTCCAGAGATGGATAGATGCTTGTAGAAGGATCTTTGGTGATTTAGGAATTGAGGATGCAACTAAGAGGAAGTTGGCATCAAGACAGCTTCAAGGGAGAGCTTCTGATTGGTGGAACTCTATTACCATCAATACTCCGGAGGAAGAGATTACTTGGGAGCAATTCCAAGTTAGATTTGAAGCTAAGTTCATTTCTACAGCTCAGAAGTCAGTTCTGTTCAAGAGGTTTGTGGAGCTCAAGCAAGGTGGGAGACCAGTTCTTGAGTATGTTTCTGAGTTCGAAGCTTTGTCCAAGTATGCCCGGTCATATATTGAATCTGCTTATCAGAAGAATGAGAAGTTTGTGACAGGCTTGGACAGTTATCTTGGGAGATAGTTGGTGGATCATTTGGACGATTCATTTGAGAAGCTTGTGGAGAAAGCTCTTAGGCATGAGAGTCTGTTTCCTAAGAAAGGATCTGTTGTTGCTGTTACCAGGGAAGAGTCTAAACCCCAGCAGGGTGGAAACAAGAAGAGGAAGCAGCAGCAGAAGGAAAGGGATGGCCAGAAGAAGCCGAAAGGCGAGGTGATTTGCTACAACTGTCAGTAGAAAGGCCATCTCTCCAGGGATTGCAAGAATCCGAAAGCGCCGGCGAAGTGCCACAACTGTGACAAGCCGGGGCACTTCAGAAAGAATTGTCCAGAACCGAGAAGGGACAAGCAGATTGTGCAGGCTTATGCTTTGGGAGCTGTTCCGTCGTCTTCGAAAGCTCCTACCGCTGAAGAGAAAGGAAAGAGTGTGGTTGTTCAAGGTACTCTTTTCCTATGTGGTGTTCCAGTTAGAGTTCTGTTTGATACTGGAGCGTCGCATTCATTTGTTTGTAATGAACTCGTAGGCCGGTTAGGTTTGGAACCGGATATTGTTGATAGGCCATTGGTTGTGACTAATCCAGTTGGGGGTTCGTCTTGTTTGTGTATGTTATGCCGTGGTCTAGTTGTATCGAGTCATGGTTGCTCTTTTGTTTTTGATTGCTTTGTTCTGAACTTTGCGGGGTTCGGAATTATTTTGGGTATGGACTGGCTTAGGAAGTATGCGGCAAAGGTTGACTGCGAGAGGTTGGAAGTGACAGTCGAGAATGTGGAGGGGCGAAAGGTTGTGATACGATGTAAGCATGAGGAAGGCGTCTTCCTGAGCTTCATGTATTCGCTGGTTGTTCCACGGGATGGACTGTCATCGGTGCCAATCGCTAATGGATTCGAGGATGTCTTTGACGAAGTCAAAGGGTTGCCGCCGCACAGAGAGATCGAGTTTCGTATAGATCTAGTTGAAGGAGCCAGACCTGTTGTGATTCCTCTTAGGCGGATGGCGCCTAGGGAACAGCATGAGTTGAAGGTGCAAGTTGATGACCTTTTTCAGAAAGGATTCATTCGGCGTAGTGTGTCCGAGTGGGGTGCACCAGTTGTGTTCGCAACCAAGGCAGATGGATCGTTGAGATTGTGTGTGGATTATCGTGAGCTGAATAAGGTGACTAAGAAGAACAAGTATCCATTGCCGAGGATAGATGACTTGTTTGATCAGCTTCACGAAGCTAAGGTGTTTTCTCAGATGGATTTGGCGATGGGATTTCACCAGTTGAGAGTAGCTAAGGATAGTGTGCCGAAGACTGCTTTTCGAACACCATCCGGTTTCTTTGAGTGGCTGGTAATGCCGTTTGGGTTGACTAATGCGCCAGCATATTTTGTGGATCTTATGAATAGAGTGTTCAGAGATCAGTTGAACAAGTTCGTACTTGTGTTCGTGGATGATATTCTGATTTATTCCAGAACTGGGAAAGAACACAAGACGCACTTGCGTATTGTTTTGGAGATCTTGCGGAAACGTCAGCTGAAGGCTAAGTTTTCGAAGTGTCACTTCTGGAAGAGTGAAGTGAGGTTCTTAGGCCATGTGATTTCTGGAAGAGGAATAGCGGTTGATCCCGCTAAGGTGGCAGCAATCCAGGATTGGGTTAGACCTAAGAATGCATCTGATGTGAGAAGTTTTCTTGGATTAGCAGGATATTATCGACGGTTTATCAAAGACTTCTCCAAGGTAGCTGCACCGTTAACAGGATTGACGAAAAAGAACCAAGTGTTCAGTTGGGATGCTAAGTGTGAGCAAGCTTTCGGAATCCTGAAAGAGAGATTGACGAGTGCTCCTGTTTTGACTATTCCTAGTGGGAATGATGAGATGGTGGTTTACACCGACGCATGTGGTACTGGACTTGGAGCGGTGCTGATGCAGAAGGATAAATTTGTTGCGTATGCCAGTCGACAACTGAAGCCGCATGAAAGGAATTACCCGACTCATGATCTGGAGTTAGCGGCGATTGTTTTTGCTCTGAAGATGTGGAGACATTATCTATTGGGAGTTCGATTTGAGTTGTTTACCGATCATAAGTCGTTGAAGTATCTTTTCTTCCAAAAGGATTTGAATCTTCGGCAGCAATGTTGGCTAGAGTTTTTGGCATCATATGATTTTGGTATAGCTTATACTCCGGGAAAAGGTAACGTAGTGGCAGATGCGTTAAGTCGAAGACATGCAGGATTGGGAGCCATGTTTTTAGAATGGAAGAATCTCGAGTATTTAGCTGGATTTGACTTCAGGCCTAGATGTGAATTGGAACCTGAGATGTTGGCAAACTTATCGATAAGACCTTCTCTTGTGGAAAGGATTGGCGAAAGCCAAAAGTGAGACGATAAGCTTGTCAAGATTATCCGTGATTTGGAATCTGGGTTGGATCCAAAAAAGGATAAAGGGTTTGAGGTCGATCGAGAGGGTTGGCTTCGGAAGCAAGGATGACTAGTTGTTCCCAATATAGATGAATTGAGGAGTGAAGTTTTGAAGGAAAGTCATCACTCGAAGTTGACAATTCATCCAGGTGGAAATAAGATGTATCGGGATATGAAGAGAACCTACTACTGGGAAGGCATGAAGAAGGATGTTGGAAATTTTATTTCCAAGTGTATGAACTGCCAGTTGGTAAAAGCCGAACAAAAGAAGCCAAGTGGATTGCTTCAGCCATTAGAAGTTCCTACATGGAAGTGGGAGCAAGTGTCGATGGATTTTATCGATGGATTGCCTAGATCTAGAACGGGAAATGAAGGGATTTGGGTCATCATAGATCGTTTGACTAAGAGTGCTAGATTCATTCCTGTTCGATCGACTAGGACTGCATCAAAGTTGGCTGAGTTGTATGTTAAGTGGATAGTTCGATTCCATGGTATTCCGAAGAGTATAGTGAGCGATCGAGACCCATTGTTCACTAGTGGATTTTGGAGGAGCTTCCAGGAAGTTTTAGGAACCGAGTTGTGTTTGAGTACAGCTTATCACCCTCAAACAGATGGTCAGACCAAGAGAGTCAACCGAGTTTTGGAAGATCTTCTTAGAGCATGTGTTTTAGATTTCGGAGGATCATGGAAAGATCACCTTCATTTGGTGGAGTTTGCATACAATAACAGTTACCAGTCAAGCATTGGTATGGCATCGTATGAGGAATTGTATGGGAGACCGTGTAACTCTCCGACATGTTGGATAGAGGCAGGAGAAAAGCTGATACTTGGGCCAGAGATGATTCGACAGACTTCAGATTGTATAGAGATCATTCGACAACGAATGAAGGCAGCCCAAGACCGTCAGAAAAGTTATGCTGATAAGCGTCGTAAGGATTTGGAATTCGACGTAGGTGATATGGTTTTTGTGAAGATTTCTCCGCTGAAGAATGTTTTTCGATTCGGGAAGAAAGGAAAATTGACTCCGAGATTTGTTGGACCATTCCCGATCATCGAGCGAATTGGAAAGCTCGCCTATAGATTGGAGTTACCGGAAAAGGTGTCGGGTGTGCACAATGTTTTTCATGTATCGTATCTACGGAAGTATGTGCACGACTCGAATACAGTGGTTTCTACTGATAGCTGTGAAGATTTCGAAGTCGATCCAGTCGATAGAAGACCTCGTAAGCCGCTTCGTGTTGTGGAGACCGACACGAAACAGCTTAGGAGGAAGGTAGTTAAGTTGATCAAGATACAATGGAGTGACGATGATAACGACTGTACGTGGGAGGTGGAAGAGAGGATGAAGGCAGCTCATCCTGAACTCTTCAAGGTATGGCCCTAAGGTGTCGTGTCATCTCGCGATATTGTAACTTGTTCTAGTTTTAGAATTCTGTACGCTAAGCTAGAATTGGATGCATGGTTTGTTGATTGTTATGGATGATAGGCGTACAGAATAGTCTTTGATTGCTTTGTTTGCTTGGAATTTCGGGGGCGAAATTCCTAAGGGGGAGAGAATGTAACGACCCGTATTTTTACGGATCGAAAAGTTCGTAAAATCTGGAATTTTCAGCATTTTTAAGTCGTTTCAGATTTTGGCAGATTTTGTTAAGTCCTAAGTCGGTTTGGACGAGTTAAGAGAAGTCTGGGTCGAGTTGCCGAATTAAGGGATTAACTGGGTTAAGGTGGTGGCCGACATAAGACCTAGGCGGTTTAAGGAAAGTTGGTGTCATATGAGTTTTGGCGAAATTGCTAAGTCCTAAGTCGTTCACGACTTAGTATAGGTCGTAAGTCGTATACGACTTAGGAGAGGAGTGACCCAGTAGTTACCGACTTATAGAAGATAGTGGTTGGCTGACCTAGTAGAGTTAACGACCCAGTAGTAGACGACCTAAGAAGTTGACCGACTTATAGATTAGACGACTTAAGTATTTGACGACTTAAAGAAGGGAAGGCTTAAGTCGGCGACGACCTAGTGGTTAGCGGGTTAGAGTAGTTAGGTCGTAAATGACTTGAGGAGTTAAGTCGTAAGTCGTGTCCCCAGTTAAGTCGCGCGATTGAGATTTCCTTAAGTCGTAGGTTGGCATAACTGTTAAGTCGTAGAATGGGTTATCTCGCTAACTCGTCTAACTAGTTAAGTCGTGGACGAGTTAAGGTTTTGAGTCGTAGGATGTGTTGAGTTGCTAAGTCGTTAAGTCGTCCAGGCGACTTAGGAGGGAACGCGTACATGTTAGGTCGCGTGTAAGCTTCATGAGTTAAGTCGCGCAAATGGTTAAGTCGAAGGTCTTAAGTCGTAGGTCGGAATGAGAGATGAGTCGGCAACGACTTAGGAGATAACCGAGCTACGACTTAGTGGATTTTCAGCTATAAATAGGAGGGGTTTTTCTCACTTTTTGGGATCCGGATTTCGAAGCGACGAAGTGCCGCCATTTTGAGAGCTCGACTTCTACACTTCTTCACTTCTTTTCTCCACTCTAATCTAGTGATTCCATCCATCCAAATCGAAGATCAAGATTGAAGATCCAAGAGCTAAAGTTGAAGATCTTCATCCGTTGAAGTGAGATTTCTTCGTTTGAAACGGATTCGTGATAGATCAAGCTTGATCCTTCGCTGTCCAGATCTGAAGCATGTTGATTTGAGGTTGTTTAGGTGATTTGGTGAGTGGTGATTATCTCTCACACGGATCCAAAGGAGTAGATCGGATTGTTGGCTTGATTTGGTGTTAAAATAGTGATTTCTATGCATTTTTGTAAACCTAAGTGTAGATCCATGTAGATCCATTGTTCATGATGATTTGACAACCATTTTTGTATATGATTAACCTATGCAAGTTCATTCATCAAGTTATAGAGATAATTCTCATGTTTTCATGCTTGTTAGACTTTCAACTCCTTAATTACGAAATTGCCATTATTGTTATAATTGTTCATTTTGCTTATATTTGAATGCTTGGTTACTTGGATTGATGTTTGACATGATTAATTGCTGTGAATTAGATGATTGTTGATTGGTTTTAGACAAGGTGGTCGAAGATGATTCAAAAGCTAAGGGAAAGGCTCTTGAATTGGGAAAGCTGCTCGTGGCATATGTAGCGGGATGATGAAGCTCTTATGCATAGATTTGATGATGTGATGTTGAGATGAGGCTTTGCGAGGATGTAATGAAGCGAGGCATCATGTAATGAAGACTTGGTCTAATCCAGACGGGATCATTCCAAGCATGTTGATAACTCGGTGATATGATTCGAGTTGAGGATAATGAATGGATATGAGAATAGTCGTCGAGGAGGATGACTAGGAGGCTTGGATAGCATCGTTGTTGAAGGTTCTAGCATGCTCTAAACAAGAGTACGTTTGGGAAGATTCGATAGTCCCAACGACTAACTGTTGATGGTCGAGTACTCTGGGCAGATTCGATAGTCCTAGGCACGGGCTGCGACGACGTGTGGGAGTTATGTCTAGAACTGAGGTTTCCATTAGCCCTTGACGGACGGCTGAAAGAATGTGCCGGTCATTCAATTAACGGTGATATCGAAGCAATGATAACAGTGATAGCCAGAGTGATGGGTGTTTGGTTGTATCGTCATTCGGACTCAAGAGCGGTATTTTCTGGGTGCTTATCTGATTTAGGCCTTGGTACTTGGAAAACATCGCCCTTGACTCGAATGATTATTACTTTACTTTAAATTGTATGCTCTGCTATGTTGCTTCTGCTTAGTGTGTGTCTGGGGGCTATCACTGTAGAAAGAGGTGGAGTGGGAGGGTTGTATTCCTATTCCTTTTCCTTTATGCTCTTTTGGTATGTTGTTAGTTAATTTACTACTCACTAAGACTGTTGTCTGACTCAAGGCTTTATGTTTTTAATTCTTATTGCCTTGGGCTGTTCGTCCATTTTTGGGACGGGCAGACTAGGTACCAGGTGACAGGTGCTGTTCTCTTCTCACGATGCTGATATCGAAGACGAGCTAGAGGGTTGCATATTATCTTCTTATGTACTGGATGTTCCGCTGTTTTGTATTCTCTGAGTGTTATGTAGTGAGGCTTGATGTATTGGCTATTTGGATGCTTGTATTCAACTATTATGAAGTTTTATATGATGGCATTTTATTATGTAAAGCTTCACTATATATATGTTCTATTGTATTTTGTCCATGCGCTGTGAGTAATACGATAGATCCTGTTATTTTGATCTACCCTGACAATCGTCCATGGTTGCCTGGCACACTTTACAGCGCACTATCTCTAGATTCGGTGCAGGGGTCATGGGCGGTCGTCACACCTTTTTGAAATTATTTTCAAACATAAAAGGGATTTATTCAATATCCATTTTGAATACATTTTACAAATTAAATTCATGTAAAATTTCCTTTATATGAAAATTATTTCATATTATATTAGTCCTTCTTCATTATAATACAATTATCTCAAGTACTTATTCTCTAAATATCTTATCTCACTATTTAGATTATATTAAAAACTTTTTATAAAGTTTAATTCTTAACCCACCATCATAAAAAGATGAATTTTCAAGTTAACTGTTTCTTCGAACACCATATAGGCAAATTGTGAAAATTAATTCATAAAAGGTTTGCTTTAAATCAAAACCATAAATGCTACTAAACAAACCGAGCACAATTTTAATAACTAATGCTTCTAATTTAAATTAAGCATAACCGAACAAACAATAGTGATAATAAATAAATATTATCGAATTTAAACCAACACACTATATAACTATATAGAGTTTTTTGAATATTATTCCTTTATATATATATATAATATAATCCTAGGCAAAATATTTAATTTGCTAAATTTTCAAAAATTTCAATACCATGTCTGTTGGCCTTGGTCAAGTGTTTAGAAACCCCTATCGATACTGTGGCGTCCCACGTCTTGACCATAATTCATAAAAACTCAATAGACCAATTAACATAATATTTTTTTATAACATTAACAAATATTCTCTCATATAAATAATACTCTCAAACTCATTCTAGGGTATCTTACCCTATCTCTATTGAGCCAAACCCTACCAAAGACAAGGTTCTCGCTTAACCTTGCGCTTTGATACCAAATGTAATAACCTGCTATTTTGACCATTGAAAGTCGACATCGAACACTACCACTGTGTTCCAATATCGCACATCCAATCGACAAAAGGGCAGATTGTTAGGGTAAATAAAAAGAAAAGAATGGAGAATAGAGAAAAATAGAATCTCACAATGGAATTGACAACATATAATATAACAAAGATAGTAGAAACCGCCTCTTCAAAAAATACAAAGTATATCAGAGTTAAAACAAACCTTATCAGTTGGACAGTTATAAAATCCTGACCTTACAAATGTCGATAGGTATACTATATAATACAGCGGAAAATAAAATACTATGATAGGGGAATCTTCAGCTCCCCTTCATGGTTTCCATAACACCAAAGGAAACCTGGGAAAATACTCGGTTTGACATGAGCATTATAAATAAATAACACCCGGATCAGTTTGGAAATACCAGCGTGAGATAACTTGAATAAGGGGAAACATATATAAAAATTATGTGAGACCACGCCGCTAATGCAGAACGAGTTTTTACCTCACAAGAATAACATCCATACAGGCAAGGGCAGAAATGAATATCAGGAAACAAAACCAAATATGATTGAGCATAAATAATATCATCCAGACTTGAAAAAATGGAAATAAACCAAGTAAAATCCAAACTGGACAGAATGGATAGAACTAGGGAAACAGTCCAACTTGATAGAATGAACTAAATAAGATAATAGTCCAAACTCGATAGAATGGGCAAAATAAAGTAACAGTCCAAACTTGATAGATTGGGCTAAATAAACACTTTAGTGCCATGATGAGGAGTTGGTTCTACTCGTGGCAATTTAAAGCTAAAATGGATTCAGGGTATGAATCAAATAAGGAAAGGAAATTTTCCAACAAATGACTGGGAAGGTGCATCCCTCTTGAAGTATACCTCTAGTAATATACTTCTGAGAAGCTCATATAATCCGTGACACTTCTCGGACAATACCAAGCCGAACCCCGCCAAACTTTACCGAGTATCCGAATATTTTACATCTAAATCTTAACCGTTTTTCACGTGACGGTACACAAAATCTAGATGAGATGTGAAAATACACTAATGGGAGTAACCCAACATAACTTGGCTTCCTCTCACGCTTTTGGTTTAGTCATTTCCAATAAAGGATAAGAAAGCACAACGGAGCAATACATCATCTTAGAATGACGATAATAAAGAAGCTGAAGTAACTAATAGATGAGATACCAACTATCAAGGATATAAAACGATCGTATATGGAAATTAAGTCTTGCATACCTATTACCACTCATTGAATTCAAACTTGTACTTTTCTTGGTTAATAGTAATACCGGACAAGTCAAGGTAGTGTTACCTCAAAGTCATGTCCAACGATCACTCATAACTTTTGAAATAACGATAAGTTTACTTCTTCGATGTTTAGTGCTAATTATACAAATAAATCGTTTCCATATAAGTGATTCGCTTTACAAAAATAATTTATTTCCATAAACGAATCAAACTTTTACTTTTAAAAACGAACCGAACTTTTGCTTGATTTCTGTATTGGTAACACACTTTTAGAATTAGTTCTAGATTGTTAAAACATTAAGAGAATAATTTTTCTAAGTGCGCGATCCCGAAGGCCTAAACAACCATCAGACCGAACACCCAGAAGATTATCCAACTTATTATCCCAATAATCGAGTTCCAATTTGTTTTTATAATTTCAAAACAATATTAATTATCCCAAAATATAATTAATCATATTTAAAATCTCTTTTAAATAAACAAATCCATTATCTATAATTAAATAGATAATTATTTCCAAACACTTTTAGAACATTGGTAAATCAACTTTTAAAATCCTCATTAAATCAGTTTATTAACTTTAAATCGGTTTATTAAAGCAATTTTTATTATATTAGTTAATTTACTTTAATCACCTTTATTAAATCAATTAATTAAAAGGATTTATTAAATTCAAATAGTCATTAATTAAATGAATAATTAATCTCAAACATTATCGATTAAAATGATGAGTAATTTTAAATTCCATTAATTAAAACAATTACTGAAGTTTAAAATAATCATAAATAAATCAGATTAATTAAATTCAAACTCAATTAGTTAAAACCATTAATTAAAACATCATTTGTTGAAATGATTTATTTAACTATAAAACGTCATTAATTCGAATGATTTAACTAAAATCCAACTATCGTTAGTTAAAACAATTAATTAAATTCCAAAAATTTATTAATTAAAATAATTAATAAAATTCAAATATCATTATTTAAAATGATTTATTAATTTTAAATATCATTAATTAAAATGATTATTAATTTCAATTATCATAAATTAATTAATTAATGAATTAATTAAACTCCAATATAATTAATTAAAATAAATAAATAATTAATTAAACTCAAATAATCATTAGTTAAAACGATTAACTAAGTATTAAACATCATTAAAAAAATGATTAATTCAATCAAGAGATAAACCAATTTTAAACATCATTTATTGAATTGGTTAATTAATCTCAAATTAATTAATTTAAAAAATTAATTAATTTAAATTATCATTAATCAAAATGATAAATAAATTTTCAATATTCTTTTAAGCAAAAACATAGGCTCAAGTTCATACGATAGGGCTTTGGGGATGCAATTTAATAAATGACGTTACAACTATTAAATGGAATATCGGAAATTAATTTCAATAAACTATCAGTAACAACATATGGATGTAAATAAATAATTTATTGGCAAGAAACCCCATTGGGTCTCTCTACAGATTTTCCCTACAAAACAATGGTTATGGGTAATAAATAGATAATCATATGGGTAATAACGATCAATTTAATATGTAATCCATTTTCCAAACGGAAATTCAACCAATCAAACAATTTAACTAACATCCAAACAATTAATAAACGGTTATAACAACATTGATATGATATAATAAAACTTAATGTGAGTTAAACTCACCAGAAATCCTTTGAAAACTTGATACACTTTGAAATCCGGGAAGCTTGGAAAACAACAAATTCTACTCGAAATGGGTCATTTTGCACTCGACTTTTGGACCCTTTCCTCTAAGATTTTGGAAAAGTGCTCAAAAGGAAAGTTTTAGATAATTCTTTCCTCTATCATTAAAAAAGTTAAATTACTCAAAAAAGTTAAATTTGGAGGAAGTTATAGCCAAAATAGTGAGGGGTATTTATAGACATCAAATATAGGTTCAAAAATACTCTTGCAAAAATATGAATTTTTGGAGCATCCAAGCTCGAAATAAGAAAAGGTGGTAAACTACAAAGTTGTAGCCACTGAAATATACATGGTTTGAGAAACAGAAAATCTTGATTTGGTTTAGTGTGGAGAAAGTTATGACCGAATGAAGTAGAAGGAAAAATAGAGAAGGTGGAGATGAAAACAAGTGAATTAAAACCAAGTTTTTAAAGTAAGAATTTGATTTTTTTTTAAACTTTAAAACCTAAAAACTAAATAGACAAGCCATGGAAGTTTTATTTCCATGCTTAGATAAGTTTTGAAATGGAAAAGAGAATGAGAAAGTGAAGTAACAATTAGGAAAATTAGTTTATATATTATGTTAACATGTTGAATAGCAAACTACCCCTCGTCCTTTACCCTCCATTCCATGAATGCCACATCACCATGTCCTCCTCCTCTCATCATATCAATGCCACCATAGACTCCCCCTTTTATATCAAGCCACCATGCCATTTAATGCTTGTACTTAAGTTGCTAATATGTCAATTCATGCCCCTCCCCCGATGTGACATTAGTTGCCAAAGTGTCACATCATTATTTTCTTAACTTAAGTAATTACACTTAACCCTAATTAAATTACTAATCTATGTTTATAACATTTCATATATTTGAATATATATATATATATGTGTACATAACATTTCAAACAACTTTTATACGATGAAACGTCAAAAATTCGGAAAATGGTTTCCGGCCACATTTTCTGTTTTTCATCGAACTATATATTTTTTTAAACAAATTTTCAAAACTATTTCACCATTATTATTTATTATTAAAAAGAGTTTTATTTTCATTATAAACCATTTATTCGAATATTTAAAATTAATTAAATATTCGCAAATCAAAGCAGTGAAATTTCAGGTCGTTACATTCTCCATCCCTTAAATGAATTTCATCCACGAAATTTCTAAGGAAGAAAATATTTCAAACCCTTAAGTTTAAAACTATTAACTAAAATGAGTTATTAAACTTATTAACTTTTCAAAATAAATTCGTTGGAATATATTCCAGAATTTTCAAATCTTTTAAATCCATTCATCTATAACAACTAATCCCCTTACATTCATTTCAAGATATAACTTGAAAGTCCAATTTTAGTTAACAAAAATTTCCCAAAATTCTTAAAAAAAAATTAACTCTTAAATTTTCAGAAAATTTCGCTAGCATCTCCTTTGCATGGCTCGATCGGTACAACTACAAATCGCCTCAACGAGCTCCAAACCAATCATAGAAACCAAAAGCCAAGTGGCCTCCCATATCTAGGGCATAAAATCATCAACCAAATTAAAATTTCTAAATTTACTACGTACCTCATTGCATTTGATTTATAATTTGGCAAGTAATTTATTATCTTCTATACAAATGCAGGTGCACAAGAATCAAATAGCAATCTCTTGCATACCTGCACTTATGACATTTAAAATAAAAATCAGATTAACAAAAGCAATGTGGTGAAAATTTAATATGTAAAAACTAGCATGATATAAATCTACATGTAAATAACAACCATATCTCAATCGTATGCAACAAACAAGCGGATATTCTACAATAAATGCTATGCATCCAATTATTTTCAAATGACAAATTTAGATCTAAATACCCGGGTTTTGCAATCAAAAATTTATTTTTAAATTTCTCAAACGAGAAAAACAAAGCTCAAAATCAAAATGAGTAGGAGGGGATCCCTCCAAATAAATGATGGTAAAACTCTAGAATCAAAACAACATGGAGCATCCAGTGATATTCCGGTTCCTCCAAAAACATCAACTAGAGTGAATACATATATCTCCTTTTTCACAATTACTGGGATTTAGGCCCTAATAACAACAATTTAAAATCCTTCGTCTATAAATCTAAACTTTATAGACAATGGTATATGAAATCACACAGCCAGTCAACTCAATTCAATCAAATCCAATTAATCAAATTCCATGAAGAAATAAACTAACAATAATAGCCAATCAAATTCCCTAATGGCAATTTTTTCACTTAACATTGTTTTAAAATGCCAAATGAGTATCAAAGAAATCTTAACTTAAGTTCAGAACTTTTTTGATTGTCCAAAAATAATAATATTATTTTATAAAATGTTAAACATGATTTTATATAATATATATATATATATATAATTTACGCAATTTAGTGACATAAATAATATTAAAATAATAATATCTATCTATAACTATGTTGTTATAGACGAAAATAATATATGTGTAATACACTATATATATAATTTAAATAACATATTTATATAAAGTATGATGAAGTAATTTAATTATAAACTATATATATAAATGCATATATTTATAATATATATATATATGTGTGTGTGTGTGTGTGTGTGTGCTTATATTATTAAATAGTAAAAAAATGGTTTTTATATCTAAGCCATGCCATTATAGACATGAATATACTAAAAAAAATTATTTTTGTTTCTTAAGTAAATACATAGATATAACCAAAACTATTTTATAACAATATCACTTGCATATCAGAATTGTCCACTGTCTAATAATATAAAATATATATAATAAAATAATTCATCTAACAATTGTAATTATATTTTAATTAGAAATATACCTTACTTCCAATGCCTTGAAGTACATCTAGAAATGATGATGTGTTCTCCTTGAAACAATTTTCAATCCAAAAGAATGCTAGTCCTTGAACTATTGTCCACCAACTATTGAACAACAGTCGAATTGACTTGATTTGAACTTGATATAATAGAGAGTCGAGAAGGAGAATTTCGGCCAACAAATGTCTAGACACGGAGACTCCAAAAGATCAAGTCTAGGAGAAGATGCTTAAATATAGGAAGGAAAGGAGATAATTTAGGATCTCGTCTTTTACTCAGTCTCCTTTAATCTTAGCCATCGATTCCAAGCCACTCTTACCCATGGTTTGAGCCACCTATACCTCATGTTTGCTGCTAAAGTGACTAGCCCTTATGATGGGCCTTAAACCCATTTAAGCCAAATAAAATATTATGTAATTAAATCCAATTTAATGCTTCTCGATATCATATATCGATCAATATATTTATAACTACGTTAAATATATCTAATAATATTTATTCATGAAATCAAAATAAAATTTTGTAATTAATATTTCATAAATATTAATTTATTTTTAACAATTACGAATTAATTAAACCGTTTGGTCATAGTAATATTCATCATTTCGGTTGTGTGACCCGTTATGTGTAAATTTGATCACCGATTAACAACGAACTAGGCGGACATTAACGTTCATACGTCCCTTAGCAGATGGTGTGACATCTTGGTTAAATATATCACTTACTTAGTTTGGTAAATTCCAGTTTACTTTGTTAAACATTGCCCGATTGTGACTATTATTTACACCAATTCTCATTGTCAAAACTATATCACTTTGGACTTACAAAATTTGGTATGGTCAAAATTCCAATATCATCCACATTCAACTCTGTAGCCCAAACACAAAGTTCTTGGTTCAATAATAACAATTACTGTTATTCAAAATTCTCTGGCTAGAGACTTCGACTTTGAGTTAACTTTAGTTGAACGTGAAACTAACCTCATATAACTAATGTAACAACCTTAAATTTAAGCTATAGTAATTAATTAATGAATTAATTACATAATAAAATAACTTTGTAAAATTATCAGAATTGGACCACGAGAGTTGCACTATTGTGTCCGTGGTAATTTTCTGTCAATTGTCATATATAAATTGTCAAAATCGGAGCTAGAATGAAGAAGTTACGGAATAAACAAGAAACGAGAAAACAAAAGAAAATACATACATACATATATATATATATATATATATATATATATATATGCAAGGTTGACCCTAGGGTCGACACTTACCAAGGCAAGGTCGACCTATAGGTCGACCCTAGCAAGTGGTAGGTCGACACCTAGGTCGACCCGCGTGCATTCTTTTGCTAGCTTCATCCAGTTCGATTTCAACACGTCATTTTGCTATATTTACTCCATCTCATGCGTCCGTGCTTCCATCCGACGGTTCCCATCGAGCCTATGATGTGGTTGCACTAGATTTAATCTCCAAATCCTACGATCTGAGATCCACAAGTGACACTATAAATAAGACCCTAGGCCTAGCTATTTTTCTCATTCCGATTTTCTCCATCCGGGTTCATTGCCTGAGGCTGGACCCTTAAAGGAATATTTTTCCGATGAGAAGATCTTTTTAATTAAAATATTTTATACCGCTCAAGTGGATCTAGGAAGGCCAAAGGAAAGAGATAAGGACCACAAGTGAGTGTTTAAGTAATTATTTTAGATTTTTAAGTAATTTAAAATAATAGAGTTTCAAATAGTTGTAGTTTTTCTACAATTTTGAGATAACCTGTATGCAAGTTTATTTACAGTTTATTTTTAAGTAAATTTTAGACTTGTTTTCCAATCTATTTTCTTTTAGCTATTCTATTTCAGTTATTTGCAATTATTTACTGTTAATTATAGCTTTCCTAATTATTTACGGTTTTTATTGTTATTTACGTTTTATTTACATCTATTCTATGTGGGGATCTATTTTGTAAATGTCAATTTCTTTTTAATTCCCTTTTTATGCGAATGGAATAAATAGAAGAAAATAATTCGTTAATATGGAATAAAATATAAGAACACTGAATTTACGGAAAATGGGATGTAAAATAAGAAAAACTGTAATAAATTGGACTTAGACTGAAATAGGCAAATTTAAGACATTTGCAAGCATAATTATAACATGTAATTATAACTAAAAAGAGAAAATAGAAGAAATAGCAGAATTAGCTTATTTTTAAACTTAGACCTTGGGTTAAGTAAATAAGCAAAGTTATAACACACAGGTTATAATTAGAGACAAAACAGAAAAAGGCTTATTTTAAAGAATAATACTAAGTTAATAAGCAAAGATAGATGTAGGACCTGTACCGACAGCATTTCCTTCGGGACACGCTTATGCTGTTTAGGGTAGATAAGTGGTCAATAATTAGAAGTTCAAATCAGGGGATTTGGACAAGGGGCGCAACTAGATTTTGTTTGTTAGGACCCGTATCGGCAGCATTCCCCTTTAGTCAGGAACTGGTGGTCTCACAACACACGAAGGTGAGGCTGGGCATGCTTATGCTATTTAGGTTAAATAAGAGGTCCAAACAGGGAGCAACAGGTAGCGCAAGCCTAACGGTGGTCGAGCGTGCGACCTCGGTGCAGGAAGATAAGTCACTATTGAGTTCCAAGCGCTAAACAGGTGTCTTTTGCATTGGGACCCACAGGATGGGACTAGCCCGCAGTAGGCACAACAGAGATAGAAGGTCTATCGAAGGGTAGAATTTGGACTTCAGCCTAATTAAACTAGGATTGGGATTTCAGCCTAATCATAGCAGTTTTAGAGAAGTCCAAACAATCCAATCGAAGTATCTTAGCAAAGCAAACAGTTAAACCGTATTTTATTCCAGCTTTATCTTTTCCTTTATTTCCTTTTATATTAGAATTGTTGCAAAGCCTATTATCTTTACCTTGCCTAAGAATACTAGTAATTACTTTCATTCACCAGACTTTTAATCCGACCCACACCTCTATTTCCCCTTTTCCCCCGTAGTCCAGCAGAGGCAGGGACAATAGATTTTGGATTTTCTTGGAGATTCAGCTGTGGAGTTTTTCTTCATGTATTCTTCTTCTTTTCAGTTTTATTTTCATATACTGGCGCTTGTTGAAAGGGATGGTTTTATGTATGTACTCTGATATTGTGACTAAGATGATGTTTTCCATAAGACATATGTATTTGGTATTTTTAGACTTATTTTGGTTATGACTTATTTTATTAAGTTTGATTTTTGATAAGTTATTAATTTTAAATGTTTCCGCTGTTTTATTTATTTTGTCTTGTGAATCTTAGTCTCTGTAAGTTTTTAGCTATACCTTAAACGCACCATATTCTTTAGTGTGCCCTTTTTGGGTATATTAAGGGGTATGCGGTGTTTCACTTGGTATCAGAGCCTAAGGTTACAGGATTCCTAAAAATTTGTTTTGAAAAGTAAATTATTTTTCAAAAATAACTTGTTTTAAAAGTATTTTTCAAAAAGAAACTCATAGAAATAGTTTTCAAGTATAAAAGAGAGTTTTTATAAAAATTCCCTCAAAGTCCAGTTCAATCTTCCTTCGATTCTTTCGAGTCTAAATTCTCTTTTTCTTTGCATAAAATGGCGGATGCCCCTAATCTTCCTGAGGATGTCCAAGTCCCAGGCTGGTTTGTAGATACCTTCAAGCTACGACTTTAGAGGTGCAAAGGCAAGCGCCGAATCCAACAGCAGCGGGTGGAAATCCCATCAATCCACCCGCATCAGCCAATTTCTCTAAGTTATGCAAGGACCTCGCCAATTTAGGAGGCAAGACATTTTCCGGTACAAAGTATTTTGTGAAGGCGAGAGCTTGGTTAAGGAGTACAGAAAGGATATTTGGGCTATTGGGACTGGAGGATCAGCGGAGAGTTCAGCTTGCGTCTTGGCGGCTGAAAGGAGAGGCTTCTTATTGGTGGGAGGTTGTTGAGGTGGAAGGAAGAGATGTTGGATGGTTTGGATTCCGAGAGAGGTTTGAGAGGAAGCTTTTGTCACAAGTAGAAGAGAGTATGCAGTTGGAAAGGTTTATTAGCTTGAAGCAAGGAAGTCTTTCAATAAAGGAGTATGTCAACCAATTTAATGAGTTGTCGCGGTTTGGGATAGAGTTAGTGAATACATCGCACAACAAGACCATGAAGTTCGCGAAGGGATTGAATCAGCCCCTTCAAGGGTTGTTATTGACTAACGTACCGATGGGAGCTACCTATGACTCATTGGTGGAGATGGCGATTATGTCCGATGAAGTTAAGGAAGGAGAGTCTAAGGAGGTCCCTAAGACGGAAGGTTCTAAGAAGAAATGGTGAAAGAACAATAAAGATAAGAAGAAAGGAGAAGGCCCTCAGAAGCAGATTAAGAAAGGAGGGAAGTGCAATAGTTGTGGGATGGTTGGTCATTACGCAAAAGACTGTAAGAAGGCAAGGATGAAGGGAAAGTGTTATAATTATGGACAGCCCGGTCACATTAGTAGATTTTGTCCTTAGAAGACGGGGCATGAAGCGGGTGCACCGGCAGCACAGATTTAGGCATCGGATATAGCACCTTCCAATAGCGGACCAGATAGAGGTAGGAAAGTCACCGTGGAAGGTTTGATTTATATTCCTGATTTTCCCATTCGGACCCTTTTCGATTCTAGAGCATCACATTATTTCATCTCTAGTTCTTTGGTTGATTGTTTGCATTTAGATATCTCCTTAGTAGTGAACCCCATAGTTGTTTCAAACCACATAGGAGGATCGACACATTTATCTATGATTTGTAGGAGTTTCTAAAATTTTATCCTCGGCATAGAGTGTGATTGTGATGCCTATGTATTGGGATTTTTGGGGTATGGGATGATTTTGGCGATGGATTGGCTATCCACATATGGAGCTATATTGGACTGCGAGAGGAGAGTCGTTAGACTAGAGACTTGTGGTGGAAGGACTCTCGAGGTTTCTTGCGACCCACATGTGACGCCCCACCTCTATACCCACGCTAGCCAAGAACACTACGGTGTAGTGCTGTCAACTAGCGCGGAGAATAAGGCTGTTGAGGAGCGACCATCTATGTAATTGCTTTGTGCGAGCACCGATATGTCAGATAATAAAACATTGCATTTCATTTTTAGAGGATACCCGACATACCGATACAAACTCAAAGCTACTACACAGTGGCTATAATAGTTTAGGACAATAGATATAAAAATAACATAGATAACATAAATGCGGAATAAAGATGGAACGAAAAGTCTCATATATATAATAACTGATATCAGTTACAATACATTTGACACAATACAAATGATACAACTACAATTGTCGAATCAAGAAGTTATATATACAAGTACATTATCGACTAATATACATGAATACATTATCATCTTAAAACAGATACACTGACTACTACAACAAGACGAAGACCACTTCAAATGATATAAAAAGTCTTCATAGCTCTAGCAGCAACCCAAAGCTAAAAATCTACAACCTGTAAATACTCGGTCGGACCCGAGTATTACATTCAAAAGAAAATAATACCCGGATCAGTCTAATTCAAACTCAGTTATTAGCGCATAGAAGCAATAATAATCAATCTCAATATAGATGACAGTCACAGAAATCTCGTATATCCAACTCTCGATACGAGAATTGGATAACGGCAGAAATAACACTAAATAGTGTTAATCCACAAAACAGAAATCCAAAGCAGTTTAAGCAATTGAAATGTCAATTTAAAAGTATCAATGCTAATTGGCTGCAGTACACGCTAACGTGTACTGCCTCGCCAATACAGCCTACGAATTACGCAACAGATCGATGAATTAAGGATAAAAGAAATATCGATAAAAATCTATCAATTCTGGGTGGCTGCAGTACACGCACGCGTGCACTGCCTCGCCACCACCGAATATAAAGTCACCACCACAATGAAACTGCAGTGACAAACAGGTATAAGGACGAAGGCAGGCTGCAACTAAACTGCAGAAAAGTCATCAACAGTTCAAGCATACACAGCAATAGAGACGAATTCGAGTACATCGTGAAGCAAAATGACAAAAATGCAAATGATACAAGGCATCAATGCAATGTATCAGATTCGAGAACAAGGCAGTGCAACAGCATAAAGCTTCAACTAAGAGAATACGAAATATGTACACATGAACAATATGTGTCCAGGCTCAACAAGTCAGAGAAGGTATGCAAAGGTCGGGACAACATGGTATGTTGAAGAATAAATGAAAACTGCAACCATGATCAAGCGCAAGTGCAGTTTGTAAATGGTCAAGACATAAAACTAAGTCTCGATCATAGTTCAAATCAACTAACAGAAAACAGAGACAGCAACATCTTTGACCAAACTATAAAATTTAATATCCAGGCAAATGCAAGCATGGATATAAATACAACATAGTAAAGTACAGACTTCGAGATGGTACCTCGCGAATACAAGGCAAGACTGCAAAAAGATTGCAGCCGACACATGAAGTATACAAGTTATAGTAACAAAAGCAAATTGGACAGCAGCTACTTCACAATTGCTACTGCAAAACAGGTACAACATCATGAAGGAACCAGACCTCAAAGAAAATCAAAGAGGTCAGGCACTTTAAATCCAAAGCAATGCTCAGTGCATAAGAACAGTGGACAATGCAGGAAGATTGGAAAAACGATATCAATTGCACCAGTATACTACACATACAACATAGCAATGAGGAACATGGATGCAGATTCAAGACTGTCACAAACGAACATGGACAGTGACACAGTGAAGTACCAACATCATAAACAAACTCGAATGCTCAAAATATATCAAACGATCAGGTCAAATGGAGCAACTGTGATAAACAAAACAGTGAAGTGCAACATGCAACATGACAAGTGCTTAGTGATCGAACATGGAAATGCAACTCAGTGATGTTCAAATGACCAACACATATACAAATGAGACCAAAGAGTGATTACAACGTCTGTATAAAATCTTGAATTCATATGAAGGCAAGCATACAGGTTCAGTGAATACTTTAAATGATGACCAAATTGAGCAGAGATAGATATATGCTTATATATACGTATATAAACATACACATATCATAGATTCCTGCCTTCACAGAACACAAGATTGAATACAACAGACACATGCATATAACTCAGGAGCAAGGGACACTCAACTGACCAAAGTCAGTGAAGCTATTCATGTCACCAGTAGTCACAAGCATGAGTAAAGCAACCAGGCAAACCAAATTCAACTAGAAGTGCATCTCTCCTAAATGTCCATAAATATTTGCAACAAAATGGTGCAACATGAACCAACAGTGTGAAAAAAATTCGAACTCATGTCAGTGCACAAATTACTACACTAACATGCAAAATGAAACCGAGATTTGACTGTCTAAATCAATCCAAAGAAATGAACTGGTAGGAGCAAAGACAGTACGCAAGTCAAAGATTAGAGACCAGTGCACCAGACAGTTGTGATTCAACAACTAACATGAAGTATGGATACAAAATGATACAAGTAAAGTGCAAATAATACAACTTCGAACATACAGATATATATCTACATCGACTTAAATAGGATAACAATCAATCGTGTGTATATATATACATGAATGGATATATAAATGAAGCAATGCCACAGAGAAAATAACTAACAAATGAAGTACTGAAACAACATCAGTAATTGCCAACTCACAGTGCAACAGCCCCAAATGGGCAGTGACAGTATACAGTGAAAGCCAAAGTAATCAAAAAGAGGAAAATTTAATGTCGTATGAAGCAAGAATATCGAACAGAACAAAATTGAAGCCGTGAATCAAAAGGGATTACCAAAAATATCGAAATCTGACTTAATTATAAACCCAGAAATCATCATAGACTGCGGGGTGGACAACAGAGCAAAGCAAGAACTATCGAGTTCAAGCATGAATCAAAGGAAAAGCAACAGAACACTAATCAGAGAAACCCCAAAATCACGAAAATCGAACAGAGCTTCGAACTCTAATAACTCAAAGCATGAATTAGATGTGAGCGGGGGAGAAACCACTCACCTTGTTCGAAGTGAAGAGCACGCTTGATCGAAGGAGCAAGCAATAAGGATCATCTCGAAATCGATCGAACCAATCACGCGCTTCGACATACAAAGCCCACAAACCAGAGCGCAAGAGGAACGAAAGCCCTAGCAAGCATCGAAAGAACGAACGAGGCCAAGCCCTAGTCTGATCGAGAAAACGAAGAGGAGATGGTCGCCATTTTTTCGTTTGCTTTGTTTTCGGTTAGGGTTTGAAACGCGATTGAACGAAGAGGGGAATGGGGATGGGTTTTCTTTGGTGAATACGGCACCAAGAAAGAATGGACCCAGATGATTAGTTAAGCCCACAATCCTTTTAACAAAAAATCTTATAATTGAATTTCAATCCAATTTGAAAAGAATTCAAACCGGCTAAGAAGAGAATTTCAATTCGATCAAAATGCCAATAGCTTATTAGCAACCAGATTAGATCGTCAAGAGGCGATAATTAAATGGGTACGAAATGTCGGGTTGTTACAGACTCCCCTCCTTAAAGAAATTGCGTCCTCGCAATCCTAAGAGATAAGTGGGAAAGAGGTAACAACCATAAGAACATAACAATGTCGAATGCATAAGCAAAGCAAAGATCAACAGGGAAGTGTAGGAATTATGGAAGTATCAGTCATAGAATCAAAAGGTTCGACTGATTCAAATTAAAAGAATCAACATCGTGCGGATCAAGGAATCAAAATCAGACGACTATCAAAAGCAAGAATCAATTGAGATCCAGCATTTAAAAGAAAAAGAAAAACAGAGCAGAAATCGCGTACTGCACGGATTGAATGTGAGTAAATCAAATTACTCACCTGAATCGTCAGAGAAAAAGACGAAGCTCAAATCTTAAAAATCGCAAATATTCAATCATCAATAACGACAATTGAATTTTCAAATCGCAAATATTTACTTATCTCAGACGATAGTCAGAAAGCAAATCAAATATCTGATTATCTCAAACGATAGTCAAATTTCACAAATATCTGATTATCAAAAACGATAATCAGAAACACAAATATTCGATTAATCAAATCGAAAAATATTTAATTATCTCAAACGATAATCAAATTTCACAAATATCTGATTATCAAAAACGATAATCAGAAACACAAATATTCGATTAATCAAATCGAAATATATTTAATTATCTCAAACGATAATCAAATTTCACAAATATCTGATTATCAAAAACGATAATCAGAAACACAAATATTCGATTAATCAAATCGAAAAATATTTAATTATCTTAAACGATAATCAAATTTCACAAATATCTGATTATCAAAAACGATAATCAGAAACACAAATATTCGATTAATCAAATCGAAAAATATTTAATTATCTCAAACGATAATCAAATTTCACAAATATCTGATTATCAAAAACGATAATCAGAAACACAAATATTCGATTAATCAAATCGAAAAATATTTAATTATCTCAAACGATAATCAAATTTCACAAATATCTGATTATCAAAAACGATAATCAGAAACACAAATATTCGATTAATCAAATCGAAAAATATTTAATTATCTCAAACGATAATCAAATTTCACAAATATCTGATTATCAAAAACGATAATTAGAAGTCATAAATATTCAATTAACGAGTCCGGAATTAACCGAAGTAGTAAAAGTATGGTTCCATACTCCTTACTTTTGCTAAATCGTTTAAATCTCTTTATCGTTTCCTTGAAAGTGCAGAATTGTGTGTTTTAAAAATAACATTTCACATTCTCAAACGGACAAGTCCGGAATTAAGCGAATCAGTAAAAGAAAGGGGTCATAGTCCTCGATTTTTCTGAAACGTTTAAATCGCTTCCTCGTTCTTTTGAAAATGTAAACTGTAAAAATTTTTGAAAACAATTTTAATTTATATTTTTGAAACAACTTTTTAAATAAAATAAAGAATTTTGAAAACACGTGATTAAATTAGCAATATCAGTGTTGCGGGAGAACCGCTTGTAAATCCATTTCAAAATTGACGGTTACCGAAGTTAACACGTCAAAGTCTCATCAAAATAACTGGCATCAAAATATAATACCAAATGAATTTTCATTCATCAAAAACGTCACAAGAATCTTCTCAAAGATAGAAAGGGATATCATACCCTAAACTTGTATTCATAACAAGTTAATAACACATGAATTCACCAATACACAAAAATTGACAAAACTTGTCAATAGAAATCACGAAAATTGGTGAAGCACAAATTCTAGAAATCATCACAAGAAATCCAGAAAACACATGAAGGGGGGGAGGCCTAGCATAAAAATGGGAGTATGAAAACTCCAAAACACCGGTATCACATGAACGAGACGCTATCTCATGGTGGCTAACCAATAAAGTTTCACACAGGAATGGTCCGAAGACCGTGGGGCGCTACCCCACATATGTGATGGCGAAACATCACATAGAGCGGGGTCTAGTCTCCCTCGCAGACAAAGAGACATCGCATAATCGCTAGTCTAAATCATAAAAAGAAAAGGGGAAAGGCCTATCACAAAAATGGGAGTATGAAAACTCACCGACCGGTATCACATGATGAGACGCTATCTCATGGAAGCCATCCATTAAATTTTCACACAGGAATGGCCCGAAGACCGTAGGGCGCTACCCTACATATGTGATGGCGAAACATCACACAAAGCGGGGTCTAGTCTCCCTCGCAGACAAAGAGACATCGCACAGTTGCTAGTCTAAATCACAAAAATGATCGTCATGATCATAAAGAAGTGTCAATCACACCAAGCTAGTAAATATATGAGTTTAGCTTCATGTCCCATAACCACTTGCTTAACTTAAATATTTACGAACAAGCTGTAAATCTTCACTAGGAAATTGTCACAAAAAGGGTTCAATCGAACAAGTCCAAGAGCTAACCGACGAAGTAAACGCAAGCGTTTCATACCACTTGTTTTACTAGGCCGTTTAATTCAATTTCTCATACGAGTGAAATAAAGGCTTGTATATACTAATAGATTGGAAAACGATTTAGGAAAAGAGCTTTGTAGTAAAATAATTTTTGAAATCGTTTGAAGAAAAGGATTTTAATATTTACTACTAGTATAGAAAACCTTTATATTTTTAAAGTGACAAATCACAAAAATGATTGTAGAAACATTCAATCACAAGAATTCACATACGAAGATGTGAATGGAATCCAAAGAAATCGATACTGAATTTATTAAAATAGGAACACCCAAAAATTCCAGAAAATAGAAGTTATCAAAATCAATAAAGGTGATAACAACTAATTAGGAAAGAAGAATCGATATCAATTGGAAAAACAAAGCAAAACGAGTAGAAATGCATAATTGACTTCAACAAAAGTAAGAATCAAGTCAATGTCGAAGCCAACAGTTAATAGCCGCAGTCGAGTACAAAATGAATCAATCATCATTATCAAAGAAACCAACGGCAAACAAAATCAGAGTCTTGAAAATCAAGAAATTAGCAATTTCCCAAAAACAAGTGACCGAAGTCGAATGGAATTCAAGATGAGGAAAACACAAAATATCAAGTTCAAAATCGCTGAGATTCGAACTAGATGTGAATGAGAAATCAAAATCACTCAATTTGCAACTGGTCCAGCTATTTTTCATCACAGTGTAACAGGTACACAATGACACTCATAGCATAGAACAAAAGTGGAACAAAGCCCAAAAGTCAAAATGGCTTTAATTTGCCAAATTAAAACAAAATCAACATCGGCTAAATCAATTCAAAGCCGAAAATACAAGAATAAGTGTTAGGAATTCATACCTACCAGTCAAAAATAATCATATGTAAAGATGAGAGATAAAACATCGACAAATAGTTGTAACACATGCTCCATCTAGGTTATGCTTTATAATTGTCCTAAACCCCAGGCTCTGATACCAAGCTGTGACGCCCCACCTCTATACCCACGCTAGCCAAGAACACTACGGTGTAGTGCTGTCAACTAGCGCGGAGAATAAGGCTGTTGAGGAGCGACCATCTATGTAATTGCTTTGTGCGAGCACCGATATGTCAGATAATAAAACATTGCATTTCATTTTTAGAGGATACCCGACATACCGATACAAACTCAAAGCTACTACACAGTGGCTATAATAGTTTAGGACAATAGATATAAAAATAACATAGATAACATAAATGCGGAATAAAGATGGAACGAAAAGTCTCATATATATAATAACTGATATCAGTTACAATACATTTGACACAATACAAATGATACAACTACAATTGTCGACTCAAGAAGTTATATATACAAGTACATTATCGACTAATATACATGAATACATTATCATCTTAAAACAGATACACTGACTACTACAACAAGACGAAGACCACTTCAAATGATATAAAAAGTCTTCATAGCTCTAGCAGCAACCCAAAGCTAAAAATCTACAACCTGTAAATACTCGGTCGGACCCGAGTATTACATTCAAAAGAAAATAATACCCGGATCAGTCTAATTCAAACTCAGTTATTAGCGCATAGAAGCAATAATAATCAATCTCAATATAGATGACAGTCACAGAAATCTCGTATATCCAACTCTCGATACGAGAATTGGATAACGGCAGAAATAACACTAAACAGTGTTAATCCACAAAACAGAAATCCAAAGCAGTTTAAGCAATTGAAATGTCAATTTAAAAGTATCAATGCTAATTGGCTGCAGTACACGCTAATGTGTACTGCCTCGCCAATACAGCCTACGAATTACGCAACAGATCGATGAATTAAGGATAAAAGAAATATCGATAAAAATCTGTCAATTCTGGGTGGCTGCAGTGCACGCACGCGTGCACTGCCTCGCCACCACCGAATATAAAGTCACCACCACAATGAAACTGCAGTGACAAACAGGTATAAGGACGAAGGCAGGCTGCAACTAAACTGCAGAAAAGTCATCAACAGTTCAAGCATACACAGCAATAGAGACGAATTCGAGTACATCGTGAAGCAAAATGACAAAAATGCAAATGATACAAGGCATCAATGCAATGTATCAGATTCGAGAACAAGGCAGTGCAACAGCATAAAGCTTCAACTAAGAGAATACGAAATATGTACACATGAACAATATGTGTCCAGGCTCAACAAGTCAGAGAAGGTATGCAAAGGTCGGGACAACATGGTATGTTGAAGAATAAATGAAAACTGCAACCATGATCAAGCACAAGCGCAGTTTGTAAATGGTCAAGACATAAAACTAAGTCTCGATCATAGTTCAAATCAACTAACAGAAAACAGAGACAGCAACATCTTTGACCAAACTATAAAATTTAATATCCAGGCAAATGCAAGCATGGATATAAATACAACATAGTAAAGTACAGACTTCGAGATGGTACCTCGCGAATACAAGGCAAGACTGCAACAAGATTGCAGCCGACACATGAAGTATACAAGTTATAGTAACAAAAGCAAATTGGACAGCAGCTACTTCACAATTGCTACTGCAAAACAGGTACAACATCATGAAGGAACCAGACCTCAAAGAAAATCAAAGAGGTCAGGCACTTTAAATCCAAAGCAATGCTCAGTGCATAAGAACAGTGGACAATGCAGGAAGATTGGAAAAACGATATCAATTGCACCAGTATACTACACATACAACATAGCAATGAGGAACATGGATGCAGATTCAAGACTGTCACAAACGAACATGGACAGTGACACAGTGAAGTACCAACATCATAAACAAACTCGAATGCTCAGAATATATCAAACGATCAGGTCAAATGGAGCAACTGTGATAAACAAAACAGTGAAGTGCAACATGCAACATGACAAGTGCTTAGTGATCGAACATGGAAATGCAACTCAGTGATGTTCAAATGACCAACACATATACAAATGAGACCAAAGAGTGATTACAACGTCTGTATAAAATCTTGAATTCATATGAAGGCAAGCATACAGGTTCAGTGAATACTTTAAATGATGACCAAATTGAGCAGAGATAGATATATGCTTATATATACGTATATAAACATACACATATCAGAGATTCCTGCCTTCACAGAACACAAGATTGAATACAGCAGACACATGCATATAACTCAGGAGCAAGGGACACTCAACTGACCAAAGTCAGTGAAGCTATTCATGTCACCAGTAGTCACAAGCATGAGTAATGCAACCAGGCAAACCAAATTCAACTAGAAGTGCATCTCTCCTAAATGTCCATAAATATTTGCAATAAAATGGTGCAACATGAACCAACAGTGTGAAAAAAATTCGAACTCATGTCAGTGCACAAATTACTACACTAACATGCAAAATGAAACCGAGATTTGACTGTCTAAACCAATCCAAAGAAATGAACTGGTAGGAGCAAAGACAGTACGCAAGTCAAAGATTAGAGACCAGTGCACCAGACAGTTGTGATTCAACAACTAACATGAAGTATGGATACAAAATGATACAAGTAAAGTGCAAATAATACAACTTCGAACATACAGATATATATCTACATCGACTGAAATAGGATAACAATCAATCGTGTGTATATATATACATGAATGGATATATAAATGAAGCAATGCCACAGAGAAAATAACTAACAAATGAAGTACTGAAACAACATCAGTAATTGCCAACTCACAGTGCAACAGCCCCAAATGGGCAGTGACAGTATACAGTGAAAGCCAAAGTAATCAAAAAGAGGAAAATTTAATGTCGTATGAAGCAAGAATATCGAACAGAACAAAATTGAAGCCGTGAATCAAAAGGGATTACCAAAAATATCGAAATCTGACTTAATTATAAACCCAGAAATCATCATAGACTGCGGGGTGGACAACAGAGCAAAGCAAGAACTATCGAGTTCAAGCATGAATCAAAGGAAAAGCAACAGAACACTAATCAAAGAAACCCCAAAATCACGAAAATCGAACAGAGCTTCGAACTCTAATAACTCAAAGCATGAATTAGATGTGAGCGGGGGAGAAACCACTCACCTTGTTCGAAGTGAAGAGCACGCTTGATCGGAGGAGCAAGCAATAAGGATCATCTCGAAATCGATCGAACCAATCACGCGCTTCGACATACAAAGCCCACAAACCAGAGCGCAAGAGGAACGAAAGCCCTAGCAAGCATCGAAAGAACGAACGAGGCCAAGCCCTAGTCTGATCGAGAAAACGAAGAGGAGATGGTCGCCATTTTTTCGTTTGCTTTGTTTTCGGTTAGGGTTTGAAACGCGATTGAACGAAGAGGGGAATGGGGATGGGTTTTCTTTGGTGAATACGGCACCAAGAAAGAATGGACCCAGATGATTAGTTAAGCCCACAATCCTTTTAACAAAAAATCTTATAATTGAATTTCAATCCAATTTGAAAAGAATTCAAACCGGCTAAGAAGAGAATTTCAATTCGATCAAAATGCCAATAGCTTATTAGCAACCAGATTAGATCGTCAAGAGGCGATAATTAAATGGGTACGAAATGTCGGGTTGTTACATTTCTTGCGACCCACATGGGTCAGTCATGTTGAGCTTCCATTATTCCCTCGATTCATCATCAGCAGAGTAAGATTCAATTCCGATCGTCAAAGATTTCTCGGACGTCTTTGAGGAGGTTAGGGGAATACCCCCTAAGAGAGAGATCGACTTTAGAATTTATTTGAATGACATTGCTAAGCCAGTGGCATTGCCCATGAGACACATGGCACCTAGTGAGAGGAAGGAGTTGAGCAAGTAGATTCATGAGCTATTGGAGAAAGGCTTCATCAGAAGGAGCATATCTGAGTGGGGAACGCCATTCGTCTTCGCTACTAAGGCGGATGGTTCCCTTCAACTTTACATAGACTATAGAGAGTTGAATAAGCTCACGAAGAAGAACCGTTATCCACTTCCTAGGATAGATGATCTTTTCGACCAGTTAGTTGGCTCTTCAGTATTTTCTCAGCTTGATTTAGCCACTGGCTTTCATCGACTTAGGGTCGCTTACGATAGCATTGATAAGACGGCATTTAGGACACCCGGCGGATTCTTTGAGTGGTTGGTTATGCCTTTTGGGCTAACCAATGCCCCGGCCTATTTTGTGGATTTGATGAGCCGTATTTTTAGAGATCTCCTAAATAATTTCATAATAGTGTTTGTGGACGACATTTTGGTCTTTTCCAAGAGTACGGAGGAGCATGTTGTTCATCTAGAGGATGTTCTTCGTACACTTCGTGTTCATCAGTTGAGGGCAAAGTTCTCGAAGTGTCACTTTTGGTGAGGGGATGTATGTTTCTTGGGGCACGTAGTCTCAAGAGAGGGTTTAGTTGTTGATCCCGCTAAAGTAATTGCAGTGCCAGATTGGAAGGCCCCCAAGAACGTTACCGAAGTTAGAAGCTTCCTAGGATTGGCTGGCTAGTATAGGAAGTTCATCAGAGATTTTGCCAAGATTTCAGCACCGCTTACTCGCTTCACTAAGAAGAATATAGCATTCGTGTGGGACGTGGATTGTGTGGATTCCATCATGATGCTAAAGAGAGCCCTTACTAGTGCACAAGTGTTAGTTTCACCAGATGGAGCTAAGCCATTTACAATATACACCGATGCATATGGGATGGATCTAGGAGCAGTGTTGATGCAAGAAGGGAGGGTGGTATGTTATGGGAGTAGATAGTTGAGGACGCATGAGAAGAACTACCCTACCCATGATTTGGAGTTAGCTGCTATAGTTTTCTCACTCAAGTCTTGGAGGCATTACTTGCGAGGAGAGAGGTTCGAGCTTTTCACTGACCATAAGTCATTGAACTACCTATTCTCATAGAAGGATTTAAACTTGAGGCAGCAGCGATGGATGGATTTTTTGGCATCGTACGACTTTGAGATAACTTATACCCCTGGCAAGGGAAACGTGGTTGTGGATGCGTTGAGTAGGAAGAAAGCAACCCTTAGTCATATGTTCTTAGAGTGGTAGAGCCTAGAGTTTGTTTCCACCTTTGATTTTAATCCCTCTACGAACATTACCCCGGGATTGTTGGCAGCACTTGAGGTTAAGCCTACCCTCATAGATCAGATTGGCTCGAGGCAGCGAGAGGATTCAGAGCTTATGGATATTTTAGAGAGGATTAGCAAAGGAGAGGTATCTAGACATCTCCAACACTATTCCATTGATAGAAAAGGGTGGCTAAGAAAAGATGGAAGAATTTGTGTCCCCCGCATTAGTGATTTGTTGTGAGCAGTTCTAGAGGAAGCAACCATTCTTGAATGACTATTCATCCGGGTGGTGATAAGATGTATATGGACATGAAGAGAATGTTTTATTGGAGTAGCATAAAGAAGGATGTGGCAGAGTTTGTAGCTAAATGTCTTGTGTGCCAAAGAGTTAAGGCAGAGCAGTAGAAGCCTGGTGGATTACTTCAGCCATTGGATGTACCCGAATGGAAGTGGGATAGTGTTTCGATGGACTTCGTAGTTGGTTTACCCCGGTCTAGAAAGGGGAATACTAGAATTTGGGTAATTGTAGATCGATTGAGTAAGAGCGCCCACTTCATTCCGGTCAAGAGTAAGAGGACGACATCTTATTTGGCATCCTTATATGTTCATGAGATAGTCCGACTTCATGGAGTTCCCTCTAGCATAGTGAGCGATGGAGACCCTATTTTTACTAGCGAGTTTTAGAGAAGCTTGCAAGAGGCTTCAAGGACGTAGCTTAGATTGAGTACGACCTATCACCCTCAGACAGATGGCCAAATGGAGAGAGTAAATAGAGTGATTGAGGATTTGTTGAGGATGTGCATTCTTGATTTTGGAGGAACTTGGGAGGAGCATCTTCCTTTGGTGGAGTGCGCATATAACAATAGTTTTCAAGCTAGCATTGGGATGGCACATGTCGAAGCTCTTTATGGGAGACCTTGCATGTCACCTTCATGTTGGGTGTAGTCTACAGAGAGATTGCTACTTGGTCCTGACAAGGTTAGGGAGACTTCAGAGAAGGTTGATTTGATTAGTAGGAGGATGAAAACAGCCCAAGATAGATAGAAATCTTATGCAGACAAGCGGAGAAGGGACATTGAGTTTGAGGTAGGAGACTTAGTTTTCATTAAAGTATCCCCGCTAAGGAAGGTGGTAAAGGTTTGGATCGAGTGGGAAACTAGCTCCCGGATTCGTAGGATCGTTCCCTATTGTAGAGAAAGTAGGGAAGATGGCGTATCGAGTAAAGCTACCGAAGAGGCTCATGGGAGTACATGGTGTTTTTCATGTTTCGCACTTAAGAAAGTGCTTACATGACTCAGCGGAGATTGTGGATCCTAGTCAACTAGAGGAGGTTGAAGTGGAGAGAGAATGATCGGTTTGTTGTATTCCTACCAAGATCATTAGACGTGACATCAAGAAGCTTAGGAATAAAGAAGTCCCATTAGTGAAGGTGTAGTGGGGAGATGATGTTGAAGACGCTATGTGGGAAGCTGAAGAGAAGATTCGTACCTCTTATCTGCATCTCTTTGATAGTAAGTTTTATAATTTCTTATTTTCATCTTTAGTTTTGAATAGGTACTTTCCTTTATTATCCTTTGGGAGGGTAGAACTTAGGATTTAACCTATGGACGGTAGGATTTGATGTAAACATGTTATTAGAACATGTTATGTATGATGGATACTAGTGGTTGCAAGTGGTTGCTTGTGGATGCTAATGGACGTATATACTTACACTAGGCACTATTATCTCTTAGGGATCGGCCTAACTAGAACACTAGGGCATATGCATATAGATGTGTGCGCATTAGCTTTTTTATTTTCATTTTAGTCCACGGTGCTATAAATGGATGATTATCACAGGATTGTTGCATTTGGATGATGATTGTAGCACGCATATAGAACTATCAATTATCATTAGGGAATTTGCATTCATTTGGATACTTGACACAGACATGATTGCATAAAAGGAGGTCAACTGAATCAGTAGATCGCCTAATCTTTTGCATTAGTTAGGGACATTGGCACCACAATAATTGCATATGTATCATAAATCGCATTAGATAAACTTAAGGACAATGGATGTAATGGATGATGGTTGAGTAGTTGGTTGTATAACTTGGATGAAAATATTTATTTCGTTCTTTTATCCTCAGAGATTTCAGGGATGAAATCCCTTAAGGAGGGGAGAATGTAACAACTCTAAATTTAAGCTATAGTAATTAATTAACAAATTAATTAAATAATAAAATAACTTTGTGAAATTATCAGAAATGGGCCAAGGGAGTTGCACTATTGTGTCCGTGGTAATTTTCTAATCAATTTCCATATATAGATTGTCAAAATCAGAGCTAGAACGAAGAAGTTACGGAATAAACAAGAAACGAGAAAACAAAAGAACACACACACACACACACACACACACACACACACACACATATATATATATATATATATATAGGCAAGGTCGACCATAGGGTCGACCCTCACCATGGCTAGGTTGACCCTAGCAAGTGGTAGGTCGACACCCAGGTCGACCCACGTGCATTCTTTTGCTGGCTTAGTCCGGTTCGATTTCAACACGTTATTTTGCTATTTTTACTCCATCTCGTGCGTCCATGCTTCCATCTGACGGTTCCCATCGAGCCTATGCCGTAATTGCACCAGATTTAATCTCCAAATCCAATGGTCTGAGATCCACAAGTGACATAATAAATAAGACCCTACGCCTAGCTATTTTTCTCATTTAGATTTTCTCCATTTGGGTTCATTGCCTGAGGCTAGACCCTAAAAGGAATATTTTTCCGAGGAGAAGATCTTTTTAGTTAAATATTTTGTACCCCTCAAGTGGATCCGGGAAGGCCAAAGGAAAGAGCTAAGGACCACAGGTGAGTGTTTAAGTAATTATTTTAGATTTTTAAGTAATTTAAAATAATATAGTTTCAAATAGTTGTAGTTTTTCTACAATTTTGAGATAACCTTTATGCAAGTTTATTTACAGTTTATTTTTAAGTAAATTTTAGACTTGTTTTCCAGTCTATTTTCTTTTAGCTATTCTATTTCAGTTATTTGCAATTATTTACTGTTAATTATAGCTTTCCCAATTATTTACGGTTTTTATTGTTATTTACGTTTTATTTACATCTATTCTATGTGGGGATCTATTCTGTAAATGTCAGTTTCTTTTTAATTCCCTTTTTATGTGAATGGAATAAATAGAAGAAAATAATTCGTTAATATGGAATAAAATATAAGAACACTGAATTTACGGAAAATGGGATGTAAAATAAGAAAAACTGTAATAAATTGGACTTAGACTGAAATAGGCAAATTTAAGACATTTGCAAGCATAGTTATAACATGTAATTATAACTAAAAAGAGAAAATAGAAGAAATATCAGAAGTAGCTTATTTTTAAACTTAGGCCATGGGTTAAGTAAATAAGCAAAGTTATAACACACAGGTTCTAATTAGAGACAAAACAGAAAAAGGCTTAATTTAAAGACTTATACTAAGTTAATAAGCAAAGATAGAAGTAAAACCCGTACCGGTAGCATTTCCCTTGGGACACGCATATGCTATTTAGGGTAGATAATTGGTCAATAATTAGAAGTTCAAATCAAGGGATTTGGATAAGGGGCACAACTAGATTTTGTTTGTTAGGACCTGTATCGGCAGCATTCCCCTTTAGTCAGGAACTAATGGTCTCACAACACACGGAGGTGAGGCTGGGCACGCTAATGCTATTTAGGGTAAATAAGAGGTTCAAAGAGGGAGCAACAGGTAGCGCGAGCCTAACGGTGGTTGAGCATGCGGCCTCGGTGCAGGGACATAAGTCACTATTGAGTTCCAAGCACTAAACCGGTGTCCTTTGCTGTGGGACCCACAGGATGGGACTAGCCCGCAGTAGCCACAACAAAGATGGAAGACCGGTCAAAGGGTAAAATTAGGACTTTGGCCTAATTAAACTATGATTGGAATTTCAGCCTAATCAAAGCAGTTTTAGAGAAGTGCAAACAATCCAATCGAAGTATCTAAGCAACACAAACAGTTAAACTGTATTTTATTCCAACTTTATCTTTTCCTTTATTTCCTTTTATACTAGAACTGTTGCAAAGCTTATTATCTTTACCTTGCTTAAGAATACTAGTAATTACTTTCATTCACCATACTTTTATTCTGACCCACTCCTTTATTTCCCCTTTTCCCCCGTAGTCCAGCAGAGGCAGGGACAATAGATTTCGGACTTTCTTGGAGATTTAGCTGCGGAGTTTTTCTTCATGTATTCTTCTTCTTCTTCTTTTCAGTTTTATTTTCATGTACTGGCACTTGTTAAGAGGGATGGTTTTATGTATGTAATCTGATATTTTGACTAAGATGATGTTTTCCATAAGACATATGTATTTGGTATTTTTAGACTTACTTTGGTTATGACTTATTTTATGAAGTTTGATTTTTGATAAGTTATTGTTTTTAAATGTTTCCATTGTTTTATTTATTTTGTCTTGTGAATCTTAGTCTCTATAAGTTTTTATCTATACCTAAAACGCACCATATTCTTTAGTGTGCCCTTTTTGGGTATATTAAGGGGTGTAGGGTGTTTCAACCAAGGAGACGAATCCACTCTTGAATAGTATTTCAATTCAAATACTTTCACAAGACCCAACTATAGTCACTCGATGGATGTCATGCCATGACTTAACTATGCTCAAAGTGGAGCTTACATATTGAAGATCGACGATATTCTCGAGTTAAGTGAACCGTGTAAATCAATCACATCAATATTTTTCTATTTGACCTTAGTTATATTAACCAACATAAAACTTTCGAGTGAGTAGTTCCATAGTTTCCCAATAACTATTAGTACGTAACCCCTAGATGCCCTTGTAGTCATGAGTAATGCACTACCCAACATTTGGAGTGCATTACGTACTCTAGTTTCAATAGGTACATCGATATCTAGTCTCGATGCATCTTGAGTAGGAACATTTAAAATGATGTGTTTTATAATATTTTGATACAATACTCATTATTACAATTAATTGTAACTACTATCACAAACAGACCATTTATGGATTTTCTATTAGTTGTACTTTTAATTAAATTAATTAATATATCACATTATATCAAGCATAAAATAGAAAGAAAGCACCTTTTATTTTGAACAAGATTGGTTATCGAGTTAGATATATGTAAAAAAGTTACATGATTGCCCATAGAGCATACCTTTAATTCTATCAATCTCCCACTTGTACTTGGGGTCAATTATGGAATATTATTCCAACTTTTCCAATGGTTTCCTCAAAAAACCAATCGGGTCAGTCCCTTGGTGAAAGGATATGCTATTATGTTTCAATTATCTACTCTGTCAATCAACTCTCTCTGATGCTGATAAACTACCTTTATCAAGTATAATAATTTAGAGTATGTCTCTCGACTTCTAGTGAGCTCTATTATGAACTATATCGTGACACTGTTATCATATAACAATGTTATCAGATTCTCAACATTTGGAATCCCCCTCAGCTTAGTTATAGATTTGTGCATTTATATTTATACGCATTGCTTTTATTGTGGTGCTATTCAAAATGGTTTAATTAATCTTTTTCATTAGACCAGCCATAGTCTTTCATTTGGAACATTTCCAACTTAAAGATTCTTTACTTGAATTTATTATTAACATATTATACTCAATATATTTTATGAAAGTTTAAGTCCAAAGACTTCTTCATAAGGAGTTCTTTATTACTGTAAACAATTTACTAGTATTTCATAAATACACATGAACTCCTCAAACAACCATTTAGTGACATCAATTTGGATTTGATATTTGCTTAATGTATCAAATACATAAACAAATTATGATATCGCAGACAATATAACATGTATGATAAGTCTTATTGCCAATGCATAAGGAGTCCATCTTATATGTTCCGTATTAAACATTTTAGTAGGGCGTCCTTGCATATCGTTTAGGACATTCCCAATATCTTTTATACTTACTATAAAAGACATCGTTCAAAAATCCAACATCGATTATTAAAAACAACTAAAGCTGAATTTAACACAAGTACATCATTAACAATCAGCATTGTGTTGTTTACTTATCGTTTACAAATATATATGCACCTTTTAACGTTCTTTTTTATGAACACACACTACCTCTGCATTTTGACTGATAATCAAACTATTTGTTACATCTATCAAAACACTTCTTCAATTTTGATGCTTTTCAAAATGATGCTTTCGTATCCGTTCCCGGATCATATCAGAAAAACTCACAAACACAATGTCGCTCCCATTGACTTCGAGACACTTTGGTTGTTATATGCAAATGGTCTAGTCTAAATCTATATTTAGAACTTTTCGCTTCAACACACATATACTCAAAAAACTCATACTAGGCGATAACTTTGTAAGTAACATCCAAACCAACTTGAGCACATTGAATGGTGAATCTGTTACTTAATTTCAACAATTTAAATTCGTAGCAATATTCTTATCAATGTCGATCACTATATTCCTACTACATTTGTCTTCCTCACAAAGACACGTTTGCGGCCAATGGATCATATCCCTTTGGATACAATTATCAAAATCATATTTTGATAATGTATTTAGAAGTTATTATGGATTAGCGCATCATATCTTATCATTGAGCCAATACTCTTAATGGTTTAATTAAACAACCAATGATTATTTATCCTTCACATTGACAAGAAACTCATGGTTTCTTTAATGTCAAGAGTACTCATTAGACGTTCTAATGTATTTTTGTTTATTTATGTTCGGTTAATTTTATTTCGTCCCATATAATTAATTTTGTCATTGGATCGTATCCAAACTCATTTTATAGCAATAATTCCTTAAAGAAATTCCTTGGCTATAAAGTTGGTATTTCTTGAAACAACGATTTTTTCTAAGTGCAATGGAAATGGCATTCATAATCATTTTATGTATTACCTTATATAAAGCTAATTTTGCATTAGTTCATAATATATTTATGTTCACAACGTAAATTAGTCATCTAATGACTACCGTTCCTAAAATTCTCTTGAGACAATTCATACAAGATCCTTTATGTATAATTATTACGTGCAGTCTTCCGACTCGCACAACCTGTCAACTCCTTGGCCTACGATATGTAGGCATTTCTTATAAACCCTTATCTCATATGGTTTTGTAAATTATTCTTTGGATGATATTAATTTTAACTTTGTGTACTACTCTTAAGTACACACCTTATAGAAAGAGTTTAACTCAACTTCACTCATCATTAATCGTGCTTTGTCCAACAAAGTTCGATTTCTACTTCTCAATACATCATTATGTATTATAGGAAGGTGTGACCTTTAAGACTGAATCTTTATCCATAGTAGGTACATATATAACTCTTTCCAATATTGTAGTGATCTGCCTTTCTTACATATAAAGATGACACTTCATACATCCTTAATATTCGTGTGTTGATCATTTAAGTGTCCAGAAGACAGGTTGTTTGGAGAGAAAGAAAGAAAGAAAGAATATAATCTCACAAAATGTGATGAGTAATATATAATATGAACAAGCCTTTACAAAAAGAAATCATCCTTATTTTACACATCATCGGAGTACATTAACCTATTATCAACCGGGACAGTTATAACAACCTGCACTTACGATTGGTGATATATATACAACAAACAAACATCAAGGACAACTAAAAGTGGAAGAATATAAGATACGTGGGTATGTCTTGAAGAATCCAGCTCGTCTCCTTAAAGCTCCAAAGGATCTAACTAAATCTGGAAAATATGCTCGGGCTGACCCCAGCATTATAAGAAAAATAATGCCCGGACCAGTCTGGTAAAACCAACATAAGAAACTCAAATCATAAGGAATTTTATTTATTATAACTTGAAAAATCCTTTAAAATCAAACGTATCTCGTAAGACCAAGCCGCACAAAAACACGGACAGATTTTTACTTTAAGATAACCAAAACATTTTCTATAGAAAATCCAGCGATATCACAATACTGTCTAGGATATAAATACATATTAATCATAGCCTAAATTGTTACATTGTTAAATTTCAACATAATAGGTATACTATCAAGTCCGAAGGCACTTATTTGAGAATGGATTCCAACCATGAAAGGGTAAGGGTCTACCAACCGAATCTGTACACCTCTACATAAAATGTACGAGAGGCTACAACACGTTGCACCACTGCTACTTAGGACCGGCCCTAACCCTTACTGGATAGCCCGGATATGATCACCTCTTGGTTGCCAACGAACAACCATAATGGGCCCCGAAGCATACATAGAGATATCGACAGTAGATCTTGGGATGATCATATCCTAATGGGAGCGACCCACATAGCCCTACTGCATATCCCTACTTTAATCATTTTCCCGTTTGATGAGGCTTGAGGGTATGATTACCTTTTTATCCTACCTCTATGAATGCTAACACTGCCCTCCATGCAGCAATGCAATGTCAGCATTCATCCATACAAGTTCGTTCTGGGTTTGAACAAAACCGAAGGCACTACTTCTACTACATCCATTTTGGAATCACCCTCAGGATTAGTAGCGAGTAGTCCATACTCTTCAAAAGCTACTTCTTCAATCATCTTCAAGATATTTTTAATTCGACATACTTGAGTTGGATCAAAGTGATTTTGGGATAATTCATACTTATCTGATCCCAGTCTCTTCAAAACAACAGTCTATAGTTTCAGTAAACTCAATCGTAGTTCTTTTGGAAATAATCAAACAATACATAGGACTAGGGGTCACCCTCTAACCGTTTAAGTGGACGGATCTCCCTATCATTTGTCCTAGGAGAACAAAACGATATTTATATGCATAGTACAACATCATCGAAGATGACTGTGCCATATAACTCAAGTGTTTCTCCTAGATACCTAGATATTTCCGAATACGAATTTTGGTCCAGATATGATAGTCGGCTATTTAACTATCAAATAAACAAACAACAACAAATTTAGAAATTTAACTACCCATAGCAACCACTAAGCCTCTAACAACCCATAATTTCTATCACTTGAAATTCGGATATTTAATTGATTTTAAATATTCACAAGTTGATTTTATAAGATGAATAACTTATATTTCGAAAATAGTGATTTATTTGGATAATTAAATTGTTAATTTAATATTTGAAATTGTAGAAATAATTTTATTTTGGATTTAATGTGAATGAAAATGATTTATAAAGTTGAATTTAATTCTATTTGAATTAGAATGGAGTTAGGGAAATTTTTAAAATTGAATTAAAAGTTAATTTCTAGAAATTGGATATTTTAATATTTAATTAACGTGTAAAAATAGTCATTTTTCACATGGTCTCGGATTTCAACGAAACCAGTTTCATTGGATCCGCTTATATTATTGTAGGATTTCAAATTTCATGTCAATCAGATTTACGGTTTTGTCGTGGCAAGCTGAAACGCGTAGAAATTTATTTAAGTAAATTTAAATTTAAATAAGTCAATTCGGAAACCTATCTTCCAAAAATGATCGAATTGGCTCCCGATATATATTCCATTGTATTTGGAATATGGGTAAAACATTATAAACGCCAGGCAGTGCGCTTCGTTTGGAGTTCGAAAAATTTTCAGGTGAATAGTGTCGCGAAATTTTCTATATAAGGCCGTATAAATTTCTTTTTTTCATAGAACCCTAACCTAACTGGGGCTAGCTGCCACTTTGATTTTCAAAGGCCAGGAATTTCGATTCTTCCCCCTTCGATCTCTCCAAACCCGTTAACTTTTACGAAAAACGTCCAACTACAAAAACGTAAAGCACATCGAGATCTTCCAATTCAACGACGATGATCGAAAACGACATGATGGATCGACGACAAAATGGGTTTGAATGGTGGCGTTCGTGCATGACTTTTATGGCTATGGAAGGGCCGAGCTTGACCGTACCCTGGGCAGTGGTGCTAGGCGCATTGGCCTTTCGATTGGTGGTTGTTGATCAACATGTAGATGGTCGGTGGTGGCACGGTGAGCTCGTGACGATGGCGGCCATATGGGTTCACACGCACGATTTTTAGCCTGGGGGAAGAAGAAAGCAAGCATCAGCCAAATTTGATGGGAAAGAAATCGAATGGCCTAGATCAAGTAGGGTTTAAAAATAAAATAAAAATAGTAAATAATTTATATAATTAATTCGTATAAATTTTAAAATGTCATAACTTCTTCATACGAGGTCCGTTTTTGATGAAACAAGTTGCATTGGGTCCGTATTGATGAGCACTACATTTTAGAGCTGGATTAGAGTTGATTGGAGCTAGTTAAAATTTTGGGAAAAATTAAACGCCTGTTTAATTTTATTCGAAATAAAACGCTGCAATTTCTATTGGAATCAAAGTGAGTACAACTCACTCTTTCTATCTCGCTTATATTTTTATATAAGTGAGAATAAATTTATTTTATGCTGATTGATGATTGTTTGGATGATATATGATATATTATCTATATATTTATTGGTATTTGGATATATTACTGCCTATTGGAGCAGATGAGACCCTATACGTTCCTATGTATGAGCGGATGACCTTTTGTACGCGCGTCTGCCTCGAAGTGGACATTGTACATATTTTCTAATATGTATATTTGTTGTAGGTGACAGGTTGGAGGGATCCAACTAGATTCCTCACCAGTGTTGATTTTATTTATAGATATTGATATATATGCTGTTATCATATGATATATGATGTTTTAGATGCCCTGATTGATGTGTTTAGTGCTGTTGCAGCATTGGGCCTATTTTTGGTAATTTAAAAATGTTAAAGTGATGATTTCAAATTAAAAAGAATTTTTAAGTGATTTTGGTAACATATGTTTTATTAAATTTTGAATTGTTAAGGAATGAATTTATTTTGAATAAATAAATGTTATAATTTTTATGTTATAAAATTTATGATTTTGGTGAAATATATCGAAATATGATTTTTGAAATATAGAGTTAACAATTTTGTAGAATAGTTAAATTGAGCATTTTGATTTATTATAAATGGTTTATATATAAGATTTATAAAATTGATATTTTATAAATAAAAATAATGGAATTATAAAGGAGTTTATAAATGTTAAAATGAAGTTATAAATGAATCTTATAAGTGAATAAGATTTATAAATTTATAAAGTTATAAAAGAATGATTTTGTAAATAAGAGAATTATATGTAAATAAACTTATAATGGATTTTGGCATATAAATAGAATTTGTTAATAAAGGGATTTTATAAATGAAAGTTTTATAAAATATATATGGAATTATAAACATTGTTTTATAAATGTGAAATCAATTGAATTTGATAAGTTAAATATGGAAGTTTATTAAAAGAATTTTATTCATGATTTTGGACAGTGGATAATCCTTTAATAAATGTGTAGAAAAAATAAATTTGGTTAGGGATTTTATTCATGATTTTGGACAGTGAATAATCTTTAAATGAAATAAATGTTTTGGGAAGTGATATTATAATGGAGTTAAATGGTTTGAAGATATTTTAAAATGTGTTAAGTATCGAATACATAGATTTCAACATTCATTGTTGAAATAGACATTTTCGAGAAGTAAGGAAAGCATGGACTATAACACTGTTGTTATAGTAAATGATTTTCGAAAGAAAATTTCTTGTATAGTATATGGGCTTTATATATCTATATAATTATCGAATCCCTATACTGATGATTTTGGGTTGTCGTAACGAAGTTTTACGCAACATTCGTTTTGACCCAAATAAATATGTTTGAGAGAATGTTTTCCTTAAAGAATAGAATATATACTTAATCATGATTTAAGTATATGTAATATTTTCTAAGTGTTGAAAATAAATTGAATTGTGAATTACTTATTATTAAATAAGTATATGAAAATGTTTTCCAATATGAAATATTGAAATGGTTTTGAGATTATATCTTTTTAAAGATAATTTGAAGTGAATATTTGGAAAGTGATTAAATTAATAAAAGATTAATTAAAAGGGCCTAGTGATTGCTTATGGTGCTAAATATTTGTTTGTTTGCTTTGATAGTTAAATAACCGACTATTAAATTTTCCAAAATTTTAGTTTCTAAACTTGATGTGGGAACTATTTAGTCATACACTTAGTACGTAGCCATCTGTATAGGCTTGATTGTCGTTTGTGTTGAGGATGTTGATTCGTGTAGTGCAGAGTATTACTCCAATCTATCGAGCTTCCTTCTTGGACAAAGGATAGCAAGTTGAAAGTTGGAAACGTGATAAGCCTATGAGACTTAGTTTTTGTGTAAGGTTGAGAAACTCTTTTGCGTTGTTGGTGCGAAGAGACCGGGATCAAATTTATCTGAAAACCACTTCGGACCCACATATATAAGACGATTGTGTAGGTTGGCCAATGATATTGATGTTCAAGATTTTCATAGTGAAGGACTGCTTGTTGATCATTTGGGGTTAAAATCCCAATATACATATAGTAACAGTAGTCTCTTCGTTATGAAATATCCAATGCAAGGAATATTCGCTACTAATCCTAAGGATTTCCCGACAGGATGTGGTAGGAGAGTACCTTCGATTTTCCTGTTCCTGGAAAATTTGTATGGATGAATGTCTGACATTTGCATTTTCTGCGATTACATACATTGGTTTTTACAATCGTATATCTGTTTGGTGGCGGAGAAGGCAACTTCTCTTAGCTTAACACCCTTCCTTGAGACGTACTTGCTCAAGAGTTGTATTTTTGTGAATGGCAATTGGTAACAACGAAAATGGCGAATGTGGCATTCAAAAGTGATATGTGAAAGGTAATCGTTACCTCTCAGGCCTAATCAACCGGAAATTACCGAAATAGGGTTAGATGCGGCATGGCTAAGTGGGTCATTCCCAATTAGGATATGATCATTCCCTTTTAGATATATTTCTTTTCGCTATGACTTTCAGGATGTAAATTATTGTGGTTTGTATGCTATGAGGGCCCTCGGAAAAGGTCGGTAACGACCGGGGGATGATACATTCGGTACTACCTAGTTACAGAGGTAGGCCGGCCTTGTGTTGGTAGAGGTTCCCATGTGTGATCCTCGGTACATTCCTCTAGAGAAGTACTGCCTGAAGGTAGTCCCTTCACCTGGTCATTTGTATGGAAATCCAAACTCTGCTACGTGCCTGCCATTTTGATTGTATTACCCATTTTGGGTTATATGCTGGAATTTAATAATGGTAACAATTTCGGCTATGATTAATATTATTTGTATACTAAACACTAGTATAATATCAGATGATTTGATATGAATGGTTTTAGTTATCGTAAGGTAAAAACATGTCTGTGTTTATGTGTGGGCGTGTCTTACGAGATACTTTTGTTTTGAAAGGAAAAGTTTGGTAATTTAGTAAATTCAGTTGAGTGTGTTTATCATGCTGGTTTACCAGACTGATCCAGGCGTTCTTCCCTTTCAATGCTCGGGTCAGAACGAGTATATTTACAGGTTTAGATTTGATGCTTTTGGAGCTTCAGCAGGAGAGCTGGAGATCTTCATTTTCGTATGCACGTATCTGTTTATTATCTACTTTGCGCATTGTTGTTGTTTTTATTATCAACAATCGTAAGGACATGTTATTATAACTATCCAGGCTGATGATTAGTGATTGATTGCTGAACTCTGATTGATGTATGTATATACAGTTTCTATTTTGTAAAGATCATTGATATGATATTATATGTTCTCCACTGCGATGTGAGATTTTGTATTGTTCTGTTTGGTTCTATCTTCTCTCTTTCTTCTCTTCTCTTCTTCTCTCTTCTTTTCTTTCTCAATGACTTTCCGTCATTCTGTGCTTTTTGGGTCAGACATGTGTGGCTTATTGTCGATTCAAAAGGTACGGATTTGTGGGTCGTCACAAAGCCTCACTAAATCTTTCATTTATTAAAACTATTTTCAAAAGTATTTATCAAAACATTTATATACTTATCTCACTAACATAAGTATATTCACAAATTATTTGTTAAAGATTTCTCATTTCCAAATCATATCAAATGATCAAAACAAAAGGTTATTTAAATTAAAGATAAAGATAACCTCAAACAGTATTCCCTCGGTTAAGTGTAGAACGAATGTTTATACCACCAAAATTAAGAGGCCGATTAAAGGAAATCAAATGTCAAACCCCTTTACAAATTGCCTTCTAAAAATCCTCTTGATAATTCTCTTTTATTTATGAATCTTCTTTACTCAAATCCCAAACCCATTAACAAAACACTTCATAAATCACCAAGTTAAACTTACAAAAATCTTTTATAAAATTAAACCATTTATATATCTTTTTATATATCTCCAAAATCATTTATAAAACTTCCTTTATAAATATCCAAAATCATTTATAAAACATTCTTATAAATATTCCTTATTTAAAACAAAACTACTTTAATAAACTTATTTAATAAAGTCCTTTTAATAAACAAAACGGTTATTTAAACCACGTTTACTAAAATCATTACTTAATTTGAAACTATAATTAAAAGTGTGATTGAGCTTAAAAATCAGAAAGAAACTTAGTGATCACAACGGCTCTCATTTAACTGAGTTTACTTTCAAGTTATAACATGGGTATTTACATACCAAGCAGATATGTACAAGGGGATCAGTCAATAACAATCAACCATATAAGTAAATGTCCAAGTTACCAAGATAGTAGACATGGATTTGTTCTAATAAACACATGTCTATGTTAATATAATGGCAGAATAGGTTTTTATTTTTCCTAATAGATGTCAACATAATCTACTTGGTGAACTATGGTAGAACGTTGATTTATTCTACCAAACAGATATCAAATACAAGTTAATTAGCAGAATGGTGATTTATTCTACTAAATAGATGTCATTAGGTTTCATATTCATTTGGGTTGACTAAGGATAGACGATAAAGAAATCTCTTGGATTTAAAATATTCCTTTTTAAAGAGAGTTACTTTTAAACGAAATCGATCTTAAGAAATACAATGTTTTAAAACTTTATTAAATAACATTCAAACTCTTTATTTAAAATGGTTAATTCTTTAATTAATAATTGAACCATAATTAATTATCAAATAAATAATTAAATAATAATTATCCTTTACATAAATAATTATAATAGTTAATCTTTAAATAAATAATTAAACCAAAATTAATCTATAACTAATTAATATTAATTTAAACCTTCATTAAATAATAATTTAAACCTTAATTATGTCTTTAATTAAATCTTAACTTAACTCTAGTAATTAATTAAATAACTAAACCCTTTTATAATAAATAAGTAATTAAAAATTAATCTTTGATAAATAATTAATCCTAAAAAATATAATTAACCTTTTATTAATTAGCTAATTAAAAATTCACTTGCTTAACTAATACTTAATTACTGATTACTTATTAAATTAATTAAATAAATAATCATTAAATAAATAAATAAATAATTACTTTTTATTATTTATAATATGTTTTGAAAACACATTTCAACAATGTACTTAAGTGAAAAACCCTTTTAATTTGCAAAAAGAGTTCGTTATACGAACTGCATTTATAGCGACTATCGCTATATGATCCGTAATTTCAAAACTTGATTTATGTTCTAAATCACTTCAAAACTCCATCCTTTTGTGTTAACTTACTTTTATAACTTAGAATAAGGATTCGAAAACAAAGGTAAGGTTTTGAAGCTTCATTAAAACATTTTAAGAAAGTAAAGTTAGAAAACTAGTTTTTGACCAAACGATTTCGAAGTCACAACTAACCACTAACTACTAACTTTCCTTTAACATATAACAACATATGCATGAACTAAACTTTTATACATGCCATTACAACATTCAACAAGTCAAGATTCTAGCTTTCACCTTACTAACATTTAACTCATAGCTTCAAGTTAAAATTACATCGCATCCATAACATAGTTTCATACTTAAACCAAGTTAGAACCAACATACACCTAAGCATATATAAACACATACAAATCAACATCACAATCAACCAATAAAACTATGATTTAACAACCAAAATATACAACATAATTTAAAGATAGGAACTTTAAATAAAAGGAGTTAGTTTCTCACCAAAAGTTTTCCAAAATCTTTTCTATTTTGAAAATAAGACCAAGATCTTGCATAGCTTTGGAATAACTTGAATTTGGCTTTTAAAACTTGGAAATGGGCTCTGTCATGAAGTATGGAGCTCGGCTTAGAAAGGTGGAGGGACTTCAGATCATCATCGAATTCACAAAATCAAACCCGAAAATGGATCATATTTCAACTGATTTTTGTGCAAGATATTCATAGAATTTTGGAAAGTCATTAAAGGAAAAGTTCTTGGAAATTCTTTCTCTACAATTTCAAAAAATAAATCACTCAATTTGGCTCTTTTGAGGAAGATATGGTCAAAATAAGAAGAGGTATTTTCGGACATGAAAATCTAGATCCGAAAATGAATCCGAAGGAAATGTATTTTTGACCCACAAACACTCAGAAATTGAAGAAATCGTGTAAATGAAAATTGTAGCCAACTCAATTCTCTTGAATATGTAAAAAAATTCTTTATTTAGAGTAGTTTAGATAGAGTTATGACTATGAGAAGAAGAGGTAAAATTGAAGAAGTGAAAGGGTTATTTATAAGCAGGATAACAAAGTTTTTCATGCATTTAAAGTAGAAAGAAATGGTTTCTAAATTTTAGAAAGACTATGGAAACCATGAAAGGAGCTTAAGGAATTAGGAACAAAGTTGAAATGAAGAAAAGTGAAACAAAAATGAAAATGGTAAAAGAAAATTTGCTTTTATCTAAAAAGAAATATGCAAATTACCTAATACCCTTAGGTACATAACCTTCATTCATCAAGTGCCTCATCACCATGTTTTTCCCTCACCTCCCATGCAATTTTCGATAATCCATGTCCTCCTTCACTTTATTAAGCCAACATGTATTAAATGCAAATTGTACTTAAGTTGTCGATATGTCATTTCATGTCTCTTAAGGCATCTTATTATTATTATTATTATTATTATTTAAACCTTATATACTTAAGTATGCATATAAACCATAATATTTCCTAACTAATATGTAATTATATGTATACATTTATTCTAACAAAGTTTACACACTTCCGACAACTTTCAACCGACGAAAAGTCAAAATTCAAAAAAGGAATTCCAGTCACATTTTTGGTTTTTCTTCGAACTGAATATTTTTTTAAATAAATTTAGAAAGCTATTTCACCATCACTAGTTATTATTTAAAATACATTTATTTTCATCATAAAATCTATTATTTTAATATTTAAAACTAATTAAATATTCCCAAGTTAAATCGGTGAAATTCTAGGTTGTTACAAATATACTCACCCATTCAATCAAATCAAATGATTTCTATCACATGTTATTTATTTATTATCATTTAATATTTGATGAGCTTATCACAGATTTTGAAACACCCCACACCCCTTAATATACCCAAAAGGACACACTAAAAGGCGTGGCGCGTTGTAGGTATAACTGAAACTAACAGAGACTAAGATTCACAAGACAAAAATAGGTAAAAACAGCAGAAACTTAATAAGTATTTAATTAAAACAAATCTTCAGAATTAATTCATAAATATGTCAAATGCCAAATACAACATTCAAAACCAATCGTCTTATGAAATAAAAATTCATAGTCTCAAAATTAGAGTATGTAATATCCCACATAAATAAACCAGTGCATACAAGAACAAAAGCTGAAAATAAAAGAAGTACATAGAAGAAATCTCCTCCAAGAAGAACTCCAAGCTGCAACAATCTACTAGCATCTCCCTTGATTGCCTAAGGGGGGGAAGGGGTAAATAGAGGAGTGGGTCAGACTAAAAGTCTGGCAATGATAGTAATTGCTAGAGTCTTTAAGCAAGATAAAAGTAATAGACTCTACAACAGTTCTAGAATAAATAAGGATAACAAAGGAAATAGGAAAGCGATAAACTGGAAATAAATACGGTTAAATATTTCTAAAGATATGTTAACTTTGATTGCTTGCAATTGTTTTTATTTAATTAGGTTGAATTTCTAATCCTGTAATTAGGATGTGACCCTAATTGTACCATTTTTGATCGACCTGCTACTCCATAGACCTTACTTTGGACCAGCCGCTATATAACTCCCTACACAACAGCCAATGGTATCTACAAAAGATACACAGAGCAACTACTGTGGATCCAGACAAAATGTATAGCACCCTACACAAAAGGCAATGGTGTCTACTAAGATACCATACTAAGCGCTTGGAACTCATAGCTATTACTGAGCACCCGAATGGAAGTCGCACACGTAATTGCCACCATGCCCATGCTACCTTTTGCTCCACCTATTGGGTCTCCTTATTACCTCCAACGTCCAGCATAGTGTGCCCCTCATCTCACTTCAGGCTAATGCGAGATCACCATGTGTCCAAAGAAAAATAGGAGAAATGTTGTTGGTACTGGCTCTTCATCCAAACAATATCTAGTTGCGCCCCTTATCCAAATCCCCGTGATTTGGACTTGTATTTGACCAATTACCACCATTCTTAGCATAATCGTGCCCTAGGGAATGCTATTTGGTATAGGTCCTACTTTCATCGTTGCTTATTAACTTAGATAAATTATTTAAATAAGCCTTTATTACCATTTTTACTTTCTATGCTTATTACATTATCACAAGCCTTAAAATAAGCCTCATTCTGTTCTTTTTCTTATTATAACCTACGTTATAATCATGCTTATTACTTAACCCAAGGTCTAAATGTGAAAATAAGCCTCTTTCATCTTTTACTTCATTTAGTTATAATTCTAAGTTATAACAATGCCAATTATCTTTAATTAGTCCAATTCTAATTATAATTAGGCGTAATTTTAGTCTAATTCCATTATTTATTACAGTCTTTATAATTTACATCTTATTTTCTTCATTTAATATTATTTCGTATAAAATCCATATTCGCGTTTAATTTATTCTAATCCATACGCGCAGAAAAGGGGAATGAAGTGAATAGACGCTTGCATAAAATCCAAAACATCGAAAAAATGTAAATGGGAAATAAATAACAGTGAATAAACTTAAATATTGTAAATAGAATGTAAATTAATAAAAAGCTATGCTTAACAGTAATAAATTATAATTAACAGAAATAATACTAAAATTACTAAAAGGAATAGCTGAAAGGAAATAGACTGAAAATAATTAAAAACTATAAATAACTACTGAAAAAGGCTATTCCAAAAATCATAGTAAAACCACAACTATTGGAAACCCTATTATTTTAAATTACTTAAAGAAATCTTAAAATAATTACAATCACCCACCTCCGGTCCTAAGCTTTTCATTTGGTCTTCCCGGATCCACTTGGAGTTGTAAAATAATTTAATTTATAATGATTTTCTCCTTTGGAAAAATTATTCCGTTTAGGGTCCTTCCTAGAGAAGGTGAACCCAATTGGAGAAAACCTAGAATGAGAAAAAGTGTTAGGTCTAGGAGTCTATTTATATGTGTAGAAGTGGATCTCGGACTGTTGGGTTTGGAGATTGAATAGGATGCAACCACGTCATAGGCTGAATAGGTACCATCGGATGTAAAAATAGAGGGACTGGATTAAACTAAAGGATGCAAATGACGTGTTCCGAGACCTTTAATTCGTTCGAACAAATTAACGTTCGTTCGCCTGCCGAAATACAAGGCGGGTCAACCAGTCAACCTGACTCTGTGTGTGTGTGTGTGTGTGTGTGTGTGTATATATATATGTATATATACATATATATATATATATATTTGTTATATTTTTGCTTAGTTTTTGTTTATTTTATAACTTGGTCATATTAGCTCGGTTTCTGACGTTCTATATATGGAAATTGACAAGAAAATTAGCACGAACACAATGATGCAACTTCCATGGCTTAATTCTGATAATTTCACAAAGTTATTTTATTATTTAATTAATTAATAAATAAATTATTACGGGTTAAATTTCGGGTTGTTATATTTCCCCTCCTTAAGGGATTTCGTCCCCGAAATCTCTAAGGATAGAAGAATGTACTAAATGTTTTCATCCAATTATACAATCAACTACTCAATCATCAACCATAGTTCAATTGTCCTTAAGTTTTTTAATGCATTTTATGATACTTATGCAATTAGTGTAGTTTAAATGTCCCTAACTAATGCAAAAGAGGCGGTCCATTGATTTAATTGACCTCCTTTTTATGCAATCATGTTTGTGCCATGTATCCAAATGAATGCACAAGTTTCCTAATGATAACTGATAGTTTTATATGTGTGCTACAAACATCACCCAAATGCAACAATCAAGTGATAAACATCCATTTATAGCAACCATGGAAATAAATTAAAAATGCGCACATATCCATATTGCATATGTTCTAGTGTCCTAGTTAGGCCGATCCCTAAGGAATAATAGTGCCTAGTGTACCTATATGCGTCTATAGCATCCACTAGCAAACACTTGCAACTACTAGCATACATCATTCATAACATGTTCTATTAACATGTTTACATCAAATCCTACCATCCATAGGTTAAATCCTAAGTTCTACCCTCCCAAAGGACGATAAAGGAAAGAACCTATTCAAATCTAAAGATGGAAAAAGGAATTCTAAAACTTACCATCAAAAAGATGAGGATTGGAAGTACGAATCTTCTCGTCTGCTTCCCAAGTGGCATCTGCAACATCATATCCCCATTGCACCTTTACCAGTGGAACATTCTTATTCCTTAGTCGCTTGATATCTCTTCCAACAATCTTTGTGGAGATACGCCGAATAGAAGCTTCTCTTTCTACCTCCACCTCCTCTAATTGACTAGGCTTTACAACCTCCATCGAGTCATGTAAGCACTTTCGCAAGTGTAAAACATGGAAAACATTATGCACTCCTGCTAGCCTCTCTGGTAGCTTTACTCGGTAGGCCGTCTTCCCAACTCTCTCTGTGATAGGAAATAGTCCAACAAATCTAGGGGCTAACTTTCCATTTGATCCAAATCTTACCACCTTCCGAAGCGGGGATACTTTGATAAAAACTAAGTCTCCAACCTCAAACTCTAAGTCTCTCCTCCGCCTATCCACATACGACTTCTGTCTGCCTTGAGCTATCTTCATCCTTCATCGAATCAAATCCACCCTCTCAAAGGTCTCCCTAACCATATCGGGTCCAAGTAATGACTTCTCCATAGACTCTACCCAAAATGATGGGGACTTGCAAGGTCTCCCATATAAAGCATCAAATGGTGCCATTCATATACTTGTTTGGTAACTATTATTGTACGCAAACTCAACCAACGGAAGATGCTCCTCCCAAGTTCCTCCAAAGTCCAAAATGCACATTCGCAGCAAATCCTCAGGCACTCTATTTACCCTCTCCGTTTGGCCATCCGTCTAGGGGTGATAGGCCATACTCAACCTAAGTTGCGTCCCTAGTGCCTCTTGTAAGCTTCTCCAAAACTCACTAGTGAAAATGGGATCTCTATCACTAACAACACTTGAAGGAACTCCGTGTAGACGAGTTATCTCTTGAATATACAAGGATGACAAATATGAAGTCGTACGCTTACTCTTAACTGGGATGAAGCGAGTACTCTTAGTCAATCTATCAACAATCACCCAAATGCTAGTGTTCCCTTTCCTAGAACGGGATAAACCATCAATGAAATCCATAGAAATATTGTCCCACTTCCACTCCAGTACATCTAAGGGCTGATGTAATCCACTGGGCTTCTGCTGCTCTGCTTTTACCCTTTGGTATATGAAACACTTAGCTACGAATTCTGCCACGTCCTTCTTCATACCACCCTAATAGAACATCCTCTTCATATCCTGATACATTTTGTCACCACCCGGATGAATAGTCATATGGGAATGGTGTGCCTCCTCCAAAACTACTCTTAACAAGTCACAGGTGCGTGGAACACAAAGCCTCCCATCTCTCTTAAGTCATCCTCTACTAGCAATGGAATAGCGTTGGAGATGTCTTGAGGCCTCTCTTCGGCTAATCCTATCCATAATGTCCATGAGTTCCGAAACCTCCCGCTGCCTCGAGCCAATCTGATCCATAAGGGTAGGCCTTACCTCTAAGGCTGCTAACAATCCGGGAGTAACGTCCGTAGAGGGATTGAAATCAAAAGTAGAAATAAACTCCAAGCTCCTCCACTCTACGATCAAAGGACTAAGGGTTGCTTTCTTTCTACTCAATGCATCCGCAACCTCATTACCCTTGCCAGGGGTATAAGCTATCTCAAAATCATACGAGGCTAAAAATTCCATCCACCTGTGTTGCCTCAACTTCAAGTCCTTCTGCGAGAATAGGTACTTCAAAGACATATGGTTGGTAAAAAGCTCAAATCTCTCTCCAAGCAAATAGTGCCTCCAAGTCTTAAGTTCAAAAACTATGGCAGCCAACTCCAAATCGTGGGTAGGATAGTTCTTCTCATGCGTCCTCAACTACCTACTACCACAACACACTACCCTCCTTTCTTACATCAACACCACTCCTAGACCGTTTCGCATGCATCAGTGTATACAGTGAAAGGCTTAGCTCCGTCGGGTAAAACTAACACTAATGCACTAGTAAGGGCTCTCTTAAGATTCGTGAAGGAATCCTCATAGTCCAGGTCCCACACGAAAGCTTTATTATTCTTAGTGAGGCATGTGAGTGGTGCCGAAATCTTGGCAAAGTCTCTAATGAACTTCCTATAGTAGCCTGTCAATCCTAGGAAGCTCCTAATCTTGGTAACGTTTTTGGGGGCCTTCCAATCTTGTACTGCAATAACCTTGGCGGGGTCAACAGCCAAACCTTCCTTCGAGACTACGTGCTCCAAGAAACGAACTTCCTCTCTCCAAAAATGACATCGAAAACTTAGCTCTCAAACTGTGACTACGAAGTGTGCGAAGAACTTCTTCCAAATGAACAACATGCTCCTCCATATTCTTGAAAAATACCAAGATATCATCCACGAATACCACCACAAACTTATTTAGGACATCCCTAAAGACGCGGCTCATTAAATCAACGAAATATGCTAGAGGATTGGTTAGCCCAAAAGGCATAACCAACCAGTCGAAGAATTCGTTCGGTGTCCTAAAGGTAGTCTTATCTATGTTGTCATCAGCGACTCTAAGCCGATGGAATCCTGTGGCTAAATCAAGTTGATAGAAAACCGAAGAACCTACTAACTAGTCAAAAAGATCATCAATCCTAGGAAGTGGATATTGATTCTTCTTAGTAAGCTTATTCAATTCCCTATAGTCCACGCAAAGTCAGAGATAACCATCTGCCTTAGTGGCGAAGATGACTGGCGCTCCCCACTCTGATATGCTCCTCCTTATGAATCCCTTCTCCAAGAGCTCACGAATCTACTTGCTCAATTCTTTCCTCTCCCTAGGTGCCATGTGTCTCATAGGTAACACTACTGGCTTGGCATTCTCGGTCAAATAAATCCTGAAGTCAATCTCTCTCTTAGGGGGTAGTCCCCTAACCTCCTCAAATACGTCTGCAAAATCTCTGATGACAGGAACCGAGTGCAACTCTGATGAAGATGAATCGAGGAAATAGAGAAAACTCAACATGAGTGACCCTTGTGGGTCGCAAGATACCTTCATAGTCCTACCACTGCAAGTCTCAAGTCTAATGACTCTCCTCTCGCAGTCTAAGATAGCTCCGTATGTGGATAGCCAATCCATACCTAAGATCATCCCATACCCCGAGAATACCAAAACATAGGCGTCGCAGTCAAACTCTTCGCCTAGGATAAAGATTTTCAAACCCCTACAAACCATAGATAAGTGTGTCGATCCTTCTATGGGGTTTGAAACAATAATGGGGTCTACTACTAATTATATGTCCAAGTGCAAACAATCTACTAGAGAGCTAGAGACAAAAGAGTGTGATGCTCCAAAATCAAATAAATTCCAAATAGGAAAATCAGATATAGAAATCAAACCTTCAACTATGACTTTCCTACTTCTATCTAGAATGTTACTGGAAGGTGTTTCTCTAATGCCTGAATCTGCGCAACTGGTGCACTCACTCCCTGGGGACAACCGCTACTCATATGACCGGGTTGCCCGCAAGTATAACACTTACCCTTCATCTTCTCCTTCCAGCAATCCTTGGCCACATGTCCAACCTTCCCACAACCATGGCATTTTATTCCTTTCTTAATCTGCTTCTAAGGACCATCACATTTCTTCTTCTTCTTATTCTTTTCCCACCACTTCTTCTTTGGACCTTCTGACTTAACCTCCTCTTTAGACTCTCCTTCCTTGACCATATCTGACATAAGCGCCATCTCGACCAAAGACTCATAAGTAGCTCCCATCGGTACATGAGTCAGCAATAATCCCTGAAGGGGTTGATTCAATCCCTTCGCAAACTTCATAGCTTTCTTGTGTGTCGTGTTCACCAAGTCCATACCAAACCACGATAGCTCATTGAATTGATTGATATACTCCTTAACAGACAAACTCCCTTGCTCCAAATTGATAAACTTCTCCAGCTGAACACTCTCTTCTGCCTGAGATAGAAACTTCCTATCGAATCGCTCTCGGAATCCATCCCAAGTAAAATTCCTTCCCTCCAACTCGATCACCTCCCACCAATAAGATGCCTCCTCCTTCACCTGCCAAGCGGTTAGCTGAACTCGTTGCTGACCATCCAATCCCAAAAGACCAAAAATCTTCTCTGTGTCCCTAAGCAATGCTCTCGCCTCCACAAAAGTCTCCTTTCCAGAAAAAGTCTTCCCGCCCAAACTAGAAAAATCTTTACAAAGCTTAAAGAAATTGATGGCGACAGGTGGGTTGATGGGATTCCCACCCGCTGGTGCAGGATTGGGCGCAAGCCTGTGCACCTCTGGAGTCATGGCTTGTAAGTACCTGTGAAACCAGGCTGGGACTGGAATGCCCTCGGGAAGGTTCGGGGCATCAGCAATTCTACGAAAGGAAAATGATAGTTTAGGAAAGAGTCAAAGGGAGATTGAACTGGACTTATGAAGGGATTTTATTAAAATTCTTTTATACTTAAAATCATCTCTAAAAATTCTTTTTTGAAAAATACATCTAAAACAAGTTATTTTGAAAAATACTTTACTTTCAAAATAAATTTTTAGGAATCCTGTAACCTTAGGCTCTAATACCAAGTGAAACACCCCACACCCTTTAATATACCGAAAAAGACACATTAAAAGGCGTTGTGTGTTGTAGGTATAACAGAAACTAATAGAGACTAAGATTCACAAGACAAAAATAGGTAAAAAGAGCGGAAACTAAATAAGTATTTAATTAAGACAAAGCTTCAGAATTAATTCGTAAATAAGTCAAATGCCAAATACAACATTCAAAACCCATCGTCTTATGAAATAAAAATTCGTAGTCTCAAAATCAGAGTATGTAATATCCCACATAAATAAACCAGTGCATACAAGAACAAAAGCTGAAAATAAAAGAAGTACATAAAAGAAATCTCCTCTAAGAAGAACTCCAAGCTGCAACAATCTACTAGCATCTCCCTTGATTGCCTAAGGGGGAAAAAGGGGGAAATAGCACTACAAGAAATTTTATTTTTTGTAGCGCTCAAAAAACGCTACAAAAAGTTTTGGTGGCGTTTTGATAATCGTTACGAGAAAACATGCCACTAAAAATCCATGATTTTTTGTTGCATTTATTTTAACGCCACTATAAATGCATTTTTGGCAGCGTTTTTCAAACGCCACCATAAATCTTTTTGTAGCGTTTAAAAAACGCCACCAAAAGATTTTTTGGCGCTACTAATAGAATTTCCAACTTTACCCCTGTTTTACGGTTGCATTTACTCAACGCCACTATATATATTTCGGTAGCGTTTTTGAAATGCTACTAAAAGTTGTTTATTATTTTACACCATTTTTTCATGTTATTATTTCCTGTTAATGGTCTATTTTGGTTCTATTATATCAATCAACAATCACTCACATAATCATCATATTCAAATAAGTTAAAAAACACATTAACCATATAATCAAATAAAATATCCATAACCATTCCAATACAATAGTTTTTCGACAAAATGACCTAACTCACATACAATAACCATTTGTATACAAATTTACACATCGGGTATGTAACGACCCGGGATTTTCGAACCCGAAAATTCCAGATAGTTAGAAGAAAAAGAAAGAGATAGAAGAAAGAAACAGAAAGAAGAAAGGAGAACAGAGAACACAACATCTCACATTCGCAGCGGATTAAATATAATAACAAATAATAATATCAGTTATACAAAGAAAAACTGTAATTATTACTTTACATTTAATACATCAGAGTTACAATCATTTATACATGAACTGGACAGTTATACAACTTGTTCCAGACTACAATCTATACAGACTACACAGTCTCAAATATACAGCGGAATACTCCATACGTTCCTGCCATCCAGCTCGCCACCTGAGCTCTAGAACGTCCTAACCTGAAAATCTGTAATACTCGGTCTGACCCGAGCATTACATCAAAGTAACACCCGGGTCAGGCTGGAAACCAGCGTGAGTAAACTCATCTAACATGAAATTTCAATCCATAGAACTTATTTAAACCCGGGGTAACTCGTACATTATTACAAGTAAACAACTTATATAGTCAACACTTATTTTCACAAAACAATATCTAAGTATCCAACTTAGTTTAAATGGTCCATTTTATCCCAAACCAGCCTATTGGTTTCACATATCAATCTATAAAGAATTTAGATGATTCAAATCGAAGTGGTTTCGGGTATTTACTGATACCCGACTCCGGTCTCTTCGAATGCAATGTCATCTTTATCTAAGTTGTCAAAGTGAACACATATCAAATTTAAATACAAGGTATCATATTCACACAACAATTCATTATCGATAGATAACCCACAATATTACTGTTCAACCCATCATATCATATCACAGTACATCACAATTCATATATCAGAGATATTCAGACAACCAAGGTATTCAATTCAGGTTTATCATCTATAGGCAAGATTAATAGTCAAACCATTCTCAATTAATCTAATTTAATCACCTAATATAAATTAAATTAATTATCTTTAATCTTGCTTAATTATAAACCACTCTTTAAATTAATTACATTGATTAATTAACTTTAATTAATTACATTGATTAATTAACCTTAATTAGTCTCATTAATTACGTTAATTAATTATTCTTAATTAATTTCATTAATTAATCAACTTATAATCACTTTACCTTTCTTTAATTAATTAATTAATTTCACTAAGCCATTACTCCTTAATTTCTTCTATTAATAATCCTCAAATCACTTCCATTAAGTAATTACCCTCAAATTACCTTTATTAATTTCCCATTAATTAATCACATTCATTAATTAATTTATAACATTAATTAATCATATTTATTAATTAACCTTAATTAATTACATTAATTAATTAACTCTAATTTAATCACATTAATTAATTTTCTAAGTAATTAATTCTTAATTACTTTCCTTAATTACTTCCATTAATTAACTTTACATCTGTTAATTAATCACATATATTTATTTACCCTTTAATTAATTACATTAGTTAATTCTTTAATTAATTCCACTAAGTAATTTATCCTTAATTACATCCATCACTTTGTTAAACATTTTCTTTATTAATAAAAAACTAGATTTCTTTGCTTTATAAAATCTGTTCATGTTTCACTGATTAATTATAAAGTTTAAAAACTGGTTATGAAGACAATATACAAAACCCGAGACAAACTCGAGTAAATCAAGTAAAAACCCCGAGCTAAACTCTCACTTTCCGGAGTCCAACCCGAGTAATCCCCACAAAATCACGAGCCTTCCCGAACAAACTCAGAACCACTCACGTACAACCACTCGAACTCAACTGCTTCGAGTCATCACGCAACCCACACGAGACAAAACCCGAGTTCAACTCTTCTTCCCCAAAACTCAATCGAACCAGATAAACGTGCACGTGGTGCACGTACACCAACGTCTCCGACCACCGTAGGTCATCGCAGCGATCCTCGACGATCCTTCATACCTACTCGATCACGAATCCAAACCAAGATCGAACAGAACTCAAACGAAACGAAAACGAGCTGATCTCGCCAAAAACTATAACCACCATGGCCGGAAATCTTCACCGTTCCGATGCCTCTGACCTCGAGAAGCCATGCTGACCTGACCGAAGCTTCGCCTCGAACCCATCCATCGATTCCACTCCTCGCGATCGACTCCAGTATCTCCACGAAATTACACGAACCACAAAACTTCAACGAACCAATAACCGGAACAAAACCCTACCTGACCTATTTCCGACAACCACGTCGCACTAAATATTATGCGATCATTTTTCCCGTGTCCATCCACCTACCAACCTCCTTCGACCACAAACTCGACGCCTTCCACCACATCGATCGCCAGCAATTGGCAATAAACCCAAAAACCCCCAACTCCGATTTTCTCAGTGATTACTAAACTAAAATTTATGATTTTAGTACCTAAATTCATGGTTTTGAACATCAATTCAGATTATAAAATTCGTAATCTAAATTATTGAAATAAATTTTCACTCAATTTTGATTTTCCACTATGAATCTAACATTTAAAGTATATTTGTTAAAGATAAATATTTCAATTTATTTTTAAATACATGATTACTTCCTTATGTTCAAATTCCTTTCAATGTTCAATGATTATTATTGATTAACTTGGGAGATAGGAAGTTTTATCAAAACTGGAACAGGAATAAGAACATTTTTTTTTTAAATTTGCATTTCTACAGGCATTTACAATCACTGCTATATATATATATATATTTGCATTCATCTTCAAAAACATTTTAATCTATGTAACAGCAATCATTTATCACTGATATAAATTTTGCATCAGATTTTAAAACTGTTTTTAAAATAAAATTTACCCACTTGTTATAAAACAGAGAACAGAGGCACTCCATATATCTATATATACATGCATCTACACATATGAACACATGCAACCATATTTTACAAAGATTCATCACAGATATTTAAGCAAATTTACAGATTTTAAAAGCTGTTTTTAAAAGAATGTTTACTCACCTATTTCAAAGAGGCAGAGAGTTTTGAAAGGAAACTGGAAGCTTTGAAAAACTGAAATGCTTGTTTTGAAAACTTGAAAACCATGGCCTCTGGAATTTGTAAGCTTTGAAAACTTTGCTTTGATTCCTTCAGATTTACTTGCATGCACTCTTGAAAATGGTTATAGGCTTGAAGAACAAATGGTTACAGGGTTTTGGTTCGAGAAATGTTTGCAAGTCTGATTTGAAGTATGGTTTAGTTTGTAGATTGTTGGTTTGGAGATGATTTCAGTTTTGGTTTGAGAAGATTCTCTGGTTTTAGTTTTTGTTTCTGAAGATGTGAGAATTAAACAAGAAAAAAATGAAGGAGAGGAAAGATATAGGCTTATATAAATTCATTTAGATTTGTTTTAAAATTAAAGAAAATAGAAATAACCTATGACACTTGTCTCTACCATTGCTTAATTACCTTACACATGTATTTAACATGTTTAAAAATTCAACACTTGTCATTATTTATTTCATTTGTTTTTAAAATTATTTAAAAGCCTTTAAAATGAATTTTCCTAATTAATTAATACATTTCTTAATTAGTAAAAGCTTTCTTATATTATAAATAAATGAAACCTTTAAAAAAAAATAAAAAAAACTCATTTATATTCTAATAAAATCATATATAATATATTTAATTCATTTTTAAGTGTAAACATAAAACTTTTATATTTAATTTACTATTAAATAAATACTTCCTAAATTTATATAAATAAATTTCTTTTAAAGAAAATATTGTAAAACAAATCTTATTTTAAATAAAAGCCTTGTTCATATATTTTATACCCAAATATATATTAAAATACTTATCTTTAAAGATTCAAATTTAAACCTAGATTCAAATTCAAATTTACTTTTAAAAATCCAATTTAAAAATCAACTCAACATTTATATTTTTAAATAAACACATTGTTAAGTTTGAAATTGATTATCTCATTTAAAAACAACTCAAGACCTATATATATATATATATATATATAAACAATACTTATTAAATTTGAAAATGATAAGTCTATTTAAAAAATCAAGTTTATATCACAATTTAAATAATTATTCTTATTAAAAATCAATCTATAACCATAATTAAAATATTACATTATTATTATTTGGTTATTTATATTTGAAAATAACAACTTTTGCCAATTTTAAATTAATTAAATTAAGATATTGTCAAATAAATATTTATCTAGATATTTAAAATTCAATTTTTATTATATTTCCAAATTCATTTACATATCTAGATATCTTTTATTATCAGAATTTTATCTGTTCAATTTGATTAAAACGGTTAATTATCCAATTATTAAATGTCCCAAAAATCCGGGTTATCACAGGGTACTAATAAATGTTATATCTAACTAGTGCTAACAAAACGTTTGATTACCCATAATTCTTTGTTGCATACACAAGTGAAAGCTAGCATCATCATTTCCAAATTTGCTCTCTTTAAAAGTCCGATGCCTACACAAGTGAAAGCACAACAGATAGTCAAACAATTACGTTAACTCGTAGGACTTCAAATATAAGACAAACTTAAACAGTCTTATTGCCTAAAGATAAATTTAGACATGATACAAGAGAATATCCCAACGGATAAATATACTCATTTAATAAAGAGTTTAGTAACCCATTCCAAAGTTGCTATAATCGATAAATAACGAAAATAACGAAAATAATTCGTGAATAAATAATTCATGCTCGTGCCTCAGTAGACCATGAATAATGCATCGCAAACTATTAACAGTTAAAAACTTGTTTACAATCTGATACTATTTTTCATTTACCATCCAAAATAGAATCATAAGATTACTCACCTGACAGCTGCAGATATCATATGGTCCATCATTCCCCAAATATTCATCCAAGCGAGTCTGAGTAAAAAATTCAAACTTTACTTTTTTTACCCACTCCATGAACATAAAAGACATCATCTCATAACTGCAGTTTCTACTGGTTTATGCATTGATCTTTCTTCAAGCATCTTCACCTTTTCTTGTAGTCTTTTCATATAATCTACCGCATCTCCAAGAACAGAACTCTTGTCCATCTAATTCAACAACATAAATTTAGTTACCACGGTCATCATAAAATTGTCATGAAAGAAGTAAGAGGGAGTTGTAAATCAGAGGTAAGTTGTTTATGTTGCTTTATATGTTTGTTAACAACTTAATAATCTTTGACATATAAGTTGAAGATAAATCAAGTCATAAGTAGAAAATATATGATGTTTCAGTTTGCATCTCCAACAACTAAATTTATCCAACATTTGTACCATTTAATATTCATGAAAACCATTTGAACCCTAACTGCGCAGTGCTCCATGCAAGAGACAGAACACCAGATCCTATCACTGCAGTTATTACGTGAGCAATACAAGTCCATAGTGTTCCTGTAGTTCCAATGATCATATCACAGGAGTTAATAAAGATATTCTAATCTTCAGTAAATTAAACATGTAATACACTCTACTCTAATTACCCGTTCTTGTACGCCCATCATCACCATTTACTTGGTCTGCTTCGTCATCCTGTATTTGCTTCTCAGTTGTGTCATCACCAAGTATAGCTCTGCCAGCATACATTGAGTTTGAGTTCTATAATATTTTCTAATTCCTTCTTAAAGCAGATAAATTAGATCATTTTCAGTACTTGAAACTGAATATGATGAAATGATCTCTCGGTTTTCATCTTAAGAAAGAGAGGCAAGATTCAAAATAAGAATTCAACTGCTCAACCATTCATTGTCATGCCATTGAAGGCTATCCAGAATTCATTTGGAAATAGATGAATATAGTGTTACTCCACAGATGACAATATGACCAAACTGTGTTATACTGGAGATAATCCTATTATTCTACATCTAAAAAACTATTTAATTTTGTGTTTCAGATGCAATCACAGTGGAAGAAACTAGTTGATATATATCTGAACCAAACTATTCAACAAGCAATTCAATCGATGTTCGATATATATAACTTGCGAAGAATATAGATGCAGTTGTGAGACTTAACTCACTTAATATTACACAACACACACATACAACACACGCAATACACCATTTTGCACTATCTCGCAAATAGCGGTTCACAGGCAAGTATACAGATATAGCAATACAAAGTGTAGTGTAAATAAACATGCAAAGAAATTAAATGCAGCAACTTAAAAAATACTCAAAAGGACGCATCCAAATTCATTTTAACAAAGGAAGCACAAAACAAAATTAAACTAGCAATAATCATGCAAATTCAATACATATTTAATACATAGGCTCATGTGGCACATAATACTAGAGCTTCATTTTCTAACTATATATATGTAAGTAACTGCAGTAGATGTCTAAGTATTGTACAAGATATAATAATAAATGGCTCGCATTCTATTATTTAATTTGACTTGCCCTCTTGTAAACATAGATTCATAAACATGGATTCTATTGAGCAGTAAGATAGTCGCGTGAAAAATTAAATTCTGCAAGAAAAATTTTCCCAGTAATTAATCGATTACTACATTTCTATGCTTCAGCTACACTTACTATAATTGAAAACCAATCACAACAAAGTGCTGAGATTCCAAAAAACTAATTTAGGCACTAGAATCTAAATGAAAACCCTAGCATAAACCTAAAATTTGAGATTACAGAGATAAATTTCAATGAAAGTTGGCTATACTTTATCGCAAATAATAAGAAGAAGAAGTGGCTTTTGGTTCCTGTAGACAGCAGGCAACATGCTGGAGATCTGGAGTAAGGGGCGGCAGCTACTGACATTGCCAGCAAAAGATTGAGAGAGTTTATGATGGAAGAGGGAGAGAATTCGGGATTTTTTTCTGTTCAGTTGTCGAACGTTTTTGAGGGAGGGCGGATTTTTTTTGGGGTTTTCATCGTCATTTGAGAAGGACAAAGAAAATGTTAAGGGTAAAAAGAGATATGAGCGGCCGCATAAAATTCCAGCAAAATGTTAGTGAAATGTTGGCGGGAGTCAATCAGTTGCGTTTCTTTATTGTTTTTTATATTTTAAAATGATCAATTGTTGCATATAACATTAAACGCTACTAACAAATGCAACCAATAACAACTTTTGTTGTAGTGTAGAGGAGTGGGTCAGACTAAAAGTCTGGCGAATGATAGTAATTACTAGAGTCTTTAAGCCAGATAAAAGTAATAGACTCTACAACAGTTCTAGAATAAATAAGGATAACAAAGGAAATAGGAAAGCGATAAACTGGAAATAAATATGATTAAATATTTCTAAAGATATGTTAACTTTGATTGCTTGCAATTGTTCTGATTTAATTAGGTTGAATTCCTAATCCTGCAATTAGGATGTGACCCTAATTGTACCCTTTTTGATCAGCCTGCTACTCCATAGACCTTACTATGGACCAACCGATATATAACTACCTACACAGCAGCCAATGGTATCTACAGAAGATACACAGAGCAACTACTATGGATCCGGACAAAATGTATAGCTCCCTACATAGAAGGCAATGGTGTCTACTAAGACACCATACTAAGCGCTTGGAACTCATAGCTATTACTGAGCACCCGAATGGAAGTCTCACGCGTAACTGCCACCATGCCCATGCTACCTTTTACTCCACCTATTGGGTCTTCTTATTACCTCCAACGTCCATCATAGCGTGCCCCTCATCTCACTTCAGGCTAATGCGATATCACCCTGTGTCTGTAGAAAAATAAGGGAAATGCTGTTGGTACTGGCCCTTCATCCAAACAATATCTAGTTGTGCCCACTATCCAAATTCCCGTGATTTGGAGTTCTATTTGACCAATTACTACCATTCTTAGAATAAGTGTGCACTAGGGAATGCTATTTGGTACAGGTCCTACTTTCATCATTGCTTATTAACTTAGATAAATTATTTAAATAAGCCTTCATTACCATTTTTACTTTCTACGCTTATTAATTTATCCCAAGCCTTAAAATAAGCCCCGTTCTGTTCTTTTTCTTATCATAACCTACGTTATAATCATGCTTACTACTTAACCCAAGGTCTAAGTGTGAAAATAAGCTTATTTCATCTTTTACTTCATTTAGTTATAATTCTAAGTTATAACTACGCCAATTATCTTTAATTAGTCCAATTCTAATTATAATTAGGCGTAATTTCAGTCCAATTCCACTATTTATTACAGTCTTTATAATTTACATCTTATTTTCTTCATTTAATATTCTTACTTATAAAATCCATATTCACATTTAATTTATTCTAATCCATATGTGCAGAAAAGGGGAATGAAGAGAATAGATGCTTGCATAAAATCCAAAATGTCGAAAAAATGTAAATGACAAAATAAATAACAGTAAATAAACTTAAATACTGTAAATAGACTATAATTAATAAAAGGCTATGCTTAACAGTAATAAATTATAATTAACAGAAATAATACTAAAATTACTAAAAGGAATAGATGAAAGGAAATAGACTGAAAATAATTAAAAACTGTAAATACCTACTGAAAAAGGCTATTCCAAAAATCGTAGTAAAACCGCAACTATTGGAAACCCTATTATTTTAAATTACTTAAAGAAATCTTAAAATAATTACAATCACTCAACTTCGGTCCTAAGCTTTTCTTTTGGTCTTCTCGGATCCACTTGGAGTTGTAAAATAATTTAATTTATGACGATTTTCTCCTTTAGAAAAATTATTCCGTTTAGGGTCCTTCCTATAAAGGTGAACCCAATTGGAGAAAACCCGGAATGAGAAAAAGTGTTAGGTCTAGGGATCTATTTATATTTGTAGAAGTGGATCTCGGACCGTTGGATTTGGAGATTAAATAGGATGCAACCACGTCATAGGCTGAATAGGAGCCATCAGATGCAGAAACAGAGGGACGGGATTAAACTAAAGGATGCAAATTACGTGTTCCGAGACCTCTAGTTCATTCGAACAAATTAACGTTCGTTCGCCTGCCAAAATACAAGGCGGGTCGACCGGGTGGTCGACCGCCCCCTTGCCCAGGTCGACCGGCCGGTCGACCTAACCGTGTATATATATTTGTTATATTTCTGCTTATTTTGTTTATTTTATAACTTGGTCGTATTAGCTCGGTTTCCGACGTTCCATATATGGAAATTGACCAGAAATTTACTGTGGACACAATGGTGCAACTTCCGTGGCTTAATTCTGATAATTTCACAAAGTTATTTTATTATTTAACTAATTAACAAATTAATTATTACAGGTTAAATTTCGGGTTGTTACAGATTTATACATGCATATCAAATACACATGTTCATATCTATGATAACTCGTTGGTGAAATGACAAAGTATATGGAATCATTTGGTATTAATAGACTCATGATTGCATATGTCTCTATGTATCAATTTGAAGAATTCATCAACACTTATGACGCTCGCAATTAATGGGTGCATAGCTCTTAAGTGTTTGAGATATAATTAACTAGTATCACATGATTCATAATCATAAAATAAAAGTTATTTCTCAAAACTATGGCTTAGGCTATAATAAAAAAATAATTGTAAATAATTTTAGATACTTCAGTATTTTCCAATGCATCACTTTTGTTGTGAAAAAAAATATCACATTATAGTTATATTTCATAACTAATATTCATAATATTCTCATTGAAATATAAATATGTCTACTTTTCAGTCGATGCCGAAAAATAGTCATTATTTCAAAAATAATATTTAGTATGTTTTACGAAAACAATTATTGTAACTTGATGCAATCAATAAGTATTACATGAAACCCTCCCACTATTTCCGCTATTACTATAATAGCATGCTGAATTCGGAGAATCGTTCACTTAATATAGATTATTTCTTCCATATACTGCGACTAGTTTATAGTGGGGAATTCTTTGCTCAAATATCATGAACTCAAAGAATAAATCTCATAGAAAACAATTTTCTATATGAAAATATATTTCAAAATAGAAATCATATTTCTTATTCCAATGTTAAGTATCATTATTGTTATTACAATTCTCATTTCCTATATTTCTTTATGAAGCAGAAGTCACTATTCACTCTCTTCATTCCAACTGTACCTTAAATCATATCTACTCTTGTACATTCGTTATTATTTCTATATGAACCATTCAAAAGAAATCCTTTACTATAATATCATAATGAACTCGTTACAAGAATGCATTTGATTATCCTTAACATTTAAGGACATCAGATATGATGCACCCTACATAAACTGATCAAACTAACATTTCGGTGATCGATTTCTTATACCTATCTTGTAGTTTTTATCAAGTATAACATTTAACACATTACGATCGTTATTGTAATCAATTTAATCGAATAATCGACCTCATATTACAGTTAATTTATTTACTTTGAATAAACAAATTTCATCGAAGTATCGTATATCACTAACTATGACCGTTTACCATGTATCGTATAGCACAAATTTATCAATGTAGGTTATTATAACATTATTTAGCATATGTTCTTACAATATTAGAAAGTTTAAATCTTATCATTTCATTTTTCTAATAAGTACCAACTAGTCTTTTATGTTTCATTGAACCCTAAGTTAAAACGTAGAAGTCATTCGACTTTACTTATGGGTGTTAGGACTTGTCCGTCTTGGAATTTCAACCTTGAGTTTGCTCAACGAATCATAGCTCAAGGGATGATGGATAACTCCTTATAGGTTGTATCGTATAGAACTCCTAACCCTTAGTTCCTTGTCTTAATGTCACTATGACTTTAAGTTTTCTCAACACATCAAAATGAAATTATTCGCTCGTACCTACCATATCGCGATGGCCTAAGTATAGCATATGTAACTTGAGTTTGCTCAACAGATGCATATAGTTATCTTACCTTGTTTGTTTAATATATTAATAATAATAAACATAACATCTCTAACTTGAGTTTGCTTAACAACTAAGGAGTATGCAAGTAATTTGTTAATATATATATAAGGTAGATGACAATATTATATTGAAATTCAAAATCTTTAATATATTATACTGGGTGATATCGACTTATGGAATAATGAATTTCTTTTTTAATACCCTCGCCGGACACATCAAAATCATGATATACATACATTTACTCATGTGTTTATTCCTTACGTCTAATTAGGATTTCTTAATGTTCCACCTTTAATTTATACATTCATATTATATCAATTTTATTATTATATAACTTTTATATTTCATATTACTTACATAATAATCTTATGTATTGTATTAATTAAATCTTATTTAATTAATCTTAATCAATTAATATTTTAATTGATTTAGTATTAGCTTAATATAACATTTATATTAAATATTTATTATATACTACAACCTTTGTAGCACAACACATATATCATATATATATATATATATATATAATTTAATTAATTAACCTTTTAATTAATTTGTTTGATTAAATAATTTTAATTAAATTTATATTAATTTCAAATTTCATTTAGACACATACATGAATACATATTTTAATTTAACATTTTAAAACAACATAACATATATCATAATATACAATACATGTATATATTTATTAATTAATTAACTTATTTTATTAACATATTTTATTAATCTTATTAATAAATTTTATAATTTCACAACTGATTTATATTAATTTTCAAACATCTTGAAAATTTTCATCATATTATAACATTTATAATATGTATATTTTATATTTTAAATTTATCTTTTAAATTTAAAAATCTTAGGTAGTGTTTGGTTTAAAAACGAGTTTCGAATTTTCTATTTTCATATATGTTTGTCAAATATGAGACAAGTGAACTGATGACATATAGCATGGAAGAAAAATGAAGGGACGACGGAGAGGATAGAAGGACGGCAGAATAATGGAATGTATTATTTCTCATGCTTTTATTATTTTTCAAAACACGGAAAATAAATAAAAGTTGTTTTCTATTTTGTATGTTAATTTCGTTTTCTAAAATGGTTTTATTCGACAATAAACACGCGGCTTGCGCGTTTTTGTATGGACGAAAATCCAAAACTAAAAATGGCAAACCAAATATAACCTTATATTTTCAATTTTCAAAACACTTTGAAAATTTATATCATAACATTTATAATATTTTTCTTATTTTAAATTTAAAACTTTTATTTTTAGTTTCAGAACAATTTTGAAATTTGGCGAAGGCCCAATTCAAATTGCATCTTTTCTATATTGGATAACCTTTTGGGTTTACCTCATCATTTCGGGCCAGGCTAGTAGCCAGGTGAGGAAGGGTACATGATAATCCAAATCTAACCTTAGACACTACTTTTCTTGACATCCTACTATATGGGTAGGCTTTAATTAGTTAACCCTAACATGATTAATTTAGACCGTATATGCTATTGGGCTCTGATACCATTGTTGGAACTGGGCCAGCCAACAACAGAAGTTAAGAGTGAATTTCAATTTTTTACCCTATTAAATATTTATTGGGTCTATAAAGTCTAGTTTATATAGAAAATGTCCAAATTTTATTTAAATAAAATATTTTATTTTACTTAAATTTATAAATTAATATAGTATTATTTATATGTTATGTTATATATATACGTGTATCATAGCATGTGTAACATGTCAATCTGTGCAAGATATAACATGTCCATATATAAATGTTGGGATTTACATCACAACGGATATGTTAGCTTATCTGATAGGAAAATACATTATCTAAATGTATGTATGTATACTTTTATAATGTTTTAAATATGTGTATATATAAAATATTTTTTTATAAATATAAAAGTAAATAAACATATATATATTTATTTATATTTATAAAGTAATCAAGAAATATTAACATTAAAATATATACTATATAATTATGTGAGTATATTTAAATCAATTATAAATACATATAACATTACTTGTTTATATTTATTTTAAAATATTAAATACATATAACATTACTTGTTTATAACTGTATAATAAAATATTAAAATTATAAACTAATACTTATATATACATATAACCAAAATAATTCTGTGATAATATAACTTGCATATCAGAATCTTTCCCTGTCTTATGATATAAAAATATATATAATAAAACATTGTATCTAAGTAATTATAATTATATATTAATCAAAAATATACCGCACTTCTAATGCATTGAAATACATCTTGAAACGGTGAAGTGTTCTCCTTGAAACAATTTTCGATCCAAATGGATTCTTGTCCTTGGACCGTTGACCACTGACCTTAGAATAGCAGTTGAATTGACTGATTTGAGCTCGATAAAATAGAGTGATCAGAGGGAAATTTCGACCAGCAAATGTCTAGAGATGGAGTGTAACAACCCAATTTTTCACCCCTTAAATGTCGACACTTAATACATCCATGGTATTCGTGTGTCGAACACCTAACTGCCTTTACACTTGTTGATACAAAATACACATACATAAATAAACATAACAGCGGAAATAAATAGCTAGATAAATAAGGAGCCTCCTGCTCGTCCATCATCTTCAAAAGAGCCCAAAGAAATCTATTACTCTCGAACTACTCAAATATATACGAGTACCAGAGAGTTTAAGGAAAACAAACAACTCAGGTCAGACAATAAGTCTGGTATGAGTAAACTCTAAACAAAGGAAGGAAATAAACAACAATATGTGAGATCACGCCGCCAAATGCGAAATGAGTTTCCCTCACAAGAACATCATCCAACCACAAGTAGGGAGTATAAATAATCAAACATTGCAAAGTGCGTAAGTTTCTTCCTGATACAAATAAGAAAGATTCAAATTCAAGGGTTTGAATCAAAAACAAGGATAGAGAAATTTTCCAACAATGACTAGGAGGGTGCATCCTCCTAACCGAAAGTATACCCCTAGAAAATATAATTGAGAACTACAATGGCTCATGGAAACCTCCAAGCCAGACCCCACCAACCTTACCGAGAATCATAGTGTTTCTTAACTTAGTGCGCATATAACTGAAACCAATCTATGGTAGATGTGATGATACCCTATGGGAGCAACCCCATAAGCTTGGCCCCACTCACATTTTTGTTTTTAGTCATTTTCGACAAAGGAAATCAAAGCTCGAATGAGCAACAAATCGTCTTAGATTGACGATACAACAAGAAGATAACGGAATTGATAGTCAATAAATCAACAATCCAGAATAATTAAAATGATCCTATATGGAAAGTAAATCTCATATCCTAACCACTACTCCTTGATTTCAAACTTGTACTATCCCTCAATTAAAAATGAAATTGGGTAGGTAAAGGTAGTGTCACCTTTAAGGCTTGCCTTGACGACATTTTTATCCTTCGAGATAGAGACGAACTTCCATACCTTGATGTTTAGTGTTAAGAATATGAATTAATCCTTTCCATATAAGCGATATCATCTATGGAAATTAAATTTCTTATCTTTTCCATAACTGAATCAAACTTTTAAACTTTTTAAAACTGAACTTGTGCTTAGATTTCATATCATAGATATCAACTTTAAACAGCATTATTTAAAAATAATTAATTAATTTTAAACATGATTAATTATATTTAATCTCCGTATTTAAAATAATTAATTAAATTTAAACATGATTAACTACTTTAATCATCATTATTTAAAATGATTAATTAACTTTAATCATCATTATTGAAATAATTAATTAACTTTTAAACATCATTATTAAAATGGTTAATTAACCTTAAACATCATTACTAAAAATGATTTGTTAATTTTAAACATCATTACTAAAATGATTGTGTTTAAAGCATCATTATTAAAATGATGAATTAACCTTAAACATCACTATCAAAAGGATTAATTAATTTTTAAACATCATTATTAAAATAATTAATTAATTTTTAAACACCATTATTAAAATGATTAACTAACCTTAAAACATCATCATCAAAGTGGTTAATTAACCTTAAACATCATTATCAAAAGGATTAATTAATTTTTAAACATCATTGTTAAAATGATTAATTAAAACAATTTACTACTACTATCTCCGAACTGCATCCATAGCGACTATTGCTATATATACCATAACTTCTTAACACATTTCGTAAATAAAAATTGTTTTAAACCATGGTTCAAACAAAAAATTTAAAGGTGCTAAAACACAACATATATGTGCTTTTCAAAGTGTTCCGCAGCGACCTATTCGCTACGAAAGCATTTCGACTTAATTTCAAGTCCCCTGCAAACATCCTAAGTGCTATTCGCTTTCAAGCGGGAATCAAAGCAACCAATAATCATTGCAAATACCTAACAACACAAATATTTAACTAAGATTATTACAACCAATAGAAAAGTTTAAAACTTAGGTTTTTAGGATGAGCTCTACTCACCGAAGCGAACATGAGCTTCAACCAAACTTGCAAACGGCACATGGACGGAGCTTCCTTCTACAAAATCTCAACTTTAAGATCTAAATGGAGTCAATAGGATTCAACCATGAGGGTATGGGGTTTGACCTTAGTTAAAAATAGGTGCTTTGGGACATATTTTGGAAGAGAGGAGGTGTGGAGAAGAAAGCAAGAGTTTTAGTGATTTTGTTTAAGGAAAAAGTAAAATAGAAAGAATTTTTCTAACTTAGAAATTTTGGAGAGGCAATGGAAATACAAGGGAAGCTTGGAAAAAGAAGATGTTTGTTTGAAAATGAAAATGAAAAATGAAAAAAAATAAAGAATCACTTTTATATAAATTGAATAGGTGAAATGTCTAAAATACCCTTGATAATTTTCAAAGTGTTATACCACTCGCATTTTGATGTCACATCACCACCTCTCCTTACCTCCTTGGACACGCAACACCTCACCACCCTCATTCTATCACTTCACCACTTCACATGATAAGATGTTACTTTTTATATTTTCTTTCTTTTTAAATTCTTAGAATAAAAATCAACTTTACCTTATATACCTAAGGTAAATATTTAACCTTATTTTAACTCCAACCATTTCTTAACTAAAGGTAATTATTTAACCTTATTTTAACTCCAACCATTTCTTAACTAAAGGTAATTATTTAACCTTATTTTAACTCCAACCATTTCTTAACTAAAGCAATGTTTGTTTAAATATGTGTGTGTGTGTATACTTCAGTGTACATAGTATGTTCCAATAGACGATGAAAAGTCGGAAATTCGAAAAATGATTTTCGATCACATTTTCGATTTTTCTCTTAACTATATTTTTGTAAACCAAATTTTAAAATAATTTCACCTTCATTAATTATTACTTAAAGAGGTCTATTTGAGTTATAAAATCCATTATTTTAATATTTAAAAATATATTAAATATTCAAATTCAAAGTGATTAAATTACAGATTGTTACATCCTCTCCTCTTTATAGGAAATTTTGTCCCCGAAATTAATCATATACAACAAAAGATATCAATAGAAACTCAAATGATATCGTTCAACAAACAACTACAAAGAAAGTGACTCTACCACGACCTGGTGAGTATATTAAAAAGATACAACAAAACACAAATAATTATAACGACAACTCGAGATAAATCCCTAATATAGTCCTTGGTTTCCCAAGTACAATCTCTATCATCTTCACTCCACTGAACCTTAAGATGATTCACATCCTTCATCCTTAATTTCTTTAAATCTCAATCGATGATATGAATAGGCCACCTAAGAATTGTTAGGTTCGGCTGAACTCCCAAATCAACTTGTTGTGTCGGTTCCACTATTATTGAAGGGTCGTGTACGTACTTACGTAAATGAGATACGTGCACCTCTAACAGTCTATCTGTTAACTTCACTTTATATACAAGTCTACCATTCCGGTCCAGCATGGGAAAAGGCCAATTTATCGAGGGGCTAGCTTTCATGATTTCCCAAACCTCACATCACTTCTCAATTGAGAAATTTCACAAACACCAAATCTCCAACCGAGAACTCCAAATCCCTACTCCTTCGATCTACATAACTCTTCTACCGATCCTACACATCCTTCGTTTTCCTACTAATATCAGCTACCTTCTCACTGGCTTCTAAGAACATATTGGGCCCAATAACAATTGTATCACCAGACTCAACCCAACATGAAGGTGAACATCATGGATGACCATAAAGAGCTTCGAAAGGAGCCATACCAATGCTTGCGTGATAGCTGTTGTTATAAGTGAATCCGACTAAGGGTAAATGATCTTCCCAAGAACCTCCGAAGTCGAGAATGCGTGCTCGCGATAAATCTTTCAAGATCCGGTTCACTCTCTGTCTGCCCATCTATATGGGATGTTAAGCTATATTCTGACTCAACTCATTCCCTAAAGCAGTTTGCAGTCTCTTCCAGAACTTGCTAGTGAATATCGGGTCTTGGTCACTTACAATACTATAAGGAATACCATGGAGTCTCACAATCTCTTTCACATACAAACTCGCCATACTTGTAGCAGTCGCAGTCAGCTTAACAGGAATGAAATGATCACTCTTGGTCAGCCGATCGACTATAATCCAAATGCCTTCATTCCCTCTTCTTGACCTAGGAAGCCTATCAATAAATTCCATAGAGATCTACTCTCGCTTCTAATTTTGAATCACAAGTGGATGAAGCAGTCCAAATGTCTTTTGCTGGTCACTTTTAATCTGTTGGAAGTTTGCACACTAACTCACAAAGATCGAAAAATCTTACTTCATCCCCTTCCACTAGAATACTCTCTTAATATCTTTAAACTTCTTGGTCACTCCTGGATGGAAAGACAACTTTGAACGATGGCATTCAGCTAGCACATCTTGTCCAAGTCCATTAATATTTAGAACACATATACGCTCGTTCATTTTCAATACGTCCCAAGGATCCATTTCAAAGCTAGAAAAAACACCTTCTTGAACGTCCTTCTGCAATCGAGCCAATATAGGATCTGCCTCCTAACTAGATGCAATCCTCTCTATCAATACTGGCTAAACTTCTAAGTTTGCAACCAATGCTACATTTCTACTCAACGCATCCACAACCGCATTTACTTTCCCTAGGGTATACAGAATCTCCAGATCATAAGAAGAGAGAAACTCCAGCCATCTCTACTTCCTCAAATTCAAATCATTCTGGGTAAAAGGATATTTTAAGGATTTATGGTCCGTGTATAACTTGAATTTTTCATTGCCTCCACATCTTTAGTGCGAAAATAACAGCCAAAGGCTCCAAATCATATGTAGCGTAATTTTTCTCATGTTGCTTTAGCTGCCGACTCGCACAGGCAATAGCATTCCATGTTGCATCAGAATTGTTCCCAATATGATACTACAAGCATCCATATATGCGGTTAAACCTTCGCTCCCATCCGAAATGGTTAAAACAGGGGCACTAGTTAACTTCTTCTTTAATTCATCAAATGCTTGCTCACACTTAGGCGTCCACACGAACAAAACATCTTTCTTTATTGACTTCATCAAATGAGAAGCAATCTTCGAGAAGGCTTTGATGAACCTTTAGTAAAAACTAGCCAATCCCAAAAAACTTCTAACTTCCATCGTACTTTCAGGCCTCTTCCAGTCTTGAACTGCAACAACTTTAGTTGGGTCACCTAATGCCTTCGCCCGAAAAAATATGCCCCAAAAACCAACCATCGGATTTTTAAAAATGACACTTAGAAAACTTATCCGAGAACACATGGCTTCTTAATGTATTGAGTATGATATGGAGATGGTATATGTGCTCGTCCTCCATCTTCGAATAGACAAGGATGTCATCAATAAACATAAGAACAAATTTATTAAGAACATCTCAAAATACTTGATTCATTAAGTTCACAAAGTAAGCGGGTGCATTAGTTAGTCCAAACGGCATGACTAACCACTCATAGAAATGTTTTGGAATTCATAAAGCTATTAAGGGCACATTCTCCTTACTAATCAAACATATCATCGATCCTTGGTAAAGGATATTTATTCTTGATAGTCCTCTTGTTCAACTCCTAGTAGTCTACACATACCTTAGACGACCATCCGCCTTTGAAACAAAGACGGCTAGCGATCCCGAACTAAAAGTACTATGTTTGATCAAACCCTTCTGCAACAAGTCGAATGTCTGCCCTTCTAAATCCCTCTTCTCTTTCGAAGCCAATCTTCGTGGGGGTTATACAATAGGATTGGTTCCTGGAATCAAGTCAATATGGAACTCCACTTAATGGTGAGGAGGTAAACCTTTCACTACGTCAAAAATATCAGTGAAATCCTAAACAACTAGTATCTCTTAGCTCCTTTATAGCTACTTCGATTGAATAAAGAAAATTGCTCATTAACTTGTTAGGATCTTCACAACATATATCAATGCTTCTTCCTACCACATCCTTTATCATGACCCTTCTCCTATCATAATCTAAGATAGCTTTAAACTTAGATAACCAATCCATCCCCAATGATACACCAAAACCCATGAACCCAAGAACAATCTACTCAGAAAGAAAGAGATGATTTCAACAAGTAATAGGCACATTTAGACACATAATGTTAAGTTTTGTTGGACCCCGAATAGGGTTTGACACACAAAGAGGATTGCTCACAAGGATAGGTTTAATGTTTAGTTTATCAACAAGATCAACTGAAATAAAACTATGGAAAGCAACCGTATAGAATAATACTCTTATAGGAATATCATAAATGGATAACGTACCTTGTAACACCTGCTTTGCCTTCTGTCTTGAAGTAGTGGATAGTATTTCTTCTGCAGTAAAAGCCTACCCATGTGACCCCTTCTTTGGAAAAGTGCACTCATTTTTCGTACGTCCTTGCCGGCCGCAGTTGAAACGGGTAGTAATCGGGCACTGGTTCGCAAAGCGGCCCATCTTATTGCACTTAAAACAAAGAATGTTGGCCAAGTTGGGCTACTTCTTCTATGCTGGAGCCCCACTTTTGAGTTTCTTCCCTACCCACTACTTCTTTCCCTTGCGCTTGAAATTCAGCTTGCCTCCAACTGGTATCATTGATAAAGGCTTGGCACAAACTACTGGCACTACTCCCTTCGGGACTCCTTTCTTAATATCAAGAGCTTCATATCTCAAAGCCATGATGATAAGGTTGGTGAATGTACCAATAAGATGATTGGTCATTTCGCACTGGAACTCTAGTCACATCCCATTCACAAACATTTCATACTTTTTGAGCGGTGTGTCTATCAATCCAAGTCTAAAATGGGATAAGGCGTATGATCATACTACGACATCATCAAATCACCTTACTTTAAGTCAAGGAAATTCCTAGACAAATGAGTCCTTCCTGCTTCTGGAATAAATTACGCTTTAAAAACTTCCTTAAATTGGGCCCAAGTAAACTCCTTATTTGGAGTATTAGCCATTACTGAATCCCACCAATCGATTGTAGACTTTTGAAGTTGTCTCTATGCCAACAGTCATTTTTTCGCATTTTCCAACCAAAGGTCTCCAAATATTCTTTCACAGCGAAGCCACGTCTGCACTACAAGAATATCTTTAATTCCATAGAATGGTTTCCCGCCTAAGCGGTAAAATTCTTAGACCAAGCGGAAAAGTTCATATGGGGCTAAACTTGCACTACCACTTCCTCTACCGCATCTACAACTGGAACAGTTCCATTTCTAGGTACCCAGTTGTTAGTAGCCATGCTAGTTTCAGATCCTATCCTTCATCCTCTTCTTGTATCCATCTACTATTACCTGAAAAATAAAATATCTTTAGAATACAAGAATGAGATTAATATGGTTTAAGAAAACAGCACCAAAGGATCTAAAGCAAGACTTTAAAGGTTATTATTATTATATAAATTACCGATAGGTTCCCTCAAAATTAACTCATTCTAGGGCATCATTTACCCTATCTCTAATGAGTTGTACCCCAATCAGGCAAAGGTGTTCACTCAACCAAAGCTTTGTTACCAACTGTGACGACCTACCTTTCGAACCCTAGGTAATGATACTTAGACATCCACGGTGTTCGTGTGTCATTACCAAGCATCCGAAAGATGAGTTGTCATGTGGTAAAATAAAAGAATAGAATAGAAAATCTCATAGTGGAACGGTTAATTATATTATAATAATACGATAGTACATAAGGTTATTCCTTAACGTGGAGTTAGCAGAGTTAAAACAAAAGTAGTACCATTAGCGCAGGCAGTTATAACAACCTTCCTTTACACTTGCTGATACAAAATACACATAAATAAATAAACATAACAGCGGAAATAGATAGCTAGATAGATAAAGAGCCTCCTACTCGTCCACCATTTTCAAAAGAGCTACCCAAGAGTTTAAAGAAAATAAACAACTCGGGTCCGAAATAAGTCTGGTATGAGTAAACTTTAAACAAAGGGTGGAAATAAACAATAATATGTGAGACCACGCTGCCAAATGCAAAACAGGTTTTCCCTCACAAGAACAACACTAACCACAAGAAATGGGTATAAATAATCAAACATCGCAAAGTGCGTAAGAGACTTCCCAATACAGATAAGAAAGAATCAAATTCAAGGGTTTGAATTAAAAATAAGGAAAGGGACATTTTCGAACAACGTCTAGGAGGATGCACTCCCTCACCGAAGTGTACCTCTAAAAAATATACATAAGAACTATGATGGCCCTTAGAAACCTCCGAGCTGGACTCCGCCAACCTTACCGAGAATTCGAGTATTTCCCATCATAGTGCACATATAACCAAAACTAATCTAGAGTAGATGTGATAATACCTTAATGAGAGTAGCCCCACATGGCTTGGTTCCCACTCGCACTTTTTTAGTCATTTCTGACAAGAGATATCAATGCTCAAATGAGCAACAAATCGTCTTGGATTGACGATACAACAAGAAGATAGCTGAATCGATGGTCAATAAATCAACAATCGAGAATAAATAAAATGATCGTGCACGAAAAGTAAATCTCATACCCTTAACACTACTCGTCGATTTCAAACTAATACCATCCCTTGGTTAAAAATGAAATCGGGCAAGTAAAGGTAGTATTACCTCTAAGGCTTGTGATGGGTAAAGTAATGGTTTTTCAGGTAGTATGTCATGTGTTCAAACCCCACCATGTTCATTTTATTTCTCCTCCCTTCTTTTTTTATTGTTGTAATGTCCAGTGTAGTTCATATAGATTTTATCATCCATCCATCGTATACCTACTTCAAATGAAATCACTCAATAAACATATTACCAGTATTGTCATATGAGCTACATTGGGCATTAAAATAATAAAAAAGAAGGAAGAGAAATAAAATGAAGATGGTGAGGTTCGAACACATGACATACTACTTAAAAAAACCATTATTTTACACACCACACTACATACAACTTCAAAAATAAAGTAGGCAGCAGGCTAATATATTGAAGAGAGAAACTTTGAAAATAAATGACTAAAATGGTGGAAAATTAAATTGCTGAAAAAAGTGCCCAAGGCAGGATTTGAACCACAACCACAAAAGAGGAATGCAGATTACTTACCGCCCATACTATAACAGTATTTGTTTAAATGTTGGTTTGCGGTTCTATATAATTGGATGAACAACAGAAAAATAAATTATTAAAAAGGCTGAGTTGAGATTCGAACACCGACAAAATATGATGACGCACGGCTCTCACCAACCATGCTACAGCTCCAATTGATTGCAACTTCGTTTGCAGATTTTATAATGGGCGATGAAGTTTAGAAAAATATACAAACAAAATGAAGGAAGCAAGACTCGAACCCTGACCACCAATGAGTTATGATGCGCACTTACCAACTGTGCCAACCAACATTTTAATCTGAAAAGCGGTAAATGTTTTATGTTACAATTTTGTAACGAACAACTCAAGTGCCCATTCAAGCAACTTTTTGAAGTGGCGTGAAGGTCCAACTGAGGTATCTTTTTCGAACTGAATTGTTGAAGGATTGTTCTTGTTCAATGAATCTTATCATAAGCCTCCCACCATCCCAAAAGCGTACACACAATTCTATACTCTCAAAATCATTCTCATATTTCTTTCTAAATTCCTAAAACTATATATTCATTAGAAAAGCATCATTTTGCATCGCTTTCAAAAGTTATAGAAGTTTTACTCCAATGTGATTACTCCGTGTATTGAAGACACATATGTAGTAAAGTTTTTTCTTTGTAAAAGAAAAGATTGAAGTTCTTTTGCGGTGTCCTCAGGCAGTCAGCGTTGAAGTCCTGTTTGGTTGTTCAGACAAAGTCTGTTAACCTGTTCCTCCAGGTGAAGTGAGGGTATTGATAGTGAAATTCCTAAGAGGTGCTTAGGGACTGGACGTAGGACAAGAGGTTCGAACCTGTATAAATCGACTTTGTGATCTACTGTTATATTTCTGCTGCATTTATGTTATCTCTTATATACCGGTCATCTTTGATCCTGTACATAGCAACTAACACACTAGTGTGGGAAAACCCATTCCACTCAACAGCGTGGTCTCACCGGATATCTGTTTGGTTCAAGATGGTAATTTATTATTCACACCAGACTGTTTGTTTGATCTGAAGTTTCTATTTTTCCCCTTAAACTGTTAGGTACTCATTTGAGTAGGTCGGGAGTAAGGGACTTTAGGTTTCTAGTTAGATGAATAAGCTTCCAAAGATGTGCAGGAGGAAAGCTAGCTATATTAGAAGTTTTATTTAAGGGGCATTTCACCAGAAAGACAAACTTTGCAGTCCAATTAGTATCTAGGACATAGATTCAAAGAAATTACTTTCAAGGCCAAAGTTAGCAGAATAATTACTTTCAAGAACAAAGTCAGCAGTCCAATTACTTTCAAGGACATAATTTCATAGGTTTTTAGGCCCTAGAAACGAATTATTTTGCGTTTTGTCCTTGAAAGTAATTATTTCAGAGTTGTGTCCTAGAAACTAATTCCACTTGCTAAAGAGGACCTTGTGGCTAATTTCCACTTTATTTAATCTACTGTGTAGTTTGTTTTGTTTGAATGGATGTAATGATAGAAATTATAATTTTCTAGTACTAGGAGACTCTGATCAACCAAGAGACATCTTCATATGCTGCTCTTGGAGTATTTTGTAATATTTATATTTTCTCTAAACGTGGGATCAAATGAAATTACGTAATGAATATGGAATCTTATTTTTGAAATGAAATGTGAAAACTTGTTATTAAATTATGTTTGAAAATTTTCATATTTATGTGCTTTCGATTATTGATATGATTACATAGCCCTATTTTGTCACCGGGAATTAATACTACGGATGGCTGCACCATCTGTAACGCTTAGTTTCGGGCCTCAAAAGGGGGGATGTTACAACATCGTTATTCAATGTTTGCTTTCCATTTATGATGTAACCATATGTGTTTCATTTGAAACTGGGGCTTCAAATTCCTTTATATCTAGTGACCTAGTAGATTGTGACTGAAGCCCAAAATTGTAGACCAACCTTTGATTGTGACGAACCCAGTTGTAGGCTCCATTAACCTGTGTACAGTTTGTCAAGATTTGGTCTTATCAGTTCATGGATGCTTTTTTTATTACTTTGTTTTGAATTTCATTGGGTTCGATATTATCTTGGGAATGATTTAGTTGACAAATATGTGTAGTGGTGGATGTTGAGAAGTTGTTGGTGTTGATTGGGATGTGGAGGGGGGACGGTAGTGATTGGCTACTTGCAAGGGGATGAGGTTATTGTCAGCTTTCAATATTTGGTCAAAGTTCCATAGGATGAGTTATCACATGTGCCTACCGTTAGAGAGTATCCGGACGTGTTGGAGGAGGTGATTGGATTACTACCACATGAGAGATTGAGTTCCACATAGACTTAGTAAAGGATGTCAGAACGATAGTTTTGCCTTTGAGGCGCATGGAATCTAGAAAGCAGAAGAAGTTGGAGGTGCAAGTGAATGACCTATTGAAGCAAGAGTTCATCCATAGAAGTATATCCAAGTAGGGTGCCCTTATAGTATTCGGCATAAAGGCGGATGATTCTCTAAGGTTGTGTGTAGATTACCATGAATTGAATAAGGTGGCGAGGAAGAACAAGTAACCACTCCTGTGTATTGATTACTTATTCCATCAGCTCCATGGTGGGAAGGTGTTTTCTCAGTTGGATCTTACGATGGATTTTAACCAACTGATAGTAGTGAAAGCGAGTGTGATGGTCACTAGTGTGGGAAAACCCATTCCACTCAACAGCGTGGTCTCACCGGATTTCTGTTTGCTTCAAGTTGGTAAGTTATTATTCACACCAGACTGTTTGTTTGATCTGAAGTTTCTATTTTTCCCCTTAAACTGTTAGGTACTCATTTGAGTAGGTCGGGAGTAAGGGACTTTAGGTTTCTAGTTAGATGAATAAGCTTCCAAAGATGTGAAGGAGGCAAGCTAGCTATATTAGAAGTTTTATTTAAGGGGCATTTCACCAGAAAGACAAACTTTGCAGTCCAATTAGTATCTAGGACACATATTCAAAGAAATTACTTTCAAGGCCAAAGTCAGCAGAATAATTACTTTCAAGAACAAAGTCAGCAGTCCAATTACTTTCAAGGACATAATTTCATAGGTTTTTAGGCCCTAGAAACGAATTATTTTGCGTTTTGTCCTTGAAAGTAATTATTTCAGAGTTGTGTCCTAGAAACTAATTCCACTTGCTAAAGAGGACCTTGTGGCTAATTTCCACTTTATTTAATCTACCGTGTAGTTTGTTTTGTTTGAATGGATGTAATGACAGAAATTATAATTTTCTAGTACTAGGAGACTCTGATCAACCAAGAGACATCTTCATATGCTGCTCTTGGAGTATTTTGTAATATTTATATTTTCTCTGAACGTGGGATCGAATGAAATTACGTAATGAATATGGAATCTTATTTTTGAAATGAAATGTGAAAACTTGTTATTAAATTATGTTTGAAAATTTTCATATTTATGTGCTTTCGATTATTGATATGATTACATAGCCCTATTTTGTCACCGGGAATTAATACTATGGATGGCTGCATCATCCGTAATGCTTAGTTTCGGGCCTCAAAAGGGGCGATGTTACAACATCGTTATTCAATGTTTGCTTTCCATTTATGATGTAACCATATGTGTTTCATTTGAAACTGGGGCTTCAAATTCCTTTATATCTAGTGACCTAGTAGATTGTGACTGAAGCCCAAAATTGTAGACCAACCTTTGATTGTGACGAACCCAGTTGTAGGCTCCACTAACCTGTATACAGTTTGTCAAGATTTGGTCTTATCAGTTCATGGATGCTTTTTTTTATTACTTTGTTTTGAATTTCATTGGGTTCGATATTATCTTGGGAATGATTTGGTTGACAAATATGTCATAGTGGTGGATTGTGAGAAGCTGTTGGTGTTGATTGGGATGTGGAGGGGGGACGGTAGTGATTGGCTACTTGCAAGGGGATGAGGTTATTGTCAGCTTTCAATATTTGGTCAAAGTTCCATAGGATGAGTTATCACATGTGCCCACCGTTAGAGAGTATCCGGACGTGTTGGAGGAGGTGATCGAATTACTACCACATGAGAGATTGAGTTCCACATAGACTTAGTAAAGGATGTCAGAACGATAGTTTTGCCTTTGAGGCGCATGGAATCTAGAAAGCAGAAGAAGTTGGAGGTGCAAGTGAATGACCTATTGAAGCAAGAGTTCATCCATAGAAGTATATCCAAGTAGGGTGCCCTTATAGTATTCGGCATAAAGGCGGATGATTCTCTAAGGTTGTGTGTAGATTACCATGAATTGAATAAGGTGGCGAGGAAGAACAAGTAACCACTCCTGTGTATTGATTACTTATTCCATCAGCTCCATGGTGGGAAGGTGTTTTCTCAGTTGGATCTTACGATGGATTTTAACCAACTAAGAGTAGTGAAAGCGAGTGTGATGGTCACCGTGTTTCGTATGCCATCTAGTTTCTATGAACGGTTGGTTATTCCATTCACGCTAACTAATGCTCCGACATACATTGGTTATCTCATGAACCGTGGCTTCGAGGATTAGCTGAATAAGTTCATGCTTATTTTCATAGATGATATTCTGATCTATTCTAGGATAAAGGAGGAACACAATAAGTACTTGAGGATCGTACTCGAATTGGAAGGAAGCACATGTTAAAAGCAAAGTTTTCGAAGTGTCACTTTTGGAGGAGAGAAATATGATTCTTGGGTCCTGTTGTCTCTAAGTAGGGCATTGCTATAGATCCTACAAAGGTGGCAGCAGTTAAGGATTGGAACCAGCCCAAGAATGTTACCGATATGAGGAGTTTCCTAGGATTAGCGGGATATTATAGACATTTCATGAAGGACTTCTCGAAGATAGTAGCATCGTTGACCAATTTGATGAAGAAGAATCAGACTTTTGTTTAGGACACGAAGTGTGAGCTTGCATTCAATGAGTCTAAAGTAGAAGTTAACAAGAAAATGAGGAACCAACAATATACATAGACGCATGTGGTACTGACTAGGTGTGATGTTGATGCAATGGGGAAAAGTTGTCGTCTATGGTAGTCGTTAGCTGAAACTACAAGTTAGGAAATATCTGACTCACGATTTGGAGTTAACGACGATAGTGGTTGCTTTGAAGATTTGGAGGCACATTCTATTAAGAGATAGGTTCGAGCTATTCACAGACCATAAATCCTTGATTTAAAATTTCTCTTAAAAGGATATTTACCTTCACCGGCAACAATGGTTGGAATTTTTGGCCTTCTATAACTTTAGCATTTCCTATATGCCTGATAAGGGGAATGCAATCGTCGATGCATTAAGTAGAAGACATGCTAGTTTAGGAGCAATATTCCTAGGGTGGAAATAGGCAGAGTATATCACTGGTTATGACTTCAAACATCATTGTGGGTTAGAGCCAGAGATGTTAACAAGTTTGGCTATCAGACCTACTTTGATTGAGAGGATTGGTAATAGTAAGAGGTGAGATGCTATAGATTAGCGAAGATCATGATAAAGATAGAAGGAGGATTATAGTCTGAAGGTATGAAGCAATATAGAATGGACTAAGATGGTTGGATCCGTAAAGATGGGAGATTGTTTGTTCCTGATGTTTATGGGTTGTGAAATGAGGTGCTAGAGTGCCATCACTCTAAGTTGAGCGGTAATAAGATGTATGGTGATACGAAGCATATATATTATTGGAAGGAATGAAGAAGGATGTAGGAACATTCATCTCAAAGTGTATGAACTGATAGTTGGTTAAGGCAGAGCAAAAGAAGCCAAGTGGGTCGATGCAACCACTTGAAGTTCCCATGTTGAAATGGGAGCAACTATTGATGGAATTCATAAACGATTTACCAAGGATTAGGGCAGGGTATGATAGCATTTGGGTTATAGTCGATAGATTGATGAAGAGTTTCCGATTCATACCAGTCAAGTCTAGTAGAACGACATCCAAATTAATTGAATTGTATGTGAATTGGATGGTGCGATTCCATGGTGTGCCGAAGCTCATTGTGAGTACTGGGACCCTTTATTCACTAGTGGGTTTTGGAAGACCTTACAAGAGGTATTGGGGATAAAGCTGCATCTCAGTATAGCTTATCACTAGCAAACCGATGGGCAGACTAAGAGAGCGAATCATATATTGGATGATCTCTTATGAGCTTGCACTCTTAATTTTTGAAGCTTGTGGGACGATTACCTGCATTTGGTAGAGTTCACATACAACAATAGTTATTGGTCTAGTATTGGTACGGTCAACTGTGTAACACTCCTTTGTATTGCTAGGAAGCAAGCGACAAACTAACACTTGGGCTAGATACGATTAAAGAAACCTTGGAGAAGATTGAGATCATTTGGCAACGAATAAAAGTTGCGGAGGATAAACAAAAGAGGTACATTGATAAGAGATGTTGAGAAATGGAGTTCCCTGTCAGCGTTATGGTGTTCGTGAAGATTTCTCCATTGAAGAGTGATATTCGATTCGTTGGTAAGGAGAAGTCGACATCGAGATTCATAAGTGGTTTTTCGATAGTAAAGAGGATTGTGAACCTAGCATATAGGGTTGACTTACCTCAGAAGATGGCGTGCTTTCACAACATATTCCACATCTGCCATTTATGGAAGTTTGTGCATGACTCAGGTATGACAATGGCACTAGGTCAACTTGATGATGTTGAGATCGAATCGGAAGCTTTGAGATCTCATAAGCCGATTTGTATTGTCGGGCTTCATACGAAGCGGCTTAGGAGTAAGACGCTAGAGTTAGTGAAGGTTCGATGGGGGTGAAAGCGAAAGTGATTGCACATGGGAAACCAAGGAGAGCATGAAGGCCGCATATCTGGAGCTCTTCCCATGGTGAGGCCAACTATTTATCATATTTACTTTCACTTTTGATATCATATTGGATAGTATTTCGCACGCTAGGTGAAACACCTACACCACTATGCCCATACAATCCAAGAGTATTACAAAGTTATAATGTTAGATATTAAAGAGACTGAGGTGATATGAGGTACATACATCAATATTCCCTTAGACTAACACTGGTACGTATTTAAAATTTTAATAAGTAACTCACATATACATGCGTAGCATCGTCACAAAGCAATAAATGCTATATGCCTTCAAGATAAAACAATACACAACATACAGTAAATAACAGAGATCATAGAGTCAGAATCACAGCAATAATATACAATATAAAAATATATAAGATATGTCCAATATACAATACAAGGATATATATGTAAAACTACATAATACTTAGATGATATACAATAATACAACAAATTAGTCTCTTCTATGCCCAAAACACAAGCTGGCCTCAATGTCCCTGTAACTGAAATGTCTTGGGCTGACCCGAGTATTATATAAATAACACACGGATCAGACTATATTTAAATCAAGGTATTGTACATACGAACACACACACACGGATATATATACACATGTATGATGTATGTATGTATGTATGTATGTATGTATGTATGTATGTATGTATGAAAAGTATATGAACAGAATGATAATAACAAAACTATATAAATACATAAATAATATTAAAGTCGTTAATCAAAGAGTGCATAAAGATGTCATCACCCATATAAATCAAGTCAAGCAATAAATTAGGGAAATAATATCAAAGGGGTGAATCATCCATATTCAAAACCGTTATCAACAAAACCTAGAAATCATCTATAGTGAGATATCACTAAGTATAATCAAATTATCATTCAACATTACCTAAATGAATCTTCCAATCTTAATAATAAAAGCATCATCATAAACATATAAATAAGATAGGTTGCCTATCAAAGAAATCTTATATAATAAAAGATATGAGAATCCACTATACTCTGGACATCTACCACAAGTATAATCTCATCTCCTCATATATGAACTGTTAAAATATATCATAATGGGAAATGACTGTGCGATAAACATGAAGTCTGTATTGTCTTTAGTTATCCTCATGGTATCGTGACACCTGTCTATCAGTGTACTCCTTAATGTGAGGACTCAAAAGTCATGACCCACCTCTAGCCTCTACATGTAACAAACTGCTAGCCTAAGTGGCATAAAATCGGACACACGAAGTAAAAGCATGAAGCTATATATATGGGGTGTCATTGATCTGGGGCGCAACCTCATGATCAAGCGTTAAGGTGGATTCTAGAAATTTGGTCCTCTTCAATGCTAATAAAAGGAGTACATCATGATAGTGGCACATAATTCCAATAAATATAGGCACAAAGTCAATCATCGTTAGGCATGTAGCCTTACTCAATAAATATACACACGAAGCCATACCCTTCACTATGTGTATCACCTCACACTCGTACCACTATTCCCACCACTTGAGAATCATCTACTTACAACGAATAACTAAATAAATATCACAACATCTAATACCGTTATGTGATACTCAAACGTTTATTTACTGCTCATAAACTACACTCAAACTCCATAATATTCTATATAATGAGTCCAAAGAATAATCGGTAAAACATTACCGAATGCCCCACCCCAAATGGTGTTATACATTTATTCAGATTTTTCGTCACACAGAATGAAATATCACAAAATCAACAGAAGGATGTCATCACCTTATGAAATCACATCAAAAGCAATTAATCAAATCAATATCTAATGGTGAATCATTCATAATAACAAAAATCAATTTGGAAAAAATAGGAAATCATATAAGCGCAATAAAAATTTTTAACAAATAGGTAGAATAAACATCTTATACTCTTAATTATTCTTATTGATTACACAATAACTCTTAAAATTAGTTATAATATTAAGTAGGAAATATTTTTTATTTTCATAAATAATAGTTGTTGAAATCAAATTCAAACGTTTTATTTATTTAAATTTATTTATTACTATGGCGTAGAAAGCAGGGTTGTCACAGACTCCCCCTCATGAAAATTACATCCTCACAATTTCTTATAGAGAGATGTCAAACAACTCATACCCTGACTTTTTTCATATCTATGATCTTTTATCAAACTCATTTATTTAATCCTCTATGTGGCTCACATAATCCAACTCATCTTATTGTATGCTATAATTTTAAACAGATTTAGTTAACAGCTTTTTATTTTTCGCATACAATATATTTTCTATAAAAAATTTCTAAGTGTAAGATTTGTCAAAAAATTTCTGTGGAGTATCTTTTATACGGAAAGTGTGACAAAAAATCAAAACATTGTATATCACAACACACACACACACATCTCCCAACACGGGGCATCCCAAAACATGGAGAAACACAATAATATCGCATCATATATCGTTAGATTGTAAATACGTACTTTTTTATTATCATTCAAAGCGAGCTATTTTGCCTTTATGCTAGCAAAAGCGAGCTATCGCTGCAAACTAATCCAAATAAGCTCCAAAAGTATCTGTTCTTAACTCATGTTCAAATATTAGTGTAATACCCCGTATTTGTAACGATAATTAATTAAAAAGAAATTTATTAATAATTAGTAACACAGAAAAATAGAATTTTTGCAAACGTCGAAATTTAGCTATGAAATTTTCACCAATTGGTTCATGGCGATTTTTTGGTTAATTTTCATATAAGTTTTCCGATCGGGGTTCAAACGAGAAAGCTATTATAAAGGTTTTGAATCGGAAATAACTATATATAATTAAGGAAATAAAACATAATTAATAAAAAAATTAACATTAATGGTTACTTAGCATTTAAGCAAGTCAACATTAATAAAAACCGAAGGAAATTATCTCCAATGAGCATATAAGGTAGGAAATTACCAAACGTTAATAACAAATATTAATTAACAAAATAATCAATGATTGGTCAACCCCTAACTGGGGCCGGTCGACCGCTAGCGGTTGACCAGTAGAGAAACGGTGGTCGACCAGTTGAAGTGTTGGCTATGAATTTCGAAGTAGCCAAATGGCCTAGATTTAAAATAGTTTAGTCTAATGGCTAGCACTGATTCAAACCCTTATAAATACGAGCCTAACCCCTCACTTTTCTTTCCATATTTTCTTAAGCGACAGCAAAGCTCTACCATTTTCTCTTCTCCATAAATTCTTACTTCTAAATTAAAAATTATAGTTTCTATATGTATATACAAGTGGAGAATAATAGAGGATAACTGAGAAGAAGAATAGGGTTGAATCAAATCATCAAAGCCAAAGTAAATTGTAAATCTAGATCCAAATTTAAATTAACTCCTAATCTCTTCTCAGATCTGGATTTCTGTTAGATATATGTATGCTTGTGGTATATTAATTCAAATATGGAGAATAAGGAGAGTCAACTGGAATAACATGGATTAAATATGGAGATTTGGTAAGCTAATAAGGTGAGCGAGAAATTGGATTTATATCATTGTAAATCTATTCATGTATGCCTAAATGTAATTTTGGAGTTGTAGGCCTAATTTTATACATATAGTGAATTTATAAACTATGCCTACATATTTTGGGATTGATAACTTAGATTTAATATTGCATGTACTTGAAACTAGAAAGTATTGGGTCGTAGCAGTCCCTAAATTCGATAAACTATGTAGTAGTCCTAGATCTGTCGGTTAAATGGTTTATGCAAGTAAATATAAATTAGAAGTTAACACAATCAATTATTAGAATTTATGTATTATTTTAATTCGTTGGAATGTTGGGCATTGCAATGTAGATTTCTATAGATTACCAAGTTTAGATTCATAAATAAAAGTGTATCGTCTGAAATAACAAGGAATACGCCTAAATGAAAGAGATGTATAAAATATGGATATTTACTATATTTTGTATAGTCTATTTCAATAACTAAAAAATATCATTTCGTGTAATTCCAAAAATAATACAAATCCCCTTTTTGAATAAGATATAGATATTTTCAATGTTTACCTTTTCTTTTGAGGGAGATGCAATTCAATGCATTAAAATGTAGAAATCCGTAAGTATGAATTAAAGAATTATAGTTGTGATAATAATAACGGTTAAATTGTTATATATATATATACACGTATTTATATGCAATAAGGACAAGATAGAAATATAATATTGAACAATAAAAATATAGGCAAGTAATAAAATGAATAAAGAGAAGAAGTATATAAAATATATGGGTATAGGGAGTCCACTAAACAAGGAAGGAAAGTAAGGGTTAAGAAGGATAGAAATAAATATTCAATAATAGGCGAAGAAAGTAAATATAAAAGATACTTAAATCTTTTTTAAGTTCAAGGAAAGCTGTACATGATATTAAACCAAGATTAATGAAATAATGAGTCGGTTAAATAAAATAACTTAATATCAGCAGTTGAACAATGGAGGCGTAATAACGAAATAAGAATGAATACACACACATACACACATGTAGGCTCAAGTATACGTTTATGATGGGTGGGAATTATTAAAGTTAGCTAAAGCTTAGCATAGATAAGAATGACATTGTCATTAAAGTGGGTTGAAATGTGAGTTCAGTAGTGTTACACAATAGAAGTCTGCCCACCGCAAGGGGCTAGCAGCAATTGTGTATATACTGATCTAGGGCATATCCAACTACATGACACATGGAATTATTGTTTGCATATTGGTGTAGGAATACCCAAGTAGACTCTGCTTCAATCTTTTAAGGAAGTATTATCTTGATTTCATTAAGAAGTCTAAATGGGATAGTGAGTAAAGCTTGGCAATATGTCAGTGTATTTGATACCATATTAGGGAGTAGGAACTGTACATGAGTCAGGAACATCATTGGTTCTAAACGATCAGAGAAAGACAAGGGTTACATCTAACGGGATATACTTCCTACTATTATAGATCACTTTTAGGTCATGCATTGCCACAGTTGTTTGCTAGTTTGTTTATTAGGAGGCAATGCTAGATAACCCTTAAGAGGTCTTTCAAACGATTGGAGTAGTCCAAGGAGCAGAGTCCTCAATAGTCCATGGAGCCGAGTCCAAAATATGAAGCAGTTAGGTAAATCCCCAAGATGCGATAGGATAAGGCTAAACTATTGTAACATCGTTACTAGACACTACAGGAGTTCATTGGGATGCACGACATCAATGTCGTGATACTGTATTAATGAGGGATCTTAACGAGGTGTTGTGTTACAGATACTAGCGGGGATTGCATTTTGGTCCAAAGAAGGACCATGATACTTTTACACACACACACACACATATGTGGTTATCGTCTACCTAAGGTAGATGGGGCGTATTGTACACGTACGTGTAGTCAAGACAGCTAAGTAAAATAAAAGACAACATGTAATGGAAGGCAATCGGCATAAACTAGTGTTATGTATAAAGTGTCTAATTTACCAGTCATCGGAACATTATTCTGACCTCCTCCTCATTACAACCCATAGTATAGCTTTAGAGGGACATACACTAGTGCAAGGCAGGAACGATGGAAGGAAAGATTTCCTTATGCATGATCGACACCGTCAAGGGCACTAGAGATCAAAGGTGTCAACCTTGTTCAGTAATCATATGTTTTATTATACTTTACTATTCTGCTATGAGTTTATGTCGTTAGTGCTCTGATGTGCATATGTTTATTTGTAGGATACCAAAAACCAACGATCCATACTTCGGTGGACTTCGATTTTCAACTTAGCGAAAATTCAAGCCTACTGGGGTGCGAGTTGTCATATTTGGTATCAGAGTTTAGGTTAGTCGATCTTAAGAATTAAGAGACGTTGAGTGAACGTAGTTGTATTTTTACTATAATTATATAAATATAATATATGCCAAATCATGTGAATTCTGAATATAGAGTAGTTGCAATTGTATTTTGAAAGATTGATAAGTCGACTATGAGTCACAATAATGGATGAAGTAGAAGAAATACACCTACCCTGATTACCCATGGGAAATAGGTCAAATGGAAAGGCATTGACTTAAGAAGAGCAAGAGTGCACCATATGGAAAGTCCCTGAAGCCGGATGGTACGTGACTCTCTAATTGGGCCCAAATAACCCAATGGTTGTAGATTCCTGGAGGATTGCCGATTGATGATGTATATTAAGTTCAAATAAGGGAAAGTAAGAGTCTATATGTTGCAGATATCCAGAAGATGGAATTATGCAAGTTCCTGAAGGAAGGTGTGTCGTAATAACCTCAAGACGATAACCGTATTTTTTCTAAAAGGATGATAAGTCAGATATTAAGTGGAAAAGAAGAAAAGTTCAAAAGAGAGACAAATAAAAATCCACTTTGAGTTTGACCCCATACAAAAGAATTAATATAAAAGTTGAAAAGGATTTTAACATAAACGTTGAGAAAATTTTATAAATAATATATTTAAAATGAATTTCAAAGAATTTACATGATGGTAGAGAAACCCTATTTTGAAAAGTAAGTAAATATTAAATGTTTGAAAAAAATATAAGTAAAATATCTATGTTATATTTAATTAAAAAGTTTTAGAAGAAACTAAAACTAGTTAAATCAGTAATTTCAAAAAATGGGGTTTTAATAAAAAGTTAAATCTTTTGAAAAATAGTAGAGCATATATAGCTCGTTGATTTTTGTAAAATGAAAATTTTTAAGTTGTAATATTCTTTTTAGGGGTGGACAACAGAAAGTGGTACAAGATTAGCTGGGGTAAATCAATAGAGAAAGAAGATTAAAACCTAAAAATAAAGCAGTAGGCGAACGCACTGTAGTGGTACGATAAAGGAGATACTCAATTGAGAGGAAAGCTATATAAATAGAAGCAATTTGAATAAGAGCAGTTATGTAGAAGAAAGTTTATTAGTAGTAGCATTATGAAATATAAATGGAAAAAAATTAGCAATTTATGTTAGTAATTAGAAATAAAGTTAGGAGTTTCTATTAAACATAATGCTAGTATTCTAATTAGAAGCAACATAGAAATTAAAGGAAAAAAATGGATATTTTCCATAGTTGTGTACATTAGTTGCACGTCTCTTAAAAAATGTCTCCCTCACATGCTATTAGAGATGCCGCTAAGGTTGAAAGTGGAAGTAGCATGAGTATTAGGAAAATAATAGGATAGAAGTTGTTCTTGTCTACTCTAGTTTTTAGTAAAAGTTATAAATGATGTTTTAAAAATATTGTAAAGTGTATTTTTAAAGAAATACTTTGGTATAACAATCAAGTTTTTAAAAGCAAATTTAATAAATGGCTTGAGTTAAAATTTTCAACTTTAAGATGTAAAAATACTTGTTGAAAAGGGCTTTGAGTGAAAAAGTGATTTGAATGACCTTTCATATAATAAAACTTGACTCTTATTTGAAAAGATGGGAAGGATCTTTTAAAAATTTAATTGCTATTATTTCCTTTTAAACTTAATAAATAAACTTTATTGATAAATTCTAAATTACAGTGTTAACCCGCCTTTTGGCAAGGCCGTAGATAGGCAGACTTAACTAAATCGACTACTCGTTTGTCGAGACTGGAATATGACAGGTTTAAGTCGACTAGACGGATAGATGATGTAGCGCGTTTGGAAGATAGATATTGGATTGGATGAAGTGGATAGACATAGGCTAGTGGCTCGGTGTAGTGGTATGGTTCGGTCAGGATGGGGTGGGTCGGTGTGGAGGTATGGGCCGGCCAAGATGAGGTGGTTAGGTCTTGGTGGCACGGCTCGGCCTTGGTGAGGTGGTTCGACCAAGGTGGCTCGGCATCGTGGTTCGGTCAGGGTCGCTCGACAAGGTGGCTCGGCATTGTGGTTCGGTCAGGGTCGCTCGGCAAGGTGGCTCGGCATTGTGGTTCGGTCAGGATCGCTCGGCAAGGTGGCTTGGCATTGTGGTTCGGTCAGGGTGGCTCGGCGTTGTGGTTCGACACCTAGGATGTGGGTCGGTATGATGAAAGGTGGATCGGCGGTTGAAGGTGGTTCGGCGCTTCGAGTCTCCAAGCTCCTTACTTCGAGTTGGTGGTGTGGTTCGGTCAAGACTAAGGTGGGTCGGCCTTGTTTTGTGGGTCGGTCACTTGAAGCTTCTGGGTCGCTTCGAGTCTTTTGGCTACATGCTTCGGGCCGGCTTCGTGACTTCGTGGGTCGGTGTTTTCATGGTTTGGCATTTAGCTACTTCGAGTCCAAGGATGCTCTACTTCGAGTCCAGGGATGCTCTGCTTCGGGTCAAAGGGGGCTGTGCTTCGAGTCGCCTTGGTGGTTTTCGTAGGTCGGCAGCATTTGGATATGGAGCTGGTTGCAACTATGGATTCTAGATCGGTTATGGATTTAATAAGCCCTGGGTCACTCAGGAGGCCTAACTACCTGGATTTGTCTATAAATACACCATATGGGTCTCCAGAGAGAGGATCTTCTTTCTGCTCTCTTACTTTCTCTTTTCTAAGGTTAAGGCAACTCTGCCATTTTGTAACTGTAATCGATTCTAACGTCAATGAAAAGGAAACTTTTGGAGTGGACGTAGGCCGGAGTTAGCCAAACCACTATAAAATCTTTTGTTCTCTACTGCTTTCATTTTAATTCTTGTCGTTCTCCAAATTAATATTCACCACATATATTCTATCTGTGAGCTGTGACTAGTATTTGGTGATTTCGCTTGGATTTGAGTGTTAGTGACCAATTTTGGCGCTAACATATAGTTTCAAAAAAAGACATCAAGTTATTTTTGAATTTAATAGAAAGTTTCTAATTTGGTACTTTTAGGGATAAAAATTTTGGGATTACGTAATTTAAAATTTTAAAGTTTTAACTTTTGGGAAAAAGTTTCGAAAACGAAACCAATTTTTTTAATATGGAGTAGATATGGATAATTGTTTAGGTAAGACAAGGTAAAAGATAAGGCTATGAAGAAAATAGTGACGACTACTCATAGAGTAGGAATTAGGAATCCTCGTAGAGTGTAAGGAATATTGGTAAGAATGTAGGAATGTTTTATTAGACATATGTGCAAGACATAGAAAAACCCACAAAGGAATGATGAATTGTATCAAAGTACACTTCTACAAGTTCTTGAGTATACTCGCTTTGAAGTTCAAGATACAGAAAGTAGATACAAAAAATTTGAGAATAATATCAATAGAATTGGTTCAAAGGAAGATAGTAATAAAGGGTAATCAGACGGAAAACACACATAGAGGATGTTGGTTGGCTTAGGGTTAAAGAGAGCAGGATGGAAGGTAGGAAATTTATCTCGTCGAGCCATATTTTCCAAAAAGTTGTTCTAAATGTGCATAGTTGTATTCCTTAGTCCACTGCAATGTGAAAATGCACAGTTTGGCCTAAATTGGAGGTAGTAGTAAAAAGTAATGAGTGGACCTTATTTACTGAAAGCTAGAAAGGTGGATTAAGATATGTGGGTTATCGTAGAATGGCATATTAGAAAGGCTCATTTAATATAAGTAATATGTGATAGAATCACAACATCATTAATGTCAGTTGATGTTGAAGAACACCTTCCAGTAATTGTATCTTTTAGGTTTTGGGTTGTAAGCATTAGTTGTTTTTATTGTGTAAAGCACTTAGAAATGTTCCTTTTGAAATTGGTTTTTTGGGTTAACCGCTATATTAATTGGAAAACTATGTAAGCAAGGAAATCTTGTGTAGACGCTTAACTAATGTAAGGTAAAAATGGAAGTCTATAAAATAAAATAGGAAATTTATTATTAGCTACTAAGAGAAAAGTAAAGTTTAGTCCCAAAAGGTGTTAAATTTTTAGGGGATAAATTTTAGTAAGTGAAGGACATGGAAAGGTTGTTGCAAAACCATGATCACTATTCCTATGCCTTAAATGTTGAAATTTATAAATGAACTTATGTTTTGATTACTATTTTAAGGTAAAAGAAAAAAAATTTGAAATTAAAAATTTTATCTTGTAGTAGGATTGTAACGCCCCACTCTGAGACCCACTGTAACAAAGAGTATTACGGGAGTAATAACGTCTGTTAAAGCGGAGAATAGAGTATAGTGGAAGCGACCATTTGTAATCAAGCTATAACTATCTACTGAATACGTCGAAAGGGTGGTATCTATTTTTTTTCAAGTGGTTCGACATATTCAATAAATATTTATAACAAAATTACAATGGATAAAGATCTATCAGAATAAGCATAGTAATAAAATGATAAAACATCACAGAACAGAATCACATAACAGATATAAAATCCCAGAACAATACATCGTCAATACAGATCCAAATATCATAAGTGGGTACAAAGCCACTGCTCACACATGTGAGTCAAAAATATATACATATCAGAGTCTGAATAATAACATAAGCGGACAATAAGATAAGCTATCTCAAAAGCATAGCAGATAAGTCCAAAGCGGAAGCACAGAAGCTAAGTCCAGAGACCTAACCTGAAATAACTCGGTCTGACCCGAGCGAAAACACTCGGGTCAGGCTAGCTATTCAATCAGTAATAACTGAGATATATAATAATGCGGTACATAAATAAAACAGTACTTATCCAAAGAGAAGTATATTATGAACCACATGAATATACTGACGATCCCTAATCATCAATAAACAATAAAAATCTCCAAAGAGAAATCAACACCAAAGTGTAGAATAAATAAAATCGCCTCATATCATCAGCGTAGCCAAAGCTATAAAAGATGTCCATAGGCAATAACCCCAAGAGTGACCAGAGTCTGTAATCAATGCCCAAGCAAAGATCGATGCTCCAAAGAGCAATGGGGATATACTGAAAAGTCAATGAAATCCAACACTGAAAAGCAGTGTCCAGAGACACTGTGAATCCACAAGGCAATCGCACTTACATCGTATGGTTCCATAGAACCAACACCGAATGGCGGTACTCGAATGGATATAAAAATCATCAAATAATAACAATATTGCACGTGCACCGACCAGAGTCGTTATTGCCAAGTACTGTAGAGTTGTGATCGATCACTCGCACAGATGCGGAACGCGCGAGACGGCAAGATCCTTCCCAGAAGGATAAAGGCCCAGAGGCACATGCCGAAAAATAAACTGCTCCAAAGAGCAGGTGTCCAGAGACGGTTGCCTAGAGGCGTGGTGACCCAGAGGTCCAGTACTGGCCGCCCAGAGGCTAATGTGTCACAAACTTCTTGGAGAGGAACCCGTAAAGTGTTAACAATGAGTCCCATACCGCACGTTCGCACTAAACGGTTTCCTAACCAATAGCAAGCTCACACTCCAAACAAGAAAATTCCACCTCGTATCATCGGTAAACTAGACCCAAAGGTCAAAACGATCAATCGAATAGGTCGGGGATTAACCGGAAAGAAAATACACACGGTTCCATAGGCCGGAGATTTCTTAACTGTTTAAGCACCTTTCCACTTCGCTCGACGTGCTAAAAAGTGAGTGTGAGATTTTTATTATAGAAAATAATGGTTCTAAACGGATTTATAATTGATTTTGAGAACACTTTAAAACGGCTTTTGAAAACTCTCCTATTATGGAGTAATTAATTTAATAATTAAAATAATATTATATAATAATTTCGAAAGCCATTTAGGAGTGAAAAATGTTTTGAAAATGATTCATAAAACCCGTGTACGAAATCTAGAGACAAATCTCAAAGAAATCAATGAAAACCAGAAAATCATCAAAAATATTCTAAGTGTTTGTAAACATTCAAAAACAGCTGCGAACCCAAGTTCGGCAATTTATTTGGACCAGCAAACTATGTCCAAATGTCATGAAAATTTGCAGGAATGTAGTACAACATTCCTACTTTAAGATGCAAAAAGAATTTCTGGATTACGAGTTGAGACGAAGTGGCAGCGACGTCTCAAAGTTGGACCCAGAACAAGATTCACACTGTTTACCAACAGCGACCAGAGTTCAACTTCGACACGAAAATCGAAGTAACAACGAACTCCAATGTTGCCCCAAATTTTCCAGAGATGGAGTTCGAAACTCCACCTTTCCAACGAGACCAAAAACGTCGAATTCCGACTTCGGATGCGATCGTGGCGGCATCGCAAAGTGAAGGTAAAAAGTCTGAAAACATGATTGAAAATTTTTATTTTTATTTTTTTTTCGGGCTGCACCGCATAGTGCAGCCCTGGTCCAGCCCAGCCCGCCTGGGCTGGGATTCAAGTCCCAGCCCACGCGGGCTGGGAAGAATGTCCCAGCCCGCCTGGGCTGGGATTGATGTCCCAGCCCGCCTGGGCTGGGAATAATGTCCCAGCCCGCCTGGGCTGGGATTGAATTCCCAGCCCACGCGGGCTGGGAATATTGTCCCAGCTCGCCTGGGCTGGGATTGATGTCCCAGCCCACGCGGGGCTGGGGTATCTCCAGCCCGCCTAGGCTGGGGTGTCAAGCCCCAGCCCATGCGGGCTGGGTTTCCTGTGCATGCGGCCAGCCCACTAAGCGCTGGCCTGCTCCTGGCTAGCCCAACTGGGCTAGCCTGCATCAGCCTGGGTGCAACCCAGGCCTGTTCTGGTGCACCCAGGACTGTTTTGGGTTCTGTTTTCAGCCTGCACAATATCAGCCAGCTGATTTTGGTGATTTAGGTGATTTAGGGGTGTTTTTTTTTCAGTTTTTGGCATCAAAATTTTCACCAAAATTATACTAACAATAATTACTAATAAATAGTAATTACCTCAAAGAAGCAAATGATCAAATGGTTTGTGTGCACAATATCAAGCAAATAAGCAAACACTTCAAGTGCAACTTTCCAAAGCAAAGAGGATGGAGATTAGAGAGCTTCAAAATTAAAAAGAGAACAAAACCAAGGATTACAAAGAGATTTCGAAAAATTAAACTAAAGATTAGAAGGTGATTAGGCCTAGGATTGCATTACCTTTCAAAGATTAAACTATTCTAATTATGAAGAGAAGGAGATGAGTTTTCTAAAGGGAGGCCATTAATTATGTTTAGATCTAGGTTTAGGAATTTATGAAGAGGAGGGTTAGGGTTTATGGGAGGGGTTTGAGATATTATATAGGAGTGGGTTGGTTAATGGGTCATGGTAAGAGGTTTTAAAAACCCATTAGGACTTAGTTTATTTTCCTAAGGTTATCATGTGAACAAAATCCTAAGTGGTATCCTAATTTTAATTAAAACCATATAATTGTCTCTTTAGCCAATTAAACCCACTATCACATTTAAAAATTCCCCTTTTAAATATTAAATTCCAAAAATATTAATTTCCCCCTTTTTAAACCCAAAATACTTTAATTTGCAAACCAATTGCAAATTTAAATTCCCAAAATTTTTTTTTAACTCCCTTTTCAACTTAAAATCATAATTTTAATTTATTATTCGGTAATTGCAATCTCAGGGTTGTTACAGACTCCCTCCCTTAAGAAAATTGCGTCCCCGCAATTTCCTTAAATATAGAAGTCGTCTATAACATCTAATCCATAACGTGCAGATTCGCATGGAAAGAAAATCCACAAAGATCAATATCTATATTCTCACAGAGCAAGCTAAGGGTCGTGGATCCACCAATGGGATTCACAATCCTTAGTGAAGAAACCATACAAGTAACATCCAAAGATAAAGTATCAACTAGTTCCTTTGATACGAATGAGTGAGAGGCACCCGTATCAAAAAGAACTCTAATAGATCTACCATGAAATAAAATAGAGCCTTCAAGAACGGAAGGATGTGTACCTTTAGGCTGAGCAGATGTGGTAGGAGCCTTGGTAGCATTAAGCCTGCCAGGCTTGGCACTAGTTGGAGCAATAGGACAAGTGGTGATCATGTGTCCCTCCTTCTTACAGAAGGTGCAATAGAGAGGTTTGGGACACTCCCGAATAAAGTGATCAAGAGAACCTCAATTGAAGCATTTCTTCGGAGGACGGGTCCCACTAGGCAGAGTAGGAGTCTGGGACTCAGTCTGAGGCTGAGAACTAGAGCTGATCGCTATTTTCTTCTTGTGCTGAAAAGAAGAGCCAGACTGGTCAGGAGGAAACCTCTTCTTGGTGGGGTTTGTGGAATCCACACCACCATCATCACTATGCTCCATCTCGACTGACTCAAGATGTAGAGCTGCATCGACTAGCTTCTCGAATGAGAGCTCAAGCTGTAGCATAAGCTGCCTCTTCAGATATTTCTTCAAGCCCTCAACAAATTTGAGGTTCCTCTTATAAGGAGTAGCAATAAACTCAAGGCCGTACTTGGACAGGGCCTCGAAGGAAGAGACATAGTCGGATACAGAGGATTTCCCCTGCTTGAGATCAAGAAAGCGGCGAGCAAGGGAGTTCTTCTCTGACTCTGGGATGAATTTGAGCTCAAATCTCTCACGAAACTGAGCCCAAGTAAGTATGGACTCATCTATCTCGGCAATAAGGAGTTCGTACCAATCCAGGGCACGACTCAGAAGCTGACTAGAAGCAATAAGAACACGGTCATGATCCGGGATATCCATACGAGTGAAAATGCGCTCGCATATCCGAATCCAAGCCTGGACCTCTAAGACATTCTTGGAGCCACTGAACGGCTTCCCTCCGAGATGGGTAAAATCACTGCAGAGACGCGCAAAAGCAGACTTGCGCGGAGCATCAGCAACTGGGGCTGGAGACTGAGAATGAGACTGGGAATTCCGAACCAGCTCCATGATCTGGTCGGTGGTCATGAACACGCCCTTAGGATGAGTGTTGCTGGACTGCCTAGCAGCACTGGTCTGACGTGTGGGTCTCCCTCTTCCCCTTCCAGACATACTGAAAGTCAAACGGGAATTAGAGTTAGACATGATTCAATGATAGATAATTAATTAAGGAATACTACGGAATATAAAGGATTCCTAAACATATTCCTAACTTATCTATCAATAGGCACAAGGAAGGGAATGGATTTAATTCAGATCTAATTAAAATGTATTGTACTAAGTGTATCTGTTCTGTGTTTATTATGCTTATTCCTGAAACCAGGCTCTGATACCAAACTGTAACGCCCCACTCTGAGACCCACTGTAACAAAGAGTATTACGGGAGTAATACCGTCTGTTAAAGCGGAGAATAGAGTATAGTGGAAGCGACCATTTGTAATCAAGCTATAACTATCTACTGAATACGTCGAAAGGGTGGTATCTATTTTTTTTTCAAGTGGTTCGACATATTCAATAAATATTTATAACGAAATTACAATGGCTAAAGATCTATCAGAATAAGCATAGTAATAAAATGATAAAACATCACAGAACAGAATCACATAACAGATATAAAATCCCAGAACAATACATCGTCAATACAGATCCAAATATCATAAGTGGGTACAAAGCCACTGCTCACACATGTGAGTCAAAAATATGTACATATCAGAGTCTGAATAATAACATAAGCGGTCACTAAGATAAGCTATCTCAAAAGCATAGCAGATAAGTCCAAAGCGGAAGCATAGAAGCTAAGTCCAGAGACCTAACCTGAAATAACTCGGTCTGACCCGAGCGAAAACACTCGGGTCAGGCTAGCTATTCAATCAGTAATAACTGAGATATATAATAATGCGGTACATAAATAAAACAGTACTTATCCAAAGAGAAGTATATTATGAACCACATGAATATAATGACGATCCCTAATCATCAATAAACAATAAAAATCTCCAAAGAGAAATCAACACCAAAGTGTAGAATAAATAAAATCGCCTCATATCATCGGCGTAGCCAAAGCTATAAAAGATGCCCATAGGCAATAACCCCAAGAGTGACCAGAGTCTGTAATCAATGCCCAAGCAAAGATCGATGCTCCAAAGAGCAATGGGGATATACTGAAAAGTCAATGAAATCCAACACTGAAAAGCAGTGTCCAGAGACACTGTGAATCCACAAGGCAATCGCACTTACATCGTATGGTTCCATAGAACCAACACCGAATGGCGGTACTCGAATGGATATAAAAATCATCAAATAATAACAATATTGCACGTGCACCGACCTGAGTCGTTGTTGCCAAGTACTGTAGAGTTGTGATCGATCACTCGCACAGATGCGGAACGCGCGAGACGGCAAGATCCTTCCCAGAAGGATAAAGGCCCAGAGGCACATGCCGAAAAATAAACTACTCCAAAGAGCAGGTGTCCAGAGATGGTTGCCCAGAGGCGTGGTGACCCAGAGGTCCAGTACTGGCCGCCCAGAGGCTAATGTGTCACAAACTTCTTGGAGAGGAACCCGTAAAGTGTTAACAATGAGTCCCATACCCCACGTTCGCACTAAACGGTTTCCTAACCAATAGCAAGCTCACACTCCAAACAAGAAAAAGTCCACCTCGTATCATCGGTAAACTAGACCCAAAGGTCAAAACGATCAATCGAATAGGTCGGGGATTAACCGGAAAGAAAATACACACGGTTCCATAGGCCGGAGATTTCTTAACCGTTTAAGCACCTTTCCACTTCGCTCGATGTGCTAAAAAGTGAGTGTGAGATTTTTATTATAGAAAATAATGGTTCTAAACGGATTTATAATTGATTTTGAGAACACTTTAAAACGGCTTTTGAAAACTCTCCTATTATGGAGTAATTAATTTAATAATTAAAATAATATTATATAATAATTTCGAAAGCCATTTAGGAGTGAAAAATCTTTTGAAAATGATTCATAAAACCCGTGTACGAAATCTAGAGACAAATCTCAAAGAAATCAATGAAAACCAGAAAATCATCAAAAATATTTGTAAACATTCAAAAACAGCTGCGAACCCAAGTTCGGCAATTTATTTGGACCAGCAAACTATGTTCAAATGTCATGAAAATTTGCAGGCATGTAGTACAACATTTCTACATTAAGATGCAAAAAGAATTTCTGGATTCCGAGTTGACACGAAGTGGCAACGATGTCTCAAAGTTGGACCCAGAACAAGATTCACACTGTTTACCAACAGCGACCAGAGTTCAACTTCGACACGAAATTCGAAGTACCAAACGAACTCCAATGTTGCCCAAATTTTCCAGAGATGGAGTTCGAAACTCCACCTTTCCAACGAGACCAAAAACGTCGAATTCCGACTTCGGATGCGATCGTGGCGGCATTGCGAAGTGGAGGTAAAAAGTCTGAAAACATGATTGAATTTTTTTTTTTCGGACTGCACCGCATGATGCAGCCCTGGTCCAGCCCAGCCCGCCTGGGCTGGGATTCAAGTCCCAGCCCACGCGGGCTGGGAAGAATGTCCCAGCCTGCCTGGGCTGGGATTGAATTCCCAGCCCACGCGGGTTGGGAATATTGTCCCAGCCCGCTTGGGCTGGGATTGATGTCCCAGCCCATGCGGGCTGGGAATAATGTCCCATCCCGCCTGGGCTGGGATTGAATTCCCAGCCCACGCGGGCTGGGAATATTGTCCCAGCCCTCCTGGGTTGGGATTGATGTCCCAGCCCGCTTGGGCTGGGATTGATGTCCCAGCCCACGCGGAGCTGGGGTATCTCCAGCCCGCCTGGGCTGGGGTGTCAAGCCCCAGCCCATGCGGGCTGGGGTTCCTGTGCATGCGGCCAGCCCACTAAGGGCTGGCCTGCTTCTGGCTAGCCCAACTGGGCTAGCCTGCATCAGCCTGGGTGCAACCCAGGCCTGTTCTGGTGCACCCAGGACTGTTTTGGGTTCTGTTTTCAGCCTGCACAATATCAGCCAGCTGATTTTGGTGATTTAAGTGATTTAGGGGTGTTTTTTTTCAGTTTTTGGCATCAAAATTTTCACCAAAATTATACTAACAATAATTACTAATAAATAGTAATTACCTCAAAGAAGCAAATGATCAAATGGTTTGTGTGCACAATATCAAGCAAATAAGCAAACACTTCAAGTGCAACTTTCCAAAGCAAAGAGGATGGAGATTAGAGAGCTTCAAAATTAAAAAGAGAACAAAACCAAGGATTACAAAGAGATTTCAAAAAATTAAACTAAAGATTAGAAGGTGATTAGGCCTAGGATTGCATTACCTTTCAAAGATTAAACTATTCTAATTATGAAGAAAAGGAGATGGGTCTTCTAAAGGGAGGCCATTAATTATGTTTAGATCTAGGTTTAGGAATTTATGAAGAGGAGGGTTAGGGTTTATGGGAGGGGTTTGAGATATTATATAGGAGTGGGTTGGTTAATGGGTCATGGTAAGAGGTTTTAAAAACCCATTAGGACTTAGTTTATTTTCCTAAGGTTATCATGTGAACAAAATCCTAAGTGGTATCCTAATTTTTATTAAAACCATATAATTGTCTCATTAGCCAATTAAACCCATTATCACATTTAAAAATTCCCCTTTTAAATATTAAATTCCAAAATATTAATTTCCCCATTTTTAAACCTAAAATACTTTAATTTGCAAACCAATTGCAAATTTAAATTCCCAAAATTTTGTTTAACTCCCTTTTCAACTTAAAATCATAATTTTAATTTATTATTCGGTAATTGCAATCTCTGGGTTGTTACAAGGATGGAGTCCATTATGGACATTAAACTATTGCTTAAACCCCGACTGTGCAGGATCTAGCATAAATTATTGTGAAAAAATATATACTTTTGAAAGTTTTGTTCAAAATTCATGATTTAAGAGATAAAGTACTTTTATGAAAAGTTTTGAAAATAAAAAGGTGATGAAATTTTAATTTTTAAATTTTTTTCCAAATATTTCCAAGTTTAAATCAAAACGAGTTTGAGTAGAAGAAGAGGAAAATCTTTGATTTTTAAAATGCCACATGCTTAGTAAGGGAAGAAGTCGACGGGTTAGAAAGTAGGGATTTTACTGTGTAGTAGAAGTGATACTAAAATAAATTATAGTTGGTGACAATGGAAAACCCTACTTAGCTATAGAATCTCTTTTTTCGTACCTTGTCGATAGTGAACCAAACTTGTTTAAGATAACTCTGTTTTAAAATTTTAATGTAAATTTCCTTATGTGGATTGTACTTAGAAAAGTTTGAAAAAGATTGGAGGCAACAGAGAAATTCTAGGGTACAATGGAAAAAAGTACACAAGAGATGGAAGGAAATATAGAATTCTCCATCAAAACCATTTTTTAACATAAGAGTATAGGTTTAGAAAATAGATTTTCAAAACTTTGGATGTTAGCAACAATGTGCTAAGATTTTGGATGGTAGGGATTGGATGAAAAATTGGTTGAACTTTACTTTTATTCGTAGAAGCGTGGGAAATTTTGGATGTAAAAACAAAGTTCGATTTTCAAAGTTTGCATACAAATAGAACTACCAATATAAGAATGTCGCTTGCACCATATTTACAAAAATTGTTTTAAAGAATGCATCCAAATAGAAGGCGCTGATTTAGAACTATTCTACATACATGCCATATATATTAGGATACACTATTAATTGCAAAATTAGGTGCACACTAATTGGTTGGTTAGTTTAGAATGATCGTACATTATGTTATATGATTCAACCCTTCAAGAATTTAAAGGACAAAATTCTTTTAAGGGGGAATGTAACACCCTGTATTTTTAACAATAATTAATTAAAAAGAAATTAATTAATAATTAGCAACACAGAAAATTAGAATTTTTGCAAATGTCAGAATTTCGCTATGAAATTTGCGTCGTTTGGTTAGTGGTTTTTGATCAATTATCATACATAAAGTTTTCCGCTCGAAGTTCAAATGAGGAAGTTAATGTAACGATCCGGAATTTCACTACATCGATTTACGAATATTTATTTATTTTTAAGTATTCAAATAATAGGTATTATAATGAAAATAAAAATATTATAAATAATAATTAATGATGGTGAAATCATTTTTAAATTTTGTTTACAAAAATATTTAGTTCGATGAAAAATAGAAAATGTGACCGGAAATCAATTTCTGAATTTTCGACGTTTCATCATATAAAAATAGTTTGAAATGTTGTAAGCCTTGTTTATATTTTAAACAACATTTAAATGATAAAGAATGTAAATTAGTTAGTATATATCAGTATATACATAGGTATATATACTTAAGTATATGCATTTATATACTAAAAGATGCCTTAAGAGACATGATTTAACACTTTGGCGACTCGAGTACAAACATAATTAAACATGTTTTCTTTGACATGATGAAGGGAGAAAAAGGTGGAGGCTGAAATGTCATGTGTGGTGAAGGGTGTTGAGGTGGAATACAATTTGGAGCCTAGAATTACAAGGGTTGTTTGGTAATTTACCTTTTCTATTGCTTATAGATAGCCTTCCACTTCTACAAATTTCCTCCTCTTCCTCCTATCATATTTTCCTCATCTCTAAACCAAATGGAGATTTTCTTTTATTTAAACCATGTTAAATTTCAATGGCTACAACTTTTATTTGTATGACTTCTTCATATTTTGTGACACCCCGCACCCCTAGACACCCCGAAAATCGGACATGACTAGAAGCACGGGTGGTCGGGTGAAATAAAAATCCATAACATAGCACAGAGACTAAGACAACAACATAAAATGATTAAAATATTACAGTGGAAGAAAACATTCACTTATTATAAATTAATAGCAAAACAGCTTCATTAAAAACAACATTATCCCAAAATTATTTCTGAAACCAAAAGTACCAAGTAGACTCCACCAAAACATAAAACATAACAAAGTTCACAATATAGGTCCCCATATATAGAGTAAAGTATGAAAAGAGAAACACTACAACAAAACAACCATATTACAACTTTTCATTTACAACCAACACAAACAGACAGTTGTAATAGGTATTCTGTAACAACTGTTTATGTTAGCAGTTGTAACAAAGGCACTTTTAACAACTTTATTTATGCAGCAGTTGTGATATACGATCGGTTACAACTGCTTAATTTGTGTCAGTTGTAGATATTATTTATAACAACTGTTTTCGTCAGTTGTCTCCCTACTTTATTTTTCTACTCTAAATAATTTTGATTTCCCTCCCTCTTTTTCATTCACCGCTTATTTTATTTTAGCTGGCCGCAAATTTTTCTATTTCTATTCCTAAACCTAAACCCTAACCTCATGCCGCTACCCTCCTTCCTTCGTTTCCATCCAAGAAACTAAACCGCCCTTGCTGGCCTTCGTTGCACTCGCCGCCGTTGCCGCTCGCGCTCTCGTTTCCATCCTAGCTTCATCTCTGTTCCGCTCGCGCTCTCGTTGCCACGGAAATAACCCAGAGTATGTTTATTTCAATTGCAATGTTTATCTCCAAGCCAACCGACAATTTTGATTTCGATTTCAATCTCGAGTTCTCCATCTGCATGAAAACACGTTGATGCTTATGGTGTAGTTTGTAGGTCTTGGAGAGAGACTTGCAAAGAAATTGTTGGAAATCCTGAAGTTTCTGGGTTGCTTACGTTCCATATTTCTTTAAAGTAGGTAGTTTCAAACTATATTTTGATTCTGTTATTTGTTTTTTGTTTTTCAATGATGATTTTTTTGCATTTTGCGGGCTGGATCGAGAGATGGAACGATTCAGTGTTTCATCAAGAGAGATAAATCAAAACTCACTTATCATCTCTACTTATGCTTTAGTCCCATTAAGTAGCTTTGAGTCAAGGTAGATGTTTTATCATTTGAACAGTGTTTTAATTTCAGTTGAACTTTGGTTCAGGATCAATTTAAGTTCGTTTTAACTTATAAAAACGTTTATGAGTGGAATATTCTGATAAGCAAAAGAGAAGAACTCCATAATTTAGTTTGATTATCTTGGTTCTATTTTGATAAGCATTTTCTTTACCTCGAAAACCTGTTAACATGGAAATAATGGTAGTAATATGAAAGAACTTTACTGCTGCAAACTATTCTTAAGTTTCATTGAAAGGCTTTGATAAGATTAAGTTTCAATTTTTGGCATTGTGTTTCTTACCCAACCAATTGTATATATGGGTATAAAAACATGGAAACCGGTTCAGTTTACAAAGTTAGATGTGTTATCTAATAGCCATTTTTGGACCCATTTTAAAGAAATTAAGTCATGAAGTGTTATTCTAGTTATGTCAATAACTTGGTCCATAATTCACTTTGGCTTTATAGATGGCGATTGACTTTATTGAATGAGTTTCAGTTGAAACATAGCATGATATGTTCTTGGAATCTTGTAATACACAATTATGTATATGAATATTCATTAAGGGCGTCGAGAAAAAAGGAAGGGGGAAAAAGGAGATTTGTTTTACTTAAATAAGTTGTTTGTTAAAATTTTAAATCTCTACCAAATATATTTGTGTTACTGAAGACAATTCAATTCTTATTTTGCAATGCATTGTGCACTAAATAGTTATCAAATGTGCAATGCCACAAAAAATTGATGTGATAAGAAACTTAAATCTCTTAGTGTAATATGAGCGTTGTATATCAAAGTAAACAAAAAGGAATAAATTTGGTTATCATTGAAGTACATTTCCTTAAAGAAAGATGAAGGGTTGTCCCATAGTTTAGGTGTGTGAAGTACACAAGGATGTCAAGCAATGGCAGGTGGCTGGAGGAGGGTATGCATATGTGAATAAGTGATTTTTTTTTCCTTTTTGTAAGGCAGGTTATGATGGGGTAGTAAATTTTCAACCTATATTGTACTGTGTTACCATGCGTCGGATATGGTAGGTAAGTTTGATTTTAAAGGACGAAGTCATAGGAGAAATGTAGTAGCAAGATGGTAAGATACGGAGATGTGCATAGTGCTATTGTACATTATGAAGATGGCTAAAAATGTAGATACAGACATGTGACATTGAAAAAGGAGCACGTACTTTAACTACAAATTTCCCAGTACTTTTAAAAAGCCAACGATTGATGGTGGTTTATAGACATTGTTATCATGAGTTTGACTGAAATCTAAGTGGAAAAGTTGTTACGTGTGTCATGGAATAACTATTTGCTTATCAGCAGATATTGTCATACTTAGCAGATATTAACAACAGAACAAAACCTGATGAAAGGATTCCTTTTATCTACAAATAATATTATTTTGGTTGCAAAACAAACAATAATGATAAATCGTTATCATTGTGCATAAAGTTACAACTTAAACAGCATTTGAATGGACTAAAGATGAAGGGAGGTCGTGGCAGATGGGCATGGCAGCGTTCAGCGTGGTGATCGAGGATTTGGAAATGGTTTCGATTTCTACAGCAATGATTTAGGTGAGTAACACTCACATTGATCTCTCTAAAAAAAATCTTATGCGTCTTCATCTATTTAACCACAATGAAGTTTTGGTGAATTTTGGATGGTTGCTGAGTTTGATATTCTTACTGGTAGAAGCAAAGCCTAAGGTTATAAGTCTTGTTAATTTTATTTCCTAGAACCATTGAGTAATGCAAAGTATTTAGTTAAATGTTGACTTGCATGCACTTATATCTTGTCAACCGTGCATCCAAAAGGAGGTAGCCACGTTGGAAATCCAAGCAGTGGCTGGCGGAGGCTGATCTGGAGCATCTGCTCCAGATATTATCACCACTGATCGACCGGTGAAGCCACACCGGTCCATCGGTGGGTGAACTGTTGGAAAAAAAGAAAAAAAAACAACCCGACTTAAGAAATTTGCATTCATGATTTCTATTCTCTATTTAGTTCCATGCTTTACTCTTTTTGTCCGTGTGATGCTCCTGTTAAGTTGTATTATATTCTTGGTTTGCTTTCGCCTATCAACTGGTAACATAAAATAGAAATGAATACTTAATGTATTGTTTGTGAACCCGATAAAATCCACTTGTTCATGAACTGCAGAATATGTATGTGCCAACATAACTTTGTTTAAATTTGAAGCCTAATTAGTTTGATAGTTGATATGCTATTTTTCTAAAGTTATATTCTGTAATAAAAGATGTATGTAAATTACTTTGAACTTTGAAGTTCGATAGCCTACATTCTTAAGTGCATAAAGGACATACTGTCCATGTTTTGCTTTTATATGATATAGCCTGACACATTCAAAATCTGGGCACATATGAATGATAATAAACTTACACATTTATGTTTTTGAAATACTGGCCTTGTTTGCGTGATATAGCTTAACTATTTAAATAGCTATGCTTATGTATATAAATTAGTAGCCTTTCAATTATTATTTTTAAGATATAGGCTAACTGTGTATGTTGTTGTTTGTTGATTGTATTATGGCAGAGTTAAAGAAGCTTGGGTATTCGAGACTTGTTGGTGGAGCAGTTTGCTTTGTGTGGAGAAGCAGTAGGCGGTGACCGCAACAGAATGTATGGGAGATAGGTGATGCTGGTAGTAGTTAAGGAGCGGCAGTCAGTGAAGTGGTTATGTATAGTATATCAGTGTTGAATGCTGTGTTTTCTGGTTTGTGATAGTATTGGGAAGTGATGACTGACAATGGTTGTTGCAGCAGAAGGTAAGTTGATGTCTCAGCAGAAGGTAAGTTGATGTCGCGCCGAAAGAAAAAGTGGTTTAGTGAAGACTGGTAGCTGTTGTATTCTATTTAGTCCATATTTGTTTTTTAACTGCATTTGTATTCCCTTTAGATGTATTTACATTCACTGTAAGTCCAGAATTATTTTATTTGCATTTGAACCTAAGAGGCTCTTGACTTTGACATATTTATACCCTGAATTCATTTTTCTATTCAATAAATAACAATGTGATGTGTATTATGTATTGACTAAATCTGATATTGCAGTTAGTTTTATTTCACTTTGTTATATTGATATTTATTTTTACTTCAATGCTGTCTATGGATACTGCAATATTATCTGTGGATACTGCAGTATTATCTACTGATATTGCAGTATTATCTACTAAAATTTCTTGTTGCATTGCAAAATGTGTTTAGAAATTATTTTTTTATTTTACATTTTTTTACCACAACTGTCAATAGCAGTTGTTAAAGGGTCTTTTACAACTGTTAATAGCAGTTGTAAAAGATCTTTTTACAACTGCGATTGACAGTTGTAAAAGATCTTTTTTGCAACTGTCGAAGATCGTTGTAAAAAAATATAGATCTATTACAACTCTGGATATCACGACGGGCGGCTGTCCGTTGTAATAGACCTATTACAACTGTTTTTGGCAGTTGCGAAAAGATGTTTTTGTTGTAGTGAAATGAAGTACATGAAACAAAAGAAACAAAAGCTGAAGATAACAACTGCACCAATGACCCTCCAAGCTGCAAAGAACTGCAACCTAGACCTGCCCTCCTGTGATTTGGGGAAATTAGGAAAAATAGTAATAGGTCAGACATAAAGTCTGGTGAATGAGAAATAAAATGAAGCAGAAAGAATAAAATAGTTTAATTCCAGGTCTTCCCCGGATATCGCAGAGGGTGAATAATATAATGCGACGAATCCTTCTTAGATACAGTTCCTAAGAAGCCAAAGTCCGTGGTTACTCTAGGGAAGTCAACCATGCAGTAATACTACATCAATCGGCCTGTTGGACCTGTTGTCCTTACCTATCCACGTGCTATAGCGTGAAAGTCATGCTCTTCACCCGTGCACTGTGACTAAATGCCTCTTACGTCTGACCGGCGCCGATTCAAACAACCTCGCAGGACCCCGAAGTTGCGCTCAGGCTCTGCCAAACTGGACTCCTATCCTCCTGTCTCCTCGATCACCAATGTGGACTTGCCCCTATCCAAAGTGTCGGTCCTCCGAAAGAGCACCCGTGGCTGGGTCGGCTGCGCAAAATCCACCAACGATCTACCTAAAGAAGCCTACGTCGGAGCACACTTGTCCTATTACGTCCACGTCGATCTGCCTGAAGAAGCCTATGATTGCGGATGCTATCTATCCTACGTACTAGCAACCTATGAAAGGTAACAAACATCCTTGCAAACCTACTTGCCCGCTCCTAGTACGTACAGCCAAAACTATATTTTGGTCTTAACTACATGAAACACCTATCCAGTCCTTTACAAGGTCTGCCTATCAAATCGCTTCCAGATTAATTAATTTTACCGTTACAGTTTACATACTGTTTATTTTCATCAATCTGCTTTAGGCCATTTTTTCATCCGATTTTGTTATTTCACAATTTTCCTTTTTCTTACATAAATGATATTTCAATTTCACGTTCGTTCAGTCCGTATGGTTTGTCTGTAATTTTTATGCCATTTTGTTATAGATTTACACTAGTCTTTAGGGTCCATTTAATTTACAGTTTTTTTCCACCCCAATTTACGTTCTCCTTTTAGAGATTTAATCTGTACAAAATTTTTATCCAATAGTCACAAACCATTTAATTACATAAAATTCCACTTTTACATTTTTAGGCCACATATGAAATAAGCAATTATGCTAATTAGACTTCCCAATTTTGTTCCAAAACCATATTCAAAGTTATGTAATTATATCAATCAAAACCATAATTTTATTCAAGTAACATATTCTGGATTTAATCAATTAACCTATTCTACCATTAGAAATTAATAACAATTCAATTTAATTAAACCAATCTTATTTACGCCATGAAACGTGAATAACAATTTGTTTGTTCCAAATTTCAACCCAAATATGAATTAGAATTGAGAAGTGGAAGAAGAAGAAGATACAATAATTTACATAAATTTCTATCTTATTTATGCCATAAAAAGTGAATAGATAATTTATATGTCCCATAATTTAAACCAAACATGAATTAGATTTGAGAAGTGGAAGAAGAAGAAGTTGCAATAATTTACATCTATTCTCAATTACTAACATAAATTAATTCATATTAACGTGCCAGAAAAGAACTGAAATTAAACTACTTTATTTTTCTATTTCATATTAATTCCCACTCATTTGGCACTTGAGCTTGCATAAATTTGAAAAAATCTTTGCTTTAATCTTTCCCCCTTTGATTCTTCTAAATTCCCCAAATTGCTTGAATATATATAAATAATTTAACTTGGTAGAGATTTGTTTATTTAGTAGAGAAAAGAGGACGAATAATACACACTTATTTTACTGTAGAATTATGGCGACGGTTGAATGAGATATTAGGTTTAGGTTAGATGGTTTATTTATAGATTGTTTGAGTGAATATAATCCATTAGATTATTTTAGATTAAATCTGATTCTTTCATACACTTAATGGTTATCCATTCTAGCCCATAAACATCACTCAGCCGATAAAATTTAGCCATCTCATCCAATTACATCAGTGGAGCGAATGGAAAGCCGCCACATGTTAGAAACAATGCTGAAATATGTATGAAAATCGCTGGCAACGAACCAGCTAAAATAACATCGCCCCGGATTTTGGGCGACAACGGCACTTGATCCCTAGTCACTAAGGAAGTCAACATGTGTCTTTACCACTGTACCAAATGCGCTTTTAATTTCTTTTTAATTATATTTCCTGTAAAATATCAGGGTGTTACATATTTTGAGCTTAGGTATGTCCAAATCCCATTTCTTTCGGACCCATTTTCGGACCCATATTTTCAAGTCCAAAAATATCTCTTCTTCTTTTGACCATATCTCCCTCAAAACAATCCAGATTGAGTGATTTGAAATGATAGGTAAAAGAATTTGCAACAAATTTTCTTGATCACTTTCCAAAATTATGAGAGGAACATGGCAAAAAGTCGAGGCGAAAATAACCCATTTCGAATTGCTTTTTGTGGTTTTCCAAGCTTTGCATGTTCTAAGTATTTCAAGTTTCAAAAGAGTTTTGCAAAATTTTGGTGAGTAAACTTCTAACTTTTTGTGTAAAGATTCAACCTTTATTATGTTGCCTATTGGTTGTAGAGAATATTGTTTGGATAGTTGAATTATCATATGGTTTTGATGTACATATGTTGCTAGTTTATGGTATAGCGTAGATTTGTGAATCGAATGTTAAAGTGATGTTTTTGGTTATAAAGTTGTGACCTTTGTCTTGTGATTGGAAGTGATATGAAAAGTTAATAAGTAAAGTTAGTAAATGGAAAAGTTAGTGATAAGGTTAGCACTTGAAAGGTGTTTGTGTTCGACATAGCAATCCTTTAAGTTTTTGAATTTGATTACTTACTTTGTTTTAAATAAAAAGTTTTCTAAAGTTTCTAATATATTGTTTTGCTTCCAAAACTTTATATTAAGTTCATAGAGTAAGTTAAAGTTAAAAAGTTAAGTGTTTTAAAATACTATTTGAGATGTTAGTTAAGACTGGAAGTTATGGTATCCATAGCGATAGTTGCTATGGATGTAGTTCGATAAAAATTCTAATTTTTGAAAAGTTATTTTTTATATTTTAAAGTGTTTTGAAATGTTTTAAAAACATAATAATAATGATTAAGGAAAGTTAATTAAGAATTTAATAATTAATTATTAATTAATTAGTTTTGATAATTAATAATTAACTAAGTACTAAACAAGGTTTGTTAGTTCTAATTAATTAAATATTAGTACTAATTAATTATCTTTCAAAAGTAAGATTAATTTTTATTTAATTATGAGTTAAGTACATGATTTATTTTTAATTAATTATTAATCAAAGATAAGCTCAATTATCTATTAAATTAATAAATTAATTGTTAATTATTTTTAATGATAATTAATTAAGGTTTAATCTATAAATAAATTATTTATTAAAAGTTTAATTTATTAGTTAAGTTTTAACCAAAAGATTATTTAATTAACTAATAAGATTAATTAATAGTTAATTATTAATAAAGGTTTTAAATTATTACTTAATAATTAATAAAGGATTAATTAAGGGTTTAATTTATAAATAAATTATTTAGTAAAGGTTTAATTATCTATTAATATATAGTTAAATTAAGTTCAAATTTAATAAAGATTAATTATGATTAAATAAAGAGTTTAACTTGTAATTAATCATTTTGAAAGGGAGTTTTAAGTTTTAAATCCTTTGTTTCGAAACCAAATTGTTTTATAGGTACTTCTTTTTCAAAGATGGTTTTGAACACAAGGGATTCAAGTGTCAATATCCTTAAGTAGACAAACAATTGTGAATGAGTTATGTAAATGGTTTGATTGTGTAGATATGTGTTAAAACAATAAATCTCCGTTCTATTATAGATTGATTGTTTGATTGTATAGACATATGTATTAGCAGAATAAATCCTTGTTCTCCTATAAGTTAATTGTTTGATTGTTGGACACCTATTTGGCAGGATAAATCACCATCCTGCTATTATCTTATTTGGACATGTATATGCTAGTTGAGTTGTATTGACATGTTATTCCCTGATTTGGATATGAATTGCATTTATGTATATGTTGACTTATGTTAAAAATGGTTAAGTGGCTTGAAAGTGAAATTGATGTTAAATGGTAACTTAAATTACTACCATTGGGATTGCTAAGCTCTTTTGAAATTATAAAGTATGGTGTTGAATTAACTTCAATTCTCTAATCAATTTTGGGGTTTAAGGTTTATAAATGATTTCTCAAGTTATATTACTATTTTATAAAAGTATTTATAAATAATAATTTGTTTATAAAAATGAGTTTTACTAAGTAAAATGGTTTATTTAAAGTGATTTAAAAGGATGAGTTGCAAATGACTTGTAGACTTATAAAAGTGTTTTATAAATTTATTTTGGAAATTTATAAAAGTATTTAAATGTGAAGTGAGCTTTTGAAAGGGAACTTTTTATAAAGGATAAGTAGATCGGTTTATAGTAAGTAATGTTTTCAAAAAGGAATTTAAAAGAAGGAATTTTCCAAATGTTTTGATAATATATTCATACCCTAGGATAAGTATAAATGTTTTCCAAGTATAAAGGGATGTAAGGGGTTTGGAAATAGTGTTTTGAAAAGATCTTTTGATCAAATGTTTATAAAGTGATTTTAATACATTAAAGACTAATTAATAAAGGCTTAGTGAATCTCATATGGAATCAAATCAATGTTGAATGATTGTTTGTTTGATAGTTAAATAACTGACTATCAAATCTGGACCTAAACGTAACTTTGGAAATATCTATGAGAAACACGTGAGTTATATGACACAGCCATCCCCAATGATGTTGTACTGTGCGTATAAACCTCGTTTCGTTCCTGTAGGATAAATGATGAGGAAATCGGTCCACAAACGGTTAGGAGGTGAACTCCATTCTTAGTTTTTCTGTTTATTTCCTAAGGAACCGAGCTTGAGTTTACTGGGAACCATCAAAAGTTGTTTTGAAGAGACCTGGATCGGATATGTTATCCGAAACTATTTCGATCCAACTCAAGTATTTCAAACTGAAGACATATTGAAGAATATGGAATCAAAGATGGAGCATTAAAGTGTAAAGGCTGCTTGCTACTAGTCCTGAGGGTGATTCCAAAATGGATGTAGTAAAAGTAGTGCCTTTGGTTTGTCCTTATGCTAGAACACTTGTATGGATGAATGCTGGCATAGCATTACTGCCTAGAAGGCAGTGTTAGCATTCTATGTGGGATTGCTATTCAATATGTAAGTGTAGCCTCAAGCCTCATCAATGGGAATGACTAAAATTATTGGGGATGTAGCAAGGCTAAGTGGGTCGCTCCCATTAAGGTGTGTCATCTCCATTCTAGATACATCTACATATTTATGGATTGGTTGTGCATGAGATCTCAATAAAAAGGGTTGTAAAGCAACCGGGGTGATGACATATTCGGTACTATCCAGTAAGGGGCGGGCTAGTCTTGTGTTGGTAGGGGATCCTAGCGAGGTCCTTGGTACATTTTCTAGACGTATGCCATGATAGGTGATATCCCAATGCCTTGTCATAGTATGGAGTCCAATCTCCAATACGTGCCTTTACGGTTTTGATTGTAGAGCCTGGTATGTTGTAATTTAATAATGGTAACAATTTTTGGCTATTATCATATATTCATTTTGAACACTTTGACATTATTATAATATTACGCGATTTTCTATAAAAAGTGTTTTGCTTATCGAAAGGTAAAAACCCGTCTGTGTTTATGTGCGACGTGGTCTTACGAGATACCTTTTATTTTAAAAGGGTTTTAAACATAATAATTCAGTTGTTTGAGTTTATTCATTCCAGACCCATATCTGACCCAGAGTTTTATTTTGTTTCCTAAAACTCTTGGGTGCTCAAATTTTTATGAGCAGCGAAGTAGTTCATGTTTTCCCATGGATGCATTTCTGATGAGCTTGGAGTAAGAGGCTTCATCAATAGCTAGTTTAACCTTGTTTCCATTGCATTACATGTACCTTGTATCAGTTAGGTAGGGACAGGCTATTATAACCATCCTGGGGTAGAATTTGGATGAGTATGACTTTGATGTATCATTTTTGAAATGAGTTTGTAAAGTATTATGTTGATTAATATATGTTATTCCATTGCATTGTGAGATTATGTGATTGTTTAGTTTCTTCTATCTTCTATCTCCTTTCTTTCCCCTAATAGTATGTCTTTTCAGCACTTAGTTGTTCGGCACGTGGATACCGTGGATGTATTAGTGTCAACTTCTGGATGTATTAGCGTCAACTTGATTACACATGGTATCAGAGCCAGGTTAAGTAAGAACCTTGGCCCTAGTGGGGTGAACTCATTTGAGATCAGGTAAGTGAGACCCTAGAATGAGTATGAGTGTATTATATATAAGGGCGCGTATTTGTTACTGAATACAAAATGTTTTATATTGTGTTGATTTATTTGTTGAGTGGCATAAGAACTTGGGTCGAGATATGGGACGCCACGGTGTCGATAGGGGTTCCTAAACACTTGAACAAGGCAAATTGACATGGTATTGTTTTGAAATTGGGTATATGGAATAATTTTACCTAGAACTATATTTTGTATACAAAGATGATTTCAAAAATAGTATAATATTTAAAGGTATTGTTGTTAGGAGATAATAATATTCGATTATTATCAATTAGGATTTTGTTAGTCATGCTTGTCCAGTTGAGCGTTGACTACTTTTAGTGTATGTAGGTAGCTTCCCTTTTTAGGATTTGGGTTGGGTAAGTAGAAATAGTGAAAACATTGAAGCGAACAGCTTGTGAATTAGTTTCACAATTTGACTATAAGGCGTTCGATTGATAATGTTGTAACGACCCATATTTTAACCTGTTAGAATTTATTAAATTAAATAAAATTTCTAAATAAAGATGGGTAGAAACAAATTTAATGATCTATTAATGTAAACCCATTGGATATGAAGTTAAAATGAATTCTTAAATGACAAATTGTGATATGAGGAGTGGGTAACAATTATTGGAAAGTGATTCAATGATATTAATCTATAGGAAATAATTAACAGTAACTGAATAATAAAGTCAATGTGAATAAATAATAAAATGAATGCTATTTAATAGGAGAAACCTAAATTTATTTATTAAATTATATATGATAAGTTGACCTCTAATAAGAAAACATTTAATGGGAGAAGTTGATAAGAAACATTTATTTGATAATTAATGTGTGTATTTGTTGTATGAAATAAACTAATAAATGTTGGAATATATAAAATGTAAAGAAAACGGTGGTTGTATTATTTGTATTCATTTTGAAATTTAACATTGAACTTATTACAATTGAAATTATTGGAAACCTTTTAATTAAAATAAAGAAAATTTAATGGTAAACTGATGCAATATGAGCATCATCCACTTGTGTTAAATTAGATTTAAACATCATAACGAAAACAAGACAAAGTTATGATAAAAAAATATGAACGTTTTTTTATAATTTTATAAGAATAGGAGACTTGAATTCAAACAAAAGTTACATATGTTAAATAGCGGAAATAGTCAGTACAAAGTGATTGTAACAGTAAACGTTGAATACCATTAAACTGAAGTTGAATGATTTAACATTTTTTATGAATAATGCAAACTAAATTTGTTGTTGTGGAATCTGAAATTTATTTCAGTTTCATATTTAATTTACAATCATTTATATTCAAACGAAAAATGTTAGTTCTGAAAATATAATTATTCAAATCTGATTCAAGCATGTAATCAAGATTCAAATTGAAAATTTCATGAAAAGTCAACTTTTGGTCATACTTAGTCAAATTTTGAATTTTAGTTGAAAATTTAAAAGTTTTAAAATTTAAATTTACCATTGGAAAAAATATCTAGACTTAATTCTAAGAAGGATTCCACTTTTCGTTTCGTCAAAATTGAACTTCTAGAACTGTAAATATGTAATTTACAGTGGAAAACTCGCATAAATTATCTGTATATTTTCATGTGTATTTCCTATAGTATTTACATAGTATATTTTGTGTATTTTGGATGGTATATGGTCTCTTGGACTACTTTTGACTCTTGGGCTTCAACTGACTCCTCAAAACCCTGACAGACTTCCTATTCACCGAGCAGTCACCTACTTAGAAGAAAAGTACATGCAGAAACTTTTCTATCTCACTTCTTCTTTTTGAAACCTTATGTATCTTCTTCTTTCTTCTCTCCTCTTCCTAAATACCTAAATCAAAATCAATAAAAATCGAATTTCAAAATACCTAAATCAAAATCAATAAAATCCAATTTCCAATCCATTTTCCCTCTTCCTTCCTTTCTCCTTTGTCTCCACTTTGCCTCTCCTCTCCTTCCTCTCTCTTTCTTCCCCATTTTCATTACAACATAACTTCTTCATTTCTGGCCGAAAAAGTGTCATTCTTTCTTTCAAACCATTTATTTTTCCAGTGGCTTCAAATTTCTTTTAGATCAGTTCTTCAAATTCCTTAAGTTGCTATGCCAAAAACTCAAATCTTTTCAAAGTGTTTTTGTACTCAGATTTTCAACTTAGAAAACACCTCTGTTTGTTTTAACCATAATTTCCTCAATACAGAAGTTTTTTGAGTGATTCATTTTTTGAAATTGGAGAAAAAAGAATTTGCAAGAACTTTCGAGTAAGTCACTTTGACAGATTCAGTAAAATTCTAGTCCAAATCTTTTCATAAAAACGACCTATTTTCAGGTATGGTTTTGGTGAAATCGACGATCATTCGAAGTTGGCCACCACCATCTGTCCATTTTGCAAGCATAGACCAAACCCTATGCTCCCTCTTCTCTTCCCCCTCTCTTTAAAAAGAAAATTGGTGATTGTTTTATTCGAAGTTTGGATAACTATAGATTGATCTTGTTTGCTTTAGTCTTCATCTCCGTCGTGTTGTGTTTATCACCTTCATTTTACCACGAAAGGTAAGCACGTCACTCATGATTAATATTCTTATGTATTAGTAAATGGAATCATATGAAATGACATGTGAAATTTTGTTTTAGTTAGGAATATGTTATGTTAATTTATTTTCACATTTTATATGTTAATTTATTTTCACATATGTTATGTTAATTTATTGTCACATATGTTATGTTAATTTATTTTCACATACGTTATGTTAATTCGCATGTCATAATATGTTATGTTAAATTATATGTTGCATATGTCACATGATATGTGTTATACAATATTGTAACGACCCGATATTTTCAACCATTCGCATCCATTATAAGTGTATAGGTAGACACACATGCCGGAGTTGAATTGCTCAAAATACCGCGTTGTAATTAAAATTTGGCAAATCTCAGAATATACAGTAAATAAATATAAGCACAGATCACAGAGTAAAATAATGCAGCGGAAGTAAAAGAGATAGTAGTTCATGAAGCTACTATATATATAAGATATATCAGAGTTAAATAAAAATACAACAGAAGAAGTAAAGTACAACAGAAGTCTCAAGACATAGAAGTCTACTAATACAAGAGCTGAAATAGAACAACAGACTGAACAGATAAAACCAGATAGCAGCTGGATAAGAATGATCTCCAGTAGTCCTAGCTCCGTGAAGATGAAGTCCAATTGATACTCAGGCTGACCCGAGCGTAAAATAAAACATAAACACTCGAGTCAGGATATACATACTTATACAATGTAAACCAACTCAAGTGAACTGTAGTAAAGGTACAAGTAACTTAGAAGATGCTTGGGACCGCCCATCCTCTAAGGATCCGTTAAACTATCTACTATGTAGTAATATTCGCTATTATAATAGTGTCTAAATAAGTAAAGTATAATCATATCGGAAAATAGCGTTAAGGGGATGGAGAACCTTAACGCGGTCGGATCTTAAAATCATAATCGTAGTAAAGCTCGATATGGTAGGTGACACGGCACAACTAGGCAATGCCAGGGTAGATATACCAATTATGCACACGGACTGATGGATACGCATAGCAGCCACTACCGTTCCACCTCGAACAACATTCCCAAATCGGAGGATGGCCATCTAGTCAAATCACAATATAAGAGTATAATATCGAAGAAATGCGTCCGAGAAGAGGTGCTACCTCACTGGTCCGAGATCGCCCCTGTTTTAGCCACCTTATGCCAACTCACGGGAGTTGGGTCCACGTAACATACCTTAAGAACGTCGCCACCATCCTACTTCATTCTGGAATCTCCACCGCGTACGCGGTTGTCAAAGTGGTTTTCGGTAAGACAGAGAGTATGTCCATATCCGATCCCGGTCTCTTTAACAACCCAACGATTATTATAACCCGTGGTTATAAGTTTAAAACAGTTTATACTTCAAAATAGAATATCATTTCAAATCCAAATCCTTATCAAAATAAAGATTAAATCAATTCTAAACCATTTCCATATTTTTAAAATATCATATCATTTCAAAACTTCATTTCAAATCATTTCAATATATCAAAATATCATATCTTTCCAAAACTTCATTTCAAATCATTTTAATATATCAAATATCATTTGAGTTCAAATCTAAATATTCAACTTTAAATACCTTTTAAATTTAAGGTATACTTCATTTATTATCATTTCAAGTCACCTTTTAGATAGTTTATATTCAAATCAAATAGTTTATTTAAACCTTTTAAAAGTGTAATTATTATATTTTCAAATCAAGTATTCAATTTCCAAAGTTTCAAACCATTCTGAGTTCGTTTACTAAGTCAAAAACCCTAATTATTAAAATTTCAGCATTTCACAGCATTTAAAAACAACTGCTATAGGTTATATTTGAAAACAGTTTTATTCAACAAAACAACATTTATAAACTGCTATAACAGTTCAGTTTTAAACAAAAATGATATTTCAGCCTACTGCAGTCCTTAACAAGTGCTACAGTAGCCCTTTTATTAGTTCAGGTTCAATTTTAGTTTCTGCTACAACAGCACTTACCAAGTACTACCATAGTCTTAGTTCATTTTAGTCTTCTGGTTCGCTTATATAATCCACAACACTTAACAAGTGCTACAGATTCTACCTAGTTCAGAACTTATAAAAATCATACATTAAAATGTTCATTTCGATCTTTTAACTAATTTATTTTAAAGAGAAATTTTTACAAGTTAAACCAAAACTTACAAATTTTCTTATTACATTCATTTCAACATTTAAACTTAAACTCCATTTTTCCACCATTTTTAAAACTAAATTTTCATTTCAATTTAATTAACTTAAGTTTCCATCTTTTCTTTTAGTCAAAATTTCAAATTTAAGTTTCGTTTAAAAAAATCAATATTCCTCCATTTATTTATATTTATCACATAGAAAAATCATTTCTATTTTAAATAAATCACTTAAAAATTCGATTTAAATCAATCTAATATTATTACAATATTTAAATTATTTAAAGGTATCCAGAAAAATACAGAAAAATAACCACGGGTCTGTATAATATTTTCTAGCCTAAGTCAAGTGATACGGATACTATATCATTTCAATCCGTAATTTACAAAGAAAAATCCGGGTTTTATCATTTCAAACCCGCAATCCCAAGTAAATAAAATTTAATTAAAAATCGCTCAGGCCTATCATTTCAGCCCATAACGACCTTCCCTTATTCTAAAGTCCGTTCGGGTATGTATCATTTCAACCCATAGTGATTCTATTCTACAGGGAACTTGCAGTGTGATTTAACAGAATAGAATAACAGTAAAATAAGAACAGAATATAACAGATGATACGATATGCAGTTTTAACAATTAACATCAACTATAAATAAATCATAGGTAGTTATAACATCATTTATTTGTTTATTTATTTCTACACATTCAGTTGCGGTTGTTTCACAATCATATAAGTATGGATATTCGTGTGAGATTTACTCACCTCTACGGAGCTGGAGATTCGATACAGAAATACGATGTCTATTGGAAGCACGCGGATAGCACGATCAGTCGTTAGCGGATGCGCCAACTAGATTCAAATCTAAAGTCAAAAGAATAATCAAAATCTAAGATTGCACGAATAATTATTCTTCAATGAAGCAAACAATGAAAAAGAAACAAGTTGAATACTAGAAAGGAATAGCTCGACCACTTTTAAAATATAAACTATAACTTCAAACAAAGTCTCGACCAAACAAATTGTTCATTTCATTTTTTTTTCTCTCAAAACAAAGGCTAGGGAAAAATGTAACTTCAAAGTTTGCAAAAGTGACAAAACAACTTTTCATTCTTTTTTGTATTCAGACAACAGGCTCAGGGAAAATAGACCAATATAAAAATACAAAAGTGACAAAACAAAGCTTGTTCATTTTTCAAATACAAGGGCTCGGTCTAGCAATTCAACAAAAATGAAAATGGCAAAAGGTGACAAAACAACTTTTCTCATTTTCCCTTTTTTTTCTTGTTTTCAAATGGCAGGGCTTGGCCGAAATATAACCAACAACTTCAAAACAAAAACAAACAAAAAATGACAACAACTATTGTTTATTCTCTGGTTCCTAACAAAGGCTCGGTAAGCATGGGGTTGAAGGCGTGACTGGCTCGGTCGGGGTTCGTGGTGCCATGGGGTGGTGGAAGCGTAGAGTGTATGGTTGGTCTTGGCATGGCCTCAGTGGAGATCTGTCACGGGTCAGTGGTGGTCTAGGCTGGAATTGGAGACGTGGGGATTGGTGGTGTCAGGGGTTCGGTCTGGAGGGTGTGGTGGTGGTTTCTAGGCTGGGTCGGTGGTGGTTTCTAGGCTGGGTCGGTGGTGGTTTCTAGGCTGGGTCAGTGGTGGTCTGGCGAAGGGATTGGGTGACGGGGCGTGGGGTTTGGTCTGACCAGGTGTTCAGGTGGCATGGGTTGGAGGCGACGAGGGGTTCTCGGGTTCGGTGGTGGTAGGCTGGGGTAGGGCATACATGGTGGTGGGCATGGGCTGGTCTCGGCATGGGTGGAGGTGGTAGTGGGTCGTGGTGGTTGGCTGGATCTCGTCCTAGGGTTAGAGGAGTGGGGACGTGAGTGGTGGCTGGCACGGGTTGGAGTGGAGGTGGCGGTAGCATGGAGTAGGCAAAAGATAAAGTAAAACAAAACAGGGGACAGGCAAAAATTAAAAACAAAACAAAAAAGAAGAAGATGTTGTCCATTACCTTGGTCACGAACCTCGGTTGAAAGCTGAAGTGAAGAATTTTGAGGGATGAGATTTGTGAACGTGGAAAATGGAATAGCTGTTCACTTGATTAAAGTAGAAAAGGCAGAACGTATTGCTTTGAACGGTTATCGAAATTTAAGGCAATTAATTATTCAAGCTGGAATGAAACGTAAGGAAGATAAAGGGGAAAGTGGAATAATTCCCACGCGCACAATTCAATGCAAGATTTAATTGAAATTTTCAAACTGAAATTATGCAGCTGAAATAGCACTCTTAACACAAGAAAATGTCAAATGGACAAAGAACAACGAACGTAAAGTGTAGCGCCCAAAGTAACGTACAACCGTTACTTGTTTCTTTTATTTAATAAATTTAAAAATGGTAACGTTTCTTTAAATAAAATAACGTATCATTTCACACTAAAAATAAAATAGCTATTATCATCAAATAATAAAATTTGATTCTAATATAAAGTTAAGAACGGACATAAATATACGTAACGAAATGTAAAGTTTAAATTTTTCGTTTCACACAAATTACTACACTTTATATTTAAATCAATATTTCGAAATGTTTATTTTTAATTAAAAATTCGTTTAAAATATCGGGCTGTTACACTCTCCCCCACTCAAAGCTTTTCGTCCTCGAAAAGGAACGAAGAAGGAAAACAAAGAAAGATAAGACAGAATAGTAAAAGTACCTGAAATAAACAATTCCGGATTCGAAGCACGAATGCTCTCCTCCGTCTCCCAGGTGCAATCCCGTTCATCAGTGCTCCACTGCACTTTGACCAGGTTGACAGATTTTCTTCTTAGTTGCTTCGTATCTCGATCGACGATACGAAGTGGCTTCCTCTCAACAGTCAGATTTGGCTCGATATCCAAACTATCAAGAGCAGAAGGCTGAATAATAAGAGATGGATCATGCAGATAGCGGCGAAGATGAGATACATGAAAGACGTTGTGTATTCCAGAAAATTTCTCGGGTAAATCCGGACGATAAGCAAGAGAGCCAATTCTTTCCAAAATGCGGAAAGGACCTACAAATCTAGGAGAAAGTTTTCCTCTACGACCAAAACGAATAACATTCATTAAGGGAGAGACCTTAAGGAAAGCCAAAAGATAGTTGGAAAGAACAAAATAAGATAATAAATTTGAAACAATAATGTTTTGAAATCATAACAAATTTAGGGATGTTAATCATTTGGAAATCATACTACTAAAAATCATAACACTTTGGAAATGTTATTCTTAAAAAGGTACATAATATTTAGAAAATCATAACACCCTTTTAAAATAATCTTCCTTTAAACCATTTTAATTCAAGGTCAAATAATATTTATTTTAAAGTTGTAACATTTCTAAGTTCATTTCAATTATAAAACTTCCAAAACATTGTATTTCAAAACAGCAGCACTTATAAAATGCTACAGTAGATATATTAGTATTTCAAATCAGTTTTATTCCAGAAATATTCATTTGGATATCATTTAACTTATGACTTATTAAAACAAACTTTTGTGAATGGAATATCCAAATTAAACTATACTTCATTTATTAAGTTAAAAGTTCACTATTTTAGTTAGCTCTCAATTTAACACATAACCTAACACTTTATTTAAAATACTCATTTCACAAATAGATATTCCTTTAATAAGTTACACTTAAAATTCCATTTGAAAACCAAATTCTCAATTATCAAGTTTTAGTGATGTTACAATACATTTTAACTATTTAAATCATAATTATTCATTTTTCAAAACATATCTATTTCATAAATAAATATTTATCATAGCAAATGTAACAATCAAATTTCTTTACACATTTATTCATTTAGACATCAATTAAACTATGAATTCAAATTAAATAAACTTTATTACAAAATGTCCAATTCTAATGTATTTTATTCTATCTATTCAAAGATACATTATTTATTATGCAACATATTCATTTCAGGAAATAACCATTATTTAAAATTCCTAGGTTAGACTTAAGGTTCCATACTAAATCAAATTTGATTATTAAGTTATTTAAATAAAATCTCTTTAAATTCCCTTTTTCAATATTTACCTCTTGTTAATCTTTTATAACTAAAATTTAAGTGTATAACATGTATTATAACCACTCAAATTTTATTAATAAAAGTCCTTTTTATATTGTATATTATCCAATTCCATATTCAACTTCTGTGTAATTTAGGTAAGTTATATTGGAATGAAATTGTGTGTTATACAAGTAAACTTTCCAATTCAATTATCTCAAGTTTGAGTCATTTATCCAAATTTTTGATTTTTCTTCTTATAACTGAAATTATTCTTTAAAATAAAATTTAAGAATTAAACTTCCGATTCCTTTCAAAACATTTTAGAGATAAGTAATTATATATACATAATATGTCAAATCAAATTTAAATCATATATCTATATATATTATAATCCAGTCATATTTAGAGATTCAAAACAATTAGATTTTCCAAAACAAAGCTGTAGTAAGACTACAGAACGGTTTCTTCACTTCGAAACTCGAAAATGAATGTCGATGATGCTGCAGTCATCATCGAAATTATTTTCCAGCGACAAAGAGAAGAGCACTAAATTTTTAAACTAAAAAAATCCTTTAGAGACAAATTTTTTTATTCAAAAATACTTTAAATTATTTCCTTTTAAAAATTTTAAACACAAGGTTTGAAATCCATCGAAAACTTGAATTTTCAAATTCTTGATTCAAATTCATTTCAGTTCCCAAATCAATTTATAAACAACTATTTATAAATTCATTTGTAGAACAATAAATGATAGATCAAGTATTATCATTTCAAATTATCAATTTAAATCAATTTATTAAGTTCCATAAATTTACTTATATATCAAAATTTATTTCATTAACAAAATTTTTTTTTATATATATATATAATATTGTGTCAGTTTGTTCTGTCAAAGTGTTTTAGAAATCCCATCGATAACGTTGATCAGACGAATCGATCGGAAACCCAAATCAACATCAACAACTCAAACAACACAATATATAAGACAAAACATAGATTTACAAGTACAGTTCAAAATGTTAGGAAGATAGATTGGAACAAAAGACAAGATGATTAAATAACAGAGTGGGGAGATGGACAAGCTTAAATAAATCGCGGGCAACCTTAATCGGGTCAACCGTGACTTAATGAATAAGATCAAATGTGGATTTTCCGGGGTAAATCTACATCCGACCTCAAGAGATAGAGTTTGGAATAACAAAAGATATTAGCATCTAAATCAAGGATAGATATAAGTCTCCGGTGAATCGATGCAAATTTGTAAAGGAGTTTCCTCCTTTACCAGAAAATTAGAATATTGGCGAGACAGCCAATTCACTATAAAGATCATTCGAAGTGGAGTTATGTGATACTCCAAAGTCAAAAGAAGATGAATAGTGAGGGACAAGAATGAATTTTGGAACCGCAGGGAACGTTCCAAAATTCAAAGGAAATTCGAATCAAGAGGAAAAGATTCAAATTCGAACGAAAGTGATTCTGTAAATAAATCTACTCCATATGCTGAGTTTTGCCTCAAAGCCAAAGCTCTGATACCAACTGTAACGACCCGATATTTTCAACCATTCGCATCCATTATAAGTGTATAGGTAGACACACATGCCGGAGTTGAATTGCTCAAAATACCGCGTTGTAATTAAAATTTGGCAAATCTCAGAATATACAGTAAATAAATATAAGCACAAATCACAGAGTAAAATAATGCAGCGGAAGTAAAAGAGATAGTAGTTCATGAAGCTACTATATATATAAGATATATCAGAGTTAAATAAAAATACAACAGAAGAAGTAAAGTACAACAGAAGTCTCAAGACATAGAAGTCTACTAATACAAGAGCTGAAATAGAACAACAGACTGAACAGATAAAACCAGATAGCAGCTGGATAAGAATGATCTCCAGTAGTCCTAGCTCCGTGAAGATGAAGTCCAACTGATACTCAGGCTGACCCGAGCGTAAAATAAAACATAAACACTCGAGTCAGGATATACATACTTATACAATGTAAACCAACTCAAGTGAACTGTAGTAAAGGTACAAGTAACTTAGAAGATGCTTGGGACCGCCCATCCTCTAAGGATCCGTTAAACTATCTACTATGTAGTAATATTCGCTATTATAATAGTGTCTAAATAAGTAAAGTATAATCATATCGGAAAATAGCGTTAAGGGGATGGAGAACCTTAACGCGGTCGGATCTTAAAATCATAATCGTAGTAAAGCTCGATATGGTAGGTGACACGGCACAACTAGGCAATGCCAGGGTAGATATACCAATTACGCACACGGACTGATGGATACGCATAGCAGCCACTACCGTTCCACCTCGAACAACATTCCCAAATCGGAGGATGGCCATCTAGTCAAATCACAATATAAGAGTATAATATCGAAGAAATGCGTCCGAGAAGAGGTGCTACCTCACTGGTCCGAGATCGCTCCTGTTTTAGCCACCTTATGCCAACTCACGGGAGTTGGGTCCACGTAACATACCTTAAGAACGTCGACACCATCCTACTTCATTCTGGAATCTCCACCGCGTACACGGTTGTCAAAGTGGTTTTCGGTAAGACAGAGAGTATGTCCATATCCGATCCCGGTCTCTTTAACAACCCAACGATTATTATAACCCGTGGTTATAAGTTTAAAACAGTTTATACTTCAAAATAGAATATCATTTCAAATCCAAATCCTTATCAAAATAAAGATTAAATCAATTCTAAACCATTTCCATATTTTTAAAATATCATATCATTTCAAAACTTCATTTCAAATCATTTCAATATATCAAAATATCATATCTTTCCAAAACTTCATTTCAAATCATTTTAATATATCAAATATCATTTGAGTTCAAATCTAAATATTCAACTTTAAATACCTTTTAAATTTAAGGTATACTTCATTTATTATCATTTCAAGTCACCTTTTAGATAGTTTATATTCAAATCAAATAGTTTATTTAAACCTTTTAAAAGTGTAATTATTATATTTTCAAATCAAGTATTCAATTTCCAAAGTTTCAAACCATTCTGAGTTCGTTTACTAAGTCAAAAACCCTAATTATTAAAATTTCAGCATTTCACAGCATTTAAAAACAACTGCTATAGGTTATATTTGAAAACAGTTTTATTCAACAAAACAACATTTATAAACTGCTATAACAGTTCAGTTTTAAACAAAAATCATATTTCAGCCTACTGCAGTCCTTAACAAGTGCTACAGTAGCCCTTTTATTAGTTCAGGTTCAATTTTAGTTTCTGCTACAACAGCACTTACCAAGTACTACCATAGTCTTAGTTCATTTTAGTCTTCTGGTTCGCTTATATAATCCACAACACTTAACAAGTGCTACAGATTCTACCTAGTTCAGAACTTATAAAAATCATACATTAAAATGTTCATTTCGATCTTTTAACTAATTTATTTTAAAGAGAAATTTTTACAAGTTAAACCAAAACTTACAAATTTTCTTATTACATTCATTTCAACATTTAAACTTAAACTCCATTTTTCCACCATTTTTAAAACTAAATTTTCATTTCAATTTAATTAACTTAAGTTTCCATCTTTTCTTTTAGTCAAAATTTCAAATTTAAGTTTCGTTTAAAAAAATCAATATTCCTCCATTTATTTATATTTATCACATAGAAAAATCATTTCTATTTTAAATAAATCACTTAAAAATTCGATTTAAATCAATCTAATATTATTACAATATTTAAATTATTTAAAGGTATCCAGAAAAATACAGAAAAATAACCACGGGTCTGTATAATATTTTCTAGCCTAAGTCAAGTGATATGGATACTATATCATTTCAATCCATAATTTACAAAGAAAAATCCGGGTTTTATCATTTCAAACCCGCAATCCCAAGTAAATAAAATTTAATTGAAAATCGCTCAGGCCTATCATTTCAGCCCATAACGACCTTCCCTTATTCTAAAGTCCGTTCGGGTATGTATCATTTCAACCCATAGTGATTCTATTCTACAGGGAACTTGCAGTGTGATTTAACAGAATAGAATAACAGTAAAATAAGAACAGAATATAACAGATGATACGATATGCAGTTTTAACAATTAACATCAACTATAAATAAATCACAGGTAGTTATAACATCATTTATTTGTTTATTTATTTCTACACATTCAGTTGCGGTTGTTTCACAATCATATAAGTATGGATATTCGTGTGAGATTTACTCACCTCTACGGAGCTGGAGATTCGATACAGAAATACGATGTCTATTGGAAGCACGCGGATAGCACGATCAGTCGTTAGCGGATGCGCCAACTCGATTCAAATATAAAGTCAAAAGAATAATCAAAATCTAAGATTGCACGAATAATTATTCTTCAATGAAGCAAACAATGAAAAAGAAACAAGTTGAATACTAGAAAGGAATAGCTCGACCACTTTTAAAATATAAACTATAACTTCAAACAAAGTCTCGACCAAACAAATTGTTCATTTCATTTTTTTTTCTCTCAAAACAAAGGCTAGGGAAAAATGTAACTTCAAAGTTTGCAAAAGTGACAAAACAACTTTTCATTCATTTTTGTATTCAGACAACAGGCTCAGGGAAAATAGACCAATATAAAAATACAAAAGTGACAAAACAAAGCTTGTTCATTTTTCAAATACAAGGGCTCGGTCTGGCAATTCAACAAAAATGAAAATGGCAAAAGGTGACAAAACAACTTTTCTCATTTTCCCTTTTTTTTTCTTGTTTTCAAATGGCAGGGCTTGGCCGAAATATAACCAACAACTTCAAAACAAAAACAAACAAAAAATGACAACAACTATTGTTTATTCTCTGGTTCCTAACAAAGGCTCGGTAAGCATGGGGTTGAAGGCGTGACTGGCTCGGTCGGGGTTCGTGGTGCCATGGGGTGGTGGAAGCGTAGAGTGTATGGTTGGTCTCGGCATGGCCTCAGTGGAGATCTGTCACGGGTCAGTGGTGGTCTAGGCTGGAATTGGAGACGTGGGGATTGGTGGTGTCAGGGGTTCGGTCTGGAGGGTATGGTGGTGGTTTCTAGGTTGGGTCGGTGGTGGTTTCTAGGCTGGGTCGGTGTTGGTTTCTAGGCTGGGTCAGTGGTGGTCTGGCGAAGGGATTGGGTGACGGGGCGTGGGTTTTGGTCTGACCAGGTGTTCAGGTGGCATGGGTTGGAGGCGACGAGGGGTTCTCGGGTTCGGTGGTGGTAGGCTGGGGTAGGGCATACATGGTGGTGGGCATGGGCTGGTCTCGGCATGGGTGGAGGTGGTAGTGGGTCGTGGTGGTTGGCTGGATCTCGTCCTGGGGTTAGAGGAGTGGGGACGTGAGTGGTGGCTGGCACGGGTTGGAGTGGAGGTGGCGGTAGCATGGAGTAGGCAAAAGATAAAGTAAAACAAAACAGGGGACAGGCAAAAATTAAAAACAAAACAAAAAAGAAGAAGATGTTGTCCATTACCTTGGTCACGAACCTCGGTTGAAAGCTGAAGTGAAGAATTTTGAGGGATGAGATTTGTGAACGTGGAAAATGGAATAGCTGTTCACTTGATTAAAGTAGAAAAGGCAGAACGTATTGCTTTGAACGGTTATCGAAATTTAAGGCAATTAATTATTCAAGCTGGAATGAAACGTAAGGAAGATAAAGGGGAAAGTGGAATAATTCCCACGCGCACAATTCAATGCAAGATTTAATTGAAATTTTCAAACTGAAATTATGCAGCTGAAATAGCACTCTTAACACAAGAAAAGGTCAAATGGACAAAGAACAACGAACGTAAAGTTTAGCGCCCAAAGTAACGTACAACCGTTACTTGTTTCTTTTATTTAATAAATTTAAAAATTGTAACGTTTCTTTAAATAAAATAACGTATCATTTCACACTAAAAATAAAATAGCTATTATCATCAAATAATAAAATTTGATTCTAATATAAAGTTAAGAACGGACATAAATATACGTAACGAAATGTAAAGTTTAAATTTTTCGTTTCACACAAATTACTACACTTTATATTTAAATCAATATTTCGAAATGTTTATTTTTAATTAAAAATTCGTTTAAAATATCGGGCTGTTACAAATATGATATATCACCTTTATATATATATATATATATATATATATATATATATGTTATGTTAAATTTTGTGTTACATATGTGTTATGCTATGATATATGTTATGATATGTATCGTATGTTATGCAAGTCAAATGTTATGCTATTTATTTATGCAAATCACATTTCAAGTTCCCTTTGTATGTTAGTTAGGAAATCACTGTGGGTCGAAATGATATATACCCGAACGATCTTATAGATTAGGAAAAATAGTTATGGGTTGAAATGATAGACCCAAGCGATTTTATTAATTTGAAACTATAATTTGGGATACGAGTTGAAATGATATATACCCAGAAATTTAATTTTGGGTTGAAATGATATATACCCTAATCACTTGACCATAGGGTAGAAAACTATATACGAACACCATTGGTCTATTTAAAGTGTTTTACAAATTTTAGAATATGTTTTGATTTAATAAATTGATTTTTCGAAATTAATTAAAAATATTTATTTTAAAATCTATATTTTTGAAATAAAATAAAATTTAAATTTAAATTGTATGTTTTAAAGATAATTTATAAGTTAGGTTTTTAAAGGTTAAATTATAAATTTTTTACTTATGATTTAATTTAATTTTAAAATATATAATTTAATATATAATTAGTAAAATATAAATTAAAATATCTTAAAATATAATTTAATAAAATAATTAATATAGTTTTAAAGGATTTATTTAAAATTTAATTTAATATAATTAATTTAATTGGTTTTATGACAACTTTAATAAATAAAAATAAAGAAAGAGAAATTAAGGTTAAATTGTAAATTTAATCTAATTAAATGAATTAAAATCAAAAGGGGTTATTTAATCTATTTGGTTATGGACCAAAGATATGATTTTGAAATGTAGATAATTTAAGGTGATAGAAATTGTAAGTTAAATGTTTCAAAGCTAAATTATAATTGATGTTAAATATTTGGTAATTGATTTAAATTGTAACTTAAGATTTTTATTATTTAAATGTTTTATAAAATGACCACGGTGTGAAATAAGCGTTTGGTTGTTAAAGAGACAAGGATCGAATATTATCATACTCTTTGCCAATACCGAAAACCATTTAACAACTGTGCATGTGGTGAAGAATCCAGAATGAAGTAAGATGGTCTGGCGAACGCTACTGGAATGAAGTAAGAGAATGATGATGGATAGTCTTGACTTTCGGGTCATAATTAAAATGATTAAAACAGGAGATATACCGGGCCTGGTGTAATCGCTCCCCTATCGAGCATGTTCCTTCGAAACCATATCTATTACTTTGTGGTTTGATTGGGTGAACCTTTGATTATGGGAGTGTGTCTCAAGGTGGACGGTAGTAGCTGCTATGCGTTACCACCAGTTCGGGAGTGCAAAACGGTAGTATCCTACCCTAGGCATTGCCTCGCATGCCTTGTCATATTTATCCTGATCGAGCCCACTACAACTTTGGTTTGTATCATACCTATGGAGTGCTCACTGAGTAAACCACCAGTTTGGTGGAGTTTAAAGTATCTGTATAGACTACGATATTTATATAAAATGTGTTAAAGGGGATATGGGTAACGCCTTAACGTTACTTTAATACTTTACTTTACTGTAGACATTATCTATGTAGCGTATTGTATTATGTATGTATATAGTTTAGCGGATCCTTAAAGGATGTAAATCCAAAGCATCCTTTGAGTTATTGATGCATTTCACTTGAGTTGATTTACTTACATAAGAATGTTAATCCTGACTCGAGTGTTTTGCTTTATGCTCGGGTCACCCTGTGTCTCATAGCATTTGATCTTTTGAAGCTGGAGACTAGCTGGAGATATTTCTATCTATCTGCTTAGCTATTCCAGTTATTTCTATTTCAGACTTTGTTATTTGCTTATGTATTAGCGAATTTTTATGTATTTGGGATTTCTGTTGTATTTGCTTTAAACTCTGATGTTGTAGTAGCTTCATGAACTACTATGTTTGTTTATTCCGCTGCTTATTGTTGTAATATTCTGTGTTTGTGATTCTGTGATTATTTCTTATTTACCCTAAATTTATATAACAATATATTGTTTTGAGCAATTCAAGTCTGACATGTGTGGATTATTGTCGATTTGAATGGTTCATAATAGTGGGTCCTTACAAATGTAAGGTTAAATTTGATTTAATAAAAGATGTTATTAAAAGCAAGAATATTTTAAATAAATATTTGGAATTTTTTTTATAAAAATTGATTTATAGGAATGTGTCTTGGATTATAAAGAATTTAAGTTGAAAACTTGAGAACTTAAATCCCGTGGCTTTTGGAAAATGTTTCAAGGTTTTGAAAGATAATAATAGTATTATTTGAAAGCAACTTTGGTTCAAAAATAAAATTTTCAGAGTCAAAATGTTAAGTAAGAAATGTTTTCTTTGGATTGGTTAGGGGGAATGAGCCTTGATTGTTTTGTTATGATCTGAATAATCTTCTAAGTGACAATCGGAGATTTGCTTAGGTGAACGTTGTGGTGCACTTAGTAAATTATTCTCTTTATCATTGTATAATCGAAACAAATTCAAACCCCGAACGAACCCAAAGCGAGTTGGTGATAAATGTTTTGTTGGAAAAATGAAAAGTATTATTTTGAAAATGGGATTTTGAAATAAAAGTAATATTTTTAAGTTAACTAATTCGAGTGGCTCGAAAATAACTTAAAACTGGAAAAGAGATGTGTTCGGATGGTAAACACTTCTCTTGAGTGCTACCTTTTTGGTGTGGGAATGTATGATACTATTTGGTAGTACCTAGTTCCTTAGTATCATTTTGGAGTTACTCCGGCTATATATATTTTTGCTATGATTAAAATATATTGTTTTAATTTAAAAAAATTTGAAATAAGATCGGGTATTTGGATCTTGAGTTTTCTTAGGTAAATAAATGTAAAATGGAATAGTTGAATCAAATAGAGGTATATACTCTTAAGACGTAGTGGAGTGGTATCCAAGTCAACCTAAGTTTATTTTTACGAAATGTTTCATAAATAGTCTAGAGGAAATAGAATTGGTATTAGGGGGAGCCAATTAAAGAAGTGTGTAGGTTGGACGTAGATCATCTCTCGTATCCATATAGTTTGATCCAGATTCGAGTACATGCTTTAAGGTGTTTCACGCCATTCCGGATAAGGATATATTACTTGATTTTTGACAGTGCGCACTTAATGGGGATTTTTGGTATGGGACCAGTGTTTTCTATCATACTTATAGCTATGTAAGGAGAACAGAGGTTCCAAATCAAGGAGACTAATCGGAGTACGCACTAGAAAATCGGGTGAGCGATACTATTTCAGAGGAAAAATTATGTATTCGAATAGCGAATGAATCAGACTTTGTATATGAATAATCTATGTACATCATACGAACTTATGCATAGTGCTAAGAGTTTTCTGGATTAGGTTGAGGCGTAATTTCGGGGATGAAATTCTTTTAAGGATGGAAGTATGTAATGACCCAAAATTTCACTACTTTTGATTTGCATGTATTTAAATAATTTTAAATATTAAAATAATAGATTTTATAATGAAAATAAAAATCTTTTCAATAATAATTAATGATTGTGAAATCATTTTCAAATTTTGACTACAAAAATATTTAGTTCAATGAAAAACAAAAAATGTGAACGGAAACCGTTTTCCTAATTTTCGACGTTTCATCGTATAAAAGTTGTTTGAAATGTTGTGAGCCTTGTTTATATTTGAAACAACATTTAAATGGTTAGAATGTGAATTAGTTAGTATATATTGGTATATACATAGGTATATATACTTAAGTATATATATATATGTATATACTAAAAGATGCCTTAAGAGACATGATTTGACACTTTGGCGACTCGAGTACAAACATGTTTAAATATGTTTTCTTTGACATGATAAGGGGGGACAAGGTGGAGGCTGAAATGACATGTATGGTGGAGGATTTTTGTGTGGCAACATAATGTGGAGGGTAGAAGTACAAGGGTAGTTTTGTAATTTATCTTTTCTATTTCTCATAAATAGCCTTCCATTTCTTCAAATTTTCCTCCTCTTCCTCCTATCATATTTTCCTCATCTCCGAAGAAAATGGAGATTTTCTTTTTTTAAACCGTGTAAAATTTCAGTGGCTACAACTTCATTTTGTATGACTTCTTCAAATTTTGAGCTTAGCTATGACCAAATCCCATTTCTTTTAGACTCATTTTCGGACCGATATTTTCAAGTCCGAAAGTACATCTTCTTCTTTTGACCATATCTCTCTCAAAACAAATCCAAATTGAGTGATTTTTTTATTAATGATAGAGAATTTCCAACATCTTTTATTTTGGCCACTTTCCAAAATTACAAGAGGAATATAGTGAAAAATCGAAGGTAAAATGGCCTATTTTCGAATTGCTTTTTTTGGTTTTCCAAGCTTTGCAAGTTCTAAGTATTTCAAGTTTTCAAAAGAGTTTGCAAAATTTTGCTGAGTAAACTTCTAACTTTTTGTGAAAATATTCAATCTTTATTATGTTGCCTATTTGGTTGTAGAATATATTGTTTGGATGGTTGAATTATCATATGGTTCAGATGTACATATGTTGCTAGTTTAGGGTTTAGCATAGATTTGGGAATCGAATGTTAAAGTGATGTTTTTGGTTATAAATTTGTGATCTTTTTCTTGTGATTGGAAGTGATATAGAAAGTTAGTAAGTAAAGTTAGTAGATAGAATAGTTAGTGAGCAAAGTTAGCACTTGAATGGTGTTTGTGTTCGACATTACAATTCTTTGAGTTCTTAAATTCGATTACTTACTTTGTTTTAAACAAAAAGTTTTATAAAGTTTCTAACTTTTTGTTTAACTTCCAAAACTTTATATTAAGTTTATAAAGTAAGTTAAAGTTAAAAAGTAAGTGTTTTAAAAGACTATTTGAGATGTAAATCACATTTGGAAGTTATGGTATCCATAGCGATAGTCGCTATGGATGTAGTTCGATAAAAAGTCCAATTTTTGAAAAGTTAATATTTATACTTTAAAGTGTTTTGAAATGTTATAAAAACTTAATAATAATGATTAAGGAAAGCTAATTAAGAATTTAATAATTAAATATTAATTAATTAGTTTTGACAATTAATAATTAACAAAGTACTAAACAAGGTTTGTTAAATTTAATTAATTAAAGATTAGTGATAATTAATTATCTTTAAAAAGTAAAATTAATTTTTAATTAATTATGAGTTAAGTATAAGATTTATTTTTAATTAATTATTAATCAAATATAAGGTCAATTATTCAATTATTTAATAAATCAATTGTTAATTATCTTTAATGATAAATTAATTAAGGTTTAATTTATAAATAAATTATTTATTAAAGGTTTAATTTATTATTTTAGTTTTAATCAAAAGATTACCTAATAAATTAATTAAGATTAATTAATAGTTAATAATTAATAAAGGTTTTAAATTATTATTTGATAATTAATAAAGGATTAATTAAGGGTTTGATTTATAAATAAATTATTTATTAAGGATTAATTATTTATTAACTTATAATTAAATTAAGTTCAAATTTAATAAATATTAATTATTATACCAAAATTAAGTTCAAATTTATTAACCAAATTGTTTTAAAGGTACTTTTTTTCAGAAATGGTTTTGAACACAAGGGATTCAAGTGTCGATGTTATTAAGTAGACAAACAATTATGAATGAGTTATGTAAATTATTTGATTGTGTGGATATGTATTAGCAGAATAAATCCCTGTTCTACTATAGATTGATTGTTTGATTGTATGGACATATGTATTAGCAGAATAAATCCTCGTTCTACTACAAGTTAATTGTTTGATCATTGGATACCTATTTGGCGGGAAAAATCACCATCCTGGTATTATGTTATTTGGACATGTATATGCTGGTTGACTTGTATTGACATGTTATTCCATGATTTGGATATGAATTGCATTTACGTATATGTTGACTTATGTAAATAAATGGTTAAGTGACTTGGAAGTGAAATTGAGGTCAAATGGTAACTTAAATTAATACCATTGGAATTTCTAAGCTCTTTTTGAAATTATAAAGTATGGTGTTGAATTAACTTCAATTCATTAATAAATTTTGGGGTTTAAGGTTTATAAATGATTTTTCAAGTTATATTACTATTTTATAAAGGTATTTATAAATAATAACTTTTTTATAAAAATGGGTTTTACTAAGTAAAAAAGGTTTATTTAAAGTGGTTTAAAAGGATGAGTTATGAAGGATATTTTGTCAAGGATTTTTCTTAAAGAAGATTTATCAAAGGAGTTTTAAATAGGAAATGTTTTAGAAATGATTTTGAGGTTTGTAAAGAGGTTTTGTAAATTGACTTGTAGACTTACAAAAGTGTTTTATAAATTGATTTTGTAAATTTATAAAGGTATTTAAATGTGAAGTGAGCTTTTAAAAGGGAACTTTTTATAAAGGATAAGTGGATCGGTTTATAGTAAGTAATGTTTTCAAAAAGGAATTTAAAAGGAGGAATTTTCCAAATGTTTCGATAATATACTTATACCCTAGGTTAAGTATAAATGTGTTCCAAGTGTAAAAGGGATGTAAGGGGTTTGGGAATAGTGTTTTGAAAAGATCTTCTGACTGAATATATAAAGTGATTATAATTAATTAAAGATTAATTAATAACGCTTAGTGGATCCTATATGAAATTAAATCAATGTTGAATGATTTTTTATTTGATAGTTAAATAATCGACTATCTAATTCGGGCCTAAACGTAACTTTGGAAATATCTAGCAGAAACACGTGAGTTATATGGCACAGTCATCCCTAATGATGCTATACTGTGCATATAAACCTCATTTTGTTCTTCTAGGATAAATGATAAGGAAATCCATCCACAAACGGTTAAGAGGTGAACTGCACTATTATCTTTGTCTGTTTATTTCCTAAAAAAACCGAGGTTGAGTTTACTAGGAACTATCGAAAGTTGTTATGAAGAGATCTGGATCAGATACGTTATTCGAAAACCACTTCGATCCAACTCAAGCGTTTCAAACTGAAAACATCTTTAAGACTATGGAATCGAAGACGGAGCATTGAAGTGGAAGGGCTGCTTGCTACTAGTCCCGAGGGTCGTTCCAAAATGGATGTAGTAGAAGTAGTGCCTTTGGTTTGTCCTTATCATGGACAACTTTTATGGATGAATGCTAGCACTACATTACTACTTGGAAGGCAGTGTTAGCATTCTAAGTGGGATTGCTATTCAAAAAGTAAGCATAGCCTCAAGCCTCATCAACTGGGAATGACTAAAATCAGGGGAGATGCAATAAGGCTAAGTGGGTCGCTCCCATTAGGGTGTGTCATAACCTTTCTAGATATATCTACATATTTATGGATTGGTTGTGCATAAGATCTCAATAACAAGGGTCGCAAAGAAATCGGGGTGATAAGATATTATGTACTATCCAGTAAGGGGTAGGTCGGTCTTTTGTTGGCAGGGGATCCTGGCGAGGTCCTCGATACATTTTCTAGACATGTACCATGATAGGTGGTACCACGGTGCCTTATCATAGTATGGAAACTAATCTCCAATACGTGACTTTACGGTTTTGATTGTAGAGCCTAGTATGTTGGAATTTAATAATGGTAACAATTTCGGCTATTTTTGTATATTTATTGTGAATGCTTAGAAATTATTATAATATTACTGGATTTTCTATAAAAAGTGTTTTGGTTATCTAAGATAAAAACCCGTTTGTGTTTATGTGCGGCGTGGTCTTATGAGATACCTTTGATTTTAAAAGGATTTTAAACATAATAATTTTGTTGTTTGAGTTTACTCACACCAAACCCATGTATTACCCGAAGTTTATTTTCTTTCCTAAAACCCTTGGGTACTTAAATTTTTATGGGCAGCCGAGTAGTTCAGGTTTCCCCACGGATGCATTTTGAAGGAGCATGGAGCAGGAGGCTTCATCGATACCTAGCTATTATCTTGTTTCCGTTGTATTATATGTATCTTGTATCAATTAGGTAGGGATAGGCTGTTATAACTGTCCTAGGGTAGAATTTGTAAAAGTATGACACTGATGTATCATTTTTGAAATGACTTTGAAATGTATTATGTTGATTAATATATGTTATTCCATTGTGTTATGAGATTCTATGATTGTTTAGTTTCTTCTATCTTCTATCTTCTTTCTTTCCCCTAACAATCTGTCTTTCCTGCACTTAGTTATTTGGAACGTGAATACCGTAGGTATATTAGTGTCAACTTTTGGAGTTTGAAAAGGCGGGTTGTTACGGTTATCAACATTTCAAGTTTTTGAATCAGAAATAATTATATATATAATTAAGGAAATAAAACGTAACTAACAAATAAATTAATGTTAATTAACGTTAAAAGTTACTTAATGTTTAAGTAAGTCAACTTTAAGAAAAAACCGAAAGAAATTATCTACAATGAACAAATAAGTTAGGAAATTAATGAACATTAATAACATATATTAATTAAAAAAATAACAGATATTAATTAACATATGTTAACTTAATCCAAGGGTCGCCATTGATTCGAAACCTTATAAATACGGACCTAACCCTTCACTTTTATTCTAATGTTTTCTAAAGCGACGGCGATGCTCTACCATTTTCTCTTCTCCATAAATTTTTAATTCTAAATAATAATAGTTTATATACGTATATACAAGAGGGGAATAGCATAGGATAATTAAGAAGAAAAATAGAATTGAATCAAATCGTCATAGCCAAGGTAAATCATAAATCCAGATCTGAATTTAAACTAAATCTGAATCTCTTCTCTTCTTAGATCTAGATTTCTGATAGATATATGTATGCTTGGAGTATATGAATTCACATAGGAAAAATAAAGGGAGTCAAAGTGTGTAACATCCCCCACTTGGAGGCCCAAAACTAACGGCTACGGATGCTGCAATCATCCATAGCTATTAACCTTCAGCAACAGTATACGGTAATGTTAGATACATCGATATAACAGAGACATATGGATATGGAAAATTTTTAAAATCAACAAACAACTTTTTCATTCCATTTCAAAGCATTTCAAATTCATTAAATAATCTCATAATCGTTAACCACGTTCAGAGAAAATATAATTATTACAACATACGCCAAGAGCGACATATGAAGATGCCCCTTGGATGATCAAAGTATAATATAGGCAATTAACAACTTTGCCTTTTGTCGCGATCCAAATTCCAGCGTTCGAAAATCGGCACCCGTACTTCACTTGTACTCATATGCCGCAGATTCAATCGTTGAAATTCGACTCGTGTTGGAGCTTATAACACGTTAAGTATAACAACACAGCGGAAGAAACAAATGAATGATATCATATACATCACAAATGTTACAATATCCAGAATATGATATACAACAATGATATCTATATGATACAAGAATATCAGAGACAAATAATAATGTTATAGCGGAAACAACAGAAGTGATAACTCCAAATGATCTTTAAAAGAGAATGAGTCCAACAACTCCAACATCAAGCTCGAACCACCATCACGTTGCACCAAGATAAGCAAGGTTCGTCGTGATGTCCAAAAAAATGAACTAGCTCCTGATAATCTACTAAACCTGACTATCTGAAAAACCCAACTCTAGACTGCCCGTGTGGAAAATTGTGGGAACCCAGAGTTTAGGAAGGGAACAATAAACTCCAGGTCAGTCATGGGACTGGTGTGAGTAACAAAAACAGTTTATCTTTATACAACAAAAGAATTTTAAACATAGAAATCTGCAATGCTTTTTGGAAAATGAAACTACCATAAGGCCTCCCAGCACACACACAATGCAATCGCACACATGGGGGAGATTTCTCCTTATGATAGTCAAACATGCTTACTACGCAAAAAAACTCTTTGATATTATTCCTAGTGCATAGTGTAGGAAACATTTCGAAAATATAATATTAATCTTAGCCAGCATAGGTACCATTATATTATGCCTACTATAGCTACCATGTTAAATAGCAGGTTTTACAACTAAAACCGTACAAGGCTCGTATTGTTTCTTTGGATTTTCCAACAAATGGTCAGGCTAAGGAACTTCTTATGCCACATGGGTACGCCTCTGGAGGGACGCCCCAAGAACTTAACCAGCTCCCTGCCAATACAAGGCCGGTTACCCCCTTCCCGGGAAGTAAACCTAAGATATGCCACCCCCGGTCGTTTGCGACCTTTATCCGAGGGCCCTTGATCACAAAGCAACAATCACACAGTAAATGAGATTGGAGCAACCACACAGGTAAATATCTGGGCTCCATACCATGATACCACCTTTTTCCAGAAGGAATGGTCATACCCTAGGGGAGCTACCCCTGAAACCTTGCCGCATTTTACTGTTTCGACCATTTCCGAGGTGTGAGGTCCGATGAGGTCTCGTCCACAAAGCTACGCTTTACACGAAAGCCATGCTTTGATCAACAAATGATCAGCAACACACAGCAGCACTCAGCATGCCACATTACCAAATTGGGAATGTATCACTAGTAACCATCAACTACATAACCTCTGAGCTCGTACGTCTCAGAGAAGGGTGTTAAGCTAAGAGAATAAATCTCCGCCACCAAGCAGAAATGTATTTGATAGAAACCAGCTTTACATCTCAAAGTGTAACGTCGGACACACATCCATACAAGTCTGTTCCAGGTTCAAAAAGAATCGAAGGCACTTCCTAAGAAGCCCTTGCAAATCCGAGTATTCATAGTCCCGATCGAACTTTCCATCACTTAAGGAATCTCTATACCGTAGCTACTCAGTGCAGAGACAATCGATAGGTTATCCTATCGTTCTCGCAAACACCCGGTCTTCAACACCGGTCTTCAAATGCTATCCATTTACGTCGTATCACTTATTCGGAATGGGTTATATGACACAAAGTCCTCTCCCGGCTAAACCGAATGGTGAGCGCAATATTTTAAAACATATGGATATTGGGATTTCAGTTAAGTCATAACTTATTACCCAAAACTTTTCTTCAAATGGTTTAAACAAATTACCATTTTCAATCTTTTACACAAAATGATTCATTTCACAAAGTTCACCCAGTTTCACAAAGATCTATTCATAGATTTTCAAATCGATTTCCATTTCAATTGGATTAACTCATTAAATCTTTAAATCAAAGATTTAACTTATAGCTTTCAAAACACATTTCCAAAGATTTATTCGTAACTTGGAAAACCATTTTCAATTCAAACTTGAAATTACCTTAATTTAAATTGGAATTTCATTTCTTATATAAAAGCTTTTATCATTTGAAAACAAATAGTTTTATTTCGGAAAAATCTGATTCATTTATACGAGTTAAAGTCCTTGGGTTAAATTCAAATTCTCAAAACCATACTTTTAAATTGGTTCAAATTCATATAAACACATTTATGACATCTTTAACCATAATTTCCAAACATGGAATTCAATTCCAAATTTTGAATTCAAATTTAAATCAAATTTCAAACTAAATCAAGTTATTCAAAAATAACTTTAATCTTTGAAATCCCTTTTCAGAAGCTTTCCACTTTAAATCTGATCTATTTTCAAAACCATTTGGATTCAAAAAATTCAATTTTAAAATCATTTCAAAAATCTGTGACTTAATCGATTTCCTCGTGAAATCCATATTTGTGTGTGTATGGTGTGGTCCAGGGGTTTAACACACAATAGTGCACATCATTCAATCATCACAGATTCAAATACAGCAATATATTTGATAAGCGGTATAAACTATAACGCTTATCCTTCATTCACAGATTCATAGATAAAGTCAATTTATCAATCACAAGGATTCATCATTACGATTCAAAGTGGGTTTCGGATAACAAACTGGAATCCGACTCCCTATCGCATCAAAATTCAAATTCCATTTTACGGGCCAAGAGGTTTTACATTCACAAAGAAACATATCATAGATATCACAGCTCAGCACAAAGCAATTTATATCACAAAGCATCATATCACATATCGGGGTATCAATTAGTTCAAGGCATTCAATAATAATCAGTCATCAACAAGTAAGATGAATTAACCGTGTGATTATAATTAATTAATCACATAATCATTTCCTTAAATTATCTTTAATTAATGATTAATTATCCTTTAATTATAAATTTAATTAACCTTAATCATAAACAGTAATTACCATCCTGTAATTACTTACCTTAATTAATTAACTCTTTAATTAATTATATTAATCCATTGATTAATTACACCAAGTGATTAATCCTTAATTACTTCTACTAAGTAATTATACTTTAATTACTTCCCATTAAGTAATTCCTTTAATTAATTACATCCAGTAATTATACATTAATTACTTCACTAAGTAGTTCCACTATTCAATCTCATTAAGTAATTTTACTTAATAAATCATCAAATGATTATCTTTAATTAATCAACAAATTAATTAACTAAAATTTATCACATTCACTTCCTTGATTACAATTGGTAATTCATCCCTTAATTACCTTTAAAACAAATTAATTAATCTCTAATTATGGATTAATTATCCTTTGATTATTAATTAATTAAATCTTAATCACCTTCATTAATTAATTACTTCTTAATTAATTAATTACCTTAATTAATTAATCACATTAATTAATTATTCTTTAAATTAATTAACCTTTAACATTTGATTAATCAAACTTTAATCATTGATTATCCATTTTTAATTACTTTCACTATGTAATAATTTTTTTTAAATCAATTTTGACTTAAATTTTTAAAGTTTAAACTGGAAGCGTTATTACACTCGAGCTGCTTCGAGTGTTCCCCCAGGAAAACACCTGTTTGCTTCGAGTTCCCCCTTGAATCAACCCGTATACCCATTTTTCCAACTTAAATTTTGTTTAAGTGTTTATTACCCGATACAAACTTAAAACTACACGAGCTCAAACTCGAGCTAGCAACCCACCTTCCCGAAGACAACTTCGAGAAACAAAAACCTTTTGTTCCCAACGTGATACTGATACACACCAGAGGTTGTGCACGTGTACCATCAGATGCCGGAGCCCCGACCTCCAAAACCACCACCGACCAGTCACCTTCGATCACCCCAAGCCATCCAAACACCCAGAAACTCGAATTAAATTTGAAAACGAGATCGAGTCGTCTCGACCAAATAAACCCAGCGAAGCATCATCAGATAATTTCCCGGCGCCATCACCTCAGGCCATCGGAGATCACGCGAATACACACGAACCTTCCACAATGTTTGACGCCTCGTTTGGCACTGGTGCGGTCTATTCCGATTCAACGACGAGTCGCCAGCAACCCAAATTCCGACCTTAACTAAATCGTGCGCTTAAACCCTAGCTTAGCGATTTCCGGCCACCACAATGATATGAAAATTCGTTGAGCATTTTTCCTAGAACCCCCAATGCCTCAGCCATCTCCACCCACAACCCCGACCATCCTCATCACGCCGATGACCAGATTTCGACAAAAACCCCTATTTTGATCATCCCCAAATTTATCGGTGAATACGTGATTAAAAAAATATGATTTTGCTTTTAAAAATCATTGCTTTCAAAAACGATTCGATTGACATACTTGAAATCAGAAATTATGATATTTGAATTTTCAAATATTTTGAAGCTTGCCTGCATTTTTAAATTTCCCAGGGAACTTTAATTTATTTTTGCCTGAGTCTATTTTGAAAATTTGAATCATGTTGAGACTAACAACTTTAGTTTAGATTCCATAGTTTAGTTTAGATCAGAGGAAGAGTAATTAAATTTTGAATAGAATTTGAAATCCTGGAAATTAGAAACAGAGTCAGATGCCTGATCTCTGACATGCACACACAAGTATCTATATATAAGATACATGCAAGTTTTTCTTTCAACCATATTCTTAGCATTCATCACAAACATCAACCCAGATTCAACTTTTAAATAGTGTTTACTCACCTTGATTTCCAAGAAAAAGAAGAATAGAGTTGTTGATGCTCCTCTTTTTTTTCTTTGATTCCCTGGTTTGCATTTGACTGTGTTGTTGTTTTAGTTTGAATGTTTTGTTTGAGTTCGAAAATGGTATTTGCTTCAGATTTTTGATGAACGAACTGAGATGAAGTTGGTTAATGTATATAAGAAATTAAGTAGACAGGGTAATAAAATTTTTACAAGTTGATATGACTTTATACAAGGTGATGTTAGTACCAGATTTTTATTTGTTGACCAGGGATATTTTCTTTGTGGCTGATATACATTGTGGTGGTGGCTGATATGATTTTGGTTGTGGTTGCATTAATTACCTTTGTACTAATATATTTTTAATTTGTTCCTTCTTTTACAAGCTTCATTCATATGTATATTTTGTTTTTTTTCAAGTGTTCATACTTATGTGTATATATATTTTCTTTGTCTTTATAATATTACTTTATAATATAAATAATTTCCATTTTAATTTGTCTTTAAACCATTTAGTTAAAATTTAATTCAAACTCAATATATATATATATACATATACATATATATTCAAATTATTATTAAACCATTTACTTGTAATTTAAAATTCAAATGATTTAACACATTTTTATTTGAATCCGGAGAAACTCAAATCGATTTACCAATTTATTACACAATTTTTATTCAAAAATTAAATTAATTATCGATTTGAATTTATGTAAAATCCGGGATCGTTACACCTTTACAACAACAACACAATGGAATCAAAATAGAAAAGAACTCTAAATAGCAATCATGCCTCCTGCACGTCTCTGGAAGCTTATTCGTCTAAAGAAGTACTCGAAAACCTCAACTCTCAGACTACTCAAAATAAGTTGAGCACTCGAGAGTTTAAGGGGAAAACATAAACTTCGAGTCGGACATAAAGCCTTGTATGAATAATAATCTACCATCTCAAACAATTTAGATATCTAGTAAAACCACGCCGCTTAGCGGAACGGGTTTTCCCTCACTGGTATCTTAAAACTTTATAAAACCATATACCGTGCTCCTGCATCCATAATGGTTAAAACATAGCAATTCAAAATATTATGATGATATGCAAACAAGTAAATCAATTCTGGATTACCCATCCCCGTTCATTCTGACTATCTGTCATAATTATAGTTTCTAGGGTCACTATTAACCTATTAGTTTTCATGGGCTGGCTAATAACCTGTTTAATGTTTATGGAGTCCATGTCCGGTTTTATTGTTTTTATAGGATCACTAAGAACCTATTGGCCTCTGCCAATAACTTCCTTATTCATGGGTTCTCCCTGAACCTATTAGTAACTCCAATAACTTCCCTCTTATCCTAGTTTTCATGGGTTTACTACAAACCTATTGGCCCCTACCAATAACTTTGCCTAAACATAGTTTTCATGGGTTTACTATGAATATGTCTATCTAACAACTTCTTTAATCAATATTTAGGCATCTTATGTTCTTGTCTTTCTGGCCTCCTGGATGCAATTATACTCATTCAGGAGTTAATTCGATTTATTCACTACTGGGTCAACCTAACTGGTTATTCTGCCCTTTATCTCCCAAAAATACAGTTATGGATCCATATTAAAGTGAATATGTAAACTAGAAGAAACAAACATATTAACATAATAATCACCAACATCTGTGGTTTAATATCCTTCAAAACATTTTCATATAAAACTTGGTTAATCCCTTTAACCTATTATTTTATCAAGAAAAGCTTCTTCAAAAACTCTAATTTAAAAGCATTTAAAAGCTCTTTTATAATGCCATAGGTTTTACCTTTAAAAGTTGACATTGAATTCTTTGTTTTGAAAATTAAGGCTTTCGAAACCTTTAACCTTTACTTTCGAAACCATTGGAAAACTTCAATTTCAAAGCATTCAAATCTTCTTTTCAAAACACTAGGCACCTGCCTTTCGAAACACTTTAAAACCTTTCTTTCGAAACCTTTCGAATGTATTAAAGTATTACCATTTAGTTATAGAAGCATATCTTTGAAACTATATGAAAGTGCCTTTTTCGAAACAATTGGATTTAATTTAAAACATATCTTACTAGGTCTAAGTGAATACAAGAGAAAGTACCCCTTTCGAAACAACTAAAAAGAGTTTGAGGAAAAGCAGATGGCTTCGGCACCATCCTTTTGAAAGCTTAAACCATTTAAGTAAACATTTGAAGGATAGCTTCGAAACTCCCCTTCGAAGCCATTGCCTTCGAAACCCTTGAATATTTTCGAAAGCTTTAGGAAGTGACATAGTGCAGGTTTAAAATAAAGGCTACCTTTTGAATTGGTTGATGACTTCAATCCATTCGAAAGGCATATGAACGGCAGAAGGGTTTTGACTTGGTCAAAACTACTCTTTTCGAAAGCATTGATTTTAAAACTAAGTAACTCATTCGGAAGCTACCATTTAAACAAGAAACGGCAACCCCTTTTGAAAGCAATTTAAAAAGACCCCTTCGAAAACATATGTTTCGACTCCTTCGAGAGAATTTAGTAAAATAGGCAGGCGCATTTCTTTAGAAAATAAAACAAAGGTTTCGACCCCATCGAAAGCTAGGGTTTCGACACCATGCCTTTCGGCTTTCTCTAATCCACTATATACCATTGTGTTGATACTGTGTGTATTGTTTTCGACTTTGTTGGTTTCGACTTGGTATGACTTGGTTAAAGGCGGAAGCTTAGGGTCGAAAGGTTCTTCTAAAAGAGGCGGAACCTACTTTTCTAGGTAAAGACAGATTTAATGTCATTTAAAGTAAATACTTTATAACTAACCTGCCTATTTGTAAACATTTAATTGGTTGCCATAAACTTTTCAAATTCTTTACCAAAATAACTGCCACATAATTTTAGATCTAAACAAAGATTAATTTTCACAATCAGGCCCTTCCATTAAGCAAAATAATTAAAACAATTAAATCCTTCTTTAAAAATAATTTAATTTCCATAGTAAATTACTTAGGAAAAATCCCCAAAAATTATAGAAATTTACTTTCAATAAGTTATCTAACATATAAAAATTTCAGACCCAAATTCTTCATACAATAACTGAAATTAATTTCTAAACCCAGTTATTCATATTTTCCTTTGAAAATTCATAATAAATTTTCCATAGCTTGGAAAATTATAAAAATTAAAACCCGCCTCCAAAATCTTGTTTTACGTAACATATAAATTCCTCATGGCATCCGAAATTCAATTTAAACGATTTTACCCTTAAAACCGTGTATAAACAATTATCAAACAATCTTGTTTGAATCAAATATGTTATAAAATCCAAGCATATTATCATCAAATCATCATAATGGATTTAACCTTAAACCCAAAAATCAAATGAACATAAGAACAAAAATAGAGATAGTTTTGATTATTATTCACCTTGATTAGGATAAGGACTTTGAGATTTCATTGAGATTAATCTTCCTTGCTTTAATTCCTTAGCTTTAGATTGATTTTCTCTTCTTTTCTCTTAAGTAATGACCGGCTTCTCTTTTGGTTTACGTTTTTTTGTGTTTTGTAAAATGAACGTGAATGGGAATGAAACGAGAATATAAGGTAATGATGTAGCAATTTCCTAATAAGCCCTTGCGTTAATTGTTTCCTTGTTAATTAACAATTAAAACCATTTACAAACCCATTTATATCATTAAGCTCGGCCTCTTATTTATTTTCAAATCTCAATTCCCTTATTACTCTAACATTTACATTATTCTATTTAATTTATCTAATTAAATCTCTTGAATAATTATTAAAAACTAGGGGTGTTACAAAGTGGAATAATGGGGATTAAATATGGAGATTTGGAAAGCTAAAAAGGTGAGTGTGAAATTATATATTTTATATAATTTTGGATTTATATCGTTGTAAATTTGTCCATGTATGCCAAAATGTAATTTTGGAGTTTTAAGCCCAATTGTATATATATAATGAATTTATAAACTTTGCCTATATATTCTGTGATTGATAATTTAGATTTAGTATTTCATGTACTTGAATCTAGAAATTATTGGGTAGTAGTGGTCCTTAAATTTGATAAATTATGTAGGTGTCCCATATTTGTCATAATGGTTTATGCAAGTAATTGTAAATTATAAGTTGTCACAATATATTATTGGGATTTAAGTAGTATTTTAATTCTTTGGAATGTTGTTGGTTGCAATGTAGATTTCTATAAATTATCAAGTTTAGATTCATAACTAAAAGTGTATCATTTGAAATAACAAGGAACATGCCGAAAAATTGCACTGTCTATTTCAATAACTAAAAATATCATTTGTTGTAATTTTAAACGTTAAAAAATTTCTCTTTTTGGATAAGATATAGAGATTTACAGTGTTAACCTTTCCTTTTGAGGGAGATGTAATTCCAATGCATTAAAATGCAAAAATCCCTAAGTATGAGTAGAAGAATTGTACTTGTGATAATAAAAATGGTTAAATTATAAAATTTGTGTGTAGGTGTATGCAATAAGGAAAACATAGAAATCAATTAGTAAACAATAAAAAGGTAGGTAAGTAATAAAATGAATAAACGCAAGTAGTATGTAAAATATACGGGTATGGGGAGTCCACTAAACAAGGAAAGGTACTAAGGGCTAAAAGGATAGAAATAAAGATTCGGTAATAAGAGGAGAAAGTCAATCATAAAAGGTACTTAGATCTCTTAAGTTCAAGGAAAGCGGTAAATGATATTAAACCAAGATTAATGAATCATGGTGTTAGTTAAATTAGAACAATTGAATATGAGTAGTTGAAAATTGGAGGCGTAATAATGAAATAAGATGAATATATAGACAGATACACACATGCATATATATATGTGTGTGTTAAAGTTAGCTAAAGCTTAGCTTACATAAGAATGACATAGTCATTAAAATGGGTCGGAATGCGAGATCGCTAGTGTTACACAACAAAAGTCTACCTACCGCAAGAGGGTACCAACAGTTGTGTACACATTATACTAATGTGAGATATATCCAATTGTAGGATCCGTGGAATTATACGATCACGTATAGGTGGAGGAATACTCAAGCGGAGTCTGCTTCAATATTTTAGGGGGTATTACCATGATTGCATTAGGCAATCTAGATGAGACGGTGGGCAAGGCTCGGGGATATGTCATTGTATTTGGTACCATATTAGGGAGTACGAGTTGTACATGGGTTGAGAACGTCATCGGTCCTGAGCGGTCAGCTTAAAGATGAGAGTTACACCTCATACTAGTGTAGATCACGTTTAGGTCATGTACAACCACAACTGTTTGGAAGTTTTTTTCTTAGAAGGCAATGCTAGGTAACCCTTAGTAGAGGTCTTTCAAATGATTGTAGTAGTCCGAGGAGCTGAGTCATCAATAGTCCCTGGAGCCAAGTCCATAATATGTAGCAGTTAGGAAAATTCTAAAGACAAGATAGAATACTGCTAAACTATTGTGACGCCATCATTAGGCACTATAGGAGTTCCTTGGTATACACGACAATGGGCATGTGGTACTGCATTAATGATGGATCCTGATAAGGTGTTGGCTTATGGATACTAGCGGGGATAGTAACTTGGTCTAAAGGGGGACTGATATATATATATATATATATATATATATATATGCATATACACAGACACACACGCATGCGCGTATGTAATTATTGTCTAACTAGGGTAGATGGGGTGTATCATCTGCGTATGTGGAGTTGAGACAACTAGGTAAAATAAAAGACAAAACATGTGATGGAAGACAATCGGTTTAAACTAGTGCTATATAAATTATGTAATTTACCGGTCACCGGAACTTTGTTCTGACTCCCTTCTTATTACAACCCGCAGTTTAGATTTAGAGGGACTGGTACTGGTGTAAGGCAGGAACGTTGGAAGGATAGATTTCCTTATGCATGCTTGACACTGACAAAGGCACTTGAGATCAAAGGTGTCAACCTTAGTCACTAATCATATGTTTTATTATACCTTACTATTCTGTTATGAGTTTATATTGATACTTCTCTGATATGCATTTGTTTTTGTGCAGAATACCAAAAACTACCAATCCATACTTTGCTGGACTTGGGTTTTCGATTTAGCGAAAATTTTAGTCTACTAGTATGCGGGTTGTCTTTATTAGTCGTATATGATAAAGTATAATAAGTATGCATTCACTAAAATAGAAGCAACGTCATTTTTATGTTTAAACCACAATCTAACAAAAATTTAAACATCAAAATGACTAAATTAAGTAATGGTTTCGAAGAATAAATTGTTACGTAGTGAATTAACTTTCCAAAGTAGAATTTTCAATTGCAAAAGTATGGATAATAAATCGAGTTTCAAGGATTTTCTAAAAATAAGTATAGCAGATTTTCTAGTATGTGCATAGGCCCACTTTAGTAATGTGCATTTTTAGCCTAGAAAACATTGAAATTTTGCAAAATGCTTAATATAAAACTTGTTTCTTATATTCATAGATTTCTAGAAAGTGCAAGATTGTCGAAATTGGATAAACCGTTTGAAAGTTACAGTTAATTGAAGTCGGCATTGTTTGTATAAAGTTTGCCTTTCGGGATAACAAAGTCCTATCTCTTTAATTAAAATTCAAATCATAGCTGACTTTAAAATTTATCATTGCATTTCAAAAAAAGGTTCCCTAATGATAGAGCCTTCCAACAAATTTAAAATTGTTCAAAACGGATCAAAGGTTCGAAATTTATGATTAAATCGTACCATTGTTTTATCACGAATCTTCTATGGTGACCAAAATACTTGAATCAAAATTAGAACTATTAAAGTATACTAACAACTAATTTGATTAACAATAATGCTTAGCAAAATTAAAATAATAGAATATGAAATCTCATTCATCATTTCATTTTAAATTTTCTTTTCGAAAATCAAATATTTCATACTAAATTCAAAAATGATAAAAGGTCACATTTCAAATTATTAGCATTGTTTGAATTATCACTTTTAAATCATTTGAAAACCTTAGCCTATATATTCATTCACTTTTAAAATGAAATTTCAATTCATCTCACGTTTTCTTTTCGTTATCACTCATAGCTGAAAAGCTTACTCTTTAAATTTATTTTTATCAATACATACATAAATTATCTCTTTCTAAATACACACATATATATATATATATATATTTCACATTATATTTTTTTAAATATGTTTTACATACTTAACATTTTCTCATGTTCTCTTAATAATACTTTATTAATAAAGTAGATAACATATCTATTTTCACTTTATTTTTCTCTTTTGAAAATTTATTTTCAACTCAAAACAAATATATTATATATTCAAATACATTTCATTAGAAATTTCTTTTAATACAATCTTAAAAAAATATTTATATTTAGATACAATAATCTATAAATTAAATTATATTAAAATATACAATGTTACTACGCCATAAATTTTTAGTGATTCGTTTCATCAATTGGCTGTAATACTGACTATTTAGGATAATATATCAACAATGTCTCGCCGGTGATCTCAACTTCACACTAATATCCAATGGCTAAATACATTATTCAAAATATTTATATCCAGAAAAATAATACTTTAATATTTTACTTTATAAAATAATGCACAATTCTAAATAAAAAATATTTTTTATATCATTTCCAATATATTGTGTCGGACTGCCTCGTATACGCGTTTAGGAATCCCTATCGATAATGCTGATTAGACGTATCGACAAGAATTCTTAAATCACTCTACGGACAAACTAACACTAAAAAACTACTAAAATATTTCCAATCATTTTATAAAACCATCTTCATATTTCATTGAATCATTTGCTTGTTTAAATAAAAATATTTATATTCAAAATTCATATATACATTTAATTTAGCAATCATTAATAACAGTACAAATCATCACACATCCATAATATCAATCACACATTCTATTAATTTAATTTAATTTCTCGTTCCATGTCGTTAATTATATTTTGTTATTATTATTTCTTAAACGTATTTATTGTCCCTTAGCAATTCAAATTTGGATAAACCGCTAGCTACTATTAATATTTGGCTTTGCCCAGATTCAAGTGGGTTTTGAAATATTTGAGTGACAAATCCTTCTATACTTCCACATTCTAGACTAAACCAAATGAAAACAAAAATTAATATAATCAAACAAACATCAAACATACACCTTCAATAGAAAGCTATTTATCAGCATCTGCTACACCTTTTGATCTCTTCTACATCAAGCTACTTAATTCAAAGCCACATAGAGATTTATTCACCTACACCAATGCCGACACTACTGTTCTAGCTAAAAGCTCTTTGCTTTACTCCCTCCATCAACAACTCTCATTTCACATAGAGATAATTACACTAAAGAGATAAGGATAACAATAATATATATATATATATAGGAAAAAATAACAAGTACGTCCCCAGATGATTACCCTGGTAATCATCATATATCCCTATTATCCCTTTAATATAGGGTAACTGCCCAACACACCCAAGGAAATAGGGACTCTAAGTCTGGCTAAGGTCTTGACTCGTGTCTCTTATATATAATGTATTGTTCTAAACCTACTCAGATACGAAAATGAAACACCCCATCTATACCCATATTGTCCAAGAGTACTACTGAGTAATACTATCGGATAATATAGAGAATGAGGCGATATGGGGTGCACACATAAATATTACCTTGGACTAACAATCATACTTATTGAAACAATTAATAAATAACCCACATATACATAAATAGTATCGGCAAAAAGCAATAAACACGTGTTCCTTTAGGGTAGAACAATATACAATATACAGTAAATAACAAAGATCATAGAGTCAGAATCGTAGCAATGATATATAATACAGAAATATACAAGATATGTCCAATATACACTATAAGGATATATATATATATATATATATATGAAACTACATAATACTCGGATGATATACAATATACTAGTCTCCTCCATGTCCAAAACACAAGCTGATCTCAACGTCCCTGTAGCTGAAATGTCTCGGGCTAACTAGAGTATTATATAAATAACACACAGGTCAGACTATATCTAAATCAAAGGGTTGTACACACACATACACACACAAATATATATATATATATATATATATGAAAAGTATGTGCATGGAATGATAACAACAATAATACTATATTAATACATCACTAATATTAGAGGCATCAATCAAAGTGTGGACAAAGATGTCATCAACCATATAAATCAAGTCAAGCAATAAATTAGGAAAATAATATCAAAGGGGTGAATCATCCATATTCAACATCGTTACCAACAAAATCTAGAAATCATCTGTAGTGAGATATCACCAACTATAATCAAGCTAGCATATAGCATATTCTAAATACATCTCTCAAACTTAATAATAAAAGCATCATCATCAACATATAAAATAGGATAGACTGCCTATTAAAGAAATCATATACGATAACAAATTTGAGAATCCACTATACTATGGATATCTATCATAAGTATAATCTCGTCTCCTCATTTATGAACTATCAGATATATCATGATAGGAAATGTCTATACGATAGACATGAAGTCCCTAGTAGATTTATATGTGTATGTGTGTGTGTGTGTGGGTCGTCTAACCGATTTCTATACATAAGTGAGGTGTGCAAATAATATCTACCAATCTATCACTACGTTAGTACCAGAAGGGAGATTGATTGCATGAAGTAAGCGCTTGAGTCATGAAGTCTCTACAGTCTTTAGCTACCTTCACGGTATCATGACACATATGCACCAGTGTGCTTGTCAGCATGAGGACTTAAAAGTCACAACCTGACTTTAGCCCTTATAAGTAACAGACTACTGGCCTAAGTGACACAAGGGCGAACGCATGAAGCTGCATATATATATATATATATATGTGTGTGTGTGTGTGTGTGTGTGTATGTGTGTGTGTGTGTGTGTGTGTTTGTATGGTGTCATAAATTTTGGGCGCAATCCTATATTGCCTAAGCAATTCAAGCAAAAATTGAAATAATTATATAAGGAGTGGAATACAGAAATAATTGTGAGTATAAAGGTCACTAAAATTCCATCAGAATCGTATATTTCCTCCAGCCTTAGATAACAGCGATCCTCTATCCTCTGCCAGCATCAATCCTTTCCTTCATCACTACCAAACCCATACACACAACCATGGTAGAGCCGCCTCCACCTATCATCGCCATTATGAAGGTCAGTCGTGTGCCGCCTGCTCCTCTACCATTGATAACTACTCCAACACAATTCCCAAAATCGCATCCTCCTCCCAGCATCGACCAAGTGTCACCATTACGGCTCTTGCCTTTGCCTTCGCTACAGTATACTCCCCTCCAGCCGTCATCGAAGCCGAGCCTACCTCCAACATTTTAGCGTAATTTTTTTCTTTCTTTTTTCCTTTTGATCACGATTTCTAAAAATGGGGAATTGGGGCTCGATGGATCCTAAGGGGTTCGGGCTTGCAAGTGATGTAATAAGGAGAGGTTCTAGAATAAAGGAGAAATGTGAGAATTAAAATGGACTTTGGCTCTATTTTAAATCAACAAATTGTCTTTTCTTTTATATAATCTTTTATTTATATTGTAAATAATTTTAATTCAATTAAATTTATCTGCATCTCATTTTACAAGTTATATTTCGATAACAGGACAATTTCGTTCGATTCAATGCTTGTTTAATTTTAATTAATTATTCATTGTATTATTAGAAATTAAATTTATTTTTCAACTATTTCAGCAATATATAAAAATTATTTGTGCTTTAAAAATATTTTTATATTAATTTAATCATTTTATTCGATTTCAAAATATATCATCTGAAAGAAATTATTAATTTAATTCAATTTATTAAAACAAAATTTTTTATTAAATAGAATTTATTTAAGTAAAACTTTATTCTCATAAATAATAGTTATTAGAATCAAATTCAAACGTTTTATTTGAATTAAATTTATTTATTATTACGGCATAGAAAACATGGTTTTTACACTAGTATAGGCTTATTTATACCATTGATTCCATGGCAACTTGTTTGATATGTTTGATGGTTGCATATGATTGTTAGAAATGTGGGGTAACTATGGTTAATTATTCTTTGATTTGTTTGGGGATTTCGGGGGCAAAATTCCAAAAGAGGGAAGGGTGTAACGATCCATATTGTATGTATCGAAGGATTGTAAAATATTATAATTTAATTCAAATTAGGTCGTATGACTCTAAAAATTTAGGAAATAACTTCCATGGGCATTTTTACCTCAAGAATTTTAATCAAACATTTCAGACCCATAAATTCTTGTAAAGCCTATAGCTTTTGATAAGAGCGGAATTAGGGTCTGAAACCATTTCCATTAGATCGGGCTTGTGGTTTCACTTTCCATAAAGTGGCAATAATAGAAAAATGGACTTACCATTTAGAATATATGGCCATTTTAGATTATGTTTGCTATTGGATAGATTAATGGATAACTAGAAAGGTTTTGAGGCTAAGCCCAAGGCCCACATGGGGCTTTGAGCCAATATCGGTTGATACAACAACCCCCAAATCATTTCTCTTCTTCCCAAATTAGATAGAAACCTTCATTAACCCTAATTTCAACAAATGCTTATCTTTTCCTTACTAATCTTAGCCAAGCCATCATTAGAAGGGTGATTAGCAAAGGGGATCATAAATTTCAACATTTTGTGCTTGGAGATTTGTGACTCTTGGTTGTTCATTTCAGATCTATAGATTAGATTGATATTTTAGGTATTTGGTGAGTGGTTCTTGACCTCTCACTGTTATCCCGCCTTTTGGCAAGGCCGTGACACCAAGAACTTGACTACAAACCAATGACAGTTCGTCTTGGAGATCGGTTATACGCAGGCTCACTATGGATATCGACAAATTTTTTCCGAGTCCGGATCGGGCTACAATTGATATGACATGACAAGCAAAGCTATGGGAGCCAACATTCGGAATTTCAAGTCAATCGGAGTTCATATGCTCCAGATATTGATGGATCACGGCTGAGAAATCCGAACTTGCATTGATCATATCTCGAGATCTACAAGTCCAAATGCCACCAAATTTGGACAGTAGCTTACTGGCAACATAAGGAATGTCCACGCCAAATTTTAGCTCGATCGGAGCAATTCTTGATCGATTCGAACCAAGGGTCGAAACGATATGGACCAACTTGCATCGATCATATCTCGAGATCTACAAGTCCAAATGCCACCAAATTTGGACAGTAGCTTACTGGCAACCTAAGGAATGTCCATGCCAAATTTCAGCTCGATCGGAGCAATTCTTGATCGACTCGAACCAAGGGTCGAATCGATATGGACCAACTTGAATCGATCATAACTCGAGATCTAAAAGTCCAAATGCCACCAAATTTGGACAGTAGCTTACTGGCAACCTAAGGAATGTCCATGCCAAATTTCAGCTCAATCGGAGCAAATCTTGATCGATTCGAAGCAAGGGTCGAATCGATATGGGCCAACTTCCATCGATCATATCTCGAGATCTACAAGTCCAAATGCTATGAAATTTGGACAGGAGCTAACTGGCAACCTAAGGAATGTCCATGCCAAATTTCAGCTCAATCGGAGCAAATCTTGATCGATTCGAAGCAAGGGTCGAATCGATATGGGCCAACTTGCATCGATCATATCTCGAGATCTACAACTCCAAATGCTATGAAATTTGGACATGAGCTAACTGGAAACCTAAGGAATGACCATGACAAATTTCAGCTCAATCGGAGCAAATCTTGATCGATTCGAAGCAAGGGTCGAATCGATCCCAAAGTGGGCCCGGATTTCCAAAGAGCGGGCATGTGGGCCCCCTCACGCGCCAGAACTGGTCTCCCCTCAATTTAGGCGAAATATCAGCCTCCTACACCTATAAATAGAGCCCCTGGTCATTCAGAAAAGGGGTCGGAGAATTCTAAGAGCTAAAGAGCGCCCAGACTCTGCCAGATTTACTCTAAATCACCACTGCTGCTTTAGTTTCAGACTTAGCTTTGAAAATCAGTTGTATTACAGTATAAGAAATTGTAATCTTCAAGTATCGAGCAATAAAATCATCAAACTTCATAGTGGACGTAGGCGAAATGCTGAACCACTCTAAATTGCTGTCTTCTGTGCAATTTAATTTCTGTTATTTGGAGCTTTTGTTAGATAATCCTCAGTCTTAATTTTCCTTCTTCACTTTTATCTCTTCAAAAATTTCCGAAGAGTGTTGTGCCCATTTTTGGTACAAACACTCACTATTCTATACTTATTAATATAGTTAAGGTTAGCATTTTTAACATGATTTTGATCTAAAAATGTTTTCTCAATAAAATTACATCTATATAAATGATTAAGGTCGAAATTAAAAAGATTGGATTTGATTTTAAATGGTTTTACAATCTCTTTTGGACCATATTGTCATATTAGTAAAAGGTTAGATTTAGACTAAGATTTGCATGTTAATATTGTTTGAATTGCTTGTATATGTTTGGTGAAGGCTTATGTATGATATGCATGCGTAGATGAATTATTTTGATATGGTTTGTTAGTGTTTTAGCGAAGTTAGAAAAGAGATCGTCGATTTGGGGAAAATGAAGGAAACGATGTTCCAAATTGGATGAAACTTGGAGAAGGGGCTATGGAGCAAGAGAGGAGCGTAAGATTCAAGTTGCAAGTCAATGGGAGTTGATTAGAGTGGTTGGTGATGAGATGATATCTCGGAGATGAAATAGCAGATCTGGTCATTGTGGAGAACTGCTTTGGTATTTAGGCTACAAGACTTTAGGTCAAGCTTTGCATTATAGTAAGGGATTTTAGGAGATAAAGTGCAAATTTTTGCAAAGTATGGTGATCGATACCAATCACTTTAGATCGTTACCAAGTTTTTTTTGGCATCTGGTCAGAGCTACGAGCTTAGGGAAATGAAACAAGAGTTTCTAGGCATGCCAAGAACATGTGGTCAAGGAGGAAATTACTTAGCCAAATTTTGACTAAGTAAGAATAAAGGGGTTTATATTAGTATCGATTTCTTTTGGCCGGTACCGAAACGAAATTAAGGAGGCAGGGTATGTTGAATTTTCAGAGGGGATGGGAACTCTACAGGTCATGCTTAAGTCATTTGATTGTTCGCTTGGGGTTCGTGGGCGATGTAGTAGCACGATGAAGGATGATAGCTTCGGAACTTCGATGATGGTAACTAAATGGTGAATGGAGTTAGGTTATGGTGATAGCGGCTCGATGATTAAAGGAGTCGTGAGAACGATTATCTACAAGGGACAAGTTGCAGGAAGGGTAACCCATGGATAGATTGTTGAATGATTCTATCATGGAAAGAAGGAATGTGGTCGGTTCCTTGAGGATAATAGAAAGTAGATGGAGCAAGAAAAGGTCTTGAATAAACGTGCTAAGAAATCATTGATACTTGGAGTGTTTTCAAATGTACTCGAAAGAAGGGATATAGTAAGGATGCTCATGGGTACTTCGTTTAGTTACCTCGGATCGGTTGCATAGATCAGTGTACCCAAGAGCAGTTAAATGAGCCTAGTATCAGCTTCTGGCTAAAGGCAAGTACACTGAAAACTGGGATTTATCCATTAATCCCTGGTGGAGGGATGGTCATAAGGATTATCATATATCCAAGGTACATTGAGTGATAGTGATAATGGTTGATTGATGTTATGTCTGTTAAGTGGCATGGTTTTCGAGTACCAAGCAACTGAGATTTTTCCATTGGTCTTTGGCATAGGTGGTCATATGAGTTATCATATATCCCACTTGAGTGATAGTGAGGATCGTTGATGGATGTTATGTCTACTTTAGTTATTCTCTCTGGTAGTCTATAACTCCTGGGATGTCACTTGAGATATGTATTATGGATAGGATACTTGGACACCGACCATTGTACCTAGTTTATAGTACACCATCATGATGTTTGTAGTGTAGCATATTATGTTTGTTGTGTGCTAACTCTTTAGTTGCAGGGACGTGCCAGGTATGGTTCGTATACCCTTGTCCTTAATATTTCTATTTGTATAGTGTTTTGAGATTTATTTATCGCTCACACCAAAATTTTGTCTGACTTGAGGTTTTATGTTTTGCTTTTTATTATCTTGGGTACTCTTAAATGGGTAAACTGGATAGTAAGTCTAGATGATACACGGTAGTTGTGCAGAGGATGAGCTAGATGGAACTTTCTCATATTTGTTATCCCGCCTTTTGGCAAGGCCGTGACACCAAGAACTTGACTAGAAACCAATGACGGTTCGTCTTAGAGATCGGTTATACGTAGACTCAAACCATGGATATCGATGAATTTTGTCTGAGTCCAAATCAAGCTACAATCGACAAGACACGGTGAGCGAAGAAATGAAATTCAACTTCCAAATTTCAAGTCAATCCAGGTTCATATGCTCAAGTTATGATCGATGCAAGATTGGATGAAGAACAGCCTCGAGTTCGAATCCATCGACTGGCCTCTGTTCGACTCGGTCTCATTCGAATCCATCAGGAAGCCTCTGTTCGACTCAGTCTCATTCGAATCCATCAGGAAGCCTCTGTTCGACTCGATCGACTTCGTGTCCATCACCAGAAGTCTACTTTGTGCCACTCGACTTCGTATCCATCGAGGGACAACACACTTCGTATCGATCAGCCAGTGTCAAATTCGTATCCATTGACGAACCACTGTTCGTATCCATCGAGTTAGAGTGCTTTCATCGATACGAACCGGCCAACCTCCATCGATTCGAATTACACCACCTTCACGAACAGAACGTGACCATCGATATGAACTAATAAACTTTCATCGATACAAACAGAGCCACTTCCATCGGTACGTACTGAGCTACTTCTGTCAATACGAATTGGACCGCCTCGATCGATACGAACAGAGCAAGGCTATCGATACGAACAACGTAGTTTTGATCGATACGAACCAAACAGCCTGCCGAAAGTCTCCATTTCGTATCGATCATGACTCGAGATCCACAAGTCCAAATGCTATGAAATTTTCACAGAAGCTTACGTGCATGCGAAAGAATGTCCACGCCAAATTTCGACTCCATCGGACGCAATCTTGATCGATACGAAATCCATTCGTATCGATCACGGATCGGGCCGAAACTTCACGGGCTTGGTCGCGCGGGCCTACTCACACGCCAGAAGAAGTCTCCCGAGATCTGAGCGAAATATCAGCCTCCTACACCTATAAATAGAGCCCCAGGGCATACAGAAAGGGGGTCTTGGTTCTTTTGAATTCTCCAACGCCCAGACTCTTCTGGATTCAACTCCATACTCCATTGCTACTGCTACAAACGAATTTCACTGCTGTACTCGAATTTCTCAACTGAATTTTGCTGTAATCCGCTGCAATCAATTGTAATCATCAAAGAAACATCAATAAAGAGATCAATTTCATAGTGGACGTAGGCAACACGCCGAACCACTTTAAAACCTTGTGTTTCTATGCGCTTTAATTATTTTCATTATCTGTTTTTGGAGTTTTTGTTAGATAATCCTCTTTTTCCATTTAATTTCTTCACTTTATCTCTTAAAATACTTCCGAAGAGTGTTGTGCCCAATTTTGGTACAAACACTTTGGTGCTTTCACTGAGAAAAAAAACCCAATTTTTCTCCTGCTCCTTGGATCTCCTATCGATACCGGATTGCAAAAATCCAAGAAGAAGATCCAGATCTCAAGCCTTGAAGCCTTACCATTCTATTCATATTTGCATCATATCTAGGAAAGGACTTCATCAATTCACCATGGTAAGTACACGAACTGCATCTACAGCTGCTGATTGAGAAGTATGGGATAGACAGAATCCCGTGCAATTGCCTCCATCCAACCAAGATGCCGCCGGACCTTCAGATCCATCGGGCCCGGTTACCAAACAAGAGTTCCAGATGCTACTTCAAGAGTTGACCCAGAGTCAGCAACAACTTACTGAACAACTAAGCGCCAACACAGAGTTGTCCAACCAGCTAAATCGCCAAAGGCGCAGAAGATCCAGAAGAGACTAAGGTTCTTATTCTTCCACAGAGAGTTCAGCCTCATCTGACGATCATCACAGATCCACACGCCCACGGCTGGATGTAAGCTACACCCAGGCTACGGGACACCAACCTGCCTCGAATCTAGGACAACCCAGAACTGGACCATCCACTAGTCATCATACCGGACTTTCATCCTGAGGAGGTGCCACCCCCTACCATGTCATAGGCAACCTTGCTACCACCACCACTACCGAACAAGGAGTTGATGCTAGAAACCAAGCTGATCCTCATCGTAGCCAACGAGATCTCACTCCAGAGCCTTATGTCCCAGAAAATGTTGAACCAAGGAGGCGAGGCACGGACCATCGACCGCGTCTAGTCCAGACTCACGCTGTGGAACCTGACCACACCTTGGCACAGCATGCTCCTAATATCTGGATGTTGGATATACCAACGATGATTCGTCAAATGATCCGTGAAAGTCAGGGTCTCACTAATGACGACTGGGGAATCTCCCGAAGTCATACCCCTTTCCCCGATGACATATTGTATGCTGAACCACCTCGGTGCTGTAGGATGCCAACTTTACCAGTCTATGAAGGAAGTTCTGATCCCAACCAACACATCCTGAAGTATGAATGGCTGATGAATGCTGCGAGAGCTGATGATGCAGTAAAATGCCATAGTTTCCCCATTTCCTTGTAGGGCATTGCAACTATGTAGTTCACTCGCTTGCCACCACGATCCATTTCTAATTTTGACCAGATGGCCACCAAGTTTGTTGAACAATTCCGTATGCATGTAGCAAGTCCTAAAGATGTTAACACTCTGTCTAGTGTTACTCAAGCTCCCGAAGAAACACTTAGACGTTACTTGGAGCGATTGCACGCTGCGTGTGCAGAAATAAGCAATCCCAATGACAACTCTATCCTGATGGCATTGACTAAGGGGATTGATCCTGATTCCGAGTTTGGAAATTGGTTAGCTGGGAAACCGCCTGCGTCATAGGACCGTTTATATTCCAAGGCAGCCTAATTCTTGAGAAGGGAGGATGCGAAACAGTCTAGGAAGCAGGATGACGCAGGGCCCAACATTAAAGGAATTCAGAGTAACATCGCCGTTAAACAATCCGGGGAGAGTTCTAGAAAAGTTTAGTTGAATATACAAAACAAACAAAATCAGCAGAGGGACAGTGGAAATCAAGGTAAGAAGCGAGATCAAAGTCGTGGTCCATGACGTAGAGCTCCCATGTTTGACAATTATACTCCATTAAATACGTCGCCGAAGAATGTGTATTTGCAGACCTGTAATACCATGCAATACAAGAAGCCTGCCCTGAAGCCACCAACGGAAAGACAAGTCCAAATAGGGAAGTTTTGTAGATTCCATGAGAGTTATGGCCATAATATGAATGAGTGTCGTCACTTGCAAGACCTCATTGAAAAACTGATACGTGAGCGAAAATTGGATCAGTATGTGCGAGCGCCGCAGTCAGGAGGTGTGAGCCAATCAAATCAAAATCGTGCGCCAAATCAAGAAAGGCAGGAGGAACCCGCTCGTACTGGCGGGAGGTTGGTCATTAATACAATAAGTGGTGGTCCTCATCCAGCAGACCGAAGCTGGAAGGAAATGGAGTCGTATGCCAGCTCTATCAGGCATGCGGACTTCGAGTGTTGTAGTAATTTTGATGAAGGGGCTCTGGCCAAGCAGCAGAAGACGATGACAGATGACATCGTGTTCAGAAACAGAGACGCTGATAAAGTCGAAGCCCCCACTATCGATCCACTGGTCATCTCAGCTCAAGTAGGTCCTGCTTGGATGAAGAGGATCTTAGTTGACAGTGGAAGCTCTATGAATATCATGTTTAAACAAGCTTATGATCAAATGAGAATGGAAGCCAAAGATTTGAAACCTTGTCAATCTCGAATCCATGGTTTCAATGGGAGCGCTACTATTCCCACTGGAGTAGTGGAACTGCCGGTGGAGTTGGGAGTTGGGGAACGCCGGAGAGTACGGATGTTACAGTTCGTTGTGTTGGACATAGACTCCCCTTATAATGCTTTCTTAGGCCGACCGGCCCTCGCTGAATTCAGGGCAGCCATTGGCCCACGGTGTTTGACTTTAAAGTTTCCCACTGATCGTGGAGTGGGAATCATTCAGGGAGATCAGGCTGTTGGAAGAGCCTGTTATGTTGCAGAGCTGCGAGAGGCGCAGCGAAAGGAGAAAGGAAAGGGCGTAGAGGAATCTCTCTGCATCCGTTTTGCTAATAATTGACAATTAACGCCTGGGCCTAGGCCCGGGAACCCCAGCCAATTCTAAAGGGATCTTGACCCGAGAGAGACAGAGGATGAAGGAGAATCTAAAGAAAGTCAAGCATCCCCGGTCGAACTGACGATCGATGTCCCGATTGATAATGACGATGATTCAAAGATGATAAAGATTGGGTCTCAGCTAAGCCAGCAAACTCAAGAGGAATTGGTTGAATTTCTATGGGCAAATCTCGACGTATTCGCCTGGACGCATTCCGATATGTGTGGGATCTCGCCGGACATCGCGAGCCACACTATGAATATTGACCCGCGGCACGTCCCGGTCAAACAAAAGAGGTGTGGTATGGATCCAGAGAGATCTGCCGCCCTTAAAGAAGAAGTAGAAAAGCTTAAAGCGAACGGGTTCATTCGAGATGCGCTATACCCTGAATGGGTGTCAAATCCCGTGCTCGTCCGAAAGCCGAACGGAAAATGGAGAACATGCATCGATTACTCCAATCTGAATAAAGCCTGTCCCAAAGATAGTTTTCCGCTTCCTAAAATTGATTAGCTTGTAGACTCGTCAGCTGGACATGAACTCTTATCCTTCATGGATGCGTATTCTGGCTACAATCAGATACCGATGCATTTACCTGATCAAGAACACATCAACTTCATAACCAATCTGGGACTTTATTGTTACAACGTTATGCCTTTCGGACTCAAGAATGCCGGAGCTACTTATCAACGATTGCTCAATCGGATGTTTGCCAACCAAATCGGAAAAACTATGGAAGTATATGTAGACGACATGCTTGTGAAGTCACGACTTTCAACTGACCATATTAAAGACTTGGAAACTATGTTCAACATACTTCGAGAATACAGAATGAAGCTTAACCCACTTAAATGTCACTTTGGAGTTGCATCCGGAAAATTCCTTGGGTTCATCGTCAACGCTCGGGGAATCGAAGCTAATCCTGAAAAGATCTGGGCGGCACTGAGCAGGTTCATCTCAAAGTCCACAGACAAATGCATTCCCTTCTTCGATCTGATCTGAAAAGGAAAGCGGAACTTTGAATGGACCACGAAGTGTGAGGGCGCTTTCCAAGCACTAGTTCAACATCTATCCACACCACCTATCATGTCAAAGCCTATGGATCATGAGAAGTTGTACGTATATTTGGCGATATCAGAAAACGCTATCAGCGTTGCCTTAATTCAAGAAGAAGACAGGATACAGAAGCCAGTATACTACATCAGCAAACGATTGACTGGAGATGAAAGGAATTATCCGAAGCTAGAGAAGTTGGCTTATTGCCTTGTTATTGCATCAAGGAAGCTCCGGCTATATTTCCAGGCACATCTAATTATTGTTTACACCAACCAGCCGTTGCGACTGGTCCTTTCGCGGCCTGAGACGTCTGGTAGGTTACTCAAGTGGAACATCGAACTGAGCCAGTTTGACATTACTTACACTCCAAGACGAGCGATTCAAGGACAAGTCCTAGCCAATTTCATAGCTGAATTTACCGTTCCAAAGGACTTGCCCGAAACCAGTAAATCCCCCGAATACGTCTGGAAGCTGTATACTGATGGTGCATCAAACGACCGGTGTTCGGGTGCTGGTGTTGTACTCGAAACCCCCAAAGGCCGATCTATATGCTATGCTTTGAAGTTTGGTTTTCATGCAACCAATAATGAAGCAAAATATGAAGCCCTCTTAGCTGGACTGAAACTTGCCAGAGATTTGAAAATTATCACTGTGGAAATTTATTGTGATTCACAATTAGTTGTGTGTCAAGTTCTGGGGGAATATCAAGCAAGAGACCAAAGGCTGGCTGCTTACTTAGCTCGGGTCCAAGAAACATTGAATCAGTTCGATTATTATGCCATTTATTGTATACCCCAAGAGCGTAATCAGAAAGCCAATTTGTTGGTAAAGTTAGCCAGCACAGGTGAAGCTCAGCAAATGGGACTCGTTCCCATAGAGACGTTAACCTCCCCAAGCATTGACAGGCAGAAATAGATTGGGTATGTGAAACCGTTCCCGATAAAGAGTCATGGATGGCTCCATTCAGAAATTACCTCGAGCACGGAATCCTACCGGAGCGCAAGAGTGAAAAAAGACAAGTCCTTCGGAAGGCCTCACGATTCACCATCCAGAATGGGGTCATGTACAGAAGAGGGTACTCTGTTTCTTTACTCCGGTGTATCGCTCACGATGAAATTAAACGAGTCTTACACGATGTACACGAGGGAGAATGTGGCGATCACACCGGGGGGCAAGCACTTGCTAAGAAGATACTTCGGTATGGATATTATTGGCCGACTGTGAATCGCGATGCGTCATATTATGCAAAGAAGTGCGATAAATGTCAAAAGCATGCTCGAATTCCTAGAGCCCCACTTACCGAGATAACGCAAATGGTCAGCCCATGGTCGTTTGCAATATGGGGCATCGACATCATTGGTACTCTACCTCTGGCAAAAGGTGGTGCGAAATACGCCATCGTTGCAGTTGATTACTTTACAAAGTGGGCCGAAGCACTTGCTACCATAACGACGAAAAAAGTAATCAATTTTGTAGTCCGCAACATTATCTTTCAATTTGGTCTCCCACACACCATTATTACTGACAACGGAACCCAATTCGACACTGTTGAATTTAAAGATTTCTGCAAACAGTTTCATATTCAAAAGAAATTCTCCGCAGTTGCATACCCTCAAGCAAACGGACAAGTCGAAGCGGTCAATAAAGTTATAAAATCCATTCTGAAAAAACGACTGGAAAAGGTCGGGGGCAAATGGGTTGATGAACTTCCTATGGCTTTATGGGCTTACCGAACTACCCACAAGTCTGCGACCGGTCACACTCCATACTCTCTCTCTTATGGTTCAGAAGCTGTTATTCTAGTCGAGCTAGAAGTACCTTCTCATCGTGTGACATACTATGATCCGAAGACTAATGCTATATTACTTGTTGAATCTCTCGATTTACTAGATGAGAAGCGTGAAGAGGCTGATTTGAGGGCAGCCGTGCATCGAAGTCGAGTCGCCCGATTGTACAACGCCAAGGTCCACCTGCGAACCTTTGAACTAGGCGATCTCGTCCTAAAAAGAATCTATCTGGTTCCTTTGCATATGAAGCCGACATGGGAGGGACCGTATGTCATTGAACGAAGGCTTGGAGATGGCATATTCAAACTATCACCATTGACGGTCTTACTTTGCCAAGAGCTTGGAATAGCAAGAGTCTTTGTCGCTACTACACATAACAGGCTATGTTTATTCATTTAGTTTATTTTCCATTTCACAATATTTTTTTTGCATTTCGAAATTAGAATTTGTAATAAGGCAACTGACTTTGCCATATTTTCTTATTTCAGCAATAAAATGCAATCTCTTCGAGCCAGAGCTGTGATTTACTTGAAATGCTTCATATGATCATCACTATGCACGGAGAGCTAAGTTTCACCATACGGTGGAATTTATTCAAATAGGGAGTGACTGTGATGCAACATGTCACTCGCTAAGTGAAACCCGAGCTCGGGGACAAGCCATCACATCAAAGTCAAAAACGGATTGATACACGACAATCCCTCACTTAACTCCAGATTCCCATAGTGCGAACTGGAGTATAAAAATACATCTACGAAGAGGGTGGATTCGTCCGCCTAACGACTTCGTCCTTATCTGCATCAAGTTTGAGGAGCGTAGACCCGTCCATCTAACGATCTCACTTATTAACTCAGGGTGGATGTGATCCAACCATCCATGATCCTGATACACCTTTCGTTCCCAGAGTGCGAGCAAAATCCAAAAACATACAGTAGATGTGACTGACCGTCTACTTAACAACTTTGAACTCCTAGAGTGCGAGTCGAAGTATAAACATCAACTCCGAATTCCCAGAGTGCGAGTCGGAGTATAAACATCAACTTCGGATTGCTAGAGTGCGAAACAGAGTATAAACAACAACTCCGAACTCCCGGAGTGCGAGTCGGAGTATAAACATCAACTCCGAATCCCCAGAGTGCGAGTCGGAGTATAAAACATCAACTCCGAACTCCCAGAGTGCGAGTCGGAGTATAAACATCAACTCTGAATTCCCAGAGTGCGAGTCAGAGTATAAACATCAACTCCGGATTCCCAGAGTGTGAAACGGAGTATAAACATCAACTTCAAATTCCCAGAGCGTGAATTGAAGTATAAATACCAACTCCGAACTCCCAGAGTGTGAGTCGGAGTATAAATGTCAATTCCGAGTCCCCAGAGCGCGGACGTGTGATTTAAACTTAAGCCGGCGTGACCAACCGCCAAAAAACAAATGAGAATCCCCAGAGTCCAGATATGATCATCGATAATCAAACAAGCATGGATAAACCATTCAATCTCTGCCTGTCTCAAACGCTCGTTCAGTGGCACTAGACTCAACATGTTATAAGTGAGGAGCAATCGCTGATGGATGTTCTACAGCTCACCCCTAAGACTAGGGGCCAGAACTTAAGTGTCGACCATTGACTGAATCAGTGTGACGTCAAAATTCAACTCAATTCCCGGTCGTGAACCATCTTTACGGTTTCCAGACCCGGCACGAAAAGACAAACTTGACTCGGAAGCTGGAGCCTTACAAGTGCATTTCAAACATTGAAACACTTAAGCGAATGCACAAGAAGCTAAAAAAGAAAAGTTTCATTTCTACTATTTATGAAAGAAATTCGTGTACAAGTTTTGTTCAAAAAATTCTTACTAGCAGGGGCCGAACTCGCATCTATACACGGCCAGCAGAATGAAAATCAAAATAAACCAAGGGAGCGCATCTACTCCTACTTCTTCCTCGGCTTCCTTTTTGGTGTAGACCCGTTGGAGCCGCCACTACCTTTCCTCTTTGAGCCTTTGCTTTTCGGTGGTCGGTCTCCAGGAAAGGGCATGATCTTAACATCCTCCTCCGAGCTCGAATGTATGGGGATGCTTCCTGCGGGAGGAGTCGGAGGAACAGGATCAACTGTAGAAGGTGGAATGGGCGTACTGGTGTTGAAAACTGTACCACCAGGAGATATCATTCTGAGCGGAGCTGGTCCAGATGCCGCCATCCCACCTCCGAAACTGCCGCCATGTGCTGCTGCTTCCATCTCAGCATCGATCTCAGCCAATATCTCCTCTTCAGTAGCAGCTCGAGCATCGCTGGGAGCATCAGTACTTGGCATCGAAGAACTTGTAGCAGGAGCGCCTCCACCCATAACAAATGGCAGGTCGGCTAGAGGATCGCCATGACGGCGAAAGAGTTCCTCCATCAGCTGCTCATCAAACACGAGCGTGCTTCCCTGCATTTCGTCAAGTGGCGCAGTTGTAGCTACGGTGGTCGCTTCGGTCACAATAGCCTCATGCGTCTGATATGATTCCTGAGCGACAGGAGGCGCGGCCGGTGCAGCATCAATCACTGGAAAAAAATAAGAGAACTGTTAGAACTTTATTCAAGTGAAGATTCCGACTTAAGGCAGATATGTGGAATGTTCAGAATACCTTCCTCAGTTTGACTTGTAAGCGGTTGGACGACTTCATTAACTTGCTCTGTAGCCGGAGACATCTACTGCTGATCCGGATTGTAAGCAGGAACAGCTTGGGGATCGACCGCAGGCAAGGATTCAGGCAGAGTTGATGCTGGAACTTCAAGACTCGCCTCATGATGGTCAACCCCTGATCCCTCTCCTACTTCGAAGTGCTGGGCGCCGAGCCTTTCCTTTTCATGCAGAATCATTGACTCGTGGAGAATCTTCCTTTCATCTTCATTCAGAATGCGATTCTCGAGTTCAAATTCATTTACAGACTCACCCAGATGCGCCTCCTTCTCTTCTTCAACTAATCGGCCACAGGCGCTATATAGATGCGCCGGATAATCATCGAGCCAGGCTAGACCCCTGTGCCTCAGCACGTTAGCGTTGTAAACAACAAGAAGGTCTTCAATATTAGCCTCTAGCCTGGACTCGGCCGTTTTCACTTTCTCCTCAACCTCAGTCTCCACCTTGCAGACCTTAGCTACGGCCACATCCCGTTCACCCCGAAGCAGAACGGCCTGTTCGCACGCCTCCTGGGCTGCGTTGTTTGCATCATCCCTTTCCTTGGCCATGTCAGAGAATTTGGCCTTAAGCTCGTTCAGTTCTTTGACCGCCGCATCCCGTTCGGTGGTGACTGTAGTGTTCCGATGGCCATCTCCTCTACCAAGGCAACATGTGTCTACCTCAACCTATCCATCACCATAGTCGCTTCGTCAGCTTTTTTGGTGGCCTCAATTTCAGTTTTTTGAGAAGACTAGGCCTCAGCATTGAGCACTTGAATGATCCGGTCTCTTTGGGCGATCTCGGTCTCCATTTTTTCGATTGTCTTGGCTCGCTCAAAGGCCAACTTAGAAGCTTTCTCTATAGCCTTTACCCACTCTCTATACTGGGTGTAGACATCGTGAATATAGTCATGCATCGTGTTTTCTACCCCAGATGGGATTCTCTTTAAGTGATGTGGAAAGACGTAGCCATCAAAGCGTATGTTCGAGAACTCCTTCCTCAGCTGAGCAATTTTAATAGCCCCTTCCACCATGGGCTCAGTAATGGCCAGCTCTGCAATTATGGGGGGCACGGGTTCAACTCGCTGGTGTTGAGTTTCGGACCTTGAAGTTTGAGAAGATGGTCTGTGTCGTGGAGGCTCTAGCGGATGTGAAGTCTGAACAGGAGGTGGAGATGGGATTTTAGGAGGTGGAGAACGAGACCTAGATCGGTGTCTATAATCCCTGCCTCTATCTCTGTCGTACCTCTCTTGACTAGAGTACCCGCGATCGCGTTCTTTATCTGAATCTCTCCAGCGGGAATCATAGTAGGTAAAAGATTTTCGAGCCGAGCGAAGGCTCCCAAGCATTGATCCTCTCCCAGACATAGTACCTGAAAGTGAGAAACGAAGGAAAAGTTAGTGATCTCTTGGGTTGGACGATTTACAGTTATGAATCATGTAGTGCAGTGAAGTGTATGTATGTGCAACCCCTCGACCAACCGAAAATGTCGACCGCACACATAGCAAGCGACCCGCTCAGATCAAGAGCATTGTCAAGCTCCTCCATCCCGATGTCGTGTTGAAACGACACATAATCCGAAATCCAAAAATATCAGCAAGCCCTTCGAAAGGATTCTCTACTTGCGGGGGAGGAGCCTCCGAAATTATAATCCCCTAAACAGGCAAAGACATGACCATGGATTTCAATCTCATGGATTTAGAATGCTTGTTAGCAACTGCCTTGCCTTTTCTCCTTCCTCCTGACTCTTGAACACTTGAAGAGGGCCCAGCTTGGAGTTCGTTATCAGTGGGCGTTCTCTTCGGATCAACCTCCTCTGCTATTACGACACCAGGCGTTTTGCGTTTCACCCGCCTCTTCTTCGAGACCGCTCTAAGTGTCCCTTCCAGCCTTATGCTTTTCTTCCGTTCAATCAGCCCGACAATTCTCAGATTTCTGTCGGTTAGAACCAAGTCAATGTTCCTCTCTTCACCCGGAACTGATTGGAGGATCCGAACTAACTCTCTGAAATACCCACCGTCAGGTCGTGAGATTGCGGCTGTAAAAGAAGTGAAGTACGTCAGTTTTTGAAAACGATTATTATTATCTCGATAATTCATGAGAAAGATTGCAACGCTTACGTCTATCCAACCATCGCCTAGCGAATCCAGGGGGGCATCAAACGTAGAACCATTCAGTTTTAAAGTAACTCAGCCTTCGCCAGGACCCAGTTACTATTTGACAGTTCCTAACCGCTTCCAAGAATGTGAAAGAAGGGTCGTCTCCACGACTCTTAATGTTAAATAGATATCTAATCTCGATCGGCTTTGGTGGTCGAAAGAGAATTTCCATAAACAAAATGAAAGTGCTATTCAACAAGGCGTATCTGTTGGGGTGTAGCTGGGATGAAGCGATTCCAAGGAATGACAGCATTTCCCTTATGTGCTGATTGAATGGAGGAAGTGTTCCCGCCGTACAAGCATGACAGTTGAAAGCAGTAAACCCCTCCGGGGGAGCATGTGGTCTATCATTTGGCCTTGGCAGTAATACGTCATCGAGCGACAAGCCATGTCTTAAACAAATCCTTCCCAGCATATCTTCGGAAATGTCGGACGGCACAGAATCTTGTGGATTGCAAATGAACCGGGCGCCAGGAAACTCGTCTGGTGCTGGATCTATGACTTCGGCCTCGATGGCCGGTATCTCGATTATTGGAGGCATTGAACCTTGAATTTCTTGCTGTTGTGAACTTGAAGGTTCCATGACTAACTAGCTTATGAAAAATCATTGTTAAACAAACAATAACACTCATGCATCCCCCAGTGTAAAGTGTGTGAGCGTGTTGTACAGTGCAGTACTGTATATCACTTGAGAAGTTCTACAGAATTGGAGAAAGCATGTAAACGACGAAACTTCGAAATTCAGTCGGAATGACCATCATCGCTGACCGTCACAACCGTACCATCCAGATATTAGCAATCGATCCAAGTTAAAGTTTGTTATCATTTTGTTAAATTATAGTTCCATCGACGAGCTTCACAAGACAGTCAGATGTGCCATTCTAAGGTCAAGTCCAATTATGCAAGTTTGAAGCTCGTCGGAGTCAGTTTTTCAAGTGTACAGGGAATTACAAGTTCTTTAACGTTCAATTCGTATCGATCACAAGAGTCTTGTTCGCATCGGTAATTCATATTCATATGTGTGCGAGTTCGACTAGGTTAAAAGTTGAGGACTTCGAATCGATCCAGGGTGATCATTTCGCATCCATCAATTGGGTCGCCGTCGTATCGATCCCCTAGAGCATAATTCGAATCGATCGAAAACTCTGGGTTTCGAATCCATCAGACGCAACCCCTTCGTATCGATCAACATGCTCGAGACACTTGCATCGATCATCCTGACTCGATGCAAAAGCTTAGCCATCGATCGATACGAAGGCCTCCATCTCATCATCTCGAAGCCCTGACTCCAGATCGACATGAAAACGAGGACCAAGCCATCTTCCTCCACACTCCTTCTTCCCCAGATCGATTCGAACTTCATCTTCTCCTTCCTCGACCTCGCGCAATATCTACTTCCCCAAACCACGTCCGGACATGAATTCGAATTGAATGGCATGAGAATTTGAATCTCATCATTTTAGGAGTGACCTTGTTCAATTAATTACCTGCTTTTGATAACTGGTTAAAGGGGTTAAAGGTTTCTAAATCGATTCGAAGGCAAGAAAATTTCTTTTTTCGAGGCTCTGGAGCGATACAAAGGCAAGGCAGAAGAAACAAGCGAGTAAAAAGTAAAAAGTGAAAAACGACTAAGTCCACAGTATTTATATGGACTCGAGTGCGAAGGTAAAAAACGATACGCATTCCAATAAACTCGACCGGTTGCAATGTGTCACCTCTGAATCGGTTCAAAACAACTGTTCGAATCCATGAACTCGAGTCTGTATCGATATGAAGTCGTCACCAAATCCATCGATGCGAAGCCCTTATTCATATCGACCACTTTCGACTCCACCCCCAGTGCAACAATATGAACTGTGCAGTTCGAATCCATCGAATCACAGCTCTCAGAGGCCAGTACCCATCGATACGAATTGTCTATTCGTATCCAATAACACTAGGTCCATCGATTCGAAATGCACAGCAAGGACTGTTTTGAAAGCATTTAAATCCATCGATACGAATGATCGTTTCGTATCCATCGAACCTCACATCCATCGATACGAAATGCTCATTTCGTATCCATCAATACAATGAATACCGATGCAAAGACAATATTTCAACCTTTTACATCGATTCAGGAGAGGACCATTACGAAGGAACATTCAAAAACAACCATCGAGCGTTGTTATAATTCGAATTTCACATCGGTCCAGGAGAGGATCGATACGGAATTCAATATGAGATAAACTGACAATAACTCGTGAACGTCAGCGAGAGTCAGATTAACGTATATGCATATACGTCAGACTGATATTCAATTTTTGACATTCACAGGAATTGGATACTTATCTGATAATGATTACAACAACAAACAGCTAATCTCAGTCAAGCAGCAATCAGTTACAACAATACAGGGTACAACAGTTGACAGTCAACAGTTTACATTACTGAGGAAATCAGTCAAAGATTACAACTTTCATCGAAAAGACGATAACTGTTCAGAATGAAGATTGCAGCACTTCAAAGCACATCATGTTTCCACAAGACGTACTTTGGGGGGCAAATGTTATCCCGCCTTTTGGCAAGGCCGTGACACTAAGAACTTGACTAGAAACCAATGATGGTTCGTCTTAGAGATCGGTTATACGCAGACTCACCATGGATATCGACGAATTTTGTCCGAGTCTGAATCAAGCTACAATCGACAAGACACGGCGAACGAAGCAATGAAAGTCAACGTTCCAAATTTCAAGTCAATCCGAGTTCATATGCTCAAGTTATGATCGATGCAAGATTGGATGAAGAACAACCTCGAGTTCGAATCCATCGACCGGCCTCTGTTCGACTCGGTCTCATTCGAATTCATCAGGAAGCCTCTATTCGACTCGATCTCATTCGAATTCATCAGGAAGCCTCTGTTCGACTCAATCGACTTCGTGTCCATCACCAGAAGTCTACTTTGTGCTACTCGACTTCGTATCCATCGAGGGACAGCACACTTCATATCGATCAGTCAGTGTCAACTTCGCATCCATCGACGAACCACGGTTCGTATCCATCGAGTTGGAGTGCTTTCATCGATACGAACAGGCCAACCTCCATCGATTCGAACTACACTACCTTCATCGATACGAACAGAACGTGACCATCGATACAAACTAATAAACTTTCATCGATACGAACAGAGCCACTTTCATCGATACGAACTGAGCTACTTCTGTCAATACGAATTGGACCACCTCGATCGATATGAACAGAGCAAGGCTATCGATACGAACAACGTAGTTTCGATCGATACGAACCAAACAGCCTATCGAAAGTCTTCATTTCGTATCGATCATGACTCAAGATCCACAAGTCCAAATGCTATGAAATTTTCACAGAAGCTTACGTGCATGCTAAAGAATGTCCACGCCAAATTTTGACTCCATCGGACGCAATCTTGATCGATATGAAATCCGTTCGTATCGATCACGGATCGGGCCGAAACTTCATGGGCTTGGTCGCACGGGCCTACTCACGTGCCAAAAGAAGTCTCCCGAGATCTGAGTGAAATATCAGCCTCCTACACCTATAAATAGAGCCCCAAGGCATACAGAAAGGGGGATCTTGGTCCTTTTGAGTTCTCCAACACCCAGACTCTGCCGGATTCAACTCCATACTCCATTGCTACTGTTGCAAATGAATTTCACTGTTGTACTCGAATTTCTCAACTGAATTTTGCTGTATTCTGCTGCAATCAATTGTAATCATCAAAGAAACATCAATAAAGAGATCAATTTCATAGTGGACGTAGGCAGCATGCCGAACCACTCTAAATCCTTGTGTTTCTATGCGCTTTAATTATTTTCATTATATCCTTTTGGAGTTTTTGTTAGATAATCCTCCTTTTCCATTTAATTTCTTCACTTTATCTCTTCAAAAACTTTCGAAGAGTGTTGTGCCCAATTTTGGTACAAACAATATATATATATATTGTGCACCACTGTGGAACCTAAGCAGCATTTGCTTTACTATTGGGACAGTTTTATTTGAGTTTATTTCCATTTATATAAACTTTATTACTATGTTGTATAACTCTATGCATCTATACTCTGATATTTGGTTCACTTAGTTATTATTGTCTCTCCTATATATTTGTGAGGATTATTATATTTTATTCGATGCGATGTGAGATATAGATGGATTTTGTGATGTTTTATTACTTTTCAACCCTTAACAATCATCCTACATCGGTTGGGCACGACAGCAGCACATCGTTTAGTTATACTGGGTGTTGGTAATGTAGGGCAATCATCATATATACTTACTTAAACCATGCAATTGATAGAGTTAAGGGTATGCCCTAGGGGCAATTATGTAATTTTTCACATATATCTAACTCGATAATTAATCTTGTAAAAAATAAAAGGTGTTTTCTTTCTATTATATACTTGTTATAATAGTTATATTAATTAATTAGTTTAACTAAAAGTGTATTTAGTAGAAAATCCATAAATGGAATGTTTTGTGATAGTAATTACAAAGTGTTGTAACCATGAGTAATTTATCACAATAAAAATAAATATACCATTTAAGTGTTCTTAGTCAAGATGCATTGAGACTGGATATCGATGTATCCATTAAGACTAGAGTATGTAAAGCTCTCTAAATGTTGGATAGTGTATTACTCATGACTGTTTGGCACCGAGAGGTTATGTACTGATAGTTATTGGATAATTATGGAACGACTCACTCGATTGTTTTCTGTTGGTTAATATAACTAAGGTCAAAAATAAATAATGATATGACTGATTTACATAGTTCTCTCGACTCGATAATACTGTGGATCTTCAATATGAAAGCTTCACTTTGATTGTAGTCAAATCATGGCACAACGTCCATCGAGTGACTATAGTTGGGTCGAATGAAAGTATTGGAAGTGAAGCGCCACTCAAGAGAAGATTTGTCTCCTTAGTTATATGAGGTTAGTATCACGATCAACTCAAAATCAAAGTCTTTAGCCAGAGTGGTTCGGTTAGTAATTATTATTATTGAACCAAGGACTTTGTGGTTGGACTATAGAGTTAAATAGGGATGCTAATGGAATTTTGACCATTACCAAATTCCATACGTCCAAAGTGATGTAATTTTGATGAAAAGAATTGGTTTAAATAAAAGTCACAACCGGGTAATGCTTAACAAAGTGGAATTGGATTTTACCGAAACCAAGTAAGCGATAAATTTAGCTAAAATGTCACACCACCTACTAAGTGACGCATGAACATTAACATTTGAATAGGTCGATATTAATCACTGACAAAATTTACAACTGACGAGTCATATAACGGAAACGTTGAATTCTTCTTTGACCAAATGATTTAATTAGTTTATAATTGTTATAAATTAATTACTATTTATGAAATATTAAATATTAACTATAAAATTTGATTATGATTTGAGAAATAAATATTACAATATATATATATATATTAATATATTTATATATAATAGTTATAAATATATCAATCGATATACGATATCAAAAAGCGATTAAATTGGATTTAATTGTATAATATTTTTATATGGGTTTGAGGCCCATCATAGGGTGTATTTGTTATGGTTGCAAACAATAGGTAGGGGCGGCTCATTTTGAGCTAGATAGGCTTGATTTTAGATGGCTCAGATTGAAGGAGAATTAGTATGAGATGAGATCCATTTTTTCCTCCCTTTCTATGCACTAAATAAGCATATCTAAACTAATTTGATTAGAAATTTTTACTGCTTCCTCCACCATAGCTTACTGGCCGAAAATCATCCTTAAGGCCTTCATCACTACAAGTTCAAATCAAGTCAGATCTTATCACTATCCGTTAGCTGAAGGTCAATGGTTCAAGGACTAGAAATCTGCTGAATCGAAAAGAGTTTCAATTGAAGAATTTATCTTTCAAGGTGTACTTAAGGGATTTGGAATTAAGGTATGATTTTCATAGTTAATAATTATTAGTATAATTTTTTATCATATATGTATATGGTGACTATTCTGGTATGCTAACAATGTTGTCACAAATTAGTTTGGTTACATGCATGTATATATTTATGCTTAGTAAGAAATAAAATAATTTTTTTTATCATATATGTCATGTTAGTACAACCATATGAATAATAATATAATTTTATATTTTATTATATAATATATATTATTTAAATATATATATTATAGTTTATAATTAGTTGCAACATTATATCATGATTAAAATTAGTAGTATAATTTTATTTACAAAGCATTATAGTAATATTAATTTTCAACAGTGAAATATAATTTTTTTATAAATATTTTATTATTATTTAATATTATTTAAATCAATTTATTTCATTAATAAATTATATTAATTCGAAATTATCATGAAAATTAAATTTTTAATTTTATGAAATTATATTAGCATCAGATAAGCTCTCAAACAATTAAATAAAAAATTATTTTTCCTTCTTCTAAAAATAAATTATTTAAAACAACCAAAAATATATTAATTATTAAAAATAATTCTAGGCGAAAAAATGTGGAAAATTTCTTGAAACCATGTTATATCAGTTAGGATTTTCAAGAATTTTAAAATTTGAAAAAAAGTTTCAAAATTATTTTTATTGATATTTTATTAATTTTGAATGAATATTTAAGTAAACGTGAATTTTAAATTGAGAAAAATAAAATAAAATTTCTTTGGGTTGTGCGTATAACCTAGAAATAAAAAAGTTTCATTTAAATAATGTTATTAATATATATATATATATATTATAAATATATTTGTGTGTATATATAATTTTTTATTATATATATGTATACACCTATATTCACGACTTGTGAAATATAAATATATAGTTTAATATTTAAAATAATTTATATATTAAATCAGTTTATTACAATAATATGTGTATACATAATATTAATTTTTTATTTATAAGATTATATATATACAAATTGTTATTTATATATTTTGAATATACTATACATATATAAAATTATTTATTTATAATAAATTATAGCTTATTTACATACATATATTTGGACAACATATAATTGCATATTGGATGAGCTAACGTATCTGTTGCGATGAAAATCCAAACATCTATGCACGAGTGTGTTATGCCTTGCTCGAGTTGATATGTTACACTTGTAGACATATATATTTGTGTGTGTGCGCGCGTGCGCGCGCGTGTGTGTGATACATACACATATACATACATACATGTATATATAAACTAAATAAAACTATATAATTTGTAAATTTAGATAAAATAAAAGGTTTTATTTAAATAATATTTAAAAATATTCTAAATGAATTAGACTTCATAGGCCCAATATTCCAATAAGGGAATTTTTTGGAATTGACCCATAACTTCCGCTGTAAGCTGGCCCAGTTCCAACAGTAATTTAATCCCAGCAATTAATTAAATGATTATATATTTGAATCAAATAAAAAGGAGATAAATTTAACTCACTCAAAATTGCTTCAGTCTAAGACTTAGCCATTGGAAGTCTCGTTGAACTTATACGCCTTCTCCTCACTCATGCAACAACAGCCGCCAACCAGGTCATTGCACATCAAAGTTGGATTCGCGACTACCGTTGGTTGCCATAGTTGCCTGCTACAGTGTCACTCAAGCATCCCACCTCCAACCTCTTCCTTGCCATACCACGTTGCGAGCTTGCAAGCCTTATTAACATCGTCGTCCTGCTCTAATCGTACTCGATGTCGTTTGGCCACACTTGCCTGCACCTCAATGGTCGAACTCCCCCTCACTCGAGTACGGGCAAAGTTGCCTCCTGTCGAGTTCGCACATGTATCTCCTCTTGTCTTGCACCATGGCCGTGATGTTCTTTTTTCCTTGACTTTTGCATCATTACAAATTAGGATAAGGGAAATAAGGGGTTTTGGGTAATGAAGATAAGGATGGAGGGCATATAGGTAGTGGATGGGCTTAAGGAATTTGGTCTAATGAAAATTAAAGTGAAACTTATTTTTCCTTTTAAATAAAATCCTTTTGGATAAAATCCTACCCCAAATGGAATTTAAATCAAAGTTTTATACCCATTTAAAAATCCACTCATTATGTTTTATCAAAATTTTATTTCATCTTATAATGATATTTCTTTTATTAAAATAACATTTTTCAGTTTCAACAAATTTAAAATAATCGTTGTAATTTCCAAACAACTTCGATTTTCACAAATATTATTTATTTTGCCAAAATAAATTTTCAAACAACTTTTGAATTTTTAAAACACAATTTTAAATTTTAATTTTACATCAATTGTTTCTTTTTATTATCAAATAAATCTAGAAATTCAATTTTTTGAATTAAATTCAATAATATATCCAAAATAACTTTTTAACTTTATTTATCCATATAAAACACTTATTCAACGATTAAACCCGATTTAAATATCAACTTCAAATTAAATGTCCAAATATTTGAATTTCTAATTCAAATATTCAATTAAGTTTACGAAATCAACTTTAATATATTTATTTCATTTTAACTTCGAACGGGGATGTTACAGTATGCATTCATGATTTTCATTTAATAATTATTTGATTCCAAGAATAAGAATCAGTGCGTATTAAATGAAATGAAGTCTGAACTTTTCGCGATGTTGATTCATGATACTTATACTTGCCGCAGCCAATCAAAATGTGTGAGATGTTACTAAGATTTTTATGGACTAATTTGAACAAGTTTGGGTCTTGTTTGATCCAGCTTGGTTAAAATAAGACTCGATCTATAATTAAAACCAGCTTTTTTCCCATGGGGTTGTTCTATTAGCCTGCTAGTTTTTTTTTTCCTTTTCCACCCTGGTGAAAAATGTATAGATTTGATGACCAAAATATCCATAACAAAAAAGGAATAGAAGAAAAATAAGCATATTTTGATTTATGATCTCAGTATCAGTCATCTATTTCTATTATGAAACACTATTGCCTTTTCAAGTTAAAAGTAACATTGTACATTTCTCCAATCTTTCCATAATGAAATTAAAGATCTAGAACCAACAACTGAAAGATTTCCATCTATAATTATATCCAATTCAAATTATATATTATTAAAATCAAAGTATATGAAAATCGAAATTGCTAAAAAGATGTTATTGAAAAACAGTTATTCAACAAATAGAAGTTTCATTCAAAATCCATGTGAAAGCGTGTAATATTTCATTAAAAACTTTTTATTATGATAAGGGTTCTTTAGGTATAAAATGAGCTAGGAAGGGGAATGTGTGGGGTGTTGGTCCTTTTTGTAAACTACCGGGTGAGAAAGGAAATAATCGGCATGCTAACAGAATTACTCTTTTCCAAGTCTATCTGAAAGGTAAACTCCAAGGTTCCTCCTACAAGGGCAAGACAGAGGGTATACGGTATTTCAAATTATGTATTTTATATGGTGATGATTCATTGAGGTCATATGTTTTGGCAGGGCCAGCTCAATAGCTAGGCCATTTAGGCATATGCCTAAGGCCCTAATCATGTGTGTGTGTGAATATCATATTATTACGTACATTTTAATATTGGACAAATAAAACAATGATATGAGTAGCTCAAATAGCAGGATCCTCGCTTTTCTTAGAATGGAAGGCCATTAACTACTTGTACACTTACACTTAGTTCATATTACACATTTATTTTATCTATGATGTACTATATATAGCAGTTGACACTAATATGTTAAAACATGTGACATTCAAATAGTTCTCTAACTCGGTAATCTAAACATAAAAAGAAAGATACAAAAGTTTCATGGCTAATAAAAATATCATTTTATTTTCTTTTTTTAGATATCTCGATTATTTTCTATTTTGATTTATTATTAGATTATAATTTTTACTATAAATTTCAAATTTTCTACCACACTTTTACTTATGAATTTTTGAAATTTACGCTATCTATGTAAAAATAGAAGTCATGATGTTACAAAATGACCGCAACTCTAGTGGAGTTGGCAGGAGTTCTCAGCTTTCCAGGAGAGGGAGAGAGTTTGAGCCCTGTCAACTTCAATTTAGTAGCATGTTATTCGCAGAGGCATGCAATAATCCCTACCAAAAAAACCGAAATCAGAGGGACCAACAGTGCCACCATGAGCTCTCAGGCAGAAGGAGGTCGGGTGGAGGCGGACCCTCCTAGATTCCCAACCTATGAAAGTAAGATTTTGGAAAAAATATGTTACAAAACATCAAAATGAGAACACTTTATTATGTTACATTTCAAAAGAAAGTAATAAATAAATAAATTTAAGTAGCTATTAATAAAAACACATGAAACTTTTGTTTTCAAGATCATGGTAAAATAAAATAGAAGAAGTTAAATTCACTTGTTTTTCGTATTGTAATGATTGTTGTAATGACTACGGTAATATCATATCCAAATTATCAAAGTTTGTATTGACTCTATAATAATATAAATTTTTATGCATAGCTTATAGCAATTTACAAGAATCATAATTCATCTAGGGTCTCCAAATCTTTTGAGATGGCTTTGTGTTTTGGCATTCAAGTGATAAAAGAGAAAGATTTTTTCGAACATCGTTTTGGTTTGAAGGTTGATTGGTTCGAGGACGGTGGTTGTTGTTAGGCCCGGCCAAAAACCAAGGCAAACAAGACATTGGTCTAGGGCAACTGCAACAAGAGGCAACAGAAAAAGAAAAAAAAAGTTGGCTTCTCAATCTCGCATAGGAATAACACACGACCTGCTCCTCCGCGCAACCATGCCCAGCCTCCCCGTCCACGCTTGCTCCTCTCGTGATGGCCTGGCCTCCTACCGTCCTATGCCTTGCCCTCTTGGCTCTCGTGCGCGGCCCATCATCCTACCGTCCCATGCCATGCCCACTTGGCTCTCGTGCGCAAGCAAGTCAGGCCGTTGCCCTAATTTCAGGATGCCTCAATTTCAAATGTTGTTGTCCTAATCTCAATTTTCATGATGTTGTCTTGTGTTGAGTTGCTGCCCTGATCTCTGATCGAGGGATAAGTGATGTTCTTGATTCTTAATTCCTAAAATGTAGGTTTTTAATTAATATTTAAATATAAATATGATTTTGATATGCTTTCTGTTAATTGATTAACTGTAAAATTGCAAATTTGTTCACTGAAAATTAATATGATAAAGTTATGGTTGAAATTGAATAAAACAATAAACTAAAATTGAGTTGAAAAGGATTGGATTAAGTGGAAAATAGGCACAAGGACAAATTTTCATAAAAATTTTGGCTGAAGGACAACAAGTTTCATTTTTAGGCTGAAGGACAAACTTTGAAAGGTAATTAGGCTGAAGGACAATGCTAAATACAACTAGCATTTTTTACAATGTAAAACTGGATATAATGCTAGTTATAATTAGAATTTTGTACAATGTTTGCACTGTACAAAATGCTACTATATTTAGCATTGTCCTTCAGTCTAATTTTCTTTCAAAGTTTGTCCTTCAGCCCAAAAATGAAACTTTGTGTCCTTCAGTCTAAATTTTTTTCAAAGTTTGTCCTTATGCCTAATTCCCTCTTAAATTAATTATATTGATTTCATTTTTTTGAATGAGCTAAATTATGATTATATTAAATATAATTGAGTTGATTTCATTCTTTTTTGAATGAATTAAATTTTTGAAAATGAATAACATTGATTTTTTTTATTTTTTTTGAATGATGTAAATTATGATTGAATTAGATAGAATTGAGTTGATTTCATTCGTTTTGTGAATAAATTAAATTTTTGGAAATGAATAACATTGATTTCATTTTTTTGAATGAACTGAATTATGATTGAATAGGTATAGAATTAAGTTGATTTCACGAATAACGTTAATTTCACTTTTTTTTTAATTAATTAAATTATGATTGAATTAAATAGAATTGAGTTTATTTCATTCTTTTTGTGATTGAATTAAAATTTTATGAATGAATTAAATTTCGTTAATAATATTATGTTGTATCTCAATTTGAGATAGGGTTCGGAAACAAAATTCTGGCTAACAAAATAGGAAGAGAAAACAATGCAAAGATGAAGAAGCAAAATCATTAGTAGGCTCAATTTCAAATTTATTTGAATTAAAACAAAAGAAATCTCAAACTTCAAAATTAAGTAAAGTTGAGGAAATTAATTTTGAGCATAACGGTATTGATTCCAATATCTAGATCAATGAAGATGAAGAGCCCATAAATAAGAATGTTGAAGTAGAAAGTGAAGGCCAACATGTTGTAGAAGTTGTGGACGAGGAAAATAATGTACATGTTAATGTTGAAATCAACGATGAGATATCGTGGATGTAGCTATCATGAAAAGGATGTTAATATAGATTTTATTTACTATTCCGGTTACGGTTGCTTCAGCTTTTCAAAATTTAAAATTGGTTAAAACACATCTTCGAACTATTATGTCGTAAGAAAGTTTGAGTGAATTGGCTATGATTTCAATTAAAAGCAAGTACTTGAATATGCTTAACTATGAAGAGATAATAGATGAGTTTGTTTCAAAAAATGCAAGTAGAAGTTGTTTTTGTTAATTGTATTAATATATCATAATATCATGTTGACGTTTAGATGTTTGATATGTATTTTAAATGACTTCGTTGACCAATATTTTATGGTCAACGCTTAATACATGAAAGAATTTTCATTTTTTTTAATTTAAAGTTATTGTTGTTTTTTAAGAAAACAAGGCAAAAAATGAAAAAAATAAAACCCATCTAGGGCATTGAATACCCTTGGACCGGCTCTTATTGTCGTTATACATTTTCTATGGAGGGGTTCTTGAAAATTCTATAATGCAAATGAGTGAACGAATCATTTCTGTAGTTTTCTCCGTCTTCTTTTCTCTTTTCTTTCATTCTTTATTTTATTTTATTTTTATTATTTTCTTTTATTTTTTGGGAAGAGAATTCAATTCCTAAATCATGCATCCTAAAATGGAGGTGAGATGTTTGAACACAAATACGTCACCATCTGAACTTGTAATTGGACATAGATCCAAATCTTCAGCAGAGAGCAGCATGAATAACTTTCTACTTACTGGACGAAGAACTTAATATATGCTGCACCCAAGCGAATGAAAGAATATATGGGGTGTCACGTAAAATATTGGATCGAAAGAAATATAAATCTTTGAAATTGTTATACATTTAGTTAGATAACATGTCTCTTATATCTTATCCTATTTTACTTAAACTTGAGCTATCCTTCACAGCTTGAACCTCCTTTTACCGCATCCTTTTTATCACCCAATAAAATTTGCATCGAACTCTTATTGCTCACATACTTGCAGCAGAAGAACAAAGAATAAAATGGCCTTTCTTTTTTTCTTGTGCCTTTTTTTTCCATTTTTTTTTTTGAATTTTGAATTTTGAATCATGTACAATTAACTTTTGATATTATCGAAATTTGATAATTTTTGTAAATTTTAAAAATACACCATAAACATCGTTCCTGTAAATAATTTTTATCAATAGTTGGCTTGGAAACGCAAAATTTTGATTCGACCGCGAACTTCCAAAATTGCTCTTTATATGAGAGATGTAAAAAATATATGTTAATGTATAATTAATTTAATTAAATGAATATATCTTGATTTATTGTGTATCATATACAGATATTTGTGAATTTTAAAGTTATGCATTAAACTATGAAGAAATGATACAAATATCAAAACGGAAATGGATTTACAATGTTAAAAACTATTTAGTTAGTTGATTCTGATTAATTAATTTAAACAATGAAAATATATCCTGATTTACAGTATACCATATCTGAAGATTTATGAATTTCAAGGTTACGCATTAAACTGTAAATAAATGATATAAATATCAAAATGTATATGTATGAGAAATTTAATGAGTGTAAAAATAAATTTAAGGAAAGAGTAATAAAATGTTAGAAAATGAAATTAATAAGCATTAATTTGCGTTAATTCAATAATGTCGTTGTTATATCAATTTACTGCACCATCAAGCAAATGACTGATGTAACGTTATACAATTATGAGAATAAACGAATAGCAAATTAAGAGCCGCAACCATCTATATAACGTTATACAATTAAGGACAGCAACCATATAACATTATACAATTCCGTTTACAAACGGAAACATATAACATGTTATATATATATATAGCAATGATGCCGCTCTATTAACTTTTCAATAAAAACATACTTGTGTATTTATGACTATTAGATATCACTCGGTAGAAATAACATGTATATTGTTATATAATATTTGACCAATCGATCAGTTATATTTCTCTAGACTGTAAACAATTTTACCACCCTGATCCAAAAATTTCTGAATTAATGAATGAGTTAGAATACTATAAATATCTACCAAATCCTATAAATGTCATTCACTCTATCCATCCATATTCACTTCTCTTTCCACCCATATTCCTTTTCTGCTTCTCTCTCATATCATCTCTATTCAAATCTCTAACCACCATTGTTTCTTTTTGGACACATTTTGTTGAGTTGCTCGCCATCGTTAATATCTGATATCACAGCTTCAGATTAGCGTAATTATACCACTAAAACTGTGCTTTACACTATAGTAATCTTATTCTACAGGAAAAAAAAATCGTTTTTGCAACTGCAACTTCTACACTTTTGTTTTATATTAAAAATGTAGTTTGCCCTCTTTAGAATTTGTTTGTATTATTTATTTAAGTGCATTACTTTGTGTATTCTCAAAATAATATCATTATTACATGTTATTTACGAACATTAAATCGACTGATCGATGGAAATTTATTCATTTTTAATGTTATTTTTTATTTTTAAATATATTTCAGTATTATTGTAACGTACGCCCCACCTCTATACCCACGCTAATCAAGAACACTACGATGTAGTGCTGTCAACTAGCACGGAGAATAAGGCTGTTGAGGAGCGACCATCTATGTAATTTCTTTGTGCGAGTACCGATATGCCAGATAAAAATATAACTTTACATCTCAAGAGGAAATCCGACATACCGATACAAACTCAAAGCTATCACACAGTGGCTATATATAATCTTCGGAAACAAATCTAGAAATAAACGTAACACAAATCAGTCACAGACAATTCATATCACAAAGGCGGAAATAGATATGAATATTACACCTAAAAGTGTATATCAGAGTAGTGGTCAAATAAGATCCACAATAACACAAAAGAATAGATACAAGTGCTAGACAAAAGATTAGTTATACAACATGGAGTCTACATCTCAAATGTGTACAACCAAAAACTACTAAACTAAAGTAGTTAGCCAAAAGTCAGATGGTGGTTCCAGATAGGAAGTCATGGGGAAGCACCTGTAAAATCTCAGTCTGACCCGAGTATTATTTAAGAAGAAAATAATAAACGGATCAGTCTAACTATAATTATCTGATAAAATGAGATAGGATATGAGATATGATAATAAAACGCATGATAACAAAAAGGTGTCATACTATGATAAGTATACATTAGAAATCCCACAAAAGTCATACAATATCTCAAGAATCTCAAAACAGAGAAAAGAACGTCATATTCTTAATTTAATTCACCAAGCCACAATAAATGACATACATATAAATGCCAATTGAAAAAGGTGGTGAAACATAAATCCCAGAAATCAATAAATTAGAAATCCAGAAATCACAAGAAAGAGGATGGCCAATCCCATAAACTGAACATCGACGCACCTAGAAAGGTTCGCCCCATGTAAAGTCTAGCATCGATACATCTAGAAAGACGTACCCCATGCAAAGTCGAACATCGACGCACCTAGAAAGATACGACCCATGCTCTAGCATCGACGCACCTAGAAAGATATGCCCCATGCATAAATAAACATCGACGCAACTAGAAAGATACGCCCCATGTAATGTCTAACATCGATGCACCTAGAAAGATACACCCCATGCAAAGTCGAACATCGACGCACCTAGAAAGATACGACCCATGCATAGACGAACATCGACGCACCTAAATAGATACACCCCATGCCCCGACTTATTGAGCCGATTGCTCCACGAAGTAAATAAACATCGACGCACCTAAATAGGTACGACCCATGCGAGAAATAAACATCGACGCACCTAAATAGATACGACCCATGAGTCTAAACCATAAAATGATCGTCATCGATCATAAAGAAGTGTCGATTACACTAAGCTAGTAAATATAAGAGTTTAGCTTCATGTCCCATAACCACTTGCTTAACTCAAATATTTACGAACAGATTGTAGATCTGCACTAGAAAATTGTCACAAGAGTTTCAATATGTGTGAATCGAAATCACACCAATGAGGTATAGACTAACCTTGAAGATAAAGAGATATGTGTGAATCGAAATCACACAAATGATGTCTAGTCTAACCTCGCAAACAAAGAGACATCGCTCAATCGCTAGTCTAAATCACAAGAATGATCATCATGATCATAAGGAAGTGTCGATTACACTAAGCTAGTGAATATAAGAGTTTAGCTTCATGTCCCATAACCACTTGCTTAACTCAAATATTTACGAACAGATTGTAGATCTCCACTAGAAAATTGTCACAAGAGTTTCAATCGAACAAGTCCATAAATTAACCGACGAAGTAAACGCAAGCGTTTCATACCACTTGTTTTGCTAAGCCGTTTAATTAGATTTTCTCATACGAATGAGGTAAAGGTTTGTATATACTAATAGATTGGAAAACGGTTTTAAGAAACGAGCTTTGATATTGAAAATAGAGTTGAAATCGTTTTAATGAAAAGGTTTTGATATTTACTACTAGTATAGAAAACCTTTATATTTTAAAGTGACAAATCATAGAAATGATTGTAGAAACAATCAAGCATTAAAATTCACATTCGAAGACGTGAATAAAATCCAAAGAAATCAATAACGAATCCATCAAAAATGGATATTCTCAAAAGTCCAAAGAAAGAAGTCATCAACTCGATAATAATTGATAACAATAGGTCGGATCGACAAAAATCGATAAACCTTGGAAATTTACTCGAAAATAGGCAAATTAGGCAAAATCAGCAGTTCAAACGTCTAAATTTTTGTGACAGACATCTGAATTTGATCTCAGACGTCTGAATTTTTGTGACAGACGTCTCAGAGGTCTGAAATTGAAACAGAGAGTAAAAATCATTTTGAACTAAATTCAGACGTCTAAATTTTTATGACAGACGTCTGAATTTGATCTCAGACGTCTGAATTTTTGTGACAGATGTCTAAATTTATCTCAGACGTCTGAATTTTTATGACAGACATCTAAATTTTTCTGGAAGGCTAAAAAAAACAGCCTAGCTCGAAAACGACGAATCCAAACCGAAATGCGATCGAACGAGCGACGAGTACTAAGGGTTTACGCCAATCGGCAACCCAGCCCTATAGGTACTTAGATGCAATCACCAAAAACATGTTCAAATCATCCATAAAAGGATTTTCACAAAAATTAAACCAAAACACCAAAAATTGGGATATACACAAAATCGATCCAAACCAACATCAAATGCACATGAATAAGTGTTAGGAATTCATACCTAACAATCGAAGATAATTATAGTCTAAGATGTGAGATAAAAATCTCACCTTTATGCACAAGAACAAGTATGAAGAAGTTTGAAAGCAAAGGGAGAATCAACCACTCTTCAACACAACCCAAATGAGCTTGAATCTATGCTCAAAAAGAAGAACATTCCTAAAGTTAGGTTTAGGAATTTCTGAAATTGAAAGGAGAAAGGGTTGGAGAAGGAGAAGGAGAAGCTTACCATGGTTTCTTCTATTAGTTTGGAGCTAGAACTTGATTTGAAGATGAAACTAGGGTTTGGGAGTTTTAATTTCCCATCTCTCCCACCATTGTTGCTCTAAAACTGAAAAGAGGAGAAAGTGAGAGTGAGTGGAGAGGAGAGGTTCAGATTTGGGGTTAAGTTGGCAAAGGGGCTGAACCCAAACCAAACCCAACTAGAAAAAGTAGCAAATTTCGACTTTCTCCAAACATATCGAAGCTTATACTTAAAAAGGTCGCAAACGGCATTTTGAACTCAATGGAAGGGGTCTCGAGTCCTAATTCGACTGTTTGCAAAAAGTAGCTTTTCGGACCAAAATCCGACGAACGACGAAATATTTAAATAAAATATTTAAATATAAAATCGACAAATATGCGGGTTGTTACAGACTCTCCTCCTTAAAGAAATTGCGTCCTCGCAATACTTAAGAAGAAAATAAAGAGTAACAACCATAGAAGCATATCAACACAAAAGAAAATTTGAAATAAGAAGTTCACCATAAAGAGCACGAAAAAGTAAACCCGGACGAGTTCGCTCAATGAATTCTCTAGATTTCCCAAGAGCAATCCTTGGGTTTTGAGAACCATAGAACTTTCATAAGAAGAACATCTTTATTTCGAAGGCGCTCAACCCCCGAAGCAATGATGTGAATAAAATGTTGCTCAAAAGTCAAATAGGCGAAACTTCAATTTCCTCAATAACACAAGGCTCAAGAATAAAATCGGAATCCCTAAGGCATTCCCGTAGATGAGTGACGTGGAAAACGTCATGAATAACAGAAAAATTGAGCCGGTGCAACGGCGTAGTACAATAACGGTACGCCAGATGAACCAAAGCTCAAATAATTCAAAACACCGACGTAGTTTGAAAATGGTACACCCAATGATCCGAACTCCATAAAAGAAATGAGACGAAGCTAAATAAAATGAAATACATCGAAACATCCGATGAACTTGGTATTTCATACGGACATCATCAAAGAATCAACCACTTGTTGCATACGAATAAGCGCATTGGCAACACGAATTCCCTCCTGGGAATAAAAAGAATATCAGGATCATAAGATGCAAGAAACTCAAGCCAATGTTAAGTTCCTTATGAGAAAATAAATATACCAAAGTTTTATGATCGAGGTGGAGAACAAATTTCTCCGCCAAACACAATGATGCCAAACTTTTAACAGGGAAAACAATAACCGCGAGCACTAGATCATGAGTGGCATGCCTAGTCTCGATCGGCTTTAATGATTTAGAAGCACAAGTGATAGCACGTTCTCTTTTGCAAGAGAACGGCATTCAAACCAATACGATTAGCATTGGTACAAAAGATAAAGTCTTGGTTCCCTTCGGGAATCACAAGAATAGGAGTATCGGAAAAGAATTCTTTCAAATAATCTTCTTTCCCGAAAAGCAAAAACTTTCAAAAATTACAAATATCTTTATGTAATAATCTTTCTAGAGAAATTCACATTTTACCAATCAATTTACTGTGTCTGATTGTCTCATCAAAGCGTTTAGGAAATTCCTATCGATAACATTGATCAAGCGCATCGACCAGAATTCTTAAAGCACTCAATGGGCAATGCAATCACAAAATTATCTTCAAGATAATAAACATGTTTCTTATAAACTTTTAAGAACATTCTTTGTTTGCTTAAAGAACAAAAATCCAATTGTACTTATAAATAAATCTTATGAAAAAGATTTGCAAAATTTTAAATTGCTATTTTCACCCAAAATCAATGAATACAAGAATGGTCTCATCGAAATATTCATAGAATACTCGATTTACAAAAATGGATGAAATAAGCTGGACAAACTGACTGACATAATAAGTCATTCATAAGAATCATAACGAGTGCGGGATGCGGTAAATGGATAACTCCCGCAACTCGTAGCAAATGAAAATCGGTGGCAAGGTCGAGCTAAAAAGACCTTAACACCTACTCAAAAGATTGCTTAGATGATAATCCTAAGACAAACTCAAAAATACCAGAAAATTCTCAAACTACATAAATGAGAAGGATAACACTTTCCTCATCATGTGGGTTTAAAGAATAAAATTTGATGCCACCAAAAATTTGAAATTGGAATCACAAAGAAAAATAGAAATCTGCTTAACAGATTGAAAATGTCGAAAATGAATAGTCCGCTCGAGACATAGGATATGGCTATATAAAAATTAAGTCAATCCTTACAAAAATCAATCCCGAAGCCTAAGTAAAAATCAGCTCGGAAAGATAAATCACATAAAATAATTTCGACATCAATAAAAAGCAAATTGAGTGTTGCGGATCCACTAACCGGATTCGCAATTCTCAAAGAAGTCATCAAGCCCAAGATGTTTTAAAGAAAAAGAATCGAAAAGTTCTTTTGATATAAAAATAATGAGATGAACCCATATCAAAAAGAACTCAAATAGGAAGATCACGAAATAAAATAATAGCATCAAGGATTGAATGTAAAATACCTTAACCAAGAGAAGGGTTGCTAGGAGCTTGCACTACATTGAGCTTTCCCTCCTTCCTACTTTGAAGTATGGGACATGCAGTTATATGGTGACCCGAATTTTTGCAATAGCGACAATAAAGAGGTTTCGGACACTCCCTTGCATAGTGGTCTGCGGAACCACAATTGTAGCATTGTCCATGACTAGTGGTAGGAGTCTTTGCCACCGGAGTTTGTTGCTTCCCTTTTTTGTCGGGATTGGGATAGGGATTGGGGCTTTTGAACTTAATAGGCCTTTTCATGTTGTTGTTGAAGTTTTGTTTAGCACTTACAACTTCAACATTACTCTCTCTATCGGCCTCTTCAAGACGAAGAGCGATATCAATAAGATGATCAAACGAAACTTCGAGTTTCAGGAGCAATGGCTTCATAAGATTCTTATTCAAGCCATAAACGAACCTCTGATTTTTCTTCATCGGGGTATTAATATACTCAACCCCGTATTTAGAAAGAGATTCGAAAGATGCGACATAGTCAGTCACAGAAGATTCACCTTGAACAAGGTCTATGAAGCGCCAGGCTAAAGTTACTTTTTCAGCTTCCGGCACAAATTTCAATTCGAAGCGTTTCCGGAATTGCTCCCAGGTGAGATCCGCTTCGGTAATCTCTGAAATAAGGAGTTCATACCAATCCAATGCTCTTTCTTGGAGCATGCTAGAAGCCACTTGGACTCGGTGGAGATCAATAAGGTTCATGCGAGAAAAGATGCGATCGCATGATTTGAGCCAAGCTTGAATTTCGATAACACTCTCGGATCCCTGGAATGGCCTTCCACCCAAATCAGTATAGTCTCTGCATAAGCGTGCAAAATCGGATCTAGGATGGGTAGGCTCTGGAACGGGTCCGGTTGCTTGAGCATTCTTTACAAGATCAAGAAGCTGCTGGGCAGACATAAATACTCCCTCCTGAGGAGTAGCACTGGATTGACCGACGTTGGTACGACCAGATCTAACCATTTCTCTTCTTTAAGAAAGAAAGAAGAAGAAAAAGTTATTCTCAGAATGAATATCGAACAATCATGATTGATAAAACAAGGTATCATAAAAAGAAATAGGATAGAACGGTACGAAGACTCGAATCAAATCTTATGGCACAACTCCTAAGAAAGACTTAGGACATGATCCTTGCTAGATAATTCTACATTGTTTCGAAGTTTGGCTCTGATACCAAGCTGTGACGCCCCACCTCTATACTCACGCTAATCAAGAACACTACGATGTAGTGCTGTCAACTAGCACGGAAAATAAGGCTGTTGAGGAGCGACCATCTATGTAATTTCTTTGTGCGAGTACCGATATGCCAGATAAAAATATAACTTTACATCTCAAGAGGAAATCCGACATACCGATACAAACTCAAAGCTATCACACAGTGGCTATATATAATCTTCGGAAACAAATATAGAAATAAACGTAACACAAATCAGTCACAGACAATTCATATCACAAAGGCGGAAATAGATATGAATATTACACCTAAAAGTGTATATCAGAGTAGTGGTCAAATAAGATCCACAATAACACAAAAGAATAGATACAAGTGCTAGACAAAAGATTAGTTATACAACATGGAGTCTACATCTCAAATGTGTACCAAAAACTACTAAACTAAAGTAGTTAGCCAAAAGTCAGATGGTGGTTCCAGATAGGAAGTCATGGGGAAGCACCTGTAAAATCTCAGTCTGACCCGAGTATTATTTAAGAAGAAAATAATAAACGGATCAGTCTAACTATAATTATCTGATAAAATGAGATAGGATATGAGATATGATAATAAAACGTATGATAACAAAATGGTGTCATACTATGATAAGTATACATTAGAAATCCCAAAAAGTCATACAATATCTCAAGAATCTCAAAACAGAGAAAAGAACGTCATATTCTTAATTTAATTCACCAAGCCACAATAAATGACATACATATAAATGCCAACTGAAAAAGGTGGTGAAACATAAATCCCAGAAATCAATAAATTAGAAATCCAGAAATCACAAGAAAGAGGATGGCCAATCCCATAAACTGAACATCGACGCACCTAGAAAGGTTCGCCCCATGTAAAGTCTAGCATCGATACATCTAGAAAGACGTACCCCATGCAAAGTCGAACATCGACGCACCTAGAAAGATACGACCCATGCTCTAGCATCGACGCACCTAGAAAGATACGCCCCATGCATAAATAAACATCGACGCAACTAGAAAGATACGCCCCATGTAATGTCTAACATCGATGCACCTAGAAAGATACACCCCATGCAAAGTCGAACATCGACGCACCTAGAAAGATACGACCCATGCATAGACGAACATCGACGCACCTAAATAGATACACCCCATGCCCCGACTTATTGAGCCGATTGCTCCACGAAGTAAATAAACATCGACGCACCTAAATAGGTACGACTCATGCGAGAAATAAACATCGACGCACCTAAATAGATACGACCCATGAGTCTAAACCATAAAATGATCGTCATCAATCATAAAGAAGTGTCGATTACACTAAGCTAGTAAATATAAGAGTTTAGCTTCATGTCCCATAACCACTTGCTTAACTCAAATATTTACGAACAGATTGTAGATCTGCACTAGAAAATTGTCACAAGAGTTTCAATATGTGTGAATCGAAATCACACCAATGAGGTATAGACTAACCTTGAAGATAAAGAGATATGTGTGAATCGAAATCACACAAATGGTGTCTAGTCTAACCTCGCAAACAAAGAGACATCGCTCAATCGCTAGTCTAAATCACAAGAATGATCATCATGATCATAAGGAAGTGTCGATTACACTAAGCTAGTAAATATAAGAGTTTAGCTTCATGTCCCATAACCACTTGCTTAACTCAAATATTTACGAACAGATTGTAGATCTCCACTAGAAAATTGTCACAAGAGTTTCAATCGAACAAGTCCATAAATTAACCGACGAAGTAAACGCAAGCGTTTCATATCACTTGTTTTGCTAAGCCGTTTAATTAGATTTTCTCATACGAATGAGGTAAAGGTTTGTATATACTAATAGATTGGAAAACGGTTTTAAGAAACGAGCTTTGATATTGAAAATAGAGTTGAAATCGTTTTAATGAAAAGGTTTTGATATTTACTACTAGTATAGAAAACCTTTATATTTTAAAGTGACAAATCATAGAAATGATTGTAGAAACAATCAAGCATTAAAATTCACATTCGAAGACGTGAATAAAATCCAAAGAAATCAATAACGAATCCATCAAAAATGGATATTCTCAAAAGTCCAAAGAAAGAAGTCATCAACTCGATAATAATTGATAACAATAGGTCGGATCGACAAAAATCGATAAACCTTGGAAATTTACTCGAAAATAGGCAAATTAGGCAAAATCAGCAGTTCAGACATTTAAATTTTTGAGACAGACATCTGAATTTGATCTCAGACGTCTGAATTTTTGTGACAGACGTTTCAGAGGTCTGAAATTGAAACAGAGAGTAAAAAACATTTTGAACTAAATTCAGACGTCTAAATTTTTATGACAGACGTCTGAATTTGATCTCAGACGTCTGAATTTTTGTGACAGATGTCTAAATTTATCTCAGACGTCTGAATTTTTATGACAGACGTCTAAATTTTTCTGGAAGGCTAAAAAAACAGCCTAGCTCGAAAACGACGAATCCAAACCGAAATGCGATCGAACGAGCAACGAGTACTAAGGGTTTACGCCAATCGGCAACCCAGCCCTATAGGTACTTAGATGCAATCACCAAAAACATGTTCAAATCATCCATAAAAGGATTTTCACAAAAATTAAACCAAAACACCAAAAATTGGGATATACACAAAATCGATCCAAACTAACATCAAATGCACATGAATAAGTGTTAGGAATTCATACCTAACAATCGAAGATAATTATAGACTAAGATGTGAGATAAAAATCTCACCTTTATGCACAAGAACAAGTATGAAGAAGTTTGAAAGCAAAGGGAGAATCAACCACTCTTCAACACAACCCAAATGAGCTTGAATCTATGCTAAAAAAGAAGAACAATCTAAAGTTAGGTTTAGGAATTTCTGAAATTGAAAGGAGAAAGGGTTGGAGAAGGAGAAGGAGAAGCTTACCAAGGTTTCTTCTATTAGTTTGGAGCTAGAACTTGATTTGAAGATGAAACTAGGGTTTGGGAGTTTTAATTTCCCATCTCTCCCACCATTGTTGCTCTAAAACTGAAAAGAGGAGAAAGTGAGAGTGAGTGGAGAGGAGAGGTTCAGATTTGGGGTTAAGTTGGCAAAGGGGCTGAACCCAAACCAAACCCAACTAGAAAAAGTAGCAAATTTCGACTTTCTCCAAACATATCGAAACTTATACTTAAAAAGGTCGCAAACGGCATTTTGAACTCAATGGAAGGGGTCTCGAGTCCTAATTCGACTGTTTGCAAAAAGTAGCTTTTCGGACCAAAATCCGACGAACGACGAAATATTTAAATAAAATATTTAAATATAAAATCGACAAATATGCGGGTTGTTACAATTATTCTACATGAAAAAAATCATTTCTACGACTACAACTTCTCCACTTCTTTTTTATGTTAAAAAGATAATTTGCATTTTTTAGAATTTGTTTGTATTGTTTTTTTAAATGCATTGCTTTGTGTATTTTCAAAATAATATCAAGAGTACATGTTATTTACGAATATAAAATCAACTGATCGATGAATTTTTTTTTTCATGTTAGTTTTATTTTTAAATATGTATAAAGATCATGCTTCTTATAAAAAATGTTCAAAAGTACATATCAGTCGTCACGTTATTATTATTTTAATTTATATATTAAAAAATTAATTTCAACATACAACACAATTTATCAATCAACCAATGAATATTAAACACTCTGATAAGCAAAGGTCGAATCAAAAAGATGATATATCTCCAAAAGCGTCTTCAATGAAAGATAGTGTATATGTTCAGAAATCAACAAATGACGATAAAAAATCTCCCTCAAAAGATGATTATGAATGTGATGATAAATTTACTTCTGAAGTGGTAAGTGATATATCATTAAAAAATTATGAAAAAATAATATAATTGAATTTTATTATCTTATCGGTTTTCTCTTTCTGTTTTTGCTATTACAGCGTAAACTTCCACAAACGCATGCCTATAGATATTACAATATGCTACTATCACTTAAAAATAAGATTTAGCAACTATACTTATTTAAATGCATAGCTCTGTGTATTCTCAAATTAATATCATGATTACATGTTATTTACGAACATAAAATCAACCGACCGATGAAAATTTATTCTTTTTTCATGTTATTTTTTACTTTTAAATATATTTCAATCTTATTCTATAGGAAAAAATCATTTGTACGACTGCAACTTCTACACTTTCGTTTTATATTAAAAAAGTAATTTGCACTTTTTAGAATTTGTTTGTATTGTTATTTTTAAGTGCAATGTCTTGTGTATTATCAAAATAATATCATGACTACATGTTATTTACGAACATAAAATCAACCGATCGATGCAAATTTAGGCATTCTTCATGTTATTTTTTATTTTTAAATATGCATCATGATTATGCATGTTATAAAAAATGTTCAAAGGTACATAGTAGTCGTCACATTATTATTACTTTAATCTGCATATTAAAAAATTAATTTCAACATACAACACAATTTATCAGCCAACTACTGGAATACTAAGCAAATGTCAACTCAAAAAGATGATGTATCTTCAAAAGCATTTTCAACGGAAGATAGCGTGCATGTTCAGAAATCGATAAATGATAATAAAAAATCCCCCTCAAAAGATGATTATGGCTAGAATGGTAAATTTACTTCTAAAGTGGTCGGTGATATATTATTCAAAAAATTTGAAAAAATAATATAATTACATTTTATTATCTTATTGGTTTTCTTTTCTTGGCTTTACTTTAGCGTAAACTTATACAAACGCATCTCTATAGATATTGTTAAATGTTACCATCACTTAAAAATAGAATTTAACGACTATACTTTTTTTCAAATTCAATACGCTCATCTACATATATTACCAAACTTAGTGTCACTTATCCTATATGTTTTCGCTTTTTATTAATTGATAATAGAAACAAAAATTCAACCTACAAAAAAATTAAATGTTCCAACTTATAAGTGAAATTCAAATTGATTGTACATAATTCCAACACAAAAACACATCTATTTATTTAAGAAAATTATTTCTCTTAAATATGTGAACACGTATAATTTGTAAAAAAAATCAACTTATTAGATCACCACGTGCGAAGCGCGTGCCATACTATTCATAGTAATAATAATAGTAACCATTTTAGCACGTTAGGTTTTAACACATCAAAATTAATTATGCAATATAACGCACACTTATTAAAATCATTGGTCACAACTATTAATTTTGGATGCCCAACAGACATTGGAATATCATAGTTTTGTGCAAAAATAGTGTTGGCAATATATTGGCATGTTTATCGCACATGCAAAAAATTACAAAGACACGCATCAAAGTATGACTCACGTGTATATTCCAAAGTGATCAGTAGAACGAAGCACTATTTGAACTACTTTGTCACGTTTTGCGTAAATGAAATTCGGTGCGTGGTGACACAAACACAGTTGTTGGTGTTTTCTACATCACACAAGTCTTATATTATCCTTTCACGGTTATGATAACAAATTATATGTGTACGGATACCAGCACAAAATACATTTGTTCCATAAACAACTCTTCTACTTTTTTAATAAAGCAAGGGTAAATTCGAATACAATTTTGTTCATCTTTTTTTTAAGTGTGAACAAAACATTTTTCTTCTATTGGAAGAATTTGGTGGATCGCATATAAAACTTTTATGAATTCCTCTAATAGAAGCCGAGCGTTTTGTTCAAACTTTGAAAAAAGTTTTAAAGAACCTTATCGAAAAATTGAAAATGGTAAGATACGATTTTGATGTTGAAAAACTTTTAGAGAAAAGGACGGCTAAAACGAGTTCGATGAACCATTTTGTAAGCAACCTACGTTTCTCGAATTAGATAAAGTGGCTAGCAGGAATGTAGCTGTTAAAGTTACCAATTAAAAGGAACCAACGTCTTGTACAAGCCCATTAAGTTTAACTTTCACGTTTTTAGAATCACTTCTATACTCTCACGGTTGGGTGTTGGCTCCAGATATAGTAAGTCGACAACGACCTATAACTATTGATAAATAGTTTTGTTCAAATTTTTCTTTACTTGAATAGTTTAGTAAATAGACTCCCAGAAATTGTACTTATATAATTCATAATGACTTTACTCAGACGTCACTTGTAAATTTTTGAGGACATAGATTGATAGATGCCCGTCTTGTAACGCATCTTTTTGGTTTTTCTGTTGTATTGTACTGTTCTTTCAGAACTGAATATATTGATCGGATGTATTAGTATTATGCTTTGGAATAAACAAAAGGAACATTGATGATTAAAATTTCACAAATAAAAAATAAAATAAAATAATCGATTAGTTAAATACGGGCAAAATTTCATTTAATCAATGAATAATGCATGAATTTGACATATTTACCGTACTCACTAACGCTAGTACAAAATTAAACTCCCATTTCATTTTAAGAATATAAAAATCTTTATTTATTCCTCCTGAAATTCCATCTTCTCCTTTGTATGTCAAAATATTAGCATACGGAACAAAAATTTTGCGGATATACATCTGATTGAGTGTGCGTGTGTGGGTTTATATGTATATACACACATTACAAAATAAAAACTGTTGAAATTTTAACGATAAGTTGCCTTTGAAAAGTGGTCAAAATAAGTTTTTCCAACGATAAATGACGTCTCCAAAATTCCTGTAAAGAAAAAATCAGACAACCGTTGTGACTACTTCCATTAGACATTTCCAATATCAAAATATTTCCAACAACATCTTTTCAATGACATTGTGACAACTTCCATGGAGGAGTTTCGACGACAACATCTTTTCTAATGATATTGCAACGACTTCTATGGGGATGTTTTCAACTACATAGCGACGACATATTTAACAACCCTACTTTCGATGCACTAATAATAATAATTATTTTTTGAAAATCAAGTATTCGAGATAAATTTTGGAATGAGAAATATCTCAAAGATATTTTATTGAGTTAAAATTTATTGAGTCAAGAAATTTTATTTTAATGATTTAAATTAACTAATTCTTGTTTGGAAATAAAATGAGCTTGAATAAAAGTTATAATGGCCTTAAAATAATTATATATGAGAATAAGTTTGTTTATGGTCATAATGAATGCAAATGAGCATTAAATTTTGAAAAAAGAACAAGAATAAACAAATGGAGTTAATAATTTATTTCAGATAAATTATTTTTGTGAAAAGAGTAAATAATGTTACTATGAGGAATTTTCATATTTAAACGGTTAATTATATTAAAGTAAATAAATATTAAAAGTTTACATAATGAATTGAATTTGAAGTGAGTTGAAATGGTGCGTAATGTCATCAAAATACATTTTATAAAATATTTGATTAATCAAAAAAAATTCTTCAATTTAATTTATCAACAGGGAAGTGGTATGATATTAAATATAATAAGAAAGAGCAAATAAATAAACATAAATGGGAATTTATATATAACAAGGGTTCAAACGTAAAATATACTTAACAAACTAAATGAAAATTTTTGCTTGCATCCTTACAATTAGGCTGTCAATGGTACGAGTTTTGGTCCGAGCCCAGTTCAAACTCTCTCTATTTATGTGGGTACGTGTTTTGCCCTAACTACCCACGATCGACCCGATTACTATTAGGGTTGTGTATAGTTTTATCAAAAATCAACCTTGTTAGGATCTGATCCAATTATTAGTTTTCTTTGGTATCAAAACATGAGTGTGTATATTATTTGTTTACCATTTTGTTTGTTTACATGTAGATGTTTTTGCATACTTTTGTTATGAACTTGGCTTCATCGCCACCTAATTGTATGTTAAAATTGTTTATATATATATTGTAACGACCCGAAATTTCAGTGCTTTGATTTGCAAATATTTAAATAATTTTAAATATTCAAATAATTGATTTTATAATAAAAATAAAACTCTTTTAAATAATAATAAATGACGGTGAAATAGTTTTCAAAATTTGTTTGCAAAAATGTATAGTTCGATGGAAAACAGAAAATGTGACCGGAAATCATTTTCTGGATTTTCGACGTTTTCCGGATCCATAGGAATTATATTAATTATACTCAATGCTAATTTCTGCATTCAACCTGTACTATTCATCGAATAACGATGAAATCACCTTTTAAATTCATACGGATAGTACGAGTTCCCTCTTTGGAATTTAATATAGAGTTTAATCAATATATTTCATTTGCCCCTAAAATCTTAAAGTCTTGTTTTTGATGGTGCATTTTGGGCTTTCAGACCTACTATTCATGGCTTCAACCACTGTCGACATATACTGTCTATTAATGCCACTCACTTATACGGGAAGTATCTGGGTACATTACTAGTAGATACTGGGATGGATGCAAACCAAGGCCTATTTCCGTTAGCGTTTGCTATTGTACAAATAGAGTCGTGGCAAACGTGGAGTTGGTTTATTCGTTGCATAAGGAATTATATTCCATTCGTACGTACTAGATGTATCACCTTTATCCGGATCGTTTGAAAAGAATTCCACGTGCGCTTAGAGAAGCTTGGCCAATTGAACACCATCATCGCTTTTGTATTCATCATATTAAAATAAATTTCAAGAAAGCAGGGTTTGGCACGGATGAACCACAATTTTTTTTACATACATGTGCCACGGCATCGGAGGTTGTAAAATATAATGAACTTCAAAAACAGTTTAAGAATATAAATCGAGATGCCGATGCGTGAATTGAAAGAAGTTTGAAAAACCAGGAATCAAAGCTGCACTCTTTGCCACGACGGCGGAGTAAGATTCAATATGATAACGACCAATGTTTCCGAAAGCTTTAACGGTATGCCGAAAGGAATTAGGAATTTACCTATTCAATCATTGGTTGCTTGTACGTTTCATCGATTGAACCATTACTTTGTCGAACGTCGAACTCAAGGAGAAGAGTGGACGTCACAGCTCGCACCTAGATGGGAAGCATTAGCATAGAGAAGAATGGAAGAATCGAGGCTCATGTCTATAGAGAGATATTGCTTCGTTGAATGGCAGGTGAAAGATGTGCATATGTTTGATTATACGGTGAATATCGAAGATAATGTTGCCAAAATGTTCGTGCAACATGCCAACGCTAGATCATTTTCCATGCTCTCATGTATTAGCAGCTTGTTCACGTGGTTCGGGGTGGTGCTAATAGAGCATATTTTGACTTAATCTCCGCGTGGTACACGACGGCTATGTATACCGCAGCTTATGCTCCTTTATTCCACCCTATATCAGATAGTCGACATTGGGATGTTTACGATGGTCCAATTATACAATCACCGCCAGTGCGCAGAAATTCAAGACGTTCGCGGTTTACTCGAATCAAAGGTTTCACGAATTCGTCATCTTCATCCGACCATAATAGATGTAGCAAATGTGGTTCTACTGGCCATAAGAAAAAAACTTGTCTGCGTTGAAATGTATGAGTCGTAGAATGTCTATGTTATTGTATGTCAATGTTGAACCTTGTTTGGATGATTTTCAATTGCAATTTGAATGTTATTGTAAGTTGTTGGCTTTGTTTTGTGGTGGTGTTGATATTAGATTGCTGTTTGCATGCTATATTTATTGTTGTGCATAGTTCTGGTTTTGGATTGTGGGTTGGAAGTTGTCGCAGCAGCTCTCTGTTTTTGACAAGGCCAAAAATACGCTTGCGCAATTGTGGATTGCGCAAGTTATTTTTAGCAATATAGCTTTCGCATTACACAAATGCGCAAGCTATATTGGTAAAAATAGCTTGTGCAATTCACAATCGCGCAAGCGCATTTTTGGCCCTGCAAAAGGCAGAGAGCTGCTTTGACAGGCCTAAATTATAACACTTACGCAATTGTGGATTGCGCAAGTTATTTTTACCAATATAGCTTGCGCAATTGTGGAATGCGCATGCTATATTGCTAAAAATAGCTTGTGCAATACACAATGGCGCAAGCGTATATTTGGCCCTATCAAAGACAAAGAGCCGCTGCGAAAACTTCCAACCCACAATCATAAACAAAATCTATGCACAACAATACATCTAGCAAGAAAACAACAATCGAATATCCACACCACCACAAAACATAGTTAACAACATACAATAATATCCAAATTGCAATTGAAAATCATCCAAACAAGGTTCAACATGACATACAATCAACCAGCAACATATAATTCAACACCCTCCTTCCCGACCAAAGGAACAATAACAACACCAATACCCTCAATCGCGAATCTGTCTAAGCTCAATAGGTGTGTCTCTCTTTCTTCTTCTTCCTTCTATAGACGATAGGAGCTGATCCTTGGCCTTCTTCAAATGTAGGAGTGGGTGTTGGAAGGGGGATTTCTAGTCCTTGACTCGACCCGAAAATTAGTTCTTCTTGTTGTATTTCCCACTGCGAGCGCTATTCTGTCTGCTCGTGTGTGGATTGACCAATATAACTGAAGTGTTGTTCTCCTTCGTGCCAAACAGGCCATTGAGCCTGAGTTTCTCCACCGGCGTATTGTTGTACTACCTTAGGCCAAGCGGGCCATTGATCTTGCGTTTCCCCGACGGCTTGCTATGAACCCTCCCCCTTCGTATGTGCCTCCTCCCATCGAGTTTGTCCACCCACTAGTGTAGTATGTGTCTTCTCCGTAGAACGTGGTGGTTCTTCTACAATGCACAGCGGTTTAGCCGGCATTCTTAGCTTGTTTCGACCCAAAATCATGTCAAGAATACGTCGTAGGTCGATGCACTTGCTTTTCACCTTGTCCGGCTCCATACGACCGTCTTCTATTTCGCCGACCACATCCAAAGCACTGTATATTCCGCTTACCTAAACCATAAGTCATAACAATATATCAACGAATATGAGCTAAAAATTGAACTATCAAAAATTAGAAATTACAATACTTACCACATCACGCTCGAGAGGTGCACGGGGAATGTAAGCAACCAACTTCCTTGCTGAATTTTTTAGAATATAACGGCGAGTAATTGCCAATACCAGTACTCGTACTCGCTCAAAGGTGTCGGAGGCTCACGTGGTCGTTTGGCACCGTCAATTCTTGATTGCCAAATAGCAATACTTTCCTGCAAATATGTCATCCAGCTAGTGGGTTCTGGGTCTAAGGGCACGACAGGATCGGGAATGTGTTGGTAATCAAAGGCAAACTGTCTCATAACTCGATCGGGTGCATACAACTCAAAGTCTAAAAATAGAATTAGTAGGCTCTTAGCAATCCAACCGACGAACGAATACTCAATGTCCGGATGCCCGAATTTGTTCACCAACGAATATGGTTCCCATGTAACGGCGTCATCCGCCAACAAGTCCAACCCATTACGGTAAAACTATACTTTTTTTGCGTCTCACGCCAATTTCTAGCACAATTCCACCTACACTCGAATGAAAGATGCAGATCTAAATCGATAGGAATTCTAATAGACGGCTATCCAATAGCAATATGCGACCACGACCATAGTTGCAACAACGTTGCAGAACCCCCTAAAACTTTTCTTCGTTGCAAGGCAACGTTTGACAACTCACTGTACAAATAGCATAACACATCACTGCCCCAAGAATGGTAACCACAGTTTGCCATATCATCCAAAAATAATAAAAACTTCAAATTTAATCTACCTTTCGAATGATCGGGAAATAGTCAACAACTCAAAAGTACAATATCACGGCATGACTGCGGCGAGGTATATCTAAATCGGTCGCCCCTTAGGTAGTGGTTCGAAAAATTCACTTTTAAACCAAGTAATTGATAATTCACTTTTAGACTTAACCGCCTCTTTAGGCGGAAAAACACCAAGCAAGTCATGAGCCAATTCCATATAATCGAGAACCAAATTTTGGGAACATACCGGGTGGCCGTCTGCTTTAAGACCAATAAGAAAATATACATCCGCTAGAGTAACCGTCATCTCCCCTACTCTCATATGAAACGTATTTGTCTATGGCCTCCATCTATCGCATTAAGCCGTAATAAGGTAATGATCGAGCCGAATGTAGTCGATTTGCATAGCTTTCCAAAATCCGACGATTTTTAGATTCTGCTCCAATCTTGGATCTTTAAAATCTATTTCCTTAAGCTTGCTCGAATGATCGCATATCTTAACTGTTTCCACATCCTGAAAATTATAAACGACTTAAATTTAGTATTTCATACTTGCATTTTGGTTTACCATTAACGAACAATTACCTCCATTAGCGCATCGTTTTGGCTTCTATGGTGTTCTTGAAGATAGAGAACACTTATATCTTCGGGTCCGGGAGACAATTCTACAAACAACAACAACCAATTATCAATCAAACATCTATGTCATAATTTAGGGTTTTGGCTATATGAATACTTCAAATCTTTTTGCATTTTCAACAAAGAAACCAACAGTATGAGTACATTCACATCGACATCATCAACAATGCCTCTTCCATTAACAACAACAATCATTTCTACAGTAGTATTCAAATTACAATCAAATTATAATTAGCTCTAATCAACGTAGATGAAGAGCTTACTTCCATTTTATGTATAATCGAGTGGTTGTTTGAAGGAATAGATGAAGAACAATGTTTTTGAGTTAATAGATTTGGATTTGGAATGGGTTTGAAGTTTGGAATGAGGAGGGTTTTGGCAAAAAAAAAAGATGGGATGAAATGAGCTCAGATCCGGATTTCTGTCTTTTTGGTGTTCGAAAAAGAGCTTGCGCATTTCAAAAGTACGCAAGGTTTAAATCTAAAATTTGCACACTTATGGAATGCAAAAGCTTTAGATGTAGAGTTTGCGCATTTATGGATTGCGCAAGCTTTACGTATAATTTTTTTTTAACTTGCGCATTCCATAGATGCGCAAGTTATAAACTAAATGAGGTCTAATTTGATAATTAGTTTTTGCTGAGGTCTAGTTCTATGATTTGTTTTTTTACCGTCCCTTGATTGAAAAATTGTCCTAAATTATATCATTTAACCATGATATACATGCACGGTTGTTGTGGCAAATTGGTAAATTCATGTATGCAGGTATATGTATATGAATTCTGAATTATAGTTTCAAACTTATGCCTATATTTTCATATTTTGAAGAGATGGAAGAGAGAACTGGAACGGAGCCGCAGTTTGTAGCTGTTAAATCCGGCCGATCCATCTTTCTTTCAGTCGTGTGCATCATCAATTTCTGGAAACACTGAACATTCATCCTTTCATTTTGTTTTACTATGTTTCTCTTCTTAAGACACGACTCTCTATTATAGTGTTTATTTTTTTTATTAAGGAGCACATATTCTTAACTGTATATCAGAGTAAGGTTTCCATTCCATGGAAATAAAAATGAAGCATAACCGACCTTTTTTTCATTGAAAATACATAATGAGTTTTTTTCTTACTTCCAAAAAGAAAAAAGAGGAATAATAAAATATTATTGGACTATTTATTTCATTTCAGCTACTTAATAAAAACGATACGCTGGAGATAAATATATAGATAGGGTTTAGAACATTTCGGCTATTTATTTTCAACCCAACCTATCAAATTCTCTTTGACCAACGATGCAATGTGTAGAACACAGTAGAGCACTTAAAATTAACATGTGTTACATCTTCCTTCCTTTTTACATAGTGGATTTTATAGTAATCGTGAGTCATAGAATTGTGAATTGTCAAAAGTTAAACAAAAAATCTCATGTGAAGAAAAATAGAGAGAAACAATTCCAAACAATGATGCGATTTCATCTTTTCCTATATATTATTTCTGACATTCTTAACTTCAGTGACTCAAGCACAAAGTGTCAGTTGATTGCATCAAACATATATATAATTACACACTTTGCTTCCTTATACAATATTGGGATCCATAGATGTTAATTCAATTTCAAAAAATGTTGAACTGTGCATACATTAATATTTTGTTCCTGTGTTGAATCACCGATCGCTTTTAATTGTCTTAAATATTTGCTTATAGTTTACATAGTCAATTTTTTTTAGCGAATTTAAGATTTTGTAAATTAACTTATAAATTATTATATATATTTATTGTTATGTCCCACAGATGCATCTTTTTAGGAATCATTATATGGTCTGGATAGAAGAGCGGTGAACATTAAATTTACTAAAATATCTAGTTTAGTGTCAAAAGAAACTTCCCACTTTTCTGATTTATGAAAAACAAGAAAATCATTTCATTTGCATTTATTAGCACCCTACCTTATACTATTTTTGTCAACTACTAGTAGAACATTTGACAAAAACTTTTCTGTGTAAAATTTGATCTCTTCCAGATTTAAGAGTATTTCACTATTATATACATGTATTCATTATAAATTTACAATGAAGGGTTTATTTTGGAACTATTATCTTTTAGCTAAGATTTTTTCTTCATTTAGTATTGCCTTTATGAGAAGTGAATCATCCCATTATGACTATGAATCTTACACTTCTTATTTTGATTGTAACTTTGCATTACCATTTAGAATGAAGAGTTATATGTCTAGTGCACACATATTGTTGAAATTCAGTTCACTATATCTATGTGAATTCATCGGCGTTAGTTATCTTTATAAATAAAAGTGTTTGCATACGGGATTGCCTCTGTAGAGAATACAAATACAAAATGGATGCGGGTGCACAACTATGGGTCTGTTCCAGCCCATCAACAATTATTCAAGCCCATCAGCAAATATGTCTCCGTACCATATAAATACATACTGATGTATCAGTTTTCTTTTGTACCTTTCATTTTCTGATTATTGTAACATTACGACAGTGAAAACAATATCATATCAAAATCAATAAAATTATTTTCTTTCAAATTCTTTCTTGGTATCAGAGCAAAAACCATATGCTTAACATCATCATAGGGTAACGCATTGCCAGTGATCTCTCAGATTCAATATCATCATAGAGATTATGATGCGCATCCAATATCATCTGAGAATCAAGATTCTCATCATTTGATTGTAAAAGTTCAGACATACCTGAGTCTGTATCAAGGCTTTTATCAGTTTTATATCAAGTTTTTGTCAGTCCCTCGCCAAGAAGTAACTGTCAAAGTTGCTTCATCATCCATTTCACCTCTGGCTACACTTTGTTATTATCTGTTGTTCTCCATTCTCAGTTTTTTCAAGATCTTGCTTTTTCATCATACTTCAGTCTGAATCAATGGCTTAAGAAGAGTCACCACCCTCATCCATAGCAAGAAACACAGAATCAACCATCCAAAGATCTGCAACACAAGGTTTGATCAAGACTTTGGTCAAACCACAAAGTCAAATTATCAATGTGCAACTGGATGAATCAAACTTTCTTCTCTGGAAATTTCAATCGAAACAGCAATCAAAGGATATGGCTTGGAGGATTATGTGCTTGGAACATTAATCACACTACCAAGATTTGTCACCGATAAAGATGGAAAACTGATAAGTAAACAAGAATTCATATCACATCAAAGGCAAGACAATTTAGTAAGTTCTTGGTTACTTTCTATAATCTGTTGTAATTTTTTGCCACAATTAATTGGATGCAAGACTGCAAATGAAATTTGGTCTACAATCGAACAAGTGTTCAATACTCAGTCAGCAGCAAAAGTTATGTACTATAAGAGACAATTGCAAAATTTAAAAAAGGAGACTTTATTAATGAGAGATTACTTGTCCAAAGTTAAAATATTGTGCAATCAACTTTCTTCAGCATGTCATAAAATTTATCAATTTTAAATGATCTAGTGAGGAATATGAAGCTGTTGTAGCAGTAATTTCATCAAAAGAAACAACACCCACTATTCAATATGCTCATTCTACACTTCTTGCTTATGAAGGTAGAATAGAGCAAAAAAAAACCTATTGGTTCAGGTTTTTTCTGCCAATTTTGTTAGTAATAACAGATACAAGAATCACGAAAAGAGTTACAATGGTAGAAATCAATTTAATAGTCAAAGAGGTGGCCAGGCAAATAGAGCCAGAGGAAGGGGTGGTAGACAGAGTAACAACAACAGAATCAGGTGCCAGATATGTGAGAAGTATGGTCATATTGCAAGTAAATGCTATTTCATATTTGATACCAACTATGTGCCATAGCAACAAAATAATGCAAGAAACTACCAACCAAATGCCAACATGGTCAATACTCAGCAAGATAACAGAAATCATTTAGAAAACACAAACTGTGAGGTAGCCAAACTTGAAGATATTCATGATGAATGCTAGTATCCAGATTCAGGTGCTACTAATCATGTGACAAATGACCTAAATAATCTAACCTTGCGAAGCAAGGAGTACAAAGGTACACATTCTATGCATATGGGTGATGGTAAATCTATTAGAATTACACATACTGAAAATGCAAGTTTTATTGGCAAGAAACAACTTTATCTTAATAATCTCTTTAGAGTCCAATTAATAAGAAAAAATTTACTAAGTGTATCCCGATTTGCAAAGGATAACAATGTGGATTTTGAATTTTATCTAAAATACTGTTTAGTCAAAGATATTCTAACAAAAGAAATTTTGTTGCAGGGTAAAGAATTTAGAGGGTTGTACAAGTTCAATGTTGCTAAGTCAAGAAATTCTGGATTTAAGGGAAAATGGTGTAATATTTCCGAAATCAAACATGAAAATGACTGTAAGACTTTTGATGTATGGCATTATAAATAAATGTTGTTAAACATGTGTTGAATAATAATGCAATTTCTTTTAAGAAAATTTCTTTGTCATATGATTGTACATACTGTCAAATGGGAAAGAGTCACAAACTTGCATTTCCAAACTCACAAACCGAATACAATAAACCCTTAGAATTAATTGCCCTAGACTAATGGGGACCAACACCAATCAATACTGATTATGGATACAATTATTATATCTCATTTGTTGATGCTTATTCTAGATATATATGGATTTATTTTCTGTAATCAAAATCTGAAACTTATGAGGTAGTATTGCAATTTATAGTTCATGTTGAAAATCAAACAAGTTGTCATGTGAAAATCATACAAACTGATGGTGGAATAGAGTTTCAACCTCTTAAAGAATTTTTCTCAAAAAAAGAAATAATTCATAGAACAACTTGTCCATATACATCTGAATAGAATGGTCTTGTTGTAAGGAAACATGGACAAATAGTTGAAACTAGTCTTACTTTACTTGCTCAAGCATTATGACCACTAAAATTTTGGCCTGATGCTTTTTCAACAACCGTGTACTTAATTAATAGGCTGCCAACAAAATTTTTATATTTTATAAGTCCTATAGAAATGTTACAGGGAATTAAACTAGATTATCAAAGTTTGAAAGTGTTTGGTTGTCTATGTTTTCCCTACCTAAGACCCTATAACAAACATAAACTAAATTTCAGATCATCAATATGCACATTCTTAGGTTATGCTACAAACAAAAAGGGGTACAAGTGTTTGGATAATAAGGGAAAAAATTTCATATCAAGACATGTTGTATTTAATGAAAATGTGTTTCCTTTTAGCAAGGCAGGTATAAAAACATCACAAAAAATATATAATCCAAGATTCTCAATAACTAAGCTACCAGAACAATCTGTGATTGTTATGCAATCTCATACAAAGGTGAAGCAAAATGTTCAATATACTACTTCAAGTGAAGTAGGTTATGGTTCACAACACACAATGATCAGAAATGAACCAGGTCATGAGCAGTCAGAGTCTGAAGCTCAAATTCAAGATACACAACATGATGTAGATATTCAATCAGGCAGTCATCAATCATTAGATGATTCATAATCATCTAATGACGATGAAGCCACAGTTAGCAGCAGCGATCAACAGCCTACAACAACTAGACATCACATGATAATAAGGGCTAAAAGTGGAATTTTCAAGCCAAAAACTTATAATACTGTCATAGAAATCAAAGAGCCAGGCACTTATTTTGAAGTTGTACAAAATGAAAAATGGAAAATAGCAATGAAAGAAGAGTATGATGCATTAATAAGAAATAAGACCTGGACTTTGGTTTCTTTGCCAAGCAATAAAAATGTTATTGGATGCAGATGGACATACAAAATAAAGAAAAACTCTGATGGTTCAATCTCTAAGTACAAGGCAAGGCTTGTAGCAATGGTATTTTGCAGGATTACATGGAGCAGCCACAAGGATTTAGACAAAGGAGCAATGAAAAACTTATGTGCAAGTTAAACAAAGAAATTTATGGCCTCAAACAAGCACCCAGAGTTTGGTTTGACAAACTGAAGTCAACCTTAATCAATCTTGGCTATTCACCAACTAAATCTGACAACTCTTTATTTAAAAAATTCAGTAAGCTTGAAGTTACTTATGTACTAATATATGTTGATGATTTTATTATTACAGGTAGTAGTGATGTAGAAATCATCAAGCTTATTGAACATCTAGATAAAGAGTTTTCAATTAAAGATCTAGGGTGCTTAAACTACTTTCTGGGAATTGAAGTTAAAAGAATGTCTAGCACAATGATTCAGCTAAGTCAAGAAAAATACATCTCGGAAATTCTTGATAGAGCAAAAATGGACAAGGCAAATGCATTATCAACACCCATGGCACGCAACTTACACTTATCCAGAAATAAAGGTGAAGTAATACAAAATAGCAAGCATTATAGAAGCATAGTTGGAGCATTACAATATGCAACAATCAAAAGACCACAAATTGCTTTTAGTGTAAATAAGGTCAGTCAATTTATGCAAAACCCTTTGGATGAGCATTGGAAAGCAGTAAAGAGAATTCTAAGGTACTTAATAGGCACAATGAAACATGGACTGATCTTAGAGTCATGCAAGAATATAAACATCAATGGATATGTAGATGCAGATTGGGCTACAGACCCTGATGATAGAAGATCTACAACAGGATACTGTATATCCTTAGGCAAAAATCCTATATCATGGTGTTCAAAAAAACAACCAATAATATCTAGATCTAGAAAAGAAGCAGAATATAGAAGTGTGGCAAATGCTACTGCGGAAATAATGTGGGTTAATTCACTTCTGAGTGAACTTAAAGTTAAGACTGACAATAAAGCTATAATTTGGTGTGACAATCTTAGCACTGTTCTACTCAGTGCAAACCCTGTCCTACACAACAGAACTAAACATATGGAGCTTGATCTTTACTTTGTTAGAGAGCAAGTTACAAGCAACAAATTGAATGTAAATCATATACCTGCATCTTACTAAATTGCAAACATATTGACAAAGCCACTATCAAAAAAGAACTTCCTATTGTTCAAGCAGAAGCTCAAGGTCAGCACTATCAATAATGATCATCAAGTTTGAAGCAACTTTGTTTGAGCTAAAGCTCGAAGTTCATCAACTTGAAATTTGGAGCATCAAGTTTCACAGATTTGGAGTGTGTTATTCACCAAACCTACATCAAGGAAATTAAAGTCAATATATCTTCTTCAGAAAAGTCTTATTGATCATGATTATTCATTCGAAAGTATGAGATAAAAATCTTACCAAATCCGATGCGATAATTGAAAGCAACTAGTTACTCAGAACTGATCTCTATCCTTATCGAAATCTAATTCAGAAAAAATCAATCGCATCAAAGTTAGTAGATTTCCGAAAAAAACTTCAGACTCTTAAAAGTCGAAGATCTTCAACTTACCTATGATGATTCAAGGCTATAGAGAGAGATGTAGAAGATTTGCTATTGGTTTTGAAGTAAACTTTGTTTGATTAAAGAATTTTTGAAGAAAAATAGAGTCGACGACGCCTTTGTTTTTCGTCTCCAAACCCTAGATCTAAAGTAAGGTTTGAGGCGCGAAATAAAAGTGTTTGCATACGGGATTGCCTCTGTAGAGAATACAAATACAAAATGGATGCGAGCGCACAACTATGGGTCTATTCCAGCCCATCAACAATTATTCAAGCCCATCAGCAAATATGCCTCTGTATCATATAAATACACACCGATGTATTAGTTTTCTTTTGTATCTTTCATTTTTTGATTATTGTAACATTACAACAGTGAAAACAATATCGGATCAAAATCAATAAAATCATTTTATTTCAAATTCTTTTTTTTATATATTGGCTTTAGATCAATTATAAATGAGTACCACCGGTGTTGAATTGCTTTACAACCAATTATAAATGACAATAGAACCTACAATAACTTAACCAAAGTTATGTAATATTTAATTGCACATTTACTTGGCAACAACTATAGCTCGTATAATTTGAAATTTGAAATATTAAATAGTTACACACACAGAGATAAACACACACATACATATTTACATATATGCACATCTATATATATGGATGTGTGTGTGTGTGTGTGCGTGCACGTGCATATTTGTCTATCTGACGATGGTTAGAGTGGTCGGTTTTGATTAAATGTTTCAGTCCAAACCTATTCATTTTGGCCCTCTTTTTGTATTAATATCAAAGTGAATAATCTACCAAATTTTGATGTGTAGTTTGTGGATATATCCACATGCGTATGTAAATAACAAAAATAGTCATTAGAAAGTGCACATACAGTTTTATAGATTAATTAACATCGGAGATAGATGTGTATGTAGCCTGGATTTGTTTTTGTAAACTGATTTACAACTCATCCACAAATCATGTAAGATGTCGTAATTATTATCACACTTTCAACTAGCTTGAAATATAAAATTAGTTATTCCCTTTTTTAATATATTTGTTTGCATGGAGAGGCAGAACTTTCTTTTATTAATTAGATAATTACATTGAAAAGATGTTTGAAAGTACCTTGAAGATCAAGTTGTTATAGGTAATTTTGCTACATATCCGGTTGAAGCTAAATGCAGTATATATGAGAAAAGGGAGGTAAGGCTACAAGCAAGTCTTTTGGTTGCATTGAAGAAGCAAGGTTAGGGGATGTATGAATGGAAGAGCATCACTAGGGGAAGGGAAAAGATTTTTTTATGGCCAAGGAGGTGAGAAATGATAAATGGCGACAAAAAGAAAAATAGTTAAACCTAATGAGTATTGCTAGCGTGAATAGACTTAAAGTTCTCCTTTTAACTGCACTTCATACTTAAACGCTGAGAAAGGGTGTTGCCAAAAGTATGTTTTGTCCTAGTGAAAGAAAATATGTTTTAAAGGAAATAATGAAACCTTTCTAATTCCCTCCTTTAAAACCTTCCATCTTTAATTCATTATTAAATCTCATCAAATCCTCTCATCCTTAAATAGCATGGCCGACCATAGATGTTGCCACCTGGGTCTTTGTAATCCCAAAACCATTCATCAATTAATATATTTTAATCAAATTTAAATATTTTATTGACATTATATACCGATAAGCACATGTATAACTGTTATATACACACTTTATTAAATACTAATGGTATTCATACAAAACAAATATAATTTAGTAATTAATATTTTATAAACATTAATTAATTTACAATGATTATAAATTAATTAAATCATGTGGTTTTTGGAGTATCCTTTATTACGGTTGTGCGACTCAAAATTCAGCATGCGATTACTATCGAACAATTCGAATAGTAACGTTCATACATCACCTTGGCTAGTAGTATGACATTTTGGATGAACTTTTTGCTTACACAACATTTCAGGTAAAATCTAATTTTACTACTATAAGTGGCATCGGATAGTAACGATTACTTATACCAATTCCCTTAATCGACAATATATCACATTAGGACTCTTGAAATTTGGTTTTGGTAAAATTTCAACATCGCTCACATTCAAATTGATTAGTCCAAATACAAAATCTTTGGTTCAATAATAACGATTGTTATTAACTATACTTCTCTGTCCATAGACTTTGATTTTGAGTTGAATACGGTTGAGACCTTGATACTAACCTCATATAGCCGAGAAGACGAATTCTCTATTGAATAATGTTTCACTTACAATGCTTCAACTCAGACCCAATTACAGTCGTTTGATAGACACCGCACCATGATTTAGCTATAATCAAAGTGAAGCGCCCATGTTGAAGTTCCACGGTATTCTCAGATCGAGGGAACTATGTAACAAAGTCAATTCGAAATTCTATGTTTGGCCTTAATTATAACCAATAAAAAAACTCTTCTAACGACCCTGAATTTCACTGCTTTGATTTGCGAATATATGATTTATTATAATGAAAATAAAACTCTTTTAAATAATAAATAATTATGGTGAAATAGTTTTCAAATTTATTTTACAAAAATATTTAGTTCGATGGAAAGTAGAAAATATGACCAGAAATTGTTTTTTCATATTTTCGACATTTCATCGTAGAAAAGTTGTTTGAAATGTTATGTGCCTTGTTTATATTTGAAACAACATTTAAATGGTTAAGAATGTAAATTAATTAGTATATATTGGTATATACATAGGTATATATACTTAAGTATATCCATGTATATACTATAAGATGCCTTAAGAGACATGATTTTACATATTGGCAACTTAGTACCTTAAGAGTACTTAAACATGTTTAAACATGTTTTATTTGACATGATGAGGGGGAACAAGATAGTGGGTAGAAACGACATGTGTGGTGGAGGGCGTTGAGGTGGCAAGATAATGTGGAGGGTAGAAATACAAGGGTGGATAGGTAATTCTCTTTTTTTCTCTTGTTTATAAATAGCCTTCCACTCCTTATCTCCGAGCCAAATGGAGGTTTTTCTTTTTCCAAATCATATGAAATTCCAACAACTACAACTTTTTTTGTACCATTTCTGTAAATTTTGATCTTAGGTATGTCAAAAATGCATTTATTTCAGACCTATTTTTGGACTCGGATATTCAAGTCCGAAAATACCTCTTCTTCTTTTGACCATGTCCCTCAAAACAAATCCAAATTTAGTGATTCTTTTTTGAAACTGTAGAGAAAATAATTTCCAAAAACTTTTTTTGAGCACTTTTCAAAATTCAAAGAGTAATATGGCCAAAATTCCAAGAGCATATGACTAATCTTTGGGTCCAGTTTTGTGAATTCAATCTTATCCGAAGTATCTGTAGGATCGATTTCACCCTAGAGGGGGTGAATAGGGTGATACTATTAATTATAAAAATTTATTTCGGAAGTATATAATATAATTGCAACACTGATAATAGCAGAATAATAGCAACACATATAATAGCAGAATATATAAAGCAGAAATAGAACAACACAGAATTTACCCAGCTTCGGCAAAACCCTGCCTACGTGCCGCTCCCAAGGTTTCTACTAGAAATTAAGTAGTCAAACGCTTACATATGTAAACTCACGACACCCGCTATCGACTAACCTAACTCTACGCTCAAAACCCTACCACAACTCAGCCACTGAGTTGCGAATTCTCGAACTACACCACCGTAGTTCGTCCTCTAGTCACACGACTAGAAATTGCAAAAGTTTAAAAGAAAAATACAAATTAAAAATGACTTAAAAAAACAAGAACCCTAATATAATAATTAAGAGCCCAATTATAAAGGCCGGCCAAAAACCAAATATAGGAAAAAAAATGTCCCCTTTATCTCTTTATTTCTTCGGCCTAGCCTTGTATCCTTTTTGTTGAAAAATGGCTGCGTTCTTCTTGAGTTCAAAATTTGGGCTTTCGTGGGAATTGAGGCGCCGCTTCAATTGATCGCTGATGCTTCGAATACTTTCCTCTATCAGTGATTGCTTGCGGCTGCAAAGTCGAGATCTAATGATGCTTTGAATTAAATTGGTACGTTTGTCCCTTTTTCGATTTATATTATACTCGACTTGATTCGAGTTATGGATTGATGCCTTGCTCTGTGATATTGCTTGAACTCGAATGATTTTTAGGCCAATGATGACTTTGGGTTTTATAGGGTTCGATTCCCCTAATTATCGTTCGTATAAATTCATTTGAATTCGTCTATAACTTTAGCTCGACCATTGGATTATGATTCAATGCTTGTGATTAATTTTGACTTGTTCATTTTGTACGTGTTGCTTGACAAATTTGAATTTGCTCCAATCTTCACTGCTATGAATTGTTCATTGTACTTGCTTGGTAACTACGGCTTGTTTGATTCTGACTTGTACGTTTTCTTAGCCACCACGCCTCTGACTTGATTTGAAACTGTAAAACCTGCTTTGTCATTTTTGAAACTGCTGTTCTTTTCCAGTCATTAAAACTTGTATTTGTGATTACTGGTTCCATGTGAATTTATGTTGACTTCGGTTACTTGATTTTTGTGAAAATATTTACTTATTGCTATCACCTGACTTTTTGTAAAAAACTATTTGAAATCCCCTACGACTTGAGTTCATGCCTGATAGCATTTTCGACCTGATGCTTGTGTACATGTTTACTGCATCCTTGTACTTCATGTTGTCCGGTCTTGTTTCACTTCATTGTTCACTGTATATTCATTTTTGAGGCCACTACACCATGTAGTAGCTTTGCTTGCATATTTAACTGCTTCCATTGTATCCCATATATCACTACATATGTATATATGTTATTTACTCATGTATATATGTATGCTTGTGATTGTGCTTTTCCTCTATTAGTTTGGGATTTTTGTTTCACCGGTGCTTTGGTCCTCGTGTATATGATGCATGTTGAATCTGGTCTGGTTGCATATATGTTACTTGTTGTGGTCTTCATACATGCCATTTGAAGTGATATATTTCCATATGTTCTAGTTCACTTTGAACTTTTTGTTGCATGAGAACAGTTACTTGTGCATTTGATTTTTTCACTTGTAGTCTAGTTGTTTTGTTTGTTGTGGCCATACTTGTTTATGTGTATGCTGTTTTATGGGCTTGTTCTTGTGCACTAAGTTGTTGCTTCGAGCTTCTAGGTTGCATTCACTATATACATATCCGAACTGCATTGTGCTAGTATTTGCCGCCTGAAGTAATTTGGTCTTGCATTCAGTTGAGTTTCATGTATATACTTTTGTTTGCCTCCTTTATGTGTTGTTCACCACTTTTTGTACTGGTTCATTTTTGATTTTGGACTGGTCGATTTGTTTTAGTTGTCTTTGACCATTTTATTGAACTTGTACATTCGGATTGCACCTGTGTTGAATCCAGCTTATAGCTCGGGTTTGACCTTGTGCTCGTGTCGTGACTTTATTTTTATTGCACTTGAGTTGAACTTGGCTTTTGATTGGGTTTGACCTTGTGCTCACCTGTCCCTGCAGTTTTGTCAAGTGTATATAGGTGTGCACGGCCTTGTGGCATGTACAGTGATACACTGTGCATGTCACAGGTTGTTCGGGTTTGATGGATTCAAAATTAAATGATGTCGAACAACCCAAATAACTGAGGCAAATAATATTTTCAAAAACAAATTTTATTTTACACTGCAAAAAAATTTCTTTTTCAATTTTACTGTGTTAGTATGTATTTTGCAAATAACTCAAATGCTGGATTCAGGCTGGAGCAAAGTCGAAGAAAAATACGAGTGAATGAGTGAAATGTAGTGAGGTGCAAATGTAAATTAAAAATTGTGATTTAATCGAAATTGTATTGTAATCAAAAATTGTATATATATAGTGAGAGCTCAAATTTGTACTATTCAAATTTATAATAAAATAACTGTTTGAATTTAAATTCTGAGTTATTTATTTTATTCAGCAAATATTTATTTAAATATGTGAAAAATAAAATAGTACATTAACAAATAAATTTAAAATAATATATATGTTTATTATCATCAACCAAAAATCATATACTAGCATATTCAACAATCTCCGCCTTTTGATGATAACAAACATATATTTAAGATTTTGAATTCATTAAATGTATTTGATCATTCAATTTGCTCCCCCTATTTGAATGCTCCCTCTCTACACAAAGCTCCCCCTTCATATATGCATGAAAATAAATAAAAATATGCAAATGAACCTAGATGCAAGTAGAAAATACAAAATAAAATATTTGACCTTTATTTGCCAAAATCTTAACTTTTCCCTCCCCCTTTTGTTATTAGCAAAAGAGTAGAAATGTTTGAAAAATATAGATAAAGTGATAGACATTAATACAATATTAATAACCAATCAAGTATAAATATTAAATTTCAATAAAAAAATCAAACAAAAATCATAAATACTTTGTTTGACGCATATTCCACTTTAGAGTGGTAAGGACAATGTTGGTATACAAAATCATATAGTTGTGTCTATTTGTGGTATATTTATATCAGGAATTTTAATATCTACTAACCATGCATAACCGTTAGGACTTTTAAATGAAATTAGTAATATTCCCAATTAAAAAAAAATGAATTCAAGTATCTTCTAACCACGCATAATCGTGAGGACTTTTAAATGGGATTAGAATCAAGTTGTCTATTAATTAATCAATTTTGATATGCGTTCCATACATGCATAACCGTGAGGACTTTTAAATGAGCATGAAAGCACATAATCAAAAATTCCAAGTAATTCACCCATGCATAACCGTAAGTACTTTTAAATGAGAGTGAATACTTTGGATGTTTTTATTGCTAAAAAATATAATAAATTGAAAAACGAATGATTTCCCGTTTAAAATACCACATATTGACATACTATATTGAATTTTGATGAGTGATGGTCATTAGAAATATGATTGAATTAGAGATGGTCATGGAATTTTTACCAACAAAAAGTTTTTATAACTCTTGTTTAAATTTCTAAAGAAATTTTCTAAATATACTATCTCAAGTTATAATATATGATTAATACCAACACTCATCACTTTTTCAATCACTAGTTATCTTTTCGATAATAAGTAGGGAGTCAGATTAGTTAATGTAGGCATTTAAGGTCATAATCAAAATATAGAATCAAATTTCTAAAATGCCTAAACTGAGACGAAGTCGACAAAAACTATTTTCTAAAAGGGGTTTTGTAAAAATGTCTGCCAATTGAGAATCGATTGAAATGAAATTTATGTAGATATTTTCTTTGGAAATATGATCTCTAATAAAATGATGTCTAACATCTATATGTTTTATCCGTGAGTGATGTACAAGATTATTTGTGAGATCAATTGCACTTTTGCTATCAGACATTAGTGGTACACGTTTAAAATTTAGACCATAGTCTTGCAAAGTTTGTATCATCCATAAAATTTGAGCAGAGAAATCACTTAGAGCAATATACTCTGCCTCTGTGGTGGATTATGCAATACAATTATGTTTTCTGCTTGACCATGCAACTAACCAATGTCTTAACAAAAAACACGTGCCACTAGTACTTTTTCAATCAACTAGACTTCCAACATAATCTGCATCTGAATATCCTTTTAATTCATAGTTATCATTAGTTGGATACCAAAGACCAAAACATGGGGTGTGCAACAAATATCTTATAATTCTTTTAACATCTTTTAAATGATATTCTTTTGGATTAGATTGAAATCGTGCACATAAGCAGACATAAAACATGATATCTGGTCTAGAAGCGGTAAGATAAAGAAGTGATCCAATCATACCTCGATATTGCTTTTGATCAACTGCCTTACCTTTTTCATCCTTGTCAAGTTTAATCGTTGTGCTCATGGGGGTTTTGCTGGTTTAGAATCTTTCAATCCAAATTTGTTGACAAGTTCCCTAATATATTTCGTTTGAGAGATGAATGTACCTTTATCGCTTTGTTTGATTTGAAATCCTAAAAAGAATTTTAACTCTCCAACCAAGCTCATTTCAAATTTTTCCTGCATAACCTTTTCAAATTTCTCATACAACAAATCGTTAGTGGCACCATAAATAATGTCATCAACATATATTTGAACAATCAAAAGATCATCATTTTCATGCAATAGAAATAGTGTGGTGTCTACACGGCCCTTTTTGAACCCATCTTCAAGGAGATAAGTTCTAAGACATTCATACCAAGCTCTAGGGGCTTGTTTTAATCCATATGCTTTCTTCAACATGGTTAGGGTATTCATGACTTTCAAAACCTTCTGGTTGTTCAACAAATACATCTTCTTTCAAAATTTCGTTAAGAAAAGCACTTTTAATATCCATTTGTCTTAGTTTAAATCCTTTATAGCAAGCAAAAGCTAACAATATTCTAATGGATTCTAGTCTAGCTACTGGTGCAAAAGTTTCATCAAAATCAATTCCTTCAATTTGATTATATCCTTTAGCAACTAACCTAGCTTTATTCCTAATCACATTTCCAGATTCATCATATTTATTTTTAAAAATCCATTTTGTTCCTACGACTGGATAATCATTAGGTCTAGGTGCTAGACTCCAAACATCATTTCGCTCAAATTGATTTAGCTCTTCTTGCATATCCATAGACCAATTTTCATCATTAAGAGCTGTATCTATGTCTTTGGGTTCAATTTCTAAAATAAATCCACTATATAGACACAAATCACACAAATTTTTAAAGGAGGAACGAGTTAGAATACCTGTGATAGGATTTCCAACTACCAACTCTGGAGGATGATCTGCTTTGAATTTCAATTTCTCTGGATCCAGATTTCTTTGGACTTCTTTTGTGGTTGCGGTTTCTTTTGGTTTTTCATTTTCATCTTTTTCGTTCTCCTCTTCAACATTGCTTTTGATTGTTTCCATGTTTTGATCATCAGTACCTTCATTAAATTTCACATTGATTGACTCCATGATTGTTCTCGTCCTTTTATTGTATACTCTATAGACTTTGCTTCTGGATGAGTATCCCATGAACATGCCTTCATCAACTTTTTCCTCAAACTTTCCCAGTTGATCTCCTGTATTAAGAATGAAACACGGACACCCAAAAACCTTGAAATATGCAATGTTTGGCTTTTTTCCGAACCGTAGTTCATATGGTGTTCTCTTAAGAATTGACCTAATCATGACTCTATTCATTACGTAACAAGCTGTATTTACTGCCTCTGCCCAAAAAGACAAGGGTAGTTCATACTCGTTTATCATAGATCTAGCCAACTCTTGTAAGGTTCGATTTTTTCTCTCGACTACTCCACTTTGTTGTGGAGTACGTGGGGCAGAGAATTCATGTCTAAATCCATTTTCATCACAATAATTTTCAAATTCTCCTCGATGATCAATTCTTATTGAAATAATAGAAACTCCTTTTTCATTTTGAACTAATTTTGTGAATTTGGTGAAGTAAGAAAAAGTTTCTGATTTTTTAGCTAAGAAGTATACCCACGTGTATCTAGAGTAATCGTCAACCAATACGAAACAATATTTCTTACCACCTAGACTTGTAATATCGTTAGGTCCAAACAAATCCATATGAACTAGTTCAAGAACTCTAGAAGTGCTTACATTGTTTTTGGCATGAAACAATAATTTTTTAAGTTTTCCCATAGTACATGCTTTACATAAAATTTCTGTTTCGAAATCTTGTGATGGCAAACCTCTTACCAACTCTTTTCTTTTCAATTGGTTTAACAGATTCATGCTAGCATGCCTTAATCGTCTATGCCATAAATTTACTTCTAAATCCTTATCTACCAAACATTTTGAAAGAGTGAGATCATCAAAAGATAGAGAGTATATATTACCTTTCCTCTTACCTGAAAATAAGGTTTCTTTTGATGATTGGTCAACAATTTTGCACAAGTCAGAATCAAAAACAACATTCATTCCTTTATCACATAACTAACTAATTGAGATCAGATCGTGGTGTAGGTTTTCAACATATAGTCGTCGTTTAAGGTAAACTTATCATTGCCTATTTTACCTTTACCAATAATCTTGCATTTCTCGTTGTTGCCCATAGTGACTCTCCCACCTTGTGATTTTCTAGGCTAAGAAACTTTGACTTGTCGCCTGTCATGTGCCTGGAGCACCCGGAATCTAGATACCATTCTTGTTGTTCCTTAGCCTGCCAACACACCTCATTTGGTTCTTCACTTTCACTGTCATTTGTTTCTCTTGAAAAACACTGATTATATTCAATACTAAGTCCATCAAGACGATATTGGGAGGTTCCTTCATGAACTGCTTCAAGTGTGTACCAGATTTCCTACGCAGTTAAACAATGTAAAACACAACTAAATTCAATTTGGTCTAAAGAACAAATAATAGCATTCATAGCCTTGATATTAGCCGTAAGCATTTTAATTTCAGAATTTGTCCATTGATTCATAGGTTTTTCTATTTCTTGATTATCCATCATAATTGTTGGTGTCCTATAACCCGTTTCAATAATATTCCAAGCATCAATGGTTTTCAGAAAAATTTTCATTCTATTTTTCCAATAAGCATATTCACCATTGAACATTGGTGGTCTAACTATGGACTGACACTCAACAAAAATATTATTAAAAGAAGCCATTTCAAAAATTCAAATTTGTAACACAAAAATTGGTTTTTGACAAATTAAATATCTAAACAAAAGTTCACTTTTATTCCTTGCTCTAATACCACTTGTAGGATCAATTTCACCCTAGAGGGGGAGTGAATAGGGTAATACTATTAATTATAAAAATTTATTACGGAAGTATATAAAATAATTGCAGCACTGATAATAGCAGAATAATAGCAACACAGATAATAGCAGAATATATAAAGTTGAAATAGAACAACACAGAATTTACCCAGCTTCGGCAAAACCCTATCTACGTGCTACCCCCAAGGTTTCTACTAGAAATTAAGTAGTTAGACGCTTACACACATAAACTCGCGACACCCACTATCGACTAACCTAACTCTATGCTCAAAACCCTGCCACGACTCAGCCACTGAGTTGCGAATTCTCGAACTACACCACCGTAGTTCGTCTACTAGTCACATGACTAGAAATTAAAAAAGTTTAAAAGAAAAATACAAATTAAAAACAACTTAAAAAAAACAAGAACCCTATATAAAAATTAAGAGCCCAATTGTAAAGGCCGGCCCAAAACCAAATATAGTAAAAAAATGTCCCCTTTATCTCTTTCTTTCTTCGGCCTGGCCTTGTATCCTTTTCGTTGAAAAAATGGCTGCGTTCTTCTTGAGTTCAAAATTAGGGCTTTCATGGGAATTGAGGCGCCGCTTGAATTGATCACTGATGCTTCGAATACTTTCCTCCATCAGTGATTGCTTGCGGTTGCAAAGTCGAGATCTAATGATGCTTTGAATTAAATTGGTACGTTTGTCCCTTTTTCGATTTATATTATACTCGACTTGATTTGAGTTATGGATTGATGCTTTGCTCTGTGATATTGCTTGAACTCGAATGATTTTTAGGCCAATGATGACTTTGGGTTTTATAGGGTTCGATTCCCATAATCATCGTTCGTATAAATTCATTTGAATTCGTCTGTAACTTTAGCTCGGCCATTGGATTATGATTCAATGCTTGTGATCAATTTTGACTTGTTCATTTCGTACGTATTGCTTGATAAATTTGAATTTGCTCCGATCTTCACTGCTATGAATTGTTCATTTTACTTGCTTGGTTACCACGGCTTGTTTGATTCTGACTTGTACGTTTTCTTAGCCACCACGCCTCTGACTTGATTTGAAACTGTAAAACCTGCTTTGTCATTTTTAAAACTGCTGTTCTTTTCCAGTCATTAAAACTTGTATTTGTGATTACTGGTTTCATGTGAATTTATGTTGACTTCGGTCACTTGATTTTGTGAAATATTTACTTATTGCTATCACCTGACTTTTTGTAAAAAAACTGTTTAAAATCCCTTACGACTTGTGTTCATGCCTGATAGCATTTTCGACCTGATGCTTGTGTACATGTTTACTGCATCCTTGTACTTCATGTTGTACGGTCTTATTTCACTTCACTGTTCACTGTATATTGTTGGGGCCGTTGCACCATGTAGTAGCTTTGTTTGCATATTTAACTACTTCCATTGTATCCCATATATCACTACATATGTATATATGTTATTTACTCATGTATATATGTATGCTTGTGATTGTGCTTTGCCTCTATTAGTTTGGGATTTTGTTTCACTGGTGCTCTGGTCCTCGTGTATATAATGCATGTTGAATCTGGTCTTGTTGCATATATGTTACTTGTTGTGGTCTTCATACATGCCATTTGAAGTGATCTATTTCCATATGGTATGGTTCACTTTGAACTTTTTGTTGCATGAGAACAGTTACTTGTGCATTTGATTTTTGCACTTGTAGTCTAGTTGTTTTTTTGTTGGCCATACTTGTTTATGTGTATAATGTTTTATAGGCTTGTTCTTGTGCACTAAGTTGTTGCTTCGAGCTTCTAGGTTGCATTCATTATATATATATATCCAAACTGCATTGTGCTAGTATTTGCAGCTTGAAGTAATTTGGTCTTGCATTCAGTTTAGCTTCATGTATATACTTTTGTTTGCCTCCTTTATGTGCTGTTCACCACTTTTTGTACTTGTTCATTTTTGATTTTGGACTGGTCGATTTTTTTTAGTTGTCTTTGACCATTTTATTGAACTTGTACATTTGGATTGCACCTGTGTTAAATCCAGCTTATAGCTCGGATTTTACCTTGTGCTCGTGGCGTGACTTTATTTTTATTGCACTTGAGTTGAACCTAGCTTTTGATTGGCTTTGACCTTGTGCTCACCTGTCCCTGCAGTTTTGTCAAGTGTATATAGGTGTGCACGGCCTTGTGGCATGTACAGTGATACACTGTGCATGTCACAAGTTGTTCGTGTTTGATGGATTCAAAACTAAATGATGACGAACAACCCAAATAACTGAGGCAAATATTATTTTCAAAAACAAATTTTAGTTTACACTGCAAAAAAATTTCTTTTTCAATTTTACTGCATTAGTGTGTATTTTGCGGATAACTCAGATGCTGGATTCAGGCTGGAGCAAAGTCGAAGAAAAATACGAGTGAATGAGTGAAATGTAGTGAGGTGCAAATGTAAATTAAAAATTGTGATGTAATCGAAATTGTATTGTAATAAAAAATTGTATATATATAGTGAGAGCTCAAATTTGTACTATTCAAAATTGTAATAAAATATTTGTTTGAATAAAATAACTGTTTGAATTTAAATTCTGAGTTATTTATTTTATTCAGCAAATATTTATTTAAATATGTGAAAAATAAAACAGTACATTAACAAATACATTTAAAATAATATATATATATGTTTATTATCATCAAACAAAAATCATATACTAGCATATTCAACAGTATCTCCACCTCTCCAAGTCAAACCCACACATCCTTATTCTTTTCTGGTCGAGCCATGCATGCCTTAGGCTAAGCCTATTTCAAGGTGCGAGGGTCCTAAGTCAAGTTTGCAAAGTTATTTCAAGTTTCAAAAGTGTTTTGCGGCATTTTTGTGAGTAAACTTTGTTTTAAAGTTAAATGTTTTAACTTTTATATGTTTTGATAAATTGTTGTATGGAATGTGTGTGAATTATTGGATTTTAGTGTGTTGTTGTATGCGTTTGGAAGTTAGACTTGAAAATGAAGTTTAGCTTAGAAATTGGTTGCAAAAGTGTGAGCTTTGATCTTGTATATTAGGTTATGTGTATGGATCGTGTACTTCCTGAACTCGAGCTAAGTAAGAAGCCAGCCTTCGATCCCTCGCTTGATACTCTCCCCGTACTTGACACACCACTAACTGTGAATCATAATAAATTTCCACAGCAATAATCCTCAAGTCTCTGGCAAACTTTAGGCTGGTTAAGAGGGCTTCATATTCAGCTTCATTATTAGTTGCATGAAAATCGAACTTCAAAGCGTAACATATTGATCGGCCTTCGGGAGTTTCAAGTATAACACCAGCGCCCGAACACCGGTCGTTTGATGCACCGTCTGTATACAACTTCCAGATGTACTCGGGGGATTCACTGGTTTTGGGCAAGTCCTCTGGAACGGTAAATTCGGCTATGAAATCTGCCAGGACTTGTCCTTGAATGGCTCTCCACGGAGCATACGCGATATCAAATTGGCTTAGTTCAATGTTCCACTTGAGTAACCTACCAGACGTCTCAGGCCGTGTGAGGACCTGTCGTAACGGTAAGAGGATGAGCTTGGAAGTAAGGGCGGAGCTTTCTTGAGGCAATGACCAGGCAATAGGCCAGTTTCTCCAGTCTTGGGTAATTTCTTTCAGCTCCTGTTAGCCGCTTACTAACATAGTAGACCGATTTTTGCACTTTGTCTTCCTCCCGAACTAGAGCAGCACTGATCGCATGTTCTGATACTGCCAGGTAGAGGTACAGTTGCTCGTGGTCAACTGGTTTTGACAAGATCGGTGGTGTGGAAAGATGTTGGACCAGCGATCGGAATGCGCCTTCACACTCCGTGGTCCATTTAAAGTTTCGCTTTCCCTTTCGGATCAGATCAAAGAAAGGAATGCATTTATCGGTGGACTTCGAGATGAACCTACTCAATGCTGCTACCTTCCCGTTGAGGCTCTGGACTTGTTTTATGGTTCTTGGGGTCTGCAGGTTCCTTATTGCTCAGATCTTTTCGGGATTCGCTTCTATCCCTCGAGCGTTGACGATGAACCCGAGAAACTTTCCGGATGCAACTCCGAAGTGACATTTTAATGGATTAAGCTTCATTCCATATTCTCGAAGAATGCTGAACATCGAATTTAAATCTCTGACATGATCCGTGGAGAATCGAGACTTCACCAGCATGTCATCCACGTAAACCTCCATGGTCTTCCCGATCTGATTGGCGAACATCCGGTTGACCAAGCGTTGGTATGTTGCTCCGGCGTTCTTTAGACCAAATGGCATGACTTTGTAACAGTAGAGTCCCAGATCGGTTATGAAGCTGGTATGTTCTTGGTCAGGCAAATGCATGGGTATTTGGTTGTAGCCAGAATAAGCATCCATAAAAGATAGTAATTCATGTCCGGCTGTCGAATCTACGAGCTGGTCGATTCGAGGAAGTGGAAAACTATCTTTCGGACAAGCCTTGTTTAAGTCAGAGTAATCGACGCAAGTTCTCCATTTTCCGTTCGGCTTTCGAACCAGTACGGGGTTGGACACCCATTCTGGATAAAAGGCATCTCGAATAAACCCATTCGATTGTAACTTATCAACCTCCTCCTTAAGGGCGGCAGATCTCTCTGGATCCATACCACGCCTTTTCTGCTTGACCGAGACATACCGTGGATCTATATTCAGGGAGTGACTTGCAATGTTTGGCGAGATCCCGCACATGTCAGAGTGTGTCCAGGAGAAGACGTCGAGATTCGCCCAGAGAAATTCAACCAATTCCTGTTATGTCTGCTTGCCTTGTTGAGACCCAACCTTTAGCATCTTCGAATCATCATCCTCACTGATTGGGACGTCCAGAGTCAGTTCGGCCGGAGAAGCTTGACTCTCCTTAGATTCGTCTTTATCCTCATTGTCCCTAGGGTCAAGGTCTTTCTGGAATTGGTTGTGGTGCCCGGGCCAAGGCCCAAGCATCAATTATCAATCATCAATAGAACGGACGCAGAGAGATTCCTCTACGCCCTTTCCCTTCTCCTTTCGCTGCTTCCCGCGCAGCTCAGCAACATAACAGGCCCTCCCCGTGGCCTGATCTCCTTGAACGACTCCAATCCCACGATCGGTGGGGAACTTCAGTGTCAAACACCATGGGGCGATGGCCGCCCTGAACTCAGCAAGGGCCGGTCGGCCCAAAAACGCATTATAAGGTGAATCAATCTCTAAAACAACAAACTGTAACATCCGGACTCTCCGACGTTCTCCAACTCCCAATTCCACCGGTAGTTCTGTTACTCCAATGGGTATCGTAGCACTCCCGTTGAAACCGTGGATTCGGGATTGGCAGGGTTTCAAATCTTTTGCTTCCATCTTCATTAAATCGTAAGCCCGTTTAAGCAAAATATTCACATAGCTCCCACCGTCAACCAGAATCCTCTTCATCCAAGCAGGACCTAGGGCAGATATGACTAGCGGGTCAATTGTAGGGGCTTCGACCTTATCAGCGTCTCGGCTTCTGAATATGATATCATCAGACATTATCTTCAGTTGTTTAGCCGGAGTTCCATCTTCACAGTTACTACAACATTCGAAGTCTGCATGCCTGATAGAACTAGCATACGACTCCATTTCCCCCCAGCTTCTGTCTCCTGGGTGGGGACCACCACTTATTGTGTTGATAACCAACCTCCCGCCCGCACGAGCGGATTCTTCCTGTCTTTCTTGATTTTGTGAACGATTCTGATTCGAAGGGCCCGCTCCACCAGATTGCGACGCCCGCACAAACTGATCTAAATTCCTCTCTCTGATCAACTTCTCGATGAGGTCCTGTAAATGTCGACACTCATTGGTATTGTGGCCGTAGCTTTCATGGAATCTACAGAACTTTCCTGTTTGAACCTGCCTCTCCGATGAGGGTTTCGGAGCAGGCTTCTTATACTGTACAGTGTTGCAAGTCTGTAAGTATACGTTCTCCAATGACGTATTCAACGGCGTGTAATTGTCAAACATTTGAGCCCTACGCCGTGGGCCTCGGTTCCGATCTCTTTTCTTATCCTGGCCATTGTTGCCTCTCGGCTGGGTTTGTTTGTTCTGTATATTCAGCTGAACTTATCCGAAACTCTCACCGGACTGTTTAACCGCTACATTACTCTGTATTCCCTCACTACTGGGCCTCGCATCGTCCTGCTTCCTAGACTATTTTGTGTCCTCTTGCCGTAAGAATTGAGCGGCCTTGGAGTAGAAACGGTCCAACAATGCGGGTGGTTTCCCAGCTAGCCAATTCCCAAATTCAGAATCGGGATCGATCCCTTTGGTTAATGCCATCAAGATCGAGTTATCGTTAGGATTACTAATCTCAACGCATGCCGCATGAAACCTCTCTAAATAACGCCTGAGCGTCTCTCCATGAGCTTGGGTGACACTAGATAGGGTGTTAACGTCTTTCGGTCTAGCAACATGCATACGAAACTGCTCTACAAACCTTTTAGCCAGTTGATCGAACGAAGAGATAGATCTAGGTGGTAACCTTGTAAACCACATTGTTGCGATCCCCCCCAGAGAGATGGGGAAACTTCGACACTTCACTGCACCATTAGCTCTTGCAGTGCTCATTGACCATTCATATTTCAAAATATGTTGATTGGGGTCACTATTTCCTTCGTACATTGGGAGAGTTGGCATTCTGAATCGCCGAGGAGGTTCAGCGTATAATACCTCGTCTGTAAAAGGGGTATGACTATGGGAGATTCCCCAGTCATCATTAGTGAGCCCCTGGCTCTCGCGAATCATCTGACGTATCATGGTTGAAATATCTAACACTAGCACATTTTGAGCATGCTGAGCTAAGTCGTGGTCGGGTTCCACAGTGCGAGTTTGGACCGGGCGCTGTCGACGGTCCGTATTTTGCCTCCTTGGCTCAGCATCTTATGGGACATATGGTTCAGGATTATGTCCACGCTGTTGATTGTTCAGCTCTGACAGATTCCGGGTATCAACCCTCGTTTCTACCGCGGCGGTTGCAGCGCGGTTGCCTGTGGTATACTTGGAGCAGTGCCTCCTCGTGTCGAGGGTCCTGTTTGGAAGCTAGTCGACGACCCTGTCCTTAATTGTCCAACAGTCAAGGCGGGTTGATATCCAGTAGTTTGTGCGTGGATCCCATCTGATCGGGGACGGGTAGACCTGTGGTGATAGTCATACGAGGCGGAACTTTCAGTAGACGCACGGGAAACGTCATCCCTCCTGGGTCTTCTGCGGCTTTGGCGGTTTAGTTGGTTGGTCAATTCAACATTGGCGCGCAACTATTCAGCCAACTGTTGCCGGCTTTGGGTCAGTTCCTGGAGCAACACTTGGAACTCTTATCGAGTGACTGGCCCTGGCGGATCCGAGTGAGCAGTGTTATCCTGATTGGATGAAGGCTGCTATGTAGGATTCTGTCTATCCCGGCCTTCTTGATCAACGGCGGTAGCAGCAGTTCTTGTGCTAACCATTTTCAGTGGTGGAGTCCTTTCCTAGACTTTACGCAAATCTGAATAGAATGGAAGGATTCCGGAGTGGATATCTGGATCTTCCTCTTGGATTTATGCAATCCGATATCGACGACAGATCCAAGGAGCAGGAGAAAAAACTGGTTTTCTCGGTGAAAGCACCAAAGTGTTTATACCAAAAATGGGCACAACACTCTTCGGAAGTTATTTGAAGAGATAAAATGAAGAACGTGAATGTAAAACAGAAATTATCTAGCAAAAACTCCAATAAACAGAAACATAAAATGCAAAGACAAGCAATTTAGAGTGGTTCGGCGTAGCGCCTACGTCCACTATGAAGTTTTGATGATTTTATTGATCCTCTTTCAATGATTACAAGCAATTACAGCGAACAACAGTGAATTACAGTTTGGAATTCGAATTCAACAGTAGGAATAAGATGCAAATCTCAATCCGGCAGGGTCTGGACGCTTGAGAATCAAAAGATCCCTTTTCTGTATGCTCTGGGGCTCTATTTATAGGCGTAGGAGGCTGAGATTTCACTCAAACTTCGGGAGACTTGGTCTGGCACGTGAGGGGACCCACGCGATCGTTTCCAGAAAGTTTCGCCTCGATCTACGATCGATACGAATTCATTTCGTATCGATCAAGATGATGTCCAATTAAGCTGAAATTTGGCAGGGACATTCTTCAGTGTGTATGCAAGCTTTCCTGAAAATCTCATTGGATTTGGATCAGTAGATTATGAGATATCGCCGATACGAAATGGCCTTCAACGTTGGCTGTTCTGTTCGACTCCATGGCTTCGAGTCGATCCCATCGTATCGATCACTGCACGTGCTTTTGAGATGATGTGGCGTGCGCACTTCGTCTCGATCCATTATTCACCCGCATTGACCGCTTCGAATCCATGGATCTCGCCTCGTTTGTTTCGATAGATGACACGTCACCCTAGTTTATTGACTCGTTGGATACGAATAAGCCAGTGGGCATGGATTCGAAGTGAGGTCCTCTGATGGATACGAAGAGCAGTGGTCAGATGGATACGAAGTAAACATTGACTTATGGTTGCAAGGCACGTCATCTGTTGATGGATACGAATCCGATCGATGCGAGCTTGATGGGTTCGAACGTTGCCAACCTGATCGTTACGAAGTCACGGGGACTTGCCGATGTAAAACGGATGATAGACACGGGCTGGATGGATACGAAGTAGACATTGGGCCAATCGGTACAGTTGTACTAACTGTCGACTGATACGAGATCGATCGATACGAACTCGATGGATTCGAAGCACGGCTACTTCTATCGATACGAAACGATGTTCCCTGATGGATACGAAATGAACATCATTGATGGATACGAATACATGCTTTTCCCTCTAACATGTATCCATCATAACTTGAGCATATGAACTCGGATTGGCTTGAAACTTGGAACGTTGGCTTCCTTTGCTCTCCTAGTCATGTCTCATCAATTGTAGCTCAATCCGGACTCGGACAAAATTCATCGATATCCATGACAAGCGATATTTGGAATCCAATCGGTTCCTTGGTGTCTGGCCTTGCCAAAAGGCGGGATAACAGCTATAATATTTGAAATAAATACTTGGAAAATGTTTTATAAAAGTTGATCTTATAAAACGAATTTATAAGAAGATGCCTTTTAATTAAAAAGAATTTAAATCAAAACTTGAGGATTAAAATCCCAGGACTTTTGAAAAATGGTTTTCAAAGATTGGAAAAATAATAATAGTATTATTTGAAAATATTTTTGGTTCAAGTATAAGGTTTTGAGAATGATAAGGTCGAGTAAGAAGTGTTTTCTTTGGATTAGTTTAGGAAAATGAGTCTTAATTGTTTTTTGATGATTTGGATAATCTTCTAAGTGACGATCGAATGTTTACTTGGGCAAACGCTATGGGGGTACTTAGTAAATTATTCTCTTTATCATTGTACAATCAAAACAAGTTCAACCCAAACGAACCCAAAACAAGTTGGTGATAAATGTTTTGTTGGAAATATGAGAAGTATAGTTTCAAAAATGTATTTTGAAATAAAAGTAATATTCTTAAGTTAACTAGTTCGAGTGGTTTGAAAATAACTTTAAATTGGGGAAGAGATGTGTTTGGATGGTAAACACTTCTCTTGAGTATTACGTTTCTTGGTAATGGAGTGTATGTTACTATTTGGTAGTATCTAGTTCCTTAGTATCATTTTGGAGTTACTCGGGCTATATATATAGATATACACTATGATTAAGATATATTGTTTCAATTCAAAAAAGTTTTTGAAACATGACCGGGTATTGGGATCTTGAGTTTTCTTAGGGAGATAAATGAAAGATGGAATTGTTGAAGCAGATAGGGGTATATACTCTTAGGATGTAGTGGAGTAGTATCTAAGCGAACCTAAGTTTAGTTTATGAAATGTTTTCATAAATAATTTAGTGGAAATAGAATTGTATTAGGGGGAACCAATTAAAGAAGTGCGTAGGTTGGACGTAGATCATCTCTCATTTCCATACAGTTTGATCTATGATTTGAGTACATAGCTTTGAGGTGTTTCATGCCATTTCGGATAAGGGTCTATTACTCGATTTTTGACGACGAGCACTTGATGACGATTTTTGGTATGGGACCAGTGTTTTCTATCATAGTTACAACTATGTAAGAAGAACAGAGGTTCCAAACCTAGGAACCTGATCGAAGTCCGCACTAGAGAACTGGGTGAGCGAAACTAATTCTGAAGTGAATTTATGTATTCGAGCAGTGATTGAATCAGATTTTGTATATGGATGATCTATAAACATCATGTAGACTTATGAATAGTGTTAGGTGGGTATGAGGTGAAATTTCGGAGAAGAAATTCTTTTAAGGGGGAAGAATGTAACGACCCTGAATTTCACTGCTTTGATTTGCGAATATTTAATTAATTTTAAATATTCAAATAATAGATATTATAATCAAAAATCAAACACTTTTAAATAATAAATAATGATGGTGAAATAGTTTTCATATTTAGTTCACAAAAATATTTAGTTCGATGAAAAACAGAAAATAAGACCGGAAACCGTTTTTTGAATTTTCAACATTTCATCGTATAAAAGTTGTTTGAAATGTTTTGAGCCTTTTTTTATATTTGAAACAACATTTAAGTGGTTAATAATGTAAATTAGTTAGTATATATTGGTATATACGTAGGTATATATGCTTAAGTATATACATGTATATACTAAAAGGTGTCTTAAGAGACATGATTTGACATATTGGCAACTTAGTACCTTAAGAGTACTTAAACATGTTTTCTTTGACATGATGAGGGGAGAACAAAATGGTGGGCAGAAATGGCATCTGTGGTGGAGGGGGTTGAGGTGGCAAGACAATGTGGAGGGTAGAAGTACAAAGGTAGATAGGTAATTCTCTTTTTTCTCTTGTTTATAAACAGTCTTTCATTCCTTCATTTTTCCTCATATTCCTCCTATCGTATTTTCCACATCTCTGATCCAAATGGAGGTTTTTTCTAGACCGTATGAAATTCCAGTGGCTACAACATTCGCTTGTATCACTTCTTTAAATTTTTATCTTAGCTATGTCAAAAATGCATTTATTTCAGACCTAACTTTGGACTCAGATTTTCAAGTCCAAAAATACCTCTTCGTCTTTTGACCATATCTCCCTCAAAACTAATCCAAATTTAGTGATTCTTTTTATGAAATTCTATAGAAAATGATTTCCTAAAACTTTTCTTTTGAGCACTTTCGAAAATTCCGAGAGTAATATAGCCAAAATCAAAGAGAATATGACTAATTTTTGGTCCAGTTTTGTGAATTCAACCTTATCCGAAGTACCTCCACCTCTCCAAGTCAAGCCCACACATCCTTGTTCTTATCATGGCAAAGCCATAAATGCCCTAGGCTGAGCCAATTTCAAGATGCAAGGGGCCTAAGTCAAGTTTGCAAAGTTATTTCAAGTTTCAAAAGAGTTTTGCAGAATTTTTGTGAGTAAACTTTGTTTTAAAGTTAAAGGACTTAACTTTTATATGTTTTGATAAATTGTTGTATGGAATTATGTGTGAATTGTTGGATTTTAGTGTGCTATTGTATGTGTTTGGGAGTTAGACTTGAAAATGTATGAGCTTTGATCTTGTATATTAGGCTATGTGTATAGATCTTGTATATGAGGTTGTATGTGAAAACTTGGATATTATGAGGTAGGTTTTGTATGTTATATAGTGGTGATTTCCATTGTGAACTTATGTTAAGAAAAATATCACATTTTTGTGGTAGTGGCGACTTGAATTCTTTGTGGAAGTTATGTAAAATTTTTTTTAAACTCAAACCAATTTCAAGTTTTTAAACTTTGTTTTAGTTTTATAAATACTTACTTTATGTTTGAAAAGCAAGTGAGTTTCATTAGGTGATAAGTTTTAATGTTAACTTAGAAAATATTTCTAGTTATGACATCCATAGGGATAGTCGCTACGGATGTAGTTTCGCTTAAAAATATGATTATTGCAAAAATTTGGTTTTTACAATTAAAAGTGTTATAAAAATGTCATAGAAACTTAACAATGATGTTTAAGGAAAGTTAATTAAGAATTTAATAATTTTTATTAATTAATTAGTTTTGATAATTAATAATTAATTAAGTATTAAACAAGGTTTATTAATTTTAATTAACTGAAGATTAGTTAACAGTTAATTATCTTTCAAAAAGGTAAGATTAATTTTTAATTAATTACGAGTTATTATTTTTAATTAATTATTAATTAAATATAAGGTTAGTTATTAATTAATTATTAAGATAATGTTTAATTATTTTAATTATAAATTAATTAAGGTTTTAACTTATAATAAATTATTTATTAAAGGTTTAATTTATTATTTAAGTTTTAATTAAAGATTATTTCATTAAATATTTGAGATTAATATTTAATTATTAATGAAGGTTTAAAATATTATTTAATAATTAATAAAGGATTAATTAAGGTTTAATTTATTTAAGATTAATTATTTCTTAATTTATAATTAAATTAAGTTAAGAATTAATAGATATTAATTATTGCTTAATAAAGGGATTAACTTGTAATTATTTATTTTAAAAAGGGAGTTTTTAGTTTTAATCCTTGTTTTCCAAGAATCAAATGGTTTTAAAGGTACTTCTTTTTCAAAGATGGTTTTGAACACAAGAGATTAAAATGTCGATACCATCAAGCAGACAAACAATTGTGAATGAGTTATGTAAATGGTTTAATTGTGTGGACATGTGTTAGCAGAATAAATCCCCGTTCTGCTATAAGTTGATTGTTTGATTATTGGACATCTGATAGTAGAATAAATCCCCGTTCTGCTAAAATGTAATTGTTTATTGTGTAGACATATGTTTAGTATAATAAATTCTCATTTTGCTATAAGTAGAGAATTGTTTGGACATCTATTTTGTAGAACAAATCACCATCATGCTATTATATTATTTGGACATGTATCTGCTAGTTGAGTTGTATTGACATGTTATTCCTTGATTTGGATATGAATTGCATTTACATATATGTTGACTTATGTAAATAAATGGTTAAGGGACTTAAAAGTGAAATTGATGTTAAACGGTAACATAAATTACTACCACTGGGATTGCTAAGCCTCGTTTTGAAATTATAAAGTATGGTTTTGAATTAATTTCAATTCTTTAATCAATTTGGGGTCAAGGTTTATAAATGATTTTTCAAGTTATATTATTATTTTATAAAGGAATTTATAAATAATAACATGTTTATAAAAATGGGTTTTACTAAGTAAAAGGGTTTATTTAAAGTGATTTAAAAGGATGAGTTGCAAAAGATATTTTGTAAAGGATTTTTCTTAAAGAAGATTTATCAAAGAAGTTTAAATGGGGAAATGTTTTATAAATGATTTAGTGGTTTGTAAAGAGGTTCTGTAAATTGATTTGTAGACTTATAAAAGTGTTTTATAAATTGGTTTTGGAAATTTATAAAGGTATTTAAATGTTAAGTGAGCTTTTAAAAGGGAACTTTTTATAAAGGATAGGTGGATTGGTTTATAGTAAGTAATGTTTTCAAAAGGAATTTGAAAAAAAGGAATTTCCTCAATCTTTTGATAATATACTTATACCCCGAAGGTAAGTATAAATATTTTCTGAAGTATAAAGGGGAAGTAAGGGTTTTGGAAATAGTGTTGTGTAAAGATCTTTTGATCAAGTTTTATAAAGTGATTTTATTAACTAAAAATTAAATTAATAAAGGCTTAATGGATCCCATATGGAATTAAATCAATGTTTGAATGATTGTTTCTTTGATAATTAAATAACCAACAATCAAACCTAGACCAAAATGTAACTTTGGAAATATCTAGGAGAAACACGTGAGTTATATAATACAGCCAACCCAAGTGATGTTGCACTGTGCGTATAAATATCGTTTCATTCTTCTTGGATAAATGATAAGGAAATCCATCCACTAATTATAACAGCCCGCACCTCACTTAACGCAGATATTGTCCCCAACTTAGTCACCTCCGCCTCATGGGCCAAGCCAATATGTGGGGTTTTCTTTCTCAAAAGGCCTCGACGTTGTTATGAGGTGAAGGATTTGGTATATTAGTACCCACTTCATAGTGTTTTTCCACGATGTGGGACTATTATTCCCATTTTGAAGGGGTGTTACAATCTCCCCCCTTTAGAGCCCAACGTCCTCGTTGGCTCATGAACACAACACCACCCAAGCGTCGTGGCTGTAACACGTACAAACCACAATTCCGGCCGGGTATGGCTTTGATACCAATGTAACAGCCCGCACCTCACTTAACACAGATATTGTCCCCAACTTAGTTACCTCCGCCTCATGGGCCAAGCCAAGGTGTGGGGTTTTGTTCCTCAAAAGGCCTCGACGTTGTTATGAGGTGAAGGCTTTGGTATATAAGTACCCACTTCATAGTGTTTTTCCACGATGTGAGACTATTATTCCCATTTTGAAGAGGTGTTACACTAATGGTTAAGAGGTGATCTCCACTCTTATCTTGTCTGTTTATTTCCTAATGAACCGGGGTTGAGTTTACCAGATATTATCGAAATTTGTTTCAAAGAGACCGGGATCGAATATTTTATCTGAAAACCACTTCGATCCAACTCAAGCATTTCAAACTGAAGACATCTTGAAGAGTTTGAAATCGAAGATGGAGTTTTGAAGTTAAGGGATATTTGCTACTAACCCTTAGGTTGATTCCAAAATGGGTGTAGTGGAGGTAGTGCCTTCAGTTTCGTTTTGCCCTAAAACAAACTTGTATGGATGAATGCTGGCATTGCATTGATGCCTGGAGGGCAGTGTTAGAATTCCAACGAGAAGTGCTATATAAAGGTAAAACATAGCCTCAAGCCTCATTAATTGGGAAATGACAAAAATCGGGCATGTAGCAGGGTCATGTGGGTTGCTCCCATTAGGTTATGGTCTTCCCAAATCTAGATTGATTGCTATCTACTCATGTACGCTTCGGGGCCTAAAGTCGGGTGATCATATTCGGTACTAGTAGTTAAGTGGTAGGCCAATCCTGTGTGGTAGGGGTACAAGATGTTCTTGTCAGACCCCAATGCATTTTATCTAGACATATACCATCGAAAAGTAGTTCCATACCTTGTCATAGTATGGAATCCATTCTCCAATACGTGCCTTTACGGTTTTAGATGTACCCAACTATGTTGAAATGTGAGATGCATTCATTTCACCTATATTCATATTTTACTTGAACCGTTCGACATTATTATAATATCCTTGGGTTTTCTATTAAAGTGTTTTGGTTATTGTAATTTAAAAACCCGTCCGTGTTTATTTGCGGCGTGGTCTTATGAGATACCCATGATTTTAGCGTTTTTAAAGAAATAATTCAGTTGTTTGAGTTAACTCACACCAGACCCATGTCTGACCTGGAGTTTTATTTTCTTTCCTTAAAACACTTGGGTACTAAAATTTTTATGGGCAGCTAAGTAGTTCATGTTTTCCCCGGATGCATCTTGGAGGAGCTTGGAGCAGGAGGCTTCATCGATAGCTAGTTATTGTCTTGTTTCTGCTGTTTATATGTATATTGTATTAGTTAGGTAAGGACAGGCTGTTATTACTGTCCTAGGGTAAATTTGTATTAGTATGACTCTGATATATCATTTGGAAATGACTTTGTAATTATGTTGGTTAAACGTTATTCCTTTGCGTCGTAAGCTTTTATGATTAATTAGTTTCTTCTTATCCTCTATCTTCTTTCTTTCCCTTAAAGATCGGTCTTTTCAGCACTTGAATGCTCGGCATGCAATACAATGGACATTTTAGAGTCGATTTTCAAAGGTCGAAAAGATTGGTTCGTTACAACTCTCGAGTGTGTCATTCCATAGTTATCTAATAATTATCAATATGTAACCCATTGGTGTCCCCAGTAACCATAAGTAATACACTACCCAACATTTCGAGAGTGTTATGTATTCTTGCCTTATGGGATTTATCGATATCCTATCTTAAATATCTTAACTAGAAATATTTAAAATAATATATTATTTTAATGTGATAAATTTCTCATGATTACAACATATTGTAATTACTATCACATAACATATCATTATGGATTTTCTATTTAATATTCTTTAAATTAATTAATTAATTATATCATAATATAATAAGTATATAAAGAACGAAAACACCTATTATTTTGAACAAGATTGATTATCGAGCTAAATATATGTAATAAATTAAATAATTGCCCTTGGGACATACCCTTAACTCGATCTATCTCCCACTTGCACTTGGGGTCAGTTACAGAATCTTAATCGAACTCCTTCGATTAGTTTTCACAAAAACTAATTCGGTCAGTCCCATAATAAACGGGTATGCTATTTTGTTTTAAACACCCACTCTATCAATCAACTCTCTCCGACGCTGGTAAACTATCCATATCATGTGTGTTACATCTCCTATAAATATATGTTTGGCAAATTCAATTTAGGTGCATTAAACATTGCGTAAGTCAATGGGAAGAGCAGACAAGCCAGTTCCCTTTTTTCCCCATTTAAAAGGGAACTGCATAAGACATAATGTACGAAGCCCAGTAAAGACACCACTGAATAATTCATAATTCGTGTACAACTAGCGGTGCATCATCAATGCCAAATCAAAAGGGAAAGCTGCACACCTATCCATAAACCAAATTCATTACCAGTGTTTAGCAAAACCCACAAAATACGCCAACGTATAGAGAAACACAAAGTAAGAAGCTAACCCAATACAGTAGCAACAAATTCCACTAACCTAATCGAATAGGTTGCATAAGCAAAACTAAAGCAAAACTTTCCATGAATCATAGCTATACTAATCGTGGAAAGAATACCTCTACAAGTAGGAAACTGCTATGCTAAAAGGATATAACAAGTTGCACATCTACAAAGTAGACTACGTTGCCTTCTCAGCACCAGACTACACCCTCGCCTCAAATCAGACAGTGTTGCTACATTAAGGCATACTGCACCATCAGCTAAACCTGACTATGCTACCTTAAAGCATACTTCATCGAACACATCAAAACAAATTGCACCTCTACATTAAATAGGAAGTGCATATTCACCTCATATCCATACCATAACCACATTTCAAATGCCAGAACAACCCCACCATAACTGACCAAGCTATGGTACACCATGGGCAACTATAGTACTACATGTGATCCATAAAAGGGTAGCCAAATAAATGGAAAGTAAGCTGTCCACATGCCAAGGACAGCTCACAAGCTTGATTCCAAAGTACCAGATGTCGAAATTTAAATTTCCCACTTGATGTCAAATTCAAATTTCCCACCTACAACCAAATTTGACCACCTAAGGTGTTTGTACATGCTTGAGGCCACGTATGTAATCCATGCATAAATCAACGAGATACAGGATAAGTGACACATGGAAGGATCGGACGGTGGAGAAGAAATGTTGGATTAGGGAGTTAGTAATCTACATGATGTCATGGTACTATAAATAGGACATTGTAGCAGAGAAGTGGTTTCTTTGAATCGAATACTAGAAATTCCTGTACTTTTTGCCATTAATTGCTTGCACCAAGAAGAGTATAAGAAAGGAATTGACCCGTGGACGTAGAATTCCTATAAATCCAAACCATTTTATTTCCTTATTTCCAGTATTAAATTTTGTTTGGTTTTACTTTAATTGGATATAAGTGGGACTTGACATTTTAATAAATAGTTATAGTGCAACTACTTGATTGTGTAATCATTTAGCGACATAATTACTTCTCTTAAGGAAAATTTAATATCACTTAAGTTTGTTAATTCCCAATCACAGAAGTAAACAACACCGTAATTATTTCATAATAAGACTGGTATTGGTGTTGTGACATGAAAAATATCACCGACATTTTAGTGCAAAAAGGAGGGCCGAGCCTCCAACCACCTTAGTTAAATTACCTAAATCTGTGATTTTTGCAACTTCCCTAAAATTTGAAAAATGCAAACCAAAAATTCCTCTATACCTCCTCAACAAGAATCTGATTACCTGGTTGTGAAATTGGTAACAGACCTTTCATCTCTTCATCCAAACCTTTTTGACTACCATAACAAAAAGCTACTGACTCTATCCTATACTTGAGGCCCTCAATGCTTTCCCAAACCAAATCAATCACAGAATGACTGAGATTGAGAAGTTTGTGGCACAAAATCCCCTTTCCAGATCATTAAATTTAGCTTACCGCCAATGTTCTCCTCTAATGTAGCTAGCGCAAACAGAGAACAAATACAGCAAAGTCACTAATGAGAATGGTGAAGCTGGATTGTTAAGCTTGGGACCAAGAGCTAAAAGTAGGGCCCAAATAAATCGAAAAACATAAAAACTTAGTCAGCCGGTATTAACCGTTTATTTTGGAAAAGAGTAGTAACCATGTTGCACAAGATGCTGATAAGGCCACTTCAGTTTGCAATGGCCACTCACCACGAATGAGTGCTAAGGGCAAGGTGATATAGGAACTCAAAGCCCTTACATAGTAGTTAACCATTATGTGAGCAGAATAACAAAGAGGGAAGAAGGGAGGAATGCTTTTCTTCATTTGGCGAAGCAATCATTGAATCAAACTTCCTTGATAGCTTCAGAGCCCTAGCGATTGAAAAGTTTAATGGATCTTCTAACTTAGACGACCATCTATGTACATTTAAATACCACATGGACGTACTAAAGGTGGGAAGACTAGCTCGTTGTAAGTTATTTCCAGTATACCTCGCAGTGGTAGCCTCTAGGTGGTTCCGAAGATACTTTCCAGGAGAAATTCACTCTTAAGTGCAGCTATTAGCGGATTTCCATCGATAATTTAACATAGGAAGAAAAGTTTCTCTAGACCCCAGTGCCCTGTCCTATGTCACGCATAAGGACAATGAAAGCTTATGCAGTTACATTAAATGCTTTAAATCAAAAGCAATGAGAATAGTAATGACTAGTAAGGAGTCATCGCTTATGCGGCTCATGCGGGAGTGAAAAGTGACAGGAATAATAGAAAACCATGCAGAAATATGCAAGCTTTCTAGGAAACAGCTAGTGGATATATACGTACTAAGGAGGCAAGAGCAACTGGAGGGATATCTATTGAAAGAGTTGCTCCAGCCCAGAATGATAAGAAGTGGGGGGCAGAAAATTTTAACGACTCACCCACAAAAAGGCAAAGAGAGTTCAATTATGCAATAAAATCTTCACAGACCCATATTCCAGGATAAATTTATGAAATATCAAAGGCTTCCGTCGTGGACTGCTCTACATTCAGCCACACCACAGTGACTTCCAAAGCACTATGGACGAGACAAAATCCGACAGCCAATTGCTGGCTCTGATTAACCAGCAGTAAGCTCAATTCTTCCATAACATAAATGACTAGAGCAGAATTAGCCTATTATGTCCTAAATAAAGGAAAGAAGCTGAAGCAAAATAAAGGCGGTGCATACTGTAGATTCCATGGGGCGAATAGTCACCACATTGATAACTGTTGCTACTTGAAAAATCAAATTCAGAGGTTAATGCAAAAGGGATACTTAGCGCTTATAAGAAGGACACGTGGTTACTCCTGTGCGGAATCAATCATCAGACCCTTACGAAGATCTAGTGGGGAACGCTTATACTCTCATTGCTTCTATTTGTAGGGACCCCACCCTGCCGGCAAGAGCGAGAAATCACTGGAGAAATACATCCAGCAAGCCTGCACTAAGGCTAGAACCTTGTTCCATATCAAATAGAATCCTATACCAGACATCATGTTTACTTCAGCAAATTCAGCAGGAATTACTTTCCCACATCAAGATCCCATGCTGATAACTATACAGATCTCAAACTGCACTATGATGTAAGTTTTTATTAATCGAGGAAGTTTTTGAGTGTCATATTTAAAGCTGCATACAACAAGATGGGACTTCCAACTGAAGTCTTAAAGCCTAGTTTGGAACCTATATATCATTTCAAAAATACAATAGTTGTTCTAGTAGGAATGCCTGATTCCTTATTACCGCAGGAACATCACCACTGGACAAATCCTTTTATGCGAGATTTTTAGTTATATATCACCAATCCACATATAATGCTTTCTTATGGAGGCTTGTGTTAATAGAGCTTGGGGCAGTTATCTCCCAAAAAGACTTACTCATGAAGTTTCATTCCCTCGCAAGAGTAGGAAGTGCGGGAGGAGAGAAGTTTTAGTTAGGAAACTATACAATGTAATTTTGAGTCCTAGAAATAAAATTCTTAAAAATTATATTATTGTCCCCTCTAATTTATGTAAAGACAAAATATGACCAATAAGCCAGTTCAAAGAACTGCACCGAAACCAGTTCGAAGGTAGGTACTGAAACAAGTCAATCTACAACCATAGTATCTACAAGAAAAGCAAAAGGGACTACATACACATGATAGAAATGAGTGAATACAACACAGTATTTGCACACTATTTATCTGATGGAGCCTTAGATCAGGAAAATGAAGTTTCGTCTAGGTCGAAGGAACTCGAGGACGAAGCGGATCCACAGCTACGAATGAAAGAGAAAGATCTAAAACCAGTGGATGATTTTAAAGATATACAAATGGATCTCTCACATCATACCATTATTGTAAACATTGGAAAAACCTAAGTAGTGAACTATGTTCAGAGTTGATTGATTTCTTAAAGAGGACCCATGACCTTTTTGCTTTGAATCACTAAAATATGAAGGGAATCGATCCAGCCATATTATGTCATACCTTTAACATAGATCCTGATGCACACCCCATTGACAAAAATGGTGCATCTTGGACCAGGAAAGGTATAATGATCTTTACGAGGAAATTAAAAAATTGAAGGAAAATAGGTTCATCCAAGAAGTATACTACCCAAAATTGGTAGCGAATCCAGTTCTGGTAAAGAAGTCGAATTAAAATTAGAGAACCTGCATAGATTTCACTACCCACAACATAGCCTGCCCTAAGGGCATTTTCCCCTTACCTGGAATCGGTCAGTTGCTTGACGCAACTAGTAGGCATGAACTGCTAACATTTATGGATGCATATTCAAGATACAATGAGATAACCATGTCCGAGCCAGATCAAAAACTACGAGCTTCATCATCGATAAGGGATTATACTGCCATAATGTAATGTCGTTTGGATTAAAGAATACAGGCACAACATATCAGAGGCTAGTTAATATGATGTCAACAAATCAAATTGGAAAGAAGGTCGAAAATTACGTCGATGAGATGCTAGTAAAATCCAAAGGGCTTCTAGTCATGCGCAAGATCTAGAAGAGAACCTCACCACCTAAGGCTGCATAGAATGAAACCGAACCCATTGAAGCGTACCTTTGCAATTTAATCAGGGAAATTTCTAGGATACATTATGAGTGCAAGGGGAATAGAGGCCAATCCAAAGAAAATTAAAGCTATAAGGAAGATGGAACTTTCGTAAAAACCCAGTAATGTAATGAGTTTGAATGAGATAGCGGAAGCCTTGAGTAGGTTCATTTCTAGGGCCGTTGATTAATGCATTCCTTTCTTTTATCGAATCAAGAAGGGTAGGAGTTTTGAATGGATAGAAGAGTGCAAAACAACATTCAAAGTGCTAAATGATCACTTAGCTAATCCATTCTACTTTCAAAACTAGTCCTAGGTGACGATCGATTGGTATACCTAGTTATAGCTAATCAAATTATGAGCGTAGCAGTAGTGCATGAAGATACAAATATGCAAAGGCTGATATATTCCACTAGTAAGCATTTGTCTATAGCTGAATTAAACTACCCCATGATAGAAAAGTTAACTTTTATATTATTTCTCATAGCCAGAAAGCTAGGTGATATTGCATTTCGTCAAAGTACTAATAGAAGAGCCATTGAAGCAAATACTGCAGAGAACAAAAACATATGGCTGCCTCTTAAAGTGGCCATCGAGCTAAGTCGGTACGACATCTCCTACTACCGTTGCAACACAATCAAAGGTCACACCCTAGCTGATTTCATTATAGAATATACAGTACCAACAACACAACAAAGTGAGGGAATGGAAGAGCCTCTGCAGGTGTGGTAACTCTATGTTGATGGCGCATCAAATGAAATAGGGCAGGAATCAAATATGTACTTGTCACTCAGACTGGTGGAAACTATATGGTGCAATTCAACTTGAGTTCAAGGCAACAAATAATGTCGCAAAATACGATGCACTCATTACAGGGCTTGAAATAGCACATGCAATGAAGGTAATCAATATTAAAGTCCATAATGATTCCCAACTTGTTGTAAATTGGGTGTAAAGAAATTATCAAACTAAAGAAACAACTTTAGCAATGTATGTGGAATTGTCCTAGGAGTAATTGACTTGGTTTAAACAATTTGATATAGAGCAGATTCCCAGGGAGGAAAATTCTTCAGGGGATTCTTTAGCCAAGCTAGCAAGTACCAAGGTTGCACAAGAAATGAAGGCAGCTCCTGTGGGATACTTAACCTAGCCTAGCATTTCTAAAAACAGATCAGGTTCTAGTGCTAATATGAGCTTAGTGAGTAAGGGGTTAAGAAGTAGAAAATTAAGACGGTACAATTAAGATTCAAGATAAACTTTCCCCATCAGCAATGCATTAATAAGAAGCAGAATTTGACCCAATCAAATGTTTTTATTGGAAGGAGCCTTACTAACAGATAAAAATGTAACTAGAAAGATTTAATACCAAGCTCCCTATTTCACATTTTTCGATGGGATACTACATAAAAAGGGCTAATATACCCATTATCTAAGATGTGTCACCAAAGAGGAAGAACTAGGGTCATGAGAGAAGTTCATAAGGGATACTGTGGGGATCTTCCAAAAGAATGAAGTTAGCTAAGAAAATATTGGGACAAGGTTACTTTTTGCTAACTATGCTAGGTGACGTGCATGAGTTTGTTCGTAGATGTCATATGTGTCAAAGATATGTTAGCATCCTAGATTACCATCATATGAGCTTACCCCTATGACCAACCCATTGCAATTCAACATTTAGGGAATTGACTTGATAGGCCCACTCGCAATGTCCAAGGAGGCTAAGGTAAGCAATAGTAGCGGTAGATTATTTTACTAAGTAGGTGGAAGCCAAACAACTTGCAACCGCAACTTTAAAAAAGACAGTCATCATTATGGCTAGGAATATCATCACCAGATTTGGAATCCCACATAAGATAGTCTCTAACAATGGTACGCAGTTCAAAAGCAAAGAATTCCCTAACTTTTGTAAGAAAAATGGCATAATTTAGCATTCCTCCTCGGTGGCCCACCCACAGGCAAACATGAAGGTCGAAGCTGCAATCGAAGCTGCAAACAAAACAATAAAGAAGTTGCTAAAAAAGAGACTCATGAAAGCTAAAGGGAAATGGGAAAAGGAGCTACCCTTAGTTTTATGGGCATACAGAACATCCATAAGGTCACCTATGGGTCATACCCCATTCTCCCTAATATATGGCTATGAAGCTATGCTGTCACTTGAGGTAGATATATCATCACATTAATGTTTATCGTACATGGACAAACATAAATCGTGCCTTAAAAAACTATGTCAGATCTCATACAACAAAGGAGAGATGAAGCTATAGTTAGTTCTGTAATCTATAGGCAAAGAATGGAAAGAAGTTATAATTCGTGACTCAAGGAAAGGAAGTTCCACAAAGGAGATCTAGCCCTAAGAAAGGTGATGGCTAACACAAAAGATCCAACAGAGGGAGCACTCGGACCAAATTGTGAAGGATCATTGGTAGTTGTTGAAGCACTTTCGAACGGCGCATACTGCCTCTTTAAATCTGATGGAAACCTTGTCTCAAGGACATGAAATTCAGGACACCTTCGATCAAACTTTGCTTAATATTTCTTCTCTTGTTATAAAGCACAATGTACAAAGTTTTGATTAAAAAGATCAATAAAATAATAAACTAGATGTAGGGATATTAGATGGCCCGAACCAGTATAAAAATCTACCTGTCAATTTTATTTGCTTGCAAATCAAATGATAGTTTTAATAGCATAACTCGGTTTTTTAGCCAAAAATTTGCTAGATGTAAGGATATTAGACTGCTTGAACCAGTATAAAAAATCATGCACATGAATAAGGGGTTGGAAACACGTAACTTGACTTCATAGTCAAAACACAATAATCCACACCCCATACGGGGCAGATCATGCCAAGTGTATGACAAAAAGAGAAGATCTAGCACAAAGCTTTAAAGTTGCACATGCATAGTTAAGATTCATTATAAAGGAAGAAAGGGAAGTTCATGTAGTATAAGTTAAGGAAAAGTTCAAGAGTCTATACAAAGTTCAAAGAGGTAAAAATATAACTCTACAGTTTCTTTTTGAGTTTCATTACAAAGCATCATAAAATACTAGACATATATAAGCAATATACATATTGTATGTTAAAGACCCATTAAGTTGCTAAAGTACACCCTAGTTAGACTCTGAATCCTCCGTCGATAGGAACTTTCTTTTTCTGCTAGGAACTTGAGTAGTAGAAGGGGAGGTATCTCAGTTAAAACAACTAAGGGAATGCTGAGGCGCATTAACAACAGGGAGCCTTGGGTCATAGCTTACACCACCTTAAGGATTCCCTATGTCTTGCCTCTTGAAAATGTAATCATCATGATTATAAAAGGAAGCTTAAGTCTAGTTTGAGCAAGAAATAACTAAACACGTCAATGGCGCATTGTATAGCTATATCGGACATAATGTGCCTAACCTTCTCTTGTTGGAGCTTTTCTGCCAAATCAGACTACGTGGAGTCAGGAACATAGGTGTTGAAGGATGTAAACACGATGAAGAAAGAGCTAAGGTCTACATAGCCTGAACCGACCCGGATATCTGATCTTAAGGCTTATTGATATGTTCAATAGCTATGCATCGCCCACGTTCAAGATTATTAGTCTTCATTTAGAATTCACCAAACGGTTTATAAGCAGAGAATGCCTCTCTAGCTTCATGTCTTTCTTAGAACCTTCTAACCTCTTTTCATAGAGAGCTTTCAACTCATCAAATTTGTTTTGGTAATAGGTCATCACTTCTCTTTTCCATTAAGTGGTCGCTTCGCTGTCCAAACCAATAGGAGGAGCCGGAACTACTTTAGAGAATGATACCTTAGGAGGGGCCAAATTAGTGGACAGAGTATCTTCTTTAAATAGTTGATGAATAACTTGCTGACATAGCTCCTTAATAGTTCTTTTCAAGTTAAACTCATCTTCATAAGAAATAGTGTACAATCCTTAGCATCTTTTAACAGCTTCTCCAAATCTTTCACCTTCTACTGTGAGGATTTAAATTTAGCCTCAATACTTTCTATCTTTTTATTTGCAGCATCCAAATTAATTTGTTGCTTAGTAATATAATTGTATTGCCTAAGTAAAGCCTTCTTTGATTCATCTAGCTCATTTGTTAAATTTCAGACATTGGTTTCCATCCTCTCCCTTTCGATAATGATTTGAGTGGATCGTCGTCTGTAAGCTCCAAGTCACTGCCAACTTCTCCACATGCCTTAGAAACGCTAACTAGGGTTAGGCCAGTGGTTGGTGGAATGCCAAGTTGTGCATCACACAATGGATACAATAATTAAAAAAGAAGGCGTATGAGCAAATAAAGACAGTTTTATTGAATTATACAACGTTATACAAAACCTACCTTACATGCTTTCACAACTATCTACAAATAATTCTATTTTTAAACCATAATAAATGAGGATGCCCTAAAGGAATAAGTTCATCCCCTAAAGAAGGACCCCACATCCACAGTCCAAAATCATAAAGTGCGTCCCTCTCATGGATTACTTGTGTAATTCTAAACAAGAGCATTTGACATTCCCTCTTTAATTGTGCAATAGTCTAAATCAGTTTCCTTTTACATACGAGAGCGGTTCTTCTTGATAATCTCTCTGTGGCTTGTTTTTCTAAACTTTCAACATACCCCTTTAAATATTAAACTAGATTATCTTCTTTAACTGGCTCTAATAAAAGAGCACTACACCACAAAGGCTAATTAGGCAGTGCTAGGGCCGTATCGAGTACCATTAGGCACGGCCTTAATCCGTATCAAAATAAAGCGTGTTTAATAATTAGATACGACCATGGGCCGTATCTAATTCTCCAATTATATACGGCCAAGGGCCGTAGCTAATTATAGAAGTAGATACGGCCACGGGCCGTATCTAATTGGTGAAATAGATACGGACGATGGCCGTATCTAATTAGAGAATTAGATACGGTCATGGGCCGTTTCTAATTGGAGAAATAGATACGTCCACAGGCCGTATCTATTTCTCCAATTAGAAACGGCCCTTGACCGTATCTAATTCATATACTGAGCACATGAATTAGATACGGCTTTTGACCGTATCTAATTGATGTAATAGATACAGCAATAAGCCGTATCTAATTCACAAAGCTCATGACCATAAATTGCAATACCGTAAATGCAGTATAATACAATAAAAGCAGTATCTAATTGACACAGCTCATAGTCGTGAATTACAACAGCATAGATGTAGTATTATACAATAGAAGAAGTAATAGATACATCAATAGTTGGATTACAATAGATGCAGTATTATACAAAATATGGTCAATATTACACAATAGTAGTATTATACAAAATAACTGGAAAAGATGTTGCTCATATATGTTATAATATACAACAAGACAACTGGAACTCTGCAAGATTTTGAAGTATTATACAACAGCACTTTCTCAGCAACAATAAATATAATATGAACTTCCATGTTGCATACACAAGAAAACTGGAACTCTGCAAGATTTTGAAGTATTTCAGATTTTGTTTCGCCTCCTTCAATCTCATATGCATCCAGATCACCAAGCTTACCCCCAGACTCAGACTCTTTCAACTATCTGTAAAAAGGATGGTGTGCTTTAAGGTCATTACTTATAAAGTAGAAAACATGAACAGGTATATGTTTAAGGTCAACAAGCCCGTGCTACACTGCTACTACTGTATTCAGGTTTCCATATTTATAATTCAGCAAATGCAATTTATGATTCAGCAATTGCAATTGATTTGCAGCGTGTCTTGTTTTCATACACTATGCTATGACCAAAGCAACTCAACAACTAAATGATAAGCACATTACCCTACTTATAACTTCAGTAAGGAAACATGTACTATATCTTTTTAGGCACACCATTGATAAGAAATAGAAAAATAGGTTGTATAGAACAGTGAATAACTTGTACAGAATTTTTAACGAATTCTAATGTACTTTTATGACAAATTCAATAAGCAAACACTACCAGTGGTGAGCAGGCTCATGCTAGAATACACTACCAGTACTTAAGTAATATATTTTTTACTCAAAAATGTTTGCATCAATGTATTTTTTTTTCGAAATGAATACTTGAACCTCTTCTTATATTTCTAAACTAAACCATCAATTTACTTATGTTTCAGTGTTTAAGTTCGACATAGGGCTATCAAACTTGACTCAGGAAGATGATAAGAACAAGTGTTTTCCCCACAAACCGAACATGCAAAATAACCGTGAGTTGTACATCCCGATAAAGTCCCAAGAGCAGGGTGATCATGGATTGCCCACAATACCCTAGCTCTAATTGTGAATTTGGATTTATTTAATGAATCATATGTAATGACTCCTTCCCATAACTGCTTTAACTCATCTATCAACGGCTGTAAATAAACATCAATATCCTTCCCTGGTTGTTTTGGCCCAGAAATCAACAGTGTTAACATTGAAAACTCTCGTTTCATGCATATAGACGGAGGAAGATTATATGGTACTACAATTACTGGCCAACAACTGTAAGGGTTAGATAGAGAAGCATGTGGACAGAAACCATCTGTTGCTATTCCAAGTGTGACATTTCGTGGCTCGACAGCAAATGTTTGGTCAAAATAATCCACGGCTTTCCATTGTGAAGTGTCACATGGATGACGCATTACGGTTGGATCAGACTTGGCACGACCATGCCAGGTCATCGCATCTGCTATCCATGGTACAGTATACAATCTCTTCAATCTAGAAATTAAAGGAAAATGTCTTAATGTCTTTCGAGGTACTTTGATGCCTTTTCTTTCTTCGTTGAATGATGTCATATATCTTGGTTCGTTGCAATTTGTACACGAAACTCTATTCGCATCATCTTTCCAGTATAATATGCAATCATTGATGCATGCATCATAAGTTTTGTAATTCATCCCAACTTGCTTAATTAACTTCTTCACGTCGGAGTACTTTGTCGGCAGCGTGTTACCTTCGGGGAGTAACTCCTTTATTAGTTCGAGGAGTGCAGTTACACCATTATTTGAAAAGCCGTATTGGGTCTTCAAGCTATTCAGTTTCACAATGGCATACAGCTTCGTCAACCCTTTTGAACATGAAGGATACAGTGGCTCTTTTGCGCTACCAAAAAGTGATTTATACTTCTTACTTTCATTGGCCTGCCAATTGCCATCAACCGTAGACGGCTCTCCAACATTAGCATGATCAGACAACGGATTTTCAGGTTGAAAATGATGAAATCTATCTTCATCATTGACTAGATCTTCCATCATAATATGTTCAGACTCGTCGGTACTTGTGGCATGACTAACTGGTTGTTGTTTTTTCTTCTCTACCCTTTTTTCCCCATGAAAATACTATACGGTATATGATTGGATAAAATCCCATCTAAGCAAATGAAAATGAATGTCATCTAATTTGATCGTCTTCATATTTTTGCACCGAGTGCAAGGGCATAAATACACTCCTTTCTTACCACCATTTTCATCAACAAAACTAATAAACTTCTTCACCCCGTCTATATAGTATGTAGATCTTTTATCAGATTCATTTATCCACTTTTTGTCTATACTGAAAGACATATTGCCCTCCTATATCGTATATATTAGAACATTAAACGTAAATATAATATATATATGAGTGTATATATATATACACAAGATTTTCAATTCACATGGAGACGTAGAGGTATTGCTACTCACATTAAAAATACATACTTTAACTAAAAATCCATACTTTAATACTGTCGTAAATTTATAGTACATATTTTACATTACATATAAAATACATACTTTCTAAGGGTATTTTAGTCTTTAAAATTTTATTTATTTTAGGGGGACTACTAAGTAATGATCTGTATTAAAATAGAATTTACCAATTTTAATGGAGTTCTAGACATGAACGAGAAAAAAGGACGTACTCTAAAAGTCCCAAGTTTGATTAGTGGCAGAATCATTGCATTTGGATTAGTGGCAGAATCTACGTGGTAAAATTACTTTACATTTATTGCAATATTACTTGTCTATTTAGTATTTACTACAACTTGTTATGTCATTTTCCTCTCTATTTTTTTCTTTCTTTCATCTTCTCCTTCTCCTTCTCCTTCTCTCTCAATCTTTTTTTTCCTATTCCTTTTATTCCCTTGACATTACAAGTATTTGTGAAATAGTAACAAAATTACAATATTCAGGTTCTTATGTTATTCTAAGTTTTCTTATATTTTATTTGTACTTGTTTCTAACAAAAAATAAATGAAATTTATACATCATGTTCATGCATTTTCGACAAATTAAGAGATGAGCATGTAAGTTAGCTATGTATTGATCCTTCCATAAGGTGGTGCTTAACAATGTTTGACCACATATCAGGAGAGAAAAGCATGTTGTTATCTTTAATGGTTTACAATGTTTCAGTGGAAATAAATTTTTTTCCTAATTAAAACAATATTATCTCAAAAAATTTATTTTTAAACGAGTAGCAATAATAGGTTAACCTCGTAGCTAAATCTCGTATTCTTAGCTTCAATATTTGAACCGTTGCTATCTTAATGTTCCTGGTATCATTTTTTAGAAGTATATAAAGGTCTTCCAATTGTATTGAAATCATAATTGAATGCTTAGAAGAATCCGAGTTTCAAATTATGAATTTGCACAGATTCAAGCAAATTTTTACCCTCAAAGTATATAGCATGTTCCAAATTATTTGTATAAACATCGATATTCCAAAAAATAGCTTAAGCCATGGAAATATAAACCAATAGTTTAATAGGGAACATAATATGTGAAATAACATCAGGACTGGCAAAAAAATAATGTAAGTGGAATAGATGCAAAAATCAGAAGAAAAAGGCGCAAAAGTCAGAAAAATAAGGAGGCTGATAAAACAACAAAGTACTTGGGTAAAGCAATTTAGAGCAAAATAAAATTTAGAACAAAAAACCAGATTGTTATATTGAAACTTGTATAATTCCTCTCTTTCTATGTACCTCAAACTAAAATGAAACTGATGTTTCAAGTTTGATCAATCCCTAAACTGTAAAAATCAACTAACACGCATTTTTAAGCAAACTATTATCATTGAGCCACTAATGCAGGTACAGAGATGCTTACAAGTCCGTATGGAAGCTCAGGGAAAATATTTGCTATCAGTGCTGCAGAAAGCCCAAGAAACTCTTGAAAAAACAAAATATAGGTTTACCTAGTCTTGAAGCAATAAAAATTCGATTCCAAATGGCAAACACCAAACTGTTTCCAAAAAATTTTCCATTACAACGGCGCTATTTTGTAGCACCGGAGTAATGTCTATGCATTACCCCTCTCCTGATACTTGGCTTGCGCCATTAACAATAATTTTATCCACTTATACAACAATGTCAAAACCATATACAATGTCAGAACCATATACAATATTCTAGAAAATTCACCATTATAACTCAAGATTCATGGTGGATTAAGTCAAAAATTAACACTTTATTCTCAGTGTTTATCAGCTTACACTTACTGCAGCCCACATTTTTGCTTGCCGACCAAACATGTACGAAAATGGGTTTTAAAGCTGGCTGTTTATACCATAAACAACTTAACAAGTTTCCATTTCCAACTACTATGCATACAGAATTTAAATTAAAAATTAGAATGTTAAAACAAATATTATATTATGTACAGGGTTTTATAGAGAATATCTCAAAAACCCAAGAGCATTCCAGGTTAATACCACTCAATTCTTTATCAACTAGCCAATGATACAATTCAAACAACTAAAAGCATAAAAATTTCAGTATCTTTTTCTGCTAACCTTCTTTTATATATTGTAATTTGATTGATGAGTATTCCCAATCGATAATCACAAATCGCATTACCAAAATCACAGTATAAACTGAAAGACTTTGATGTTTACCTCGACACCCTTGAACCGCGAACCAATTCACGCGAACCCACCCAAATCCAAATTGAACATCCACGCCCATAATTCGTTTCCTCCAATCCTCTGAACCAACCGTAGACGAAGCTTAAATCCCCTAAATATATTCACGAATTCTTGTTTTGGAGGTTGCGTACAGTGGAATTCATTGAAGGGTGAAATAGAACGGTGGTCTCGATGAAAGAAACGGTGAAAACGAAAGCGCTGGAAATAAAAAAAGGAGGGAGGGTGTGCGTTTTGGGGAAAAATTTCCCACGAAAAGAGGCACGGATTTTAATACGGCTACAAGCCGTATCAAATGTTAATACGGCTTACAGCCATATTAAATTATATAGATACAGCTATAAGCCGTATTAAAATTTGATACGGCTTATAGCCGTATCAAATGTGCTGCCTAAGGCAGCGCCAAAATCCTATCTATGGTGTAGTGGAGGTTTATCAACACTAATGATTCCTACCTATAAGGAAAATATTATTGGTTTAAACACATTATGGCACCCAATAAGAACAAAAAAAATAGTAACTATAATAAAGCGCAACGAAAAAACTAAGGTCAAACATATAGAGCCCAATTTCATTCATTAATCACAAAGATGTTCACAGAAAAAATCATACAACTGAGGACGTAACAATATCCGAAATATTATTACAAGTTTCATGAAACCTAAGAAACAGCTAAAAAAGAAAATATAATAAAGCCAAAGTTCAAAGAGTTACTTCATCAGAATGAGAGGCCTCAACGATCCGATCATGATTAGCATTAGGCACGGCAAGAGCTATATCCTCAGAATCAGAGCTATCTAATAAATCCTAAATAGAAGCTAAGGGGGGAAGCAGCGACTCCACTATGTTACTTAACCCATGAGGTGCAACAATGTGGTTGAGCAGACTTAATGAGTTTGGAGTTATGTAAGAATTCTAGACTCGCTTTTGCATCAGGATCGTTAAGGCATTTTGCTTAAAATTATCACTTGTCCTATGCATAAATCTGATAAAGAACATTAAAACCGGAGCATTCAGCATCTTTTGTCGTTTTATACAGTTTCGTTTCTAGCCGTTTCACTCCTCGAGTCAACCCCACATTTTTCTCTTTTCTTTTCGTAAGTGCATCCTTTGCCTTCGTAACACACGGCTCCATTTCTTTGAATTTTTTGTTGAACTCCTCTGGCTATTTCTTATAGCCATACTCTCTTTGGCTCCTAGCCTCAATTTCAAGTGCGGCAGCATTTAGATCTTCCTTCAACTTTAGAACTTCAACTTGTGTGCTAACCAATGTAGGATCAAAAGTTTCCATCCGATGATGTAATTCCATGGCTAGAGCATATCGCTATAAAGGTTTTTGATAAAAAATATACACAACAAGCACCATATACAGAACTTCATAATGATTTCAATAATATCAAATCAAATTAGTACATTGGAAAAGCTTATGTGGGGACACTAGAAGATCTCTACAGTAGATGGCCCTAAAGTCGAGGGAAGCATTAGAGGCGGAGGAGAAGAAGAACAAAGAACAGAGATGTCATTAATCATTAGGCGACCCATTTGCTTAGCTAAAATGGAAGCAACACCATATTCTAGCAGAGGTAGGAATCAGTAAGAAGCTGGAAGCATAGTAGGAGGAGGCACAAGTATCGTAGTAGCAATGGAAGAATACATTTTTTAGGCTTAGTGCTAGATTCTGTGATTTGTGAGTTGATATGTTTCTATATGGGTGACGACATTTTTATGCATAGGCTTGTGATATTAGTGTTATGTGATGCTTCGGTGATTGTCTATGATATTATAATTATATACCATGCATATGTTTCCATACACACACACATACGCACATTGTGATAGTTGACTTGAACTAATCTGACAGTGTCATCATATTATTATTCCTAGCATATATTGTGTCACATATATTCATAAATCCTTGATTTAGACATAGTCCACCGATGTGTTATTTCGTAATACTGAGGTTAGCCCAAGGCGTTTCAGGTATAGGGACAATATGGCAGCTTTTGTTTTTTGTGGTCAAAGAGTAGACATGATACTTAGGATTGTTGTATATTATTTATATGTGATAGATTAATTTTATGCATATCATTGTACTATATATTTCTTACACACATTGTATTGAATTGAGATAGTTGACATTTGAGATGTTTTGTATCCGTACGATCTTATATATGTTATATATTATCGATGTGACTCTAAATTTGTGTTTTCTATTATTCAATGTATGTTATTTATTATTCTATCATGGACACACACGTGTTTATTGCTTTATGCCGATACTATGTACGTAGAGTGAGTTGAATTTGATGTTTAAACACATATCAGCGTTAGCCTAAGGGAATATTCATGTGTGTACTCCATATAGCCTCATTCTCTGTATTATCTGAGAGTATTACTTAGTAACTGTCTCGAATAGTCTAGATATAGAGGTGGAGTGTTTCATCCTTCCTTTTCCTTTTATCCTTGTCACCAGTCTTCTTAGCTTAAAAGCATCAGGTACCCTAGACATCGTTCCTACACAATTAATAACAACACATCTAAGAACTCACATGACAACAAATGAATAATAATTAAAATAAGATCAACCATCACTCGAACATATATGAAAGTATGCACATTTCACAACACATGCATAATAATATGCTCACATAACAAAGAAGTATACCATATGGCATAGAAGTGTCAAAAATATAAACGAACACTGAACGTGAAAAACGATGATGTTGGCATAATGAGGACTCGACTCCTTAGACTATTGTATATTGAGGACTCAACCCATCGAACAATCGTATATTGAGGACATAGATCTTCAGACTATCAAATATTAAGTCCAAGTCCATGCTAGTCATTTGTCTAAAGTCCATAACATTGATAGGATTAAGCCCAAAACTCATCATCGCCCCACCGTTTATGAAGCTACTATATCAAGTCCTAACCGATAAGTGTAAAACCATATAAAAAATTTGTTCTACTAGGATAATTTTCTAAATTATCTCAAAATACAACAAACAATGTACAAAAAAGTTCCACGTCTTGCCATGGTCCTGATGTCGCGAACTGCGCATGAAACGAAGGTCATATGCGAGAGTTAAATGCGTTTGAAGGTAGCAGCATTTATTTAATTATCTTATTTATTTATTTCTGTACGTGTATAATACGCTTATAGATGTGTTGCTATAGTAAAGAAATATTCTCGATCCCATCTTTAGAACTCATTGTCGTCAGCGTTCTAGCTCAGCTGCAACGCCTACAGCCACCACATCGACAATCTTACATCACCCACAGCCCCCATGCACTAATCTGAGCCGAAACCACCGCCATGGTCACCTTCAACATCACCCACTTGCTGACATCGCCAATGATTTATGCTGAGATTCCCATCGCCTTACTCAGAATTGAGATGATTGAAACCATCTGAGCACCAGCTCATATGCTCACACTTTTCGATTACCATAACGTTACCGTTTCACTGTTGGATCAAAATGGACGATCCACGTTTATCGAATCTTTCGATACATTTTACAATCAATATGTTAACCCAATCGATACCTGAACATCGCCAGTGGACTCTTGTCATCGAGAACTACAAATTTGATACATAATATGTCTAATTTGGAACACTTTTATATTTCACACTTTTTAATTAGGAGTGATTAACTTCGACTAATAGTAATTGATAAAATTGATTTTTTTAAATAATTTAGCCATCGCATACTATACCTAATCATGTTTTTATAAAAAATATTACTTTTTAACTTTCAATTACATCATTTATAATGTAATTTACGCCTAAAAGGGATGAATTACTATATCTTACGAATATATACCCAAATAGGATGAATTTCACTCACCGATTTGTTGTGCAACTTCTTCGATTTGACGTAGGCCCTTCTTCTCCTTCCCTGTCCAACAATTTCATGTCTTCAAAACTTCAAATTTCTCGATAGCGTTGATTTATTTGCGTAGCTCTCTCCACAGTGATCATTTTTATATAAAAATTTCTCGATATCGATTAATGGAGGCAAGATTTATCTCGCAAAAGTGATAGGGTTAAAAATATATTTGTAGACAAAATAATAATACTATTGGGTTGAAATTTTCATAATCAATATATTACAAAAATGCCACTGGGTTTGACTTCTAATTTCTAGCATGTTTAACCAAATTCAACAAGTTATACAGACTAAAAACGATATTCTAGATGCAATGGAATAGGTCTTAATGCCTAATTCTAACTTGTAAAAATGTACTATTTTGCCCTTTTATGCAAAATTACTATTTTGCCCTTTTATATAAAATTATGGTTTTACCCTTTTAGTTTAATTATTTAATTATATAAAATTTCAAGGTGTTATAGAATGACTCGCTCGATAGTTTCCTACTGATAATAATAACTAAGATCAAACAAGAAATCTCGAAGTGACAATATTACAAGGTTCTCTCGAATTGTGAATACTATTAAACTTCAGTATGGATACTCAACTTTGAATATAGTTAAATTATGGCATGACATCCATCATACAACTACAGCTGGGTCATAGTTGAAGCACTAGAAGTGAAACACTACCTAATAGAGTATTCATCTACTCAGTTATATGAGGTTATTATCATGGTCAACTATAGCCAACTCAAAGTCAAATTCTATGGCCAAAGTAGTATGGCTAATAATAAATAAGGACTTTGTGTTTGGACTAAACCAAGTGGAATATGGATGGGTTTTGGAAATTTAACCAATACCAATATCCATAAGTCCTAAAGTGGTACTGTTTTGACGAATATAATTGGTGTAAATAATCATTACTAAAAGGTATCGCTTAGTAGCGTAAAATTGGATTTTACCGAAAAGATGTATAAGCGATAAATTTGCCCAAACTATCACACTACTAACTAAGGTAAAGTGTGGGTGTTGATGTTCGAATTGTTCGATATTAATCGCTGGCTAAATTTACACTAGTAAGTTGTATAACCATATTGATGAATACTTCGAAATAACACACGATTTAATTAATTTACAATTGTTGTAAATTAATTAATATTTATGAAATATCAATAGTTTATTCTTTTGATATATTGGTGCCATTAGTAATTTTCTAGAATGCCATTATTAATTAATTGGGGAATATGTTAAAGTTATATATGCACAAATCGATATACGATATCGACGCACATTTAAATTGGATTTAAATGTGATTTATAACTAAACGGGTTTGGAACATTTGAGGCTCCAAAATGCCCTATGTATGGCCGACCAAGAGTGAAGCAAAGGAGGGGTTCAAGTTTTGAATTTTGGATCTACAACTTGGTAAAATGTGGATTGAAAAATTAAATAAAATTGTTCTTCTTAGCTCTTTATATAAAAGCAACCCTAACCCTTTGCTACCGGTATGATCTTTCTTTTCCATCCCCTTTGTTCCTGCCATACTAGAGTTGTGTATACCCTTACCCCATGGCCAAAAATTTATGCACCAATCTAGATCAAATTAAATACAAAACGTGATAGTCTAAATCTTTGCAATATCCAAAGGGTAATTCTAGACGAATCTATGAGTTGTTCGGTCAATCAAAGAACATTCAAATGCGGCATCCAATTAGGTATAATTCCTCTTTATGATTTATATTCTATCATATTAGTATATATGTATAATATTATTTGAACGAATTTATATGCACAGTTGTTATTGCCTTATCAATATATTATTATACAATTATATGTGTGTGTGCGCGCACGCACGCACGCTTGTGCGCGTGTGTCAACAAGCTTCATTATCAATGTATTACATATTTGTTTTGATTAGTAAAATGGTTTTTAATTTACATATACATAATGTATGGGTTACACATATAAAAATATATTTACTTTTTAAAACATTGAAACTACTTTTAATCAATTTAATTTTGTTTGAATGCAAATATAAAATTATAAATACATATGTATATATGTATAATCATTTTAAAATAATCTATGTATCAAATTATATTGGCAACAAAAATATTTCTGAAACATAGTATATTTTATTTATAAATATATGTTCATAAATTGCTTTAAAGTAAAATTATTTTATTAATATGTATATATATTTAAAATTAATAATTTTATAAAATTATATGGATTTAAAAAATTGGTCAAATGGAATTTTATATATTTATATAATTATTCATAATTTAAAAATAGTTTTAGTGTAAATTAAATAAGTAAACGTGTGTATACATATACATATATATATATATATATAATTTTTGTTAATCTTTTTTTATTTGAAACATTGTGATATTTTATTTAATATATATATATATATATCTAAATTTGGTTTTTAAACTATTTTACTAAGTAAACAATTAGATATTTTGAAAGCACTTTGAATTCCAAAATTATTGACTCTGTTAAGATTTTGAAATTTGAATATTTCTATATATTTTTAGAATTTTTTTGGACAGTAATGTGCATATATAGAGAGATTGTGTAGGTTGTAATGTAAATCTAAACACCCTCATATTTACACAGTAACCATGTACACAATACGTATATGTTGCACGTGCACAATACACACATGAGTATATTTGGATATTCTCAAATTAAATTCAAATTTAAATCCATTATTTAATTAAAACAATGAATTAAGTAAAATAAGATTTGGTTTAATTCAAATTTAGATCAGATCTAAAATTAATTTAGACTTCATATGCCTAATAAGATCTAAATTAGGGAAATAAATGAAATCTACCCTATTTACCCGCTTTCGACACCCTGTTTGCTTTAGGCTTAAGTTCTAGAGATTATGAGTTCGAACCCCTAAGACATCAAATTGAGTGCTCTGCCTAGATTAAGTACCACTGTTATTATAAAAAAATGTCTAGAATTTTTTTATACGAATTCAATGGCGCAAGTTGCGCGTGTGATGAAGCTTGTATACAAAAAATATAGTGACTACAGGTCACATGGGTTGAATTGTAACTAATAATTTATCAAAGACTAAATTAAAGTTATCCTCTTCTCCACAAATAACCCAAGTTGCCAGCCTACAGACCTTCCATCGCATACTACTTCCTCCAACATGCACCAGAGGTATAGTGGTTACCATGGTCGTGCTCGTGACACCCAGAGCTACCAGGCTCATGCTTGCGATACCACCTTCGGTGCCATGTTTCACATACCATAATTCTGCTTCATCGTCGACTTACAGTTCTAACCATAGCTATAGTTTTTCTAACTCGTTGCTGCCATTGCCAATGTTTCTCCAATTTTTACCAATAAATTAGGATACTCAATGATCGCTCCAATTATGATGGACGAGGCATGCATGATGTTGAACGTGCACATAAATAATAGATTATGCATTTTTTAATTATATATTTTTTAAATTACTTTTGAAATTTAAAATAAAATAAAATAATATATGTAAATGGTTTCTAAATTCAAAAGAGTTTTTGAATAATATATGTATATATATTTGAAAACGATATTCAAAAGTTGAATTCACTCGATATTCTAGCCAGTTGAGCACACTGTGAACATACAGCTACACCTTAGAGAGAACTTTTCTCTAACCCAATATTGGAGTTGCAAAGTTTTCCATTAAGATATAATTTATTTTTATGGAGAGAGAATGAACTATATGTTTGTTGAATGAAGCATTTAGGTATACTTATTACACTAATGGGCTATGTAAAATATCTTATCTAGATATATTATATAAGGTACGACCCATTATAAGTGAGATCTCATCTCACTTAATTAATTAAACCCATTTAATTAATTCATACCCACATATATTTTGGCCCACTTTATTTTAAACAATTTTAAAAATTTTGGCTGTCAATATAATATGTATTATATTTAAATTATTATATTGATCCTATAATAATTTGATAGATATATAACAAATATACATTTTATTAATTAATTTAGGCCCTTTAATAATATAAAAATAAAAATAAATAAATTAATATAATAATTATATTAATTTCTCCATAATAATAATTTATAACTTTTATAAATTATTTCAATAAATTATTTTCGATCAGAAACTAAGAGTTGTGGTTGTGTGACTTCCATATGTGAACTTAGCCCTTAGTAATATCTAAACAAATTAAATATTAAAGCATTATGGACTTTGTAGAAGCAAGGTAGTGGAAAAGAGTTCGATTGCTTGTAGATTTTCTAGGTGAAATCCAATTCATTATCTTTTAAAGTGACACCCTTATGCAACGTTATATTTTGCACTTTTTCTCTTCATCATCCATATATCACTTGTATAGAGATCGATCAACGGTCAAAACTCTTAATATTCATATTTAATTGTGAAGTCCAACACTAAAGTCTATGTTTCAATCCGATAACAATTATTGATTAACCAAATTGCTTTGGCCAAAAAGTTTGGGTTTAAGTTGATAGCAAATTATGGTGATTTAACCTTCTATAAAAGGAGATGAATTCTCTCTTAAATAGTCATTCACTTCAAGTGATTCATCTTATACCCAATTATGACCTTAACACCATATTCATTGTCGCGTATGAAAGTATGTATTAGACACTTAATATTCATAATGTTCAAAGTTAAAAAATGAAAGAATTAGTGGTATGCCTTGATAGGGTTAGCGGTATGCCTTAGAGGAAATTATGTAATTAATTTGTTACATATATCTAACTCGATAATCAGTCTTGTCTATATTAAAGGTGTTTGATTTCTACAATATACCTTCTTATATTGTGGTATAATTAATTAAGTAATAAATTTAAAGTATAAAATAGAAATCCTTAAATGATATGTGTTATAATCATGAGAAATTTATCATATAAAAATAACATATTGTTTTAAGTATTTCTAGTCAAGGTGTTTCGAGAATAATTCAATTCATCCATTAAGACTAGAGTATGTAACACTCTCCAAAAGTTGGGGGTTCGAAGGGGTTATGTACTAATGGTTATTGGATAACTATAAAGAGTCTCACTTGAGAGTTTTCTATTGATTAATATAACTAAGGTCAAATAAAGAATCCCAAAGTGGCAATGTTACACACTTCCCCGACTTGAGAAAACTATGAACTTTAATGTGGCCACTCCATTTTATGTATACCTAAATCATGGCATGGCGATCCATCGAGCAACTATAGTTGGGTCTGAGTTGAAGCATTAGAAGTGAAACACTATTTAATAGAGAATTCGTCTCCTCGGTTATAAGGGTCTAGTACCATGGTCAAATGTAGTCAGCTCAAAGTTAAAGTCTTTGGCCTGGGCAATCTGGTTAATAAAAATTATAATAATTGAACCAAGAATTTTGTTTTTTTGAATGTAGACAAAATTGAAATTTTTACCAAACCAAATTCAGTTGAATGTGGACGAAATTGGAATTTTTGCAAAACTAAATTCCATAAGTCCTAAGTGATATAGTTTTGACGAAGTGAATTGGTGTAAATAATCATAACTACTAGGTACTGCTTATAATAGTAATATTGGATTTTACAAAAAAGATTTGCAAGTGATAATTCAACTAATGTGTCGTACCACTAGCTAAGATGACGTGTGAATGTTAAAATTCGAACTACTCGATGTTAATCACTAACTGAATTTACACATTTGAAATGCATAACTACAATGATGAATACTCTGAAAATTACATGAATTTAGTAATTTATAATCATTATAAATTAATTAAATTAACTAATATTTATGAAATATTAATTATTATATTTTATTTTATTTGATAGTTGAACATTATTACTATTTAATGAAAAGCGTATATATAAAGGTTTTGTATGCGTGTATCAATATACGATATTGATAAAATATTAAAATTTAATTTAAAACAATTAGTTAATAAATGATTTTTGGAAATTTTAAGGGCCCACATAGCCCCTATCTCTGACAGCCATACATGATAAGGGGAAATAATTTCATCGAGATTTAACGAGCAATTAAAGAGGGAAATTTTAAGGAAGGAAACAGAAGGTTTTCAGTTATTATTTTAAAATAAGATTCCCTTTCATTCATTCATTAACTTTCCTGAAAATTCATTTTCTCAAGCACTCCTCTCTACCCCCTCCTTTAGACAAAATCTCCATTTCTTCATGGAAGAAAAAAATTCTTAAAACAAAATAAAAAAAAAAATATATAAATGGTGCTTCGGATCGTTGCAATATCTAAAGGTGATTCAATCAAACCTAGGAGTTTCTTGTTCATTCAAGGTGCAATGATTTTTGACTTCATCAAAAGGTAATTTTCAGTCTCTTCTAATGTATGTTATATTATTTTAAAATAGATCTCCTATCTTTACATCTCATTATGATTATATGTTACATCTTGTTAATTTATTTTAGATCTCATACCTTATTCAACGAATTTATATATGTTCATGTTGTCCAATCTTTTGGTTACTATTGTTTCAAAAATTAAAGTTTAATAGAAAAAATTAGATCTAATTCCTATTTTAATTAGTTGAAATATTTTGTAACATATATTATATATAATATAAGTGATATACATACATAATCTATTTGAAATTATCTTATGAAATTAAATGTATGTTTCAAACACACACACACACAAAGATATACATACATACATACATACATACATATACATACATACATAAATATATATATATATATATATCTATGTGTGTTTTTTTAATATCAAATGCTTTTTTGTTATATACTTATGTTTATCCTTATTATTTTAGTTCAAAATTTATAACAAAACTTTTGTCCAAAATTATAGATCTAATGTTGCCTAATTAAAAAATTGATTTCAAATTGTTTATTTTAAATCATAAAACATACAAAATTATAAGTTTTACATATATAAATATATATGTATATACATACATGTAATTTTAAATTTAAATATAGTTTTTATTATTTATCCATGTGTGTATATATACACACAAGTTAAATTCAAAATTTATAAATGGATATTTGTGTAAAATTACAGATCTAAAATTATAATCCTTAACTCAAAACTAGATTTCAAATTGTTAATTTTTAATTTCAAAACATATAAAATGGTCAAAAATCAATTTTAAGATGTGTGTGTATATATAATTATTATTTTATAGGTACTTTGAAAAGCCCTATGAACAACAAAGGCATATATAAAAGGACAAATGTGTCCATTATGGTGTAAATGCTAGCACATATAAACGTACACATTAACCAGTTGCATTGTTTATATGTTGGATTAGATGCTAATTTGTCTGTGTAGGAGATGGATGAGCATGATTTCATTCACACAGAGGATTCAACTTTTACATATTTGAGTTGATGAGTTTGCAATCAACTAGTGAAGCTTTTTATCTATATCTTCCAAGGAACTTATTTCTCGAAAAGAAGATCTCAAGGTGATTTTACCCTTTTTCCAAGGGGACTTGCATTGTACACATATATATGAGTGTGCTTGATATGCTCATCATAATGTATTTAGTTTAAATTAAATGCTACTCCATTTAAACAAGTTAAATATAACAAGATTTTATATAAAACAATATTAGATCGGATCTAATAAACCTTTTACACTTCAAGGCCCAAAAGATCCAAAATATGGGGAAAAAAAAATAAAATCTAGTTATTTCACCCACTTTCGACTGGCTCGGTTCCTACAATGGAATCAGAGCCACAATGGTCTATGAAGTCTAAATTAGCAATATTATAGCTAACTCATTAAAGCCTACCCATTTAGTAGGGTATCAAGAAAGGCAGCATCTAAGGTTGGGTTTGGATAATCAAGTACTTTGTCATACCTGGCCCAAAGAATGAAGTAAGCCCAAATGTTATCCCAATATAAAAGGCTAATTTTTTTTGGGCCTTGGGCAAATTTTCAAAATTTATTTGAAAATTTAAAGTAATATTTTAGATTTATAAGTTAAGTTTAAAATATAAGGTGAATATTTTATGAAAGTTATAAAATGCATTCAAATTTTTCAATTTTTTTTGAGGAACTAAATAATTAATTTTGAAATTTTAATTATAATTTATACGATTAATTAAATTAAATAAAATAAATAATTAAAACATATATGTAATAACCTATCTTTTTGACCCCTAAATGTCGATACTAATACATCCATGGTATTCACGTGCCGAGCATCTAAGTGCTGAAAAGGCAGATTGTTATGGTAAATAAAAGGGAAAGGAAAAAATAAAGAAGAAAGATAACAACATCAAAATCTCACAGTAGAACAATAACATATAATATCAAAAGATAATACAAACTATTACTCTTAGATACATAACATTTCAGAGTTACAATCATAAGTACCATCATCAACCTAGATAGTTATAAAGTATGTCCTCACAATTGCTGATATATATAATAGTAGTGTAGCAGAAATAAAAAACTATGGTAGGTAAAGGCATCCAGCTCGACTCCCTGAGCTCCAAAGAATGTCCAACTAAAACATGCTTTTCTCAAACTGCTTGAAAGGGCACTCAAGGAATTAAGAGAATGATAAAAATCTGAGTTAGACATAAGTTCAGTATGAGAAACTCAAGAAATATGTGATCAACATATAATAGTACTTTCGAGACCACCCGAATCAGCAAAATGGTTGTCCCTCAAAAGAACCAAACTCATCTAATAAGTACATATAGTGATATAATAGATAGTGTCCATGGTGTAGAATATAAATCATAAAATTGCCGTACTAGTTGCATCTCACAACAACACAATATTAGAAGTACAACTAAAACCATTAAGGTACGTTCGCATATGGATTTCCATGAAGGTCTCCTTAGTAAACCGAAGCATACTTCCTTACAAGGGTCAGAAACTACCTTCTGAAACCACGCATATCTCTAGATAAAATATGTCACAAAGGAAAACATAGTTGTCCATGCCCGAACATGTGATACCGAATGCCAAAAATTCCCATGCCCCTCAATCGAAAGCATCTTTAGATATTTGGAGTTGATGTACCCTTTGGGTTAGCTAAACCCCTGGCTATGCCCCTACTCTGTTTTCTGTCATTACTGATCGTGAAGTCACGTACAACATCTCAACACATGAGTCTTCATTACTCAAACAGATCTCGAATCTCTACAAGAATTCCAGCACAAGTCGTCCGACGAATGCTAACTCCGTCCTCTCCCTATGAATCAACCTCAAGATAAAAAGTATATAAGATAACATAATTTGAAATTTTAATGCTGACCACTCCCTTGGAAATAACCTTAGGATAAAAATTTCAACTCTATAGCATTTCACTTCACAATACTTCCAAAACGTAGATTTCGTATTTCAAAAGTGGTTTTCGGTAAGTAATACACTTTTCCGATCTCGAACTCTTTAAAACTAAATTGGTGAATTTCCGGTTAACTCAATTCTGGGATTTTTAGAAGTAAGCGAATGATAAAAAGAAGACCTCCCTAGGGGATTTCATATATATGCATTCTTAAAGCAAGAGACGATTCATACGAATGAGTCTTCCCCAGGGGATCTCAAACCGTATCATATGTGATGCTTACATATGATTCCAAAGATAATTGGTCAAGTTCGATAGTCAACTAATCAACTACCAAGTACAAAATGAAAATGATTGCATATGGAAATCTAGTTTCGTTACACTTATAACAGTTTTAACCTTCTTAACTTACAGTATCCCTCAGTCAAGAGTGAAGTTGGTAGGTTAGAACACTGCTACTTTTAATCCCTTTTCGAACATCATTCTTAACTCTCGCAGACAGAACAAGTCTACTTTGTCAGCATTTACTACTAAGTATAGGATTAAATACTTTCCATAAACAAATAAACAAACAAAGCATGATTAAGCCACATGATTGAATTCTAATCCCCTTTTTATTTAATTAATTCTCTTATTAATTAAAACTCATTTGTAAATACTTGTATAAATATTTAAAGTGCCTTTACAAAAGACACACACACACATGTATACTACTATTTCATTATACATTTCCAGTCTTTTCGATACTTAGAAATGTATTCATATCCTTATCCCAAATGCTATAAGAATATTCATAAATTTTAAACAAGGTTTCATATTTTCAAAAGTACATTAAATGGGTTATGTAACGATCTGCAATTTCGAACAATTCAAATCGACAATCATCCACTCATGTCAGACTTGAATTGCTCAAACAACAGATTGTAAATTTTTATCTGGAAAAACTTAGCATATACAGTAAATAGAATCAATCACAGAATCACAGACACGGAGTAATATAACAATAAGTAGCGGAATAGATAAATAGTAGTTCATGAAGCTACTATATAAACATCAGAGTTAAAACAAATTCAACAGATACTAATACATAGAAGTGTCAATACAAAAGAAAATGACAAGTCTGCACAGAACAACTAGAACAACTAGAATAACTGAAGCTGAATAGATAGGGATGGATCTTCAAGCAAAGCTCCAAGCTCCAATGGTGAGTCTCAAATGCCGTGACACTTAGTCTGACCCGAGCATAAAGCAAAACACAAAACACTCGAGTTAGGATTAACAATCTTATACCAGTAAATTCAATTCAAGTGAAATGTCAACTGAAATGCAAGTAACTTAAAGGATGTTTGGGATTCCCATCCTTTAAGGATTTGTTAAACTATCTGCATACATAGTACAATACGCTACATAGATAATGTCTATAGTAAAGTAAACTATTAAAATAGCGTTAAGGCGTTACCCATATCCCCCTTAACACATTTTTATATAATGTCGTAGTCTATATAGTACTGTAAACTCCACCAAACCGGTGGGCTATCAGGGAGCACTCCATAGGTACGACACAAGCCGAACACGTAGAAGGCACGATAAGGCATGTTACAAGGCACGCGAGACAATGCCTAGTGTAGGATACTACCATTTTGCGGATCCGGACTGGTGGTAACGCATAGCAGCTACTACCGCCCACCTAGAGACACACTCCCAAATTAAAGGTGTACCCAATCAAATCACAAAGTAATAGAATAGTATAGAAGAAGCATGCTCGATCGGAGGTGCGACCTCACTTGGCCTGGCGTGGCTCCTTTTTTAGTCACATCAAGCTGACTCACGTGAGTCGGGGCTGGGTTCATACTTCATATAGAATCGTCACCAACCATCCTACTTCGTTCTGGATTCTCCACCATGTACACCGTTGTTAAAGTGGTTTTCGGTATTGGTAGAGAGTATGACAATATCTGATCCCGGTCTCTTTAATAACCAAACGCTTATTTCATACCGTGGTCATTTTATATTTCAAACAGTTTATACTTCATATCAAAATATCATATTCATTTCAAAACCATATCACTTTCGAATCAATATTCACTTTCGAAATCATTTCCACTTACGAAATCATATCACTTTAAATCATATTTACTTCAAAAATCATAACCAAAAAATAGGTTAAACTATCATATCAAAATATTCGCATTTAAATCCATTAATCAAAAATCATAACAGTTCCAACTTAAACAGTTTAAATATTGAAAATAATATATATATATTGAAATAGTTATAAATTAAAATAGTTTATATATTTAAAAATAGAATATAGATTAAAAATAGTTTATATATTAAAAATAGTTTATATATATTAAAATAGTTTATATAAAAAGAGTTTCGAATTAGAATTATTTCTTCCAATTTCACAAATCAATTCAAATCAACTTTAGTTCCAAAAATTCAATTTAAATCAATCTCAGTTCATCAAATACAATTCAATTCAAATTCTCAATAAAAACATTTTAATTTATACCGATTTCAAATTAAACCACTTCCCATTCAATAGGTTTCAAAGTTAAATATTCAAACAATTTACAATAACTTAATTTGATAAATTTCATTTATATTTCAAATTTTAACTTTAATCTTATTTAAATTTGAAAATATTCACTTAATCATTTTTTATAACATTTAAATAAAATCTCATATTACAAATATAAGTTAAAATTAAATATTCAATTTCAAATTTATTTAAAGTTGAAAATATTCATTTAATCACATTTATCAAATCAAGTTATAAAATAGTACCTTTCAAAATCTTAAAATCAATAACCTCAAATCAATCCTTATTTAAATTCAATTCTAAACAAATTTAATTATAAATAAATTCTTATTTAAATTCAATTTTTATCTAATTAAATTACCAATCAATTTTTATTTAATTTATCTTCCAACCTCTATTTATTTAAAGTCATTATAAAAATCTATTTTAAAAATAATAATATAAATTCAAATTAATATTTAAACATATTATATATATCAGTTAAATTAAATTAAATTATATGAAATTAAAAATTATTACTATTAAATCTATTTAAATCTTATTATATATATTTAAAATAAAAATAAAATTATAAGTAAAATCTTAAAATTTACATTATTCAAAACTTAACTTATAAATTTAAAAATTCGAACATATATTTTAAAATCTAAAATTTTCACATATATTAAAATAAAATCTTTATATTATATTTAAAAATCAATATTTATTATAAACTCATATATTTTGTTTTCAAACTTCGGAAATCATTTTTCAAAATAGACTAATGGTGTCCGTATATAATTTTCTATTCTATGGTCAAGTGATACAGATATTTATCATTTCAATCCGTAATTTAATTTTTTTTACAAGTATATATTATATCAACTCGCAATCCCAAAATTCAAATTAATGAAAATCGCTTAGGTTTATCATTTCAACCCATAACGATTTTCCTCTAATCTACAAGATCGTTCGGGTATGTATCATTTCAACCCATAGGATTTCTAAATAACAGGGAACTTGTAGAGTGAGAATAAATATGATAATAATATAACATATTAACAACATGCATTTATCATCAATAACAAATTTAAATATAATATATACAACAAGTTATGATGTCATATGTCATAGGTAAACAATTGTAGATAATGGCATATCATATTTAACTATTAAATACCTTAACAATTCAAATTTAACAACATATTTAAATCGTCATTTCATGTGAATTAAATTTACTAAATATAAGAATGTTAATCATGAGTGATTGCTCACCTTTCGAGGCTAGAGAAACTCGAGAGAAAGATGAAAACGGACACGGATAAGCACAGATCGACAACGAGATGGCGAGACAAGAGATAAACTGCTGCGATACGGACAACGACAGGCAAGATCTAGAATTCAAAGGAAACAAAGGTATTTTATTTTTTTAAAAAAATCAATATTCCATTAAAACACATATAAGAATAAAATTAATATATCAAAATCATCATTGTTATAAACATAAGTATAAACAAGGTAGCCTCTACGCAAATTTTTTTTTGAAAAACAGATGTATATAAACTTACTTTATTATTATTATTATTATTATTATAAACATATATATATATATATATATATAAAACCAGGAATCAAAAGGCATAGGATAGTATAATATATATAATACAAACTTAACATATATATATATATATATATATGTATGTATGTTCCAAAATCTAAACATAAAATATTATACATACTTTTTCATTGAACAGAACACAAAATGGTATAATATTTATAATACTTCTTTACATAAACTCTCTTATATAATATATACTGTAAACATATATACACACACTACTGTAAACATATATATTACTGCTTTTAAAATATAATAGATACTGTAAACATATATATATATATATATATACACACACACTACTATAAACATATATACATAGAACAAAAGACAGAGCTTATACTATATATATATACCTATATTATATTATATATATAATATGAAAGCAGGTATAGAATCCAAACATAACTTAAAGATGAGAGGAAGCATGCAAAAATAAACATGCAAAATTTACAAAAGTTTTTATACTACTTGCGAAAGCTTTTATATATAACTTACAAAAACAAGAATGGGTGAGAGACTGTGAGTTTGGCAAGGTGGCTTCGGTTGTGGCAAGCGTAAGGCTAGTAATGGAAAGTTTGGACAGCCATGGGTATTTGCTGGGTTGGAGTTGGTTCGGCAGGCCGGGGAGAGGCAGGTTGGAGCAGGTGGTACGTGAACGGTGTAGGAGGGCTTGGGTGAAGGGTTATGGGCTTGGTTGTAGTGTGGAAATGGGGATGGTTGTGGGTTGTCAGGTGTGAGGGAAGGCTAGTGGAAGGGGAAGCAAAGGGGCTGAAGTGGGTTTGTGGAGCAAGGCGAAGGTTTGTGGTGATGGGGTTTTGTTCGGCCTTGACAGGGTGGTGCGGGTGTGAGGCCAGTGCAGCCGGAGGCCTCGATAAGGCTATGGTCTGGGCAGTGGCGAAGCATGGTGGAAAAGTGGATGCGGCCACTGTTCGAGGAAGGGTGCTTCGGGTTGCCACGCGGAAGAAAGGTGGATGGTCGGTGATATGAAAATGGGCGAGCAAAATATGGTTCAGGGAAAACTAAAGGTGACAGCACATCAGCCTTCTCAAAATATTTGCAAACTTCTTCTCTTTCTTTTTTATATAATCAAATAACAGAACGAAAATGTGAAGAGAGGGAGGAGTAATAGAACCGAACCAGAATAATATTGGAACCAGGAAATAATAAATTGAACTAGGGAATAGTAAAAGACATAAATAAATTCTAGTAATGTAAAAGGTAAGTGGCTATTGGTTATACGGTGGATAATGGAAAGACACAAAGACCAAAAAGGTTCAAACGAGTACCGATACGACCAATCGTTTCGCGATTTCGTCGAGTATCGGACGCCGGATTACAGAAATGAATATACTACGGAGATCGGCACAAATGCGAACATAATGGTACATAGATATGAGCGATACAACCATCCTATCAAAACTCGATATTCGCTGTCGAAAATGCTGCTAAAATACCGAAAATAAAATAAAGGGAGCTAGAGTAGTCCAAATTCAGTGAAATGAAATGTGACGTCTCACTCAGAAAATGATTTACAATTTTATTATATAAAAATATTCGGATTTCAAAAATATTCAATTTTCATCTATATTCAATTGATTTTAAATTTAAAAATAAAAATTTCACAACTGAACAAACTTTCATATTTTCTGATGGAAATCTGACACTTGCTACGTTTAAATAGACGTATTCCAAATATCAAATTTTCATTTCAAAATTTAATTGTTTTATTTTCAAAAAAATTTAGTTAATTACGTTATAAAAATCATTAAAATTTACGGGTCGTTACAGGTTAAAACAAATGTTATTTAAACATTGTTTATTATAAAACCAAAACCATTTTATACTTAACATTATCTTTAAAATACTCTTTTTAATGAACAAGTATATTTAAGAGTTAAAAACAAATTTTAATTTTCTTTACTATAAACTCAAAACCATGTTGTACTTAATATTATTTTTAAAATACTCTTTTCAAAGATGTAATTACATCTACACTTTTTTAATAAAGTAATGTACTTTTTGATAACTTTTTAAACCATATATTATAATGAAGTGTTATAACCAAACCACTTTTATCCTTTTTCAAATTACTTAACTTGCATTTCCCAAACTTATATATACTTTAAAACTAACTATAAATAGGTTTTAAATATCTATATAGAATATTACTTAAAGTTACTAAATTAGAATTTTAGCAACAATCACCAAAAAGCATGTTTTACATTTTAAAAATTGCTTACTTTAGAAATTCATAAGTAATCATTAGTAACATATTTAAATTTCAAATCAGTTTTAAAATACTCTAATATATGTTATTAAACTTCCCTAAAAAGATTATAGACAAATAATTAATTTAAATATGATTTTTAAACATTTTAAAACTTAAAAAATATATATAACAATATCTCAAAAAGTATGGCAAATGGGAATAGAAACACTTTTCTGGTGTTTCAGATTCAAAGATAACATTTATGAGCGCAATTCAAAGTTTTGGATAGAGAACAATATATAAAAAGCATGAACTTTGTGTCCAGTTTTCACAAATTAAATGAATTATTTATGATCCAAGTTTTTATAGCAATTGGTATGCTTAGACTACTTAAAAACAATGCAAAGAAACCTCTAAGGATATCTTTCAAAATTATATTAAATATTCCCGAAAACAAGGTATTTTCAAAGTACTCATACAACGACCTTTTTGCTTCTAACTTTCAAAAGCTTGTTTCACAAGTTCTACAACTTTCCAAATTAATTCCTTCTTGTCCCATACATTTATATATGTGTAGAGAACAATCAAAATATATTATATCACAATATTTTAACATACAAACAATTTGAATTTTTTTAAAAACAAGAGGATTCAAAGTGCTTTCATAGTGACTATCGCTATATGGACCATTCCAATTTCAATACACAATCCAAAAAGCCATATATACACAATGTTAAGGCCGCACCACATGTTATAGAATGTTATAGAAGTGATGATATACAATAGAGTTTTCATTTGCTTTCAAAAGCAAGTAAGGCCCAAAGTTATAATTTTATTAGCTCAATACTTTATATTATATTCAACCACACATATATACACAGTATATATAATCAAATGGTGTGTTAGCTCGCCTCATAGCCAGTTTAACACAAGCAAAAGCCTCTACAAACATAAGAACACTTCCTACCTCACATACATCCAAAAGACTTCACCTTTGCACTTGGCTTCCTCCTTCCTCCATTATTGCTCATAACCTAGAATAGGTTGCCCATTTTTCTCCATTTCGTCCAGTTTTGAGTTATTATTCCATATTTTTGAGATGATATAAGGCCTTTGCCAAAATTCGGGTGAATTTAGAGTTGATATTTTTTATTGTTTTGGTATATTAAAGAAGAGAAAAGAGCATGAAGAAGCAGCCATTATTTTTGCTTAATTTTATAAAAAATTCCATGATATTATGATGTGCATTTGAGTTCTTATTCAAGAGAAAACTACTCCCCCAAACCCCCTCTCTTGGCCTCCAAAGCTCCTCCCATTTCCTTAACTTTCCACCTTACTCCCTCTTACTTAGCCCTTAAGCTTTCCATGCAAAATATCTTCAAAGACCCCCCAAATCTTGTTCCACTACATCATTTTAGTTAGCCTAAGCTAGAAAAATAATTTTAGTTTCTAATTAGTTACGCATTAATATATTAGGAAATCACAACAAGTCGAACAGCTTTTATAACGACCCGTATTTTTGACAATTAAAAATATTAAATTTAATAAGATTTTGGAATATCATGAGAAATTAAAATTTATGATTTATAAATGGAAAAATATTATTAGAATATAATTTAATAATGTTGATTGAATGTAATTGACAACTGTTTAATGTAATTTCAATAAATGGTAATAATAAAGGTTAATGAGGAATCAATTAAATGTTGTTTTTAATGGTGAAATCATATGTTATTAATTGAAATAGGTTTTAATATAGAATATGAAATCAATTAATTAGTACGTAAATTTATTTGCTTTTGTTTGTAAATAATAAATTTATAAATGTATTAGGATTACTAATGTATAACAATAGTTTTATTTATCACTTTATTATTTAATCCATTTGGAATTAGTTGGAAATCAATGAAATTTATTGTAATTAAATATTGCATTTAATATGGTACAAAACGTTAACTATAGGGTATGGGAATAATAAGATGAAAACTTATGTTTAATAAATTTATATGGTATTTGTTGATTTAATAATAAGAATTTAAATCAAAATAAAAGAATTTGAATGAAATTCAAATTATAATAAACTGGATTTTATTACTGTTGTAATTAATTTAATATTTAAACCTTGAAATTAACATGGAAAATTGAATTTTAAAAGATCATTAACTTTCTGGGTAATCAAGAATGATAAAATGGTTAACTTTTAAATTTGAATATAAAAGTGATTAAATTGATTTTAAATAGATTGTTTAATTAATGTGTAAAATTTGTCTTTTTAGGCACTGTCTCGAATTTCGATGAAACCAGTTCCATCGGATTTGTAACAGTGAATTATTATAGGATTTCAGGTTTCGTAGCGATCGAACTTATCGTTTGATCGTGCGAGCTCGAAACGCGTAGAAATCAATTAAATGAATTCAAATGAATATAATTCGATTTTAAAAGCTAACTTCTATATACAATAGAATTAGGGTTTGAATTTGGTTACATTGAGTTTAAAAATATTATAACCTATATTTCGATATATTGGATGACCTATTTTCGTTTTCGGAACGAAACGGGCTTTTCGGGTCTTTGTTATCGCTTCGACCCATTCGATCTATTCCATCAATTCTTATCCATCTTTGCCTATATATATGTTGTTGTAAATCCTAGCTGCTTATATTCCATTTTCTGTATGTACAATTTCTGTTCTTGTTATTCTCATCTGCTCCTTCTCAATGGCAGATATCTCAAAACCCTAAATTATAATTCCAAATCAAATAAAAAAAATTCAAACTGCTCAAACCCTATCATATAATATATCATCGCGAAGCTCTCAAAGAACGTAATCTACATCTATAGTTTGTTTTTCGATTGGAGTCTCCGTTTGTCCAGAATTGGTGAAACATTCTCGGCCGTTCGTGCTAAGGTTTCACATTTAACGGTGGATCATCGACCAATCGACGATCGGGAAGCGTTGGAGCATAGAGGGAGATGAGGCGAATGCATCCATAGTGACCGATCACCTTGGATCGCTACCAGTTCGCCAAAATCAGCAAATTAGTGCGACGGCAGCGCAGAGCGCCTGGGGACGCCGGAGGGTGCCACGTGGGTCCAAGGGAGACGGCCGGTGACGAGCAATGCAGTGGTGGTGGTCGATCATGGTGAAGTGGCATATGGCAGCGGCGATTCGAGCATGAATGGCGGTGGCTGTAGTTGGTTCGTGCGGTGTTCGCGTGCGTACGATGTTAGGGTTAGGGTGGAGAGGTACGTTATTACTATTTTGTCCCTTTGTTTTATTTTTAATTTAATTTTAAATTTTCAATCTTGTAACTTACATAACTTTTGCATACGAACTCCGATTGACGCGCGGTTTCTTCCATTGAGTTCGTATTGAAATTCCGGACAACCTTAAACTAGTTTGGTTGAATTTGGAGATTGTTGGATTTTCGGACTTTTATTGGATTTTCAATCGGCTATAAATCAAAGGTGAGTGATTAAACCCACTCACGCAATATTAAATCTTCTTATGTTAGTTGAATTAAATTTATGACGTGATAAGAATTTTATTGATTACAATTTGGTAGTTTAAATTGACATTTTAATTGAAATTGAATTTTATATTGAATTAAATTGACATTTAAATTAATATTGAATTTAATTGCTAGTTAACACTGGAAATTTATAATCATAAACTATTGTGATATATTGGTTGATTTGGATGTTAATGGTTATTGTATGCCTATTGATTGATGATGGATATATGGTTGTTTATTTATTTGACATATTCATGTTATTACCTATTTATTTATTTACATCATTTATATTATCATTTGAACCATCATGAATAAATTAAGAAATAGGTTGAAATGATATATACCTATGACACTTTGATTTGGATTGAAATGATATATATCCATCCCTAAAATTAAAATAGAAATAACTGATCACTTGGCCATAGAGTAGAAATTATATACGAACACTGGATTGGGTAAATTAAATGGTTTTAAAATATTGAATTTGGATTTTGGTTAATGATATTGTTTTACAGGTAATAAATCATGGATTATTATGAATTGAATTACTTCCGAATTAAGCTTTGAAATGTCGAAATTGAAATTGGTTAAAAGAAATTGTTTTAAAGAACTAAATAGGAGATGTGAAGTTATAAATTGATATATGACTTTAATTTTGGAAATTGAAATATTTTAAAGATTTGGATCTTAAAATTGAACAATGAGGTCTAATTTTATTAATGTGTTTAAATTAGTAGATTGGAATTGGACTTGAAATTGATATAAATTGAAATGGCTTAAAATAAGAATTGAATTGAAATTTAAATCATTGAATTGGATTGTTAAATCGAATTTGAAGTTAAAAATGAATGTTTCGAAAATTGAAGTTAATTTGAATTGAGATTGAAATTTAGTTGATTTGAAACTAAATCAAAATTGAGTCAATTGAATTGAAAGATTGAAAATTGAGTTTTGTTCAGTTGAAATTTGGACATGGGACCAGATTGTTGAAATGGAAAGAAACAATTTGGTTTGATACAATTTTCAAAATAAATTATTTTAATATAAACTCTTTAAAATCTATTTTTTTATAGTCAAATTATATTTTCCAAACTATTTTACTATATGAACCATTTTCAATACTCAAAACATTTTATATCAAATATTTTAAACTATTTAAACTATTTTAAAAAAACTATTTATACTATTCAAACTATTTTCTAAAAATTCAAACTGTGCAGGTTGGAATGTTGTATTTAAATCGTTGATTTAAATGCGAATGTGGTTAAATGAGGTTATAACCTAAGTTGAAATTTGAAGTGATATATTCAAGTGAAAATGACATATTTGAGTAAATATGGTATTTTGAAATGAAGTGATATTTTTGAAGTGAATATGATATTTTGATATCAAATATGAATCGTTTTCGAAATGTAAAAGAACCAACCGGTGTGAAAATTGAGTTTGGTTGTTAAAGAGACCGAGGACTCTTATTGGCATACTCTCTATCGATATTGGAACAATTTTAATAACTTTGTACGTGGTGGATGATCCAGAATGGAGTGGTTGGATTTGGTGAACGTTTACTGGATTTGAAGAAAGAGGACGACGATGGATAGACCCCGACACTTATGTCGATTTGAAATAACTAAAGCAGGAGCCATACCTGACCAATGAGGCTTGCTACCTCTAGCGGAAACACTTCTTCGTAGTACCATCTTGACTTTGAAACTTAATTGGTGCGCACCTTTGGATTTTGAGAGTGTTGGATGCAGTGGGCCGTTAGGGGTTACCACCGTCAAGAAACGCAAAACGGTAGTATTCTACCTTGGGCATCGCCTCACGTGCCTTGTCATACTCTTTATCCTTATTCTCGACCACTACAATTTTATTTTAGTGTTGTCTTATCATGGCGCCTCCCTGGCTACCAATGTTACTGGTGATGCTACTAAGGCAAACTGTAGGACAATGCTTAAAAATGTGTTAAAAGGGATCAATGTAAAGCCTTAACGCTGTTTTAATACTTTACATTACTGATAGACACTACATATATAGCGTATCTTACTACATATAGATAGTTTAACAGATCCTTAAGAGATGGAAAATCCCATAACATCTCTTAAGTTATTGCACTCACGTTGTACACTTGATAGGAGATGTAAAATCTCGTAAACATCTCTGAAGCTAATACACTCATATTTAATGGTTGTTGATTTAACTTACATAAGAGTTTTTAGTTCTGACTCGAGTGTTTTGTCATTTCATTACGCTCTGGTCAGCCTGAGCATTTCAATGTTTGAAGACATTATTTTTGAAGGACGAAGACGGAGTTTGGTATATTATATTATTAGTATTATTCCGCTGCATCATTTTGGTATGTTTTTTGATTGTACTCTGATTATGTTGTAAAAATTGTGCAATCAAATATATAATGTAGAACAACTTCGTGAACTGTTTATTTGATTATTATATTTTGTCCATTCCGCTGCGAAATTCTGTTTTTTGTTTTTTCTTCTTTTCTTTTATTTTCTTATTTACCCCGTTGATAATCCTCCCTTTTGAATGGTTTGGGTTAGACATGTGTGGGTTATTGTCGATTTAAACCATCCAAAAAGGTGGGTCGTCATAACTTTTACCATGTAAAAAGTTGTTTATCAATAAACAATTTTTGGTTACAATATCGACATTTCTTCGAATTGTTTATTTTTGTAAATAAAATTCATAAACAAGTTTACCATCATTAGTTATTAAATAAAAGAGGGTTTACACGGTTATAAAATCCATTTAATCCAATTTAATACAAGATTCAAATATTTAAATAAGAAATGTTCGAAATTTCGTTCGTTGCATTCTCCTTCACTTAAAACATTTCATGCTTGAAATTCCAACACATCTAATTAACAAAAGAAACAAGCCCAGTCAATACTTAACAGTATTCAAAATCAATAGCAAACAAATATTATGATTTGCTCAGGTTCATAAACCCTCTCATCACACAAGGATGACAAATAACCTACAAACCATACCTTATGCACAACAGCCTCAGGTTACTACTTAGACATTAATTCATTCTACTCCAAAACAAATCGAAGAGTCATTGCTTGGACTCTCCATAAGCAAACAAAACACAGTACACATATATACATAAGCCCATCGATGTACATGGATCTTCCGTATGTAATATCAAATCCGATCACTTCCTTGGTTACATAAATTTTACTTTCAAACTAGTATAGATCACTTAACCTCTCTAGTGCGGACTTTGATTCGGCCCTTGGTTAAAAACCTCTGTTTCCCTTGAATAGCTATATACTATAATAGAAAACCTCAGGATCATATCAAAAATCCATTTTAAATGTTCGCTATCGAGAATTAAGGGAAAAATCCTTGTTCGGATCGGTGTAAATCACCTAGAAATCATGTACTCGAATTTGGATCAAAAACAGTCATGCAAATAAAGTGATCTACGTACAACCTACGTATTTTATCCTATTGATTTCTTAACAACACCAATTTCTTTTTAATCACATTTATTTTGCACAATGGTATATCTCATTCAATACTAAAATCATTTATGAACCATTTCATAAAACATACCTCATGTTTATAAACATTTTATAAAGACATAACTTTATTTATAAAAAATTTCATAAAAACTTACTTCAAGTTATTACTCATATAATATTCTACTACATCCTAAGAGTATATATAAAAGATCAGATTCATTTTATTTTCCAAATTCTAACGAGGACCCTAAAATAAATCTGGGTCTTATAACCAAGTCAACCTTTTGAATTCTTTAACCGTCAGGTTAGGCAAGTAGCTAGGTAGAGTAGGACATTGGTATCCAAACTTATGCCTAGAGCCTGCTTTCCTTAGACAATCCTAAGGCAAAGGCATTTATTAGCTGGCCCAGTAATCATTGAATGACAATTTAACATGGACTTCCAACAAATTTAGAACTTGTTTTGACTTTACTACCTTCTTAATTTAAAAGTTATATAAACCTTTGTTTATAAATTTCGAAAAACTTAGCTTCATGTTTTATAAAAATCTAGAAGTTTTGGACTCTTTTCAAAATATTAATATTAACACAAACTTTCAAATAATACTACTATTATTTTCTCCAAAATCTTAGATATCATTTTCAAAGACACCGGGATTTAAGTTCTTAAAATATCATTTTAAATCCTTTTCATTTTTAAACCATATTTATATAAAATTATTTTCTTAGAAAATTTATTCTAAACTTCTTTTATTAAAGTTAATTGTTAACCCAACATTATCACCGAATGCCTTATCGTCAAACTGTGAAACTAATTCACTAGGTGTTTGTTTCAATGCTCCCACAAATATCGTCTACCCAACCCATGTAGTAAAAAGGTGAATTGCTCATCAACTGACTCAAGCACAATTCAGTAATCAATTAACAATACTAAATGCTTATAAACTATCCGAGTATGACTAATTACTCTTCAAATGATAACAATACTCATAAACTAGTCGATTGATAGCAATGCTCATAAACTGGTCAAGCATAACTAATTAATCTACAAACGATAGCAATGCTCATAAATTGGTCGAGCATAACTAATCAGTCTACAAATGATAGTAATACTCATAAACTTGCGAGTGTAACCAATCAATCAACAAATGATAATAATGCTCGTAAACTGGCTAAGTAAGGCTAAGCTAATAAATCTACAAATGATAACAATCACTAGTACAAAATATGCTTGTTGCATCACCTCATTGGCTTCAGTTCTGCTCAGAACCAAAGTAAATAGTATCATTTACTTTGGTTGTCGTTAACAATTGAAGCAAATGCATCGAAGCAAATAGTGTTATTTGTATCGGTTTCTTAGAAGCGAAAGAAAATAGTATTATTTGCTTCAGTTTTCCTTACGAACGAAGCAAATTGTGTTATTTGCATTGGTTACTTAGGAACCGAAGCAACTACAAACTATTTTAATTGGAGTAAATGCGCATATCAATAATCTTAAACAATGGCTTATATATGTCATTATTTATAATTTATTATAATTAATGATTATCAATAAATAATTTATATTTACTAATTATTATAAATAATCAATAATTTTTTTATATTTAATAATTTATTATAGTTAATTATTAGTAATTAGTAAATTATAGTTATTCTTTATTATTTAAATTTAATAATTAATAATTAATATTAAATAATTAATGTAGAATAATTAATAATCAATATTTAATAATGTGTAACATTTAATATTTAATTAATAAATAATATTTAATATTTAAGAAGTAATATTTAATATTTAAGAAGTAATATTTAATAACTATTGTTAAATAATAACTATCTAATAATTAAGACTAATAATTAATAATTAATAAAGTGATATTTAGTATTTAATTAAATAATTATTAATTAATAATGACTATTAAAAAATTAATAATTAATAAATAATCAATAATTAAGAAAAATATTTAATAATTCATAATAAAAAAGAAATATTAATAGTCGAGAAGTAACATTTAGCATTAATATTTTATTATTATAATTAATAATTATATTTAATATTTATAAAAATTAGTAAATTATTATTACTAATAATAATAATGTACAAATAATAATATAGAATGTTTTATATTTTATAAATAAAAACTTATTATATTAAATGATATATAATTAATAATTCATAAATAATAATTCATAAACAATAATTTATAATGAATGATTATTAATTTTAAATTAATTATTTATTACAATTAATGATTTGTAATGAAGTATCTCACTATTATTTTTATAGTCACTAAGGCAGACATTGTTGGCTATTCTAGGCTTTGAGAACTTGTTAATTACTTGTACTAGTGACTCTCAATCAAATAAATAATAAACTAAAATGGACGTAGGCTAGGGATTGTCTATTAATACATAAAAATAATTGATTTTTATTAAAAAAATATAATATTTAAGAACCTGCATTTGAAAGGTTAACTTATCATATATATATTTTTTACTACATATATCAATTTAATTTTTTTGAATAATGAGAAGGACATGTATTCGACCCATGGTTGCATAAGGTGGGCAAACAGGTCACATAATAGACCTGACCCGACCCGACCCGAAGCATACGTTAAGCCCTTCTATCACTTCTGCATTTGTAGCCGCCTCATGATTGTTAACTTCTGAAACCCTAGTAGGGAAGAAAATCATAGCGGCTTATGAAATAACTCCTCAAATTCTCTCGCTTTTGTATTAATCCTTTATCATTATTATGCAAATGCAACCACTTTCTCCCATCTCCCAGGTCGAATTTGCTTAGTTTTTTTCTTATTCTGCCTCTTTCGTGGTTCTAATCGACTTTGCTTGATGCAGAAAGCAATAAGTTAGATGAATCCAATCAGATCCATCTTACGAGTAGAGCATTTTAAGCTCTAACACATAACGTTATTGGTTTCTATAGTGTTTGAATTTTGCAGTATGGAAGCCCAACTATGATGGATTGGGAACGCGATGCTATGACCCATGTTTTGTGGGAGGGGATGGATTGCTATTCTATTTCCATGGCAGGAAAGGCAAAAAATTTGCCCTAGTTTCAGATCTGAAAAGAAACATTTAGATAAATTCTCGATTCATAGCGCTGAGAGCATCTGACCGTAGCTGCGACTTCACCTGGATGCAAGCCCTACTATTCCCAACCGTGAACTCCAACACCTTCATAATCGAAGAAGTGAAGTCCATGAAATGGGATGAGAGCGTAGAGAACCTGCACCTAACCAACAACAGGGAAGAAATAGCACTGGCGAAGGGGCATCTAACGAAGTAAGTGCAAGTACTCTCATTTTTCCTTTGGAATTTCTATGCTTGTGTGAATCTTTAGTAACCAGTCCACTTTTGAAAATGAGGTATTGCCGAGTGGAATCAATAGGACTTTCTTTTTATGAATCCTATCATTGTCAACATTACTTTCAGTGGCAGATAACAATATGAAACTCGGTTCACAATTTTGTGACTTTCTTTGCATGAATCTCATTGTAACGACGGGGGTTTCGGCCCTCGAAAATCGACACTGGTACATCCACTATATTACATGCCGAGAAATCGAATGCCATAAAACCGGATTGTTAGGGAAAAGAAAGAAGAAAGAATATAAGAAGAAAACTCAATAGCACAGAATCTCATAGGGGAGCGAATAATCTATAATATACAAAAAATCTTTACACAAAAACAAACTGTAATATAAGTATATACAGACATCAATCAGAGTACACTAACATATTTCAACCTGGACAATTATAAAACTTGTCCTCACAATTACTGATAGATACAACAATAAACAGCAGAAAAATAATGATCGTGACGGCCCATGATGTGACGGCCCGAGAAGTTTTTCTTCTGCGTGTTCGTTCCATTAAAGGAGAGGAGGAAGAACGATCTTGATTTCCCTTTTTTTTCTTTTAAATCTCGAATTGGCAATCGATTTTGAAAGGAGGAGGGAGGGCGCGTTTATTTTTATTTTATTTTTTCTTGCTTACTGTAATGAATGTTCGGCCATCCCTTTTTAAAAAGTGAGAAGATGCTTTACGTGTATGGGTGGGTGTACAGTGTTTTAAAGTGAGGGGGCAAAAGTGCTGATGTGATATTTTTTGTCAAATCCATTATATATATATATATTATTTAAATTTAAATCGTCTCGATTTCGTAGCTTAAAATCTCAAATTCCTATCGAGGCATGCCGCTAGGCGTTTATAATGTTATATCCTTATTCCAAACATAATGGAAAAGGTTTCGAGTCCTAATTCGATCGTATGAAGAAGATAGCTTTTTGGACCCAATTATTATATTAAATTTTCGGTATAAATTTCAGCGCGTTTATATACCGTACGACCAAACATTAACTCCAAACGCTACAAAATTTGAAATCCCATAATAATACACTATTACGGATCCAATGTAATTGGTTTCGTCAAATTTCGATATCGTGCCCCGTAAGGCTATTTTTTTATGTCAATTTAACCGATATATTTTTAAAACTGAACAAATCACTTTTAAGTTCCATTTAAAAAGTTTTATCAACTTCCTTATTATAAATATAAATTTTATAAGCCTTTAAATTATTTTTAACAAACTTAAAACTCAAGATTCAATAACTTAACTAATTACCAATTATTAAATTCAATAATTAAATTACCCAAGAAATGGTTATATTTGAAATTCAAGTTAAAAATTAACTTTTAAATATTTAAAATCAATTAAATATTCCAATTTCAAATATCCAAAATTCTAGGTCGTTACACTTACCTATTTCAGCCTGGACAGTTATAAAAACCTGTCCTCACAATTGCTGATAGATACAACAATAAACGACAGAAAAATAACCATATACGTGAAAACATCTCTAGGGCCTCCAAGTCATCTCCTGAAGCTCAAACCATCCAAAATAATCTGTAATATGCTCGGTTTGACCCAAGAATTATAATAAAATAACTCCCGAGCCAGTCTGGAAAACCAGCATGAGAAAATACACCTAACTTGAATTTAAACTTATAAAAATCTTTGAAATCAAAAGTATCTCGTAAGACCATGCTGCATATAAACACGGACGGGTTTTACCTTACGATAACCAAAACCATTTCATATGAAATTCTCTGATATTATAATAGGTTCTAGATACAAATATTTATTAACCTTAGCCGAAATTGTTACATTATTAAATTCCATCATACTAGGTTCTGCAATCAAAACTGTAAGGTACGTATTGGAGATTGGATTTCATATTAGTACAAGGTAAGGAACCACCAACTAAAGGTACATCTCTAGATAAATGCACCGAGGTCTGACAAGAACAACTTGTACCCCTGTCATACAGGACTGGCCTACCACTTGACAAGTAGTACCGAATATGATCATCCCTCCGTTAATGGGCCCCAAAGCATATAAGAATAGATAGCAACCGATCTAAATTTGGAATGACCATACCCTACTTAGGAGCTACCCACTTGGCCTTTCTGCATGTCTGATTTTTTCATTTCTCGGTTGATGAGGTGCAAGGCTACGCTTTACCTTTTTATATAGCACCTTCCACTTGGAATGCTAATACTGCCTTCCAGGCAACAATGAAATACCAGCATCCATCCATACAAGTTCGTTCCGGGACTGAACAAAACACTTGAGAGCTTCGTCTTCAAAATTCCATCATCTTCAAGATGTCTTCACTTCGAATCATATTCGTTGGATCGAAGTGGTTTTCGGATAACAAACCTGATCCCGGTCTCTTCAAACAACATTCGATCATTATTGGAACTCAACCCCTGTTCTTTAGGAAATAAACAATCAAAGATAAGATCATAGATCACCTCCTAATTGTTAATGGACTTATTTCCTGATCATTGTCCTAAAAGAATGAAACGAGATTTATACGCACAGTACAACATCATCGGAGATGACTGTGCCATATAATCCATGTGTTTCTCCTAGATATTTCCAAAGTTACGTTGAGTCCAATTTCGATGGTCGTTTATTTAACTATCGAATAACAAACATTCAATCAGGGATTTGTTTCATAGGGAAAACCAACATAGATTCAACATATAAGCAATCACTAGCCTCGTTTTTATAAACCTTTCATAATATAAAAACCATTTTGTAATTACTTGTATAAGAATACTTTAACATAGATATATCCACCAATTACTATATTTTCAATACTTAGAAAATATCCCTATACTTATATCAATGGTAAAAGTATGTAAACAAGATTGAAAAGGATGTTCTTTTCATTCAATTCTCAAATCATTTATAAATACCCTTACAATCCTCCAAACCATTTATAAACCATTTTATAAATCTTCGTAAACCATTAATAATCCCTTTATAAAAATTCAATCACTTATAGGCTTCTTGTACATTTCAAAGATCATTGATAAACCCTTTATGAATCCATAAACCATTTATAAAACTTCTTTTATAAATATATAACCCATTTTTGAAATTCGTTTATAAATATCTAACCATTTATAAACTCTTTAATCTTGTAAATAATTTTTCCATAAGTCTTCACACCATTTTATAAATTTCTATATAAAATCTAAGTCTTTCAACTCTATTCATGTGTCTCAAAAACATTTATGAATAATTAAAAATCTTTTACTTCGAAACACCATTTTATAATAATGGTTATCAATAATAAACATTATAAACAATGGGAATTATTAAATTTAAAACATCTTAAAATAATAATCTATAATTTAAAAATATTTGTTAATTAAATAATAGTAATTAATCCTTACCAATGTTATAATAATAATAATTAAATTTCAAAACCTTATTAATAATCCTTAATATTAATTTCAAAACCATAATTATTCTTAAATAATTAACCTTTTTACATTTTTATAAACTCTTTAAAACCATATTAATATAAACAAATACTTTTGAACAATACTAATATAATTTAAATAACTTTAAAATAATATTACTAAAATTAATTAACCTTAAACAATATAAATTTAATTAAACACTTTAAAATAATATTAATATAATTAAACAACCTTAAAACAATATTAATTTAATTAAATACTTTAAAATAATATTAATTTAATTAAAAAGATATTCCTTAAAACAAAATATTTCCGAAACCCAATTCCGGATGTAAAAATCGTTTCTTGTTTCAAAAACCAATCCCAACTTAAACAGCAATTTATAGTATTTTTAAAATGCTAATTTGAGGCTTATAGCCACCTAGCACTTAAACAATACCGATATTGATTCTCTATCACTACTGAGTTTTATTTTTGAATATATAACGAAGTTATGACCACAGTGTCCACAATCATATTCATTATTCAAAAATCCATATAAAAGAAATATTATTGAACAATTCAATAATAGCGAGGAATCTCGTTGGTGCCCTCCAACCTGTTTTCCCCTGCATCACAAACGTTATACAATCATAAAAATAAATCAACTGCTTCGAGGTGAGATTCGTATACAAAGGGTAATCCGCTCTTACACGGGAACGTAATAGAGTCTCATCCGCTCCAATAGGCGGGAATATTCAATCCAACCAATATAAATATAGTAATTCATCCAAGCAATCATCCAATAATTTTTATCAACTATATATTATACCACTTAACCAAAAATGTGAGTGTAACTCACCGAAATTTTCTGTTGTCACCGAGGCATTCCGATTTGGAACTAAAATCGTCCGATTTTAGCTTAAATTTCAATAGTCTCCAAATTTGTTTAAACCAGTTCCATCGTGAAGCTTCCGTCGATACGAGCGCAATGCAAAAATCCACTCCTCGATTGGACCTCGCACGAGCGAGATATGAAATTTATAAGTTATCGATGAATTTTAAAAAATAAATCAAAACAACTTATATATATTTACACAATTACCCTTCTTCATATCTTCTTCCCCAATACGAACATGCATAGTGAAGAGTATGGACATGGCTATGCACAAAATCGATGATACGGAGCTACGCTCCGCTAAATTCAATTCCGACTTCACCTATGGCCTCGACCATGCCGAACCCATGGGTCTACGCTCATTGTCCCAACATAAATTATGACCTGCTCTATGTTTTCGCCGATACCCCTAGGCTGCGCAACATTTTTCATCGCAAAAATCCACCAAACTCCGGTCGCCGCTCCTCCTTCACCTCACGACCACGAATCCGATCCCTAATTCGACCAATTCGAGCCCCAATATCCTCAAAATCCAACCCTAGGTCGCTGCTCAAAATTGAGCACTCCAAACCTTGCCGCATATCTCAAGCCACACACCAATTCGAAGATTTTAAGTTTAAGAATATCAAAGATATTTGTTTTGGATTTTATCGTTGAGTTTAACTTTTTATTTTAATTTTCAAAGCTTTGGCTCCTCTTTTTTCCTTTTCTTTTGTTCATTGTAAATCTAAAAAGAAGAAGAAAGGGAGAAATTGTTTTAAAAAGGGAGGTGGGTACGGTCATGAACATTTATAGATGTGGGATGATGGGGATTGGTCATAGCTGTATGGTCAAATCAATATATATATATACACATATATATTATTGAAATTCAAAATATCTAGCTATATAATTTCGAACCTCGATAGAGACGTGCCGTCTGGCATTCTATATGTTATACCCTTATTCCGAATGCAATGGAACTAGTCTCGAGCTCTAATTCCACCGTATGTAGAAGATAGCTTTTTGAACCCAATATTAAATTTCCGATATTAAATCTTACGCGTTTCGATCTCACACGACCAAATGATACATCTGATCGCCATGAAATTTGATGGCATATTATAATTCATTCTAACGGATCCGATGAAACTGGTTTCATCGAAATCCGAGACTATGCCCCGGAAGGCTATTTTCACTAAAACGAGTTATTTTCAAAATCAGTTAAATCACTTTAAAATCCAGTCTAAAGGTTTTATTATCTTCATTCTTATTAGTAGAAATTAAATAAGCTTCGAAATTATTTTCACCCAAATTAAAACCTAAAATTCAATTATTTACACAATTTCAATTATTAAATTCAACAATTAAATTATCCAATAAATCGCTATATTTGAAATTCGAGTTATTTAACTTATAAAATTAACTTTTCAATATTTAAAATTGATTAAATATTCCAAAATCAAATGATTGAAATTCTGGGTCGTTAGAGTCTTCCCCCTTTAAAAGAATTTCGTCCTTGAAATTGCCAAGGTAGGAAAAATGTCCAAACCCATTACTTTTTTAAAAATCCATTTAGTTGAAATAACTTACCAAATCCTTTTAAGCTTTTAACATTCAAAAATCAATTTGTTGAAATCTTGTTATACTTTTACTAAGCTTCTGAATTCATTCATAGATTTCAACTAATGCATTTAATCATTTTAGGTTATAACTTAAAACCAAATTTGTAGTTATCAAAAATTTTCTTCAAAATTTCTAACTCTTTAAATTTTCGAAAATTCCGCCAGCGTCTCTTTTGCGTGGCTAGATCAAAACAACTACAAATCGCCACTACAAGCCCAAACCAACAAAAGAAAACCATAGCCAAGTGGCTCAATCATAAACCATCAAATTCAAATAACAATATAAATGTGTACCTTCTAGTCGGGCAACCCAATTTTACTTATGAAATCAAAGGCATCAAACTTGCTCTTGCTTTTATATACCTACATCTTATTTACCAATGATATCCAATCATGTAGTTCATAATCACATTATTTTGCATTTTTGATTTCCCACATTTACTTTACTAAAGCCCGTACAATGTTATGATGTACATATATCATCCGTACGCAATATCAAATCTGATCCCTCGCTCGATCACACAATTTTACTTTCGAACTAGTATCGTTCACACGATCACTCTAGCACGGTCTGGTTCCTTGATTAGAAATCGTCATTCTCCTTGCATAGCCATGTACTATGATAGAGAACTCCAGAATCAACCAAAGATCCATATCCAGTGTTCGCCATCGAGAATCGAGTGAAAAATCCTTGGTCGGACCGATGTAAATCATAATGAAATCATGTACTTGAATCTGGATCAAACCGTTATACGAATAAAATAATTTACCTATAACCCATGTATTTATTCTAATTGATTTCTTAGCTATCCCAAATACTTTTATTCACATTCATTTCATTCTCGTTCAATTATTCACAATCATTATTCACATTGCTTTATTCACATTTATTATTTACTTAGTATATTCCTTTCAGTACTAATCTCACTTAAAAATCATTCCCTCAAATTTTATGTTTAACAACATTTCACCCCATACTAAATTCATTTTTGAATCATTTCACAAAATTTTACTTAAGTTTATAACATTTTATACAACACTCCTTATGTTAACTACCCCTTTACAACTTAAGTCCATATCCATCTTATATCAAATCCAATTTTATTTAACTTAATTACATTATTCAATTTCAATATTTCAACCATATTCCAAAACCATATTCAACTCACTAATTTATTTAAATTAGTTCATTCATTAATTCATTGTAAATCTAAATCAAATTTATTTCAAAAACTATTTCATTTAACTTCGATTAAATTTCTTTTCACAATTCACTTCATTCAACTTAGTTAAGGTTCGTTTCAATTTTTCTTTTTACAACATTCATATCAACAATTAAAAACATTGTTTTACTTATTAATTCTCAAATTTTATAAGTTATCAAACTTATTTTCTCATATTTTCATAAAACATCTGAATGAAAATTTCCAAGTTTAAACCCAAATTCTTATTTATTTCAATCATTTTTGAAATATAATATATATATACAAAATCCCCTTGGTATATCAAATCATTCTTTTGAATTTCAAAATCAAAACTAGTTTTACCAAAACAAAATTCCAAATGGTAGCAATTCCTCTCTTGGAAACCCAAAAATGAATGTCGATGATGCTGCAGTCATCGCCGAAATTATTTTCAAAGACCAAAGTGAGTTCAGTGCTATTATTTCCCTTTAAAACCCTTTTTAAATATTTCCATTCAAAAATATTTTCTAAATAATATTATTGTTGTTTTTCAAACTTTGAAAAATTATTTCCAGAACCAACGGAATTTAAATTCCTAAATTCCAACTTTTAAACTCTTTTTACTTACAATCAAATTTATAATATACTTTAGGAATTTCATTTCCTTTCAATTTATAAATCACATTTATAAACTATATATTTATATAATCTCACTTTGGTCATATAAAATCATTTCTTTGTTGTTAATCTTAGTTCGCATTATAATAATGACAACTTTTATTAGAGCACCATAACAACAAATGATAATAATAATCAACATTGTCATTCTCTAACAACCAGGCACATCATGTATACCATAATAATTTCTGAAAATTATTCCTTTATATATAAAATAAAATCAAGGTAAAGTTATTTCATTTACCCAATTTAAAAACAATACCATCTTGAATTACTTTCTTCAAGTGTTTAGAGATCCCTATCAATAATGTTAATTACTCGTATTGACCAGAATCCATAAGCCACTCAACAAAACAACTTACACAATATAAAACAATTTTTATATCACTAACAAATATGTGCTCATACACACACACACACTCAAACTCATCCTAGGGTGCTACTGACCCTACCTCTAATGAGTACCCCACCAAAGCCAAGGTTCTCGCTTAACCTTCAAGTCTGATACCAAATGAAACAACCAGGGTTTCGGCCCTCGAAAATCTACACTAATACATCCACTATATTACATGCCAAGAAATCGAATGCTAGAAAACCCGATTGTTAGTGAAAAAGAAAGAATAAAGAGGATAAGAAGAAAACTCAATAACACAGAACCTCACAACGGAATAAATAATCTATAATATACAACAAATCTTTACACAAAAACAAACTGTAATATATGTATATACAGACATCAATCAAAGTCTACTAACCTATTTCAGCCTGGACAGTTATAACAACCTGTCCTCACAATTGCTGATAGATACAACAATAAACACAGCGGAAAAATAACCATGTACGTGAATACATCTCTAGGTCCTCCAACTCGTCTCCTGAAGCTCCAAGCATCCAAACTAATCTGTATTATGCTCGATCTGACCTGAGCATTATAATAAAATAACACTCGAGTAGGTCTGGAAAACCAGCGTGAGAAAACTCACCCAACTTGAATTTAAAGTTATAAAAATATTTGAAATCGGTAGTATCTCATAAGACCACGTCGCACATAAACACGGAAGGGTTTTTACCATACGATAACCCAAACCATTTCATATGGAATTCTCTGATATTATAATAGGGTCAAGATACAAATACTTATTAATCTTAGCCGAAATTGTTACATTATTGAATTCCAGCATACTAGGTTCTAGAATCAAAACCGTAAGGCATGTATTGGAGATTGGATTCCATACTATGATAAGGTAGGGAACTACCTTTCGAAGGTATATCTCTAGATAAATGCACCGGGGTCTGACAAGAACATCTTGTACCCCTACCACACAGGACTGGCCTACCACTTGACTAGTAGTACCGAATATTATCATCCCTCTGTTAATGGGCCTCGAAGCATACAAGAATAGACAGTAACCTATCCAGATTTGGAATGACCATATCCTACATGGGAGGTACCTACTTGGCCCTGTTGCATGCCCGATTTTTGTCATTTCCCGATTAATGAGGTCCGAGGCTACGCTTTACCTTTTTATATAGCACCTTCCACTTGGAATGCTAATACAACCTTCCAAGCAACAATGCAATACAAGCATTCATCCATAAAAGTTCGTTCTGGGACAGAATGAAACACTTGAGAGCTCCATCTCCAAAATTCCATCATCTTCAAGATGTTTTCTATTCGAAACGTATTCGTCGGATCGAAGTGGTTTTCAGATAACATACCCGATCTCGGTCTCTTCGAAACAACATTGATAATTTCCAGTAAACTCAACCCCGGTCCTTTATGAAATAAACAATCAAAGATAAGATCGGAGATCACCTCCTAACCGTTAGTGGACGGATTTCCTTATCATTGTCCTAGGAGAACAAAACGAGAGTTATACGTACAATATAGCATTATCGGAGATGACTGTGCCATATAACCCACGTGTTTCTCCTAGATATTTCCAATGTTACGTTAGGTCCAATTTCGATATTCGGTCATTTAACTACCGAATAACAAACATTCAATAAGGAATTTATTTCATAGGGAAAACCAACATTGGTTTAGCATATAAGCAATCACTAGCCTCGTTTTATAAACCTTTCATAATGTAAAAACCATTTTGTAATTGCTTGTATAAGAATACTTTTACATAGATATATCCACCGATTACTATATTTTCAATTTTTAGAAAATATCCCTATACTTATATCAACAGTATAAGTATATACAAAAGATTGAAAAAGATGTTCTTTTCATTCAATTCTCAAATCATTTATACATTCCCTTACAATCCTCCAAACTATTTATAAACCACTTATAAATCTCCGTAGACCATTTATAATCCCTTTATAAAAATTTAATCACTTATAAGCTTCTTGTACATTTCAAAGATCATTGATAAACCCTTTATGAATCCATAAACCATTTATAATACTTCTTTTATAAATTTATAAACCATTTCTAAAATTCGTTTATAAATATCTAACCATTTATAAACTCTTTAACCTTGTAAATAATCTTTCCTCAAGTCTTTAAACCATTTTACAAATTTCTTTATAAAATCTAAGTCTTTTAACTCTATTCATGGGTCTCGAAAACATTTATGAATAATTAAAAATCTTTTACTTCAAAATACCATTTTATAATAATGGTTATCAATACTAAACATTATAAACAATGGGAATTATTAACTTTAAAACATCTTAAAATAATAATCAATAATTTAAAAATATTTGTTAATTAAACAATAGTAGTTAATCCTTACCATTATAATAATAATAATAATTAAATTTCAAAAACTTATTAATAATCCTTATTATAAATTTCAAAACCATAATTATTCTTAATAATTAACCTTTTCACATTTTTATAAATTCTTTAAAACCATATTACTATAAACAAATACTTTTAAACAATACTAATATAATTTAAATAACTTTAAAATAATATTACTAAAATTAATTAACCTTAAACAATATAAATTTAATTAAACACTTTGAAACAACTTTAATATAGTTAAACAACCTTAAAACAGTATTAATTTAATTAAATACTTTAAAATAGTATTAATGTAATTAAATAGATAATCCTTAAAACAAATATTTTTGAAACCCAATTCCTGATTTAAAAATCGTTTCTTGTCTCAAAAAAAATCCGAACTTAAATGGCAATTTATAATATTTTTAAAATACTAATTTGAGGCCAATAGCCACCCAACACTTAACCAATACCGATATTGATTTTCTATCACTACTGGGTTTTATTTTCGAACATATAATGATGTTATGACCATAGTGTCCACAATCATATTCATTATTCAAAAATCCATATAAAGGAAATATTATTAAACAATTCAATAATAGCGAGGAATCCCGTTGGATCCCTTCAACTTATTTCCCCCTGCATCACAAATGTTATACAATCATAAAGTATAAATCAACCACTTCGAGGTGGGATTCATATACTGTTAACCTGCCTTTTGGCAAGGCAGCGTATAGGCGGATTTAACCCAATCGACTGCACGGTTATTAAAGCTGGAGTACTATGGGTTTGATTTGACTGGATGGATAGACGATCAATCATGGATGATAAACATGATTATGAAGCCGGGATTTGGCATAGTCGATAAACAAAAGGCGCAGGATGGAATATGGGTTTCGATAAAAGTTGAGTTGTTTCGGGTTGGTTGGAGTTTGCTTTGAGTCACGCTTGGATTTACTTCGGGTTTTCATGGTGGTTGCTTTGAGTCAGGCCAAGGCGTGCTTCGGGTCACTAGGGGTCGGCATGTTTTCAAGGGATCAGTGATAACTTCGGGTCGACAAGCTGTGTACATCGGGTCGTCATATCATGCATGTCTTCGGTCGGCATGGATTAAGGGGTCGGCGTCAAAATTAGGTCGGCATGTTGTGATCACTTCGGGTCGGTGCTTGTTTTTCTTCGGGTCACCATTTCTTCCTAGGGTCGGCGTGTTTTTGGGATCGGTATAATATGGGGGGTCGACTACTTTGGGTCGGCATTGTACAAACTTCGGGTCGGCAATACCCGAGCTTTGGGTCGGCATTGTGGAAAGAGGGGATGGATCGGCATAGGCAAGAGAAAGAGCTGCTACGAGTCATGGTCCAGTTTGCTTCGAGTCAGGGTTAGGGTTGCTTCGGGTCAATACCCAAGATACCTCGGGTCAGCATATATACTAATTAGGATCGGTTGTGATGAAGGGTATGGGTTCGGCTATATTTTGGTGGGCCCGTATCACTCAGGAAGCCCAATAACCTAGATTTTGCTTATAAATACGGCAACGGAGACTTCAAAAAAGGAATTCTCATTCTGTTCTTCCTTAACTTCTTCTACAAAGGCTGTAAAAGTTACTCTGCCAATTTTTGTTTCAAAAACTCTGGATTGTAACTGTAATTAATTCTCTGATCAATAAAAAGGAAATTTTTAGAATGGACGTAGGCCAGAGTCAGCCGAACCACTATAAATCTCGTCTTTTTACTGCTTTCTTTTTAATTTTTGTTGTTCTTCATATTTATATCATCTTCATACATTCTATCTATGATCTGTGACTATGGATTGGTGCTTTACTCTGCAATTGGGTGTTTGTGGCTTATTTTGGCGCAAACATTTTGGTATTTTCACTGGGAAACCTAACACTCAGGAACTTTGAAGCTTGGATTTTGGATTTAAAGGCTTAGGAACTCGATTTTTGGAAGTTATGGCAAAGCAGTCAACAAGGAGACAGAACGGAAAGGAGTCAACATGAAGGAAGTCAAGAGGCTTCCTCAGGAGCTAATCAGACTTCAGTTTTCATCACCAGAGATGAGATGGAGATTATGATGGATGCTATGCAGGAAGGAATGTTAAAAAGGCAGGAGGAAATGATGCAGAACCTACTCCGGTAGGTTAGATAGGTTGGTGTGCAAAGTCAAAGGAATGGAGTTGCAGGAAATGCTGGAAATGGGGATCACGAAGTTGGAGCAGCAAGAACGGTGGCAGTCCAGAATTAGGACCATAAACATGGAGCAACCAGAATACAGGATAGAGTTGGACCATCGGGAATGGCCTATAAACTAGGGGGCATGCCCCCGAATCATGTAGGCTCAATTCCAGGAAGGATACCAGGTGGTGCTGGGAAATTTGGCGTTAATAAGGAAGTGGATGCTTGTCTAGAAGGACAGATTTCAGAATTCCTTCGCGAACTCGGGGAGCAGGTTGGAGATAGTAAACAGAGGCTGCCACTAGATGATAACGACAGGTTAGCGGACATAGTCAGGCAGGCTATGAGGGGAGGATTGGTGAGTAGAGATTTGGAGGATGTGAATAGGAGTCTCTTCACTCCTATGATCAGGCAAGCTAGGAATCTACTGGATTTCAAACTACCAACTTTGGAAATGTATGATGGGAGAACAGATCCCATAGTACACTTGACAAGGTACATGAGGCACATGGAAGTACCGGAGGCATCAGAGGAAGTCATGGCGCAACGCTTCCAATGTATTTGACGGATATAGCAGCACTACGGTTTAGGCAACTAGAAAACGGCTCTATTGGCACTTGGACAGAGTTGATTGAGAGGTTTATGAGGCAATTTTGGGTCCACATCGTGAGACCCAAGAATGTGATGACTTTGACATCGATGAAACAGTGGAAGGGAGATTAACCTAGGGATTTCTTAACCAGATTTAATGTGGTAGTAGCTTCGGTGGATTGACCCGATCCGTCAATGGTTTTGATGGCAGTAGTCTCGGGGATTGTGGATAATTTGGATTTCAAAATATCGTTGGAGTGGGATCCACCGATGGATCTCGGGGAGTTTTACCATGAAGCGGAAAGGTTTCTACGACATGAAGATGTGAAGGCTGAAAGAGAAGGGAGAGAGGTTGAAGTTTATGCGGTAAAAGGTGGAGGTCCACCCAAGGAGGATTCAAACAACGACGATAAAGGCAAAAGGAAAATGAATGACAGTGGTAACACATCAAAAAGGCAACGGAGGGAATCAAAATTCTCTTCTTATACAGATTTGACTGAGACTCTAGAAAGGATTTATTTAGATACTCAAGGACGCCTTCAATATCAAAGGCCGGCAAAAAGGGATCCCTCCGAATACGAGCGGGCATCTAGAAAGCATTGCCTATTCCACGAGCTGGATGGGCACAACACGAACGATTGCAGGCATTTGAGGGATATTGTTGAGGAGCATGTGAGGAATGATCATTTGCAACAATACATAAAGAATCCAGCTGTGGCAGCGGAACAGGAGCAGCCATCCCCCGCTTCAAACAAAGATGTCAATGGATCTAGGCACCATCGTCAGCTTATTATCAGCTAAATGAATTTATGGCTTTGAATAAGTAATAAACCCAGGAGTAAGGCGGCTAAGTCATTTACACATGTACGGAATCAAGGACGGACCTAAGGCATGCTTTGAGTTGATGATATACCGTGATGCTCGGGTTTATGAAATCTTGTTTTTTCAGTTTTTCATGAACTCTGGTTTCCTTCTTGGTACTGTGGTTATTTGGTTTCCTTGATTGTACAGACTTTTATTTTATCAATTGAACTCTGTGTTGATTGGATTTGCATTAATGTAATAAATAATACAGGTCACACGATTACGGTCCCGACCGGAGAGACGGGGCAGTGATCGCAAGTTATGAGTCCATTTTCCTGAGAGCGATGGAATGGACTCGAATGCAGAATAAAAGTCCTTGATTGGAGAGTCGAGGCCGGGGAATAAAAGTCCTCGACTGGAGAGTGGAGGCCGGAGAATAAAAGTCCTCGACCGAAGAGTCGAGGCCAGAGAATAAAAGTCCTCGACCCGAGAGTCGAGGCCAGAGAATAAAAGTCCTCGACCCGAGAGTCGAGGTCGGAGAATATAATTCCTTGACTGGAGAGTCGAGGCTGGAGAAGAATCATCAATATTAGAAAAGCTGTTATAGTGTGTCACAAATATATACCTTGTAAAATCTCCTTTAGTAGTTTTCAACACGAACATTGCATGAAATTTTTTTAAGCCTTCATTATCTCAAAATAGGCTATCTGTAGAAAATAACATATATCAGACGTCTATCAGTATTTACCAGACGTCTGACGATGGTATCTATTTTAAACAACTAATACATATCAGACGTCTATCAATGCAGCACAGACGTCTGACTCTAGCCTTTGTCTAATACACACACAGACGTCCTTGGTTTTAAAACAATTCATTGAGAGAAGAAGGTTAATTTAAAATAAAGAACTGTTGGAGTTTAAAATAATTTAAAATAATAAATAAATCATCATTAAATCATAAGTTAAAGCTTCATCTATCCTTAGATAATTATACTTAAACTAGAATTTAAAACCTTCAGTATCTTAGTTAAGTCTCAATTAAATACTAATAATTACCCTTTATTTATCAAAAATTAATTAAATAATTAAAATCTAGTTGAATAATAATTAAATCCTAATTAGTTAAAAACAAATTATTAGACTTTATTTAAAAAAAATTCTTATAAATTAAACCCTAATTAATTAGTAATAAAGTAAATAAATAACTCTTAATTAAATAATAATTAATTAAATAATAATTAATTAAATAATTAAATACTAATCAAATATTTAATTTAAAAATAATTAACTTGATTAAATAAAATTAAGTAAAATAACTACCCCTTAACTTAATTAATCATTAATTAAAACTTCTTAATTAACTACACATGATTAACTTAATTAATTGATTCTTAAACCCAAATTACTTAATTTAGTTACTTAATTAAATAATAATTATTTTAATCAAATAACTAATTTATTAAAATCATAAATTAAAATTTAATTAAGTTTTATAATATCTAATTAAGTTTGAAATGGTTTACAAAACAATTTTAAAAGAAAACTTAAAAACTTGAAAATTGTATATTTCCAAACTGCATCTATAATGACTTTCGCTATGGATGGTGTAACTTAGAATTACTTTTCTAAGTTACCATCCAAAACTTAAACTTCCACTCTTATTTATTTTTTAAAAAAACGTAAAGGAAGAAAGTTTAAAACTTTAACTAATTTAGAATTAAAAATAAACAAAACATTTACTTAGCTAAACAAGTAAAACGATTTAATTTTCAAAGAGGATCTCAAGTCCTGTTAACTTGTCGCAACGCTAACTTCCAAACCATTCATGACATATCCATGCTTATACAAACATAAGCATACCATTCCATACATAAACAAAATAATAAGTTATATAACAAACATCACATCTTTCTACCACATGCATCACTTAAACAATCATTTCAAGTCCAAAACTCAAACACAAGCTATCACATGCACATACACCAAAACCATGCCATAATCCAAACAATAAACAACATGTACACAACTATATAATCACCATATATAAAGCAAACATATTCCCCAAAGTGGTTTAAAATTTACTCAGCAAAGTTCTCTAACTTCAAGCAAACTCTTTCTATAACTCGATTACGCTTAGATCATTAACTAAACTTGGAAAAATGAAGTCTTTAAGTGGTTTATGGCAACAAATGGGTCCGACCCTAAGCAATATGGATTCGGCCTTGAGAATATAAGATGGAAGTGGACTTGATTTTTGGAGAGAAAGTGAAGTATATGATGAAGAAGTGTTTTTAGCAAGCTTTTATAAAAATTTCAAGTAGAAAACTAAGTTTCTTTATAACTTTGGAATATTTTTAGTAGCCATGAAAGATTGTTTACAAGCTTAGGAAATTTAGAAATGAAGATAGGAATGATAAAAATGAAAATAAATTAGCAAAATATGCTTTTATAATATGTTAACAAGTGAATTTGCTAAAATACCCTAAGTACTCTACCCCTCTCTCACACTTTGCCACCTCATCCCTTCCCTTTCCACCTTATAATTTCCGCCCGCCCTATGGCCTTCTCACTATCATGTCAAAAGAAACATGCTATGACTCCATTTGTACTAAATGTTGGATGAAGAATCTTATATATTATATATATTTCTAACTTTTAAAACAAAATCTTATCATACATATATATGCATTATTAAGTGTACATACTTGTAGATATATATTCCAACATGACTAAAGTGATTTATAAATGTGTGCATGTATGTTCAAAAGTGTTATGACATTTTCGATAAATTTTAGTCGACGAACAATCGAATATTCGAAAAATGACTTCTGGTTACATTTTCAGTCTTTCTTCGACCTAATTATTTTTGTAAAAAAAGTTTGAAAATGATTTCACAATCATTTAATATTAATTGAAAGGAGTTTATTTTAGTTATAAAATCCATTAATTGATTATTAGAATGATATTTAAATATCCATACTTAAAGTGGTCTAATTCTGGGTCGTTACACTTTCCCCCCTTAAAAGAATTTCGTCCCTGAAATTAGTACATAAGAAGATAACTTAATTACTTGAAAATCTATATATTCATATCATAAAACACATACAAAAGACATATACTAAGCATCCATAGCAAACAATGATTAAACACACATATAAACAAACAACTAGCTATCCTAACATTAACTGTGGACAAGCTTCCTAGGGTGCACGGCCGTGCACTCTTGTGCGTGGACGAGTGGAGATCGCGAACGGGAGTTGAATGGAAGTGGTTTTGTGTTGTTTCGTGGGGTATAGCTCAAGTTAGAGGGGACATGCATGGTCGTGCACTCTTGTGCATGTACATGCATAGCTTTGTTGGTGGAGAACAAGATGGTAGGGCATTTCTGTAATTATAAGAGATAACGTAATTAGTTTATTAATTTTTAATTTAAAAATCGATAACTTATAAATTTTGTAACTTTTGCATACGAGGTCCAATCAAGACATGGATTTTTGCATTGCACTCATAACAACGACAGCTTTGCAATGGAATTGGTTTGGAAGAATTTGAAGATAGCAGAAATTTGGGCTATCCAAATCGAAACACCTCGGCAACAATTGAAATAATGGTGAGTTAAAATCACCTTTTTGGTTAATGGGTTATGTCATATAGTTGACAAAAAATGTTGATTGGATGTTGGATGATTTACTCTTTTCTTAGTTGGTTTGGTTTAATTACCGCCCTAGAGTGGATGACACACTATTACGTTTCCATGTAAGAGCGAATGGCCCTTTGTATACGAATCCGCCTCAAAGCGGTTGATTTATATTTTATGATTTTATATTATATATGATGTAGGGAGATAGGTTGGAGGGATCCAACGGGATTCCTCGCTATTGTTAAATTGATTTCAATAATATTCCCGTTATGTAAATTATTGGATAATAAACCTGATTTTGGCAGTATTGGTTATGACATCGTTATATGTAAAAAAACTTAAACCCTTGTAGTAATAGAAAAAACCAATATCGATATTGGTTAAGTGTTGGGCGACGATTGGTCTCAAAATTAGTATTTTAAGATACTATAAATTGCCATTTGAATTTGATTGGTTTTGAGGCAGGAAATGATTTTAAATCCGAAATTGGGTTTTCAAAAATATTTTATGTTAAAGGATTAAATTTTATTTATTCCAACCTTTTTCTAAGTTATTTATTTTTATTTAATATTGTTTTAAAGTTATTTTTAATTATATTAATATTATTTTAAAGTTATTTAATCATATTAATATTGTTTTAAAGTTGTTTTAACTATATTAGTATTGTTTTAAAGTTACTTGCTTATAGATAATATTGTTTTAAAATATTTATCAATATGTTAATATCTTGAAAGGTTAATTATTTTAGGAATAATTATGGTTTGAAATTAATAACAAGGGTTATTAATAGGGTTTTGAAAATAAATTATTTTTATTATTTACAAATAAGGGTAAAGATTAGTTATTATTGTTTTATTAATAATGCTTTGAGATTATTAATTATTATTTAAAGATTTTTAAGATAAATAATTATTATTTATTAATTTATAATATTTAATTTAAATAATTATTATTAGTGCTAGAAGTAAATGATTTTTATTTGTTTATAAATGTGTTCGGGACACATAAGTAGAGTTTATAAACAGACTTGGGTTTTATAAGAGGAGACTTATAGCATGGGTTGGGAACTTAAAGGAAGATTGGTTAATGGTAGAAGAGTTTTATAAATCGTTTTAGATATTTATAAAATAATTTAAGAAATGGGTTTATAAATTTATAAGAAGAGTTTTATAAATAGTTTTATGGATTTATAAAGAGATTTAAAATGTTTTGAAATTTATAAAAGGGTTTATAAATGGGAAATAGAGATTGGGTTTTATATGGGTTCTATATAGAGTTTTATACACGGTTTCAGAGATTTATAAATACTTTTATAAATGGTTTTTGAGATTAATAAAGAATTTATAAATGATTTTTGAATTGTATAGAAAGGAAATCATTCTCAGATTTGGAGAATATACTTATAGCCTTAAGATAAGTATATAGTTATTTTTCTAAGTATTCAAAATATAGGAAATTTGTGGTTATACTTTTGTAAAGGTATTTATATACAAATATTTACAATGTGATTTTATTAATGGGAAGATTTATTTAAGAGGCCGATGTTTGCTTTTGAGCTTAACCAATGTTTGTTTTGTTCCTATAGAATAAATCCATGATTTGAATGTTTGTTATCTTATAGTTAAATAACCGACTATTGAATTTGGACCCAAACGTAACTTTGGAAATATCTAGGAGGAACACGTGAGTTATGTGGTACAGTCATCTCTGATGATGATGTACTGTGTGTATAAATCTCATTTCGTTCTCCTAGGGCAAACGATAAGGAAACCGGTCCACTAATAGTTAGGAGGTGGTCTCCACTCTTATCTTTGACTGTTTATTTACTAAAGAACTGAGGTGGAGTATTTACTAAAGAACCGGGGTGGAGTTTACCCGAAAGTATCAGAAGTTGTTTTTGAAGAGACCGGGATCAGATATGTTATCCGAAAACTACTTCGATCCAACTCAAGCGTTTCATAGTGATGACATCTTAAAGATGATTGAATTGATGATGGAGCTCTCAAGTGTTTCGTTCAGTCCTAGAACGAACTTGTTTGGATGAGTGCTGGCATCACATTATTGCTTTGAGGGCAGTGTTTGCATTCCAGGTGGGAAGTGCTGTATAAATGGTATAACGTAGCCTCAAGCCTCCTCAACCGGAAATGACTAAAACATGGGAGATGTAGTAGGGCTAAGTGGGTCACTCCCAAGGAGGGTATGATCATCCCTATCTAGAGTCAGTATTATCTCTCATTTGTATGCTTCGGGGCCCATTAACTGAAGGGTGATTATAATCAACACTATCTAGTAAGGGGTAGGCCGGTTCTTTGTTGGCAAGGGTCGATAAGTTCGACCTCAATGTTATTTTATCTAGAGATGCACTATGACTGGCAGTACCTAGTACCCCAGTCATTGTATGGAATCCATTCTTTAATACAAGCCTTTACGGTTTTAATTGTATACCTATTATGCTAGAATTTAATTAATGTAATGATTTTGGTCATGATTAATAAGTATTTGTATCTATACACTATTATAATATCAGAGAATTTCATATGAAATGGTTTTGGCTATCATCGGGGTAAAAGCCCGTCCGTGTTTATGTGCGGCGTGGTCTAACGAGATATTTTTGATTTTCGACAGGTTTTCTATAACCTTAACAATCTAGTTGGATGTGTGTTCTCACGCTGGTTTTCCAGACCGACTCGGATGTTGTTTTATTATAATGCTTGGGTCAGACCGAGCATATTTTCCTATTGTTGTCGATGCATTGGAGCTCAGGAGATGAGCTGGAGGCCTTCATGTCGTATTCCCATATCTGTTTACTTTTCCGCTACTTTGTTACTGAAATCGTCAGCATTTGTGAGGACATGTTATCATAACTGTCCAAGCTTATGATTGTGATTAGTTATTGTACACAGATGGATGTATCTATATAACAGTTTCTCTTTGTAAATATCATTGGTAATATATTATATATTGTTCCACTGTGATTTTGAGATTCTTTATTGTTTCAGTTTTCTTTTCCCTTCTTCTTTTCTTCCTTCTTCCTTATTCCCCTAACAATTAGATTTTCCGACATTCGATTGCTCGGCATGCAATAAAGGGGCGTACTGGTGTTGATTTTTAAGGGTCGAAAATCCCAAGTTGTTACATGTGGTGTCAAAGCAGAAGGTTAAGAGAGAACCTTGGCTTTAGTGGGGTAACTCATTAAGAGATAAGGTAATGGAATGCCTTATTATGAGTTTTGAGAGTATATGTATATGAGCGCGTATTTGTTAGTGATATAAAAATGATTTACATTATGTTGATTGATCTGTTGAGTGGCTTATGGATTCTGGTCAGTACAAGTAATTAATGTTATTGATATGGATCTTTAAACACTTGAAAAGAGCAATTCGACATGATATTGTTTTGAAATTAGGTAAATGAAATAATTTTACCTTGGTTATATTTTAAATGTAAAGGAATACTTTTTTTATTGTATTAAATATGGAGTGCTTGGTTGTTAGAAAATGACAATATTTGATTATTATCATTTGTTGTTTTTGTTTGTGCTCTAATAAAAGTTGTTGTTATTATAATGTAAACCAAGATAAACAATTTAAAATTGGTTTATGCAACCAAGGTGAAATATATAAATATTGTTTATAAAAGCGGTTTATAAATTAAAAAGGATTTAAAAGCTGGAAATTTGATAATTCAAATCCCATTGGTTTTGGAAATGTTTTTTTTCAAACTTTTGAAAATAATAATATTATTATTTGGAAAATATTTTTGAACGGAAATATTTTAAAATGGAACTTAAAAGAGATAGAAAGCACCGAACTCACTTCGGTCGCTGGAATTTTTTTTGATGATGACTGCAGCATCATCGACGTTCATTTTCGGGTTTCCAAGAGAGAAATTGCTACCATTGGAATTTTGTTTTGGTAAAATTAGTTTTGATTTTAAAAATCACAAGTATGATTTGAAATACCAAGGAATTATTTATAGTATTGTTTCAAAATAATTTGAAATAAGAATCGGATGTTTAAACTCTGAAATTTTCATTTAAGTGTTTTATGAAAATATGAGAAATTATGTTTTTAACTTATAAATTTTGAAAAATTTGTAAGTAAAACAAAGTTTTAAAATTGTTGCATATGAATTTTGAGAAAGCAAATTTGAAAAGAAGATTTAACTTAAGTTAAATTAAATGAAATGATTTTGGAAATGAAATTGATTGTGAAGTGAAATGAATTAATGGATGAACTAAATAAATTAATAAATTGAATATGTTTTGGAATATTGTTTGATAGAATTGAATAATGAAATGAGTTAAATAGAAATGGATATGAACTTAAGTTTGTGAAGTGATGATAAACATGAGAAGTGTTGTATATAATGTTCATAATAAACTTAAGTAAAAATAGATGGGATGTGTTTTAAGTGATATTAGTATTGAAAGAAATATACTAAGTAATAAATGAATGTGAATAAAACAATGTGAATAATAAATGTAAATTAAAAAATTTGAATAATGAGAAACTAATTGGAATAAATACGTAAGTTGTATGTATATTATTTTATTTGCATAACGGTTTGATCCAGATTCGAGTACATGATTTCAAGATGATTCACACATCGGTCCGAGTTAGAATTTTTCACTCGATTCTCGACGATGAACACTGGGTATGGATTTTTGATTGCTGATATTCTTTATCATAGTATATGGCTATGCAAGGAGAGTGACGGTTTCTAATCAAGGAACCGGATCTGAGTCCGCACTAGAGCGGTCGTGTGAACGATACTAGTTCGGAAGTGAAATTGTGTGATCAAGCAAGCGATCAGATTTGATATTGCGTACGGATGATATATGCACATCGTATGGACTTTGGTAAAGAAAATGTTGACAGTTGAAAATACAAAGTAATGTGATTATGAACTATATGATTGGATATCATTAGTAAATAAGATGCAGGTATATAAAAGAAAGAGCTGGTTTTATGTCTTTGGTTTCCCAAGTAAAAGTTGGATTACCCAACTAAAAAGTACATGTTTAAATTGTTGTTTGATTTGATGGTTTTATGATTGAGCCACCTGGCTTTTGTTTTCTTTTGGCTGATTTGGGTCCGTAATGATGAGCTGTAGTTATTCCGATCTAGCCACGCAAAGGAGACGCTGGCGAAATTTTCGGTAAATTTAGGACTACAGAAATTTTTTGAGAATTTTGAAGAAATTTTTGATAACTAAAATTTGATTTTAGAGTTATAACCTGAAATGACTGGATGGATGGAAATCTGTTTGTATCGGTGAATGAAGTTAAAGACTTAAAAGAATTTGCAAATCTCTTATCACTAATTGGTTTTAAAAAGTTAAGGGGTTTGGGTAGTTTTCTTACCTTGGAAATTTCGTGGATGAAATTCAGTTAAGGGGGAGAATGTAATGACCCAGAATTTTTGTAGATTGATATTTAAAATATTTAATTGATTTAATATTGAAAGGTTATTTTATAAGTTAAATAACTTGAATTTCAAATATAGCGATTTATTTGATAATTAATTTTTTGAATTTAATATTTGGAATTAATTAAATAATTAAATCTTGAATTTAATGCGAATAAAAATGATTTCGAAAGTTGATTTAAATTCTATTTAAGTAAGAAGGAAGATAGTAAACTTTTAATTTAGATTTAAAAGTGATTAAATTGGTTTTTAAAATAATTCGTTTTGATTATCATATAAAAATAGCCTTCTGGGGGACTGTCTTGGACTTCGATGAAACCAGTGTCATTGGATCCGCAATAGTAGGTTATTGTATGTCAAAAAATTTCGTGGTGATTGGATGTATCGTTTGGCCGTGCGAGTTTGAAAGTTTTTAAATTAATTTCAAAATTTTATATTACAACTGCGTTTGAAAAGCTATTTTCTACATACGATCGAGTTAGGTATCAAAACAAGTTCCATTGTGTTCAAAATAGTGGTATTACATGTAGAACGCCAGGTGGCATGTCTCGATTGGAGTTCGAGATTTTCAGGTACGTCAAACTATAAAATTTGAAATAGCATAATATATATATATATATATATATTCATATCCTAGCCTATGCTTTTCACTGTGCATGCCATACCCACACTGTTTAGCTATGCCTCTGCCATACCACCCTTCTCCTTTATATATATATATATATATCATGCTGCTCTTAAGAATGGAGCTTCCTATTTCCATATCACAACTTTAAAAATTAAATATAATGTTATACTCAGCGAAAAAAAGTCAAAAGTGTAACGACCCGTATTTTTTATAATTAAAAATATTAAATTAAATAAGGCTTTGGAATTTAATATCGTGAGAGGTTAAATTTTTTGATTTATTAATGGAAAAATTATTAGGATATAATTTAATAATGTTGACTGGATGTAGTTGACAACTATTTTAATGTAATTTCAATCAATTGTAATAATAAAAGTAAATAAGGAATAAAATAAATGATGTATTAATGGTGAAATTATATGTTATTTAATTGGAATTGGTTTTAATATAGAATATGAAATCAATTTTTGATAAGTAATTAATAACCCTTGGTTGTATACAATAAGTTAATAGATATGAATTATTAATGTATAACAATTGTTTTAATTATCATCTTGTTATTTAATCCTTTTGAAATTAATTTGGAAATCGATGAAATTTAATGTAATTAAATATCCCAATTAATATTAGCAAAGACGTTAACTGTTGAGCGATGAGTGTAATAAAATGGAAACTTATGTTAAACAAATTCATAAGGTAATTGCTGATTTAATAATAAGAATTTAAATCAAAATAAAAGAATTATTTGGAATTTAAAAAAAACTAAGATTTTATTACTATTGTAATTTAATGTTGAAATTAATTTAATATTTAAATATTGGATTTATCATGGAAAATTGTATTTTAAAGATTATTAATTCCTGTAATCAATAATGATGATAGAAACTTTTAATTTAGAATTTAAAAGTGTTAAAGTTGATTTTTAAAATAGATTGTTTTAATTAACGTGTAAAATTAGTCTTTTTGGGCAATGTCTCGGATTTCGATAAAACCAGTTTCGTCGGATCCGTAATAAAGAATTACTATAGGATTTCAAGTTTCGTAGCGATCGAACTTATCATTTGATCGTGCAAGCTCGAAACGCATAGAAAACAATTACAAGAATTTAATTAAAATAATTTGATTTTAAAATCTTACTTTTATATACAATAGAATTAGAGTTTGAAATTAGTTCCATTGAGTTTAAAAATATTGAAAACCTATATTTCGATATACAGGATGACCTACTTTCGTTTCGGGGACGAAACCGGCTTTTCAGACCTTTGTTATCACGTGAGGCCCAATCGATCTGTTCCATCCATTCCTCTTCCATCTTTGTCTATTTATATGTTGTTATAAACCCTAGCAGCTTTCTATTCTATTTTCTTTACGTACTTTTCAGAACCTATCTGCTTCTTCCCAATGGTGAATATCCAAAACCTAAATTCCAATTTCAATTTCAATTCAACTCCAAAAATTCAAACTGTTCAAACCCTATTATATAATATATCGTTTCAAAGTGATAGACGAATGGAATCTGTGTCTGCAATTTATTTTTCAATTAGAGGCTCCGTTTGTCCAGAAATCTACGAAACAGTCATGGTCATTTGCTCTAGGCTTTGGTTTAACGGTGGATCGTCGACCAATCGGCGATCGGGAAGTGCTATAGTGTAGAGGATACGAGGGGCTATCGATCCATGGTGGACAATCATCGTCTAGTGGCTCGAGTTCGTGAGAAAATGGCGAAGAAGGTCGGCGGTGGCGGAGCACGTGGGGGAGGCCGGAGTGGTCGCACGACCATGCGTAGGCGCGGCTTGGCGTGGGGAAGCTCATGGCGATCTCTGATCTGGGTAAGATGTGTGTGGCAGCGTTGATTTTGGCTTGAAGGCGGCGGTTGTAGGATGGGTTACAGTCGAGGTCGAATGATACGTCTAAGGTTTTGAGGAAGGTAAGTTTATTTACTTATTTGCCCTTGATTAATTTTAATTAAAATTTAAATTTCAAAACTTCTAGCTAGCATAACCTTTTCATATGAGCACCAATTAATGCGTTGTTTCTTCCGTTGGGTTCGTATCGAAATTCCGGACAACATGAAACTTGTTTGGTTGAATTTGGAGATTGTTGAAATTTTGGGCTTTTATTGGATTTCTAATCGGCTATAAATCAAAGGTGAGTGATTTAACCCACTCACGCAATACTAAACCTTATTATATTAGTTGAATTAAATTTATGAAGTGATAAGAATTTTATTGGTTGCTGTTTGATAGTTTAAATTGACATTTGAGTTAATTTGAATTTAATATAGAATAAAATTAACATTAAATTAATATTGAATTTAATTGCTATTTAAACACCGACAATTGGTAATTAGTAGCTGTTGTGATATGTTGGTTGGTTAGGATGTTGATTGGTATTGTATGCTTATTGATTGATGTTGGATGTATGATTGTTTATTTAATTTGGATATATCCCTGTTATTATCCTATTTATTATTTGATATCCTATAAATTGTTATTTGCACTATTTTGAATAAACTAAGAAATAGGTTGAAATGATATATACCTATGTCATTAATTTTGGATTGAAAGGATATATATCCAGCTATGTAATTAAAATTTGAATAAATGATCACTTGGCCGTAGGGTAGAAAATTATATACGAACACCAGATTTGGTTAGATTAAATGGTTTCAAAATCTTGAACTTAAATTGGTTTAAATGATATTGTTTTAAGGAAAATAAAAAAAATTCGATTTATACGAATTAAATTATTTTCTAATTCTAGATTTGACATGTTGAAATTGAAATTGTTTAAATGAAATAAATTGTTTAAGGATTTAATTTGAAATCGTAAAGTGGATATTGGAATATGATTTGAAATTATTGGAAGTGAATGACCATGGAGATTTATATTTAATGTAAAACTTTGAATTTACTTTATTTAAAATGGCTTTAAATTGGTATTCCAAATTTGGACATGAAATGAATTTAAACAAAAATTGTTTAAAAATGAGAAATTGAATTGAGACTTTCAACCATTTGAGTAGAACTGTTTAAATTGAATTTGATGTAAAGTTTGAAATTGTTTTGAAGTGAGGCTGATGTAAATCAGAATTTGAATATGAAGTTGACTTGAAATTGGAAGTTGAAAAGTTGAATTTGTTGTGATTTGAAATGGGAACATGAGTTCAAATTGTTTTGAAAAGGAAGAAACGGTTTTAATATAAACTATTTTAATATATAACTATTTTAATAACAAAATTATTTTTAAAAATAAACTATTTTAATATCTAACTATCTTCAATATTAAAACTATTTTATATTCAAAACAATTTCCAATCTTTAAATTATTTTAATTATTCCAAATTATTTCCAATATTAAAACTATTATCAAAACTACTTTCAATATTCAAACTATTTTCATTACTCAAAACCATTTTAAATATTCAAACTGTTTCAAAAGTGGGAATTGGTTAGGTTTAAATCATTGATTTAAATACGTATGTTTTGAAGGTATAACCTATTTGAATTCGAAATGATTTGTGAAGCAAATCTGATATTTTGATATGAAGTATGACTTGTTCTTGAAATTTAAAAGAACAGACCAGTGTGTAAAATGGATGATTGGATTTTAAAGAGACCGGGGTCAGATGAATAACATACTCTCTGTCATTCTACTGGAACCACTTTAACAACCATGTACGCGGTGGATTTTATCTAGAATGTAGAGGTTGAATTAGCAACGGTTGCTGGATTTGAAAAAAGAGAACAATGATGGATGACCCCGACACTTGTGTCAATTTGAAATGACTAAAACAGGAGCCTATGTCTTGCCAAGGGGTTAGCTACCATTAGGGGTCCCACCCCTTCGTATTATATTGACTTTTGACTTGATCGGTGCACACTGATTTGATTTTGGGGGTGGTGGACTCGGTGGGCGGTCGTGGCTACGATGCCTTACCACCAGCCAGAAAGGGTAAACTGGTAGAATCCTACCTTGGGCATTGCCTCACGTGCCTTGTCATACTTTTATCCTTATACGCGACCACTATGATTTTGTTTTAATGTTGTCTTATCATGTTGCCTCCCGGACTACCGACGTTACTGGTGGTGTCATAAGGCAAACTGTAGGATAATGCTTAAAATGTGTTAATGGGGATTAACGTAAAGCCTTAACCCTAGGCAAAATATTTATTTTATTGATTAGACATTATATATAGTGTATTCTACTATATATAGATAGTTTAATGGATCCTTAGGAGATGAAAAATATCGTAACATCTCTTAAGTTATTGCACGCATGTTATACACTGGACAGGAGATGTAAAATCCCATAAACATCTCTGAAGCTATTGCACTCATATTTACTTGTTGTTGATTTTGCTTATATAAGAACTTTTAGTTCTGACTCGAGTGTTTTGTCTTTTCATTACACTCGGGTCAGCCTGAGCATTTCAGTGTTTGAAGACATTATTTCTAGAGGATGAAGATGGAGTTTGGCATATTATATTATCAGTATTATTTCACCGTATCAATATTGGTATGTTGTTGTTTGTACTCTGATTATGTTGTAAAAATTGTGTAATCAAATGTATATTGTAAAACAGCTTCATGAACTGTTTATTTGATTATTATATTTTGTCATTCCGCTGCGAGATTCTGTGTTTTGTTTTCTTTCTTTACTCTTATTTTCTTATTTACCCCATTGATAATCTACCCTTTTGAGTGGTTTGAGTTAGACATGTATGATTTATTGTCGATTTAAACCGTTCGAAAAGGTGGGTCGTCACAAAAAGCTTGGATCATTGATCGTATAATGATGAGGTCTACAATTTGGCATAAGAATGGTAGGTGCAACAACTGTTTTGGTGAGGTCAAGGTGGGTATGACAAACTAGGGTTTGCAATTCAAATCGATTAGGTGACGATTGTGGAATTGAAGGGTATATTTTGATTCATGATTGAAAATAGCACCTTGGCGCAAAATTTCGTGGTGTCCGGTCGAAGATTGGAGGGAGCGACATTTTGTGGTCGCGTTTGATACCCATCTAGTCGTGATTTTTTTGGAGCCATGGACGTGATATCGTATGGATGGTCGAGTGGAGATCGCGATGGAGAGTTGAACAGAAGTGGTTTGGCGTTGTTTCGTGGGGTGTAGCTCGAGTTAGAGGGGACAAGCACGGCCGTGCACTCTTGTGCGTGTATAGGCATGGCTTTGTTGGGGGAGAAGAAGATGGTAGGGGCATAGTGTAATTGTAATAGATAATGTAATTAATTTATTAATTTTTAACTTAAAAATCGACAAATTATAAATTTAATAACTTTTGCATACGAGGTCCAATCGAGATATAGATTTTTGCTTTACGCTCGTAACGATGAAAGCTTCGCAGTGGAAATGGTTTGGATGAATTTAGAGATAGTTGAAATTTGGGCTAAAATTGGATGACGTTTGATTTTAGTTCCAAATCGGAATTCCTCGGTGACAATTGAAATAATGGTGAATTAAACTCACCCTTTTTAACCGGTTGTGTTATAATTAAAATTACTGATTAGATGTTGGATGATTTACTGTTTTATTAGTTGGTTTGGTTTAATTCCCGCCCCAGAGCAGATAACACCCTATTACATTCCCGTGTAAGAGCGGATGACCCATTATATACGAATCCCGCCTCGAAGCGGTGGATTTATATTTCATGATTTTATACTGTATGTGATGCAGGAAGACAGGTTGGAGGAATCCAACGGGATTCCTCGCTATTGTTAAATTGATTTCAATAATATTCCCGTTATGTAAATTATTGGATAATAAACATGATTTTTGGCAGTATTGGTTATGACATCGTTATATGTTAAAATTTTAAAGCCCTATATTGATAGAAAAAACCAAAATCAATATTGGTTAAGTGTTGGGTAGCTATTGGCATCGAAATTAGTGTTTTAAGATACTATAAATTGCCATTTGAATTTGGATTGATCTTAAGGTAGGAAATGATTTTAAATCCGAAATTGGGTTTTCGAAAGTATTTTATGTTAAAGGATTAAATTTATTCCCCCCTTTTTCTAAGTTATTTATTTTTATTTAATATTGTTTTAAAGTTATTTTTAATTATATTAATATTGTTTTAAAGTTATTTAGTTATATTAATATTGTTTTAAAGTTATTTAATTATATTAATATTGTTTTAAAATTATTTAATTATATTAGTATTGTTTTAAAGTTACTTGCTTATAGATAATTTTGTTTTAAAGTATTTATCAGTATGTTAATATTTTGAAAGGTTAAGTATTTTAAGAATAATTATGGTTTGAAATTAACAATTAGTGTTTTATTAACAAGGTTTTAAAAATAAATTATTTTTTTAATTTACAAATAAGGGTAAAGATTAGTTATTATTGTTTTATTAATAATGTTTTGAGATTATTAATTATTATTTTAAGATGTATTAGATAAATAAATATTATTCATTAATTTATAATGTTTAATTTAGAAAATTATTATTATAAAATAGTTGTTAGCGCCAACATTGGTCACTAACACCCAAACGTAAATGAAAGCACCAACTAACAGTCACAGATAACAGATAGAGTGTATGTAGAGAGTATAAATATGAAGAGCAGTGGAAATTAAAAAGAAAGCAAAAAAAATAGTGCATTTATAGTGATTCGGCTGACTCTGGCCTACGTTCACTCCAAAATTTTCCTTTTTATTGATATGAGAGTCAATTACAGTTACAATCTGGTGTTTTCAAAACAATTATGGCAGAGTAGCTTTAATGATGAAGAAGAAGGGAAACAGAATGGAGATCCCTTTTCTGAAGCCCCACATGCTGTATATATCGGCAAAATCCTGGTTATTGGGCTTCCCAAGTGATACGGGCCCACTAAGACCTTGGCCGAGGTCACACCCTTCACCTCTACCGATCCCAAGTTCTCCATCAGTCGACCCGAAGTAACCATGGTAATGACCCGAAGTGAGATGCTCAGCGACTCGAAGTAACATGACCTATAGCCTAGGCTGAACCCAAGTTGAAGTAACACTCACCCAAATGCCGAACCGAAGCACTCCGTGATGCCGAACGACCACCAATGCCGACCGACCCATTCCTCCCAGACCGAACGACCACCAATGCCGACCGACCCATTCCTCCCAGACCGAACGACCACCAATGCCGAACGACCCATTCCTCCCAGACCGAATGAATACCGACTACCAATGTCGACCAACACATTCCTCCCAGACCGAATGACCACCAATGCCGAACGACCCATTCCTCCCAGACTGAACGACTACCGACTACCAATGCCGACTGACCCATTCCTCCCAGACCGAACGACCACCAATGTCGAATGACCCATTCCTCCCAGACCGAACGACCACCAATGCCGACCGACCCATTCCCCCAGGCCGAACGACCACCAATGCCGAACGACCCATTCCTCCCAGACCGAACGACCACCAATGCCGACCGACCCATTCCTCCCAGACCAAACGACCACCAATGCCGAATGACCTATTCCTCCCAGACCGAACGACTACCGACTACCAATGCCGACCGACCCAATCGAGACTCCCTCGAGACTCTAACATCCCGACTCCCTCCAGACTCTAACATCTCGACTCACTCGAGACTCCTACATCCCGACTCACTCGAGACTCCCTCTAGACTCCCTCGAGACTCCAACATCCCGACTCCCTTGAGACTCCCTCGAGACTCAAACTTCCCGACTCCCTCGAGACTCCCTTGAGACTCCAACATCCCGACTCCCTCGAGACTCCAACATGCCGACCCACTCGAGACTCCCTTGAGACTCCAACATCCCGACTCCCTCGAGACTCCAACATCCCGACTCACTCGAGACTCCCTTGAGACTCCAACATCCCGACTCACTCGAGACTCCCTTGAGACTCCAACATCCCGACTCCCTCCAGACTCCAACATCCCGACTCACTCGAGACTCCAACATCCCGACTCACTCGAGATTCCCTCGAGACTCTAACATCCCGACTCACTCGAGACTCCCTCGAGACTCCGACATCCCGACTCACTCAAGACTCCCTCGAGACTCCTACATCCCGACTCCCTCGAGACTCCAACATCGAGTCACTAGCCTATGCAGATCCACTTCATCCAATCTAATATCCATCTTCCAAGCGCACTTCATCATCTATCCGTCCAGTCGACTTAAACCTATCGTATTCCAGTCTCGACAAACGTGTGGTCGATTTAGTTAAATCCGCCGGTCCACGGTCTTGCGAAAAGGCGGGTTAATATTTGCCCCCCAAAACATGCCTTGCGATAGAAAGGCGTGTTTTGAATAGCCTTCAATCCATCGTCCATATTCCATCCATAGCCATACAATCCGATCCGCAATCCAATCCGTTTTATCCTAGTTCCATTGCCATATCCTTATTCGAATCCGCAACTGCTCCGAGTTGATATCCAATTTTGAATCCAATAACCAAACCCTGAGCCAATTCCATAGCCATCTGAACCTGTCAACCAAGTTTTAATCAATTCAAATCCAATAACCAATAACCAAATCCATGACCACTCCTGGCCGATATCCTGTGCTGACCCCGACTCTCCGGTCAAGGGCTTTTATGTTCTCTGACCTCGGCTCTCCAGCCAAGGACTTTTAGATTCTCTGACCTCGGCTTTCCGGCCAAGTACTTTTTATATTCTCCGGCCTCGGCTCTCCGGCCAAGGATTTTACATTCTCCGGCCTCTGCTCTCCGACCAAGGACTTTTATATTCTCCGGCCTCGGCTCTCTGGCCAAGGACATTTTTTATATTCTCTGGCCTCGGCTCTCCGGCCAAGGACTTTTTTATATTCTCCAGCCTCGGCTCTCCGGCCAAGGACTTTTTTTATATTCTTCGGCCTCGGCTCTCCGGCCAAGGACTTTTCTTTTATATTCTCCGGCCTCGGCTCTCCTGCCAAGGACTTTTTTATATTGTGTTCGAGTTCATTCCATCGCTCTCCGGCGAAGGGACTCGTAACTTGCGATCACTGCCCCGTCTCACCGGTCGAGACCGTGATCGCGAGACCTGTATTATTTATTACATTGATCCAAATCCAATCATTCAAAATGAGAGTTTTTACAACCAAGGAAAACCAAATAAATGTCTGTACATCTAAGGAAGAAACCAAAGATTTCAGGAAAACAAAAAGAAAAACAGGGTTTCATAGACTTGATCAATACAGTTTATCATCGTCTCAGAGCATGCCTGGGGACCGTTCTCGATCCCATACATGTGTAAGTGATTTAGTCATATTACTTCGAGTTCTATTACTTATTCAAAGCCATGAATCTATTTAGTTGATAACAAGCCGACGTTGCCTAGATCTAGTGCCATCTTCGTTCGAGGTGGGCGGTGGCCGCTCCTGTTCCACCGCCACAGCTCGATTCATCACATATTGTTGTAGATGACCATTCCTTACATGCTCCTCAACGATATCCTTTAAATGCCTGCAGTCGTTTGTGTTGTGCCCATCCAGCTCATGGAATAGGCAATGCCTTCCCGATGCCCGCTCGTAATCAGAGGGTTCCCTTCTTGCCGGCCTTCGATACTGGAGGCGCCTTCGAGTATCCAAGTAAATTCTCTCCAGAGTTTCAGTTAGCTCCGTGTAGGAAAAAAACTTTGACTCCCTCCGAGGCCTTTTCGAAGTGCTACCATTTTCATTCATTTTCCTTTTTCCTTTATCATCTTTATTTGGATCCTCCCTGGGTGGACCTCCACCCCTTACTGCATAAGCTTCAGCCTCTCTCCCTTCTCTCTTAGCCTGCGCATCTTCCTGCCTCAGGAACCTTTCCGCCTCATGGTAGAACTCCCCGAGATCGCTCGGTGGGTCCCGTTCCAACGATATCTTGAAATCCGAATTATCTACAATTCCTGAAACTGCCGCTATCAAAACCATCGATGGATCGGGTCGATCCACCGAAGCTACCGCCGCATTGAATCTGGTTAAGAAATCCCTGAGTGACTCTCCTTTCCATTGTTCCATCGATGTTAAAGTCATCACGTTCTTGGGTTTGACTATGTGTACCCGAAACTGTCTCATAAACCTTTCAATCAGCTCCGTCCATGTGCCGATAGAGCCACTCTCCAGCTGTCTAAACCATAATGCTGCAATATCCGCCAAATACAAAGGAAAGCATCGTGCCATGACCTCCTCCGACGCTCCCAACACTTCCATATGCCTTATGTACCTCGTTAAGTGAACAGTGGGATCCGTTCTCCCGTCATACATCTCTAGTGTGGGTAGTTTGAAATCTGGCGGGTTTATAGCATGCCTGAATGCAGGAGCAAAGGGACTCTTATTCACATCATCCATGTCTTTATTTACCAATCCGCCTCTCAGGGCTCGCCTAACCATCTCCGCCAACCTATCACTATCACCGAGCTGTAGTCCTTGTCAGTTGCCTCCAATCTGCCCCCCGAGTTCACGAGGGAATCCTGGAACTTGCTCTCCGAGATGAGCATCCATTCCTCTACCGACACCATGTTGTACAGTTCTACCTGGTACTCCGCCCGGGATTGGATCAACATGCTCCGGGGGAGTGCCCCCTAGTTCTGGTGATGCTCCTGATGGTTCTGCTCGGTTCTAAATTCTGGTTGCTTCGTGCTCCAGACCCCTACCTCCAGCATCTCCTGCAGTTGCGTTAGCTTGATTTTGCACTCCAGTTTGTCCAACTTGTCGAAGCAAATTCTACATCATCTCCTCTTGTCTTTTTAGAAGCTCTTTATGCATAGCTCCCATCATCATCTCCATCTCGTCCCGAGTGATGAAGACTGAAGCCTGATTTGCTCCCGAGGAAGCCTCCTGACTCCCTTCATGCTGACTCCTTTCAGTCCTCTGTCTTCTTGTCGATTGTCGTGCCATAGCTCTCCAAATCCCAGACCCTAAGCTTTCAGATCCAAAGTCCAAGTTGTAGAATCCCTGAGTGCTAGCCTTCTCAGTGTAAGCACCAAAATGTTAGCGCCAAAATTGGTCACTAACACCCAAACGTAAATGAAAGCACCAACTAACAGTCATAGATAACAGATAGAGTGTATGTAGAGAGTATAGATATGAAGAGCAGTGGAAATTAAAAAGAAAGCAGAAAAAAGTGGATTTATAGTGGTTCGGCTGACTCTGGCCTACGTCCACTCCAAAATTTTCCTTTTTATTGATATGAGAATCAATTACAGTTACAATCTGGAGTTTTCAAAACAATTATGGCAGAGTAGCCTTAATGATGAAGAAGAAGGGAAACAGAATGTAGATCCCTTTTCTGAAGCCCCACATGCTGTATTTATAGCTAAAATCCTGGTTATTGGGCTTCCCAAGTGATACGGGCCCACTAAGACCTTGGCCGAGCTCACACCCTTCACCTCGGCCGATCCCAAGTCTTCCATCAGTCGACTCGAAGTAATCATGGTAATGACCCGAAGTGAGATGCTCAGCGACTCGAAGTAACATGACCTATAGCCTAGGCTGAACCCAAGTTGAAGTAACACTCACCCAAATGCCGAACCGAAGCACTCCCTGATGCCGAACGACCACCAATGCCGACCGACCCATTCCTCCCAGACCGAACAACCGCCAATGCCGAATGACCCATTCCTCCCAGACCGAACTACTACCGACTACCAATGTCGACCGACACATTCCTCCCAGACTGAATGACCACCAATGCCGAACGACCCATTCCTCCCAGACCGAACGACTACCGACTACCAATGCCGACCGACCCATTCCTCCCAGACCGAACGACCACCAATGCCGACCGACCCATTCCTCCTAGACCGAACCACCACAAATGCCGACCGACCCATTTCTCCCAGACCGAACAACCACCAATGCCGAACGACCCATTTCTCCCAGACCGAACAACCACCAATGCCGAACGACCCATTCCTCCCAGACCGAACGACCACCAATGCCGACCGACCCATTCCTCTCAGGCCAAACGACCACCAATGCCGAATGACCCATTCCTCCCAGACCGAATGACCACCAATGCCGACCGATCCATTCCTCCCAGACTGAACGACCACCAATGCCGAACGACCCATTCCTCCCAGACCGAACGACTACTGACTACCAATGCCGACTGACCCAATTGAGACTCCCTCGAGACTCCAACATCCCGACTCACTCGAGACTCCCTCGAGACTCCAACATCCCGACTCCCTCGAGACTCTAACATCCCGACTCCCTCGAGACTCCCTTGAGACTCCAACATCCCGACTCCCTCGAGACTCCAACATACCGACCCACTCGAGACTCCCTCGAGACTCCAACATCCCGACTCCCTCTAGACTCCAACATCCCGACTCACTCGAGACTCCAACATCCCGACTCACTCGAGATTCCCTCGAGACTCCAACATCCCGACTCACTCGAGACTCCAACATCCCGACTCACTCGAGACTACCTCGAGACTCCAACATCCCGACTCCCTCGAGACTCCAACATCGAGCCACTAGCCTATGCAGATCCACTTCATCCAATCGAATATCCATCTTCCAAGTGCACTTCATTATCTATCCGTCCAGTCGATTTAAACCTATCGTATTCCAATCTCGACAAACATGTGGTCGATTTAGTTAAATCCACCGGTCCACAGTCTTGGAAAAGGCGGGTTAACAATAGTTGTAGAAGTAAATGATTTTATTTGTTTATAAATGTGTTCGAGACGCATAAGTAGAGTTTCTAAATAGACTTGGGTTTTATAAGAGGAGACTTATAACATGGGTTGGGAACTTAAAGGAAGATTGGTTAACGGTGGAAGAGTTTTATAAATGGTTTTAGATATTTATAAAAGAATTTTAGAAATGGGTTTATAAATTTTTAAGAAGAGTTTAATAAATAGTTTTGTGGTTTTATAAAGTGTTTTAAATGTTTTGAAATTTATAAAAGAGTTTATAAATGGGAAATGGTGATTGGGTTTTATAAGGGTTTTATATAGACTTTTATAAACTGTTTCAGAGATATATAAAATAGTTTTATAATTGTTTTTGTGATTTATAAAAAAATTATAATTGATTTTGAATTGTATAGAAAGGAAATCTTTCTTAGTTTTAGGGAATATACTTATAGCGTTAAGATAGGTATATAAATATTTTTCTAAGTATTGAAAACATAGGAAATTTGAGGGTATATCTTTTTAAAGGTAACTATATACAAATATTTACAAAGTGAATTTTATTAATGTGAAGATTTATTTATGAGGCCAGTGTTTACTTATGTGCTTAACCAATGTTGATTTTTTTCCTATGGAATAAATCCATGATTTGAATGTTTGTTGTTTGATAGTTAAATAACCGACTATCGAATGTGGATCCAAACATAACTTTAGAAATATCTAAAAGAAACATGTGAGTTATGTGGCATAGTCATCCCCGGTGATGTTGTACTGTGCGTATAAATTTTGTTTCGTTCTCCTAGGGAAAACGATAAGGAAACCCATCCATTAACGGTTTGGAGGAGATCTCAACTCTTATCTTTGACTTTATATTTTCTTAAAGAACCGGAGTTGTGTTTATCGAAAACTATCGAAAGTTGTTTTTGAAGAGACCAGGATAGGATATGTTATTTGAAAACTAGTTTGATCCAACTCAAGCATTTTTAAGTGAAAAAAACTTAAAGACGATGGAATTGAAGACGGAGCTCTCAAGTGTTTCGTTCAGTCCTAGAATGAACTTGTATGGATGAGTGCCGGCATTGCATTGTTGCTTGGAGGGAAGTGTTAGCATTCCAAGTAGAAAGTGCTATATAAAATATAAAACGTAGCCTCAAGCCTCATTAACCGGGAATGACTAAAATAGGGGAGATGCAGCAGGGCTAAGTGGGTCGCTCCCAAGAAGGGTATGATCATCCCTATCTAGAGTCGATATTATCTCTCATTTGTATGCTTCGGGGCCCATTAATTGAGGGGTGATCCTATTCGACACTATCTAGTAAGGGGTTGGCCGGTTCTGTATTGGCACGGGTCGATAGGTCTGACCTCGATAGTTTCTCTTTGTAAAGATCATTGATATTATATATTGTTCCGCTGTGATTGTGAGATTCAGTGTTGTTTTAGTTTTCTTTTCCCTTCTTCTTCCCTTCTTCTTCCCTTCTTCCTTCTTCCTTCTTTCCCTAACAATTGGATTTTCCATCATTCGATTGCTCAGCACGTAATATAGTGGGCGTATTGGTGTCGATTTTCAAGGGTCGAAAATCCCGAGTTTTTACAAATGGTTTTCCATGTTATAAAAAGAAGTTTTTATAAAGAGTTTTATAAAGGAAATTGGAAATTTATAAAGTGCTTTGGTTAAATGGATTTGAGTTTTTAAGCAAAGAAGATTTCATAAATAAGGAGGATTTATAAAATAGATTTGCTTATTAAAGAAAGCTAATTTGATTTAAGGTTATTTAAGAAGTTGTTTAAATAGAAAGGTTTTATAAAGAAGTTTTATAAATGATTTTGGGGTATTTATAAAAGAAGTTTTAGAAAATGATTTGGATATCATAAAGGGAGTTTATAAAAAGGTCTGGATATTTATAAGAAATTTATATAAAAGGTTTGGATATTTATAAAAGCAATTATTATAAAAAAATTGAATATTTATAAAAGGGTGTTATAAATAAATTTGGAAAGTTGGAAAGTATTTTGAAATGGATTTGGATTTCAAGTAAAAGAGATTTCATGAATCAAATAGATTTGATTAAAAAGGATTTATCAAAAGAAAATAAAAAGAATTTGAGATCTGGGTTTCTCTAAACTGACTTTTAAAAATGATGGCATGGAACATCCGTTCCATACTTAACATCAACGAAATAATGTTTAGGGTTTTGCTTACCTCAAATTTAAACAACATTTGTTTTATCTTTTTTTATAAAGGTTTGGAAGTAAGAAGTTAGCTGCAAATGCTTTGTGAGTATATGTATGTCAGAGAGATAAGTATATGAATGTTTTAGACAAACGTTTTGAAAAGAGAATTGTTAAATAAAGATTTGTTTTGAGGCTTAGGGCTTGCTGTGGATAAATAAATCTCAAATGAAATTGGTTGTTGTTTGTTTATTTGATAGTTAAATAACCCTATCAAATATGGACCAAAACGTAACTTTGGAAATATCTAGGAGAAACACGTGGGTTATATGACACTGTCATCTCCGATGATGGTGTACTATGCATATAAATCTCGTTTCATTCTCCTAGGACAAATGATAAGGAAATTCGTCCACTAACGATTAGGAGGTGATCTCCACTCTTATCTTTGACTATTTATTTCCTAAAGAAGTGGGGTTGAGTTTACCGAAAACTATCGAATGGTGTTTGAAGAGACTCAGATCAGATATGTTATCTGAAAACTACTTCGATCCAACATAAGCGTTCGAAGTGAAGACATCTTGAAGATGATGTAATTGAAGACGAAGCTCTTTGAAGTGCAAGGGTTGCTTGCTACTAATCCTAAGGGTGATTCCAAAATGGATGTAGTAAAAGTAGTGTCTTCGATTTGTTCATATCCTGAACAACCTGTATGGATGAATGTTGGCATTGCATTGCTGCTTGGAGGGAAGTGTTAGCATTTCAAGTGGGAAGTGCTATATAAAAGGTAAAACGTAGCCTCATGCCTTATCAACCGGGAATGACTAAAACAGGGGAGATGCAGCAGGACTAATTGGGTCGCTCCTAATTAGGATATAATCATCCCTATCTGGAGTTGATATTATCTCTCATTTGTATGTTTCGGGACCCATTAACCAAGAGGTGATCATATTCGGTACTATCCAGTAAGGGGTAAGTCGGCCTGAGATGACAGGGCATCCCGGTGAGTTCTCGGTGTTATTTTATCTAGAGATGCACCATGAGGCGCGGTACCCCAGTAGTCCAGTCATTATATGTAATCCATTTTCCAATAAGTGATTTCGTTCTTCGTTGTATACCTATTATGCTGAAATTTAATTAATGTAATAATTTCGACTATGTTAATTATTTACCTGAAAACCCTAGACATTATTATAGTATCACTGGCTATTATGTACAAATGTTTTGGTTATCGTAAGGTAAAAACCCTTCCGTATTTATGTGCGGCGCGGTCTTTCTAGATGCCTTTGAGTTAAAGGTTTTTATAAAGTTAAAGAATTATGCTTTACTCACACCAGACCCAAATCTGACCCGGAGTTTATTTTCCCTTTTTCCTAAACTCTTGGGTACTCAAATTTGAATGGGCAACCAAGTAGTTCAGGTTTTTCTGCAGATTCATCCTAAAGGAGCTTAGAGCATGTGGCTTCATCGATATTCATTTTCCATTGTACTATATGTATACTGTATCTATTAGGTAGGGACAGGCTATTATAACAGTCCTAGGCTAGAATTTGTATTAGAATGACTCTGATGTAACTTTTTTTATTGAAATGACTTTGTAATATATTATGTTGAGTAATATATATTGTTCCATTGCATTTTGAGATTCTGTGTTGTTAGTTTCTTCTCTTCTATCTTTCTTTCTTTCGATCCTAATGACCTGCCTTTCAGACGACTAAATGATCGGCACAAGAATACCGAGAATGTATTAGGTGTCGTCTTTGATGGTAAGAAAAGTGGTTTGTTGCATATGTATTTATTCCTTTAATTCAATTTGACATTCTTATTGTTCCACATTTTATTATACATTCATATTGTATAATTTTAATTCTTGTACAACATTTTACAATTTAATTAACTTATATTATCATATTATATTAATTTTGTTAATCAAATCTTATTTCATTAATTTAATTAACTAACTTTTTAGTTAAATTTATTTAATTCATTTTAAACATTTTAAATTGAATATATATACTATAACATTTAGAGTTATACACCAATATCTTATATATGTATTACATTATTAATTAATTAACATTTAATTAAGTTATTTAATTAAAATAATTTTAATCTATTATAATTAATTTCAAAAATTATATATATATGTATATGTATATGTATATATATTACCTTAACATTTTAAGATAATGTTGCATATATCAATATATATTGTTAACCCAAAAAATGGACCAACGCCATGAATTGAGTGGGAAACCACCAACTCTATTCTTACAGAGCAATAATACAGAGATTAAATGTAAAAAGAGCAGAAACAGTAAGAAGACAAGAAGATAATTATAGTGGTTCGGCTGTTAATGAAGCCTACGTCCACTTTATAACTTTTATTATTGACTGATTGCTATTACAGGTTGAATTGGATTACAAAGTCATTCAATATCCTAAGTTAGACTAAGTCTCCAATGTTAGAGTTTATTAAAGAATCATTGTGAACTCCTTGGATGACTATTACGAGGGAGGAGAAGAGCGAAGAAAGTTTTTTGCAGAGTTCCAGCAGCCAGTCTAGAGGATCCCCTTTATGTTGTAGATAGATGAGTATTTATAGAGGTTGAAGAGCTATTGGGCTAGGCCTTCTTGCTAAATGCTTGCAAATGACCGTAGGAAGACGCACTGCATGTTTCATCACGAACCGAGCTAACTTGATGGATCGCTAGCGATCCATAGCTTCTGGCTCGTTGGTGATCCAACGGCTTGAGATGCATCCACTTACCTTCTACCTTAAAATTCATGGCAATCTGGCGAAATGGTATGGATCGCTAGCAATCCATGTACTTAACTGATTTCTGGACTTTGTCTTCTAGGGTGCATTATTTGTCTCATGTTGGTGTCCTCCATGTAAGTCTATAGCATGTTGCCTTGTTTTGATGATGATTCGCATATTGGTTGTATTAGACTGCTGATTGAACTGGACGAATGCTTGCCTCCCAACTTAACTAGCTCAGAATCCCATCAAACTTAGCCATTGTCCTTAGAATACCCATTGGACCATGATGCAAGTTAATTCATGAATCCATAAGCCAAGATTATGGATCACTAGCGATCCATCACCTTTGCATATTTTCATTTTCCATTCCTCTAATTTCTTTTGGTTAATTGCTCTAGTCTTTTTGGTTGGCTCTTGAGCTACTCTGACTCGACCAAGCTGTTCAGACTTCCTTTGGATTCTGCTGGGTTAAAAACCTAGGTAACATTTGGCCCCCAGAGTATGCCTTCATTGAAAACAAGGCGTTCTCTGGAAGTAATTGCTTTCTAGTTTCTGCTTGGCGAAGTTCAACTAATCGTGTTAGGGCCGCACGAATTTGACTTTGGCTATTCAGTTGCTCGTTAAGTTTTGACCTGAATTGTCGTTGCTGGCCATAATAGACCAAGTTTTACCTTGTAACTTTTAGAATTCCTTGAAGCAGCATGTGGATCTTGCTAGGTAAATTTGAGATTGATCGCACGCAATTCAATAGATCGCTAGCGATTCATGGTCAATGGGTTACTAGCGATCCAATGACTTAGGCGATTTTCTCGTGTAATCTCCTATTTAACTACCTTGAGCCAATCCATCACCTCACTCCCATCTTCTTTCTGCGACCCGAGCCTATCCTTTGCAACTCGACCCGATTCTCGAACGATCCTTAAATCCAACTGCTCCACTACCTTCGCCGATCATCTATCTCTGAAGTTTCTCGCCGTTGATTGATTTGAGGCACGTTGTTGCTTTGACTTCGTTCCTAGATCCTTTTGGATCGTCGCCGACCAAACCCTAACTCCATCATCTCCTTCCTTGGATCGCCACCGACCCTCCTTGCTTGGACTGCTGGGTTGAAAACATCAACCATCTTTGCCTTTTGATTCTTGAGTCGAGGTGGGTAACTCTGATTCTGACGTTCGTTTAGCGATTTGATGACGGAGTGTATTAGTGATGATTATAGTAAAGAGTCTGATTTGATTGTGATTTTATGAAAAAAGATAGTAAATCGAGTCTTGAGTTCTTCACGGAATGACACTCGGGCCTTGTTTCGGTGCCTGACATGTTTTTTTGTCTTTATCCATAGAATAAAAATTGACTTGTACTATGTTACATTGCCAATACAACACGATGCATCACAAATTGATTTTAACCCTTCCGAAGGGAGATAACGGCTTAGGATAGCATCTCGCAAGCAACTTATGTTGTTGTCGCCTTTTGGAGAATTCAAACTGGTCTTGTTTCTTGCACGCTTGGTGTACCTGTACTTGGAAGAGCTTCCCATGTCGCTATGGACAACAGATCTGTTATCGGTCATTGATCGATAACGGGAGAGTGTAGAAGAAGTAATTTAAAAAAATGATACAAAAAGCCCTTATCATTCTCTACTATGAGTGAACTATCTACACGGGATAGACTGTTTGTAGTATTCAGGACATCGAGCTCACCCCCCACAGATAATACACTGCATTTACGCCAGTATATACTTGAAATCCGATGTGTCGACGTGGGTCGATATTCTTTTGGAGTTCAACTGTTATAGAGGAGTTTTAGTTAAAGATAGAATTACCTAACTGCTTCGGATGCAAGTCCTCTTATATAGAATGAAGTATCCTCCTTCTCGCCGTAAGTCCAGCGGAGGAAGTCAAGCACTTTCAGAAGCCGAATCATCGTCTGTCGCCCCTTCCTCTTCGCAGCCTGAATACGGTTAGATAGTCCCAGTTGTCTAGTTGTGGACCGGACTCCACCGAATTTCAGAGTTCTTCTTAACCCGCTGGAGAGAGCTTCCTCCATAATCTCTGCCAAGGTTTTGCATAACATTTGCTTGCAACATGGTATTCCGAAGGACGGTGTGCGACTGGCGGAGAAGAATAAATTCGCCCATATGCTGCTTCCGGGATACACTGCTTGCCATCGATATATGCCCCTAAATGAAGCAGTGCCTCCCTTCAATGATTTCTGGAAAGAAACCCTTTCGAACATAGGAACTGCCCCGTTCCAAATTCATGCTAATGGGTTTACAATCTTGAATTTCCTACACGTTCTGTTTATGCGTACATTTAACCGTGCTCCGAGTTTCAACGAGTTGAGATATTTCCTCTTATTTCCTGGAGATTTGACCAGGCAACTAGTACTCGGCATCCAGTTCAACTCGGCATCAGAGAGTGACCGGCATCAGAGAGCGACCGACATCAGAGAGTGACTGGCATCAGAGAGCGACCGGCATCAGAGAGTGACCGGCATCAGAGAGCGACCGACATCAGAGAGTGTCCGGCATCAGAGAGTGACCGGCATCCAGGAGTGTTCGGCGAAGCGCTTGACATCCAGGAGTGTTCGGCGAAGCGCTTGACATCCAGGAGTACTCGGCGTAGCACTCGGCATCCCAATGGAAATCGACGTCAACTGGCACTCGGCGACAACCAATGCTCGGCGCTAGCGTTCGGCATACAAGGGTGCTTGGCATCAAGGCTGCTCGGCATACAAGAGCGCTCGGCATCGAGCCTGCTCGGCATACAAGAGCACTCGGCATACAAGAGCACTCGGCATCGAGACTACTCGGCATACAAGAGCACTCGGCATCGAGACTGCTCGGCATACAAGAGCATTCGGCTTACAGGAGTACTCGGCGTAGTACTCGGCAACAAGAGTACTCGGCGTCTAGCAGAGCGTTCGGCTTCGATTGTCTAACATCCTGCACTTCCCAAACCTCAAACCACATCGTTCGGCATCAGAGCGTTCGGCGTACCTGGTTCGGCATACAGCGACCACTGTACTGGGGCTAGAGCGTTCGGCTATCCAGCCCACTTGGGAAGTCCAGCCCATATTTGCTTATAAATAGAGGGGCAGGGTCATAGTGAAATGGATCCTTTTTTGAAGAAAAAACACCGGGGAGACTCTGCCATTTTCAAGACTCATCTTCTCTACTCAACAACTTCACTCAAGCATTTGATTCACGAATTGTATTTGTAATCAACGATAAAGGAAATCAATAAAGTTGAACAAAGTGGACGTAGGCAATTACGCTGAACCACTATAAATATGGTGTTCTTACTTTCTGCATTTAAATTAGCATTGTCTTCTCTGTTTAATTTACTTTCATCACTTATATCTCTACACAATCTTTCTGAACGAGGTTAGTGACCAATTTTGGTGCTAACACTTTGGTGCTTTCACTGAGAATTGAATTCTCAGACCTCAAGGATCTGCTTTGAAGCTGCTGGATTGAACAAATCCCCCAAAGAAGATCCGACTCACCGATAGGACATCCGTTGATTCTACTCAGAGTTCATACCAATAACTCTACGATGGCAAGACCACGTACCAGGTCAGCTTCTCACAATGCGGATGCCCACGAGACTGCTAGCGTGCAACAAGCAGGGCCTAGCAATCAACCAGCAATTCCAAATACAGGAGCTGCCACTCAGGACCAAACTCCAGTTGTCACCAGAATAGAGTTCAACGACTTGATGAGAGAGCTCAGGGAAAATAGGAGACAACTAGGAGAGCAGATGCAAGCCAATGCCAACCTGGTGGCACAACTTACTCAACAGCAGCAACAGAATGCTGGGGGCAATCCCGCTGCTTACTCCTCATCTGACAGCTCTACTTCCTCTGATGAACCTCCCAGGCGCAGACGCCGTAAGACTGATGTTGCGCGAGCAGATGCTGCTGTTCGAACAGCTGGAGACCGCGACCAAGCAAGAGCTGGAAGCTTCAGGACCGGGATACAGATGGAAGATAGAGGCCCAGATCATCAAAATGCTAACGATGTCGAACCTCAAGATGCACGATTGGCAGATCGCCAAGAGAGGAGGCATCAGCATGGACAGGCGCGTAGAACAGACTCCAACCTTTCGCCTTCCATACAGACACCCGATCTGACAGCCATGATCAGGCAACTGATGAAAGATAATCAGGGCTTATCAAATGATGACTGGGGAGTGTCAAGAAGTCATACTCCGTTCACGGATGTTGTGTTGCAAGCGGCGTACCCCAGGAAGTTTAGTATGCCTACTATTCCTGCATATGAAGGAAAGACTGACCCTAGACAACATGTCATGAGGTACGAATGGATGATGGATTCAGCCAGAGCGAATGATGCCACCAAGTGTAGGTGCTTTCCGATTACTCTATCTGGGATCGCTACTATGTGGTTCACCCGACTTCCTCCGCGATCCGTATCAAATTTTGAGGAGTTGGCAAAGAAGTTTATTGAGCAGTTCAGGATACACACTACGCGCCCAAAGGACGTGATGTCTCTGTCAAGTGTAATCCAAAATCCTGGGGAATCGTTGAAGGAATATTTGCAAAGATTCCACGTAGCAGCGACTGAAGTCAGTAATCCCAATGACCATGCAATTCTGATGGTTGTAATGAGAGGTGTGGATCCAGACTCTGAGTTTGGAGACTGGCTGGCAGGAAAACCTCCAGCTACGCTAGAGCGTTTCTACTCTAAGGCACACCAGTTCATAAGAAGAGAGGAAGCTAGGTGGGTACAACGAGATAAGGCGCCAGGGCCTGTCCAAAAGTCAATAAAGAGCAACGTCGCTGTGAAGCAATCTGGAGACAGCTCGGGAAAGGTCCAAGTCAATGTCCAGAACAAGCCTGGGCAGCCCAAGGAGTCCGGAGGAAGGAGTCAAGGGAAAAGAAAAGAAGCAGGAAAGTGGAAGTCGAGAATTCCAAGCTACAGCGAGTACACTCCGCTAAACGCCCCACTTGAAAACATTTACCTATCCACCTGCAATACTTTTCAGTACAGAAAACCACGTCCAAAAGAATCAACCGAAGAACAGAAGCGGACCGGGAAATATTGTCGCTTCCATGAGACTTATGGACACAATACGGAAGAATGTAGACACTTGCACGACGCTATCGAGAAGTTGATCAGGCAGAAGAAATTGCAAGAATTTGTGAAGGATCCACAAGAAGGAGGACATGGAACGTCCAACCCAGGTCGTGCACCAGCTCCACGTCATCCCGAGGAGCCTGCCCGGACCGTTGGTAGACTGGTCATAAATACAATTATCGGCGGGCCTCACCCCGCGGATAAGAATTGGCAGGAGATGGAGCGATATGCAAGTTCCTTGAAGCATGCAGATTTTGAGTGTTGTTCGAACATGGAGGACGGAGCCCCTGCTAAGCAGCAGCGCGTAATGACAGACGATATTGTGTTTAGAAGTAGAGACGCTGATCAGGTAGAGGCTCCGACCATCGACCCCATGGTCATATCTGCAACGATCGGACCAGCATATGTAAAAAGAATTCTGATTGATTCTGGAAGTTCAGTCAACATCATCTTCAAGAAGGCCTACGATCAAATGAAGCTAGAAACAAAAGACTTGAAACCATCCAAAGCTCGTATTCACGGCTTTAACGGCGCTGCAACTGATGCAGTGGGATATGTCGAGTTACCAGTTGAACTGGGACACGGCGAGCGTCGAAGAGTGCGAATTCTACCCTTTGTAGTTTTGGATGTGGACTCTCCGTATAACGTTTTCTTGGGTCGGCCGGCCCTGGCAGAGTTTAGGGCAGCGTTAGCCCCGTGGTGTTTAACTTTGAAGTTCCCGACTGACAAAGGAGTAGGCATTGTTCACGGCGACCAAGCAGCTGGTCGTTCCTGTTATGTGGCCGAGCTCCGAGAGGCCCACCGGAGGGAGAAGGGAAAGGTTGCGGACAATCCCGTCCGCATCCTCAATGCGCATAATTGACAAGTAGTGCCCGAGCCCTGGCTCGGGCATAGTTCTCGGATCTACGGAGATATAGATCCGAGAGACGACGATGAGAAACCCAGGGAAGAGAAGGCGGCACCGGCTGAATTAACAATTGACATTTCAGTTAGCCGTGACGACCCTTCGCGAATACTGAAGATCGGATCACAGCTAGGCCCCGCAATGACTGAAGACCTTAGCGACTTCCTCCGGGCGAACCTTGATGTTTTCGCCTGGACGCATTCTGATATGTGTGGGATTTCTTCCGCCATCACGAGTCATATGTTGAACATAGACCCGAAATACGTCCCAGTCAAGTAAAAAAGGAGAGGAATGGATCCGGAGAGATCCGCCGCTCTTGGAGAGGAGGTGGACAGACTCAAAGCAAATGGGTTCGTCCACGACGCCCTCTACCCTGAATGGGTCTCCAACCCCGTGCTAGTAAAGAAGGCGAATGGAAAATGGAGGACTTGCGTAGATTATTCCGACTTGAACAAAGCATGCCCTAAGGACAGTTTCCCGTTGCCTAGGATCGATCAGTTGGTCGATTCCACCGCAGGACATGAGTTACTGGCATTCATGGATGCGTACTCAGGATACAACCAAATCCCAATGCATATTCCGGACCAAGAACACACCAGCTTCATTACAAATGTCGGACTGTATTGCTATGTAGTGATGCCCTTTGGATTGAAGAATGCTGGAGCAACTTACCAATGTCTGGTGAATCGAATGTTCAAGGACCAGTTGGGTAAAACCATGGAAGTCTATGTGGACGACATGCTCGTGAAGTCACGACGGTCAAACGACCACATTCAAGACTTGGCTGAAATGTTCGACATACTCAGGTTTTATGGCATGAAGATCAACCCGTTGAAGTGTTCTTTCGGCGTTGCATCAGGGAAGCTTTTGGGATTCATCGTCAACGCTAGGGGAATCGAGGCCAACCCAGAAAAGATCCAAGCTATTCGAGATGTACAAGCGCCCAGGACTATAAAGCAGGTACAGAGCTTGAACGGAAAAGTAGCTGCGTTGAGTTGATTTATATCCAAGGCAACTGACAAGTGCATCCCGTTCTTTGACATAATAAAGAAAGGAAAGAGAAATTTTGAATGGACGTCTAGCTGTGAGGAAGCATTCCGGAATCTGGTGAGGCATCTGGAGAACCCACCAATGCTATCAAAACCAGTTGACCATGAGATGTTGTACGTATACTTGGCTGTATCCCCACATGCGATAAGTGCGGCTTTGGTTCGAGAGGAGGATCGAGTCCAAAAGCCGGTGTATTATGTTAGCAAACGTTTAACAGGGGCCGAGAGGAATTACCCTAAAATAGAGAAATTGGCTTATTGCTTGGTGATTGCATCATGAAAGCTTCGCCCGTACTTTCAAGCACATTCAATCGGTGTTTATTCCGATCAACCCCTGAGGCAGGTACTCCAACGGCCGGAAACTTCTGGAAGATTGCTAAGATGGAACATCGAGTTGAGCCAATTCGATATCGCGTACTTACCATGGAGAGCCATCCGAGGGCAAGCGTTAGCAGACTTCATCGCTGAATTTACCATACCCATCAAACCGGACGATCACGACATCATTCCCCCCGTTCGATGGAAATTATACACTGACGGTGCATCAAACGACCGTTGCTCCGGCGCGGGCGTAGTTCTTGTAACTCCGGAAAACCGATCGATCTGTTATGCCCTGAAGCTCGATTTCCCGGCTACAAATAACGAAGCCGAATATGAAGCACTGATCGCTGGCTTGAAGCTCATCAGGGAACTCGGGATCGAATCAGTCGAAATCTTTTGTGACTCGCAGTTGGTGGTTTACCAAGTACGGGGAGACTACCAAGCAAAGGGACGAAAGCTTGCTCCGTTCCTCATTCAGGTCCAAGAACTACTATCAAATCTTGAGCGTTATGACATCTCACATATCCCGCGCGAACAGAACAAAGAAGCCGACTTATTGGCTAAGTTCGCGAGTACCGACGATGCGCAACAAATGGGATTGTATCCCGTCGAAGTCTTGCATGCCCCGAGCATAGACGAAATGAAAGTCGATCGCGTGTTGGGAGCAGAAATCGAGAAGGAATCGTGGATAACCCCATTCAAACTGTACCTGACGACCGGGGCTTTACCAGAAAAAAGAAGCGAAAGACGGCAGGTCCTTCGAAAGGCCGCGCGATACATAATGCAGGATGGATCAATGTATCGAAAAGGATTCTCAGTCTCGTTATTACGATGCATTGCTCATGATGAGACAAAGCGAGTCTTGAGAGAGTTTCACGAAGGGGAATGTGGCGACCATACTGGGGGGCAAACGCTAGCAAAGAAGATCCTCCGCTATGGATATTACTGGCCCACCGTAAACCGGGATGCCGCGGACTACGCAAGAAAATGCGACAAGTGTCAAAGATATGCGAAAATCCCGAGGGCTCCATCAACGGAACTCACACAAATGATTAGTCCCTGGCCATTTGCGATCTGGGGAATCGACATAATCGGCTCTTTGCCTCTATCCAAAGGTGGTGCGAAATACGCAATAGTTGCAGTCGACTATTTCACGAAATGGGCTGAGGCAGAACCTTTGGCCACTATCACCTCTAAGAAGGTAATTAACTTCGTTGTACAAAACATTATATGCCGCTTTGGCCTTCCACGCACCATCATTACAGACAACGGAATGCAATTTGAAAGTAGAGAGTTCAAAGAGTTCTGTTTAAAGTACGGCATCGAGAAAAAGTTCGCCGCCATTGCACACCCAAAAGCTAACGGACAAGTCGAGGCCGTTAACAAAATAATCAAGTCCATACTGAAGAAGCGTCTGGAGAAGGTTGGAGGCAAGTGGGTAGATGAACTCCCGACAGCATTATGGGCGTGTAGAACTACCCACAAGTCCGCGACCGGCCACACTCCGTTCGCCTTGGCATACGGCTCTGAAGCCGTTATACCCATGGAACTTGAAGTTCCATCGCACCGAGTGACATACTATGATCCCAAGACGAACCAAAACCTCTTGCTGGAAACACTGGACTGCATCGACGAAAAGCGTGAAGAAGCTGAACTAAGGGCGGCGGCGCACAGACATCGAATCAAGCGTTACTACGACGGCAGAGTCCGCCCAAGAATCTTTGATGTGGGTGATCTCGTTCTGAAACGAGTCTTCCCGGTACCATCACGCATGAATCCCAACTGGGAAGGTCCATACGCCATTGAACGGAAGCTTGGAGAAGGAACATTCAAGCTAGCGACCGTTGATGGCACGACACTCCCCCGAGCATGGAACAGTGAACATTTGCGGCACTATTACATTTAGCATGTTTTCCTTTCTTGTTGTAGGCACTGTTATTTCCTGCATGTTTCCATTCAATAATGACTTGGTTTCCTTTTAAAGTTGTAATCAAGCAATTTAGTTGATTTTCATTAATAAAGGCTTGAAGCCATATTTTCTATGAAGTTTCTATATCCCTTAATTGGATGATAAATTACATTATCCTGCACGACATACAGACTCGTACGAACGATTCCAAATCTCCGAATCCCCAGAGCGCGGATCGGAGTACTCTAAGTCCCCAGAGCGCGGGCTAGAGTATAAACGATTTCAAATCTCCGAATCCCCAGAGCGCGGATCGGAGTACTCTAAGTCCCCAGAGCACGGACTAGAGTGTAAACGATTTCAAATCTCCGAATCCCCAGAGCGCGGAGTGGAGTACTCTAAGTCCCCAGAGCGCGGACTAGAGTATAAACGACTTCAAATCTCCGAATCCCCAGAGTGCGGAGCGGAGTACTCTAAGTCCCCAGAGCGCGGACTAGAGTATAAACGACTTCAAATCTCCGAATCCCCAGAGTGCGGAGCGGAGTACTCTAAGTCCCCAGAGAGCAGACTAGAGTATAAATGAATATGAATCTCCGAATCCCCAGAGCGCGGACTAGAGTATAAACGATTTCAAATCTCCGAATCCCCAGAGTGCGGAGCGGAGTACTCTAAGTCCCCAGAGCGCGGACTAGAGTATAAACGACTTCAAATCTCCGAATCCCCAGAGTGCGGAGCGGAGTACTCTAAGTCCCCAGAGAGCGGACTAGAGTATAAACGAATACGAATCTCCGAATCCCCAGAGCGCGGATCGGAGTACTCTAAGTCCCCAGAGCGCGGACTAGAGTATAAACGATTTCAAATCTCCGAATCCCCAGAGTGCGGAGCGGAGTACTCTAAGTCCCCAGAGCGCGGACTAGAGTATAAACGACTTCAAATCTCCGAATCCCCAGAGTGCGGAGCGGAGTACTCTAAGTCCCTAGAGCGCGGACTAGAGTATAAACGACTTCAAATCTCCGAATCCCCAGAGTGTGGAGCGGAGTACTCTAAGTCCCCGGAGAGCGGACTAGAGTATAAACGAATACGAATCTCCGAATCCCCAGAGTGCGGAGTGGAGTACTCTAAGTCCCCAGAGCGCGGACTAGAGTATAAACGATTTCAATTCTCCGAATCCCCAAAGCGCGGATCGGAGTACTCCAAGCCCCCGGAGCGCGGACTAGAGTATAAACGATTTCAAATCTCCGAATCCCCAAAGCGCGGATCGGAGTACTCCAAGCCCCCGGAGCGCGGACTAGAGTATAAACGATTTCAAATCTCCGAATCCCCAAAGCACGGATCGGAATACTCCAAGCCCCCGGAGCGCGGACTAGAGTATAAACAGTCTCAAGTCTCCAAGTCCCCGAAGCACAGTGTCAGCAAACCAAATAAAGACAAGAGAATCATTCAAACAAAAAGAAACTAAATTTTATTCGATAAGTCCAAAATGGGGATACATGATCACTCCTACAAAATTCAGACCTCTCTATACAAACTGCAAGTTGTGGAAGATAAAAGCAATTACAAGACTTAAGCAAAAAACTCGTTGAACGAGTGTATCGATTATTTCTTCGACTTCTTCTTTTTGTCTTCCTTCGTTGTTTCCGACGACTCCTCTCCCTCACACTTTTTCTTCGACTTTTTGCTTGCTAGAGAAACGGAGTCGGGAGTAGGAGACGGAACATCTAGTGGTTTGGACCTGCCCGGGAGAATGATTTTCAAAGGTCTGTTCCGCGGGTCAGTGAGTTCCAGTATTTCAGACTCAACTTTGACTTTGACTTTTTTCTTCTCCTCGTCGGCAAGATGGTCCTTCATGCTCGTCTCTGAAGTATGCTCAGAGGCGCCAGTGATTTCAATTTCATCGCTTCCTTCGGCAGGAGACGAAGTATCAAGTTTGTCATCATCTAGCGCCCCGATCACTTGAGCGTCTGGACCAGGAGTTACTCCTGTGTGAGCAACGTCGCTTGTTTTCTCTGCTTCCTCCTTGGCGTCATCGCTCCTCGGAGTTGGCTCGGCGTCAGAGCAACCTGCACAAAAACATAAGGAATGTTCATTAGAACGAGTAGCCACTGCTGAAAAATGACGGGATCTCTTCAATTTCTAGAGAAAGAAGAATTTCCTACCAGGGTCCGGTTGGCTATCGGTGGCACGAGGGGTTTCACCCTCCAGGATAGGTGACAGCACATGAACACCAAGCCCGGGATCTTCGGGATCATAACTAGCATGCTGCTCGAATGGATCAAGTGTTGGCCGACCGGCCGATTGAGCAGCGTAAGGAGCGGCAATGTGAGGAGTAGTAGCATCGGCCCCAGACGGGCCAGCTTCGTCATTCTTCTCTTTCGGAGGGGAAGAGCCTTTGCTATAAAGTGCCAATGCTGCGGATAAGTCCGATGGCTCATTCCCCCTTAGGAACTCCTTCACCAAGACATCCTCATCGACCTCGTTGGAGCCTGACTCGACCTTCTTGATCCTTATCAGAGTTTCCCATGCCTCAGCCAGGGATTCGAGGTAGCCGTCGCCCAGAAATGTTAAGTCGTGGTGCATAAGGACGTGGGCTCCATACTCGGCGGTCAACGGGTCAAACATACTTTTGACCTCTTCCCTGCCGGCTTCTGCGGCCGCCTCGAGGCGAGAATCAAGCTCTTCCACAGCCATTCTTTTGCCCTCCTCACGGGCCTCGTCCTTCATTTTCTCGACCCCGGCGAGTTCGTCATCGAGCTTTGTCTTCAGGAGTCGGGTAGCAACAATCTCATCACAGTATCGCTGCGATTCTTCTTGAGCAGCTACTTTGTCTTCCTTCTCCTTGGAAAGTAATTCCTTCAGCTCCTTGACTTGAGTAGCAAGTGCGTCCCTTTCCTTTTGGACAGAGTCTTTTTCTAGGGCGAGGGCACCGCTGCGCTGGACTGCTTCGTCAAGCTCTTTTTTATGAGCCGCCTCTAAACGAGTAACTGCCTCGGCAGTATTTTTTGCGCTTTGTTCAGCGGCTTCTAGCTTTGACTTATACGAAGCGAGCTCTTCGTCTTGGAGTTTGATGATTTTCTTGTCGCTGTCAGCCTCCAGATTCAGACGGTCAATCTCGTGTTGACGCTCAACAGATACTTCTGAGACCTTCTCCACCAAGTGCACAAACGCGTCATGTTGAACATAGACGTCGTTATTGCAGGCAATGGCACTCTGCTTCACATGCCCGGGAATATGATGAATGGCCGGGAGGAACTTCAGACCATTGAAGCAAATTTTTGGAAACTTGGCCTTAAGATCGACCATCTTTTCCGCAACAGTTGGGTCCACCGCAGGAGTAGGAGGAGGAGGCTTTGAAAACTCCGTTCTTTTACGTTGCTCTCGAACTTGCCTTGTACTCGATGAACTGGAATGTTGTTCTCGAGGAGCATCAGACTGATAACCCTTCTATAAGGATTTCTCTCTATCCGGCTCAGTTGGAGGAGGAAGATCACGGGACTGGGAAGATTGAGAATGTGCTTTCTTGCGGTGAGACGACTCACGAGGACGATTGTCCCTATCTTCATAATCACCTCGGTCCCTGCGTCTGCCTGAACCGGAATCCCGTCCAGAGTGATGGAATATAGAAGACCTCTGAAGGCGATCAAGTCCGTGAGAGCGGCCCATATCACCTGCAAAGAATGGAGATAACAACGAGTTAAGGAGAATTCACGAGCTAAAAAGACTTGAAGTATATTATGGAATGCGCATGTGCGTGTGTGTCCTAGTGTTCCCCCCGACGGACCCGTTCATTTATCTTTTCTAATCGGAGTGTTGTCTCCTTGAGCCGGGAGTTGAACTCCTACATTGCCTCTAGCGGGCGAAGAGAATTTGAGAGCTTCAGGATCATCGAACCCGTAATTAAGTAAATCATCGGGGATGGACAGGTTGGACAGACCCCTCAGAGAACTTTCCAGATGCTGCGAAGAAGCCTCTTTCTCAGGAGGGATAGACGTAACTTTTGAGGTGCCACCAACTTTCTCCTTTTGAACCGTATATTTCAACTTCTTCTTTCCCTTCGAAGGGGAGGATGATGTCTCAATATCTTGAACTTCGATTGCCGGATTCCAAGCGGGACCCACATTCTCGCCCTGAGTCTCGGGAGCATCATCCTCTCTACGCTCGCTTTCTCCGTGCGTATCGGGAGTGCGGTGCGACGGCGGTCCGGCCTGTTTTTTCCCTTTACCGGATGAAGGCTTGGGAATGGTAACACCTTCTGGAAGGCTGATCCGACGACCAGGAGCCAGCAAGCCGAACCTCGACAGTGATTCATTTGAAATGATAACTCGGATGTCTCGATCCTCGGCAGGAAGAGCTCTAATGACATCGACAGCCTCAGAATATCCTCGGCCTTCCGGGCGCGGGTTGATACCTGAAAAGATGAAATGAAGAGTTAGGAAAAGCATGACTCCGATCAAATACGAATAGTGACTCGGCAGAGAGACTTACTGCCTTCAACCCATCTCCTAGCGAAACCAGAAGGGCAGCGCACATAGAACCATTCCTGTTTGTACAGGGCGAATTTGCTACAGGCCCCTGTCAAGATCTGGCATTTGTGGTATGGCTCGAGGAACATAAAAGAAGGACTGTCTTTCCGTCTCTTGAACATGTAAATATATCTGATATCACCGGCGGTTGGAGGTCTAGAGAAGACAGCCATGAAAAGTAGGTAAGTCCCATATAGAAACGCATGGCCGTTCGGGAGCAGCTGCGATGGAGCTATGTCTATGTACTGCAGTACATCCCGGAGAAATAAGTTGAATGGAGGCACGCTGCCCATCCAACACATGAACTTGTTGCAGGTAGTGTACCCGACTTGGGGCAGATGAGGGCGATCGTGTCTCGAAGGGACTAACACGTCGGCAAAAGGAATCCCGTGAATAGAGCATATCCGTCGCAGAGCAGCTTCGTTGATCTTCGAGGCTTGAGAATCGATCGGATTGTCTAGTAAGATGGTTGCCTCCAGAGCATCAGGCGCCAAGTTATGAGCGGGAGAAGTTGACGGGTTAGAAGTATCAGCGGCTCCTTGCCTTGCTGACGGCCCAGGCCTGTCAGATATGGTGGCAGAGCTAGATTTTCTCGACATCCCGAATAAATAATGAACCTGGCTAAATGCTTGAGAAAGCTATACTTAAAAAACGTTGAACGTTAGAATTAGCAACACGATTTTCCCCCCGTGTAGTGTGTGAACTAGTGCAAGCAATTGTGTACAGGCAATAAGAATCTAAAGGTTTTAAAGATATAATAATTAGCTTCGGATCATCGCCTTCGAAGACCGTCATCGCTGACCGTCTCAAAAAGCTCGCCTTGAGGTGATTACAGTTCCAGATTCAGAAGACATATGATTTCTAAAGTAACCGGCCTAAGTGTAGTTTGACATTTATACTGTTCGGCATTTAAGTAGTGATCGACAATTGTATTTTTCGTCCTAAGTATAGGTCAGCAGGCATTCCGTTCGGCATTCAAGATGGTTCGGCCTAAGTATAATGTTCGGCTGTGTTTTGCTCGGTCTAAGGAATGTTCGGCTAAGTCTATGTTCGGCTAAAGGCCTCGTTCGGTTAAGTCATCGTCCAGTTAAAAGTTCTGTTCGGCATGTGTGTGTTCGTTCGGCATGTCTAAGTTCTGTTCGGCAGGTATGTAACTGTTCGGCAGGACAGTTGTTCGGCAATTATGTCGTTCGGTCTAGATGCTATTCGGCGTATATGTCTATTCGGCATAAGGGTAGCGTTCGGCCTTAGTTCGTTCGGCTAAAGTAGCGCTCCGCCCTCGATCATAACTCCGCCCTGCTCTTTCTCCATTTACGCCGAACGACAGAGACAGATCGCCCGACGAAGGTTACGCCGTTCGACACCCCATCTTCCTTTTTCTTCCAATCTTGATCAGCACAAAGGAGCTAGGTCTAACTACCATGCACCGTTCGGCGACTCCGAACGTGCGAACCACAACCATAGAAATACCCCGTTCCCATGTGATGAACCTAAAGTTGAAGTAATGTAATCGTGGAGGGAATGATACCTAGTTCGACGATCGAAGTTGAGGAAGGATCAACTAGACTTTATATCTGATAGGGTGGCAAGAATTGCAAGTCTCTGGGAATGACAGAAAAGAAAGCGTAAAGGGAAAATGGTGGAACGGCGCCTGGTTATATAGAGGGAGGTAGAAGTCGAAAAGGCCATGACCGGTAGAACCGGTCAAGGTCATAGCGTTCGGCCTCGGCGCATAACGGTTCGGCACTGAAGCATCGTTCGGCAAGGAAGCACCGTTCGAACGCGAATGTCTCGTTCGGCATTTGGAACACGTCCGGCACACATCGGTCCCACAAAAGGGGCGTCTCCGTTTGGAGTTAGCCAAGGGTTTAAGACATGACGAAAAGGTTGCACGGTTCAAAGCGTACCACGTTCGGCCACGCGATACACTTTGGGGGGCAAGTGTTTCCTGGAGATTTGACCAGGCAACTAGTACTCGGCATCCAGTTCAACTCGGCATCAGAGAGTGACCGGCATCAGAGAGCGACCGGCATCAGAGAGTGACCGGCATCAGAGAGCGACCGGCATCAGAGAGTGACCGGCATCAGAGAGCGACCGGCATCAGAGAGGGTCCGGCATCAGAGAGCGACCGGCATCAGAGAGTGACCGGCATCAGAGAGCGACCGACATCAGAGAGTGTCCGGCATCAGAGAGTGACCGGCATCCAGGAGTGTTCGGCGAAGCGCTTGACATCCAGGAGTGTTCGGCGAAGCGCTTGACATCTAGGAGTACTCGGCGTAGCACTCGGCATCCCAATGGAACTCGGCGTCAACTGGCACTCGGCGACAACCAATGCTCGGCGCTAGCGTTCGGCATACAAGGGTGCTTGGCATCAAGGCTGCTCGGCATACAAGAGCGCTCGGCATCGAGACTGCTCGGCATACAAGAGCACTCGGCATACAAGAGCACTCGGCATCGAGACTACTCGGCATACAAGAGCACTCGGCATCGAGACTACTCGGCATACAAGAGCATTCGGCATACAGGAGTACTCGGCAACAAGAGTACTCGGCGTCTAGCAGAGCGTTCGGCTTCGATTGTCTAACATCCCGCACTTCCCAAACCTCAAACCACATCGTTCGGCATCAGAGCGTTCGGCGTACCTGGTTCGGCATACAGCGACCACTGTACTGGGGCTAGAGCGTTCGGCTATCCAGCCCACTTGGGAAGTCCAGCCCATATTTGCCTATAAATAGAGGGGCAGGGTCACAGTGAAATGGATCCTTTTTTGGAGAAAAAACACCGGGGAGACTCTGCCATTTTCAAGACTCATCTTCTCTACTCAACAACTTCACTCAAGCATTTGATTCACGAATTGTATTTGTAATCAACGATAAAGGAAATCAATAAAGTTGAACAAAGTGGACGTAGGCAATTACGCTGAACCACTATAAATTTGGTGTTATTACTTTCTGCATTTAAATTAGCATTGTCTTCTCTATTTAAGTTAATTTCATCACTTATATCTCTACACAATCTTTCTGAACGAGGTTAGTGACCAATTTTGGTGCTAACACCTCTTATTTAAGAGGAGAGACGAGTGTCCATCCTTTGTCATCATTAGGGCCCAGAGGAATCGCAAGGTCATGCACAGCTTCAATGAAATTTGTCCCAATTCAAGACCCAATACTTCTTCGTTAGATATCCCGAAGGGTTCAATCATCTTTGGATAGCGGGGGGTAATTTCTCTTCTTTACTCATTGAATTTCAAAATGTCGTTATGGAGTTTCTAACAAGTCACATGCTTCCTACAGTTATTCCGAAGCCAAATACAGACTTATCGCTTGACCAAATTTTCCATACTCTGAAGGCTGTAGATGTCAGGGAGAGATTGGTTAGATTTCTACTAACAAACGAAAATTTGCTCGAGTATGGGCGATTGCATCCAAGGAGATCCACCGTAGCGGCTGAAGTTCTGTCTCCTTCCCGCTCCAGAATAAGAACGCGCTCCACCTCTTCATCACATGGTTCTGAAGAGGGAGTTTTTTAAGAAAAGGATGGCTTTTCTGGAGAGTCATTTGAAGAGACTCTTGAAATAAGAGATGTCACAACTGAAGCTAGCTATCCGGCTAGAATGTCCCCAATTCCAGAGGAAGGGGAAGAAGAGTTCAAGCAACGAGAAGGAACGGCTGCAGTGGCAACAAAAGAAGATGAGGGTGAAGTTGAGAGTAGCAGTAGCTATGATTCCTCCTCTAGTGATGATGATTTTGACGCAGGATCTGGTGACGGAGACTTTGAATCGTGTGATGAGACTCCGGGGATGAGTCCCGTTCTTGCGGATTCGCCTCACCGAGAGATCCATAATAAAGACGCTCCGCCAGTAGCCGAGCGACATCAGAATTCCCCGATTAAAGATGCCGACATAGACTTCGGGGAGTTGAGCAACATCTACGTGGATATTGACGAACTTATGGGGGAATATTTCAAATTTGAAGAGACATCTCCTTGCTCGGGCCATGTTACGCCGGAAATCAATCCAATTCTACCGCAATGGCTGCCCAATCTAGTTTGTGACGTCATTTTAGGCCCTCCAAACACATTACAAGTTTCACTACGGTCACATTCACTGACACATTATTCAATCCTATTTTTCGTTACTAAAGCTCTTTATTTATTCTTTATGTCCGGTACCATGTGAGGATGTGGCCTTTATGACGATCTCGAGGAATTCACCGATTCACAACGTTGGTTAAAACGATCCACAAGTCGTCGTCAGGCTCTTGAGACCGAGGTGGAATAGAGAAAGCGGAAGGACTTAGAGGCTGAAGCTCAACGTCGGGATGAGAGGGAATGGGGTTGGACGTACAAAGGTGGCTACAAGTAGAGAAAAACCCTTGATAAGCGCGAGGAACCGTCTAAGAAGTCAAAGGTCGATTGCAGTTCTCATCCTTCTGCGCAACAGGCCTTTGCCCCCGCTCCAGCTTCCATCGGTTTCGAAATCCTGGTTTCCTCCATTCAGGCTTCATTTTCATCTCAAGTTCCATCGTCCCATGTGGCGCTCACCCCTGGTTCTTTGCGCCCTCACCAGAGATCCGTTTACATTCTTCCATCTGGTCCTCCTAGACTTGAAGCAGCGCTCCCCGGGTGGCTTTTTAAAAAAGTTAAGTTTGACCGCGACCTTCGCCCAGTCTTCAAAGATTCCTATATGCCCCACCTTCAAGCGATCCAAAGTGATTTAGAGCAAGCCGATGGATGGGAAAAACTATGCAAGAAGCTAGTTGATTCGAATCGCAATAATTACTAAGAGATCCTCTCCTCTAAATCGGAGAAGGATGACTTCAAGAAGAATTGGTGAAACGTGACGCTGAATTGTACGACTGGTACAAGAAAGGGATGCGACGCCCGGGAGAGTAAGAATAACACTTACTTACTGAAAGAGCTGAAAGAGGCCCATGCAAAAATAGAGATTGTCTTTCGAGATGAAATTAAGAAGGCTCATGCGGATGAAGTCTGGTTGAAAGAGGAGCTCAAAGCTCGCAACATGATTATTGAAGTCCAGACAAAGACTATTGCTGATCACAACAAGATTGTTGAAGGGCAGAACAAAATAACCGCGGAGTATGAAGGGATCGTGATGTCCCATGATAAGACCATCTTCGATCAAGCCCAAACGATTTCCCTACTCCAAGAAGGAGTTGCGCAGCTTAGTGCCAACAAGACTCATGTTGAATTTGAAAAGGCCGTTGTTACGGTGGATTATTTGGAGCTACAAGACACCTTTGAGGGGAAAATAGAGAAGATGGATGATACCATCTTAAACTTCTACGTCAATTCACTGTTGCATCAGGGAGTCTCAGTTATTTTGGCCCTAAGTGCCCACGCATTCTCGCCATGGTTTGGGAGGTAATTCTGGCCCATTTCCAAGATAGCAGGGATGTCTACATTGAGCGGGAGCTAGAGGATGCCTACCTTAACGAGGAGTTAAGAAAGCACTGATAGAAGGCCGAGAGATCCTGCGAATTGAAAAGGAAAAGGAAGTTGTCGATGTGGCCATGACTGCAACTGTCTAAACATTGCCGAAGCCTATTGTTTTTGGATATGGCGACCTTACAGCAGTCGAAGCTCGAGAACCGAGGGTTCAGACTGAGCAGCCGCGTAAATCCAAACAGCAACTGGTCACCATTAAAAAAGAAAAGATGGAAGCGATAAAATCCTCGAAGAGCCCCCGCAAATCCTGAAAGCGCAAGACGAAAAGGGAGTCCTCCGTGAAAGTTGGAGAGTTGGGAGGAGATGCCGGCATCGAGGAGATAGTTGACATCACCAGCAGCGACACTACCCCTGGCCGGGATCCTGAATATAAGCAAAAGTTTCCAACTAAAGGTGGGAAGGGGAGCGGCAGAAAGAGGCATTGAGATGTCCGGATGGTAGTGGAGTTGATTTTCGAGACATTTTTTTTGTTTTGTTCAAATGCAGAGTCTGCACTTATTGCTTTTGTTGTAGCGTCTGTATTCTTCTTTTATTGGCCGATATTGTATGGGTATGGCTCCCACATTTTGACTTTATACGCTAAACATTATAAGTAATACAATGCTGACATTTTGATCGTAATTTTACCTGTCTACTTATCTGTGTTTCATGCACTTATGTCAATTTCATTTGCTGCTATTTTGTTTTATCTAGTCTTATGATTACCGCTAAAATTCTTGTTTGGAGTAACAGAACTGTGAAGTGTTTTGTTTTTGAGTATTTTTGTTTGAGTATTGGCGTGTGCCCCCTAGATTCACGGATAGAAGGCCTTGGGAATTTATGATTGTCTTTTTTGTCACCGGACTTGCTTTATGGTTTCTATCCTTGAGAATTTATGATTTGAACGGCTTATTTATAGATTTATTATTGGTCAACAATTGGAATTTTCTGCCGATTTGTAGCATTTTGATTTTGTTGGATTCATGCCCGTTGCTCCCGGTAATGGGAGTGGGTTGATTCTTGTTAATCCTACAATGGGCGAGTTTTCCCAGTATCGCCGACGCAATACCGGTACTTAAAAGTATGCACTGCTTATGAAATGCACGGCGTTTAGAAGTATGCGCGGCTTATGGGATGCGTGGCTTTCGGGACTGATACAACCCGTCGATCCAGAGCGGTTATAGAACTTCTCGATGTTGCCAATCTTTGGGCACCATGAGGAGTTTTTGCTTTTAAGGGCGTGATTCCATGGCTCAAAAAGGTAGTGCATGACTTATGGGATGCATGATTTTGATTTGAGCCTTCCCGGTGTTGCCGAAGCAACACCGGTTCTTGAAGGCGAGGATCGAGTTTCGCCGATACAACGGTTTGAGTCAATTTGCTTCCATTGACCCGGCTGGTAAGTGGGGCATGCTTGAGTGTGATTCCAATATCTCAAGCAGCGATTAATTGGTTTTGTGCCGATTTGACCCCGTCGACCCAATAGGTTACTTTTATGAACATAGTTTTATTGGTACAGAAAGAAAAGCAATTTTATTAAGCAAGGTTAGGCAAATTATTCCTATTTATAATGCCCCTAGCATTCCGGGACAGTTTATTTGCTGAAAAATAAAAAGTACATAAAATAGGTTTAGGTGAAGTAACGATGCATCAATTCGCTCTTACATGCTCGGGGAATTTGGATTCCATCAACAGTTGTTAGTTTGAATGTTCCATCCCCTAGCTTTTTACCAATGATATATGGACCTTCCCAATTCGGTCCAAATGCCCTCAGTATGGGATAGACTCGTTTGAGGACGAGGTCTCCCACGTTGAAGGTTCGGTTCTGAACTTTGGAGTTGAAGTATCGTGCGACCCTTTTTTGGTGAGCAGCGATCCTTAATTTGGCTTCTTCTCTCTTCTCGTCGATCATATCAAGCGACTCGAGTAGGAGCTACTCGTTTTGCCTTTGACTGGAATTCTGCTTCTAATGAGAGGGAACTTGCACTTCGACTGAGATCATTGCTTCTGAACCATACGTTAAGGCGAATGGGGTATGCCCGGTTGCCGCTTTGTGTGTTGTTCTATAAGCCCGTAGTGCGAGTGGAAGTTAATCAACCCAACTCCCTTTTGCTTTAGTTAGCTGCTTTTTGATGGTGGACTTGATGATCTTTTTTACTGCTTTCACTTGCCCGTTTGCCTATGGATGAGTGACCGTGGAAAATCTCTTCTCGATTCAAAAGTGTTTGCAAAAGTCTTTGAACTCAGTGCTTTCGAACTGGGTCCCGTTATAAGTGGTGATTTTCTGTGGCACACCAAACCTGCAAATAATGTTTTTAGTAACAAAGTTAATGACTTTCTTTGTGGTGATGGTGGCCAACGCTTCCGCTTCAGTCCATTTGGTGAAATATTCAACGACAACTATAGCATATTTAGCCCCTCCTTTAGCTATTGGCAACACGCCAATCAGATAAATTCCCCATATTGTGAACAGCCATGGACTGACCATCTGCGTTAGCTCTGTTGAAGGAGTTCTTTTGATCTTGCTGAGTCTCTGGCACGGTCGCACCATCTGGCATAATATGTTGCATCGCGGTTTACGGTTGGCTAGAAATACCCATATCGAAGGATTTTCTTTGCAAGGGTTTGCCCTTGGGTATGTCTTCGCAATCACCTTCGCGAACTTCCCTCGGAATCCTTTGAGCTTCGTCATTGGTCATGCATCTGAGCAGGGGGATAGAGAACCCCCTTCGGTAAAGTATCCCATCCGATATTAAGAATCACGGTGCCTTCCGGAGAAACTTTTACGCTGGTTCTTACCCACGGGAAGATTCCCTGTGAGTAAATAGCTTTTGATTAGCATCATCCACGTTTCTGGTTCAATGGTAGTCTCAAAAATCCAGTCGACATCCATTTCGCTTATGCTCGGAGTGGTCAGGGTTTTGACAGGGGCTAGGCCCAATGACTGAGCTTCTTTGGAACTAGCTAATTTAGCCAATTAGTTGTCTTTCGTGTTCTACTCCCATAGGATGGGAGTTATAGTGTAATGTTCGATGTCGTTCAGCAACTCTTGCAATTTAGATAGATATGAGGCAAGGTTCTCCCCTCGAGCCTAATATTCGCCTTTCACTTGACAGACGACTAACAGAGAGTCGCTAGACGTGTATGGATTTTATGTCCAGCTCTTTCACAATTTTTAGCCCATCTATCAATGCCTCATATTCTGCTTCATTATTTGTCGTTGGGAATTCTAATCGCAAAGCGTAGCAAACGGCTCGTCCTTTTCGAGTCTCAAGCACTAACCCTATCCCCGAGCAGAAGTTATTAGATGCACCTTCAACAAAGAGCTTCCATCGTGTTTCCACTTCCAGTGTAGTCTCCTCTTCATCTTCCCGAATGGTAAATTCGACGATGAAATCTGCTAACGCTTGCACGTTGATTGCTCTTCTAGGGTAGTAAGTGATTTCATATTGACTTAATTAGATATTCTATTTGATGAGCCACCCAGACGTCTTGGGACGGTAACATACATGCTTCAAGGGTTGATCGGTCAATACTTTGATCGAGTGTGCCTAGAAATACGGCCACAATTTCCTGGATGCAATCAAGAGACAATACGCTAGCTTTCCAACTTCGGATAATTCTTCTCGGCTCTAGTGAAACATTTACTGATGTAATACATAGGTCACTGGATCCTAGCTTCTTCACGTACAAAAGCATCACTTAATGCGTGAGGTGAGACTGCTAGGTAGATGAACAAGTCCACTCCGTCTAACGGCTTCGATAGGATTGGTGGGGTTTCCATGGTCGCAACAATTCTTCAAACGTGGTTTGACAAGCCTCATTCAATTGGAAGTTCTTCTTTCCTTTTTTTAATGCATCAGGTATGCATTTGTCGATGGCTTTCGAGATGAACCAGCTTAGTGCTGCAACTTTCCAATTCAAGCTTTGTAATTGCTTCTTGTTCCTCAGGGCTTGGACTTCTCATAGGGTAGTTATTTGCTCTGGGTTTTGCTTCAATTCCCCTGGCGCTCACTATGAATCCTAAGAACTCTCCGGAGGCTACTTCGAAATGATATTTGAGTGGGTTGAGATTCATTCCATATTTTCGTAGTATTTCAAACATTTTGGCGAGATTATCCAGGTAGTTGGCAGCTACTCGCGATTTAACCAACATGTCATCCACATAGATTTTCATGGTTTTTTCGATCTGACACTTGAACATGGCTTTTACTAATCTTTGGTAGGTTGCCCCATCATTTTTTAAATCGAATGGCATTACCCTGTAACAGTATAGCCCTAGATCGGGGATGAAGTTGATGTTTTCCTAATCAGGTTCATGCATCAGGAACAGGTTGTATCCCGAGTATGAGTCCATAAATGATAGCAGTTCAAGCCCCGCCATCCCGTCCACATGCTGGTCAATTCTGGGCAGAGGGAAGCTGTCTTTCAGATAAGCTTTGTTTAAGTTCGAGTAGTCGATGCAAGTTTGCCACTTCCTATTGGACCTTTTGACCATGGCCGGGTTAGATACCCATTCGGGGTAAGTTGCACCGCAAACAAAATCGTTAGCCATCAGCTTGTCTACCTCTTCTCTCAGGGCCTTGGATCATTCAGGGCAGAGGCTGTGCCTTTTCTGCTTCATTGTTGTATACTTGGGATCAATGTTGAGTGTGTGACATGAAATTTCCGGTAATACCCCACATATATAAGAATGTGTCCAAGCAAACACATCCAAGTTGGTGTGAAGAAATTTAGTGAGTTCCATTCGCATCTTGTTTTCATGGTGTGATCCAATTTTCAAGACCCGTCTTGGGTCATCCATGTCGACTAGAATAGATACCGTTAGTTTTACTGATGCTACCTGATCCTCCCCTGAACTCTTCTTTCTACGGTCTAAAGCCTTGTCAAATGGGCTATAGTCCCTAAGCCAGGGGCGGCTCCGTAGTTGTTATTCGGAAGGTTCGCAAATGTGGAGAGTTCTCCCTACGTTCTTCCCCTTTTCTTTTCTTTTGGATTCACACAGTTCTGCAATGTAATATTCTCTGGCGGCGTATTGGTCTCCCTAGAAGGCATTGTATGCAGAAGTTTCATCTACAAATATGAAGGTCTGGATGAGGGTGACTCGTCGGTCGCCCTCCCCAAGTTCTACTGGCAAGTCAATCATCCCAACGGCTTGTTTAGGTTCGCTAGTGTATCCTTGGATTTTTGTTTGGCATGCAGATACATCTTTCATGATGATCTTCATCTGGTCAAAGGTACGTTTGAAAAGAATATTTATAGAGCTACCTCTATCAACCAATACTCGTCGGACCACAGCGGGCCCAATCCCGACTGTCACTACCATGGGATCGAGATTTGGAGCTTCGATCCCTTTGGTATCCCGATTTTGGAATACTATATCATCATTCAAAGTTTTCTACTTCTTGGTTGGAGCTCCATTTTCGATTACGTGGCACGAATCCTTTAGAGCGTGCTTTAACGAACTCGCATACATCTCCATTTCTCCCCAACTTCTATGTGCAGGTTGTGGTCCTCCCTATATTGTTCCAATGATGAGTCTCTGGTCAGTTTTCTTAAATCCCTCTTCACTGGTTCCGGCTTGGTTTCTTCGATCCCTAGGAGCTTGGGGAGCCATAGGTTGGTCAGGATTTTGCGATTTTCTCACGTATTGCTGAAGCTTGTTTTCCCTGATCAGCTCTTCAATCAAGTTCTTTAGATGACGGCACTCGTTTGTGTTGTGATCATGCGTCTTGTGGAAGCGACAAAACTTCCTCGAGCGCTTTTGTTGTTCAGTTGCTTCCATCTTAGGGGATTTTTTATAATCCTCTATCCCCTATGTTGCAAGATAGATGTTTTCCAGAGTATCATTGAGTCGGGGGTAATCCTCGGGCCTGAAGCCTTTAAGTCATTTATTATTATCTTTTCGTTTATTGGAATTATGATTTTTCCTTTTTTGGTTTCCGTCTTTCCATACACTTCCTTCGGTGGTCCCAGAAGCATTTATGTTTTAGTTCATCGGTGGTCCCAGAAGCGTTTATGTTCCAGTTCATCGCCATGTCACTCTGTCCACCATTCATAGGTCGCAAGCTAGTAGACTTCCTTTCTAACTCTTGTGCCTCTTCCAGTCTCAAAAATTAACCCGCCTTACGGTTGAAGTCCTTCCTAGTGGTAGGTTGTTTCATTTTGATCCATTTTCCAAACTCAGTTTCGGGGTCGTTCGCATGGACCAAAGCCATGAAAACCATATCCGCGTTCAGACTGCTTGTCTCTGTCACTGCGGTATTGAACCGATTCATAAAAGACATCAGAGATTCATTGTATCCCTGGAATAGGCCGGACAAGGACATCACATCTTTAGGCTACGCTATGTAAAGTCTGAACCAATCAAAGAATCTTATTGCTAGTTGGTCGAAAGTGGAGATGGATCTTGGTGGAGGCCTAGTGAACCACACGGAAGCAATTCATTCCGGAAAATTTGGGAAACATCTACATCGAACAGCATCCAAAGCATTCGCTCCATCCCTGTACCAACTATACTAGTACAAATGGAGTTTTGGGTCTTTTGTTCCGTCATAGGACAGAAAAGTTGGCATAGTGAACTTTTCTAGGTACCGCTCATTCAAGATCTCCTCAGTGAAGGGGGTCCAACTTGGAGCGGATCCCACTGATCATCTCTTCTATTCTTATTCTCGTCCATCGGTCGCTTGACCATATCCACGATAAATGCCTCTGATGTCTGGTAGTCCAGGGGTCGACTGTCGATAACTACAATGAGCGTTTGGCTTTACAAATGGTCTTGGTGAGTGGACTGAAGCCTAGGCTCTCCTGTCTTTGGAAGATACACTCCCTCGGGATCCCTTGGCTTGCGGTTGGCCTGATTGGGGCAGTTTGAACATCCTTGGCGTTACGAATGCATTGGCATTTCCTTCCAACTTGCTATCGTTAAATTGCTCTCCATCTTTTGAGTCGGAGAGGTCCATGGCTATATCCTATTGTGGGGTCTTCACTCCTTGGTTCAAGTTCATAGCCGGTTGCCTTACGGTCGGTGGAGTACTCGTGTTTCCTCTACATTGATTCCCACGGTTCCAGCTATCACTCCTCTTTGCGGCTGCTTTCCGTTTCTTCTATTTAGACCAGAAATAGAAGAATTTTCTAGTTCTACAGCAGCCACGGGTTCTGCCATAGTTCTTGGAGCAGGATGTAATTGTAAGGTCAAGAGGGCATTAAGCTTATCCATAAGAGCTCTGTGACTACTTTCCATTTTTTGATTGATTTCATCAACCATTTTATTCAATTCATCTCTTGTAACGAGTTCGCACTGGTTAGAAGATCTTAGCCCCTGATCTCTTAGGTTGGTACTATTTGCTTCAATTTGTTGATGATTTGTCTCTTCTTCGGCTATTACTGTCCCTATGGATCTTCCAGAAGCAGTTATTTTTCTTCCGTAGCCATTGATTTTTAGCAGCTAATCTTTTGAACAGAGATTAAGGATCTAACTTCTGAACCTATCTGATCCAAAGTAGATAGCTAGATATAAGCCTGAGTTAGATTTCTCAGTGAAATCACCAAAATGTTAACCCAAAAAATGGATCAACAACCTGTATTGAGTGTGAAAGCACCAGCTCTGTTCTTACGGAGCAATAATACAGAGAATAAATGTAAAAAGAGCAGAAACGGTATGAAGAGAAGAATCAACAACCTATTAATGAAGCTACGCCCACTTTATAACTTTTATTATTGACCGATTGCTATTATAGGTTGAATTGGATTACAAAGTCATTCAATATCCTAAGTTAGACTAAGTCCCCAATGTTAGAGTTCACTAGAGAATCACAGTGAACTAATTGGATGACTATTATGAGGGAGGAAAAAAGTGAAGAATGTTTTCTTCAGAGTTCTAGCAGCCAGTCCAGAGGATTTCCTTTATGTTGTAGATAGATGAGTATTTATAGAGGTTGAAGAGCTATTGGGCTAGGCCTTCTTGCCAAATGCTTGCAAATGACCATAGGAAGATGCACTGCAAGTTTCATCACGAACCAAGCTAACTTGATGGATCGGTAGCGATCCATAGCTTTTGGCTTGATGGCGATCCAACGGCTTGAGATGCTTCCTCTTACCTTCTTCCTTAAAGTACATGGTGATCTGGCGAAATGGTATGGATCGCTAGTGATCCATGTACTTAACTGATTTCTGGACTTTGTCTTCTGGGGTGCATTTGTTGTCTCGTGTTGGTGTCCTCCATGTAAGTCCATAGCACGTTGCCTTGTTTTGATGACAATCCGCATACTGGTTGTATTAGACTGCTGATTGAACTAGACAAATGCTTGCCTCTCGATTTAACTAGCTCGGAATCCCATCAAACTTAGCCATTGTCCTTAGAATACCCACTGGACCATGATGCAAGTGAATTCATGAATACACAAGCCAAGATTATGGATCGCTAGCGATCCATAGATGATGGATTACTAGCGATCCATCACCTTTGCGTATTTTCGCTTTCCATTCCTCTGATTTCTCTTGGTTAGTCGCTCTAGTCTTTTTGGTTGGCTCTTGAGCTACTCTAACTCAACCAAGCTGTTTCGACTTCCTTTGGATTCTACTGGGTTAAAAACCCGGATAACATATAAGTTATTTGATTTAAATAATTATCTTTTAATTAATTAGTTATTTATGTAATTTATTTATTTATTGATAATTTTGAAAAATAATTATTTAATTTTCAAAACAATTTTGAAAATCATTCTATAACATTTATAAAATATTTACTTATTTTGAATTTAATATTTTTTAAAATATTTTGAAATTTTTGCCCAAGGCTCAAATCAATTGGGGCATTTATATTAGGGATGACCTTTAGGCTTACTTCACCTTTCGGGCCAAGCCAACAACCAGGTAGGGCAAGGTACTTGATTACCCAAAACCATCCTAAACACTAATTTTCTAGAGATCTTACTAAATGGTTAGGATTTAGTAAGTTAGCCCAAATATTGCTAATTTAGAACGTATATGCTATTGGGCTTTGATGCCATTGTTGAAACTAGGCCGACATGTAAGGAGTCAAATCGTGAATATTTTTTTACCATTTTAGATCTTATTGGGCCTATGAAATCTAAATTGATTTAGATTCAATCTAAATAAATTTTAAATAAAATCTTTATTTTATTTAATTGATTAATAATTTTTTACGTGTGATATGTAATGTGCACATATGCACAAAATATACCCATATGTGTAAGCGCATATGCAACATAAATTGTATACACGGCTTAATATGCCCGTATATGGTGTTGGAATTTACACCGCAACGAACAAATTAGCCCCTTTATATACGTATTTGCTATCTATTATTATTTTAAAATTAATATAACATAAAGTATACTTATATGTATACACACGCACACACACGCACACATATAGATATACACACACACACAAATAAACATATATATACCAAAAACAATTATATATAAATTTATTTTAAATATAAAACCAATTCTAAATTCAAAATTTAAAATAGCTTAAGAAATATTCAAAATTGAAAATAGATCCAAATCCAAAATTATATCTTATTCGAATTTCAAATTCAAATTTAAATGTTATATCTATTTAATATATTTAAATATATAAATATATATGTGTGTGTGTGAACTAAATTAATTTATTTAATTCGAAATACATAAACACGCACGCGCGTGCGCGCATACACATATATACATATTGAAATTTATAAATTCTAGTTTGTAAATATTTAAATAATACAATATATATGTTAAAATATTAAAAAAAATAACTTATTTATATTAGTTTTGATTGAAATGGTTTTTGAAAAAAGTTTGTTAAAAATCCATGCGGTTAAAAACAAAATGATTTTTCTCATATGGATTTTTAATTTTTTTTTTTAAAGCTATAATTTTGCATGTACGTTATTTTATAATATATATATATATATCACAATTAAAACTTAAAAATACACATATACATATATATTAATATTTTATTTCGGTTTTAATATATATATATATATATATATGTACATGTATTTATAGATGTATGTATGTATTAATTATGTGAAAACATATATGCATAAAATCTATTAAATAAATTTTTATATAGTGTACATTAATAATGATTTAAAATTCATATTTTAGTTTTAATTTATTTTTTATTAATATTACTTTCAAATTTATTTATTTTTTATTTTATTTGTATGGCCGAAAATAAAAGTAATCATATACAATTTATTTTTATTTGTAGGTATACACACACATATATATTTGACAACAAAAAATATAAACTCGTGATAAAATGTAATCTATAGACATACGATGGCATAAATGTATATATAAATAAATAGATATAAATCATGTGTTAGCTAAATTGTGGCCTTTATATAGCACCTTGAATGTTGAATCAGAAAAGCTCCTTTGAATCAGATTCTATCTCTTCTAGAAAAAATACCAACTGAAGAGATCACTACACCTTGAATTATATTTGGTTTGATTTGTATTTGGAATGCAGAGGAGAGGAGGGAAATTTTTTTAGCCAAGCTAAGGGTAGATGGAGGCCAGAGCATGGACTAGAAAACGAGGGAGGTGTTGAGTTTATATAAGAAAAGAATGAGAGAAAAGGGGAGATCTAGATCCCACTTTTATCTCTTTATTTAAACCAATTCAAACTCATATTTTAAAATAAAATATCACCCTAACTCTTCCAGTGACACCCCACCTCTATACCCATAGTATCTATGAGTATTACTGGTTAATACTATTAGATAATACAAAGAATGAGGTTGTGTGGGGAACACATGTGAATTCCCTTGGGCTAACAACGACACGTATCTCAAAAATTATAAACAACTCACATATACATACATAGTATCGGCATAAAGCAATAAACATGTGTGCCTATAGGATAGAACAATACACAATATATAATACATAAATGATAGAGAACACAGAGTCAATAATACAGCGATAGTATATAATACAGATATATATAGATCTAAGTGGGATGTAAAAATGATTTAAACTCCCACAATTACAAAATACACAACGTTCCACAATATACAACACAATGTCATACATATATGAGGTAATAGAACACATAATGATATACAATAATAACATATCCTCCATCTATGCCCAACCTCCACATACCGATCAGCTAGTTTCCGACCCAAAAATGTCTTGGACTAACCCGAGTATTATATATAAAAACACACAGGTCATAATATATCTAGATTATAGATGCCAATATAAATACAACTAGCATGGTATAAACAAGTGCAACACAAGTAGCACATGTATATCCCAAGTATCAATATACCTCAAAACCATGCATGCAAAAGAAACACATTTCAAACCAAAGTCAATCAACACACCAAACAGGCATATAATCAAGTGGATGATACAAACATAATCTAAATATAATCAAGTATATAACTCAAACAACAATACAACACATGCTCTTAGCAATGCCCTAGATTAACTCTCAAATAATCATAAAGTAGACATACCCGGGGCCCGTCTCACTCAATTAATATATATATAACACATAACAGTCATCTAAATCAAATAAACACCAAGTGTAAATATGGCATACCCTCAGTAGCTAGGGTCATCTCTCGGATAACCATGTAAACGATATGTACAGGGTCCACTCTCAGCATCTCTAGTTATCCTCAATAGCTGTATAATCTATGTGTACATGTTTACACAACTGCATAGACTCTCTGTCCCATAAATAATCCATGTGATCAATAATGACATAATCATCATCAAGACTTTCAACCTCATAAAATTCAACTTGGCTCTCGGCCTAACAAATACTCATACGATATCTCAGACGTCTACTAATCCACTCAACTCTCAGTATCGTGGATAATCATTAGGACTCTTAGTTCTATGTGTTTTAGCATCATAAATATCTATTTGGCATTGGTTATGAAAATGATCAGAATGGCTCTCAATCGTAAACCCAATGATCTCATATAGGTGAATAAGTAGTTATCTATAACAATTCATGCTATCTCATCAATGATAATAACAAGACGGGAGACTGATAGCTCTTAGCCTACTCCAGGAGCCTTCCTCACATGCTCTCAGCGCTACTTCTACAGTCTTAGTTACCTTGACGGCAATCGTGACCCAATATCCATCAAGTGCAAGACTACGCTATGCATTGGTCATGACTCTGCAAATGCCTCTAATGGTAACAGTCTGCTAGCCTACGTGATACATGGGCAGTGTCTCTCAGTCATATACTTCAAAAGGTGTGCCACAGATTTGGGGAGCGACTCACAATTAGGTCGCTATGATAGATACTAGCCAACTCTTATGGCTCTCAACCTACATAATCTCACCGTGCATCACCAGAAATATAATATCCTATATACTTGATCATGTTAGAGTGACATCTACTAACAGAAAGTAATCGAATAAATATCAGCTCAGGCACCCATACCACCTGGTGTTACTCACCTATTTACTCATTTCTCGTAAATTGCATTAATCATCACACAATTATTATATATAACAAGTACAAAGAATAACCAAAGAAGTATTACCGAAAGTCCTATACCAGACGGTACTATAACACCTTTTATTCTAATTCCTCATTACATAGAGATATAAATCAATCAAACTGCACAATCTTATATTTATTGATTTGGAAGGATTCTAAAATCAATCTTTCCAAAAATCTTCAAAATAATTTCAAATATTAATTTTCAATCAAAAAAACCAATTTATAAAATTTTCATCCTTTCCTCAAAATCCATTTTCTATCTCAAAATAATAGTTGCAAATCTATTATTAAATTACAAGGAAATCTATAAATTATAATTCAATTCCAAATCATTTGAAAACTTATTCTAAAAATAATATATACATTTTTAAAGTTCTTCTCTAATAACTAAAAATAATAATAATAATAATAAATAAGTTTTACAGTTTGAAATTTCCTTTAAAAATGAATTTAATTAATACTTTTCCAGTTATAATTTTCAATTCAAATAATCTTCTGAAGCCATAAAAGAAGAAATCGTAAATGAAATTTTCCATTTAATTAATAAATTGTATTCCACTTTCTATAACCTTAAAATATTTTTTTTATAAACTTCCAATCTATCAAATCCAAAATAAAATTAACTTATCACTTTTAAAAATACCAATTTCAGATATCATTTCATAAACACCCTTTAAATTTTTTTATAATTAACAATAAGTGAATAAAAATAAAAATATTCTAAAATTTTCACTTATTTAATCAAATCCCAAAAATTCATCATTTTCCAAACAATTTCTATTCATAAAATACTCAAAAACAAATTTACTTAAATAATTTTCTATCACGAATAATATTTCCAGTTATAATAAAATCCTTCCAAAAATCCAGTATTAAATATTTCATTTGTCAAAGTCTTCATTTTAATAAATTAATTCAATTCCGATTAATTATTGATATGATCTCATCACAATAACAATCGATCAAAAACATGTGATCTCATCACAATAACAATCAATCAAAAATATGCAATTCAGTTTCGTCCAATTCAATCCATATCAACATACAAATATCACCAAACAATCAACAAAATATAGAAGATAGGACCTAGATCATAATAGTGAGTTACCAAAATATAACTTGCCTAAACAATGCCAATATACCCTACCAACTATTCAATACAATTTCACAATTCAAACAATATCAATCAACCAACAATAGGAGAAAGCAAGCAAGGAAAATCATATCATTGGGAATCCAGACAATAGATGTGAGTTATAAAGATAACTCGCCTTAAATTCCATTTTCAAATTCTAATATTTATTCATAGCTGCTACTTTCAGCCCTTCTCCTAGAACCATCACTATATCAGCCAAGCACTACCCCAACAACATCGTTGCCAACGTCCATAGTCAACCTAAGCGTTAATTCGTGAGCATTGGCATTGCATCCCTTCTTATCACTTGGCCAGGTCACACGTGCGCATAATCTCTAGATCGTGAGAACTCCATGTTGACTCGCTCATGCCTTTCTCTGCCTCCACCTGGGTGGCCGATGCCAGGCCTTGACTGCGACAATGTTCGAGCTCTCGATTTTTTTTATGTAAAATCATGATTTTTAATTGAGATCGATTAGGGCATGAATCATTTTGTCGATTTTAGGGCTGAATTCAAAACAGTTTTGGGCTTAAGGTGGGAAAGGAGTTATTTAGAAAATGAGATAAGGAAATGAGTTTGAGTGGTTGGGCTTTGAGCCTTGTTTTGATTAATTAACTTTTATTTTCTTTTAAACAATTCATTTTATTTGTTAGTAACTTCATTCCACCCTTATTCAATTTCCCATTTCAAAAATATTTTATATCCAATTAAAATAATTTATTTGATTTGAATAGATTATCGAAAATAATTTATTAATTTAATTCACTTTATTAAAACAAAATCTTTTATTAAATAGAATTTAATTAACAAAAAAAATATTTTTTTTCAAAATTTTAGTTACCAAAAATCAAATTTGAACGCTTTTATTTAATTAAATTGATTTATTTTATAACATAGAAATCAGGGTTGTTACACTTCCTATCATAGATGGTCATACTTATGGGTTGATGAGCCCGCATGCATTTCCTATCCAATCAATATTTGCTTATTTTAAATCCATTTTAAATGTTTAGCGATATCGTATATCATTACGTACATACATAACTTTTATGTACGTGATATAGAATACTAAGTCAAATAAAATTTATAATTTATATTTCACAATATTAATTAATTTAGCTAATCTATAACAAATACACTTTAATTAAATCAAGTGTTATTTAGAATATTCAATATTGTAGTTGTGCGACTAATAGGTGTAAATTTAATCAGCGATAAATGTTGAATAAAATGAATATTAACTTTCACAATGATAGAGTTAGGGGTATGCCATAGGTGCAACTGTGTAATTTGCTACATATATTTAACTTTGTGACCAATCTTGTTTAAAATAAAAGGTGTTTTTCTTTCTATTATATACTTATTATATAGTGACATAGATAATTAAATAATTAATTTAAATATATAGATGGAAAATCCTCAAATGATATGTTATGTGATAATCCATTGTAATCATGAGAATTTTATCACATTAAAAATGACATACTTTTTTTAAATATTTCTAGTTAAGATGTTTTAAGAAAGGATATCCATTCACCTGTTAAGAGTAGAGTATGTAATGCTCTCCAAATTTTTGGTAGTGTATTTCTCGTAGCTGCTAAGGAAACCAAGGGGTTGCGTACTGATAGTTATTTGACAACTATGGAATGGCTCACTTGAGAGTTCTCTGTTGGTTAATATAACAAAGGTCAAACAAACCATCTCGAAGTAATGATGTTACACAATTCTTTCGACTTAAGAACACAGTGGAACTTCAGTGTGGATACTCCACTTTGATTGTAGTAAAATTATGGCATGATGTCCATTGAAAGACTATAGCTGGGTCTGAGTTGAAGCATTAGAAATGAAACACTATTCGATAAACAATTCCTCTCCTCGATTATATGCGGTTAATATCAAGATAACTGCAGTCAACTTAAAATCAATGTCTCTGGCTAGAACGGTTTGGTTAATAATAACTGTTAATATTAAACTAAGGATTTTGTGTTTAGAATTACTGAAACACCCCATACCCCTTAATATACCCAAAAGGACACATTAAAAGGCGTGGTGCGTTGTAGGTATAACTAAAGCTAACAGAGACTAAGATTCACAAGACAAATATAGATAAAAAAAGCGGAAACTTAAAAAAATAACTTAATTAAAACAAAGCTTCATAGTTGCTTTATAAATAAGTCATATACCAAATACCACATACATATTTAAAGATCCAATATGTCTCATGAAACAAAAACTCATAGTCTCAAAATCAGAGTACATAATATCCCTCATAATAAGTCAGTACATAGAAAGAATAAAAGATAAAATAAAAGAAATACATGGTAGAGAACTCCTCCAAGAAACCTCCAAGCAACAACAATCTACCGACTTCTCCCTTAATTCCTTATGGGTGGGGAAAAGGGTAAAATAGAGGAGTGGGTCAGACTAAAAGTTTGGTGAATGATAGTAATTACTAGAGTCTTTAAGCAAGACAAAAGTAATAGACATTGCAACAGTTCTAGCATAAATAAGGATAACAGAGGAAATAAGAAAAAGATAAACTGGAAATAAGTACGATTAAATATTGCACAATTTATAAGATAGGTTAACTTTGATTGTTTGCACTTGTCCTTGACTTCTGCTTTGACTAGGCTGAATTCCTCATACTATAATTAGGATATAACCCTAGTTCTACCCTTTTTGATCGAGCTGCTACTCCATATACCTTACTGTAGACCAGCCGCTATATAACTCCCTACACGGTAGCCAATGGTATCTATGGAAGATGCACAGAACAACTACTGTGGATCCAGATGACATATATAGCTCCCTGAACAGAAGGCAATGGTGTCTACGAAAGACACCCATACTAAGAACTTGGAACTCATAGCTATTACTAAACACCCGCAATGGAAGTCGCACGCGTAACTGCCACCATGCCCATGCTACCTTTTGCTCCACCTATTGGGTCTTCTTACCTCCCACTTCCAACATAAGCGTGCCCCTCATCTCACTTCAGGCTAATGTGAGATCACCGCATGTCCATAGAATCTATAGGGGAAATGTTGTTAGTACTAGCCCTTCATCCAAACAATATCTAGTTGCGCCCCTTATCCAAATCCCCCGTGATTTGGACTTCTATTTGACCAATTACTACCATTCTTAGCATAAGCGTGCCCTAGACTTACCGTTTTGTGTAATAGGGAATGCTATTTGGTACAGGTCCTACTTTCATCTTTGCTTATTAACTTAGGTAAATTATTTAAATAAGCCTTTACATTTTTCTCTACTATCTGTGCTTATTAATTTATCCTAAGTCTTAAAATAAACCTTATTCTGTTCTTTTTCTTATTGTAACCTACGTTATAATCATGCTTATTACTTAACCCAAGGTCTAAGTGTGAAATAAGCTTCATTCATCTTTTACTCTTTTTAGTTATTCTAAGTTATAACTAGGCCAATCTTTTTAATTCAGTCCAATTAACATCGTAATTAGGCGAAATTTCAGTCCAATTCCATTTATATTATAGTCTTTGAATTTTACGTCTTATATTCCATTATTTTAGTTTTCTTACAATTTAATCTGTATTCGCGTTAATCTTATTCTAATCCATACGCGAAGAAGAAGGAGGAATAAAAGAAAACTGAAAATAGAAGAAAATTCAAAGCGTACAAAGAAGATGTAAATAACGTATAAATAACAGTAAATGACTAAAATACTATAAATAACTGTAAATAATCGAAAAATCTATAATTAACCGAAATAAATTAAAATTACTGAAAAGAATAGCTGAACGGAAATAGACTGAAAATAATTCTAAAAACTGTAAATAAACTACTGAAAAGGCTATTCCAAAAATCGTAGTAAAACTACAACTATTGGAAACCCTATTATTTTAAATTACTTAAATAAATCTTAAAATAATTATAATCACTCACCACTAGTCCTTAGCTCTTCCCTTTAGGCCTTCACGGATCTACTTGGGGTTGTTAAAATATTTTTATTAAAAAGATTCTCTCCTTGGAAAATTATTCCTTTTAGAATCCTTCCTAAAAAGGTGAACACAAGCGGAGAAAATCTAGAATGAGAAAAGTGTTAGGCCTAGGTTTCTATTTATAGGGGTAGAAGTGGATCTCAGACCGTTGGATTTGGAGATTGAATAGGATGCAACCACGTCATAGGCTGAATAGGATCCAACGGATGGGAGCACGGAAGGACCAGATGGAACAGAAGAATGCAATACGACGTGCTCGCTAGTTACTAGAACAAAGGAATGAATCTTTCGTTCATTCACTTGAGGCGGGTCGAGCTTAAGGTCGACCGCCCACTATGCCATGTCGATCGACCAGTCGACCGACCGATCGACCGATCGACCTAGGCAGTGGGATGGTTGACCTCTTGGTCGACCTCCCCACATTTTTTTTCATTCTTTTATTTTCCGATTCTTGTTTCGTGCGTAACTTCTTCATATTGACTCGGATTCTGACGTTCTATATATGGAAATTGATCAGAAAATTACCAAAAACACAATGGTGTAACTCTCGTGGCTCAATTTTGATAATTTCACAAAGTTATTTTATTGTTTAGTTAATTAACGAATTAATTATTACGGGTTAAATTTCGGGTTGTTACAACTACAAAGTTGAATGTGAATGATATTTGACTTTTGACCAAAGCCAAATTCCAAAACTCCTAATATGATATGGTTTTGATGAGGAGAGTTGGTGTAAATAATCGTTATTGTTGGGTAACGCTTATAATAGTCAAATTGAATTTTAACCAAAAAATATATAAGCGATAAATTATGCAACAATATCATTACACTAGCTAAGGTTATGAGTGAACGTTAATATTCTAATAGCTTGATATTAATAGTTGATTGAATTTACAGATGGGAGTCGAACAACCACATTAATAAATTCTCAGAACTACAAAATGATTTAGTTTATTTGTAAATATTTATAAATTAATTAATATTTTTTGAATATTATTTATTTATTTGATGTGTTGAATGCCATATGTACTTTTTGGGTATCACTATTATTTAATTGAGTGCATATATAAAAGTTGTATATGTATAAATCGATATACGATATCGATAGGCATTTAAATTTGATTTAAACGTAATTATTTGGTAAGTGTTATTGAAAAAATTAAAGGCCCATATAGCCTAATTAATGATTAGCCATAGGAAGAAAAAGGATACATTTCTATAAATAAAGGGAGGATCTAAAAAATAAAGGGAGGAGGTTAAGGAAGGTTACATCTATAAATACCTTGCCTTTCATTCACTTGTCACATTTAATCTCTCTTTTTCAAAACCCTAGCCTCTATCTTTATTTTCTAGCATTCATGGCTAAAAATTCGAGGCAAAATAAATTTAAAAATTATTTTAATGGTATCTGATTAAATCAGTCAAATAAGATATGGTTCTCCTTCTCTTGCAAAGCTAGAAGAACGATTCAGATTTGGATCTAGGAGCTTCTATCAATCAAGGTGCATTCAAGGGCTACATCGATTAGGTATGGTCTATTTTATTTTATAGATATATTCGTCATAATGATATAGACCTAGTTATTTGATTATACAGATGAATTTGTATATGCATTGTTATCCAACTTTAATTTGTATATGTATAGATTTGAAATTTTTTTAGTTTGTTGATTTATATTGGATTTGAAAATAATAACAATGGTTTTGATTGTTTATTATTATTGTTGTAACAATCCGAATTTTCAACCCTCGAATGTCGACACTAACACATCCACGGTGTTCGTGTGTCAAGCATCTAAGTTCCAAAAAGATAGATTGTTAGGGTTAAGTAAAAGGGAAAAGAAATTAAACAAGAAAGAAAGAACACAATATCAGAATCTCACAAATGGAACAGTAATATACAATATCTGAAAAACAGTACAAATGGTTACTCCAAGATATAGAGTAACTTCATAGTTAAAAAATCCAAGTACTATCATTAGCCTGGACAGTTATAACTACCTGTCCTCACAATGTTGATACACACATAATAATAGTGCAACAGAAATAAAAATAGATAGATAAATGGAAGCGTCCAAATCATCTCCTGAAGCTGTGAAACATCTATATTGAAACCTGCTTTATTTAGTCTACTCGAAAGAGTATATAAGGAATTTAGGGGAAATAAAAGCCATGTGTCAGACATACATCTAATATGAGAAACTCAACATATATGCGTCCATATAACAGTAACATTTGAGACCATATAAGTCACCGTAATGATTTTCCCTCAAAAGAAACCAAACCAACTGATAAGTAAATATAGCGATATAATAAATGGTGTCTAGGGTATTGAATATAAATCAAAAAATAACTATGTTGCTTGTATCTTGTAACGACCCGTAAATTTTTAATGGTTTTATTAACGTGATTAACAGAATTTTTGTGAAATTTTAAATAATAAAATTGTGAATTTAAATTTTGATATTTGGAATACGTCTATTTAAACATAGTAAATGGTAAATTTTCACCAAATAATGTGGAAGTTTATTTTCTTGTGTAATTTTATTTAAATTTAATCAGTTAATATTTGTTGATAATAAAATGTTTTCCAAACCTGAATATTTTTATATAATAAATTTGTAAATCATCTTCTGAGTGAAACGTCATATTTCGTTTCTCCAAATTTTGACTGCTATTGCTCCATTTATCTTATTTTCAACAAATTAGCAACATTTTCGGTACTGAATATCGACTTTTGATAGTTCAGTCATATCATTAATATCTGTATACCGTTTTGATCGTCTCGTCGTGCTGATCTCTACGATATATTCAATTATGTGTTTTGAAGTCTGATACGCAGCGGAATCAGTGAAAAATGATTTTGTATCGGTACTATTTTTTAAAACCTTTTGATTTCCATCTGTCTTTTTAGCTTCTGTACTTTAATATTCTCTATATTTAATATAAAATTTATGACTTGCCCTTTCATTTACATTGCTCAGCTTTTCAGTTGTTTTGCACGTTTCTATTGAGAAAAAGAAACGTATATTTTGATAAGTTTATATTTATATTAGCTTTTGTCTACACGTCTTCTTCATTTGCCTGAGGTTAGCCTATCCTCTCTTTTCAAACCTTTCCACTTTCGGCCTCACGCCTCTCCAATAGCCGAACCCATTACCTTCCTCCCCTTTTCGCCACGTCAGACCACCAAGCCAACCCACATAGTCTGCTATGCCTCCCCTCTTCCTTGTCTCCCCTCACTAGCTCTGCGAAGGCGGTTTGTCTTGCGAGTCATGGGTGGGTAAATCTGCATATATTTCAAGGTTATAGAGTGGTGTTTATGTTTGCGTTCTGTACATATACATATTTTATATAAGTTATAATTAAAGTTATATAAGTCTGAATGATATATATATATATATATACATTACATTCATTTCTGCATATATATGTTACAGTATTTATATAATAAGTTTATTAATAAGATACATATGTTTTATATAAGTAAATTATTTTGTTTACATATAATATGTTCAAAATTGCATATACATGTATAGATTATAAACGGGTTATAATGTACAAGTTCTAATAGTTATATATATAGTTCTTAAAACAATGGTTGCAGTCTGTAGAAGTTGTTGTTTGAAATTTAATTTTGAGAGGAATATGGGTATTGTCATTTTGAAGAAAATATAGATATTGTTTTAAACATATACATATATATGACTATATATTAGTTTATAAAAATACTTGTGTTTAGTTTTGTATATTTCTAAAGATGTATTTTATAGGCGTCTAAAAATTTAAATATTGATTTTTAATGAAATAATAATATATATATTTTACGTGATATCAAACTGATTCTAATTGTTTCATCAATCCCTATTTATCAGCTTTGTTCGTCGAACTCGTGCCCATTTTGCTTTGCTTCGGAATTCGTGCTTGGATTCGTAACTCACCTCATTCTCGTTCATCTCTAGCCTCGAAAGGTGAGCAATCACTCACAATTAACGTACTTATATCTATTAAATTTGATTTCAATTAAAACGCCAATTGAAATATGCTGTTGTTAGTTATTTACATTGCTATATATATGCTATTATCCGTATCTGTTCACCTGTGACATCTGACAGTATTATTTGTTATTTATATTGATGATATATGCCTGTTATATTCATATCTGTTATCACTCTACAAGTTCCCTGTTAGTATAGAATTCCCTATGGGTTGAAATGATACATACCCGAACGATCTTGTAGAATAGGAGAAAATCGTTATGGGTTGAATGATAAACCCAAGCGATTTTCATTTGAATTGAATTTGGGATTGCGGGTTGAAATGATATATACCCGTATATATTTAAATTGTGGATTGAAATGATAATTATCCGTATCACTTGGCCCTAGAATAGAAAATTATATACAGACACTGTTGGTCTATATATATTTTGAAATGATTCCTAAGGTTTAAAAAGATATATATGGTTTTATATAAATATTGATTTTTAAATATTATATATATATATAAATGTTATTTTATATATAGTTAATTCTTGATTTTAAAAATTATATGTTTTGAAAATTTTAAAAATTATAAGTTAGTTTTGAAATTATAAATTATAAGATTTTACTTATAAATTTTACTATTTTTAAATATATATATATATTAATTTTAATACAAAATAGATTTAATAATAAGCTTAAATTTAATAAAGTTTGATTTAATAAGGTATAATATGTTTAAGTATTTATTTAAATTTTATTTTAAAATAGATTTTTATAATGATTTTTATAGGTTAAGGTTGAGAAGATAAATTTGAATTTACTTGAAATTGTATTTAATTAAGAATTTTATTTGATTAAATCGATTTGAAACTTATCAAATTGAGATTTTTAAAAGGATATTATTTTATAATTTGATTTTGGTTAAGAGGATTAAATGAATATTTCAAGTTTAAAAAAATTGAAGGAAATATTTAGTTTATTCGTAATTTGGATTTTTATTTAAATGATATTGGATTTATTAAGTAAATATTTCAAAATTAAATAATAGTAAAGTTAAATTAAGATATGTATGAAATTATCAAATTTAGTTTTGAAAATGTTGAATATTTAAAGCTTTGAAATATATTGAAATTGAAATGGTTTATTTTGTAGTTCAAATCTGTATTTGAAATCGATATAATGTGAAATGGTTTATTGAGAAACTGAATTGAAATTGAATTGATGAATTGAGATTGAATTAAATTTGAATTTTTGAATTCGAGTTGATTTGAATCGATTTGTGAAATTTGAGGAAGTTATTTTATTATACAAAGTATTTTTAAATTTAAGCTATATATATATTACTTTATAAATTATTTTAATATAAATCATTTTAATATAAACTATTTTTAATATAAACTATTTTAATATACTAACTATTTTATTATAAACTATTTCAACTTATATCTATTTTATATAAACTATTTTATATAAACTATTTTATTATATATACTATTATTAATATCTAAACTGTTTAAAGGAAAGTATTATGATTTCAAAATGTTGTGATTTCCAAAGTGTTATAATTTCAAGTGTTTGGTTTCGAAAGTGTTATAACTTTGAAAGTACTATGATTTTGGAAGTGAATATATTTCAAATGGAAATGATATCGTACTGATTTGGTTTTGAAATGGAAATGATATCGTTTTGATATGGTTTTGAAATGGAAATGATATTTTGGTTTTGAAGTATAAACTATTTGAAATGACCGTGGTGTTATAATAACGTTGGGTTGTTAAAGAGACCGGGATCGGTTATTGTCATACTCTCTACCAATGCCGAAAACCACTTTAACAACCGTGTACGCGGTGGAGATTCCAGAATGAAGTAGGATGGTGGCGATGATCCTATATAAGGTATATACATGGACCTGACTCCCATGAGTTAGTTTAAGGTGGCTAAAACAGGAGAAATTGACGGGCTAAGTGAGGTAGCTCCTCCGATCGGACACACTCCTTCGATTTCCATTCTATTACTTTGTGATTAATTTGGTGCGCACCTTTGATTTGGGAGTGTGGCTCGAGGTGGGCGGTAGTGGCTGCTATGCGTTACCACCAGCCCGGAAGTTTTGTGTTTTGTGTTTTGCTTTACGCTCGGGTCAGACTGAGTGCCACATCATTTGAGACTCACCTTTGAAGTTGGAGCTTCACTTGGAGATCCATCTACCTATTCAGCTTGCAGTTTTCCAGTTGACACCTGTGATATATTCTGATTTTTTTATTTGACTATTGTATTGGGAATTCTATGTATTCAAGACTTTTGTTGTATCTTGTTTTAACTTTGTTACATATTTATACTACTATTCTTTTGTTTCCGCTGCTTATTGTTATATTACTCTGTGTCTGTGATTCTATGATTATTTATTTACTGTATATACTGAGTTTTGCCAAATATAAATTAACAATCAGATATTTTGGGCAATTCAATTCTGACATGTGCGGATGCGAATGGTTGAAAATATCAGGATGTTACATATCTCATAGCACAACAATTCAATGTATATCTAAAACTGCTAAGGTTCGTTTGCATATGGATTTTCATGGAGGTCTCCTCAGTAATCAAGGTCGGCCTCCTTGATAAGGGTTAGAAACTATCTTCAGAGCAATGTATATCTCTAGATAAAATACACCTCAATGTAAAAACAACTGGACCATGCCCGGACACATGATGCCAAATATCATTAACTCCGACTACCAACATTGATAAGCATCTCTAGATAAGGAGTTTATATATTCCTGGGTAATCTAAACCAACTGGTTTTGCAGCCTACCCTATTTTCTATCATTTTCGATGGTGAAGTCACGTTTAGCATCTCTCACATAAGTCTTCATCGCTCGAACACGTCATGAGTCTCTCAATATATTCCAGCATAAGTCGTCTGATGAATGCTTACCCTGACCTCTCCTTTGGACATAACCTTATAATAGATAGTTCAACTCTATTGTATTTGCCCGAAATATTAACATTGACCTCTCCCTTGGACTTAACCTTAGAATAGACAGTTCAACTCTATAACATTTTACTTCATAACCACTTCCAAAATGTAGACTCTTGTACTAGTTTGAAAGTGGTTTTTTGTAAGTAACACATAAGTATACCTATCTGACCCCAGACTCTTCAAAACTAAATTGATGAATTTTTGGTGAACTCAATTCCGATTCTTTTAAATGTAAGCAAACGATATAAAGGTGTCTTCCTCCAGGGATCTCATATATATACGTTCTTAAAGCAAACATTTCATACAAATGAGTCCTCCCTAAGGGATCTCAAACCGTATGAAGCCGTGAAGCTTTCATATACATCCTAAGTTAATTTGGTCAAGTTCGATAGTCGACTAATCGACTATCTAGTCCTAAAACGATCACGTATGAAAATCAAGTCTCATATACTTATCATGTTTCCAACCTTCTTAACTTACTATATCCCTTGGTCAAGAATGATTCCAGTAGGTTATAGTGCCATTGCTTTAAACCCTACTCAAACATCATTCTTAACTCTCACATATACAACAAGCTTACTTTATCGGCTTTTAATGCTAAGTATAGGATTAATTACTTTCCATAAACAAGTGGACAATACTTAAGCGATTCCTAATCCCCATTTTAAAACATATGTTTATAATTTAAAAGCCTTTTAGAAATGATATATATATATATATACAGCCACACGTATGTAGGTGTACTAATTTACTTATAAGCTGATATATTTAATAAAATTTTAAATGCAATTTAAAAGATAAAAAGTTACATAAGCTTCTTAATACTTTAATAAAATATTTAACTGATTTTTTAAAATTATATATACAGGAAAAAAACTTGTAAAATACTTATAATTATGATTTAAATATCCATTTAAAAAATTACTTAAAAATAATTTATTTATAATTTATTTAAAAACTTCCAAAATGCATGTTTTACATTTATTAAACCCTTTTTACTTCAATGATTCATAATTAATTTTTAAAAATATAAAATTTAAACCACTTTTAGAATACTCTAATAAATGTTATTAAACATGCCTAAAAAGATCCCATAAAAATAATCAAATTAATTATCATTTAAACTTACTTTAAATCAGAAAAGTGTTAAAATTAAGGTTACAAAACCATTGTTGCAAAAAGAGCCCAAAAATGCTGTCATTTGAAAAGATAGCATTTATAAGTGTTGTGAATGTTATTGGATAGAGAACACTTGGAAAATTACATAAATCTTCGACCTGTTTTCACAACATAAACAAAAGTTTCAAGTTCTTATTGTTTTTACAGTAAATAGTATACCTAAACAAATTAAAAACCTTGTAAAGAAACTCCTAAGGATATCTTACAAAATAATATTAAGAATTCCCAAAAATAAGCTATTTCGAAGTGCTCATATAGTGGCCTTTTCACTATAACTGTTACAACTTCATTTAACCAGTTATGAAATGTTTTAAACATTGATTTTTTGTAGTAAGAGGTAAACATAATGTAACTATTAAAACAGAAAAGAAACCCCTAAGGATGTCTCTCGAAATCATATTAAAAAAATTCGACAATAAGGTAATTTTTCAAAGTGCTTATATAGCGACTATTTTGGTTATGATTTTTTAAACTTTGTTCTATAGATTCTACAACTTTCCAAACCAATTCTTTGCTACCACATACATTTATTTATGTGTAGAGCACGATAAATATATATTATATCATAATATTATAGCATATAAACTGTTTGAACACAAGGAGATTAAAAGTGCTTTCATATCGACTATCGCTATATTACCATTTTATATTCAAGTCCAAACCAAACACCATCCAATCAACCATATATACACGATGCCAATGCAACATCACATGTCATAGAAGGTCATAGAAGTGATGATATGCCATAAATACTTGTCATTTTCCTTCAAAAGCAAGTAAGGTCCAAATATACAACATTAATTAGTTAATAACTTTTCTATAATTGTACAAGCAATATTATACAACTTCACTACAATAAAATGGTGAGTTAACTCATCCTTTTCAAACCTTTCAACTAAGTACAAGCCTCTACCTCAATACACTTCCTACCTTAACCAAAGCAAGCCCAAAGTTCAAATTTACCTTTTTATATGTTCAAGCCCTTAGCCCAAAAAGGCTATTATTGCTCACGGCCTTATAGTGTAGATGGAGTATGTGCTCCTTTTCTTCCAAACTAAAGTTGCTAAACCTTGTTGCTATGTTGTGTTAGGAATATAGCTTGAGTTTGGTGAAGTTTCAATGTGATTTGAGGTTGTTTATGTGTAAAGAGAAGATAATGAAGGGAATTGTTTCTATGTTTTGTGATAGTAAACCATTTTCTATACCTTAAGGGTGTTTAAATAGACTTCACTAAGTCAAAAACCATCCCCCCATGTGTTTGCTTTACATCTCACCATTGATCAAAAATAAATACCTAAACACTATTCACCAAAATATCTCCTCCTTAATCCATTTGTTAATCCCTTTTTACTATTCACATTTAGTTATCCATAACATAGAAATTATTTGTAGTTACTAATTAATTATACCTTAATATATTAGGAAAGTACAACAAGTTCGTAAACTTTTTGTGAGAAGAAAGCTATTTATCGATAAAAACGATTTTCGGACCCATTATCGATAATTCTTCAGACAATTTATTTTTGTAAACATTTTCCAAAAACAAGTTTACCATAATTAGTCATTAATTAAAAAGATTTTAACAGGTTTATTAAACCAATTTTATAACACTAAATCATATTTCTAATGTTCGAATATTCAAAGATGAAGCGTTTAAAATTACGAGTCAGTACATTCTCCCTCACTTAAGATATTTTGCCCTTGAAATAAGAATAACAACACGATTAAACAGAAGAAACAAGTACATATATAGAGTACTGCTGAAGCTGTAGAAAAACCAAAATGCATAATAAGTGACTCCATCTCAAGAGGTGAGTACACTACAAAGTTCTCATAATATATAATAATAAGAAACTGCTAACCTAATAGAAACTCAAGATAGGACTCCCTCACGCTATTCTCAGTTTCCCAAGTACAATCCCTAGCATCATTGGTCCGCTGCACTTTACAACCTTTGTCGCGGTTGCTTTATATCATGATTAACAATGCGAAATGGTTGCCTGAGTTTAGTTAAGTTTGGATGTATCTCCAAGTCTTCTTGCCGCGATGCTTCCACTATCAAAGAAGGATCTTGCACATACTTATGCAAATGAGAAATGTAAAAAACATTATGCACACCTGATAGCCTAATCGGTAACTCGACCCTATAAGTAACTGCACCAAATCTCTCTAGTATCGGCCTATACAACAAGGAGCCAACTTTCCTGCATTCCCAAACTGAATAACATTCTTCATTGAAAAACCTTTATCAACACAAAATCTCTAACTAAGACTCAAAATCCCTATACCTCTGATCTGCATAACTTTTCTGTCTATTCTACGCTTCCTTTATATGCTTTTGAATCTATACTACTTTATTAGTCACCTCCCTAACCATATCTGACCCAAGTACTAAGCGATCTCTAGGTTCTACCCAACACGATGAAGATTTACAATGTCTGCTATATAATTTTTCAAAAGGTGCCATCCTAATGCTAGCTTGGTAACTGTTTCCAAGAACCACCAAAGTCTAAGGTACAAACCTGAAGAAAATCCTTCAATACATGGTTAACTCTCTCTACTGTCTATTCGTTTGTGGTGGTAAGTGGTACTCAAACTCAGCTCCGTCCCTAAGGCATCATGCAAACCTTTCCAGAACTGACTAGTGAATATCATATCTTGATCGCTCATGATATCACAAGGAACTCCATGAAGTCTGACAATCTCCTTGACATAAACTTAGTTAAACTTGAAGTTGTCCTTGTTGTCTTCACCATTAAGATGTGTGCACTCTTGGTTAGTCAGTCGACTATAACCCAAACTTCTTCATTACCTTTCCTCGACCTAGGTAGGCCATCTATAAAGTCCATCGATATCTGCTCCCACTTCCACTTTGGAACCTCAAGTGGGTGAAGTAGTCCCGCTATCTTCTGATGGCTACCTTTGACTTGTTGGTAATTAGAACACCTATTCACAAATATCGAAACATCCCTCTTCATATCTTCCCACTAGAAAGTCCACTTCATATCCTGATACATCTTGGTAACTCTCGGATGTATCATAAGTCTCGAATGATGACTCTTTACTAACACATTTGTCTAATCCCATCAATATCTGAAATGCATAATCTTTCATTCTTTCTTAATATACCACATTAACAGCCTCGAATCCCATCCAACCCTCGATGCCTCATTCTCAATTGTAGTCATAGATATCCTTGCAATACGAAGATCTCTTAGTTTATTACCTTTAATATGACTTATAAGGGTCGGATGCACTTCTACATTCACCATAACCACATACCTCCTACTAAGTGCATTAGCTACAACATTCACTTTCCCGGATGTATACAAAATATCAAGGTCATAAGTCACAAGAAACTCTAACCAACGTTGTTGTCTCATGTTGAGGTCTTTCTAAGTGAAAATGTACTTCAAGAATTTGTGGTCCGGGTACAACTTAAAATTATCACCTAGTAAGTGATTCCTCCACATTCTTAATGCACAACAACTGGTTGAAACTCCAAGTCATGAGTCGGATACCTCAATTCCTGGGGGTTGACTTGTCGGCTAGAATAAGTAATAATCCTTCCGTGTTGCGTCAACACTACACCTAAACATGTCCCACAAGCATCTATATAATAGTTAAACCCTCATCTCCATCTGAAACAGTAAGAACGGGAGTGCCAGTCAACCTTGCCTTCAACTCTTTGAATTCTTGTTCATGTTTATCAGTTCAACCCCAAAAAGCTCCTAATTTTGGTTGCACTTTCGAGCCTCTTCCAATCCTAAACAGTCACAACCTTTGCTAGATCAACAGAAATACACTCTCTCGAGATAACATGCCCTAAGAACCTAACTTTAAACCACCAAAAGTGACAGTTCGAAAACATAGCTTTCAACACATGCACTCTCAGCTTTTCAAGTACAATCCTCAAATGGCGAGTATGTTCCCACTTAGTCTTAGAGTAGACAAAAATACCATCAATAAAAAAATGCACAAATTTATTCAACATGTCCCTGAAAACAAATTCATCAAGTCTATAAAATATGATGGAGCCCTGGTTAAGGCGAATGGCATAACCAACCATTCATAAAACTTATAAGACCTGTGAGCTATCAAACGTACACTCTCCTATGCTACCCACAATTGATGAAACCTTATGGCAAGATCTAGTTGAGAAAATACCCGAGCACCATGCAGCTGATCGAACAAGTCATCTATACTAAGCAAAGGATACTTATTCCTAATCGTCCGCTTATTAAGCTCACGATAATCCACCCAAAGTTTTAAGGAACCATCTGCCTTCGCGGCAAAGATGAGAGGCGCTCCACAATTCGATCGACTGGATCAAGCCTTTACGCAACTAATCGCTGACCTAGTTAGATAACTCTAACTTATCCTTTGGTGATAGCCTATGGACATGCAACACAATAGGTTTAGCATCTCGAACCAAATCAATACGAAATTCAATCTCACGGTGAGGGGATAAACCAAATACCTCTTTGAACACATCTGGAAACTCCCGAACAACAAAATCAAACCCAACTCCTCAACTACCTCGAGAGAATAAAGGAAACTACTCATTAACGAGATAGGTCCCTCACAAGACACTGCCAGTATCTTCTTCCTTTCTTCAACACTACATTTTGTTTACACAATCTAAGGTTGCATGATTTTGAGACAACCAATTCATCCTAAGTTATACATCAAAACCCATAAAACCAAGAATATACATCACATGGAAGGAGTTAATCATAACAAGTAACTGGAACTCCTAAACATAACATATGCAGGTTCACCACAAGACAAAACTACTTTTAGTGGCATATATTAGTAGCGTTTGTGAGCTAAGTGCAACTAATGGTATTTGGCTCTTTTTATTTTCACTATTTTATTTAATTAAAACGTTACTAGTACCCCTCTCGCCTGTACTCATTGGGAAAAAATTCCAATTTTTTCGATATATTTTCGTTTCCCTCCATATCACATTTCTCCATTTACTTCTCCACCTGCAAAACCCAAAATCAATTTTCATTTCCCTTCCTTTCGCATTTCCCCACTTACTTCTCCTGCAAAACCCTAAATCCATTTTCGTTTCCTTCCATATCGTGTCTCTTCATTTACTTCTCCTGCAAAACCCTAAATCCATTTCCGTTTCCCTCCATATCCTATTTCTCCATTTACTTATCCTCCAGCAAAACCCTAAATTAGTTTTAGCTTTCCTCCATTATCACGTTCTCCGTTCAAGGGAAGCTTATCAACCACAAAATAAAGGATATGGGAAGGAAAAGGAAACACTAGATATATGTGGACTTGACATATTTAAAGTTGGATATGAGATTTATACTAACAACCCTACCAGAGTTTTGTGAATTTGTGAGACCGCTGATAGGTATAAAGAAGAGAAGGTGGTTCGATCTTCAACTTAGCTTGCCACCATGCCTCAACCTGGTAGCGTGCCTCATCCTATTGCCATGCTTCAACCGATTGCCTCCATGGGTGAGTTGGAATTCAAACTATTTAAATTAGTATATCATTTCTTAAATATTTCTCACATACTCGATAATTGGTTGATTTGCTGGCCATTTGGGTTTATTAATGCTGCTTTGTGATTAAAGTTTCTGTTTGCTGGTTGGACCAAACTGTTAGCTGGAATTAGAGAATTATCAAATTAATGAATCTTTAGTGTACACATCCACCTTGTTGTAGATCATTTTTGCCTAAATGACATTTTAGAATTTTTAATTTTATGATAAATATTCTAGTATAATGTAAATATTGCAATCGAAGACAATGTTTTGTGAGAAATTAGTATTGCAAATATTTGTCTTAGCATAAATTATTAGTTCTCGTTCATAATTTTTTTCAAACTTTCATTTCCTACTTTTCCATTCAACTATATAAAGCATTATATTAGGAATTTTTTTTTTCTTATTTTATTACCTTTCTTTTATGTACCCTGAATGGAAAATAAAACATAAAGTTAAAAGTGAAAAGAAAGACCTTTATATTTAGTATTGTCATTTACATAGAGCATTATGCATGAGCTGATATTTTCCTTACGCACATAAGATGTTTGCTGCATTTCCCGAACCATTAATCTTCACATTAAAGGATACATTCTCAGTAAGCTTATTTAAAATATTGATTCTTAATGACCATTTCGATGACAGGATGGTAATTGAAAAGTAAGCTTAATTCTTAAATTTTGTCATTTACCATTATGCTAAGTTTCTATTTAATCAAATGGGACTTTGTACTTTTGTAAATGGTATGATTGATCAATATATGTGTTACGATCAGGTTTTGGGAATAGTCACATTAATAACTTCCTTACATCTAGAAATTTATGAGCTTTGTTTTGGAAGTTGTGGGTGTTGGGTTGGGTATTGAAGAGATTGAATCCAAATGGAATCACTGAATTCGTTGAGCTAATGAAGTTAAATGAAGATGTTGTCAATGAACTCATAATTTGGCATTCGTAAGGATGATTATTTCAATGGTTCTGCAATAGTTTTTTAGCAGAACAGTGCATTGGTTTCAAAACATGTCCAACACACAATCACACAACAAAAACCATTTTTTAGTATTCTAGTACTGACTATCTTCACCTACTAGCAATATTAGCAAGTGCAAGTACCCTGAAATAATTCCCCACGAATATTGATCGTGGTGGACTAATGAGATGTAAGCCAAGCTAAAAATCTAAGGCAATGCATTCTCATTCACTCCTTCACAATTAAAATCGACTATTAAATTTGCATAAAATGGAAAAACGAGTAGTTTGACATGGCTAGAAGAGCTCAAGTTCCCTGAAATAATGAAATAAAAAACTGCAAAATCATTACACGAAACTATAGATCAGAAATGGGATTCAGTACATAGGACAACATGTCAGACCACTGTAGGACGTGCCTTATGGAACCATGTGATCCACGACCCAGAAGCAGGGGTTCTAGCCGGCAAAAGCTTTCTTAGAAGTCTATACTGGATGATGAAAAACTATTTGATTGAAAATGCAAGAGAAGTTTCTGGTGTTATTTTAGTTGTACATACTATGTGGTTCGATTCCAAACTCGAAAATGACATTTATTCATTTTATGATGGTGCTGCTCAGGTTGTTCTGCTTGGTGCAGGTTCATGGTTAAATCTTGAAAGAATAATAAGTTAGTAATGTATAGCATATATAATTATCTATTATAATGATACAGGAATGGAAGAAAAATCATACCGACTAAACTGCCTGAAGATCAGAACAGTATTCGAAGTGGACTTCCCCGAATTACTAGAAGTAAAAGTCAAGCACATAAAAGAAGCAACGGGAGCTTCAAGGAAGAAATCGATGAAGGCAAAATCATTAATAAGAGTAGAGGATGACATAAGAGAAGCTCACTGGTTAGATAAACTAAAGAACTAGGGCTTTATACAAAACCGAAAAATGGTGTGGATTTTGGAAGGCATAATGTACTATTTACCTCATACTGAAGCAGTGCAAGTGCTAGAAACAATTTCTGCTCATTATATGCAAACTAATATAGTTCTCCTTGCAGATTTCATGAAAAAAGCATTGGTTTCTCTTTCACAATCTACGTTTCAGTTTTATAGTGATTGGTCTGATAGTCTATTGCTAACTGTAGGTTTAAGGGATGTGAAGGTTTCACAAAATAGAGACCCGGACGCAAGGTTTAGCTTGTTGCACGATCCTCTGAATTTGTTTAAGGTATATATTAGTAGTAAAATTCATACTTTATTAGATGGCCAAACATTTAGCGTTGTAAAACTTGATTTTGAAGCACTCAAAATGTTTTTGCAAGTATGTTGTTATGGGGTTTCAAACGAGGATGTTACAAGTGCAAGAAATCAGATATGCTCTATGTCGTTACATTTTCTTATATGCTAGTCATTAGTTCAAATTACTATGCCAAAACATGTCCAAATGTAGAGCAAGCTATCGCTGATGTAGTGAAAAAGGCAACAACAAACGATAAGACTGTTCCAGCTGCTTTGCATCTAATGCACTTCCATGATTGCTTTGTTCGAGTAGCACTCACTACATAGGGCTTTATTTTTGCTATTTCCTTGAATCATATGTATGCATAATGCATCTACGTTAGCTTATTTCTTCTTTATTTTGAAAGGGTTGTGATAGTTCAGTTTTATTGAAGTCTACTAAAAACACCTTAATGTAGCATATGTGATTCTAATATTTGTCCGCATTACCTATCTACAGTAGCACCCATGATAAGATTAGGTATTCCATATCGAGCAACAAGCTATACAACCCTTTATCCACATCCTTCATTTCAGTTACTAGTCTATCGGCTCCAATCTATAAGTAATTGTAACATCAAACCTTTTATTCATATATTAAATTTGCCCATCTTGTTGTACCAACCATGCATATTTGTAGTTTATTTGATATATTTCTGCAAGTGAGCATAGCCTGAGGTAAATCTTGAAATTATCATTCATGTTCTTTTCCTTCATTAAGAAATTCGTATAGCTCGTCACACTATATTCATGTCCTTTAGTGAAGCGTTATCTTTTAATATCTTTTGTCTTCGATTTGTTTCAAGATTCATTTTCAACTTACAGTGAATGTTGTTGTTCTTGTCATAAATGTTGTTGCTGTTGTTACATCTAGTGATGTACAATATGCATTTAAATGTAGTGTTTCATGTGTTGTATACCATGGGAGATGCATCTAAATGTGTGTGTTTATACCATCCTAGGCGACATAACCTCAAACTATGATCCATATTCCTCTTCAAAATTCATGAAATCTTGCTATGTTGGCCAAGTAATTTGGCCATCTTGATTTACTGATGAAAAATATTCATGTCATATTTATCAAACTTTATGTAACTATATCAAAGAGCTCATTTCAATCTGCACCAAATGTAAAATTACTTGATGCTAACGTGGGCATACTAAAGCCCTCGGTATTATTTTTTGTACCATTTTTTCTCAAGTTACATGCTATTAGCATGATCTACAATTTTTTTCTTTTGAGTGTGCATATTTCATTATAATTTGTTGCCTATTCTTAAATCAAGAATTATATTTACAACAATTTAAAAAGTAAATGTATTTCTTATTAAAACTCTAACAAACAGCTAATTCTAAAATTAAAAAACCAAATACTTTTGCAAAACAAAAACAGTTTTAAGAAAATCATAATGAAACAACAAATTTTGCTAGAATTACTATTTTAAGTGACTTTGCAGCTTTTACAGAATTAAATTTGAATTTTAAAAAATTAACCAATAACACAATTCAAATTAAATAAATTGAAAATAACAGATGATTTTCAAATCAGTCAAATTAAATTTGAGAAATTAGTACAATTACGAAGAGGTGTTTTGACGTATAAGATAAGTCATGTAACCGTTGTTGGCAGTGAAGATTTGTTTGATCCAACTTAAGTTGTTTTTGGGGTATAAAGTACAATTAGTAGGAAAAACTGATTCCCACTTATTATTTCTTACACTTCGTTTACTGATATGATTTGTAGTTCTACCCATGTAGAATAATGCTATAAAAAGTAGATTATCATATCGTTGTGTTATGACCAATGACATAGTTAAGCATCATGACCTCTAATGTTACATTTCTAATTAAATTTGCCATCAATTGCTTATAGGGTGGCGAGTTATGTTCGTTGAGGTATGATTTAACTATTCCATTTGCTCGGTACCTGGCAATGAATAATATTAGTTTGTTGAAGAGGTATCAAATAGGTAAAGTATACAGAAGAGATAATCCATCTAAAGGGAGATACCGTGAATTCTATCAATGCAACCTTGATATTACTGGGCAATATGAAACCATGGAACCTGATTTTGAGGTTTTCAAAGTCTTGACTGAATTACTCGACGAATTCCAGATTGGTGACAATGAGGTATTTATTATCTAGGTCCAACAAGAGTATTTTACCCCCTGAGACATTTCCACTTTATTCACTTAGCACTCGCGTCATTCAATTATTTTCCGCAGTACTATGTTTTAATCCATAATCTAATGCCGGCTAGCAGCATTCCTTTAAAATCCCCTCTTCGGATCACAGATTACTTCATAGTTCTCCACTCGCATTCAATTGCTAGAACTAAAGTAAAAATGTTGTAGCTATTTCATGGCATAAAACTATTGCTAGTAGGATTGGCTCTGTTCTGCGTTGGCAATTCTCGTTGTCATCATATACATCACTAGACATGTTATATTCACTTGGGTACCTGTTTTGCTCTACATGGCATTCAAATCAAGGATGTCAATTGTGAACGATATTCATCTTAATATAAACACACATTGTCATTTTCAATGTTATTGAGTAAAATCTTAATATACATAAATAGCCTGCATGATCGCTGGATTACGTACATAACCCCTATTTTATGCTTGCTGACTTGTTCCCATATTTTTTGTTAGTCGATGGTTCATTGTTAATATTTTCATTTTGGAAAATTACTTGCACATATGTACTACCAATTACTAACCTTATACTTACAAATGCAAACAGGTAAAGCTAAACCATCGTAAGCTATTGGATGCAATGCTTGAGATATGTGGTGTCCCTGCTGAAAAATTTAGAACAATTTGCTCAAGCATCGACAAACTGGACAAAAAGTCATTTGAATAAATCAAAAAGGAACTGGTGAGATAAATCTCTCCTCTTATATTGTAAAAACTATGTTGATATTTTTGTTTATAGGTCTAGTTTTGTTCTTTTGGATACAACGATTAGCTGTAATTATTTTGGAAGATCCTGCATGGTCATTCATAGAACTAAACATTCAATATTTTATTTTTGTCAGAGTTCTGAAATACAAGGCGGTCTAAGTATAATGTATATCTCATGGAAATAACTGGCAATTTTTCGAAAGCAGATGTCTGTTGATGTGATATATCAGTATTTTCATATACTAATTTTTTATATGACATTTTACATTATTTTAGGTTAACAAATTTAAACCAAATAATATTGATTTACTACAGAGGGGTGCAAGAAGTATTACTTATAGCTTGTGATATAATACACTATGAAAGGAGAATACTCCTAAAATAAGAGATAGGGAGAGTGATTCTGTTTTTTGTAGATCAACCAAGTTTACTTACCCCTAACATTTAGGTAACTACAATATGGATCAAGAACCATGGTACACTTGATATATACTTTCACATCATCATATTTGCATGACATTATGTTTACAGATGGACTTTCTGCTCTTGCTTTAGCTCAATTAATGCTTGCGTTTTTTTCTTTATTGCACTTTAATTACAAGTGTCAAACATAGCATTTGTTCAACAGTGGACACACATGGATGCATCTCTCGTGTACCTTTCAATAAATGCTAACCGAAGGTATGTCTACTTAAAATATTGCTAGATAATAGTGCTTACACTATCTTCACTTCCATGTATGGCATTGGTCCTGGAGTAACTAGTTTTAAGAAAAGCGATAAAGTGGTTTCCATTATTAATATCACGGTAGGAGATGATCATTACATACTGTCTCCCTCCTTATGTTTAAGTTTAACTTAATTAAAATATAATTTTTGACATTTTAAGATTTAGCAATTAAGATAATTTATAAGTTTAAAAATAATAATAATACTAATAATAAAATAGTTTGAATAAATTAACTAAGTTTTATAAAAATTAGATATGTTTATAAAAGTTAACTATGTATTATAAAATTAACAGGTTTATAATAATAATAATAAACTAAGTTTGATAAAAAAAATTAACTAAGTTTATAATAATAATAATAAAGTATAATTTGATAAATATTAACTAAGTCACCTATGTTTTATAACTAATAATAATAATAACAATAATAACAAAAACTAAGTTAATAAAAATTAACTAAGTTAACTAAGTTTCATAAAAATTAAATAAGTTTATAAAAATTAACTAAGTTTATATTACTAATAAAAATTACTAAGTTTACAATAATAATAATAAAATAACTAAGTTTATGAAAAAATTATAAGTTTGAGATAATTTATAAAAATTAACTAAGTTAATAACGTTTAAGTTTGAGATAATTTATAAGATTAAGTTAATCAAAATATAATTGATGACATTTTAAGTTTTAACAACTGAGATAATTTATAAGTTTAATAATAGTAATAATAATAAACAATAGTTTGAATAAATTAACTAAGTTTTATAAAAAAATAAATATGTTTATAATAATTAACTATGTATAATAAAAATTTCCAAGTTTGTAATAGTAATACTAGTAGTAATAGTAATAGTAATAAACTAAGTTTGATGAAATTAATTAAGTTGAATAATAAGTTAACCTATTTTTATAAAAATTAACTAATTTTATAAAAATTAACCGGAATTTTAAAAATTAACGAAGTTTTATACAATTTAACTAAGTTTTATAAAAATTAAATAAATTTATACAAATTAATTAATTTTAATTAGAATTTAACTAAGTTAATAAGTTTTTAAAATTAAATAAGTTTACTATAAAAATTAACCAAGTTTTATAAAAATTTAACTAAATTAACTAAGTTGAGTGCATCAAAAGTAAAATGTTGTGTTGATTGAGATATCATGCCAGAAGGAAAACACATATTAAAACCTCCCATGTTGAGTGCATCAAAAGTAAAATATTGTGTTGATTGAGATATCATGATATACTCCATACTTTGGTATCCTACATAACTAAAATTCTCCCATTTTTCTGCATTGAGTTGTTAGTCAATAAATCCTAATTTACCGAGGTAGCTGAATCTTGATATCTTTGGATTGATAATCAAACCCACGATCTCTCTGAATCATTAAACAAACTCACGATCTCTCTGAGGAAACAAGAAGTGATGAGGCTTATTAAGGTAGAAGAAAACGAGCTTAGAGAAGGGGTTAGGCAAGGAGAGGATTGAAAAATGTTTCTACTTTCAATTGTGTGAGTAATATTTGTTTGAAGAATTTGTATCTTTTTTTAGTAATGTTTTATCTATAATTATATTTAAAGTAAAATGTTAATTTATTTGCACTGTTTTAATTTAACAATAAAAAACTGCAAACTAAGAGTCAGCCAAACAAAAAATTTGAAAATTTTGAAAAAATACTAACAAAAAAAATCAAGAGAAAATCCAAAGAATTAAAAAAATCACAATTTATACAAGTTTTTAACAGGCGATTACATGAGTTAGGCATTTACTGTTGGGAAAATTTAGTAATATTACAAATTTGTAATGGTTGTCGGAGATTCTCTTATTTTTAAAGTGAGCCTATAGCTATCCTATAAAGATTTATAAATGTTTCCAAAGAGTTTATAACGGAAAGCAAGCCTTCTCAATTATATAGTCAACTGTCGAGGAGTTGAAAAAGAATGACTAAGATTGGTGGTTTTGCAAGCTGTTAGTCTGTGCTACTTTTGAAATCGTAGAAGTTGCAAAGGACTATATTAGTCTATGCTAACTTGGAAAGCGTAGGAGTTGCCATGACACGAGCATCAATTTTACTCAATAAAGAGCTATGTTTGTCTGTGCTAATTTGCGCAAGTTATGACCCATAGCTGAGAAGCTTCGGTGTCAATAGTTTCCATTTTATCATCAAATTGCAAATCTATTTTTGTGTTAATGATCGTAATTTAATTGGTAAATTATATCACTGCAGAAAAGTCGCCATTTACTATCTACGTCATCCTAAGTAAACTTGGGTTCATTTCTCTTTTATCAAACAACTAAAACGGGGTTTAATTTGGAGATCTATGGTCAATCATCCAAAGTTAATTTCCAAAGCGGAAAAGAGGGTACCTCTCTCTCTACTATAGTATCCTTCAACATCAGAATAGGCACACGCCATTTATTCCATAACCATTAAACCATAAGTCTAGTAGCTTTAAAAGTAAAGATGCATTTTAGGAAGTTGCATAGTTGTAAATAAAGTGGTTTCGACAGTTCAAATGTAACCTGACATTTATTATGCTAAAATTTTATTTTATTTTCTCTCTTGATATTTATAGTTTAACCTAAACTTAAAAAAATTAATGTTAATTCCTCAAATTTTATTTCAAGACATTTTGAAATTGAGCGTACACAAACAGCTTCAGAATTTTTATTGCAAAATTGAGCATGGGAAAATTTTAATAATAAAATAAACAAATATTGAAATAAATAATTCTTTTGAAAGCGTAAACTGTTAAATTTTTGAAAACAATTTTATTTACTTTGTAAAAATAACAATTCGCATTCTCAACTGAACAAGTCCGGAGTTAAGCGAAACAGTAAAAGAAAAGGGTCATAATCCTCGATTTTGCTGAATCGTTTAAGTCGCTTTCTCATTCTTTTGAAAACGCAAACTGCTAAAATTTTATAAAACAATTTTCATTTTAAAACGATTTTCCAATCACGTGATTAAAACAGCAAATCAGTAACAATTTCGATAAGGAAATTGTACTTCTCAAAATACCGTAAAAACGGTTACAAATCAGCATTGCGGAATAACCGCTTGAAAATCCACTTTTTAAAATTTGACTGTTACGGAAGCCAAAGCGACAGTAGTTTTAAAACGTCAAAATCACATCAAAACAATCTACATCAAAATGTAATGTCAGTGAATTCTCATTCATCAAAATGCCACAAAACACCGTACTTCAAAATATAGCATTGGTGTAAAATTCCGTTGTAAAAATAACGGCAACAAAATACGTTTCATAACCAAGCATCGGTTCAACGTAAAATAAATGCAATAACGTGCAATTTAAATTTTTGCACGTACTACAAAATGAACAAAGAATCATTCAAATGTATCTTCAATGAAGATAATTTAAAACAGCAAAAATCTAATCAATAGATGATTAGTACAAAAGAAAGCCAGCGGAAATTTCAACAAAAATCACATATCTACAATTTCTTCGAATCCTCAATTCGGATTCGAAGTTCCCAAAGAAACAAAATAATTACAGCTATGTAAACAACAAATGAAATTCATATCAATTTCGTATTTTGATTTTTAAATCAAAAAGATTATCAGTTGTACTCAGCGAAGACAGTTTCACTGTTTCCGCTGCGCACTCTGATAAACAGAACACAAATCAATCAAATCATCAGAACACAATTTCACTATTATTTTTAAATAAAGTTATTTAAAAATTTCATCCAAATTTCAAAACTTTAGTTTTGACTCAAGCACAAATAAAACATCGACCAATAGTTGTAACTTATGTTCCATCCGAGTTAAGTTTTATATTATGTCCATAAACCCCAAGCTCTGATACCAACTGTGACGCTCCACCTCTATGCTCATAATAACAAAGAGTAATAAAAGAAATACTGTCTATTATTACGAAGAATAAGGCTGGATAGGAGCGACCATCCGTAATTGGCCTTACACTAATATTGGTTATCTCGATAGGAGTGGTATATACTTTTTATTTTTCATCTATTATTTATTTACTCCCATCGACATATCCAATTATCAGTATAAAACAAACTACGATAGTTCATAATAGTTTAGGACATTAGATATAACAATAACACAGATAATATAATTGCGGAACACAGATAAAAACAAAAGTCTCATATATATATAACTGATGTCAGTTAATACATAGTTGACACAATACATACGATACAACTACAACTGTCGACTCTAGAAGTTATATATACACGTACATTATCGACTAATATACATGAATACATATCATTCTATACAATGACATGACTACTACAAAAGGACAATGACAACTTCAGAAGATGCGAAAAGTCTTCAAATCCCAAACAGCAACTCAAAGACGGAAATCTACAACCTGAAATAACTCGGGTCTGACCCGAGTATTACATTCAAAAGAAAATAATACCCAGGTCAGTCTAATTCAAACCAGTTTATTAGTGCATAGGAGCAATAATAATCAAACATCAAATAGACGACAGTCACAGAAATCTCGTATATCCAACTCTCGATACGAGAATTGGATAACGGCAAATATAACACTAAACAGTGTTAAACAACCAATCAGCAATCCAAAGCAGATTACAACTTCAAAATATTGAAATTAACCAACGAAACAATTCAACAAATCGAAACATTAATTTAAAACTGTCAAAACTGATAGGGCTGCAGTACACGCACGCGTGTACTGCCTCGCCACTATCGCAAGAGATACACCAAAAGATCGCAAATGAACACAAGGTCGAACCCAATGATCGGGTTCAACTCAAGTGTAATGCCAACACAAATGAAACTGCAGCTACAAAGAGCCCAAATGTCCAAACAGTGGACAACAAAAATACTTCAACCTCATAAACCACATAAGTCGACAATACAACCAGTGACAAGAGCATGGATGTAACTACACCCAGAATATATGCCAGTGTATGGCTACAACGCAAATGACCAGAATGCAAAGGCAACATAACTCAAAAATCAATTTCACTTAATTAGGTAGTTCAAACAAAGCCACAAGACAGTGTCGAACTCACAATACAAAGATAAACCCAAGTACAACATCTCCACTTAGCTTCATCATGTTGCGGCAAGCTTGAGTGCAGTAAGCAACGCCATACGAACTCATTACTACATGATGGAAGAAGCAATAGTGCAGCAGCAAGTAACTAAATACAAGGGCAGAGACCTCATACAATGACGAACAGGCAACAAGTCTATATGCAACAAGATCAAACCCAATACAACATGACAATAAGATGGCCAAGTGACGACATTAATTATCCAGCCCACAAAGTCAAACTGGGGACATGGATTAAGCACATGAATGCAACAGTTAACTGACAAAGTGCACATGAATTAACTACAGGTACAAGACCGAACCAACATCTCAAGCAACATGAAGTGAATCACAACCCCAAAGGAGTGACATGGCCACTAGACTCTAATTGAAACACGCATGAATAAGGCTCAGTAATGAAACAACGATATCAAGTGATACTGAGCACCCGTGAACCAATGCAGGTAGGTCAAATGAGGTGCTCAGTGTAACATGGGGCAACCAAACATCCATAGTACTACACAACAACGTGTAGTCGCAAATAATCATGATTTGTTAAATGAAATCTCAAACCAAGGCAGTAGACAGCAGAAATTCATGTCATCAGAAAAATGAATTCACCAAATAAAAATCGTGTCAACCCAGTAATCATGTAAAGAACAAAAGTCAGGGAAATCATCAACATCAACAATACTCACGTAATCATAGCAAAACAAAATCGAATGGCAGAGATAATCAAGAACTTCGACTTAAGTTCAAACAATGGAATGAATAGATGTGAGTGAAAAAGATCACTCACCTTTCTCGAAGGGCATACATCCACTCGGCCTAAGTTAACATCGAACGAATCAGATGAATCACCCTCGATCGAAGACAGGTTGAACAAGTCAAAGACGCGATGGTGAAGAACGGCAAGGGAACTCGAAGTCGTGGCGGCCAAAAATCGATCAAAACCCTATTTTCTGAACGAACGAACAAAGACGTTTCTTGTGGCCGCCATTATTTTCGCTCGTTTGATTTTTAGGGTTCGAAGAGAAAATGAATTAGGGGGAGGGAACGGCATAGGCCTTTATCTCAACGACTATAGAAATGGGCTGAATAAAATTTAAAAAGGGAAATGTTTATTTAAAGCCCGTATATCCTTTAACAAAATTATTTAAAAGAATTTATAATTGATAAACGAATTACAATTCGAATATAATTCCAATTACAATTGTCAAACAAATTAAGTCGTCATTTGACGATAATCAACAATTATAAAACCTCGGGTTGTTACAGACTCCCCTCCTTATAAAAATTGCGTCCCCGCAATTTTCATAATTAAGGTCGTTAAGAATTATTATTCTTCTAACATAAACTGGTTACGTTAGAAAAATAAAGATCGAGAACCTAATACCAAAGAAATCTTTCAAATGCATACAAGAGATTCACAAATTTTCAACAGAATCTAACTATCAAGATAGATAATCAGAAAACAAATCAGCACATATCTAATTACCAAAAACGGTAATCAAATCTCAAATCAACAAATATTCGATTATAAAAAACGATAATCAAATTTCAAATTCAACAATCATTTGGTTATCTCAAGCGATAATCAAATTTCAAATTCAATAAATATTTGATTATCTCAAGCGATAATCAAATTTCAAAATCAACAAATATTTGATTATTTCAAGCGATAATCAAATTTCAAATTCAATAAATATTTGATTATCTCAAGCGATAATCAAATTTCAAATCAACAATTATTTAATTATCTCAAGCGATAATTAAATCTAAAATCAACAAATATTTAATTATCTGAAGCGATAATTAAATCTCAAATCAACAATTATTTAATTATCTCAAGCGATAATTAAATCTAAAATCAACAAATATTTAATTATCTGAAGCGATAATTAAATCTCAAATCAACAATTATTTAATTATCTCAAGCGATAATTAAATCTAAAATCAACAAATATTTAATTATCTGAAGCGATAATTAGAAGCAACAAATATCCGATTATCGGAAACGATAATCAGAACTCATATCAACAAATATCTAATTATCACAAGCGATAATTAGAAACAACAAATATCCGATTATCAAAAACGATAATCAGAACTCAGATCAACAAATATCTAATTATCACAAGCGATAATTAGAAACAACAAATATCCGATTATCAAAAACGATAGTCAGAACTCAGATCAACAAATATCTAATTATCACAAGCGATAATTAGAAACAACAAATATCCGATTATCAAAAACGATAATCAGAACTCAGATCAACAAATATCTAATTATCACAAGCGATAATTAGAAACACAAATATCCGATTATCAAAAACGATAATCAGAACTCAGATCAACAAATATCTAATTATCACAAGCGATAATTAGAAACAACAAATATCCGATTATCAAAAACGATAATCAGAACTCAGATCAACAAATATCTAATTATCACAAGCGATAATTAGAAACAACAAATATCCAATTATCAAAAACGATAATCAGAACTCAGATCAACAAATATCTAATTATCACAAGCGATAATTAGAAACAACAAATATCTGATTATCAAAAACGATAATCAGAACTCAGATCAACAAATATCTAATTATCACAAGCGATAATTAGAAACAACAAATATCCGATTATCAAAAACGATAATCAGAACTCATATCAACAAATATCCAATTACCTGCAGATAATTGGAAGCAACAAATATCTAGAAATCAATTAAGAAGACTAGAAAATCAACATAAAAGCTTGGATCGATCCCATCAGATGGCGAGTTTTTAATTCGCCGCACGTGCATCTCAGAGTGGCCGAAGCCTACCAAGTACTCAACATAATTTTGGCGCCCATCAGATTGACCCGAAGGTCCGCAGAGTGACCCGAAGGTCTAGTACTGGTATTTGACCCGAAGGTCCGCAGAGTGGCCCGAAAGCCCAACAAATGACCCGAAGGTCCGCAGAGTGGCTCGAAAGCCCAACAAATGACCCGAAGGTCCGCAGAGTGGCTCGAAAGCACACAAAATCATCAAATATTTCAATTAACGAGTCCGGAATTAACCGAAATAGCAAACGCACATGTCCCATACCACGTGTTTTACTAAATCGTTTGATTCTCTTCATCGTTTCCTTGAAAGTGCAAAATTGTGTATTTTGTAAAAATACATTTCACATTCTCAAACGGACAAGTCCGGAATTAAGCGAATCAGTAAAAGAAAGGGGTCATAGTCCTCGATTTTGCTGAAAGGTTTAAATCGCTTCCTCATTCTTTTGAAAGCGTAAACTGTTAAATTTCTGAAAACAATTTTATTTACTTTGTAAAAATAACAATTCGCATTCTCAACTGAACAAGTCCGGAGTTAAGCAAAACAGTAAAAGAAAAGGGTCATAATCCTTGATTTTGCTGAATCGTTTAAGTCGCTTTCTCATTCTTTTGAAAACGCAAACTGCTAAAATTTTATAAAACAATTTTCATTTTAAAACGATTTTCCAATCACGTGATTAAAACAGCAAATCAGTAACAATTTCGATAAGGAAATTGTACTTCTCAAAATACCGTAAAAACGGTTACAAATCAGCATTGCGGAATAACCGCTTGAAAATCCACTTTTTAAAATTTGACTGTTACGGAAGCCAAAGCGACAGTAGTTTTAAAACGTCAAAATCACATCAAAACAATCTACATCAAAATGTAATGTCAGTGAATTCTCATTCATCAAAATGCCACAAAACACCGTACTTCAAAATATAGCATTGGTGTAAAATTCCGTTGTAAAAATAACGGCAACAAAATACGTTTCATAACCAAGCATCGGTTCAACGTAAAATAAATGCAATAACGTGCAATTTAAATTTTTGCACGTACTACAAAATGAACAAAGAATCATTCAAATGTATCTTCAATGAAGATAATTTAAAACAGCAAAAATCTAATCAATAGATGATTAGTACAAAAGAAAGCCAGCGGAAATTTCAACAAAAATCACATATCTACAATTTCTTCGAATCCTCAATTCGGATTCGAAGTTCCCAAAGAAACAAAATAATTACAGCTATGTAAACAACAAATGAAATTCATATCAATTTCGTATTTTGATTTTTAAATCAAAAAGATTATCAGTTGTACTCAGCGAAGACAGTTTCACTGTTTCCGCTGCGCACTTTGATAAACAGAACACAAATCAATCAAATCATCAGAACACAATTTCACTATTATTTTTAAATAAAGTTATTTAAAAATTTCATCCAAATTTCAAAACTTTAGTTTTGACTCAAGCACAAATAAAACATCGACCAATAGTTGTAACTTATGTTCCATCCGAGTTAAGTTTTATATTATGTCCATAAACCCCAAGCTCTGATACCAACTGTGATGCCCCACCTCTATGCTCATAATAACAAAGAGTATTAAAAGAAATACTGTCTATTATTACGAAGAATAAGGCTGGATAGGAGCGACCATCCGTAATTGGCCTTACACTAATATTGGTTATCTCGATAGGAGTGGTATATACTTTTTATTTTTCATCTATTATTTATTTACTCCCATCGATATATCCAATTATCAGTATAAAACAAACTACGATAGTTCATAATAGTTTAGGACATTAGATATAACAATAACACAGATAATATAATTGCAGAACACAGATAAAAACAAAAGTATCATATATATATAACTGATGTCAGTTAATACATAGTTGACACAATACATACGATACAACTACAACTGTCGACTCTAGAAGTTATATATACACGTACATTATCGACTAATATACATGAATACATATCGTTCTATACAATGACACGACTACTACAAAAGGACAATGACAACTTCAGAAGATGCGAAAAGTCTTCAAATCTCAAACAGCAACTCAAAGACGGAAATCTACAACCTGAAATAACTCGGGTCTGACCCGAGTATTACATTCAAAAGAAAATAATACCCAGGTCAGTCTAATTCAAACCAGTTTATTAGTGCATAGGAGCAATAATAATCAAACATCAAATAGACGACAGTCACAGAAATCTCGTATATCCAACTCTCGATACGAGAATTGGATAACGGCAAATATAACACTAAACAGTGTTAAACAACCAATCAGCAATCCAAAGCAGATTACAACTTCAAAATATTGAAATTAACCAACGAAACAATTCAACAAATCGAAACATTAATTTAAAACTGTCAAAACTGATAGGGCTGCAGTACACGCACGCGTGTACTGCCTCGCCACTATCGCAAGAGATACACCAAAAGATCGCAAATGAACACAAGGTCAAACCCAATGATCGGGTTCAACTCAAGTGTAATGCCAACACAAATGAAACTGCAGCTACAAAGAGCCCAAATGTCCAAACAGTGGACAACAAAAATACTTCAACCTCATAAACCACATAAGTCGACAATACAACCAGTGACAAGAGCATGGATGTAACTACACCCAGAATATATGCCAGTGTATGGCTACAACGCAAATGACCAGAATGCAAAGGCAACATAACTCAAAAATCAATTTCACTTAATTAGGTAGTTCAAACAAAGCCACAAGACAGTGTCGAACTCACAATACAAAGATAAACCCAAGTACAACATCTCCACTTAGCTTCATCATGTTGCGGCAAGCTTGAGTGCAGTAAGCAACGCCATACGAACTCATTACTACATGATGGAAGAAGCAATAGTGCAGCAGCAAGTAACTAAATACAAGGGCAGAGACCTCATACAATGACGAACAGGCAACAAGTCTATATGCAACAAGATCAAACCCAATACAACATGACAATAAGATGGCCAAGTGACGACATTAATTATCCAGCCCACAAAGTCAAACTGGGGACATGGATTAAGCACATGAATGCAACAGTTAACTGACAAAGTGCACATGAATTAACTACAGGTACAAGACCGAACCAACATCTCAAGCAACATGAAGTGAATCACAACCCCAAAGGAGTGACATGGCCACTAGACTCTAATTGAAACACGCATGAATAAGGCTCAGTAATGAAACAACGATATCAAGTGATACTGAGCACCCGTGAACCAATGCAGGTAGGTCAAATGAGGTGCTCAGTGTAACATGGGGCAACCAAACATCCATAGTACTACACAACAACGTGTAGTCGCAAATAATCATGATTTGTTAAATGAAATCTCAAACCAAGGCAGTAGACAGCAGAAATTCATGTCATCAGAAAAATGAATTCACCAAATAAAAATCGTGTCAACCCAGTAATCATGTAAAGAACGAAAGTCAGGGAAATCATCAACATCAACAATACTCACGTAATCATAGCAAAACAAAATCGAATGGCAGAGATAATCAAGAACTTCGACTTAAGTTCAAACAATGGAATGAATAGATGTGAGTGAAAAAGATCACTCACCTTTCTCGAAGGGCATACATCCACTCAGCCTAAGTTAACATCGAACGAATCAGATGAATCACCCTCGATCGAAGACAGGTTGAACAAGTCAAAGACGCGATGGTGAAGAACGGCAAGGGAACTCGAAGTCGTGGCGGCCAAAAATCGATCAAAACCCTATTTTCTGAACGAACGAACAAAGACGTTTCTTGTGGCCGCCATTATTTTCGCTCGTTTGATTTTTAGGGTTCGAAGAGAAAATGAATTAGGGGGAGGGAACGGCATAGGCCTTTATCTCAACGACTATAGAAATGGGCTGAATAAAATTTAAAAAGGGAAATGTTTATTTAAAGCCCGTATATCCTTTAACAAAATTATTTAAAAGAATTTATAATTGATAAACGAATTACAATTCATATATTTCCAATTACAATTGTCAAACAAATTAAGTCATCATTTGACGATAATCAACAATTATAAAACCTCGGGTTGTTACAAATACGGTTTAAATAAATTATGTTCCAACACCCATTGATTGATAAGTGTGCTTTAGTCTTTGAATCAGTAACTTAGCATTCAGTTTTGGTCTGTAATTTTTATTGGTGATTGTTAAACTCATTTGCAGGTTTATTTCGAAGTGAAGACTGCCGGCAACAAAGAATTATTGGTAACCAAGAAATGAACATGACTTTAATTGTTATATATGTTGTCATATTTTGCTAGTACTATTTATGTAAACTAGTTTGTGAATGCCTGTAGTATGTGACTTATTTTGTTGAAAAACTACTATCAAATTGATTATGGATATTATATTTGATTATGAGATTAGCGTGTTTTTTCAATTATTTGAATATGATGATCATATGATTGATTGATTGCTTGTTTGCATATGCTAATTATGTGATCTAATTGTTTGTTTGAATATGAAAATTATGTGATTGATCGTTTTTTTAATATGAACATTATATAAGCGGTTTCTGGAAATGGTACAAGCCATCAATCGTAAATAACAGCATTTAAAATATGCTTCCAAACAACCAATAACTTTTAGTAGCGTTTTATAAATGCTACAAAAACAAATGTAAACTAATATAAAAAATTATATAGCTGCATTTCAAAAATGCTACAAAAAATCAAAAAAATATACAAACAAAAATGCAACCAAAAAATGTTCATTTTGGTAGCGTTTTGTAAACCCTATAGAAAAACCTATAGTAACATTTCAAAAACGCAACAATATGGTTATTTTTGGTAGCGTTTACTACAACGCAACAAAAAGTTTCAAACTTTTAGTTGCATGTCGTATCGCAACGTTCTCTAAAACGCTACTACAAACGCTACCAAAAGTCTTTTCTGGTGTAGTGGTTGGTCGAGCCTCTCATAGGGTTTGATACACAAATAGAGTCAAGAACTATACTAGGTTCCAGTTTTAGTCTATCAACAAAGTTATATGACATGAAACTATGTGAAGCATTAGTTTCAAACAAAACAACAACAAGAATGCCATAAATAGATAATATACCTCCAAGATCGTGCTTCCCCTTTGCAGGTGCAAAAGTGGATGGTGTTGTAGCAAGTGCAGAATCCCTAGACTGTTGTCCTTTCAAAAGCATAGGACAATCTCTAACCATATAACCCAGCTAGTGGCAGTTGTAACAACTCTTAGATGCAAATAGTCCTTTGGCTGTCTCTGGCTCAAGCTTTGGTACCCTTGCAATTGGCACTTTTGCCACTTGTCCTCCTCCAACTGAACTACAATTCTTAGCAAAATGTCCCATTTGTCCACACTTATAGCAAGATAAATTGAAAACATCCTTCGAGTTGAAACTTACGCTTTTTTTTGGTCGGTGCAGATGCAGATGGCTTTGGAGCCAAACTCTCGAACCGTAAAGTCATACCAGTCAGACTCACGAACGATCAACATATATGATTTGTCATGTTCCTTTGAAACTTTAGATGCATACCCAATACAAACATCTCGTTCTTCTTAAATGGTGCATCTATCAACCCTAGCTTGAACTAAGACAATGCATCAAAGCTATTCTCATACTCAACAGTTGACAAAGCTACTTGCTTCAGATCTAGAAAGCTCCTAAGAAACTTTGCCTTTCCAACCTCCGAAATAAACATTATTTCAAACGCTTCCTTGAATTAGGCCGAAGATAAGTCATCCTCCTGGACATCTATGGTGATTGAATTCCACCAAACTCCACTAATCCATAGCAGAATCAGACATAGCAAGCTGTGACGCCCCACCCTGAGACCCACATTAGTAAAGAGAATTAACGAGTAATTCCGTCTACTAATGCAGAGAATAGGGCTGGTTAAGGCGACCGAATAGTAATGCACTAGCTAATGACTAAGTATGTCGATGCTTACCATTTTTTTTCGCGAATCTCAAGTAGTCGACATACTCAGTGATTAACTAATACGATACTACATCAGATGTTTGGTTTTGTATCAGTATATATTATCTGTGACTGCTGTTTCTGTGACATGTTATGATGTTATTGTGCTTTGTTCTGAATAGATTCGTTAGCCATGTCACCATGCCAAATGCTGCTTCATTGCATCATCCAACTCCGTGTCCCTACATATCCTATTACACAAGCTAAGCCAAGTCTGAACTTCTACGATAATCTCAGTGCCATGGAAATGCCTACCGTCTAAACTCTCAAAGTCACGACATAGCGAAGCAAAATGCATCTGTGACCAATCCTACATAACCACTTCCACAACATTCACCCACAGTCCCTTGATAGGTGCAACATTCTTTTATGCCCAGGTCCCACCATTAGTAACAGTACTACCCCTCCTACCTCTACCTCCTCCTCTAGCAGTAGCAGCTCTAGTGCTTATCATTTTCATAACTTGAACATAGCAAAACAACTTTAGGATACTTTAAGGATGGAGTTATTTCTTAGAAAGAGTTATTTCTAAGGAAATACTATAAAGGGGTAGGTTTATAGAAAAATACGAATATGCTCCAGTGTATATATATATATATATATATGTATGTATGTATGTATGTATGTATGTATGTATGTATGTATGTATGTATGTATGTATGTATGTATGTATGTATAATACACTCAACTCATTATGGGGTATCACTTAACCTATCTCTAATGAGTCATACCCAACCAAAGTCATGGTATTCACTAAACCTCGCTATAATACCAAATGTAATGAACCGATTTTTTGACCCTCGAATGTCGACACTAATACATCCACGGTATTCATGTGCCGAGCACCCAAATGCCAGAAAATCAGATTGTTGGGATTAAGTAAAAAGAAAAAGAAACGAAATAAAAAAGAAAGAACACAATATTAAAATCTCACATGTGAAATGATAATATACAATATCCAAAAAACAATACAAAGGGTTACTCTAAGATACAGAGTAATTTCAGAATTACTAAACCTAAGAACTATCATCAACCTAGGCAGTTATAACTGCATGTCCTCACAATGTTGATACATATATAATAATAATGCAACAGAAATAAAAACAGATAGATAAATGAAAGCCTTCAGCTTATCTCCTGAAGCTCTGAAGCATCCATAGTCAAACTTGCTTTACGCAGCCTACTTGAAAAAGTACAAAAGGAATTTAGAGAAAATAAAAGCCACATGTCAGACATAAGTCTGATATGAGAAACTCAAGGTACATGCATCTATATAACAGTAAATTTTGAGACTATCGAATCACCGTAATGGTTTTCCCCTCAAAAGAAACCAAGCCATCTGACAAATAAATATAGCGATATAGTAAACAGGGTCTAGGATGTAGAATATAAATCAGAATATAATTATGTTGCATGCATCTCACAACACAACAATATAGAAGTACATCTAAAATCGCTAAGGTTCATTTGCATATGGATTTCCATGGAGGTATCCTCAATACATCGAGGCTTGCCTCCATGACAAGGGTCAGGAATTACCTTCCAAGCATCGTATATCTCTAGATAAAATATACCTCAAGGTAAAAAAATTAGACCATGCCCAAACACTTAATGCCAAATATCATCAAGTCCCACTAGCAACATCGATAAGCATATCTAGATATGGAGTTTATATATCCCAGGGTAAGCTAAACCCATTGGTTGTGCAACTTACTCTGTTTCTGCCATTCCCAATGGTGACGTCATATTTAGCATCTCTCACACATGTCTTTATCACTCGAACATATCATGAATCTCTCCATGTATTCCAACGTAAGTCGTCCGACGAATGCTAACGTTGACCTCTCCTTTGGACTTAACCTTAGGATAGACAGTTTAACTCTATAGCATTTGTTCGAGATGTTAACGATGCATCTCCCTTGGACTTAACCTTAGGATGGATAGTTTAACTTAATAACATTTGCTTCACAACCATTTCCAAAATGTAGACTTGTATACTAGTTTTGAAGTGGATTTTGGTAAGTAATACATATGTATACTTATCTGATCCTGGCCTCTTCAAAACTAAATTGATGAAATTCTGCTTAACTCAGTTCCAGGTTTTTCAAAAGTAAGCGAATGACATAAAGGAGTTCTCCCCGGGATATCTCGTATATATACATTCTTAAAGCGAGAGACGTTTCATACTAGTGGATTCTCCCTAGGGGATATAAAACTGTATAAAGCTATGAAGCTTTCATATACTTCCTAAGTTAATATGGTCAAGTTCAATAGTCGACTAATCGACTATCTAGTCCTAAAATGATCATATATTGAAATCAAGTTTCGTACACTTATCATGTTTCTGACCTTCTTAACTTACTCTATCCCTCGGTCAAGAGTGAAGCCGGTAGGTTAGAGCACTATTGCTTCTGAATCCTACTCGAACATCATTCTTAAATCTCACAGATAAAACAAGTCTACATTGTCGGCTTTTAATGCTAAGTATATGATTAATTACTTTCCATAAACAAGTAAATAAACAAAGCATGTTAAATTACTTAAGTAACTCCTAATCCCCTCTTTAAAACATTAGTTTGTAATTTAAAAGCCTTTTAAAAATGATTATATATATCTATGTGTATATGTATATGTATACTAATTTATTTATCAACTAATACATTTAATAAAATTCTAAAAATAATTTAAAAGACAAAATGCTACATAAGCTTTTTAATATTTTAATAAAGTATTTAACTTATTTTCTAAAAATATATATATACATAAAAATACTTTTAAGATACTTATAAATATATTTTAAATATCCATTTAAAATATTACTTAAAACTAACTACTTTATAATTTATTTAAAAACTTCCAAAAAAGCATGTTTTACATTTATTAAACCCTCTTACTTCAATAATTCATATTTAACTATTAAAATTATATTTAAATTTCACCACTTAAAAATACTCTAATATATGTTATTAAATATCCTTAAAAAATTCTCATAAAAATAATTAATTTATTTATCATTTAAACTCACTTTAAATCAAAGTGTTAAAAATAACACTACATACCATTGTTATAAAAAGAGCCCAGAAATGTTGTCGTTTGTCGACGACGACATTTATAAGTGTTGTAAATGCTATTGGATAGAGAACACTAGAAAAATGACATAAATCTTTGATTCGTTTTCACTACTCGAACAAAGTTTTTAAGATCTGACTATTTTATAGTAAGTAGTATACTTGTACTACTTAAAAACCAAGCAAAAACACAGCTAAGGATGTCTTCCAAAATCATTTTAAAATTTCCAAAAACAAGCTATTTCGAAGTGCTCATATAACGACCTTTTTCACTATAACTTTTGCAACTTCATTCAACCAGTTATGATATGTTTTAAACATTGATTTTTTTATATTAAGAGCTAAACATAAATTAGTTATTAAAATAAAAAAGAAACCCTTAATGATGTCTTACAAAATCATATTAAAAATTGCTGAACACAAGGAAATTTCAAAGTGCTCCTATAGCAACTATTTTGCTTATAAATTTTTAAACTTTATCCTACAAATTCTACAACTATCCAAACCAATTCCTTGCTATCACGTACATTTATATATGTGTAGAGCACAATCAATATATATATTATATCATAATATTATAACATAACAAGTTTAAAGACAAGGAGATTAAAAGTGCTTTCATAGAGACTATCGCTATATTACCATTTCATATTCAAGTCCAAACAAAACACCATCCAATCGACCATATATACACAATGTCAATGCCACATCACATGTTATAGAAGGTCATAGAAGTGATGATATGTCATAAATACTTGTCATTTGCTTTCAAAAGCAAGTAAAATCCAAGCATACAATATTAATTAGTTAATAACTTCACTATAATTATTCAAGCAATATTATACAACTTCATTACAATCAAATGGTGAGTTAACTCGCCCTTTTCAAACCTTTCAACCAAGCACAAGCCTCTACCTCAATACTACTTCCTACATATACTAAAGCAAGCCCAAAGTTTAAACTTACCTATTTATATGTGCAAGACCTTAGTGTAGAAAGGCTATATTTTCTCATGACCTTGTAATGTGGGGTTGTGTGCTCCTTTTTTTCCATGTTTTAGTTGTTGAACCTTGTTTCTATGTTGTGTTAGGACTATAGCATGAGTTTGGTGACGTTTCAATGTGATTTGAGGTTTTTTATGTGTAAAGAGAAGAGAATGAAGAGAATTGTTTCTATGTTTTGAGAATTAGTAAACCCATTTTCTAAGCCTTAAGGGTGTTTAAATAGACTTCACTAAGCGTTCAACTTAACCTTCTACCTACTATTTCTGGTCAAAACCATCCCCGCATGTGCTTTATTTACACCTCATCATTGACTAAAAACAAATATCTAAAACCTATTCACCAAAATATCTCCTCCTTAATCCATTTACTAATCTCTTTCCACCATTCACATTTAGTTAGCCATAACATAGAAAATGTTTATAGTTGCTATTTGATTACACATTAATATTTTGAGAGAGCACAACAAGTTCAAACAACTTTTACTGAGAAAAAAAATCTATTTATCGATAATACAATTTTCGATCACATTATCGATATTTTTTCAAATAGTTTATTATTGTAAACATGTTTTCAAAACAAGTTTACCATCATTACTTATTAATTAAAAATAGTTTAACAAGGTTATTAAATCAACTTTATAACACTTAACCATATTTCAAATGTGCTGATATACAAAGACGAAGTGTTCAAAATTACGGGTCGCTACAATTGTTTTCTTTATGTTGACCTTAGTGTTATTTTAGATCTAAATCTAATAACTAATTAATTATCATATATATAGTTGAATGTTAATGGTAATTTCATTGTTTTACAATTAGTTTTCTATTTTAAAACACATATGTATATAAGTTTATGTGTGTATTAAAATTAATTTGAAAATTATTCTACATTGAAAGTTAACAAAACATTTATACACACACATATGAATATTAAAGGAGATCTATTTTTAATGTAGAAATATACATGTATCAACATTCTAATTTCGTTAATAAATTTTACTTTGTTATTGCTTATAAAATGTGTAATTTTTAGCTCACTTTAAATTATTTACGTATAGTCATAGGTTATATATGGATTTATAGGTTAAGATCTATTGTTTCACTAAATCAAATCACTGCATATTTTTGAAATAAATCTTGAATTCAAAATAGTTGACGTAGTTTAATTAATTTAGATTAATTTAAGGATTCATTAAAAATACATACACATACAGATATATATATATATATAATATTTAAACATACATATATATATAACTTTACATAATGTTTTGGACAACCAATGCATATATAAAGGCAGAATATGTCCATTGTGGTGTAAACTCCAACACCTACGTATGCATACATTAACTATGAACACTCCTTGTATGTTGCACTTACACAATATACACTAGAGTATATTTGAATATACTCACAATTTATGCTATGTATAAATTTCTCATTAATGAGATTTAAGTAATCAAGCCATTTAATTAAGAAGAGAGAAGTTAAAAGTTTTTCTCTTCAAATAGAAACAAAACATTCCCTAAATTAATTGCATAAGTTTTAGAGAAAGAAAGGAAAGATTTACTTCTCTATATTAACGTTAACAACTAATTTAATTAAAGGAAGAGATATAAAAGGTTTCACTCCCAATTAAACCAAATCTCCTTCGTTAATTAAATGAGTTAAGAGACCGAAACGAAAGATTTTTTCTATAAATTAAATTAAACAAGTGACAGTTACACAAATGCAAATAAAAGAATATTTGATATACTCTAATTAATATAAACATTACATTTATGTAAATATTTTTAAATAAATAAATAAAATAAAGATTTTATTTAAAACATTTTAGATTGGTTCTAAAATTCCCTTTACACTTCACATACCCGATAGATCCAAAATAGGAAACGTTTTGAAATCTACTTAGTTTACTCGCTTTTGACTATCTCGGTTTCTTCACACATGTCACCTTAACTGGGGTATGATAGTTTTGTTGAATTTGTCGCTTATATAATTTTGATAAAATCAAATTTTTAATATTTTATGTGATCCGTGGTAGTGACGATTATTTACACCAAATCTCTTTGTCAAAACTATATCACTTTAAGACTTATGGAATTAGGTTTTGGTCAAAATTCAGATATCATCCACTTTCAACTTGTATAACCCAAACACAAAGTCTTTGGTTCAATAATAACAATAATTATCTAAAGAACCACTCTAGACATAGTAATTGATTCAATAATAACAATAATTATCTAAAGAACTACTCTAGACATAGCAATTGACCTTGACTTGACTACAGTTGACCGTGATACTAACCTCGAATAATTGAGGAGATGAATTCTCTATTGAATAGTGTTTCACTTCCAATGCTGCAACTTAGATCCAAATATAGTCATTTGATGGACGTTGTGCCATTATTTAACTATAATCAAATAAGAGTGCACACATTGAAGTTCAATAGTATTCTCTAGTCGAGGAAACTGTATAGGAATATTTAAAATGATATGTTTATTTAATTGGGATAAATTTCTCATGATCACAACATATTGTTAATACTATCATAAAACATATCATTTATGGATTTTCTATCATATATACTTACATTAAATAAATAATTAATATAACACATTAAAAAAAGTATAGAAATAGAAAGAAAAAACCTTTTATTTCAAACGAGATTTTATTATAGAGTTAATAATTTACGGTATAGAATTTCCCCTATGGCATACCCCCAACTCTATCACATGGCCTCTATCTTAGCAGGGCATACATGATAAGGGGGAGGGCATTCATTGAGATTTAATAAGGAATTAAAGAGGGAAGGTTTTATGGAAGGAATTGAAAGGTTTCAATTATTCCTTTAAAACAAAATTCCTTTTTATTCATTCAATAACCCTCCTAACAACTCATTTTCTCAAGCTATCCTCTCTTTCTCTATCTGTCCTATGGTCGAAAATTCCATGGCTACATGGAAAATAAGTCCCTAAAAAATAAAAATAGATAAAATAAAATAAATACAAAAGTGTGCTACTGATCGTTGCAATTTTTGGAGGTGGTTCGGTCTGATCTAGAAGTTTATTCTTCATTCAAGGTGTGAATTTTGGCTTCATTAAAGGGTAATTTTCACTCTCTTTAATATATGTTATATCATGTTAGAATGGTTTAGATCCCCTATCTTTACATCTCATTATGATTATATATTATATCTTTTTCATTTAGTTTAGATCATATATCTTGTTCAATGAATTTATATATGGTTACGTTGTCCAATCTTTTATTTGCTATTATTCTAGAGATTAAAATTTAATGGAAAAAATTAAAATCTAGATCCAATTTTAATCAGTTGAAAGAATTTGTAACATATTTATATACAAATTTAAGTGAAATATATATATATATATATAATCTATTTCAAATTATCTTATGAAACTGAATGTAAGTTTCATGTGTGTGTATATGTGTGTGTGTGTGTGTTATTTTGAATATAAAATTCTTTAAGTTGTTATATATGTATGTTTGTTTATATTATTTTAGGTCAAAATTTATGAAAGTACATTTGTACAAAATTACAAACTAATGTTGAACTCCTTAAATAAAAACTAGATTTCAAGTTATAAATTATAGATTTCAAAGCGTGTAAAATATTCAAAATCAATTTTAATATGTGTCTCTGTGTGTAACAACCCACCATGGAACAAGCCCAAATTTTGATCTAAGAAAAGGCACATCGAAACTTAGATCCAATCTAAGGCCGGATGTTGGTTGGAAAAAGAAGTAACAGTATAGAGTAATAACTATTCTTTTAGAACTCACAGCGGATGGAATAAAATATAATAGAAAATTTTACCCATTTATTTCAAACTATTTGTAATGTTATGATACAAAACATCATCAAATTGACAAGTAATGTAAAAACCCAAAATTTTAACCCGTGATAATTAATTCGTTAATTAATTAAATAATAAAATAACTTTGTGAAATTATCAAAATTGAGCCACGGGAGTTGCACCATTGTGTCCGTGGTAATTTTTTGGTCAATTTCCATATACAGAACGTCAAAATCCGAGCTAAAATGAATGAGATATGAATTAAACAAAATAAGCAGAAAAAAAAAGAAACAAATATATATATGCCAGGTCGACCGGCCTGTCGACCTGGGAAAAAGGGCGGTCGACCGCCCGATCGACCCGCCTGCCTATTTTCGTGAAAGAACGAACGTTCGTTCGAAAGTTGAACACGTGATTTGCATTGTTTAAACTGATCTGGTCCTTCTATTCTTGCATCTGATGGCTCCTATTCGGCCTATGACGTGTTGCATCATATTCAATCCCCAAATCCAATGGTTTGAGATCCACTTCTACCCCTATAAATAGAACCCTAGGCCCAACACTTTTTCTCATTCTAAGTTTTCTCCAATTGGGTTCACCTATTCAGGAAGGACCCTAAGCGGAATAATTTTCCAAGGAGGAAATCATTATAAATAAAAAAATTTAACAACCCCAAGTGGATCCGTGAAGGCCTAAAGGGAAGAGCTAAGGACCAGAGGTGAGTGATTGTAATTATTTTAAATTTCTTTAAGTAATTTAAAATAATAGGGTTTCCAATAGTTGTAGTTTAACTACGAATTTTGGAGTAACATTTTTAGTAATTTATTTATAGTTTTTAGAATTATTTTCAGTCTATTCCTTCTAGCTATTATTTTCAATTAATTTTAGTTTATTTCTGTTAATTATAGCTTTTCCCATTTAATTACAGTTTATTTACAGTATTTTAATTTATTTACTGTTATTTATGCGTTATTTACATCTTCTTCCTATGCCTTGGATTTCCTTCTATTTTCAGTTTTCTATTATTTCTCCTTCTTCTTCTTCGCGTATGGATCAGAATAGAATTAACGCGAAATTGGATTAAATTATAAGAAATCTAAAATAATGGAATATGAGATGTAAATCACAAATACTATAATATAATTGGAATAGGACTGAAATTATGCCTAATTATGATATTAATTGGACTGAATTAAGAAGATTGGCCTAGTTATAAATTAGAATTATAACTAAAAAGAATAAAAGAAGAAAGAGGCTTATTTTCACACTTTGACCTTGGGTTAAGTAATAAGCATGATTATAACGTAAGTTATAAATTGATACTATGGAAACTATGGTAAACTATGGAAACTATGGCGCTTATTTTAAGACTTAGGATAAATTAATAAGCAATAATAGTAACTGAAAAAAATATAGGCTTATTTAAATAATTTATCCAAGTTAATAAGCAAAGATAAGAGTAGGACCTGTACCAAATATTATTCCCCTAATATTTCTATGGTTATGGTGTTTCACATAATCCTAAAGTGAGACAAGGTGCTTCACATAATCCTGAAGTGAGACGAGGGGTACGCTTATGCTTATATTGGTAGTAAACGGTCAATCTATGGTAGTTCAAGTCAAGAGGATTTGAACAAGGGGCGCAACTAGATTATTGTTTGATAGGGACCGGTACCAACAGCATTTCCCCTATTTTTCTATGGACATGGTGTTTCACATAACCCTGAAGTGAGACGAGGTGCTTCACATAATCTTGAAGTGAGGCGAGGGGCATGCTTATGCTGGCTAGGGTAAACAAAAGATCGAAAGAGGGAGCAACAGGTAGCATGGGCATGGTGGCAGTTACGCGTGCGACTTCAATTTCGCTGCTCAGTAATCGCTATGAGTTCCAAGCGCTTAGTAAGTGTGTCTTTCGTAGACACCAAATTCTAATGTGTAGAGAAACGTCCGGTCCACAGTAGATTCTATGGAGTAGTAGGCCGATCAAAGGGTATAATTAGGAATTCAGCCTAATCAAAGCAGCTATCAAGGACAAATGCAAACAATCAAAGTTAACCTATCTTACTAATTGAGCAATAGTTTATTCGTATTTATTTCCAGTTTCTCTCTTTTCTATTTCCTTTGTTTCCTTTTATATACTAGAACTATTGTAAAGTCTATGTGACGCCCCACCTCTATACTCACACTAACCAAGGACACTACTTGGTAATGCCATCAATTAGTATAAATAATTAGGCTGTTGAGGAGCGACCATCTATGTAATTGCTTTGTGCGAGTACAGATATGTCAGATAGTATGCCATGCATTTCATTTCAAGAGGAAATCTGACATATCAAATACAAACTCAAAGCTACTACACAATGGCTATGTGGTCTTCGAAAAAAAATATAAAATAAGCATAACATAAATCAGTCACAGATATTCATATCCCTATGGCGGAAACATATATGAATATTACACATAGAAGTGTACATCAAAGTAGTGGTCATACACAATCCACTACATCACAAAAGAATAAGTACAAGTGCTAGACAAAAGAGTATGTATACATCTAGGAGTCTCTATCTAAAATGTACAAAAACAAAAACTACTAAGCTAAAGTAGTTAGCCAAAAGTCAGAAACTAGTCCCTGCTAGGAAGTCAAGTGGAAGCACCTGAAACACCTCGGTCTGACCCGAGTATTATTTAAGAAAAAAATAATAAACGGATCAGTCTAGCTATAATTATCATATAAGATGATAAATGTAACGACCCAGAATTTTTGATAATTAAAATTCGGATATTTAATTGATTTTAAACATTAATAAATGAATATAATAAGTCGAATAACTTATTTAAAGGATATTGGATTTAATTTGATAATTAAATCGATATATTAAATAGTGAAATTCAAGAGATAATTGAAAATCGAGTTAAAATGATTGAAAATGATTTGTAAAATTTTATTTAATCATACTGGAGTTATAGAAAGGTTATAGAACTTTTAAAATTGAATTTGGAGTTAATTTGTGAAAATCGAATATTTTAATATTTAATTATCGACTGTAGAAATAGCCAATTTTTGAACAGTCTCAGAATTGAACGAGACCAGTTCCATTGGATCCGTAATAGTTAGTTATTATCGGATTTCAATTTTCATATCCATCGGAGTTGTCGTTTGACCGTGGCAACTCGAAACGCATCGATATCGTTTTAATTTTAAATCGTCGAGTTAAAAATAGTCATTTTTCAAAAAGTCTCGGATTTCGACGAAACCAGTTTCATCGGATCCGTAATGTGATATTATTGTAAGATTTCAAATTTCGTAATTTTTGGATTTACCATTTGTCCGGTACGAATTAAAACGCCTCGAAATCTATTTAAATCGGTTTAATTTAAATTGATCGTTTATTGTCATATCTCACACATACGATCGAATTAGCTTCCGAAACCTATTCCATTGCGTTCGGAACGCGGGGTAAACCCCAGGAACGCCAGCCACTGCGCGTAAATCGGAGTTCGAGAATTCGAAGTGAATAGTGTTCGTTCGATTTTCTATAAATAGGCCATCTTTTATTCACAAAATAAAAAAAAAGCTAGGGTTTCAAAATGCCCCAGCCGCCAGTTATCAATGAACGCCCAGAAAACATCGATTTTCTTCCTCTCCAATCTCTTCATCTACGCGTTTTTAGGCAACGACCCCAACTACAAAAACGTAGAGCTTCAGGAGACCTTCGATATGGACGGCTGTGATCGAATATGGGTGAGTAGATCGTGGGATAATGGGCCGTGAATGTCGCGACTTTGAAGGCAATTTTCTCGACAATGGTGGCGCTAGGGGGCCGCGCGTTCTGGGCGAAGGGGGAGGTGGCTGAGGCGATTCGAACGGTGGTGGTAAGATGGGTTCTCGTGGTCGTTGGGGGGGTGCGAAATTGCATGTAGATCGGCGGCTTTGGTGGGTTTCACGTGTGTTTTAAACCTGGTAGTTAACGTGTGGGGAAGAAGCAAATTTGTGTGGCTTAGATTTGATGTGGAGGAAAGGTGCGGCTGTGATGTGTTTAAGGGTTTGCAAATAGAAAAATAAATAAATTTGTAAATTGTTATATAAATAATTCGTACAATCTTTAAATGTTGATAACTTTGTCGTACGAGGTCGAAAATACACGAAACGACTTGCGTTGGAATCGTATGGTCGAGCACTACGCTATGGAACTGGATTGGAGCCGTTTGGAGTTAGTTTGAATTTCGGGTAAAATTAAACGTCCGTTTAATTTTATTCGAAATAAACGCTGGAATCAGAATTAAAATCACGGTGAGATCTTCTCACTCAAATTGAATGTGGAATTTTTACAGTTATTGATTGATGATTGACTGTTTGGATGTGATATTAGATATAGTAGGATATATATCTATATATAGCAATATATACATATTGGCATATGTATATATTGGATTGATTGATTTCCCGCCTCGTATAGCGGATGAGACCCTATTGCGCCGTTAGTAAGCGGATTTTTATAAAACCTATATACCGCGATAATTCCGTACTGGAGCGGAATTGGTATTGAGCTAACATCTGTGGATGCAGGGAAACAGGTTGGAGGGATCCGACTGGATTCCTCACCGTATTGATTTTTTACAGATATTTTGATATATTCTGTTATCATATGATGATATATGATATTTGACTGTTGTGATGGACTGATTGGTGTTGTTGCATCATCGGATTCAGTTTTGAAATGTAAAAATAACGACTTTTACTTTAAAAAGGGTTTTAAAGTGATTTTTGAAAATATACGTTTTATGGAATTTTTGAATCGATTTATAAACGTAAAATTTTAAAGTTATAAAAGTTATAATTTTTAGTGAAATATAACCGAAGTGTCGTTTTTGAAATAAAAGTCGATTTATTTATGAAATGGTTTAAGTTGGGATTTTGAATAACTATAAACGATTTGTATAGAAAGATTTATAAACTTGATATGTTGTAAATCAAAATATTGGACTTATAAAACGAATCTTTATAAGTGTTAAAAAGAAGTATAAAAGGATTTCATAAGTGAATGAAATTAATAGATTTATAACGTGAAGTTATAAAATGAATAGATGTTGTAGAATAAACGATTTATAAGTAATTTACTTATAAATTGGATTTTTTGCCTTTAAATGGAATATTGATCGAGTTATTAATAAAGAAGATTTATTAAATTGAAGTCGTTAGAAAATAGAAATAGAATTTATAAACGTTGTTTTATAAATTCGAAATCAATTGGATTTGATAAATTAAAATGTTAAAGGAGATATATTCACGATTTTGGATAGCGGATTATTATTTAAATAAAATGTGTAGAAATGTTGAATTTGGATAACGTAGTATATTCACGATTTTGGACAGTGAATATATTATTAAATAAAATGGATATGTTTTGGGAAAGCGATATTATAAAATGAAGTAATTGTTTTAAAAGATGTTTTAAAACGTGATAAGTATCGAATACATAGATTTCAACTTTTATTGTTGAAATAAGCGTTTTCGAGAAAAATAAGGAAATGATGGACTATAACACTGTTGTTATAGTAAATGATTTCCGAAAGGAAATGTTTTTATATAGTATTGGGATTTATATATCTATCTTAAAATTCGAATCCCTATACTAGTGATTTTGAGTCGTCGTAACGATGTTTTACGTAACATTCGTTTTGACTCAAATAAATGTGTTTAAAGAGAATGATTTCCTTAAAGAATGAATATATACTTAATATTGATTTAAGTATATCGAATATTTTCAAATGTTGAAAATAAATGATTTGTGAAATACTTATTTTTAAATAAGTATGGAATTGCTTTTCCAATATGAAACGAAGGGTTTGAAACTTTATCTTTTTAAGATAAATTGAAAAGTGAATATTTGAAATTTGTTTTCAAATGGTTAAGTGTGGAAATTATATATCTAGTAAAGATATTTTGGAAGATAAAATAATTTGGGAAAATTATTTGGAATCTGATGATGTTGCGCATCTTTATTGATAGTTAAATAACCGACTATCAATAATTACCTTTAGATAGGTATTTGTTGTGAATTGGATGAATTTGAATGCCACACTTGTTTTTAAATAAACGCTCACTATTCGGGTTAGCCGGGAAAGGACCATGGGGTCGTATAACCCATTCCGAATATGTGATACGTCGTTATGAATTGCATTTGAAGACCGGTGTTGAAGACCGGATATTTTTGAAAACGGAAGGATTACCGTCGAGTTACTCTACATCGGCTGATCTTCGATTTAGAGGTTTTATCACCCTTAGTGACGGGAAGTCCGGACGTGATTAGAAATTATCCGGATATGCAAGGGCTTCGTGAGAAGTGCCTTCGGTTCTGTTCGATCCCGGAACAGACTTGTATGGATTGTGTGTCTGACGTTACAATTTGAGATATAAAGCTGATTTCTTTCAAATACATTTCTGTTGGTGGCGGAGGATTTATCCTCTTAGCTTAACACCCTTCTCTGAGACGTACGAGCTCAGAGGTTATGTAGTTGAAATTTATCAGCGATATATCCCAATTTGGTAACGTGGCATACTTAGTGTTGTTGTGAAATGATCAGTGTTTGATCATTTGTGATATGATCATTTGTGATATGATCATTTGTTTGATCTTATATCTTTGTGATCATAGGTTGATCATTTCTGTTTGACCCGAAGCAGGGCTTTTTGAGAAAGCGTAGCTTTGTGGACGAGACTTCGTCGAGCCTCACACCCCGGAAATGGTCGAAACAGGAAGGATGCAGCAAGGTTCTAGGGAGTAGCGCCCCTTAGTGTATGTCATTCCTTTTGGATAAAGGTGGTATCATGGTATGGAGCCCAGATACTTAACCTCTGTGGTTACTGCATTATTATTATCTATGTGGTTTGTTGCGAATCGGGGATCCTTGGGAAGATCGGTGACGATCGGGGGATGGCATACGCGTGTCAGTAGTTACCTATTTTTGCAGAGGTAACCCGGCCTTGTGTTGGCAGAGATCCGGTTAGGTTCTCGGGTCGTCTATTCCAGGGACGTACCCATCGTGGATAGGAAGTTCCTTAGCCTGACCATTTGTTGGAAATCCAAAGAAACAATACGAGCCTTTACGATTTCAATTATATAACCTGTCTCCTCAGGAGGCAGCTATAGCAGGCATAATATAATGGTACCTATGCTGGCTAAGATTTATATTATACTTTCGAAATGTTTTCCACTATGCACTAATAATAATATCAAAAAGAATTTGATTTTTGCATAGTAAGCATCTTTGACTATCATAAGAAGAAATCTCCTCCAAGTCTGCGTTTGCATTGTGTGTGTGGTGGGAGGTCTTATGGTAGTTTCATTTTCCAAAAGCATTGCGAATTGACATTAAAAGTTTTCCTGTTGTTTATTTTAAAGATAAACTGTTTTACGATCTCACACCAGTCACCATGACTGACTCGGAGTTTATTGTTCCCTTCTAAACTCTGGGTGCCCTCAAATTTTCCACACGGGCAGCCTAGAGTTATGTTATCAGGATATTCTGGATATTCTGGAGCTTTGGAAGAAAGCTGGATGGCGAGACGTAGTATTTGTATCTGATATATTTATTCCGCTGTGTATGAGGTCAAGTTTATATAACTGTCCATTGTTGTATATTGACTCTGATGATTGATGTATGTATAAAATGATATAGTTCTTTGTTTTAAAGATTACTGATTTATCTATTATATATTGTTCCGCTGCGATGTGTAAGATTCTGATATTGTTTTCTGTTTCTGTATCTGATGTTGTGTTGTTGTTCTTCTTTCTTTTTCTTCTATCTTCTTCTTCTACCTTTTCCTTCTTTCTTAAAACCATAACCTTTCGGGTTTCCGGCATTCGATGGCTCAGCAGTCGATAAAGTGAGTATCGATGTTGAATTTTCGAAAGTCGAAAATTTTCGGGATGTTACATTTGGTATCAGAGCATATGGTTAAGCGACAACCCTGCTCTGTTGGGTGTTACTCATTAGAGATAGAGTCAGTAGTACTCTAGAATGAGTTGAGTGTAATAATAGATACGAGTGCGTATTTGTTAGTGAATATAAAATTATTTTATATTGTGATGATTGGTTGGTTGAGTGGTATATGGATTCTGGTCGGTATTGTCCGTACAACTCTATCGATAGGGATCTCTAAACACTTATATAGAACAATTCGGCACAGTATTGTTTTAAATAGGGTAAATGAAATAATTTTACCCAAAACTATTTTTGTATAGAAAAGAAATGTTTTTCTATGAAGTACTATAGTATATGGTTGCATGGATGTTAGGAAGTAATAATAGTGAATTATCATCATTGAAATTGAATAAGAAATTGAAATCGTAACTCCAAAGTTAAGAAATAAATTCACATGCAAATGAAATTTGAGGATGTAAATTATAAATGTGAATTGTAATTTAAAACGGAATTCCAGAGAAGTATTTGGAAATGTTTTGAAAAGAATTTGAAAATTTTGGAGATTTGGAAAGTTTAAATCTTTTTGATTGAAAATGGATTTCAAAGGATTTGAAAAGTATTTTGGAAGAGATGAGAGCTCTAAACTCTTTTCGGACGCTGGAAAATAATTTCGATGATGATCGCGACATCACCGGTGTTCATTTTCGGGTTTCCAAAAGAGGAATTGCTGCCGATTGTTTTAAATGGAAGTGGTTTGAAAAATTTGGGTTTAGTTTTGGAAATTCAAAGGATAATTTGAATTGTTTTCAAAATGGCTTTGAAATGTTGCTAAGACTCTGGGATACTATGAAATATAATGAAGTTGATAACTTGTAAAGTTTAAAGTTTAAATAAAAATCTAACTTAAAGAAATAAAATCCATATACAAATAAAATTTGTGAATATAAATTGTAATGTGATTTATGAATGAAAATAGAATTCCAAGAAGATAATTGAAAATAAAATTCCTTAATGAAATGGAATTGTGAATGTGAATGTATAAATGATTGTATATATCAAAATGTAAATAAATTGATAACTTATAGAATATTTGAAATTTGATTGGAATGAGAGATTCAAATTTAAAATGAAAGAATTTGTGAACGAATAAATAAATTTGAATTTGATTTGTGAAAAATGAAGTGAAGGATTAAACTAAAAATTAGTAAGTGAAGCTAATTGAACGGAAGAATAAAACGAGAATTGAAACTGAATGTTGAAAACAAATTTGAATAAAGTGAATTAGAATTTGTGATGAATTATACGTGTATTATGCTAATAGAAACACACACACACACACACACACACTAATACAAGTCCTTTCCCTTTAGATTTCCAAGATTTCAATATCCATATCAAGGTTACATATTCATATTCAAAACTGCAATAAATAGACTTGTAAATAGAAATAGAACCTTATTTATTACACCAATTCAATGGAATACCCTAAACAATAGGAATTGCAATGCTAACTTCATATTCTATTCAACTCCTCTTTTATAATGAAATAAATGAAGGAATTTTGTGTGGAATAAGCAGTGTAAACTACGAATAGGATTCATGCTCTACATCCTTTTTTCATTATTGAAAACTCATAATTTGGATCAAAGAAAGAGGAGAAGCGGAATAGACTATGAAATCATTAAAAATTGCAGAAATAATATAAATTCCGTCAAATTAACATATATAATTGAGAATCTCCATCTAGAATTAACATTTTGAAATAAAAAGGAATTTTGGGGGATTTTATCTATTTTGTTTTCGCAATCCCAAAATCCCTAAGGCATATTCAAATCCATAGATATATATTAATCAATTACATAAATAAAAATACTAAGTTTTCCACTCATAGATTATTCTTAGCTTTTCCTATAGGGATTTGCAACACCAAAGAAACTCTTTTCTAGATCTCCTTCTTTTAATATATATACACGGCAAAGGATAGGTATATATATAATTTTGTTAGATTCAAAGAGGTTGGAGGAGTAGTGAATAGATTAAAAGAATAATTAGAAAAGGATTCGAACCCTTACCTGAATTCCTAATTGAATTTCTGAATCTAACTGATGAGAGAAAATGGCTAAAGTTCGAGGAATTCCCTAAATAATTATGAATAAAAAGTGGGGAGGATAGGTTCCTATTTATTGGAGTTGAAATGCACCAGAACCATAGGATGAAGTTATGTGAAGAACGGATAAATCTGAAGCATTTAAACTTGGAAAAATCTAAGCTGCTATCTTGAATAGGGGTCAATCGCCCCTTGACCGGTCGACTGCTACGGGTCGAACGCTTGGGTTGGAGGTGTTGGCCTCTCCACTCATTTGGGGTGCGTTGATTTGATTACATTTCTCGTTTATTTAATCCCCTAATTAACTTTTAACTTTAATTGTTTAACTTAAGGATTAACTTAACCCCCAGGTAAACTTACAGTTAATTTTTGAAACTCAAACCCTAGATTTAAATACTCATCTGAATTCAAACAAAATTAATTTAAATCTACAAACGCTCATAAATTCTTCGTTTGAGCTCCATTTTCAACGTATTATATATGGAAATAGAGCAGAAATTCGCCATGAACGCAATAAAACAACTTTCGTGGTTAAATTCCAACTTTTATAAAATTTCCATTTTCAACCCTACCTTATTTAATTTAATTCACTCAATTTATTTATGGTTGATTTTATGGGTGTTATATTCTTCCCCCTTTAGAATGGATTGTGTCCCAAAATCTTTGAAGAGGTGAATGGTGTAACATGCGATAACATCCATGTTGCACAACCAAGTTATCTACACAACCATCTACTCGGCTAAAGTACAATATGATTATTTATTGCATGCATACTAAAATAAGCTCAATCCTAGTGTGAATGTGTAATCATGTCATTAAAGTATGTATGCAAACACCCTAAGCATGCATAAAATTTTCTCAATGAGTGTAAAGTGATTGTAAAAAAGTGTGGCATCCATCTTTTACCATCCAAATTAGCCATGATGCAACCAAAATTCTAATTTTGGAGAGAAAATTTACCAGTGAAAATTTCTGGATGAGTGATCTTCATCTTCTCCTCAGTTTCTCATGTGCTTTCCATCGGTTGTCTCCACATTATACTTAAACTAGACTAATTGTTTTATTGTAGAGTCTCCTAGTTCCATGCTCCACAATGCATGCAGTGGCATGTGACACTATTGGCTTAGTCTCTAATTCCCCCAACTGATCAGGCTAAACTCCAATAGCGATGTCATGAAGGCATTTTCTAAGGTGAGAAACATGGAAAACATTATGGAGTCCTACTAATCTATCAGAAAGCTCCATGCGATAAGCAAGTTTTCCTATCCTTTAAAAACTCTGAATGGCCCAACGAATCTAGGTGCTAATTTTCCATACTTGTTAAACCTAACCACTTTTCTAAGAGGGGAGATTTTGACAGATGCCATACCTCCAACCACAAACTCAAGCTCTTTCCTTCTTCTATCCAAATAAGATTTCAGACGGTCTTATGCTGCCTTCATTCATCATATGGTCAACTCTACTTTTTCCATGGTGTCATTGATCAAATCGGGTCCGAGTAATATTTTGCCAGTGGTTTCCCACCAACAACTTAACAATTTGCATGGCCTCCCATAAAGTGCTCCAAAAGGGGTCATACCAATCATCACTTGATAACTATTATTATATGCAAACTCGAACAGTGGTAGATGTTGCGGCCAATATCCTCCAAAATCCAAAACACAAGCCTTCAACAAGTCTTGCAATATCCTATTCACCATCTCTATTTGACCATTAGTGTAACATCCCTAATTTTTGATAACATTATTTAGGAGATTTAATTAGATAAACTAAATAGGATAATGATGATAAGGGGATTAAGATTTGAATCAAACTATAAGAAGGTCGTGCTTAATTTACCTTAAATGGGCTTAAATTGGCTTTTAAATTATAAATTAAAACATGGGCATATTAGTAAATATAGCCACTCTATCACTGTATACTTTCAATTACCCATTCACGTTCATTTTATTTCTCATAACCAAAATGCAAATCAGACCCTATGAGGAACATGCCATTAACAAGGAAGAAAAGAGGAAGAATTCAATCTAAAGCCAAGGATCAAAGGCTAGGAAGGATTAATCAACAATAAATCTCAAATTCCTTATCATACCTAAGGTGAATAATAATTTTATACCATCTCTATTTTATTCTAGGATTATATGTTTTCCGATTTATGATTAAATTCATTTTTATTATGATATGGATGATGATATGCTTGGAGTATATTATGTTTGATTTATCTTAATTCATTTACATATGAAATTGTACGGTTTTAGGAAAAACCAAGATTTTATTATTTTAGAATGCCATGGAAAAATTTTATGTCAAGTAAAACATGATTTTGAAGATGGGTTTTAATTTTCAGAATTTTCCAAGCTATGGAAAATTTCTTATGAATTTCTAAAGGAAAATATGATATAACTGGGTTTAAAATTTATTTTGAGAATTTCATGAAGAAATGGAGTTTGGAATTTTAATATGTTCGATTACATGATGAAATTGAATTTTTGGTGATTTTTGGGGATTTTTCCTAGTTGATTTACTAAGAAAAATAAATTATTTTAAAAGAAGGACTTTTCTGCAAATGTTGGTTTTGTTAAATGGAAAGGCTCAAACATTATATTTCTTTGATTTAGATCTGATGAAATTGCGGCAGTTTTAAATGTAAAGTATTTGAAAAGTTTTTATGGCAACCAATCAAAAGTTTACGAATAGGCAAGTTGTTATAAAGCAATTACTAAAAGAAGCTAAATTTCAGCCTTTAACTTAGAAAAGTTGGTTCCACCTCAAATAGCAGCACCTTTCAAATCCATTGACTTTGCCCTATCTCGGACAAAACCATCCCAGTCGAAACCCACCTAGTCGAAACCAATACATGAGGTATCACTTAGATGGTACGTAGTGGATTGGAGGAAGTGCGAAAGCCATGATGTCGAAAGGAATGCTTCCGATAGGGTCGAAACCCTATTTTGTTTTCAAAGAGATAAGATCTTGCCTTGTTTTCTAAAAGCTTTCGACATAGTCAAGACGTACGCTTTCGAAAGGGTATTTATAAATAGCTTTTGAAGAAGGTTACCATACTATGTAAAAAGTATTAGCTTTCGAAGGGGTACCTTTCTCCTTAAATGAGAGCTTTCGAAAGGATTGGTTTCGGCAAAGTCGAAACCCAGCCACAAATCTTCTTTTCGACTGTGTTGAAGCCATCAATGCATTCGAATGGTTATCTTTGTTTTATCTAAGCTAAGCCACTTCCTAAATGCTTTCGAAAGAGGTTGAGGGTTCCGAAGGCAATGGGGTCGGAAGGGGGTTTCGACTCTATTCTTCGAAGTTTTAATTTAAATGTTGTTGCTTTCGACTAGATGGTTCCGACACCATCAACTTTTCCCCAAACAATTTTGTAAGGGTTTCGGAAGGGATACTTTTGTATATAACCACTTTGACCCAAAAGATGTTTTTAAAGAGTAAACACAATGCTTTCAAAAGGGGTACTTTCATTTGTTTCGAAGCTATGTTTTAAAGAATGTTTTGATGTCATTGAAAGGTATAATTGGTTTCGAAAGAGAATATTTAACCAGGGCTTCGAAAGATTTGTTTATTATGTTTTGAAAAGAGGTATTTGATTTCAACTTAGGCTACCTAGAGGTTTCAAAAGAGATGTTTTAAGATTTCAAAACATGAACCCAATCTCAATTTAAAGGAATAAGCACGACATAAGTATACCAAGAGTTTTGAAATGAAGAAGTTTTCCTTTTTTAAAAGGTTAAAGGGTTTAACCAGGATATATATATATATAAAGATGATTTCAAGGATAGTAAACCATATGTGTTGGTATTAATTGTTGTTATGATTACTTCTTCATATATTTATTCATATTGCAATTAAACCATAATGGTACTGTGGGGAAAAGGGCAGAATGACCAGCTAGGTTGACCCAGTAGTGAATATAACTTAAGAAATGTTAAAGACCATAAAACTAAAGATATTGACAAGGGCCAATAGGTTCACAGTAAGCCTATGAAAACTATGTATACCTAAAGATATTGGCAAGGGCCAATAAGTTCATAGTCAACCCATGAAAACTATGAATGATATTGGCAAGGGCCAATAGGTTTATAGTTAGCCCATGAAAACTATATCCGGATTAAGACATTGACAGTTAGTCAATAGGTTCCTAGTTAACCATGAAAACTAGGATAAGAGAAAAGATATTGGAGTCACCAATAGATTCTTAGTAATCCCATGAAAACTATGAAATTGGACAGATAATCCATAAACATTCAACAGGTTAATAGTAATCCTAGAAACTATAATTGAGACAGATAGTCAGTATACAGGGGATAGGTAATCCAGATTTAAATTACTTGTTTTGCATATCATAATAATAATTTGAAATACTATTTTTTAACCATTGTGGATGTAGGGGCACAGTATATGGTTTGCTTTAGGATACTAGTGAGGGGAAAACAAATATCACTAAGAGAAGCAGCAGTTCTATTGTTCCTAACCAGAATAAAATGGGAATCCTTAGTGAGTCTATCCACAACAAACCAAATAGTTACCCTCTGCTTCTAGGCAATCCTTCCACAAAGTTCATTTAAATATGCTCCCACTTCCAAGTCGGAATTTTCAATGGTAATAGTAACCCTCCAAGCTTTCCTTGCTCATCTTTTACCCTCTAACATGTCAAGCACTTAGCAACAAACTCAGCTACACTCTTCTTCATTCCAGGCCAAAAGGAAATCCTCTTCATATCCTTGTACATCTTATCTCCTCCGGGGTGAATGGTCATCTTTGATTGGTGACAATCCATAAGCACCTCCCTCAACAGACTATCAACCATTGAGACACAAAGATGCCTATCTCTTCTTAAGCATCCCCTCTGTTCAACTGAACACCTACTAACATGGGGAAAATGCTTTCCCTTCCTCAACTTCTCCAAATTCTCTACTAAATTCTCATCCTTCACTTGCACAAGCCTTATGTAGTCTATCAAGGCTAGCATAATCTCCATAACTACTAAAAACCCTTGGATGGGTTCTATTGGTGGTTGAAAGTTAAATTTTGAGAGGAACTCCAACTGTCTCCATTCATACATTGCACCAAGGGTAGCATGCCTCTGATTATGGGCGTCGGTGACTACGTTACCTTTTCCAGGGGTATACTAAATACTAAAATCATATGATGCTATATACTCCATCCATCTCTGCTGCCTAAGATTCGAATATTTTTGGAAAATTAGGTATTTGAGTGATTTATGATTAGTGAATAACTCAAACCTTTCTTCCAAGAGATAATGCCTCCACATCTTTAAGGAAAATACAATAGCTGTCAATGCCAAGTCATGCACTGGATACCTCTTCTCATGATCCTTTAGTTGTCTACTAGCACAAACAACTACTTTCCTTCTTACATTAAAACTGCTCCTAACCCTATGCTACAAGCATCTGTGAAAACTGTAAACTAATTGGTTCTATCGGGAATAGTGAGCACAGGTGCACTAGTCAATAACTCCTTAAGCTTCTCAAATGACATAGTGCATCTATCGTCCCAAGAAAAGACTAGGTTCTTCTTAGTCAAATTGGTTAAGGGGCTGCTATTCTTGCAAAGTTCTTGATGAACTTTCTATAGTAGCCTGCCAACCCGAGAAAACTTCTAACCTCCGATGAATTTCTAGGAGTCTTCCATCCCCGAACAATTTCTACTCTAGCAAGGTCTACTGCCAGTCCTTGCTTAGAAACAATATGCCCAAGGAATCCAACTTCTTTTCTCCAAAAGTAGCATTTAGCAAATTTGGCCTTAAGCTGGTGCCTTCTTAAGGTTTCTAATGCCTCTCTTAGGTGGTCCTCATGCTCCTCTTTGGCCTTGGAGAAAACCAAAATATCATCTACTAACACAACGATGAATTTATTGAGTTGCCACCAAAATACCCTACTCATCAAATCTAAAAATTATGTGGGGCATTCGTCAATCAAAAAGGTATCTCTTCCCACTCATAGAGTCCATCCGGTGTGCGAAATGTGGTCTTCAACTTGTTTTCTTCTGCAATCCTCAACTGATGGAATCCAGTTGCTAAGTTTAGTTGAGAAAAGATTTTAGCTCCTCCAAGCTGATCGAAGAAGTCGTCTATTCTAGGTAAAGGGTACCTACTCTTCATTGTCAACTTGTTCAATTCCCTATAGTTGATGCAAAGTTTCAATGAACCATCTGCTTTAGATGCGGAAACAACAGAGGCTCCCCACTCCAAAGTACTCCAACGGATGAATCCTTTCTTTAATAGCTCAGAGATTTGCTTATCCGATTCTCTTCTTTCTTTGAGGTCCAGGGCGACTGGCCTTGCATTTTTCTCCAAATCTATTCAGAACTCGATCTCCCTTTGGAGTAAGAGACGGGAGACTTCCTCAAAGACATCAGGAAATTCACAAACTATGGGTACGGATGATAGCTCTCCAATAGATAGACTTAGTGAGTATAGATGGCTTAACTCAACTAAATCTCGGGGTGTACAAAGAAATTATCGGTCACGGCCTCCATAATTTCTTAATCGTACAACCCTCCTATCACAACCAGGAGTTGCTCCATAATATTCTAACCAATCCTTACCCAAGATAAGTCCATACCCCTTAAAATTTAAAATGTACACATTACATATGAAATCAACGTTGCATATGTCCATTAGTAGGTTTTTGCACATTAAAGAGAGATGTGTCAATCCCCAATAGGATTAGATACCACTACTTGGCTGGTGATAATCTAGGTTTGAAGGTTTAAGATGTTAACTAAAAAATTCCTAGCTATAAAGGAATGCAATGCCATCTGACTCAAATAGGATACGCATTGTAACCCTAAAATAAGAGTTATACCTTCTAATGTTGCCTTCCCTTGGTCTCTCAGTGGTTTACTTGTAATAGGGAAAGCTTTAATATAATAGGCTTTTTCGCTTGATCCTTCCTTTACCAACTTAGGGCATTAATTCTTAAGGTGCCCTTCCTCGTGGCAAATTAAAGCACTTCCTTTTAAAAAGATTCCTTCATTAGACTCGCCCTACAATCTTTAGCCTCATGGCCTTTCTTCTAGCATCGCTTGCATACCCTACAATCCTTCATAAACTTCCCCTTTGACTTCTTATTAGCCCAAAAGCTTCCCTTCTTGGACCCTCCTTGCTTTTGGGTAGGTGCGGCCTTCTCCTTTTCTGCCTCCTTATCATCCATATTGGCCATGTGTAGGATTACCATCTTCACCAACATCTCATAAGTGGCACCAATGGGTACTTGGGTCAACAACATTTCTCTCAACAAGGAATTTTGGCCCTTCACGAACTTCATTGTATTTTTCATAGGTGTATCTATCAAGCTCATCTCGAATTTAGCCAGCTCTATAAACTTAGTTATGTACTCCTTTAGAGTGGAGTCACCTTGCGTAAGCGGAATGAATTTCTCCAGTTGTAGATTTACTTCTGTTTTAGACATAAATATTATCTCAAATTTGTTATTAAATTCATCCCATGAGAAAATCCTTCCAGCATTTTCCTCTGTCACCAAGTTCCACCTAAAGCCTCTCTTTTGAGGTGCCAACCAGCCATCCTCCTCTTTAGCTAATCTTCCCAACCAAGCTCTCTAAATATTTTCTCACAGTCATTAACCCATGCCCTAGCTTCCAAATATCCCTTGGTTTCAGAGTATGTCTTCCCTCCCATATTAAGAAATTCCTTACATAATTTAGGAAAGTCAATAGGACGGGGTACTGCATCGGTAGGCGTGACAGTAGGTGCCACCAGTGCAACTGGAGGAATAGGAAATTGCTCGACAATCCTAAGATATTGTTTAAACCATTCGGATATTCCATGATTGGGAGGTCTTCCATGGGCAGGGATCCCAATTCCAAAATATGATTGATTATCAGCCATACCAACTATATGTAGGTTGAATCTTTAGCGACGATTTCCTAAGATAGTATTATATGCTGAAAGAAAAAGGGTTGCCTAGTGTGTGTGTACATGTTCAAAGAAATAGGGGTGTGTGTGTGTATGTAGTAAGAATTTAAATAAAATCCTTTTTGAAAAACCTTCTAGAAAATAACAAGTACGCCACTCATACGTATATTTTCTGCATTGATCGGGTAACCAAAGCTCTAATAGCAAATGTAATAACCCACCTCAGAACATGCCTAAATTTTGATCTAGAAAAGAACCATCGAAACTTAGATCCATTCTAAGGCTGGTTGTTGGTTGAAAAAAGAAGCAATAGTATAGAGCAATAACTATTCTTTTAGAACTCACAGCGGACGGAATAAAATATAATATCAAATTGTACCCATTTATTTAAAACCATTTGAAATGTCATAATACAAAACATCATCGAACTGTCAAGTAAAATCCATTACATCATTTATCCAAAATATATTGGTATAACATAAAACATCATAAAAGATAATAATAATTTCCACAAGCTTAAGTCGCTCCACCTTCGAGCATCGTCACCGTCATTACTCCGTCCTTAACCTATGTTGTAATGAGGAGGGAGTCAAAACAACAAATGTCTGGTAAATAAAAACCTCGAGTCTTACCATTTCAATACTTGGGCAGTATATTTTAAAATAAGAATTGACTTACTTACATAAAACCATTTAATACTTCTCATAAGGAAAGGAGGCGGGTCCATAATTGACCACTTAATACCTTCCATTTTCGAAGCAGGTTTTAAATCCTATAACCCAAATCCCATGTCATAAATATCTAACAATATGAGAGATAATACCCAAGCCACTTAATACCTTTTATTGAAATAGGCAGACTTTGGCCATTTAAGACCTCAATTGAGGCAGACCCCATCATTTAATATCTATTTCCAAGGCGGACTCCTCAATGGTAACTATCTAGTTGACATCACATGGAATCCCACGAGCCACTTAATACTTCTTTATGGAAAGGCAGACCCTTAATCATTCACTTAATACCCGTTCTTGAAGCGGACCCTTGTCAAGAATCCACCTATCATGCCTAATAACTAGCCCTTTGGCCATTTAATACTTCATTTGGAGAAAAGAGGCAAGCCCTCAAACAACCACTTAATACCTTAAGACCCCGAAGCAGGCCGTTCGTATTATGACCCACACTCATAATAACGTCTCACATCAGTTTGACTATTCATAGGAACTGGTAGCTAGATTAGCTGGGCAGATTTACCCAACAGAATTTAGGACTAACCTCGCATCATCACAAATACTGATCATAGGAGATGTCTCACATCAGCCCTAAAGTCACGTTGCTGACAGCCAGATTAGTTGGACAAACTTCTGTGTTTTTTTTAACTGACCTCACATCCTTATGGCTTAGCCATAATTTAAGTACTCTCCATATATATAATACTCATCTCACTGTAGGCCTTACAAAGAATCTTCCTTATTGCACCTTAAAATATTAATTACCTTCCTAAGAGCGAATTAATGACGATTATTACCTAATTAACTATGCAATTATAGGCTATAATTATACGTTTATTACAATAACAGAAAAAAAATTAATGCCTAATCACAACTATGTGTGCAGTTATACGCCCTAAAATAGCGTTAAATGTTATTTCCTTCAACCATAATACTAATACAAGTCCTTTCCCTTCAAATTTCCAAGATTTTAATCTCCATAACAATGATTAAACATTCATATCCAAAATTGCAATAAATAGACTTGTAAATAGAAATAGAAACCAAATGTATTACACCATTTCAATAAAATATACTAAACAATAGGAATTGCAATTCTAAATTCATATTCTATTCAAATCCTCTTTTCAAAGAAATAAACAAAGGAATTTTATATGGAATAAGTAGTGTAAACTACTAATAAGATTCGTGCTCTACACCCTTATTTCATTATTGAAAACTTGTAATTTGAATCAAAGAAGGAGGAGAAGTGGAATAAACTATGAAATTACCAAAAATTGCAAAAACAATATAAATTCCATCAAATTAACATAAATAATTGAGAATCTCCATCTAGAATTGAAATTTCAAAATAAAAAGGAATTTTGGGGGATTTTATCTATTTTTTTTCGCAATCCGAAAATTCCTAAGGCATATTCAAATCCATAGATATATGCTAATAAATTATTAAAATAAAAATATTAAGGTTTCCACGTATAGAATATCTTTAGCTTTTCTTGTATGGACTTGCAACACCAAAGCAACTCTTTTCCAGAACTCCTTCTTTTGATATATATACATAGCAAAGATAGGTATATATAATTTTGTTAGATTCAAAGAGGTTAGAGGAGAAGTGAATAGATCAAAAGAATAATTAAAAAAAGGATTAGAATCCTTACCTGAATTCCTAATTGAACTTCTAAATCTAACTGAAGAGAGAAAATGGCAGAGGTTCGAGGAATTCCCTAAATATTTATGAATAAAAAGTGGAGTTGATAGGGTCTTAATTAAAGGAGTTGAAATGCAACAAAATCGTAGGATGAAGTTAGGTGAAAAACAGATAAATCTGGAGCATTTCAACTCGGAAAAACCGTAGCCGCCATCCTGAATAGAGGGTCAACTGCCCTTATTGACCAGTTGACCGTTAGGGGTCGACCGCTTGGGTCGAAGATGTTAACCTCTCCACTCATTTAGGGTACATTGATTTTTTTTCACTCTCGTTTATATTATTCCCTAATTAACTTTTAACGTTAATTGTTTAAGTTAACGTTTAACTTAACCTCCAAGTGAACCTGCAATTAATTTCTGAAATTCAAGCGCTAGATTTAAGTACTCATTTGAATTTGAATTCGAACAAAATTGTTTTATATCTGAAAACTTCAAACGCTGATAACTTCTTCGTTTGAGCTTCGTTTTCAGCATATTATATATGAAAACAGATCAGAATTTCTCCACGAACGCAGCGGAATTACTTTCATGGTTAAATTCCAATTTTTATAAGTCTTACATTTTCAACCCTACCTTATTTAATTTAATTTACTCAATTTATTTATGGTTGATTTTACGGGGTGTTAAAGTGTGTCTTTATGTGTGGATGTGTATAATTGTTAATTTGTACGTAATTAAAAAAACTATATACAGCAAAGTCGTATATAAAGGGATAAATATGTCCCTTGTGGTGTAAATCCCAGTAACTATAAACATACACATTAATCATGTATATTGTTTATATGTTGCACTTGCATTATATAAATATGAGTATATTGGATATGCACATTATAATATATTTAATTTAAATTAAATTAAATGCCTTTATATAAATTAAATAAAATAAGACTTTGTTTAAAACAATATTAGATCAAATCTAATAAACCATTTAAACTGCATAAGCCCAATATATTTAAAATAGGAATTTTTGAAATATATCTATTTCACCCACTTTTGAATGGGCCATTTCCTACATGCCATAGGGGCAATTATGTAATTCTTTATATATGTCTAACTTTGTAATCAATCTTGTTTGTAGCAACGGTGTTTGTTTTCCTTTATATACTTTGTTATATTATCATATAAATGATTAAGTAACTAATACAAAGTATATAATTAGAAAATCCTTAAATAAAATATTATGTATTTTAGTTGCAAATAGCTGCAATCGTTAGTAATTAATCACAAAATAAAATGACTATTTTAAATATTGCTCGTCAAGATGTTTTGAGAAAATGATATCGATTCATCCGTTGAGACCAAAGTGCATAACGCTTTTCAAATGTTGGGCAGTTTATTACTCAAGATTGCTGGAGGCCTCAGGGGGTTACGTGCTTGTAGTTATTAGATAATTATGGAATGACTAGTTTGAGAATTTCCTGTTGGTTGATAACAACTAGGTCAAACAGGAAATCTCAATGTACGATGTTACACAATTCCCTCGACTTGAGAATACTGTGGAATTTCAATATGAATACTCCACTTTGAATATAGTTAAATTATGACATAGTGATTCAACATGTGTCTATAGTTAGGTTTGAGCTGAAGCATTACAATTGAAGCACTATTCAATAGAGAAATTTGTCTCATCGGTTGTATAAGGTTAGTATCACGGTCAACTATAGTCAACTAAAAGTCAAAATCTTTGTCTAGACTAGAACGATTAATAATAAATGTTATTATTGAACCAAGAACTTTGTATATGCACTAGTCAAGTTTAATGTGGATAATATTGAAATTTTGACCGATACAAAATTCCGCACATTCTAGTGTGATGTAGTTTTAACGAAGAGAACATATGTAAATTATTATCACTATTAGTACCACTTAAGATAATATAGAATTTTATTATACCGAAAAGATCTGTAAGTGATGAATTTAGGAAAAACTGTCACACCACTAGCTACGGTGATGTGTGAACATTAATATTTGAACTGTTCAATACTAATTATTGACTAAATTCACACCTTTGAGTCATATAACCACATTTGTGGATTCTTTGAAAAATCACATGATTTAATTAGTTTGTAAAGCGTTGTAAATTAATTAGATTAATTAATATTTAATAAATATTTATTATTAATTTATTTAATGTTTTGGGTATTATTAGTAATTATTTGGATTTATATATAGAAGTTAAATATGCGCATATTGATATGTAATATTGGTATGTATTTAAATAGGGCTTTAAATACAACTAATTACTTAATAAGCATTTAAAATTAATCCATACAAGGACAATACATGGTTGGACACACATAGGAGAGAGGAGAGCTTAGCTTAACCAAAAAATAACTGCAATTTAAATGAGGATGTTTTAAAGAAAGAAGAAGAATAAGGGTTCCTATTCTTTACATAAAATATTATCGGCTCATTCATTTTCATTTCAATTTTTATTTTCTCATTTTCCCTCATCCAATGCTTCCTCCTTCTCATTCATGGTCGAAATTTTTACCCAAGTAACATAAAACCAAAGTAAATTAAAGTGGTTCATTCAATTTTAGCATTATCCAGTGGGGATTCAAACAATCTAGGAGATGATTCATAAATTAATGTGTTATACACGGTAGGATCCATTTAGATTTAATTTTGTTACATATCATTCATTTATAATATTTAACCTTGACCCAAGTTCATATATATGTGTATATATATTATTGCCACTTATTATCCTTGAGTCCTACGTAGTTAATACCGGTATCGGGTACGTATTGGTCGTGCACCGATATGAGATATTTTGAAATATCATGATAATATCGGTGATATATCGGACATGTATAGGACGTGTTATAAATCATATTATACTATTTTATAATGTTATAATGAGGTCATGTTTTTAAAATATTCAGATCAGTATTGCCAATTACTATTAAAGAATGATTGGATCAATATTTGTTTTTAAGTCATCTAATTATCTATATTAATTTTCAATCTTTTTCTATATTTATAATTTCTTCGTTTTTATTTTCACTTAATTTATCAAATAAGTACTATTAATTTGACATCGATTGCATCTTCCAACCGGTTCATATCGATTTTTCAAATATATAACTTTACTACACCTTAAAGTTTTAGTTCTTGGTGCATTATAATAAGTAATAAAATTAATTTTCATAACTTAACTTACCAATTAGAAATGGTGAAGAAAATTATAACTAGAAAGAGAAGTAGCTCTTAAACGATCCAGTTTTTAGTGGTAAAGTCTTCACGCGAAATAAAACAAATAAAATATTGGAATAAATAGAGTTTTCTTTGTTAAAAGACGAATGAAATAGAGTAAAAAATTATGGTTAAAACAAAAAACCATTAGTTGATTGGGGTTTCTATATGTTGTCATTCATCACATGTTAAAAACAAATATTAAGCATATAAAGATATTTATTTGTAAATTTATTTTCTCAAAGACAGACAATAATGAATGATATTCTTAAAAAATATCAGAGATTTTACACTAAATATCGGAGCGATATATCCGCAAATATCGAATGATATATCAGTAACGATATTTTAAGCGATATTTTGGAAAAAATATCGGTTAAGAAGTGATATAAGATATATCGACGATATATGTGATATTATCCGATATTAACTACCTAGCTTGAGTCAAAATTGTTAATACCTGTAATTTATAAAATATGTAATCAATTTCATACACACATTTGAGAAAAGTTGATTATTATTTTATGTAACACCCCATAAAATGAACCATAAATAAATAAAGTAAATTGAATTAAATATGATAAGGGTTGAATATGAAATTTTTATAAAAGTTGGAATTTGATCACAAAAGTAATTCCATTGCGTTCATGGAAAAATTCTGATCTGTTTCCATATATAATATGCTGAAAACGAAGCTCGAACAAAGAAGTTATAAGCATTTGAAGTTCTTGGATTTAAATTAACTTAGTTTGAAACCAAATTCAAACGAGAAATCAAATTTAGGGTTTAAATATCAAAAATTAGCTTGGGAGCTGAGTAAACGTTTAACGTTAAAAAGTTGATTACGGAATAAAATAATCTTGCAACGGAAATAAATAACGTTCCCCTAAATAAGAGAAGCGGTCGACCTATATAGGTCAACTGGTCGATCGTAGCGGTTAACCATAGTGGTTGATCGGTCACCCAAAGGTGCTCGGCCACTTAGCAATAGAAGTTGCTAGTGGCGGATGTTAGCGCAGAAATTGGTCGCTAACATCCAAACTCCGTTGAAAGCACCAAATAACAGTCACTCAATCGTGCCGACTGACTTCGAAACCAAGTTAACAACCTGAGTATATTCGAGTGCTAACCCAAAGCTTGCCGCTTACCGACCCGAAGCAGAAATGGATGCCGATCCAGAGTGCTCTTCCCATGCCGATCCCATGGCTTGCCGGTCCCGAAATGAAAGGCCGATCCCCTAACTCGAAGTTGTAAGTGTGCCGATCCACTCCATCATGACCGAACCATATAGATACACCAACACCGAGCCACTCTCAACTCTAATACCTCTCAAGCATGTCGATCCACTACCAAATATGTTGATCCCCATGTGTTGCCAACCCAATCCCTTGGACTGATCCGAAGAAACTCATACCTCCAACCCGAAGTAGGAGTGAAGGCCGACCCAAAGTTGAGCATCATGTTGATCCCAGAGAACTACCGACCCACTCATGATTCCATCACGCCGATCCACTCCAACACGAACGACCCACTCCAACATGTCGGTCCACACCATCCTATCGATCGACACCATCCTACCGATCCACTCGTATCGAGTCATGCTTGTTGAGCCATACTCACCGAGCCAGTCGTATCGGGCCATCTTGGCTTATGCACCATGACCGAACCATGCATGATCTCCTCTCCTTGACCGAGCCATGTACGACCAAGCCACCTTAATCGAGCGACCCACACCAAACCATCCATGACTGATCGCCTATCCATCCAGCTGGCTCAAACACATCGTACTCCAGTCTCGACAAACGAGCAGTCGATTTTAGTTAAATCCACCTGTCTACGGCCTTGCCAAAAGGCGGGTTAACATTTGCCCCCCAAAACATGCCTTGCTATTGGAAGGTTTGTTTTGAATAGCCTCGGATCTAATATTTGAAGTCTATATGTTATCCATAGCCATACCTTCCGATTCATAATCCAATCCATTTTATCCAAGTGCTATTGCCGTATCCTTATCCAAATCTACGACTGCTCCAAGTCGATATCCGATTCCTATCCACTATCCAAATCCTTATCCAATTCCACCTCCATCCAAACCCGACAACCGAGTTCTAACCCATCCATATTCAATAATCAATAACCACATCCATGACCTCTCCGAGTCGATATCAAAATCCGGGACCACTCCGGGTCCATGTCCAAATCCTTGGCTATTCATAGCCAATATCCAAATCCGTAACCTTTTCGGGTTCTTGCTAAGCGTAATCCACACACGACGGCCTATGTTAAGTAATGCCATGGTGTTCCTGGTTCAGTGTCCCTGAACACTAAGCAATGTCATGGTTTAAGTCCTAAGTCGAATCCTGGTCGCTCCGGACCCTTGCCAAGCATAGTCCATACTCGACGACCTGGAATCATGGTTTTAAATCTCCTATATATCGCCTGAGATCTCCTCCGAAATCTCCTTTTCACACTTAAACGAGACGAGACATCAAATCTCCTCCATATCTCCCTCAACACTCATCTCGTCCGAGATATTCAAATCTCACCCGAAATATGGATCAAAATCTCAATCCGAGATCTCACCCGAAATTATATATTTTTCTTATGTTGCATAATATTTTTTATTTTCGTATTGATTCAAAAGAAACTACTCAATCCAATTATAATTTACCAACTTCTTGAACATATTCTTTACTTTTTATCTTAATGAGTCATAGAGAAAGGTTTCACTTCTTTATTATATTCAAATAAAAGGATATTATTCAATCATTACCAAATCAATTAAGCTAATCAAGCTACTACTCTTCTAAAAATATTCCTTTTTCCATGTAAATCAAGTATGTTACCATTTTTATTATTACTAAGAAAGTTATAGCCGTTAAATAAATTTTTGACACATAAGTACATCCGAGATATTCCCGAGATGCATTATAAGACCCGAGATGTCACTCCTAGATGTACACCTGATATGTGCTCATCTCGTCCGAGATCTCCCCTGACACGAGATAACTTGTGTAAAAATTCCGAAACGAAACGTGGCCGAAATCCGATATTTAAAACCTAGCCTAGAATAGTAACCAATAGATAATATAGGGCCTAAGTCCTAGGCTGAATCCTGGTCTCTCCGGACCCTTGTCGAGCATAGTCCATGCTCGACGACCTTTTAACCAAAAACCAGAGGAAAATCCAATCAAAAATCCAAATCGAACCAGAAAACCAAAATTCCATATCAAAAGTCCAAACCAAAAGGAAAACATCTAAACCAGAATCCAAATCAGAAAACAAACAAAACCGGGAGTTCAAACCAAACTCCAAAACCAAAACAGAAAAAGCAAGTGTCAGAGCCAAAAAGAAAAAACAGATTTCATAAACCAGAGCATCACGGTTTATCATCGTCTCAGAGCATGCCTAATGGTTATCTCTGTCCCCGTACATGAGTAAGCGACTTAGTCATCAGCCCAAAGTTTGTTACTTATTCTAAACCATCACGACTAGTTGATGACCAATAGACCACCATTCCTGGGCCTCGTGCCATTGTCATTTGAGGTTGGCGGTGGCTGATCCTGTTCCACCATCGCATTCCGAGTTCCGACATATTGTCACAACTGACCATTCCTTACATGCTCCTCGATTATATCCTTTAAGTGCCTGCAGCTGTTGGTATCATGTCCATCCAGGTCATGAAAGAGACAGTGCCTTCCTGATGCCCTTTCGTGTTCTGAGGGTTCTTTCCTTGCCGGCCTTCGATAAGGAAGGCGATCCCGAGTATCCAAGTATATCTGCTCCAATGTCTCATTCAGTCCTATATAAGTGGAGAATTTTGGTTCTCCCCGGCGCTTCCTCTTCCCTTTATCCTTTTCTTTACCCGAGTTTTCACCGGACGGTTCTCCATCCTTAACCATGTTTACTTCCTTTAACCTCATATCCAAACATGCATCCTCTTGTCGAAGAAATCTCTCTGCTTCGTGAAAGAATTCCACGAGATACATTGGTGGATCCCGTATCAATGATACTTTGAAATCCAAATTATCCCTGACTCCTGACACCGCCGCCATCAGAACCATTGATGGATCCGGTCGATCCACTAAAGCAACTGCTGCATTAAACCGAGTTAAGAAATTCCTGAGCGATTCATCCGTCCTCTGCTTAACTGATGTCGGTGTCATCACATTCTTCGGCCTTTTTATGTGAACTCGAAACTGCTTCAAGAACCTATCCACCAGTTCTGTCCATGTTCTAATAGACCCATCTTCCAGCTGTCTGAACCACATAGCAGCTATATCTGTCAATTACATGGGAAACACCGAGCCATAACCTCCTTTGATGCCCCAAGCAATTCCATATGGCTTGTGTACCTCATCAAGTGGTCAGTGGGATTTGTCTTACCGTTGTATACTTCCAGAGTGGGCAGCTTGAAATCGGGTGGATTCCTAGCCATCCTGATGTTACTGGTAAATGGAATCTCGTTTACTCCCTCCAAATCCATGTTTGTTAGACCTCCACGAATAGTTTGCCTGATAATGTCAACTAATCCAGTGTTATCTACCAAGGGTTGCCCCCCATTTCCATTTCCTAACTGCCCACCAAGTCCTTAAGGGAATTTCGGTACATACTCCTCGTCACGCACTCATGTATTCTTGTTGGCGTCGGGCTGCACAGCGTCATCTGGTATCCCTCCATGGATTGGTCCAGCATTACTTGGTGGTGTGCCTCCGAGTCTAGGTCCATCTAGATTGACAGTTGTTTGCTGATTGGGGGCTGCCCCTTGCTGAACCACTCCATTTGCTTGCCTGTTGAGTCCTTCTGATCCAGCTCCATGGATTTGAGCTCCTACAGCTCTTGCTGTTCCTGCCTGTCCAAATTGTCCAAGAAGTGTCTGCATCATTTCCTCTTGCCTTTTCATCAACTGCTTCTGCATAGAATCCATCATAATATGCATCTCGTCCCTAGTGATGTAGACGGATGCCTGATCTGACCCAGCTCCAGAGGAGGCCTCTTGACTTCCTTCTTGATTGCTCCTTTCTGTCACTTGTCTCCTTGTCGATGGCCTAACCATTGCTGCCCAGAATCTGAGTTCCTAAGCCTTTAAATCCAAAATCCAAGCTTCTGAATCCCTGAGTGCTAGCTTTCTCAGTGAAGGCACCAAAATGTTAGCGCCGAAATTGGTCACTAACACCCAAACGCTGTTGAAAGCACCAAATCACAGTCACATATCATAGATAGAATGTATGTAGAGAGTATGAATGTGAAGAACGGTGAAAATAAAAAAGAAAGCAGTAATAACACGGGATTTATAGTGGTTCGGCTAACTCCGGCCTACGTCCACTCCAGAAATTTCCTTTCTATTGATATGAGAATCAATTACAATTATAACCCGGAGTTTTTAAAACAACAATGGCAGAGTAGCCTTAGTGGAGAAGAGGAAGGGGAACAGAATCAGATCCCCTTTTCTGAAGCCCCGCCTACTGTATTTATAGGCAAAATCCAAGTTACTAGGCTTCCCGAGTGGTCCAGGCCCATCAAGACCATTGCCGACCTACTTTCCTATACCGACCTAGGGATATGCTAGTGCCTACCCGAAGTAAATAAATCACACTCAATCATGCCGACCGACTCCGAAACTAAGTTGACAATCCGAGTATATTCGAGTGCTGACCCGAAGCTTGTCGCTTACCAACCTGAAGCAGAAATGGATGCCGATCCAGAGTGCTATTCCCATTCCGGTCCCATGGCTTGCCGATCCCGAAATGAAAGGTCGACCCCCTAACTCAAAGTTATAAGTGTGCCGATCCACTCCATCATGACCGAACCATATCCATACTCCAACGCCGAACCACTCCCAACTATGATACCTCTCAAGCATGCCGATCCACTACCAAATATGCCGATCCCCATGTGTTGCCGACCCAATCCCTTGGACTGATCCGAAGAAACTCATACCTCCGACCCGAAGCAGGAGTGAAGGCCGACCCAATGTTGAGCCTCATGCCGATCCCAAAGAACTGCTGACCTACTCATGATTCCAGCACGCCGATCCACTCCAACACGACCGACCCATTCCAACATGTCGGTCCACACCATCATGCCGATCCACACCATCATACCGATCCACTCGTATCGAGCCATGCTTGTCGAGCCATAATCACCGAGACAGTCGTATCAGGCCATCTTGGCTTATGCACCATGACCGAACCATGCATGATCTCCTCTCCTTGACCGAGCCATGTACGACCGAGCCACCTTGATCGAGTGACCCACACCAAACCATCCATGACTGATCGTCTATCCATCCAGCTAGCTCAAACCCATCGTACTCCAGTCTCGACAAAGGAGTAGTCGATTTTAGTTAAATCCGCCTGTCTACGGCCTTGCCAAAAGGCGGGTTAACATCGGCTAGGGTTTGAAGTTATGTTTTATTCGGTTGTATGCTCCAGATTTACCCATTTCCTACCTACTTCCATCCTATGGTTCTAGTGCATTTCAACTCCTATAAATAGAACCCTTTCCTCTCCACTTTTATTCACATTATTTTGGGGAATACGATGAAACTCTGCCATTGCGATCTCTCTCGCTAATAAGATTCAGAAACTCCTTACAGAATTTAGGTAAGAATTAAACTTATTTTCTTTTTGTTTCCTCTTCCTCCAATCTATTCTTATCATATTCTTCTCCAATTATTCTAAATCTAATGAATATATATACCTCTTCCCTATTGTGTGTGTGTGTTTATCAAAATAGAGAGATTCTGGAAGAGATCGAAAGGCTACAAATCCATTTGAGTGATGTTTGGGCTAATTTGTGAGTGGAAAACATAGTATTTCTTTTCAGCAATTATTTAGTGTATTTCTTTTTGTATTTGAATATGCCTTTGGGATTTTGGAATTTTGAGAATATAATAGATAAAATCTCCCAAAATTCCTTTTTATTTCGATATGTTAAATATATGCTGAGATTCCCAAATATTTACATTAATTTGATGGGATTTGTTTCCTTTATGCAATTTTTGATAATTTCATAGTCTATTCCACTTCTCCTTCTTCTTTGGGTTAAATTGTGGTCCTTCAATAAAATAAGGGGTTTAGATTGCAAATTCTATTCGTAGTTTACACTATTTATTCTTATCTATTTCTTTGTAAAAGAGGAGTTAAATAGAATATAGGGTTTAGGTTGAAGTTCTTATTGTTTAAGATATTCCATTGAATTGGTGTAATAAATTAAGTTTCTACTTTATTTACAAGTATGTTATTTCCGTTTTGGTTATGAATATTTATTCCTTGTTTTGGACATTAGAATCCAATGAAATCTTGAGAATTTGAAGTAAAAAGGACTTGTAATAATATTTGGTTAGGGAATTGACATTTAACGCTTCTTTTGAGCGTAATATCCATGCGTTTAGAACTTATTAGGCATGAATATTTATTTATCTGTATTTACATAATTAGTGTACAATTATTGCGTATATGGCGTAGTTAGTTAGGCATTTATTTACATTTATTTCCCCCATTGGGAAGGTACTTGATTTTGAGGCAAAAATAAGAGGAAACTCTTATATAACCTAACTATTATTTTAAGGTGTAATAAGGAAGAATCCTTATAAGGCCTTATTTATGAAATGGTAAGATGAGTGTGTGTGCGCGCGCGCGTGTGTGTATGGAGAGTAATTGAATTATGGCATAGGGATGCAAGGTCAATAGAGTTACATGACGGAAGTCTGCCCTTCACTTTGAGGCTACCAACTACTGTGTACACTTTTATTGATGTGAGATATCCTTATGATAAATATTTGTAATGACGTGAGGTTTGTTCCAAATTCTATAAGGGAAATCTTCCCAGCTAATCTGGCTACTAGTTTCTACGAATAGCGGAATAATGTGAGACGTCATTATGAGTATGGGCCATAAGACGAAGAGCCTACTTCAAGGTTTTGAGGTATTAAGTGGTTGGACCCGCCTCTTTTCCCAGATAAAGTATTAAATGGCCAAGGAGTTATGTTAGGTGGTATCTCTATAGGGTTTCACTTCTGGAAATAGGTCTTAAACGATGGAGTCTACCTTAATTAAGGTCTTATATAACCAAAGTCCGCCTATTTTCCATTTGGAAGTATTAAGTGGCCTACGGGATTCCATGTGATGTCAGCTAGATAGTACCATTGAAGAGCACGCTTCTGGAAATAGGTCTTAAATGATAGGGTCTTCCTTAATTAAGGTCTTAAATGACCAAAGTCTGCCTATTTTACGCTCGGAAATATTAAGTGGCTTGGGTACTGTCTCTGACATTATTAGCTATTTATGATTTATGATGTATGATTGAGATATAGGATTCTAGAAACCAACTTCTAGAATGGAAGGTAGTAAGTGGTTGGACCCACCTCATTTCCTTATAAAGAATATTAAATGGCTTTAATGGTTTTATGTTTGTAGACATATTCTTATTTTGAAATATACTGCCCAAGTAATGAAAAGGTAAGACTCGAGGTTTTTATTCATTAGACACTTATTGTTCTTACTCCCTCCTCATTACAACATAGGTTAAGTATTGAGTGATGATGGTGACGATGCTTAGAGATGAAGAAGCTTGGCTAGTGGTAGTATTTATTATTTTTTGCTTTTATATGCACCCATGGATTTAGACAATTGTTGTAACGGATATTATGTTACATTTTTATGGGATTTTGTGTTATGACATTTTTATGGTTTTGAAATAAATGGGTACACTTTACTATTATATTTTATTCCATCCGATGTGAGTTCTGAATGTTTAGTTATCGCTATAAAATGTTATTTCTTTTACTACTAACAGCTTGCCTAGAATGGATCTAAGTTTCGATGGGCCTTTTCTGGGTCAAAATTTAGGCTTGTTCCAAGGTGCTTTGTTACATTGGGTATCGGGGCCTAGGTTACCAGATCAGCGGGGAAAAAATATACGTATGAGAAATGTATTTGTTATTTTGAAAAAAAAAATTTCAAAAAGAATTTTCAAAGAATTCTTACTATATATATACCCTCTCTTCTTGAACATACGCACGTACACTAGGCAAACTTTTCTTTTCTTTCAGCATGTAAATACTATCTTAGGAAATCGTCACTAAAGGTTAACCTATAGATAGTTGATATGGTTGATAATCAATCTTCTTCCGAATAAAGGAACCTTACCCGCGAAAGAGAACCCATTCGTGGAATGCATGAATGGTTTAAACAATATCTAAGGACTGTCGAGCAGATTCCTATTCCTCCAGATGCACCAGTAACACCCGCTGCCCCAGCCGCTGATGTAGCACCTCGTCCTGTCGACTTTCCTAGGTTGTATAAGACTTTCCCAATATGAAAGGGAAGACATACTCTAGAACTAAAGGGTATTCGAAAGCTAAAGCTTGGATTAGTAACTGTGAGAAGATATCTAGAGAGCTTGGTTAGGATGATCGGCTAAGAAGAAGAATAGCAGCTTGACACCTCAGGGAAGAAGGCTAAATTGGTGGAACTTTGTGACTGATGAGCACCTGGGAAGGATATTCCCTTGGGATGAATTCAAGGACCGAATTGAAATAAGATTCATGTCTAGAGCAGAGGTTAGTTTGCAATTGGAAAAGTTCATTCATCTAAGATAAGGAGATTCTACCCTTAAGGAGTACATAGCTAAGTTTACTGAATTGGCTAAATTCTAGATGAGCCTGATAGACACGACTATGAAAAAGGCCACGAAGTTCATGAAGGGCTTAAATTCCTTGCTAAGAGAAATGTTGTTGACCCAAGTACCTATGGGGGCCACGTATGAATGTTGGTTGAAATGGCGATGCTGAATGTGGCCAGCTAGGAAGATAAGGGAAGAGAGACGGAGAAGTTTGCACTGACCCAAAAGCATGAAGGGTCCAAGAAGGGGAGATTTTAGGCCAAAAAGAAGTCGAAGGGAAGTTTAAGAAGGATATGAAGGTGTGTAAGAAATGCTAAATGAAGGGTCATGAAGCTAAAGATTGTAGGGTGAGTATGATAAAGGAAGCCTTTAGACGAAGGTGCTTTAACTGCCATGAGGAAGGGCAACACAAGAATCAATGTCCTAAGATGTCTAAGGAAGGACCAAGCAGAGAGGCCTACGTAATTGAAGATAATCCTATTGCCAGTAAGCCACTAAGAGACCAAGGAAAAGCGGCTCTAGAAGGTATAACTCTTATTTTTGGGGTTACTATTCGTACGCTATTTGATTCGGAGGCATCACATTCCTTTATAGCTAGGGATGTAGTACATTCCTTAAACCTTCAAACCTAGACGGTCAACAGCCCAAAGAGGTTTCCAATCCCATTGGGGGTTCGATCCTCCTTTCTCTTATTTCATAGACCTAGTGTTAGACATATGTGACGTTGTTTCATATATACTGTGTACGTTCTAAATTTCGAGGGGTTTGGATTGGTTGTTATATTATGGAGCCATTCTTGACTATGATAAGAGGCTAGTATGATTAAGGAGTCATGGAGGTCGTGACCTCAAAGTTCTTTGTACACCCAAAGATTTAATTGAGTAAACCATTTATACTCGCTAAATCTATCTATTGTTGGAGAGCCATCATCTGTACCTATAGTTTGTGAATTTCTTGATGTCTTCGAGGAGGTCTTGAATCTCCTACCCGTAGGGAGATCGAGTTCCAAATCGATTTGGAGAAAGATGCAAGACCCGTCGCTCTGCCTTTGAGACATATGGCCCCCAAAGAAAGAAGGGAATTGGATAAGCAAATGTCATAGCTATTGAAGAAAGGATTCATCCGTAGGAGTACTTCTAAGTGGGGAGCCCCTTTTGTTTTCGCTATAAAAGACGGTTCTTAGTGACTTTGAATTGATTATACGGAGTTGAACAAGTTGACAAGGAAGAATAGGTACCCTCTACCTAGTTATATGACTTGTTCGACCAACTTGTAGGAGCTAAAGTCTTTTCCAACTAGACTTAGCAACATGATTCCATCAGTTGAAGATTGCAGAGGAAAGTAAGCTGAAGACTGCATTTTGTACACTAAATAGGCTCTATGAGTGGGAAGTAATGCCTTTTGGACTGACGAATTCCCATCATACTTTGTAGATTTGATGAGTAGAATATTTAGAGGGCAACTTAATAAATTTGTCGTGGTGTTTATTGAGGATATCTTGGTCTTCTCCAAAGGCAATAAGGAGCATGAGGACTACCTTAGGGAGGTATTGTAGGCCTTGAGGAGAAACCTGCTCTAAGCCAAGTTTTCTAAATGCCATTTTTGAAAAAATGAAGTTAGGTTCCTTGGGAATATTGTTTCAAAACAAGGATTAGCGGTGGACCTTGTTGAAGTGGAAGTTGTCCAAGGATGGAAGACTCATAGTAATGCATCAGAAATTAAAAGTTTTCTAGGGTTGGCAGACTACTATAGGAAGTTCATCAAGAGCTTTGCACAAATAGTAGCCCCTTTAAACCTGATTGACTAAGAAGAATCTAATTTTTGTTTGGGATGATAGATGCACCAAGGCATTTGAGAAGCTTAAGGAGTCATTAGCTAGTGCACCTGTGCTCACTATTCCAGATGGAGCCAAGCCGTTTATGGTTTTCACGGATTCATGTGGCACGGGATTAGGAGCAGTTCTTATGCAAGAAGGAAAAGTAGTTGCCTATGCTAGTAGACAATTAAAGGACCATGAAAAGAGGTATCTAGTGCATGATTCAGAAATGGCAGCCAATGTTTTTGCCTAAAGATGTGGAGGCATTATCTCTTGGGGGAAGGTTTGAGTTATTCACTAATCATAAATCACTCAAATACCTATTTTTTTCAAAAAGATTAGAATCTTTGGCACCAGAGGTGTATGGAGCATGTAGCATCCTTTGAATTTGGTATTCAATACACCCCTGGAAAAGGGAATGTAGTCATCGACGCCCTTAGTTGGAGACACGCTACCCTAGGTGCTATATCTGAATGGTGATAGTTGGAGTTTCTCTCGAATTTTAACCTCCAACCATCAACAGAACCCATCTAAGGTTTTCTATCAGTTATGGAGATTAGATCAGCTTTGATGGATCATATAGGGCACGAGCAATTAAAAGATGAGAGGTTAGTTGAGATTTTGGAAAAATTAATAAAAGGAGAGCATTTTTCCAATGTTGGGAGGTACTCAGTTGATGAGAAGGGATGTTTGAGAAGAGATGGACAACTTTGCATCCCAATGATTGATGATTTAATGAGAGATGTGCTTATAGAGTGTCACCACTCAAGGATGACCATCCATTCCATAGGAGATAAGATGTACAAGGACATGAAGAGAATTTTCTTTTGGAATGGAATGTAGAGGAGCGTAGCTGAGTTTATTGCTAGGTGTTTGACACGTTGAAAGATAAAATTTGAGCAAGGAAAGCCTGGTGGATTATTACTACCTTTGGAAATTCCGACTTGGAAGTGGGAACTTATTTCAATGGATTTTGTGGAAGGATTGCCTAAAAGTCAGAAGGGTAATGAGGATATTTGGGTTGTTGTAGACAGATTCACCAAGAGTGATCATTTTGTTCTAATTAGGAGAAATCGGACTAGTGCCTCTCTCGCCCAAATTTATATTGAGGAGGTAGTTCGTTTACATGGAATTCCTATAACCATAGTTGGTGACAGGGACCCCTTGTTCACTAGCGAGCTTTGGAGGAGCCTACAAACAGCTTTGGGAACTTCTTTGAACCATGGCATGACATATCTCCCACAAACTGATGGACAAACAGAGAGGGTGAATAGAGTTTTGGAGGACTTGTTGAGAGCTTCTATCTTGGATTTTGGAGGATATTAGGAGCATCATCTACCTTTAGTTGAGTTTGCGTATAATAATAGCTATCAAATGATGTTTGGTATGGCCCCTTTTGAAGCACTATGGTCGGCCATGAAAATTGCCTGGTTGTTAGTGGGAAACTACCGACAAAGTATTGCTTGGACCCGATTTGATCCGTGATACCATGGAAAAAGTAGAGTTGATTAGGCAAAGGATGAAGATAGCACAAGACCGTCAGAAATCTTATGCGGATAAAAGAAGGAAAGAGCTCGAATTTGAGGTTGGAGAGATGGTATTTGTAAAAATATCCCCTTTTAGAAAAGTTGTTAGGTTTGGCAAATTTGGAAAATTGGCGCCTAGATTTGTTAGGCATTCAGAATTTTGGAAAGAATAGGAAAATGGGCATATCATATGGAGCTTCCTGACAAGTTGGCAAAGAGTCCATAATTTTTTCCATATTTTACACCTTAGGAAATACCTTCATGACACCGCTAGCAGAATAGAGCCTGATCAGCTGGGGGATTTTGAGATAGAATCGATAGTAACACATTCCACTGCACGTATTTTAGAGCACGGTACTAAGAGACTCCACAATAAAATAATTAGGCTGGTTCGAGTGCAATGGGAGAAAAATTCGGTGGAAAGCACATGGGTGACTGAGGATAAGATGAAAAACACTCACTAGAGCTTTTCACTGGTATTTTCTCTCTCCAAAATTAGGATTTTGGTTGCATTACGGTTGCTAGATTGGATGATAGGAGATGGTTGTTACACTTTTTCATAATCACTTTACACTCATATAGAAATTTTTATGCATGTTTAGGATATTTGCATACATACTTACATGACATGATTATACACGCACGCTAGGATTAAGCTCATTTTAGCATGTCTGTAGTACATAATCATATTTCACTATTGGTTAAGTATATGGATGTGTAGAGAACTTGGTTTTATAACATGGATGCTATTGTGAGTTACGTTGTTCGCCCCTTGGAAGATTTCGGGACGAAATCCTTTTTAAGGGGGGAGAATGTAACACCCCGTAAAATGAACCATAAAAAATAAAGTAAATTGAATTAAATATGATAAGGGTTTAATATGGAAATTTTATAAAAGTTGGAATTTGACTACGAAAGTTATTTCGTTGTGTTCATGGTAAAATTTTGATCTATATACATATACAATATGCTGAAAACGAAGCTCAAACAAAGAAGTTATGAGCATTTGAAGTTTTTAGATTTAAATTAATTTAATTAGAATTCAAATTCAAATGAAAAATCAAATTCAGAGTTTAAATTTAAAAAATTAGCTTGGTAGCTAATAAACATTTGATTAACGTTTAACGTTAAAAAGTTAATTGGGGAATAAAATAATTTTACAACAGAAATAAAAAATGTTCCCCTAAATAAAAGGAGCTGTAACACCCTATAATTTGGCCTTAGTTAATTAGTTAGTTAGTTAATTAATTAGGCTCCGAAAATAGAATTTGTGCAAACGATGTAATTTGACCATGAAATTTGCACCATTGCGTTCGTGGTGAAATTCTGAGCAACTTTCATATTTGGAGTTTTGCGATCGAAGTCCAAACAAAGAAGTTACAGACGAAAAATGAATTCGAAATGAAAATAATTAAATAAGAAATAATTAGCGTTTTTATATTAATTACCCAGGCCAATAGGCCAACCCGTCATTGGGGAAGGTCGACCCCTAGCGGTTGACCGGTCACCCAAAGGCGGTCGACCAGTGGAGACTTGGCGGCTCCAGTAAACCTAGGCCGCAATGACCCGGATTTAATATATTTCGAATGAAAGGTTTTGGTTGATTCTAGCGCCTATAAATTCAGGCCTAACCCTCCCTTCTCTTCTCATATTTTTATGGAGGCAGCAGTGAGGCTTTGCCATTTCTTCTTCTCCACTTTCTTTCTGAATTATAAAAGATAAGATATTTTTATCTATATTCATAAAATCGGAGAAGAGTAGAAATCTAATAAAAAGGAGAAGAGAATCAACCATATGCATATTTGAGGTACTTTATATATATATATATATATATATATATATATATTTGTATCTATTTTCTCTCCCAATCCCAAATCTCTTCTTAGATATATAATTCTAGTGTGCGTGTGTATATACCCTTTTATACATATCTCTTGGATTAAAAGGATTTGGAGATGAATCAAAGGTGCTACTTCAGATCTAGAGATTTGGATCGCTTTTAAAGGGTGAGTGGAAATTTTATAAATTGTTATAAAATAAAAATTATCCCCTTGGTGTTAATTTGATTTTTATGCCTAATTAGATAATTATATATGAGTTATAGGCAACAAATTGAATATGATCTGAATATAATAAATATCGCCTACATATTCTTATTTGTGAATTGATTTAGCATTACATAAAATCTGATCTAGAAATCAGTCCCAAAAGTACGAATTTAGAATATTAATTTGGATTATTACTGTTAACTCGCCTTTTGGCAAGGCCGTAGACAGGCGGATTTAACTAAATCGATTGGTCGGTTGTCGAGACTGGAATACGATGGGTTTTAGTCAATTGGATGGATAGACAATCAATCACGGATGGTAATCATGATTATGAAGCCGAGATTCGGCATATTCGATGGACAAAAGTCGCGGGATACTCGAAATATGAGTTTTGACAAAAGTTGAGTTGTCGCGGGTTGCGTGGAGTTTGCTTCGAGTTATATTTGGACTTGCTTCGAGTTTTCTTGATGGTTTCTCCGAGTCATCCAGGGCAATGCTCCGGGTCGGCTGGAAGCTGGGTCGGTAGGAATCTGGGTCGGCATGTTGGAGTCTGGAGTGGGTCGGCATGTTGGAGTCTCGAGGGATTCGGCATGTTGGAGTCTCGAGTGGGTCGGCATGTTGGAGTCTCGAGTGGGTCGGCATGTTGGAGTCTCGAGTAGGTCAGCATGTTGGAGTCTCGAGTGGGTCGGCATGTTGGAGTCTCGAGTGGGTCGGCATGTTGGAGTCTCGAGTGGGTCGGCATGTTGGAGTCTCGAGTGGGTCGGCATGTTGGAGTCTCGAGTGGGTCAGCATGTTGGAGTCTCGAGTGGGTCGGCATGTTACATACTCCAGGAAAGCAATGGTCAGCTATATGGACTCGACTATGGTCCTAATGGGCCCGGATCACTCAGGAAGCCCAATAACTCGGATTTTGCCTATAAGTACAGAAAGCGGGGCTTCAAAAAAGGGGTCTTCATTTTGTTTCCCTTCTTCTTCCTCATTAAGGCTACTCTGCCATAATTGTTTTGAAAACTCCGGATTGTAACTGTAATTGATTCTCATATCAATAAAAAGGAAAATTTTGGAGTGGACGTAGGCTAGAGTCAGCCGAACCACTATAAATCCACTATTTTTTCTGCTTTCTTTTTAATTTTTACTGCTCTTCATATTTATACTCTCTACATATACTCTATCTGTTATATGTGACTGTTGGTTGGTGCTTTCATTTACGTTTGGGTGTTAGTGACCAATTTTGGCGCTAACACTTTGGTGCTTTCACTGAGAGAGCTAGCACTCAGGGATTCTAAAGCTTGCACTTTGGATTTAAAGGCTTAGGAACTCGGATTCTTGGGTAGCTATGGCAAAGCAATCAACAAGGAGACAAAGAGCGGAAAGAAGTCAGCATGAAGGAAGTCAGGAGGCTTCCTCAGGGTCTCAGTTTTCATCACCAGAGATAAGATGGAAATGATGATGGATGCTATGCGGGAAGGGATACTGAAAAGGCATGAGGAAATGATACATAACCTACTCCAACAGGTTGGACAAGTTGGAGTGCATAACTAAAGGAATGGAGTAGCAGGTGATGCTGGAAATGAGGATCACGAAGCTAGAGCAATAGGAACGGAGGCAGCCCAAAATCAGGACCAAGGGCATGAAGCGACCGGAGTACAGGATAGAGTTGGACCATCGGGAACGGCCCCTGAACTAGGGGGCATGCCCCCAATAGAGTAGGCTCCATTCCAGTAAGGATACCAGGCGATGCTGGGAAATTTGGCGTTAATAGGGAAGTGGATGCTCATCTAGAAGGGCAGGTTCCAGGATTCCCTCATGGACTCGGGGGGTAGGTTGGAGACAACGGACAGACGTTGTTACTTGATGACAATGACAGGTTAGCGGACGTAATCAGACGGGCTATGAGGGGATGATTGGTGAATAGAGATTTCGAGGACGTGAACAGGAGCCCCTTCACTCCTATGATCAAGCAGGCAAGGAATCCACCGGATTTCAAACTACCACCGCTAGAAATTTATGATGGAAAAACAGATCCCATGGTTCACCTAACAAGGTATATGAGGCACATGGAAGTACTGGGGGCATCGGAGGAAGTCATGGCGCGGTGCTTCCCTTTGTATTTGATGGATATAGCGGCACTATGGTTCAGACAACTGGAAAGTGGCTCTATTGGCACATGGACGGAGCTGATTGATAAGTTTATGAGGCAATTTTGGGTCCACATCGTGAGACCTAGGAGTGTGATGACTTTGACATCGATGAAGCAATGGAAGGGAGAATCACTTAAGGATTTCTTAACCAGATTCAATGCGGTAGTGGCTTCGGTGGATCGACCTAATCCGTCGATGGATGGAGGCAGTCTCAGGGATTATACATAATTCAGATTTTAAGATATCGTTGGAGCGGGATCCACTAATGGATCTCAGGGAATTTTACCATGAAGCAGAAAGGTTTCTAAGACAGGAAGATGCGAAGGCTGAAAGAGAAGGGAGAGAGGTAGAAGTTTATGCGGTAAAAGGTGGAGGTCCACCTAGGGAGGATTCAAACAAGGACGACAGAGGCAAAAGGAAAATGGATAACAAAAACACATCGAAAAGGCAACGGAGGGAATCAAAATTCTCTTCTTATACGGATTTGAATGAGACTCTAGAAAGAATTTATTTAGATACTCGAGGACGCCTCCAGTATCGAAGGCCAGCAAAGAGGGAACCCTCCGAATACGAACGGGCATCGGAAAAGCATTGCCTATTCCATGAGCTGGATGGGCATAACACAAATGACTACAGGCATTTGAAGGATATCATTAAGGAACATATAAGGAATGGTCATTTACAATAGTACATAAGGAATCGATCGGTGGTAGTGGACAGGAGCAGCCACTGCCCACATCAGATTAAGCTGGCACTGGATCTAGGCATCGTCACCTTATTATCAGCTGAATGGATATGGCTTTGAATAAGTAGTAAACCCCAAAGTAAGGCGGCTAAGTCACTTACACATGTATGGGATCAAGGATGGTCTCTAGGCATGCTATGAGATGATGATGTACGGTGATGCTCGGGTTTATGAAATTTTGTTTTTTCTATTTTCTCTGAACTCTAGTTTCTTTCTTGGTACTATGGACATTTGATTTTCTTTATTGTATGGACTTTTATTTTATCAATGGAACTCTGTGTTGATTGGATTTACAATATTAATGTAATAAATAGTACAGGTAACACGGTTACGGTCCCGACCGGAGAGACAGGGAAGAAATCGCATGTCACGAGTCACTTCGCCGGAGGGCGATGGAATGGACTCTAGCGTGGAATGGACCGAAGAATATAAAAGTCCTTGACCGAAGAGTTGAGGCCGGAGAATATAAAGTCCTCGACCGAAGAGTCGAGGCCGGAGAATATAAAAGTCCTCGACCGAAGAGTCGAGGCTAGAGAATATAAAGTCCTCGACCGAAGAGTCGAGGTCGGAGAATATAAAAGTCCTCGACCAAAGAGTCGAGGTCGGAGAATATAAAGTCCTCAACTGGGGATCGAGGCCAGAGAAGGATACCCTACGGATTAAGTCCTTGACCGGAGAGTCGAGGCCGGAGTAGGATAAAATAACCCAGATTAGAGTTACAGGACCCAAAGAGGTCCTAGATCTGGGTATGGACCCGGTGAGTTCCCGGATATGGATTATAGGACCCAGCAAGGTCCCGACATTGGATATGGACCCGATAAGGTCCCAGCTATGGATTAAGGACCCGGAGAGGTCCCGGGCTTGGATAAAATGATCCGAAGAGATTGTGTATTCGGTTAATGGATACAGAATGAATTAGGAATTGGATATTGACTCAGAACAGTCATGGATTTTGTTAATGATCCGGAGAGATCATGGATTCAATTAATGGATCTAAGGCTATTCAAAACACACCTTCCAAAGCAAGGCATATTTTGGAGGGCAAATGTTAACCCACCTTTTGGCAAGGCTGTAGACATGCGGATTTAACTAAATCGGTTGCTCGGTTGTCGAGACTGGAATACGATGGGTTTTAGTCAATTGGATGGATAGACAATCAATCACGGAAGGTAATCATGATTATGAAGCCAGGATTTGGCATATTCGATGGACAAAAGTCGCGGGATACTCGAAATACGAATTTTGACAAAAGTTGAGTTATCGCGGGTTGCCTGGTGTTATCCCACCTTTTGGTCAAGGCTAGGATATCAACAAATATGCCAAAAAGGATGGGAACCAGTATTGGAGATCGATTGGAGACAAGGCTATGATCGATATCGTCAAAATTTTGCCGGGCTCCAATCAAGACAGGATCGATTGGGAATGATGAACGAGGCTAGAAAAGGCTATATTTCAAATTTCAAGTCAATCGGGGTTCATATGCTCAAGATATGATCGATGCAAATCAGGCAAAGCTCTTGTTCATATCATTCAGACCGCCTCTTTCGTAGCGGTTTCGTTCGTATCCATCCAGGGAATCTTGTTCATATCCACCAAGCATCCATTAGTTCGAATCCATCAAGTATGCCCCACTTCATATCCATCCCTGCTCTCGCATCCATCATCCACCAGCTTATTCGTATCGATCCACCCATTCCCATTCTACTTCGTATCCATCGAACTCAGGCTACTTCGTATCCATAAAAAAAACTATCATTTCATATCGACCCACCCATACATGCTATTCGTATCGATCGGCCGGTGATCGATGTGAATGGCATGTGATGGACCGATATGAACGACATCCTTGATTGATCAATGCAAAGTAGCACCTGGGAACGTCGATGCGAATTAGGCAACCCATCTCATCGATGCAACGAAGGAACAGGTGATGGATACGAAAGGTAGGCATAGATCGATACGAAGCGGTCAACTCGTCATAAAATATGGATCGATCCTAAAAGTAAGCGCCGCGTCAATGGTTAGTACGTTCTTGGAAGCGATGCAAAAAGATGGATTTGAATGAACCGATACGAATTAGACAACACCTTGGAAATACAAACTTGCATCGATCATAACTCAAAATCTACAACTCCAAACGCTACCAAATTTTCACAGGAGCTTACGCACAACCACAGGAATATTCATGATCGATATCGACTCGATTGGGCAAGATTTTGATCGATACGAATCTCGTTTGTATCGATCATGGATCGAGTTGAAATCACTCGGGATCGATCACGTGGGCCCACACATGTGAGAGAAGGGGTCTTCCGAGATCTGGGCGAGATATTTGAAGCCAACACCTATAAATAGCGGCCCAAGGCCTTCAGAAAAGGGGACTTTTGGTTCTTCTACGTCCAGACTCTGTTAAAATCACCATTGACCTCGAATTCTACTGTTGTAACACATTGTAATCAGCAAGCAAAAATCAATAAAGTCAAATTCTTCAAAGTGGACGTAGGCTAGAACGCCAAACCACTATAAATTTGTGTGTTTCTACTGCTTTCCTTTTAATTTTATGAGTGTTCTTCATATTTATATTCTCTACACATTTGCTATCTGTGATCTGTGATTTTAAACGGGTGCTTTCGTCGGAAATTGGGTGACCAATTTTGGCGCAAACACTTGGAGTTTGCTTCGAGTTGTATTTAGACTTGCTTCGGGTTTTCTTGATGGTTTCTCCGAGTCATCCAGGGTAATGCTCAAGGTAGGTTGGAAGCTGGGTCGGTAGGAATCTGGGTCGGTAATAAGTTGGATCGGTAGGAATCTGGGTCGGCATGTTGGAGTCTGGAGTGGGTCGGCATGTTGGAGTCTCGAGTGGGTCGGCATGTTAGTGTCTGGAGTCGGTCGGCATGTTGGAGTCTCGAGTGAGTCGGCATATTGGAGTCTCGAGTGGGTTGACATGTTGGAGTCTCGAGTGGGTCGGCATGTTGGTGTCTGGAGTGGGTCGGCATGTTGGAGTCTCGAGCGGGTCGGCATGTTGGAGTCTGGAGTGGGTCGGCATGTTGGTGTCTGGAGTGGGTCGGCATGTTGGAGTCTCGAGTGGGTCGCCATGTTGGAGTCTCGAGTGGATCGGCATGTTGGAGTCCGTAGTGGGTCGGCATGTTGGAGTCTCGAGTGGGTCGGCATGTTGGTGTTTGGAGTGGGTCGACATGTTGGAGTCTCGAGTGGGTCGGCATGTTGGAGTCTGGAGTGGTTCGGCATGTTGGAGTCTGGAGTGGGTCGGCATGTTGGAGTCTCGAGTGGGTCGGCATGTTGGAGTCTGGAGTAGGGTGGCATGTTGGAGTCTAGAGTGGGTTGGCATGTTGGAGTCTCGAGTGGGTCAGCATGTTACATACTCCAAGAAAGCAATGGTCGGCTATATGGACTCGACTATGGTCCTAATGGGCCCGGATCACTCAGGAAGCCCAGTAGCTCGGATTTTGCCTATAAATACAGCAAGCGGGGCTTCAGAAATGGGATCTTCATTATGTTTCCCTTCTTCTTCCTCATTAAGGCTACTCTGCCATAATTGTTTTGAAAACTCTGGATAGTAACTGTAATTGATTCTCATATCAATAAAAAAGGAAATTTTGGAGTGGACATAGGCCAGAGTCAGCCGAACCACTGTAAATCCACTGTTTTTTCTGCTTTCTTTTTAATTTTTACTGCTCTTTATATTTATACTCTCTACATACACTCTATCTGTTATCTATGACTGTTTGTTGGTGCTTTCATTTACGTTTGGGTGTTAGTAACTAATATTGGCGCTAACAATTACCATATTCTTATTGGAATATAAACTTTTCTATATTTGGAATCGTTGGAATTTAGATCCGTTTAATATTTATAAATTAGTTTGGTTTCTTTCCCTTTTAGAAAGATACAACGTTTGATCTAACAAGGAATATATGCAAATAGAAAGAGAAAAAGATGTGTATTGTAGTTTACACTGTCTGTTTCAATAATAAAAAGAAATGATTATTCCTTGTAATTTCAAATGATACAATCTTTTATATTTTAAAGTTAAATCTTTTGTTTTGGGCTAATTTATGGAAATTATAATGGATAACAATTTTAGATATGATTCCAATAATTTAATGTTGAAAAGTATATTCTAGTAAAGGTATATAGCTAGAACATAATAAAAGTAGATATTGTACGTAAATCACGGCACTCATAATAATTAAATAAAGAGCCAATAACGATACTTGCACGTAATATTTGCATTTAGGATAATTAACTAATGGGAAAGGAATTTAAAAGGTTGTAACTCCAATAAATGATAATAAATACGGGAGTTGCAATAATTTGATAGGGTAAATGGATTAATAGGACTGATAAATAAAGAAGTTGAATTGATAAAAATGGAATAGATATAAAAGGTTACTAATTTGAAATTAGTAATCATACATAAATTTCTTAGAAAATGTCAGTTAGGATATTATGGACAGATTGGCATTTATGAGCATTAAACGGAGATTCTTGGGTAGATAAATATTTTAGATAAATCTTATTGCCTTAAATAAAAAGGGAATCGGTAAGCTAAGTCCAATGTCTACATAAGATAATATAAATAAAGACTTAGGATGGTTAATTGGACTTAGTGGGTTAGTGATGCGAGGTAAGTAGAGTCACTCGATGGAAGACTGCCCTTCACTTTGAGGCTACCAGCAGTCGGGTGTATTTACTACTGATGTGAGATATCACTAATCCAACGATTCATGACGATACGAGAGATTGGGCTTGCTTTTTTAATTTGGATGTACTAAATGGTCTAAATTTGGAATTAGGAGCGGCGAGGGATATCTCTATAGAGGTTTGCTTCTGGTTTAAGGTCTTAAGTGGCTGAAGGGTCCACCTCTCTCCTAAATGGAAGTATTAAGTAACCTAGTGAGATTCCAAATGAATAAATAAGGATGTCTCTAAAAAGTATTTACTTCAGCGTTAATGTCTTAAGTGGCTGAAGGGTCCGCCTCCCTACCGAAAGAAGTAACCTAATGAGATCCCATATTTATAATTAAAGAGTGAAAGTGGATTTCTCAAGAAGGGTTTGCTTCAGGTTTAGGGTCTTAAGTGACTATAAAGTCCTCCTCTTTCCTATAAAAGAAGTATTAAGTAACCCAATGAGATTTCCAACCAATGATAGCTAGATAGTACCATTGAGGAGCACGCTTCTGGAAGTAGGTCTTAAATGACGGGGTCTACCTATTTTCCACTTTGAAGTATTAAGTGGCTTGGGTACAGTCCCTTACATTGCTAAAGCTGAAATAATAATTGTACCATTTTGCAGCACGCCTTAGGGATAGGTCTTAAATGATGGGGTCTGCCTTCGTTAAAGTCTTAAATAACATGAATCTGCCTATTTTCTAATAAAAAGGTATTAAGTAGCTTGGGTACTGTTTATTACGTGACTACTATTTTATCGGCGATAAATGCGGTAATAGTTGGACATTAAATGTCGGAAGCCTTAAATAGTGGTTAGAGGTCTTGTAGCTAGGACTCGCTAACCACTGACAATATTGTTAGGAAATCACCTTAGGAATAGTTCTTAAATGACGGGATCTACCTCAATTAAGGTCATAAATGACAGGGTTCGCCTATTTCTCTTTTAAATGTATTATAGAAGCCCGCTTCATATTTAGAAGTACTAAGTGGCCAATGGGTTTGGAAGTACTGGGTTGTTGATATGGCTTCATTAGTGTTTCATACCTTGGAAAGGGGAGGTATGTAATCGTATGTGCAATGCAAGATTCGATCAGAATTGCTAACCTAATGGACATAACAATTAAATGAAAACCAATCGGTATAAGTTTGTGTTACGGACAGTTTATATTTTTCAAGTCACCAGTTCGTTGTTCTGACCCCTTCCTCATTACAACCCACATGATAGATTTAAAGGAACAGGTCGCTAGAGCTGGATGTGCTTTGTTGTTGGAGAGACATCTTTCTCTCATGCTCAATGCTGATGTGACAATCTGCTATCTAGGGAATACCATTAATTCGAAGGTAGTAGTCATAGTCAGTATTCTTATCCTATTATTGCTTCCACTGTGAGTTTAGATTTCTATTAATCTCTGATAATGCTCATGCTTGTTTGTAGGTATCAAATCCAACAATCTATGCTTTCATGGACTTGGGTTTCGATTTTTGTCGGAATTTAGGCCCGTTATGGTTCGGGTTGTTACAGGAGCGGTCGACCTGTATAGGTCAATCGGTCGACCAAAGCAGTCGATCGGTCGCCCAAAGGCGGTCGACCGCTTGGCAATAGAAGTTGACAGTGGCGGCTAGGGTTTGAAGTTATGTTTTTATCGGTTGTATGCTACAGATTTAACTGTTTCCTACCTACTTCCATCATACGATTCTGGTGTGTTTCAACTCCTATAAATAGAACCATATCCTCTCCACTTTTATTCATATTATTTTGGAGAATACAACGAAACTCTGTCATTGCTATCTCTCTCTAATAAGATTCATAAACTCTGTAGAAAATTCAGGTAAGAATTCAACTTATTTCCTATTTGTTTCTTCTTACTCTAATCTATTCTTATCCTATTCTTCTCCAATTATTCTGAATGTAATGAATATATACACCTCTTCCCTATTGTGTGTGTGTATCAAAAGAGAGAGGAAGGCTACAAATCCATTTGAATGACACTAAGGCTAATCTGTGAGTGGAAACCTTAGTATTTTTTCAGTGATTGTTTAGTGTATTTCTATTTGGATTTGAAGATGGCTTAGGGATTTTGATTTTGAAAATATGATGGATAAAATTCCCCAAAATTCGTTTTTATTTCGATATGTCAATTCTATATTGAGATTCCCAATTATTAACATTAATTTGATGGGATTTGTTTCGTTTATGCAATTTTTGATAATTTCATAGTCTATTCCATTTCTCCTTCTTCTTTGGGGTTAAATTATGGTCCTTCAATAAAATAAGGGGTTTAGATTATAAATTTTGTTAGTAGTTTATACCACTTATTCTTATCTATTTCTTTATAAAAGAGGAGTTGAATAGAATATGGGGTTTAGATTGCAATTCTTTTTGTTTAAGATCGTCCATTAAATATATGTAATAAATTGAGTTTCTATTTTATTTACAAGTCTGTATTGTAGTTTTGGTTATGAATATTTATTCCTTGTTTTCGACATTAGAATCCCATTAAATCTTGGGAATATGAAGAAAAAAGACTTGTAATAACAATTGGTTAGGGAATTGGCATTTAACGCTAGTTTGGAGCGTAAAATCCATGCGTTTAGAACTTATTAGGCGCGGATATTTATTTATCTCTATTTATGTAATTAACATATAATTATTTTGTATATGGCGTAGTTAATTAGGCATTTATTTACATTTATTTCCCTCATTAGGAAGGTAATTTATTTTGAGGAGAAAATAAAGGAAACTCTTTTATAGCCTAACTATTATTTTAAGGCGTAATAAGGTAGATTCCTTATGAGGCCTTATTTATGAAACGACGAGATGAGTGAATATATATATATATGGATAGTAATTGATTTGTAGCTAAGTCTTAGGGATGTGAAGTCAATAGAGTTACATGACGGAAGTCTGCCCTTCACTTTAAGGCTACCAACAATTGTGTACAGTTTAATTGATGTAAGATACCCTTATAATAAATATTTATAACGATGTGAGGTTAGTTCCAAATTCTAGAAGGGAAATTTGCCCAACTAATCTAGCTACCAGTTCCTACGAATAGTGGACTAATGTGAGACGTCATTATGAGTTTGGGACATAAGTGAAGAGCTTTGTTTGGGGTTTTGAGGTATTAAGTGGTTGGACCCGCCTCTTTTCCCCAAATGAAGTCTTAAATGGCCAAGGGGTTACGCTGGATGGTGTCTCTACAGGGGTCTACTTCTGGAAATTGGTCTTAAATGATGGGTCTACCTTAATTTAGGTCTTAAATAACCAGAGTCTGCCTATTTTCCATTTGAAAGTATTAAGTGGCCTACAAGATTCCAAGTGATGTCAGCTAGATAGTACCATTGACAAGCACGCTTCTGGAAATCACTACAAGAAAATCTGTCTTTGGTTGCATTAAGTGGTAGCGTTTAATCGCTAAGTGCAACCAATAAGATTTTACCCTTAACCAAATATTATCCCGCCTTTGTAAAAATTTTGCGGCTTCCAAAATTTTGTTTTGTCACGTTTTCCTCAATCCTCAGTACTTCAGAAAAAAATTACCCTTTCCTTGGAAAATTTTCTTTTCGTCGTTTCACTTTATCAGAATTCTCTTCGATCTAGTTCATCGTTTATTCTATCTCGCCTGATTCAAGGCTTCTCCGACATCGTCCTGGCATAGAAAAGCGCCTTGAGAAACTGGATTGAAACCCTTGCCAGCACAGAAAAGCACATAAAACTATCGATCAGATACCACGGTTCTATTTCAACGTTCTTACAGGTAATATCTCTTTTGCTTCATTAAATATTCAATCCAATTCTACTGAATTTGATTACTGTTAGATCGTTTGATGTTTGAACCCAATTACTATTAAATCTTATTCCTCTTAGTATCTCACTTGGTGATTTTGATTTTAGATATTTGTCGTAGATGCTTTTTACTTATCTTACTTATTCTCATGTGTTTAATCAAGTGCATGTTTATGTATATACAAGATTAAAAGAAAAACTTGTAAAATTGAATTATTATTGTTATTATTATTATTATCTAGATCTTGAAAATAAGAAAATAAATAAAAGGTTATAGTAAATGATCACAAGTGAAAAGAAACCACTGCATTGAGGAAGAAACTAAATTTTCCCTAAAGTATCTGTTCGATTTTTACATTTTGGTGATCTATGAACTCTTAATTAAGTTAATTTAAGATATTATAATAGGAAAAAGTAATTAATCTTTAATCTGTTGAAGAACATGCTATTTCTATGATGGTTTTTTAATTATGAATAAGCTCTTATACTGTTACCTAGCCTTATGAATGTAATATTTTGTTAAATCATTTTCTTATTGTCAGATATATGTTTTGTTTATATAATGGTTTAGTTGAAGCCAAAAAGGTCTGCATAAGCTGTGACTTAATTGCATAAGTTGTTGCTTTGATTTTGTAAATCTATCATTTCAAAAAATTAGACTTTTCTTTGCATGCATCAGGTTGAAGAAGCAGTAAACATGTTATGTCCATTGGATAAACAGAGAAAAGAAGGTTTATAGTTTCAACTTTTACTATTGTGTGTTTTTTTCTTAATTTTGCAGACCTGAACGTATTGTCTACACTTTAGTTTGTAGTTTACCAATTAAACCTCAATATATGCATCAGTATTTGAAGCATAAATGTCATTGGTCGGTTTTGAGGTACATCTCCATGCCCATTCTAAAATATAGATATTATTTTGTTACGTATTCTTACCATCTTATGGTTGATTGTCCTGTAGTAATCATTACATTTTGTTCATTCTTCTGTGAACAGAATAAAATCGGTCACTACAATGTCCTCGACTGTGGTTATTGTGTGTAACAATTGGTTTTTGATCCTTGTTTTATTACGATTAGTACATATGATGTGCATCTATTAGTGAAATGATAGCCTTTCTTATTCGTTGTCCTAAATATGTTAATGTTTATAGTTTCCTCTATATTATTATTGTCAACAAGTTTGTTAATGTTATTATCACTTAAAATAACTTATCCTGTGTTAAATGAAGATAGGTAGGTTTGGAGACTTGGAGTAGTTACAAACATCTTTGCTGAACAAATTTATTAGTTGCTTGTCTAAACCTGGATCAATTGTAAACTTGTGTTCAAGTTAAAAACCTTGTGATGACTTAAACTACTCAAAAAAAATGCGTTACATATTTCATCTACATGTTCCAGTTAAGTATATGAAACTTTGAATAAATCAAAACAAAAACAAAAAAACAAGAAGAAGGTTCAAGTGTTCTTTTTTTCTTTTTTTTTTCTTTTTCTTTTTTTTCTTCTTTTTCTTGCCGCTGTTGTTCAGCAACCTAACGCTCGGCACTTATATAGATAGCTAACTGTGTAAATCAAATTGAAGATAAAAACGTAAGTATGTTCACAAGATGATCTTGTATTCAATTTTGATCATTGTAAAGTTATCCAGGTAACATGCTAAGCCAAGTTTAGCCTTATAGCTTTCAATTAGACAAAGTGTGTGTAAATGGTTTGATAATGCCTAAACTGTTTTGAATTATTTATATTCAGTGTTTGTGCACCAAATGGTGACCTTGCATGCTGGAAAATGGATTCACTAATAATAATCGAACAACTTATGGTAAATCTTTTTAATTCATCACCAGTATCTACTAGTATCTTTCCCAATACACAATCTATAATAATAATAATATAATTAAGTTAACCGAGTTTAAATAATAATAATAATATTTTTAATTAACTAAGTTAACCAAGTTAATAAAAATTAACTAAGTTTTGTTAAAATTAAACAAGTTTAATAAAATTAACTAAGTTTAAGTGAACAAATTTTATAAATGATAATAATATAACTAATTTCATAAAGTTTTATAAATAATAATGATGGTGATGATGAATTAACAAAGTTTATAATAATAATAACTATATAATTGAGTTAACCAAGCTTTAATAATAATACTAATAATAAATTAACTAAGGTAACCAAGTTGATAAAATTAACTAAGTGCTCCAGCTTCTACACCGGGACATTCTAATGGAGAAAGTTCTGATTCTCCAAGCAGTGCTCCAGCGTCCGCATTGGGATATTCTGGTGATGAATATTCTGATTCACCGGGCAGTGCTTCGGCTCCTGATTCAGGAATATTCGGTTCCCTCTGCTGAGATTGTTTGTAAATTGCTTGTATTTTAGCTGTGTTGACGGTCCTTGGACCTTGATATTGAATTTCACAACTATGAGATGTTCCTTGAGGAGGATATGTTGTGCTGATGAAATTACTCCATTCATTGCTTGATGAAGTCATAAAACATGACATTTTTTCAACTTTATTAATCCATACTTAAAATTACAGAATAAACACGGTTTCTTTTATAATTAAAACCATGTAGGAAGCACAGACGTCAATCGGAAAGCCAACTGTATGATCCTGAAACCTACACAAGTAAGATTCTTCAACATAGTCGTATCATTAATAATTTATATTTGTTGGGACGTTATTTATTTAGTAAATGTTTATAACATCTGGTATGACTCTGGCAGTACCAAGAGGATATGATTATTCCAGTTCCTCAAGAAATCAAACGTCAGTGCCCGAACTAGACAATAAATATGCTAATTTTTTCAGACATGATGATTTGTCGATGCCTGGAATAAATGATCGATATTCCAGTTTGTTCATGGATCGATCGTTCAGGACTGAACTAAAAGATGGATATCTTAAGTTGTTGAGAAGACAAATGTATGAGCCTAAAGATGAAACTGGCGCAAAGCTGCAATTACACAATACGTCATCGAATGCTTCTTGTACTGAAATTCATTTTCCAATAAACTATATTATTATTTTTATTATTTTCCTTTCCTTCATGGAACAGATGATCCAAGTCTTGTGCAAGTTGTTATAAGTAATGGTGGTGATGATCAGCCAAATGCATAACAATGCAGTGATCAATAGAGGTTGGTAAAAATATGGTACTTTTAAATTACTTTCTTTCCCTTTCAATGCAGTGATCAATAGAGGTTGGTAACAAATGCATAAAATACTACTGAGTTTGATTATGTGGAAGTGGACATATGGATGTTCATAGGTGCATTGTTCTCCAATTGATAGAAAACGACAAGGGTAAAGAAAATTGTACATTTCAATTAGTGGATGGATGCATCATCGATGGATTACGGACGTTCCAGATACTTTTTCATATTTTATAAGATTTAACTTGACCATAGTACTGAATACACAATCTGCCCATAGTACTGAATACACAATCTGCATATAGAATGAAATCCAGTCAGACTTCTAACATAGTTTTGATCTGAATATCTATGTAAATTGAAAATTGTGTATTCGTTGGGGAACTATATAGGATGCATATAAAAATAGAACAATTTTTGTTAATATGTGTTAATATAGAATATCGAGTTATAGATTACATGATTTTCATATATACATATATATATACACACATATATATATATACATATACATATATACATATATATATACATATATATATACATATACATATATATATATTGTTGATTGTTAAACTCGTTTGCAGGTAATTAGCTATTTCGAAGCGAAGACTGTCAACAACAAAGAACTATTGGTAATCGATCAACGAACATGAATTTAATTGTTATATATGTTGTCGTATTTTGTTAGTACCATTTGTGGAAACTTGTCTGTGAATGCTTGTAGTATGTGACTTATTTTGTTGAAAAACTACTATCGAATTGATTATGGATATTATATTTGATTGTGAGATTAGCATGTTTTTGCAATTATTTGAATATGATGATCATATGATTGATTGTTTGTATATGCTAATTATGTGATTTAATTGTTTATTTGAATATATGAAAATTATGCGATTGATTGTTCGTTTTAATATGAATAGTATATAAGCGATTGCTGGAAATGGTATAAACCATCAACCGTAAATAGTAGCATTTAAAATATGCTACCAAACAACCAATAACTTTTAGTAGCGTTTTTTAACCCTATAGAAAAAACCTATAGCTGCATTTAAAAGTGACTTTTGGTAGCGTATTTTAAATCCTACAGAAAATACCTATAGTTGCATTTAAAAGTGACTTTTGGTAGCGTTTACTACAACGCAACAAAAAGTTTTAGACTTTTAGTTGCATGTCGTATGGCAGCGTTCTCTAAAATGCTACCATAAGTTATGGAGCGTTTTCTCAATGCTACCAAAAGTCTTTTCTGGTGTAGTGAATAGGTCTTAATTGATGAGGTCTGTCTTATTTATGGTCTTAGATGACTAGAGTCTGCCTATTTTCTACTAGGAAGTATTAAGTAGCTTGGGTATGGTCTCTCACATTATTAGCTATTTATGCGTATGATTGGGATATGCGATTCTAGAAACCCACTTTTCTGGAATGGAAGGTATTAAGTAGTTAGACCCGCCTTCATTCCTTATAAAGAAGTATTAAATGACTTTAATGGTTTTATGTTTGTAGACATATTCTTATTTTGAAATATACTGCCCAAGTACTGAAAAGGTAAGACTGGAGGTTTTTATTCACTAAACACTTGTTGTTCTAACTCCTTCCTCATTACAACACAGGTTAAAGACAGAGTGATGGCGGTGACGATGCTTAGAGATGGAGAAGCTTGGCTAGTGGTAGTATTTATTATTATTTGCTTTTATGTGTAACCATGGATTTAGAAAATTGTTGTAACGGATATTATGTTACGGTTTTATGGGATTTTGTGTTAAGACATTTTTATGGCTTTGAAATAAATGAGTACACCTTACTATTATATTTTGTTCCATCCGTTGTGAGCTTTGAAAGTTTAGTTATGGCTCTATAATGTTATTTCATTTTACTACCAACAGCTTGCCTTAGAATGGATCTAAGTTTTGATGGGCCTTATTTGGGTCGAAATTTAGGCATGTTCCGGGGTGTATTGTTACATTGTAAAGGACATAATTTGAAACATTTGGTTAAGTCAACCCTGATTTCAAACTAAAGTATAATATAAATTTAACTATTCCACCAATAGTTTGAAAGTTGAATTTATTAATTGATTTGGAATCATAACACACACACACATAGATACACACACACACACATAGATGGATGAGTTTGTGTGTGTGTGTATAAGTTATGATCAATAACATCCTTTATTTAGCACTATTTGTACCCTTTGATATCAGCCATAGGTTTATATTTAAATATTTGGTCTATGTGACAAGAGAGAGAAAGAACAAATATTTAAATAGAAACTTGTTGCTGATATCAGGGAGCTACAAAAATGGTGCTAAATAAATGGTGCTATTGATCCTAGCTATATAAATACATGCACATACACACACGCAAAAACCAAAATTTGCAATTATGTGGTTATATATATATTACATATATATTTGCATACATGCGGTATTATTAACATATGTGTACAAACCATATAAATATATTATAGTATATATAAACACATGTATATACATAGGCATTTATATTCCTGATATGCATATGAATTGTCTTATCTATATGCTGTTGGAACTAAGCTAGCATGTAATGGGGGTAAATGGGCATATTTCAAAAAATATATTCCATTTTGGATCTTATTGGGTCTATGAAGTCCAAATTTGTTTAGATCTTATCTAAATTTTTTGTATAAAAATCAATATTTTATTTAATTTATAAGTTAAGTTTTATTTATTTTAAATTTATATAAAATAATATAATATGATATGTGTATCGTATACACATAGCTATATACGTGCAAGTGCAACATGAAATGTGTACATGGTTTGACATGTCCGTGTATAGATGTTGGGATTTACATCGCAACAGATATGTTAGCCCCTTTACATATATGTGTGTTGTCAATATATATGTTCATAAAGTAATTATAAATTTAATATAAAGAATTTATAATTTCAAATTCAATGATTAGATTCAAAAGTCAAAATTTCAATCTAGATCTAGATCTACAAAATGAAATATCTAGTATTTTCAAATGCAAACTAATATATTAACTTGTGTAAATACATATATATATATATATAATTTGAAAATCATTTTTATAAATATAAATAAATAAATATATATATATATACATACATTATATATATTAAATAATATTTAGAAATATTACATATATGCATAATGTGTACTTATAAATATATTTTGTGTATAATATATATATAAATATACATATTTTCTAGCTAATTTTTTTTTGCTCTACTTTGTTTTAAAATGATTTTTTTTAATTTATTTGATTTACATACGAAAATCTATATGAAAATAAAATAATTTTTTTGAAAACAATATATATATATATATGTATTATGTTAAATATTTATATAAACACATTTTTTACCATTTATATTGTGTGTGTGGATATATATTTACATAAAACATTTAATTTAAAGAAAATACTATATTCTGTTTAAATATTATATATATATATGTACACAAAAATTGGTTTTCTGAAACTATACCTGTATAAATGTATATTTGTTAGTGTAAAAAACATGTTTCACTTAACCGTGTTTATTTTAAATCATTTTTCTTTAAATCATTTATTACTATTTTCGAAAACTACAAAAAAAATTATGACCATGAGCAATACATATGTAAATTATACATGCACATACATACATGTATATACAATCCATCTATTGATGACAACACAATGTTATATAGACTCGTGATATAATTAATTGTTATCTACACACACACATATATATATATATATATATATATATCATATAATGAACATTATATACGTTAATATATCATTGTAAAAAGATAATTTTACCTTTCACCTAATGCCCAGATGGTACATCATGAAACATTGAATCAGAACTTCTTGAAACGATTTCAAAATCCAAAAACACTATTAGACTAAATGCAACTACCACCAGTGTTTGATATCTTTTTTGATTTAATGTTTTAAGCTTGAAAATTTTAAAGGAAAACAGAGAGGGAGTAGCCGGTCATGACTGTAGTAAATGGAGGAAGAGAGTAAAATAAAATAATGAATTGGAGATGAATATATGGTGGAGATCTAAAGAAAAAAAGGGGGATCTAGGTCCACTTTTCACTCATACATATTCATCTCTTTGAATTCAAAAGTCAAGCCCTCCTTAGCCATCATATGGCCGACCTCCCTATGCTATCATAGCTGCACTCAATAAGTCTCATCATTGGCATAAATATCACTTCAAGGTCGATCAATAAATAACACATTTAAATCCAATTTAAATGCATATCGATATCGTATATTAATTAGTGTATTTATAACTATTATATACACACTTCTAATATTGATAAACAAATATAAAAAAATTATAATTAAAATATAAATAGTAATTACTTTAGTTAATTTATAATAATTATAATTTAATTAAATCAGGCAGTAAAGGAGTATTCAATGTTTCGGTTGTATGAATCTTTGGTGTAAATTTGGCTAACAATTAATATCAAACAATTCGAATATTAACGTTTACACATCATTTAGCAGGTGGTGTGACATTATGACCAAATTTATCGCTTACTTGACTTTGGTAAAATCTCATTTTACTTTATTCAAGAGTTACCTGGCTATGACAGTTATATACACCAATTATCTTTGTCAAAACTATATCACTTTAGACTTGTGGAATTGGTAATAGACAAAATTACAGTGTCATCCATATTCAACTCTATAGTCTATACACAAAATCCTTGGTTTAATAATAAATTTATCATTGGCCAAAATGCTTTGTCCAGAGACTTTGACTTTGATTTGATTAAGTTAACCGTGATACTAACCTCATATTAACGTGGAGACGAATCCTCTTTTGAATAGTGTTTCACTTCCAATGCTTTCGCTCGGTCCAACTATAGTCGTTTGATGGACATTGTGCAATGATTCAACTATAACCAAGGCAGAGCATCCATATTGAAGATCAACGGTATTCTCAAATCAAGAAAACTATGTAATTTTATCACATCGATAGATTCTGTTTGATCGTAGTTATATTAACCAACAGTGCAATAACCCACCCCAGAACAGGCTTAAATTTTGACCCAGAAGAGGCCCATCAAAACTTAGATCCATTCTAAGTAGAGCTATTGGTTGGAAAAAGAAATAAAAATATAGAAGCATAACTAATTTTCCAGAGCTCATAGCGAATGGAATAAAATATAATAGCAAAGTGTACCCATTTATTTCAAAACCAAAAAATGTCATAATACAAAATACCATCAAATCGTATCACAAATCTTTTACAACAATTGTCTAAATAAATAAGTACACATAAAAGCAAGTAATAATGATATATACTGCCATAAGTCAAACTTCTCCATCTCTAAGCATCGTTGTCGTCATTACTCAGCCCATAACCTGTGTTGTAATGAGGAGGCAGTCAGAACAACAAGTGTCTAGTAAAAAACCTCGAGCCTTACCTTTTTAGTATTTGGAAGTATATTTCAAAATAAGAATATGTCTACGAACATAAAACCATTAAAATCATTTAATACTTCTTATAAGGAAAGGAGGCGGGTCCTCAACCAACAACTTAATACCTTCCATTCCGAAAGCAGGTTTCTAAAATCCCATAACTCCAAATCCCACATCATAAATAGCTAGCAATGCAAGAGATAGTACCCAAGCCAAATAATACCTTTTATGGAAAAATAAGCAGACGCTGGTCATTTAATACCTTAATTAAGCCAGACCCCATCATTTATACCTATTTCCAAGGCATGCTCCTCAATGGTACTACTAACTGGCATTTTATGGAATCTCAAGTCACTTAATGCTTCTTTATTTGGAAAGACGGACCCTCAATTAGTCACTTAATACCTTATCCAGAAGCGGACCCCTATAGAGATACCACATAACATGTCTTTTAGGCCATTTAATACTTCATTTGGGGAAAAGAGGTGTACCCTCGAAAAATCGCTTAATACCTTAATACCTCGAAGCAGCCCCTCATACTATGGCCCATACTCATAATTACGTCTCACATTAGTCAAACTATTCACATGAACTGGTAGCCAGATTAGCTGGACAGATTTCCCTTGTAAAATTTGGGACTAACCTCGCATCATTGTAAGTGTTTATCATAAGGATATCTCATATCAATAGGAAGTGTACACAACTGCTGGTAGCCTCAAAGTGAAGGGCAGACTTCCGTCATGTAACTCTATTGACCTTGCATCCTCATGACTTAGCCATAAATTAAATACACTTCACATATATATAATAATACCCATCTCACCATTTCATAAATAGTGAATATTAGGCACGCATCCTTAAAACAGAACTTAATTCAAAGCGGATCCCTGTGATAAAAAGTATACTTTCTACGTCCCTGTTTTTGGTTTCCGCCTATTTTTTCCCCAAATTACCCCTACGCTTCACTGTCGAGCTCCAGTTCTTCTTCTTCAGTTTCATCTGATCAAATGAAAAACCGAGCCGAGTCTATAAACTATGAGAATCAAGAAATTAAATTGAAGACTCTACAAAATCGAAGGTTTATTTTTCGATTTAAATGAAAAACTACAATTAAATTGAAGACGAATCAAGCTTTTTTACAAAATATGAGATTATTAATAGTTGCAGTTATGAATAATTGCAGCAGGTTCTTTTTTTGGATTAAATGATTTTACATGGATAATTGCTGATAAGAATGCAATTATTCTGAATATTTGCAGAAATAAATGCAATTGTTTGAGAATAATTGCTGAAAACTATGCAATTATTATGAATAATTGCAGAGAAAGATGAATTTAGTATTGAAATGATTTTACAAGAAAAATTGCTGATAAGAATGCAATTATTTTGAATATTTTCAAAAATAAATGCAATTATTGAGAATAATTGCTAATAAATATGCAACTATTACAAATAATTGCAGAGAAAGATAAATTTAGGATTAAAATGATTTTACATGAATAATTGCTAATAAGAATGTAATTAAGAAAGATGAATTTCAGATTGAAATAATTTTACATGAATAATTGCTGATAAGAATGCAATTATTTTGAATATTTGCAGAAATAATGCAATTATTGAGAATAATTGCCGATAACTATGCAGTTATTATGAATAATTGCAGAGACAGATGAGTTTAGAATTGAAATGATTTTACATGAATTTAGAATTGAAATGATTACATGAATAATTGCTGATAAGAATGCAATTATTCTGAATGTTTGCAGAAATAAATGCAGTTATTGAGAATAATTGCTGATAACTATGCAATTATTATGAATAATTGCAGAGAAAGATGAATTTAGGATTGAAATGATTTTACATGAATAATTGCTGATAAGAATGTAATTAATCAGAATAATTGCAGAAATAAATGCAATTATTGAGAATAATTGCTGATAACTATGCAAATATTATGAATAATTGTAAAGAATGATGAATTTAATCTTCATAATTGAACTAAAATTCTTTATTTTGTTATTTATAGTTATAAATGTCTAGTTTTGTATTGAAATGCTTTTATATGAATAGTTGCCGATGAGCATGCAATTAATCAGAATATTTACAGACATACATGCAATTATTAAAGATAATTGCAGATTTATATGCAATATTTGCAAACAATTCAGCAATTATATGCAATAATTGATGACATGCCTGCAAGTATACGCAATAGTTGCAGACAATTCAGCAAGTATATGCAATAGCTGTTGGCATTTGAAGAAAAATCGATAATGTTTAAAATTTGCAGAATTCTCCGCAAATATATGGAATAATTGCACTCTTACCTTAAATATGTTTTTTTGGTATCAACAATGGATCTCATTTTAAAGATCATCAAATTTGTGATTTTTTGGTGACAACGATATGCTGATCTGATTTTTCTACATAAAGTTATACGCGTTTGAAATGTTAAAAACGTAAAGGGTATTTTGGTCTTTCTGCGCACGCGAATTTGAAAACAGGGACCGAAAATGTAAATTAAGTTTGGCAAGGATTTTTTCTCTATTTTGAAACTTATCAGGGATGTGAGCCAAACTATCCCTCATAAATAAGGCTTTATAAGGAATCTTCCTTATTACGCCTTAGAATAATAATTTGGCTAAATAAGAGTTTTCTCTTATTTTCGCCTAATAATAAATTTACATTCCTAATGGGGGGAATAAATGAAAATAAATACCTAATTAATTACGCCATATACACAATAATTATATGTTAATTATGTAATAGAGATTAATATACATTCGCACCTAATAAATTCTAAACACACGGATTTTACACCCTAAACTAGCGTTAAACGTTAATTCCCTAACCAAATACTATTATAAGTCCTTTTTTTCAAATTCCCAAGACTTCAACATACCAAAATAAGGGATTCTAATATTCGAAGTAGAGAATAAATATTCAAAACCAAAATTGCAATAATAGACTTGTAAATAAAATAAAAGCTCAATTTATTACACCAATTCAATGGAATATCCTAAACAATAAGAATTGCAATTCAAACTCCATATTCTATTCAACTCCTCTTTTACAAAGAAATAGATAAGAAGAAATTTGTTGTGAATAAGTGGTGTAAACTACAAATAAAATCCATAATCTAAACCCCTTATTTCATTAAAGAATCAAAATTGAACAAAAGAAGAAGGAGAAGTGGAATAGACTATGAAATTATCAAAAATTGCATAAATAAATAAAATTCCATCAAATTAATGTAAATAATTGATAATCTCAACATATAATTGACATTTCGAAATAAACAGGAATTTTGGGTGATTTTATCTATCTTATTTTCGCAATCCCAAAATCCCTAAGGCATATTAAAATCCATAGATATACATTAAACAACTACTGAAAAAGAAATACTAAGGTTTTCACTCATAGAACATCCTTAGCTTCGCTTTCCTTAGATTTGCACACCTTTTAATCTCCTCAAGAATCTCTCTCTTTTGATTATACACAATATGGAAGATATATATATTTTTAAAGATGTATATATTTTTATTAGATTCAGAACGATTGGAGAAAGAACAAAATAAGAATAGGTTAGAGGTAGAGGAAATAATAAGAGAATGAATTGAATTCTTACCTGAATTCTCTATGGATTTTCTGAATCTAATTTGAAGAGATAACAATGGTAGAGTTCCGTTGAATTCCCCAAAATAATATGAATAAGAAGTGGAGAGGGTAGGATTCTATTTATAGGGATTTAAACGCACCAGAACCGTAGGGTGGAAGTAGGTAAAAAATGGATTAATTTGGAGCATACAACTCAATGTAAATAGCTTCAAACCCTAGCCGCAACTGGCAACTTTCGTTGCCAATCGGTCGACCGCCTATGTTCGACCGGTCGACCGCTTGACCTATATAGGTCGACCGCTCCTCTATTTCGGGGAACTTTTGTTTTGTTCTATTGCACAACTTATTTTATTCCCTAATTAACTTTCTAATGTTAAACATTAATTAAAAATTTACATAGCCTTTAGGCTAATTTTTGAAATTTAAACCCTAAAATTAATTTCACATTTGAATTCAAAATAAATTAATTTAAATCTAAAAACTTCAAATGCTCTTAACTTCTTTGCTTGAGCTCTGTTTTCAGCATATTGTTTTAGAAACATATCAAAATTTCGCCACGAACGCAATGGAATAAATTTCATGGTCAAATTCTGACTTTTATAAAATTTCCATATTCCATCTTGCCATTTTTAATTCAATTTTATCCATTTAATTATGGTTCATTTTACGGGTTGTTCCATTCCTCCCCCCTTAAAATGGATTTTGTCCCGAAATCTTCCATTAGGCATAACACGCAATAACATCCATGTTATACAACCAAGTTATCTAAAAAACCATCTACTTAACTAATAGTGCAATGTGATTATGTATTGTGGACATCTAAAATGAGCTCAATCCTAGCGTGAATGTGTAATCATGTCATGCAAGTATGTATGCAAACACCCTAAACATGCATAAAATTTCTATATGAGTGCAAAGTGATTGTGAAAAAGTGTAAAAACTATCTCCTACCATTCAATCTAGCAACCATGATGCAACCAAAATCCTAAAATTTGGAGAGAGAAATTACCAATGAAATGCTCTGGGTGAGTGTTCTTCTTCTCCTCCTCGATCTCCCATGTGCTTTCCCCTAGATTATTCCCCCATTGTACTCGGACCAGTATCATTATTTTGTCACAGAGTGTCCTAGTTCCGTACTTCACAATGCATGTGGTGGCATAGGGCACTGTCGGCTCCATTTCAAAATCCCTCAACTAATCAGGCTCTACATTAATAGTACTGGTGTCATGAAGATATTTCCTAAGGTGAGAAACGTAGAAAACATTGTGGACTTTGGCCAACTTATCGGAAGCTCCACACGGTATGCTAATTTTCCTATCCTTTCCAAAATTCTGAATGGCCCGACAAGCCTAGGCGCCAATTTTCCAAAATTGCCAAATCTAACAACTTTCATAAAAGGGGAGATTTTAAAAAACACCATATCTCCAACCTCAAATTCAATCTCTTTCCCTCTTTCATCTGCATAAGATTTCTATCGGTCTTATGCTGCCTTCATCCTTTGCCTGATTAACTCTACTTTTTCCATGGTATCACGGATTAAATCAGGTCTGAGTAATACTTTGTCGGTGGTTTCCCACCAACAACTAGGTGATTTTCATGGCCACCTATAAAGTACTTCAAAAGGGGCCATACTAATCGTTGCTTGATAGCTATTATTATATGCGAACTCAACAAAAGGTAGATGTTGCTTACAATGTCCTTCGAAGTCCAAGAAACAAGCTCTCAACAAGTCCACCAAAATCATATTCACCCTCTTTGTTTTTCAGTTAGTCTATGGGTGATATGCAGTGCTAAGATTCAAAAAAGTTCCTAAAGATATTTATAGGCTCTTCCAAAACTCACTGGTGAACAATGGGTCCCTATCACTGACCATGCTTACAGGAATTCCATGCAAACGAACTACCTCCTTGATGTAAATCTGTGCGAGAGAAGTGGCAGTCCTATTTCTCTTGGCGGGAATAAAATGAGCACTCTTAGTGAGTCTATCCACAATAATCCAAATAGCCTCAATGCCCTTCTGAATTATAGGCAATCCTTCCACAAAATCCATCAAAATATGTTCCCACTTCCAATTCCGAATTTCCAAAGGTAATAACAATCCACCAGGCTTCCTTTGCTTAGCTTTTACTTTCTGACATATCAAATACCTAGCAACAAACCTAGCTACACTCTTTTTCATTCCATGCCAAATGAAAGTCCTCTTCATGTCCTTATACATCTTATATCCTTTGGGATGAATGGTCATCCTTGAGTGGTGACACTCCATAAGCACCTCTCTTAACTATTCATCAATCATCGGAACACAAAGGCGTCCATACCTTCCAAGCATTCCTTCTCATCAACTGAACACCTGGGAAAATACTCTCCTTTCCTCAACTTCTTTTAAATCTTTACTAACTTCTTATCCTTTATTTTCTCTCTCCATATGTGGTCCATAAAGGCTAGTCTAATCTTCATAACTACTAGAAAACCTTGGATGGGTCATGTTGATGGTTGGAAGTTAACATTTGAGAGAAACTCCAACTGTCTCCATTCATACATTGCACCTAGGGTAGAGTGCCTCCGATATACTGGTTCGAACTTCCCATTCTATGTCCAGTCCCAGAATACCCTCTGGATTTAAACTAAACCCCTCACTTAACCCGGAGGAATAGGTATACGACACCTGAGCAGCCGAACAGGAATTTTCCGCCTCAACAGTCGAAGAGGACTTCACCTTAATACAAATAGTTTGTTGACGAATGTGTTCTGAATAAAACTGATTGTCTTTTGATAGTACAACTTTCCTATAATCAAATCCTCAAGAGTATATATGTGTGTGAAGATTTAGAAGGAAGATAATCACGTAGAATCGAAGTATATGAATTAATTCAAGGATTCTAGTGATATTGAATAAGAATGAATGCTTTTATTTGCAGAAATAAATAGAGAATAGAATTCAGAATTATAAACAATAATCGGTGATTGTAGAAATGATTTGAACATGTTTATATAGTTATATAATAGTTGCAATCTTTCATGAAGAGTTTCAATCAAAAGTTGTGTCCGTATCTCTTGGATTAAAGGACATTTCTCTTCATGAACAATCGCACCTCTTCAGAAAACTAGCGGTTATGTTCTGGTCGGTTGACCGAGAAACCTGGGTCGGTCAGCTGAGTTTACAAATATAAATAAAACAGTGCGTATTGGTGCACTAGATACAGAGTCGGTCGATCGAAATTTCTGGTTGGTCGGCCGACCTGCTGTATATTTGCACCGTGCACACTAAATTTATATATGAGTTAAATTGTGTGTGTGTGACTACTTGAGGAATGATTTTAACAATATTCTAAGACTCAATAAAATAAATATTAATACTAAAAACTGGATTGTAGTCTTGTCTCCTTTGTAGTGTGTGATATATGGTTTATTCTCTTTTTGTCGCTTTTGAATTCTCGTCGTATGATCTTTTAAGCTTGTGTCATGAATCAAAACTTCATGAAACAACATTTAATGAAAGTGTACGTGTAGTACTAAGAATCGTGTAATATGGTATATAAGTGCGGAAACTGATAATAGCAGTAAAATAAAAATTAAAGTAAGCACACCAGGAATTTTTATACTGGTTCGAACTTCCTGTTCTATGTCTAGTCCCAGAATACCCTCTGGATTTAAACTAAAACCCTCACTTAACCCGGAGGAATAGGTATACGACACCTGGGCAGCCGAACAGGAATTTTCCTCCTCAACAGCCGAAGAGGACTTCACCTTAATACAAATAGTTTGTTGACGAATGTGTTCTGAATAACACTGATTGTCTTTTGACAGTACAACTTTCCTATAATCAAATCCTCAAGAGTATATATGTGTGTGAAGATTTAGAAGGAAGATAACCACGTAGAATCGAAGTATATGAATTAATTCAAGGATTCTAGTGATATTGAATAAGAATGAATGCTTTTATTTGCAGAAATAAATAAAGAATAGAATTCAGAATTATAAACAAGAATTGGTGATTATAGAAATGATTTGAACATGTTTATATAGTTATATAATAGTTGGAATCTTTCATGAAGAGTTTCAATCAAAAGTTGTGTCTGTATCTCTTGGATTAAAGGACATTCCTCTCCATGAACAATCGCACCTCTTCAGAAAACTAGCCGTTATGTTCTGGTCGGTTGACCGAGAAACCTGGGTCGGTCAGCTGAGTTTACAAATATAAATAAAACGGTGCGTATCGGTGCACTGGATACAGAGTCGGTCGACCGAAATTTCTGGTCGGTCGGTCGACCTGCTGTTTATTTGCACCGTGCACACTAAATTTATATATGAGTTAAATTGTGTGTGTGACTACTTGAGGAATGATTTTAACAATATTCTAAGACTCAATAAAATAAATATTAATACTAAAAACTGGATTGTAGTCTTGTCTCCTTTGTAGTGTGTGATATATGGTTTATTCTCTTTTTGTCTCTTTTGAATTCTCGTCGTATGATCTTTTAAGCTTGTGTCATGAATCAAAACTTCATAAATCAACATTCTCCCCCTTTTTGATTGATGACAATACTTATATGATGAAGTAATATTGACATATATATTATAATTCTCCCCCTGAATATATGACAACTTTTCTGCAAAAATTCGTTAACTTTCATACATTTCTCCCCCTTTGTCATCGACAAAAAGGAATACTTATCAGATGTAATATGTTAAAGTAATGCGAATCATTGAAATTTACATAGTACATAATCAAGCCTAAATAGAAATAATTAAGGATGTTTGCTTAGTACATAACAATAATTAATAAAAATAGATTGTTCTCATAAAGAAATTCTTGAAATTAGATTGTAAAACACTACAATTACTCCTCATCATCATCGGAATCCCAAAATTCTGGACAAGTATTTTCATCCAGAGGAGCCGGTTCCTTACCCCATCTTTGAGTGGGAGGTGCGTGAGTTGCTGATGTGCTGGAACTTGTGTTTTCTGAAGTAGACTAAGAAAAATTTGGCGCTGGTCTTTTTCCGGGAGCAACAAAAGAAGCACCGGCTTCGGAAGTACATGATAAGGCATCCCATAAATTTACGAAGAAGCCTTTTATTTTCTTGAAACGCCCATCAATTTTTCGGAGTCGAGCATCCAAAGCTAGTTGATTTCGAGCCAAAATATCAATGGCAGCCTCCGTACTAGTACCGGGAGTTGGTCGTTGAATTAAGGTTTGACGAGTTATACGTTCCGTAGCATGAGTAGATGGTTGAGGTGTAGAATAGCTACGACGTAGTTGTTCTCGAGGAGTAGTACGCCATTGGTGAAAAGTTGTAATTTTGGACGGTGCATCGGGTAACTTCATTAGTTTTATCGTTCGTGAGTCAAAAGTACGAACTTTGGATGTTTCGGATTCCAGAGCATGGGTGACAAAGCTATTAATCAACCTCATTATGTATTCTCCATAATAAATATGGAGCATCTTTCCTTGGTTGAAAGAGAGAAATTCATCCATAAGAAGTTGTGCCCAATTTACTCGAATATTTCCGCACATAGCATACAATGCTTTGAAGTTTTCGGGATATACTAAGTGATATGATCCCCCTCTTGGAACAATAGACTTCATTATGAATCGATGAAAGAGTCGGGCTTTAGGTCGAAGGGATGAAGTTTGCCTTAAATCAGTAGCGTCATCTTCAAAAAATAGATGACTTAGACGGTCACGAGTCGATGTATTACAATCTACATCGTGTAACGAAATTCCACCCGGTCGAGCATTTAAAATGTGGTTAATTCGATCTATCGAGAGGAAAAATGAAGTACCACAAACCGATGTCCAAACACAATTTTCAGTGTTTCTTGGTGGATCAACAAGATTAAGGTTTGCTAGAAATAACTTGACCATAATATGATTGATTTTCAAGTTATTTTTTCTATGGTCAAGGAGTGTATCAAGACCACTCTCAATAGCGGCATTTTCAATACCGTATGAAGCAAAATCAGGATAACTTACAAATGACTCTTCAAAGATTTTGGCATCTTGAAGTTTTATCCATCTTTGAAGAGCTATATCATTGACTAGCCATGAAGCAATTTGTGTATCCACCGGAGTAGATGAAGATGAGCCTCCGGTTGTCTTTGATTTCTTCTTGGGAGCCATTTGTTTTTGGAAGAGAAGAAAAAAATTTGGAGAGATTTTTAATAGGGGCTAGGTTAAAATCTGAATTTGGGGAAGTAAAAGTGAAGAGATAAAGTGAAAAGGTGAAAGGATGGAATGGTTAAAAGAAATAAAAGTAGCAGTTTTATACGTTCGGTCGACGGAATGACTGGGCCGGCTGACCGAGCTACTAGTCTAAGGATGCTAAAAACTTTCGGGAAGGGTTCGGCTGACCGACTTAGGGTGTTCGGTCGGCTGACCTGGTAGAAATATGTTTTTTTAAATTCTCGGGATATCTTCGGCTGACCGACTCAGTCTTTCTGGTCGACCGAGTCAGGTAATAAAGCATATTTTTATTCAACCAAAAATTATAGAAATATAAAATATATTATTACATCATTTATTTGTATACATCTTATTTAAAAACAACAACATATATATAAATTTATAGCCATGGTTCATCAACATCTACGTTCCCATGAGTTTGGGGACGGGACATTTTCTATTGGTGACCATCTTGGAGCTATTGGAGTTTGAACAAGGTTTGAAGGTGATGGAGATCTGTAAGAAGGTTCAGCAACATCATCCTTCTTAGATGAACAAATTTTCATGGCAATCTTTTCAAGGAAACTTAAACGTCTTGCCGTGAATTTTTGTTCGTAATAGAGTTCCCGTTGCATATTCATTTGCTGTTGTTGGTAGTGATGTATTTCATCAATTTTTTGTTTGGTTGATGGAGATACTACCATTGTATTTTTCCCTTTCTTCTTATCAGGTGTATAGCCTGTATGGGAGTCTTCCCATGGTTTCCACCTGTGTCGGGGGTCATTATCTGGAGAGGAGAAATCTAGAACATGGTTAGGCAGAGGGAAGGTAGGATAGGGGCCATTTTCGGGGATGCGATCAGAACAATCGTCGTCTGGAGATGTGTATGATAGATGAGAATTTTCAGAGTTATAGTAATCATTGTTTGAAGACATTTTTCAAGTTTTGTTTTGTAAAAATTTTTGTAGTATATGTTCTAAACAATAAGCATAGTACGTATATATAACCATCTATTTTCTGAAAAATTAGTGGTTTGAAACAAACTTTAACTATAATCACAGAATTTTAAGAAAAAAAATTGTTTGTATATGTATGATTTATAATTCAAGGGCTAAATATACTTTTTCTGAAAAGCAAAACGGATAAAACAAATTTTTAAAGAGAACTAAAACAAGAAACACCCATAGCTCAAGTAGCTATAACACAACATTTAACAAACAAGTCAGAGGTCATGAGTTCAAGTTCCGCTTTGGTCAGAAATAAAACATTTTTTTATATTTTTCGATATCTTTCCATATTTTTATTCATAAATCTTTAAACGACATTATACCTAAATCACGTCTAAGTTTTATAAAAATATTTTCATTTAGCGGTTTAGTAAAAATGTCAGCAATTTGATTTTCAGTGTTGATAAATTCTAAATTTATTAATCCTTTTTCCATACAATCACGAAGAAAGTGATGACGAATATCAATGTGTTCTGTTCGTGAGTGATTGACCGAATTTTAGAAAGATTTATTGCACTAGTATTATCACAATAAATTATCGATTTTTCAAGATGACAATTAAAATCTTGTAGTGTTTGTTGCATATATATGACTTGTGCGCATGCCAAAGCAGCAGATATATATTCTGCTTCACACGTTGATAAAGAAACACAGTTTTGTTTCTTACTAAACCAAGAAACTAAGGAACGTCTAATGAAATGACACGTTCCGCTCGTACTTTTTCGATCCGTCCGACTTCCTCCAAAATCTGCATCACTATAGGAAACTAATTCGAAAGGACATTCTTTCGGATAAAATAGTCCGAAATCTTTGGTTTTAGTTAGGTAATGAATAATGCGTTTAACAGCTCTCATATGTGACACTTTGGGATTTGCTTGAAATTGAGCACATAAACAAACAGTCATCATAATATCGGGTCGACTCGCTGTTAAATAGAGTAAAGAACCTATCATACTACGATATAGTTTCTGATCAACACTTTTGCCATCTTCATCTCTATCGAGATGAATCGTTGTGCTCATAGGAGTTGGTTTGGCAGCAATGTTCTCCAGACCGAATCGTTTAATTAAATTATAACAATATTTTTCTTGATTAATAAAGATTCCATTTTCAATTTGTTTAATTTGTAATCCTAGAAAGTATGACAATTCTCCCATATGAGACATTTCAAATTCATTTGTCATTATCGTTGAAAATTCCTGACATAGTTTTTCATTTGTTGAGCCAAAAATAATATCGTCAACATATATTTGAATTATTAAAATATCTTTCTTAGTTTTCTTAATAAAAAGCGTTTGATCTACCTTACCAATTTCAAAACCAGAGTCTAATAAATAGCTTTTAAGACGATCATACCAAGCACGTGGTGCTTGTTTTAAACCGTATAATGCCTTTTTGAGTTTATAAAAATGATCTGGATATTTTTCATGATTGAAAAGTGGTGGTTATTCAACGAAAACATTTTCTTCTATATAACCATTTAAAAAAGCACTTTTAACATCCATTTGATAAAGTTTAAAATTATGAAAACATGCAAACGCCAATAATATTCGTATTGCTTCAAGTCGAGCGACTGGAGCAAACGTTTCTTCGTAATCTATTCCCTCTTCTTGATTATATCCTTGTGCAACTAATCTAGCTTTATTTCTAGTTATATTTCCTAGTTCATCTTCTTTGTTTTTAAAAACCCATTTAGTACCGATGACTGATTGATCACTTGGTCTAGGAACGAGTTCCCAAACTTCGTTTCGTTCGAATTGATTTAATTCTTCTTGCATAGCAAGAATCCAGTAGTCATCAGTTGAGGCTTCTTTTATATTCTTAGGTTCTATGTTAGAGAGAAAAGCTACATGACCAACTTGATTTAATTGATGTCTAGTTTTAACGTTCGTATTTACTTCTCCAATTATATTTTGTACAGGATGATCCCGTAAAATTCTAGGTGGAGATTTTATTATATTAGGAATAATGCTTGTATTTTCAATTATTTCATGAATATCAAAATTTTCATTTAAATTACTATTTTCAGTCTGAGTAGTTTCATCATCAGAATCGATAGTAATATTTGGACTTGTATTTTTAAAATTTTCATCGAATGAAACATGTAAACTTTCTTCAATAATTTGAGTTCTTTTATTATAAATTCGATAAGCTTTGCTTCGTTCCGAATATCCAACAAATATTCCTTCATCGGATTTTGGATCAAATTTGCCTAATTGATCTTTAGTGTTTAATATAAAACATTTAGACCCAAAAACTTTAAGATATGAAATGTTTGGTTTTATTCCATTTAGAAGTTCATATGAAGTATTCTTAGTTAGCGGTCGAATAGAGACACGATTCAATACATAACAAGCAGTAGCTACAGCTTCTGCCCAAAAATGTTTTGATAAAGTGGTTCCATTTAATAAAGTTCTTGCACATTCTTGTAACGTTCTATTTTTCCTTTCTACAACTCCATTTTGTTGTGGTGTTCTAGGAAACGAAAAATTATGATTAATACCTTTCTTGTTACAGAATTGTTCAAAAGCTTCATTTTCAAATTCTCCTCCATGATCACTTCTTATATTTTTAATTTTTAAATTTTCAATATTTTGGATTCTTTTAACAAAAATTTTAAAATTATCAAAAGTATCGCTTTTATTTTTCAAGAAGAAAACCCAAGTATATCTAGAAAAGTCATCTACAATAACGAATACATATCTATTATGATTAATAGACTGTACTTGAGTTGGACCAAAAAGATCCATGTGTAAAAGTTCAAGTGGTTGTTCTGTAGATATTACCTTTTTAGATTTAAAAGAGGATTTTGTTAATTTTCCTAATTTACATGCATCACAAAATATATCAGTATTGAATTTTATATTGGGTAATCCTTTAACTAATTGATTTTTAGCTAGTTTGTTGATAGTATTAAAATTAATGTGACAAAATCTTTTGTGCCAAAGACAAGAATCGTTTTCTTTAGCTACTAAACACAAGTTTGAATCATTATTAACATTCATATTTAAGATATAAATGTTTTTATCTCTTTTTCCTTCAAAAATTGTGTTATGATTTTTGTCGAAAATATTACATTTATTTTCAGAAAAAGTTATATTAAAACCTTTATCGCATAGCTGACTAATACTTAATAAATTGTGTTTTAAATTTTTAACTAATAAAACATCAGTAATGAGAGGTAAATTAGAGGTACCGTTGCTACTAACATTGCCTTTGCCGATGATATATCCTTTTGAGTTATCTCCAAAGGTGACTGCTCCTCCATTTGAGTATATGATGTTTGACAACATTTCTTTGTTTCCAGTCATGTGTTTTGAGCAACCGCTATCTAAAATCCACTTTCCTCTCTTCTTATGTGGTACCTGCAAAAATTTATAAAAAGTTGGTACCCAATCTTTTTAGGGTCCTAAGAGTTAGATCTTAGGAAGCCAAACCCATACGGGTTCAGAATTCCCTTTAAAAACATAATTCTTGTTATTATGAACAGTTTCCATAAACATTTTAATATGTTTATTCCTTATCAAAACATTATTTGTTTTTGGAATCCATATTTTGATGGTTTTAGTATTTGGATAAACCGTTTTCTTAATATCTTTCTTAATATTATTATTAATCCTATTTTTAGCAAAATAATTCTGTTTCTTAAATCCTAGTCCAGATTTATTGTTAGAGGATTGAGAGTTTTTTAGTAAACTAGAAAGATTTTCTCTTCCTTTATTGAAATTTGATACATTTTTAGAAATATCATCAAATTTTATTTTAAGACTAGATTTTTCTAACTCTAAATCCTTAATCTTAGAGTTGAAACTATTATTTTCGAAAAATAAAATATCATTTTTATTTTTCTGAATTTCTAGTTCTTTAGATATTAACGTAATTTGAGAAGATAAGTTAGAATTTGATTGTTGAGAAATTTCAAGTTCTTCTTCCAATATTATCTTCTCATCTTTCAACATATCTACTTCTAAAACTATTCTATCTAACTTTCTTTGCAACTCCTTATTTTTCTTTTTAAGTTGCTTTGCTAAATTTACTAATTCAGAATTTATTTCAATTAAATCTTCAAAAGTAAAATCACTTACATCGTCTGACGAAGCCATGAAGCATACATTTGCTTGTTCATTATCACTTTCACTTTCTGATGAGGATGATGAGTCAGTGTCGTCCCAAGTGACTGAAAAAGCTTTTCGTTTGATTTTTTCCTTCTTGAAGTTATTCTTTTTACGATCTGGACAATCCTTCTTCATGTGTCCTTTCTTATGACATTCATAACATTCCATTGTTGAAGATGATGGTTTGCTGCTATTGGAATTGTTGTTGGTATTATTTTTGTTTCCCTTGAATTTGTTTCTGTTGAATTTCAAAAACTTTTTGAATTTTTTGGCGATCATTGCCATATCTTCATTATCTGAGTCGGAATCATCTTTTTCTGCTTGGAATGCCACGTTTTTCTTTTCTTATGCTCCATTTCGTTTTGCCTGCAAATTTACTTCGTAGGACATTAAATTACCTATCAATTCTTCTGGTTTTAATGTTGACAAATCAGTTGCTTCTTCAATAGCTAGGACTTTTCGTTCCCATTCGTCCGTTAAAGAATTTAAGATTTTTGTAACAACATCAAAATCTGTAAACTTTTGTTCTAATGATAATAAAGCATGATAAATATCCTGAAATCTAGAGTACATGTCATTTATAGATTCATTTGGCCTCATTTTAAAATTTTCAAATTGATGCTTCAACATAGATATTTTGTTTAATTTAACTTTGTTCGTTCCTTCATGCGAAACTTTAAGAGTTCTCCAAATTTCATAACCGGAAATGCACATACTAACTCTATTGAATTCATTTCTATCTAATGCACAAAATAAAATATTCATAGCTTTTGCATTTGAAGTAGCATCTAGTTTTTGTGTGTTACTCCAAGTTGAGTATTCTCCAGTAGGAGTTGTATACTCTCTTTGTATAATATTCCAGATATCAAATCCACTAGATTGCATATAGATTCTCATTCTAGTTGACCAATAATTATAATTTATACCATTAAAAAGTGGAGGTCGTGAAGTAGATTAATCTTCTGTGAAACTAGAATTAGTGTGAGTGCTAACATCGTTAGTTTGTGTGGTTGCCATATTACTTAAGAATAAATATCAAATAACTTTGTGACGGTTATAGGATAACCTTGCTCTGATACCAAATGAAAGTGTACATGTAGTACTAAGAATCGTGTAATATGGTATATAAGTGCAAAAACTGATAATAGCAGTAAAATAAAAATTAAAGTAAGCAAACCAGGAATTTTTATACTGGTTCGAACTTCCCGTTCTACGTCCAGTCCCAGAATACCCTCTGGATTTAAACTAAACCCCTCACTTAACCCGGAGGAATAGGTATACGACACCTGAGCAGCCGAACAGGAATTTTCCGCCTCAACAGCCGAAGAGGACTTCACCTTAATACAAATAGTTTGTTGACGAATGTGTTCTGAATAACACTGATTGTCTTTTGATAGTACAACTTTCCTATAATCAAATCCTCAAGAGTATATATGTGTGTGAAGATTTAGAAGGAAGATAATCACGTAGAATCGAAGTATATGAATTAATTCAAGGATTCTAGTGATATTGAATAAGAATGAATGCTTTTATTTGCAGAAATAAATAGAGAATAGAATTCAGAATTATAAACAAGAATCGGTGATTGTAGAAATGATTTGAACATGTTTATATAGTTATATAATAGTTGCAATCTTTCATGAAGAGTTTCAATCAAAAGTTGTGTCCGTATCTCTTGGATTAAAGGACATTCGTCTTCATGAACAATCGCACCTCTTCAGAAAACTAGCGGTTATGTTCTGGTCGGTTGACCGAGAAACCTGGGTCGGTCAGCTGAGTTTACAAATATAAATAAAACGGTGCGTATCGGTGCACTGGATACAGAGTCGGTCGACCGAAATTTCTGGTCGGTCGGCCGACCTGCTGTTTATTTGCACCGTGCACACTAAATTTATATATGAGTTAAATTGTGTGTGTGTGACTACTTGAGGAATGATTTTAACAATATTCTAAGACTCAATAAAATAAATATTAATACTAAAAACTGGATTGTAGTTTTGTCTCCTTTGTAGTGTGTGATATATGGTTTATTCTCTTTTTGTCGCTTTTGAATTCTCGTTGTATGATCTTTTAAGCTTGTGTCATGAATCAAAACTTCATGAATCAACATTCTCCCCCTTTTTGATTGATGACAATACTTATATGACGAAGTAATATTGACATATATATTATAATTCTCCCCTTGAATATATGGCAGCTTTTCTGCAAAAATTCGTTAGCTTTCATACATTTCTCCCCCTTTGTCATCGACAAAAAGGAATACTTATCAGATGTAATATGTTAAAGTAATGCAAATCATTGAAATTTACATAGTACATATTCAAGCCTAAATAGAAATAATTAAGGATGTTTGCTTAGTACATAACAATAATTAATAAAAATAGATTGTTCTCATAAAGAAATTCTTGAAATTAGATTGTAAAACACTACAATTACTCCCCATCATCATCGGAATCCCAAAATTCTGGACGAGTATTTTCATCCAGAGGAGCCGGTTCCTTACCCCGTCTTTGAGTGGGAGGTGCGTGAGTTGCTGATGTGCTGGAACATGTGTTTTTTGAAGTAGACCAAGAAAAATTTGGCGCTGGTCTTTTTCCGGGAGCAACAAAAGAAGCACCAACTTCGGAAGTACATGATAAGGCATCCCATAAATTTACGAAGAAGCCTTTTATTTTCTTGAAACGCCCATCAATTTTTCGGAGTCGAGCATCCAAAGCTAGTTGATTTCGAGCCAAAATATCAATGGCAGCCTCCGTACTAGTACCGGGAGTTGGTCGTTGAATTGAGGTTTGACGAGTTATATGTTCCGTAGCATGAGTAGATGGTTGAGGTGTAGAATAGCTACGACGTAGTTGTTCTCGAGGAGTAGTATGCCATTGGTGAAAAGTTGTAATTTTGGACGGTGCATCGGGTAACTTCATTAGTTTTATGGTTCGTGAGTCAAAAGTACGAACTTTGGATGTTTCGGATTCCGGAGCATGGGTGACAAAGCTATTAATCAACCTCATTATGTATTCTCCATAATAAATATGGAGCATCTTTCCTTGGTTGAAAGAGAGAAATTCATCCATAAGAAGTTGTGCCCAATTTACTCGAATATTTCCGCACATAGCATACAATGCTTTGAAGTTTTCGGGATATACTAAGTGATATGATCCCCCTCTTGGAACAATAGACTTCATCATGAATCGATGTAAGAGTCGGGCTTTAGGTCGAAGGGATGAAGTTTGCCTTAAATCAGTAGCGTCATCTTCAAAAAATAGATGACTTAGACGGTCATGAGTCGATGTATTACAATCTACATCGTGTAACGAAATTCCACCCGGTCAAGCATTTAAAATGTGGTTAATTCGATCTATCGAGAGGAAAAATGAAGTACCACAAACCATTGTCCAAACACAATTTTCAGTGTTTCTTGGTGGATCAACAAGATTAAGGTTTGCTAGAAATAACTTGACCATAATATGATTGATTTTCAAGTTATTTTTTCTATGGTCAAGGAATGTATCAAGACCACTCTCAATAGCGGCATTTTCAATACCGTATGAAGCAAAATCAGGATAACTTACAAATGACTCTTCAAAGATTTTGGCATCTTGAAGTTTTATCCATCTTTGAAGAGCTATATCATTGACTAGCCATGAAGCAATTTGTGTATCCACCGGAGTAGATGAAGATGAGCCTCCGGTTGTCTTTGATTTCTTCTTGGGAGCCATTTGTTTTTGGAAGAGAAGAAAAAAAATTGGAGAGATTTTTAATGGGGGCTAGGTTAAAATCTGAATTTGGGGAAGTAAAAGTGAAGAGATAAAGTGAAAAGGTGAAAGGATGGAATGGTTAAAAAGAAATAAAAGTAGCAGTTTTATACATTCGGTCGACCGAATGACTGGGCCGGCTGACCGAGCTGCTAGTCTGAGGATGCTAAAAACTTTTGGGAAGGGTTCGGCTGACTGACTCAGGGTGTTCGGTCGGCCGACCTGGTAGAAATATGTTTTTTAAAATTCTCGGGATAGCTTCGGCTGACCGACTCAGTCTTTCCGGTCGACCTAGTCAGGTAAAAAGCATATTTTGCTGTTTATTCAACCAAAAATTACAGAAATATAAAATATATTATTACATCATTTATTTGTATATATCTTTTTAAAAACAACAACATATATATAAATTTATAGCCATGGTTCATCAACATCTATGTTCCCACGAGTTTGGGGACGGGACATTTTCTATTGGTGACCATCTTGGAGCTATTGGAGTCTGAACAGGGTTTGAAGGTGATGGAGATCTGTAAGAAGGTTCAGCAACATCATCCTTCTTAGATGAACAAATTTTCATGGCAATCTTTTCAAGGAAACTTAAACGTCTTGCCGTGACTTTTTGTTCGTAATAGAGTTCCCGTTGCATATTCATTTGCTGTTGTTGGTAGTGATGTATTTCATCAATTTTTTGTTTGGTTGATGGAGATACTACCATTGTATTTTTCCCTTTCTTCTTATCAGGTGTATAGCCTGTATGGGAGCCTTCCCATGGTTTCCACCTGTGTCGGGGGTCATTATCTAGAGAGGAGAAATCTAGAGCACGGTTAGGCAGAGGGAAGGTAGGATAGGGGCCATATGTAAGTGTACGTGTAGTACTAAGAATCGTGTAATATGGTATATAAGTGCGGAAACTGATAATAGCAGTAAAATAAAAATTAAAGTAAGCACACTAGGAATTTTTATACTGGTTCGAACTTCCCGTTCTACGTCCAGTCCCAGAATACCCTCTGGATTTAAACTAAACCCCTCACTTAACCCGGAGGAATAGGTATACGACACCTGAGCAGCCGAACAGGAATTTTCCGCCTCAACAGCCGAAGTGGACTTCACCTTAATACAAATAGTTTGTTGACAAATGTGTTCTGAATAACACTGATTGTCTTTTGATAGTACAACTTTCCTATAATCAAATCCTCAAGAGTATATAAGTGTGTGAAGATTTAGAAGGAAGATAATCACGTAGAATCGAAGTATATGAATTAATTCAAGGATTCTAGTGATATTGAATAAGAATGAATGCTTTTATTTGCAGAAATAAATATAGAATAGAATTCAGAATTATAAACAAGAATCGATGATTGTAGAAATGATTTGAACATGTTTATATAGTTATATAATATTTGCAATCTTTCATGAAGAGTTTCAATCAAAAGTTGTGTCTGTATCTCTTGGATTAAAGGACATTCCTCTTCATCAACAATCGCACCTCTTCAAAAAACTAGCTGTTATGTTCTGGTCGGTTGACCGAGAAACCTGGGTCGGTCAGCTGAGTTTACAAATATAAATAAAACGGTGCGTATCGGTGCACTGGATACAGAGTCGGTCGACCGAACTTTCTGGTCGGTCGGCCGACCTGCTGTTTATTTGCACCGTGCACACTAAATTTATATATGAGTTAAATTGTGTGTGTGTGACTACTTGAGGAATGATTTTAACAATATTCTAAGACTCAATAAAATAAATATTAATACTAAAAACTAGATTGTAGTCTTGTCTCCTTTGTAGTGTGTGATATATGGTTTATTCTCTTTTTGTCGCTTTTGAATTCTCGTCGTATGATCTTTTAAGCTTGTGTCATGAATCAAAACTTCATGAATCAACATTCTCCCCCTTTTTTATTGATGACAATACTTATATGATGAAGTAATATTGACATATATATTATAATTCTCCCCCTGAATATATGGCAACTTTTCTGCAAAAATTCGTTAGCTTTCATACATTTATCCCCCTTTGTCATCGACAAAAAGGAATACTTATCAGATGTAATATGTTAAAGTAATGCGAATCATTGAAATTTACATAGTACATAATCAAGCCTAAATAGAAATAATTAAGGATGTTTGCTTAGTACATAACAATAATTAATAAAAATAGATTGTTCTCATGAAGAAATTCTTGAAATTAGATTGTAAAACACTACAATTACTCCTCATCATCATCGGAATCCCAAAATTATGGACAAGTATTTTCATCCAGAGGAGCCGGTTCCTTACCCCGTCTTTGAGTGGGAGGTGCGTGAGTTGCTGATGTGCTGGAACTTGTGTTTTCTGAAGTAGACCAAGAAAAATTTGGCGCTGGTCTTTTTCCGGGAGCAACAAATGAAGCACCGGCTTCGGAAGTACATGATAAGGCATCCCATAAATTTACGAAGAAGCCTTTTATTTTCTTGAAACGCACATCAATTTTTCGGAGTCGAGCATCCAAAGCTAGTTGATTTCGAGCTAAAATATCAATGGCAGCCTCCGTACTAGTACCGGGAGTTGGTCGTTGAATTGAGGTTTGACGAGTTATACGTTCCGTAGCATGAGTAGATGGTTGAGGTGTAGAATAGCTGCGACGTAGTTGTTCTCGAGGAGTAGTACGCCATTGGTGAAAAGTTGTAATTTTGGACGGTTCATCGGGTAACTTCATTAGTTTTATGGTTCGTGAGTCAAAAGTACGAACTTTGGATGTTTCGGATTCCGGAGCATGAGTGACAAAGCTATTAATCAACCTCATTATGTATTCTCCATAATAAATATGGAGCATCTTTCCTTGGTTGAAAGAGAGAAATTCATCCATAAGAAGTTGTGCCCAATTTACTCGAATATTTCCGCACATAGCATACAATGCTTTGAAGTTTTCGGGATAAACTAAGTGGTATGATCCCCCTCTTGGAACAATAGACTTCATCATGAATTGATGAAAGAGTCGGGCTTTAGGTCGAAGGGATGAAGTTTGCCTTAAATCAGTAGCGTCATCTTCAAAAAATAGATGACTTAGACGGTCACGAGTCGATGTATTACAATCTACATCGTGTAACAAAATTCCACCCGGTCGAGCATTTAAAATGTGGTTAATTCGATCTATCGAGAGGAAAAATGAAGTACCACAAACCGATGTCCAGACACAATTTTCAGTGTTTCTTGGTGGATCAACAAGATTAAGGTTTGCTAGAAATAACTTGACCATAATATGATTGATTTTCAAGTTATTTTTTCTATAGTCAAGGAATGTATCAAGACCACTCTCAATAGCGGCATTTTCAATACCGTATGAAGCAAAATCAGGATAACTTACAAATGACTCTTCAAAGATTTTGGCATCTTGAAGTTTTATCCATCTTTTAAGAGCTATATCATTGACTAGCCATGAAGCAATTTGTGTATCCACCGGAGTAGATGAAGATGAGCCTCCGGTTGTCTTTGATTTCTTCTTGGGAGCCATTTGTTTTTGGAAGAGAAGAAAAAAAAATTGGAGAGATTTTTAATGGGGGCTAAGTTAAAATCTGAATTTGGGGAAGTAAAAGTGAAGAGATAAAGTGAAAAGGTGAAAGGATGGAATGGTTAAAAAGAAATAAAAGTAGCAGTTTTATACGTTCGGTCGACCGAATGACTGGGCCGGCTGACCGAGCTGCTAGTCTGAGGATGCTAAAAACTTTCGGGAAGGGTTCGGCTGACCGACTCAGGTTGTTCGGTCGGCCGACCTGGTAGTAATATGTTTTTTTAAATTCTCGGGATAGCTTCGGCTGACCGACTCAGTCTTTCCGGTCGACCGAGTCAGGTAAAAAGCATATTTTTGCTGTTTATTCAACGAAAAATTACAGAAATATAAAATATATTATTACATCATTTATTTGTATATATCTTTTTAAAAACAACAACATATATATAAATTTATAGCCATGGTTCATCAACATCTACGTTCCCACGAGTTTGGGGACGGGACATTTTCTATTGGTAACCATCTTGGAGCTATTGGAGTCTGAACAGGGTTTGAAGGTGATGGAGATCTGTAAGAAGGTTCAGCAACATCATCCTTCTTAGATGAACAAATTTTCATGGCAATCTTTTCAAGGAAACTTAAACGTCTTGCCGTGAATTTTTGTTCGTAATAGAGTTCCCGTTGCATATTCATTTGCTGTTGTTGGTAGTGATGTATTTCATCAATTTTTTGTTTGGTTGATGGAGATACTACCATTGTATTTTTCCCTTTCTTCTTATCAGGTGTATAGCCTGTATGGGAGTCTTCCCATGGTTTCCACCTGTGTCGGGGGTCATTATCTGGAGAGGAGAAATCTAGAACACGGTTAGGCAGAGGGAAGGTAGGATAGGGGCCATATGTAAGTGTACGTGTAGTACTAAGAATCGTGTAGTATGGTATATAAGTGCGGAAACTGATAATAGCAGTAAAATAAAAATTAAAGTAAGCACACCAGGAATTTTTATACTGGTTCGAACTTCCCGTTCTACGTCCAATCCCAGAATACCCTCTAGATTTAAACTAAACCCCTCACTTAACCCGGAGGAATAGTTATACGACACCTGAGCAGCCGAACAGGAATTTTCCGCCTCAACAGCCGAAGAGGACTTCACCTTAATACAAATAGTTTGTTGACGAATGTGTTCTGAATAACACTGATTGTCTTTTGATAGTACAACTTTCCTATAATCAAATCCTCAAGAGTATATATGTGTGTGAAGATTTAGAAGGAAGATAATCACGTAGAATCGAAGTATATGAATTAATTCAAGGATTCTAGTGATATTGAATAAGAATGAATGCTTTTATTTGCAGAAATAAATAGAGAATAGAATTCAGAATTATAAACAAGAATCGATGATTGTAGAAATGATTTGAACATGTTTATATAGTTATATAATATTTGCAATCTTTCATGAAGAGTTTCAATCAAAAGTTGTGTCTGTATCTCTTGGATTAAAGGACATTCCTCTTCATGAACAATCGCACCTCTTCAAAAAACTAGCCGTTATGTTCTGGTCGGTTGAACGAGAAACCTGGGTCGGTCAGCTGAGTTTACAAATATAAATAAAACGGTGCGTATCGGTGCACTGGATACAGAGTCGGTCGACCGAAATTTCTAGTCGGTCGGCCGACCTGCTGTTTATTTGCACCGTGCACACTAAATTTATATATGAGTTAAATTGTGTGTGTGTGACTACTTGAGGAATGATTTTAACAATATTCTAAGACTCAATAAAATAAATATTAATACTAAAAACTAGATTGTAGTCTTGTCTCCTTTGTAGTGTGTGATATATGGTTTATTCTCTTTTTGTCGCTTTTGAATTCTCGTCGTATGATCTTTTAAGCTTGTGTCATGAATCAAAACTTCATGAATCAACATTCTCCCCCTTTTTGATTGATGACAATACTTATATGACGAAGTAATATTGACATATATATTATAATTCTCCCCCTGAATATATGGCAACTTTTCTGCAAAAATTCGTTAGCTTTCATACATTTCTCCCCCTTTGTCATCGATAAAAAGGAATACTTATCAGATGTAATATGTTAAAGTAATGCGAATCATTGAAATTTACATAGTACATAATCAAGCCTAAATAGAAATAATTAAGGATGTTTGCTTAGCACATAACAATAATTAATAAAAATAGATTGTTCTCATAAAGAAATTCTTGAAATTAGATTGTAAAACACTACAATTACTCCTCATCATCATCGGAATCCCAAAATTATGGACAAGTATTTTCATCCAGAGGAGCCGGTTCCTTACCCCGTCTTTGAGTGGGAGGTGCGTGAGTTGCTGATGTGCTGGAACTTGTGTTTTCTGAAGTAGACCAAGAAAAATTTGGCGCTGGTCTTTTTCCGGGAGCAACAAAAGAAGCACCGGCTTCGGAAGTACATGATAAGGCATCCCATAAATTTACGAAGAAGCCTTTTATTTTCTTGAAACGCACATCAATTTTTCGGAGTCGAGCATCCAAAGCTAGTTGATTTCGAGCTAAAATATCAATGGCAGCCTCCGTACTAGTACCGGGAGTTGGTCGTTGAATTGAGGTTTGACGAGTTATACGTTCCGTAGCATGAGTAGATGGTTGAGGTGTAGAATAGCTGCGACGTAGTTGTTCTCGAGGAGTAGTACGCCATTGGTGAAAAGTTGTAATTTTGGACGGTTCATCGGGTAACTTCATTAGTTTTATGGTTCGTGAGTCAAAAGTACGAACTTTGGATTTTTCGGATTCCGGAGCATGAGTGACAAAGCTATTAATCAACCTCATTATGTATTCTCCATAATAAATATGGAGCATCTTTCCTTGGTTGAAAGAGAGAAATTCATCCATAAGAAGTTGTGCCCAATTTACTCGAATATTTCCGCACATAGCATACAATGCTTTGAAGTTTTCGGGATATACTAAGTGGTATGATCCCCCTCTTGGAACAATAGACTTCATCATGAATCGATGAAAGAGTCGGGCTTTAGGTCGAAGGGATGAAGTTTGCCTTAAATCAGTAGCGTCATCTTCAAAAAATAGATGACTTAGACGGTCACGAGTCGATGTATTACAATCTACATCGTGTAACGAAATTCCACCCGGTCGAGCATTTAAAATGTGGTTAATTCGATCTATCGAGAGGAAAAATGAAGTACCATAAACCGATGTCCAGACACAATTTTCAGTGTTTCTTGGTGGATCAACAAGATTAAGTTTTGCTAGAAATAACTTGACCATAATATGATTGATTTTCAAGTTATTTTTCTATGGTCAAGGAATGTATCAAGACCACTCTCAATAGCGGCATTTTCAATACCGTATGAAGCAAAATCAGGATAACTTACAAATGACTCTTCAAAGATTTTGGCATCTTGAAGTTTTATCCATCTTTGAAGAGTTATATCATTGACTAGCCATGAAGCAATTTGTATATCCACTGGAGTAGATGAAGATGAGCCTTCGGTTGTCTTTGATTTCTTCTTGGGAGCCATTTGTTTTTGGAAGAGAAGAAAAAAAATTTGTAGATATTCTTAATGGGGGCTAGGTGAAAATCTGAATTTGGGGAAGTGAAAGTGAAGAGATAAAGTGAAAAGGTGAAAGGATGGAATGGTTAAAAAGAAATAAAAGTAGCAGTTTTATACGTTCGGTCGACCGAATGACTGGGCCGGCTGACCGAGCTGCTAGTCTGAGGATGCTAAAAACTTTCGGGAAGGGTTCGGCTGACAGACTCAGGGTGTTCAGTCGGCCGACCTGGTAGAAATATGTTTTTTTAAATTCTCGGGATAGCTTCGGCTGACCGACTCAGTCTTTCCGGTCGACCGAGTCAGGTAACAAAGCATATTTTTGATGTTATTCAACCAAAAATTACAGAAATATAAAATATATTATTACATCATTTATTTGTATATATCTTTTTAAAAACAACAACATATATATAAATTTATAGCCATGGTTCATCAACATCTACGTTCCCACGAGTTTGGGGACGGGACATTTTCTCTTGGTGACCATCTTGGAGCTATTGGAGTCTGAACAGGGTTTGAAGGTGATGGAGATCTGTAAGAAGGTTCAGCAACATCATCCTTCTTAGATGAACAAATTTTCATGGCAATCTTTTCAAGTAAACTTAAACGTCTTGCCGTGACTTTTTGTTCGTACTAGAGTTCCCGTTGCATATTCATTTGCTGTTGTTGGTAGTGATGTATTTCATCAATTTTTTGTTTGGTTGATGGAGATACTACCATTGTATTTTTCCCTTTCTTCTTATCAGGTGTATAGCCTGTATGGGAGTCTTCCCATGGTTTCCACCTGTGTCGGGGGTCATTATCTGGAGAGGAGAAATCTAGAACACGGTTAGGCAGAGGGAAGGTAGGATAGGGGCCATTTTCGAGGATGCGATCAGAACAATCGTCGTCTGGAGATGTGTATGATAGATGAGAATTTTCAGAGTTATAGTAATCATTGTTTGAAGACATTTTTCAAGTTTTGTTTTGTAAAATTTTTTGTAGTATATGTTCTAAACAATAAGCATAGTACGTATATATAACCATCTATTTTCTGAAAAATTAGTGGTTTGAAACAAACTTTAACTATAATCACAGAATTTTAAGAAAAAAATTGTTTGTATATGTATGATTTATAATTCAAGAGCTAAATATAGTTTTTCTGAAAAACAAAACGGATAAAACAAATTTTTAAAGAGAACTAAAACAAGAAACACCCATAGCTCAAGTAGCTATAACACAACTTTTAACAAACAAGTCAGAGGTCATGATTTCAAGTTCCGCTTTGGTCAGAAATAAAACATTTTTTTTTTATTTTTCGATATCCTTCCATATTTTTATTCATAAATCTTTAAACGACATTATACCTAAATCATGTCTAAGTTTTATAAAAATATTTTCATTTAGCGGTTTAGTAAAAATGTCAGCAATTTGATTTTCAGTGTTGATAAATTCTAAATTTATTAATCCTTTTTCCAAACAATCACGAAGAAAGTGCTTGAAAAATCGATAATTTATTGTGATAATACTAGTGCAATAAATCTTTCTAAAAATCCGGTCAATCACTCATGAACAAAACACATTGATATTCGTCATCACTTTCTTCGTGATTGTTTGGAAAAAGGATTAATAAATTTAGAATTTATCAACACTGAAAATCAAATTGCTGACATTTTTACTAAACCGCTAAATGAAAATATTTTTGTAAAACTTAGACGTGATTTAGGTATAATGTCGTTTAAAGATTTATGAATAAAAATATGGAAAGATATCGAAAAATCAAAAAAAAAATGTTTTATTTCTGACCAAAGCGGAACTTGAACTCATGACCTCTGACTTGTTTGTTAAATGTTGTGTTATAGCTACTTGTGCTATGGGTGTTTCTTGTTTTAGTTCTCTTTAAAAATTTGTTTTATCCGTTTTGTTTTTCAGAAAAACTATATTTAGCTCTTGAATTATAAATCATACATATACAAACAATTTTTTTCTTAAAATTCTGTGATTATAGTTAAAGTTTGTTTCAAACCACTAATTTTTCAGAAAATAGATGGTTATATATACGTACTATGCTTATTGTTTAGAACATATACTACAAAAAAATTTACAAAACAAAACTTGAAAAATGTCTTCAAACAATGATTACTATAACTCTGAAAATTCTCATCTATCATACACATCTCCAGACGACGATTGTTCTGATCGCATCCCCGAAAATGGCCCATATCCTACCTTCCCTCTGCCTAACCGTGTTCTAGATTTCTCCTCCCCAGATAATGACCCCCGACACAGGTGGAAACCATGGGAAGACTCCCATAGAGACTATACACCTGATAAGAAGAAAGGGAAGAATACAATGGAAGTATCTCCATCAACCAAACAAAAAATTGATGAAATACATCACTATCAACAACAGCAAATGAATATGCAACGGGAACTCTACTACGAACAAAAAGTCACGGCAAGACGTTTAAGTTTTCTTGAAAAGATTGCCATGAAAATTTGTTCATCTAAGAAGGATGATGTTGCTGGACCTTCTTACAGATCTCCATCACCTTCAAACCCTGTTCAGACTCCAATAGCTCCAAGATGGTCACCAATAGAAAATGTCCCGTCCCCAAACTCGTGGGAACGTAGATGTTGATGAACCATGGCTATAAATTTATATATATGTTGTTGTTTTTAAATAAGATATATACAAATAAATGATGTAATAATATATTTTATATTTCTGTAATTTTTGGTTGAATAACAGCAAAAATATGCTTTGTTACCTGACTCGGTCGATCGGAAAGACTGAGTCGGTCAGCCGAAGCTATCCCGAGAATTTAAAAAAACATATTACTACCAGGTCGGCCGACCGAACACCCTGAGTCGGTCAGCCGAACCCTTCCCGAGATTTTTTAGCATCCCCAGACGAGCAGCTCGGTCAGCCGGCCCAGTCATTCGGTCGACCGAACGTATAAAACTGCTACTTCTATTTCTTTTTAACCATTCCATCCTTTCACCTTTTCACTTTATCTCTTCACCTTTACTTCCCCAAATTCAGATTTTAACCTAGCCCCCATTAAAAATCTCTCCATTTTTTTTTCTTCTCTTCCAAAAACAAATGGCTCCCAAGAAGAAATCAAAGACAACCGGAGGCTCATCTTCATCTACTCCGGTGGATACACAAATTGCTTCATGGCTAGTCAATGATATAGCTCTTCAAAGATGGATAAAACTTCAAGATGCCAAAATCTTTGAAGAGTCATTTGTAAGTTATGCTGATTTTGCTTCATACGGTATTGAAAATACCGCTATTGAGAGTGGTCTTGATACATTCCTTGACCATAGAAAAAATAACTTGAAAATCAATCATATTATGGTCAAGTTATTTGTAGCAAACCTTAATCTTGTTGATCCACCAAGAAACACTGAAAATTGTGTTTGGACATTGGTTTGTGGTACTTCATTTTTCCTCTCAATAGATCGAATTAACCACATTTTAAATGCTTGACCGGGTGGAATTTCGTTACACGATGTAGATTGTAATACATCGACTCGTGACCATCTAAGTCATCTATTTTTTGAAGATGACGCTACTGATTTAAGGCAAACTTCATCCCTTCGACCTAAAGCCCGACTCTTTCATCTATTCATGATGAAGTCTATTGTTCCAAGAGGGGGATCATACCACTTAGTATATCCCGAAAACTTCAAAGCATTGTATGCTATGTGCGGAAATATTCGAGTAAATTGGGCACAACTTCTTATGGATGAATTTCTCTCTTTCAACCAAGGAAAGATGCTCCATATTTATTATGGAGAATACATAATGAGGTTGATTAATAGCTTTGTCACTCATGCTCCGGAATCCGAAACATCCAAAGTTCGTACTTTTGACTCACGAACCATAAAACTAATGAAGTTACCCGATGCACCGTCCAAAATTACAACTTTTCACCAATGGCGTACTACTCCTCGAGAACAACTACGTCGCAGCTATTCTACACCTCAACCATCTACTCATGCTACGGAACGTATAACTCGTCAAACCTCAATTCAACGACCAACTCCCGGTACTAGTACGGAGGCTGCCATTGATATTTTAGCTCGAAATCAACTAGCTTTGGATGCTCGACTCCGAAAAATTGATGGGCGTTTCAAGAAAATAAAAGGCTTCTTCGTAAATTTATGGGATGCTTTATCATGTACTTCCGAAGCCGGTGCTTCTTTTGTTGCTCTCGGAAAAAGACCAGCGCCAAATTTTTCTTGGTCTACTTCAGAAAACACAAGTTCCAGCACATCAGCAACTCACGCACCTCCCACTCAAAGACGGGGTAAGGAACCTGCTCCTCTGGATGAAAATACTCGTCCAGAATTTTGGGACTCCGATGATGATGAGGAGTAATTGTAGTGTTTTACAATCTAATTTCAAGAATTTCTTTATGAGAACAATCTATTTTTATTAATTATTGTTATGTACTAAGCAAACATCCTTAATTATTTCTATTTAGGCTTGAATATGTACTATGTAAATTTCAATGATTCGCATTATTTTAACATATTACATCTGATAAGTATTCCTTTTTGTCGATGACAAATGGGGAGAAATGTATGAAAGCTAACGAATTTTTGCAGAAAAGTTGCCATATATTCAGGGGGAGAATTATAATATATATGTCAATATTACTTCGTCATATAAGTATTGTCATCAATCAAAAAGGGGGAGAATGTTGATTCATGAAGTTTTGATTCATGACACAAGCTTAAAAGATCATACAACGAGAATTCAAAAGCGACAAAAAGAGAATAAACCATATATCACACACTACAAAGGAGACAAGACTACAATCCAGTTTTTAGTATTAATATTTATTTTATTGAGTCTTAGAATATTGTTAAAATCATTCCTCAAGTAGTCACACACACACAATTTAACTCATATATAAATTTAGTGTGCATGGTGCAAATAAACAGCAGGTCGGCCGACCGACCAGAAATTTCGGTCGACCGACTCTATATCTAGTGCACCGATACGCACCGTTTTATTTATATTTGTAAACTCAGCTGACCGACCCAGGTTTCTCGGTCAACCGACCAGAACATAACGGCTAGTTTTCTGAAGATGTGCGATTGTTCATGAAGAGGAATGTCCTTTAATCCAAGAGATACGGACACAACTTTTGATTGAAACTCTTCATGAAAGATTGCAACTATTATATAACTATATAAACATATTCAAATCATTTCTACAATCACCGATTCTTGTTTATAATTCTGAATTCTATTCTCTATTTATTTCTGCAAATAAAAGCATTCATTCTTATTCAATATCACTAGAATCCATGAATTAATTCATATACTTCGATTCTACGTGATTATCTTCCTTTTAAATCTTCACACACATATATACTCTTGAGGATTTGATTATAGGAAAGTTGTACTATCAAAAGACAATCAGTGTTATTCAGAACACATTCGTCAACAAACTATTTGTATTAAGGTGAAGTCCTCTTCGGCTGTTGAGGCGGAAAATTCATGTTCGGCTGCTCAGGTGTCGTATACCTATTCCTCCGGGTTAAGTGAGGGGTTTAGTTTAAATCTAGAGGGTATTCTGGGACTGGACGTAGAACGGGAAGTTCGAACCAGTATAAAAATTCCTGGTGTGGTTACTTTAATTTTTATTTTACTGCTATTATCAGTTTCCGCACTTATATACCATATTACACGATTCTTAGTACTACACGTACACTTACATTAAATGTTGATTCATGAAGTTTTGATTCATGACACAAGATTAAAAGATCATACGACGAGAATTCAAAAGCGACAAAAAGAGAATAAACCATATATCACACACTACAAAGGAGACAAGACTACAATCCAGTTTTTAGTATTAATATTTATTTTATTGAGTCTTAGAATATTGTTAAAATCATTCCTCAAGTAGTCACACACACACAATTTAACTCATATATAAATTTAGTGTGCACGGTGCAAATAAACAGCAGGTCGGCCGACCGACCAGAAATTTTGGTCGACCGACTCTGTATCCAGTGCACCGATACGCACCGTTTTATTTATATTTGTAAACTCACCTGACCGACCCAGGTTTCTCGGTCAACCGACCAGAACATAACGGCTAGTTTTCTGAAGAGGTGCGATTGTTCATGAAGAGGAATGTCCTTTAATCCAAGAGATACGGACACAACTTTTGATTGAAACTCCTCATGAAAGATTGCAACTATTATATAACTATATAAACATGTTCAAATCATTTCTACAATCATCGATTCTTGTTTATAATTCTGAATTCTATTCTCTATTTATTTCTGCAAATAAAAGCATTCATTCTTATTCAATATCACTAGAATCCTTGAATTAATTCATATACTTCGATTCTACGTGATTATCTTCCTTCTAAATCTTCACACACATATATATTCTTGAGGATTTGATTATAGGAAAGTTGTACTATCAAAATACAATCAGTGTTATTCAGAACACATTCGTCAACAAACTATTTGTATTAAGGTGAAGTCCTCTTCGGCTGTTGAGGTGGAAAATTCCTGTTCGGCTGCTCAGGTGTCGTATACCTATTCCTCCGGGTTAAGTGAGGGGTTTAAATCCAGAGGGTATTCTGGGACTGGACGTAGAACGGGAAGTTCGAACCAGTATAAAAATTCCCGGTGTGCTTACTTTAATTTTTATTTTACTGCTATTATCAGTTTCCGCACTTATATACCATATTACACGATTCTTAGTACTACACGTACACTTACATTTGGTATCAGAGCAAGGTTATCCTATAACCGTCACAAAGTTATTTGATATTTATTCTTAAGTAATATGGCAACCACACAAACTAACGATGTTAGCACTCACACTAATTCTAGTTTCACAGAAGGTCAATCTACTTCACGACCTCCACTTTTTAATGGTATAAATTATAATTATTGGTCAACTAGAATGAGAATCTATATGCAATCTAGTGGATTTGATATCTGGAATATTATACAAAGAGAGTATACAACTCCTACTGGAGAATACTCAACTTGGAGTAACACACCAAAACTAGATGCTACTTCAAATGCAAAAGCTATGAATATTTTATTTTGTGCATTAGATAGAAATGAATTCAATAGAGATAGTATGTGCATTTCCGGTTATGAAATTTGGAGAACTCTTAAAGTTTCGCATGAAGGAACGAACAAAGTTAAATTAAGCAAAATTTCTATGTTGAAGCATCAATTTGAAAATTTTAAAATGAGGCCAAATGAATCTATAAATGACATGTACTCTAGATTTCAGGATATTTATCATGCTTTATTATCATTAGAACAAAAGTTTACAGATTTTGATGTTGTTACAAAAATCTTAAATTCTTTAATGGACGAATGGGAACGAAAAGTCCTAGCTATTGAAGAAGCAACTGATTTGTTAACATTAAAACCAGAAGAATTGATAGGTAATTTAATGTCCTACGAAGTAAATTTGCAGGCAAAACGAAATGGAGCACAAGAAAAGAAAAACGTGGCATTCCAAGCAGAAAAAGATGATTCCGACTCAGATAATGAAGATATGGCAATGATCGCCAAAAATTTCAAAAAGTTTTTGAAATTCAACAGAAACAAATTCAAGGGAAACAAAAATAATACAAACAACAATTCCAATAGCAGCAAACTATCATCTTCAACAATGGAATGTTATGAATGTCATAAGAAAGGACACATGAAGAAGGATTGTCCAGATCGTAAAAAGATAACTTCAAGAAGGACAAAATCAAACGAAAAGCTTTTTCAGTCACTTGGGACGACACTGACTCATCATCCTCATCAGAAAGTGAAAGTGATAATGAACAAGCAAATGTATGCTTCATGGCTTCGTCAGACGATGTACCACACAAGAAGAGAGGAAAATGGATTTTAGATAGCGGTTGCTCAAAACACATGACTGGAAACAAAGAAATGTTGTCAAACATCATATACTCAAGTGGAGGAGCAGTCACCTTTGGAGATAACTCAAAAGGATATATCATCGGCAAAGGCGATGTCAGTAGCAACGGTACCTCTAATTTACCTCTCATTACTGATGTTTTATTAGTTAAAAATTTAAAACACAATTTATTAAGTATTAGTCAGCTATGCGATAAAGGTTTTAATATAACTTTTTCTGAAAATAAATGTAATATTTTGGATAAAAATCATAACACTATTTTCGAAGGAAAAAGAGATAAAAACATTTATATCTTAAATATGAATGTTAATAATGATTCAAACTTGTGTTTAGTAGCTAAAGAAAATGATTCTTGTCTTTGGCACAAAAGATTTTGTCACATTAATTTTAATACTATCAACAAACTAGCTAAAAATCAATTAGTTAAAGTATTACCCAATATAACATTCAATACTGATATATTTTGTGATGCATGTAAATTAGGAAAATTAACAAAATCCTCTTTTAAATCTAAATAGGTAATATCTACAGAACAACCACTTGAACTTTTACACATGGATCTTTTTGGTCCAACTCAAGTACAGTCTATTAATCATAATAGATATGTATTCGTTATTGTAGATGACTTTTCTAGATATACTTGGATTTTCTTCTTGAAAAATAAAAGCGATACTTTTGATAATTTTAAAATTTTTGTTAAAAGAATCCAAAATATTAAAAAATTAAAAATTAAAAATATAAGAAGTGATCATGGAGGAGAATTTGAAAATGAAGCTTTTGAACAATTCTGTAACAAGAAAGGTATTAATCATAATTTTTCGTTTCCTAGAACACCACAACAAAATGGAGTTGTAGAAAGGAAAAATAGAACGTTACAAGAATGTGCAAGAACTTTATTAAATGGAACCACTTTATCAAAACATTTTTGGGCAGAAGCTGTAGCTACTGCTTGTTATGTATTGAATCGTGTCTCTATTCGACCGCTAACTAAGAATACTTCATATGAACTTCTAAATGGAAGAAAACCAAACATTTCATATCTTAAAGTTTTTGGGTCTAAATGTTTTATATTAAACACTAAAGATCAATTAGGCAAATTTGATCCAAAATCCGATGAAGGAATATTCGTTGGATATTCGGAACGAAGCAAAGCTTATCGAATTTATAATAAAAGAACTCAAATTATTGAAGAAAGTTTACATGTTTCATTTGATGAAAATTTTAAAAATACAAGTCCAAATATTACTATCGATTCTGATGATGAAACTACTCAGACTGAAAATAGTAATTTAAATGAAAATTTTGATATTCATGAAATAATTGAAAATACAAGCATTACTCCTAATATAATAAAATCTCCACCTAGAATTTTACGGGATCATCCTGTACAAAATATAATTGGAGAAGTAAATACGAACGTTAAAACTAGACATCAATTAAATCAAGTTGGTCATGTAGCTTTTCTCTCTAACATAGAACATAAGAATATAAAAGATAAGTGTACGTGTAGTACTAAGAATCGTGTAATATGGTATATAAGTGCGGAAACTAATAATAGCAGTAAAATAAAAATTAAAGTAAGCACACCAGGAATTTTTATACTGGTTCGAACTTCTCGTTCTATGTCCAGTCCTAGAATACCCTCTGGATTTAAACTAAACCCCTCACTTAACCCGGAGGAATAAGTATACGACACCTGAGCAGCCGAACAGGAATTTTATGCCTCAACAGCCGAAGAGGACTTCACCTTAATACAAATAGTTTGTTGACGAATGTGTTCTGAATAACACTGATTGTCTTTTGATAGTACAACTTTCCTATAATCAAATCCTCAAGAGTATATATGTGTGTGAAGATTTAGAAGGAAGATAATCACGTAGAATCGAAGTATATGAATTAATTCAAGGATTCTAGTGATATTGAATAAGAATGAATGCTTTTATTTGCAGAAATAAATAGAGAATAGAATTTAGAATTATAAACAAGAATCGGTGATTGTAGAAATGATTTGAACATGTTTATATAGTTATATAATAGTTGCAATCTTTCATGAAGAGTTTCAATCAAAAGTTGTGTCCGTATCTCTTGGATTAAAGGACATTCCTCTTCATGAACAATCACACCTCTTCAGAAAACTAGCCGTTATGTTCTGGTCGGTTGACCGAGAAACCTGGGTCGGTCAGCTGAGTTTACAAATATAAATAAAACGGTGCGTATCGGTGCATTGGATACAGAGTTGGTCGACTGAAATTTCTGGTCGGTCAGCCGACCTGCTGTTTATTTGCACCGTGCACGCTAAATTTATATATGAGTTAAATTGTGTGTGTGTGTGACTACTTGAGGAATGATTTTAACAATATTCTAAGACTCAATAAAATAAATATTAATACTAAAAACTGGATTGTAGTCTTGTCTCCTTTGTAGTGTGTGATATATGGTTTATTCTCTTTTTGTCGCTTTTGAATTCTCGTCATATGATCTTTTAAGCTTGTGTCATGAATCAAAACTTCATGAATCAACACAACGTTGTATTTTTGGTGTTACCTTGGCCATAAAAATGTGTTGCTCTAGCTAAACAAGTGTAACACGATGCAACATTTTTATATAGTGTTGCCATAGATATATTCTAATTAAAAAAATTAAAAAAAAATTTACACCTCAGCGATCCACACCACCATTTAAAACAAAATCTCAACCGTCGATTCACACCATCGATCCACACCTTACCAATTTCCATTTCCCGCTTTACTTTTCACTCACCAGCTTTCGTTTCTCACCCCCAATTTTCCAATCCCTAATTTTTATTCCGCCGACTTTAAAAAAAATGACGCCGCTCCTCCTTGTTTCTTCGATCTGGAGAATAACTGGCTTTGCTTTTATCCCCTGTCGGCCATATCAATTTCCGTTATTTTCTTTCGCCTCGCGTCAGTTTTCCTCACTACTTCCGGATTTGCGATTTTGTTCAGGTTTTTGGCGATTCTGGTGATTCGAGGTAAGGTTGTGGGATTGCGATGGTTCAGGGAGTTGCTGATTTGGTCGCAATTTCGTGGTTGGGGCCTGATGTTAGAGTGGCAGGGGGTAGTCGAATTGGTTTCGGTGAAAACTAGGGCACGCGATTCCAGTTGCTTTGATGCTCTGATTGATCGAATCTAGTGTGAAAAATGTTCCTGGTAGCTTGCTCCTTCGTTCTCCTTGATTGATTGCTCGAATTGCTTTGACTTCGTCGTCGGGTGCGATGTGATATTATTTGGTATGTTTTCTGCCTTTTGGTTTACTTGAATATTCTCGATTTTGGTTACACTCGCACGCTTTTGCCGATGATGAATTGGGATTTATTTATAGACTTTATTTCCTATAATCTCGAGTTTAATCTTTCTGTTGGACTTTGAGAAATCTGGTATGTTGGATTGCGATGATGAATTGGTATGTTGAATTTTGGTTCACTGGCTTGATTTTGCTTTGCCGATGATGAATTGCGATGTGATATTATTTGGTATGTTGGATTTTGGTTCACTGGCTTGTTTTTGATTTCTAATCTGAGCTTGTTAGCTCCTTTCTGCTGCATTTGTTAAACCAGAACTTGAACCTTTGTTAAACTTGTTCACATACCTTTGTACCTTGTTGCATTTGTTAAACCAGAACTTGAAGTATTTGTATTCTGCTGTCCTCTTGAAAACTGCTTCACTTGAAAACTTCTGCATTTTTGAAAATCAGAACTTTGAAAGTGATCTTTGGTTTTCTAAAATTGTTGACTAATCTGAACATTGAGTTTTGATTTCCACGATATATACAAACATATGTGTGTTGAGCTTTGTTGGTTTTGCTTGGTCTGGACTGAACTGGTACCATGCTAACCTTGTTCTTTAACATGAACTGATGCTCCAAGTCCTATGTATATCATATTACTGCCTATGTTTCTCTTGTACATGCCTGATGCATTCACTGGTTTTGCTTGATGGGCTGCCTATGTGTACTGCTGTGTTTCTTGCACTGGCTTGTCTATATTTTGCTGAACCTGGTTCTTGTTTGTTTTGTTGGTTGCTTGGCCCTGAGTTGAATCCAGTCGATGACTCGGGTTTGACCTTGTGCCGTGTATATCACAGGTTGTCCGTGCAAATATTTGATCCCTGTTAGAAAAAAAATATGAAAAGAAACAACCCAAATACCTGAGGTCGATCCCCGCCGGGCCTGCGGGGCCCCGGACCCCCGCCGGCGCTGCGCCCGGACCCGCTACTCGGCTCGCCTTCGGCTCGGCACTCGACTCGTCATATATTTGTCAGTGTCGGTGTCTGTATAAATTGAAACTGCATATGTAATGAGTGAACTGAGTGATGTAGTGAGGAATATCTGTATATGTGAATATCAGTGGTATATATCATTGAATTGTAAAATAGTGGAGTCAGGAATTTGTACTATTTCAAATGTTGAAATAAAATATTTATTTAAATATATTACTGTTTGAATATCAAATTCTGTGCAACAGCATTTTATTAAATAAATATTTATTTCTATTAAAAAATCAAATATGCTCTACATTGTGGGCCCCATAACTTCAGAAAGTTAATATCTATAGCAACATTTTTAAAATGTTGCTACAGACACCTATGGGTGTTGCCATAGACCCAAATAGGGTTCTATTGCAACAATATTACTTATGTTGCCTTAGATAGTCAAAATGTTGCCTTTGAGGTCTAAGGCAACGGCAAAAATTGCATCACCCTAAAAGTGTTGCCATAGACCTATGGCAACATTTTTCGGGCCTGAGCCAACATTTTTTTTGTGTTGCAGAAGGCCATTTATGGCGTAGTGATTCAAATATTTTTGGAAAAATAGGTATTTGAGTGATTTATTATCAGTGAATAACTCAAATATTTCTCCTAAGAGATAATGCCTCCACATCTTTAAGGAAAAGACAGTAGTTGGCAATTCCAAGTCATGCATTAGATACCTCTTATCATGATCCATTAGTTTTCTACTAGCATAAGCAACTACTTTCCCTTCTTGCATTAAAACTGCTCCGAACCTTGTGCTATAAGCATCTATGAAAATTTAAACGGTTTGGTTCCATCAGGAATAGTGAGCATAGGTGCACTAGTCAATAACTCCTTAAGCTTCTCAAATGCCTTAGTGCATCTAACGTCCCAAGAAAAGACTAGTTTCTTCTTAGTCAATTGGGTTAAAGGGCCGCTATTCCTGCAAAGTTCTTGATGAACTTTCTATAGTAGCCTGCCAACCCTAGAAAACTTCTAACCTCTGATGCATTCTTAGGAGTCTTCCATCCTTGAACAGCTTCCACTTTAACGGGGTCTACAGCTAATCCTTGCTCCGAAATAATATGCCCAAGAAATCTAACTTCACTCTTCTAAATGTGTCATTTAGAAATTTGACTTTGAGTTGGTGCCTCCTCAAAGTCTCTAATACCTCCATAAGGTGATCCTCATGCTCCTTCTTGTCTTTGGAGAAAACCAAGATATCAGCAACAAACACCATGATGAATTTATTAAGTTGCCCTTTAGATACTCTACTCATTAAATCTACGAAGAATATTGAGGAATTCATCAATCCAAAAGACATTACTTTCCACTCATAGAGCCCATCTGGTGTGCGAAATGCGGTCTTCGACTTACTCTCCTCTGCTATGCTTAATGATGGAATCCCATTGCTGGGTCTAATTGAGAGAAGATCCTAGCTCCTACAAGTTGGTCAAACAAGTCGTCAATCCTAGGTAAAGGGTGTATATTCTTCCTTGTCAACTTGTTCAATTCCCTATAATTGATGCAAAGTCTCAAAGAACTGTCTGCCTTAGTGGCAAAAACAATAGGGCTCCCCATTTAGAAGTACTCCGTTGGATGAATCCTTTCTTCAAAAGCACCGAGATTTGCTTGTCCAACTCCCTTCTTTCTTTGGGGGCCATATGCCTCAAAGGAGGGCGACTAGCCTTGTGTCCTCCTCAAAGACCCGAGACCTCCTTAAAGACATCAGGAAATCCACAAATTATGGGTATAGATGATGGCTCTCCAATAACAGATAGACTTAGTGAGTATAGATAGCTCTTAACTAAATCTTTGGGTGTACAAAGAACTTCTATGTCACGCCTCCATAGCTCCTTAATCGTAAGATCCTCCTATTGTAATCAAGAATGGCTCCATAATATGATAACCAATCCATACCCAAGATTAGTCCATACCCCTCAAAATTTAGAACATACGCATTACATATGAAATCAACGTCGCATATGTCTGACACTAGGTCTTTGAAAATAAGAGAGAGATGTGTCAAATCCCCAATAAGATTAGAAACCTCTATTGGGCTATTAACCATCTGGGTTTGAAGGTTTAAAAAATTTACCACATTCCTAGCTATTAAAGGATGTGATGCCCCTGAATCAAATATGGTACGAATGGTAACACCATAAATAAGAGTTATACCTTCTAGAGCTGCTTTCCATTGGTCTCTCAGTGGTCTACTTGCAATAGGGACGGGTTTAATAGCATAAGCATGGCCGCTTGATCCTTCCTTCACCAACTTCGGACATTGATTCTTGAGATGCCCTTCCTCGTGGTAGTTAAAGCACTTCCCTTTAAAAGCTTCCTTCATCAGACTAACCCTACAATCTTTACCTTCATACCCTTCTTTTGGCATCTCTTGCACACCTTACTATCCTTCTTAAACTTCCCCTTCGACTTCTTATTGGCCCAAAAGCTTTCCTTCTTGGATCCTCCTTGCTTTTGGGTCGGTGTAGTTTTCTCCTTTTCTACTCCCTTGTCTTCCACATAGGCTATGTGCAGCATTTCCATTTTCACCAACATCTCATATGTGGCCCCAACATGCACTTGGGTCAACATCATTTCTCTTAGTGAGGGATTTAAGCCCTTCACAAACGTCATAGCCTTTTTCAGAAGTGTATCTATCAGGCTTATTTCAATTAGCCAACTCAATGAACTTAGCTATGTACTCCTTAAGAGTAGAATCTCCATGTTTCAACTGAATAAACTTTTCCACTTGTAGGCTCACTTCTGCCTTAGACATAAACCTCATCTCAAATCTGTCTTATAATTCATCTCAAAAGAATATTCTTCCAGGCTGCTCATCAGTTACAAAGTTCCACCAATCCAAAGCTTTTTCCTTGACATGCCAAGCTGTTATTCTTCTTCTTAGCTGATCATCCCAACCAAGCTCTCTAAATATTTTCTCGCAGTTACTAACCCATGCTTTAGTTTCCGAATATCCTTCAGTTTTAGATTATGTCTTCCCTCCTATATTGAGAAAGTCCATACAAAACTTAGGAAAATCAACATGATGAGGTACTGCATTGGCAGACGGGGCAGCAGATGCTATTAGTGTAGTTTGAGCAATAGGAATCTGCTCAATAGTCCTAAGATATTGTCTAAACCATTCGGGCACTATACGAATGGGTGATCTTCCATAGGTAGGGTTCTCGGAAGAAGATTGATTATCAACCATATCAAGTATCTGTAGGTTAAACCTCTAGTGATGACTTCCTAAGATAGTATTTTTTTGTTGAAAGAAAAGGGTTGACTGGTGTTTATTCAACATGTTCAAGAAAGTAGGGTGTATATATATAGTAAGAATTTTGAAAATTCTTTTTGAAAAACCTTTTCAAAATAACAACTACGTCTCTTATATGTGTAGTTTTCCCCATTGATCGGGTAACCTAGGCTTTGATACCAAATGTAATAACCCACCTCAGAACAATACCTAAATTTTGACCTAGAAAAGGCCCATCGAAACTTAGTTCCATTCTAAATAAGGATATTGGTTGGAAAAAGAAATAACAATACAAAGCCATATTTAATCTTCTAGAGCTAAGAGTGGATGGAATAAAATATAATAGCAAAGTGTACCCATTTGTTTGAAAACCATAAAATGTCATAATAGAAAATACCATCAAATTGTATCATAAATCCGTTACAACAATTGTCAAGATACGTGGACACACATAAAAGCAAGTAATAATGATAAATACCGCCATAAGCCAAGCTTCCCCATCTCTAGACATCATCTCCACCATTACTCCATCCTTAACTTGTGTTGTAATGAGAAGGCAGTCAGAACAACAAGTGTCTAGTGAATAAAAACCTCGAGTCTTACATTTTCAGTACTTGGGCAGTATATTTCAAAATAAGAATATGTTTATGAACATAAAACCAATAAAACCATTTAATACTTCTTATAGGAAAGGAGGCGGGTCCTCAACCAACCACTAAATACTTTCCATTCCGGAAGTAGATTTCTAAAATCCCATAACCCCAAATCCCACGTCGTAAATAGCTAGCAATGCAAGAGATAGTACCCAAGCCACTTAATAACTTTCATTGGAAAATAGGCAGACTCTAGTCATTTAATACCTTAATTAAAGCAGACTCCATCATTTTATACTTATTTCCAAGGCATGCTTCTTAATGGTTCTAACTGCCTAGCATCATATGTAACCTTAAGTCACTTAATACTTCTTTATTTGGACAGACGGACCCTCAATCAGTCACTTAATACCTTATCCAAAAGTTGACCCATGTAGTGATACCACCTATGGTTCTGCTAGGCCATTTAATGCTTCATTTGGGGAAAAGAGGCAGGCCCTCAAACAACCACTTAATATCTTAAGACCCCGAAGCAGACCCTTCGTACTATCGCCCATACTCATAATGACATCTCACATTAGTCCGACTATTCGTAGAAACTGGTAGACAGATTAGCTGGGCAGATTTCTCCTACGGAATTTGGAACTAACATTGCGTTATGATAAGTATTTATCATAAGGATATCTCACATTAATAGGAAATGTACACAACTGCTGGTACCCTCAAAGAGAAGGCCAGACTTCCGCCATGTAACTCTATTGATCTCGCATCCTTATGACTAAGCCATAAGTTAAATACACTCCATATATATAATAATACTCATCTCACCTGTTTCATAAATAAGACCTTATAAGGAATCTTACTTATTATGCCTTAGAATAATAATTAGGCTAAATAAGAGTTTCCACTTATTTTCGTCTAACAATCAGTTTACATTCCTAATAGGGGAAATAAATGAAAATAAATACCTAATTATCTACGCCATATATGCAATAAGTATACATTAAAATTATGCTAATGGAGATAAATAAATATTCACGCTAATAAATTCTAAAAGCATGGATTTTACGCCCTAAACTAGCGTTAAATGCCAATTTCCTAACCAAATACTATTACAAGTCCTTTTTCTTCAAATTCCTAAGATTTCAACATACCAAAATAAGGGATTCTAATATTCAAAATAGGGAATAAATATTCATAACCAAAACTACAGTAACAAACTAGTAAATAAAAGAGAAACTCAATTTATTATACCAATTCAATGGAATATCCAAAACAATATGAATTGCAATCAAAACTCCATATTCTATTCAACTCCTCTTTTACAAAGAAATATATAAGAATGAAATTTGTGTGGAATAAGTACAGTAAACTACAAATAAAATCCATAATCTAAATCCCTTATTTCATTGAAGAATCACAAATTGAACCAAAGAAGGAGGCGAAGTGGAATAAACTATAAAATTATCAAAAATTGCATAAACAAAACAAATTCCATCAAATTAATGTAAATAATTGAGAATCTCAACATAGAATTGATATTTCGAAATAAAACGGTACTTTAGGGGATTTTATCTATCGTATTTTTGCAATCCCAAAATCTCTAAGGCATATTCAAATCCATAGAGATACGCTAAAAATTACTAAAAAAGAAATACTAAGGTTTCCACCAAGGGAACCGCCTTAGCATCGCTTTCCTTAGATTTTAACACCTTTCAATCTCCTCCAAAATCTCTCTCATTTGATTTATACACAATAAGGAAGATGTATATATTTTTATTAGATTCAGAAAGGTTGGAGAAAGAACAAAATAAGAATAGGTTGGAGGTAGAAGAAATAATTAGAGAATGAATTGAATTCTTACCTGAATTCTCTATGGAGAGTTTGAATCTATTTTGGACAGATAGCATGGCAGAGTTTTATTGATTTCCCCAAAACTAGATGAATAAAAAGTGGAGAGGGTAGGGTTTTATCTATAGGGATCGAAATGGAACGGAACCGTAGGATGGAAGTAGTTAAGAAACCAATAAATCTGGAGTATACAACTCAATATAACATAGCTTTAAAACCTAGCCACCACTTGTAACTTTCGTTGTCAAGCGATCAACCGCTTATGTGCGATCGGTCGACTGCTATAGTCGACCGGTTGACCTATATAGGTCGACTGGTCCTCTATTTCAAGGAACGTTTATTTTGTTCCATTGCACAATTTATTTTATTCCCTAATTAACTTTTTAACGTTAAATGTTAATTAAACGTGTACTTCTCCCCCAAGCTAATTTTTGAAATTTAAACCCTAAAATTAATTTCTCATTTGAATTTGAATTCAAACTAAATTAATTTAAATCTGAAAACTTTAAATGCTCATAACTTCTTTGCTTGAGCTCCGTTTTCACCATATTATATGTGAAAACAGATCAGAATTTTGCCACGGACGAAATGGAATAAATTTCATGTTTAAATTCTAACTTTTATAAAAAAAAATTATATTCCATCTTATCATATTTAATTCAATTTAATCCATTTAATTATTATCATTTTTCGGGGTGTTACAAATGGAAAACTATCGAGTGAGTAATTCCACAGTTATCTAATAATTATCAGTAAGTAACCCCTTGGTGCCTCATGCAGTCATAAATAATACGCTACCTAAATTTGGAGAGCATTACGTACTCTAGTCTCAGCGGATGCATTGATATCCAGTCTCGATACATCTTGACTAGGAATATTTTAAATGGTATGTTTAATTTCATTGTGATAAATTACACATGGCTACAACACTTTGTAACTACCATCAAAAAACATACCATTTATGGATTTTCTATTAAATATACTCTTAATTAAATTAATTAATTAATATAGCACATTATATCAATTATATAATAGAAAAAACACCTTTTATTTCAAATAAGATTAGTTATCGAGTTAGAAATATGTAACAAATTACATAATTGTCGCTATGACATATTCCTAACTCTATTAATCTTCTATTTGCACTTGAGTTCAATTATGTAATCTCTATCACATCCCTTCAATCAATTTTATGAGAACTAATCGAGTTAGTCCCTTCGTGAGTGGATCTGTTATGATGGTTTAATTATCTACTATATCAATCAACTATCTCGGATGCTGAAAACTACTTTTATCATGTGAAACTATTCAGTCATGTTTCTCGATTTCTAGTGAGCTTTTATTATTACATTGTTATCATATAATAATGATTTGTATTTTTAATACTTGAAATCACCCTTATCTTAGTTATAAATTTGTGCATTTATATATACACATTGCTTTTATTAGGGCATTATCCAAGGCGATGTACTTAGCCTTTTCATTGAATCAGCCACAATGTTTCATTTTGGAACAGTTCTGACTTAAAGCTTCTTAATTAAGGTTTGAACATGAATTTAATATTGACATATTATACTTGATAGCACTTATGAAGTTTGAGTCTGAACACTCTTTCATAAAGAGTTCATTATCTTTGTAAACAATTCTCTAATATTTTGTTAATACTCGAGAACACTCGAAACTACCATTTAGTTCTCTTAATTTGGATTTGATATTTGCTTCATGCATCAAATACATAAGCAAAATATTATACTATAGAAAATACAATATTTTTGATAATTCCTATAGTCAATACATAAGGAATTCGTCTTACATATTCCATATTAAACATTTTAATAAGCTGTCTTCATTTGGGATTCCCAATATCCTTTATACTTACTATAAAGGATTTAATTTACAAATTCAATATCGAGTATTAAACAACCAAAATATTACTGATTTTAACATAAGTATATCATTAACAATTAATGATATGTTGTTTACTTATAGTTTAAAAATATATATGTACCTTTTAATGTTCTTTCTTATGGACATACACTTCCTATGCATTTTGATTGAAAATCAAACTATTCGTCATTTCTATCAAAAATTTATTCAATTTTGATGTTATAGAATGATAATTTTGTATCATTTCTTGAATCATATCCAAAAAACCCACAAACTCAATAACGCTTCCACTGACTTTGAGACACTTTGGTTATTTTATGCAAACAGTCTATTCGAGATCATTATTTAGAATTTTCCATTTCAATACATATGTACCAAACACAAAATCGCACCAAGCTATAATTTTGTGATTAAATCCGATTTTACTTGAGCATATTAAATAACAAATCTATTACACCAATTTAAGCAATTAAAATTTATGATGTTATACTTATCAAAGTTGCTCATTATATTCCAACTACATTAGTCTTGCTCTCGAAGAGACATTCATGGCTGATGGATCATATCCCTTCAAGTACAACTACCAAAATCATATTTTGATAACGTGAATCCACTTTGGATTTGTGCATTATAATATATCATGGAGTCAATAATCTTCATGGTTTAATTAAAAACTTAGGATTATCTATTCTGGATATTGATAAGAAACTAATAGTCTCTCTTCAATGTGCAAGAAACTTATTGGGATCTGTAATGCATTAGTTTTGTTTAGGTTAGGTTAATTTCATTTCATCCGACATAATTAGTTTCTACTTTGGATTGTACCCAAATCCATTATACTACTAATAATTTCTAAAAGAATCCCATTCACAGTGAAGATGATATTTCTTGAAATAGCAATTTTTTCTCAGTTCAACGGAGTGAGTATTCTTAAACATTTTATTAGTTGCCTTATATATATAACTGATTCGGTTTTGGTTTACAATGCTTATGTTTAAAACATAAATTGGTCACCTAATGACAGTTGTTCCCAAACTCCTTTTGAAGCGATTTACACAAGATCTATCATGAACAATTAATATGTGTAGTCTTTCGCCTTATACAACCTACCAACTCCTTGGCTTAGGATATGTTTGGATTTCTTATAAACCCTTATCTTTTATGATTTTAAAGTTGTAACGCCCACCTCTATACCCATATCCTGTGTAGTTAATGCCCCGCTATTACCCCGCTATAACCCTGCTATATCTCATAGCGGATTTCTGCCGCTACGATATTTCCATATAGCCCCAAATATAGCCTTTCCACTTTAAGCCCCACTATTTCCGCTATATCCCGTTATTTCCGCTATATTCCGTTGTTTCCGCTATATCTTCTTTAAAAGAAATGAATTGAAAAATGATATTTATACATTATAAAAATTATGAAATTAATTTATTTAATTGATTTTTTAATATATTTTCAGAAATGAAAATACTCTAATATTCTACTAAATTCAATTATGTTATATAACAATTTTACGTTTATTTACATTATATTCGCACATGTTTTTATTTAAAATTATTTATGTACTAAATATAATTCAATTGAATGTTAATTTTTCACTTAATTACCATTTATATATTTGTAAAAACATTAAGTATGAGTTTTATGTGCTATTTTAAAGTCATCCGCTATATCCCGTTATATCCTCGTTGTATCCCCGCTATGACTTTTTGCACCTCCGCCGCATTGAGTCTGCCGAGCGGTTTAACTGCACAACCCATATCATCCAAGAATATTATAAAGTAATATTGTCAAGTAATACGAAGAGTAAGGCGGGATAGGAGCGACCATCCCTATTTATTCCTCTAGGCTAACACTGTCATATTTTACCTTTTAGTCTGAAACATTATATATGTGTGAACGGTCTTGACAAAAAGCAACAGACAGTTGGCTCAAACTGAATCATATCAATATAATATACAATCCAGAACATAGAATCAAATGACACAGTGGAAATATAATAAAGCCTAAAATAGTACACTGTGAGTCAACAAAAGAGAGTACTGGACCCACATAATATACAATAGACTATAATAAGTATCTAAAAATATACAAGATATCTAGAGTCAATATCTTAAAAAAAATACAAATCAAAAAAGTCTTACAACAAAACATCGCATATGATATATCTATGCATACATAATAGACTACTGCCAAAAGAAAACTCAAAATCCGAAGTTATCATGTCCCTATACCAGACAAGTCTCAGTCTGACCCTAGCATTATAATAAAATAACATCCAGATCAGGTTATCTCTAAATATCAAAGGGTGAGATCTCAATAATAAAGATATTAATCGGATAACAATAACAATAGGATATATCAATCAATAAATGATATGCAAAGGGTCTCACCTAATAGATATATCATAAATCTATTCACTTTTTCATAAAACACTCAAGTCAATCATATATTATCATACACAAATATAGTGATTCATATATATCTATTTTAAATCAATGGAACTTAAATAAATTCATATAAGGATATCACTAGTTCAAAGGTACGGTCCCCTTTGTTGACAAAACATAGAAACATGAATAAATCAACTGCATTCACCAAGTCACAAAATCATCTCATGCCCTTAACGGCAATCATATCAAAATATGGTGAATAGCCAATCTTAGAAAAATCCACAAAATCTAGCATGAAAGCTAGTATCTCCTAGAGATAGAAAGGATTACAAAAAAACGAATCACGTATCTAAACAAAATACAATATCATATGAAAGCAAATCAACTTACAAAGAAATATGAGACCGCTTAAAAGCAAGTTAAAGCCCCAGATAATATATATACCAATCAAAATCAATCTATAAAGATATATCACAAAATCAAAGGTATTGTCCCTTTTGTGGTCAGAATACAGAGGTATAATACCTTCCTGGACCCAATCGAATGACTGCATGAAAGCAAGTCAACTAACAAAAGATAAGCACGAAGCAAGTTAGGACAAATAACTAATCTTATAGATATCTTGACTAATTGGGTATTCTTAGTGCGAATTGCTATCTTCCAAAGTGACTATTATGAAAAGCTCCAGGAGTTTAATCCACTAAACTCCTACAGTCCAAATGTATCGGATATTTATAACATGTGTTCATCCTAATATCGCACTGTTGAGGTGCCACGCATACAAACGAATGGTGGAAGTGTTCTGATATCGAATATAGCCTATGGTACAGACTGTTGGCTTGGTGGTATAGGGCTAGAAACTAAAATGAATATCATGACTTAGGGTGTGACCACCGCAGTCAAACCGCTATGGTGAACAACTAGTCTACAAGGTCAAGCTACCGAATGCACTTACGAATATAGTGAGTCATAAAAATAACATTCTTCCTCAAGATACTATTGATCACAGTGTTATATACTCATCAAATATTAATTACTAAAGTAATTCATGTGTCCCATAACCATCGGTGTTGCTAAAATATTTAATATAGGTTAGTAAATTTCACAACTCAAATACTCTATGCAAACAAGTCGTATAATTAAACAATAAAGTGATAACTAATGTCCTATAACCACTGTCTACTACTAAACTTTTTAAGTACATTTCTCATTTCATATAAAAAGAAATAATTAGCTTGAAAGCTAATTCACATGAAAATTTCTCAAATAAATCATTATTAAAAAGATATAATTCACTGTTTATATTCTTCCAAAATGCTCAATTTCGTTTAAAACTCAAGATTTAAAGATAATAATATCAATATAATTTTATATAAGATAAAAAGAATTTTAAAGCCACAATATTATATATATATTAAGAATTTCTCCCATTGAAATCTTTTTATAATATCTACTTATAAAATCATATATATAGGCTAGTAATTTTTATTTCATCAAATCATAGTGTTAATTGAAATTATATATATATATACACATACCGATAAAAATCCAGAAAGAATCAAATCAAAAAAAAATTGAAAACTAGAACAACATGGGAAACAAGTGCCTAGAAATAAGCTCTAGGAAAACACATGACCAATCGATCGATTGACCTCCATTAGTCGACCGGTGCGACTGCCTAGAGTAGGCTAGCTCTTTTTTCCATCATCTTCATCTTTTCTGCAGTGGTTACTCTTCCTCTTTTTAATTTTTATCTTCTTACTCAACTCCGTCTTTAACTTCTTCTTGCTCTTTCTCCTTTTTGTTTCTTCATTCCTATCTTTTCCAAAAATATTTGGAAAATCATTTAAAATAACAGAAATATTTCTTCCCGTTAGAATTCTAGGTTTATTACCTTCCTCTACGGTGTTATTAAACCAAGTTTTTTGTTTCCTCCATGGATGTGAAGGATCTAGAAACCTTCTATGTCCCATATAAACACTTTTCCGACAATGATTCAACCATCGCTGATGAGTGTTGACACCGCATAATGGACAAGCTTTTTCGCCTTTTACACAACATCCTGCAAGATTTCCATAGGCTGGAAAGTCATTTATTGTCCACAGTAAAATTTCTCTTAAATTAAAAACCGATCTACTGAATGCATCATATATATCAATTCCATCATTCCACAAATCATTTAAGTCTTCTACAAATGGCACCAAATGTACATCAATATCATTTTCAGGTTGCTTTGGACCAAGAACTATTAATGTTAGCATAATATTTTCTTTTTTCATACATAACATAGGCGAGAGATTATATGACACAAGCATTACTGGCCAACAGCTATATTTGGAGATTATCGAGGCAAATGGATTGACACCATCTGCATCAAGACCAAGCCCAAGATTGCGTCGATTAGATGAAAATGATTTCCACCTCTCGTCCACTGCATTCCATGTTACAGAATCTATAGGATGTCACATTTTTCCATCACCGCTTTTGTTGTTGAAATTCCATCTTAGGTCTTCTACCATCTTTTGAGATCTATACATTCTCCTAAATCTTGGAATGATTGGAAAGTATCTTAACACTTTAGCTGGAACACCTCATATAATCTTCTTAGTGTCCTCATTTATCTTCCATCTCAAAGAGTAACATTTCGGACAACTTTTTAAATCTTGAAACTCTTTTCTAAAAAGACAACAATCATTCTTACAAGCATTAATCTTTTCAAACCCCATGACAAATACTTTGAGAAATTTTTTTACATCATACAAAGTCTTAGGAGGTACATTATTCTTCGGTAGTAACAACTGTAGCAAGTTCAAAAGCTTATCAAAACCATTATCGGATAATCCAACCTCACATTTAAGATTATACAAAGTAGTTATGGTGGATAGTTTAGTTTGATCTACACAATCAGGATACAAAGGGGTTTCTACATCTCCAAATTCTTAAGTAAATCATCCTCCCATTTTCGGACATCCTCATTTTCTTTAACTTCTGTAAAAGAAGTATGATTCAAAAAATCTTCATCTTCAAAATGAATAGCTTTAAGTAGGTCAAATGTATTATCCAACTTCATTTCTACGCCCACATTTAATTGTTCGCCATGATGATACCACTTATTGCTGCTCTTGTACTTAGGATCCATCCCCCTTATAATCAAATGTCCAACGATAATTTCATTATGTTGTCGACTAAGATTTCGGCAATCTAAACAGGGGCATAAAAGCTTCTCTACATTTCTTATATTTCTCTTTGTAGCATCTACGAAACATTTTGCCCCTTGCGCATACTCCTTCGAAGTTCTATAATGAAAAATATTCAACATAATAATCAAGTTTTAGCATCAAATATTTTTATTTTCTGAAATTAAACATGGTTGAGAATACTGGATTATCTATTTACCTGTGTAAATGAACCCAATCTTTTTCCATCAACATATAATTAAGGAGAAATACGGGAAGAAAGAATACTCAAGCTCCAAAACTAAAGAGAAAAAGGATTACTAAAGCGCGAACCGTATACTAAATTTGTACTCACTTTGTTAACAAAAAACAAATTCGTCAGCAAATATTGACAAACAAAAAAGTATCAAATAATAAAATGAAATACACGTCCAACAAAATGAATCTATAAATACATAAATCAATAGTAACATGATTCAGCCTAGATTTTTCTAGGGTAAGACAGCAATTGGATTCCACTTTCAAATGATTTTCAAAAATAGAAAATTCCAAAATTTCAAAAAGTGGTCAATATAAAAGCTTTTCAATATCAAATTAACTTTTCGAAAAGGGTGAGAACATTAAAATCCAATCCAACTAAAACTATGAGAAGCACCAGTATCAAATAATGCTCGAATGAAAATACCATTAATCGGTAAGGTACCTTCAAGGACGCCTTTTCCCTTCACATCCGTTGAAGTAGAAGGTTCATTCTTAATGTCGTACACCTTAGCTGGCTGCACCTTCTTCATGAGTGGGCAATCTTTAATCATATGGCCCGGTTGATGACAGTTGAAATAAAGCGACTTCAGGACCATTTGAGAGTAGGGTCCACTTTGCATCTTAGGAGCTTTACGGTTCGAATGGGACCTTGAAATATGACCTTTCTGCCTGCAAAGGTAACAACTAATACTCTTGAACTTTTCCCCTTATTCTCTCCTAGATTGAGCTCCTTTTTATTTGAATTGTTACCAGTCGCATTTCCACCGGTTGGTGCTACTGGAGTAAGCTTCATCTTTTCCAAAGCCTCATACCTTAAAGCCATATCAACTAAATCCACAAATGTACTCTTGACGTGAGCAGTCATTCTCTCATGGTACTCTTCTCTCATACCCAAAAAAACATCTCATTTTTCTTTAATGGGGTTTTGATCAATTCCAGTCCAAAACAAGATATTTTCATTGAACTTTGTCTCATACTCTGCTACACATAGATTCTCCTACTTCAAGTCAATGAAGTTCCTATACATCCTGGTCCTTCCTGCTATTGCCAAGAATTGGTCCTCAAAAACTTCTTTAAATCGGGTCCACGAAACTCTTCTTCTGGAACATTTGCAGTAAGGGAGTCCCACCAAGCTGCTGCTCCCTCTTGAAATTCCCATGCTTCTAAGAACCTTTTCTGTTCATCGGATAAACCAAGACCTTCAAAAATCTTTTCGCAAGATCACAACCAAGCTTGCACTTCCGTGATAAACTCTGTTACTTTAAATGGTTTTCCTCTTAAATTGGTGTAGTCCTTGCATAAGGTTGTGAAATTCATTCTTGACTGCTTTAATGCTGCCTCTTTAATAATCCAAACTCCTCCAAGTTTTGGGGTTCGACCATTTGTAGTCATAGTACTGTTTGCTCCTCTACCTCGTCTACCTCGGTTACTCATGTCTTACTACCTGGAAATAGTAAGATAATTCTTAAACAAGATATATCTTGAAAGAAGGATACAAATCAAACCTATCAAGCGGATCTATCTATCATAGATGTGTCTGTGTGTGTTTTTGTGTGTGTGTGTATGAATAAAAATTACAGATACACACTCTCAAAGTTGACCCTCATGTAAAGACCTAGGTGTTCGTTTAAGCTAAGCTTTGATACCAAAATTGTAATGACCGCCTTTCTTACACAAAAAGATGAGCCATTAAGGGTAGAAGAAAAAGAAAGATAAGAAGAACTCAACAATCACGAAATCTCACCATGAATCAGAACAACATATAATAGATAACATAGGATATTACATTCATTTCCATAATAATAATAATACATCAGAGTCATTACATTACAACCTTCATATGGACAGTTATAACTATCCGCTCATACAAAATACATGGATCATACATACATGCATAGTGGAAATAGAAACAATTAGCTAACGGTGAAGCCACCTGCTCCAGCTCCTCCAAATTGCAATTGTAAACCTAGATTACTTCGTTACTCATAAAAATTTGAGTACCCAAGAGTATTAGGAAAAGAAATTAAAATTTCAGGTCAAACATGGTTTTGGTGTGAGTAAAATTAAACAACTTATTACTTTAAAAACTCTTTGAAAATTAAAGGTATCTCGTAAGACCATGCTGCACATAAACACGGGCGGGTTTTTACCTTATGATGACCAAAATACTTTATATAGAAATCCAGTGATATTATCATAATGTCTAGGGTTTTCAAGTAAATAATTAACATAGCCAAAATTGTTACATTAATTAAATTCCAACATAATAGGTATACAACTAAGACGAAAGCACTTATTGGGAAATGGATTCCATACAATGACTGGGCTACTATGGTATCGCCCGTCATAGTACACCTCTAGATTTATGCACCGATGTCGAACCTAGCGGCCTCTACCAATAGAAGACCGGCCTACCCTTTATTGGATAGTACTGAATATGATCACTCTTGGTTGGGATCAGCAACCGTACCGAAGCATACATGAGTAGATGTCTAGATGGGAGTGATCACACCCTAATGGGAGCGTCCCACCTAGCCTTGCTGCATCTCCCCTATTTTAGTCATTCCCCATTGATGAGGCATGAGGCTACGTTTACCTTTACTATAGCATTGCCACTGAGAATGCTAACGTTGCCTTCCATATGTACATCACAATGTCAGCATTCATCCATACAAGTCTTTCAAGAGATGAACGAACCGAAGGCACTATTTCCACTACACCCATTTTGAAATCACCCTTAGGGTTAGTAGCAAATATCCCTTGCACCTTAAAGCCTTCACCTTGGACCTTGACTTCACTATTTCCAATTCAAACGCTTGCGTTGGTTCGAAGTGGTATTCGGATAACACTACTATCCGATCCCGGTCTCTCCAAATAAACGTTCGATAATTTTCAAGGTCAAGTTGTTTATAGTGGACCATTCCACTATCGAGGTGTAAGATTTACATATGAACATACTTTCCATATGCATAGTTTATTATGGACCGCTTATCGAAATTAACCCCCTTGTATTCATCATGTTCCCGTAGTGTCGTATTTCTAATAAGTACAAGTCGACTTACTTTCAATAAAATGTGTCAGCATTTTAGTATAACTACTTTAATTCCTTTGGCTACTTAATAGCATGGAAAAGAGATCCTTTGGTTTTAAAACAATTTACTTAAAAAGAAGGTTAGTTAAAAATAAATAACCGATGGAGTTTTGAAAGAGACTTTAAGATAAATAAACCTTAATTAAATCATAAGTTTAAAACTTAATTAAACACTAATTAAATAACATTCATTTATAATTGAACACTAATTAACATAAGTAGATAATTAACCCTTTTATTTAATAATAATTAAATAAATAATTAACTCTAAATAATAATAATTAACTAATAATTAACTTTAATAATCAATTAAAATAATTAACTTGATTAAGTAAAAATTAGTTACTTTTTATCATTATTAATCATATATTAAAACTTCCGTAGTTACAAATAATTAACTTAGTTAATAAATTCTTAAACTCTAATTACTTAACCCAATTACTTAATTAATTAATTAAATAATTATTATCCTAATTAATAAAATTAAATAATTAAATAATTAAATAATAAAATCCTAATCTTTTTACTTACTTCATCAATTTGAAATGAGTTTTTCAAAAACAATCCAAAAGAAAAATACTTTAAAACTTGAAATTGTGAAATTTTCCAAACTGCATCCATAGCGACTATTGCTATAAGCGTTATGAGCGCAGTTCGATAGAATTGATTTTTAGGTGAAAACCTCACTTTAACTCCAGCTACTACATGTTTTGAAACACAAATGGAAGATTTTTGAAAATTTAAACAAAAAGGTGAAAACATTTACTAAATCCAAAACTAGAAAACATGCTTTTATTTTCAAATCGGATCTCAAGTTCTTTGCAACTTTTCAATGTGCTAACTTCACAATATTTACATCACATACACTTGGTTTTGTTTCATAAACACACTACCATCATATCATAACTAACCATTCACATATCCATATCCAAACATATCATTTAACATCCAATTCACAAATCCAAGCTCAATCATAAACTTGTAATTTATGCCATCAAAACAACATGATATTTCAACCCAACAACAATGTATTTTCACAACATATAGTTTATCAAAATCAAGTTGTTTTCTTTTTCCAAAAACAAGAGTTTTACTCATCGAAACTTTACTAATTCAAGGCGAACTTTTGTGAAAACTTTGAAACAACCTAGGATCTTGCAAAATTGATAACTTTGGATGCTTGAACACCCTAAATAGGTTCCATCAGGGCTAGTTGGGCTTAGCCATATGGAGTTTGGGCTCGGTCATGTAGGCTTGTGGAGTTTGGGTGCTTGTATTTTGCAAGAGGAGGGTTGTAGAGCTTCTAGAAATGTTTTTTAGCAAGAATTTGAAATATTTTAAGTGGGGAGAAGTGATTTTTCAAAATATGGAAAATATAAAGAGAAGCGATGGATATGTTTTTCTCAAGCTCTTAGGAAATTAAAGTGAAGAAGAGGATTGAAAATGAGAAATATGAGAGTTAAGGGATATTTATAGGCTTTGGAAAATATTTAAACATATATAAAGTGCTTGAATTAAATATTATGTATGCATGCATTTCCATTCCTCCCCCCTCATTTCTGTCCACCACATGTACCCCCCTTCTCATGCAACTATTCATGCCATATCCTCTTGTACTATCTGTTGAAAAAGATATTTTTATATGCTAATATATATATATATATATATTATATATACACTTGTAATAAATAAAATCTTCTTTTATCTTATATGTTTATATACTTAAGTGAGCAAATATGTACATACATATATACATGTATTCATCATGTTAAGATAGTTTGTAGTGCGTGCATGTGTGTTTACAATAGTGTTATGATATTTTAGATGACTTTAAACCAATGAAAAATCAAGATTTCAAAAAATAGTTTCTGGTCACATTTTCTATTTCTCTATGAACTATATATATTGGTAAACAAAACTTGAAAATGATTTTATCATCATTAGCTATTATTTAAAATAGTTTTATTTTTTAATAAAAATCCATTTATTTATTATTAAAATAGATTTAAATATTCATTTATTTAGCGATTAAATTTTGGGTCATTACAAACAAATTAGAATTGCCTCGGTATCTACATATTAATACTATGGTAATTATATTCTTAACCATTTTAACTTTAATTCACAATTTCATCACCTTAATTAGGCTTTACACTAAAATATAACAACACATTTTATTTTACATATGTTGTCCACATGTTGGAATTTTTCAACAATCTCCCATAGGCTATATATGTAATAACCTTATAAATATGTTAAATTTATGAGCTCCAAAATTTGCTATTTATAATGTAAGGTGTTTCTGAAAGAATCTCATCCATTAACTATGCCGACAAAGGATCAAAGTGGCTTTCATTACTTTTAGCGTAATTAAACCCGTCGGTGGTCACATATACCAACACAATCAAACGACTTAGATCAATCATGAATGCGTAGCATGGAAATTACATGAGGTGTGATCTATACATGTCTATTTTCAACTGGTCCTACTTTAGTGAGATCAAAACGTTCAATATTTGAATAATCTAGAGTGCAAACAAAACTTTATTACTTTATTTCTGACCAGAAAAAAGAACTTGAAATATGTCTGTAACCAATGTATAGAGCAATGTGTCATATGGCAGTACCAAATACAAACTCCTTCTGAACCAAAATATCCTTACATAAAAGTTACACCAATTGAGCAACATGCTTATGAAAGACCTTGGATGATAATCCATTTCTAAGCAGATCTGCCATAATGGAGTTTGTCACAATATGCTCTATAAATTACAATTTATTTTGCACTCTCCCCTAAATGAAAAATAATACATGGCTTGTTATCACAATATTACTTTAATAGTCTTTCAATTCATTTTTTTATTATTCCATAACCTTGTGATAAAATTTTGCAATTGTTTTCCATTGTTGAATGCTCCATAAAAGAAAATAAATGTTAGTTCCAAAATAGAGGAGGCTACAAGTGTCTGGATTATAAACTTCCTTATATAGCTCCACCAAAAGAATACTACCTGAAGTGGATCTTTTATACTCTTGGCATCCAAAATATTCGGATCGTAATGCTTTATGATCTCCAACCAATCCAATCTTTTATCTATGAGCATATAATCTTTTATTCCTTAAAGATATCTCATAACCATTTTGGTTGCTAAGCATTGATTCACTTTTAATGTCAGTAAGATATCTGCCAAATAATACACACAATATCCATATGTGTATGTGTTGTAGCATGCATTAGACTCCACACCGCAAATGCATGAGGAATCTTTTGCATTTCTTTAGCTTCAAGGATGTTCATATGTCACTAGATAAGAAAATATTTATCTTTTCAGGCAAAAGAGAATCAATTGATTCGTAGTCTGCATACCAAACCTTTTTATGCATTTATCTGCCTTGCTCCTTTGTAATAATCCAAATATCACCCCATGAATAAAAATGGTGTATTTAAATCCCTAATACAAAAGAGTAGTCCATAAATGGATTTTTTTATAGTTGTTTCATCAGTGTCTCCATTAAGAAACACGGCTTTAATATTCTTGTGATATTGAGAAACATGACTTTAATATCCTTTTGATATTGCTCAAAATTATAATCTGCAACAAGTTTCAAAATAATTCCTAATATTCTTTTCGTAAAACTAAAGAAGCAAAGAGAAAGTTTCTTTAAAAAAAGAATGTTTACCTTTTGAGTATAGTCTTTTCTATGACGAGCCTTATACCTTTCCAAATACCCACTTAATCCCTTTTGGTTTTGAATAGTTATTCTATGACGACCCGCCTTTTCGACCCTCGAAAAGCGACATAAATACGCTCATTGTATAACATGTCGAACGATTGAGTGCCGAAAAGACTTTTGTTGAGGGGGAAAGAAAGTAGGTAGAAGAAATAAGAAACTAAACAAAATAGAATCTCACAGCGGACTGAATAACATATATTATAAATAGTTCTTTGCACAAATCAAAACTGTAATATACAAATCTCACATCAGAGTACAGAAATCAAGAATTACCAGCCTGGACAGTTATAACAGCTTGTCCTCACAATTACTGATAATTTCAACAAAACACTGCAGCGGAATAAACAAGTACGAGAATATGTCTCAATCTCCAGCTCATCTCCTAAGCTCCATAGCATCTTATCTTGTATCTGTAATACTCGATCTGACCCGAGCATTATAATAAAATAACACTCGAGTCAGTCTGGAAAACCAGCGTGAGAAACCACACTCAATTTGAATTATTAAAGTTTTCAAAATCCTTTGAAAATCAAAGGTATCTCATAAGACCACGCCACACATAAACATGACGGGTTTTTACCTTACGATAACCAAAACATTTCATATCAAATCCTCTAATATTATAATAGTATCTAAGTACAAATACGTATTCAATAGCTGAAATTGTAAAATTAATTAAATTCCAGCATACTAGGCTCTACAACCAAAACCGTAAAGGGTATGTATTGAAGAATGGATTCCATACGAATGACTAGGTACTGGGGTATCACCTGTCGCAGTACACGTCTAGAAACAATGTACCGAGGACCACGCCAAGGTCCCCTACAACATAAGACCGGAATACCCCTAACATGGATAGACCGAATATGCTATCACCCCGGGTGTTCCTACCCTTTCCGAGCTTCTTCCATGTATTGTAGTAATAATATATGAGGGTATCTAGAAAGGTGATAAACATACCCTAATTGGGTGCGACCCACTTAGCCTTGCTGCATCCTCCCTGATTTTCAGTCATTCCCGGTTGATGAGGCTAGAGGCTATGATTACCTTTTTAAGGAATTTTCACTTAGAATGCTTATTGTCCTCCAATTACAATGTACTGATAGCATTCATCCATACAAGTCTATTCTGGGTCCGAACGGAACCAAAGACACTACTCCTACTACATCCATTTTGGAAAAATCCTCAGGATTAGTAGTGATTAGTCCTTGCACTTCACTGCTTCATCTTCGACTCCATGCTCTTGTTTTTCTTTCGAAAACGTACTCGTTGGATCAAAGTGGTTTTCAGATAACTTATCCGATCCCGGTCTCTTCGAAAACAACGTTCGATATTTTCCGGTAAACTCAACCCCAGTTCCTTAGGAAATAAACAGACGAAAATAAGGTCGGAGATCACCGCCTAACTATTAGTGGATAGATTTCCTTATCATCGTCCTAGAAGAACAAAACGAGTTTATACGTACAGTATAGTACCTCGAACGGTAACTATACCATATAATCCACGTGTTTCTCCTAGATATTCCCAAAGTTATATTTTGGTCCAGATTTGATAGTCGGTTATTTAATTATCAAATAACAGTCATTCAACCAAATATTTCCTTTTCCACTGAAAACACTAAATCTCATTTTCATTTAATTTTTATAAATTAAATCTCTTATCAAAAGTCATGTACTAATCTTATTGAAGTAAGTACATTTACTAACCATTCTTCCAAAATATTTGAAACTTATTAAAATAAATATGGAAAGCACCACGCGGTATCAACCATGGATTCACAGCTCAATGGTTACGTCTCTATCCCAAAGAAATCCAAAACATAACTGCAGGCACTCACTACCTCCGACTTCTCTATGAAAGCATACCATTACCTTCCGAAACTTTATTAAATAATTTTCAAAATAATACTTATAAAATTCCTATACAAATTTCCAAGTTAATTTTAGGCAAATACCCTTTTATAAAAGTTATTATATAATATCAATATTGAATAATTTACCCTTTTAAAATAATAATACTAATTAATTCTTAAATAATAATTAACTTCATATCAACTCATTAAAACTAACTTAATTTGTAATAGTCCGCATTTCCGTACCCCTTGAGTAGACACTAATCTCCATCGATTAACTCAAGATGAACGAAAAACCAAACCATTAGGGTTTAAAAAAAAGAGGTAGAAGAAAAGATAGAAGAAAAAGAAAAGAAGAACAACAGAAAACACAGAAAACAGAAGCAATATCAGAATCTCACATATCGCAGCGGAACAATATATAATAGATAGTCACTAGTCTTTTAAAACAAAGAACTATATCAGTTTATACATACATTAATCAGAGTCAATATACAACACAACACATCAATGGACAGTTATATAAACTTGTCCTTATACAGAATACACAGCGGAATAATACAAAGTATAGGTGATATGTTTCGCCATCCAGCTTGCTTCCAAAGCTCCAGAATATCCTGATAACATAACTCTAGGCTGCCCGTGTGGAAAATAATGGGCACCCAGAGTTTAGAAGGGAAACAATAAACTCCTAGTCAGTCATGGTGACTGGTGTGAGATCGTAAACAGTTATTTTTAAAACAAACAACAGGAAGATTTTAAAGTAAATTTCGCAATGCTTTTGGAAAATGAAACTACCATAAGACCTCCCGCCACACACACAATGCAAACGTAGAATTGGAGGAGATTTCTTCTTATGATAGTCAAAGATGCTTACTACGCAAAAAAAAAATCAAATCCTTTTTGATATTATTATTAGTGCATAGTGTAGAAAACATTTCGAAAGTAGAATATAAATCTTAGCCAGCATAGGTACCATTATAGTATGCTTACTATAGCTACCATATTAAATGGCAGGTTCTACAACTAAAACCGTACAAGGCTCGTATTGTTTCTTTGGATTTCCAACAAATGGTCAGGCCAAGGAACTTCCCATTGCCACATAGGTACGCCCCTGGAAAAGACGACCCGAGAACCTAACCGGATCTCTGCCAACACAAGGTCGGGTTACCCCTAACTGGGTAACTACTGACACGAATATGTCATCCCCCGATCGTAACCGATCTATATCCGAGGATCCTCGATTTCCAACAACCACAAAGTAATAAATTTGCAGCAACCACATAGGTTAAGTATCTGGGCTCCATACCATGATACCACCTCTATCCAGAAGGAATGACATACACTAAAGGGGCGCTACCCCCTAATAACCTTGCTGCATTCTTCCTGTTTTGACCATTTCCGGGGTGTGAGGTCCGACGAAGTCTCGTCCACAAAGCTACGCTTTGTCACAAAGCCATGCTTCGGGTCAAACAAATGATCAAAGTAATGATCATAAAGATAAATGATCAAACAAATGATCCTATCACAAATGATCAAACCATGATCATTTCACGGCAACACTCAACATGTCACGTTACCAAATTGGGAGTATATCGTTGATAAATTTCAACTACATAACCTCTGAGCTCGTACGTCTTAGAGAAGGGTGTTAAGCTAAGAGAATAAATTCTCCACCACCAACAGATATGTATTTGAAAGAAATCGGCTTTATATCTCAATTTGTAACGTCAGACACACAATCCATACAAGTCTGTTCCGGGATCGAACAGAACCAAAGGCACTTCTCACGAAGCCCTTGCAAATCCGGATAATTTTCAAATCACGTCCGGACTTCCCGTCACTAAGGGTGATAAAACCTCTATATCGGAGATCAGCCGATGTAGAGTAACTCGACGGTAATCCTTCCATTTTCAAAAATATCCGGTCTTCAACACCGGTCTTCAAATGCAATTCATTAAGACGTATCACATATTCGGAATGGGTTATCCGACCCCATGGTCCTTTCCCGGCTAACCCGAATAGTGAGCGCTTATTCAAAAATAAATGTGGCATTCAAATTCAACCAATTCACAACAAATACCCATTTAAGGTAATTATTGATAGTCGGTTATTTAGCTATCAATAAAGATGCGCAACATCATCAGATTCCAAATAATTTTCCAAATTATTTATTTTCCAAAATATCTTTACTAGATATATAATTTCCAAACTTCAAAAATAAATCAACGTTTACTTTTAAAACGAATTTCCATTTCTTTTATAAATTCCATAGTGAATTTATATTTTCAAAATATCTACTAATATACGATTTTCCATCGATTTCAATATTCAATTTCAATTTATCTTTACAAAGATAAATTCTCAAAAACATTTCATTTCATTTTGGAAAAGCATTCCCATACTTATATAATAATAAGTAATTCACAAATCTATTTATTTTCAACATTTGAAAATATCTGATATACTTAAATCAAAATTAAGTATATATTTCATTCTTTAAGGAAATCATTTACCATAACAACATCTATTTGAGTCAAAACGAATGTTACGAAAAACATCGTTACGACGACCCAAAATCACTAGTATAGGGATTTGAAATTAAGATAGGTATATAAATCCCAATACTATAAAAAAAACATTTCCTTTCGAAAATCATTTACTATAACAACTGTGTTATAGTCTACTATTTCTTTCTTCCTCGAAACGTCTATTTCAACAATGAATGTTGAAATCTATGAATTCGATATTTAATGCATTTTAAAACATCTTTAAAACCATTAACTTTATTTTTAATGTCACTTCCCCAAAACATATCCATTTTACTTAATACTATATTCACTGTCCAAAATTGTGAATATACTTCACTAACCAAATTTCACTATTTTCTACACATTTTATTTAAAGAACTATCCACTATCCAAAATCGTGGATAAAATTCCCTTAATAACCTTCTATATTAAATTTATCAAATTTGATTGATTTTCGAATTTATAAAACAACATTTATAAATTTTATTTTTTTAACAACTTCGATGTTATAAATCTCCTTTTATTAACTTCTATAATTCACTTATCAAAATAAGTGATTTCGGATTTATAAACAACGTTTATAAATCACATTTATACTTTATAACAATTTCAACTTATAAAAATCATTTTTTTTAGCAAATTCTATTCATATCCCATCTAAGTGCAAAAATCTAATTTATAAGTAAATTACTTATAAATCTTTTATTTTACAACATCTATTCATTTTATACTTCACAATTTATAAATCTATAAATTTCATTCACTTACGAATTCCATTGATATTTCATATTTTTAACACTTATAAAACTCGTTTTATAATTCCAATATTTTTAATTTATAGATATCAATTTTATAAATCTTTTATATAAACCGTTTACAAAAATTCAAAAATCTCAATTTAAACCATTTTATAAATCAATCAACTATTTATTTCAAAAATCACTTTTCGGTTATATTTCACAAAGATCTTAATTTTCATAACTTTAAAAATTTGAACGTTTATTTATTTAAGATGAATCAATTCAAAATTTTAATAAAACGTATACTTTCAAAAATCACTTTAAAAATCTCTTTTAAAATCAACATCGTTATTTTTAAATTTCAAAAATGGATTCGATGATGCAACACACAAATTAGTCAAATCACGACATCCAATATCATATATCAACGTATGATAACAGAATACATCACAATATCTGTAAATAAATAACTACTGGTGAGGAATCCAATTGGATCCCTCCAACCTGTTTCCCTGCATCCACAGACGTTAGCACAATACCAATTCCACTTCGAGGTGGAATATCACGGTATATGGGATTTATAAAAATATCAATCCGCTTAATAACGGTGCAATAGGGTCTCATCCTCTATATAGTGCGAGAAATCAATCAATCCAATATATACATATGCCAATATGTATATATTGCTATATATATATATTATACTATATATACTATCACATACAAATAGCAATCAATCAATAATTGAAAAATCAGCTTTTCCTTCGAGTGAGAAAATCTCACCTTAGCTTTTTATTTTGCAATCCCATTTTCCATTTCGACCATTTCTTCATTTTTAGACCTTGTATAAACAATTTATACAATTTATTAATATTCGAATCAATTGACAATAAATTATCATCTGTTAATTTATTTAAACCAATAATTTAATTTATCGAATGATTTATTTTAAGCCAATTTCTTTATAAATAAATTTATTTTATCAACATTTGAATTTCAAACTAACTTTCCTTTTAAATAATTTTCTTAATAACTAAAATAAATTTAACAAGTTATTATTTTCTTCATTGAAATCATATATATTTATTTAATTTATTTCAAACTACTTATAAAAATAAGCTATTAAAAATCTTATCTTTATAAAATTCTTATATATAAAACTGGGCAGTAGTGACTACAATAGATTAAACAATTTATTTCCTGCATAATTTTCTATAAATCAAATTATATTTTACTGTATATATGCATCTTTTAAACTAAAACTTATTTACTGTAAATATTTTTTTAAAACTGTACGTGTATATATTTATTAAGTTAAATAAATGAATAAATAATAATACCTTGTTGCCTAAAATCAACCGCGACCTAACCCATGCGTATTGACCCTGCTACTGCCCACAGCCACGCTGTCGACGAACATCATCGCCAGAGCCCAACGTCGCGGCCCCGACATCACACTCGAGCGCGAGAGCAACTCGCCGCTTTTGACATCGAAACCCTAACTTTGACGAACCTCCACTGCTACACGATTCGAGCCACCCAACATCGCCATCGGCCACTGCCACGACCTTCAATGGCACAGCTAATCGCGACTATACCAGACGCATCGCCACTCATTAGTTCGAATCGAACTCGTTCGTCTTTCCGCCCACGCATCGCCCACGCATCGCCCACTCATCGCCCACGCAACATTTCACTGTTCGAGTTCCCAGCCTCCCCTAAAGAACAGTCGCGCACACAAGTTTGAGTCTTCGTGGATCTGAAATTGAAATGAATTTCGATTTTCGTTCGAATTTATTTTGGCATTCTGTTTAGGCGGAGGAACAAAAATTCTTCGGCTATTGATTTATTTTGAACGAATGTGATTTTTTTTTTGAACTGGGAAGGAAGAGGATGTATTTAAAAACGAAAGGAGGATGGTTGGCACGATTTGGTATCATGATTTTAAGCGTGATTTTAGGCTGAAACAAAGGGGCGTGATTGAAGGCGTGTTTACTGGAAGGAAAGTGGCTGAGGTTGACAAATTTTAATATTTAAATTTAAATTGAATTTGATTTGATTTCAATGCGTCCACCTATCGTGTGCTCACATAACAACTCCGAAAAATACGAAATTTGAAATCCGACAATAATTCAATATTACGGACCCAATGGAACTGGTTTCGTCGAATTCCGAGACTGTGCCCCGGAACGCTATATTTTAAATTCAATTCAAATGATATAAATTCAAAACTGAACAAATCAATTTCAAATTCGATTCTGAAGCTTCTATTATCTTCAGTATCATCAATATAAATTTTACAAGCTTCCAGATTATTTTAAATCAGCTTAAAATTGAAGATTCAATTTTTTTTATCCAACTTACAATAGATTAAATTTTATAATTTAATCGCCAAATTCAAAGTTATATTGGAGATTCAAATTAAATCATCGTTCAAATATTTAAAATTAATTAAATATTTTCAATTTAAATTGTTCAAAATTCTGGGTCGTTACATAATTAATAATTAAATATACTCTAAACAATTAGACAACTAAATAATTAATTTACTGAAATATTCTTAAACCCTTTTAAATTACCTAGTTAATAATTAAAAATCCTTCTTTTTAAAAACAAACTTAACTTCTCAAAAAAATATGATTTTCAATTCCAATATAGCCAGTCTAACATTTATAAATCCCTCTCGATTTTATCACCAATTGGTTTACGTACCAATTAATTAATCCAAAACTCTATATGAATATTTTACTTCAAAATCTTTTTTTTAATTCTTTTCAAATTCTAACCATATACTATTGGTGTTTAAAAATACCAAAATCTAGGCCAAAACTGCCATAGCATCCAATCAATTCAAATCACACAATAATCTATCACAGATTATTCAAACAAAACATATATCACTATATATGAAATTAAATTCAACATTTTTTGAGGAATCCAATTGGATCCCTCCATCCTGTTTCCCTGCATCCACAAATGTTAATATAGCATAAAAATACAAATTCTGCTTCGAGGCAGAATATCGTGGTATATAAGCTCATCCGCTATTATGCGGGGCGCATAGGGTCTCATTCGCTTCAATCGGCGGGAAATATATCCAACTACTAATATATACTACTATATATATATTATAACATCCAATAGATAATAATAATTATCAAATCATCCAATCAATCAATAATTAATTTTAACTGTTTAAAATTAATGCCAATCATCCAAATGAGTGAGATTTACTCACCTTGATTTTTCAATTTGCCAAACGCTCTAATTTTCAATTAAATCGAACACGTTCGATTTAACCTAAAATTTTAGCTCTCTTCGAACGACTCCAAATCTTTTCCAGCATGTAGTGCTCTTCCATACGAACTCAACGCCGCTTGTTTCATCTCAATCGGACCTCGTATGGGTAAGATATACAATTTATAAGACTGACGATTTTTAAACAATATAATTTACATAAATATATTTTTTTAAACCTAGAAAAATCCTAGATGTTCAATTTTGGAGATTAAATCTGGGCCGCTTACTTCATTTCCCCCTTCTTCTCGTTGCCACTCAGTTTCCAGTGAACGAAACCCATCGCGCCGATGCTTTGACCAACCCAAGCTCCACCATCGATCCACTAGCACTTGATCAGGAACCACCGCTACAAAGCTCATCTCGCCCTTCGGCCAGAGACCGGCCAGACTCGGCTCCTCCATAACCTCGAATTTCTTTCTTGAACTCATGATGAACACTGCCAAAAATCTCCATCCCCGCCGCGTTAAACACGATCGCTACCGTTGGTTACGTCGAGCTCGGCGAACTCTACACTTTTGTAGTTGGAAGTTTTTGACGATATTGCTTGGATCGAGAGAAATCGAGGGAGAAAGTATGGTGATTTTTGGCCATTAAATTATAAACCGGTGGATGCGGCAAAGAACTAGGGTTTACTGTTCTGGTGGATGTATATATAGGCATATATATTATTTTAACATTATTTTCACAATTACATGCTTTTCCGAACGAACTCCAAACGAGATATGCCGCCAGACTTTATAATGTTTTACCCCTATTCCGAACACAATGGAATATGTTTCGGGGCCTAATTCGATCGTATGTGGAAGATAGCTTTTTGAATCGAATTAAAATATTAAATTTTCGATATTTATTTCAACGCGTTTCTATCCCGCATGACCAAACGGTAACTCCAAATGCTATGAAATTTGAAATCCGATAATAATAAACTATTACGGATCCAATGGAACTAGTTTCGTCGAATTACGAGACTGTGCCCCGGAAGACTATTTTAACGCATCGATTAAATCGAGCGATTTTCAAAATCGACAGATTTGCTTGAAATTTCAATTTTAAAAACTTACCAACTCAATTATAATTCAAATAGAATTTATATCCATATTAGAAATCATTCTGATTTATATTAAATCAAAATTCATTATTTACACTATTACCATATATTAAATTAATATATAAATTTCAAACATAAAATTTATCGACTTTTAATCCCATTCAAAAGCCCACTATCTTCACTCTAATTCAAACAGAGTTTAAAATCAACTTTAGAAATCATTTCCATTCACATTTAACTCCAGATTCCCATATTTACCCAATTTCAAATATTAAATTTATATTTACCAAATCCAATTAATCGCTATATTTGAAACTTTAAACTATTTCACTAATTCAACCAAGATTTCCATATTCAAAATCAAATAATATTTCAAATTCAACATTTAAAAATAAATTAAACATTCAAAATCAAACGACCAAAATTCTGGGTCGTTACATTCCTCCCTCCTTAAAAAATTTCGTCCTCGAAATTGCTAAGGTAGGAAAAATGCTTCCAAACCCATTTACTTACCCAGAACCCACTTAATTAAAACCCAACATTCATGTAACGACCCGTAAATTTTAACGGTTTATTTAACGTAATTAACTGAAATTTTGCTTGAAATTTAATTATAAAATTTAGCAATGAAAATTTGATATTTGGAATGCGTCTATTTAAACATAACAAATGGTAAATTTTCATTGCAAAATATAGGAGTTAGTTTTTTTGTGCAATTTTCAATTTCAATTTAAATCTGTTAATTTGAAGAAAATAAAATATTTTCCAAATCTGAATATTTTTATATAATAAAATTGTAAACCAATTTCTGAGTGAGACGTCATAGTTTGTTTCGTCCAATTTGGACTTCTCTATCTTCGTTTATCGTATTTTTCGGCAAATTTGCAACAGTTTAGCGGCGAAATATCGACTTTTGATATGATGGTCATATCGCTAATATCTGTGTACCGTTCTGTTCGTCTCATTGTGCCGATCTCCACGGTATATTCATTCGTGTATTTCGGTGTCCGGTACGCAGCGAAATATGCGTAACGGTTAGCCGCATCGGTACCCGTTTGGGCATTTTGATTTGTTGTAACCATTCGTGATCCATAGTGTAAAACTGTAGAGCTATTGACATTTATATTTCCCTGAATTCAAGTTGGGACCTTGTCTATTCCCTATTCTCATTTATTATTTTCTGGTTCGTTCAGTCTTTTAGTTCTCTCTTCTTTCAATTCTGTCAGTTCAAAATATAATACACATATATCATAATAATATTGGTCTCCATTCGTTTCATTCTGCTATTGGTTCATTTGCCTTCTTTCTCTGACAAGTTAAGAAATATATAAATATCAATTTATATATAAAAGCTTGTCCATCTTAGCTTGCTTCCTCTTTCTTTTCGATAAGCTCATCCCTGCTCTTTCACTTCGTCTCTCGGTTTAAAATATAATAATAACATATGTATTATAGATAGAAAAGTATATATCGAACACAACAAACTTGCTCCTACAACCGCCGAGCCAACGTTCTTCCCCACCGCCTCACTTTCGCCACTGGCCAACACCTCCCTAACATCGACAACGCACTCATATGCATCTCCATCTCCTTTCATTTTTCTCCATCGTCATCTTTGATCGCCTGCCACCGACCATGCTTCGTCCACGCCTTCTTGCTCTTCGCCATGACAAAGCTCTGACAACCCAGACCGGACCCGCCACCTCTCACCTGAAACCGCATCACGCCCAGAGCTCCAATGCGGCGCGGCCACTCCGCGCTCCCCCTCTGCCTCAAACCTCGACAGGCCTCTCCAAACCTGCCGCCATCACCACGAGATCAAGACCCGTCGCCCATTCTCTTCCCACCCTCAGCTAAGCATCGCGCCATCTCTCCACCTTTCCGCCATTAGCTTCCAGCCTTTTTCTTCCATCACCAGCGCAACTGCCGAACACCCCAAGTCTGTTGTTCTCTATCGTTTATATAAGGTGTATATATATATATGTAGTTGTTCGCATATACATATATGTGCTTTATTATAGCTCTGTTCTTCCTTTGTCCTATTCTTATTTGGTTTATATATTAGCTTTTATATATTTTTTGGGTTACATGTAAAGGTTTTATAAACTATAATATGTTGTTTCTTTTTAAATTATATATGAAGTTATAATATATGTTATCCCACCTCTTGGCAAGGCCGTGACACCAAGAAATTGACTGAGAACCAAAGACAACTCATCCCGAAGAACGGTATACATAGGTTCGCTATGGATACTGGTAAATTTTGCCGAAGTCCAGATCAAGCTACAATTAACATGACACGACAAGCAAAGCCATGAAAGCCAACATTCAAAATTTCAAGTCAATCGAGTTCGTATGCTCAAGATATGATCGATACAACTCAAGTGATCGCCTTGTTCGTATCCATGAAGCAATCAGAGAGAGACCTCCTTCGCATCGATCCTATTTGAATCCATCAACTGCGCATGGTTTCGTATCGATCAATAGCAAGTGAGTCCACTTTGTATCCATCCGGGTAGCTCTCTTCGTACCCATCAAATACCACCTCTCTTCGTATCCATCAAGCTCGTTCCCTTTCATATCCATCAATGTTCATCGTTTCGTATCGATTCCATTTCCACACATTTCGTATCGATCCTCCCATCCACACACTTCGTATCAATCAGCCAATAATCGATACAAAGAGTGCATGATAGATCGATACGAAAGACGCCACTTTCCATCGATACGAAGCAGCCTCTAAAGCATCGATACGAAAAGAGCTGTCCAGGTCGATACGAAGAATAATTCTAGGTCGATACGAACAAAGCGAGATTCAAATGACAGAAATAGTTACTCGGCATGAAAAGTGGATCGATCCAAGAAGTTAGCATCACGTCAACTAACAACACGTGCCCGAAAGCGATACGAACAGAGCGATGCGAAGTGGATCGATGCGAACTCAGCAGCCCTCAATAAATCGAAACTTGCATCGATCATAACTCAAAATCTACAAGTCCAAATGCCACCAAATTTTCACAGGAGCTTGCGTACATCCTCAAGAACGTTCATGATCGATCTCGACTCGATTGGATGAAATACTGATCGATACGAAATTCTTTCGTATCGATCATGGATCGAGTGCAAACGGCATGGGATCGATCGTGTGGGCCCACCCACATGAGAGAAGAGGTCTTCCGAGATCTGAGCCAGATATTTGCAGCCTACGCCTATAAATAGCAGCCTAGAACCTACTAAAAAGGGACCTTTTGGCTCTTCTACGTCCAGACTCTGCCGAAATCACTGTTGTACTCGAATTCTACTGTTGTAACACATTGTAACCAGCAAGCAAAAATCAATAAAGTCAATCATTTCATAGTGGATGTAGGCCATACGTCGAACCACTCTAAATCTGTGTGTTTCTGTGTTTTTCTTGCTTATTATTGGTGTGTTTGTTAGATTTTCATCTTTTTCAATTTATATTCTTCATTTTATCTCTTCAAACACATCCGAAGAGTTTTGTGCCTAATTTTGGTACAAACACTTTGGTGCTTTCACAGAGATAACCCGGTTTTTCTCCTACTCGTTGGATCTACAATCAATATCGGGTTGCGTAAATCTAAGAAGGAGATCCAGATTTCAAGTTTAAAGTTCTTTCATCCTATTCAGATTTGCATCAAGTCTAGGAAAGAGCTTCGCTATCCATCATGGTTAACACTAGGACTACTTCAACAACTGCCGATCCAGATGGACGGGACAGACAGAACCCCGTACAACTACCTCCTGCCGATCAGAATGCTGTCGACCATCAGATCCGCAAGGCCCTATCACTAGGGAATAATTTCAATTGCTAATGCAAGAGCTTACTCAAAGCCGATAGCAACTTACTCAGCAATTGCATGCCAATGCAGAATTGACCAATCAACTGAATCGTCAAAGACGAAGGAAATCCAGAAGGGATCATGCATCTTATTCATCGACCGAGAGTTCAGCCTCTTCTGACTACCACCATAAATCCACGTGCCCACGACTGGATGGAAGATACACACAAGCTACTGAACAGCAGCACACCTTGAGCCTTGGACAACCAAGGGTTGGCCCGTCAACTAGCCGTCAGACTAGACCCTCCTCCCAGGGTGGTACTGTTCCTTATCATGTTACGGACAACCGCACTGCTGCCACTACTACTGAATTAGGAGTTGATGCCCGAAACCGGACAGATTCGAACCGTCGCCAACATGAATACACTCCTGAACCATATGTCCTTGAGAAATTAGAACCAAGGAGGCGAGATATGGAACGTCGACCACGATCGGCCCATCCTCGCATTGTGGAACCCGACCACACCTTGGCTCAGCAGGATCAAAATGTCCAGATGCTGGACATCCCGACGATGATCTGTCAAATGATCCGTGAAAGTTAAGGTCTCACCAATGACGACTAGGGAATCTCCCATAGTCATACTCCTTTTACTGATGATATACTCTATGCTGAACTACCTCGATGATTCAGGATGCCAACTCTACCCGTCTATGAAGGGAGCTCTGATCCTAATCAGCATATCTTAAAGTACGAATGGTTGATGAACGCTGCACGAGCCGATGACGCAGTTAAGTGCCGAAGCTTCCCGATTTCCCTAGGGGGCATAGCAACTATGTGGTTTACCCGTTTACCACCTTGATCGATCTCGTGCTTTGGCCAGTTGGCGACAAAGTTTATTGAGCAGTTCCGCATGCATGTCGCAAGGCCGAAAGATGTTAATACTATGTCTGGTGTCACTCAAGCTCCTAGATAGACACTCAAATGTTATCTGGAGATTTCATGCTGCATGCGCTGAGATTAGTAATCCTAACGATAACTCAATTCTGATACACTAACTAAGGGGATCGACCCCGATTCCGAGTTCGGCAACTGGTTGGCCAGAAAACCTCCTGCGTCATTGGACCGTTTCTATTCCAAGGCAGCCAAATTCTTGAGAAGGGAGGATGCGAAAAAGTCTAGGAAGAAGGATGACGCAGGACCCAGTGTGGAAGGAATCCAGAGCAATGTTGCTGTTAAACAAACCGAGGAGAGTTCCGGAAAGGTACAATTGAATATATAAAACAAACAGAATCAACAGAAAGGCAATGGAAATCAAAACAGGAAATGGGATCAGAATCGTGGGCCACGACGTAGGGATCCTATGTTTAATAATTATACCACTTTGAATACGTTGTTGGAGAATGTGTACTTACAGACTTGCAATACTATTTAGTATAAGAAACCTGCTCCGAAGCAGTCATCGGAAAAATAGATTCAAACAGGAATGTTTTGCAGATTTCATGATAGCTATGGCCATAACACGAATGAGTGCCATCATTTGCAAGATATTATTGAGAAGTTGATACATGAAAGAAAGTTGGAACAGTTTGTGCGGGCGCCGCAGTCCGGAGGTGCGGGCCCATCGAATCAGAACCATATGCCAAATCATATGAGATAAGAGGAACCCGCTCGTACTGGCAGGAGGTTGGTGATAAATACTATTAGTGGCGATCCAAATCCAGCAGATCGGAGTTGGAGGGAAATGGAGTCGTATGCCAGCTCTATCAAGCATGCGGGTTTTGAATGTTGTAGTAATTTGGAAGATGGGGCACCGGCCAAACAATAGAAAACGATGGTTGATGACATTGTGTTTCGAGACTGGGATGCCGACAGAGTCGAAGCCCCAACCATTGATCCACTCATCATTTCAGCTCAAATAGGTCCTGCTTAGATGAAGAGGATCCTAGTGGATAGTGGAAGTTCAGTAAATATATTGCTTAAGCGAGCTTATGATCAGATGAAAATGGAAGCAAAAGATCTGAGGCCTTGTCAGTACCGCATCCATGGCTTCAATGGAAGTGCAACTATACCCACAGGGATGGTGGAACTACCAGTGGAATTAGGAATTGCAGAATGCCAAAGAGTCCGGATATTACAGTTTGTGGTATTGGACATAGACTCGCCATACAATGCTTTTTTGGGTCGACCGGCCCTAGCCGAGTTCAGGGCTACCATTGCCCCTTGGTGTCTGACTTTAAAATTCCCTACCGATAATGGAGTCGGAGTTTTTCAAGGAGACCAGGCTGTTGGACGAGCCTGTTATGTTGCTGAGCTACGAGAGGTGCAGCGAACGGAAAAAGGAAACGGCATGGAAGAATCTCTCTGCGCCCACTTTGTGGGAAATTGACAACTAACGCCTAGACCTAGGCCTGGGCACCCCAACCAATTCCCAAGGGATCTTGACCCGAGAGATACTGAAAGTGAAAATGAAAGTAAAGACAGTCAAGCTTCCCCGGTCGAACTGACGATCGATGTTTCGATCGACAATAATGACGATTCTAAAATGATAAAGATTGGATCTCAGCTAAGACAACAAATGCAAGAGGAATTTGTTGAATCTCTCCAGGAAAACCTCGACATGTTTGCCTGGACGCACTCTGACAAGTGTGGGATTTTGCCAGACGTCGCGAGCCACACATTGAATATTGACCCGTGGCACGTCCCGGTCAAGCAAAAAAGGTGTGGTATGGATCCAGAGAGATCTGTCTCCCTTAAGGAATAGGTAGAAAAGCTCAAATCGAACGGGTTTATCCGAGATCCATTATATTCAGAATGGGTGTCAAATCCTATACTTGTCTGAAAGCCAAACGAGAAATGGAGAACATGCATTGATTACTCAAACTTGAATAAAGCTTGCCCTAAAGACAGTTTTCCACTTCCCCGGATCGATCAGCTCAAAGACTCAACAGTTGGACATGAGCTCTTATCCTTCATGGATGCGTATTCTGGCTATAATCAAATACCCATGCACTTGCCCGACTAGGAGCATACCAGCTTCGTAACCAATATGGGACTTTACTGCTATAAAGTTATGCCTTTCGGACTCAAGAATGCTAGGGCAACTTACCAACGATTAGTTATTCGAATGTTCGCTAACTAGATCGAAAAAACCATGGAGGTATATGTAGACGACATGCTTGTGAAGTCGCGATTCTCCATGGATCATATCAAAGACCAGGAACAATGTTTAACATCCTCCGAGAATATAGAATGAAGCTCAACCCGTTGAAATGTCACTTTGGGGTCGCATTCGGAAAATTCCTTGGGTTTATCATTAACGCTCGAGGAATCGAAGCAAATCCCCAAAAGATCTGGGCAATCAGAAATCTAGAGACCCCAAGAACTATAAAGCAAGTCCAGAGCCTTAACGAGAAAGTAGCAGCACTGAGCAGGTTCATTTCAAAATCCACTGACAAATGCATTCTCTTCTTCGACCTGATCAGAAAAGGGAAATGAAACTTTGAATGGACTACGGAATGTGAGGGCGCATTCCGAACACTGGTTCAACATCTCTCTACACCACCTATTCTGTCAAAGCCTATTGATCACGAGAAGTTATACATCTACTTGGCGGTGTCAGAAAATGCAATCAGTGCTGCCCTAGTTTGGGAAGAAGATCGGATACAACGGCTAGTATATTACATTAGCAAGGGACTGACTGGGATCCGAAGCTGGAAAAGTTGGCTTATTTTCTTGTTATTGCCTCGAGGAAGCTCCGTCCATATTTTCTGGCTCATTCTATCATTGTCTACACCGACCAGCCGTTACGACAGGTCTTTGCACGGCCTGAGACGTTTGGTAGTTTACTTAAGTGGAATATCGAGCTAAGTCAGTTTGACATTACTTACACCCCAAGGCGAGCCATTCAAGGACAAGTCCTAGTAGATTTCATAGCTGAATTCACTATCCCGGAGGACTTGCCCGAAACCAGTAAATCTCCTAAATATATCTGGAAGCTGCATACTGATGGCACATCAAATGACTGATGCTCGGGGGTAGGGTTGTACTTGAAACTCCTGAAGGTCGATCTATATGCTATGCTTTAAAGTTTGATTTTCGTGCGACCAACAACAAAGCCGAATATGAAGCCCTGCTTGTCGCATTGAAACTTGCCAGAGATTTAAGAATCATTGTTGTGGAGATCTATTATGATTCACAGTTGGTCGTATGTCAAGTTTGGGGGGAATACCAGGCCAAAGACCGAAAGCTGACTGCTTACCTAGCTCGGGTCTAGGAGATATTGAATCAGTTCGATTATTATGCCATTTATTGTATACCTCGAGAGCGCAATCAGAAAGCCGACTCATTAGCAAAGTTAGCTAGTACAGGTGAGGCACAGCAAATGGGAATCGTTCCCGTGGAAACGTTATCTTCCCCAAGCATCGATCAAAGGGAGACAGATTGGGTATTTGAGGTCATTCTCGATAAGAAGTCATGGATGACTCCGTTCAGAAACTATCTCGAGCATGGGACCCTGCCCAGAGCGTAGGAGTGAAAAGCGACAAGTTCTTCGAAAAGCTTCGCGGTTCACCATCCAGAATGAAGTCATGTATAGAAGAGGGTACTCCATTCCTATACTCTGGTGTATCGCTTACGATGAGATCAAATGAGTATTGCATGATGTACACGAAGGAGAATGTGGCGATCACACCGAGAGGCAAACTCTTTCCAAGAAAGTGCTCCGATATGGATACTATTGGCCGACTGTAAATTGCTATGCATCAAATTACGCCAGAAAATGTGACAGATGTCAGAAGCACGCTCGAATTCCAAGAGCCCCACCTACCGAAATAATTCAGATGGTCAGTCCATAGCCATTTGCAGTAGGAGACATTGACATTATTGGCTCTCTACCTCTAGCCAAAGGTGGTGCGAAGTACGCCATCGTCGCAGTTGATTACTTTACCAAGTGGGCGGAAGCTGAACCCCTTGCTACAATCACAGCAAAGAAAGTGATCAACTTTGTAGTGCGCAACATTATCTGCCGATTTGGTCTCCCACATACCATCGTCACAGACAAAGGAGCTCAATTCGACAGTGTTGAATTTAAGAATTTCTGTCAACGGTTTCACATCCAAAAGAAGTTCTCCGCGGTTGCACAACCTTAAGCGAATGGACAGGTCGAAGCTGTTAATAAAGTTATAAAGTCTATTCTGAAGAAATACCTAGAAAAGGCCGGGGGCAAATGGGTCGATGAACTTCCTATGGCCCTATGGGCTTATCGGACAACCCAAAAATTACAACCGGCCACACTCCTTTCTCTCTTTCCTACAGTCCAGAAGTCGTTATTCTAGTCGAGATGGAACTACCTTCTCATCGCGTGACCTATTATGATCCGAAGACAAATGCTATACTACTTGTCGAATCTCTGGATTTATTGGATGAGAAGCGTGAAGAGGCTGATTTGAGGGCAGCCGCATACCGAAGTCGAGTTGCCCGGTTATACAATGCCAAGGTCCGACCCTGCATCTTTGAACTTGGCGATCTCGTCCTCAAGAGAATTTACCCGGTCCCTTCCCATATGAAGCCAACCTAGGAAGGGCCATATGTTATTGAATGAAAGCTCGGAGATGGCACATTCAAATTATCGACCGTTGACGGTCTCACTCATCTGAGAGCCTGGAACAGCGAGAGTCTTTGTCGCTACTACACATAACAGGCTCTGTTTATTTATTCAGTCTACTTTTCATTTGCAACTTGTTTATGCATTTCGAAATTTGAACTTATAATAAGGCAACTGACTTTGCCGTATTTTCTTATTTCAGCAATAAAATGCAATCTCTTTGAGCCAGAGCTATGATTTATTTGAAATACGACATATGACCATCACTATGCACAGAGAGCTAAGTTCCACCATACGGTGGGATTTATGCAAATAGGGAGTGACTGTGATACGATCGGTCACTCACTAAGTGAAACCCGAGCTCGGGGACAAGCCATCACACTGAAGACAAAAAAAAGGACTGATACATGACAATCCTCTAACTAACTTCAGATTCCCAGAGTGCGAACTGGAGTATAAACTTATAAATGTGGTTTCGAAGAGGGTGGATCCATCCACCTAACGACTTCGCCCGTATTCAAACCAAGTTCGAGGAGGATGGATCCGTCCATCTAACGACCTCACTTGTTAACTCAGGGTAGATGTGAGCCAACCATCCACGATCCTGATAGATCCGTCGTTCCCGGAGTGCGAACAAAATCCTAAAGCCTAAACAGATGTGATTGACCATCTATCGGCCGACTCCAGACTCTCGGAGTGCAAGCTGGAGTATAAATATAAATACCAAATGGGTGTAATTGACCACCCATCAACTAACTCCAGATTACCAGAGTGTGAATCAGAGAACAAACATTAAATAACTCTAGATTCTTAGAATGTGAACTGGAGTATAAACATCGAATAACTCTAAATCCCCAGAGTGCGGATTAGAGTATAAACGCAAGTCGGGTGTGACTGACCACCCATGAATCGATCTAAGTCCCCAAAGTGTGGACGAAGTTCTGAATATCAAACGGGTGTGACTGACCGCCCATAAAATAACTTAAGTCCCCAGAGCGCGGACGTATCTCAAAACCTTATGCGGGTGTGACAGACCACTGATCTACAAGTGCAATCCCCAGATTGTGGATACGATCACCAATAGACGAGCAAGTGTGATTCGACCACCTGAACTCGTCTTGTTTCAATTCTGCTTCAGTGAAGCTAAGCCCGATATATTAAAGGCAATCAACGATTGTTAACCAATCTTTTCAATTTCTTCCCGGAACAGGGGGCAGAACTTAAGTGCCAGCCACTGATTGAGACAAAGAAATATCAGGATTCGAATTAACGATCGATCGCGACACGAAACCATGACTCCGGAACTTAGCAACTAAACCCGGGTCTGATTTAAAGACTAAAACTCCATAAGTGTATTGAATGAAAAGTTCGAACGCTGAAGCACTTTAACAAATGAACACAAATTGAGCTGAAGACGAAATGAAATTTTATTTCAATTATTCTTTGGAAGGAAAAGGGTAACTACAAAACTATACCAAAAGTCCTACTAGTAGGGGCCGAACCCGCATCTATACATGGCCTATAAAAAGAAAACAAAAGTATATTCCTATCTATTTACCAAAAATGAGCCAAAGAGACATATCTATTCTTTCTTTTTTCTTGGCTTCTTCTTCGGCGTTGACCCGCTAGATTCGCCGCTTGTTTTCCTCTTCGAACCCTTGCTTTTTGGCGGCTGATCTCCACTTGGGGGGCATTATGTTAACTTCCTCCTCCGAACTCAAGTGAATAGGAATGCTTCCCGAAGGGGGAGTCGGAGGGATAGGATCAATGTTAGCAGGTGGAGGAGGCACACTTGTACCAACGACCATTCCTTTCGGGGAGATCATCCGCAAGGGGGCTGGGCCAGGTCCCGTCATTCCACCTCCAAAGCCACTGCCCCGCGCAGCTGCTTGCATCTCGGCGTTGATTTCAGCCAGTATCTATTCTTCATGAATTGTTTGAGCATCGCCAGGGACATTAGTAGTCGGGCCCGAAGAGCTAGTGTTTGCACAAAAAATGGACAAACACCTCAAAGTAGTATGATTTAGTAAAGCTTATGTTGTTCTTAGCGATTTTGGAGGTTTATGCAAATATATGAAAAGCAGGGACTAAACTGTAAAAAGACACGCAAGTTTATAGTGGTTCAGCCAGAATGTGCCTACGTCCACTTTATATGTTATTTCACTTCTCTAGTTTTGATTACAAGTACAAAGCTTTGATACGAGTAAAAGAAAGTTGTTTTAAGAGTTCCTTCCGTGCTTGAGCTCTCAAAACTTGTCCCCCATTGTTGTACCCCTGCCTCTCTATTTATAGAGTGAGGTTGGGGGCAGGGGTCTTGGATATATACAGCTGCTGGTGGGCCTGGGCTGAAGTGATCTGGCCTGGCAGTCTGGTTCGGCATCCTCTTGGTTCGGTCATGAGGTGGTTCGGTGATAGGTGGAGGGGATTTGGTCCGGTTGTATTTGGTTCGGTGGTAGATCGGTGGTGGCTTGGATCGGTGGAGGGGATTTGGTCCGGTTGTATTTGGTTCGGTGGTAGTTTGGATCGGTGGTGGCTTGGATCGGTGGAGAGGAGTTGATTCGGTAGAGCTTCATTCGGTGGTGAGACTCGGTGGATCTGGTCCGGTGGTAGACAGGGAGTGGGTTGATTAAGTGTTTGAAAACTTGGCCAACATTTGCCCCCCAAAGTAGGGTATATGTTTACCATATATCGTGCTTTGTTTTTTGTCCATCCGTTCTCGACGTCTGCGTGTGTTTCATGTTGCCGATCCAAGTGGTCCGGTACACTGCCTTCGCCTATAAAATAGGGGGCTAGGGCTTCTATCTTCCCACCTGCCGAACCATTCCCACGAACCTCAGCGTTAGCCGAACCAAACCCTTAACCGAATCAGTCAACGTTAGCCGAACCAAACCCTTAACCGAATTAGTCAGCGTTAGCCGAACCAAACCCTTAACCGAATCAGGTGAGATCTTTAGCCGGACCAAGTCTAATTTTTTTTGCCGAATGAACTTGCGTTTGTACGTTTGCATGCCGAATGAACTTAATCCTCTGATACCGAAGGACACATGAACGTTTAATACCGAATGAGATTATTGAAGTGCTGCATCTGTTTGCCGAATGAATTGTTGTACTGAGTGAACATGTGTTTCATACTTTGAACTTTTAAGTGAAATTCCAAATTGCATTGTTCGTATATTCTAACGATATACTTTCCCGTGTTTGCAGATAAATGTCTCGCAAAGTGGAAACTCGTTCGGATAAGAAGAAGTCCCATGGCGAAGGAGAGTCCTCGGCCGTGCCCCCAGCTCAATCAGGATCGGAGCGTCATGGGCCCGCCCCAAGGTCATTAGTGGATGGACATGGTCCCCAGGAGCTGCTGGATTCCCCGCCCGACTGCTTTCCTAGCTCTCTCAAAGAGGAGCAGCTCGATGTTATATCTCGTTCCTTTGGGATCGATAGAGCCCTCATGCTGTTGCCGGGCCCAGGAGTCATGCCATACAATCCTCCCGAAGGGTACTTTGCTTATAGTAGGTACCATTGTATGTGTGGTGCTATCCCGCCTCTCAATGCTTGGGTAGTCAGCTTCCTCACGTATCTGAAGGTGGCCCCATTCCAGCTTCAGCCCAACTCCTATGCCATACTGGCGAGCCTCTTCGTTATCTTTCAGAGGAAGTACGGGCGCCCTCCTTCAAACCGGGAGATCCGGTACTTATATAATTTGAGAGGCTACAAGAAAGGATCCCCGTACATTAGCTTGGAGTCATCCGTGACCTTCAAACCGGTCTTGGATCTGTACTCTAAATTCAGCATGTTCAAGAAAGAGTGGTTCTTTGTTAGGGACGAATCCGTTTCAATCCGGCGTTTTACCTCTGGATGTAAGTTGATGCTTTTACTTATAATTTCTATTCCGATTGCGATGCTTCTTCTCATACTTTCTCATTTTTGCTAGCGACAGGTGGCTTTCCGGTTGTGGAGACTGACCGCCTGGTTCAGACGGCGGCTGAGATAGAAGCCATTCTTGGGAAATATAGATCATCTGCCTTCTTGATTAGAAATGCGATTCTTCTGGGATATAACCTAATCCTTCCGCAGCAGTCTGTAGTTAAGTTGAGGTAAACGGCGGAGGAGAGGGCGGCTGCTCAGACCAAGGAGGGTGTTACGGCAGAGGGTAGCAAGAGGAAACCTTTCACAAAACCTCCAGCTGTCGGAGGTAAGAAACTCAAGAAATCGGACGGTCCTTCCCCCAGCAATTGTCCACTTACCCGGGAGGAGGAAGACATAGAGGAGGAACGAGGCGAGGGTGGAGATGGTCGGGATGGTGACAAAGGTGGCGATGGCGTCGGGGCCCTACCTCCTGGGCAAGCGGGCGAGATTCAGGAGTGGACGGATGATGCGTTCCACCAGGCTTTTGAGGGGTTGGATGAGGATCCGGCTTTGGCAGAGAAGACCGGGAAGGCGGACAAAGCCGGGACTGGTGCAAGTGAGTCTTCTCCGACCATTCCAGCCAAGGTGGCTCCGACGACTCAAGGTGAACTCTTGACTCCTGCATGCTTCATTAATGATAGGGACTTAGGAATATTTTATGACCCGCTCCCGTCCTGGAATGAAATCCAGGACTTATTGCAGTATCCCACTCCTCCCCAGGGTTTGTACAACCACAGCTGTGTTTCTTTTCCTTTTTTAACTTGTAATTTACCACGTTTCTTGAATCGTATAGTAATGTAAGATTGTGACGCTTGTTCTTTATATCAGGAGCAGGCAAGACGCCCAAAGCTTCAGACCTTCGACACAGGCTTGAGCAATATAAACTTTCCAAAATTTCTGCTAAGCCGAAGCCCTCAACCCAACGCTCCGGGGATGTAGTCGGATACCGTCCTCTTCTTGGGGTCATCGAAGAGGGTATTCAGCAGAGGAAGAGGAGTCATCCTTTATCCGAAACTTCGCCCGGTCCTCAGCCTCCGGCTCAGCCTATTCATGATATTACTGAGGAGGGTAGCGAGTTTGCACCTTCTCCGCACCCGTCCGGAAACCCTTCTGTTATTCATATCGACCGTCCCGACTTGGCCCGTAATCCATTTGCGGGTCATCCTGATCTGGATCCAAGTTCTCATGATATTACTTTTGACGAAGTCACTGGCGAACACCTTCTCCCCCGTAACCCCATGGTACGAGTACTTGATGAAGCCAAGTCCTTAGATCTCGATCTACTCACTACTCGTATAGTCACTATGGGAGACGAGGCCAAGGCTAATATTGATCGGGTGGCAGAGGAGACCAAGAAGCTGATGGGGCATCATGCTCGGCTGGTTAAGGCCGGAGAGGAGATTGGGAGCGCCAATATCCGACTTCGATTGGTGGTTTCGGATCAGGCCAAACAGCTTTCGGATCAGGCTATCCAGATTTCTCAGCATGAGGCTGCTACTGGGCGACTAAGGAAAACCATGGAAGAGGCCAGTCGGGTCGAATTGCGGAAAATGGAAGCTGCTTGCAAAGAGCGGATTGACATGGCTATTGCCACGGTGGATGAGGTTCGGAGAGCGGATCTCGAGCAGGTGGAGGAATTGTCCGAGAGACTTGAGGCTGCAGATCTTGCTCAAGCTAAGTTGAGGGAAGAGATGGAGGTGATGCGGAGGTCCCTTCAGGCTGATTGCTCGAGATACAGATTGGAGAGAGACGCTGCCGTCGAAAGGTTGTCGGCTTCCGATGCCCGGATGAGGGAGTTTGAGGAGAATGAGGAAATGATGGATGACATGCTCCAGGACATGTATTTCCGAACTTGGAAGCAGGGCAATCTCTCTTGGATGGATGATTATCCCAGGGTCATGGCCAAGATCTATCTTCGGGCTTTGGAGGAGGCTAAGGCTGATGCAGATAAAGAGGGTGGAACGGTCTTCAGTATGGATGTGGTCACTGCCCAGTTCACCAAGGAGGAGAAAGTGGCGGTAAAGGAGGGTATGCGGCTGCTTGCTGCTGAAGAGGCAGGTGTGCAGGTAGAGGATGACGACCAGGACGGTCAAGAAGCAGGTGCTGGTAAGTCTTCCTTTCTAGTCTTTCCGTTAATTTGGTTACTTATTACTAATGAATCCTTTTTATGACTGGACAGGCGGGCAAAAGAGCAAGGACAAGACTTCGACGCAACCGGCTCCCTGATTGGACCTGGAAAATTCTTTTTGTAAGCTTGGCATTGTTGTATCTGTTAGTCTTAAGACAGTAGAGTAACTTTTAAGTTGTAATTCTTGCTACTTGTAATAATCAACATTATTCTTGACGTGTAATTTTTTAACTTAAGCTGATTTCGTCGTTTCTTGAATATTTGTTGCTATTTCGACATATCGTATGAGAAATGTAGCTATGTATATTCTAGTAATTAAATTGTGTTTGATGTTAGACTCTGGCTCTAAACCATAATTTCATGACTTGCAATATTAGCGTGTGGTGTGAACAAATTATAATCATGTATTTGTACATAAAAGAAGAAGATACCGCCTTTCATGTTTTAATCGTAGATGGCAGTCTTGAACATCTTGTAGGACCGAGCATGGAATGTAGTTGAATGTCCTGCCACTGTGAGTCCCCACACCCATTGGCGAGTATCTCCTACTCTGTATCATGTACTTTAGGGATTGTTATAGGGGATAGGAAAAAAGCTTTTTAAGTAAAATTGAAATACGTAAAAAAGGTAAAACTTCCAATCACGGAAGGCCTTCGATGTGCTTAAGTTCGTGGCAAACGGGTTTTGTAGTCACTTTCCCTAGCTGTGGGTCTTGGAGACATTTGTCACCCATCTTACGCCTCCGCGGGGAGTTAATTCTTTTTTACCACAGCCGCACTTAAGACACATCGGAGCCGAGATCGCGCACAGTAACTACCCGGGCCATTATGGCCCGTAATCGTGGGTATTATTCGATTTACTGCGGCCGGCTAGCGTGGGTGCCGATCGTCAACTGTGAACTGCCCCTGGCTGGCCACACCTTATGTTGGGGCTTATAGTCGGTCCACAGTTGCCGGCGAGCCTAACGCCGTAATGAGCTGCCTCGGCTATAGTCGGCCTTCTCGGTGGCTTATAATCGGCTCATTACAGTTGGCTTTAAGGGCCGTCGCGAGCAATGAGTTAACCCGCAGTAGAGGGATGCTGGAGCGAAAGTGTCTCATTGGCGAGGGCATAGATTCGCATAGTACCTGTTGGGTATTGTCCACGTGAAGTTGCATTGTGGAGTGCCTTGAATAGAAATGCTATATACTCAGGATTTTGTTCAACAGAAAAGGATAAAGTTAACAAGCAGCCAAGATACAAAGGAACAAGTTAAAAGAGAGACAAGGTTTTTTAAAGTGGTTCAGCACGAAAATGCCTACGTCCACTGATTCTCTTTGTTAATTCACTTCATATGGGCAATACAAGTTAAGAAAAGTATCGACGGAGGTGCTGGATGTTCCATGCCCTCTGGAACACCTCTCCGTCCACTGTTGACAAAATATAGGCTCCGTTGTGGAGATCTTTATGAATTACATATGGTCCATCCCAGATTGGGTCTAGTGCTCCGGGGCGAGGGAAGATTCGCTTGAGGACAAGATCCCCTTCCTGCAAGGTACGATGCTTGACTTTGGAGTTGTATTGTGCTGCCACATTTTGCTTGTGGGCTGCTGTTTTGAGGATTGCATCGTTTCTTCTCTCCTCGATTAGATCCAAAGACATGTGAAGGAGTTCTTCGTTCTCTTCTGGGTTATAGTGGATCCGACGATGGGAAGGCACAATAGTTTCAACTGGGAGCATAGCCTCCGATCCGTATGCCAAAGAGAAAGGAGTGTGCCCTGTCGATGTTCTGAAAGATGTGCGATAGGCCCATAGTGCCGTAGGAAGTTCATCCACCCAAGCGCCCTTTGACTTTTCGAGCTTCTTTTTGATTAGAGTTTTCAGAATTTTGTTGACTGCTTCGACTTGTCCGTTTGCCTGGGGATATGCTACGGATGAGAAGCTTTTATGAATTCTGTGTTCTTGGCACCAGTTGGCGAATTCCTCGCTGTCAAATTGAAGCCCATTGTCTGATATGATTTTGAGTGGGACTCCGTACCTGCATAGAACATTTTTGATCAAGAAGTTAATAACTTTTGCTGAAGATACTTTGTTTAGAGGTTCCGCCTCCACCCATTTGGTGAAATAATCAACTGCCACTATAGCATATTTGGCCCCGCCTCGGCCCATTGGTAGCTCGTCGATTAAGTCAATTCCCCATATCGCGAAGGGCCAAGGGCTGGTCATCTGAGTAATCTCGGTTGTTGGTAGCCGAGGGATCTTGGCAAATTTTTGGCATCTGTCACACTTCTTGACGAAATCTAAGGCGTCCTTGCCTAAGGTGGGCCAGAAATATCCGTATCGGAGTATCTTTTTTGCTAATGTTTGCCCCCCGGTGTGATCTCCACAGCTCCCCTGATGGATGTTGGATAAGATTTCATTGGCTTCCCTTCCGGCGACACACCTTAATAATGGGTTAGAGAAACCGCGCCGATAGAGGATGTCTTCTTGTATTGTATAGCGGGACGCTTTCCTCAAGATTTTCTTGACTTCATTACGCCCGTTGGGTAGTGTGCCACCTTGTAGGTAGTCTCGGATGGGAGTCATCCAAGTTGCTTCTTCGGCTGCGGCTATCAGATTCACTTGCTCAAAACTTGGGACCTTTTGCTTTGAGATGGTTACTGCCCCGAAGATGGCGATGTCTCTCATACTCGCTTGCTTTGCCAATTCGTCGGCCTCTTGGTTCTGTTCCCGAGGGATGTGTTTGACTAAGTACTGATCCAACCGGCTGAGAAGCAACTTGGTCTTCTTTAGATATGCTATGAGTCGTTCCTCTCGAGCTTGGAATTCTCCTAGTATTTGATTAACAATAAGTTGAGAATCGCTGTGAAGACACAAAGAATTGGCTCCGATTTCTATGGCAATTTCTAGTCCAGCTATCACTGCTTCATATTCTGCATCGTTGTTGGTGGCAGCAAAATCCAACCTTATAGCATAGTGCAGTTTATTTCCCCTGGGAGTGATTATTACCACACCTGCCCCCGAGCCTTGTTCGTTAGATGCACCGTCCACAAAGAGATTCCATTTGATATCTTCTGTTATTTCCAGTTGCTCCTTATCCTCGTTGGTAGTGAACTCTGCAATGAAATCAGCCATGGCTTGTCCCTTGATGGCGGTGCGAGGGTGATAGGTGATATCATATTGACTCAGCTCAATACACCATTTAAGTAGTCGCCCGGAAGTGTCGGGACGATGGAGTACCTGCCTCAGTGGTTGATCGGTCAGAACTTTGATGGAATGGGATTGGAAGTAGTGACGTAGTTTTCGTGAGGTGATTAGTAAACAGTATGCTAACTTTTCAAGTTTAGGGTATCTGACTTCTGCCCCAGTAAACCTTTTACTGACGAAGTAAACTGGTCGTTGCGTGCGGTTGTCTTCCCTTACCAAGGCAGCGCTTAAAGCGTGAGATGATACAGCAAGGTATAGGTATAATTCTTCGCCTTCGCTTGGGGTCGAGAGTACCGGTGGTTTCTGGAGGTGTTCGATTAGGTTAAGGAAAGCGGTTAAGCATTCGTCCGTCCATTCGAACTTTCCTTTATCTTTCTTTAGAGCTTCGAAAAAGGGGACGCACTTGTCCGTTGCTTTGGAGATGAATCGGCTTAAGGCGGCCACCTTTCCATTTAGGCTTTGCATCTCCTTTCGGGTGGAAGGTATCTTGATGTCCCTTAATGCTCGGACTTGTTCAGGGTTGGCTTCAATCCCTCGGGCATGGACGATGAACCCTAAGAATTTTCCCGATGACACGCCGAAGGAGCACTTTAGTGGATTCAACTTCATTCCATACTGTCGAAGTATCTGGAACATTTCGCCTAGGTGGCTTACGTGATCTTTGGCTTTCCGTGATTTCACCAGCATGTCGTCTACATATACTTCCATAGTTTGTCCTATTAGCCCTGCAAACATCTTGTTGACGAGGCGCTGGTAGGTGGCTCCTGCATTTTTAAGTCCGAAGGGCATCACTTTGTAGCAGTATAAACCCCGGTCGGTGATGAAACTAGTGTGGTCTTGGTCGGGAGCATGCATAGGAATTTGGTTATATCCTGAGTATGCATCCATAAAAGATAGGAGTTCGTGCCCGGCTGTGCTGTCTACAAGTTGGTCAATTCTGGGAAGCGGGAAGCAATCCTTTGGGCAGGCGTCGTTTAGGTTGGAGAAGTCAATGCAGGTCCGCCACTTCCCATTAGCCTTCTTTACTAGTACCGGGTTGGCGACCCATTCTGGGTAAACAGCTTCTCGTATGAAGTCATTGGCGAGTAGATTCTTTACTTCTTCATCGAGGGCTGCTGATCGCTCTGCCCCCATACTTCTCTTTTTTTGTTTTACAGGCGCCTTGGTAGGATCAATGTTTAATACGTGGCATGCTATGTCGGGGAGATTCCGGTCATGTCAGCGTGTGACCAAGCGAACACATCCAAGTTGTGGCGGAGAAAATCAATGAGTTGTTCCTTCAATTCAGCTTTCAGCTGCGACCCAATTTTCAGTAGCCTACTTGAGTCGTGCTTGTCTACAGATATAAACTCCATAGCCTCTGCAGGCTCGGCGGTGGCCTCCTCCTCTTTGTCCCTAGGGTCTAATTCATTGAAAGGGTCGCTGGTGTATCGAAGAGGAGGGGCTTTCTTTAGTTGCTATGCTTCAAGGCTTTTTGTGCAGAGGGCAATCTCTACACCTTTCCCTTTATCTTTCCTGTGGTTGTTGCGAAGTTCGGTTACATAGCAGTCTCGTGCAATATCCTGGTCTCCTTCCACTTCCCCTACCCCATTGTCTGTTGGAAACTTCATTTTCAGGCACCATGGAGCTAGGACAATCTGGAAGTCAGACAAGGCTGGTCTTCCTAAGAAGGCGTTGTAGGCCGAATGGTTTTCTATCAGCACAAACGTCTGTTTCCTTACAACGGAGCGGGGATGGCTTCCAATCTCAACAAAGAGGTTCAGCTGCCCGAGGGGCATCTTCGCATCTCCAGTGAAACCGTGTAGTGGTTTATCGCAGGGAGATACATCCTTCATTGATAGCTTCATTTTGTCGAATGCGTGTTTGAACAGGATATTTACAGAGCTTCCAGTGTCTACCAGGATTCGGTAAACTTCAGCGGGACCGAGTCGAGCAGAGATAACCATGGGATCCATGTGAGGGTACTGTCTTCCTTCTAGGTCGCGTTTACTGAATGTGATGTCATCACTTTCTTTCCGCTTTGGGTGGCGCTCTTCTATAACCGTATTGACACAGTCTCTATTGTCTCTAAGCGACTTCCCATATCTTTCCATCTCTCTCCAACTTCTGTCTGCGATGTGCGGACCTCCTGAGATGGTATGGACCACTATCTTCTCTTGACTAGAGCTGCTAGCGTTGCGGTTTCCTCTGTCGGTCCCTGGTGAGGGTAGCCTTGGGTTTTCATTGGCAGGAGCTGGAGTTCTGTCTTGACTTTTTACATAACGCTCCAGTTTCTTCCTTCTGATGTGTTCCTCAATCAGATCTCGGAGATGATGGCATTTGTTGGTATCATGTCCGTGAGATTCGTGGAAGCGGCAGAATTTTCCAGACTTCTATGCGTTATCTGATTCCTTCTTGTATGGTGGGCGTTTATATCTAACTTCGCCTTGGGTGGCAAGGAAGATATTTTCGACGGTCTCGTTCAAAGGGGTGTAAGTGTCGAATCTTGGTCATGGCCGATATAGGCGCTTTTCTACCTTCTTGCCCCCAGCATTGTCTCTGGAATCATTTCTTCGAACGTCCCTCGCCACAGCAGGGGCGTTGCCATGGATCGTCTTACTTTGCTGTCCTGACTGCCCCTCAATGGCAACATCCTCAAGCCTCATGTATTTCCCGGCTTCATGGAAGAAATCGGGTAAAGTAGCTGGTTTTTCTTTTGTCAACCTTCTAGCAAATTTAGTGTCTGGATGCACCCCACTGTAGAGGGCCATTAGGATAAGCTTCTCATCGGCATCTTGAACTGCGGCTGCTGCGGCGTTGAATCTGGTTAGGTATTGCTGCAGCTTTTCTCCAGGTTTCTGTTTGATGCTGGATAAGGAATAAGCGTCCTTAGGTTGCTCCACATGGATGCGGAACTGACTGATAAATTTTTCTTTCAACATCTCCCATGAGCTGATGGATCCTTGGGGTAGATGACAGAACCAGGAGGTAGCAAGATCTGCTAAGAAGAGCGGAAAGCATTTGCATAGTACTCCCTCTGTTGCTCCACTCATGAGCATATGCTGCGTGTACCTCTGTAAGTGTACAACGGGATCGGAGGTTCCTTTGTAGGGTTCCATTGTTGGCATCTTCCATTCTCGGGGGGTGATAGCAATTTCGATATTGCGGGCGAAAGGGCTGGTTACCCTAGCGCCTATCCCTCGATCTCTTTGCTCCCGTTGGACACATTCTCTGAATAAGCGTGCCATCCTTTCATCAGAACTTGGAGCAGATAGAAATGAGTTTGGTTCTGTTCTGTGGGATTGATTCCGTCCAGACGACCTGTAGGGATGGTATCGTCTATCATTCCTCATATTTTCCCATGGCTGCCTTTGGTCTTCTGGGAGCATGCTTGGGTCAGCTACAGTTGGCCCTTGCCTTGATCTCCCCCTGTTGGGTTCTGATCTAAGCACTTCCTCGGGTCCAACTTCGGGCTGAACTCTAGCTCGGCCCCGTTCACCGGTGTTTCTGTTGTTAGGCAGCACGACAGGCTCAGCTACAGTTGACCTTCGCCCGGTACCTTCCCCGTTGGGTTCGGTACCAAACGTTTCCTCAGGCCTAACTTCGGGCTGTGCTCGGTCTCGGCTCCTACCACGGCTACTTCTGCCGTTAGCTCCTTCGAAGAAAGAAGATCTTTGCTGTCTCTGAGATCCTCCAGACTGGGACTCGCCCCATGATTCAGTGTTGCGGTTGGATTCTTCAGCGTCCCTCAAGCGTGACATGAGATGGTCCACCAAGGCTTCCTGCTGGGACGTGAAGCGGTTAGTTACTTCAACCACAACTCTGTCCAGATCTGCTCTAGTAATTGCTGCAGGCTGTTCTGCGGCGGGAGCAGTTGGGTTAGCCTGTTCTCCATTTGTTACCGTTGCTGGAGGAGGACGATTTACTTGATTCGTGACAGCTGGATCTGGAAGACTGCTGGATGCGATGTTTTTTCCTTTGTTAACATCTTTTCTCTGTTTGGGAGGCATGTTTTCCAAGTGGCGGACGATGCTGTTAGGAAAACTTGTTAAGTAGATGAAGCTGAAGCTCCGAGCTTCTAGCTCTCAATGAAAGCACCAAAAATGTTTGCACAAAAAATGGACAAACACCTCAAAGTAGTATGATTTAGTAAAGCTTATGTTGTTCTTAGCGATTTTGGAGGTTTATGCAAATATATGAAAAGCAGGGACTAAACTGTAAAAAGACACGCAAGTTTATAGTGGTTCAGCCAGAATGTGCCTACGTCCACTTTATATGTTATTTCACTTCTCTAGTTTTGATTACAAGTACAAAGCTTTGATACGAGTAAAAGAAAGTTGTTTTAAGAGTTCCTTCCGTGCTTGAGCTCTCAAAACTTGTCCCCCATTGTTGTACCCCTGCCTCTCTATTTATAGAGTGAGGTTGGGGGCAGGGGTCTTGGATATATATAGCTGCTGGTGGGCCTGGGCTGAAGTGATCTGGCCTGGCAGTCTGGTTCGGCATCCTCTTGGTTCGGTCATGAGGTGGTTCGGTGATAGGTGGAGGGGATTTGGTCCGGTTGTATTTGGTTCGGTGGTAGTTTGGATCGGTGGTGGCTTGGATCGGTGGAGGGGATTTGGTCCGGTTGTATTTGGTTCGGTGGTAGTTTGGATCGGTGGTGGCTTGGATCGGTGGAGAGGAGTTGATTCGGTAGAGCTTCATTCGGTGGTGAGACTCGGTGGATCTGGTCCGGTGGTAGACAGGGAGTGGGTTGATTAAGTGTTTGAAAACTTGGCCAACAGCTAGTCACTGGTGCGCCTCCACTCATGACAAACGGTAGATCAGCAAAGGGGTCACTGTGATGGCCAAGAAGTTCCTCCATCATCTATTCATCGAAAGTAAGTGTGCTCCCTTGTACCCCATCCGTAGGTGCAGTAGTCGTTGTCGTCGTCGTTTCCGTTATGATAGCCTCCTGCTCATGATGCAACTCTTGGGTTGCAGGAGGCATATCATATGTAGCTCCTATCATTAAATAGAGACAAAGATAAAGTTATTAGTGATTGCTTCAAATAACGCTTCCCACACTGAATGAGCATAAGAAATGCTTAGAATACCTTCCTCGGTTTGATTTGCAGGCGGAACTGGAGCAGCTTCAGTGACGTGCTCGTGAACTGGAGATAACCGTGGTTGATTAGGATTATATGCAGGAACAGACCGAGGATTAACCACAGATGTAGATTCAGGCTGGGTTGGCACAAGAATTTCAGAACCCGCATCGTGGTGCTTAACACCAGAACCTTCTCTAGCCTCCGAGTGCTGAGTGCTAAGTTTCTCCTTTTCATATAAAATCATGATGTCGTGGAGAATTTTTCTTTCATCTTCATTTAGCACCCGGTTTTCAATTTCGAACTCATCAACTGATTCCGTTTGTCGTTTAGCTTTCTTATCCTGCATCAGCCGGCCCCAAGCATTATACAAGTGTGTTGGATAATTATCGAGCCAGGTTAGATCCATGTACTTCAATACTCTAGCGCTGTATATGATCAGAAAATCTTTAATATCGGCCTCTAACCTGGCCTTTACCATCTTAACTTCATCCTCAACCTTGGCCTCGGCCTCCCGAATTTTAAGTGTTGCCGCATCCCTTTCACCCTTAAGCGCCACAGCTTGTTCGCATGCCTCCTGGGCAGCTTTGTTTGAATCGTCTTTTTCTTTGACGACTTCGGAGAATTTGGCCTTAAGGTCTTCACGCTCTTTCAGCGTGGCATCCCATTTGGCATAACAGTTGTGTTTCGATGGCCCATCTCCTCGACCAAAGCAAAATGCGTCTGTCGCATCCTTTCCATGGATTGATTTTCCTCATTAACTTTCTTAGTGGCCTCTATTTCCGACTTCCTAGAAGATTTGGCTTCATTGTTAAGCACTTGTATTATATGGTCCTTTTGAGCGATATCGGTCTCTAACTTCTCGATTACTTTTGCCCGCTCAAAGGCCACCTCTGATGCTTTGCCCGCAGTCTTCATCCACTCCCGATACTGGCTATATTTATCATGGATATAATCATGCATAGTTTGCTCCGCCTCAACTGGAATTCCCTTTAAATGCCGAGGAAAGTCGAAGCCACTGAAATAAATGTTTGGGAAGTCTTTTTTCAACTGGGTGATTTTGATTGCTCCTTCCCCAGTGGGATCGGTAATGGCTTGTTCAATGACAGTGAGAGTTTCGGCCTCAGTTCTACGGCGCTGTGAATCAGACCTGGGAGCTTGAGAAAACGGTATTTGGCATGGAGGTTCTAAGGATTGTTACCCATGACCGAAGGGTGGTGTTGGAGCTCGAGAAGGTGGAGAGCGTGATCGGGAACGATATCTATATTCTTTATCCCTCTCCCCCTCATAACGTTCTTGAATAGAATAACCGCGATCGCGGTGTCTATCAGCTTCCCTCCTATGGGACTCATAATATGAACTGGATGACTGGCAAGCAGAGCGAAGGCTTCCTAACATAGATTCTCGCCCAGTCATCGTATCTGTAAAATAGAAAGAAGAGCAGAATCAGTAATATCCAGAAATGAATAACTTGTGATTGGAAATCGTGTAGTGCCGGGAAGTGTATGCATGTGTTAACCCCCCCGACCAACCGGATATGTCGACCACACTTGTAGGAAGTGACTAGCTTAAATCTAAGACACTTTGAAGCCCTTCCAATCTGGTGTCATGTTAAAGCGACATATCGTCCGGAATTGGTATGTCAGCGAGCCCTTCGAAAGGATTTTCTATTTGCGAGGGAGGAGCCTTCGGAATTCTAACACCGGAGGCTAGCAGAGACACAATTACGAATTTCCATCTCGAAGACTTATGACGCTTATGTGCTACTGCCTTGCCTTTTCTCCTTCCCTCTAACCCTGAAAGCTGTCAGGAGGCCCAACTACGGGTTCATCGTCAGTAGGCATGTTCTCTTCATCGCCTTCCTCATCTATTATGATCCCAGGTGCTCTATGTTTAGCCCGTCTCACCTGGGCTGCCCTAAGCAATCGCTCCAGTCTTATGCTTTGATTTCGATCGATTCGCCCGACAATCCACAAGTTTCTATCTGTAAGCATCGAGTCCATGTCTCTCATCTCGCTCGGCACTTCCTGAAGAATCTATACTATTTCTTTGAAGCGGGCACCTTTGGGTCATGGAATTGCGGCTGTAAAGGAAAGGAGATATTATTTCCAAGGTCAGTTATGATTATCTCGCTAGCTACTGGAAAAATCACAGCACTTACGTCTGACTAACCATCGGCTGGCGAATCCTGGAGGGCATCGAACGTAGAACCACTCCGTCTTAAAGTAGCTAAGCCTGGTCCAGGATCCCGCCACCACTTGGCAATTCCTAACTGCCTCCAGAAACGTGAACGAAGGATTGTCTCCCCAACTCTTGACATTAAACAAGTATTTGACTTCTTCCGGAATCGGGGGTCGAAAGAGATGTTCCATGAAGACAATAAACAAACTGTTCAGCAGTGCATATCCATTTGGATGTAATTGTGATGGAGCGGTTCTGAAGAAAGATAACACTTCTCCAATACACTGGTTGAATGGAGGAAGTATTCCAGTTGTGCACGAATGTCGATTAAAGGCCATGAATCCTTCTGGGGGAGCGTGTGGCCTGTCATTTGGCCCGGGTAGCAAAACGTCATCTAATGATAGGCCGTGCCTTAAGCATATTCGCCCTAACATATTTTCGGAGACATTAGACGGCATAGAATCTTGAGGGTTCGTGATAAATGTTGCTCCTTGCAGCTCATCCAGAGCTGGACCTATTACTTCGGCTGCATTGGCCGGGATCTCTATTATCGGAGAAGATGAACTTTGAGGCTCCTGTTGCTGTGAACTCATAGATTCCATAACTGATCAACTCATCAAAATCCATCATTAGATGATAATAAGCTCGTGTGTTCCCCAATGTGAAGTGTGTGAATGTGTTGTGTGGTGCAGTGCTACATCGTACTTAAAAGATTCTATAAAATTTAAGGAATTTTCAAATAACAAGACCTCAGAATTCAACTGGAGTGACCATCATCGCTGACCGTCACAACCGTGCCATCCAGGCTTTAGAGACCAATCCAAGTTAGAGTTTATTAAATTCAGTCAAGTTACAGTTCCATCGACGAGCTTCGAAAGGCAGTCAAATATGCATTTTAACGGTTAAGTCCAGTTATGCAAGGCGGAAGCTCGTCGGAGTAGAATGTTCGATTATGCGAAGATTTCGTATCCATCAAAGTTCGGAGTCGGTTCGATCACCAGAAGCCCAATTCGTATCAGTCGTGGAAAATAACATTTCGTATCGATCGCTCTAAGATCAGTTCGTATCAATCCCAAACCATCCTTGTTCGTATCGATCGCCAGGTCCAAGACTTTGTATCGATTGCACAATCGAGTCTTCGTACCGATTGCTTTGGATCGAAGCGAACTCCCATTCTTCCCAATCGATGGAAGCTTTTCCCTCCATCGATGCGAACTTCCACTATCACCTGATTGATACAAACATCTTCCTCCATCCACAATTGATACGAACATTTCCTTCATTCGTCCTTCTTCCCCAGGCAACTTAAGCACCATCTCCTCCTTCCTCAACCAAGCACTGATCCAACTTCGACATTGCCCTTACCAACCTCCAACGTAAATGTCATCGAAGACCGACCATGAATGTGAATGATTGACATTCGAACTCGAGTCTCATAGTTTTGGTGTAGGTTAATTAATTTTTTATCTAGTTAAAGTATCGATGCAGAGGATTGGAATGGTGTTCGATTCGAGAGCGAGAATGGTTTTTTCCTCTTTCCTTAAGTTTTTGAGCGATACGAAAGCTAAACTATCAAATGAGCACGTAAAAGAAAATGGCTAAGTACAAAGGGCTTTTATATGGGCACGGGGGATGGAAGAAAATGATTATTCGGCCTCTTATGGTTTCGACCAGTAAGAACGAACCACTTTCCAAACCGATACGAAGAGTATAATTTGTATCCATCCCCCTCAAGCTGCAGCTACCGATATCAATCGAGACGAAGAAGCTTGCTTCGCATCCATCATCTTCCACTTGATATCACCAATTCATAGCCAATAACTAGCCAAAGCAATGTCAACCACCATGGGTACGGAACCAAAGCCTTGTATCCCACATCTCAAGTGTATCCAACAAGTATCGATACGAACCAAGGTTCATGTCCATCGTTGCGAACGACATTAAAACAACAACTAAATTTGTGTCGATTGACATCGATACGAAAACAATTTTTCGACCATTTACATCGATCCAGGAGAGGATCAATACAAAGAGACATTCTAAAACAACCACCGAGCATTGGTGTAACTCAAATTTCACATCGATTCAGGAGAGGATCGATATGGAATTCAATAAGAAAGAACTTACAATGACTCGTGAACAAGTTGAATGCTCACCTGGTGACAATTACAACATTGAACAACAATTTACTATCATTCAAAACTCAGTTACAATAGTGAACTGTACAGCAATGGGCAGTAAACAATTCATTATTTATATTACTAAAGATCAATAAAAAAGTTACACCTTTCGACGAGAAGACAACAACCGTTCATACAAGTCAGATAAAACTATTAAGAATGAAGATTGCAACTTTTCAAAGCATGTCATGTTCTCACAAGACGTACTTTGGGGGGCAAATGTTATCCCGCCTTTTGGCAAGGCCGTGACACCAAGAAATTGACTGAGAACCAAAGACAGCTCATCCCGGAGAACGGTATACACAAGTTCGCTATGGATACTGGTAAATTTTGCCTGAGTCTGGATCGAGCTACAATTAACATGACATGACAAGCAAAGCCATGAAATCCAACATTCAAAATTTCAAGTCAATCGGAGTTCGTATGCTCAAGATATGATCGATGCAACTCAAGTGATCGCCTTGTACGTATCCATGAAGCAATCAGAGAGAGACCTCCTTCACATCGATCCTGTTCGAATCCATCAACTGCGCACGGTTTCGTATCGATCAGTAGCAAGTGAGTCCACTTCGTATCCATTCGGGTAGCTCTCTTCGTACCCATCAAAAACCACCTCTCTTCGTATCCATCAAGCTCGTTCCCTTTCGTATCCATCAATGTTCATCATTTCGTATCGATTCCATTTCCACACACTTCGTATCGATCAGCCAATAATCGATATGAAGAATGCATGACAGATCGATACGAAGGATGCCACTTTCCATCGGTACGAAGCAGCCTCTGAAGCATCGATACGAAAAGAGCTGTCCAAGTCGATACGAAGAATAATTCCAGCTCGATACGAACAAAGCACGATTCAAATGACAAAAATAGTCACTCGGCATTAAAAGTGGATCGATCCAAGAAGTTAGGGCCACGTCAATAAGCAAGCACGTGCTCAGAAGTGATACGAACAGAGCGATGCGCAGTGGATCGATGCGAACTTAGCAGCCTTCAATAAATCAAAACTTGCATCGATCATAACTCAAAATCTATAAGTCCAAATGCCACCAAATTTTCACAGGAGCTTGTGTACATCCTCAAGAACATTCATGATCGATCTCGACTCGATTGGACGAAATACTGATCGATATGAAATTCGTTCGTATCGATCACGGATCGAGTGCAAACGAACGACATGGGATCGATCGTGTGGGCCCACCCACGTGAGAGAAGAGGTCTTCCAAGATCTGAGCGAGATATTTGCAGCCTACACCTATAAATAGCAGCCTAGAACCTATTGAAAAGGGACCTTTTGGCTCTTCTACGTCCAGAATCTGCCGAAATCACTGTTGTACTTGAATTCTACTGTTGTAACACGTTGTAACCAGCAAGCAAAAATCAAAAAAGTCAATCATTTCATAATGGACATAGGCCATACACCGAACCACTCTAAATCTGTGTGTTTCTGTGTGTTTTTCTTGCTTATTATTGGTGTGTTTGTTAGATTTTCCTCTTTTTCCATTTATATTCTTCATTTTACCTCTTTAAACACATCCGAAGAGTATTGTGCCCAATTTTGATACAAACAATATATAAGTTATATATATAAAAGTTTGAATCAGAGGATTGGATTGTCCAGGTATACATATGTATTGATTTAAGAAAATATGACATAGCTATTTTGATTTTAATTTATGTATTTTAAATTTAAATTTTGATTTTTTTTATTTAATACGATGTTTGTTTTTGTAGTTCTATACAGTTTATGAGATTTTAAGTGTACTTTAAAATGTGTACTGTTATTTGAAAAAAAAGGGAGGAAGAGTTATATACAGTGCACATGTATATGTATTGGTACTTATGTATCTTGTTCCAGGGAACATACATAGTTGTTTTCTTTTGATATATATATATATATATATATATATATAATGTTTAAAACTCTATTTGATGTATTTTGAAAGGAAATTTATGTGTTTAAGGAATGTTGATTTTAGAAAATTTTATACATACATTATGAAGATTTTTTTTGAAAAGAAAGAAAAATAATATAAAGGTTTTATTTTGATTTTTATATGTGTTTTAAATTTAAAAAATGTTTTTATAATATATATGTATGTATGTATGTATATATTATTATAGTATGTAGTTAAATTAAATAATGATTTTAAAATTTATATATAAGTTCACTTATATATTTATTTCATCGAATCCAGTTTCATCATGCCTCGCTTTTGTCTCGCCGATGTCCAAATTGGTCGCAGCAGCTTTTTGATTTGCTCGTGTCCGTATCTGTGTGCGTGTCTGTGTCGTTTTCTTGTTTTTTTAGCCTCGAAAGGTGAGCGATCACTCACGATTAACATTTTTATAGTTAGTAAATTTGATTTCATTTGAAACGACAATTGAAATATGCTGTTAAATTTGAATTGCTAGTTATTTAATTTTTAAATATGATATGCCATTATCTGTAATTGTTCACCTATGACATATGACACCATATCCTGCTATATATATTTTATTTTATTTATCACTGATGATATATGCATGTTATTGATATGTTATATTTTATCATATTTGTTCTCACTCTCCAAGTTCCCTATTAATTTAGAATTCCCTATGAGTTGAAAAGATACATACCCGAACGATCCTGTAGAATAAGGAAAAATCGTTATGGGTTGAAATGATAAACCCAAGCGATTTTCATTGATTTTGAATTTTGAGATTGTGGGTTGAAATGATATATACCGGTAGATATTTAAATTGCAGATTGAAATGATAAATATCTGTATCATTGGACCATAGGATAGAAAATTTTATACGGACACCGTTGATCTATATTTTGAAAATGATTTCCAAAGTTTTGACACGAAATATATGGTTTTAATAAATATCTATTTTTAAAATATATTATATAAATGCTATTTTTATATATGTATAAAAATTTGGATTTTAAAATAATATGTTTTGGAGATTTTAATTTATAAGTTAGTTTTGAAAATATAATTTTTAAGATTTTCTTATAATTTTATTATTTTAAAATATATAAAATAAGATTAAATACAAATTACATTTAATAATAAGATTTAATTTAATAAAAATTTAATTTAATTGGTTTATAATATGTTTAAGTATTTATTTAAATTTATATTAATATTTAAAAAAAATAGATTTTTATAACTTTAATAATAGAGGTTTGGAAGATAAATTAATGTTGACTTGGAATTTAAATTGGTTAATAATCGAATTTAAATAAGAATTGAATTGAACTTATTTTTTTTGAGATTTTGAAAGATATGATTTATAACTTGACTTTATAAAAAGTGATTAATTGAATATTCTCAAATTTAAATAAATTGAAGATTGAATATTTAATATTGATTTAAATTTATAAATTGGGATTTTAATAAATTGTTATTGAAATGATTAAGTAAATATTTTCCAATTTGAATAAAATTAAAGTTAAATGTTGAAATATAAATGAAACTTATATTGACATGTTTGAATGATTAAATTTTGAATCTTATTGGAATTGAAATGATAGTTCAAACCCGGATTTGAAATCGATACAAATTGAAATGGTTTATTGAGAATTTGAATTGAATCTTTGACCTTTAAATTGAAGTGGTTAAACTGGAATTGATTTAAATTGAATTTTGGATGTAAGATGATTTGAATTGACTTGCGAAATTGGAGAAACTAATTTCATTATGTAAAGTATTTTTAATATATAAACTATTTTAATTTATGACTATCTTAATATATATATACTATTTTCAATATCTAAACCGTTTAAGTTGGAACTGTTATGATTACGGAAGTGTTATGATTTCATAAGTGCTATGTTTTCAAAGTGCTATGATTTCAAAAGTGTTATGATTTCGAAAATGTTACAATCTCTAAAAGTGTTACGACTGTGGAAATGAATATTATTTAAAGTGAATAATGATATCGAACTGATATGGTTTTAAATGAATAAGATATTTTGAACTATTTGAAAAGAAATGACCATGATGTGAAATAAGCGTTTGGTTGTTAAAGAGATCGGGATCAGATATTTTCATACTCTTTGCCAATACCGCAAACCACTTTAACAACTGTATACGTGGTGGAGATTCCAGAATGAAGTAGGATGGTTTGGTGATGATTCTATATGAGGTATTAGCACAGCCCTGACTACCGTGAGTCAGCTTGATGTGGCTAAAACAAGAACCACGCCGAGCCAAGTGAGGTAATTCCTCCGATCGGGCACACTTCTTCGATACCATTCTATTACTTTGTGATTTGATTGGGTGCACCCTTTGATTTGGGAGTGTGTCACGAGGTGGGCGATAGTAGCTGCTATGTGTTACCACCAGTCCGGATACGCAAACGGTATATCTACCCTGGCATTGCCCCGAGTGCCTTGTCGCATGCCCTATCGCGCCTTCTACGAGTTTGGTTTGTACCATACCTATGGAGTGCCCTCTGACAGCCCTTTAGTTTATGGGGGGTGTTACGGTACTGTATAGACTATGGGAATATATAAAATGTGTTAAGGGGGATATGGGTAACGCCTTAACGCTACTTTAATAGTTTACTTTACTATAGACATATTATAATAGCGTATATTACTACATAGTAGATAGTTCCACAGATCCTTAGAGGATGGAAATCCCAAACATCCTTTAAGTTACTTGTATTTCAGTTGACATTTCACTTGAGTTGAATTTATTAATATAAGAAACTTAATAATGACTCGAGTGTTTGTGTTTTGCTTTATGCTCGGGTCAGACTGAGTGGCACGGTATTTGAGATTCACCTTTGGAGTTTGGAGTTTGGAGCTTCGCTTGAAGATCTATCTGATATCTAGTCAGATTTCAGTTGTTTCCAGTTATTCTGTTCAGTCTTGTCGGTTACTTTTGTATTTGAGACTACTTTGTACCTTGAGATTTATGTTGTATTTTGTTCAGACTCTGATGTTTTATAGTAGCTTCATGAACTACTATTTATCTATTCCACTGCTTATTGTTGTAATACTCTGTGTCTGTGATTCTATGATTAATTTATTTACTGTATATGATAAGTTTTGCCAAATATAAATTAACAATCTGACATATTGAGCAATTCAAGTCCGACATGTGTGGATGCAAAAGGTTCGAAATGCCAGGTCGTTACAGTTGGTGTCAGAGCTCTAGTTTTGGCAAAACTTAGCATATAAAGTAAATTTAATTACATAATCACATTCGTTCGAGCTTGAAATTTCTTCTTTTAGGATCCTCCTAGATTTGGATTTCTTTTGGATTTTGGAACTCTTCCCTTTGTTCTAAAATCCATTCTTGTCTCTCCCTATTCATGTTCTTCTTGATACTGGAGCATCCCATAACTCCATTTTTGTTCCGGCAACCTTAGTATGATTTGCAAAGGGGTGAACTCCTTTGCAACAGGCGTCGATTCACCGGATATTTTCTACATCCTTGGTTTATATGCTATTATTTCTTGCAAAGCCCGAACCGTCTCTAGTAGACGATCAGGGTAATTCCCTTGTAATCTCGACTCCACTCCGATAATTAGAGGTTATCCTGATATTGGGTGAAGTCACTTCCCTTCCCTTCAAGCGGGAAACTGAATTTCCACATCGATCTTATTCCTGAAATCTTGGTTGACCTGGTTAAGGTCGCTTGCGACTAATATTGATCTGTCCATCCCATCTCTTTTTGTACTATAATTATTTTATCTTCCATTCGAGCCTATCTTCGAATTAGAATTCATTTTGACTAGGGTCGCTCTAAATTTGAATCTCTATCCTTATTTTAAATCCATTCTTGAATCATCCGGTAAGGGAGTGTATTTGTTATTAAAATAAAATGTATTGTGTTGTTGTTTGAGTTTTGGGTCTCGATCGATTCGTCTAGCTAACGCTATCGATAGAAATTCCAAAACACTTGTACAGAACAAACTGACATAATATTGTTTTCGAAATTAGTAAATGGAATAAATTTTTGTATGATCATATTTTACATAAGAGTATAATTTTCTGAAATTGGATAGTTAATAAAATTGGTTGTTAAGAATGATAATACTAGATTATCATTTATTATTTTTGTCAACACTACTAAATCATTTTCTATTGTTATATGTCATAAGGTGTTGAAATTTTATAAACATGATCTATTTGATTTGAAAATGAAATAAATTTTAATTAAGGATTTAAGAATTTAATTTCCGGTGCTTTTCAAAATTTGGTTTTCATAGTTTGAAAGAATATGTATTTGTAAGTATTTTCAAATGGAAATTGTTTTTCCAGAAATTTTAAAAGAAATAAGTCAGTACTCTCCTCTTTTATCGCTGGAAAATAATTTCGGTGATGACTGCAGCATCATCGACATTCATTTTCGAGTCTCAAAGTGGAGAGACCACTTATTAGCTTTGCTACACTTTTGTTTTGGAAAATGGATTTGATTTGAATTTCTTGAGGATGGTTTGATGTATAAAAATATAAATATGTATGTGTATATTATTTCAAAATGAATTGATGTGAAACCGAGAAAAATTTAACTTTTAAATTCTATGGTAAGTTAGGGTTTTCAATTATTGACATAAATAAAAAAATTGAAATATTTGAAGTGTTTAAAATTTGAAATGGAATTTAAATTAACTTGAAATAGTTAAACTAGGATAAAATCTATTTGTATAATATTCAATTGCATTCTAATAAACATGTATAACTTACCTGAATTTAAAAAAAAAGTTGAAATGTTAAGATGAATTTGCAATTGAAGGTTATATAAGAGAAGACTTAGGCAATAGATTGTTCAAATTAATTTCTTTTGCTAAATAAAAATACTATAAACAATAAGTAAATTGGTATAGTGCTCAATTACATATGAAACATTAATAAAACTTACCTGGAAGGGTTTGAATGTAATTTAATAATATACAATAATAAATAAGATGTCCAAACTGAACTTTGTTAGGAAATTTATAAATAAAAATTTAGGTGATTATAATAAATGTACGCACTTAACCTATATTGAAAGGTATGTTAGTGAAACAAATTGAATAATAAAAGAGAAATGCTATCTAAATAAATAAATATGAACTTAAGAATAGTTGAAATTGAATGTTGAGATGGAATTAACTATAGTTGATCTAAATAAATGAGTTAACAAATTTTGGTGTGGAAATTTTTGGGATAAATGATTAATAAATTTAAAACAAATCAATTGAAAGAAAATACATTGAATTTAAAATCAACCAAGTGTGAACACAATGAATATTTTTATTGATTGAATAAATGGATTTTAAAATCATATAAATTTTGTTTTGAAATAAATTTTGTAACAAATATAAATAAATTGAAACAAGTCAAATTGAAGGAGAATAGCTTGAATTAAAAATCAATCAAAGGTGAATATAATGATTATTTATTGAATGAGTAAAATGGATTGAAACCAAATTTGCTGAATATTAATCAATTTTGTTATAAATAAAATTTATATGGATTTAAAATTAACTATTGTGTCTAATACTGTATATTTCAAATCTATCTTTTCTTTTGGTTGTTTCTATTCTCCTATCTCGTTCCTTTTCGAGGACAAAAAGTTTTGAGTGGGGAAGAGTGTAATGACCCATAAATTTTAACGGTTTATTTAACGTAATTAACTGAAATTTTGCTTGAAATTTAATTATAAAATTTAGCAATGAAAATTTGATATTTGGAATGCGTCTATTTAAACATTACAAATGGTAAATTTTCATTGGAAAATATGGGAGTTAGTTTTTTTGTGCAATTTTCAATTTCAATTTAAATCTGTTAATTTGATGAAAATAAAATATTTTCCAAATCTGAATATTTTTATATAATAAAAATGTAAACTAATTTCTAAGTGAGACGTCATAGTTCTTTTCGTCCAATTTGGACTTCTCTATCTTCGTTTATCGTATTTTCCGGCAAATTTGCAAAAATTTAGCGGTGAAATATCGACTTTTGATAGGATGGTCGTATCGCTGATATCTATGTACCGTTCTATTCGTCTCGTCGTGCTGATCTCCACGGTATATTCATTTGTGTATTTCGGTGTCCGGTACGCAGCGAAATATGCGTAACGGTTAGCCGCATCGGTACCCGTTTGGCATTTTGATTTGTTGTAACCATTCGTGATCCATAGTGTAAAACTGTAGAGCTATTGACATTTATGTTTCCCTAAATTCAAGTCAGGACCTTTTTTATTCCCTATTCTCATTTATTATTTTATGGTTCGTTCAGTCTTTTGGTTCTCTCTCCTTTCAATTCTGTCAGTTCAAAATACAATACATATATATCATAATAATATCTGTCTCCATGCGTTTCATTCTGCTGTTGGTTCATTTACCTTCTTTCTCTGTCAAGTTAAGAAATATATAAATATCAATTTATACATAAAAGCTTATCCATCTTAGCTTGCTTCCTCTTTCTTTTCGATAAGCTTATCCCTGCTCTTTCACTTCATCTCTCGGTTTAAAATATAATAATAACATATGTAATATAGATAGAAAAGTATATATCGAAATCGAACACAGAAAACTTGCTCCTACAACCGCCGAGCCAACGTTCTTCCCCACTGCCTCACTTTCGCCACTGGCCAACACCTCCCTGACATCGACAACGCACTCATATGTGTCTCCACCACCTTTCATTTTTCTCCATCGCCATCTTTGATCGCCTGCCACCGACCTTGCTTCGTCCACGCCTTCTTGCTCTCCGCTATGCCAAAGCTCCAACAACCTAGACCGGACCACCACCTCTCACCTGAAACTGCATCACGCCCAGAGCTCCAACGTGGTCCCTCCGTGTTCCCCCTCCCCCCCCTCTGCCTCAAACCTCGACAGGCCTCTCCAAACCCGCCACCATCAACACGAGATCAAGACCCGCCGCCTATCCTCTTCCCACCCTCAGCTAAGCACCACGCCATCTCTCCACCTTTCCACCATCAGCCTCTAGCCTTGTTCTTCCATCACCATAGCAACTGCCGAACACCCTAAGTCTGTTGTTCTCTGTCGTTTATATAAGGTATATATATATATGAAGTTGTTCGCATATACATATATGTGCTTTATTATAGCTCTGTTCTTCCTTTGTCCTATTCTTGTTTTGTTTATATATTAACTTTTATATATTTTTTGGGTTACATGTAAAGGTTTTATAAACTATAATCTGTTGTTGCTTTTCAAATTATATATGGAGTTATAATATATAAGTTATATATATAAAAGCCTGAATCAGAGGATTGGATTGTCCAGGTATACATATGTATTGATTTAAGAAAATATGACATAGCTATTTTGATTTTAATTTAGGTATTTTAATTTTGATTTTTTTATTTAATACGATGTTTGTTTTGTAGTTCTATACAGTTTATAAGATTTTAAGTGTATTTGAAAAATTTTAAACTATGTTTTAAGTGTACTGTTATTTGAAAAAAAGGTAGGAAGGGTTATATACAGTGCACATGTATATGTATTGGTACTTATGTATCTTGTTCCAGTGAACATACATAGTTGTTTTGTTTTGATATATATATATATATATATATATTATGTTTAAAACTCTATTTGATGAATTTTGAAAGGAAATTTATGTGTTTATGGAATGTTGATTTTAGAAAAATTTATACATACGTTATGAAGATTTTTTTTGAAAAGAAAGGAAAATAATATAAAGGTTTGATTTTGATTTTTATATGTGTTTTAAATTTAAACAATGGTTTTATAATATATATATATATATATTAGTATGTGTTTAAATTAAATAATGATTTTAAAATTTATATATAGTTTATATATAAGTTTGCTTATATATTTGTTTCATCGAATCCAGTTTCATCGTGCCTCGCTTTTGTCTCGCCGATGTCCAAATTGGTCGCAGCAGCTTTTTGATTTGCTCGTATCTGTATCTATGTGCGTGTCTGTATCGTTTTCTTGTTTTTCTAGCCTCGAAAGGTGAGCGATCACTCACGATTAACATTTTTATAGTTAGTATATTTGATTTCATTTGAAACGACAATTGAAATATGCTGTTAAATTTGAATTGCTAGTTATTTAATTTTTAAATATGATATGCCATTATCTGCAATTGTTTACCTATGATATATGACACCATATCCTGCTGTATATATTTTATTTAATTTATCACTGATGATATATGCATGTTATTGATATGTTATATTTTATCATATTTGTTCTCACTCTCCAAGTTCCCTGTTAATTTAGAATTCCCTATGGGTTGAAAAGATACATACCCGAACGATCATCTAGAATAAGGGAAAATCGTTATGGGTTGAAATGATAAACCCAAGCGATTTTCATTGATTTTGAATTTCGGGATTGCGGGTTGAAATGATATATACCCGTAGATATTTAAATTGCGGATTGAAATGATAAATATCTGTATCATTGGACCATATGATAGAAAATTTTATATGGACACCGTTGGTCTATATTTTGAAAATGAGTTCAAAAGTTTTGAAAGGAAATATATGGTTTTAATAAATATCTATTTTTAAAATATATTATATAAATGATATTTTTATATATGTATAAAAATTTAGATTTTAAAATAATATGGTTTGGAAATTTTAATTTATAAGTTAGTTTTGAAAATATAATTTTTAAGATTTTCTTATAATTTTATTATTTTAAAATATATAAAATAAGATTAAACACAAATTATATTTAATAATAAGATTTAATTTAATAAAAATTTAATTTAATTGGTTCATAATATGTTTAAGTATTTATTTAAATTTATATTAATATTTTAAAAAAATAGATTTTTATAACTTTAATATAGAGGTTTGGAAGATAAATTAATGTTGACTTGGAATTTAAATTGGTTAATAATTGAATTTAAATAAGAATTGAATTGAACTTGTTTGTTTTGAGATTTTGAAAGATATGATTTATAACTTGACTTTATAAAAAGTGATTAATTGAATATTCTCAAATTTAAATAAAATTGAAGATTGAATATTTAATATTGATTTAAATTTATAAATTGGGATTTTAATAAATTGTTATTGAAATGATTAAGTAAACATTTTCCAATTTGAATAAAATTAAAGTTAAATGTTGAAATATAAATGAAACTTATATTGACATGTTTGAATGATTAAATTTTGAATCTTATTGGAATTGAAATGATAGTTCAAACCTGGATTTGAAATCGATATAAATTGAAATGGTTTATTGAGAATTTGAATTGAATCTTTGACCTTTAAATTGAAGTGGTTAAACTGGAATTGATTTAAATTGAATTTTGGGATGTAAGATGATTTGAATTGACTTGTGAAATTAGAGAAACTAATTTCATTATGTAAAGTATTTTTAATATATAGACTATTTTAATTTATGACTATCTTAATATATATACTATTTTCAATATCTAAACTGTTTAAGTTGGAACTGTTATGATTACGGAAGTGTTATGATCTCATAAGTGCTATGTTTTCAAAGTGCTATGATTTCAAAAGTGTTATGATTTCGAAAATGTTACAATCTCTAGAAGTGTTACGACTCTAGAAATGAATATTATTTAAAGTGAATAATGATATCGAACTGATATGGTTTTAAATGAATAAGATATTTTGAACTATTTGAAAAGAAATGACCATAGTGTGAAATAAGCGTTTGGTTGTTAAAGAGACCGGGATCGGATATTGTCATACTCTCTGCCAATACCGCAAACCACCTTTAACAATTGCGTACGTGGTGGAGATTCCAGAATGAAGTAGGATGGTTTGGTGATGATTCTATATGAGGTATTAGCGCAGCCCTAACTCCCGTGAGTCAGCTTGATGTGGCTAAAACATGAGCCAAGCCGGGCCAAGTGATGTCATTCTTCCGATCGGGCACACTTCTTCGATACTATTCTATTACTTTGTGATTTGATTGGGTGCACCCTTTGATTTGGGAGTGTGTCACGAGGTGGGCGGTAGTAGCTGCTATGCGTTACCACCAGTCCGGATACGCAAACGGTATATTTACCCTGGCATTGCCTCAAGTGCCTTGTCGCATGCCCTATCGTGCCTTCTACGAGTTTGGTTTGTACCATACCTATGGAGTGCCCTCTGATAGCCCTTCAGTTTACAGGGGGTTACAGTACTGTATAGACTATGAGAATATATAAAATGTGTTAAGGGGGATATGGGTAACGCCTTAACGCTACTTTAATAGTTTACTTTACTATAGATATATTATAATAGCGTATATTACTACATAGTAGATAGTTCCACGGATCCTTAGAGGATGGAAATCCCAAACATCCTTTAAATTACTTGTATTTCAGTTGACATTTCACTTGAGTTGAATTTATTAATATAAGAAACTTAATCCTGACTCGAGTGTTTGTGTTTTGCTTTATGCTCGGGTCGGACTAAGTGACACGGTATTTGAGACTCGCCTTTGGAGTTTGGAGCTTCGCTTGAAGATCTATCTGATATCTAGTCAGCTTTCAGTTGTTTCCAGTTATTCTGTTCAGTCTTGCCAGTTACTTTTGTATTTGAGACTACTTTGTATCTTGAGATTTCTGTTGTATTTTGTTTCAGACTCTGATGTTTTATAGTAGCTTCATGAACTAATATTTTTCTATTCCGCTGCTTATTGTTGTAATATTCTGTGTCTGTGATTCTGTGATTAATTTATTTAGTGTATATGATAAGTTTTGCCAAATATAAATTAACAATCTAACATTTTGAGCAATTCTAGTCTGACATGTGCGGATGCGAAAGGTTCGAAATGCTAGGTCGTTACAATTCACTTCCCTAAACCCTTTTAGTTTTATCCAAAACAATTTGTTTCCATTTCTAACTCAAAAACCATGATTTCTAATACAATTCAAAAATCAACTTTTTTTGTTAATAGAAATTTTCCAAAAAAAATTTCAGAATTTTTCTAACACCCTAAATTTCCGAAATTTTTTGACAAAGTCTCCTTTGTACGGAGAGCCTTTTGCAATATGGAAAATATAATAAAAATGATATCATCGACCCACACGGTCGGAAAAACAAAATATATATCAATATATATATATATATATATATTATCATTTCTTTATTTCATTGCGTAGGCGTACCTTTATTTTAGCATTTTTGAGCGAGCGGCTTATTTTATATGCATTTGCATAAACCAACTGTATCCCAATAGCCTTCGGGTACCTGTACTTACTCAATTTAAACAAGTAAGTACCAAAACATGAAATTTTAATAACATTTCATTTATTTAACTAGCTAAACACATAGACTTCATAACCCGAACATGTCAGTCATATATTACAATCAATTTTAAGGTTCCAACACTAATTAAATTTTCTTCCTTGGATCCATATATCATTTCATTTAATTCGAAATGATTTACGACTAAATTTATTGCATTCAATTCATATTTACAACAACAAACTCATATCCATTCCAAATTGATTTCAAAATCAATTTATTCACTTTCTATTATATGCAAATCCTTTTTATTAAGCTTTCATTTATTCCTTTTAAATTGGCTCTAAATCAATTTTTCTATTTTCCATTTGATTCCCATTCATGTTATTCACCAACTTTGTTCGCTTTATGTTGTATTAAACAACATTCCAATCCATGTTAATCTATTGATGAATCCATTTCATAAATAATCACTTAAGTTCCCATGGTAATCAAATTCTAATTCATTTTAAATTGATTCTCATTCAATCTATTTGCTTCCATTTACTTAGTATATCCAATTTATACTATATCATTGGGGAATCATTTCATATAAATCGATTCTCGAACAATTTAGTTCAGGTTCATGCACTTGCATTCATATTAATTTCACTTTCGACTTATGTTACATCCTTGCCATTCACTTTCATTTAACTCACATAGTGTTATCCACTTCATTTTTTTATAGTGAACGACATTTCATTCCATGCTAATTTATTTATAAGCCTTTCCATAAAATTATTTCTAATGGTTATAAACATTCCATACCGCTACTTAAGTTCATATTCAGCTTTATAACTTAAGTTCATACCCAATCTTATCCAATCCATCATATTCAATTCATTTACTCTTACATTGAATTCACTTCTTGTTATCAAATACTTAACCATTTTAACTTGGTCATACTTTTTCATCTTCTCGGTTTAATAAGTTATACAAACTTATTTATTCACAATTCCCTAAATTTCCACTTAAGTCCACTCACATTCATTATTTATAACATATAGTTATATAATCACTCCACCATTGATATATATATATATATTCAATTTACTTCATTCTAATTTACTCTCCATTTAAAATTCAAATTTTGAATTTCCGTTCTTTTTATCCATTCTGGTTTTACCATTGCATTACTCAATTCATAAGTTCAAGAACTTATTTACTTAATATCTCCTATTACATACTTGAGTCCTTTCACATCATATAATCATAACCCTGGATTATATATATCACTTTATAACTTAAGTGTATTCATTCCATTCAATAATTATAACTTATAATTATATAATTATTCTACATTTCAACTTAATATCCAATTCAATTCAACTTTATTTAACTTACCTTAAGTTAAATTTCAACTCATATCATTCATTTAACTTATTCAAATTAAATTTTAATTCCAGGATTAAAATTCACACTTTCCTTTTCTTATCTATATCAACTCCAAATTATAAGTCCAATACTGATTTTTATCCTGACTTTACAAATCATTTAAATGGAAATCCCAGAATTTAATCACCCTTTTTTTCAAAACATTTCGAAATCATAATATACATATATCACTTTGGTATATCAAATCATGCTTTCGGATTTTTCAAAACAACTTGGTTTTTCCCAAAACAATTTTCCTTTGGAATTTCTAAACAAAATTTGTTTATCAAACAAGTCCAAAGCAAATATTCTTAGCCAATCACTATGGTAGCAATCCGTCACTTAGAAACTCGAAAATAAATACTAATGATGCGGCCGTCATCACCCGAATTATCTTCCAGTGAGTTCAGTGCTTCCTTACTTCCAAAATTCATTTTAAAACAATTTTCTATTCCAAAAATATCTCCAAAGTAATATCACCATCCTTCCTTTCAACCATTTTGGAAAATATTTCCAAAAATTTCCAAGATTTTAAAATTACTAAATACTTAACTCAAATCAACTTAAAACATTTCCCAAAATTTCCGGGATTAAATTTCCAAATTCTGGTTTGAATCCACTTTTAGTTATAACTCATATGTATAATCTTATTTATACAATCTCTATTTGGTTATATAAACCATTTCAATTCTTATAATCTTGTTTTTTATTATAATATTAACAACCAAACATTCCAATTATACTATAATAATTTCATGAAATTATTATAGTATAACTGGAATGTTTGGCCTTTATATCAAAATATAATTTGAGTAAAATTATTTCATTTACCCACTTCAAAACAATACTGTGTCGGTTTACCTTGTTTAAGAGTTTAGAAACCCCTATCGATACGGTTGTACTTCCGTACTGACCAGAATTCATAAACACTCAACCGATAAGTCAACACAATATAAAACGTTTTATATTCACTAACAAATACGCGCAGCGCACTCATATCTATTAATACACTCAACTCATTCTAGAGTACTTCTGACTCTATCTCTAATGAGTAATCCCTACCAAATGCAAGGTATATCGCCAACCTAAGCTTTGATACCAAGTGTGATGACCCGCCTTTTCGACCCTCAAAAGGTGACATAAATACGCTCATTGTATAACATGCCGAACGGTCGAGTGCCGAAAAGACAGATTGTTGAGGGGGAAAGAAAGTAGGTAGAAGAAAGAAGAAACTAAACAAAACAGAATCTCACAGCGGACTGAATAACATATATTATAAATAGTTCTTTACACAGATCAAAACTGTAATATACATATCTCACATCAAAGTACAGAAATCAAGAATTACCAGCCTAGACAGTTATAACAGTCTGTCCTCACAATTGCTGATAATTTCAACAAAACACTACAGCGGAATAAACAAGTACGAGAATATGTCTTGGTCTCCAGCTCGTCTCCTGAGCTCCATAGCATCCTATCCTGTATCTGTAATACTCGGTCTGACCCGAGCATTATAATAAAATAACACCCGAGTTAGACTGGAAAACCAGCGTGAGAAAACACACTCAATTTGAATTATTAAAGTTTTCAAAATCCTTTGAAAATCAAAGATATCTCGTAAGACCACGCCACACATAAACACGACGGGTTTTTACCTTACGATAACCAAAACATTTCATATCAAATCCTATGATATTATAATAGTGTCTACGTACAAATACTTATTCAAATAGCTGAAATTGTTACATTAATTAAATTACAGCATACTAGGCTCTATAACCAAAACCGTAAAGGGTATGTATTGAAGAATGGATTCCATACGAATGACTAGGTACTGGGGTATCACCTGTCACAGTGCACGTCTAGAAACAATGTACCGAGGACCATGCCGAGATCCCCTGCAACACAAGACCGGACTACCCCTACCTGGATAGACTGAATATGTTATCACCCCGGGTGTTCCCACCCTTTTCGAGCTCCCTTCATGTATCGTAGTAATAATATACAAGGGTATCTAGAAAGGTGATAAACATACCCTAATTGGGTGCAACCCACTTAGACTTACCGCATCCCCCCTGATTTTCAGTCATTCCCGGTTGATGAGGTTAGAGGCTACGATTACCTTTTTAAGGAATTTTCACTTAGAATGCTCATTGTCCTCTAATGACAATGTACTGATAGCATTCATCCATACAAGTCCGTTCTAGGTCTGAACGGAACCGAAGGCACTACTCCTACTACATCCATTTTGGAAAAATCCTCAGGATTAGCAGCGATTAGCCCATTCACTTCACTGCTCCATCTTCGACTCCATGCCCTTATTTTCCTTTCAAAAACGTACTTGTTGGATCGAAATGGTTTTCAGATAACTTATCTGATCCCAGTCTCTTCGAAAACAACGTTCAATATTTTTCGATAAACTCAATCCCGGTTCTTTAGGAAATAAACAGACAAAAATAAGATCGGAGATCACCTCCTAACCGTTAGTGGACGGATTTCCTTATCATCATCCTAGAAGAACAGAACGAGTTTATACGTACAGTATAGCACCTCGAACGGTAACTATGCCATATAATCCCAGTGTTTCTCCTAGATATTCCCAAAGTTATATTTTGGTCCAAATTTGATAGTTGGTTATTTAATTATCAAATAACAATCATTCAACCAAATATTTCCTTTTCCACTAAAAACACTAAATCTCTTTTTAATTTAATTTTAATAAATTAAATCTCTTATCAAAAGTCATGTACTTATTATCTTATCGAAGTAAATACGTTTACTAACCATTCTTCCAAAATATTTGAGACTTTTTAAAATAAATATGAAAAGCACCACGCGGTATCAACTATGGATTCACAGCTCAATGGTTACGTCTCAATCCCAAAGAAATTGAAAACATAACTGCAGGCACTCACTGCCTCTGATTTCGCCATGAAAGCATAGCATTACCTTTCGAAACTTTATTAAATAATTTTCAAAATAATACTTAAAAGTTCCTATACAAATTTCCATGTTTATTTTAGGCAAATACCCTTTTATAAAAGTTATTATATAATATCAATATTGAATAATTTACCCTTTTAAAATAATAATACTAATTAATTCTTAAATAATAATTAACTTCATATCAACTCATTAAAACTAACTTAATTAATAACTAAAAATACTCTAAACAATTAAACAACTAAATAATTAATTTTCTGAAATATTCTTAAACCCTTTTAAATTACCTAGTTAATAATTAAAAATCCTTCTTTTTAAAAACAAACTTAACTTCTCAGAAAAATATCCTTTTCAATTCCAATATAGCCAGTTTAACATTTATAAATCCCTCTCGATTTTATCAATAATTGATTTACGTTCCAATTAATTAATCCAAAACTCTATATGAATGTTTTACTTCAAAATCTTTTCAAATTCGAACCATATATTATTGGTATTTAAAAATACCAAATCTAGGCCAAAACTGCCATAGCATCCAATCAATTCAAATCACACAATAATCTATCATAGATTATTCAAACAAAGCATATATCACTATATATGAAATTAAATTCAACATTTTTTTGAGGAATTCAGTTGGATCCCTCCAACCTATTTCCCTGCATCCACAGATATTAATACAACATAAAAATACCAATTCTGCTTCAAGGCAGAATATCACGGTATATAGGGTCATCCGCTATTATGCGGTGCGCATAGGGTCTCATCCGCTCCAATCGGTGGGAAATATATCCAATTACTAATATATACTACTATATATATATTATAACATCCAATAGATAATAATAATTATCAAATCATCCAATCAATCAATAATTAATTTTTAACTATTTAAAATTAATGCCAATCATCCAAGTGAGTGAGATTTACCCACCTTGATTTTTACAATTTGCCAAACGCTCCAATTTTAAATTAAATCGAACACGTTCGATTTAACCTAAAATTTTAGCTATCTTCGAACGACTCCAAATCTGTTCTAGCATGTAGTGCTCTTCCATATGAACCCAACGCCACTTGTTTCGTCTCAATCAGACCTCGTATGAGTAAGATATACAATTTATAAGATTGACGATTTTTAAACAATATAATTTACATAAATAATTTTTTTCAAAACCAAGAGAAATCCTGGCTGTTCAATTCTGGAGATGAAATCTGGGCCGCATACTTCATTTCCCCTTCTTCTTGTTGCCGCTCGTTTTCCAGTGAACGAAACCCATCGCGCCGATGCTTTGACCAACCCAAGCTCCACCATCGATCCACTAGCACTTAATCAGGAACCACCGCTACAAAGCTCATCTCACCCTCTACCTTCAACCAGAGACCGGCCAGACTCGGCTCCTCCATAGCCTCGAATTTCTTGCTCGAACTCATGATGAATGCGGCCAAAAATCTCCCTCCCCGCTGCGTTAAACACGATCACTACCGTTGGCTACGTCGAGCTCGGTGAGCTCTACACTTTTGTAGTTGGAAGTTTTTGACGATATTGCTTGGATTGAGATAAATCGAGGGAGAAAGTATGGTGATTTTTGGCCATTAAAATATAAACTGGCGGCTGCGGCAAAGAATAAGGGTTTACTGTTCTGGTGGATGTATATATATTACTTTAATATTATTTTCACAAATTACATGCTTTTCCGAACGAACTCCAAACGAGATGTGCCGCCAGGCGTTTATAATGTTTTACCCCTATTCCGAACACAATGGAATATGTTTCGAGGCCTAATTCGATCGTATGTGGAAGATAGCTTTTTGAATCGAATTAAAATGTTAAATTTTCGATATTTATTTTAACGCATTTCTATCCCGCACGACCAAACTGTAACTCCAAACCCTACTAAAGTTGAAATCCGATAATAATCAACTATTACAGATCCAATGGAACTAGTTTCGTCGAATTTCGAGACTATGCCCCGGAAGGCTATTTTAACGTGTCGATTAAATCGAGCGATTTTCAAAATCGATGGAAATGCTTGAAATCTCAATTTTAAAAACTTACCAACTCAATTATAATTCAAATAGAATTTATATCCATATTAGAACTCATTCCGATTTATATTAATTCAAAATTCCATTATTTACACTATTACCATATATTAAATTTCACTATTAAATTAATATATAAATTTCAAACTTTAAATTTATCGACTTTTAATCCCATTCAAAAATCCTCTATCATCACTCTGATTCAAACAGAGTTTAAAATCAACTTTAGAAATCATTTTCATTCACATTTAACTCTAGATTCCCATATTTACCCAATTTCAAATATTAAATTTATATTTACCAAATCCAATTAATCGCTATATTTGAAACTTTAAACCATTTCACTAATTCAACCAAGATTTACATATTCAAAATCAAATAATATTCCAAATTCAACATTTAAAAATAAATTAAACATTCAAAATCAAACGACCAAAATTCCAGGTCATTACATATTCATAACCAATAATCTTGTTACCTTAAGATAAGGGGAAAGATCTCAAACTTTATTATCCTTTATGGATTTATACTATACATTCATAAAATCCACATTTCAAACTAATATCTTGTATGAATTGATGTAAGCCAACAGAAACATCTTCATTAATCCATTATTTATCTTTATAAAGAAATACAACATAATCATTCCAAATAGTATTTCTTCTTTCCAAGTGGATTTTCTTAGTGACCTTGCACCTTGAGGCTGTTGAGTATGTTTTCTTGAAACATTAACCTTAGCTTGAAGAAAATTTTATTTAACATTTTCTTATTATGGTACCTATAGTTAGTGAAGGAAAACAGGTCCTATACACTAGCTAAAGAAGTAACTATAGTTGAATCAAAGATAATGATTTTCTTTAAAGACAATGATCCATACTTTATTTCTCCCCCTAAACTCAACATCCTCAAAAAATTGTTGCATTTCCCATCTTAAAATTTTTCCTTAGTATGGGTTTATAAAACTTGTTGCTTTTAAGTCACTTAGAATATCAATAAAGTATTTGCTATCTTTAGTGCCTCAATCTAGAATTATTTAGTAAGCTGAAGTAAATAATCATATTAATCGCCAAATTAAAATTTGAGACTTTATTATAAAAGGTATTTAGCATAAGTAGATATAAGATATATTTTAAATGTTAGGAGTTTTAGTTCCAACAATGTTTGAATTTATTCATAAATTGATCTTATTATTTCTAAAGGAAAAATAATAACCAAATTTATTCATATCAAAATTAGAAACCGAAAATGTTTAAGTGATAGTATAACAACAATATTAAACAAATCCAAAACAATATGCATATCTTTTTAGACATGACATGTGTGATATCTACTAAAATTCTTTTTATATGTCCATAGATTTCATAAAAGAAACAACTATAAATATATCCTTATGTTATTTCTTTTGTTTAGGTCCTTAGCGGCTTCTTTATCCTTATTTATACATTTATTTACTATGTACGATAAATTGGTACTTTCTATCTTATCATGCTTCAATCTCTCTTCTGCTTTTCATAATGTGAAACGAGCTCAATAAGAGGTCATTTTATTCTTAAGAAAATTAATAATAATCTTAAAATGGTTGTACTGTGAATAACTTGTGTGCCTTTAACTTTTGAAGCAATATTTACCATATAGTACTCATTTATATTTCCTTTACTTTGACTTTATGGAATCAAGCAATATAAAGCGTGCTTGTTTCGCCTAACCATTTTAACAAAACGCTTTTCATTCTCAGTAAAATACTCCTTAAAATTGGTTATCCCTATGGATACCACATCCTTGAAAGCTTCTGAAATATTTTACTTTATGATCTTTTGATTCTTGCTTTTTGAATTATCCTACCTTTGAATGTTCTTCACAGCATTATAAGAGCATTCAACCATAATATGGATGGGTGTGACCCTCCTAATTTCAAGACAGCAAGAGCTAGATTCATGAAGTTAAGAACAAATAACTTGTTCCCTTAATAATCTTTAGAGTTAGTCCGAAAGAAGATGAGAATATTAAAATTGACAGACACTTTAGTTAAATAAGTTGGAAACTGAACAAAATTAACGATTGACCGTATATGCTCATATCCAAATATCAGCCATAATAAATTCAAGTAATTGGTAAGCCACTGTTCAAGATACCTAGCACAACATTAACATCAAATCTTTGGACAGTAATATTGACTGTAAATGGTACTCTTATTGTACTGATCAAACATTGACAATAAATTCAAGTCAAATAACAATCTTCCTTTGGGCTGATTAGTTATTCACTTGTAAAACTATAAGATTGTCATGTATTTATCATCACACATGTGTAAGTCATTCAGCCAAATATTAGTCTTCCTTTGGGCCAGCTAACATCCATATGAATAAATACACACAAATATCAAACATTTTCATGTACAACTAAACTAAGAGAGGTCACTTTGGTGACATGTTATTTCAATTATCTCACTTGGAACATAGGATATTTACAATTAGTTTGCAAAGAGACACCTAATATATATTTGAATTTATTTCTTAGTGTATGTACAATATTCGAGTGCTATAAAACACTCACAAAAATACTTTAAGTCTATATGACACTTGAAAATCTCAAAATTATAACTATGGTACAACATATTTTAATCATAGCTATTATAACCTTTTATTTTAAGTATATGGTTACATTCATGATATTTTCTAAATAAATATGATGCAAGGCACCATAAATAAATCACATAACAAATGTCACAGATGAACGTCGGAATTAAATGCCATATAAAATTATACATAAATAACATAGTAAATGTCATATTAAATAACATGAATGAATGTATAGCTATGACGTATATCTGAACCATAATATAGCTATATAGAATGCTAATGTGTCACTTTATCTTTAGTTTATTATTTGAATACTTAATTAAGGTCAATAACCATTAATTTTGACAAAACATGAAAATTGTTGCTCCTTTAAAGCATGAAAGTGAAACAAACATAAATGCATCAACTAATAAACCGTATGACTTTTTTTATTTTAAATACAAACATGCTACATTATTAAATTTATTGTAACCAACACATTTAGTGTATTTATGATAATAAATTAATTCATTTAACCATTACAATCACATTTAATACATTTATGATAAAAATAAATGCAATTGATCATTATGTGGTCCAAAATGTGAATTAGTATCATGTTAAAATTTATTTAAATAATAAAATAAACATAAACACTGTAAAGGAGCATACTTTATTTCTAATTAATCAAAGTTTTCAAAATAACCAAAATACCTTATATATACCCAAATTACTTAATCAAAAGTTAATTAAGGTAAATTAATCATAAAACTGGATTTATATTACTTGCACAAATGGTTCTAATTATATATATATACCCATAACATTTATAAACATTAAAGAAAATGACTGTATATATCAGATCATAATATATTCCTCACATTAAAATTCACAGCTTATTTACCAAATATAAAATAGTAAACATGTGAATGCTTTAACCAACATTAGTTGTTTTTTAATTTTAGAGGAATTTGGCTTATTTCCCATAATTTAATGATTTCAAAATTTTAACGTATTTCATAAATAACTTACATACAATTTAGACCTATATTTCTACACCAAAACGGTTTCACAATTCAGCCTTTTAAATTACAATATATAGAAAAAAATTGATACTAAATCAATTCCAAAATGATCACAAAAAATCCTTGATACATATATCAAGCATATCTAAAACTTAAGTGAAATTTAACGACTTCTAATGAAGTTTAATTTAGAACTTACTTATAATTGGAAAAAAAATCCTAATGAAATCAATGATGGATGGTTCTAATACCACTTGTTAGGATTTCAACATACTTTAGGATTGATAACAAGAAATCCTAGATCTGAATAGGTGATCAATATTGATTTGATTGAGAATAAATTAGAGGAAGTTAAATAAATTAGCGAAAGTCGTACCTGAATCCATAATTGCTAATTGAAAGAGAAGAAGAATTGGTTTGATCTTCCAAATTGACACAAACCCTAGATCTGATTTATTTCCATAGAAGAGATTAGGAGAATAGCTAGAGCTTGTTAATTTGGGGACTATAACCCCTTATTTAAATGTTGGCATTTTCTAATTTGGCCCTTCAACAAATTAGAATTGCCTTAGTATCTACACATTAATATCATGACAATTATATCCTTAAGCCTTTTAACTTTAATTCATAATTTGATAACTTTAATTAGGCTTTACATTAAAATAGCACAACGCATTTTATTTTACATATGTAGCCCACATGTTGGAATTTTCTAACATTTAAATTCTAAAATTATGAGAAAATTGAATAAAAGCTGAGAGAGATTCGCTAAAAAGATATATAGTAAAAGATATGGCATGTGATATTCATTCCACGTTTGTTATTCAACAAATATGAACCAATTTCTTAAATGTTAAGAATTAAATAGATCTAGAACTATTATTTGGTGGAAGTCGACTTTTGTTTTCATTGGTTGGTAAGAATAAATGTAGCATGAGCAACAATAATTATTAATATCCGAAAAAAACTACCATAAATATTATTACCAAGAAGTTATAAATTTTCCACTAAAGTTAACAGTTTTTCAATTCCTATTATCAGTATATTTAATAAATTCTAAACAATTGCATATACACCTAAAAAAATTAAGCAAATATCTGATAATGCATAGTTGTACTTCGAAAGAAAAATCCATTAAATTAAAACTATAGCTTTTAAATTGAAAAAATATGAAGGTTTTTCGATCATTATATTTTATTCATATTTATTATTGTATTTGTTATAAATGATTTATTAGTTTATTTTACATTCTTAATAATTTTACTGCACATGTTTAACCATGTTTACATTTTACCAATAAATTTTAATTTTGAAATTTAGAACCAATAAAATACCAAAATGGATCATGCTTACTTGTTTAAAAGAACTACAAAAGGGTGTAGAATTTGGTTTTTATTGAAATTATAGTGTAAAAAGAGAGCTAAAATAAAAAAGGTAAAACTACATTATTAAACTTCATTTTTTCAAAATGTATTAAATGAAATGAGGATAGTGGATTTCCAAACTGCATCTTGTTTAAAATAAAGGGAATCAAAGAGGGTTGAATGATTTTGAAATATATCAGAAAAAATGTGGTTATTGAGATTAGAACTTGGATGGACACTACAAAAAGAAGATGACTTGCTGACGCCATAAGGGGCGTCAATATATGACCTACTAATGCTATAAAGGGAACTGGTAGAAATTGTGTCAAAATTTTTATTTCGATGCCTAGAAGATGCTTCTCGTGGTGTTATTACCAATGCCTTACGGATGACATTCGTCAACGTCTTGCTGATACCATACTGCCAATGTCATTATGATGCCATTTTGACTACTTTTTAAATTGTAAAAATTGGATTTTTTGACACCACACAGATGCCTTGTAACGCCTTTGCTAAAACATAGTTGCAGCATTTCAACTGCATTTCTCACCTCAATCACACATTCAAATATATGCAATATATAATCACCCATATCACAAATTCATATATCATACATCATATATCACATACCACCAAATTCATATACCAAAATATATTAACCAACATCATAATATCATAAATATACTAAACCATACAAACACAAATATCAACCATCATACAAATGATCTTACAACCATACAAACACAAATTCATATAAACACAAATGATCTTACAAGAAAATCGATTACATTGGCATGAAAAAGAGGCACAGCGTTGTCCATCATCCCGTTATTTTGCGATGTGGGTCATCTAATACGTAGGATCACCATTAAAAATTATATCTAACTCACTTCTCAACCTCTCATTCCTAATAAACTCAAACATCGCAATGGTTACACGGCATGACAGCGTGGTAGTATTGATAAAATGAGGAGCCAAATGACTTGCATGGTAGCGTTGTTATTACTGGTAGTGGTGGTAGGGATAGTGTTGGTGGCGGTGCTGTTACCACTGGTGGCGATAACCACCATCACTAGCAGTCAACGACTCCAGTGTTAACAGCACCCCTTCAATACTATCCCAACCAACCACCACCAGTTATAACAACACTACTTCATAAGCCATGGCGCCTTCCCTGTTAATACTACCATGCTTCCATGTCATGCAACCGAGGCGATCACCGGAGACATGCATGGTAGTGATGTTGTAATTGGTGATAGTGGACGGAAAAGTGCTAGTGGCGATATTGTTACCACTAGTGGCGACAACCACCATCACTGATGGACGATGACTCTTTTGTTAACAACATCCTCTTAGAATTCCCAATCCACTATCACCATTTATAACAGCACATTACCGCATGTCCAATCACCACCGCTTGGCTTTAAACCATCTTTGTTTTTCACCTCTAGTACAATTATAGTTTTTTCTAATGATGGGCGTCGCTCCATTTTTGTCGATTATATCAATCTATCGATCATATCCATACTACCATCAGATGGATATGATCGAAACATTAGTATACTTTGCAAAAAGGAGCGACAACCATCATTAGAAAAAAAAATATCATTGTATTATATGGTGAAGAACCATCTAAACATTCAAGTGTAACACATGGAATCATTCCTACATGTAAACAAAATTTACATTATCTTTTACATGATAGTATTATTAATTAAAAGTGCATAATCTAAGTAAATATTGATTTACAATATCTAAATCTTCGAGGCTAAATCATGTATATTCTAAGTAAATATTGATTTCTTTTCTCAAACTAAATATTTTTAGTATGAAAACAAAGTGTATGTATAACCAGTACAACAATCGTCTAGAACATATCATGTATATCCACTCATCCAAAACTAGTAAGAAATTTATACGCAGAATATATGTGTTAATAGATGTATAATTATTTTAGAGATAAACAACAAAACTGAAAACTTAATCAACTTCTTCCTATTGCAAATAAACTATAGTTTATTTGCAAATTCATGTATTAATTATAACTTAATTAACTTTTGATTTTTGAGAATGTATGTGTTCAATAATGCTATAAGTGTTAGGCTTAAGGTGAAGAGCTTGAATATATGGTAGAAGAATTCTACTTATAACCATCATTTTCCTGGTTATTAAACTCCATGAACAGTTTTTGTTTTGGTTAAACAAATAACATACTTTCAAAAACTTCAAAATAATCTCATTTTATAAAACTAGGTGGAGATAATATATACCTAAGGATTTGAAGCTAGGACAGATCTGAAGCTTGGGGTTGGAGATATTTGCGCAAATCTGAAGCTCGAAGTCATGACCGGATTTAAAGCCTAGAGTCATCGAGATGGAATGGAGTTGCAGTTGCTGCATATCCAACTCCAATCTGTATATCCAAAAAATACAAATAAAATAAAAGAATGCAGTTGCTGCAGCAATAAAATAATAATTGGACTAATATCTGTAATGTTAGCTTATATATGAGGTTTATTTACCCTCGATCATCACTTATTAACATACTCTTGGTTTATATTAGTTTATGTACTCTATATTTCTAACATCTAATATACATTCGATTTTTAATAACCAACATATTCTTTATTAAATTTTCTAGTTGTAACTATTAGTTATACCATTCTTTAACTTTTTCAATCATTCTAACATATATCAATCAGTAAAATTTCATCATCAACAATTGACAATCAATCCTTAACACATAACTCATAACCATTATACATTGGTTAAAACACATCAAACATTCATGGCTTCTTTAGTCAGGCTTACTATTATATCAAAAGAAAACCATATTATGGATCCCCAAATATAATGAAATTCAATTTCTAACATCATATAAACTCCATTCATCTTATCAGTCCATCGCTAATATTTTATCTAAATATATTAATAAGTCTAACTCAATCATAAGCGAAATAAAAATCTATGGGGTTCCATTAATAATAACATATTTATAGTAATGATTTATCGAATAAATTAAAAATAATACAAACGATATCTCAAATCATATACGAATTATCATAATAACAAATCTATGTCAACGATCATATACCAACGAATTTAAACTAACAAATCTATATCATATGCGAACTTAATCAAATCATAGCATTGAATATAAAATTAATCAAAGCAATAAATCATACAGACAGAGGGCATTGCTTGTGGTGGTTTGGAGGCTTGGGTTGCTTGGGAGGCGGTGTTGGATGACTGGCGATGGCTTATAGCATTACAGATGTGACGATCTGTTTAGGAGGCATTAGGCCTGGAGGCTTAGGAGGCAATGGCTTGCGACGACGATGTGTTGTGTTGGAAGTAGTAGCTTGGAGGGTATGGCTTGCGGTGGGTTGGGGAAGGAGGAGGCGTTGGGCTTGGTGAGTGAGGCAGCGTTGGGTTTGGGGAAGGGTTTGGCTTGCAGTGATAATGAGGAAGTAGGAGGCGACATGAGTTATGGGTTTTTTTTTCATTCGAAAAGTGAAAGGAGAGCATCGACTGGGTAAGTATGGTTGGTGACGATGCCATACGGATGTTGTTGTATAGGCATCGGTAGGGTGTTGGTAAATTTACATAGGTAGCACTTCCCGATACTTTACCGACACCCCGCCGACGCCTTAATTTTTGATGTCGGAATGACGTTGGTAATACCGGGTAGGTAGACATTGTATTTTCCAGTAGTGAGAGTTATTATCTAAAATTGAGTGAATCAAGGAGAGTGATGTATTTTAATTCTAAAATTATGAGAAAATTGAAAATTTCGAGAGAGATCCACTAAAAAAGATATAGTATAAGATATGACATGCAATGGCAATCCATTGTGGTTCTACATTTATTGTTCAACAAACATGAACCAATTCCTTGATGGTTAAGAAATGAATAAATTGAGAACTATTATTTACTGGAAGTCAACTTTCATGTTCATTGGTTAGCAAAAGTAAATTGAACATAAACTATAACAATTATTAATGTCCATAATGAACACAAGCCTATAAATATTATTACCAAGAAATTATAAATTTACCACTTAAGTTAACATTTTTTCAAGTGATAACTATGAGTATATTAAATAAATTATAAACAATGACACATACAAAAAAGAAAATATCCGCTAATGCATAATAGTACTTTGAGAAAATCCATGAAAATGAAAATTATAGCTGTTGAATTGAATAAATATGAAGGTTTACTCATCATTTTTATTATTTCTATTTACTATTATCTAAGTTATAAATGATTTACTAGTATATTTTTTCACTCTTAATAATTTTTTTAAACAAGGCTAGCTGACTTTAAAGTGGGTCGTCCACTTGTATAAATGACAATTAATAATAGGTGTTCAAACACATGCACCAAAACAGCTAAAGTACAAATAAAACAAAAGATAGGTTGAATAACCTATGCTACTAAAATGAAAGATACCCGAATCCCTCTCCAAAAAATAGGAACTACTATCATCATCCTCCGAGTCAGGCACAATAACATGCAGATAACCCGAAAAGAATATGGCAAAATTTGGAACAAAATCCACTAAATCACTAGAGTACAAACGTTTCATGTCCTAAGAGTCATCCTCCAAAACAATCTTCTTGTAGTCTCCATTTTCGCCAAGCACAGTAAGTACAAGACCTTCCACATGAATCTGATAATATAAGCGACGATCCTCACCATCTCCAGCACCAACAAACATACAATAACTATCACTCTCCAGAGAATATCTCATCTCAGATTTCTCATGGACTTAGGCTCTCCCATCGGAATTCTAATCGATTTCATAACTATGAGGAGAAGTAACAATAGGATCAACCAGGAGGCAAGTGTCAGAAGAAGGAAAAGTACTAGGCATAGAAACTGTAGAAGGAAGATCAGGTAACGTGATTAAAGGTAGAGTATCAGCAACAACTGATGCAGGTGGGCTAGGAATAGATCTAGACTTCGGGACCCATTTCCTAATAGGAGGACAAGGAAGAGGGACCCTAATTTATATAAGCATGGAAGAAACATCCACTATATGCTTATAACCATCCGCAAGATGGCCAAAGGAGTGACAAACAGTGCAAATATCAGGTTTCCAACTGTAGGAAAATCAACAAAAACATCTCGTTCTTCAATAATACGCACCTTGAGTCTGAGGGAAGATGCTTACCCGAAGTAATTTCAATCAAGGATTTAGCATAAACTGGTCTCTTTCTTGCTTAATTTCTAGAATCAAAGAATTTGAGCTTGCCAACAAGGCTAGCCAACCAATCTAGACCAATTGTGGGTTGCAATACTGAAGGTATATGAGTGAAGTGAGCCTAAACAAGTATAGAAAGAATATGTTCGCTAGCACTGTCAACCGAGGGACTCCTGGTAGTAATAATAAAAGGCTTACCAACGATAATGGAAGGATCCGATTCAAGAACACAGAGTCTTTCCTCTTTACTTAAGAACTTAAAGTAAAACATGGAATTATCATATTGGACACTTAGACTACTCTGGAGTTTCCATGCTTGCAGATAATGATTGCGAACTACATATTCTGATGGGCTAGCATCGAGAAAGAAGCCAATCAATTAATATAACCAAAAATCAATACCTTCTTATAGCACTTCATCCGGGAGCACCATCACACCATCAACTTCAACAATTTCAAAAGATCGAGGAGAGTAGACACTTGCGTTTTTCGGCAAGAGGTAAATAGAGAGGACCACTTATTTAAACCACTAGGAGAATTAGACTGATTCGCATTCTGGGTAGGATTAACTACATCTATAGTCGGTGTAACTATTTCTCGGGAACCTGCATTAACAACAATAGGATCTGTTGGAGTAATAGCACGGACCAGCGCATTTGCATTAGAACCAACATCTACAGAAGTTCTAACACTAACATTTTGATCTCTATGAATTGCAGCTTTGCACTGAATACCATTAGCAATTGACAGACCATTATAGCAAACACCTAGAGTGCATTGAGATTTTTGTTTGTCGTCGCTAACCACAAGCATATCAGCTCCTGGCAACACATCAGCGCAGTCAAATTCAACCGATCGTGTGTCATTCAAAGGAGCTGTAACAACCTAAGTTCCAATGGGTCCGGATTTTTTGCAAAAAATGCTAACACTCAAGCCCATTGAAGCCCGAGTTGGGTATCTAGTATCCTGCAAATAGGCAAAGGCAAATATATCAGAGCTCAGATAAATATCCCACAGCGGAAATGACTAAAATATAATAGTAAGTAAACACTCACTAATAAAATAACACTTTCTAAACAAGTGTCTTAAAGCTGGGAAATCTCTACCATTTACCTAACCTTTAGGATGTTATGAGGAGGGGGTCAGAACTAAAGTTCTGGTGAATGGGCAAATTATACACTTCTAAGCTTAATTCTACATATATCGTTTTATTTTCATTTACTATTATGTTAGGTTCATTAGGTTTATAATACTCTCGCCTTTGTGCGTAAATCATGCCCATCTACTCCCTAGTAGATTAAAACCTAATAACTGATATATATATATGTAGCTATATGCTCAATGACCGCATTGGTCCTAGGTACTACCCATAGTACCTTCTGTATCCTCCTCGCAAAGGACTTCGTCGTCTTGCTTCCATGGTGTTCTGTGACTACATCTATAAAGGACTGCCTCATAAGGTCTACAATACAGATGTTCCGTCGTCTACAATGAAAACGTAAAACGGCGTCCGCACTAGTCTATACTAATGCTCGGACATCCTCAATGTACCACCTAGTGCGTACCTTGAGGACTATACGTAATCATTCTGTCTACTCCCTGAATCCCGCTTAACAAGGTCTACCTCGTACGGAATTCAATCGGGGCTTTTCTATTTCTGTAAAGTACTGCCTCGTTAGGCCCACAATACAGATATTCTATTTGATCTGTTTCTTTTCTTATCGTGGCTATGGCCCCATGCAACCACCCCTCAACTAATCGAAAGACTTCTAAAGAGCTAAGTGGTTGTGCCCTACTGCAAACAATCTAAACATCTAATTGGTTGCACCCCTCATCCAATGTCTCGATAGTGAAAGTATCATTGGACTGTTGGTTTAACTCCAGCCTTTCCCGAACTCGCTCTTGGTTTTGATGCTGGCCCGTTATCCGCATGTGACTATCCTTTTGGGTCCTACCCACTAAACTTACTTGCAAGTACTGGGACATACGAATATCCTACTCCAAACATCAACCCCTTTTGACTGCCTACAATGGTCTGCCATGCAAAAAGCAGTCAAGGCATACTCTTTTGATGGAACACCTATAGACATGCGTCTGGAGAACTGCTTCACTACACCTACCCTAGAGGGCCATCCTAGATTACCCTCACGTCCCATTGAAGTCTCGTACTTCCTTCTAGCCCAAAATAACTAAGTCGGACGTGCTTCTTCTGTGCTGAAATCTGTGATGAACTGCTTTGTTAGGCTCTTCATCCTTTGGGCTACTCCAAATGCATCTCACTCTTTCATTAGGCCCTATCTAATCTTTTAATTTGCGTTTAGTTTACTTTTCTTATTATGTTGGCTACTTATTTACCCTAATTAGCATAATCTTGTCCCAGCCTCACCTAACTATTGTGAGACTATCAGTTCCTAACTGAAAGGGAATGCTGTTGGTATGGGCCACTTCTATTATCTTGCTTATTAACTTAATTTACGTCTTAAGTTTATTAAAATAAGCCTCTTCTGTTCTTTCTACTTAATTATAACCTATGTTATAATTTCACTTGTAATTGTCGTTTTATTTTCTTTTATAATCTGTACATTATAATATAATTACAAGCGTCTCTTTTCTATTCTAGTCTATCTTCTTTTATTATAATGTTGAATTCTCTTTAATTCCCTTATATTATATGATAAGTTTAGCTTTCTACTTGTCACAAATTTACTTATCATAATAACTACTTTACTTTTGTTCTATTATCTGTGTAGTAAATGCAGATCTAGGTACATTTCTGTTTATAGCTTCTAGTCTTATCTAATAATTAACTTGATTCCTTCAATTCTTTGCTTTATATTCTTATATTATATGAAGTAGTTCTATTCTATTTGGTTCGTTAGGAAAACTGTGCTAAAAATTCATTTCCATATTTTAACACTAAATAATGTTATAAACAATAATCCGTAACTGCAAGATATTTCTTTTATTATATCTTTACTTTTTGGATAGTGCAAAATACAGTGGTTTCTCTATTTTACACTAATTCCCTTTTTCTTTCTTTTATTCTTGCAGTTACGTTTATCCATATCTTTTTAAATATTAAACTATAAGAATGTATTCTATTTTCTAAACCAACCAATTAATCTATCATGTACTTCCAAATCAAGTTATTAGATTTTTCTTTAAGTTATTACTCCCATTTTAGCATAATTACTGTAAATTTCTATCTTTCTCTTTTTATTTTAGATTTTTTTATTTTACATCTAATTTCTGTAAATCTAGTATTCTTCTATTTTAGTCTGTATTTGCGAATTCTTCTCTTTACTATTTTATTCGCATAAAAAGGAATAAAAAGAAGCTAACATTTACATGCTAAATTTCTACTTTAAAATAGATTTCAACTGTAAACTTCTTACTTTTAGGCTTACGTCTTTCTCTAACTATCAAGCCTAATATTAATTAAATATAGCTCTCTTATACAATTTACAGTCTCAGCATAACTAATTAACTGAATTAATTACTGAAATAAATACTAAATAAAATTATCTAATGGGAATCTAACGATAATATATCATAAACGTAAAAGATATATAATTAAATCCACTCACATGTCATCCTTAGCTTTAATCTCTATCCCTTTTAATTTGCTACGCTTTTCTCCACTTTTCCCCTTTTTGATTCGCTGTAAATTCTCTAATTTGTTTGCGCAATTCTCTGATTTGTTTGTATGTACTTTCTTGCTTATTTTATTTTTGGTTTGGCGAAATATTTGATTAACAGAGGAGAAAGGAAGAGGGAAAAGAGAAGAGGAGTTTGCTGTAAACGACGGCAGCTGATTCAAAGAAAATAGTGTGGGCTAGGGTTAAGTTACGTTCAATTTATAGGTGCAGTGAACAACTAGAAACCATCCGATTAACCCTAAAAACAATCCTCACCATTAGAACTTGATTTGTTTACGTTAGCTTATAACGTATAACTCTCCAACGTTATTCATTTGTTCTTTGTTATATGACCCTATTAATTCACGTTTCCTTCTAAATAAGATTCTCCCATTAATTATCCAATTAATTAGATCATATATATATATATATATCCAATATTAATTGATTCTTATACGTTATAATTTCTTACCTATTTGAACACGTCAATTAATACCTCCATTAATTGAATGCATATAAAATTATACTTTTTAATTTATATATATATATATATATATCCAATATTAATTGATTCTTATACGTTATAATTTCTTACCTATTTGAACACGTCAATTAATACCTCCATTAATTGAATGCATATAAAATTATACTTTTTAATTTATTCTTATTAATTTACCTACATCATAAACCTGATTACTTTGTTTGATTTTTGTATGTGTTCCAATTTTTTTTAACTTGGAAACAAATAATCTTATAACTGGCGTTTTCTTCTAGCTAATTAATTTACATTATTAGCTATTGTAAAGATGGCATATTCTTTGATTAATTAACACCCTTTTTAAAATGCTCAACTAATTGCCAATTAATTAATTGACATGTTTTCCCATTTTAATCGATATCCAAATTAATTTCTATGCATCACTCAATCACACATTTATTAGCTGTACATATTTAAACCGCCAATTCATTACCCAATTAATTGACATATAAGTTTCCCTCTTTTATTAATTGACGCTTACTTAATGTCTTTAATTAATTCTCAATTAATTGATTGCATCATTTATAAATTAATATATGTATGTTATCATTTAATTTATTCCTCACATACATTTCCCTTTATTAGAAGATCCCTTAATTAATTAATGTTATAAAAGTGACATATTCTCTGACTAATTGACTCCTCTACGTCTCTTAATTAATTCCTCTTTTAATTGATTGATGCGTCAATTAATCACACACTCATTAGTTGCATATACCTATGTAATCTATTAATTTTTAAATTCGTATATTTGACATTTATGTTTTTCACTGTTTTGCAATTATGTTAATTCAATTGATTTTATTTGTCATTAAAACGCAGGGTGATACAGGAGCCACATTGCTCAACTCATTATCACCAGACATATGAGCACCAACAACAATGCTAGCAACAACTCTAGAGCTAGCAAAGGCGTAGAGTTTAGGAAAGCTTACTTGAATTTTGTTAGTGGTAGAGCATTCTTTTTCAAACGGAGGAAGAGATAGACCCGAAGCAAAAAGCTCGGGTAGGTTTTGCATCACTACAGTAGCAGATGGTATCAGATTCAACAGTGAAACATGGGAGACTCGTGCTTGAAAGGAGGAGACAAACCCTTACTAGGCAAGGCAATAAAGTAGTTACGATCAGAGTTAGTGGCAGAAGTCTCATTTAGATCCAGATCTAACGCTTCACATAAACGATGAAAGGCTTTCTTTTTCTTGGCCATGAGAAGGAATGGGGAGAACAACATGAATGAAAGGAGCGGTGGCTAAAGAACGGAGGAGAGGTTACAGTAACGAATAGGAAGAGCGAAGTGGAGAGATCCAGGAAGCGGTGGGGCCATTGATATTTTATTTATGTGATTCTTTTTTGGTTGTTTTTGATTAGTTGATGTATAATAATTTTACTATACATGTTTGATGATATTTATTTTTCTACCAATAAAGTTTTAATTTTGAAAAACAGAACCAATAAAATACTAAAATCAGTCATGCTTACTTATTTAAAATGAGTACAAAAGGGTTGTAGGACTTGGGTGGAGTTCTCATCAAATGAATGATGCTTAAGAATTGAGTGCATCGAGAAGGGTGAAGTATTTTATTCTAAAATTGTGTGAAATATTGAGAGAGATCCACCAATAAAATATATAACATAAGATAAAATGAGTATAATGAAGTTGCAAAGTGCATCTTATTTTAGATGGAGGGAATCAAAGATGATTGAATGAATTTGAAAAGAGATAACATGGTTGATGGGACTCGACTTGGATGAATTTTTCATTAGATGAATGATACTTAAGAATCGAGTTAATTGTTGGAAATAAATGAGTAAAATAAGAGAGGTGTTGGAGAAGGAGAAATTGTGCATTGGGATATGTGAGGCATTTAATGCCTTGGAATATGAATAGTCCCACATCTTAGTATATAATAAAAAACATGTGTTTATATACTAAGATGTGGTCTCTATTATAGTTACAATAAGAAAAGAGAGACATGAAAGCATAACCCATATTAGCGGGTGGTGCAACGCACCACCCCGCACGCGCGCGCGCCCGTGCCCAAACCAGAACCCGCACCCGCATCTGTGACGTGGGCGAATGGGCGTTTGAGGCGTATTAGAGGCACTTTGCAATTGGCAATTAGCGGTTGGCTTGGCAATTCAGACCAGACATTTTTCTTTTTTTTTGAATTCAAACACTTTTTGGACGAACGGTAACAAACAGTTAGTTGGTAAAGGGTCATAACCTTTCCAACAGACATAACCATTCAGACCCGAATAGACACCTCCTTGAACCCATATATAGGCAAATAGAAAACAAAATTAACAACATATTCTTTCTGTTTTCTATCGCTCTTCTTCCCCACAGAACTTTGTTCTTAATTCTATATTCACTTCAGTTCGTCATCGCTCCGCTTGCAAGCACAGCAATGCGGGGTTGGCCTGTTTCATCCTGGGAAGCAAATTGCTCACAACCTTCGGTGCATACAGGGAGCAATATTGTTTCAAGGGAATAGTATCCACTAGACTCGGATAATTTGATTGGTAATTTAATTATTGATTCTATACTTACTGTTTACTTACTACATAGTTCTATTTGCGACGTTTTTTTATTTGCAACAGATTAGAAACGTTTTTGTAACATCGAATTTGCAACAGTTTTTGCAACAGTTTTTTGTAGCATAATTGTGATAGTGTTACAGCATAGTTATAGCATTTTTGTAGAACTTGAGTTACAAAGCGATAACACTCTTGAAACAATATTGATTGTTCACTAAATCTACAGACGACGATGTCTCAAAATAGCAATAACAACTCTACACCAACACAGACTATGACCAACACTCAACTTGCACCTCTGGTTCCAACAATGGCAATATCTCATGGAGAAAGGCCTGAAAAGTTCACAGGGATGGACTTTAAACGCTGGCAGCAAAAGATGTTGTTCTATCTGATGACTTTGGGCCTTGCAAAAGTTCTTACAGAAGATGCTCCCATAGTCGAAGAACTGGAACTTGATGTAACTAAAGTTGAAGCCTTGAATGTCAAGAACTATACCTTAAATGGCCTCGACAACAGCCTGTACAATGTATATTGTATTGCTCAAACTTCCAAAGAACTCTGGACTGCATTGGATAAGAAATACAAAATTAAAGATGCAGGCATGAAAAAATTCACAGCGGGAAAGTTTCTGGACTTCAAAATGATTGATGCGAAGACCGTAATCAACCAGATTCAAGAGCTACAAGTCATTATCCATGAAATACATGATGAAGGAATGACTCTAAGCGAATCCTTCCAGGTTGTCGCTGCAATTGATAAGCTTCCTCCATCATGGAATGATTTCAAGAATTACCTTAAGCACAAGCGCAAGGAGATGACTATGGAGGAACATGTAGTTCGATTAAGAATCGAGGAAGATATCAGAAAATCTGATAAAAAGACTTCGCATATCATGCCTGCCAAAGCAAATGTAGTCGAGTCAGACAAACCTAACAAGATGAAACGTGAGCATGCTCCTAAGAAGTCAAAGAAATTTCAGGGTTCATGCCATAACTGTGGAAAGAAAGGGCACAAAGCAGCCGAATGTCGCGCACCCAAAAAGAAGAAATCAGAAGCGAATATGGCTGAAACTACAGATAGCGTTTCTGATATGGATTTATAGTAACTCAAAGGAATGGTTTGTAGACACAGGAGCCACTCGACACATATGTGCAAATAAGTGGATGTTTACAACCTATAAAACTGCAACTGATGATGAACAACTTTTCATGGGCAATTCATCTGCATCAAAGGTTGAAGGCAAGGGAAAAGTAGTACTAAAACTGACTTCTGGAATGGAACATACCTTGAGTGATGTTCTTCACATTCCAGAAATTCGCAAGAACCTGATTTCAGGGTCGTTGCTTAGCAAGCATGGTTTCAAACTCACCTTTGTGGCTGATAAATTTGTGCTATCAAAGAATGGAGTGTATGCATGAAGAGGATATGTGTGTGCTGGTTTATTTAAGGCAAATGTAACCACTATTGTGCCAAACAATGATATGAATAATACTGAATCTTCTCCTTATATTGTTGAGTCCTCTAACATATGACATTCTATATTAGGCCATGTAAATTTTGATACCTTGCGAAAATTAATTAATCTAGATTTTATACCAAAATGTAAAATAGACTCCAACTATAAATGTCAAGTTTGTGCAGAAGCAAAATTGACAAGAACCTCGTTTCACCATGTTGAACGAGAAACCGAACCTCTAGACCTAATACACATAGATGTATGCGATTTTAAAATGTGTCAAACTAGAGGTGGAAAAAGGTATTTCATTACTTTATTGATGATTGTACAAGATATTGTTATGTATATCTCCTTAGAAGCAAGGACGAGGTTGTTAGTCCTTGAGATGATGGTTTTGATGACAACAATCTTAGAATAAGATTATAAAATATAAATACTAACAATATAGTTTATATATATGTATATGCAGGATTTAACCATGCAGGTACCAAGAATGAAGACTGTACAGTATAGAGATTCAAGATATCAAGATTGAAGACTCATGAGTATCAAGAATATCAAGATTATCAAGAGTTCAAGATTTCAAGATAAGTATTGAGTCTAGAATTATGTTAAAACTTCATAATAGCACTGAAATCTTCACTCCATTTTCTTTTGGGATGGAACCCATTTCTACCTTTTTAGTGGCTTACAAACCCACGGCAAGTAGCTTACAAACCTACGACAAGTGGCTTACAAACCCACGAACATCCTGGTTTTGTACAAGTTCTCGAGTCCTGATATGATGAGATATTCTGCAGGAAGAAGCTTGCAAAACTACTTCAAAATGATTTTCAAAACTACTTCAGAATGATTTTCAAAACTGCTTTTCAAAATGTTTTAGCCTTAAAAATTATCTTTTCAAATGATTTTCAAAAAGATGTTTTAGCCTTAAAATATTCTTGTTTTTAAACTTCGTTTATTTTAAACTATCTTTTAAATATAATATATTTATACTTAGATTTAAATATAAAATTATAGTAAAATTATATATATTATTCTCTATATTTATTTATGTATTTTATCTATAGTCAAGTATATGTATAAAGTTTAAAATATTTTTAGTATAAGATAAAGGTTATTTTCAAAGAAAAACAAATCATCAAAATTTCGTTTGGGATGTCGACATGCCCTAGTACCCCATGTCGACATAGTGACAGTTAGATTCAAAAATTGAATTTCAAAAGAAGTGTCTATTCGTCATAACCTTTCACGAATGGACATGACTGTTGTTCTTCTATAAATAGGGGTTAGTTTCAACGAATTTTTAATCAGATTTTCTAGTTTTTCACTTCTCTTCTTCTTCCACATTTTCTTATTCAAAATCCTATCATTACTCTGCCGAAATCAACATTGAATCTAACTAGATCATCTCTGGTTTGAATCTCTATCACTATCTCAATAAGATCTAAGTGTTATTCAGAGTTATAGGCTTCTTTGTAATCTATCTAGCGAGAAAAGGTGTGATTGTAGCCTTGGAAATCAATCAAGCGAGAAAAGGTGTGATTGTAGCCTTGGAAATCAATTGGGTGAACTTGTTACCCAGGAAATCAAGTATCTCTACCCAGAGGATTGTGATTCTGGAGGGTGTACCTCGTAGCCTTGAAACCGAGGGTTGTAATTATTGAATTGCTTTTGAAAGGAAATCCGTACTTAGTTGTGCGGGACTGGATATAGGGTAACTCCGAACCAGTATAAAATCCGGTGTGTTCATTCCTTTACTGCATTTACTTTATTTTTGTATCTGTGTTTTTTTCTGTGATTATATCTATGTCTGAATATTGCATACATTTGTGTACAAATCAATAATAACTAAAAAGATTTAGTAATTTCTTAAAAACACTATTCACCCCCCTCTAGTGTTATACCTAGCCTTAAGATCTGTAATCCGCATTCCTCACATTTGGTATCAGAGCAAGGTTTTCAAAATTTTCATAATCTGATTTTCGAAAAGTTTTCAAAATGGCTACCAACACGGGTACAGTTATTAACACAAGTATCCCTGTCACTAGTTCTTTTGTAGAAGGTCAGTCTACTGCCAGAACACCACTTTTTGATGGCAGTAACTATGCATATTGGACATGTAGGATGAAAATATATTTACAATCTATAGGATTAGATACTTGGAATATCACACAAACTGAATATTCTGAACCCACAACTAATTTTGCACAGTGGACTACTGAGCAAAAGACTGTTGCACAAAATAATTCTAAAGCAATGAATATTCTGTTTTGTTCACTTGATAGGAATGAATTTAATAGAGTGTCAGTTTGTAAGTCTGCATATGAAATCTGGAAAACTTTGCAAGTGACTCGCGAAGGAACAAGCAAAGTTAAACAGACTAAAATTTCCATGCTCACAAATCAGTTTCAGTTATTTAAAATGAATACTAATGAGTCTATTTTAGATATGTATAGTCGATTTCAAGATATTGTGCATTCTTTAATATCCTTGGGAAAGGAATTCTCGGAAGAAGATCAAGTCAGAAAATTTTTAAATTCTCTCACTCCAGAATGGGATCAAAAGACACTTGCAATTGAAGAGGCAATTGACATCAGTACTTTAAAGATAGAAGAATTGATTGGAAATCTAATGTCGTTTGAAGTCCAAATGATCGGGAGAAGAGAAAGCAAAGCATCTGAAAAGAAATCAATGGCATTCAATGCATTAACCGACGGATCAGACTCAAACAGTGATAATGATGAATAGATGGCGTTTATGACCAGGAATTTTCGGAAATTTCTGAAATAAAGAAAGATGAATAATCTCAAGAGAAACAACTATAAGAATTTTGGAAATCAGAGTGTAGTGCCAAACAATGTCAAATGTTTCAACTGTGATGAACCAGGCCATATCAAAAGAGATTGTCCGTATCCAGAAAGGCAGAATCCTCCTATAAACAATGAATCAGTAAAGAAACGGAAGCATGCATTTACTGCTACTCTAGATGACTCAGACTCGTCCTCAAGCGATGATGATTAAAAGACAGATAATTCACATTTTTATTTCACGGCAGTTCACGACTTCAACGAATTCAAGGAAACGGACTCAGAAAAAGGTACACATTTACAATACAATTGATTGAAATTGCATGCTTAGAATTAGATGATTAATTGCTTGATTGGTTGATTTTGAATTGGTGTGTTGATTAAATTTTAATTTTTTTTTATTATTATTTTTTAATAATATAATAATATTTTCTGGAATATACTATAATTCTAATAATATTCTAGATATATACATATATATATATAGACATTAAAATAATAAGTGTATATATATATATTAGAATTCTTGGGAAAAATAAATCATAGAAATTCACAGGCACATGTCGACATGGTCCCTACCATGATGTCGACATGGGTACAAATTTTGAAATTCAAAATTTGAATTCAAATGGTTGAATTTCCCTCCACCTTTTCACTTCATTCAATACTCTGAAAAGGCATCTTTTGACCAGAGAACATGTCTTTCAAAAATCTATTTATTCACTATCTTTTATCACAACTTTTCGCTTTCATTTTCAAATTCAAACTCTCTCTTCAAAACTTCAAGCTCTCTACTCTCTACTTTAATGGCTTCTTCAAGCAACCCCTCCACCATGAGACTTTCCAGAAACTTGAAAGAGCAACTCCTCAATAATCCGGAGGCCATAAAAGCATACATCAATTATGCTAATTATGGAAAAGTCCATCCCGGAAAGTTTGCTATTTTTCAAGATTTTGCTTCTTATGAAATTGATACTCTTTTTGCAAACAATCATACTCTTAGTCTTGTCGATGCTTCTCAAAATGATTTTGTTTGTTATCCAAATCTTGTCAAAATTTTATATGCAAATCTTAATCGTGAATTTTATGAAGGGAATGATGATGAAATTTGGAGTAGTGTCAAAGGCACTAGAATTGTTTTAAATTATGATCTTTTGGGTACCATTCTCAATTGCAAGAATACGGGAATGGATCTTTCTAGTTTTCAAATTGATGAACATGATCATGAGACATTTCATCATATTTTTGAAGGAGATGAAAACTTTGAATTTAAAAACCGAAACTTTCATCCTAAAGCAAGAATTGTCAATCTTTTTTACAACATACTTTGACCCCAAAATCGGGAAATTTTAACAATCCTACTTCAAAAGTTTGCAAAGCTCTTTTTGCTATTTTCGGAAATTATGATATCAATTGGGCGCAAGTTATTTTGGATGAACTTCGTCCTAAAAATTTTGAAATGGGAGAAAACACCTTATATCATGGAATTTACCTTACTCGAATTTTCAACTATTTTGGAGTAAATCTCAAAGGAGAAGAATTTACTTCAAGAAAAGTTTTTAATATTTCAAATATTTCTCTCATGAAAATCCCATATGTTTTTCAACCTTATGAGAGTCTTGCCGAAAAAGAAGAGTGTTTGGCTCATGAAGAAATGGAAGAGGAAGAAGAAGAAGGGGATGAAATGGAAATAGAAGAAGAAGAAGAAGAAGGTGAAACATCCCTAAAAGTATTGAATATCCCTCCAATCCTACCAACAAAACCCTTCTCAAAAACCAAAAGATTATTGTTAAGAATCAACGGGTTCTTAAAAGATCCGTTAGTAAGAAGTTGGACAAAATATCATCCAAGATGAACAAGTTTTTCTCCAAAGTCAGCAAGAAACTTGGATTATCTTCATCTTCATCATCCTCTAACTAGTTCTATATTTTCATATCATGTCGAATTAGTTTAAGTTTGTTTTAATTTGAGTGTTTATGTAGTTGTTTATGATTAATCATTGTATCACTCTTCTATGCAATGAAAATTGAATTTCCTTTCTGTTATCTAGCTTATCTTATCTCTTGAATAAATGTTAGTATATTATAGAAATATATATATACACCATTATTCACAAAATAAAATTATCATCAAATTTTACTAACCCATGTCGACATCCCCCCTTGACCTTGTCGACATATACTGGTCAGAATGACACTTCATTTTGAATTTGAAATTTGAATAACTACCCTGTGTCTATTCATTTCAAATGAATTTCTACACCTATATATACCCATTTCTTCCAGAATTCATTACCGAATATTATTTCTTATCTATTCTATCTCTCATTCTTCTCACAATTTAAAAAATGGCTAATCCAATTCATAACTTATCCGAGAATCTTGAAGAAACTCTTAATTCATTCAAGAATATTCTCTCGTTCATTCTTCGTAACCATCGACACTTAGAATTGAGTCAAATGCAGATGATCAAGGAAAAAGAAAGGCATTTCAAGGCAATTCGATGGATGATTTCTTCCCTACACAAGGATGATAACGAAGCACATCCTCCTGTCTCTCTCACAAATGACAATGAAAATTGGGATGCCATCAAAGCAGACCCTATTTTCGAAGAAGAAGGATGGATGGAAGTTCCTCGTAACGTTTAATTTGATTGTTTTATTTTGATTACTTTGTTTGAATTGATTGCTTTGATTGAAATTGTTTGTTTTGATTTGATTGATTTGATTAAAACTTGGTGTGGATTGATGAATGTATAAATATACATTGATATACTTATAATCGTTGTTTGAATATCATGTATATAAGTATAGTTATTTCTTAGTATACTCTATTATATAGTTTATTAATGTAGGTACTTGAGTACAAGAATGAGGGGGAGTTATATAGTTTAGAGTTAGTTTGTTTTTGTTGATGACAAATGGGGAGAAATATAAAATAGGAGAGTTAGGCATAGATTAAGGGGGAGTTATTAGACTTAGGGGGAGTTATTAGAATAAAAGTAATATTTTATAAACAAAGGTTGTCATCATCAAAAAGGGGGAGATTGTTAGTGTAACGATCCCGGATTTTAAATAAGTTTGAATTGATAATTAATTGAATTTTTGAATTAAAATTGTATTATTAATTGTAAATTGAAGCGAATTTCCCCAATTCAAATAGAATATATATATTAAATCGTATAAATATAAAAATATGGAAATTTGACACAAGTATAAAAATAAATAATTTAGAATTTGATAGAAATAGGAATAAAAATAATTATATAGAGAAATAAAAATAGAAGTTCACTCATATTACCAAGTAATAAAGCAAATAAAAAAAAGAAACAAAACAAATACATATTCATGAACACTTGTAAAATGAAGAAGCAAACATATACATTCAAACAAAAGAAGAAAACATATATATGCATGAATGAAACAAAGACAAAGAAAATACAAGACAAACCAAAAGGAAAACAAATTACATATGTAAATATGAAACCAGCAAAACAAGTCTAGAATGTAACTTGAAAATATGAACAAAAGCAAAATATATATGAAGTGAGAAGCTTGCAAAGGAAGCCACACCAAATATCTTCATATTTGTACAGCCGAAATAAGATAAAGAATAAGTATTTGTAGACATGAAGGAGACTAGCATTTAATGTTATCATCTCTAGTACACATTATAAAATCATATTAGCCTCCAAGTAGAAAAATCTCTGACCAAACTAAAAAAAATCTTGTACCTGTAAACAATCCTGTGTAAGCTCTTTTCCATATATCAATCTTTCTCATTCCATTTTCGTTTACAAAAAGACTTAGCATTCCAAAAAAGTATCTTACAACTGAAGTTTTATTCCAACTCAACTAAACAATAATTCAATTAAGCAAGCAAAGAGATTCAAGAGGATCAGGCTCATAGCTTTTCAAAACAGAAGTATGCTCTGTTCTTCATCTTCTTTCTGGTGAGTAACATCATTTTTAAAATTTAAGTATATAAATCTGGATGCCTGATCATCTTTGAAAACAAGTATGTTTGAGAATATATTTTAAAACTCTGTGTGTATATATATGAATATTTTGTTGTGTGCATCGCTATGTGTCTGGATGTTTTCTTTGATTTTAGTTTCCAAGTTCTAGATCTAATCATAAATCAATTTCTCTTGATCCAATCTTTATTAGTACTTAACTCTTGAACAAAATATGTTTGTTATATCATGGATTTTAGATTAAAAACTTGTTTAAGTTAAAAATAATTTGTATTGCCTCTGGAAATAAGAAAAACAACTCTGCAAACTTAAATAAGTTAAATTTAATTATCATGATTCATAGATTCAGGTATATGAATCAAATGCTTACACTAAAACTTGATTTTTAAAACAAAAATTACTATTTTTAGTAGTGGGATTTGAGAGCAGTTCTGGTTTGACCAGAAATATGTTTTGAGGGGTTTTCTGGTGATCTACTTGATTGGGGAAGTCGGGCTTCTTCCTGGAGGTGGAGGAATGATCGGAGGAATGGGGAAAATTTCCAGCAAGTTGATCTAAGTACGAGTGTCGATTTTCGAAGGCCGAGTCTGGGATCCTCACAAGTGGTATCAGAGCTAAGGTTGAACTTTAGCTCAGGAGTATAACACATTAAGTAGCTCATTAGAGATAAGGTGAAGTATACCCTAGAATGAGTAATCCCTAAGATATCCGTTCGAATGCCTCGGTAAATTCTCTTACTATTCACTGATAGTAAGTATGAGTGCAAAAAGAGGATGAGATAGGGGACAGGGGAATACGACTATAAATGGTCAATACCCTGTAACAATAAGGAAATAATCTTTTCTCTATCAATCTATTTTGTTCATCATCTTTTCAATTCTTTGATAGTTCCTGGTAGATTCAGGAAGAAGATTTGATATATTTGTATGGGACATAAACTCCAAATAAGTCGGTCAAAATTGTTTGTTTGGATGAATTGGTTGCATTGGTTGCCATGGTTGATAGGTATACTTTAGTTTCTAAATTAAAAAGTTTTGAAATTGTACCCAAAAATAGACAGATATATGAATACAATTTGGGTCCCAGTATATTCTACGAATGGTTAGTTATCCCTTCGAACTAACCGATGCCCCTGCATATTTCGTTGATCTTGATACCCGAGTATCTTGTGGAAAAATTCAATAGATTCGTTCTTGTATCTATTATTGATATTCTGATTTGGTAAGCCAAATGCAGAATAGATATTCAGTTTGATTTGATGAAACATTCTTCATCTATCTATGTGTCTCCTTGGCAAATTTCGGGGACGAAATTTTTTAAGGGGGGAAGTCTGTAACGATCCCAGATTTTAAATAAGTTTGAATTGATAATTAATTGAATTTTTGAATTAAAATTGTATTATTAATTGTAAATTGAAGCGAATTTCCCCAATTCAAATAGAATATATATATTAAATCGTATAAATATAAAAATATGGAAATTTGACACAAGTATAAAAATAAATAATTTTGAATTTAGAATTTGATAGAAGTAGGAATAAAAATAATTATATAGCGAAATACAAATAGAAGTTCACTCATATTACCAAGTAATAAAGAAAATAAAAAGAAAAGAAACAAAACAAATACATATTCGTGAACACTTGTAAAATGAAGAAGCAAACATATACATTCAAACAAAAGAAGAAAACATATATATGCATAAATGAAACAAAGACAAAGAAAATACAAGGCAAACCAAAAGGAAAACAAATTACATATGTAAATATGAAACCACCAAAACAAGTCTAGAATGTAACTTGCAAATATGAACAAAAGCAAAATATATATGAAGTGAGAAGCTTGCAAAGGAAGCCACACCAAATATCTTCATATTTGTACAGCCAAAATAAGATAAAGTATAAGTATTTGTAGACATGGAGGGGACTAGCATTTAATGTTATCATCTCTAGTACACATTATAAAATCATATCAGCCTCCAAGTAGAAAAATCTCTGACCAAACTAAAAAAAAATCTTGTACCTGTAAACAATCCTGTGTAAGCTCTTTTCCATATATCAATCTTTCTCATTCCATTTTCGTTTACAAAAGGACTTAGCATTCCAGAAAAGTATCTTACAACTGAAGTTTTATTCCAACTCAACTAAACAACAATTCAATTAAGCAAGCAAAGAGATTCAAGAGGATCAGGCTTATAGCTTTTCAAAACAGAAGTATGCTATGTTCTTCATCTTCTTTCTGGTGAGTAACATCATTTTTAAAATTTAAGTATATAAATCTGGTGCCTGATCATCTCTGAAAACAAGTATGTTTGTGAATATATTTTAAAACTCTGTGTGTATATATATGAATATTTTGTTGTGTGCATCGTTATGTGTCTGGATGTTTTCTCTTATTTTAGTTTCCAAGTTCTAGATCTAATCATAAATCAATTTCTCTTGATCCAATCTTTATTAGTACTTAACTCTTGAACAAAATAAGTTTGTTATATCATGGATTTTAGATTAAAAACTTGTTTAAGTTAAAATAATTTTTATTGCCTCTGGAAATAAGAAAAACAACTGTGCAAACTTAAATAAGTTAAAATTTAATTATCATGATTCATAGATTCAGGTATATGAATCAAATGCTTAAAATAAAACTTGATTTTTGAAACAAAAATTACTATTTTTAGTAGTGGGATTTGAGAGGAGTTCTGGTTTGACCAGAAATATGTTTTGAGGGGTTTTCTGGTGATCTACTTGATTGGGGAAGTCGGGGTTCTTCTTGGAGGTGGAGGAATGATCGGAGAATCGGGGAAAATTGCCAGCAAGTTGATCTAAGTACGGGTGTCGATTTTCGAAGGCCGAGTCCGGGATCCTCACAGTTAGTCCTTGAGATGATGGTTTTGATGGCAACAACCTTAGAATAAGATTATAAAATATAAATACTAACATATAGTTTAGATATATATGTATATGCAGGATTTAACCATGCAGGTACCAAGAATGAAGACTGTATAGTATAGAGATTCAAGATATCAAGGTTGAAGACTCTTGAGTATCAAGAATATCAAGATTATCAAGAGTTCAAGATTTCAAGATAAGTATTGAGTCTAGAATTATGTTAAAACTTCATAATAGCACAGAAATCTTCACTCCATTTTTCTTTTGGGATGGAACCCATTTCTACCTTTTTAGTGGCTTACAAACCCACGATAAGTAGCTTACAAACCTACGACAAGTGGCTTACAAACCCACGAACATCCTGGTTTTGTACAAGTTCTCGAGTCCTGATATGATGAGATATTATGCAGGAAGAAGCTTGCAAAACTACTTCAAAATGATTTTCAAAACTACTTCAGAATGATTTTCAAAACCGCTTTTCAAAATGTTTTAGCCTTAAAAATTATCTTTTCAAATGATTTTCAAAAACATGTTTTAGCCTTAAAATATTCTTGTTTTTAAACTTCATTTATTTTAAACTTCATTTATTTTAAACTATCTTTTAAATATAATATATTTATACTTAGATTTAAATAAAAAATTATAGTAAAATTATATATATATATATATATTATTCTCTATATTTATCTATGTATTTTATCTATAGTCAAGTATATTTATAAAGTTTAAAATAGTTTTAATATAAGATAAAGGTTATTTTCAAAGAAAAACAAATCATCAAAATTTCCTTTAGGATGTCGACATGCCCTAGTACCCCATGTCGACATAGTGACAGTTAGATTCAAAAATTTAAATTTCAAAAGAAGTGTCTATTCGTCATAACCTTTCACGAATGGACATGACTGTTGTTCTTCTATAAATAGGGGTTAGTTTCAATGAATTTTTAATCAGATTTTCTGGTTTTTCACTTCTCTTCTTCCACATTTTCTTATTCAAAATCATATCATTACTCTGCCGAAATCAATATTGAATCTAACTAGATCATCTCTGGTTTGATTCTCTATCACCATCTCAACAAGATCTAAGTGCTATTCAGAGTTATAGGCTTCTTTGTAATCTATCTAGCGAGAAAATGTGTGATTGTAGTCTTGGAAATCAATCAAGCGAGAAAAGGTATGATTGTAGCCTTGGAAATCAATTGGGTGAACTTGTTGTCTCGGAAATCAAGTATCTCTACCCAGAGGATTGTGATTCTGGAGGGTGTACCTCATAGCAAACTGAGGGTTGTAACTGTTGAATTGCTTTTGAAAGGAAATCTGTACTTAGTTGTGCGGGACTGGATGTAGGGTAACTCCGAACCAGTATAAAATCCGGTGTGTTCTTTCCATTACTGCATTTACTTTATTTCTGTATTTGGGTTTGTTTCTGTGATTATATCTGTGTCTGAATATTGCATACATTTGTGTACAAATCAACAATAACTAAAAAGATTTAGTAATTTCTTAAAAAAACTATTCACCCCTCCTCTAGTGTTATTCCTAGCCTTAAGATCCGTAATCCGCATTCCTCACAGAGGCATTCGACATGTTTAAACTGTATAAAGCAGAAGCTGAGAATCAACTTAACAAGAAGATAAAAGCTTTAAGAAATGATAGAGGAGGAGAATATGAATTTCCCTTCAAGGAGTTCTTTGCCGAACATGGTATTATACACCAAACAACGGCACCATATTCCCCTCAATCGAACGGTATAGTAGAACATAAAAATCATACCCTTAAAGAAATGATGAATGCTTTGCTCATAAGCTCTGGTCTACCAGATAATTTTTGGGGAGAAGCTATACTTTCTGTTAATCACATTCTAAATAAAGTGCCTCGAAAGAAGACTTCGAAATCTCCATATGAACTGTGGAAAGGCAGACCACCATCCTACAAATACTTAAGAGTGTGGGGGTGTCTTACCAAAGTAGAAGTGCCAAAACTGAAAAAGGTCAAAATTGGACCAAAAACTATAGATTGCATATTCATTGGGTATGCTCATAATAGTAGTGCATATCGATTTTGGTGTATAAATCTGAAATTGATGACATCCATGAAAACACCATTATCGAGTCTCGAAATGCTAGATTCTTTGAACGTATTTATCCTCTAAAACCTCTATTGAAACTATTGTTCAAAAGAGAGCAAGAGATCCAGAAACTCCTGAGGATAATGCCGATCAAAGCATGCATGAAAGTAATGTTGAACCAGAGTTAGAGGAATCAAGAAGGAGCAAATGGTAAAGGACCTCTAAAATCTTTAGACCCGATTTCTATGCATATATGATAGAAAATGAACCTCTAACATACCAACAAGCAATGTCATCTCCTGATGCTCCTTATTGGAAGGAAGCCGTCGATAGTGAAATTGAATCCATTTTCCAAAACCATACATGGAACTAGTAGATCTACCTAAAGGATCAAAAACACTAGGATACAAATGGATCTTTAAGAAAAAACTAAAAGCTGACAGCTCAATAGATAAGTATAAAGCAAGACTTGTAGTCAAAGGATTTAGACAGAAGAAAGATCTAGATTACTTTGACACATACTCACCAGTAACTAGAATAACATCAATTAGGATGCTTATTGCAATTGCATCCATACTAAATTTGGAAATACACCAAATGGATGTGAAAACTGCATTTTCAAACGGTGAACTAGAAGAAGAAATATATATGCAGCAACCTGAAGGGTTTTTAAGCCCAGGAAATGAGAATAAAGAATGCAAACTAGTAAAATCACTTTATGGCCTTAAACAAGCGCCAAAACAATGGCATGAGAAATTTAATGAAACTATGTTATCAAATGGATTCAAGATAAATGAATCAGATAAATGCGTCTATATGAAACATATGGATATTGGATATATCATTCTTTGCCTTTATGTTGATGATTTGTTGATCGTAGGAAATAATAAGGCCGTAATAAAATCTACGAAGGATATGTTATCCTCTAGATTCGACATGAAAGACCTAGGAGTGGCTGATGTAATTTTGGGTATAAAAATTATGAAGACATCACAAGGATATGTGTTGTCTCAATCACATTACATTGCCAAAATACTTGAAAGGTTCAAGCAGCATAATATAACTATTGCAAAATCACCAGTGGATATGAACCAAAATTGGGTAAAAAACACTGGTGATGGTATATATCAGCTTGAATACTCTAGAATACTAGGAAGTATTATGTATGTCATGAACTGCACTAGGCTTGATATTGCATACGCGGTAAGCAAGCTAAGTAGATATACCAGCAATCCTGGTAAAAATCATTGGAAAGCAATAATCAGAGTTCTAGGATATCTAAAGTATACACAGAACTATGTTTTGCAATATGAAAAGTATCCTTCAGGAGTAGAATGATACAGTGATGCAAATTGGATAACTGGTTCAAAAGACACAAAATCCATAAGTGGATATGTGTTTACATTAGGAAATGGAGCAATTTCATGGAAGTCATCCAAACAGACTTGCATAGCAAGGTCAACAATGGAATCAGAGTTTATTGCTCTAGATAAAGCCACGGAAGAAGCAGACTGACTTCGGAGCTTTTTGGAAGACATTCCAAATTGGGAAAAACCATTACCTCCAATATGTATACATTGTGATGGTCAATCAGCTATTGAAAGAGATAATAGTATACTATACAACGGCAAGTCTTGACACATTCGTCGTAGACATAAAACTGTAAGACAACTTATCTCTAATGGAGTTATCACTATAGACCATGTAAGGTCAAAAGATAACATTGCGGATCCACTAACAAAAGGCTTGCATAGAGAGAAAGTTCAACCTTGTCGATGGGAATGGGGTTAAGGCCCATAAACTAAAAATTTCTCTAAAATGGAAACCCTACCTAGTTGGCTGGAGATCCCAAGATCTAGGTTCAAAGGGACAACTAAGTTTAAGATAAAATTAATGGCACTGATATACACTCAAACCATTCCTATGATAAGTCAGTGCATTACTCACTGGAGAATAGGATAAGATTTGATACTTTTAATGATGTTTGTGCTTGGTAATACTAAAGAACCAAGCGAGGAATTACGAATACCCCTTACAGAATCACCTACATGAGTGCAAAGGCGCCGCTTCAAGGAGAATTACAAGGCCAAATTCTCTAAGCACTCATGAGACCAGGCAGGTGTTCATGGCAAAAACGAACACAAATAGAGAATGAAGGAATATAAGAAATGTTTATCGTGTGCTATCTAATTTTGAATTACACAAAAGGCTTACAGTTCAAGGACATCCTAAGTCAACTGATTCGCCAGTAATTCAAATAGGCAATCACTAGGAAAGTTTAAGGCCAAGAATGCTACTTTAACCGATACGTTAAATGTTTTCGTGAAATTAAGAACAATCGAACAATTACCCATTTATGTAGGGGATTTTTGGAAACAAATGAGTAAAACAAGAGAGGTGTTGGAAAAAGAGAAATTGTGCATGGGATATGTGAGGCATTTAATGCCTTAGAATATGAATAGTCCCACATCTTAGTATATAATAAACAATATTGTTTATATACTAAGATGTGGTCCTTATTATAGTTACAAATAGAAAAGAGAGACATGAAAGCATAACCCATCTTAGCGGGTGATGCAACGCGTGCGCGCCCGCGCCTGTGCCTGAGCCCGAACCCGAACTCGCACCTGCACCCGCATCCTGGATGAATGAGCATTTGAGGCGTATTAGAGGCACTTGGCACTTTGCAATTGGCGGTTGGCTTGGCTTGGCTATTCAGACCAAACATTTCTCTTTTTTTGAATTCGAACACTTTTTGGATGAACGGTAACAAACAGTCAGTTGGTAAAGGGTCGCAACCTTTCCAACAGACACAACCGTGCAGACCCGAATAGACACCTCCTTGAGCCTATATATAGGCAGACAAAAAATGAAATTAAAAACACATTATTTATGTTTTCTATCGCTCTTCTTCCCCGTAAAACTCTGTTCTTAATTCTATATTCTCTTCAGTTCGTCGTCGCTCCACTTGCAAGCACAGCATTGCGGGTTGGTCCATTTCATCCTGGGAAGCAAATTATCCACAACCTTCGGTGCATACAGGGAGCAAGATTGTTTCAAGGAAATAGTATCCACTGGACTCGGACAGTTTGATTGGTAATTTAGTTACTGATTCTATACTTACTGTTTACGTACTGCATAGTTCTGTTTGCGACGTTTTTTATTTGCAACAGATTAGAAACGTTTTTGTAACATCGAATTTGCAATAGTTTTTGCAACAGTTTTCTGTCGCATAATTGTGATAGTGTTACAGCATAGTTATAGCAGTTTTTTGTACCACTTGAGTTACACAGCGATAACATTAATCAAGGAGAGTTGAGTATTTTAATATAAAATTATGAGAAAATTAAAAAATATATTAAGAGAGATCCACTAACAAGATATATCTTTATCTTTAATTATAGTTGTAATACTTTTAGTGTCATATTTTTTGATGTCCGCATGAACCTGTACAGTTAAATCACCGCAAAATCCCCGCTATAGCGCATAGTGCTCTTTGACCGCTACACTATTTCAATTTAGTGTTATTAAATGGTAGATCCACTTTAAGCCCTGCTATTTTCCTATACACCCGCTAAATCAAGGCTTTTTAGCACCCGCTTTCGCAAAATCAATATACAAAAGTTGATTTGACTGGTTCTCTTTTAAATGAAATCAACAAAGTTAGGGTTAAGGCCTAATTTTAAGGCATAAGTGCCTAATATAAGCTAGAAATCTATTGCAGTCACCAAATATAGTATACATAAATCATGATATTCTTCGATTTTGTTATATAAGATTAAACAATATTCCTTTTTTCTACACAAATGATGTGAGAATGAGAATAAATTAAATTTAAATATTCAATTTTATATTTAATGAGGCTTTTTGCACCTCCCCTATTTTCCGCTATATCCCCGCAATAACTTTTTGCACCTCCACTGCTATAGAACCGCTAACTGCTTTAACTGCACAGGCATAAACTACCAAAAACGTCCATCTATGGATATTGCCAAATCTTAATATCATTTGAAAATAAGATTAATAATTAAACTTAAGACAATTCTATTTAAACAAAGAAACTTATTGTGCAACCCCTACAAAATTAAAAAAAAAACCATGCCCGTATTTTTATTGACTATACCCTTTTTTTACTTAAGATTTTCCCTTTATACTCTTTATACTCTTACCTAATATAAATTGAGACATAAAAAATCTATCGTACAAAAACCACCACACCCAAATTTTAGTCTATGCACCACATCGTGTAGTTGTTCTACATATCACGCACTTTACTTCGTGATTTTCCACCTAATCACTCAATCGATTTTCTATGAGTTGTACATTTTCAAATAAGTAAAAAAACAAAATAACATAAAATTTAAGTTTTACCTCGTTTGCCATTATATTCGTATTATCATAATCTTAATCTATTAACTCAAGCACAAGATTTGAAAATTTTCTAAAATTATATTATTAGGGTTTTTTAGATAAGAGAAAAAAATGAAAACATGATGAAAGGTAAATGGACGAGTGAGTGAAATAAGGGCAATTATGTCCTCGATTTTTTTTGAAAACTTTTGAGGCTACTCAACAAGCTTTCATGTTTAAATAGAATTAGACTTAAACTTACTTTACAAATTCAAAACATTTATCTACTAATATTATCAAATCTTAACATCGCTTAAAAATAGGATCTAACAAACAAACTTCATTTACATATTCATTCTTTATTAATATATAATATAAATAAAACTTTAAAGTAGAAAAAATTAGGTGTTGCAACTACAAAAAATCAAACCAACTACATATGATTTCAATATAAAAATATAGCTAAATATTTCTACAAATCATTTTCTCTTAAATGTGAAACATATATAATTGATAGAAAAATAATTTACGAAACACGTCCGCAGGTGTGGCGAAATGGAAAAGGGGTGTCTAGGTCTGGTAAAAAATCCAGATTCGAGCCCTGCCTTGCACATATTTCTCGCAAAAACAATATCCGGGGATTATAAGTGTCCCGAGTTGAATATTTATTGGTAATATAAATTGGTTTTAAATCTTTAATAATAGCTGCAATACCTTTGATGTCATACTATTTTGTATGAACGTATACTATCAAAAATACCACTTTAAGATAGTATCCAATCTTAATGTCACTTGAAAATAGGATCTACCAATTAAACTTCTTTTATAAATTCAAAATGCACTACAAATACTATCAAATCTTAATATTACTTAAAATAGTATCTAACAAATAACCTTTTTTGAAAATTCATTCTTTATTATTTAATAATATAAATAAAAATTCAAACAAACAAAAAATAAGATGTTGCAACTTAGAAATAAAAATTCAAACTAACTACATATGATTTCAATGAAAAAATATAGCTAAATATTTGTGCAAATCACTTTCTTTTTAATGTGTTAAACATATACAATTTATAGAAAAATAATTACTTGACAAATTAAACTGGAAAATATGATCTAATAATTAAACTTCCTTTACAATGCACTTCAGATATTACTAAATCTTAATATCACCTAAAAATATGATCCAACAAATAAACTTCATTTTCTTTATTATTTAGTAAGATAACTAAAAATTGAAACCAACAAAATTCGAACTAACTACACAAGGTTTTAATGTAAAAATATGACTGAATATTTATGCAAATCATTTTCGTTCGAATTTGTTAAACACATACAAATTATCTTTAGTAATAGTTGGCTTGAAGGCGCAATCTTTTGGTCCAACCGCGAAGTTTCAAAATTGCCCTTTATATGTAATTCTAAAAAATTTCATTTGATATACACAACTTTAAAATAATTCAAAAAACCTTTATTTCAAAAAATAGTATCTGTTCTAAAATTTAGATAGCAATAACTTCTAAATGCATACGGAGAGGAGCTGCCATATTAAAGAATAGTACTCATTCTAAATGCATGAGCTGACAATTGATTGGGTCCTTGAACCTACAAATATTCAAACCTTTGCACCACATATTTAGCATTATAGAAAACCCTATTGACCCCTTTAAGTATCACTTTCTATCCTTTCACATTCACTCCATCTCTCTACACCATTCTTTGTTATTCCCTATTACTCGCCATCGGTTGTTGGCCTTCGACATCATATAACTTTCAAAGCGTCAGTTAGCCTTCATGCTTAGTTTTGTAAAGCTTTGTTGCATGAATATATATATATATATATATATATATATATATATATTGCCTTAAGTATCATATATCTTGCATTTCTATATTGCAGTAGAGTTATGCTAAGTCGTTCAATTCACTAACTGTTACAAAATAAACTACTTGAAAGATATATGTACAAGAATTTGCACATAGTGCATTCAAAATGACCAAGTTTTTAATATTAATATATTATATTGAATAATAAGCGTATATGATTAAATTACTTTCAAATAAGAAATATATTTACACATAGTCCATCCCCTTCCTCACCGCGTTGATAATGATTTTTCACATATCATATCAGACTATATACGTACCGTTATTGGCTTCTTCATATTGGTCTTGAATCTTTCTTTTTGTCACCTCTAACTTAGCTTGATAAGCTTGGTCTTCAGACTCCTTAAATATCTATAAGATTCACAAATGAGTTGAATGCTGTTACTAAGCTAATTAGTTAAAATCTATAAATTACGAATGCAAAATACTTCAATATGTCTTTTTTGGACTCTAGGCTATGTGTTCTTTGATTCAAGTTAATATGTAGTTTCAGCTACTAGGTCCCGCTTCTTGAAATCTCTTAGTATATATATTGTTCGATGAAATTTGTACTTTTTCAAAACAGAAACATACAAATGAGTTGAATGCTGTTACTAAGCTAATTAGTTAAAATCTATAAACTATGAATGCAAAATACTTCAACATGTCTTTTTTGGACTCTATGCTATGTGTTCTTTGATTCAAGTTAATATGCACTTTAATCTACTAGGTCCCGCTTTTGGAAATCTATTAGTATATATATTGTTCGATGAAATGTATACTTTTTCAAAACAGAAACATTATCCATCATTTTTTGCATGAATATATATATATATATATATATATATTGCCTTTAGTATCATATATCTTGCATTTCTATAACTGTTATCCACCATCTATTATTAATTGCCATCTGTTATTAATTTATTTCCAAAAAAATAGTATCTACATGAAAGGTCCTAAAATATTATTAGCAAAAAAATAGCATCTACACGAAAGGTCCTAAAATATTATTAGCAATAAATTCTAAATGCATCATGCATGTAGTACAGAAGCTGGCATAAAGAATCAGTTCACATGCATACACGTTGAATAAGTCCATTCCTATTTTTAAGATTACTTTCGATCATTGATTAGATAACCTAGAAATATTCAAAGATTTATACCGCATATTTTCGTCACTCAAGTTCAAATTATATAGCCACTACATATGCAAATTTCTTTCAGTTAATGGAACAGCTGTAAAACCATCAGTAGGATCTACACTGCAAAAAAATAATGGTATCTTTATGCATGCTTAAAGCAACAATTAAAGAAAACAGAAACAAATATAATAATGTCATGATAATTGATGATATTATATGCTAAATAAGATGATTGTATTTTGAATAGTTATATAAGGATCATAGGGTTTATATAGAAGAATGACAGGTAACATACTGAATACTTATTTGTATGCTTACATTTTATATCATGTTGTTATAATAAAATATAGGTTAAATTACATGGTAGAATATGTTCTTTTACAAACTCTTTTCTCTATGATGTGAAAAGGAAGTAGTTCGCAAACTTAATATCAAAGTTTAGCATATAATATTTTGTGATATACTTCCTTTAATATTAGTATATCAAATGGACACGCATGATTTTTTTTATCAATAATAATATATTACAATTTACTGTATTATACATGGAAAACCCCCACTAAGAATTAAACCATTGAAATATGTCATAAGCAAGATTTATTTATAGGCAAGTGCATCGTTGAAACGATAATGGACAAACTATATAGCCTGACCTAAAACAAGATAAATGCAATAAAATATAATCTACTGTCTCATAATTTATTATTATTTTCTTTGATAGAAAATTATTGATTAAACATGTATATAGGAAGCATATGTATAAAACATATAAACTCCAAAACTAATATAAGTGCTTCACTAAACTAATTTACAGAAAGTAGGGGCAGTGCTTACTTATTATATATTGGTAAATAATTACACGCTTCTTGCAATTTAATCGTTTTTCTTTAGTACTTTAATGTCCCTCCATCTCGATTCCATGTAATTTATTTCATTAACTTGGTCATAGACTCCACGTTTGAAATAAAATTTATCTTTTCCATTTCCCTCGATTTCAAACTTCTAAACCCCGTCAACAAATACGGTTAATTTACTAGCGTCAACATTATGTATCACATTTACTCTCATCCACCTATTGTAGATGTTCGATTCTACTACTGTACCATGATAAAATTTCAACTGGTCATCAACAGTATCCAACATTAACATAGTTGCTGGTGTCGATTCTAGTAAAATACTGTAGCCAAATATAGAACTATATTTTTTAGTGGTTAATTAACATGACAATATATTATGTTAATTCAACACAATTTATCAGCCAAACGATGGATGCTAAACACCGTGATAAGCAAAAGTCGAGTCAAAACAATGATATATCTTCAAAAGCATCTTCAACCAAGGATAGTGCACATGTCGAACAACCAACAAATGCTGATAAATAGTCTCTCTCAACAGATGATTTTTGGAACGATAAATTTACTTTTGAAGTGGTAAGTGATATATCGATCAAGAAATTTGAAAAAATAATATAATTAAATTTTATTGCCTTATCAGTTTTCTCTTCATGTTTTTGCAGGTAAAATTTATAGAGGAAAATGGATGGTGATAATTATGCAACAAATTTGAATAAAAAGTCGCTATGTAGGATAAAGAAATTAACGTTTATTAGTAGTACTTTTAAGATGTTGCAGCCCTTATTATTAATAAGGAAATCACTATATATTCTCTACTTTTATGTTTTCCAATTTTGAAATAAAATTCTGATTTATATTAATGTTTGCAAACAGTATAATTACCTTATCTTTTATGTGGTGTTGGAATTAAGTTTCATTCTAACAATTTTATTGTTATAGTTATCGTTACCTTAACAAGTACCATCAAATGCTATGTGAAAGAAAGTATTTAAGATTACAAAATTAATAACCTAACAATATTTATTTTCCAGCCGGCTGTACATCAAAAGATGAATAGTCAACGAAGACAAAATAGAAGAACAAATATTTTAAGTTATGAACAAAGAGAAATGCATCGTATGAGAGATAGAGAACAAAGGAGAGCTATGAGTCAAGGACAAAGAGAAAATTATCTAGCTCGGCGTCGTGAAATGTGTCGATAAAGAAGAGAAAGATCGCAAAATTCATATTTAGGAAGAAATATAAATACTATAAGCAATGAATCTCACAATCACCAGTAAGACAGAAATCCAAGAATACAAGTAGAACAAACAGTAACTACATCTATTGAGGAAAGAGAACATATTATAAATGACATGTCACAATCTAACCAAGAGAAGAGACAATCATCACAAAATAACAATCAACTACAAAGACGTCAAACTATGCGAAGAAATGTTAGAGTTCATAATGTTGCAAAAAATTTCAAAGACCATACTAGATTTCGAAAGCATTTATTGAAACAACCTATATTTTGTCAGCATTGTTTGGGACATTATTTCAACGCGAGAGTGCATCATTGTGTTGTTCAAATGGAAGAACCATACTCCCCCTAGTGCATTCACCAAATGAGCTCTTGGAGCTCTACAAGGATACATGTGCTGATGGTATACATTTCAAAAGAAATATTCGATCGTATAATCATGTATTTTCCTTCACTTCAATGGGAGTGCATGTCGATGAAAACCTAACAAGTGGAAGAGCTTGTATTTACACTTTCCACACTCAACGATGTATATATCATAATATTGGAAGCCTACTTCCTAAAGAAGAAGATAGACCCAGATTTCTACAACTATATATATATATATGATACTGGTCATGAAATTGAAATTCAAATGATTGAAAATGAAGACTTGAATAGAGAAATACTGGAAAGGATACAACGTATACTGGATGAGAATAATGATTTTGCTCAGTACTTTTGTCGAGTTTCAAACTTCCCGAGATCCATAATTATAAATTTATAATTAAAGAAAAACCATTGCACCAACGATATGTGATGCCTACATCTTCATAAGTTTCCGCAATGATAGTTGGTCAAGATGAGACAAGTCTTATAAATGGTAGGGATATTGTTCTACATACGACGACGGGTCAGCTTATGTGAATTCCAAAAACACATGATTGTTATAACCCTCTATAATATCTGAAAGTCTATATGGATCGATAATATACAGTAAGACTAGTCTAGCAAGTGCGGAATTATAAATAATAGTAAATAGCAGTAATAAAAATGACACCAGGGATTTTTATACTGGTTCGAACTTCTCGTTCTACGTCCAGTCCCAGACTCCTTCTGGAATTTCTCGAATAATCCTCACTTAACCCGGAGGAACAGGTATTACACCGCCTGAGCAACCGAACAGGACTTTTCCGCCTAAGCAACCAAATAGGACTTTTCCGCCTAAGCAACCGAATAGGACTTCAAATACAATTTGGTAAATTGTTTCTTGACTTGTGTGTTCTTTGAATAACACGAATATAGTCAATGTATTACACCCTTCCTATAATCTTCTTGATATGATGATTTGAATGTGCAAAGATAGGAAGTAGAGAATTGAAAATCACTTGATATTATAACAATATAAGATCAGAAAAGATAGAAAGAATTTGTTATTGAAATAGTGGATTTTCATCTCTATTTATAGTATTGAATAGTTTTAATTCAATAGTTGCAACTCTTTGAAGAAGTGCAACTCTTGGTGAAGAGGACAACTCTTCAGATTTTGATATTTTATGAAGAGATGCTTCGGTTCGTCAAGTTCAGATGTCTGAGATAAAAGTGACAGATGTCTGAATAATTTTGAATTTCAAAAATAATCAAAGGAAACAAAAACAGTTAATTTAGACGTTTGTCTTTTAATTCAGACGTCTGTCTAGGATGACAGACGTCTGTTATTAAATGACAGACGTCTATTTCATATAGAAATAGAGGCATTAACAACATAGTGCTCAGACGTCTGTTATCTTAATTTAGACGTCTGATATTGATGTCAGACGTCTGAATTAATATACAGACGTCTATTTCTGTAATGTTCTGTTCCTTTGTCCATTTTAGTATTTTTGAACTTGAGAAAATATATAATTTTGAAAATACCTTTTTATATTTATTTTAAAGCATGATTTTCAAAAGTATATTTGTGTGTGTGTGTGTTTCATCACCATATCAGAGATTGTACAAATATATCTAAATAGATTTTATAAAGAACTTTAATCTTGTTGATGATAATAGCTTCTATTGACGATTCCTGCAAGAATATTTGACATAATAATATATAGATTGAAATATATAGTTGTCGCATTAAAATCGAAGAAGTCAGGTTTCAACATTCTCCCCCTTTTTGATGATGACAACTATATAATTCATCGATTAGTATAATCATACCTTACCTTTTGCTCCCCCTGTCAATATGACCATATTATATAGCAGAAATATAATTATTTCTCCCCCTTTGTCATTAACAAAAAGAATTGTTGGGGTTGAAAAAAAGAAGTAACAAAACTGTGACTAACACACTAATTAAGAGATGTAAACAAACCAAGCAAGATATTAACAAAACAATGTTTAGACTACATCATTTGTTTACCTAACATAGTTGATTTAAAAAAAAACAGATAAAATTATACAATCTTATCATTCACCATTGTTTGAACCAAGAAAAAAAAATTTATGAGAGAAGACATTGATTGAACCAAAAGAGAAACCAAAAGAGAACCATCTTCATTCACCATTCTCCCCAAGTTGGAGAAGAAGGAGGTGAGGATCCATGAGACTTTTTCCATAATTGACGAAGAATTGTCTTGATATTTCTCAATTCTCGTGCATTCTCTTCGACTTTGGCATCAAAGTAATCGAATCTAGAATTGATGGAAGAAAAGCCTTGTGCTATTTGTTGAGAAATTTTCTTTTGATTTTTAGAAATAATGATGTCGGATTTGAGCTTTTCATTTTTAGTATACGAGCGAGAAGTACCAGAAATTAGTTCTATCTCGAAATTTTCCGAATTTGGGCTTTGGATAAAAGCTTGCTCAAAAGCTTCATCTTCATCTTCTTCTTCATCTTCCCTTTCTTCATCATTCTTTTCTTTTTCAATATTGCCTTCATTTCCATTATGTCCGGAACTACTTACTTTTGCTTTTCCTTTTTCTTTTTGTAAAGCAAGTTGTTCCGCTTTATAATCATTAAATGTTGGAAATGTCGGAGGAGATTCTGGTAATCCCATTAAACTGAAGAAGCGAATGTTGGATACCTTGATTTTTTCAAATTCAATTGATGGACTTTGAATAGAGAAGGCAGTTAAAATTCGAGTAATATAGGGAGCATAGATAATTGAGCGTTTCTTGGAGTCATGATAAGTGCGAAAAGAATCATAAAAGTATTGAGCCCAATTGATTTGAGTATTGGATAGAATTGATTGAAGTGCCTTATCTTCATCATCGTAAATGACCTCATGGCTTCCTTGTCGGGGAAAAATTGTTTTTATTAGCATTCTAAGCAATAGTCGAGGTCGAGGACGAAGATGATTTGATCTATCTGTGGATTTTTTAGGTTCAAAAAGATAATATTCGATTTGTTTAAGTTCCTCTCCTTCTAACTTAAAGTCATCTATGTCGACTCCTTCCGAGCTACATTTTAAAATTCGTCCAATGTCAGAAGGAGTTATTTGCAGAATGTTTCCAAAAACGCTTGTCCAAAGCGTTCCTTTTTCTCGATGAAGTCTAATTTTTGGATTGTTAACATTTGCTAGAAATAATAGAACACTAAGTCTGCAAATGTTGACTTGATTATCTTTGAAATCAATAAGGCTTGTAATCTGAGATCTATCAGTATAAAGCCTAAGTTTGTAGAAAGGAAAATGATCAAGATTATGAAAAATACCGTGAAATGATTGAAGAGAACATAAATGCTTGTAACGAGCCATGCTTCGAGGTTCGTGGTATAACCAAGCTTCAATTTGATCTTCCGAAGGAAGAATGTGAGAAGGTTGTTGAGATGAATCTCCTTTTTGTTTCTTAGATTTGGGCGCCATATGATTAAATTGAAAAAGCTAGGGTTTCGAGTTTGAGAGACGAGAAGAAGAAAATAAACCGTTTGGAATAACGTATATAGATTTTCTTCTTAACAGGGTTTCGGACGTTTGAAAATTAAACAGACGTCTGAGATTCTGTAGAATAAAAATAAAGACTGGAAGAACAGACGTCTAAAAATTTATGATAGACGTCTAAGACGTATGACAGACGTCTAAAAATAATTGACAGACGGCTCAGAAGGTTTAAAATGAAACAGAGAGTAAAAAACATTTTGTACTAAATTCAAACGTCTGATAGTTTTATGTTTAGATGTCTATTATGAATAACAGACGTCTGTTATCTTTAAACAAACGGCTAATTGTTGACTGCAAAAGTATAGACAGATTTAGACGTCTGTGAAAAATGACTCAGACGTCTGTGTGGCTGAAAATAGTAAAAAAGTTGTTTCTACAGACGTCTGTTGACAAATATAGACGTCTGTTTGTCTGATAAAAGATTTTATTTAGCTTAGGCTTAAAAAAAATTAATAGTTTATTTATTTCTATTGATAAGAACATAAAACAAGTATAAATCAACAAATCGAACATACAGACATATATATATTATCTATTTAGGAGTCTTTGGAGTTTTTGGAGACTTCGGAGACTTCCCTTTGGATAATTCGTGTTGATCTTGTTCAACAGACTGATAAATAGGAGACCAATGAGGTTGACGTTCCCATGAATTTGGGGATACATGAGGACGTTGAGGTGAGAGAATATGTGCATTTGTGTTGATCGGAGATGAACCACATATTTTTGCAGCACATCGTTCAAGAAAGCTAAGTCGTCTTCCATGACTCTTTTGTTCAAAATACATTTCTCGCTGAAGATCAAGTGTTTCCCTCTGATAGTGATGTAAATCATCTATCTTTTCCTTTGTAGATGGAGATGGAAATAAATTTCTTCGCGTACGTTTATTTTCCGGTGTATATCCCGTATGATGACTTTGTGGTGGACATATCGGAATATAAGCTGGAGTTGGAGTCGGAAGTTCGGAAGACCCAGAACTAGGAGTTTCAAAATTAATTGAAGAAAATACAGATGTATAGGAGGGCTCATCTAAAGATGAACCAGCCATGGTATATAAGAATAATGCAAAGTTAAAAAACATATTTGAATAATTTTTTGCTTTCACCTTTGTAAAAAGAATAGATAAGCTGAATGATAATTTTCTTTGGTAAAAAGAAATTTATAGACAACTAAAAGCTAAAAAATAAATGGTTAAGATTAAAAGAAGAGAAAATTTAATGTTAACCAAAAATAATATGTGTGGGTAAAAAAAATTAAATAAAGATAGAATAGCTGAATTATACTTCATAAATTGTTGAGAGAGATAATACCAAGTTCTCGTCTCAATTTTACAAAACTGTTTTCATTTAAAGGTTTGGTAAAAATATCTGCTAATTGATTTTCCAAAGATATAAATTCTAGATTGATTATATCTTTTTCAATATTATCACGAAGAAAATGATGACGAATATCAATATGTTTTGTCCGTGAATGATTTACTGGATTTTTAGATAAATTAATAGCACTAGAGTTATCACAGAAGATTGTAGATTTAGATAAGTTAAAACCAAAATCTTGAAGAGTTTGTTGCATATAAATTACTTGAGCACACGCCAAAGCTGCAGATATATATTCTGCTTCACAAGTAGAAAGTGATACGCAATTTTGTTTCTTACTGAACCAAGATACTAGAGACCGTCCAATGAAGTGACAAGTCCCACTTGTACTTTTTCTATCCGTCCGACTTCCTCCAAAATCAGCATCACTATATGATACTAATTCAAAAGGACATTCTTTCGGATAAAATAGTCCAAAATCTTTGGTTTTGTTGAGATAACGTAAGATACGTTTCACTGCTCTAATATGTGATTCTTTAGGATTGGCTTGAAATCGTGCACACAAACAAACACTCATCATTATATCGGGTCTACTAGCAGTTAAATATAATAATGATCCAATCATACTTCGATATAACTTTTGGTCTACACTCTTGCCATTTTCATCTTTTTCAAGATGTATGGTTGTACTCATAGGAGTAGGTTTGGCAGAGGTATTTTCCATACCAAAGCGTTTGATTAAATTATTACAATATTTTTCTTGATTTATAAAAATACCATTATTAATTTGTTTAATTTGAAGCCCAAGAAAATATGTTAATTCTCCCATATGAGACATTTCAAATTCATTTGTCATTATTTTAGAAAATTCTTGACATAATTTATCATTAGTTGATCCAAAAATAATATCATCTACATAAATTTGAACAATTAAAATATCATGTTTCTTTTTCTTAATAAAAAGAGTTTGATCAACCTTTCCAATTTCAAAACCAGAATTGATTAAATAAGTTTTTAAACGATCATACCAAGCACGAGGTGCTTGTTTCAAACCATATAAAGCCTTTTTAAGTTTATAAACATGTTCTGGAAATTGTTCGTGTATAAACAAGGGAGGTTGTTCAACATAAACATTTTCTTTAATAAATCCATTTAAAAAAGCACTTTTAACATCCATTTGATATAATTTGAAATCATGAAAGCAAGCATAGGCTAATAGAATTCGTATTGCTTCTAATCTTGCGACAGGAGCAAATGTTTCTTCATAGTCAATTCCTTCTTCCTGATTATATCCTTGAGCAACTAATCTAGCTTTATTTCTAGTGATATTACCATTTTCATCAGCTTTATTTTTAAAAACCCATTTAGTGCCAATAACTGTTTGATTATTTGGCCGTGGAACTAAATCCCAAACGTCATTTCTTTCGAATTGGTTTAGTTCTTCTTGCATCGCAATAATCCAATAATCATCAGTTGAGGCTTCCTTAATATTTTTAGGTTCTATATTAGAAAGAAACGCTATATGACCCATTTGATTTAGCTGATTTCTTGTTTTAACTCTTTCATCAATTTCTCCTATAATATTTTGAATTGGATGATCTTTTAAAATTCTTGGTGGAGATTTTAATTCAGTTTCAAATTGATTTATAGAAGTGATATTGTCAGGTGTATTGTTGTCAAAAGTAGAATTTGAATTTGTTACAATGTCTTCATCATCATTTGTTTTAATTTTGAAATTTTCATCAAATGATACATGAAGTGTTTCTTCAATAGATTTAGTTCTTAAATTATAGATTCTATATGCTTTGCTTCGTTCGGAATATCCGATGAATATAAATTCTTCCGATTTCGGATCAAACTTACCTAATTGATCTTTTGTATTTAAAGCAAAACATTTAGAACCAAAATTTTTAAAGTAAGATATATTAGGTATTCTACCGATGAAGAGTTCATATAGAGTATGTTTAGTTAAAGGTCGAATAGATACACGATTTAGGACATAACAAGCAGTAGCAACGGCTTCTGCCCAAAATTGTTTTGGAAGAGTGGTTCCATTCAATAAAGTCCTAGCACATTCTTAAAGTGTTCTATTTTTACGTTCAACAACTCCATTTTGTTGAGGCGTTCTTGGAAATGAAAAGTTATGAAATATTCCTTTTTTATTACAAAACTTCTCAAACATTTCATTTTCAAATTCTCCTCCATGATCACTTCTAATATTTTTAATTTTTAGATTTTTAATATTTTGAATACGTTTAGCAAAGATTTTGAAATTTTCAAAAGTATCACTTTTGTTTTTCATAAATAAAGTCCAAGTATATCTAGAGAAGTCATCAACTATTACAAAGACATATCTATTGTGATTAATAGATTGAGTCTGAGTTGGTCCAAATAAGTCTAGATGCAACAATTCAAGAGGTTGCAAAGTTGAGATGATCTTCTTGGATTTAAAAGTAGTTTTAGTTAGCTTTCCTAGTTGACAAGCATCACAAATGCTATTTACCTTAAAATTCATTTTAGGTAATCCTTTTACCAAATTATTTTTGGATAATTTATTAATAGCTTTGAAATTTATATGACAAAATCTTTTATGCCATAGCCAAGGATCATTTTCTTTGACTAATAAGCACATATTTGTATTATGATTTATTTTCATATTTAAAATATAAATATTATGATCTCTTACTCCTTCGAAAATGATATTTTTGTTATGATCAAAAATATTGCATTTATTTTCAGAAAATACTATGTTAAAGCCTTTATCACATAATTGACTAATACTTAGTAAGTTATGTTTTAAATTTTTAACTAATAAGACATTTGTAATAAGAGGTAATTTAGATGTACCGTCATTGCTCACATCGCCTTTGCCGATGAAGTAACCTTTTGAATTATCTCCAAAAGTGACAGATCCTCCATCTGAGTAGATAATGTTAGTTAACATATTTTTGTCGCCTGTCATATGTTTTGAGCAACCACTGTCTAGAATCCATTTTCCTCTTTTCTTAATCGGTACCTGCAAAAAATATTGAAATTCTATTGGTACCCACTTTCTCTATAGGGTCCTAAGGGTTAAATCTTAGGAAGCCAAACCCAGTTGGGTTTAGAGTTCCCTTTAAAAATAAAATTCTCATTCTTATGTACAGACATAATAAAAGATTTAATGTAGTTTTTCCTAATCAAATTATTATTAGTTTTTGGAACCCAAATCATAATTGATTTTGGATGAATAATTTTTGAAGAAGATTTTTGAGCAGATATAGATTCCTTTTTCTTAAAATTAGTATATAAAGACCCATTATTTTTAGAATGGTTTTGTATTGGTTTTTTATATCCTAATCCCTTTTTATTTGAACAAGTTTGAGAATTCTCAATTATTTTAGAGAGACTCTCTCTTCCACTGTTAAATTTAGAAACATTTTTAGAAATATTTTCCAGTTTTGTTTTAAGATTTGATACTTCTATATCAAGTGTTTTAATATTAGAGTTTAAATCATAATTTTCTTTTGCTAATTTAACATTCTCATATTTCTGTTTTTCTATTTTACTGCTTAAATCAGTCAATTGAGATGTTATATTAACATAAGATTCTTGAGATTTTACTAACTCTTCCTCTAATATTTTCTTTTCATCTTTTAACATGTCAGTTTCTATTTCAGTTCTATTTAATTTTCCTAAAGCATCTTTATAGTTACTTTTTAGAATTCTAAGTTTATCTAACAATTCAGAGTTTATTTCTATTAAATCGTCAAAAGTTAGATCACTTACTTCATCATTTGTTGCCATAAAACAAACATTGGCTTGTTCTGAATCACTGTCATTTTCACTGTCTGATGAAGAAGATTCTGTATCATCCCATGTAACTGAGAAGGCTTGTTTCTTTTTATATTTGTCCTTTTTGAGATTATTTTCTTTCTTCCGATCAGGACAATCTTTCTTTATGTGGCCCTTCTTGTGACATTCGTAGCATTCAAGAGATGTACTTGATGGCTTATTAAAACCCTTGTTATTTCCAAATTTATTACCCTTTTTGAATTTTAAAAACTTTTTGAAATTCTTAGCTATAAATGCCATATCATCTTCTAATTCAGAGTCTTCTTTTTCTGCTTGAAAAGCGATAGTTTTCTTGTCCTGTGCTTGTGCTCGTCTTGCCTGCAAATTTACTTCATAGGACATTAGATTTCCTATTAACTCTTCTGTTTTTATGGTTGAAATATCATTAGCTTCCTCGATAGCTAAGACTTTTCGTTCCCATTCATCAGTTAAAGAGTTAAGGACTTTTTGATACAACATCAGATTTAGTAAAAGTGACTTCTAAAGCTAAAAGAGAGTGATAAATATCCTGGAATCTAGAATACATTTCACTAATACTTTCTCCTTGTTTCATCCTAAAATTTTGAAATTGGTTTTTAAGCATGGAGATCTTGCTTTGTTTTACTTTATTTGTTCCTTCGTGTGTAACCTTAAGAGTATTCCAAATTTCATATCAAGTTTTACAGATACTAACTCGATTAAATTCATTTTTGTCTAATGCGCAAAATAACATGTTCATTGCTTTTGCGTTTGCAGTAGCATCTAGTTTTTGTGTATTAGACCAAGCAGCATATCCTGTAGTAGGAATATGATATTCAGTTTGAATGATATTCCAAGTTTCAAATCCACTTGCTTGCATAAAAATTCTCATTCTAGTTGACCAATAACTATAATTTAATCCATTAAACAATGGTGGTCGTGTAGTGGCTTGTCCCTCAGTAAAACTGTTGCTAGTGTTATTGTCCATATTAAAAAAATATATCAGATAACTGTGTTATAGTTATGTGATAACCTTGCTCTGATACCAAATGAAAGTCTATATGGATCGATAATATACAGTAAGACTAGTCTAGCAAGTGCGGAATTATAAATAATAGTAAATAGCAGTAATAAAAATGACACCAGGGATTTTTATACTGGTTCGAACTTCTCGTTCCACGTCCAGTCCCAGACTCCTTCTGGAATTTCTCGAATAACCCTCACTTAACCCGGAGGAACATGTATTACACCGCCTGAGCAACCGAACAGGACTTTTCCGCCTAAGCAACCGAATAGGACTTTTCCGCCTAAGCAACCGAATAGGACTTCAAATACAATTTGGTAAATTGTTTCTTGACTTGTGTGTTCTTTGAATAACACGAATATAGTCAATGTAGTACACCCTTCCTATAATCTTCTTGATATGATGATTTGAATGTGCAAAGATAGGAAGTAGAGAATTGAAAATCACTTGATATTATAACAATATAAGATCAGAAAAGATAGAAAGAATTTGTTATTGAAATAGTGGATTTTCATCTCTATTTATAGTATTGAATAGTTTTAATTCAATAGTTGCAACTCTTTGAAGAAGTGCAACTCTTGGTGAAGAGGACAACTCTTCAGATTTTGATATTTTATGAAGAGATGCTTCAGTTCGTCAAGTTCAGATGTCTGAGATAAAAGTGACAGATGTCTGAATAATTTTGAATTTCAAAAATAATCAAAGGAAACAAAAACAGTTAATTTAGACGTCTGTCTTTTAATTCAAACGTCTGTCTAGGATGACAGACGTCTGTTATTAAATGACAGACGTCTATTTCATATAGAAATAGAGGCATTAACAACATAGTGCTCAGACGTCTGTTATCTTAATTTAGACGTCTGATATTGATGTCAGACGTCTGAATTAATATACAGACGTCTATTTCTGTACTGTTCTGTTCCTTTGTCCATTTTAGTATTTTTGAACTTGAGAAAATATATAATTTTGAAAATACCTTTTTATATTTATTTTAAAGCATGATTTTCAAAAGTATATTTGTGTGTGTGTGTGTTTCATCACCATATCAGAGATTGTACAAATATATCTAAATAGATTTTATAAAGAACTTTAATCTTGTTGATGATAATAGCTTCTATTGACGATTCCTGCAAGAATATCATAATAATATATAGATTGAAATATATAGTTGTCGCATTAAAATCGAAGAAGTCAGGTTTCAACAATATCCTCTCCTACTACCTTATGGAACTTATGGTTAGGACCTTAATAGCTATAATATAAATGAAACTTCTCTTACATGCCATGAGTACTATGCTTATATTTTGCAGGTACCAAGTAGTTTTACATTCATAAAATTAACAATTTATAGCTAGCATCATCACATTATAAAAATTGATTAATTATTGGGCATAAATTTAAACATAATTGATGACATAATGGATTTCATTCTTTTGATTCACACAAGCAGTCAAACATAAATATAATAGGCATCAAGATCTAGCAGTTTTAATCAACTTAAGTAATTATTATATAGATACAATATATATATATATATATATATATATATTCCATTTGCTATTTCTGATCAACTTAAACTTTAGATTCGACGTGAAGATACTTCTCTCCTCTTACATGGAGGACGTTTATTACAATAATATGTCATGGATAATTATGTGAAAATTGAAAGTGGTAGAATGAGATGGTTTCGTCAACAACAAAATCATATTAGATCAAAATTGTATGTGGGACTTCAAGATGCATTGAATGCTGGAGAAAATAATGCAAGTATGACACTTTTCCTTCTCTTTGGTCTATTTATACAATATACACACACACACATATACGTATATATAATTTTATATCAAATTAATATTTTTGACATAGCTAACATAGGCAGAAGAGTAATATTACCCTCTTCGTTCAATGGAAGTCCACGTAATATGTACCAACGTTATCAAGATGCAATGGCTTTAGTACAAAAGTTTGGAAAGCCTAGTTTTTTTATTACAATGACATGCAGTCCTACGTCGGATAGAATTACATCAGAACTATCATATGGACAAACTTTGCAAGATCGCCTAGATCTTACTACTAGAATTTTTCGTGTCAAATATGAAGAATTAAAGCATGATATCTACGACAAAAAAGTACTTGGATTGGTTGTAGCACATTTTCATGTCATCGAATTTCAAAAAAGAGGACTACCCCGTGCTCATATGCTTATTATTCTAGATAACGAAGATAAATTACATAGTCCAGATGATTATGATGTTGTTGTAAGCGCTGAAATCCCGAACTGTGATGAAGAACCAGAGTTGTACAATGCTATCATTAAATGGATGCTTCATGGGCCATGTGGAAGACAACGACCAAATGCTCCATGCATGAAATGCGGAAACTGCAAAAACAAATATCCTAAGCAATTTTCATCATGTACTATTTAAGGTAATGATTCAAACCCTATTTATCGAAGGCGGGATAATGGTATAAACATCGCACTGGGCAATGGTGGTGATATTATAATGGATAATCATTGGGTTGTTCCATATAACCCATGGCTACTGAAAAAGTATGATATAAATGTTAAAGTTTATAGTAGTATCAAATCTTTCAAATATTTATACAAATATGTATACAAAGGTCCAGATCGTGTGATAGTGGAAATTCATCCAACATCTGAAGATGATGAGATTCAAAAGTTTTTAGACGCAAGATGGATATGTCCCCAAGAGGCCTTTTGGAGAATTTTTGAATTCTCCTTGCATACAATATATCATTTAGTTCAACGTCTACAGATACACCTTCCAAGCAGACAACAAGTGACTTATCATGCTAACCAAACCGTGTTTGATTTTTTATTGGATGATAACCTCTCTACATCAATATAAATTGAATTCTTCAACACAAACTCACAAGATTCAGAAGTAAGACATTTTTTATACCGTGAATTTCTAGAGAAATACACCTGGATATCAGATATTAAAAAGTGGGGACGAAGAGCATTACATAAAAATGTCATAAGATGAATTTACAATGTTTCTCCATCAGAAGGGGAACGTTACTTCTTGCGAATTCTTTTAAATCATGTAAAAGGACCGTCATCATTTGACTATCTTCTAACCATCAATGGTATCAAATACCCAACGTTTCAGCAAGCAGCGGAAAAGATGGGATTACTTGAAGAAGGTCAAAGTATAAGGGCATCTTTGATTGAAACATCAAACATGCAAATGCCGTCATCTTTAAGAAGATTATTTGTAACGATCTTAATTTATTGTGCACCAATGGGAGTGAGAAAATTATGGAAAGAATTTTTCTATCATATGGTTGAAGATTATCCAAGTTCAAGTGCAAAGGCTCGACCTATACTTGAAAATCATCTTTTACATGATCTTAATATCTATTAATGAACCATTATAAACTAATATTTGATTTTGATCTTCCAAGCATTAGGAATGATATAGATGATACTTCCCTCGCTTTAAAATTGATAGAGGAACAATATTCTATTGAAACGCCTAAAGAGGACTTTATATTTAACGAAAAGTTAAATAAATGTAAAAAATATGCATATACTGCAATTACTAATGTTGTTTACCATAAGAAGAGCAAAATCTGTTTCGTAAATGGCCCTGGTGGGACAAGAAAAATCTTTCTTTATCGAGCAATACTTACAAAACTTAGGCAAAATGGTTTAATTGCACTTGCAACGGCTACATTAGGGATAGCCGCAACTATCTTACCAGGTGGTCGAACATCACATTCGCGGTTTAAAATCCCAATCAATCTAACTTCAACATCAACGTGTACGATACCTAAACAGTCTAAAGTGGCTGAACTTATAAGATTAGCGGCCGTTTTTATTTGGGATGAAATAATAATGACCCACAGATATGCTTTTGAAGCACTGGATAGAACTTTAAAAGACATATTAGAAAATGACATGCCATTTGGAGGTAAAGTTATAATCATCGGAAGGGATTTTAGACAGGTTTTACCAGTTGTACAAAATGGTATAATATCGGGAATTATTGATGCGTGCATTGTTAAATCGTCATTAGGGAAACATGTAGAAGTGATCCATCTCACTCAAAATATGAGGGCAACAGAAGATCTATTCTATTCGGATTTCCTACTATGAGTTAGTGATGGAAATGAGCCACATATATGTGAGAACATGATAAGACTCCCAGACGAAATGGTTATACCATGGGAAGATGAAAAATCAATAACTACTCTAATAAATTCAACTTTTCCAAACTTATACGTTAATGCATTCAATACAAAATATATGATTACAAGGGCTTTGATCACCCCAATTAATGAAAATGTGGATATATTAAACGATCAAGTTATAAATCTTTTTCCTAGTGATCACAATGTCTACCACTCTTTCGATTCTGTGGAAGATGATATAAGAAATCTATATCGACTTGAATATTTGAATTCAATAAATTTGAGTGATTTACCCCACATAAATTGGTCTTGAAAAAAGGTGCACCGGTTATGCTACTAAGGAACCTCGATCCAAAAAATGGATTATGCAATGGTACGCGACTTATATGTCGTGAACTTCATAGAAACATCATAGATGCAGAGATTGCCATCGGCCACTTTGTTGGAACTCGAGTTTTCTTGCCAAGAATACCTATGAAGCCTTTTGAAGATATCCGTTTACCATTTTCTTTATTACGTAAACAGTTCCCTATAAGACTAAGTTTTTCTTTAACTATTAACAAAGCTCAAGGGCAAACAATTCCAAATGTTGGAATTTATTTACCCCATGATGTATTCAGCCTTGGTCAACTTTATGTTGCATTATCAAGAGAAGTTTCAATGAAAAACACCAAAGTTTTAGTAAAAAATGATGAAGTTCAAGGGCAATCCAGAATCTACACAAGAAATGTTGCATACAAGGATGTGCTAATATCTTCAAAAGGACAAATTTGATATCCTTTTCCATTAGTTATTTCTTTTTGTGATGTTTGACACATAATTCACAAATTTTATTTTTAATTCATTTTTTTTAAATAATACAAGCTTATAGAATAATAATCATCAGCGATGAAATAAATTTTCATTTTATTGATTATTTTATATTTAAAAGTACGCTTTTGTACATGCCATTTGTATGTCAATTTGTACTTGCAAATCGTGTATTTTTCTATTACATATACATTCTTACATTTTTGAAACATATGTCGATTGATGCACACGCCGCGCCAATATGACTTAAATATAATAGCTTTGGTGTAATACTTTTTTATTACTAGCGTGAACTTTCTCAAACGTTTCTCTATAGATATTATCAAATATTAATATCACTTAAAAATAGAATCTAGCAAATATTTTTTTTTACAAATTCAAAACGCTCTCTTATATATATTACGAAATTTAATATCACTTAAAAATAAGATCTAAAAATTAAACTTTTTACACATTTTCGCTCTTTGTAAATTGATAATAGAAAAAAAAAATTCAACCTAACAAAAAAAATTAAATGTTCCAACTTAAAAATAAAAATATACACATGATTTCAACGCAAAAACGTACATAAATATTTATGAAAATCATTTCTGTTGATTATGTTAAATACACATAATTTGTAAAAAAATCAATTTATCTACGAAGCGTGTGCTGTTGTCACGTGCGTAGCACGTGCCCTAGAAAATAATTCACGCGCGAAACGCGTGCGGTAACGTTTCTAATGTACTAATTAAAGTAGCCAACTAGTTGATCCAAAATCAATTTACTTTTATGCAATGTTGCAGATTTGGTGGTTACTAGCCTCACCCCAACAATTAATAATAGAATGACAATCATCTACCAGTTTGCAATGTTCTAGCAGCCCGTTGTGCAATATAATATACAAAACCGACTAGTCTGAAATTTTAGTTGAATAAATCGTTCACGGACATAATGATCCATATTCAATTTCCGTATTTTAAAAGGAGTTCTTTGAAAACAGAAAATTTCTTAAATTGATAGTAAAGAGAGAAATAGATATCAAGGGCCCTCACTACGCATGTTTTTCTTCTTCTTCCTCTTCAATACGCCATGATTTTTCAACTCCCAACCCTCAATTAGATCCATTTTCTTATCAATCGCTCAGTTAACTGCACATAATAGCACGATAACAAGACCTTGAAACCCCTCTGATTAGAAATGGTTGCCAGTTTTCACTACCTTGCTGGGTGCTGACCCGATCCGAGACGAAGAAGAACGCCAATGGAAGAGCTTATTTGATTACGGTTACGGTTACTAAATCCTAGTCATGTAAAGTGGTTTTGAACTGATTAGGGTTTATACGCTGATTATGTCTGATTGGATTTAGTATGTCATTTTTTTTTGTATGATGAGACGTGTTTTACACGTTTGTTGAATCTGATTTTTTTTCGTTGTTAGATTTCACTTGTTTTGGAAAGAAGCTGTTGCATCAAAAGAACTGTGGAAAATTTGCATCAAAGAATAGGAAGAAGGAATTCTGTAAATGCTTTCCTTTAGCACTTTGTTTTTGTTGTTGTTAAAACATGAATTTTTGACTTCCATGAGTATTTAGTCCCACATTTAGAATTCACTTGTAAGATAAAACCTCTCCATCCATTGCCAATTGTCTCCACTTGAATGCTTTAACATGGCATCACATAGTAACTCTTCAGCTGCCGTAGTATTGACATAGAGAATTTGGTTTGACATTGATGTTAGGAAGTTACATGTAAAAGAATTTCATTTAAGCTGATAATATCTAACTGGTTAATAGGTGGAACCAGTTACATTAGTCATAGCTGCATGTTAGCCTACTGGTTATTATTTTTTATAGTATTAACTATTAACTATATGCAACATTTTTCATTCCTCCAGTGAGCATTTTAGCCAACCAATAGTTTACTTTTAAGTGCTACATTGCTTCAGTTGATTTGTTATTCTAGATTTTGTTGCATACTTGCATATTGCTGCTTTGTTTAAAAAACATAGGTGGCAAGTAAGATGCAGGATTAATGGGTTGAAAACTTCCCAAGAAACCCAGTTTTACGGAATATCAATTATTTGTTCTCTAATCTCTACCATAGGAACATATTCTTATTCGTACGGGCATGAGAATTCTCTATATCCATACCCCATAGTTATTTATTTCTTGGAATAGTCATATACTCCTCTTCCATCCACATGTTATAGCATACAGATCTAGGCTTCTGATATATTGTTAACCATCATATCACGAAATGTAGACATGAATGAATTGATGTTTGTTCTTCTGAACGGTATTCTGTATTGAATACTTTCTCGCGGAAGTTTCAAGCAGATTTCAACATCCGAATGAAATGACCATCAGTATCATTTTTGTTATAACTACACTTATGCAGTTACTTTTTTCTATTTCATTTGAACATGTATAAGTATAACTTACTCATGGATGGTGGGATCTTTTGCATGTATTATGGGGTTACACAGTTCTTTATCAAGTTATCGTTGCAAAATATTTGACTCGCTTATGAGTTATCAATATCCACCACAATATGGTTTATTGTCCCTCATCAGTTCCAATCTTTTGTATAGGGTGCATTTCTAGCCAAATTAACCTTTTGTCTATAAATAAGAGTTTGAAGATGGGTATTGAATCTGGAACTTGCAACGTCTGTTCTTCACCTTGTAAATCATGCATGCACAACAATCGTACTGTTTTTGATATGGAATCAAAAGAAGAGTGTGGGTCATCCTGCAATACACCACTAACAAAAGAAGATGTTAGTTACTCATCCACATATTCTAACAAAATGTCTTGTTACAAAAAACGATCACTTGATGACTTACCATTTACTGGCAGTGAAGCAAATAATTTACTTAGTTCAAGTTCAGGACATGACTTATACTCCAAAAATGCTGATAGTAAAGCTTCAGTTAGGTCTCGTGCTACCTGCGAAAAAGTTGAAAATGCAGACATGTCTACCGTGTCATTAAAAGAAATAAAGCTGAATCAACCCCTGGAAAAGACAAGCATTGCAACTGATTTTTCACATAGAATACATCTTAAACAAGATGAAGAGGTTATATCTTGTCTTACCGAGAATAAAGATTCCAATGTCGAAATTGGTCACTGTAGCATTGGATTGAACAACAAAGACTCGATTTGTAGTTCAGTACCGAATGCTGACATCAAGAACGTAGTAAAAGTTGAAACCACTAACTGCTTTCCTGGCAGTGACATCGAAGAGAGTCAGAGTAATTGCAGGAGATACATAGCTCGCCCAGAGGATTCCTTGAAGGAATGTGAAGATTCTGTAAGTTCTCCATTTCATGCTAAGCCTAATCTTTTGTTAACTCATAATGGATATGATGAGTGCCATAAGAATGATTGTAAGAGTTCCGATAATGGTTTGAACTGTGAAGTCAACGATGATGGTAAATCATCATTAAAAACACAAGCTGTAGAGGGTAAGTACCATGAAGGAAAAACTAGTGCTGGCCCGTGCTTAACAGATGATAATAGATTGGATAAGGACGTGTCATTCAAGGCCGCAATGGTGTCAACCACAGTAAACACCAAGTTTGAAATGCCTTGTTTGTTGGATGGATCTAATGTGAAAGAATCTCAACAAGTCATCGAAGGTGGGAGTTCTGGGACAGAGCAAGAGCTGACTGATGTAAGTTTTCGCCCTTTTGTAGGATGTATCGGTTTCATATATCTGTAAATTCTTAGATGTGAATTTTCAGTTATTCCTCCTTTTCTAGTCTTGAAGTAATATTTATTGCCGTGGGTTGAATTGACCAGCATGATACTAAGATAGTAACAAAAAATCATATTGTGCAGCTATGCTACAAATAAATAAAACTTTACATGGTACAAACTTGGAAAATTATAGTTTTATACATCTGTCTTTTTATGGGTGATCAGTTTTTGCCTGGAATCTGATCACATACACCAGTAAAGGACTGAATTGGGGGTCATCCATATATTCGAACCTTTAGATCTTATGATTTGATGGGCCACATTTAAGCTTGATTTTAAACTCTCAGGTCGAATTTTAATTTGGACTAATCATAAAATTTCACAGTTCAATTTTTTTGGGTGTTCACTTCACTCTAGTGTTTCTTACTGTAATGGGAGATTGGAATCTGTTTCTGCAAATTGGTTTACATGATATAAAAGGATTAAATTTTTGCACCGCATGACTCTCTCATTTTGTTCCTTAAATTAAAGACATCAGAACAATGAAGCAATACCAATGTATATCCTACTTCAAATTTTCTTACCCACATTAACGAAAGTTCATATGAACAGATTGATTATGCAAAAATGGAGTGGGGGGGGGGGGGGGGGAACTAATTTGGAGTTTCTGATATATATTCTCTAATGAATATATCCTTGGTCATACATAAGCTAAACCATGCTTATAATGTTTGCACGTGATTTCTTTATTTATTATACCAACTAAACATCAAATCTAATAGCAAAATTAGATATGACCATTACATGGTTATCATCTAATTATACAGTCCAGTAGTGTAATTCATATATTAGATGCTTCTTTGTTGTATCCTATTTCTAACTATGACCAAAGACAATGTCTAATGCATACCATTAGTCTCTCCTGCTTTAGTGTTTTCTATATTCGGTACCTCCTACTTACGAGACTCGACGAGGTGAATGTTGGATATAAATCTCATTATGATTTATTTACCATTTAAATGTAATTTTGTTAATAATATATTTTCTTTGGTTGTCCAGTTGTTATTTGAAAAAAATATTTAAAATAATAAATGTGCTCAATTTAACCATCTACACCACACAATAAAGTCAAGATGGGTTATTATTCTTCTACTTGCCTCAGTTCAACATTAAGAGTCATAGTTAATTTTAAGGATGAATATTGCATTATTTTAACAATCAGAAGACAGAACCTTCCAAGAGGTCCGTGTTTCTTAGTTAGATCCATAATTAGATTGTTCTCATTTGAGAATTCAAAATGAAAACATGCTTCAAAGTATATAAGATGGTACCTTGTGTAATGGAAATGAATCTATTACCAATGGCCTTATTTTTCTTTCTAAAAGAACAATAATGAACTTATGTTCAATTATGTTAGTATTAGAATAACAAAAATATAACTCATCGAACTGCTCTTTTTCTTATAGAGTTATGTTTTTGAAAGTTCCTTGTTATTTCAAAGTAATGACAGTTCTGAGAACAGTATTTGGAATTAAATAGTATTTAGTTTTATTTTTAGATTTCGCTATTATGCGACTAGGAGACCAAACTGAATACTTTTATCTACATAGTTAGATATTGTTATTAATGTTTATTGGTTGTTTAGTTCTAATCTTGAATAAACATACCATTAACTATGTGATAATTCTTATAAATTAGTATTTTGGTACGTTCAATGCACATAGGTATAAAATTATTTTAAATGGTATATTATAAATTCACATAATCTTAGCATAAATTGGCATCCGTAGTGACTATTTACTATTTTTAATTAGACGGAAACATTATTAAACAAAATGTACAACCAAATGAGTTCTTTTTTATATATATATATTTAACTTTGAACAAAAACTAAAAAGGTGAAACTAAACATAATTTATAAATTTTCAACTTCTATTTATATACAGCAAAATTAAATACTTCCAAAATATACTACTTATCAAGATAACGTTTAAGGAATTACAATTTAATATTTCTTTGGATAACCAATATAAAAAACCGTTTTCAAAGAAAACTAAGGTGGTGGAACTCATTGCATGAGGCTCCCGCACGATAGCGGGCTCTGAAGATGTCGATAATGTACGTGGCCTTTCTCTCGCATTGCGAAGAGGCTGTTTTTGGACTCGAACCTGAGCGCCTAGATCATCATGCATGTGATCTAACCGTTGCGTCAAGGCTCCACCTCTTTCAAAGAAAACTAAAATTGGATAAAAATTGACATATAGCGATGATTCATCATACGTAGTCAATGGCAAATAGCGCAAGGCTTGTGCTATGTGCCAATTTTTGATTACTTTTGGAAATTTTACAAACTAAAAATAATTTATAAATTTTCAATTTCTATTTATATACAACAAAATTAAGTACTTTCAAAATATATTACTTATCAAGGTAACATTTAAGGAATTACAATTTTTTTTTGGATAACCAATATAAAATACCGTTTTCTAAGAAAACTAAAATTGGATAAAAATAGCACAATTGTCAATAGCGAATAGCGCAAGGCTTACGCTGTGCGCTATTTTGTTTACTTTTGTAAATTTTGCATATGTATGTATGTATGTACATACATACATATACTAAATGAGACCAAAATAGTTGCGGTCCATGTTTACAGAAATATCAAATCACTCATTTACGATTATCACTATTATTTGTTTAAATTACGCTGTGATTTAATTATGGATCAGAATTTACGTTGTAATTTACACTTTAAATTGTTAATTGGTAACCTCTATTCAAATTTAAAATTCTGGGATCACACTGGAAAATTCTAAACATTGTATCCTGAAGTAAATCCGTCCAATAAATTATTTGTTGTTCCAAGGATTTATCATTCTCATCATCTCTATTTTTTTAAATTGAAATCGACTACTTAAATGGTTGTTTTTATTATAAATTTCTATGTTGAACCATAATTTTATTAAATTTAATATATTTTTAGATTATTTCTAATCTATTTTTTGATGTTGATTCCAAAATTCTGTTTATTTTAATTTATTTTTTAATGTAAATTTTGATTTCGTTTGTTTCGAGATTTTGGAATTAAAAGCTATACTTATCAAAATAAATTTCTTAGTTGTTTAGTGAATGGAAAAGAAAAGTGATATATAATATCAAAGCATATGTACATTTTAGATGCTTGTAAAATAAAAGAGATGAAAATGTATTCCTACCATCGAGCCTTTCATCTAGTTAGGTTGGTATGAAAAATGAACTCTAGTCATATACGAATCAAGACAATAGCATCATTATATTTGGTAATAGTAGATCATAAATTAAAAGATTTGTTACTAAGTTGAATTACCAATTTTTCTTGAAATACAAATTATAAAATAGGGTCAATGATTATGCATCAAAATTTGGTATCTTGTACTAAATGATTTACTTTCTTATACAACCAAAATAAACTAGTCCATATGGTCAGTTTCAAAGTATATGTTTTTTAACACTTTTGAGTATGAGAGATGGAATTTTATAATGTTTTATCAAACGAAAGAACTTTCCTTCCAAAAGTTCATTGAAAAGAATTTTAAAGAAAAAGATGTTCAACCTTCAATTTTTTTTGCTTTTTCGGTATTAAAAACAATGTAGATAACCAAGTCCAATATTGCAAACTATTAAGTTCAATAAAGTAAAAGTTTCTTTTTAAAATAAAAGATTAAATGAAGTAAATAACTTAACTAGCAAATTTAAAATGAATTCTCAAGGTTATATAGTTTTTATCTATTAGTATTGCTCGAGATAACAAAAGCATCAACTTTTCCACGTAGGCGTTTTGAGTATGATAAGCCTATCTAACACTTGCATTCAGTTTTATTGGAAGAAATCACAGTCTTTCTTCAATAACCGATTTTGATTTAGTACCAAAGGTACATGATTGGTTGGTGTATCCATGTTGTAGTTTATGTTATTCAATTTTTTAGGCGTTTTTCAATGTACATACATAAAATAAACAAACAAAAAAACATGTTATTTTTGGCTATTCGCTATTTTGCATTTTGACAAAATAATGTGCTATTTTGCGCTATAAATAGCGCTATAGACGACTCGTGCAATATTATAGTTTAAATAGCGCACGCCTTGCGCTATGGGCAATTTTGTGCTATAGCGCGTGTTATGATAAACTTTCGATTCATCAAAGAACTTATTAAATATGATAGAATATTTGTTGAGCTAAAGCAATTAAATTTACTTTTTGCATTACTTAATATCGTATCATTTTTATTTTTGTAAAACAACGATTCAATAAATGTGCAATTTGAAGTTATTTTTTAGCATTTTAGCAATTGCACAATTAAAGTGAACTTTATAAAAATTCAGGACCATAATAGAAATATAAACATTTTTATAAGTAGTTTCAACATGTCAAAATTCGATCTTTTTAATGAAGTATATGAGTAAAAATAGTCCAATACTATAAATATATAGTTTGAAGTGACTTTTTTTATCTTTCTATTTCAAAAAGTGCATAATATTAAGATTTTAAAATCATGTTTTGAAAATTAGAAGTTAACCAAATCAATTAACCATAAATTGTTTCTAATAAAAAGTATTATTGTTCTTGAAGGCAGAGCTTAAATAACTAGAATATTTATATAAATGTATAACAATCTTTGTAGAATAAAAGAGATATATCTGATAATGTTAAGAACATAAAAAACATAAATAAATTAGAAACAAAGAAGATACTAATTTCTAACAAAAAATCAAGGGTCATTTTTGTTAAGATTGGGATCCGAACCTGTGATCTTATGTCTTTCAATCTTTCTTACTTAAAACATAGAGATAGTTTAGGAAGTTTGCATTTTGCAACAAGAAATATAACACCAGACCCATCACAACTATTATTAAAGATAATGAAGCTGTATAAAATTGCATAGCAATATAAATAAAAAAAGGTTTTATTAATTGAAAATTAGGTCTAGGTCCTTAATTTTGTTACAAAAAATTCAGGTCCCTTCTACATTGGTTTTATTTATTAAATCCTTTTTTATTTTATATATTTAGCACTGGAAATATTTGCACCATGAATATTTGCACTAGTATTCTTAGTGCAACCATTGGACACAATTTTACTTGTTTTTATTGTAACGAAAATACATCAACTAATCTAAAACCATCTTTAACTTAAATAAGAGTGCTGCCACATACGCTCAATTTCTCTCCCCGAGTCCACACATACAAAATTGAAATCAATTAATCTATGCTCGAAAAAAATAAAATCAACTAATCTATACTCTTCAAAAACCATAGTTTACTCGGTACTATAAAACTAGGTGGAAAAAGATCGAAAGGTAATATAAAACTGAATAATTAGATTTTAATTTGAAGTAAATTTATAATGTTTACTATAGTAATTAAAGAAAATTTTAGCGATTTGATGTTAAACTTTATAGTTTGTTTTAGGTATCAAGTTTGCGCTCAAACATTTTGAAATATTGTATTCAAGCATTAGCGCGCTCATTCAATTAGAATTTTAGGCAATTAACTTACTGTGTGTGAATTATTGTGGGGGAAAATTATTAAATTTAACGTGTGGTTTTCATAGAGGTTGGTTTAGGAAAAGATGAACCTTATGTATACAGAAGCTTTAAATTAACTGACAACTTTAATGTAGATATTTTAATAGTTACATGTAACATATGACCAGTCAAGGCTTCCTAACTGTTGTTTATTTATATTTCAAGCCTAGTGTTCAGTTTGACAAGGGACTATTTTTTCCCTTAAGCCGATACAGTTTGATGTGCTCTATTCTTGCATAAACAGCATGATATATAGAATTTGAATGGAGAAATAATTTCATAACAGTTACAAGAACTGGTAAATTCTTTATTTGCTCTTCCCTAATTTTTTGTATTGCTCTGTAAGCTTTGATGTTTTTGGCTTAACTGTTCAGTGACCATCTAACGTTCAGTGAACTAGATAAATGCCAAATGTCATGCGCCTTCCATTATGCTCACGATTACATGCGCACACATAACTTTCCTCTGACTAACAACAGCTATCAATATGTAAATTGTCTGTAATGTCGCCAGGTTAATGTCTGTGATATCTGTGGTGATGTTGGTAGGGAGTATCTTCTTGCTATTTGTAGCAATTGTGGTGATGGTGCGGAGCATATGTAAGGCTTTACAACTTTATCAAAGTTTTGATTAACGTATTGCTGAAAACAACTAACAAGTAAACTCTGACAAACCTTATTTGATCAGTTATTGCATGCGAAAGATGTTACGTAAAGTTCCTGAAGGAGATTGGCTATGCGAGATTTGCCAGCTCAAAGAGCAAACTGAAAAGAAAATCGTAGATAATCACAAGGAAACTACATCCACGCCTGGAAAATGCAAACTTAATGTTGGTCCTGAAATCACAAAAACGGATAATTCAAAAAAGGTACTTGAAAAACCCAAAGAGTGCACGCGTAAGAAGTGCCCTGATACTATGAAGAGGGATGTGTGTGCAGAAGTACCTGAAACATCAAAAGTAATCAAACAGAAAGTTTCAAGCATGTCACATTTGAGAACCATGACAAAATCTGATACAAAACCAAAGGATCCAGACAGGAAAAAGCAGATTTGTAACCTTCAAAGTTCAAATTTCTCAGCTAAAAGGCGTGCGGAATATCAAGAAATTTTGTCACCAAATAGCAGGCCACCTGACGTTAGTGGCAGATTCGTTGAGATGGGCAGTCCTAGAAAAAAACCATGTCTTTTACGCGACGCTTCTTCCAAAAACTTAGATGCAAGAAAGGAAGGGACGGCACGTGTCTCATTGTCAAATGGGGGCCAGAATACCAATAAAACACCTGCCATTTCTCGTTCACAATCCACCCTGGGTTCACATTTATCAAAAGCCCCATCTCCCCTTCAGTCACCTCATAGTAAGTCTCCTGTGTAATTGGCTCATGGGAATACCAACCAAATAATTGGGTAGATCGTTGTACAATAATTTGTTGTTGGTCAATAAGATAATAGACAGTTCATGTTGCACAGAAATACTTTATATTCACTTGCATTTGAATACCTTGCCACTTTCAGAATTTGCAATCTAGTATTTCTAGTAATGTTCATTTAATTATCTTTACAGATTCTACTAATTTCCTTTGACTGACATCATTTTAATATGAAATATACAAGTTACTTTCAAATGCACATATCAAACTGATAGTTTTGAAAATTTGAGGTATTAACTTGCAGCTTAGTAAAGATTTTTGTTTGCAACGCTGAACATACAACTTCCATCCTTAGTTCTATTTTCTATTGAATGTATGATCATTAAATGCGTTTATACACAGGAGCATTCTCACGATCGAGTTCATTCAACATAAATTCAGCATCTAAAGTTAAACCTTATGTGGAAGACGTTCCATTTAAAAGAGAAGTCACAGGATCTTCAATAAGTGAACAAAGAAAAAATGCACTACCTATATCCAAGAGTACATCATTCAAGAGCATAGAAAATAAAACTAAACGGTATGTGGATCCCAGTTCTGTCTTGCTTCATAAAAAGAAGGAGAATATGGAAAATAAATGTAATCCTGCAACCAATCATCTCCCCGCATCACCTAAAGCTAGTGCTGGCATTCATATATCAAAAAAGAATTTGGAGATCACTATGTCCACTGTAAAATCAAAGCACCACCTTCATGATCTAAAACGACAAAGATTAGATAAAGGATCAAGTGATGCAAATGATACCAGTGAGACATGTCTGCTCTGAAGTTTAAGTTTCGTCATGGCTTCAGTTGATTTTTATGTTACTAATATTGTTCTTCTTTTGTTCAGGGAACAAAAGCTCAATGAAGCAGTCTGATGATCAAAGGCTATCTCACAGCCCCAAAGCACACAGTTGTGTAATCCCTATAAAGGAGTCCGTACAAAGTAATAGTATCATTAAGGTTGCTGAATCTGCTACATGCACTGAGATACCAAAGGCAGCTAATTTTTTCAATACTCCACAAATAGCTGTTAGTGACACTTCACAATCTTGTTCTACTGACAAGCTTAAATCATCTTCCCTTGAGCCTTGTTCTGAAAAAAATTCTGCTGATGATGGAATAAAAAGGAATAAATGGAAAGATGCAGCAAAGAAAACAATTTTAAAAGCTAAATCACAAAATACGAGTTATAATGATGGGCTGGATAATCGATTGGCAGAGCTTCCTCCTACTTCTATTGTTGTTTCTCATACAGTGGAAATATCAAATGAGCAGCACATCGCAACAGTCTTGGAAGATTCTCCATCAATTGAAGTTGCATGCACTCTGAAAGATATTCGCTGTACTGAAACAATTGACTTAAATGCTATTGCTTCTGCTTCAGATGATACGACCACACAAGCTTCACAGCATGCAAATTCTCATATGACTTTGGCAATTCCTAACTTTGAATACATATGGCAGTATGTCGCTCGTAACTGTTAGATGTCCAGGTTCATTTTTAGTTTGAGGTTATACTAATCTAATTTGTCATTTGTATCTCGCAGAGGATGTTTTGAGGTGCTGAGTGAAGTTGAATCTGCACCATATTATGGGATTCAGGCTCACTTGTCAACTTCCGCTTCACCTAAAGTTCATGAAATGACAACAAAGTTTCCGGCAGAAATTATGTTGGAGGAAGTTCCTTGGACTAACTCTTGGCCTATGCAGTTTCAGGGTATTAGTCCTGATGAAAATAACATTGCTCTTTTTTTCTTCGCTAAAGATATCGAGAGGTATGTTAAATAAGGCTATTTGTATTCGTATCGTGGAGCTTCCATTTAATCTTAGATCGACCTTAAACCCCTACTTTGTTTTGTTGTCATATGTGCAGCTATGAAAAGAGTTATAGCAAGCTACTGGAGAAAATGCTTAAAAATGATTTGTCTCTTAAAGGGATCATTGATGGTGTTGAACTTCTTATATTCCCTTCTACAAAGCTTCCTATTCAGTCTCAACGTAAGTTCCCATTACTTGTAAGAATATTAAACTATGCTTAATTATCCCTGGAAAATTGTTATTATTCATCAGAAATGCGATCTGAGTATATGGTGTTTGCAGGTTGGAACAGGTTGTTTTTCCTTTGGGGTGTCTTCAAAGCAAGACGGCATAATAATGATTTTATACCAAAATCAGGTTATCAGAAGGAGCCACTTAGACCCAATTCAAATTTTAACTCCAAGACTGAGGATATTCCTTTAACCCCTAAAATTGAGATGTCCAACTGTAAATTACCCAGCTGTTCCGTTTCAACTACTTGTATGGACAATGTAGATACTTCAACCCCTAAAGTTGAGGAAATTTCTTTCACTCACAAGTCTCAGGTTTCTGATCATAATCCCTCTATTTTAAGTGGTCCTTACAATAAGCCTCTTGATGATAAAAGATCCTCATTTTTGAGTAGTTCTGATAATCCAAGATTGGACTATTCTAATCATGCAAATTATTATTCTGGAAACAATAGTCATTCCTCTGATAAAACCTTTTCTCTTCCTGAGTCAAGGTTTCAGATGACCAATACCCCTCCATGCTCAGAATTGGAAAATGGTTCTTCTTACCTGGTAAGCTATGTATTTCTCTTTCATTTTACGTTACCATTCCTGAAATCGCATTGTTTCCCAGTTTTTTCATGTTTGAAATCTTTAAATGATCCTTACTATTCTGAAATTATAATCTATTAATTTGTTGGTTCTACTGGTAGAATCCTTCTAGAGCGAAAAATGTGTTGGATGGATGGTTTTCTTCTTACGAAAATAGTTACCAAACAGAAAGTATAAGCACTTAAATGTAAAAAGTTAGGGCCTGTTTGGTTTGAACTTTGAATTTTACGTTTTACATATTCAATATGTAATTCGAAAGGCGTGGGAGAGGAGGATGGGGTGCAAGAATCCTAGCCAATACAACAGAGGGAAAAAGATGAATGAAGAAGAAAGTTTTCATTGTTTTGATATTTCCCAAAAGGCGGAAAATAAGAAAAAGTTATTTCCAATTTTATACGTTAAAATCATTCTTCAAATTGACCGTTTTACAAAAAATTCAAAAACATTTAAACAAATGCATTTCAGTTGTAATAAGAATCCAGAATCCTAAACTGCAGACCAAATTGGTCCTTACATTTTGCTCGTAAATAAAGCTTACAAACAGGTGTTCCATCTGTGTTGTGTCTGAGTAGCAGTGAAACCTTAGGACTCGTTTGGTTTCATTTTGAGTTTTGCGTTTTCAACATGCATTACAAAACGATGAGAGCGGAGGAGAAGATTTAAATTCAAAGCCATTACAACAATGGAGGGACGACGGAGTGGATGAACTGTTTTTTGTGCTTTTATTATTTCCTAAAACACAGAAAACAAAATAAATTTTGTTTTTTGTTTTGTATGTTAACTTAATTTTCCAAATTGGTGTCTTCCAAAAATAAACGTGTCATGCGCATTTTAATCCAAAACTAAAAGGGCAAACCAAACGGGGCCTCAGTTATTTATACTTTATAGGTTTCTTAAATTATCGTTTCCCCTGTTCTCGATTATCTTTTTCCACCGTGTTAAATTATTTCTTGCATATTTAGTTACCATTTGTACCTATTATGTCGAAACAACTCTGCTTATTTCCTCACATGAAGAATTTAATAATCCCCAGTTTGTTCATCTATCTTTAGCTCTCAACAACTAAAAAAAGCAGTTGTAATGCTGAGCATTGTTTTCAGTTTTTTAAGATATTACGATTAGGATGGCGTTTTGAGAAGATTCGTTTGAACTTCGATTCAATTCTCAAATTCCTATTCAACACTTGATTAAAACACAAAGGAGAAAATAAGGGCCCGTTTGGTTTCATTTTATATTTTGCGTTTTGTGTTTTCAACTTGCACTAAGAAATAGCAAGTAATAAGAAAAGAAGATATATAATTCTTAGCCGTTGCGACGACCAACGGACAACGTAGGAGTTGATTGTTCTCCGTGCTATTGTTATCTCTCGAAACACGAAAAACAAAATAAACTTGTTTTCTATTTTACATGTTAATTTCATTTTTCAAAATTGTTTGTTTTTCAATGATACATAAAATGGACGTGCTTTCGTATAGACGAAAATACAAAACTAAAAACGACAAGCCAAACGGGGCCTAATATTTTAATCCCTATTGAAGTAAAAATATCAAAATACCTATTCACAGCTCATTTCAAATTTTATTGTTTCAAAAAATAATTCAATAAAAAATTATCTGTTTAGATACATAAATGTAAATTGATAACATGCGTTGAGCAAAGTTTCTAACATACAAGTATGTATAAATATTGCAGCATGTACCATTTGAATCTATGATCCACAATCTAAATCCATTTTCGATCTGAAATCCAATCTTAGCAATTTTAATCCCGTTTTGAAAACCTTGGAGTTGAGTAATTCAAATTAAATCAGTTTCCAGTGATTCCCTATGTATGCATGTCTGCGTGTGCGCATGCATATACACACATACACACACATCCAAAAAAAGAAGACGGAGGAGAATTTTTTTCTCAGACTTCATTTTTAACCTTCTTTATACTAGTTTTAGTATCTATAGTTTCATCTGCGTCGAAGCGACCCAATTAATATAGGGTTAGTTGTCGCCGCAATTAATATACTGGCGATAATTGATATATTGGGTGTAAACCGGCCCTAATTAATATACTGGCCTGAAGCTCGCTTCAGATCTATTTCAGTTTCAATTGATCCTTGCAATCATCCAAAGAGTGGCTAAATAATTGAAAATGAAAGACGGACCTATACATCATATTGTTGGAATACTTCAGGTTTGTATCATGGTGACAATATCATTAGAAGAGATTTCTTGAGTTTTGTTTAGTAAATCTTAAGTTGACGACAAAATGCAGTCAGGACTTCATTTTTGCTGAGTAATGTTTATTGCCTTCCGCAATTCTCTGCCATGTTTATTATTATTATTAATGATTTCCCTTGGAACCTTCTGCAGAATTTTCATGATTCTAATATGAGAGGAAAATCAGAAAAAACATCAGCTCATCTTCCATCATCTAATGTACAAATCTGGCATAGCAGAGAATCGTACTCACACCCTACTTCTCCAGGTAAAGTTATTTATATATTAGCATATTCTAAACGTTACATATAGCCTAGTATTAACGTAGCAGAATGTCGTTCGTTTTTGATCAATGTTCAGGTTCTGATAACATCAGAAACATACCAAAAGACAAGGGGATGATTCCTATGAAAAATGAATACAAGAAGGAAGAGTTTAGATCAAATACAAATCATGCACGTTCATACACGAGTAATGCAGTTTTACAGTCAAACTATTTACCCCTCCCTTCACCCACAGGCAATGAAATTCTAAATTTGAGGTCATCATCATCAACATCTAATATACATCCACTATTTTCTGCAACGGTGAATGCAGAGAGTGACAGAACATTTACGGCTGCAGATAAAGACATATTGTTTTTCCCCGATGCTACAAGAAATGTGGTAGAAATATTTTCATCAGACGACGAAGATGCATTAAACCCTAACAAACCAGACCTTGAACTGGTTTTATGGAACAAGCGCAATTGTGAACTTGAGCAAAAGTGGAAAATGACCGATGCAGACGATGAAGAATCAGCATCACTTTCTTTATCTCTTGGAATTCCAGCTTCTAAAAAAGAACAAGGCAAAAAGGAAGAGAATTTGCAAGAAAATGCTAATGCCAACGCTCCATTGCGTCTATTTGGGAAATCTATTGGTATTTAGTGTTAATGGATAAATTTGCAAGAAAATGCTAATGCCAGCCCTTTTGTGTATATATAGCGTCTAGAAGTATAAATTTTAATAAGTGTCTTGAAAATATCAAGCTGTAATCCTTTTTGAAGGCTTACTACTTTTTTTTCATCTGTTGCGCTGAGTGTTGAATTGCTGCTGTTTGTATATAGAGGCAGTAAAGTCGGTCTTCACTCCATGCCCGATGGGTTACTCTGTAAGCCTATGGTCTTGTTTTCTTGCTTTTCGTTCATACTCTATGAACATGTATATCTGGTTTTTAATGGACTAGTTCTGTCCTTATTATGAAAATACTAAATGCTAGAAATTATTGGGTGTGAAAAGGCTCTAGTGGTTTTGAAATATGTTTATTAGCTGACATCTGTTTTGTGAATTCAGCTCTAAATTGCTTTTAGGATATTTGATTGCAGGCGATCGTACTGGTTTTTTGAAGTTTCTCGATAGGTGGCTTAATGATAGATCCATGTTTGATTCGTTATTTTTCCTAGTTTGGGAAATGTCAAACCAGGACTGTAAAAATATTATTTGACCTATTTTGTGAATGGGTCAGATCCATTTAATGAAAAAAGGTCATAAATGGATGACGCTTATAGATTTTTTTTTTTTTTATAGAAAAAATGTGATCCTCACAAAAACGCTTATATACTTACATTCTACATTTAAAAAAGGAGCTGCCAACAAGCTTGGCAAGTAGCAATGATAACACTTTTGTTTATTAAAATGTCATAAATGGGTAATCATTTACTAATAATCTAAAATTTGAAAATTTGAATTTTTTTTTAAATTGTTTTTGAACGATTTGGCATAAATCTTTATAATCTTTATTCAAATTGTAATAACTCATGTTGACTCAAATTTAGAATAGGCTTTGCCCATATCAACATTACGTATGGGCAATTAGAACGATCAGATGCTATTAATTAATTTTTCATGGCGATTGACAGTTGTGCTTAACAAATAACATGCTACCTTCTCACATTTAAACTCCAACTAGAATTCATTCGTTTTTAAGTTACTTCATACTTGATGGTCGTGTGGAAATTTAACCATAACGATTTGAATTTTGAAAATTCTATACTTCAACATTTGACGAGACTTTACCACTCGAACTTGCACCAACATTACAGATAATATTGAACACGCTTGGATACTTCATATTATGAATTTTACTTAGTTACCCATGATAACTAGTAGTTGTACCTAGTAAATAATAGACACATCTTCATATTTAAACGGTCTTGTACAATACTTCAAAAGTTTGTTTGACTCTAAATCATGTATAGTCGTGCAAAAATTTATCAATAAAAATTTGAATTTGAAAAACTAAGTTTAAAATTTTGAAAATATAAAAGTTTTGATTCTAAAAGTTAGGGCATGTTTGGTTTCGTTTTTAGTTTTGCATTTTGTGTTTTCAACATACAATACAAAATACAAGAAAATAAGGGAAATCCTTTTACAATTCTTAGCCATTACGACGATCGACGGGAAATGGAGGAGATGAATTGTCTTCCGTCCTTTTGTTATGCCTTAAAACACGAAAAATCAAATAAACTTGTTTTTTATTTTCTATGTTAATTTCATTTTTCAAAATTGCGTGTTTTCCAACAATGTATAAGAAATGCGTATTTTTGTTTAGACGAAAACACAAAACTAAAAACAGCAAACCAAACGGGGCCTTAGCTTTTGAAAATTTTCAAAAATTAGAATTCTGAGTTTGATAGATTGAGTCTTAATTCGGAAATTTGAATTAACATTTGAAACTTGAGTTTTGAGGTCTCGCATTTTAACCACGAATTTGAAAATTTAAAAGTTTGATAATGAAAATATGAAAACTTGAATTCTATCAAAAACTAGAATTAGAATTTGGAATTTGGATTATTTCAGAAACTAAAAAAGTAAAATGCAGCATTTGACCTTTTCTATACTATTTATATTTTTTATCAGTCTAATCTATTTTAAATCATTAAATGGATTACTTAAGTGATCTATATATTAAGTGCATTAAGTCGGATTGACCCATATGCTAAATGAGTCAAATTGGATGAATCATAAATAAGCCGTGTCAACAATTACTCGATTCATTTATGATTTGACTCTACACGTTTGATAAATCTTTGTACACCTTTGGATATTTCAAACTTAAGAGAGAGTTTTAATTATTATTTAAAGGAATTTAATCACTTTTAAAGCAAACTGTTAATTAGATTCTAGCCAACACGGAATAACAATGATAAACGGATTTTTAGCGGAGGTTTTACTTACCAAAACCGTAGCTTAAAATGTAAAACAAGGAGTAATAAGAGAATAATAAGTGGTGCAATTAAAGTAAAAGATACACGATGTACTGTGATTTGAACTTCGCAAAGATCTACGTCCACTATAGTTGACACTTCTTTTACTTTGAATTTTCGATTACAAGAGAATTTTAATGGCTATTATAGGAGCTTAGAGCTAGCAAAAATACATCTTTTTAGTAGAAAAAGATCCTTGTACAAGTGTGTAGAAACCTCTATTTATAGTTGTGGAGATCATGCTTTGAATCTCTGAGATCAATGCCTTAGGTGCTAAGTTTCGTGAAGACCGTTGATTGCGATCAACAGTCTAGTTGCGACCGATTTGAATTCTAAAAGAGTTAAGGGTGTATCATATGAGCAATTATGTAATTTGTTACCTAATTTAACTCTTATATTAGAATCTTGTTCGAAATGAAATGTGCCTTTTTTTATTTTCTTTTATGTTGTTATCTAGGGATGTAAGTAATGTTAATTAACACATTTGCAGTTACGAATATGTTTGTAACCATGAATATTGAATCAATATTTAAATACTTAATCCTTAAATGTTCATAATCAAGATGTATCAAGAAGAGAATATTAATACGTTTGATGAGATTAGTGTACGAAATGCTCTCCATACGATGGACAATGAATTAATTATGATCGTTGGGGGTTGGCAATTAGACCCGTCGGGTCCTCAACTTAACGGGTCTTGGTTCTAGACGGATCGGTTTTGTCAAGTCTAAACTATTCATTTTGAAACCTAACCATGCTCCGACTCGATCGGTGTTTAGTTTGGATCAGTTCGGATCTAGTTGGGTAATTACACTTAAAATAAACATTTTTTTTTATGTTTTTGATCAGATTCTTTTGGGTCGGGTTTGATAGTCTAAATGTTATTTTTCATCACCTAGACCGATTTGATGCCCATCAGGTTCGGTTCAGGTTGGTTTTGTAGGATCAAATTAACCATAGAGGAGGGGAGGGAATAGAGTATAATAAATTCACAGAATAATAAAAATCGCAACACAGATAATAATAGAGTAAATGTGGAAATAAAAGCAACACACAACTTACCCAGCTTCGACAATACTTGGTTACTGCTGCCCCCAAGATTTCTACTAAAATTAAATAATCGACCACTAACAAACACCTACAAGCTTGCGACTATCGCTTACCTGATTGTTCTAACCCTAAACCTAGAAACTCTGCCTCAACTTTATCCTCAAGTTGAGAATTTCCCAAACTACACGCCATAATTCAATCCTAGTTACAAAACTAGATTTTTAAATTTAAAAGTAAATTACATAATTAATAAAGTAGAAACCCTAATATATATTTAAACTTAAAATATAAGAGTTCGGCCCCAAAAAAAGTGTGATCTCCTTTTATCCCGTTCGTCTCTTCTACTTTAGTCCCGATCCCTTTTTCTATTTTAGGGTTTCTTCCTTGAAGCCACCGATTTGATAATTGGTGATGAAATCTCGCCTTTATCTCCTTGTTATCGATCTCTTCAATGGTTTGGAAATTTAGGACTTCGTTTGCTTCCTTGGTCGAGCTCCTTTGATGTTGATTATTGGCTATGAATTTGATTCTCTGATTATATTAGTATTTTTGTTCCTGCTCGACTTGACGTGCACTTTTGATGTTCTGCATTTCTTTACTGCCTTGTGTTGAGCCTAAACCATTTAAGATTGACCTTGTGCACTTGCCTGTACATGCCTTGTGCATTCAAGTTTGATGCGCGTGCGCGAGTGTGAAATGCGCACATGCATAGCCTTGTTAATGTGCTTGCCTAATAGCATGTACAGCGATATGCAGTGCATGTCGTAGGTTGTTTATGCACATTATTGAATTGATTTTAAACTTTTTATTCCACATGAACATGTTGCGTTGGTCCTTGTATATACCTGTTGTACGGTCCATGTTCGTTACCGATAAACTAAGGCAATTGTCGAGTTCAAATATTTTTGTAGTTTTAACTTGTTTCCTTTTGCTTTTTGCTGCATTGTTATTTGGCAAGTAAAGCAGATATCTGGATAAAAGCCAAAGCAAGAAAATTAACTTTGCATTCAAGTAGAAATTGTACCGTGTAAAAAATATTGTATTTAAAAAGATGTATTATATGTAAGAGTAGATATTTTTATATATGAATTGTGTGGGAATTGTGGAAGCTCTCATTGGAATTATGTGTACTATCGAAATTTTATTGAAATAAAATATTCGTTGAAATAAGATTTATTTGCTTATTTCGTTCTGTGATATTGCAATAATACTATAACAAACAAATATATATATGTTTATTATCATAAAAAAAAATCATAAACAACAATATTCTATAGGTTATTCTTGGGTCGGTTCAGGTCTGATTTGCAGGTCTTGGTTCTAATTATCGTCCCTAGTTAGGGGCACCAACGGGTTACATACTTGTGACTGTTTGGAATAATCACAAAAGGACTAGATGAGAGTCTTCTATAGGTTAATACAACTAAGTCAAAATAGAAGGTCTCATGTTAACGATATATTAGTCTTCATACTTGAGGGTACCATCGATCTTAAGTAGCTAGGATATACTTTAATTATGATTAAATTTATGGCATGTCGACCAAGTTACAACCGTAGTTGAGTATAAGTTGAACTAGTTGAATTGGCACTACCCAAAAGAGGATTCATCTCATTCGTTGTAGAAGGTTAGTATCGCCGTAATTGATAGTCAACTCAAAGTCAAAATCTTTTGTCCTAGTAAAACAGTAAGTCAATAAATGATATTAGATTGAAGTAATTACTTTGTGAGAAAGTTAATGGTATGCCCTAGGGGCAATTATGTGAATTTATTATATAACTAACTCTGTAATCAATTTTTTTCGTAATATAAGTTATTTCTAATGTTTGTTTTCCTTTATACTTCATGATATATTACGAAATAAATAATTGTTAATTAATATAAAGTATGTAAATAAAAATTCTTAAATGAAATGTTATATGATGTAGTTGCAGTAGTTATAACCATGAGCATTTAATCATAACTTAAGTGGCATTTTATTTAAATAATCCTGGTCAAGATGTATTGAAAAAGGACATTAATACATCCGTGGATACTAGAGTACGTAATGCTCTCCAATTGTTGGGCTATGTATTACTCATTGTTGCTAGGAGCACCAAGGGATTATGCACTTATAATTATTAGATAACTATAGAATGACTCAACTTAGATTTTCTTGTTTGTTCATAACAATTAGGTCAAATATGAAATCTCAGTGTGAAGATATTACACAGTTCTCTTGACTTACGAATACTGTGGAACTTCATCATAAATACTTCACTTTGATTATAGTTGAATCATGGCATGACAACTATCAAATGATTGCAGTTGAGTCTCAGTTGAATCGTAGGAAGTGAAACACTATTCAATAGAGTATTCGTCTCCTCGGTTGTATGAGGTTAGTATCACGATCAAATGTAGTCAACTCAAAGTCAAAATCTATTACTAGATTAAAATAGTTAATACTAAATGTTATTATTGAACAAAGGAGTTTCTAGTTGGACTGAATAGTTGTATACGAATAGAGTTTTGACCGATATCGAACTCCATATATCTTATGATAATATAGTATTAATAGAGAGAACGTGTGTATATTATATCATCCCTTAAGGGTACAACTTAAGTCAAAATATGATTTTACCAAAAAGAACTATAAGCGATGAACTCATCCAAACTATCACACCATCAGCTATTAGAACTCCATATATTTTAATGTGATTTTACCAAAAAAATTTCCATATATCTTAAGTTGATTAGTTTATGATGTGTTATAAATAATTAAATTAATTAATATCTAAGAATATTAATTATAAGTATAATTGATGTTTGGGGAGCCTTTAGTGGTTAAGGTAGCTTTTAAAAATTTTATGGGTGCCATTAGTAATTATATGGGTGTATATATAAATATTATATGTACACATATCAATGTATGATATATATATATATATAATTAACTAGGTTGGAAATATATTGAAAAATCAGTTAATATGAGGCTGGCCATATATGGTTAAAGGGAGAGGATCAAACGAGTTTGAATTGGTCTTAAAGACCAAGTAAAGGGAGCTAGATATTTTTATCCTAGGCTCTCTCTATAAATACTCATTCATTCTGTTCTTGAAAACACTTTTGGAAAGCTTAATACCCTATAGCCGAACCTAAGATCTCCTTTCCATCCAAATTCCAACACTCCGTTGCTAATTCAACTTGTCCTTTTGGAAAGATTGAGTGATGGATTCTAAATCCATGGAGATCAAAGCAGATCAAGGTGTTTTATTTAATAATTTTGAGTTTTAAATATATATGTGTATTTTTATGTAAAAATATATTTTGAAATTATTTATTTAACCAGTGTGTAACCCATGAATTGCACATGGTAATATTGTGAAACATGGTATTTATACTTTTAGTTTTAAGATAAGGACTTTGTCATACAACGTATTATAAATTTAGTTAAATAAATGAACTATAAATTAAAATTTTTAGTATTGTTTATGTGTGATGTATATTGTGTAGCTTAAATACGTATATATTTGAGAAAGAAAATAATTTTATCATTTGCCTATAATCCTATTCAAATTTTTTAATTATTTTTGTTAATATGAATATAATATAATATTGAAACAGATGTATGTTAGTGATTACGTAGTTAATTCTATTATATGAATGTAAATATAAAATATTATAAGAGAATTAAGGGTATTTTATAGATGATAATAGAAAATTTTAAAATGTTGGTATTTAAAGAAAATATTAATAATAATAATTTTGTAATTCATCATACGATAAATTTGTTGAGATAAATTGTAAATTAAATTTCTTGTCATTATTTATGTATACACTTTAAGTTATGTGGCTTATGTATCTTTACATTAATGAAAAAAAATAATTTTATCGATTTTGTTAATATGAATATGGTGTATATATTGAAGTTTTTATAATTAGTAAATTAGTTAACGAATAAGGAATATTAGTTAATTGGATTTATCTTATTAGTTTAAATTTTAGATCGCTTAATTTATTGAAATATATGGAATGAAATGTAAAATATTTGGAGAAAAGTGAGGTCAGTTTTCTGAATAATTATGGTAATTTTACATATAGATATTTGAAGTTAAAAGTAGAATCTACAATGAAATGTGTGATAAATTTATTATGATAAATGAACTACAATTTTTTTATGCGATTTATATATCTTTATAGTTGAATGAAAAATTGACTTTACCAATTTTGTTTCTACCAAAGAGGATACATATTTAATTGTTGTTCTTTAGTGTTTATAAGAAATACTAACAAATATCAGTTAACAGAATTTATATTTAAATAACTTAAATTTTGGATTATGTAATTAATGTAAACATATGAACTTAAATATATACTTTTTGAAGTTAATTGATACATTTTTTTGGAACTTGGTAAGTGGTAAATTAAATGTAAATAATTGTATAGACTTTAGAATGTCTATACCAAAATGTTGATGGGAGAGTGTTAGTAAAATAATTGTAAAGTGATAAATTAAAGAATTTGAAAATAATATTTCTACAGAGAGAATTAAGGAGAAAAGGAATAACTCTAGAATCAATGAGAGAGCTTGAAATTCTTCCGCTTTACTATTATTTAATAGATATATATGTATATTCATATGATTTTATAAAACCTTAAATATGGAAATATGGTATATGTGTGTATATGTATGTTATTATGAGTATGTGCATACGAAACCATATGCACATAACTTAACATATTCAAACATATGTATATAATTAGGTATTTATATTACCTTGATATGTGTATGAAACCATCAAATACTTATATAAGTATATTATACACAACAAATATAAATCCCAGTATCTATATGTGTGTGTATTTATACACATGTTATAGTGTAGTTGTCTTATATTATTATGTTATGTATATATATATATATGTCATATATTATATATACAACAAAGTATAAAATATGAACATTTCAAAATAAATAAGATATCATTTTAAAATGTAGACCGGATCTAGATGCTAACCGGTAATTTACATGGACCCATTAAGATACAATTGAGGAATTATTTTAGAAATTAACTCCATTTCAACCGTTGCCAAACAGGCCAGTTCCAACAATGGTATTAGAGCCCACTTGATCTCTGCAATATTAGTCAACATTTAGGGCCAACCAATAAACTTTTCAATCGAATGGGTGTCTTAACTAGGAGCGTTTTGGCTTGAGTTTGAGTAATCAGTACTCTCCCCTCCTTGGCTAGTGGCCTGACCCAGTGGGTGGAGGAGGTGCAAAAGGTTATTCCAAATGTGTAACACCCCAAGAATTTACGTAAAATTTAACAAGAATCAAATAGAAATTTAAATGGAAATTTAATAAGAAAAGTAAATTTAATCAAAACAAGAGCTTAGATGTAAATTTTCATAGACTTCTGAATTTGGCTACCAATCTTGCACCATTGTGTTTGTGGCAATTTTCAGACGATTTTCATATATAACACTTCGTAATTCGAGTTAGTATAAGAGAGTTACGAGTGTTAGAACGAGTTTAAAATTCAAAACTTAAAAATTTAAAATAAATAAGGCCTTGGGTCGAGCAAAGCATAGGCTAGGTCGACCATTGACGGTGGACCCTGACCTAGGGGCGCTCGACCCGACACGATGTTAGATCGTGGGTTATTCGTTTCCATAGACGATGATTGAACGAAGGAGATTGCTTGCTTAGGAACGAAGAGAATGATGAGTGAACCAGATTTTTCCCTAAGCTAATCTAATGGCTCTAAATCTAGCCCTACCCCTATAAATTAGTAGCTAACGAAACTCTAATTCTCTTGTTGAAGCTTACAATAAAGAAACTATGTATTTTATCCTTAAAACCCTAATTTATTTAAAACGAAAAATCAAAATCCAACCCTTCTCAGTCTAAGAGCAAGAGAAAACAATCAAGAGAGGATTAAGGTGATCTAGGAAGGGAGCTATTGATTGGAGGCCAAATTATCAAATGCTAGAGCTTATGCTAGAAGTGAGTGGACACAAATTTGATAATTTGATTAGTGTAATTAAATTTGAACTATTGTAATTGATCTTGGATGTTAGAACCATAATTTGATATGTTAGAACCCTAGAATTAAACTTGTTCTCATTCACCATACTTTATGTCTGACCCATTCCTCTTTCTAATTCCCCCACCATAGGATGACAGGTCAGCAGTGATTGGACATAGTACCGAGAAAAAAGAAGCTCGATAACGGAGTTCTCATATTATCTATTGCTTCTCTTGTAGTCACCTATTGTGTTATGAGTCTATAAAACTTATATTGTAATCGAAATCAGTGTATACGTAAATCAAGTATTTTGGAGATTGTTATGTCTATTTTTATGTACTTATATTTTAATTCATTCTGACGTGAGAATAAAAAGTATAGAATATCTTAAAACTCTATTCCTATAATATTGCTCTATAATGTTTTAAATACCCAATGGCTGGTATTTTTTGACATGACATGTTCGAAAGTCACATTGGGCTTTGGATCTGTGTGTTGGGAGGTGCATGTTGTTACATTTGGTATTAGATACAGTAATGACATCTTTATATTTTATTTGTGTGATTTCATTTCTTTGTGAATTTTTTTTTGAATAAATGGATTAGTGATACCGTCTGGTATGGAACTTTCAGTAACACTTTTCCGGTTAGTCATCGAACTTGTCATATAGAGATATCTAGTATGGATCGAGTGTAATTTATGAGCCTTGAATAATTATCTGAATAACATATAGTGGTATGGGACGCCGTTATGTTATTTGTTTGATTATTCATTGTATGTAAATGTCATCCAGACGGGGATACGCTCATGTGTATATTGTGATATCCATTACGGTAGGAGTATATTATAGCCATGTGTTAGCTTATAGTTAGAGCCGTGTGCAACGAAGGATTAGAGCTCTATTATATTACAGTCATGTGTTGACTTACTTGGAGCTGTGTGTCAGTCTTAGTCTAGAGCTATTTGTAGATATAGTATATATAATATATGTCGTCCACTTTGTTCAGCTCCTTTTATTTTTTCAAAAGTGAACCAAATTAGCCAGTATACACCCTGGTATCCTTATCGCGGTGGTCACGCCCTAGATCTTGACACCTATTTCTTATAGCCGTGTGTCAGAAATGTATAGAGCCATGTGGCAGTGATGTGTAGCCCCTTTTTGTCGCACATGCCAACAGTCAGTTACCATTGGGGTACTGTCAATAGTCATGACCGAAGAGGCTACGCGTAGTCAAGCCTATGGTGGATCGTTGTCACGGTACTAGAGAGAGAGATAATGGTAACCGATGACTATAGGAGCCATGCTGGACGGGCATGTGTGTCGTGTTCGCCAGCTACGTGCGTAGTCTCCTAAAGCAAGTGCGTCTATCAGTCTCTCGTCTAGTTCTGGTATATCTATGTGATAGTGGATTGATATATATATCTCTATCCTATAACGAGTTGACTATTCTAGAGACTGTGTGCCTAAAGTGTAGTCATTCCCCATTATATCCATACCGTTTGATAATTATTCATTTTATTACTTTGATTATGGCAGGTCCGCGAAAGTCCATTATATTATTTCAGGGCATTGCTGTGTGCTAGCCCGATGTATTCATCTTAAGGCATTGGTGTGTGCTAGCCCGATGTATTCATCTTAAGGCATTGGTGTGTGCTAGCCCTATTTACTTGATGTTTTCACATTCTTTGATAATGTTTGATTCACCCATCAGTTATGGATTCCTTAATTTCTATTGATTGGATTTATATAGGTGATGAAGCTTTTCCACATAATTTTGTGGTGGATGTTGTTATGAGATATTTGAAGGTGTTTACGTTTTCAACATTATGCTTCTCATATTATCATTATATTTTATTGTAACACCTATCATTATAAGACATTGTCTAACCCATGTGTTATTTATAATGCTCGGGTCAGTCCGAGACATTTCACGTCTGGGATAGTAAGACCAGCTTATGTATTAGGCGTAGAGGAGGCTAGTAAATCCGTATAATAGTTATTAATGTATATTCTGGTAATGTATATTAGATATACCATGTATACTTATATATTATATATTATCGTTGCAATTCTGAATCTGTGTTCTCTCTTCTTTACTGTATATTATGTATTGTTCTGTCTTAGATGCACACATGTTTATTACTTTGTTGTTATACTGTTTACATTGGTTGGTGAGATATATTCGATGTTTTAATACGTACCAGTGTTAGCAAAAGGGAATATTCACATGTGTACCCCATATAGCTTCATTCTCCGTATTATCTGATAGTATTACTCAGTAATACTCTTGGATAGTATGGGTATAAAGGTGGAGTGTTACACTTGGTAACCTTTTCAAGCAACTATTGAATTTGAAGGACAAAATAATAGGTCGAACATCCCACAGTAGTGAAAACTATACACCACCTTATGTTTCTCCACCCAAGTATGATTGAAATCATAGAATCTTTTATGTAAGGAAGATTGAAGAGTGTAATTTGACTAAACCTATTTAAGAATAAGGAAAAAGCCAGTCAAGTTGTTTTAGTTGTATCAAAGAAGACTACAGATGCAAGGAGTTTTCCATTTAAAATGTTAAAGGGACTAGTAGGATCCACTTCAATCCGTATTGAGAGTGTAAAGCAACAAATAAGAATTTCCTTGATTACGTTAGGCAATCTTAAATGGAACAATAATTATAGGCTTGGCATTATAGCAACAAGATATTAGTTGGTATATATAGATTATGATAGGATACATGTAGGCTATGAACAGTCCAAGTATCGTTTAGTCCCCTATAGGCTACGGGTAGACCAAATGGACAAGAATGGAAAGGTATCTACTTATATATATTATTAGATTTATGTCATAGTATTTTGTGTTCCATGGATTCCTAGATGTGAATCTTGGAATTGTAGGGTTGAATGTTACACATACTCGAATATTGAAAATAAGGGGAAGGTAGTCCCTAAATTAATGAGAAACTTCATTAAGGAGATTTTATGAGGAGTTCAAGATTTGTATACTTGAATGACATAGGCAAGTAAGGATGTGAAATTAGTTATCCAGTAAATTGTTGGATAATTGATATGGATTAGTAAACACAAATGGGAAGTTGTTATAAAATGGGAATGAGATTTAAGCAGTATTTTAATTCATTGGTATGAAGTGTGTAACAATGTAAATTTCTATAAATTATCTAGTTTTGATATAAAAGTGTATTGTTTGGAATAGCAAGGAATATACCCAAAATAAAGAGATGTACAAAATATGGATAGTCACTATATTTTGTACTGTCTATTTCAATAATAAACAAGAGAGATAGTTCCTTGTAATTCCAAACATAACACAAATCCCTATTTAGATAATTTATGAAATGTTACACCGTTCACATTCCTTTTAGGAAAAGTGTAGTCCCATTGTATTAAAGTGCAGAAATCCCTAAGTATAAACTAAAGTATTGGTCATCATGTTTATTGGATTAAAATGACAAGAAGTCCTTCCACATTAAGTTGTCTCAACCATGAATGCATAAAATAAATGGAATAGAAGAAGAAAAGTTTGGAAGTTCAAAATTTAAAAAGGTATCCTAGATGATTTAGTAGTCGAGATTTTGCAATGGATGGTTAAGTCAAGGATATGGGTTTCTGTCAAGAGGGAGATACAGTTATTTGCACGCATTTAGAATGCGAAGGCGATTTTCATAGAAAAGAAAATCAGAATTTTTTGATAAGTTTTGAAGGAAGGGATAAAAATGATTCTTCTCAATCATCCCTCAGAATGGAAGAAGGCTATTTACTTAAGGAAATTCATGGAAGACTAACTTAGAATACAAAGTTGTGTGCATATTAGTTGCACGCGAACAAATACCACTTAGGTATTTTACCAATGCTAAGGTGATTCTAAGTTATAACCTCAATTAATTTTAGGACTTCTATTTTTAAGGTTGAATGAGAAGATAAACCAAACTTTCATTGGTAGAACTTAAGATAGATCCATGTAGATCATAAATATGATACTTAGATACCGGGATTTTTGAACGATTGAGAAATAGTCCAAAGGTAAAATGGGATGACTTAAGCTGAATCGAATTGGAAAAGAAATTATGCTATTTTTAACAATTTGGATATCATCAATTTGGATAGCCATGACGAAAATGGAGGTGTAGCAAAGAGCTACATAAGAAATACCATAGAAGAAATACCATCCATAGTCAAGTGGTCCCACTTGGCATTTAGAAATTGAGTTGATTAGGTATACCACTAGATGAGTTACGACAGTATGTTGTGCATTGAGTATTTCTTAGAGCTAAGTTTCGAGGAAACATACATATGCTTAAGATTATTTAGGATGGTGTATGTCGATGCCATTTGAGTTAATAGCAAGGATGGTGGAGAATTATCTATGCACATACATTTGGATTAAAAGTTTAAGCTAGTGGTAAAGGATGCGAAGTGTAGTTGAAAAATATGGATAGATTCATTTCATTGAGGGACAAGGAGTGCACAGGGTAGGCATCAAGTACTGATAAGACATATGTGGTAATCCGAGGAGCCGAGTCCTCTATAGTCTGTGGACCTGAGTCCATAATTGGAAAGCATACGAGTAGAAAAATTCCCAAGGCAAGATAGAACACAACTAAATTATTGAGGAGCCATCATTAGGTACTTGCGGAGGTGTCTATGCGATGTAGTTACCATGGTCAAGCTGTAGAAGATAGGAAAGTCTTTTGTTCACCATGCACCTACCTGTATTTTTGGGCATGGGACAAATCGACTCCGTAATAAAATATTTAAACTAGTTAGAGTCTAGTAAGGAGACGATCTAGCGAGAGTACATGGGAGCTTGAGGAGAAAGTCCGAGCTATCCATCCCGAACTCTTTCCTAGCATGTTTCCATTTTAGTTAGAAGAAATTATCTTGTATATAGGTTCTAACTTAGGTAGAGATTATTGGATGCTAGGAATGGTTCTAAACATGTCAATAGGACGTGTTATGGATGATGGATGCTAGTGGATGTATTTGGATATACCATTTGGATTGTTTATTGTACGCATTTAAGACAGTATATCCTTTAGGTAGTACACACACATATTCACATTATCTCTTGATTATTGTCTAGCTGGTAAGATATGATATATATGGATGTTTGATTTTTGTTGTGCTGGTGGATGTTATACATATGGATGTTACATATGGGTTGTATGGTTGTGTATACATATAGAATTGCAAGTATATTTGTTATCCAGCTTTGCAACCAAACCATATTTGGGCGAGACAGAACAATCGAATAGAGAAATCACCTAGCAGGAATCCAGACGATAACTCCCAAACTCAGATATCACACGAAAACAGGAGGTATACTCATTTGCATACCAATCAACTTCCAAAAGTAACCCGCATGCCGTGCTAATCCAAGTACAAGAGCCAAATTCCAATATTGAAACTAAGTCAAAAGCTTAAGATGCACAACCAACCTACCGTAATGCATAGGATACATGAGTCCATATAATAATAAATCCAAAAGCTTAAGAACTAAACACCTAGGTTTTATTTCAAATCAATTTGAATAATATATATATATATATATATATATATAAAACTTTAATATATCAAATCATGTATCGGTATTTAACTCAAATTTTTTTTCCCAAATAACTTGAAACAAAACTACTATGGTAGCAATCCCTACTTAGTAACTCAAAAATGAACACCGATGATGTTGCAATCACCATCAGAATTATTTTCCAGTGACCGAAGTGAATTCAGTGCTTTCTATTCCTTTAAAATATTTTTTTAAATACTTATATTTATGAATATTGTCAAATAATAACATTATTATCTTTTCTAAACTCTGAAAACCAATTTTTCGAAAGCACCGGGATTTAGGTTCTCAAATTCTACGTTTAAACCCATTTTTATATAAAAACCATAGTTATAAACCATACTTATATAATTCCACGTTCTTATATAAAATCATTTCTCAGTTGTATATACCTATTTATTATAAACAATTCTTAATAAAATTAAATTTTAACCCAACATTAACGACGAACGTCTTCTAGTCAGTTTGTGAAACTAGATCCACAAGTCGTTTATTTCAATGTTCTCTAAAGTTACTATCTACCCAACCCATGCAGTAAAAAGGAAAAACTGCTCATAAACTGGTCGACCATACATAATCAATCAATAAATGATAATACTTGAATGTTACCACTTCCTAACACTACATAAATCTATACATAAAATTTTAGAAATTATTTATATATATATATATTATATAATCTATGTAAAATTATTTCATTTACCCAATTCAAAACAATAATATGTTGGTTTGCCTTGTCTAAGTGTTTAGAAATCCCTATCGATACAGTTGTACCTTCCGTATTGACCAGAATTCATAAACCACTCAGCAGATAAACCAATACAATATAAAACATTTTTATAGCACTAACAAATATGCACTCTTATATATGATACACTCAAACTCATCCTAGGGTCTCACTTACCCTATCTTAAATGAGTCTACTCCACCAAAGCCTAGGTGTTCACTCAACCTAAGCTCCGATACCATGTGTAACAACCTACCTTTTTGATCCTCAGAAGTCAACACTAATACATCCACGGTATTCACGTGCCGAACATCCAAGTGCCGAAAAGATAGATCATTGGGGTGAAAGAAAGAAATATAGAACATAATCTCAAAACGTGGCGAGCAATATATAATGTACAACAGGTCTTTGCAAAGAGAAAAGAACTTTCATATATATAATCATCAGTGAAAAACTAACCTATCATCAGCCCTAGACAGTTCTAACAAAATGTCCTCACAAGTGCTGATAAATACAATAAGAACAATTGGCAAAAGGTAAAACAAAATACGAGAGTACGCCTGGAGGCATCCAGCTCATCTCCTGAAGCTCCAAAGTGTCCAGCTAAATCTTAAAAATATGCTCTGGCTGACTCGAGAATTACAAGAAAAATAATGCCCGGATCTGTTTGGTAAAACCAGCATGAGAAAGAAAATCGAATGGATTACTTAATGTTATAAAACCTTTTATAAATAATGGTATCTCATAAGACCATCTCACACATAAACACAGACAGAGGTTTACCTTATGATAAGCAAATCATTTTTTTATTATAAAATCCAGTGATATTATAATAATATCTGGAGGGAAAATAAATACATAAAGTAACTGAAATTCTTGTGTCTTACATTTCAACATAGTTGGGCACAACTAAGTCCATAAAGGCGTGTATTGGAGATTGGATTTACATCAATGTCAAAGCTACTGGGGTACCTCCTGCCACAATACACCTCTAGAAAAATGTACCGAGGGCCTCACATGGACACCCTGCGAATCAAAGTCGGATGCCCCTTTAACATGGCATACCGGATTACATCATTCCCTAGGACCAAGGCTCAAAACAATGAGCACCAGCTATGGCCTCACTTCCGCGCGCATACTATATCCATAAATATCGATTCTAGATCAAGGAATGATTGCTCCTATTGGGAGCGAACAACATAGCTATGAAGCATATCCCTTGGTTTAGTCATTTCTGTGTTGTGAGGCTTGTGAGGTCATGATTACCTATTTCCTTTGTTAGTAATTCCCACTTGGAATGTTACCACTGCCTTCCAGGCATAATGCAATGCACGCATTCGTCTATAAAAGTTGTTCAGGATAAGAATGAACCGAAGGCACTACTTCTACAACATCCATTTCGGAATCACCCTTGGGATTAGTATCAAGTAGTTTTTGCACTTCAAAGAACTCCATCTTCAATTCCATTATCTTCAAGAAGTTTTCAATATGACGCTTGAGTGGGTTCGAATTTGTTTTTGAATAATTCATACTTACCTGATCCCGATCTCTTCGAACCAACATTCGGTAGTTGTTATACATATGGATTTATACATATGAATGTTGCATATGGGTTGTATGGTTGTGTATACATATAGAATTGCAAGTATATTTGTTATCCTTCTGGCGACCAAACAATATTTGGGCGGGTCAGAACAATCGAATAGAGCAATCACTAAGCAGGAATCCGGAGCGATAACTGCAAAACTCGGATATCAAACGAAATCAGGAGGTATACTCATTTGCGTACCAATCAACTTCCCAAAGTAACCCGCATACCATGCTAATCAAAGTACAAGAGCCAAATTCCAATATTGGAATTAAGTCATGGATAGGTACCGACCCATACAACTTCATCCATTTCACCTTGCATCCGCTCTACCTCCAACCATGGTCAACCCATTCTAAGCTTCAATGAATTATTTACATGCCATTTGCCTTTTTGCATCTCAAGCACATGAACTCAGGAACTCTATTCCACCCCCGATCTAAGAAATTGACTTAGAAACAAGCTTCTAGCAAAGCAATCAAGATGGAAAACATGAAATTACTAGCAAAGCGCATCTACAAAATGCCACAGGTAACGTCCATAAAAAAATCTTATGGATCGGTACCGATCCATACCTATGAATTAGTACTGATCCATGATAAATGATGACATGGCCACAATCTTCCGAGCATATTTTCTACTGGACGTGGAGAACGTGGCTATAAATGTGGTGGAGGGATTTTCGGCGACCTTCAGCAATAAATAGAGGTGGAAAAGGGACATTTTTGAGGATCCTTTTCGATTGTTTACTAATTTCTTATAACTCCCTTATAATCCTGAGGATCCATACCGATCCATAAGAACAGAAGTTGTAAACAGCAACCAAATCAGCAACATAACTAAGTGGACGTCGGATTATGAACTCTATGCGTATCGTTTTTACTTCATTTACATTTATTTTTCTTTATTTTCCTTCTCTACTATAATCTCTTGGATGCTTGTGCCATATTTTGGTGCAAAAAATATTTATTTAGAATGTTTCATACATTTGGATGCATGGCATGGGCATTTACATGACGGGAGGTCGACTGAATCAGTAGATCGCCTACATTTTGCGTTATCATAGGTTCATGTGCATTTCACGTTGCATATATATGCACATATTGCATTGGGAAATCTTTAAGGACCGTGATTGCTCATGGATGATGGATGAGTAGATAGTTGTAGTTTGGTTGCGCCAAAATTGGTCACAAACCCCAAATGTCGTGAAAGCACCAGTGTATGAACACAAATCAGCAGATTATAATCACAGATCAAAGATCTAAGTAATGTAGAGGATAAAAAATGAAGAATAATTGTTTGCGCCAAAATTGGTCACAAACCCCAAGTAATGTGAAAGCACCAGTGTATGAATACACGTTAACAAATATTCAAACACAAATCACAGGTCTAAGCAAGCAACAAACAACAATCCAGAAATAATGAACAGAAACACGAGATTTATAGTGGTTCGGCTATCTCCGGCCTACGTCCACTCCAAAGTTTTATCTTTTATTGATTATCCTTGCTGATTACAGTTGTTTATACTGTAGTACAACTGAATTGATATGCTAAGTCTCAATCTAAAGCAGCGGTGGTGATCTGGAGTAAATCTAGCAGAATCTGGGCGCTCTTTAGTACTTAGAATTGTCCGACCCCTTTTCTGAATGACCAGGGGGTCTATTTATAGGTGTAGGGGGCTGATATTTCGCCTAAATTGAAGGGAGACCAGTTCTGGCACGTGAGGGGGCCCACATGCCCGCTTTTTGGAAATCCGGGCCCACTTTGGGATCGGTTCGAAGCTACGTTCGAATCGATCAAGAAATTGTCCGATTGAGTTGAAATTTGGTGTGAACATTCTTCAACATGTGCTCAAGCTACTGTGAAAATTTCATAGCATTTGGACTTGTAGATCTTGAGTTATGATTGATTCAAGATTGCGTTTTTCATTATATCGATTCGTTCGAATCGATATGGCTTCGACTCGATATGGCTTCGAATCGATATGGCTTCGAATCCATGCTTCTGCACGTGAAAATGGTGTCGTGGTACGGGTTTCTCGGGTCGATCCTCCTTTTTCTCCAAGTTTACCAGGTCGAATCCTGGGTTTTAGCCGCGTTTGCTTGGTGGACTCGAGATGTTGGATTCGAAGGTTCGCCTCCTTCGAATCGATGGAATCGGTACTTGTTCGAATCGATCAGGGTATGCTACTGTGGATCGATTCGAACATACCCTAACCCGATGGATTCGAACTCTCCTTGACCTCACCGATTCGAAGCATTATACTTTGTCTTGATCGATTCGAACATGTTGTCCCAGAGCAAACGACTGAATCCATCTTCATCGATACGAACCGTATCGATACGAAGTGCGGTGAACTCCAATCGATTCGAACCTTCATCGATTCGAACAAGCATCCATCGATGCGAAGTACATCGATTCGAACCGTGCTTTGTGTATTTTAATCCATTCATATTTTGAGCATACGAACTCCGATTAACCTGAAATTTGAAATGTAGCCTTCTCTAGCATTGATCATCATCTCCAATCGATTCCGTCTTGATCAGAGTCCGGTCAAATTTTGACGACATCCATTGCGGCCCTGTTTCCAATTGAACTCCAATCCTGATATCCATCATCCCTTGCCAATTCGTTGATATTCCAGCCTTGACCAAAAGGTGGGATAACATTTGCCCCCCAAAACATGCCTTATGATAATAAGGGGTGTTTTGAATAATTCCATATCCGATATCCAAAGTCCATAGCCAATTCCATGTCCATCCAAACTCGATGACTAAGTTAATAGTCCATCCTTGTCCAACAACCGAATCCAGGACCTCTCCGGGTCGATATCCAAATCCGTAACCTCTCTGGGCTCTTGCCAAGCGCAATCCACACCTGACGACCGTGGTCCAGTGTCCCTGGACGCTGAGCTAACCTCTTCGGGTTCTTGCCAAGCGCAATCCACACCTGACGACCGTGGTCCAGTGTCCCTGGACGTAAGTAATGCCGTGGCTTATGTCCTAAGCCGAATCCTGGTCGCTCCAGACCCTTGTTGAGCATAGTCCATACTCAACGACCTGAAATAATAATCGATAATAGGGGGCCTAAGTCCTAGGACGAATTCTGGTCACTCCGGACCCTTGCCGAGCATAGTCCGTACTCGACGACCTGAATGAGTCAATTTACCACGTTCGGGCAAAAAGACTCACCCCTTGCCAGGCGTAATCCTCACCTGACGACCGTTTATCAAAAACCAAAAAGAATCCAATCAAAAATCCAATCCAAAATCCCAATCAAATCGGAAAACCAAAAATCCATATCAAAAATCAAAATCATCATCCAAAACGGAGAACAATCATCCGAATGAATGCCAAAACCAGAAAAACGAGCAAAATCAGGAGTTCAATCCAAACCAGAAAACCAAGTGTCCACTCTAAAAACAAAAGACAGATTTCGCAAACCATGGCTTTGCGGTTTATCATCATTCAGAGCATGCCTAGGGGCTATCTCCATCCCCATACATGTGTAAATGATTTGGTTGCTTGCAAATGGTTTGTTACTTATTTCATATTATCCCGATCAATTGATAACCAATCGACCATCATTCCTGGGCCTCATACCATCATGGCTTGAGGTAGGTGGGGGTTGCTCCTGCTCCACGGCTGCATTCCGTGCCCCAACATACTGTCTCAATTGCCCATTCCTCACATGCTCCTCAATTATGTCCTTTAAGTGCCTGCAGCTGTTGGTATCGTGTCCGTCCAAATCATGGAAGAGACAATGCCATCCTGATGCCCTCTCTCGTTCGGATGGTTCTCTCCTAGCCGGATTTCGGTAAGGAAGGCGATTCCGGGTTTCCAAGTAAATTCGCTCCAGCGTCTCATTCAATCCTGTGTATGTAGAAAACTTTGGATCCTTCCATCGCTTCCTGGCTTTTCCTGGATCGTCGTCCATCTTCCTTTTCTCTTTATCTCTATCCGAACTTCTACTAGATGGTCCTCCACCCTCGGTTACATTCACATTCACTTCCTTCAGCTTTAAATCTGCACATGCATCCTCTTGCCGGAGGAACCTCTCAGCCTCATGAAAAAATTCTCCAAGATCCAGTGGTGGGTCTCGTATTAAAGATACCTTGAAATCTGAATCCTCCTTGACTCCTGACACTGCCGCCATTAAAACCATTGATGGATGCGGCCGATCCACCGAAGCAACTGCCGCATTGAATCGAGTTAGAAATGCTCTAAGCGATTCATCCGTCCTTTGCTTTACCGATGTTAACGTCATCACGTTCTTAGGTCTTTTGATATGAACCCGAAACTGTCCCAAAAACCTATCCACCAATTCTCTCCAAGTCCTGATAGATCCTTCTTCTAGCTGCCTAAACCACATTGCAGCTAGATCTGTCAAATACAACGGGAAACATCTGGCCATCACCTCCTCTGATGCCCCCAGCACTTCCATGTGTCTGGTGTATCTCATTAAGTGATCAGTTGGGTCAGCCTTGCCGTTATATACTTCCACGCTAGGTAACTTGAACTTAGGTGGATTCTGAGCTACCCTGATTTCCCGAGCGAATGGACTCCTGTTCACTCCTTCCAAATCTCTATTGGTCAAACCTCCACGCATAGTCTTTCTAATGATTTCCACTAATCCGGCATTGTCTGCCGGGGGTTGCCCCCCATGCTCCCGAGGGAACTCCGGCACATATTCCTCATGTGGCTCATTAGCCACAACGTTGGCTCTAGCCTGCTGAACTCCTTCCAAAGGTCCTTCTACGTTGGATCCTGCGGGCCTGCCCCCAAGCTCTTGTTGGTTGCCTTCCGGTTCTGTATTCTGTCCTCCATTGGGTTCCGCAACCCTAGTTCCTTGTTCCACATTTGCAGTCGCTATGGTTGGTCCAAGGTTCTGTGTTCCTGCAGCTCTCATCTGCTCGAAGAAAGTCTGCATCATATCCTGTTGACTCTTCAACAACCTCTCATGTAATGAATTTGCCATAGCTTCCATTTCATCTCTGGTAATGTAAATCGAAGCTTGTCCTTCTCCAGCTCCGGAGGATGCCTCTTGACTTCCTCCTTGTTGACTTCTCTCAGCTCTCTGTCTTGTTTGTCGAGTCATTGTCTTTCAAATCTCAACTCTTCACGCTTTCCAAATCTGAACTTTAATCTGATGTAGCGGGTGCTAGTCCTTCTCAGTGAAAGCACCAAAGTGTTTGCGCCAAAATTGGTCACAAACCCCAAGTAATGTGAAAGCACCAGTGTATGGATACACGTTAACAAATATTCAAACACAAATCACAGGTCTAAGCAAGCAACAAACAACAATCCAAAAATAATGAACAGAAACACGAGATTTATAGTGGTTCGGCTATCTCCGGCCTACGTCCACTCCAAAGTTTTATCTTTTATTGATTATCCTTGCTGATTGCAGTTGTTTATACTGTAGTACAACTGAATTGATATGCTAAGTCTCAATCTAAAGCAGCGGTGGTGATCTGGAGTAAATCTAGCAGAATCTGGGCGCTCTTTAGTACTTAGAATTGTCCGACCCCTTTTCTGAATGACCAGGGGGTCTATTTATAGGTATAGGGGGCTGATATTTCGCCTAAATTGAAGGGAGACCAGTTCTGGCACGTGAGGGGGCCCACATGCCCGCTTTCTGGAAATCCGGGCCCACTTTGGGATCGGTTCGAAGCTACGTTCGAATCGATCAAGAAATTGTCCGATTGAGTTGAAATTTGGTGTGAACATTCTTCAACATGTGCTCAAGCTACTGTGAAAATTTCATAGCATTTGGACTTGTAGATCTCGAGTTATGATTGATTCAAGATTGCGTTTTTCATTATATCGATTCGTTTGAATCGATATGGCTTCGACTCGATATGGCTTCGAATCGATATGGCTTCGACTCGATATGGCTTCGAATCGATATGGCTTCGAATCCATGCTTCTGCACGTGAAAATGGTGTCGTGGTACGGGTTTCTCGGGTCGATCCTCCTTTTTCTCCAAGTTTACCGGGTCGAATCCTGGGTTTTAGCCGCGTTTGCTTGGTGGACTCGAGATGTTGGATTCGAAGGTTCGCCTCCTTCGAATCGATGGAACTGGTACTTGTTCGAATCGATCAGGGTATGCTACTGTGGATCGATTCGAACATACCCTAACCCGATGGATTCGAACTCTCCTTGACCTCACCGATTCGAAGCATTATACTTTGTCTTGATCGATTCGAACATGTTGTCCCAGAGCAAACGACTGAATCCATCTTCATCGATACGAACCGTATCGATACGAAGTGCGGTGAACTCCAATCGATTCGAACCTTCATCGATTCGAACAAGCATCCATCGATGCGAAGTACATCGATTCGAACCGTGCTTTGTGTATTTTAATCCATTCATATTTTGAGCATACGAACTCCGATTAACCTGAAATTTGAAATGTAGCCTTCTCTAGCATTGATCATCATCTCCAATCGATTCCGTCTTGATCAGAGTCCAGTCAAATTTTGACGACATCCATTGCGGCCCTGTTTCCAATTGAACTCCAATCCTGATATCCATCATCCCTTGCCAATTCGTTGATATTCCAGCCTTGACCAAAAGGTGGGATAACAATAATAAACTTAAAACGGAAAGAAATAGACAGAGACACAAGATTTATAGTGGTTCGGCTATCTTCGGCCTACGTCCACTCCAAAAGTTAATCTTTTATTGATGTTCTTTGCTGATTACAGTGGATTACAGCAGTAATTTTCGAGTACAAACAGTAAAGTGGAGTTTGACCTTGATTTTGGCAGAGTCTGGGCATTGTTGGATCCAAAAGTCCTTTTTTCTGTAGGCTCTAGGGTGCTATTTATAGGCGTAGGAGGTTGATATTTTGCTCAGATCTCGGGAGATTTTTTCTGGCACGTGAGTAGGCCCACGCGATCGTTCCCATGAAGTTTCGGCCCGATCCGTGATCGATACGAATGTAATTCGTATCGATCAAGATTTTGTCCAATGGAGTCGAAACATGGTGTGAACATTCTTTGGCTTGTACTTAAGCTCCTATGAAAATTTCATAGCATTTGGACTTGTGGATCTCCAGTTATGATCGATACGAAATGGAGACTTTCGGCAGTTCGTTTACTTTGAATCGATCTATTCGACTCGATCCATTCTAATCGATCAATGCGTGTGCCTAGGTGATGACATGGTGCGCACTCTTCGGGTCGATCCACCTTTTACGCCGAGTTGATTGCTTCCTTCGTATCGATCGATACAAATGCGATCGATACGAACATGACTCCTTCGTATCAACGCACATTTCCAGTTCGAATCCAAGCTTCGTGCTTTTCGGATTTGAATCCATAATCTTGCATCCATTAGTTAACGTTCCCAGCCTTCTTCGCATCCTTCGACCGCTCTTCTATTCGTATCCATCGATTATGCCTTTGTTCGTATCGGCTTGAAGCGTTCATGCTGATCGATACGAACAGTATCGATTCGAAGTGTCCAGTGTTGATCGATACGAATAGTATCGATTCGAAGTATGCTGCTGTGTTCCATCCTGATCGATTTGAACTGCATCGAGTCGAACAAACCATGTCGCGCTTACTTGTCCAGTCCGGGTCCACTATCATCGAGTCGAAACCTATCTGGCCTTCCGACCTGATCGATACGAACGTGCTGTTCGTATCCATGCCGATCGATACGAACGCCCTGTTCGAATCGATCAATTACCTTGAGCAAATGAACTCCTTTTGACCTGGAATTCAAAACGTAGTCTCTCCTAGCCATGACCATCATTCCCAATCGATCCCGCCTTGATTGGAGCTCGGTCAAACTTTGACGACATCGATCAAAGCCTTGTTTCCAATCGATTTCCAATCCGGATATCCATCACTTTCCAGCTAGTTTGTTGATATTCCAGCCTTGACCAAAAGGTGGGATAACATTTGCCCCCCAAAACATGCCTTGTGGTAAGAAGGTGTGTTTTGAATAGTCCAAAATCCGATATCCAAAGTCCATAGCCATATCATCCAAGTGCATCGTTCTTGACTGCTCCGAGTCGATGTCTAATTCCAAATCCAACAACCAAAGCCTTAGCCAATTCCATATCCATCTGAACTCGACAGCCGAGTTCTGATCCCTCTTCATCTAATGACCAATAACCGAATCCAGGACCTCTCCGGGTCAATATCCAAATTCGTAACCTCTCCGGGTTCTTGCCAAGCACAATCCACACTTGACGACCGTGGCCCAGTGTCCCTGGGCGTTAAATAATTGCCATGGCTTAAGTCCTAAGTCGAATCCTGGTCGTTCTGGACCCTTGTTGAGCATAGTCCATACTCGACGACCTGAAATAGTAACCGATAATATAGGGCCTAAGTCCTAGGCCGAATCCTGGTCGCTCTGGACCCTTGTCGAGCATAGTCCATACTCGACGACCTGAATAAGCCAATTTGCCCCGTTCGGACGAAGAGACTTACCCCTTGCCAGGCATAATCCATACCCGACGACCATTTTCCAAAAACCAGATGAAAACCCAATCAAAATCCAATCCAAAATCCAAATCAAATCGGAAAACCAAAAATCCACATCAGAAATCCAAATCAATATCCAAAACAGAAAGCAATCATCCAAACGAAAGTCCAAACCAGAAAACAAACAAAACTAGGAGTTCAAACCAAACTCCAAAACCGAACCAGAAAAAGAAAATGTCCAAACCAAAAGAGAAAGCAGATTTCACAAACCATAGCATCGCGGTTTATCATCATTCAGAGCATGCCTAGGGGCATCTCCGTCCCCGTACATGAGTAAATGACTTGGCCGTTGGCCAGTAGTTTGCTACTTATTTTATATCATCCCGGTCAATTGATAACCAATCGACCATCATTCCTGGGTCTCGCACCATTGTAGTTTGAGGTAGACGGTGGTTGCTCCTGCTCCACCACCGCATTCCGAGCCCTGACATATTGTCGTAATTGCCCATTCCTTACATGCTCCTCAATAATGTCCTTTAGGTGCCTACAGTTGTTGGTATCATGTCCGTCCAAATCGTGAAAGAGACAATGTCTTCCTGATGCCCTCTCACGTTCTGAGGGTTCTCTCCTAGCTAGCCTTTGGTAAGGAAGGCGGTTCCAGGTCTCCATGAATATCCGTTCTAACGTCTCGTTCAGTCCTGTGTAAGTGGAAAATTTTGGCTCTCTCCACCGCTTCCTTGCTTTTCCTGATTCGTCATCCAGCTTCGTTTTTGCTTTATCTTTATCTTTATCCGAGCCTCCACTGGGTGGCCCACCATCCTCAGCCGCGTTCACCTCTTTTAACTTCATATCCGAGCATGCGTCTTCCTGCCGAAGGAATCTCTCAGCTTCGTGAAAGAATTCTCCAAGATCCATTGGTGGGTCCCGTATTAGAGATACTTTGAAATCTGAATCCTCTCTGACTCCTGATACTGCTGCCATTAAAACCATCGATGGATCCGGCCGATCCGCCGAAGCAACCGCTGCATTGAACCGAGTTAAGAAAGCTCTGAGTGATTCGTTTGTCCTTTGCTTTACTGACGTTAGCGTCATCACGTTCTTCGGTCTTTTAATATGAACCCGAAACTGCTTCAGGAACCTATCCACCAATTCTGTCCATGTCCTAATAGATCCTTCTTCCAGTTGTCTGAACCACATAACAGCTATATCTGTCAGGTACAGAGGGAAACATCGGGACATCACTTCCTCTAGTGCCCCCATCACCTCCATATGTCTTGTATATCTCATCAAGTGATTAGTTGGATCAGCTTTTCCGTTGTATACTTCTAGCGTAGGTAGCTTGAATTCTATGGATTCCGGACAATTCTGATGTCCCGGGTAAACGGACTCCTGTTTACTCCTTCCAGATCTCTGTTCGTCAAACCTCCGCGCATAGTTCGTCTGATAATCTCTGCCAATCCAGCGTTGTCCGTCAAGGGCTGCCCCCCGTGTCCCCGAGGGAATTCTGGTACGTACTCCTCATCATGTACTCCTACATTCCTACCGGCATCTTGTTGTGTGGTGCCACTTGGAATTCCTCCATGGATTGGTCTATTGTTGCCGGGTGGTGTGCCCCCATGTCTGGATCCATCCAGATTAGCGGTTGCATGCTGATCGGGGGTCGCGTCTTGTTGAGCTGCTCCATTCGACTGCCTGTTGGGTCCTTCCACTCCAGCTTCGTGATTCTGAACTCCTGAAGCTCCAGCTGCTCCACCTTGTCCAAACTGTCTGAGGAGGTTTTGCATCATTTCTTGTTGACTCTTTAGAAATCTTTCATGAATTGAATTCGCCATGGCTTCCATCTCATCCCTGGTGATGTAGATCGAAGACTGTCCTTCTCCAGCTCCAGAGGATGCCTCTTGACTTCCCCCTTGTTGGCTTCTTTCTCCTCTCTGTCTTCTGGTTGATTGTCACGACATTGTCTTCCAAATCTGAATTCTTCAAGCTTTCAAGTCTGAACTCCAAATCTGGTATAGCAGGTGCTAGTTCTTCTCAGTGAAAGCACCAAAGTGTTTGTGCCAAATTGGTCACAAACCCCAAATGTCGTGAAAGCACCAGTGTATGAATACAAATCAATAGATTATAATCACAGATCAAAGATCTAAGTAATGTAGAGGATAAAAAATGAAGAATAATAAACTTAAAACGGAAAGAAATAGACAAAGACACAAGATTTATAGTGGTTCGGCTATCTCCGGCCTACGTCCACTCCAAAAGTTAATCTTTTATTGATGTTCTTTGCTGATTACAGTGGATTACAATAGTAATTTTCGAGTACAAACAGTAAAGTGGAGTTTGATCTTGATTTTGGCAGAGTCTGGGCGTTGTTGGATCCAAAAGTCCTTTTTTCTGTAGGCTCTAGGGTGCTATTTATAGGCATAGGAGGTTGATATTTCGCTCAGATCTCGGGAGACTTTTTCTAGCACGTGAGTGGACCCACACGATCGATCCCATGAAGTTTCGGTCAGATCCGTGATTGATACGAACGTAATTCGTATCGATCAAGATTTTGTCCAATGGAGTCGAAACATGGTGTGAACATTCTTTGGCTTGTACGTAAGCTCCTGTGAAAATTTCATAGCATTTGGAATTGTGGATCTCCAGTTATGATCGATACGAAATGGAGACTTTCGGCAGTTCGTTTACTTTGAATCGATCTATTCGACTCGTCCATTCGAATCGATCAATGCGTGTGCCTAGGTGATGACGTGGTGTGCACTCTTCGGGTCGATCCACCTTTTACGCCGAGTTGATTGCTTCCTTCGTATCGATCGATACGAATGCGATCGTTACGAACATGACTCCTTCGTATCCACACACATTTCCAGTTCGAATCCAAGCTTCGTGCTTTTCGGCTTTGAATCCATAATCTCGCATCCATTAGTTAACGTTCCCAGCCTTCTTCGCATCCTTCGGCCGCTCTTCTATACGTATTCATCGATTATGCCTCTGTTCGTATCGACTTGAAGCGTTCACGTTGATGGATACGAACAGTATCGATTCAAAGTGTCCAGTGTTGATCGATACGAATAGTATCGATACGAAGTATGCTGCTGTGTTCCATCCTGATCGATTCGAACTGCATCGAGTCGAACAAACCATGTTGTGTTACCTGTCCAGTCCGGGTCCACTGTCATCGAGTCGAAACCTATCTGGCCTTCCTACCTGATCGATACGAACGTGCTGTTCGTATCCATGCCGATCGATACGAACGCCCTGTTCGAATCGATCAATTATCTTGAGCAAATGAACTCCTTTTGACCTGGAATTCAAAACGTAGTCTCTCCTAGCCTTGACCATCATTCCTAATCGATCCCGCCTTGATTGGAGCTCGGTCAAACTTTGACGACATCGATCAAAGCCTTGTTTCCAATCGATTTCCAAACCGGATATCCATCACTTTCCAACTAGTTTGTTGATATTCCAGCCTTGACTAAAAGGTGGGATAACATAGTTATTGGTTGTGTGTGAGTTACATTTTTCCGTCCTTGGAGATTTCGAGAATGAAATCCTTTTCAGGGAGAAGAATGTAACACCTTGGGAATTTACGTAAAATTTAACAAGTGTTTATTAGAGATTCAAATGGAATTTAATAAGAAAAGTAAATTTAATCAAAACAAGGGCTTAAAAGTAATTTTTCATAGAATTTCGAATTTGGCTAAAAAAAATGCACCATTGTGTTCGTAGCGATTTTCCAAACGATTCTCATATATAATATTTCATAATCCGAGTTAGTATGAAAGAGTCACGAGTGTTAGAACGAGTTAAAAATTTAAAACTTAAAAATTTAAATAAACAAGGCCATGGGTCGATGAAATGATCCAATATTTTTAATATTTCGAATGGGAATATTCAATTTATGTAATTATTCAAATTTGATCTGAATTTAATAAATGATAAGAGAGTTCAAATTTTGTAATAAAAACGGCTTGATTTTTAATAACATATTTTAATTTTAATTTATAGGATTTTCCCATAATTTTAATTTGGAAATATTTAAATTATCACTTGACGTACTTTATGGCCAACGCTGTTATTTTTGAAACTTTTTAGAATATAATAACCAGTGTATTTTGTTGTTGTTTTGGGATCATGTTGCATTATTGTGCGCGATTGTATTTTTTTTGTCGTTCATGGTCCGTAGACGTATGGGATATTGTGTAGCGGAATACCGCAAACTCTCTCTCTTTTCTAATCTTTTTCAAATCCAATCAAATATTCAAAATTTTCAACTTACATTTATTTTGATTTGATTTGATGGGAGGGTTGGCTTAAAAATGTTGGCTAACTTGGGATCTAAGCAACATAGAAGGTTTTGTTTATAAAAGTGAGATCAAAGCGAACACTTACCTTTTATTTTCAATCTCTCCCTTTATATTTGTTCTTTATTTTGACTTAAACTAAAAAAATGGCCTTATCTTTAAAAATCAAAATATCAAGCTACAATACATTAAAAATTCCCAAACAAAATTTATTTAACTCGTATTAGTATAAGCTTCAATTTTATATGGGTTTCATGGGTTGCGACATCTCTGTGTCAGACTCAGCATTTTTGCAATGGATTTGGGTTTTGGATTGTGTGTGTTCTAGGAAACAAGGGGGGTGGCGTCGAGTGCGTAGTGTTTGTCGGGGATGGGCGCCCCTGGTGGAGGATTTTGGAGTGCTCCGGTGGCCAGAAGCAAATAACGATGTAACGACCCGTAAATTTTAATGATTTTTATAACGTAATTAACTAAATTTTTTCTTGAAATATAAAAATAAAATTTGGTTATGAAAATTTGATATTTGGTATGCGTCTATCTAAAAATAGTAAATGACAGATTTTCATTTGAAAATATGAAAGTTAGTTCTGTTGTGTAATTTTCAATTTCAATTTAAATAAGTTAAAATTGATGGAAATAAAATATTATCGAAGCCTGAATATTTTTATATAATAAAATTTTAAATCATTTTCTGAGTGAGACGTCATAATCCATTTTGCCAAATTTGAACTGCTATAGCCCTGTTTATCTTATTTTCGACAAATTAGCAGCAGTTTGGTAGCGAATATCGACTTTTGATAGGATGATTGTATCGCTGATATCCGTGTACCATTCTGTTCGTCTCGTCGTGCTGATCTCCGCAGTGATGTCCGGTACGCGGCGAAATCAGTAAAACGATTAGCCGTATCGGTTCCGCATTCTAGTCATTTGGGCTTTCTGTGTCTTTTCGTTTGTCCATCTGGTTTAGTTAATAGCTTGTAGCTCTTTATATTCCAGAATTTAATTTTGACTGTCTCTATTACTATGGTTATTATACATGTTGTTCGATTTCTCTGCCTTTCATTTATTTTTTGGTTCTATTAGTTCTAACTTATATATATATATATATATATTGCATCTTCATTTTCAAACCCTTCTTCTTCTTAGCTTTAGCTACGCGTCTCTGCTCTGGCACTTTCATGGTCGAAATATTGCTTCCACCTCCTTTATATAAAATAAGATATAATATTTGTTGCTTATATATGTTTGCTGTGGAACTTAGCTCATCCTCTCACGCAAGCCTACTTGTATCACTGACCGCCTCCGCCTGGCCTCCATTTTCCACCATCCATCACCCATCATGCCACAACCACCCTCACTGAAGCCAACAACCGATCGCCACGTCACCCATAAATCCCCACCGCCTTTTGTTCTACCTACTTCATTTTTTTCACGTGAACCCATTTTATCACCCGCCTCCTTGTTCATCCTCCCTGGCGCCACTGACCTTGCCTGCCACATCCAACTTCCCCTACTTGGCCCTACTGACTTCCACCCCTAGCTCCTCCCGAACCACCATAGCCGATCAAAGAAAAATAATGATGTATAAGTTTATATATTTATCTCTGAACCATAAACTGCATGTCACCTTAAACTACACATGCCTCATCTTCCTTCACGACCGCTTCACCCACCTCGGCCTACCTTGCATCGCCTCTCCCCTACACTTGCCACGCCTTCCCGTCCTATCAGCATTTCTTCCCTGCCTACCGGATCTCCAACCTCGACTAGAGCACACAAAGCACTTGCCCAATCGAGCAACTTCCATCATCAGCCACCATAGCAGTAGCTTGCTCCTCTTCTATAATAATGTATGCACATATAATATATTTTAAACCTTAATCAGTGCTTGACAATATTTCTCAGCTTAGCTCACTTGGTTAATGGCATTTTGGTTTCTTTGCATTTCTATGCTTATTTCGTATCATATAAATATTTTAAAGTTTGCATACGGTCTGGAGACCTGGTTCTCCTTCTTATGATCGTAAATTGATATTGTTTGGAAAGGCATATCTAATATGTTTATGTATTATTTAAGTTTATATTGTTATTATTTTAATAGATTTTTGTAACAAATTATATATATATATATATATAATATGGTTAAATATGTATTTGAATTTATGTTATCGATTTTGTAAACTTTTATATATATGGTATGTAATACACACACACACACACTTGGTCCATCGAATCTAAATTTACTTTGCCTTATTTCTCCGCAGTCCAGATTTATAGCAGCAGTTCTAGCTTTATCGCTGTGTCGTTTGCGTATTTGTGTGCATATCCATGTGCATATCCGTGTCTGTTGCTTTCATTCTCGTCATTTCTCTTGCCTCGAAAGGTGAGCAATCACTCACGATTAACATTCTTATATTTAGTAAATTTAGTTTACATGAATTGACGATTGAAATATGCTGTTAAATTTGAATTGTTAAGTTATTTAATTGTTAAATACGATGTGCCATTATCTGCAATTGTTTACCTATGACATATGACACCATAACCTGTTGTATATATATTATATTTAAATTTGTTACTGATGATATATGCATGTTGTTGATATGTTATATTATCATCATATTTGTTCTCACTCTACAAGTTCCCTAATAGTTAGAAATTCCCTATAGGCTGAAATGATACATATCCGAACGATCTTATAGATTAAAGAAAGATCGTTATGGGTTGAAATGATAAACCCAATCGATTTTTCATTGATTTTGAAATTTTGGGATTGCGGGTTGAAATGATATATACCCGTAAATATTAAATAATTGTGAATTGAAATGATAAATATCTGTATCACTTGACCATAGGATAGAAAACTATATACAGACACAGTTGGTCTATTTTAAATGATTTCTGGAATTTTGAAAGGAAATATATGGGTTATATGGGTTTGATAAATATTGATGTTAAATTATAATATAAATATTTATTTTAATATGTGTAAAATCAAGATTTTTATATTTATATGTTTTGGAAAATTTAAAATTATAAGTTAAGTTTTAAAATGTAAATTATAAAAGTTTACTTATAACTTTATTATTTTTAAATATATAAATAAGATTGAAAATAGTTTAATAATAATAATATTTAATATAATACTAATTAATATAATAAAATTTAATAAGAAATTAATTTAACTAATATATATTATATGTTTTAATATTTATTTATAATTTATATTAATATTTTAAAAATATATTTTGTATTAACTTTAATAAAATAAAGGTTGGGAAGATAAATTAAGTTAATTTGTAATTTAATTTGTTTAGGAATTTAATATAAATAAGATTTTGATAAGAAACTTATTTTGAGATTTTGAAAGGTATGATTTTACAACTTAATTTAAGTAAAGGTAATTAAATGAATATTGTCGAATTTAAATTAAGTTGAATATTAAATTTTGGTTTAAGTTTGTAATTGGAAATTTTAGTTAAATGCTTATAAAAAGGTGACATAGATGAATATTTTAGAATTTTATATATAATTGAAGTTATATACTTGATTTATTGATTTTATTTAAATTTGTAATTTGAGATTTATTTAAATATTATTAAAAATGATTTAGCAAATAATTTCAAATTTAAATAAAATTAAATGTTGAATTTGGAAATATAAATGAAATTTATCAAATTGAGTTATTGTAAATGTTTGAATATTTAACTTCGAAACCTATTGAAATTAAAATGGTTTAAATTTGTAATTCAAATCTGGATTTGAAATCGATAAACTAAAATGGTTTTAATGAGAATTTGAATTGAGATTGACTTAAATTGAATTTGGAACTAAAGGTTGATTTGAATTGATTTGTAGAATTGGAAGGAACCAATTCTAGTTTGAAACTATTTTAATATATAAACTATTTTAATCTATCACCTATTCTTTTAAATATAAACTATTTTTAATTTATAACTATTTCAATATATATAAACTATTTTAATTTTTATATATAAACTATTTTAATATATATATATATATTTATATGTTTTTTATATGTAAGCTATTGTGTGATTTTGATTTTTGGAAATGAAAATGATTTAAAATGAATAATGATGTTGAAAGTGATTTGATTTTGGAAGTGTATGATTTTGAAATAAATAGGATATTTTGGTACAAAGAATGAACTATTTGAAATGCTTATAAAGTGATTTTTATAAATGACCACGGTGTGAAATAAGCGTTTGGTTGTTAAAGAGATCGGGATCAGATATTGTCATACTCTCTACCAATACTGAAAACCACTTTAACAAATGCGTACGTGGTGGAGATTCCAAAACGAAGTAGGATGGTTTGGCGATGATTCTATATAAGGTATTAAGGCAGCCCTAACTCCCGTGAGTCCGCTTGATGTGGCTAAAACAGGAGCCATGTCGGGCCAAGTGAGGTCGCACCTCCGATCGGGTATATTTTTTCAATACCATTCTATTACTTTGTGATTTGATTGGGTGCACCTTTGATTTTGGGAGTGTGTCTCAAGGTGGGCGGTAGTAGCTTCTATGCATTACCACCAGTCCGGATCCACAAAACGATAGAATCCTACCCTTGGCATTGCCTCGGGTGACTTGTCATATGCCTTATCGCGCCCTCTATGAGTTTGGTTTGTACCATACCTATGGAGTGCCCTTTGACAGCCCTCCAGTTTATGGAGGAATTACAGTACTGTATAGACTATGGGAATATATAAAATGTGTTAAGAGGATATGGGTAACGCCTTAACGCTATTTTAATAGTTTACTTTACGATAGATATTATTTATGCAGCGTATTATACTATATATGTAGATAGTTTAACAGATCCTTAAAGGATGGAAATCCCAAGCATCCTTTGAGTTACTTTGTATTTCACTTGACATTTCATTTGGGTTTATTTACTGGTATAAGAATGTTAATCCTGACTCGAGTGTTTGTGTTTTTCTTTATGCTCGGGTCAGACTGAGTGTCGCGGTGTTTGAGACTCACCTTTGGAGCTTGGAGTATTGCTTGAAGATCTTTCTTATATCTGTTCAGCCTTCTATTATTTCCAGTTGCTTATGTTCAGTCTTGTCAGTTACTTTTGTATTTGAGACTACTCTGTATTTGAGATTTCTGTTGTATATTGCTTTAAACTCTGATGTTTATATAGTAGCTTCATGAACTACTATTTATTTATTCCGCTGCTATTGTTGTAAATTCTGTGTCTGTGATTTTTTGATTGATTTATTTACTATATATGCTGAGATTTGCCAAATATAAATTAATAATCTGTTGTTTCGAGCAATTCTAGTCTGACATGAGTGGATGATTGTCAATTTGAATGGTTCGAAATAGTGGGTTGTTGCACAAGTGGAAATAGCTCCAGGTCGCATTCTAATTGTCGATGTCGAGCTTGAATTACATGTGCGCAGTTTGGGAGGGGAGAGAGCTCGTCCGTGGTGTTGGTTGATCATTTGAAGGTCGGAGCCGCCGTGTCAAAGCATGCACATGCACGAGTTTGGTTACAAGTGGGAGTTCAAATTTTGGGAAAGAAGAAGCTATGCTTTGCGGGTCGGGTTTAGGAGTTTGGGCCTTGGGCTGGTTTGATTGGTTGAGAATATATTTAGTTTAATTGTTTAGATTTTATAAATGTGTGTTAATTTAAAAATGTGATAACTCTCTCGTATGAAATCTAATTTACCCACGAATTTTTGCATTGGACTTGTATTAACGAGTACAACATTGTGGCATAACATGTTGATATTTTTGGTGATGTATAAATTTATGATATAAGTATAGGGATTGAATTTAATTACGTTATTCTAAATAATAACATCGTTAAATCAATTATACCTTATTGATGAAATCTATTTGGCCAAAAAATCCCAATCTATTAAATTTAATTGGATAGATTATTTTGAGCATTTATTGAGCAGAATAAATCACCCTTCTGCTAAAAATGAATTATGTAGATTATTGATGACATTTGTTAGCAGAATAAATCATTGTTCTACTGTTATACTAATTTTGGCATTTATTCATATGCTAGTTAATTTATACGTGGATAAATTAATATTAAAAAAGTGATGTGTAACTATTGGTGGGTAATTTTGGATTTGATTTACATATATGTTGGTTATGTAATACCAATTATATGACTTGGAAAGTGAATTAAAAATAAATGGTAGCTTGTTTAAATATCATTGTGGTCGCTAAGCCTCTTTCAGAACTTGTAATGTTATGAATTTAAAATAACTTTTAATTATATAACAATTTGAGGTTAAGTGTTTTTAAACGATGTTTAAAGGTAAGTGAATTAATTATTTTAATTAAGGATGTTTAGATTGAATTAGTTATTTTAATCAATGAGGTTTAAAGTTAATTAATTATATTATTATTGTTGTAAAAGTTAATCAATTTTATTATTAGTGTTGTTTAAGGTGATTAATTATTTTATTAATGATGTTTTAAAGGCGATTAATTATTTTATTAATGATATTTTAAGTCAATTAAATTACTTAATTAATGGTATTTAAAATTTGTTTATTGATGTGATTAATGATGTTTAAAGGTTAATTAATTGATTTAATTAATAAAGTGATTTATTAAAGGTGTTAAATAAACAAAGTTATATAAAGAACTTATTAAAGGAGATTTACAAAAGATATTTTGTAAAGAAGTTTTATAAGTGATAATTCTAAGAGAGGTTTATAAATGGTATTCTATAAATAAAAAAGGAATTTATAAAGGGTGATGGATAAATAGAGGAATGGATTTTTAATTGATATTTTGATAATAACAAAGATTTGTGTAATTCTATAAGATTTATAAAAATAAGTTAAAGGATTGTTATAAAGGATTTTATGGAGAATTTTTATAAAGGGGTTTATGAAGGGAGATTTATAAAAGAGTTTTAAAAATAGAAATCAGTTTATAAATAGAAAAGGAGTTGTATAAATGGAAGTGAATTTCATAAATCATTTTAGAGATTCATAAAAGAAGTTTTATAAATTAAAATTCGAATATTTATAAAAGGATTTATAAATATGAAATGGGCATATAAAAAGGGAATTTTACAAAAGGGATGAGATTTGATTTTGATAAATAATCCTTCTTAATTATGGTGGTATGAAAACATCATTTTCATACTTAACACCGAAGAATAGTGGTTTGGTTTATATAAATCAATATTTTAAATAATATTTGTTTTGGCTCATTTAAATATGATTTTGAAAAAGTGGAAAGCTCGCTCATGTTTTGTTAATATACTTATATTATTTAGATAAGTATATGGATATATTTTCTAAGTACTGAAAGTGTAATGTTTTGTAATATACTTATACCGGTGAAATAAATACATGAATGTTTCCCAAGTATTGAAAAGAGTATAAGGGGTTTGTGAATAATATATTTTGTAAAGGTATTTTGAATCAAATAATTGAAAGAGGTTTTAATAATTGAAAAACTTGTTTATAGAGGCTTAGTGTATCCCATATGAAATTAAATATACAATTGATTGCTTGTTGTTTGATAGTTAAATAACCGACTATCAAATCTTGGCCAAAATATAGCTCTGGAAATATCTAGAAGAAACATAGAAGTTATATAGCACAGTCAACTTCGATGATGCTGTACTGTACGTATAAATCTCGTTTTTTCTCTTAGGATAAATGATAAGAAAATCCATCCACTTAAATAGTTTGTAGGTAATCTCCGCCCTTATGTATTGTCTGATCATTTCCGAAAGAACTAGAGTTGAGTTTACCGAAAACTATCGAATGTTGGATCGAAAAGACCGGGATCAGATAACTATGAATTATCCGAAAACCAATTCGAACCCACTCAAGTTTCGTATTGAAAACATCTTGAATATGATGGAATTGAAGATGGAGTTCTTTGAAGTTCAAGGGCTACTTGCTTCTAATCTTGAGGATGATTCCAAAATGGATGTTGTGGAAGTAGTGCCTTCGGTTCGTTCTTATTCTGAACAACTTGTATGAATGAATGCTGTCATTGCATTATTCCTGGAAGGCAGTGGTAGCATTCCAAGTGGGAATTGCTAAGAGAAGAAAAAGGTAATTGTGACCTCACAAGCCTCACAACCCAAAAATGACTAAAACAAGGAATATGTTTTAAAGCTTTGTGGTTCGCTACCACTAGGAGCAGTCATTCCTCGATATAGATTCGTTATTTATGGATTTTCTATGCACGCGGAAGTGGGGCTAGGGCCGATGCTCATTGTTTTGAGCCTTGGTCCTGGGGAATGCTATAATCCGGTATGCCATGTTAAAGGGGCATCCGGCTCTGATTCACAGGGTGTCCATGTGAGACCCTCAATACATTTTCCTAGAGGTGTACTATTGTCGGAGGTAACCCAGTAGCCTTATCATTGATGTAAATCCAATCTCCAATGCACACCTTTATGGACTTAGTTGTGCCCAACTATGTTGAAATGTAAGATGCAAACATTTCAGCTATTATTTTCCCTTAGACATTATTATAATATCACTAGATTTTATAATAAAAAAGTGATTTGGTTATCGTAAGGCAAACATTCGTCTGTGTTTATATGTGACATGGTCTTATGAGATACCTTTATTTATAAAAGGTTTTATAACATTAAATAATCCATTCGATTTTCATTCTCACGCTGATTTTACCAGACTGATCCGGGCATTATTTTTCTTATAATGCTCAAGTCAGCCTAAGCATATTTTCCAGATTTAGCTAGACACTTTGGAGCTTCAGGAGATGAGCTGGATGCCTCCAAGACATACTCCCGTATTTTCTTTTATCTTCCGCCGTTTGTTCTTGTTGTATTCATCAGCAATTGTAAGGACATGTTGTTATAACTGTCCAGGGTTGATGATAAGTTAGTTTTGCTCTGATTGTATATATATTATAGTTCTTTTCTCTTTCCAAAGACCTGTTGTATATTATATATTGCTCGTCACGTTGTGAGATTCTATTCTGTCTTTCTTTCTTTTGCCTTAATGATCTGTCTTTTCGGCACTTGGATGTTCGGCATATGAATACCGCAGATGTATTAGCGTTCACTTCCGAGGATCGAATAGGAAGGCTGTTAAATGTGGTATCGAAGCTTAGGTTGAGCGAACACCTAGGCTTTGGTGTGGTAGACTCATTTAAGATCAGGTAAGTGAGACCCTAGGATGAGTTTGAGTGTATCATATATGAGAGCGCATATTTGCTAGTGCTACAAAAATGTTTTATATTGTGTTGATTTATCTGTTAAGTGGTTTATGAATTCTGGTCGATACAGAAGGTTTGTTTTGAAACACTTGGCCAAGGCAAACCGACATATTATTGTTTTGAATTGGGTAAATAAATAATTTTACATAGATAATATTATATATATAAATAATTTCTAAAAAAATTTATATAGACTTACGTAGTGTCAGGAAGTGGTAATATTCAATTATTATCATTTATTGATTGATTATGTATGGTCGACCAGTTTATGAGCAGTTTTGCCTTTTTACTGCATGGGTTGGGTAGATAGTAATTTTAGAGAACATTGAAATAAACACCTTGTGAATCCAGTTTCACAATCTGACTAAAAGGCGTTCGGTGGTAATGTTAGTTTAAAATTTAATTTTATTAAGAAATATTATAATAAATAAGTACATACAACTGAGAAATGATTTTATATAAGAAAGTGGAATTACATAAGTATGGTTTATATATAAAAATGGATTTAAATTAGGAATTTGAGAACTTAAATCCAGTGCTTTTGAGAAATTGTTTTTAGAGTTTTGAGAAGAAAATAATGGTATTATTTAATAGTATTCATGAATAGAAATATTTTAAGGGAATAGAAAGCACTGAATTCACTTTGGTTGTTGGAAAATAATTCCCATGATGATTGCAACATCATCGGTGTTCGTTTTTAAGTTTCTAATTGGGGATTGCTACCATAGTAGTTTTGTTTCAAGTTGTTTGGGAAAAAAATTTTGAGTTAATTACCGAGACATGATTTGATATATTAAAGTTATATATATATATATTATTTCAAATTGGTTTGAAATAAAACCTGAGTGTTTAGTTCTTAAGTTTTTGGATTGATTATTATATGGACTCATGTATCCTATGCATTACGGTAGGTTGGTTGTGCATCTTATTATAATAAATTATTTGGTAGTTTTCATTTGTTAAAATGAAAATGGAATTTTGGCGATTTTAGACAGTTGGAACTTCCAAACTAATATATAAATTGAAGATAAGTGTTTGTGAAAATTTAGGAAATCAAGTTTTTGTACCTTATGAATTTGAGGAGTTAATCAGTTAAAATGGTTTAAATTTGTTGAATATCTTGGTTAAGTAAAACAAATTTGATTTTGTATATATACTCTTAGGATTTAAAGGAATATTATATGAATATGAACTCGGTTTGAAAATGTTAATAACTCAAGGTAAGATTTTGTGAAATATCTTCAAAGTAATTTTAGAACTAAAAATTAATTGGTATAAGTGTGAACCAATAAGAATAGGTGCGTAAATTGTACGTGGATCATTTTGTTCGCATAACTGTTCTTGATCCGTGCAAGTACACAACTTTGAGGTGAGTCACACCGATCCGAATAAGGATTTATCGCTCGATTCTTGACGGCAAACACTTGGTGAGGGTTCTTGGTATGGAACCAAAGTTTTTTATCATAAGTATATTTCTATGCAAGGAGAATGAAGGCTCCTAATCAAGGAGCCTGATTGGACTCCCCACTAGAGAAGCCAGGTGAGCTACACTAGTTCGGAAGAGAAGTTATGTATTCGAGTAAGCAATCAAATTGAATATTGCGTATGGATTTTATACATTGTATGGGCTTATGGAAAATGTTAAGTATTTATATGGTATTTTTTTTTTTGGGTTTGTTAGTGATGAAATTTCGAGGATGAAATTCTTTTAAATGGGAAGAATGTAATGACCCGAAATTTTTAACATTTCGAATGAGAATATTTAATATATTTAAATATTCAAATTTAGTCCAAATTTAATAAGTGATATGAGAGTTCAAAATTTTAAACAAAAGTGACTTGATTTTAGTGACGTCATTTTATTTTAATTTGTAGGATTTTTCCATATTTTTAATTTGGAAAATATTTAAATTATCATTTGACATATTTTATAGCAAACGTTGTTATTTTTTAAAAAATTTAGAATATATTAACCAGTGTACTTTATTATTGTTTTAGGATCATGTCGCATTATTATGCACGGTCGTATTTTTATTTTTTTCGTTCATGGTCCGTACGCGAACGGGATATTGTGTAACGAAATACCGTAAACTCTATCTCTCTTTTCTAACCTTTTACAAATCAAGTCAATATTCAAAATTTTCAACTTACATTTATTATGATTTGATTTGATAGGAGGGTTGGCTTAGAAATGTTGGCTAACTTGGGATTTAAGCAACATAGAAGGTTTTATTTATAAAAATGAGATTAAAGTGAACGCTTTCCATTTATTTTCAATCTCATCCTTCCCCTTTGTTCTTTATTTTGACTTAAACAAAAAATGGTCTTATCTTTAAAAATCAAAATATCAAGCTACAATTCCTTAAAAATTCCAAAACTAGATTTATTTAACTCGTATTAGTATAAGCTTTTATTCTATATGGGTTTCATGGGTTGCAACCTAACTGTGTTGAACTTTGCATTTTTGCAGCGGATTAGGTTTTGGATTGTGTGGGTTCTAGGCAATGAGGGGTCGCAGCATCCAGTGCGGAGTGTTTGTCGGGGGGAGGCACACCGAATGGAGGAGTTTGGAGTGCTCCGCTGGCTAGAAGCAAATCGTGACATCCATGGTCGAAGTGGAAATATCTCCAGGTCATATTCTAATTGCTGATGTCGAGCACAAATTAGAGGCATTTGTTGCGGTGAGGGAGGAGAAAGGGACTCGTTGGTGGTGTTGGTTGGTCGTTCTAAGGTCGGAACCGCCGTGTCAGAGCGTGCACATGCACGAGTTTGGTTACAGGTCGAAGTTCAAATTTTGGGGAATAGGAAGCCATGCTTTACATGTCGGGTTTGGGAGCTTGGGCCTTGGGACGGTTTGATTGGGTGTGAATATAATTAGTTTAATTGTTTAAATTTTATAAATAAATGTGTGTTAATTTAAAAATGTGATAACTCTCTCATATGAAATTCAATTTACCTACAGATTTTTGCATCGAACTCGTTTTAATGAGTACAACATTGTGGCATAACCTATTGATAGTTTTGGTGATGTATAAATTTATGATATAAATATAGGGATTGAATTTAATTACGTTGATCTAAATAATAACATTGTTAAATTAATTATACCTTATTGATGGTATTTATTTAGCCAAATAAAACAGTAATATGTTAAATTTATTTCAATAGATTATTTTGGGCATCTATTGAGCAGAATAAATCACCATTCTGTTATAAATGAGTTGTGTAGATTATTGATGACATCTGTTAGCAGAATAAATCCCTATTCTACTATTATACTAATTTTGGCATTTATTCATATGTTATATAATTTATTATTAACACAAAAAGGGATCAACACCCTAGATTAAGTGTGAAAGCACCAACCCTATTTATCAGGCAAACAAAATATAGAAAAAAGGAATAGAAACTTGCAGGTAAAGTAAAGAACCAGAGATTTTTATAGTGGTTCGGCGGTTAATAAAGCCTATATCCACTTTATAAATTTTTTTATTGACTAATTGCTATTACAAATTGAATCTGATTAAAATTTGATTGAACTTCTAAGTTAGATCAAGTTACAAGTGCAAGAGTTCAATGGAGAATCACAGTAAACCCCTAGATGACTATTGTATAGAAGGAGAAGAGTGAAGAACAATTTCTGTAGAGTTCCAACAGCAAATCTAGAAGATCCCCTTTATGTTGCAGATAAGTGAGTATTTATAGGGATTGGAGAGCTATTGGGCTAGGTCTCTTTGCCAAAAGCTTACATTTGAAGATACGAAGGCACCTAGGGAATTTCGTAGTGAGCCGAGCTAATATGATGGATCGCTAGCGATCCATGCAGTTAGCTTATTCTTGGCTTGCTTCAATCGTACCATGTTCCATGCCTTTTGTAGATGCCCTTCATGCAATTTGGTGAATAGTTTCCTTATTTTGATGGTGTCTCGTGCACAAGTTGGATTGAAGCATGCTCAGAATCAGATGAATGCCCACTTCTCGATCTAGCTTGCTTGGAACATCATGAAACTTAGCAGGCATCCCTAGAAAAGATAATGCTTCATGATGCAAGAAGAATGGACGACCCATGAGCAATATTTATGAGTGATGGATCGCTAGCGTTCCATACCTTTAGGCTATTTTTTGCTTTTTTCTCTCTCGAGTACCTCTTGATTCCTTCTTCTGATCCTTCTGGTTGATTCTTGAGTCGTTTTGACTTGACGCGGATGATCTAACTTCCATTGAATTCTATTAGGTTAAAAACCTAGATAACTTTTGCCCCTTAGAGTATGCTTTCGTTAGAAACAAGGCGTGCCTGGAAGTTACTACTTTTGAGTTCCTATTTGGTGAGGTTTAATTTATCGTGCTGAGGCTATCATGCAAATTTGGATTTGACTATTCAACCATTTGTTGAATTGGATGTGAATCATCATTGCTTGTCATAATAAATTAATTTCGGTCCCACAACTTTCACGATGCTTGCAAATAACATGTGGATCATGCCTGGCAAGTTTGGAGAAAACAGGTTGCAATTTTAAGGATCGCTAGCGATCCATAGTCCAAGGATTGCTAGCGATCCAGTGACTTAGGGAATTTTCTCAAAGTTGCTTCCTACTTAACTGTTGCTCGGGCCAACTTTCTTTCTTTTCATCCTTTCCCTTGCGAACCGACCTATCTTCTTTTGCGAACCGATCCAATATTTCGACCAAATCCTAGCTCGCTTGCACCACCGCCTTTGTCGATCTTCACTGCCATATCTTCCTGCCTTTGACTCCACTTACCTTTGCCGTCACCTTGAGCCGGCCCCTAGTTCTTGTTGCTTTGTCTATTTGGATCGTCGCCGAACTTACTCACTTGGATCATCGCCGATCTTACCTGCTTTAGGTCACCAACAACCTAAGTTCAACCGTTTTCGCCTTTTGACTTTTGAGTAGAGGCGGGTTATGTAGATTTTGGCGTTTGTTTAGCAATTTGGTGATGAAGTTGTGTTGGTGACGGATGCAATGGAGAATTCAAGATGATTGCGATTTTGTGGAAGAAGATAGTAAATTGAGTCTTGAGTTCTTCATGGAACGAAGCTTGGGTCTTGCCCCGGTGCTTGACATGTTTTGCTATCTTTGTCCATAGAATCATAATCAACTTGCACCGAGTCACACCGTTGATCTGGTTCGATACCTTGCAGATTGATTTTGGTTTTTTTAGGAGGTGGTAATAGCTTAGGGTAGTGTCTTGTATCCAGCTCATGCTGTTATCCCTTTCCAGGAAACCAAAATTGACTTATGCTGAGAATTCTTTGCTTAATTCAGACTCATTGATTTACAGTTGCTCACTTTGGATTGGTCCTACCATTGCACAGTTGGTGTGCCTGGAATAGGAAGAGCTTTCTATGTTGCTTTAGACAGCGGATCCGTTGTCGATCGTTGGTCAATTAAGGGTAAGTGTAGGAGAAATAACTTTAATGAATGATACGAGAAAATCTTTTCTTTCTTCATTGTGAGTGAACTATCTACACAGGATAGAGCATTTGTAGTGTTCAGGACACAGAGCCCATCCCACATAGGTAACACACTGCATTTTCCACAGTCAACTCTTGAAATCCGATGTGTCGAAATAAATCGATAATTTTCGGAGTTCAAGTGTTAAGCGTAGGGGGACTTTTATTTAAAAATAGAATTACCTAACCGCATGAGGTACAAGCTCTGTTGTATAGAATAAAGCACCAGTCATTCCATCATAAATCCACTGGAGGAAGTTCGACACTCTCGGAAGTCGAATCGTCATCAGTTGCAACTTCACAAACAGTTTCAGTAGTGCCTACTTCTTCAGTGCCACCGGTTGAATACGGTCAATTGGTTCCAGTTGGTCCGGTTGTAGATTTGACTCCTCAAAATTTTAGATTTCTACTTAATGATCCAGAGAGAGCTTCCTCCATAATCTCTGCTAAATTTCTGCATAATATTTGTTTATAGCATGGCATTCCGGACGGTGACATATGTTTTCCATCGAAAAATGAGTTCGTACATATGCCATCTTCAGGGTACATCGCTTTCCATCGGTATATGTGCTTGAATGGAGCTGTGCCCCCTTCAATCTCCTCTTGAGAGAAACACTTTTGAACATTGGAATTGCTCCATTTCAGATTCACCCCAACGGATACGCGATCTTGACTTTCCTTCACATCTTGTTTATGCGGACATTCAGTCATGCCCCAATTTTGATGAGTTGAGATATTTTCTCTCATTCAAGGAGAGAGACGAATATCCGTCCCTCGTGGTCATCATGGCTCAAAGAAACTGCAAAATCATTCTGTAGCTTCAAAGTAACCTGTCCCAATTCAAGACCTAATATTTTTTTGTTAGGTGTCCTGAGGGATTTAATCGTCTTTGGACGACGGGGGGTAAGTCTTCTCTTTTACTCGTTGAGATTTAATATGTCGCTATAGGATGTTTAATAGATTGAATACTTCTTGTAGTTATTCTGAGACTGAACAAAGATCCATCACTCGATCCAATCTTCCATACTCTGAAGGCCGTAGACGCCAAAGAGAGATCGGTCAAATTTTTGCTAATGTATGAAAATTTGCTTCGGTACAGGTTATTGAATCTTGGGAGATTTACCGTAGCCGTTGAAGTTCCATCTTCTTCCCATTCTGGAATTCGAACACGCTCCACTTCTTCATCACATGGCTCCTAAGAGGGCGACCTCCCAGAAGGAGAAGGTCCATCTGGCGGGTCAACCGAAGAAATTCATAAAGGAAGAGGTGTTACGACTGAAGCTAACTGCCTGCCTGGATGCCCTCGATCCTGGAGGAGGAGGTAGAAGAATTCAAGCAGCATCAGGGCAAGGCCGCAGTTACAACAAAAAAGGAGGGTGAAATTGAGAGGAGCAACAGCTATGATTCCTCCTCTAGTGATGATGAATTCGATGCAAGTTCTGGTGATGAAAACTTCGAATTATGTGATGAAACTTCGAGAATGAGTCCCATTCTTCTAGATTCGCCTCCCTAAGAGATTCGTGCTGAAGATGCTCCTCCAATAATCGAGCAACTTCATGGTTCTCCGCTTATGGAAACCGGTATTGACTTTGGGCATTTGAGCAACGTTTATGTAGATATCGATGAACTCATAGGAGAAGATTTCGAGTTCGAGGGATTGACTCGTTGCCCCGATCACGCTGTGTCTAGAGTTAGCCCGATTCCGACCGTAGTGACCTCCCAATCTGGTTTGTGAAGTCTTTTTAGGCCCGCCATGACACGTCACACATTTCACTAGGGTCACATTCTCTTACATGTGCATTATTTAGGTTCATTTCCTATCGCTAAAGTTCTTTATTTATTTTTTATATCAGGTACTATGAAAGACCATGGACTTTATGAGAACCTTGAACAATTTAGTGATTCGCAATGCTGGTCATGACAGACTTCAAGCTGCCATCAGCCCTGAGAAACCAAGGAAGAGTGGAGAATGAGGAAGGATTTGGAAGTTAAATTACGTCATCGGGATGACAGAGAATGGAGTAGAATTTATAGGAGTGGTTATGAGAAGAGAAAAACTCCTGACGACTGGGAAGAGCCTTCTAAGAAGTCAAAGGTAGATCGCGGTTCTCATCCCTACGAGTACCAGCATTTTTCCCGGCTCCAGTCTATGTTGGAATTGATGTTTCGGCTTCCAACGTTCAAGTTTCACCTTCATCCCTGGCCCAGTCAACTCATGTAGTGCCTATTTCTGGTTCTTTATGTCCTCGTAGGAGGCCGACTTATATTCTCCCTTTCGGTCCCCCTAAACTCGAAGCTGTGCTCCCAGGATGGTTTCTAAAGGGAGTTAAATTTGATCGCGACCTACGCCTAATCCCAAAGATTCTTATATGCCCTATCTCCAAGCGATTCAAAGCGATTTGGATCAAGCTGAAGGATAGTAGAAGTTATGCAAGCAACTGGAAGACACCAACCATAACAACTACCAAGAGATCCTCTCCTTTGAGTTAAAAAAGGACGATTATGGGAGGATGTTAACGGAATGTGTCACCAGAATCGAGTAGTTGACAAAGGAGAGGGACGCTGCACTCCGAGAGAGTAAGAGCAACGCCAACTTGCTGAAGAAATTGAAAGAGACCCACACAAAAATAAGAATCATGTTCCAAGACGAAATCAAGAAGGCCCATGCGGACGATGTTAAGTTGTAAGAGGAGCTTGAAGCTCGTGACAGTATCATCGAAGCTCAGAAGAAAACTATTGCTGGTCATAACGAAGCCGTCGAAGCCTATAAAAAGACAATTTCTGATTACACAGGAATGGTAGAATCCTGTGACAAGACAATTTTCGATCAGACCCAAATGATTGCTTCGCTCGAGGAAAGAGTCACGTAGCTTAACGCTGAGAAGACCTAAGTTAAAGTTGAGAAGGCCACCATGAAAGCAGACTACTTGGAGTTGCAAGATATTTTTGAAAGGAAGAGAATATGGATGATGCCATCTTGAATTTCTATGTTAACTCCTTGCTGCATCAGGGAACCCTCAGCTATCTGGGCCCCAAATTCTCGCGTACTCTTACTGTGGTTTGGGAAGAAGTTCTGGCCCATTTTCGAGAGAACGGGAATGTATACACCGAGCAAGAGTTGGAGGATGCCTATCTCAATGAAGAGTCGAAGTATGCTTTGATAGAGGGTTGGGAGATCATTCGAATTGAGAGGGAACCGGAGGCCGCCAATGCTACAACTATGACTGCTAAGGCGCTATCAGAGCCTTTCACTTTCGAGCCTTGCAAATCATCAAAATAGCCTCGCGATCAGGTAGCGAGTTCAGCCAGTACTGCCTTGTTGTCTGCCCTTTCGGTAGCTGTCTCGAAAGCCTCGGGTGGTCCTGGAACTTCTCCAAAAATCGTGCAACCATCCAAAGAAGAAGAAGGTGGGGAGTATGAGATTGAAATTCTCGGCCACTCTTCTGATGCAGGTAACCTTCTTGTTTCCCCCGAATTTGAGAATTTTCAGCTCACGCCGTAAGAATAAGACAAATTGAATGCTTTCATTTTTGATCTTATAGGTCCATCTTCTTTACCTACCGACCTGCCGATCTCTTCGGTCCCGGGTCTCGTTGCTATTTCAATTGCCTCGACGCTTGTATTTGTAGCTGCTTCGATTTCTGCGCTCGTGTTTGGCTCATAGCCAGGGCTGGAATCCAACAAGATTGCTACATTGCACGGTCTGGATGGCCCTTCTATATCTCTGGAGGGCGATTTCAAAGTAGCTGAAGCTCGAGAGCAGGAAGACCAAACTGACCAGCTAAGTAAAGCTGAATAGCAGATGGTGGCCGTTATGAAGGAAAAGATCGAGGAGAGAAATTCTTCAAGGAGCTCCCGCAAGTCCTGAAAGCGCAACACCTAGGGGGAGTCTTCCGAGAAGGTCGAAGAACAGAGGGAGGTGCTGGCGCTGAGGGGATAGTTGATATTTTAGGCAGCGACACAACTCCCGGTAGGGATTTTGAGAAGAAGAAGAAACTTTCGACCAAAGGTGGGAAGGAGAGCGGTGGAAAGAAACATTGACAGGCTTGAGCAACAGTGAAGCCGGATATTGGGACATCCTGATTTGTTTGATACGTGATTTTTACAAGTGCAGAGCCTACACTTATTATTTTTGTTGTTGTAGCACCTGTATTTTCCTTTTTGTTGGTAGATATTGTGTGGGTGCGGCCCCCACATTTTTATTCTCTACAGAAAGTGTTATAAATAATGCAATGTTGACACTTTGATTGTGTTAACAAGATTTCTTGTCAATGCCCCAAAATAGTGCTTAGGAAGATGAAAGTCCTTTCTATGAATAGTGGATGTGAATCCCTTCTGAATTGCCTTCAAACTTAGCCTTACTGGTAGATAACTTTCGAAACAGACCTTTCGACATCGTCGGAAGGTTTAGGTGCTGGGTTATGAAACCTTCCGACTTTATTGAGTTAGTATGAGATCCTCTTCAAAAGTTTCCTTCTTTGTTTAGATTGAATTTCCTTGAATTTGTCCTTAAAAGGTTAGATTTTATCTTGTTGAAAAGTCAGAAGAATAGCCCTTTTTGGATCTTGGTTGGATATCAAACTTCTTAGTGGATATGTAAAAGCTTTCGACCTTGTCGAAAGGTTTAGGAACGGTCTCTTTTGGATTAAACCTTGTAAGTCCAGGTGTCTATACTTAAAGAGCTGTCTTTGTCCTAGTCGAAAGGTTTGACCACTTGAATTATAAATCCGAAAGGTTATTTATATTGTTATAGCATAACATTTTTGACCTAGTCGAAAGGTTTAGGCCATAAAGTTAACCACTTCGGAAGGTTACCAATTATGTTTTGACCAAATGTATTATCAACCTTATTGAAGGGTTTAAATTGCAGGGCTAAGGGCTTCGAAAGGTGGTAGTATTTACTTGTAGCAGAAGTGTTGTCGACCTTGTCGACAAGAACCTTTCGGTGATATTGAACCTAAAATTAGGAGTTTATCCAACAAAAGTATTAGCAAGCAGTAAAGTAATTAATAGAGCATAAGACTTCCCTCTTTTTCCATGAAAATCTCTGTTTTATTAAATCCCAAATCAACACCCAATTAGGGTTACAATGTATTGGTTAAGAAAATACAAGATTAGAATGAGAGAATTCGGATCCCCAAAACATGACCCCTTGGGTCTTATCTATAGATGCAGGCGGCCCCCCTTTTGACTCCATGCTCTCGACTGGGTCGGAAGGTCCCCCTCTTATATGCAGCTGCGAACCTTTCGACTTTGTCAAAAGGTTTGCCTTTCTTCTGCTATTCTGGACCTTTTGACTAAGTCAAAAGGTTTGCCTCTCATTATGCCTTTATTAACCTTTCGACTTTGTCGAAGGGTTTGGCTTCTTTATACTACTGTGAACCTTTCGACCTTGTCGGAAGTTTGCTCTTCTCTCGGTTGTTGTGAACCCTTTGACCTTGTTGGAAGGTTGCTCTTCGAGAGCTGTGCTCTCCTTCAATGTTGTCGAAAGGTTATCTTTCGCTCTTTGTTTACTTGTGAGTGCTGGTTTCTTCATAAACCTTTCATCATTGTCGAAAGGTAACCTGGATGTGCTTCAACCGGTTCGAAAGGCTTGTTATGCTTTTGAAAAGGTCCCTAAGTAGTTGCTCACACTTGCTTTGAATTCTTCATCCCCTTCGAAAGGTAAGAACACCTTGGATACTAGAGATGGAACCTTTCGACTCCTTCGAAAGGTTTGATGCTAATGAATTCTGATGACTGCATCCCTTCGACTCCTTCGAAAGGTTTGGGCTGTACTCTTTTTCCTTTGCTTTTGTTGAAAGACCTTTCATCTTAGCTGAAATGTTGATTTTTCGTGTAACATTTGCCCCCCCCATTCGAAGGGATGCTCTTGACTTTCCAAGTCATCTTTGTCGAAAGCTAAAACTTCCCGCCTTTTGGCCTTCCCACGTTGATCTGGGACGTCCATTCAAATCTGATCCAACGGTTGAGAATTTGGTCAACTTTTCTTATATAGTACACTTCTTCTATTTCTTCCTCTTTTACCTGAAATTAAAATCATCGTATATAAGTAAAAGAATTCCCAAAATTTCTCGAATCTCGATTTGCAACAACAAGGTAATTTCTTGAATTCGTTTCATAAATCTTAATCCAATCTTTACACTTATCAGTTTTCGATTAAATTCTCAGTTTTCCAAACCCAAAATGTAAATCTAATTTTGATTTGGTTTGTTGAAATTTTTTTTCTCTAAATCGGTTTCTAACAAAATCCATTTGTGGCTTTGGATTTTTAAGTTGGTGATGTTTGATAAAGTAAAATCCCCTTATCGGGTTCAATTTATAATCCAAAGTCTCTAAATTTAGCTTTTGGTTTTTAATCCTTGTTTTTTACTTGTTGTAATTTGTATTCCTCTTCGAAATCAAATCAGATCGATTCCAGATGAAATCAGTTTTGTTAATGGGTTTGTTTTACTTGTTCTTCAAGAGGAATTTGAAAAATGCATTTATTATCGGGTTTGGGTTTGGTTAAATACAATATGATAACCTGGAACTCACTCGTGTACAATTTGGTAACTCAAAATGATCTTTCTACCCCCTTCGAAGGAGACTGAGGTGGCAATAATGGATTTGCCTTCTTCGTACCTTTTGATGGGGTCGGAAGGTATTGTGATGCCAACCTTTCATTGTTATCGAAAGGTTAGATACTTTAATGATGTAACCTTTCAGCAATGAGCTCTCGACAAGGTTGAAGAGTTTTGAACCTTTCGACTAATTACTTTCGAGAAGGTTGAAATTCTTTAACCTTAGAGTTGCATCTGCCCATCTTTGTCGAAACGTTTAAAGTACGCATGAGCCAAACCTGAAACTTTTTTACTTCAATGGATATGATATATTTTGATAACTTTGACCAGACCTTTCGACAACATCAACAATATCAATATTTTTTGACTTAGGAATTTTAAGGTTTTAGGTTTGACCATGTCGAAAGTCTTGCCACTTAGCTTTATGTTACACATAGAGTAGATCTAGGTTTCCATAGAGCTTCCGACATTGTCGAAAGGTGATGAATGGGTTGATGTTCCATTTTTTTCCTTTCAACCTTGTCGATAGCTTAAGGAAGTTATATTTTTACTTGCTTTTCAACATTTTTGAAGTATGATGGTCAAAGTTGATGTTATTGTCCTTTCGACATTGTCGAAAGCTTGAATTGTTAACTTTTCGACATTATCGAAAGCTTGATCTATAACCCTTCGACTTTGTCAAAAGCCTTCATTATAAACCTTTCGACTTTACCGAAAGCTTTCACTATAAACCTTTTGACTTTATCGAAAGCTTTCATTATAAACCTTTCGAGTTTGCCGAAAGCTTTAACTGTTAAATTTTTGTCTCAAACTTTTTGCACCATCTTCTAAACCTTATGTATGTTTTCATGCTAAGCTGTCTAATCAAACTTATTTACTTTTGAATTCTTGATTCCTTTCTAAATTCATAATTGATCAAGGGTTTTTAATTAAAATGTTTTCACCTGGCAGAATCATGAGCTCTCCAAAGATTGAAGCCACTGCTAAGCAATCTTCCATTGAGTCTCAAAGTGAAGTAAATGCTATACTAAAAGACTATGGCATCATCGGGATTGAAGCCATCCTTCTTGAACCCACTGATACCATAGACAACCCTCCAGAAGGGTATTTTACATACACGACCATCCTCATATGGCATGGTGGCTTTCTTCCATTTCCTGAGTTCTTGCTCTCCTACTTGTCTCACAATGGAGTTGCCCCAATACAACTTTCTCCCAATGTTTGTACCCATCTTTTATCTCTTGAAATGCTGGCATTGGAATCCAGACTTCCTTCGCTCAATCCTGAAGTTTTAAATTCCTTGACAAAGCTGGCAAGGTTAAGAAAATTTAATAAATAGATCTATAGAGTTAATGTATGTAAGAAGCTGATATTAGATGGAATCAACAAGTTTAAGGATTTGGGAAAACCAACTTTTCTTCGTCAAATGCTTTGCGGAAGTTCATGGGTCTTTGCCTCCTCCCATAAGTCTATTTCAATGTTGTCTTTGCTTTCTTCTATGATTTATGTTAGCCAATATCTGAACTTTATAAGCGAATCTCCCAAGACACTTAGTGATGCTAATCAGAAAACCATCGATTCCTTAACCACAGCTCCAGAATAGCTTAAGAGCAGGCTGACGCTCCTAACTCTTTCTAATTTAAGGAAACATTCTTTGATGCCGCCTGGCCAAAAAATTCTAGGTGCTCCACCCACCATTATGCACATTTCTCGCAGCAAGCATTTTCTTTCTTTGGGTGATGCTGAGCACTTTACATCGATGTCCCCCATCTGTGCTGACACTTCAGGTATATTATAAGACTAGTATTTTCCTTTTTGTCTTTGGAATTCTTTGAATTACTTTGACTGATTTTTATATTTGCTCGAATTTGTTTCAGCTCCCTTCAAGGCCATCGTATCATCAAGTGACAGTGCTCCTCCTTCATCATCTTCGGATGTGACATTAGTCTTGGAGGCTTTCGCTAGGTCCAAGAAATCTTCAAAAAGAAAACCAACAGTGCTTCCCAAAGGTGCTCCTCCAGCAAAAGTAGCAAAAGTTTGATGTGGAGGGGGAAGAAAAGTGCACATCTACAGAGAAAGCTTCAGAGAGCCCCAATGTTGAAGCTTCTAAAGACCAAACGGAGCAAACTCCGCCTTCTCCAGAACCCTTTCCTCGTATTTCCATCACTGATTCCCCAGTTGCGCTAGCGCAAATGCAACTTGCTCTTCTACAGACTCCTTCTAAGGCGCAGATCCCTCCGGAGTCGTCATCTTCCGTTCCTCCACCGACTATTTTCAATGAATTCGTCGACCTTATCCTTCATTCGGAATCTTTTACTTCTTCTTCTCTACCGTCATTTAGCTCAAACTTGGTAGAAAATCACCGCTCTCTCATGGAGCAACAACTCTTGGTAATCTTTTCTCCAATTAACCCTATTATCTTTGGATCTTTCTAATCGCTAACTTGTGTTACACTTCTTCTTGTTGCAGATTTCCAGGAACTGGATTTCCTTAAATGATCATGTCTTTAGGCTCTCTTTGGATCCTCCAGGCTACAGGAGGAAAATGTTGAACTGAAAAGTCAAATATCTTCAATGACTGTTTCTCAAAATGATTCCTCCTTTGAGTTGGAGTGAGTTAAGGCTTCCCTCACTAGGGCCACGGATGATCTAGAAGAAGAGAGGCAAGCCTATCGACTTACTTCCGATGAAAAATTTGTAAGGGAGTTGGCTTTGAAGGATTCGAAGGAGGAGAAAACTCGCTTGGTTATTAAGAATACTCTGCTAAAAGCCAAATTCAAGAGGATTAGAGCTTCACTTAAGCTAGCTGTTCGAACCCTCTCCGATTTCCAAAAGCATGTTACTGAGTTCGCTGAATCCACCTTGAGGCATATGATGCTAAATCATTATAAAGATACCCCCATGCTCGCCTATGCTGACAACCGTGACAAATGTCCTAATTTGGCTTTCCTTCTCTTGACCCAGTTTTAGCCAAAAGAGTCATGGACAAAATTGATCAAATTAGGCAGGGTACCGATCTCGAAAGTGATGAGGAGATTGTTAATGTAAAGTAAGCTCTCTCTTTTGATATCCTCTCCTTCAACATTGAATCCGACTTTGAAGAAGAGGATGATAATGATAAAGATCCTAAGGAGAAGGAAGATGATGATGATGAGATTAACTGGGACAGTGACGATGATGATTATAATCCGTCTAGAGGTTAAGGCCATGGTGAAGATAAGGGAGGGTCTTCCGGTGCTTCAGGGATGGATATTGGATATCAAGATAAATCTCCTGAACCAGAGCAATCCCCCTCAAAAGATATGCCACCAACATCCCCTGGTCCAACTGCCCCTCCCGAGGAGGAAACTGCTCCCACACATTCGGAAGATCCACAAGAGAAGGAACAAGCTCCCCAAGCTTCCATTCCAGTTTCACAGGTATGGAATTCCTTGTTTAAATGTCTTACACTTCGAAGATAATAATTAGTGATGAATCATTTGTCTTAGATAAAGAAGAAGTCAAATTTTCCCTATAGCACAAAACTTGAGAGAAAACAGGCGGAGATTAACAAGTTATATAGGGAGTTGGACAAATTAATAAAGGAACACAATGCTCTATCTCAGAAATATCATAGTCTGGATAGGAGTACCTCCGCTTTAGCATCTTTTAATTATAAGAGGGCAGCTCCTTTACTAAAGAAAGCGCGTATCCGATACGATGCCCTCTTGAAGGAAAATAGAGAGTTAACAACTCTATTCTGGATGATGATGGAAGAGAGAGATATTTTAATTAATTTTTTGTATAAAGTATATTGTAGACATTATATCATAGATTTTCATACTTAGGTGAATTCAGTGGGGTCTACTTAGACGTTTTCATAAAAGATACTTAGATGAATTCGGTTCTGACCCGCATCCTAGAGCTTGTTGGAATTTACTGTAGGTCAAATCGATTGCTCAAGATCTCCCTGCTGAAAAGCTTAAGTATTATAAGGATAACTTTGTTTTTGAATTCTTTTCTAAGTCTATTTTGTATGAACCAGATGAATTACTGTAAATATGTAACAAATAATTGATTTATGAATACATGTTTTTGTTATGCTTTCTATGCTTAGCTTATTTTTACTGTACTATTTCAGAATATCAGTTTTTTAGGTCGAGTCGTCCCAAGAAATCACTTAAGTCAATACGTCACTTGAGGAGATTTTACTCTAAAAATGCACCAACTTTAAAGACTTCGAAGTTAGCGAGATATTACTTTCTTCAGGATTTACAAAAACTATACTTGGAATACCCTCGTCTCCACTTTGACTTCCTTGGCGAAGAGAAGGAAACTTTCTTAAAAGAAATCAGAACACTCAAAGTTGATTTGTGGTCGTGATAGCCCACTGGTCGGGAAATGGGATTATAGTAAATGTCCACCAGTTATAACTCCTGAAGGAGTTACTATATCATTTGATTCCACAATCATGCTTTTAGCTAATACCTTAGACAAAGTTAGGAATGCAGTCTCTCAACTTTAGATGTGATGAAAGTGTTTTTTGTATCTCTTAACTTTGCTTCTATTTTGAGTTGTAATCCATTACTATAGTAATAAAGATATCTGTTATCTCAATTCTGATTTCATTTCATTTCATTTCTTTAAATAGGGGCCACAGTCATCTACAAGCTCTCTTACTCAAAGCTTAATATATCATGTTGATGTAATTAGAGAGAGATTATTGACAGAGAGTGGAACAATTATGATTCAGGACGAAGTATTATTAGAATGTTTTGGTGGCAATGTTGGAGCCGTAAAATGGCATAAAAGATACCTTATCCAAAAAACCATAGCCATCAATCATTAGGATCACATTGACTATCTTGTGGCTGAGATTAAGAGAAAAGATTAAGCAATTATTATGCTTAAACGACAAGTGAAGTCGAATCCCACAATCGACTTCAACGAAAAGATGTCTGTACTCATCCAACGAATAGGTGACCTAGAGTTAAAATTGAAAGATTGTCAAGCTCAATGTGCCTCTTTAGAATTCCTCTTAGGGAAAAAGACTCCAAATATTGATCTTCCGGTCTCTCAAGTAACCCCTCCCATTGTCAAGCCTACTAGATCAAAACTTCTCGTGGCTCAAAAATTTCAACCATGCGGAACCCTCCCCCGGCTTTAGATCATTGGGATTTGATATGATTTTGGGTATGGACTGGCTAGTGAGATACGATGCCAGGATTATTTGTTCTGAAAGAATTTTATATCTTCGACATCCGGATTCGTCTACTCAACTATCACTTGTTCTTCGGAATGTGGATAATTCTAAAATGGCTTTATATTCTCTTGACTCACAAGATGATGATGATATATCTCGTATCCCCATTATTTGTGACTTCTCTGATGTTTTTGAGCCGGTTTCAGGTTTGCCACCCAAGCGGGCGATCGAGTTCCGCATCGATCTCATTCCAGGCGCGCAGCCAGTTGGGCGTCCTCCCACGAGGATGTTTACAAAGGAAAATGAGGAACTCAAGAAGCAGCTTTCTGAGCTTGAGTCCAAACAGTTGATTCAGTCCAGTTTTTTTACCGTGGGGTACCGCGGTCGTCTTTGTGAAGAAGTCCAATGGAACTCTTAGGCTCTGCATCGACTATCGCAAGCTTAACGAGTTGACCATCAGGAATAGGTATCCATTGCCTAGGATCGATGATATGTTCGATCTATTGAGTGGCGCTAAGGTCTTTTCTCAGCTTGACCTTGCCACTAGTTTTCATCAGCTCCGAGTCGCGGAATATAGCATACCTCTTACAGCTTTCCGCAATCGATATGGTTCTTTTGAGTGGCTCGTTATGCCGTTCGGTTTGACGAACGCTCCTGCTTTCTTTGTTGATCTTATGAATCGAGTATTCCGGGAATATCTCGATAAGTTCGTCCTTGTGTTCATTGACGACATTCTTGTTTATTCTAAATCTGAAGCCGAGCATGCTAATCACTTGAGAATTGTCTTGAGTACTCTTAGTCACCATCAGCTTAAAGACAAATTCTCCAAGTGCCATTTTTGGGAGAATAAGGTTAAGTTCTAAGGCCATGTTGTATCTTCCGACGGCATTTCTGTCGATCCCTCAAAGATCGAAGCTATCCAAAATTGGAAGAGGCCTGAGAATGTTCATGAGATTCGTAGTTTCCTTAGATTGGCCGGTTATTACCGTCGGTTCATTAAGGATTTTTCCCGTGTTGTGCTTCCTCTCACCAGCCTTACTCGGAAAGGCATTCGTTATATTTGGTCCGATAAGCGTGAAGCTTCCTTTCAGACATTAAAGGAACTTCTAACCAATGCTCATATTCTTGTGGTTCCCGAGGGGAATCATGATCTTGTTGTTTACACCGATGCTTGTGGTAGTGGTCTCGGTGTCGTGCTTATGCAGAAGGATCGGGTAGTTTCTTATGCTTCTAGGCAACTGCGTCCGAATGAAGTTCGCTATGCCACTCATGATCTTGAGTTAGCCGCCATTGTCTTTACCTTGAAGATCTGGCGACACTATTTATTAGGCGAGTGCTTCATTCTCTATACCGTTCACAAATCCTTGAAGTATTTGTTCACTCAGAAGGAACTCAATATGAGGCAACAGCGTTGGCTCGAGTTTCTTGCCTCCTATGACTTTGATATCCAATATACCCATGGTAAGGGTAATCGTGTTGCTGATGCGCTTAGTCGCAGACATTCAGCTGTTGTTTCTTTGATGCTTGCCGAATGGGATATTCTTGAGACTCTATTTTTTTGTGATATTCGTGATCGAGCTCCATCCTCTGATTCTCCGATAGTATTATTCAGTTTGGAAGCTCGACCCTCTCTATTGGATCGTATTTCCGAAGCTCAACGGCATGATCCTGATCTTGTGCATCTTCTTCAGCTTTGTGAGACTGAATCCCGTGATGAGGCGTTGCGGGATTTCAGCATTGATCTTCATGGGTGTCTTCACAAGAAGAACCGCCTTGTAGTGCCTTCTGATTCTGCACTTAGGCATGACATTCTTGATGACTGCCATCGTTCTAAGTATACCATTCATCCTGGCAGTAGTAAGATGTATGCCGATATGCATCGCCTTTTTTATTGGGAAGGCATGAAGCGCGATGTAGCGAGTTATGTGAGTAATTGCATGACTTGTCAACGTATTAAAGCCGAACATCAGCGCCCTTCTAGTCTCCTTCAGCCTCTAGAGATTCCATTGTGGAAATGGGATCAGATTTTGATGGATTTCATTGATGGCCTACCTCGTACGAGATCGGGCCATTCTAGCATTTGGGTTATTGTTGATCGCCTCACTAAGTCTGCTCATTTTGTTCCTATTAAATCTAATAGGACCGCTTCTCTTTTGGCTAAGTTATTTATCAAGGAAATCGTGAGACTTCACGGTGTTCCTAGTTCGATTGTGAGTGACCGTGATCCTTTATTCACCAGTCATTTCTGGAAGAGTCTTCAGCAAGCTTTGGAACAAAGCTTAATTTCAGTACAGCTTATCATCCACAGTCTGATGGACAGACTGAACGGGTGAATCGTATCTTAGAGGATCTCCTCCGTATTTGTATTCTTCATTTCGGAGGTAGTTGGGAGGATCATCTACCCCTTGTAGAGTTCTCCTACAAAAATAGTTTTCAGTCCAGTATCAGTATGGCTCCTTTCGAAGCCTTATACAGAAGTCCATGTCGATCACCTTCATGTTGGTTGGAATATGGGGAGAAGCTTATTCTTGGCCCAGATTTTGTTCATGATTCTTCTGAGAAGATTGTTCTTATTCGTCAGAGAATGAAAGAGGCACAGAGCCGCCAGAAATCCTACGTGGATAACCGTAGGAAGCCTCTCGAGTTCTCGGTTGGTGATCTTGTCTTTATTCGTGTTTCTCCTTTGAAAGGGGTTATGCGCTTCAGTGTGACAGGAAAATTGGCTCCTCACTTTGTAGAACCATTTCCTATTACTGAACGTATTGGCCTTGTGGCTTATAGAGTTTCACTTCCAGCTCATCTATCCGGAGTTCACAATGTGTTTCACGTCTCTCGGCTTCGGAAGTGTCTTCGAGAATCGGATTCTGTTATTGACTCTCCTGATTTGCAAGGGCTTGAGATCTCACCAGACTTATCTATTGTACAGCAGCCTATTCGCGTACTTGCCTCGGAGGTGAAACACCTTCGAAACAAGGACGTGCCGCTCATTAAAGTTCAATGGTCCGCTAACCAGAGAGTTTATCGAGTGTTCCTATTAAGGTTTTCTATCTTTGCTTAGCAATGGTGAGAATGTCTTTTTATCTCAAGCTTATTTTCTTTTCTTTTGGGTGTTGTAAGTATGTAATTGTTGCAAATTCTTCTCTAGGAATTGCGTGGACGCAATTTTATTAAGGAGGGGAGATCTGTAACAACCCGCATATTTTACGATTTTATATTTAAGTATTTTATTTAAATATAGCGTCGTTAATTAGATTAAAGTCCGAAAAGCTACTTTTTGCAAACGGTCGAATTAGGACTCGGGATCACTTCCATTGAGTCCAAAATGGCGTTTGCGACTTTTTTGAGTATAAGCTTCGATATGTTTGGAGTAAGTTGAATTTTGCTATTTTCTGTTGGGCTTTTTGGGTTTGGGTTTCACCCCAACTCACTCTATACTCTAACTCTTTAACTCTTCATCCATTCACTCTCCAAACACTTTAGTTTAGTTGAAAATGGGGGAAGAGAAAAAGAATTAGAAATTCAAAACCCTAGATTCATTGTAAACTCCAATTCTTGCTCCAAATTCAAAGGAAAGCTTAGATAAGCTCCATCTTCATCTTCTCCATCTCATTTCTCTTCAATTTCAGAAATGTTCTAAACCCTAATTTAGGAAATACTTGTTTTAATCTTAGATTGAAGCCTGTAGAGTTAAAGTGAAGAGTGGTTGATCTTTTCCTTGTGTTTGAGCTTCTTATCATTTGTTTTTGAGTTAAAAGGTGAGTTTTCGAACTCACATCCAAGCCTATATCTTTGATAGTTGTTAGGTATGAATCTCTAACACTTGTTCATGTCCATTTGCTTTGATTTGAATTGATTTGGTGAATTCTCCAAATTTTGGTGTTTTGGAGCTAAAACCTTTAAAGATCCTTTCTTGGATATTTGGTCATGTTGTTTGGGGTGTATCGAAGAGCCTATAAGGCTGGGTTATCGCTTGGCATAAATCCTTAGTTGTCGTTGCTCGTCCGATCACTTCCGATACATTTTGGCCACTTTGGCCTAGGCAAATTGTTGCCCAAACCAGGTGACCAGACGTCTGGTTTGGACCTAGAGCAAAAATATGTGCACGCAGATTTAAGAAAAAATGGCAGTGACTAATTTCAGACGTCTGAATTAAGGTTTCAGACGTCTGAAAAGGGATCAGACGTCTAATTTGAGATTTCAGACGTCTGGTTGGTTTTCTGGAATATTTCCAGAAACCAAATCCAGACGTCTGGATTGACCCCTAGACGTCTGGAATTGCCTATTTTCGCCTATTTTTGATTGACTTTCCATTGTTTAATTGATTCGTGTGGATCCAATTAGTTGTTATTGCATTTTTTGACTTTGATGATTCTTCGTACACGGGTTTTTATAAAATGATCTTTTCAAATTGTCTCGTTTCTCCAATTTATAATGTCTATTCAAAACACACACAACTTTGCACTTCGAGCAAAGAGGGGGGAGAATTAAATGATTAAATAAAACGCGTGCAATGAACACGTGCGTTTATCTTTTCAGTTAATTCCTAATCTATTCGTTTGACCGTTTTGACCTTTGGGTCTGGTTTACCGATGAGATGAGGTGAACTTTGTACTGCTTTGAGTGTGAAATTGACGAATGGTTAGTAAAGCGTTTAGTGCGAATGTGGGGTATGGGACTCACGTTAACATTTTTTGGGTTCCTCTCCAAGAGTTTATGACACATTAGCTTCGGCGGCCAGTACTGGACCTATGTGGGTCATTGATTGTCTATGTGGACAATTACTCCTATGTGGGAGTATTATATTGGCTTTGTCTATGTGGAAAACTGCTCCTATGTGGGAGTAGAGCCTTCGTGTGTATCGCCCCTAGGCGTATGGTACCACTAAATTAACAGTACTTGGCATAAAGACTCTGGTCTTAGCACGTGCGACTTTCTGATGATTTATTATTATATTTCCCTTGAGTAGCGCCTTTCGGCGGTGGTTACATGAAACCACACGATATGAGTGCGACTACCCCGTGGAAATTTATATTGCCTACGTGGGCACGATTCTTTGCTATGTTGCATTGATTTTTGGATATGTTTCCACTAATTCTTATGATTGCCGATATGGCGAGTTTTGGAATATCTCCTAAGTGGGAGTAATATTGTTCCTTGTTTTGGGATATGATATCCTTTGTTTATATTGAATTACCGATGATATGCGGCTTGTTTTGATTCATCATTGGTTAGATTATTTGGCTATCTCTTTTGGAGAAATTTGTGGTACTTTATGATCTTGTGTGTTCATTACCATTTAGTTTATCTAACTGATTTGTTTAGCTAGACCAACCCGTGTGTTTTACACTCGGGTCAGACCGAGATGTTTCAGGTTAGGTACATTGGACTTAGCCCGTTTTGCTTCCGCATGGACTATTCTGCTAGCTCCTCTTTGTCATAGCTTTTTGTGTAGTCCTTTTGTCTGTAACTCTGATATATACTCTATTGACTCGTCTGTATATTGTGGTTTGCTTTACCACTTGACATGTATCATTTTGTAAACTCTGTAATGTATCTGTATATGTGTAAATGTATGTGATGATTAACTGTTCTGTGATGTGTATTACATTTGAGTTGTTATATTTTGTTCTGATAGATCCTTCAGCCACCTATGGCTTTGTGTTAAGTATTTATTGGATATGTCGATCCACTTGAGAAAATATAGATATATGCTACCTTGTCGACGTATTCAGTAGATAATTAAGGCAAGGCTAAAGATGGTCGCTCCTAACCAGCTCTATTCTCCGCATTAGCAGACGGTGTTATCTTGTAATACTCTTTGCTGATGTGGGTCTTGGAGTGGGGCGTCACACTGACTCAATATTTCCTAGAATATTCTCTATAGGATGATCTTTTAAAATTTGTTCTTATATTTGGATTTGAATTTTCAGTATTATCATTGTTTTCATCATTAGTGATTTTATTATTTCAATTTGGGTTAATATTTTTCTTCTTCATCAATACCGGTATTATTTATTTTAAAATATTCATCAAATGAAACATATAATGTTTCTTCAATGGTGCTAGTCCTGGTGTTAAAGACTCTATAAGCTTTACTTCTATTAGGATAGCCAACAAAATTCCTTTATCTAATTTAGCATCAAACTTATCCAAATTACCTTTTGTATTTACTATGAAACATTTACTACCAAAAACTCTAAAATAAGATACTTTAGGTTTTTTTATCATTAAATAATTCATAAGGAGTTTCATTTGTCAAATGTCTTATTAAAATTCTATTTAAAATATAACATGTTGTAGAAACTGCTTCGACCCAAAAAAAACTTTTAGGTAAATCACTATCATTTAGAATAGTCCTAGCACATTTTAGTATAGTTCTATTTTTATGTTCTACTACTTTATTTTGCTAGGGTATTTTAAGGAATGAAAAGTTATGTGTAATTCCTTTCTTATAACAAGTATGCAATATTTTCATTTTTAAATTCTCCTCCATGATCACTTCTAATCGTTTTAATTTTTATTGAATTTTAATTTTGAATTCCTTAGTAAAAATTTTTAACATTTCAAAAGCTTCACTATTATGTTTTAGAAAGATTTTTCATGTAAATCTAGAGAAATCATCTAATAATTACAAAAAAAATCTATTATGATTTGCAAATAGTACTTGCGATGGTTTGAAAAGATCTAAGTGAAGAAGTTATAAGGTTGAGAAGTTGAAATCATATCTTTTGATTTAAAGAACTTTTATGAAGTTTTTCTAGTTGGCAAGCATCACATAATTTGTAAACATCAAATTTCATTTTAAGGAGTCCCCTAACAGGTTCATATCTAGCAACTTTAGATAAGTGTTTAATTTTAAATGACCAAATCTTTTGTGCCAAATCAAGGGTCACTGGATTCAGCCAAAAGACAAAGATTGCATCAGACACTTTCATACTTAAGATGTAAATATTATGTTTCCTAACAGCTTCAAAGATAACTTTAAACTCACTATCCTTGTTGTGGCAAATATCTTTTTCAAACTTAATTTTAAAACCCTTATCACATAATTGACTAAGACTAAGCAGGTTATGTTTCAAATTCCTAACTAGCAAAACTTTAGAAATAATAAGAGTTTTAGAGTTACTGACACTGTCGATGCCAATCCCATATCCTTTTGAGTTATCTTCGAAGTTAACTGATCCTCCATATTTGTAAACTATATCCTTTAAGATCTCCGGATTTCCAGTCATGTGTCTTGAGCATCCACTGTCCGGTATTTATTTGTCATTCTGATTTGTGATGTATCAATATCAAGTATCTATTCACCATCAGCCATATAGCATACTTGTTCCTATAATTTCACATTATACCTTTCCAAAACATCAAGTGACATTTTAGAATAATTAGTTTCTAATCTATTTGATAGTAACATATGAATTTCATAACTTTGTTTTTCTACAAAAGTGTTAAAAAGTGTACTAAAGTATTACTAACCATTTATACTTTTCAAAAATCAAATTACTATTTTTTGAAACCTAATGCTCTAATACCAAATGAGGGTTATGGTGTAACGGATCTTAAGGCTACTTTACACTAAAGGGGTGAATAGTGTTATAACTTTTATGAATCTTTTTAACTTTGTTTCAAGATTTAAATCAAATCACATATTATCAACACAAATCTATGCTAATCAAGCAGTCACATGTGCAATCATAGATAAATGTAAAAGCAATAATAAAAGGTAAAGTAAGAGAGATGACACTAGGAATGTTATACTAGTTTGGATTAACCAATCCTATAACTAGTGTCATCAATACTTTACAGATTTCTTTTCAATCGCCTACTTTAACCAAATAGTAAGAATACTAGAATACAATCTCGATTTCAAGGCTACGAGATACATCCTCTTGCCTCAAGAGTCCAGGATAAACTCTCTTGATTTACTGGGCAACAAGATCACTTAGTAGATTTAGACGCACTACTAAGCACACCCACTTGAACGAGCAACAAGCACACCTAAACAAATAAGAGTAGAGTTGTTGATTTCCAAATACAAATAGTTGTACTTAGGATACAAGATATCCTATAGCTTTTCGGTTTCATCTTTGACTTTGTGGAGAGAATGCTTTCAAAATGAAATACGGATTGATTCTATGTAGTTTTGTAGAATGTAGCAAGTAAAATGAAATATTTCAAGGGAGTAAGGAGTAAGAAGAAAGGTAGAAAATTCATTTGCACCCCCCTTTATATAGTAAATGAACAGATATATCCATTCATAAAGAGGCATGTCAAAAAGACACCTCTTTTCAAATTTTAAAAAACAAAATAATGATCACTATGTCGACATATCTAGGAGGGGTATGTTGACATACCCTTGTAAAATTTGAAAATGGTTTTCTTTTAAATTGTTTTTCAAACTTGTATATTTTTGCAAAATAATTTACACATAGTTTTTAAATACATTGAACACATAAAATCTTCTATAAAATATTTATAAAAATATATTTTGAATTAGATATAATTTATTTTGATAAAATACCAAAGATTGGTAGTTTGTGATAAAGATCAAAATCTGCTATCAGGGACTTTAATAATTTATTCTAATGACACGTAACTATAAACTAAAGTCTTGCACTCTTCAAATCTTTATCTTTAAACTCATGAGTCTTGATCATCTTTGGGTCATAAACTTTAGTCTTTATACTGATCAGTCTTCAAGCTTAATTATTTTGTACTTGTATAATATTATGCAATATATACTATACAACTTGGCAAAACATTAGTATCTATATTTATACGGTTGTTGTCATCAAAATCAATCTTCGAGGTATTAACAGAGTTATCAAGTGTCACAAGCCATCACATACTGAAGATAAGAGTTATAACAGGTTGACTAGATATAGCATATTGAAGATAAGAGCTACCGTAGGTTGACCAGCCATCGCATATTGAAAATAAGAGCTATCGTAGTTTGAGAAGCCATGCATATTGAAGATAAGAGCTATCGAGGTTGGCAAGCCATCATATATTGAAGAAGAAGCTACCGTAGATTGGAAAACTATCGCATATTGAAAGTAAGGGTTGTCGTAGGTTATGAAGTTATTGCAAGATAAAAATGATTGAGCCATCACAAGTTGAGATGCCGAGCCATCGCAAGTTGAAATGATTAAGCCAACGCAAATTAAGATATCAAAGCTATAACAAGTTGAGATGTTGAAGCCATCGTAAGTCGAGATGCTTGAACCATCATAAGTTAAAATGATTGACCATTGCAAGTTAAGATGTTGTAGCCATCACAAGATGAGATAATTGAACCATCGCAAGTTAAATTGATTGAGCCATTGCAAGTTGAGAGTGTCTAAGCTATCGAAAGTTGAAATGAGTAGGATATCACTATCACATATTAAGGAAGGTACAGAGCCATCACATGCTGAGATTAAAGAGCTATCACATAATGAAGATATAAACCAATTGCATATTAAAGTTATGAAGTCATTACATACAAAGAAGGTGGAGCCATTGTGCGTTGGAGTTGTAGAGCAATCACATGTTGAGAAAATACAAAAAAAACAACATTGCAATTATCCACATTGCATTTTTTATTGGTCCAATTGCGCTATGTCATTATGAAGAGATCAAAAGTGAGTTATGCCACATGCCAAATCAGCAATATGCCATGACAGAAAAATTTCAACCATTCATTTCCAATAAGCGCCACATGTCAAAGATCTAAAGACATAATTTCTCTAAAAATAGGCATGTACTCCCTACCAAGAAGGGCAAATTCAAAACTAGTCTTCTTTCTATTTTTCATTTGATAACCTCCTAATTGATCAAACTTGATTTTGGGACATCAATAGCCGCTTAAGTCAAATTGTAATTAGGACTTTGGAATTAAAGACTTTGACGGTTGACTATTTGCATATTTACTTATTTGACTATTGAAATATGAACATGCTTGCTCAAGGACTTACTCTCTTGCCAAAGTATTCTTGAATTTGCCATCTTGCATAAGGCTTGAATATAAATTCGGCCCAATTTCTAGACGAACATGCATCAAATACGGATGTTCATATCTAAGATAATTAATCGGTAAATTTAACAAAGTAGGTGGATCCGCTTTTGGTATCATTATACTTTGGACTGCATACTTCTATATGTATCAATCTAAAGAGTTCGTTAATTTTTTTTTCGCTCCCACTAAATGGGATCTTTGCCCTTAATCAATTGAAATACAATTCAGAAATACAACATGGTTATTAATCATATGATTAATGAATTATTTCTCAAAGATAGGGCTTAGTCCATAATTCCAATATTAATTGGTAAATATTTTAGGTGCTTCTGTATTTTCTATAGCTAACACAACACTATTGTTATAAAACAAATATCATCATAAAATTGCCGTAAATAGATTTATTTTATAATGAATATTCATATCAAAACCAAACTGCATCCACTTTCGATCAAAACTGAAAGCAATTATTATTTCACAAATAATATTTGGCATATATGAAAGCATCTTTCAAAACATGATGCATCCACTAGCAAGTGCCATATGATATGCTCCTACTATTTTCACTATTACGGTAACAACATTTGAAATACCGAGCTCCATTCAACCACTTACTATGGGCTATTTATTTCTTTTACTGTAACTGACTTAAAGTTGATTGTTTCGAATCAAATATCTTGAATTCAAAGAAATAAATCTTATAGAGAACAATTATCTATAAGAAAAAATAATTTGTAACTAAATCAATTTTTTTTCAAGTTTCCTACTAAACGTCGAAAAATATTTTAATTGGTTGTGTTTTTGATGCAGGAGTGATCATTCACTCTATGACGCAGAAGTGATCATTCACTCTCTTCACCCAACTGAGCCAACATTATTATCATTCTCAAACTCATTCTCTCTCAAAAGGTTAAACTGTTCAAAAGTGAAACCCGCATTACAGGGTTACACCAAATTTCTTTAAAAAAATGTGTTTGATCAACTTTAACATTCTAAGTTTATCGAATAAGTTGCACTTAAGTAAACAGATCTAAACTGACATTTCAGTGATCAAAATCCTAAGTATGTCAATAGTTCTTGGTCAGTGTTATTTCTAACACAACAAGATCCTTATTATATTCGGTCGTATTGAACACATGATACCGCTCTATGGTTTATTTGTTTATTTCAAGTCAAAATTTTTCATCGAGATTTCATATAATATAAACATGATTGTTCGTCATACACTTTTGTATGTGATCTAATAGAGATCTGATGTGCACGTAAATGTGCTTAATTTTACCACCATATTTAATCTATTTAAATTAAATAAATGATCATATTGGGTATTTTAACTTGTTTAAACCAAAAGTCAAATTATTTTCAAATTGTCACATATTCATCTTCATATAAGGGCAAAATGGACATTTTTGTGCATTTATTAAATTGTAAAAATTTACTTGGAATTTTCTATGTTGTTTTGTAGGAAATTTAGTGAACTTTACAAGTGGTTTCATGATGATATATGCATGCACAAGAGTGAAGAGAACAAATGAAGATGGAAATAATTCAAAATGAAGATCATGGGACCCCACTTACCCACCTATCTTAATGTACACTTAGGAGCTAATGCACATGCTAAAAGGCCATTAAATCTTCATGCACACTTAATGGATGATTAGTGGATGCTAATGGTTACTTGGCCACCACACTTCTTAAGGGGTAGTTTGGGCATTCCCAAAAAATATGGATTAGGGTTTCTAACTTGTATAAATACCTCATATCTTCATGTAACCTCTTCTTCCTCTTAGTTAGTTTTTAGTTTAGGAACAAAAATAAACAAAGCTCTTCTCTTTCTCTTGTCCATGGCTACTTAGCCATTTTTATTTTCATGTAACTTTCCTTTTTTTATGCAATGTTAATTAGTATTCTCTTTATTTACATGCTTCTTTTCTTCTTATGTTAGTAGTGTAGTTTACTTTTCATGCAAGTAGATTAGTGTTATTTCTTTTTACTTAGCTTTTCTCTTCATTTTGCTCTCTTTTTCCTCTTTTTTATTTCATGTTGCAAGCTACAAGTGTTGATATGATAACACAAATGAGAGGCTAATCCCTTCAATTTAGGAGTAATGAAGCCTCTAATCATGTAGCTTCAACATTTTGATAATTATTGCTCTCTTTTGTGCTTAAATGAATGTTGATGTGATTTATTGTTTCATGTTGAATTTGGTAGTCTATGTTGTTCATAACAAATAGGCTATGCTTAAAAAATCACAAACAAAAATTGCCTCTTTATCTAAATATGATTATGGAAAAGAAGTGAATGTTGAAATTGAAATTTGATGGTCTATATTTCTAATTAATAGTTAATAGACCATACTTAAAATAGATTTTGCTTTAAACTTGTTGCCATTTTTCATGAGAGTTAAAAAGTAGTTTAAATGGTGTGTTATAGTTTGATGGTTTATGTTGAGCCAATTAATAGCATAAATAGGCCATACATATGATAAGCACGTCGTTTAAATTAACTAATGACCAAAAAAGAGAGATAATAATTTCATGTTTTGTTGAACTATATGATAGAGAGAGTGGAATTATCTCTAAATTGTCATTTATTCTCATATTTTTCTCACTTTCTTTTTATCATTTTTTTTACATTTTCTAGCTAATCATTTTCAACTTTGGTTAATTTGATTGAATAGAGATTTAAAATCAAACAATTCCCTGCGGATCGACCCGTACTCGCCACGTACTATCATTGTACACTGTGCGCTTGCGGTTATTTTAATTCGAAATTTCTCGGCATTTTTCTAATCGATAGAAAATTAGCCGATTAACAAGTTTTTGGCGCCGTTACCGGGGAATTGATTGATTTTATTTTCTATTCTTCGAATTATTTTCTTTTGATTATATTGTGTGTTTGTTTTGTGTGTTGAGTGCAATTAAAAAAAATTTGTTATGTGTGTTTGATTTGTCCTTGCATTTGTTTGTGTGTTTGTAGTTTTTCATTTTGCATTTGCATTTGCATTTCTATTTTAAAAAACATACAAAATTTCAAATCAAAAACAAAAATATTTTATTTCCTATTTATTTTCTTTACAATTTCAGTTACAATTTTCCATTTCAACACACATTCTGTTTTTCTACATCATTTCTGGCCATACTATTCACTATTTTCTACCATTTCACTATGCACTGTGCACACAGCCTGCACACACCCTCCTGAGCACTTCAACTCACCATGGACTTCACTGCCTTTCCACCATAGCACCTTCTACCACCTAAAACAATCAGGGTCTAACTGTCTGCACCAACCTCCCACAGCAACAACCTCACTGCAGCCACCATTTCATACAACCACCAACCCTGCACAATATAGTGCACTGCTACAGAGCATAAATACCAGTGCAACCGCTCCTGTCCAACCCCTGCCACCACTTCGAACAACATCCATCTTCATCTCCAATCTGCACCAACAAAAATTTATTCTTCCTCTGCTAACATTCCCCTGCTTCCTTCTACCCGACTGTCATCCTCCTTTTCAAACACTTCACCACAATCAAACTGATCAATATCAAACTGCCCAGACCAACTTCCACTTACTCCATCTTCTTACAACTGCTTCACATACTTCATTAATCTTCACATACTTCAATATACTGTCGACAGCCCAACACTTCACTACACTTCTGCCTACCTGCCATCCTTCCAAACTTACCTCTGCTCCAGTCAACAAACCCATCAACACACTCCACCATTTCAAATATTTCAAACACCCTGACTATTTCCTTCCACCTGAATACAAGGCGAACCTAAATACAATGCAAATACAATGCAACCAGACAACTTACTTCATACAGATTGCCTTCTGACTCCAATCCTCCACAGCCACATGAACCACCTTCTACTACAACAAGATCAACCCCTAACCAATAGCAAACTTCTTCGATCGCTTCAACCACTCCAAACTTCACAAATTCCAAAACCAGACACCATCGACAATTCCACTTCTACAAAAAACAAGCTCTGCAGTTCAACATCAAACACAAACCACCCTATTTGCTGCTCACAAACATCAACTTGCTTGCCCAAACTTCTGCAAACAACACTTCCATCGCTGGAAATCTACATCATCTATGTGCACTACCTTGCTTCACTGTTTCACCACCTTCCACATCATCGCTGCTGCCTTTCAACTTCCTACAACTACCACAACAAAAACCCAAACCATACCATATCATTTATCAACTCCCCTCCAGTCATCTCCCTACCGCTTTACCTAACAACATTTCAACCATACAACTTCATAACATCATTTACCTCCACCAAAAACAACAGTGACAACTATCTCACATCACTACACATACCAACCGTATCACTACAATTCTCAACCTCCATCAAAACTATAAAACTGCTACATCCCTTCAAACCATCCCCTTCTTCATCATACCACACTAACATCACATAGCAGTGCCAATTCAAACATCCCCTTATCACCATCTACCCCTTTTACAACATCGACCAGGCCATACAGCAAACAACATCACTTCAGCCACAGCCATTTATTCGAAACCAAACCATCGTTTGCCTCTCCACTGAACAAGCAAGCCACAACCATCATTACAACACACAATCACTCACCTCCACTACCGCTAATATTGACTGACTTCACCCCCGGAGAACCTCATATGCACCATCGACCCCTCCACTACACCTTCTGCAGCCACTCAATAGTCAGCAAAAGCAACAACTTCCCCAACCACGAACTAGAATTCAACAACAAACCTAATTCGTCAATAACCTTTCCAATACCCATAACACCCAAATCGAGTTGTGATTGTTTTGTGAATTCCTGAATTCGAATTGAGAATTTGTTTTGTGAAAGTTAGTTTGGGAAATTCAAATTTGAGGTGCGATTTTTTTTTCTTTTCCTCTGAAATTTTGAGCGAGGAATTGTGGCGTGTGTGTTTTAGATTTTTATCAACTGCGTGCAATCTTAAATTATTGGGGCCGGGTGGTACTTCTTTTGGGTGTGGATTTGAGTAATTTTTTATTTGGTTTCTTTTGTTTTTTTATTTGTTTAGTTTAATTTGTTTTGAGTCCGTTTGTTTTTAGTTAAATCCCTTCTTTAAAAAAAATTGCAAGCAAGTTCTTTGTCTTTAATTTTAGTTTTATTTTCAATTTTTTTCTTTTTATTTTATTTTTTATTTGTTTTGTTTTTCATTTGTTTTTAGTTTTTCTTTGATATATATATATATAATAATTTTTTTTGTATATATCTTGTTTTTATTTCAGGTTGTATGAAATAAAAGGACTGCTTGCTAAGATAATTGCTCTACATGCTTGCTTTAAAAAATTGCTGTTTTTAAAATAAGTTGCTAATAATTCTGCATAAACTCTGGTATCGTGCTTCTATCTCTTGTTTATATTTGTTTTGCATTGTTGATTGCTTGCATTTTTTTAAAAAAAAATTCAAAAGCCAAAAACAAAAACAATTTCATCATAGTTGCATTGTTAATACACGTTTAATTTCAGATTTGCATTTCATCTTAGATTTTAATTAATAATAACGGTTAGAAATCGATAACACTTAATTATATATTGACAAGTTGTCTTCTTTGAACAATTTAATTTCTTGGTGTCTAGGCTATGGTAGAGCAATAATCAGTTATAAATATTATGGTGATTCGTAAATATTATACTGAATTGTTTCTCTGAAGGTACTTAAACCTTCGGCTGTATTGCTACGGTGATTCGTGGTGCACCGATAAATCCTGTCTGTTACCTGACAAAGAACTATCTTGTTGATTTAAGACAGAGTGTGATTATACAATTTTGGGTTAACCTAGGATAAATCATTTGTAATTAACCCTTGCATTCATTTAGTTGCATTAGTTCATGCATATTTAAAAAAAATTCAAAATTCAAAACTAAAAAAAAATTTGTAAATATTCCTTTGAAATTCTTAAATCCTTTTCCTTTGAATTTTTTTTAATCAAAATCAAAAATCAAAAAAAAAATATAAAATCTTTTCAAAAAAAAACAAAAAACAAAAAAAATTAAAAAACCAAAACAAAAATCAATTTTCCTTGTGAACAAATTCATTTTGTAAATATTTTTCCTTTATAAAAAAAACATTCTTGAAATTGTCTGAATTCCCCTATTCACATGAATTTTACGATAGTTGTGAAAATCTATATAATCCATATAATTTCACTCCAAATTCTTATGGATATTTCAATAACAACTATTGTTTAAACGATTCAAGTTTTGACCCAAAAAATTTTCAAAATGACGAACAACCCTCGAATCTCGAAAATAGCATTTCATCTCTACTTGAAATCTCTACACAACAAAATCAAATGATAAATGATTTGTGTAATACTTATTTATGTGATAACTCAAGTCAAAATTTTCAAAGTAATCAAGATGTGAATTCACTTCAAAATTCAAATGACTTCGAGTATAGCTCATGCCAATTCAATTTTGAACTCCAAAATGAATTTCAAAGTCAAAACAAAAATGTGATCCACTTTACAAATAATTTTGGCAATGGAAATAATCTCGATTACGATGCGATTGATAATTTTTGTTCTCAACAAATCCAAATCGAAAATTCTCAAGTTAATAACTATAAATTGGTTGTTGTTGAACAAATGGACGAAATTTACAATGATCACATGGATTTTTGTTCGAAACATAAATAAAACAACGTGAGAAACAAAACCAAATCCCAACATGTGACGAGTCAAATGATAATCCATCTTTTACCCAAATCGACGATTTCCAAATAACAACTTTTGAACTTGAAAATGAAAATCTTAACGAAGTTGTTAAAACTTTGGTAATTGACTTGGATTTAAATTCTTTTGAGGGTGTGGAACCAAATATAAAATTCGATCTTCCTTTTCTCGATTTCAAAATTTTGAATACAACTTTGGATTTTGAACTTAATATATGTGATGAAGTTGTTGATAATTCAATAAAGGAAGACGAATTCAATGAATACGATTTCTTTGGACTTTTTGAAAATGAGTTGTTAAATTCTGAAGGGGATGATTTGAATCACCATTTCAATTTTAAAATCAATAATTTTGAAAAATTTGTTGACGATGAGCTTAACATTCAATTTGGTGAAAATAATCTTGAATTTCAATCAATTGTTTTATTAACCCTAAAAGTCATCGAAAATAAAACAACTCATATGATTTTCAATAAAACGACATTCGATTTTCCAAATCCACATTCAACTCCGAAATCTTTTATGGTTTGGTTTTCTGAGCTTAAGCTATGTCTTGTGTACTTGACGAAACAAATGAATCGGTCTTTGGAAGACCATTTCATTTACTTTTTAATGATATACTTTCTAAGGCTATGTAAATACATTTCATTTTCATGTAAATAATAATAAACGTTCCTTTCACTTGGGTTGACTGTGAGGACACAGTCAAAATCAAGTGTGGGGGGAGGCTCATCTTATTTTTGATTTTTCATGATTAATTTTTCTTCCAAAACTATATATATATATATATATAAATTTCCAAAAAAAATGTTTTTTAAGCATTTTGATTTATTTTTAAAGAAAATCTATAGGATAAATATATGGTTTTGGTTTATTAAATTGAAATTTTTGAAAATTTATTCCTTTTAACAAAAATAAAAATGAAGTTTGATTACAAATAACAATGGTTTAACTAGTATATAGGAAGATTCATACATGTTAATTATGAAATACATCCTAATTGAAAATCTTTTTTTAAACAGTGGTTGATTTAAAGTAAAGATATAACATTTTTTGTCTTCTAAGTTCAATGGTGCTAAGATGATTTTGCAAAACTTTCTCTTCAAAAAAAAATCTTGTATATATGTATGTATTTTTCTTAATAAATACCTAGAGTCAGGTGTTCACACTCGTGTGTTCACTCGCCATGCTCTATACCCTTCTCGCATCAGTCCGCAAGGCAGTGCAAGATCAGTATATTTGGCCTCAGTTTATCTGAGTTAGGTTTATGTATATAAAAATTCTTTTTAATAATAACGCCTACAGTCGATAAGTGTTCACACTTGTGTGTTCACTCACCATGCTCTGTATTCCCCTCACATCAGTCCGTAAGGCAGTGCACGGGTAATATATCTGGCCTCAGTTTACCTGAGTTAGGCATATGTAAATATTGTTAATATCAATAAAATTTTCAAATAAGAGAGAGTAAGCAATTGAAATCCAAGCACCATTTTAACTTATTTGATTTGACTTGTTATTGAAAAGAAATGAAAATACCACTTTGATAAATTTTGATAATCAACCAAGGATCTATTGTCTATTTGCTTTGATAACTTCGTTTTTGTTGGAAATTTTAATAAGTAAAAGGTCTTAAATTTCTTGATAATAACCAAAACTTATATCTAACTTATTTGTGTGAATTTAAAAGTGAATCCTTCATTGTAAATATTTTCAAAAACTCGCATTCATCTCTTTGTAAATAAATCTTGCATTTTGTAAATATTTTCATCCTGCATTTGGATTTTGTGGGTAGTATCCGCTGAAAACCCTCACGAGATAACACTCGTCCGACTGGGGATACCTAGAGGTTTAACGGCTTGTTGCATACGCTCAATGCAATCGTGCTCCCTACGAAAACAGATTTATCTTAGTTTTTTCTTTATTCGAGGACGAATAAAAAGATAAGTGTGGGGGAATTTGATGTGCACGTAAATGTGCATAATTTTACCACCATATTTAATCTATTTAAATTAAATAAATGATCATATTGGGTATTTTAACTTGTTTAAACCAAAATTCAAATTATTTTCAAATTGTCACATATTCATCTTCATATAGGGGCAAAATGGACATTTTTATGCATTTATTAAATTGTAAAAATTTACTTGGAATTTTCTATGTTGTTTTGTAGGAAATTTAGTGAACTTTACAAGTGGTTTCATGATGATATATGCATGCACAAGAGTGAAAAGAACAAATGAAGATGGAAATAATTCAAAATGAAGATCATGGGACCCCACTTACCCACCTACCTTAATGTACACTTAGAAGCTAATGCACATGCTAAAAGGCAATAAATCTTCATGCACACTTAATGGATGATTAGTGGATGCTAATGGTTACTTGGCCACCACACTTCCTAAGGGGTAGTTTGGGCATTCCCTAAAAATATGGATTAGGGTTTCTAACTTGTTTAAATACCTCATATCTTCATGTAACCTCTTCTTCATCTTAGTTAGTTTTTAGTTTAGGAACAAAAATAAACAAAGCTCTTCTCTTTCTCTTGTCCATGGCTACTTAGCCATTTTTATTTTCATATAACTTTCCTTTTTTTATGCAATGTTAATTAGTATTCTCTTTATTTACATGCTTTTTTTCTTCTTATGTTAGTAGTGTAGTTTACTTTTCATGCAAGTAGATTAGTGTTATTTCTTTTTACTTAGCTTTTCTCTTCATTTTTCTCTCTTTTTCCTCTTTTTTATTTCATGTTGTAAGCTACAAGTATTGATATGATAACACAAATGAGAGGCTAATCCCTTCAATTTATGGGTAATGAAGCCTCTAATCATATAGCTTCAACATTTTGATAATTATTGCTCTCTTTTGTGCTTAAATGAATGTTGATGTGATTTATTGTTTCATGTTGAATTTGATAGTCTATGTTGTTCATAAAAAATAGGCTATGCTTAAACAATCACAAACAAAAATTGCCTCTTCATCTAAATATGATTATTGTCACGTACGGGAATTTTCGACTTTCGAAAATTCGACATCGATACTCACTTTATCGACTGCCGAGCAATCGAGTGCCGGAAACTCCAATAGTGAGGGTTTTAGAAAGAAGAAATAGGTAGAAGAAGAAGAAAAGAATAAAAGAGAAAGAAGAAACAACAGAGAACAAGAGCAGAACAGAAAAAAACAATATCAGAATCTCACATTCGCAGCGGAACAATATATGATAGATAAATGAATAATCTTTAAAACAAAGAACTATATCATTTTATACATACATCAATCATCAGAGTCAATATACAACAATGGACAGTTATATAACTTGTCCTCATACAGAATACACAGCGGAATAAATATATCAGATACAAGTACTACGTCTCGTCCTCCTGCTTATCTCCAAAGCTCCAGAATATCCAGAGTATCCTGATAATCTAACTCTAGACTGCCCGTGTGGAAATTGGTGGGCACCCAGAGTTTAGAAGGGAAACAATAAACTCCGAGTCAGTCATGGTGACTGGTGTGAGATCGTAAAACAGTTATTTTATCTTTAAAATAAACAACAGAAAATTTTTAAAGTAAATTCGCAATTCTTTTGGAAAATGAAACTACCATAAGACCTCCCACCACACACACAATGCAAACGCAGACTTGGAGGAGATTTCTTCTTATGATAGTCAAAGATGCTTACTACGCAAAATCAAATCATTTTGGATATTATTATTAGTGCATAGTGGAAAACATTTTGAAAGTAGAATATTAATCTTAGCCAGCATAGGTACCATTATATTATGCCTGCTATAGCTGCCTCCTGAGGAGACAGGTTATACAATTGAAATCGTAAAGGCTCGTATTGTTTCTTTGGATTTCCAACAAATGGTCAGGCTAAGGAACTTCCTATCCACGATGGGTACGTCCCTGGAATAGACGACCCGAGAACCTAACCGGATCTCTGCCAACACAAGGTCGGGTTACCTCTGCAAAAATAGGTAACTACTGACACGCGTATGCCATCCCCGGATCGTCACCGATCTTCCCGAGGATCCCCGATTCGCAACAACCACAAAGAAATAAATTTTGCAGCAACCACAGAGGTTAAGTATCTGGGCTCCATACCATGATAAAGGAATGACATACACTAAGGGGTGCTACTCCCTAGAACCTTGCCGCATTCTTCCTGTTTCGACCATTTCCGGGGTGTGAGGCTCGATGAAGTCTCGTCCACAAAGCTACGCTTTCTACAAAGCCCTGCTTCGGGTCAAACAAAATGATCAACCTATGATCACAAAGATATAAGTGTTGAAACCTGACTTCTTCGATTTTAATGCGACAACTATATATTTCAATCTATATATTATTATGTCAAATATTCTTGCAGGAATCATCAAAAGAAGCTATTATCATCAACAAGATTAAAAGCTCTTTATAAAATCTAGTGAGATATATTTGTACAATCTCTGATATGGTGATGAAACACACACACACACATATACTTTTGAAAATCTTGCTTTAAAATAAATATAAAAAAGGTATTTTCAAAATTATATATATTCTCAAGTTCAAAAATAATAAAATAGACAAAGGAACAGAACAGTACAGAAATAGACGTCTGTATATTAATTCAGACGTCTGACATCAATTTCAGACGTCTAAATTAAGATAACAGACGTCTGAGTACTATGTTGTAAATTCTTCTATTTCCATATGAAATAGACGTCTGTCACTTAATAACAGACGTCTGTCATCCTAGACAGACGTCTGAATTAAAAGACAGACGTCTAAATTAACTGTTTAGTGTTTCCTTTGATTTTTTTGAAATTCAAAATTATTCAGACATCTGTCACTTTTATCTCAGACATCTGAACTTGACGAACTGAAGCATCTCTTCATATAATATCAAAATCTGAAGAGTTGTCTTCTTCACCAAGAGTTGCACTTCTTCTAATAGTTGCAACTATTGAATTAAAACTATTCAATACTATAAATAGAGATGAAAATCCACTATTTTAAAAACGAATTCTTTCTATCTTTTCTGATCTTATATTGTTATAATCTCAAGTGATTTTCAATCTCTACTTCCTATCTTTGCACATTCAAATCATCATATCAAGAAGATTATAGGAAGGGTGTACTACATTGACTATATTCGTGTTATTCAAAGAACACACAAGTCAAGAAACAATTTACCAAATTGTATTTGAAGTCCTATTCGGTTGCTTAGGCGGAAAAGTCCTATTCGGTTGCTTAGGCGGAAAGTCCTGTTCGGTTGCTCAGGCGGTGTAATACCTGTTCCTCCGGGTTAAGTGAGGGTTATTCGAGAAATTCCAGAAGCAGTCTGGGACTGGACGTAGAACGAGAAGTTCGAACCAGTATAAAAATCTCTGGTGTCATTTTTATTACTGCCATTTACTATTATTTATAATTCCGCACTTGCTAGTCGTAGTTTAACTATATTATCGATCCATATACACTTTCATTTGGTATCAGAGCAAGGTCATCACGTAACTATAACACAGTTATCTGATATTTTAATAATATGGACAATAACACTAGCAACAGTTTTACTGAGGGACAAGCCACTACACGACCACCATTGTTTAACGGATTAAATTATAGTTATTGGTCAACTAGAATGAGAATTTTTATGCAAGCAAGTGGATTTGAAACCTGGAATATTATTCAAACTGAATATCATATCCCTACTACAGAGTATGCTACATGGTCTAATACTCAAAAACTAGATGCTACTGCAAATGCAAAAGCAATGAACATGTTATTTTGTGCTTTAGACAAAAATGAATTCAATCGAGTCAGTATCTGTAAAACTGGATATGAAATATGGAATACTCTTAAGGTTACACACGAAGGAACAAATAAAGTAAAACAAAGCAAGATCTCTATGCTTAAAAACCAATTTCAAAATTTTAGAATGAAACAAGGAGAAAGTATTAGTGAAATGTATTCTAGATTCCAGGATATTTATCACTCTCTTTTAGCTTTAGAAGTCACTTTTACTGAATCTGATGTTGTATCAAAAATCCTTAACTCTTTAACTGATGAATGGGAACGAAAAGTCTTAGCTATCGAGGAAGCTAATGATATTTCAACCATAAAAACAGAAGAGTTAATAGGAAATCTAATGTCCTATGAAGTAAATTTGCAGGCAAGACGAGCACAAGCACAGGACAAGAAAACTATCGCTTTTCAAGCAGAAAAAGAAGACTCTGAATCAGAAGATGATATGGCATTTATAGCTAAGAATTTCAAAAAGTTTTTAAAATTCAAAAAGAGTAATAAATTTGGAAATAACAAGGGTTTTAATAAGCCATCAAGTTCATCTCTTGAATGCTACGAATGTCACAAGAAGGGCCACATAAAGAAAGATTGTCCTGATCGGAAGAAAGAGAATAATTTCAAAAAGGACAAATATAAAAAGAAACAAGCCTTCTCAGTTACATGGGATGATACAGAATCTTCTTCATCAGACAGTGATAATGATAGTGATTCAGAACAAGCCAATGTTTGTTTTATGGCAACAAATGATGATGTAAGTGATCTAACTTTTGACGATTTAATAGAAATAAACTCTGAATTGTTAGATAAACTTAGAATTCTAAAGAGTAAATATAAAGATGCATTAGGAAAATTAAATAGATCTGAAATAGAGACTGTCATGTTAAAAGATGAAAAGAAAATATTAGAGGAAGAGTTAGTAAAATCTCAAGAATCTTATGTTAATATAACATCTCAATTGACTGATTTAAGCAGTGAAATAGAAAAACAGGAATATGAGAATGTTAAATTAACAAAAGAAAATTATGATTTAAACTCTAATATTAAAACACTTGATATAGAAGTATCAAATCTTAAAACAAAACTGGAAAATATTTCTAAAAATGTTTCTAAATTTAACAGTGGAAGAGAGAATCTCTCTAAAATAATTGAGAATTCTCAAACTTGTTCAAATAAAAAGGGATTAGGATATAAAAAACCAATACAAAAGCATTCTAAAAATAATGGTTCTTTATATACTAATTTTAAGAAAAAGGAATCTATATCTGCTCAAAAATCTTCTTCAAAAATTATTCATCCAAAATCAATTATGATTTGGGTTCCAAAAACTAATAATAATTTGATTAAGAAAAGAGGAAAATGGATTCTAGACAGTGGTTGCTCAAAACACATGACAGGCAATAAAAATATGTTAACTAACATTATCTACTCAGATGGAGGATCTGTCACTTTTGGAGATAATTCAAAAGGTTACATCATCGGCAAAGGCGATGTGAGCAATGACGGTACATCTAAATTACCTCTTATTACAAATGTCTTATTAGTTAAAAATTTAAAACATAACTTACTTAGTATTAGTCAATTATGTGATAAAGGTTTTAACATAGTATTTTCTGAAAATAAATGCAATATTTTTGATCATAACAAAAATATCATTTTCGAAGGAGTAAGAGATCATAATATTTATATTTTAAATATGAAAATAAATTATAATACAAATATGTGCTTATTAGTCAAAGAAAATGATCCTTGGCTATGGCATAAAAGATTTTGTCATATAAATTTCAAAGCTATTAATAAATTATCCAAAAATAATTTGGTAAAAGGATTACCTAAAATGAATTTTAAGGTAAATAGCATTTGTGATGCTTGTCAACTAGGAAAGCTAACTAAATCTACTTTTAAATCCAAGAAGATCATCTCAACTTTGCAACCTCTTGAATTGTTGCATCTAGACTTATTTGGACCAACTCAGACTCAATCTATTAATCACAATAGATATGTCTTTGTAATAGTTGATGATTTCTCTAGATATACTTGGACTTTTTTTATGAAAAACAAAAGTGATACTTTTGAGAATTTCAAAATCTTTACTAAACGTATTCAAAATATTAAAAATCTAAAAATTAAAAAAAGTGATCATGGAGGAGAATTTGAAAATGAATTGTTTGAGAAGTTCTGTAATAAAAAGGGAATATTTCATAACTTTTCATTTCCAAGAACGCCTCAACAAAATGGAGTTGTTGAACGTAAAAATAGAACACTTCAAGAATGTGCTAGGACTCTATTGAATGGAACCACTCTTCCAAAACAATTTTGGGCAGAAGCCGTTGCTACTGCTTGTTATGTCCTAAATCGTGTTTCTATTCGACCTTTAACTAAACATACTCCATATGAACTCTTCATCGGTAGAAAACCAAATATATCTTACTTTAAAGTTTTTGGTTCTAAATGTTTCGCTTTAAATACAAAAGATCAATTAGGTAAATTTGATCCAAAATCAGATGAATGTATATTCATCGGATATTCCGAACGAAGCAAAGCATATAGAATCTATAATATAAGAACTAAATCTATTGAAGAAACACTTCATGTTTCATTTGATGAAAATTTTAAAATTAAAACAAATGATGATGAAGACATTTTAATAAATTCAAACTCTACTTTTGACAACATTTCACCTGATAATATCTCTTCTTTAAATCAAATTGAAACTGATTTAAAATCTCCACCAAGAATTTTAAAAGATCATCCAATTCAAAATATAATAGGAGAAATTGATGAAAGAGTTAAAACAAGAAATCAACTAAATCAAATGGGTCATATAGCATTTCTTTCTAATATAGAACCTAAAAATATTAAGGAAGCCTCAACTGATGATTATTGGATTTTTGCGATGCAAGAAGAACTAAACCAATTCGAAAGAAATGACGTTTGGGATTTAGTTCCACGACCATCTGATCAAACAGTTATTGGCACTAAATGGGTTTTTAAAAATAAAGCTGATGAAAATGGTAATATCACTAGAAATAAAGCTAGATTAGTTGCTCAAGGATATAATCAGGAAGAAGGAATTGACTATGAAGAAACATTTGCTCCTGTCGCAAGATTAGAAGCAATACAAATTCTATTAGCCTATGCTTGTTTTCATGATTTCAAATTATATCAAATGGATGTTAAAAGTGCTTTTTTAAATGGATTTATTAAAGAAAATGTTTATGTTGAACAATGTGATATCCCGGAAATTTGGCAACATCAATTTAATAATCTTTATTAATAATTAAATTGATTAGTTGATTTATTTTATAAATTGACAAGTTCAATTCATTTTAAAAGGTTAATAATATTTTAAATTGGGAAGTTTTATCTTTCTAAAACTAATATAAGTGTTTATATTTATAATATATATATATAGGTATATATATTATGAATAGGGAATCTTTTAATTTAATAAAATTATGTTTTCAAATTATAATATATATGAACATATATATTGTTATTTGAAGTTATGTATTAAATTCAATATGATAATTATCAAGCTAATGTTAAAAGTATTTTTCATTTAGAATATATATATTTGCATATGTTGGAATAAAAAGAATATTGAATTTGAATTTAATAAGATGTTTTCAAACTCTTATATATATATATAAATTGTAATTTGGTTTAATACTTTTGAAAATGATATTTATGATTTAAATAACAAGAATAAGATTTAAATAAGAAGTTCATTTTAATAATCTTTTCTCTTTTTAAAATTCAATTGTTTTTAACATTCTTTTCTTTTTATATATATATATAGTCAAAATGGTTTGTAAAAATGGTTTGTAAAAATATATATATAGTTAAGCTCAAACATTTATAAATATGTTATATATATATTTGATTAAAGTATAAGTTATTTTAAATAATAGTTTTCACATTTGTAAATTTATATAGGAATGTAAAGCTTAATTATAAAAGATAAATACATTTTTATATACATATAGATATTTATAAATACATAAATGACTTAAGTAAATTAATTAAAATAAGAATTAACACTTGTAATCATATGGAGGCTTGATTGGTATATGTGTAAGCTAATTAACAACTTAAGGGGACAAGTGTCAATTCTCTTGATAATTTAATTTAAAATTAGTATAAAGAAAAGAAGAAAAATCTGTTTTCTCTTTTCAGTTTTAAGATTATCTTTTCTTCTTTTCTCAACCAAAAGAAATTCGAATCTAAAAAAATGCAAAAAAAGATGAAACCTGAAATCAAAATGCAAAGAGAAATGAAAATCTGGAAATTCAAATATGAGGAAAGCTTCACCTGTGATCATGCAAACTTAAAGAAGATGGAGGCAATTCAATAAGCAGTTTTAAAATCTTCAAACAACCTGAAGTCATGCAATCAGATAATAAAGATCAATTTCAGATTTAAAAAAATTCAACAAAGCCAGTTCAAAATCAACATGCAAGCCTGGAAACAGATCATGTTATCTGTTCTCTGTTTCAAAATGACAGGTGAGTAAATATTATTTTAAAAACAGATTTAAACCTTTGACATGTGATGATTTATCTGAAATGATTGTAATATATGAATGTTTGTATATGAGTGTTTGAAATGCCTGTTTGAAATGCCTGTTTGAATGCCTGTATGGTGATAAATTAGTCTCTGTGTAAAGTGATGACAGTTTTTGTTTTCCTTTTAAAATCTATATCTCATCACTTAATCTCTGATAACTCTTGAATTGTAAATAAAAGATGTGTGGAATCATGTAATATTACTAATAAAAATAAGTTCTGGAAATTTTATAACTTATATTGTCTGGAAATTTATAAATTACAGTAAAATTCGAATTGGGTCAAAATTTTATAAATCCAATTCTTAGTTTTGATTACATGATTGGAATGGTGATAGAAAATCAAGATTTTTAATGGTTAAATTGACATTTTTAGATTCGTATTTAGTGAGAAATTGGAGTTTGACTGTTGTGGGTATTTTGATCAATTTACGGCAATCGGCGACAAACTTGGGGACGGGATTGAGATCGAAGGTGGAGAAGGAGGTGAGGATCATAGGAAAAATAAATTTGGAATTTATTAATGAGGGGATTGATCAGAATTGATCAAGTTAGGGTTTAAGACCCTGTTTTTCTCGTGACGTTCATTTGGGTTTCGTGATAAAGAATTGGAGCCGGAGGTGATCGCGATTGTTGATATTGGAACTGGAGAACGTGGCGTGGTTGCGGTGAAGACGGCAAGGTGACTCGAGGCGAGGATCATCGGAGAGGGGAGAAATTCCGTTGGGTTTTGTTTCCAGGTGATGGGTTCGAATGTCGAATTCGAGTCTCGTACGAATCGAGTAGATTTTGATGCTCGATCGTGATGTCGTGGTTGTAGATGACTTGCCGGAGGCCAGATCGTGGTTCGTCGTCGACCAGAATAGGCGTGCACGTGCACGAGCACGGTTACGTGCATCTGAGATTGGGTTTGGAGAAGAAAGCTTGGTCACGGGTTTTCTTCGGGGAATAGTCTAGTTCGACTCCAAGCAGGAAGTAGTGGAGTGACGCGAGGGATACTTCGAGTTTTGGATCGTTTTACTCGGGTTCTGGTGAGAGCAGGTATAAAGATTTTAAAGGGAATGTTTTTAAAGTTTTAAACAAAAGAAGTTTTGCTTTGTGATGTTCTGAGCTTTAAAAACAAAGGCAAACAAAATTGTAACTATTCAATCTAAGTTGATTTCTAGAAAAATCATTTAAACAAGTTTTAAATAATTTAAATATATAAGTTTTAAAAGATTAAGGAAGTGGATTTGAAAATAATCTTTGTATTAAAATTTATTTAATACCTTTGAAAGGTTTTAAAGATTTTAAAGGTTAAAATTTAAATGTTGTAATTGTTAAATTTTAAATAAGGAGTTATCTTAAGTAATTAAGAGTTTTGATTTATTAAAGGAAATTAATATGTGAAATTAATAAGGATAATTCATTTATATAAAATGATTTAAGAATAGATAATAATTTAATTAAGATAATGGTTTTCTTAATCAAGATCTTTTATAGTTAAGAAATTATTTAATTTAGTTAAATAATTAACCAAGTAATTAATTAATGATTATTTAAAGATAATCATTATAAATTAATTTAGTATAATTACTTGATGAAGTAATTAAGGAATAATTACTGAATGTAATTAAGTAAAAGGGGAATTATTTAATAAAGTAATTAAAGGATAATTATTTTATTAAATGAAAATGATTAAGAGTTAATCACTTGTTATTAATTTAATAATTTATTAAATTAAATTAATTAAAGGATTAGATTAATCAAAGATGATAATAATTGTGGTTTAATTAAGGTTAATTAATAATGAAATTAATTATTTATGAAGGTAATTAATTAAAGTAATTAATTAATGGAAGTAATTAAGGGAAGTTAATTTCTGGATTAGATTAATCAAAGATGATTAATAATTATGGATTAATTAAGAATAATTACTTAATGTAATTAATAAATAATTAAAGGTGTAATTAGGGATCATTAGTTATAATTAATTAATGATTAAGAGTTGATTAATTAAGATTAATTAATAAAATGATAAGTGATTAATTGTAATTAAATAAGGCTTAAAGTAATTGATTATAATTAATTAATTAATGAAGTAATTAAAGGTTAATTACTGTATTTGATTAAGGATAATTAATTTGTGAAATTAATTAAAGATAATTACTTAAATGTAATTAAAGAATGATTAATCAAGGTGATTAATTAAAGTGGATAATTAGAGAAAGATTAATTAATTTATTGGTAATTAATTAATGATTATATAAGTAAGATTTATGATGAAGTAATTAATTTAATTTATTTGAATGAAGTAATTAATTTAATTCACTTTAAATTAATTAAAGATAGAGATAGTTAATTTAATTCATTTTAAATTAATTATGTTGTGATTAAGTAAATCATTGCTTATATAAGAATGGATGACATTAATTGTCTTGAATGGATGTAATCTCAGAAATGAGATTGAATGTATTTCATTGTTTGATATCTCTGATGAGATATGATTGATATATGATATGGATGTTTGGTTGAATTATAATGATAATGTGAATTATCTGTTTGGGATGATAATGTAGATTATCTATCGAATTATCTATCTTTGTGTATATAGATAAATGGAATTGAATTGTTTAAACCTTTAAACAACTTGGCCTAAAAAGATACGTTTTGGATTTCGATGAGACCGGGATCGGGTTTCCGTATACCGGAATTCCAGGTCTGGAGACCCGAATACCACATCGATCCAAATTAACGATAGGTCGTGAATCTCAAGTGAAGATGAAGATTCAGAGTGCAAGGGTTATTGTCGTTAACTCTGAGGGTGATTCCAAAACGAGTGTAACGAGATAATGCCTTCGGTTTCGTTCGAACCCGGAACGAACTTATATGGATTGAATGCTTTCAGCACATCGTCAGGCGGACGATGAGCATTCTAAGTGATATGTTCTGATTAAAGGTAATCGTAACCTCAAGCCTCATCAACCGGGAATGGCTAAAACAGGGGAGGTGCAGCAAGGCTTCGTGGGTAGCACCCACTGAGAGCAAGATAGATCCCTGTCTAGAGGTCCCTTTTCTTTTATTCGGCTTAGTGTGTGGTTGGTCGCGCCAACCACGGGATTGTCTTGTTCGGGATTATCCAGTAAGGGATGGTTCCGGCTTTGTGTTGCAGGGGAGCGGGAGTACTCCTCGGTACGGTGATCTAGGCCACGTACTGTGACGGGCGGTACCCCAGTAGCCCTGCCATTGTATGGAATCCAAACTCCAATAAGTGCCGTACGTATTAGTTGTGCCCAACTATGTTGGAATGTGAGATGTAAGCATTTCAGCTATTTCTGTATTTTACTTGGAAACCCTAGACCCTATTATAATATAACTGGATTTCATATCAAATGTTTTAGTTAGCGTAAGGTAAAAACTTACCCATGTTTATGTGTGGGGAGTCTTACGTGATACTTTTGTTTTCAAGGGTTTTCAAAGTTAAGCAATTTAAACCGTTTACTCACACCAGACCCATGTCTGACCCAAGTGTTTATTTTCTGTTTTATTAAACTCTTGGGTACTCAAATTTTTACGAGTAGCCAAGGGATTCAGGTTTAGCTTTGACGAATATTCTGGAGGAGCAATGGAGCAGGAGGCTTCGGCGTTCGTAGATATAGTATTCCGCTGTGTTGATATCTGTGATAGTATCTTGTCTTGTATTTGAGTTGTAATGTCTAGACAGATGTTTATAACTGTCTAGTAAGTGATGTATAAGTTGTGTACTCTGATTATGTAAAGACTATGTATTAGTTATGTGATATATTATAATTTGTTCCGTTTCCGCTGTGAGATTCTGATGTGTTGTTTCTTTCTTTCTCTTCTTTTCTATTTTCTACCCCTTTCTTTCTTCATGATGATGCGACTTTCTATGCCCAGAAAGTCGGGTCGTTACATTTGGTATCAGAGCGTAGGTTGAGCGAATACCTAAGCTATTGGTTAAGTGAATATCAGAACACTAGGTTGAGTGAATACCTAGGTTCGGAAGGATTGTTCATTAGAAATAGGATCTGTAGCAACCTATTGAGTCTGAGTATATATATACGAGAGCGCGTATTTGTTAGTTATATAAAATGGTTTTATATTGTGTTAATTGATCGGTTGAGTGGTATATGGATTCTGGTCAATACGAGTAGCTAACGTTATTGATAGGGATCTCTAAACACTTGACCAGGCCAACGGACACAATATTGTTTTAAAAAGGTAGATGAATAATTTTACCCAGATATAATTTCTATATAAAAAAAAATATATATCATTTTAAATGTATATGGTATTTATAATGATTGGTTGGGATGATAATAATTTATCATCTAGGATTAGGAGTCTGAGTGTTGAGGTTGGAAGTGTATTTGTCGAGACTGTAGACCTAATACCGTCTCGAGTGAACTTTACAGTTGTGTAAGGATTTCACAATCTCTGAAGGAAACCTGTTAAAGTTCGGAGTTCATCTTAGGAGTTGGATGAGTAGAGTTGGATCTGTCGGAGAACAGAAGCGAGTGATGGTATCTCAGGTAATAGTAGCTGTGTGATGAGACGCAGTGAATATGGATGTTCCCGAAGATGTTTTCTTTGGAACAAGTTGTGGAAGTGTGTCTGCTTCGGTGTTGTGGCTGAGTTCAGCATGGTGATTCTGTTTGGTTTGAAGTTCGAGTTTCTCGAAAAGCTTTGGTAAGGAAGTCTTTGGCATCTGTGGCAGCGGTGCGACTCGGAGTGTTCTATGTTGGCAGAAAGTTTTTGGCTAAGCATTTTTCTGAAGATGTAGTTCAGAAACAGCAGAGTGGATCCATTTCTTCGATAGATTGGATAGTTAAGTATAAGCTGTTCTGATTGGTAAAGAGAGAACAGTTTTCTTTGCAGTTAGGTCGGGTTGATCGCAAAAGAGACTTGCGATTGTTTGAGTGTTCTCTTGGGTTATTGGAGATTGAGATTCCATATCGACTTGATTCGTGGAGTTACCGGAAGTTCAGCTTAGTAGAAGGATGTCACCGAGAGAAAAATTTGGTGAAGCAGCTCAGAATTCTTTGGAGAGGGATTGATCACACCTAGTTTTTCTGGAGAAGTTTCTGCGAGATATTTCTGACCAAATGGAATGAAGTCGCTAAGATTTTATGGTCTGATGAACTGTGGATGATCAAGTTTGTGCTCGAGTTTTTCCGACGGCATTCTCATCTGTTCAAGATCAGAGTTGTGCAGCGAAAGCAAGATAGCAGCTATTCTAGAGTGGGAGCAACCGGGAGTTGTGATTTTATTGGAGTAGAGTATTTCTATAAGAAATTCAAGTGTATCTCTAAGTGTGAAGAAATTTTCAGGATTTGGAGATAAGGTTGTCAAGTGCAACTGTTTTGGCTATTCCAGATAGGAGAAGTAGTTCATAGTTCTCTAATGTTTGTGGAGTAGAATTGTGTTCTGGATTTCGGTGATTTTTGGGAAACCATTTTGTTGAGAAAGATCCGGAAATTGGTTTGATGTTGGTCTAGATTGTTCCAGGAAGCATCAGCAAGGGCTAAGCTGATCAGGAAGGATGAAGTTGAAATTGGATATTGTTTAAGTTTTCTTCAATTAAAGGAGATACAAGATTTGGTAAGATTGGAGAACTAGCTCTAGAAGTATTTTGAGATTTTCTTGTGTTCTCAAAAGGATTAGTTCTTTGATCTACAGGATTGAGTTTCCAGTTCGGATAACTGGAATTCATTGTATTTCACGTATCTCTGAGGGAATACGTGTTTGAACTGTCATTGGTTGTGGGATCAGCAGTTCAGAAGGATTTGGTAGTTGAGATGGTTTTGAGTTTAGTCTGATATTTTGTTCAGATTTGTAATCTAGATGGGAAGGAGTTCTAGATTATTGTAGATAGTTAGTTAAGATCCTGTAGAACGAGTATCCCGGTATATATATATACTTGGGGAAACTCGAGGAAATTCTATCCAGAATTTGTCTGGATAGTTAAATTTGTTTGATTAAATTGTTTGCTATGATTGTTAGAATATGATTGATATGTATGGTTGCTGTTTGAAATTAAAATTAAAAAATTTTACTCGGTTATTAAATTATCTTTGCTTTTAAATTTCGGGGACGAAATTATTTTAAGGGGGAAGGAATGTGATATCCCGGAAATTTGGCAACATCAATTTAATAATCTTTATTAATAATTAAATTGATTAGTTGATTTATTTTATAAATTGACAAGTTCAATTCATTTTAAAAGGTTAATAATATTTTAAATTGGGAAGTTTTATCTTTCTAAAACTAATATAAGTGTTTATATTTATAATATATATATATAGGTATATATATTATGAATAGGGAATCTTTTAATTTAATAAAATTATGTTTTCAAATTATAATATATATGAACATATATATTGTTATTTGAAGTTATGTATTAAATTCAATATGATAATTATCAAGCTAATGTTAAAAGTATTTTTCATTTAGAATATATATATTTGCATATGTTGGAATAAAAAGAATATTGAATTTGAATTTAATAAGATGTTTTCAAACTCTTATATATATATATAAATTGTAATTTGGTTTAATACTTTTGAAAATGATATTTATGATTTAAATAACAAGAATAAGATTTAAATAAGAAGTTCATTTTAATAATCTTTTCTCTTTTTAAAATTCAATTGTTTTTAACATTCTTTTCTTTTTATATATATATATAGTCAAAATGGTTTGTAAAAATGGTTTGTAAAAATATATATATAGTTAAGCTCAAACATTTATAAATATGTTATATATATATTTGATTAAAGTATAAGTTATTTTAAATAATAGTTTTCACATTTGTAAATTTATATAGGAATGTAAAGCTTAATTATAAAAGATAAATACATTTTTATATACATATAGATATTTATAAATACATAAATGACTTAAGTAAATTAATTAAAATAAGAATTAACACTTGTAATCATATGGAGGCTTGATTGGTATATGTGTAAGCTAATTAACAACTTAAGGGGACAAGTGTCAATTCTCTTGATAATTTAATTTAAAATTAGTATAAAGAAAAGAAGAAAAATCTGTTTTCTCTTTTCAGTTTTAAGATTATCTTTTCTTCTTTTCTCAACCAAAAGAAATTCGAATCTAAAAAAATGCAAAAAAAGATGAAACCTGAAATCAAAATGCAAAGAGAAATGAAAATCTGGAAATTCAAATATGAGGAAAGCTTCACCTGTGATCATGCAAACTTAAAGAAGATGGAGGCAATTCAATAAGCAGTTTTAAAATCTTCAAACAACCTGAAGTCATGCAATCAGATAATAAAGATCAATTTCAGATTTAAAAAAATTCAACAAAGCCAGTTCAAAATCAACATGCAAGCCTGGAAACAGATCATGTTATCTGTTCTCTGTTTCAAAATGACAGGTGAGTAAATATTATTTTAAAAACAGATTTAAACCTTTGACATGTGATGATTTATCTGAAATGATTGTAATATATGAATGTTTGTATATGAGTGTTTGAAATGCCTGTTTGAAATGCCTGTTTGAATGCCTGTATGGTGATAAATTAGTCTCTGTGTAAAGTGATGACAGTTTTTGTTTTCCTTTTAAAATCTATATCTCATCACTTAATCTCTGATAACTCTTGAATTGTAAATAAAAGATGTGTGGAATCATGTAATATTACTAATAAAAATAAGTTCTGGAAATTTTATAACTTATATTGTCTGGAAATTTATAAATTACAGTAAAATTCGAATTGGGTCAAAATTTTATAAATCCAATTCTTAGTTTTGATTACATGATTGGAATGGTGATAGAAAATCAAGATTTTTAATGGTTAAATTGACATTTTTAGATTCGTATTTAGTGAGAAATTGGAGTTTGACTGTTGTGGGTATTTTGATCAATTTACGGCAATCGGCGGCAAACTTGGGGACGGGATTGAGATCGAAGGTGGAGAAGGAGGTGAGGATCATAGGAAAAATAAATTTGGAATTTATTAATGAGGGGATTGATCAGAATTGATCAAGTTAGGGTTTAAGACCCTGTTTTTCTCGTGACGTTCATTTGGGTTTCGTGATAAAGAATTGGAGCCGGAGGTGATCGCGATTGTTGATATTGGAACTGGAGAACGTGGCGTGGTTGCGGTGAAGACGGCAAGGTGACTCGAGGCGAGGATCATCGGAGAGGGGAGAAATTCCGTTGGGTTTTGTTTCCAGGTGATGGGTTCGAATGTCGAATTCGAGTCTCGTACGAATCGAGTAGATTTTGATGCTCGATCGTGATGTCGTGGTTGTAGATGACTTGCCGGAGGCCAGATCGTGGTTCGTCGTCGACCAGAATAGGCGTGCACGTGCACGAGCACGGTTACGTGCATCTGAGATTGGGTTTGGAGAAGAAAGCTTGGTCACGGGTTTTCTTCGGGGAATAGTCTAGTTCGACTCCAAGCAGGAAGTAGTGGAGTGACGCGAGGGATACTTCGAGTTTTGGATCATTTTACTCGGGTTCTGGTGAGAGCAGGTATAAAGATTTTAAAGGGAATGTTTTTAAAGTTTTAAACAAAAGAAGTTTTGCTTTGTGATGTTCTGAGCTTTAAAAACAAAGGCAAACAAAATTGTAACTATTCAATCTAAGTTGATTTCTAGAAAAATCATTTAAACAAGTTTTAAATAATTTAAATATATAAGTTTTAAAAGATTAAGGAAGTGGATTTGAAAATAATCTTTGTATTAAAATTTATTTAATACCTTTGAAAGGTTTTAAAGATTTTAAAGGTTAAAATTTAAATGTTGTAATTGTTAAATTTTAAATAAGGAGTTATCTTAAGTAATTAAGAGTTTTGATTTATTAAAGGAAATTAATATGTGAAATTAATAAGGATAATTCATTTATATAAAATGATTTAAGAATAGATAATAATTTAATTAAGATAATGGTTTTCTTAATCAAGATCTTTTATAGTTAAGAAATTATTTAATTTAGTTAAATAATTAACCAAGTAATTAATTAATGATTATTTAAAGATAATCATTATAAATTAATTTAGTATAATTACTTGATGAAGTAATTAAGGAATAATTACTGAATGTAATTAAGTAAAAGGGGAATTATTTAATAAAGTAATTAAAGGATAATTATTTTATTAAATGAAAATGATTAAGAGTTAATCACTTGTTATTAATTTAATAATTTATTAAATTAAATTAATTAAAGGATTAGATTAATCAAAGATGATAATAATTGTGGTTTAATTAAGGTTAATTAATAATGAAATTAATTATTTATGAAGGTAATTAATTAAAGTAATTAATTAATGGAAGTAATTAAGGGAAGTTAATTTCTGGATTAGATTAATCAAAGATGATTAATAATTATGGATTAATTAAGAATAATTACTTAATGTAATTAATAAATAATTAAAGGTGTAATTAGGGATCATTAGTTATAATTAATTAATGATTAAGAGTTGATTAATTAAGATTAATTAATAAAATGATAAGTGATTAATTGTAATTAAATAAGGCTTAAAGTAATTGATTATAATTAATTAATTAATGAAGTAATTAAAGGTTAATTACTGTATTTGATTAAGGATAATTAATTTGTGAAATTAATTAAAGATAATTACTTAAATGTAATTAAAGAATGATTAATCAAGGTGATTAATTAAAGTGGATAATTAGAGAAAGATTAATTAATTTATTGGTAATTAATTAATGATTATATAAGTAAGATTTATGATGAAGTAATTAATTTAATTTATTTGAATGAAGTAATTAATTTAATTCACTTTAAATTAATTAAAGATAGAGATAGTTAATTTAATTTATTTTAAATTAATTATGTTGTGATTAAGTAAATCATTGCTTATATAAGAATGGATGACATTAATTGTCTTGAATGGATGTAATCTCAGAAATGAGATTGAATGTATTTCATTGTTTGATATCTCTGATGAGATATGATTGATATATGATATGGATGTTTGGTTGAATTATAATGATAATGTGAATTATCTGTTTGGGATGATAATGTAGATTATCTATCGAATTATCTATCTTTGTGTATATAGATAAATGGAATTGAATTGTTTAAACCTTTAAACAACTTGGCCTAAAAAGATACGTTTTGGATTTCGATGAGACCGGGATCGGGTTTCCGTATACCGGAATTCCAGGTCTGGAGACCCGAATACCACATCGATCCAAATTAACGATAGGTCGTGAATCTCAAGTGAAGATGAAGATTCAGAGTGCAAGGGTTATTGTCGTTAACTCTGAGGGTGATTCCAAAACGAGTGTAACGAGATAATGCCTTCGGTTTCGTTCGAACCCGGAACGAACTTATATGGATTGAATGCTTTCAGCACATCGTCAGGCGGACGATGAGCATTCTAAGTGATATGTTCTGATTAAAGGTAATCGTAACCTCAAGCCTCATCAACCGGGAATGGCTAAAACAGGGGAGGTGCAGCAAGGCTTCGTGGGTAGCACCCACTGAGAGCAAGATAGATCCCTGTCTAGAGGTCCCTTTTCTTTTATTCGGCTTAGTGTGTGGTTGGTCGCGCCAACCACGGGATTGTCTTGTTCGGGATTATCCAGTAAGGGATGGTTCCGGCTTTGTGTTGCAGGGGAGCGGGAGTACTCCTCGGTACGGTGATCTAGGCCACGTACTGTGACGGGCGGTACCCCAGTAGCCCTGCCATTGTATGGAATCCAAACTCCAATAAGTGCCGTACGTATTAGTTGTGCCCAACTATGTTGGAATGTGAGATGTAAGCATTTCAGCTATTTCTGTATTTTACTTGGAAACCCTAGACCCTATTATAATATAACTGGATTTCATATCAAATGTTTTAGTTAGCGTAAGGTAAAAACTTACCCATGTTTATGTGTGGGGAGTCTTACGTGATACTTTTGTTTTCAAGGGTTTTCAAAGTTAAGCAATTTAAACCGTTTACTCACACCAGACCCATGTCTGACCCAAGTGTTTATTTTCTGTTTTATTAAACTCTTGGGTACTCAAATTTTTACGAGTAGCCAAGGGATTCAGGTTTAGCTTTTACGAATATTCTGGAGGAGCAATGGAGCAGGAGGCTTCGGCGTTCGTAGATATAGTATTCCGCTGTGTTGATATCTGTGATAGTATCTTGTCTTGTATTTGAGTTGTAATGTCTAGACAGATGTTTATAACTGTCTAGTAAGTGATGTATAAGTTGTGTACTCTGATTATGTAAAGACTATGTATTAGTTATGTGATATATTATAATTTGTTCCGTTTCCGCTGTGTGATTCTGATGTGTTGTTTCTTTCTTTCTCTTCTTTTCTATTTTCTACCCCTTTCTTTCTTCATGATGATGCGACTTTCTATGCCCAGAAAGTCGGGTCGTTACAAACAACCTCCCTTGTTTATACACGAACAATTTCCAGAACATGTTTATAAACTTAAAAAGGCTTTATATGGTTTGAAACAAGCACCTCGTGCTTGGTATGATCGTTTAAAAACTTATTTAATCAATTCTGGTTTTGAAATTGGAAAGGTTGATCAAACTCTTTTTATTAAGAAAAAGAAAAATGATATTTTAATTGTTTAAATTTATGTAGATGATATTATTTTTGGATCAACTAATGATAAATTATGTCAAGAATTTTCTAAAATAATGACAAATGAATTTGAAATGTCTCATATGGGAGAATTAACATATTTTCTTGGACTTCAAATTAAACAAATTAATAATGGTATTTTTATAAATCAAGAAAAATATTGTAATAATTTAATCAAACGCTTTGGTATGGAAAATACCTCTGCCAAACCAACTCCTATGAGTACAACCATACATCTTGAAAAAGATGAAAATGGCAAGAGTGTAGACCAAAAGTTATATCAAAGTATGATTGGATCGTTATTATATTTAACTGCTAGTAGACCCGATATTATGATGAGTGTCTGTTTGTGTGCACGATTTCAAGCCGATCCTAAAGAATCACATATTAGAGCAGTGAAACGTATTTTACGTTATCTCAACAAAACCAAAGATTTTGGATTATTTTATCCGAAAGAATGTCCTTTTGAATTAGTATCATATAGTGATGCTGATTTTGGAGGAAGTCGGACGGATAGAAAAAGTACAAGTGGGACTTGTCACTTCATTGGACGGTCTCTAGTATCTTGGTTCAGTAAGAAACAAAATTGCGTATCACTTTCTACTTGTGAAGCAGAATATATATCTGCAGCTTTGGCATGTGCTCAAGTAATTTATATGCAACAAACTCTTCAAGATTTTGGTTTTAACTTATCTAAATCTACAATCTTCTGTGATAACTCTAGTGCTATAAATTTATCTAAAAATCCAGTAAATCATTCACGGACAAAACATATTGACATTCGTCATCATTTTCTTCGTGATAATATTGAAAAAGATATAATCAATCTAGAATTTATATCTTCGGAAAATCAATTAGCAGATATTTTTACAAAACCTTTAAATGAAAACATTTTTGTAAAATTGAGACGAGAACTTGGTATTATCTCTCTCAACAATTTATGAAGTTTACTTCAGCTATTCTATCTTTATTTAAATTTTTCTTTTACCCACACATATTGTTTCTGGTTAACATTAAATTTTGTCTTCTTTTAATCTTAACCATTTATTTTTTAGCTTTTAGTTGTCTATAAATTTCTTTTTACCAAAGAAATTTTTTTTCAGTTTATCTATTTTTTTTTCAAAGGTGAAAATACAAATATGTTTTTGAACTTTGCATTATTCTTATATTCCATGGCTGGTTCATCTTCAGATGAGCCCTCCTATACATCTGAGTTTTCTTCAATTAATTTCGAAACTCCTAGTTCTGGGTCTTCCGAACTTCCGACTCCAACTCCAGCTTATATTCCGATATGTCCACCACAAAGTCATCATACGGGATATACGCCGGAAAATAAACGTTCGCGAAGAAATTTATTTCCATCTCCATCTACTAAAGAAAAGATAGATGATTTACATCACTATCAGAGGGAAACACTTGATCTTCAGCGAGAAATGTATTTTGAACAAAAGAGTCATGGAAGACGACTCAGTTTTCTTGAACGATGTGCTGCAAAAATATGTGGTTCATCTCCGATCAACACAAATGCACATATTCTCTCACCTCAACGTCCTCATGTATCCCCAAATTCATGGGAACGTCAACCTCAATGGTCTCCTATTTATCAGTCTGCTGAACAAAATCAACACGAATCATCCAAAGGGAAGTCTCCGAAGTCTCCAAAAACTCCAAAGACTCCTAAATAGATAATATATATATGTCTGTATGTTTGTTTTGTTGACTTATTCTTGTATTATGTTCTTATCAATAGAAATAAATAATCTATATTTTTTTAAAAAAGGCCTAAACTAAAGAAAATCTTTTATCAAACAAACAGACGTCTATATTTTTCAACAGACGTCTGTAAAAACAACTACTTTTTCTATCTTCAGACACACAGACGTCTGAGTCATTTTTCACAGACGTCTAAATCTGTCTATACTTTTGCAGTCAAAATTAGCCGTCTGTTTAAAGATAACAGACGTCTGTTATTCATAATAGACGTCTAAATATAAAAAGATCAGACGTCTGAATTTAGTGCAAAATGTTTTTTGCTCTCTGTTTCTTTTTAAACCTTCTGAGCCGTCTGTCAATTATTTTTAGACGTCTGTCATTCATCTTAGACGGCTGTCATAAATTTTTAGACGTCTGTTCTTCTAGTCTATGTTTTTATTCTACAGACTTTCAGACGACTGTTTAATTTTCAGACGTCTGAAACCCTGTTAAGAAGAAAATCTACATACGTTTTTTTTCAAACGGTTTATTTTTTTTTCTCTCGTCTCTCAAACTCGAAACCCTAGTTTTTCTTTTTTCAATGGCACCCAAACCTAAAAAACAAAAAGGAGATTCATCTCATCAACCTCCTCACATTCTTCCTTCGGAAGATCAAATTGAAGCTTGGTTATACCACGAACCTCGAAGCATGGCTCGTTACAAGCATTTATGTTCTCTTCAATCATTTCATGGTATCTTTCATAATCTTGATCATTTTCCTTTCTACAAACTTAGGCTCTATACTGATAGATCTCAGATTACAAGCCTTATTGATTTCAAAGATAATCAAGTCAACATTTGCAGACTTAGTGTACTATTATTTCTAGCGAATGTTAACAATCCAAAAATTAGAATTCATCGAGAAAAAGGAACGCTTTGGACAAGCGTTTTTGGAAACATTCTGCAAATAACTCCTTCTGACATTGGACGAATTTTAAAATGTAGCTCGGAAGGGGTCGACATAGATGACTTTAAGTTAGAAGGAGAAGAACTTAAACAAATCGAATATTATCTTTTTGAACCTGAAAAATCCACAGATAGATCAAATCATCTTCGTCCTCGACCTCGACTATTGCTTAGAATGCTAATAAAAACAATTTTTCCCCGACAATCAATTCTATCCAATACTCAAATCAATTGGGCTCAATACTTTTATGATGCTTTTCGCACTTATCATGACTCCAAGAAACGCTCAATTATCTATGCTCCCTATATTACTCGAATTTTAAGTGCCTTCTCTATTCAAAGTCCATCAATTGAATTTGAAAAAATCAAGGTATCCAACATTCGCTTCTTCAGTTTAATGGGATTACCAGAATCTCCTCCTACATTTCCAACATTTAATGATTATAAAGCGGAACAACTTGCTTTACAAAAAGAGAAAGGAAAAGCAAAAGTAAGTAGTTCCGGACATAATGGAAATGAAGACAATACTGAAAAAGAAAAGAATGATGAAGAAAGGGAAAATGAAGAAGAAGATGAAGATGAAGCTTTTGAGCAAGCTTTTATCCAAAGCCCAAATTCGGAAAATTTCAAGATAGAACTAATTTCTGGTACTTCTCGCTCGTATACTAAAAATGAAAAGCTCAAATCCGACATCATTATTTCTCAAAATCAAAAGAAAATTTCTCAACAAATAGCACAAGGCTTTTCTTCCATCAATTCTAGATTCGATTACTTTGATGCCAAAGTCGAAGAGAATGCACGAGAATTGAGAAATATCAAGACAATTCTTCGTCAATTATGGAAAAAGTCTCATGGATCCTCACCTCCTTCTTCTCCTTCTTGGGGAGAATGGTGAATGAAGATGGTTCTCTTTTGGTTTCTCTTTTGGTGTCTCTTTTGGTTCAATCTTCTCTCATATATTTTTTTTGGTTCAAACAATGGTGAATGATAAGATTGTATAATTTTATCTGTTTTTTTAAAATCAACTATGATGTATCCTAAACATTGTTTTGTTTATATCTTGCTTGGTTTGTTTACATCTCTTAATTAGTGTGTTATTCACATTTTTGTTATTTTTTTTTTATCCAAGTCAACCCCAACAATTCTTTTTGTTAATGACAAAGGGGGAGAAATAATTATATTTCTGCTATATAATATGGTCATATTGACAGGGGGAGCAAAAGGTATGATTATAACTAATCGATGAATTATATAGTTGTCATCATCAAAAAGGGGGAGAATGTTGAAACCTGACTTCTTCGATTTTAATGCGACAACTATATATTTCAATCTATATATTATTATGTCAAATATTCTTGCAGGAATCATCAAAAGAAGCTATTATCATCAACAAGATTAAAAGCTCTTTATAAAATCTAGTGAGATATATTTGTACAATCTCTGATATGGTGATGAAACACACACACACACACATATACTTTTGAAAATCTTGCTTTAAAATAAATATAAAAAAGGTATTTTCAAAATTATATATATTCTCAAGTTCAAAAATAATAAAATAGACAAAGGAACAGAACAGTACAGAAATAGACGTCTGTATATTAATTCAGACGTCTGACATCAATTTCAGACGTCTAAATTAAGATAACAGACGTCTGAGTACTATGTTGTAAATTCTTCTATTTCCATATGAAATAGACGTCTGTCACTTAATAACAGACGTCTGTCATCCTAGACAGACGTCTGAATTAAAAGACAGACGTCTAAATTAACTGTTTAGTGTTTCCTTTGATTTTTTTGAAATTCAAAATTATTCAGACATCTGTCACTTTTATCTCAGACATCTGAACTTGACGAACTGAAGCATCTCTTCATATAATATCAAAATCTGAAGAGTTGTCTTCTTCACCAAGAGTTGCACTTCTTCTAATAGTTGCAACTATTGAATTAAAACTATTCAATACTATAAATAGAGATGAAAATCCACTATTTTAAAAACGAATTCTTTCTATCTTTTCTGATCTTATATTGTTATAATCTCAAGTGATTTTCAATCTCTACTTCCTATCTTTGCACATTCAAATCATCATATCAAGAAGATTATAGGAAGGGTGTACTACATTGACTATATTCGTGTTATTCAAAGAACACACAAGTCAAGAAACAATTTACCAAATTGTATTTGAAGTCCTATTCGGTTGCTTAGGCGGAAAAGTCCTATTCGGTTGCTTAGGCGGAAAGTCCTGTTCGGTTGCTCAGGCGGTGTAATACCTGTTCCTCCGGGTTAAGTGAGGGTTATTCGAGAAATTCCAGAAGCAGTCTGGGACTGGACGTAGAACGAGAAGTTCGAACCAGTATAAAAATCTCTGGTGTCATTTTTATTACTGCCATTTACTATTATTTATAATTCCGCACTTGCTAGTCGTAGTTTAACTATATTATCGATCCATATACACTTTCAATAAGATCAAACAAATGATCATATCACAAATGATCAAACACTGATCATTTCACAGCAACACTCAGTATGCCACGTTACCAAATTGGGAGTATATCGCTGATAAATTTCAACTACATAACCTCTGAGCTCGTACGTCTCAGAGAAGGGTGTTAAGCTAAGAGAATAAATTCTCCACCACCAACAGATATGTATTTGAAAGAAATCAGCTTTATATCTCAAATTGTAACGTCAGACACACAATCCATATAAGTCTGTTCCGGGATTGAACAGAACCGAAGGCACTTCTCACGAAGCCCTTGCATTTCCGGATAATTTTCTAATCACGTCCGGACTTCCCGTCACTAAGGGTGGTAAAACCTCTAAATCGAAGATCAGTCGATGTAGAGTAACTCGACGGTAATCCTTCCGTTTTCAAAAATATCCGGTCTTCAACACCGGTCTTCGAATGCAATTCATAACGACGTATCACATATTCGGAATGGGTTATACGACCCCATGGTCCTTTCCCGGCTAACCCGAATAGTGAGCGCTTATTCAAAAATAAGTGTGGCATTCAAATTCATCCAATTCACAACAAATACCAATTCAAGGTAATTATTGATAGTCGGTTATTTAACTATCAATAAAGATGCGCAACATCATCAGATTCCAAATAATTTACCAAATTATTTATTTTCCAAAAATATCTTTACTAGATATAAAATTTCCACACTTCAAAAATAAATCAACGTTTATTTTTCTATACAGTTTCCATTTCCTTTATAAATTCCATAGTGAATTTATATCTTTCAAAATATCTACTGATATACAGTTTTCAATCGATTTCACATATTCACTTTCGATTTATCTTTAAGAAGATAAATTCTCAAAAACATTTCATTTCATTTTGGAAAAGCAATTCCATTCTTATTAATAATAAGAAATTCACAAATCTTTTATTTTCAACACTTGGAAAATATTCGATATACTTAAATCAAATTAAGTATATATTTCATTCTTTAAGAAAATATTCTTTTAACACATTTATTTGGGTCAAAACGAATGTTACGTAAAACATCGTTACGACGACCCAAAATCGCTAGTATAGGGATTCGAGAATTTAGATAGATATGTAAATCCCAATACTACATCAAAACATTTCCTTTCGGAAATCATTTACTATAACAACAGTGTTATAGTCCACCATTTCCTTAAATTACTCGAAAACGTCTATTTCAACAAGAACTGCGGAAATCTATGCTTTCGATTCATAATACATTTTAAAACATCTTTAAAATGTTTAACTTCATTTTTAAAATATTACTTCTTCAAAAATGAATCCATTTTACTAAACAATATATTCACTGTCCAAAATCGTGAATATAATTTACTTAACCCCATTTCAATCATTTCTACGCATTTTTATTTCAATAAAAATTCGCTATCCAAAATCGCGAATATATTTTCTTTAATAATCTTCTATATTTAATTTATCAAATTCAATCGATTTCGAATTTATAAGCACGTTTATAAATTCTATTTCTCTTTTATAACAACTTTGGTTTATAAATCTCCTTTTATTAATTTCTATAATACACTTATTAAAATAAGTGATTTCAGATTTATAAAACAACGTTTATAAATTCAACCTTATATTTCACAATAACTTTGATTTATAAATCCCCTTTATTAACAAGTTCGGTCAATACTCCCTTTAAAGGCAAACATCCAGTTTTATAAGTTAATTTCTTATAAATCTTCCATTCTACAATTTCATTCATTTTAACTTCATAATTTATAAATCTATAAATTTCATTCTTTTTAACTTCACCATTTATACATCTATAAATTTCATTCTTTTTCCAAATTCGTTTCAATTTGAAATTAAATTTCTAATTGGACTTCCCACTTATTTCTTTTCTAAATAAATTCCTTTTAAAGAAAATCAATTTCTTTATCTCTTTCAATCTATCTAGAAATCCAAATTTAAATTAAATTCTTCAATTTATAATCACTGTTTTATGAAATCCATCTATTTAGCATTTTCACTTTATTCTGGAATTTATTCAATAAGATTATAAAAATTTACTTTTTATACTTCAAAAATTCCTTTCTTCAAAATTTATTCAATTTCTAAAATTAATTCACTTAAAAATTTCTACTTCGATTTCAAAAATTCAATTTCATTTATTTTTGGAATCCAATGATATCAAACATCCGTTCAGCTAAATTTTAGCTTTCAAACAATTTCCAGACATCAATATGATTAATAACATCAATAATCATTCACAGATTCATACCACAGTATAAATAAAATCAATCAATGTGAGGGGTCCAGTTGGATCCCTCCAACCTGTTTCCCTGCATCCAAAGATGTTAGCACAATACCAATTCCGCTCCAGTACGGAATTATCGCGGTATATGGGTTTTATAAAAATCCGCTTACTAACGGCGCAATAGGGTCTCATCCGCTATACGAGGCGGGAAATCATCAATCCAATATATACATATGCCAATATGTATATATTGCTATATATAGATATATATCCTACTATATCTAATATCACATCCAAACAAATCAATCAATAATAACTGCAAATCATTTTGAGTGAGAAAAATAATCTCACCTTAGCTTTTTATTAGCAATCCCATTTTCCATTCCAGATTGTTTCTTCGTTGTATTAACCTTGTATGACAATTATACAATTTATTAAAATTCGAAATAAATCGAATAATTAAATCTGCCATTTACAATTTTAATTTAACTAAAATTTCCAGTTAAACTAATAATTCAATCTAAACTATTTTCCCGTTAGATAGATTTTAAAAATCGAATCTTTATGTAATTTATCCATCACTAAATTTTATCCATATAAACAAATCTTTTGTTTACTGTAAATTCCTAGAGTTATATACATATACTTATTTATTTTTAATCTTACAGAACCTTATCATTTACAGTAAATTAAATACACATATACTTTTTGTTTAACAAAAAATTAATTCGAAGCTAAATTTCCTTCAATAAATTATGTTTAGTAAAAATAATCAAAATAAGTTGATCAACCAATTTAATTACTTTAGATACATTATTTTAAAATAACTCACAGATTTAAAATGCGTATTTATTATAAAACAGAAATTATTTTCACTGTTAAATTTCTTTCTTTTAAATCTAAATATATACATATGGATGTATTTTAAAATCTAGCGAAATAGAGATATGTTTTCTATACATATTTTCAAATTCATATTCAAATCTAAATTGAATTGAATTTATTTCATATACCTCACTGCAATAGTAACAGCCAAACCCAGACCGAAGTCGATCACGACCACCACGAACAGTCGCAAGCGCCTCGCTGATGAACCCCGAGACCACCCACCGATCCTCCTTGCATGCCAGCCGATAGCTCGAGTTTCCTCTCTGTCAACATCGAAGTCGATCTAGATGTCGCTGACGCCCCTACCTCTCGCCGTTCGAGACAAGACGATCTTCCATCCCTTTGAACTTCGCGATTTCATACTAGTATTCAAGCTCGAGACAGAACTCCCACTCGCGAACGCGGATCCCTAATTTCGAACGCCTCGCGCGAGCTCGTGTGCCGCCGTACCATCGAATGCCCAGTCGCATCGCGACTTCTACTCGACTCGCCTGCCGCTCGAACGCGAGCTGCGACCGCGCGCCTGCTGCCACCGTTCCCATCGTCCAGTCGCCATCGCGAAACCCCCAAACGGATGCCAACTCTATCGCGACTCCACGCCGCAGCCCCTTCGTCATACGCGAACTCCCCTTTCTTTTCGACGGAATTGGAACAAATACGAACGGCTCGTTCGTATGAATTTGAAAGAGAGGGAGTTCTGATTTCATCTGGCCATTTATTTTAAAAGGAGAAGGGGGGAATTTTGATTAGAATGAGAGAGGAGGGACGAGTTATTTAAAATTGGTAGGGGGGTATGGGTTACACGATAATCTCGTGATGCTCGGCGTGGATTTAGGCTGAAGCTAGGGGAAGAGAACGTGAGATTTTTAGTAATATAAATATAAATTTCAAATCGAATTCGTTTTAAAACTTCAATGCGTTTTCTAACCGTACGGTCACACAACAACTCCGATAAATACGAAATTGGAAATCCAGTAATAATACAATATTACGGACCAAATGAAACTGGTTTCGTCAAATTCCGAGACTGTTTGAAAAATGACTATTTTATAAATATTGGTTCGAACGATTTATTTCAAAACTGATCAAATCAAATTTGAAATTGGATTCTGAAGCTTCTGTTATCTTCAGAATTATCAACACGAGTTTTATAAGCTTTCCAAATATTTTCTTCAACTTTAAATTGAAGATTTAAATCTTTATTCAACTTCCAATCGATTAAATTTTATAATTTAATCGCAGATTTCAAAATTATATCGGGGATTCAAATTAGATTATCGTTCAAATATTTAAAATAAATTAAATATTCTCAATTTAATTCATTCAAAATTCTGGGTCGTTACAGACTTCCCCCCTTAAAAGAATTTCGTCCTCGAAATTACAAGTTAGGAAAAATGATTCTCAACTCGTCTACTATTTTTCACAATCCAATAGTTTTATCAAATTATCAAAACAAATCTTCCTACTAAAGATTCGTTATCAATTCAACTAACTTTCCAAACACTTTCATAGTTTTTCAAACAACATTGTTTAACTGATGATTCAAATTTAAATTCAAATTCAAATTTAAACTTTCAAAATTTTCTCAAAAATTTTCTAACACTCGAAATTTTCGAAAAATTTCGCCAGCGTCTCCTTTGCGCGGCTAATACGGCACTACTACAAAACGTCCCTACGGACTCTCAGATTTCAAAAAGAAAAAGAAAAAGCCAAGCGGCTAGACAAGAAATCATCAAATCTCATATTTAAAATTCAAATACTTACCTTTTGTCGAGCAATTCAAAATTATCTTTGAAATCAAATCCAATTCCTTTATACAGCTGTATATCCTACTAGCCATTATATCTAGTTACATATTCAAATTATTTTGCACATTCAATTACAAAATTTCCAATATAAATTGCTTATACAATTTTACTTCACTATTGAAGTTATATCCAATTTCATTCAATTTTGCATTTCAAATTTCTTTTGAATTCAATTCACAATTCCAATCTAATTTGGATTTAGTTTACTTCGGAATATTGAATTTCATCGATTAACTTTCATTCATAACTGCACTATTTAAAATTAGTTTCATTTACTAATTTATCACCAATTATAATTCACTTTATTCAACTTCGGTTTTCAACATTCAGTTTCAATTTTATTCACTTACAATTGTGAATTCCATTCATTGAAAATTTATTTCTACTTCGATTAAATCTACTTACATTTAAACTGGATTTCCAATTTCCATATGAATTTTAATTCATCTTTCATTTACAATTATTCAATTCAATTCATTTGCTTCCGAATTCGAAATGAATTTCAACTTTCAATTTCATTTTCATTTAATTGATTCACTTATACTTGCTTTGATTTAACTTCATTCTTTTAAGTTAAATTTATTCAATCTAAATTCACAACAAATTGTATAAGTTATCAACTCATTTATTATTCTCATAAATACTTTTATATAGCATTCCAGAGTCTTAATAACATTTTCAAAACCATTTTTGAAAACAATTCAATTTATCCCTTTTGAATTTCCAAACAAAACCCAATTTTCCAAACAACTTTCATTTAAACCAATTTGGCAGCAATTCCTCTTTTGGAAACCCGAAAATGAACACCGGTGATGTCGCGATCATCATCGGAATTATTTTCCAGCGACCGAAAAGAGTTTAGAGCTTTCCACTCTCTAAAACAATTTTCCACAATATCAAATCCTTCGAAAAATCATTTTCAAACCAAAAAGGAATTAAACTTCCCAAATTTCCAAAATTTTCAAATTCCTTTCAAAACATTTCCAAAAACTTCTCTGGAATTCCGGTTTAAATTACAATTCACATTTATAATTTACATTCTCAAATTTCATTAGTATATGTGAATTTTATTTCTTAAATCTTTGGTTATTACTTTATTTTCCCATTCCATTTCATATAACAATGATAATAATTCAATGTTATTATTTTATAACAACCAAACATCCATATACTATGATAATTCATAGAAAATCATTTCTTTTCTATACAAAAATAGTTTTGGGCAAAATTATCTCATTCACCCTATTTAAAACAATACTGTGTCGTCCTGCCTCGTTTAAGTGTTTAGAAATCCCTATCGATAATATGGCGTCCCACATACCGACCAAAACTCATAAACATCTCAACGGATAAGCAAACACAATATAAAACTTTTTTTATATTCACTAACAAATACGCGCTCGTATCTATTATTACACTCAACTCATTCTAGAGTACTACTGACTCTATCTCTAATGAGTAACACCCAACAGAGCAGGGTTGTCGCTTAACCATATGCTCTGATACCACGCTGTCACGTACGGGAATTTTCGACTTTCGAAAATTCGACATCGATACTCACTTTATCGACTGCCGAGCAATCGAGTGCCGGAAACTCCAATAGTGAGGGTTTTAGAAAGAAGAAATAGGTAGAAGAAGAAGAAAAGAAGAAAAGAGAAAGAAGAAACAACAGAGAACAAGAGCAGAACAGAAAAAAACAATATCAGAATCTCACATTCGCAGCGGAACAATATATGATAGATAAATGAATAATCTTTAAAACAAAGAACTATATCATTTTATACATACATCAATCATCAGAGTCAATATACAACAATGGACAGTTATATAACTTGTCCTCATACAGAATACACAGCGGAATAAATATATCAGATACAAGTACTACGTCTCGTCCTCCTGCTTATCTCCAAAGCTCCAGAATATCCAGAGTATCCTGATAATCTAACTCTAGACTGCCCGTGTGGAAATTGGTGGGCACCCAGAGTTTAGAAGGGAAACAATAAACTCCGAGTCAGTCATGGTGACTGGTGTGAGATCGTAAAACAGTTATTTTATCTTTAAAATAAACAACAGAAAATTTTTAAAGTAAATTCGCAATGCTTTTGGAAAATGAAACTACCATAAGACCTCCCACCACACACACAATGCAAACGCAGACTTGGAGGAGATTTCTTCTTATGATAGTCAAAGATGCTTACTACGCAAAATCAAATCATTTTGGATATTATTATTAGTGCATAGTGGAAAACATTTCGAAAGTAGAATATTAATCTTAGCCAGCATAGGTACCATTATATTATGCCTGCTATAGCTGCCTCCTGAGGAGACAGGTTATACAATTGAAATCGTAAAGGCTCGTATTGTTTCTTTGGATTTCCAACAAATGGTCAGGCTAAGGAACTTCCTATCCACGATGGGTACGTCCCTGGAATAGACGACCCGAGAACCTAACCGGATCTCTGCCAACACAAGGCCGGGTTACCTCTGCAAAAATAGGTAACTACTGACACGCGTATGCCATCCCCCGATCGTCACTGATCTTCCCGAGGATCCCCGATTCGCAACAACCACAAAAAAATAAATTTTGCAGCAACCATAGAGGTTAAGTATCTGGGCTCCATACCATGATACCACCTTTATCCAGAAGGAATGACATACACTAAGGGGCGCTACTCCCTAGAACCTTGCCGCATTCTTCCTGTTTCGACCATTTCCGGGGTGTGAGGCTCGATGAAGTCTCGTCCACAAAGCTACGCTTTCTACAAAGCCCTGCTTCGGGTCAAACAAAATGATCAACCTATGATCACAAAGATATAAGATCAAACAAATGATCATATCACAAATGATCAAACACTGATCATTTCACAGCAACACTCAGTATGCCACGTTACCAAATTGGGAGTATATCGCTGATAAATTTCAACTACATAACCTCTGAGCTCGTACGTCTCAGAGAAGGGTGTTAAGCTAAGAGAATAAATTATCCGCCACCAACAGATATGTATTTGAAAGAAATCAGCTTTATATCTCAAATTGTAACGTCAGACACACAATCCATATAAGTCTGTTCCGGGATCGAACAGAACCGAAGGCACTTCTCACGAAGCCCTTGCATTTCCGGATAATTTTCTAATCACGTCCGGACTTCCCGTCACTAAGGGTGGTAAAACCTCTAAATCGAAGATCGGTCGATGTAGAGTAACTCGACGGTAATCCTTCCGTTTTCAAAAATATCCGGTCTTCAACACCGGTCTTCGAATGCAATTCATAACGACGTATCACATATTCAGAATGGGTTATACGACCCCATGGTCCTTTCCCGGCTAACCCGAATAGTGAGCGCTTATTCAAAAATAAGTGTGGCATTCAAATTCATCCAATTCACAACAAATACCAATTCAAGGTAATTATTGATAGTCGGTTATTTAACTATCAATAAAGATGCGCAACATCATCAGATTCCAAATAATTTACCAAATTATTTATTTTCCAAAAATATCTTTACTAGATATAAAATTTCCACACTTCAAAAATAAATCAACGTTTATTTTTCTATACAGTTTCCATTTCCTTTATAAATTCCATAGTGAATTTATATCTTTCAAAATATCTACTGATATACAGTTTTCAATCGATTTCACATATTCACTTTCGATTTATCTTTAAGAAGATAAATTCTCAAAAACATTTCATTTCATTTTGGAAAAGCAATTCCATTCTTATTAATAATAAGAAATTCACAAATCTTTTATTTTCAACACTTGGAAAATATTCGATATACTTAAATCAAATTAAGTATATATTTCATTCTTTAAGAAAATATTCTTTTAACACATTTATTTGGGTCAAAACGAATGTTACGTAAAACATCGTTACGACGACCCAAAATCGCTAGTATAGGGATTCGAGAATTTAGATAGATATGTAAATCCCAATACTACATCAAAACATTTCCTTTCGGAAATCATTTACTATAACAACAGTGTTATAGTCCACCATTTCCTTAAATTACTCGAAAACGTCTATTTCAACAAGAACTGCGGAAATCTATGCTTTCGATTCATAATACATTTTAAAACATCTTTAAAATGTTTAACTTCATTTTTAAAATATTACTTCTTCAAAAATGAATCCATTTTACTAAACAATATATTCACTGTCCAAAATCGTGAATATAATTTACTTAACCCCATTTCAATCATTTCTACACATTTTTATTTCAATAAAAATTCGCTATCCAAAATCGCGAATATATTTTCTTTAATAATCTTCTATATTTAATTTATCAAATTCAATCGATTTCGAATTTATAAGCACGTTTATAAATTCTATTTCTCTTTTATAACAACTTTGGTTTATAAATCTCCTTTTATTAATTTCTATAATACACTTATTAAAATAAGTGATTTCAGATTTATAAAACAACGTTTATAAATTCAACCTTATATTTCACAATAACTTTGATTTATAAATCCCCTTTATTAACAAGTTCGATCAATACTCCCTTTAAAGGCAAACATCTAGTTTTATAAGTTAATTTCTTATAAATCTTCCATTCTACAATTTCATTCATTTTAACTTCACAATTTATAAATCTATAAATTTCATTCTTTTTAACTTCACCATTTATACATCTATAAATTTCATTCTTTTTCCAAATTCGTTTCAATTTGAAATTAAATTTCTAATTGGACTTCCCACTTATTTCTTTTCTAAATAAATTCCTTTTAAAGAAAATCAATTTCTTTATCTCTTTCAATCTATCTAGAAATCCAAATTTAAATTAAATTCTTCAATTTATAATCACTGTTTTATGAAATCCATCTATTTAGCATTTTCACTTTATTCTGGAATTTATTCAATAAGATTATAAAAATTTACTTTTTATACTTCAAAAATTCCTTTCTTCAAAATTTATTCAATTTCTAAAATTAATTCACTTAAAAATTTCTACTTCGATTTCAAAAATTCAATTTCATTTATTTTTGGAATCCAATGATATCGAACATCCGTTCAGCTAAATTTTAGCTTTCAAACAATTTCCAGACATCAATATGATTAATAACATCAATAATCATTCACAGATTCATACCACAGTATAAATAAAATCAATCAATGTGAGGGGTCCAGTTGGATCCCTCCAACCTGTTTCCCTGCATCCAAAGATGTTAGCACAATACCAATTCCGCTCCAGTACGGAATTATCGCGGTATATGGGTTTTATAAAAATCCGCTTACTAACGGCGCAATAGGGTCTCATCCGCTATACGAGGCGGGAAATCATCAATCCAATATATACATATGCCAATATGTATATATTGCTATATATAGATATATATCCTACTATATCTAATATTACATCCAAACAAATCAATCAATAATAACTGCAAATCATTTTGAGTGAGAAAAATAATCTCACCTTAGCTTTTTATTAGCAATCCCATTTTCCATTCCAGATTGTTTCTTCGTTGTATTAACCTTGTATGACAATTATACAATTTATTAAAATTCGAAATAAATCGAATAATTAAATCTGCCATTTACAATTTTAATTTAACTAAAATTTCCAGTTAAACTAATAATTCAATCTAAACTATTTTCCCGTTAGATAGATTTTAAAAATCGAATCTTTATGTAATTTATCCATCACTAAATTTTATCCATATAAACAAATCTTTTGTTTACTGTAAATTCCTAGAGTTATATACATATACTTATTTATTTTTAATCTTACAGAACCTTATCATTTACAGTAAATTAAATACACATATACTTTTTGTTTAACAAAAAATTAATTCGAAGCTAAATTTCCTTCAATAAATTATGTTTAGTAAAAATAATCAAAACAAGTTGATCAACCAATTTAATTACTTTAGATACATTATTTTAAAATAACTCACAGATTTAAAATGCGTATTTATTATAAAACAGAAATTATTTTCACTGTTAAATTTCTTTCTTTTAAATCTAAATATATACATATGGATGTATTTTAAAATCTAGCGAAATAGAGATATGTTTTCTATACATATTTTCAAATTCATATTCAAATCTAAATTGAATTGAATTTATTTCATATACCTCACTGCAATAGTAACAGCCAAACCCAGACCGAAGTCGATCACGACCACCACGAACAGTCGCAAGCGCCTCGCTGATGAACCCCGAGACCACCCACCGATCCTCCTTGCATGCCAGCCGATAGCTCGAGTTTCCTCTCTGTCAACATCGAAGTCGATCTAGATGTCGCTGACGCCCCTACCTCTCGCCGTTCGAGACAAGACGATCTTCCATCCCTTTGAACTTCGCGATTTCATACCAGTATTCAAGCTCGAGACAGAACTCCCACTCGCGAACGCGGATCCCTAATTTCGAACGCCTCGCGCGAGCTCGTGTGCCGCCGTACCATCGAATGCCCAGTCGCATCGCGACTTCTACTCGACTCGCCTGCCGCTCGAACGCGAGCTGCGACCGCGCGCCTGCTGCCACCGTTCCCATCGTCCAGTCGCCATCGCGAAACCCCCAAACGGATGCCAACTCTATCGCGACTCCACGCCGCAGCCCCTTCGTCATACGCGAACTCCCCTTTCTTTTCGACGGAATTGGAACAAATACGAACGGCTCGTTCGTATGAATTTGAAAGAGAGGGAGTTCTGATTTCATCTGGCCATTTATTTTAAAAGGAGAAGGGGGGAATTTTGATTAGAATGAGAGAGGAGGGACGAGTTATTTAAAATTGGTAGGGGGGTATGGGTTACACGATAATCTCGTGATGCTCGGCGTGGATTTAGGCTGAAGCTAGGGGAAGAGAACGTGAGATTTTTAGTAATATAAATATAAATTTCAAATCGAATTCGTTTTAAAACTTCAATGCGTTTTCTAACCGTACGGTCACACAACAACTCCGATAAATACGAAATTGGAAATCCAGTAATAATACAATATTACGGACCAAATGAAACTGGTTTCGTCAAATTCCGAGACTGTTTGAAAAATGACTATTTTATAAATATTGGTTCGAACGATTTATTTCAAAACTGATCAAATCAAATTTGAAATTGGATTCTGAAGCTTCTGTTATCTTCAGAATTATCAACACGAGTTTTATAAGCTTTCCAAATATTTTCTTCAACTTTAAATTGAAGATTTAAATCTTTATTCAACTTCCAATCGATTAAATTTTATAATTTAATCGCAGATTTCAAAATTATATCGGGGATTCAAATTAGATTATCGTTCAAATATTTAAAATAAATTAAATATTCTCAATTTAATTCGTTCAAAATTCTGGGTCGTTACAATTATGGCAAAGAAGTGAATGTTGAAATTGAAATTTGATGGTCTATATTTCTAATTAATAGTTAATAGACCATACTTAAAATAAATTTTGCTTTCAACTTGTTGCCATTTTTCATGAGAATTAAAAAGTGGTTTAAATGGTGTGTTATAGTTTGATTACTTATGTTGAGCTAATTAATAGCACAAATAGGCCATACTTATGATAAGCGCATCGTTTAAATTAACTAATGACCAAAAAAGAGAGATAATAATTTCATGTTTTGTTGAACTATATGATAAAGAGAGTTGAATTATCTCTAAATTGTCATTTATTCTCATATTTTTCTCACTTTCTTTTTGTCATTTTTTTACATTTTCTAGCTAATCATTTTCAACTTTGGTTAATTTGATTGAATAGAGATTTAAAATCAAACAATTCCTTGCGGATCGACCCGTACTCGCCACATACTATCATTGTACGCCGTGCGCTTGTGGTTATTTTATTTAGAAATTTCTTGGCATTTTTCTAATCGATAGAAAATTAGCTGATTAACAAGATCAAATATCTATACTCTTGTAATGCATTAGAGTTTAAAGTTCATATAAAACAATACACGGCCTTAGGAAAATTAACACTTAAGTGACCAAGGTATGAATTTTTTTAAATTTTTATATAATTAGGCTCTTGCAAGGGTCCCGTAGCGACAACATGCCAAAAGATTTTTTTAAATTTCTTTGTAAATCTTTAATCGATTCATTTAGTATAGTTAATTAATAAATAATATGCCTACTGTATTAAATGTGCAAATTTATTAAAGTAGATTTTTATAATATCACGTAGGTTCTTATGCTTATTAGACTGGTTTATTATATTTACCTAATAAGTCTCCCACTGAATTTTGCATCTCTCAAAAACTCTAAAAGAGATATGAGAGTTTCATAAATTCCTTCCATCTGAGTTAGGATCCATTTATTTTGTTTCTACAACCTTGAGGGCGCTCAACAAATTGCAGTTTCTATAAATGGCAAGTAACATTTTACTAATTATATCTCGTATATAACTCCTAACTATATTTTACTATGTTCGTAATCATCTTTATAACCTTGAGGGTGCTCAAAAAATCTAAAATACATTTGGTACGCTAGACCCACCATTTCGTGGTATCATAAGGGGAATTATGTAACTCTTAAGGGTGCTTAAAGAAGTCACATAATATTGTTACTTATCTAGTGCTAATATAAACATCACCTTAGATATTCTATCTCTTTAGGGTGCTTAAAAACATATATATGTAAGTCACTCTATTTATATTATAAATTATGGAGAGCATTGTTATTTTAAATTCATAATTCAAAATAATTTTTATAGTGTATTATTGACTATATGAGGGAGATGATTATAACTTATGACATCGTATATCTTATATACAACCATTGTTAGTCCATTAAGTCTCTATGGGTCTTAGTTTATTTAACCCTCCATTTTTTTGTACAAATAACACACACATATTTATAGTGCATTAAGTTTTATATATGTATGTATGTATATAACAATTATATTTATATGTATAACCATTATGAGTGTAAGTTTTAAATTATATTCATAATTTTAATTTTAATTTGAAATATTTTTAAATTTTCATTTACAAATCTATATAAATTTATGTGATACTTTATTTAAATTTACAACAATATAAATTTATTTTGTACTATTAAAATACTTTTATTTGAATCAACATAAGGCTTACAATACTTCAAACACAAAGGCATACCCTTGGAACAGACCACTTTGACCAACAAGGTAAAGGCCAGGAGGTAGGTTTTTTTCCATTCATAAAAACATTCCTTAATTAAAGTAACATTCTCCTTAGTTTAAGCACATTTTCCTTAAACACCCATCTAATTGGTTTTCCAAAAGACCATCCTACACGTTAGATAGTTATTCACATAAACATAATGTTTGCTATAATACCATTGTTTGGATCTGGTGCATTGGCAATGAGAGTAAAAGGGTAATTTAAAAAAAAATCGTTTATTAATTTGCACAAGATCTTATTTTGTTTTTATCTAAACAATAAATTTATACTAAATCATATTTAGTATTTATCAATAAAAGAGTTTGGCATATATTTTTAATTAATTTATTTAATTTGTATTTATAATACTTATTTGTCTGTTATTTTTTATTAATGATATTTTATTATTAATTTAATTTTAATTGAATTTATTAATTTAATTATATGTTTTAATATTTTATTATGTTCGTATTTACAATATAAACATTATAACTATATTAATGGAATAATTTAACCCAGGGATTGTGTCAAATATGCATGATTAGCTGTTGCAATTAATGGTTATGAATATATACTTTATGGCCATATGTCAACGATGATGTCAAGAGGATATATTTATACATAAAATGATTAAATATATTTACACTAAAATAAGTTAATTTTTTTTGAGTAATTGTTTAATTAATATTAATATTCATGAATAAATATACAAATAAATATATATAACATAATATAGTTTGAAATATATATAATATATACTGTAAAATAATTTCGACATGCATATATATATATATATTTAAAACAATTTATTTATAATAATTTATTTGGATTAAATAAAACAATTTGATTAATTCTAATAAGATATTTTATTTCTTAACTCAACAAACTCGGCCAAAAACATTTTTTTATTTTTAAATTGTGCGAATTTATAAAAAATCTTAATTTGAAATTTTCGAATATTTGAATTTAAAATTCTTTTAGTTTTTCCAAAATAACAAAAAAATGATTTCTTACCGAAAATTGAAAGCATCGAAATATTTTTTTAAAAGAATTTCCATGCGGAAATTTTTATACACACACGTAATTATTTTAAAAAATCTGAAACTGAAAGGAAACAAGATTTTTTTCAAAATAATATTAAAACCAAATCTAATTTAATAGCTTTAGTGTATAAAAAACTTTTGTTGATATACAAACATATATAATTTTAGTTTTGAAAATATATTTTTGATATAATCAAAAGTATTTTATAAATATATAATTTATATTTAAATGTTTTCTTTGTTATTTAATTACTATGCAATCAAAATCAATTTTCGATTATTTTATTGAATCGTGGCTGAATGTAATAATATACAGCAAGTGTATAAGTGAACATAAATAAATAAATAAACATATATATAATAGAATTTATAAGATTGCCTCCTCCTTGTTACCTTGGCGATTGTCTGAATCCTCGGTTATTGGTTATTTCCTTAATCTCATTGCTATGGGTTGCAATGCCAACTCCTTAGCATCACTAATGTATGTTAAAGGGTATGGTTAGGTCAGTTGAGTATATAGATAATGAGAAGGGGGCGGTTATTTATAGCCAACTAGATCACAAATGTCTAGTATCTTTCTCCTAAACCCTAAAAGGCCAAGTTCCCCTTGCCTTCATGCTATAAGCTGCCATATTTTGGGCTGAACAATGATTTAACATTTAATCATTTATTTAGTTCATTTATCTAAACCGTTTGTTAATTAAATCAACATACAACTTTTATGCATCGTTTTAAATTTTTTTACAAGCTTTATATAAACAATTAAATTTCCATTCATATTTAATACAACATTTATGTTTAAATTTATTATTAATTTATAGCATTTATTAGTTAATTTTGAATAGGTCAAATTTGGAAATAACTAACAACTTGGTCATGTTGAATCTTAGTCGTGAACTCGGTTTATAGCCAATATTTAAACAATTTGAATACTGAATCTTGCACGGATTTTGCTGAAAGATAGTGTCGAGTGCAGGTTCAACACTTACAGTTAGGTGAAATCCAATTTCTAATCTATAATAATCTCTCCTAGTAACGACATTTTGTAAACATTTTCTTTTCGTCATCATTATATCACTTAGGTATCTAGAGTTTGATCTAATGTTAAAAATTCTACTAATATTTATATGTAATTGTGTAAACTACATTAAAGTCCTTGGTTCAATATGATAACATTTATCGATTAAGCAACTTGCTCTGTTTAGAGATTTTGACTTTAAGTTGACTACCAATTACGATAATACTAACCTTACACAATGAAGGAGACAAATTCTCTCTTGGGTAGTGTTTCATTTCAAGTAGTTTAACATATACCCAAATACGATCGTAACATGGTCGCTATGTTATGTGTTAAATCATAATCAAAGTATATCCTAGCTACTCCAGTTTGACGGTGCCCTCAATTTTGAAGACTATCGTACGTCATTACCATGATATCTTCTACTTTGATATGGTTGTATTAACCAATAGAAGACTCTCGTTGAGTCGTTCTATGAATGTTCCAAAAAACTAGTAATATGTAACTCCTTTGTATCCCCAGCGGTTAAGAGTTATTCACCCTCCATTGTATGGACAGTGATGCATTCACCAGTCTCAACAGATATATCGATATCCTTTTCTCGATACATGTTGACTAGGAACATTTAAGAAGTAAGTATATATGTGTGCGTGCGTGTACATATATATCGATTCAATACTCATAGTTATAAACACGTACATAACTGCAATTGATAAAATACATCTTGTAACACTCCATCCCTTTACCCATGCTACTAAAGTGTATTACAAAGTAATACCATCCAGTAATATAGATAATAAGGCGATATTAGGCGACCACTGTGAGGGCTTGCTTCTTCGACTCTCGGAAATCAACACTAATACATCCTTGGTATTCGCGTGCCGCAAATCCAAGTGTCGGAGAGGCGGATTCTCAAGGGTAAGAAAGAAAACAAAGATAGAACAGAATCTCACATGAAGGGAATAAAATATATTATTTTAACATATAATCTTTACAATGGAAATTTAAATACATTTATTGGAGTTAAAAATGGACAGTTATAAATACCCATCCTTACAAATGCGGAATACAGTAGTACATGAGTGTGGTGGAAATGGATAACAATCTTTAGAAGAATCTTCTAACTCCATGCTTTGAGTACCATCCAGATTTCTTCTAACTAAACTCGACTACTGGGCTTCCCGGGAAAATTAGGGCACCTAGAATTTAAGGGAAAGGAAAATAAACTTCAGGTTAGTCATGGGACTAGTGTGAGAAACTCAAAATATGCATTTTAAAAACAAAAGGTATCTCATAAGACCACGCTACACATAAACATGGAACGGGTTTTTACCTTATGATAACCAAAATATTTGCTATGTAAAATCATTTGATGTTATTTTTAATGTCATTACTTGGAAAATATTTGCAAGAAAACTTATTAATCTTAGCCGAAATTGTTACCATTATTAAATTCTGGATATGTTAGGCTCTACAAAAGAAACTCTTACAAGGCTCGTTCGTAGAATGGATTCCATACAATGGCAGGTAAGGGACTACCTTCCATACAGTACATCTATAGAGGAATGTACCGAGGATACACAAACAATCCTCCGCATCTGGCAAGATCGGTCTATCCCTATTTGGCACTCATACATGGCCTGGATAGAAACCGAATATGACATTGCCATGGTTGTTGCCGACCTATTCGAGACGTCTCATAGCATACACCATATACCCAAAATATAGAGGGTTATCTAGAAAGGTGATGACCATACCCTAATGGATGCGACCCACTTAGCCTTATGACGTACCATGTTTAAGCCATTACCAGGTGATGTGGCCCGAGGTAGCGATTACCTTTCACATAGCACATTCCACTTTGAATGCTACATTGCAATTCCATGTTCACACAACTGATTTCTACAAACGTATAACTCCTGTGCTCGTACGTCTCAAGAAAGGGTGTTAAGCTAAGAGAAGTTGCCTTCTCCGCCACCAAACAGATGATACGTTCATAGAGATCAATTTATGTAATAGAAATGCAACGTCAAACATTCATCCATACAAGTTAACCAGGAACAGGACAAATAGAAGGCATTCTCCTACCACATCCTATCGGGAATTACCCTTAGGATTAGTAGTGAGAAGTCCTTGCATCGAAGATCTCAAATGAAGAACTACTGCCACATAATATGATACGGGAAATTTTCCCCGTGGGCCAGTGACAAGCAGCCCTACATTTCCATCTTCCAAATCATTTCCATGTCTTCACTTCGAATACGTAAATTGGTTCGATGTGGTCTTCGGACAGGAATCACCCAGATCCGACCTCGGTTCCTTTGAACCAATCATCGATAAAAAGATGTTAACTGAATAGGGAATTATTTTTTGATTGATTAATTTATTTTTATCAAAATATCTTCTAGAGATATATATCTTTAAAACATTCTTTCCGGGATATTCGGAATCATTAAACCTCACTTACCAATCCTTAGATTATTTAAAATATTTTTAAATCTTAGAATAATTCTAAATCATTTCTATTTTCACTTAAGAAAATATTTCCAAACCATTTAAATCTTAACAAAGATTTCTTAATTCAAAACTCAAAATTCGGATTGAGTTAAAACAATGTTATCTAGGATGTTAATCCAAAACCAGCATATATTAAGTGAGCAGAATCTACAGAAATCATCTAATTCTACTCAATATCAATTCTCATATTCAACAAGTACTATGGACGGAATAATGGTGAAATCACCTTTTAAATTCCACGAATAGTACGAGTTCCCTCTTCGGGCTTTAACACTAAGTACAAAAATATTATCTCCATAAAATCTAAGTTATTTATATTTGAAAAATTATATCCTTTATACTTTGGGAAATTTTGATCTAAGTAAATCAAATTTACTATTCCCTCCATCGGTCTAGTTCGGATAGCTAGGGAGAGAAGGAAATCGGTTTTCCAAACTCAAGCCTAGACAATATCTCTCTGTCACCCATAAGGCGGTCAAGTTATTTGATCGACTCTAAATCTTTTAACATTAATTTAACCATTCCATAAATCCTTCAAATTACCTTTAAAATACTTTATAAATCATTTAAAAACATTTACTAAAGATTTGAAAAGGAATGGTTGCATTTAAAACTATATTTCAAAAGTTATAGAAAAGTGCTACGAAAATTGTTTTTAAGCTATATTGATCGAAACAACTTTTCTATCATTTGGAAATTCATTTTTATAACTCAAATCACTTTTAAAACATTTTAAAAGATTTCTAGAATTTAATTAATATTTTTTAACAATTTAAAAATATCATTTTCACAAAAATTCTTTTATGGATTCCGAATTACAAAACCTTGATTTTCCCAAAACTTTTTTTACTCATATTTCAAAGTTTACTTATCAAAATTTCGATTTTCTTTCTTTGTTTGAAAACTATGGATATAATAGTTTGGAAAATTCTTATCTCAAAGAATTTCGAGCTATATTCCATTCTGTATACTCGTTTGACTTTTATGGGGTGAAATCGCGAACTACCGTTACTTGACGTGCCTAATTTTGACCCAATTTTCAATATTCGTTTAAATTTTACCATAACACTTTTAAATGTTTATAAAAAATTTCTAAATCATATTAAACCATTTTTAAGAGGTTTAAACATTTCATGTACACAATTTCATTAAATAAAGGAAAGTGATTTCCTTTGTGTTTATCGATGTGTATTTTAAAAAAAACTCAACCCAGAGCCCTGATGAAATCGAAGGGATGGGGGGAGCCCCCATGCCTGGTCCGACCATAGACAGGGGGAGGTAAGCCAGCCCAGCACATAGATTTGATGCCCCTAACCATTTTTTATTTGGATTTAACGGGGACCCACCTCCGCGCCTTGAAATTGGGAGTAGGGCAGACGGGAATCGAACCCACGACTTAATTACTAGGAAGCTGGTATCTTACTACTGCGCCACTACTTGTGGACTAATATTAAACAACCATATCTATTCAAAAACCATCATCAATGATCATATCCAAACATATATATCATCCAATAGCATATATAATTATGGTTTAGGATTTTCTCACCTTCATTTTCCCTTCAAGCTAATATAGAATTGGCTATAGCTTCGCTATCACGAAATCTAAGCTCACGATCACTAGCACTATCGCCTTTAAATGGCTCGATCTAGGATTTGGATGCAAGGAGGAGCTCACGGCCTATGTGATGGAAGAAAGAAGGCTCCTCTAAGGGTGGGGAAGAGTGTGGCCGTGGGTTTTTGGGAACGTAGGGGAGGATTTTTGCCTTGTTTTGAAGTGGATTTTATAATATATGTATATTATACTAATTTAATTTCGTTTTGAATAAATTTCTTCATAACTTTGTTAACATGAGAAGCCATAGAATATCTTGAAAAAGGAGGAAGAAGAAGTAGAAAATTATGTGAAAAATGTGAAGAAAAGGTGGGGTATTTATAAGATTTTTAGAAAACCAAAATATCATAATATAAATGGAAGAAATTACCCTTGCCATCCCCTCCTAGCCTCCTGCCTCCCCCACCCACACACACATGCATGGCAGCCCCCTCATGTGATGGATGATGTGGAGGTGATGGTGGTGATGATGGTGCTGTAAGGCGAGTTGATGTGAGAAGATGTTTGCTTTTTCAAACATAGATAATTTCTATACTTATCATATGTAAATATATTCCTACTTTTCTACCATTGTTATATGTATATGTATATGTTAATATGTGTGTGTATGTCACAATGATGTACAAGTTACATAAACAACGTTGTATAACTTATATATGTCAAATCATTACAAATTTTAATTCCGATTTTCGGTCATATTTTCACTTATTAATTAACGTACATATATTGGTAAACAAAATTTGGAAATAAATTTCTAATCAGTTTTTTTTAATAAAAATGATTTCATTTAAATTATAAAATCATATAAATCAATATTAACAATTATTTACAAAAGTTACTATTATACCAATAAGGCGATACCAATTTTCCATATATTTTCAAACCAAGTATATATCTTTATAAAATTATTACAAATGATTTATTACCACTTTATAACAATTTAAACTGAAATATCATCATTTAAAACAATTATTTGAATAATTATAATAATTATTAAATCATAAAATCTATATTAAATTAAATATAAGGGCATCGTTGATGATGTCTTAAGTACATTTTATTCAAAAAAATAAAATAATTTATTTTATTTCATATTCTTGTTAAATTATAAAAATAAGTGTATATATCTAGCTCCGTGCACGACGATTTATGATTTTAGAGCAATTTATCGATAAAACGGTTTTTTGGCATTTTATCGATATACTTCCTAAAGAAATATTTTTGTAAATATCTATTCAAAATAAGATTGCTATTATTTATTATCACTCAATGTAATATTATTTGTATTATCAACTTTTTATTTGGATAATTTTAAAAATAAATATAATTATCAAAGTGATAAATTTATGGGTCGTTATAGACTTCCCCTCTTAAAAGAATTTCATCCTCGAAATTACCGAAAACAAAAGCCCAAAGGTTTGCCCAAAATATTTATTTTTAAACTTACACATGTATGATGTATATAGATCATTTATACACAATATTTGATTCAATATACTATTCAAATTCATAACTTTACTTCCGAACTAGCATTGATCTCTCGATCCTCTAGTGCGGACTTTGACCCGGCTTTCTGAATAGAACTTTAGCTTTTCCTTGCATAGCTCTCAACTATGATAGAAAACTGAAGTATCCAACCACAAACCCTCATCAATGTTCATCGTCAAGAATCGAGTGATAAATTCTTTTTCGGAATGGTGTAAACACCTCAAAGCTCCGTACTCAAACCTTAGATTAAATTTATGCGACGAAATAATCCACATACTTCATATGAAAATAATTTCATAAATTTTCATTCTTTATTCAAACTTTTGTGAAGATACTTTATTTTTATTTCCAAATATTTTTACTTAAAAACACATTTCTTTTCAAAAGACAAATATCTTTTTATTATAACACATCTCTAGACATATCTTAATGGTTTCTGAAAAACTCATTTTCCAAATAATTCATTAAATTTCCATAAACTTCCTTTGTTAGTCGGAACTTAATGTTTCTTTAGTACATATATTGTAGTTTCTCTTATCTGTGATCGTCTTTAGATTATTTATCTAAAGATTCTGCTTTTAAGCTTTTTAATTATTTCATAAAACCCTTTCTTTTTCATAAAAGAAAAATCCTTCATTTAAATTTTTCATACTTCTTTCCCCAAGAATTCTCATTAAAAGATTCATATAAATGCGAAGTTGGAACAAACATCATATTATACATTTTCATAATTTTACATTCATCATTTCAATTTAAACTTGGGTCAAAAAAAACCCCCTCCCCAACTCTAATACGATACAAAATTATGATCAAAAAACATCCCTGTCGAACTACTATATATATAATAGAGCTACCCTTAACAACCCTACTTTGCTCTCTTTTACCCCTCTGAATCTGAAGCCGATGGCGGGCTCCAGTACCCAAGATCTATAAAAACTTCTCCAACTCCTTCCTCCTCACTTTCTAGCTCATCATCGGCCTCATTGCCATCCTATTAGGGTTGCATTTCTCCCTCAACCTGGGGTAGCCATGGTTGGTGGGTCATGTCCCATGCCAACCGGTATTCCTAGAATTACCCCGCCCTCTTCCAATTCTTCGAGGCCTTGCACACCCACTTCCTAAGGATTTTCGAACTCTTCGACTCTTTCTTCTTCTTCCGCTATTTCTTCATCATTGCTCTCCACTTCGTCCCAGTTTATATAGCAACTGGATGATTCTTCTTGCCACACAATATGCTCTCCATCCAAATCCCATATCACATTGCTACATTCGTTGGATATTATGGCATATGGGTCTTCCATTGGTTTTGATTCTTCTTATATGGGTTCTAACTCTTCTTCCATGGGTTTCGACTCCTCTTCCATGGGTTTTGATTCTTCTTCTATGGGTTCTGACTCTTCTTCTATGGGTTCTGACTCCTCCTCCATGGGTTCCCCATCTTCTATAGGTTCTAATGCAGAGCTAGCAGATCTGCTATCCAATTTCTCTCCAAGGCCTTCCTGGGCTCGTCATCACTAGAAATTGTAATTATTTCTAGAGTCGCGGATGTATGAGTATTCCAGCTATTGGATATCCGTCTTCACCCCTTCAAGTGTATGGGGAAAGCTTTTCCTCAGTCGAGAACCCACCATTGCTAGGTGGATATTTTGGTTGTTCCTCTTTGTCACTAGAGAGAATAGTAAGGCTGTCCCTCTTGCCCCAATTTGCGCTGGAAGTCTCTCCTTTGGAGTAATTTCCTTCATATGGTTTCTACAAGGTAAAAAACATTTCCTTAGATATAAGCAATAGGTAATTTTCTTAATCTAATGATTCTTAGGTAGAGAGGTTTGCTAGTCACTTAGTATTACTTTTCTCAAACCAAGGTTCGATCATACTTAGAAAATGACATGATGTCCATTTCTAAAGATAGCTTTTACTATTTAAAATTCTTTGTATGACAAAAATGTTTATCCTTTCAAAAATCCTTTGAAAATTTTACCAAATGTATTTTTATCGCTTATAAAATTTTAATCATTTCTCAAAAATATAGTTCTAGGTAAAATTATTTCATTTACAAATTTTCAAAACCAAAATTATTTGTATATAATATTAACAAATACGCACTCATCTACACTCAAACTCATTCTAAGGTGTTACTAACCCTATCTTTAATGAGTTACTCATCCTACAGCATTACTAACCCTATCTCTGATGAGACTTTACCTCTACCAAAGCCAAGGTGTTCGCTCAACCTAAGCTCTGATACCAAACGTGAGGGCTTGCTTCTTCGACTCTCGAAAATCGACACCAATACATCCTTGGTATCCATGTGCCGCAAATCTAGGTGCCAGAGTGGCGGATTCTCAAGGGTACGAAAGAAAATAAAGATAGAACAGAATCTCACACGAAGGGACATATATTATTTCACCATATAATCTTTACAGCGGAAATATAAATACATTTATCAGAGTTAAAAATGGACAGTAATAAATATCCGTCCATACAAATGCGGAATACTATAGTACATGAGTGTGGTGGAAATGGATAACAATCTTCAGAATAATCTAACTCCATGCTTTGAGCTCCATCCAGATTTCTTCTAACTAAACCTGACTACTAGGCTGCTTAGGAAATTTAGGGCACCCAGAGTTTAAAGGAAAGGAAAATAAACTCCGGATCAGTCATGTGACTAGTGTGAGAAACTCAAAATACACATTTTAAAAACAAAAGATATCTCATAAGACCACGTCGCACATAAACACGGAACGGATTTTTACCTTATGATAACCAAAACATTTGCTATGTAAAATCATTTGATGTTATTTTTAATGACATTCCTTTGAAAATATTTGGATGTAAACTTATTAATCTTAGCCGAAATTGTTACCATTATTAAATTCCGGATATGTTAGGTTCTACAAACAAAATTCTTACAAAGCTTGTCGGAGAATATACAATGGCAGGTAAGGGACTACCTTTCGTACAGTACATCTCTAGAGGAATGTACCGAGGATAAACAAACAATCCTTCGCATCTGGCAGGACCGATCTATCCTTATTTGGCACTCATTCATGGCCTAGATAGAACCGAATATGACATTACCCTCGTCGTTACGGACCTATCCGAGATGTCTCATAGCATACACCACATACCCAAAATATAGAGGGTTATCTTGAAAGGTGATGACCATACCCTAATGGGTGCGACCCACTTAGCCTTGCGGCGTACCCTGTTTAAGCCATTACCGTGTGATGAGGCCCGAGGTAGCGATTACCTTTCACATAGCACATTCCACTTTAAATATCACATTGTCATTTCATAATCATACAACCGATTTCTACAAATGTGTAACCCCTGAGCTCGTACGTCTCAGTAAAGGGTGTTAAGCTATGATAAATTGCCTTCTCCGCCACCGAACATATGATACGTTCATATTGATTAATTTATGTAATTAGAAATGCAACGTTAGACATTCGTCTATACAAATTATCCAGAAATAGAACAAACCGAAGGCATTCTCCTACCACATCCATCGGGAATTCCCACTAGAATTAGTAGCGAGAAGTCCTTGCATCGAAGATCTCAAAGAACTACGGCCACATAATATGATACGGGAAATTTCCCCGAGGGTCAGTGACAAACAGCCCTACATTTCCATCTTTCAAATCATTTCCATGTCTTTACTTCGAATACGTAAATTGGTTCGAAGTGGTCTTCGAACAGGAATCACCCAGATCGGACCCCAGTTCCTTCAAACCAATTATCGATAAAATGATGTTAACTGAATAGAGAATTGTTCTTTGATTGATTAATTTCTTTTTTATCAAAATATCTTCTAGAGATATATATCTTTAAAACATTCTTTCTGGTATATGCGGAATCATTAAATCTCTCTTATCAAATCTTTTGATTTCTTAAAATCTTTTAAATCTTGGAATAATTCTAAATCATTTCATTTTCAATTTGGAAAATATTTTCAAATCATTTAAATCTTAACAAATATTTATTAATTCAAAACTCAAAATTTGGATTGAGTTAAAACTATGTTATCTAGGATTTAAATCGAAAACCAGTAAATATTAAGTGAGTGGAATCTATAGAAATCACCTAATTTTACTCAATATCAATTCCTGTATTCAACAAGTACTATGGATGAAATAATAGTGAAATAACCTTTTAAATTCCACGAATATTACGAGTTCCCTCTTCGAGCTTTAACACTAAGTACAACAAGATTATCTCCATAAAATCTAAGTTATTTATAATTGGAAAATTATATCATTTGTACTTTGGAAAATTTTGATCCGAGTAAATCAAATTTACCATTCCCTTTGTTGGGCAAGTCCGGTTAGCCAAGGAGAGCAGGAAACTAGTTTTCCAAACTCAAGCCTGGACATTATCTCTTTGTCACCCAAAAGGCGGTCAAGTTATTTGACCGACTCTAAATCTTTTAACATTTGTTTAACCATTCCATAAATCCTTCAAATTACCTTTAGAATACTTTATAAATCATTTAAAAACATTTACTAAAGATTTGAAAAAGAATGATTGCATTTAAAACTATATTTCAAAAGTTATAGAAAAGTGCTGTGAAAAGTGCTTTTTAAGCTATATTGATCAAAACGAATTTTCTATCATTTGGAAATTCATTTTTATAACTCAAATCACTTTTAAAACATTTTAAAAGATTTCTAGAATTTATTTAATATTTTTTAACAATTTTAAAATATCATTTCCCAAGAAATCCTTTTATGGATTCGGAACTGCAAAACCGTGATTTTTCCAAAAACTAGTTTACTCATATTTCAAAGTTTACTTATCGAAAAATCAATTTTATTTCTTTGTTTGTGGATATAATAGTTTGGAAAAATCTTATCGCGAAGAATTCCGAGCTATATTCCATTATATATACTCGTTTGACTTTTATGGCGCGAAATCGCGAACTACCGTTACGCGACGCGCCTAATTTTGACTCAATTTTCAATATTCATTTAAACTTTACCAAAACACTTTTAAATGTTTATAAAACATTTATAAATCATATTAAACCGTTTTAAAGAGGTTTAAACATTCCATATACACCATTTCATTAAATAAAGGAAAGTGATTTACTTTGTGCTTATCGACATGTATTAACGTGATTTGCATATATATTCAACAACCATAGTAAAAAATCATCATCAACAATCATATCCAAACATATATATCATCCAATAGCATATATAATTATGGTTTAGGAGTTTCTCACCTTCATTTCCCTTTCAAGCTAATATATAATTGGCTATAGCTTTGCTAGCACAAAATCTAAGCTCACTAGCACTATCGCCTTTAAATAGCTCGGCTTAGGCTTTGGATGCAAGGAGGAGCTCACGGCCTAGGTGATGGACAGAAGAAGGCTCTACCAAAGGTGGAGAAGAGTGTGGCTGTGGGTTTTTAGGAAGGTAAGGGAGGAGTTTTGCCTTGTTTTGAAGTGGATTTGATTATATATATATATATATATATATATATATATATATGATACTAATTTAACTTATTTTTGAATAGATTTCTTCATAACTTTGTTAACATAAGAAGCAATTAGAATAGCTTAAAAAGGAGGAAGAAGAAGTAGAAAATTATGTGAAAAATGTGAAGAAAGTGTGGGGTATTTATAGGATTTTTAGAAAACCAAAATATCATAATATGAATGGACGAAATTATCCTTGCCATCCCCTCCTAGCCCCCCCTACACGCACGACAACCCCCCCATATCGCGAATGATGTGGAGGTGGTGGTGGTGATGATGGTGGTGTAAGGTGAGTTGATGTGAGAAGATGTTTGCTTTTCAAACTTAGATATTTTCTATACTTATCATAAGTAAATATATTCCTACTTTTCTACCATCGTTATATGTATATGTTAATATGTCTGTATGTATGTCATAGAGATTATACAAGTTGCATAAATAATGATGTATAACTTATATATGTCAGATCGTTACGAATTTTAATTCTGATTTCCAGTCATATTTTCACTTATTAATTAACGTACACATATTGGTAAACAAAATTTGAAAATAAATTTATAATCATATTTTATTAATAAAAATGATCTCATTTGAATTATAAAATCATGTAAATCGATATTAACAATTATTTACAAAAATTGCTATTATACCGATAAGGCGATATCAGTTTTCCTTATATTTTCAAACAAAGTATATATCTTTATAAAATTATTACAGATGATTTATTACTACTTTATAACTTTTTAAAATGAATTATCATCATTTAAAACATTATTTGAATATAAGGGCACCGTTGATGATGTCTTAAATACATTTTATTCACAAAAATAAAATAATTGATTTTATTTCATATTCTTGTTAAATTATAAAAATAAGTGTATGTTCCAGCTTTGTGCATGACGTTTTATGATTATAGAGTTGTTTATCGATAAAATGGTTTTTCGGCCATTTTATCGATATACTTCCAAAGGTAATACTTTTGTAAATATCTATTCAAAATAAGATTACTACTATTTATTATCACTCAAAATAATATTATTTGTATTACCAACCTTTTATTTGAATAATTTTAAAAATAAATATAATTTACCAAAGTGATAAATTTGCGGGTCGTTGCAACTATACATGAATATTTCATTATGATAACACCGGTATGTTTTTCTTGCTTAAAACATCAAATATATGTACATGGTAACGACACAAAACAATAGACACATGTGTTTTCTAGGATAGAATAATATATAATATAATCAGAGAATACCAATTCAAAAACACAGTGAAAATATAATATCATAACATATACATACAAAGTAGGTTTACAATATGGAGTATCAAACCTACTACAAAATATACAATGATACGAATCTAATACAATATACAACTCAAACATCATCATATATATACATACATAGAGACATCAAAATGACATACATATATTAGATTCCCAAAAATAACATTGTTTAAAACAAACTTCTCAAAAAGCCAAAGACCCAAAGAGGCTAATTTCCTTTTATTTAAAAAGTCTCGGGCTGACCTGAGTACTATATGAATAATAAATGCGTCAGACTATATCTAGTATAAAAGTTCAACATACAATGAGAATAACATGATATCAAACATGTACAACATCTCAATAGGAACATAAGTATCCCAATATAGCATCACATAAATGAAATCCCATGCATTCACTTCAATCACCCACAAATACATGCATATAGACTAAGCATCAACTAAGCATAATAGAATAGGGTGATATACCAAATAAGCGTACACACGCAAATAAGTGATGTGGACGAGCATACGGTGATTTCAGATAATGATGAGCTCATGAATGATCGAGTGAAGCAAATAATCATACAAGTCATAAAACAATGGACTACCGTACAGCAAGTTTGAAAGATTAACAAGCACACATCAAGTCGTAATAAAAGAAGGCACAAAACAAGTCGAGGTAAGGGATGAGTATGAAGCAAGTACAAGTAAGTGGAGAGCGCACGATAAGTTCACTAGATAAAATTGCTTAATCCATACGATAATCGTCTATATGAGGTAATAGTCATATAATATAATGTGTCCATTCAAAAGAAATTCCATATAGGAGATTGATGCGCACACAGTACTGCTCCAGGAGTCTCCGACAAGCATACAACAATACTCCTACGGTTTTTAGTTATTCCAGGTAATCATGAATCTATGTCCATGAAGGTAAGACAACGCTATACCTTATTATGGCCCCTACAACTCAATGGTAACAAACTGTTTGGCTATGTGCATCTTGTGGCATATTAGCATACAACAATATAAGTATACAGAAATACAAGCACATAACAAGTACTCAAGCACATAGCAAGAACAATTAAAGTCACGATCCAGGGTGCAACCCTGTGATTGGCCGCTAGATGGACGCTAGACTAATATGGACATAGCACACAATAATAGCACATAGCAAGGCGACACATAGCCTATTGACACAGCCCTACACACTTCAAGTAATAGGCACAAAGTCAATAACATGAAGCAAGTTATGCAAGCACACAACAAGCCTGCGGAGCACAAAGCAAGCCATACCTCTATATGATACTCATGTTCCCACAAAATTGTACTTTAGTCACAATAAGTAACCAATCAAATATCACTTGAGTGTCACATACCACTCACTGTTATTCAATCATTACTAGATGCTAAACTCCGCTTGATTACACAAACAATATTTTATATTATGAGTCAAAAGAATAATTGAAATGATATTACGAACGTCCTATACTGCTCGGTATTACTAATCTATTTATTCAAAACTGTCGTTATATAGAACTTCACACCATTCAACCAATTATTAATTAGAAAGGCGTTTTATTAAAAATTACTCATTTCCAAAATATTTATATCACAATTCAAACATCAATATAAAACTCAATACAAATCTTCATATTAAAAATTACTCATTTTGTTTTGTTTGGGTGCTTATTTCCCGTTATATGTACTTATGTAGTTTGATACTACTATCTATTTTTTGCCGCCTCTGACTCTATTTTGACCACCGAACAGGCTTGTTATATTTTCTTTTAGTTTTGTGATATCAATTGTGTTGTTTCGCACTACACACCCTTTTGCTAAAAAATTATTTTATAAAACTCCCATTCTATCCAAAAATCTTTATTTAATTCCAAACTTCAATATTTCAAAATCTCTTAGTCACAAAGAAATTCTTTCTTTAAACCCTTATTTAATTCAAATCACCAAAATTCTTTTCAAAAATAATTCATACAATATGAGAACCATATTTAATACTTCAAAACATTGATTAAAGAGGTTTGTAATCCAAAGATTAATTTAAACCTCCAAATCCAAATTATATTATTCTTCCCAAAGATAATTTCAACTAAAATATTTCTAATGCTCTAATACTAAATTTCAGAATCAATATTTAAAGTCTTTAATTATTTCCGAACTCTTTTAAACCACATTTGAAAAATAATTTATCTAACTAAAGTTTCCTTTTCCTTTTTTTAGAATAATACTTAGAAGGATTTATGTCCAAATGGGATTTCCTTTCTATATAAAAATTCAAAACTTTCCATTTCCTTTTAAAAATGATTGAAATTGATAAATTTACCATACAATGAATAAATCACATTAAAAAATCCTTGTTTTATTCCAAGAATATATTTTTATAGAACTTCACATTTATTTAAATGTTATAAAATAATTTTATCAATTTTGAAAATAAACTTTTAATCCTCTTTACAAAATAAAATTTCTTTAAATAATTTTTATAGTCATAAGAAAATAAATATCTAGCCATAGATTTACTTAAAAATTTATTTTGATTCTCTTTATTTTAAACCAAACAATTAATATCTTCAAAAATAATTTATATAAAATATAGCTTTAAACATGCAACTTTATTTCTATTTTTAAACTAATACTATAATCTCAATTTTCAAAGATAGCATAAATTTCAAAATTTTAAAATATTTACTTCAAAAAATTTCTTTCCTCTTTATTTCAGGTAGTCTAATTTAAATTTATCATAACAAAATTATTTAACTCTTCCCTTTTGAAAAGTCATTTATATAATTAAATTCCAATATCTCCTTTTGTCAAGATAATACATATACACTTTAACAAATTTTTATAATATTTCCAAACCATTTAAACTAGTTTTCCCTTTTTCAATCAATTCCGGATACAAATTCCTATTAACTCATAACATATAACAACTTGGATATAGATGTCAAAATTACAAATTGGCATGCAACAAAATTTTAACCAAATAAATCCATATCAAGTTAATTCATCAATGCAACAATCAATTAAAAGCATGCAAAAGGAGCCATGTGCGAGGTCATAGATGTGAATAAATAAATTTACTCATCGAAATGATGAATGCAAGATGAATTATATATCAACTTAGCCTATTGCATCATTGCCTCAGTCCCTCGTTGTTCTAGCCTCCACCACCATTACCTTTGCAACCCTAAATTTTTACTCCATCGCAACCTGACGCAACCAGAACGCCCATCACCACTACTGCATAAGCTCAGATTTCGCGTGCTGCCAAACTTCCCAAGCTCCTTTCCTATGTCGTGCAAAGCTACACCCTGTGTGCACCAACAGTCGCCTTGTTATCTTTTGACATTCACGCACATGGCTGAGCTAACCTCCACCATCTCCAAACATCGCCTTTCACCAGACGCGGTTGCTCAATTTAATTTTGTTTTTCTCCTCATTGTTCGATTATTTATTTATTTATTTATTTAAGAGTGCGGTGAATTAGGGCTGGATAAGGGGAAGTATGCAAACAAGTTTGGTAATAAGATAAAAGAAGATCTTCTTAGAATAAAACGAGAGAGGAATGACTACTTTTATTTGTTATTTCTTTCTTCACATTTTCTTTTCAATCAAGTCCTTATCTCTCTTTTTAATTCCAATTCAACCCTTTGGGCAAATGCAAATTTTTATTTGGTTCCTTTTATTTACAAATTTGATTTCCATGTTTAGATATAAATAAACCTTATCATTTATTTATAAATATGTTTTCAATTCAAATTGATATACTATATTTTACAAAATATATTTGGTAATGTATACAAAATATTTTAGTTCAATATTTGTTCATCTTTATTGATTTACTGATATTATTAATATTGAATAAAACTTATTTTCATCCATTCAATTATATAAAAGTTGTTTCACAATAAAAAAATTTATATCCATTATAAATATTTTATTTGCATTTAATATATTTTCTAAAAGGAATTTATCAATTTATTTAAATTATTAAAATAAAATTCCTTTATTGAATAATTTTAACTCAATAAAATAAATTTTTCAAAAATAAAAATAATCAAAATCGAACTAGAACATTTTATTTCGATTAAAATTATTTGTTAAGATGGTGTAGAAAATAGGATTGTTATACTTCTCCTAAGAATTTTTTTACTTTTATATATTTAAATATCTTTGTATTACAATATATATAACAAAAAATAAAATCAAAAGCATACTTCATTTCGAACATGATTCTTTTCTAAGAGTTAAGTAATGTAATAAATTACATAATTTTCCATAGGGCACATCTTAACTCTATCACTTGTTATGATTATAGTTGGGTATATGCTGAATTATAATAAGTGAAACCTAGCCAAAAGAGGATTTGTTTTGTTCATTTTGTAGATGGTTAGTATCATCATAATCGCTAGTCAACTTAAAATCAAAATCTTTGGCCAGAATAAATCGGTTAACTAATGAATGTTATAGGATTGAACCAAAGACTTTGAAGTGATCAACATAATTATATACAGATGTCAGTAGAGTTTTTGACCTTGGACCAAACCCTAAATATCTAAGTGATACAATGATGACAAAAGAATATGCGTACAAAATGCCGTTAGTAAACGAGCTTATTGTAGATTAGAACTTGGATTTTACCTAAATAAACTATAAGCATTGAACTTGTTTCCAATATTGTGTTTCAACAACATCCATACCAACTTCAGCAAAATCATATAGGGTTCACAATTTAAATTGATTAAATATTAACCGAGGATGAAGTTCACACCAAAGAGTCAAAACAACCAAGTTGCTAGTTATTCCCAAAATCGACCAATGTAAAATTAATTTATACAAATATTCTATTAAATTTCAATAACATTTTAATTATTTGTGTAAATCCTAGAAAATTATTTAAAACGATATATAAAAGTTGTACGTTGATTTAGTTGATGAGCGGCTTTGGATAAATAAATTAAACAAAAGATTTAAAGTATTAAATCATTTTAGTTTGTAGTTTGGAAGCCCATACACGGTCACCTTTGATAAAGGCAAAGGATATGACTCGGTTTCCTAGGGTTGAGAGAAAGAGGCTAGATATTTGTGATATGGTTGGCTATAAATAGTCATCCCATTTTCTCGTTATCTCTACACTCAACTGACTTAACTTCCAGTAGATTCTGGTAAAGCAAAGGAGAAAGCTTTATTGCCTGTAGCTAATGAAATTGAGGAACTAACCAATGACCGAGGTGGTCGACGACCGATGGGACCACAAAGAGGAGGTAATCATCTATTTTAATATATTCAATTATATATAAAAATATCCATGTTCACATATATGATTGTTGTTCTACCATTAAATTCCATTATGATTTTAATAGAAAAATAACCATTTTCAATTTATTTTTAGATTTGAGCTTTACACACACATAGAGGGATAGTATACTTAGCCCCCTTTATTTAGCACTATTTTATAGTCCATTGATATCAACCACAAGTTTCTATTTAAATATTTATTTTTTCTCTCTCCTATCACATGGAACAAATATTTAAATATAAACTTGAGATATCAGAGGGATACAAATGGTGCTATACAAAGGGTGCTATACACACAAAAAAAAAACTAAAATAAATATGTTATAATGTTAAACTATTAAATTAGTTTTTGGTTTTTCAGAAAGAAAATAAAATATTTTTTGTTCTCCGTTTCTGATAATAGATATTACTTTTTTGAATTTCACACACACTAATATATGTGTGTACCCTTTACGCCCGGTCATTCCGAAGAACACTTCCCGCCCCCCTCCGGTCTTACCTCGACTGCTGGCATCTGGTCGGAAAAGTCCTTATAATATTCTGGTCTTGTATCGGTTTTGATATGTTTGCATACAAACAGAACTAGAGAGGATAGCCTCATTGTGTTCGTAAGGAAATTTTATTTAAAAAAATTACGCTCTTTGGTTTTTCCATTAAGGTAAAAATGAATTTTTAATTTAATTTTAAAAGGTCAAATTAATTTTAAATTTTAAACTTTTGAAAATTTCAAATAAAATAATCCACACAAATTTATTAATATAAAAAGAAATTTGCTGGGGCCTTGGATTAAATAAAATAAAAAAATCGTTTGGAAAGGTCAAACTAATTTCAAAATTGAATTTTCAAAGTGTTAAATTATTATACATTAATATTTTGATTATTAATTAACAAATATTTAATATATATAAAATAATGCATATATATAAAGTTAGATGTCAAGGACCTCTAACTCAAGTAGTCAGAGGTATGACACTTTAGACAAAGATTTTAAAGGTCATAGATTCGAGTCTTTAAGACATCATAATGAGTGCTCTGCTCAAAATAATTATCACTCTTATTATTATATATATGTAACATTAAACGAATAATTAATTAATAATTTTAATTTAAATAATATTATAATATATAATGTTTAAATATAGATATGAACTAAAATGGGGAAATTCCATTATGACACAAATTCATGACACAATGGATCACTCAACCATTGAACTGCCCCTCGAACTCAACCTTAAGTGTAAACATAATAAGATCTAAACATCTAGATTCTTTTATCGCTACTATGTATTATTTTGTGTCCAAATGATCGGCCATATTATAATAAATGGCCAAAAAAATAAGTTTATATTATTGTATTATAAATTTAATTATTTTATACACACACACACACGTCAAAGACCACTAGCTCGTTTGGTTATTGGTATGATGTTGTAGATTTAAACTCTAGAGGTCATGGGTTCGAATCCCAAGACATCAACATAAGTGCTCTACTTGAATAAAATACCACTCTTACTATCAAAAAAAGTATTATATATATTGTTAACTGGATTTTTAACCCATCAGAATTCAATATGAGTTAGAACATTCAGACTATGCCAGAAAAACTCGAGACTCAACCAAAACAACCAAGCGAACAATTCAATAGGACTCAAGGAAAATCAACAAATAAAATACTAAGTAACCCATGGATCGCTAACGATCCATAGGAAAGCATCATGAGTTGCCCAAACCTCTTGCATCATGATTTATTACTATTTCTAAGCACCATTGCCAAGTTTCATAGCATGCCAAACAATCTAGCTCGAGAAGTGAAGACTCATCTGATTCAAGCTATTTGATCAAAAGTAGCTAACTTAAAATGGACCTAGAAAACTCATACGAAGTCGGCTAGACCTGAAATTTTGGGAGAACACTTAGAAAACATAAAAAAGGCTCAAAGAAAAAATGGGATTATTTGGAGGTTGTTTGATGGCTCGCTAGTGACCTAACTAGATGGATCGCTAACGATCCATGTAGAGTGGGCCCCACCACTTGAAATTCTTATGGTAGGTCCCACACACCCTAGAGAGAGTACGTGCAAAGTTTCGTCTGGTTTATTTAAGTTTTGAGTGAGTTATGAATGATTCTTTTGGACAAAATGACCCATGAAGACGGATGATCAAACTAACTCCAAACGATTTGATATTTGGATAAGGCACTTAAATTGAAGATAGGAAGACAACCAAACTAAGATCACTCAAAAATATGCTAAGTGGATTGATAGCTAGCGATCCATCCCTTATGGATAGCTAGTGATCCATCCCCTATGGATAGCTAACAATTCATCAAGATAGGTCGGATCACCCTCAAACTTCCGAGCTCCTTTGTAGCATAAAGTAAAGGTTTCTGGTAGAAAAATATGGTAAGTTGATGGATAGCTAGCGATCCATCCTCTATGGATAGCTAGAGATTTATAGAAATGACTTAGATTGATTTGAGATTCTCGATGGTGGCTTGGTATAACAACTGGACTCTTCTGCACTTGGACTTCTGGCCTAATACTCACTAAATTCTCCTATAAAAACTCACCTACCTGCAACTAGAGATGGATCTTTCCGAAGAGAGAGCCACCACTACTCTACTGGAATTCCTTCACTATTTCAACTTTCTTCTCCCTTACAACAGTCATCAAGGGGGTTACTGTGTATCTCCAGTCAACTCTTGTACTTGTGACTTATTCTAACTCATTGTAACTTAGATCTAAGAACTAACTAGTTGATATCCAGAGAGGTTTAACTAGTATAATCATAATAAAGATTGATTAAAGTGGACTTAGGCCAAAGTCAGTCGAACCACTATAAAAATTCCGTGTCTTTTTTCTTACTTCTACTTTTGATTTGTTGTTTATTTGAGATTTGTGCTACTGATTATCTACACTAATGCTTTCACACTCGATCCAAGGTATTGATCCATTTTTTTTGTTAACATTTTGGTGCTTTCACTGAGAACCTTGAATGAGATTTGAAGAATTGAAGTTTGAATCTAAGATTTAGAGAAGATGAGTAGGCCTAATACTAGATCTAGAGCTGTAGCAAGTCAACCGAAACCCGGGGGCAGCTAGGAGGTATCCTTAAATTTTCATCAACTCAACTATGTGATTAGAGAGGAGATGGAAAGGATAATGAAAGAGATGTAGGATGGAATCTTAGTTAGACAACAGGAGATGATGGACGGCTTCTTCCAGAGGATGGAGCGGCAAGGGATGGCTAGATCTGCAGGAATCAAACTCTAGGGAACAACGTAGGAGCTGCCGGAGTTGGATTGGGATAAGATGGAATCTTTCTCCCACACCCAAAGCAACCGATACTTCGGGGCAATGTTGGAATCAACATGGGAATCAATCCCAATGTCGGAGTGACTGTTGAAACATTAGGAACTGGTGGTACAGAAGCTAATCCAAATACTAAGATGCAACCGATAGAAGAATATGCACCAGAACTTCCTCGAAGGAATGCAGGTCTGAATGAAGCTAGAGTTATGAATCATAACACAGGCATGCGATCAGAAGAGTGCATCCCGATATACCCCCACTAGAATAGGGGCAAAGTATTGTTTTAGGACGGAGACCTTCATTGGACGACGAGAACCGAATTGGTAAATTGGTATGAAGGTTCATTAGAGGAGGACCCCCAGATCAGGGTACGTAATATGTGAACAGGAATCTGTTTACTGCTAATATTCGGAGTGCAAGAAATCCTCCAAATTTCAAGCTTACGACACTGGAAATGTACGATGAGAAGACAAATCCAACGATTCATATGATGAGATACATCCAACATATGGAGGTGTTGGGTGCTTTTGAGGAGGTAATGGGGTGGTGCTTCCCATTATACTTAACGGGTTTAGCTGTAATGTGGTTCAGGCAGTTGGAAAATGGGTCCATAAGCACATGGACTGACTTGGTGATCAAGTTCTTCAAATAGTTCAGAGCTCATGTCTTACAACCGAGGAACGTACTTATGCTCTCAGACGTAAAACAAAGGCCTGGAGAGTCCTTAGGAAATTATTTAACAAGATTCAATGCGGTGGTAGCTGCGGTCGACAAGCCGGATCCATCATTTATCCTAATGGCAGTAGTATTTGAGCTCGCGAGTAAGACTGATTTCAAAGTTGCATTGAAAACGGATCCACCAATGGATATTGGGGAATTCTACTACGAAGCTGAGAGATATTTGCGTTAGGAAGATGCAAAAGCCAAGGATGAAGATGTGGATGTTGAAATAAATGCAGTGGAGGACAAGGGACCGTCCGAAGCTGGAATTGGAAAAGACAAAAAGAAAAGGAAAACTGACGATGACTTCGGGGAGCCGAAACGACAAAGGAAAGAGCTAAGGTTCTCTTCATACACTGACCTGACTGAAACCCCGGAGAGGATATACTTGGATACTAGGGGGCAGAACCTCTACCGAAGGCCACCTAAGAGGGAGCCCACTGATCAAGAGAAAAGATCTAGAAAATTTTGCATCTTCCATGAGCTGAATGGGCATGAAAAGAAAGAGTGCCGACACCTTCGTGATCTAATAGAAGAACTAGTTCGAAACAACCAGCTGCCATAGTACATGAGGAACATAACTACGGTAGAATTGCAAGAACAACCACCATCCATGGCAAACACACAGGGATTTGAGCCAAGACAAATTATCCCATGATCGGGGTAGATGGGAGTCAGATCCGGCTCGCATTCTTTGCTTTTTCGTTTCTTTTTCTACACTTTTCTTTTGGTATTTAGACAATAATAACCTCAGGCCGCTTACACGTGTATGAGATCCTGAACGGTCCCTAGGCACGCTCTAAGTTAGATACCTGAGATGACTAACAATAATAACCTCGGACCGCTTACACATGTACGGGACCCAGACTGGTCTCTAGGCACGCTCTGAGTCAGATCTCCGAGGTGAACATTTAGGATTTCTACTTGTTTTGATTCCTACTTATTTGATTTCTGCTTGTTTGTTTTGATTTGAATATTTGAATTTTGAAAAATCTGCATTTGTTGTGATGACTGATATTAATCATCTTAGAGTCTCGCCATGAGCCAGAGAGCGAGTGGATGGACTTATACAATATTGATCGCCTTAGAGTTCCGACTGAAGAGATAGGACCGGAGGGCAAGAAGTAAGTCCCCTCACCGGAGTGTCAGCGGATGGGCTTACTTAATCCCCCTTAACTTAACAAACAAACAATCTGAAGAGATTGTCCCCTTAACTTAAAACATTAAATGATCCGGAGAAATCGCGCATTAAACTTAAACGATCAGGAGAGATCGATCCTTAAAACAAATTTGATCTAATAAAATGATTTGCATGCCTTACAAAAAGAATAAAACTGATAAATCCTGGATGAACACAGAATGATTTCTATATATGATGTGATTATGATATATGATGTGATTTTGATATATAATGTAATTTTGATATATGATGTAACAACTCTGAATGATAAGCAAAAATTGATAGTGCTGTAAATCCCAAATGAACATGGGACAATTAGAGATATGTGGTGTAAATGAAAATATGTGATATAATTAGAGATATGTGATGTAATTGGAAACATGTGATGTAATTAGAGATATGTGATGTAATAACTTCGAATGAAATTGGAATGATTATGGTGTATATATAACACTTAGGCAGAGTCTAGAGTCTTAGGATATAACAGGTTTGGAACGACTTGTGATTGGCAAGAGAACCCGAAGGAACTGAATGATTCACCAAGGCTAAAGTAGCAGGAAAGCTCAATTATCGAAGACTGGAGATAGGAACTTGTTCTTAAGCAAAGCACACCTTTCATTCAAAAGACGTACTTTAGGGGGCAAGTATTAACCGGGTTTTTAACCCATCAGAATTCAATAGGAGTTAGAACATTCAGACTATGCCAGAATAACTTGAGACTCAAGCAAAACAACCAAGCGAACAAGTTAATAAGACTAAAGGAAAATCAGCCAATAAAATACTAAGTAGATGGATCGCTAGTGATCCGTAGGAAAGCATCATGAGTCATCCAACCTCTTGCATCATGATTCATTACTATTTCTAAGCACGCTTTCCAAGTTTCATAGCATGCCAAACAATTTAGCTCGAGAAGTGAAAACTCGTCTGATTCAACCTGTTAGACCAAAAGTAGTTAGCTTAAAATGAACCTAGAAAACTCATACAGAGTCGGATTGACTTGAAATTTTGGTAAAACAATTAGAAGACATAAAAGAAGGCTCATAGAAAAAATGGGATCATTTGGAGGTTGTTTGATGGATCGCTAGCGACCTAACTAGATGGATCGCTAACGATCCATGTAGAGTGGGCCCCACCATCTGAAATTTTTATGGTAGGCCCCACACATCCTAGAGAGAGTACCTGAAAAGTTTCTTCTGGTTCTTTTTAAGTTTTGAGTGAGTTATGGACTATTCTTCTGGACCAGATGACTCATGAAGACGGATGATCAAACTAACTCCAAACGACTTGATATTTGAACAAGGCACTTAAATTGAAGATATGAAGACAACCAAACTAAGATCACTCAAAAATATGCTAAGTGAATGGATAAATAGCGACACATCCCCTATGGATAGCTAGCGATATATCCCCTATGGATAGCTAACAATCCATCAAGATAGTTCATATCGTCCTCAAACTTTCCGAGCTCCTTCATAGCACAAAGTAAAGGCTTCTAGTAGAAAAATATGTTAAGTTGATGGATAGTTAGCGATCCATCCTCTATGGATAACTAGCGGTCCATAGAAATGACTTGGATTGATTAGAGATTTTCGATGATGACTTGGCATAATAACCGGACTCTTTTGTACTTAGACTTCTGGCCCAATACTTACTGAATTCCCCTATAAAAACTCACCTACCTGGAACTAGAGATGGATCTTTCCGGGGAAAGAGCCGTCATTACTCTACTGGAATTCCTTCACGTCTTCAACTTTCTTCTTCCTCACAACAGTCACCATGGGGGTTACTGTGATTCTCTAGTCAACCCTTGTACTTGTGACTTATTCTCAATCATTATAACTTAGATCTAAGGACTAACTAGTTGATATCCAAAGAGATTCAACTAGTATAATCATAATAAAGATTGATTAAAGTGGACGTAGGCCAAAATTAGCCGAACCACTATAAAAATTCCATGTCTCTTTTCTTACTTTTGCTTTTTATTTGTTGTTTATCTGAGATTTGTACTACTGAATATCTGCACTAGTGCTTTGACACTCCATACAGGTGTTGATCCATGTTTTGAGAATATGTGTGTGTGTCTCCCTCTTGACATTATCGTTGACATAAGACATTAACCTACATACTTAATTAGTTGCAAGTCACAATGGTTAATTACACATGTTCTTATAGCATACGTTGGTTAGATGATCATATTTAATATAGTTATAGCGTTTGTACTATGAATATGAATACAAATACGTCGTCGTGGTCGACGGCGGCGTCGTCGGCGGCGTTCTCATCATCATTATTAAACAACAACAACAAATAAATATTTTAAATACAATTTAAATAAATTGAAAATATACCCTTGGTTCTTTTATTAATAAATATTAAATATGATTCACTGCAATATCATTCATATAAACTTAAAATACGATCTCGTACTAATTAACAAATGAAATTTCCTTTGACACACCAGTTTAATCACGGTGTCAATGCATCAGATCCAACAGATTTCACGTGGATAGAGTGATTCAGATACATGCTAGCTAGCGAGCTGTATTTCAACATGCTTGTGTTAGATGTGACATGGCTCAAGAAGTGATTGTTGCACGTTAATCTGGTAGACAGTGAGATGAGATATAGAGAGTGGTTGTGTATTAGAAACTACAAATTCAAAATTATGAAATTTATTCTGTCACCATCACCCATTATCTAATTTGCATTAATGCTTTGAATGTAAACAATCATTTCTGTAACTTTGTTCTTAGAGTAAAAAAATCACAGAAACAATGAACTTAAGATATTGCCAACATACGAATATTAAAGTTCTCCCTCATTCACTTGGAATCAATAGATTTGAACAAACATATTTTTGTATCCACCTGTATATCCATAACATTACCATGCCCTTAAATTACTGAAGTTCATAAAACCAACAAAAATAAAAATAACCACAAACCCATGTTGATCAAGTCGTTAATTTCGAATGAAGTTGAAGAAGGTACTTACGAAAATTCAAGGACACAAAGGAGAAGAGAAGGGAAAGTAACTAACTAAATTTCATACGAAGAGAGGAGAGATGAGTGGTAACCTTATGATTTGATTAGAGAAGAGAGGAAATTTAGACTTAAAATTTTGAGGAACAGAACAACAAAGGTTAACGGTCAGTTTGATAATAATGTAACAACAGAATATAAACCAAGTCGAGTTTGATAATGCATCTCACATAAACCACATCAAATCAAGCAATAACCAGAAGGAGGAGGAGGAATAAAAAAGGTACATAATCTAAGACTTGTAAATAAAAAACATTACATGATCTAAAACTTATCATCATGTCCCCTTTTGTAAACTTGAGTTGTAATTAATGGCTGTCTAGATTTCTAATCAAACAGGTATCTTTATTGTAAACACGAACAATACTTCTAAAAATAAAGATACCATAAACTTCGTTGTAACTTCAATCGGCATAAACACTCAACCTGACAAAAATACAAATTAAAAAAGAAAAAAAAACAGAAACAAAACTCCCAGACATTTGTATGATTCTGATAGCATTTTTAGTATTCAAGCTCTCCATCTTTCTTTCCTAGTAGCTGACAAAATGTAAAACCCCCACCTCAACTCAGCCATCAACCAAAACGATTCCCTGCAGAAATAACAATTATAGCAAGAATTAATTTTACTTCATAATAAAGCTGCAATTTTCAATACATCATATGATGCTACTAACTTGAAAATTAGCAGGAAAATGTAGAAACACCTATCTTCCAACAAAAAAAACCAAAAAAAAGAACCCAATTAATCCCAAGGCAAGTGTAAAACCCCATCAAGCATTTACAAAGTATTATACAGACATACCACTCAAAGGTTCCATTTTATATTTTGCTCGATTTCATATTCTTATCCGGTTGTTTGGAATTCACAAATTTAAAGTTAAGAATATGTTAGGTTCCCATTTCAATTTGCACATTTTAAACCAAGGGAAAAAAAATTTCAATAGATAATACTAAAATATTGAAACTTCTATTTTGGGAATTTGAAAATTTTGGATTCAAGTCATTCGAAAAAGAAAAAAAAAACCTCAGCTGACTATACCTCTTCAAAACAACTTCCTTATTACGAAAGAAGTTGGTTTATATTACGAAAGAAGTTGGTTTTTTTCCCTTAATGTCCACGGTAGAAAAGATATTTGGTCCAAAATTTAACTATACTAAGGTATATGCTGTTTGAGAGATAATATACCTAAAAGCTAGCATATGGTGCTTCGTCAAAGTTACTAGTATAGAAAAAAATTTGTTTTAGCTATTAAGGGTTATAAGGAAATGAAAACCAACAAAGATTTCCAAGCTTTATGTAAAAAAAGGAAAAAAGAGAGAGAGAGAGTAGTTTGCGAAAATTCGACAGTCACCGACTGTCAAACTCTTAAGTGAATAACTGCTTTCTAATAAAATCAAACTGGGTCAAAAGTTCGGATTATTATAAATATTCATAAGGAACATTAATTATGTTGAGGACACTAGTTATGTGGTAAAGCGTCTAAAGTGCCGACGACACCAATTACCAATTTTTGAAGAACAAGGAAACATTTATTACCTATACATCTATAGGTGGACACAAACTTAAGATGATTGAAATAAAAACTACTATAATATTTGCACTTCACAGGGGAATTGTGCGCCAAGTGAGCGGTTGTGATTCATATGAACTCTTGTCCAAAGCATCAGTGCATCATAGGTGCTCACTAATGAATTACAACTACAATGATAGCATCAATGCATTACAGATGCTCACTAATGAATGCAAACTACAATACTCATATATAGCATAACGCCAAGCAAAGTTTAAGCCACGACATGTTAACTTGTAGAAATCAACTTTCAAAATAAAGCAGATGTATTGTTAAAGGGATTTCAAAACTGGACAGGGGGTATTTTTTCACTTTTGAGAAAATTACTAGGGGTGTAAAAAAAATTTGTCCCGCCGTAATTAAAAAAGTTAAACCCGCAATTACCCTCGGTTTTTTGGTGATTAATCACTTTTTCAACTTATTTTCGACAAGACCTCGCCGAAAATAGTTTTTCGATGAATCATCATCAATTTTTTTCTCACTTTTTGATGGGTGATAGTAGAATTTTTCTTTGCGCGAAGAGTAAAATTGTAAACCGTTTTATTTCGGTGGAGCCTCCGTAAGGGTTTTCTTCTTAGATGGAGTCCTCCTAAAATTTGTCTCCCTTCATTCAAAAATGAAGTCCCTTTAACAATGCCCTGAAACAAACTATAACAACGAACACAAATAACACAAACCTTACAACGAGCACATTCACTCCATCATGCCAACAGATTCATTATCGTCTTCGTCGTCCTCATCTTTATCCTCATCTTGATCACTAATGTCAAGATCAGCAAGCAACTCATCAATTCGCACATCAGGGAAATCGTCTCCGCCAACAGTTGATGCCATTTCAGACTGCTGATACTCCTCATTCTTATACAAAGATATATTGAACCTTGATTCAGGATTCTCCTCTAATTCCCTCAAAAACAGCTCATACTCATCATCCTTTTTGTCCTCATCGATTCTCACGTCAACGTCCATATTCAACCTCTTAAGCTTCCATTTTCTTGCCTTTCCTTTCTTCCTCTGCCTCCTTTGTTCATAACTCTTTTTAATCAATATCACATCCGGGAGTTCCAATGATTTGTACTGGTTTATCATATCATCATTAGTATTAGCAGCATATACATCATACCCAAGTGCATAATCACCTGGATTCAACAGATGTCCCAAATGTGTCCTTATCATAAACATATTATCATTTTTACCAAAATCAGATACTCTTGCAACCTGGGCATAAGCCATACAATACTTAGACCCATTAAAGTTAAATTCAGGACTATCAACCTCCACGTCAAGTACAATATACTCCACAAGCTGCCTGCTTGTAAGTAAAGGCTTAAAAGGAACCCTCCAATAATCTTTGGCATCCAAATAAACCATTCTTAAAGTTAACGGGTCCAACAAAGCGATACTATTCGTAACCTTTGTGCAAATCACAATAGGACCAAAATTTCCAAGTCCATTCGCTACACTTGGTGGCAAACAAATCAAATCCTCTCTGCAAATTGGACTAATTTCAACCGAGAAGGTGTAGTGATAGTTATAAGTACTACTCTTGCTATCATGACTCACAAGACTCTTATCCCTCCTATGCTGAATTGGCACAACCCCATTTATAAAGTCAACAAATTTAACAGCATGGCTCCTGTTTCCAAACATAAAATCAATCCCTTGCTCTGTTTCAACAATCCTGATTGCCTTACTGGCTACCCTATGCTTCAAAATCAACTGCTCCAGATAAAAGAAAGTCCTCCGATGTTGGACATGCTGCCTCAGCTGGACCTTGGCCACCCACTGATCCGGATTGGCACTTACCCTACTACAACTGTCACAGAGCTTATCACATACCTTAAACTCAATGAGATGCGCCTGCTCCACAATAGCACCATTAGTAATCTCCCCCTGGACCTTAATCTTTACCTTAATTCTCTTACTGTGGGGCTCAGTCCAGACATACTCCGCATGTGTCAAGCGTAATTTGGCCTTAGAAATAGAACTCCTAACGCGACCCAAAAGAAAAGTCAAAAGCTGTTTGGATTCGAGATCGGCCTTGACCCAGGTGTTGGGAGGAAGGAGGTAGGAGTTGCAGTCGGGGCAGTAGATGACGGAAGAGAGGCGAGGGAGGGAGGAGGTGATGTTTGCATTAGATCGGATGCATCTCATGCACATGTTAGATGGGTTGGGTGAGATGCGTTCGCCGCAGAGGCAGCAGAGTACTGTCCCCGTCGTATGAGATGGCCGGAACATGCCAGAGTTATCCATTGGATCAAATGACATGTTCAAAGGGAAAAGGTTGGAAATTTTTTCGGACAAACAAAACCCTATTCTGAGATAAAGTGGATTAGGGTACAAGGAAGACGGCGGTGAATATTATTTATAGTGAGAAATTTTTGCGGGTTGATGGGCTTGTGCGGGACAAACATCCTCTTTGCTTCGTTGGAGTTCGCCTCATGTCTAGTCCTCTTAACGGATACTTTCGGACGCGGACATTGCTATATCCGCATTTAAAATTATTTTTGATATCGGATATCCGCATTCACGAACACGGACGGATATCAAATAATTATCTTATCCGCTAACGACCGATAAATCAAGAATTATATAAAAAAAAGGATAGTTTGGCTCACATCCCTAACAAGTTTTAAAATAGATAAAACATTCTTCACAACCAACATTTACGTTTCCGCTTCCTATTTTCAAATTCACGCACGCAAAAAGACCCAAATACCCTTTATGTTTTTAACCTTTCAAACGTGTATAACTTTATTTACAAAAGCCGGATCAACATACCGTTTTCACCAAAAAATCACAAATTTTATGATGTTTAAAATGAGATCCATTGTTGATACCAAAATTTATATTTGTATTAAAGATGCAATTATTTCAAATATTTGCAGACAATTCAGCAAATATTGAACATTTTCGATTTTTTTTTTCAAATTTATAAAAATTGCAAAAAATTGCAGATATTTCTGCAACTATATAATATAGTTGCAGAAATGTCTGCAACTATTGAGTATAGTTGCAGAAATTTATGCAACTATATTGTATAGTTGCAGAAATATCTGCAACTATTGCATATAGTTGCAGACATTTCTACAACTATTGCAAATAGTTGCAGAAATGCAACTATTGCAAATAGTTGCAGAAATGCAACTATTGCGTATAGTTGCAGAAATTTATGCAACTATTGCGTATAGTTGCAGAAATTTCTGCAACTATTGCTTATAGTTGCAGAAATAACTGCAACTATTGCTTATAGTTGCAGACATTTCTGCAACTATCGCGTATAGTTGCAAACATTTCTGCAACTATTGCATATAGTTGCAGAAATGCAACTATTGCAAATAATTGCAGAATTGTCTGCAACTATTGCGTTTAGTTGCAGAAATTTCTGCAACTATTGCGTATAGTTGCAGACATTTCTGCAACTATTGCATATAGTTGCAGAAATGCAACTATTGCAAATAATTGCAGAATTGTCTGCAACTATTTGCAATAGTTGCAGAAATTTCTGCAACTATTGCGTGTAGTTGCAGACATTTCTGCAACTATTGCGTGTAGTTGCAGACATTATTGCGTATAGTTGTAGAAATGTCTGCAACTATTGCGTATAGTTGCAGAAATTTCAGCAACTATCGCATATATTTGCAGAAATTTGTTACGATTATTTATAACTGCAAATATTAAGAATATTATATTTCATAAAAAAAAACTTGATTTGTCTTCAATTTAATTGTAGTTTTCCATTTAAATCGAAAAATAAGAAGAAGAATTAGGCTCGCAGTGAAGCGCAGGGGTAATTTGGGGAATAAATTGGCGGAAAACAGAAATAGGGACGTAGAATATATATTTTTTATGACAAGGACCCGCTTTGAAATTAAGTTCCGTTTTAAGGATGTGTTACTAATTTTCACTAAAAAAAATTAGTTTAGCATAAATATTTGTCAATCTCATTGATTATAAAAGTGTTAAAAATTAACAAACATGATGATAATAAATAATTTCAAGCAGTTAAAATGCATTAAGTGCATATATATAAACTACTAGCACAATAAAATAATAAACAAATATCTTTCATTGCACTAAGATACACATAATTTGAACTATAATCTTGACAAAAAACTGATGGATAATTTTCGAATATGGATGTCTTCATATCCACATTCGCATCCGTTTTTTCGGATATCAGATATTTATCCGCTTTTCGGATGCGGATGTGGACAAATTTCGGTTTTTTTGGTATCCATTGACAGCCCTACTCATGTCAACCCGTAACTGTTATGGCCTAAGAGCATGTCCAGCGGAATCAGCCTGAATATTAAGGGGTGGACCGGAATAGGTAACTCAGTGGTCTTTACGAACGTTTGACTTCAGACGCCCATAAAATTGACGCCTCACTCCAAACGTCCATAAAATAAGCGTCTGATTTCCTTCCCATTTCAAACCCTTCGCTCCATTTTTTCACCACTTTCTCATTCTAGCTTCCATTTTAATTTATTTTTTTAAATTCAGAAAATGATGTGAAATGTCGCCGCGTCTAACAAAAATAGCTAAAAGAACCGTCCGTGGACATCCGCAGGAAGAAGCTAGACCAGTACACGTTCCTCCAGCTCCGGACTGTCATCCGACGATCTACGTATGCTACATGAGCTTCCAGATGGTTATTAGCACAGGTCTGAAACTGCATTGACCACGGTGGAGGTATATTTTAGGCGTAATTTCAATAGAATAATTTGTATATATCTATCCCGTATTCATATTAAATAAGCGCTAGTATATTTTAAAAAGTTCATCCTTAAATTATGTATAGGATCAGTACATTCATCGTCGTGGCAGTTGGGCCAAGTGTATCATATAGTTTTACGACACTCTCCCCCTTCCTATTATAGAGAGGCTACAGGCTAGCCTTTTTGACATGTTTTTGACGATTAGGCCTTTTCAGTCCTTCGATCGGACTCTCATCCAGGCGTTAGTTAAGAGGTGGTAGCCCACGACGCATGTTTTCCACTTTTTAGACTTTGAATTGGGTATTACCCCTGTCGACTTCTACATGCTCACCGTTATTGAGAGTGAAGGACATGCGTTTAGTCCATTCCCATCTAGCGAGTTATACGAGTCTCCCAATTTATTTACCGTTTTTCTACCTTTCATAGATACTAACTACATTAATAACGGTTATGTGAAGTTGACCTACCTTCAGCACTACATCAACACTTACAGAGATAAAGCGAAAATGGATGCGATAATTTGGGCATTTCTTTTGTACTTGCTTGGTTCGACCTTTGTCTCGAACCAAAAAGGTATGGTCCGTCTAGGTTATCTAGCATCGCTTATCCGGTTAGACCAGCTTCATATTATTGATTGGGGCACAACTATTCTAGGTGCCTTATATACCGCGTTTGATTCATTTGCGCTTGGCCATGTCAAGTAGATGTCGGCTTTTTGATACATGTTGCCATTATGGTACTACGAGTACATAGAGAACATGCATCCTCGCATCCAAAGGATAGTTAGTTAGGCTCCCGAGTAGCACTTCCCTAGGATGAGACGATGGGAGACACTTCAGTATGTGCATCATGCACCCCTTAGGTGTTCGACATGACCTGATGGCGGCTAGGTCCCAGCTTGACATGCGCAGTCGCGACAATATCATATGGACTCCTTGGGCCTCCCATTGGACCTAGCTTGTAGATGTAGGCCTTATGGCGGATGACTATCTCTTGATGATCGCATATTCATTATCTAGATGTAGGGTCGCTTTGCACGCACTTGCATTCTTGTCTATGTGCTATTTGGGAGAGGGTGTGCATATCAGACCACAGGCGATCATCATATACCAGCCGATCCATTATCATGTGAGGACATGTTTGGCAGACACAGGATGATTGGACATCAGTACATGCATGATGTTCGACGGGCTGGATGCATGGATGCCAGTACATACCTCGTAGATGGAGATTACGACACATATTGGGTTAGAGTAGCACCGCTTTTCTCATGTTACCAGATTATGTCTGTGGGGTCAACTCTGATCATATAGGCCCTCACATCTTAGTTGGGAGAGTTTAGGTACCCCATGTGTCATTCAACCTATTCCTTCACAATTCTCCCAAACTCCGATGCAGTTGGATCCCAATTATACTTTTAGGGCATATGATGCCACAAGTACGTTGATTGAGCAGCCCTTAGTCCTTCCAAAGCACTGTGACATTCCTGGCATGCCTTACGTCGGGTTATACCCTCCGTAAGATGTATTTTTTGTTAGTTATGTGCATTTCATCTTTTATTTCAAATTTAGCTTCTTATATGTTAAATTATTTGTTTGTGTAGTATGCATCTAGATTGGATCAGTGCAGAGTTTCATTTGGTGTGTATCGAGATATGACGCTTTCACATTCGCACGCCCAGATTTACATGTAGTATACGCATATGTTAGAGGCACAGATTGATGAGTGATCTGCTAGACTTGCCGTATACGAGCCTTACGGACCACCAGATGGAGATGATACAGGTGATGTTGGTGATGGTGGGTATGGTTATGGTGATATTGGAGATGGTTTGATTACGATGATGGTGATGGGGACGATGATGAGGACAACAACGATGAGGATGATGGTGATGCTGATGGAAGTGATGATCATGAAGATGACGACAACGACTGTGGAGGTGATTATGAGGATGATGACAATGATGATGGAGGTAATGATGATGATGTTGCACCATTGGATTGACTATAGTTGTTGTTGCTGTATGTTTTAGTTGTAGTTGTTGTATGTTCTATGTTGCATTGTTTAGGTAGTGTATGTTGTATTCCAATTATTTGCTATTAGCTTATGTTATTATAATGTGATTGTTATTTGCTGTTAGGTATGTTGTAAGAATTCTGGAAAGAATTAAATAGAATAATAATTACTTTGTTTATAAGCAAGACGCTTCGAAAAAGAAAGGTCTAAGTGAGCATAAAAAGATGACCACAGCTCTGCGGATGTTAGCTTATGGTACAATGCTGATGCCCTTGACGATGCATACCATATTGCGAAGCGTACAGCATTGGAAAATCTAAATCACTTCTGCCAAGTCGCTGTGGACATTTATGGGACTGAATACCTTCATTCTCTTGACGAATCAAACGCAGCTCGATTGCACGAAATGCACGAAAGCAGGGGTTGACCTGGAATGCTCGGAGTCTAGATTGTATGCATTGGGAGTGGAAGAACTGTCCTAAAGCTTTTCATGGAGCATACAATGGTAAGGAAAAAAGACGAACGATCATTCTTGAAGCGTTCTCGTCTCATGATTTGTGGATTTGGCATGCATTCTTCGGAATGCCATGTTCTCATAATGACTTAAATGTTGTTGAACGATCCTATTTATTTAATGATTTGGAGCTTGATAGATCAAACCTTATATCATTTATACTTGGTCAAAACATATAGATCATGGATACTATCTAGGAGATAATTATCCTAAATGGAGCACGATTGTAAAGACCTTCCCAAATCCATTGACAGCAAGCCAGAAAAAAATTGATGCAATATAAGAAGGACAAAGAAAAGACATAGAAAGAGCTTTCGGAGTGCTTCAAGCAAGATTTGCAATGGTGAGTAATCCATGTAGACTATGGAAAAGATTGAAAATGGCTACAATTATGTTCACCTGTATAATTCTTCATAACATGATCATTGAAGATGAAAGGAGTATGGACTATCCGGATTATGAGTGGCAAGACAAACACCTAAATTGTTCCAAAATGATACGCTACGAACTGAAGAAGAGTACATAATTCATGTGGATCGTTATGAAGTTTATCGAAATGCAACTCTTCATAATAGGCTCCAAAAGGATCTAATGGATCATATTTGGAATTCTTATGGAATTTAGTAGTTACTTGTGGAAGACCCTTGTTTAATTATTTATGTTTGTCTTTTTATTTGTATAATGCAGTGTAGCATGCTATAGCTATGATATTTATAATCGTATTTGACTTTGTTTGAGTAGAACTATTCCGTTATCATGAATTCATCGAACAAAACGTTAAACCAATCAACATTTCAAAAATACATAAATGGTGCACCATTTAAAACAATAATTAAATATACAGTTCGCTCTTACTCTGCTGCATATGTTTCATTCTAGATCTACTCTCAACAATGCGTTGTTTATATTCCATCCAATACTGTGTTGATAGTGGATCCATTCTCATCACATCCTTTTGCATAACAATGGTCTCTTGACGTTGACGCTCTATCTCAAACCTCCCCCTTTTCAATCTTTGTCGGTTCTTTTAACACGGCCAAATTTCTCCGCAGTACCCTTTCAACGTTCAGTGTTTTCTCTCGCATGTTTTTTATGCATAAAGGCTATTCGAGAATCAATCTGTGACGGAACAATAATTTTCATCTTAACCGCCCTCTGCCCCATTGGTCTAGCATCTTTGTCCATTTCGGATCCTTCTTCGTCAACTTCGATTTCCGGGCATAAATTAGAATTCATACCAGAAGAGTTTCCTGGACTAAAACCATAAGTTGTCCTTGAAAATTTTTTCCTACCCTTCTTCTTTGATTAGACATCGCTTAAGGACTTTGAGTTATTGGAGCTCCATTTTGATGATTGAAAAGCAAGTCATAACAGTTCGCAAATTGATAATATTGAGGCTTTTTGCTCCCATTTTCCCTTGGAAATAATTTCAAGAATTAATCATTCGCCATTCTCTTCTGCATCAAATAATTAAAAATAACAAATACAACATGGATTTAGTTGCAAAGTGATATTTTAAAAAAAGTACCAACTCAGCTTCGCCACCCGTTCCACTAGGATTTGCTTTTATATTTGTATATTTGAGACTCATAAAACTGCATTTGTCGATTGATCTTTCCAAATCGACCGATAATTGCAGACATTGATCTTATCTTCTCAACATGTTTTTGGTTGTAAGCGATCATTACTTTCGTCCAAAATGCTTCTCTACTTTGGTCATTTCCCTTCATTGAGTAATTCGAAAAATGACAGTAGATTAAACAAAGACCTTTGTCTTCTTCGCTATTCCATGGAGCAGAGGAATGGAAGCATAGAGGGAGAGCACTATGTGGAATAACACTTTGATCAAGTTGTGAATCAAATTCCCAATTATCCATATTCATCGCCTCACTTTACGATTGAAACGGATGAGACATAGATTATACTGAATTTGAGAAGATAGTTTAAGAGTAAAAGAATTGTGTATTTTGATTGATAAAATGGATTGAATCTATAAGATGAATTTTGAAATATGGTCGTTTATAGCTGTTGAAATAAAGCCGAATACTGAAATATAACCGTTTATGGTCATTGACATGGAGCCCAATGTTGAAATATGACCGTTTATAGCCATTGTACCAGAGCCGAACGTTGAAGGGTGAGCATAGTGGGCTCTCTAATAGAGCGATGCCCATTTAATGGGCGCTTGGATCCAATTCAGTTCCCTAAAGCCCCCCTGAATATCAACCTTAATATTAAGTGTTGAATTGACGACTGATGGGTGCAAACTGAATTTAAATGCACTGAATTTCAGCCATCGAAGATGCCCTAACAATTTGCTATGTTGCGGTGAGCTGATCAAATTGTTCAGTTGACGTCGAACGCATCGGGCATCAGCTGCATTTAAATAGTTTGTTTATAAATATCCTTGTAATTCTCATTTCAAGTACCTTTTTCATTTTCTCTTTCCTACATGTATGCATTCTACTTTTGTTAAACTTTCTTCTTTCATTTCCCTTAAAGATATATCAAAGTTGAATTTGGTATCTTTTATCATAAAGCAAAGTCTTGGTTAAATTAGTCTACAGTGTGTTCATCCGATGGTGATTAGAGTCAAGATTAGTTTGGCTATTGTTCATCAAGTATTGGTTGACAGTAGAAGCTCGGTGAACATTTTATTCAAGAAGGTGTTTGATGAGAAATGGTTGAGCGGAAAGTACTCTTTCCTTGTAATCCTGCCTCCAGTGTCTTATCAGAGAGACAACATCTCCAATTAGATGTATCAAGTTAACTGTGCATTGTGAGACAAACCCCATAGGGTTGGGGGTGGAGAACTTTGTTGTAGTAGATGAATATTTTGCTTACAACGTATTTTTGGGACAATTGCCCTATTTGATTTTAGATTTGCTCTATCTCCATGATGTTTTATTATGAAGTTGTTAATGGATAATGCGGTTAGAGTAGTTCAAGGTGATAGAGTTAACCTTATGGACAATTATGTTAATAGTTATGTAACTTAACTATGTAAATAATCTTGTTAGAAATAAAGTATGTTTTTGGTTTTATATGTGTTGTTATATAGAGATATAAATAATGAAATAAATACACTAAATATATATATAAATATAAGATCCTTAGGAGAAGTATTTTATCGATTGGAGCTACGAATGTATTCACAACCATAGGTATCAAATCGATATCTAAATACTTACTCTTAAACATTTATTGTTAAATTATATTGATAAAATGATATTGATACATCCATTGAGACTATTGTAAGTAACGCTCTCCACACGATGGATGGTGAATTAATCATGACCGTCGGCGACACCAAGGAGTTGTGTATTGGTGGTTGTTTGGAACGACTTTAGAACAACTTGATGAGAATCTTCTGTGAGTAAATACTAAAAAAGTTAGAGGTACGCCTTAGGAGAAAGTATGTAATTTGTTATATATATATCTAACTTTGTGGCCATTCTTGTTCAAAATAAAGGTGTTTGATTTCTATACTATACTTTGTTATATAGTGATATAACTAAAAAATAAATAAATTCAAATTATATTAAAATAGAAAAAATTTAAATGATATATTATGTGATAATATTTACAAGGAGTTATAACCGTGAGAAAATTATCACAATATATAATTAACATATTATTTTAAATATTTTTGGTCAAGATGTTTTGAGATAAGATATCCATATATCCATTGAGATCAGAATACGTACCACTCTTCAAATGATAGATAATGTATTACTTACGGCTATTGGAGGAACCAAGAGGTTACATACTAGTAGTTATTGAATAACCATGGAATGACTTGTCCAAGATTTTCCTGTTGCCTTATAACAACTATGTCAAACCATCGAGTGGCGATATTACATGGTTCTCTCGACTTGAGAATACTATTGAATTTCAATGTGGACACTCTATTTTGATTATATTTTACTCAGGGCATGTCATCCATTAAATGAATATAATTGGATCTGAGTTGAAGCATTGGAAGTGAAATATTGTTTAATGGAGAATTCATCGCCTCGATTGTATGAGGTTAGTATCATGGTCATTTATAGTCAACTCAAAGTCAAAATCTATGGTCCGAGTAGTGCAATTAATAATAAATGTTATTATTTAACCAAGGACTTTGTTTATCGACTAATCGATTTGAATATGGAGATATTGGAAATTTGATCAAAACCAAATTCCATGAGTCCTAATGTGATATAGTATTGATGAAAATAATTGGTGTAAATGAGCGTTACTAAACGGTACTGCTTGAAATTGTAAAATTGGATTTTATGATGAGATTTATAAGCAATGAATTAAGTTAAACTATCACGTCACTAGTTAAGGTGTGTGAACATTAATATTTAAATTGTTTAAATGTTAATTGCTAGCCAAATTCACACATATGAGTCGTACAACTGAGTATGTTCTGTCTTTGAAACACCACTTGATTTAATTAAACTACAACAGTTATAAATGAATTAAATTAATTAATATTTATGAAATATTAATTATTATTGTATTTATCATATGCGGTGTATTTTCTAAAATGGATTTTCCTCTAGAAATTTTCAGGGTGCTATTAGTTACTTATTGAATGCGTATATAAAAGTTATATAAGTACGTATCGATTATAGATGGAGATTTAAAATGGATTTAAATTAAATAAATAACTAGATGAGTTGAGTGGGATATTAGTCCATAATGGACTCTTTCTTAGCTGACCAAAAGGGGGTGGAAAATGGGTCTTTATGTGAATTTGTGAGAGAAGTATTAAAATATTTTCTCCAACACCTTGTTATAAATTTGGAGCTTGGCCTCCGTTTTTCCTTTTACACTTTTGCCTCCTCCCTCTTCATTCTTAACATACATCCCTGCTCTCCTCCTCTCCATTTTCCTTCTTAGTTCAAACACAACCCATTAACCAAACACTAATAGAACCGTTGTTAGAACGTCGTCTGGTTACATCAAAGAGTGTGTATTCGAGAGAGAGAGGAGGCTATCTAGATCGATGTATGGATCTTAGGCATCATTTCTAGGTATACTTCTTTATTTCTTTTGTTAGGAACTGGAGATAGTGGTTTTGATGACAACAACCTTTGTAACTTATTTTGTTATAACTTATATACTAACACTATTGTCTAGATATATATGAATGTTATTATGCATGATATATATAAGGCATGTACTGGTTATTGAAGACTGTACAGTATAAAGATCAAGGATAAAGAAATCAAGTTTGAAGACTCATGAGTATCAAGATCAAGATTTCAAGATATGTGTCTAGTTTATTGTTAAAACTTCATAATAGCATGGAAATCTTCATTCCGAATTTCATTTGGGATGGAACCCATTTCTACCTTCTTAGTGGCTTACAAACCCACGACAAGTAGCTTACAAACCTACGACAAGTGGCTTACAAACCCACGAACATCCTGGTTTTGTACAAGTTCTCGAGTTCTGGTGTGATGAGATATTCTGCAGGAAGAAGCTTGCAAAACTACTTCAAAATAGTTTTTCAAAACGATTTTCAAAACTGCTTTTCAAAATATTTTAGCCTTCAAAATTATATTTTCAAATGATTTTCAAATAGATGTTTTAGCCTTAAAATATTCTTTGTTTTTGTGTTTTAAAACATAGTAAAATTAGTTTATTTTACTCCAGAGTTATTTCATTTTGTTTTCATTTCAATACCATTTTCAAAACAAATTTTATATTATTTTTAACATAGGGATGTCGACATCATGGGATACCCCATGTCGACATGGTGGCCGTTGAATTCAAAAGTTTCAATTTTCAAAAGAAGTGTCTATTCATTTAAATCTCTTCACGAATGGTTATAACTGTTGGTGCTCTATAAATAGCCTTCACAAATGAATTTTTTAACTAACTATTTTCATATTCTCTTCACTCCTTCTTCTCCACAAATCCATATTCTAAAATATTCATATTTTTAAGTTCGTGCCGAAATTCTGCCAAATTCTCAAGTGAATCAAATTAGAATCTCATTCTTGTTTGATTCTCTGCCCTCTCTCGAAGATCAAAGTGCTATTCGGAGTTATAGGATCAAATTGTAATCAAAAGTTTATCGAATTTCTTTATAAGGTGTGGTTGTGCCTGGAAATCAATTGGGTAATCTTGTGGCCCGTAAATCAAGAGAGTTTGCCCCGGACTCATGAGACAGGAGGGTACCTCAAGGCCTTTAGAAACTGAGGATTGTAATCTCGACTTTGGTATAATAAAAATCTGTATGAGGTGTTTTGCCTTGGTACAGGACTGGATGTAGGGTAACTCCGAACCAGTATAAAATCCGGTGTGCTCTTTCCTTTTACTGCTTTTTATTTACTTTCTGCATCTGTGTTTGATTCTGTGACTGTTCTATGATTAAGTTCTGCATTTGTTTGTGTCATAATTTTAATTTAGTCCATATAAGTCGTAGAATCCATTAAACACTATTCACCCCTCCTCTAGTGTTAAATTAGCCTTAAGATCCTTAATCCGCACTCCCTTTCAATTGGTATTAGAGCATAGGTTTTCATAGTTTTCATAATCTGAAACTTAAAAAGTTGAAAATGGCATTTTTAGAAAATTTTGTTAATACTAGTTTGAATCTATGCATTTCATCAAAGTATCATAGGTCTGCATATAGTTTTTATGAAAAATCAAGTTATCTACCGAATTGGTTTGTTATGCAGGAACAGACATGTTACATGGCTTTTGAAGAATCAACAACCAATGGACAAACTGTGCAAATTGAGAAAGATAAATGGATACTTGATAGTGGATGTTCAAGGCATATGACTGGAAATCCCGAGATACTCAATGACATTATATATCAAGATGGTGGATTGGTCAACTTTGGAGACAACTCAAAAGGATATGTGATTGGCATCGGCAATGTCGGTAATTCTAAAACTCCTCTTATTTTTGATATTTTGCTAGTTAGGAATTTAAAACATAATCTGCTTAGTAAAAGTCAACTATATGATAAAGGATTTAAAATTAAATTTGGAAAAGATAAGTGTCACATCGAAGATAATAAGTCAAATATTATCTTTGAAGGAATTAGGAAGAAAAACATTTACATCCTTAGTATGAAAGTTTCAAATGATAACTTATGTCTTTTGGCTAATACAAGTGACCCTTGGATTTGGCATAAAAGATTTGGTCATTTAAATTTCAAACTGTTATCTAGGTTATCAAAACTTGACTTAGTTAGAGGTCTTCCCAAGTTAAACTTTGAAGTAGATAGTATATGTGATGCTTGCCAATTAGGAAAACTTAAGAAAAGTTCATTTAAATTAAAAGATATGATTTCTACTTCTAAACCTCTAGAATTACTTCATTTAGATTTATTTGGTCCATCTCAAGTTGAATCAATTAATCACAATAAATATGTTTTTGTAATTGTAGATGATTGCTTTCTGATTTAGAAATTAAAAAATGGGCGAAATGATTTTAAGTTAAATATAATTTATATTAATAATTATTTATAACTGTCAATGATCTCTAACTCAAGTGGTTAGAGGTATGATGCTTTCAACGGATGTTCTAGAGGCTATAGGTCCGAGCCTTTGAGACATCATAATGAGTCTATGCTTGAATAAAGTATCACACTTAAAAGAAAGATAATGTCAACAAGCTGGTAGGTAGCAAAACCCCTTCATACAATACAATAAAAACCCCAACCTAGTAACTAAAGTTCATAATGTGAATATTATGACAATGAAGTATAATAAAAATAAAAAACATGATCTAAACTCTAGAGATGCTCTAATGCCAGTCCTCCATCCTTAAGATCAAAAACTGCTAAATCCAACCTGCATTTGGTATATCTAAACTTGAAAAACCACCGGTCAACCAAATGATTAGAACGATAACACATATATATATATACTTATATATATTATGTCATAATAAAAAAATAAACATACTAAGTATTAACTACGAATGATATAAAAAAGTAAATCCAACACTCTATATACTGATGTAACAACCAAGACTATAGAATGGAAATTAAACCTCTAAATTACAATAATTTAACAACCAACTAATTACCAACATATAATATGGCATCGGTCACATTGGCATACATGACATTTAAAAAGTTATTTAAGGAACTATTATTTTTTCTACTTTTATTTATTACATTTTCCTTTAATAGATTAATACGTGATTTAACCTTTTTAACATATTCTTTAAAATTATTATTGTTATATTTATTATTAACTAGGATTAGCAATCTGATTAAAACAAAATACATCAATTTTATATATTAAAGTATCTGTTGAAGTATTTATATTACTAAATATTCTTTGATTCCTTTTATATATACCAACTTATAATAGTAAAAATAGTATCAATTACTAATCTACAGAAATCAGTATAACGAAACCTAAATCTACTCCAAAAAAATTCATAATTAATATCACTATTAGTTACGTTAAAGTAAAATATATTAAGACAATTCATAATAATATAATCAGTGATGTGACACTCAAGATATAAACGCAAAATATTTTCCGTTACCAAATTCTAGAAAGAAAATTTATTATCAACCACTATATTTTTCATTTTTAAAAGTTCTATAGTATTTAATTTGATTAACCACATATGTATTTTAGCTTTGGTTAGAGGGTTACTTTTCTAAATACATCTAAATATATTCAACTTAGTACTCGAAAAATTAAGAAGTTTATAAAAAGACTGCTTTGTATTAACATTCTTATTATTCCAACACCATATTTAATGTTGTTTTCATTATCAAAATTATATAATTCTAATCTTGCGCAAAGTAAAATTTTAAACAATGTATTTTCAACTAAAGTACGCTTAAAATTGAATTCCCAAGGAAAATTTAAATTTGATCTATATATCTTAGAAATTAGCACACTTTTAAAATCACATATCTCATAAATTTCTTTAAATTCTTCTTTAAGAGGAATAACTGATACCCACCTATCATGCTAAAATGAAATGTTATTCTCTAAATGTACCACATTATTAATTCCTAATTTATAAATATCGTAACCTTTTATTATCGATTTCTAGAAATGTGAAATAGTATTTATATTATTAATAGAATTATGTTATAAATTAAATGTACCACTATACCATTGATTTGAAATTATTTCTTATAAAATTAATTTTCCATTATTGTTATTAAATTTTCATAACCATTTTCCTAATAAAGATGCGTTTACTCGCTTTTTGATCAAAGCGGCTAACTTAAAACGGACCTAGAGAATCCATACGGTGTCGAATTGACTTGAAATTATGGAAGAACACTTAGAAGATATAAAAGAAGGCTCATTGGAAAAATGGGATCATTTGGAGGTTGTTTGATGGATCGCTAGCGACTAACTAGGTGGATTGTTAATGATCCATGTAGGTTGGGCCTCACAACCTGAAATTTATAGGGTATGTCTCATGCATGCTAGAGAGAGTACCTGCAAGTTTCATCTGGTTTCTTTAAGTTTTGAGTGAGTTATGGGTTATTCTTTTCTTAATTGGGACAGTTTGATCCATCAGGTCCGACCCATAAGGAGTAGCCCCATAACCTATGATCCATAGGGGAGGCTCTTCTACTCATCTACATTGCATGTGTGAAGTTTCATGTGATTTTATTGTATTGAGTGAGTTATGAACGATTCTTCTAGACCACATGACCCATCATGATGGATGATCAAACGAACTACAAATGACTTAATACTTAGACAAGACACTTAAATAGAATATAGGAAGACATCCAAACTAAGATCACTCAAAAATATACTAGGTGAATGGATAGCTAGCGATCCATCTGTAATGACCCAAGATTTTAGGAATTTATTCTGGAAAATATAAATGAGTTTAAAATAATTTTTAAATAAATTTTGAAGGAGGAATTGATATAGCTTGATAGTGTATCAGTGTGTGTACATGTGTGCACAGGAAATGCACATGAATATAAGCTGAAACCCTGAACTCCAAGAATACATACATATTGATGTGTATGGAAATATATATATATATATATATATATATGTAGATTAAATTCTTAAAAGTAGTATGCATAAGTAAAAGTGCTACTGAATAATTTGAGTGTACATGTGCATATGTGTGTGTGTCAGTATAGAATGATGTAGGGATATATAGGAGGGTATACTAATTATTTCAGAAAGACTTATATACAAATATATATGTGTTAATAAAATACTAGAGTTTAAACTAGTGAAATAAAATATACAGACACATTTTAATATAAGCAGAAATGAAAAGAATGAAGATATAAAAAGGAATAATTCTCTTATAAATAAATGAAGGAAGTACATACCATTTACATGAAAGCTAAAAATAGGAAAATAAGATAAAACAGAGAAGTGCTTGGTATAGGCAGAATTAGAAAAGAGTATTTAATAAATAACAAAACCAAGTCACATTTTTAGCATGATTGTAGACAAAGGAAAAAGTATTTTTCTGAAAAGCAAAATTTCTGAAAGAAAAATGTAACCACTTTTCTCTTCACCCAAATTAAGTCGGGAAGGGGGTAAAACTTTGGGTTTAAAATGCAGATAACATGATTTTTCTGGTGGGCAAAAATGGCTTTAGCCAATACCCAAAACCCTAAGAAAGACTCTGTATATATACATGTATATGCAGCAGCCTCCTCTTCTCCTCAGAAAAGAATTTTGAAAAAAAAAGAGGAAAAACAATACCACAGAAATCATAAGACAAGGGAAGAAAGAGAGCTTGAGGATAAGAGCAGGAGTTCATCAGTTAATTAAGGAAACAAAGGAGAGAGCTAGGTGAGAAAACTCACTCAAAAATCTAAGGCAATAAGTCCTAATGTAGGCAGCCAGATAAAAGTATTTTTAGTAAAAGAGTATTTTCATATATGAATGTTTATCTGTGAATTTAAACCTGAATATGTTTTGATTTTCTTTGGTTGATCACTGGTTTTATTATAACAAAGTCTTATGTGTTGTTAGTATACATATCTGTTTTATACACTCAGATCTCTGATATGTTAATATTTAGGGATATAAACAAATACCCAGAAAATAAAATGTTGAGAATAGGTAAGTAGTATTGGTTTTGGCTCAACCCAGAAAGATGTAAATAATGTTGAGCTGCAATATACTCATGTATAAGTGCTGAAGCTTGAAATAAAAAGGAATTAGGGGTGCAATAGGGTTGCCTATGTGCTGATGCTCCTGATTCAATAAAATGCATAGCAAACAAAATTTTGTGATTCAGTGAAACCAGGTCATCCTGAGTTTAACTCAAGCATAAATGTTTGCAAAAGAAAAACTCTCCCAGAAGCTATAAGCCAATGTTAGTTGCCTAAACTCCTTTTAAAAATACCAGGATGAATATATATATATATATATACAGAACCTTATTTTGTAATCACAAATGGTTGTTGCTTGTTTGCCTCTGTATGGTTATGAATAATATGAGATGTCATGTTATGGATGTTTTAGCTAATAAAATGAATCACTGAATGGTTTTGTCATGAAAAATCAAAAGAGTTATTATTAACTTAAACCTGATTAGGAAATTGGGGTCAAGAACACTGCAGGAATGACTTGTGTGCTTGAGTAACACAAGTTGACACATGGCTTGTTTAAGTCCTGAGATCTTTGTGTAATGGAGTGAATTAGTTCATTACAGTGTGTCCATTGATTCATAAATATTGCAGATGAGACCAAGGATAGATAAATATACCAAGGGAATAATACTGGAGATGATGAGAAAACTAGAGTTTTTCCCAGATTTGAAATATGGGAATTGAATAAATGATTTAACTCATATTGGTTATTCTCCTGTTTGGTATGAATGATTGTTTGTATATGATTGATTTGTATGCTTGAATGTATGTGCCATATTCATATGTGTAGTCTCTGGAAAGAAAATTAAAGTGTGCACATGCACAATGACACAGAGCATGCACACAAGTATTTACCTAATTCCGAAGGACAGAACTTTATGTATATGTACTTAACTTGATTTTAAACTAATTAACAAATTGCTTTTGTGAATTTTCTCATACCAGACATGTGTCTGACCCTAGTGTGCTAATGGCATCTGGGGTGTCTCATTTAAAATGGGGCAGTTTCAAATGCTTTTTCAGGGATTGCAGCAACTAAATAGGAGTAGGAGCAAGGCCTTGAGAAGAAGATATAGCATGCTAAACTTAGTTAGATAAGAGCCTAAATGTTGAAATCTGCATGTATTGACAATTTAAATTGCTACTTGTATTAAGTGTTGAATATTGGATGGATATTTTGTTAGGCTTTTTGTTAAGAGGTTGATTTGTATCTGGAAACTATGAACTAAGTTAAATATCTATTATGTTTAAAAAGGATTTTTGATCAAATCTTGTAAGTAGATTTAGCAAGAACACCATGTTAAAATTGAATGATTACATTTTATAAATGCATTAGTCAATCATGAATCTTTGGAAAGGATTTAAGTTTTGTAAAATCAGGATAGTTGATTCTCAGAAAATTAAATGGTTTTATTTTCTACTATGGCATATGTATACAAAAGAAAATAGACATAGGTTGAATGTTTTATATGGCTGCAAGGTTTATTTAACTTGCTCCATACAAATGTTCCTGTCCTATTTTTAATTAAAGAAAGGATCTGTAATAAGGTAGATGGACGCCAGATTCAAATAGTTGCAGATATATGTGCACATAAACATGTTTTGTGCAAATATCAACACACCTTTTCCTTTGCACTTGTAATAGGAATCTGAATTTCACTCAGACTTTAACCAAATGTATTTTAAATGCCAGACAGATCTTATAAGAAGAAATACAAACCTGAATAATGATAAACACTTCTATCATCCTCAAAACCCAAGAACCAGACTCTTAACTCATATCAATCCTGAAGCCTTCCAGGTTATAGTGATGGGTTTCAAAAATAATTAAGCAAGAATTATTGTTTTGTATGATGGAGTGTAGGCAAAAATAAAGTATATATATATATATATATATGTGCAGATATAGGTAGATAATAGATTGCAAACTGTACAGGAGAAAAAAAAAGAAAAACCAAAAATTGTGTTTGAACCGACCAACCTAGCACTCGAACTCGTGACCTTTCATGTATAAGTTAGGCGCGTTTCCATTACGCCTAGATGTTGCTTGTGTTCCCTTAGGATCCACTTTCTTTTATACTGAATTTGTCACTATTCAGAACTTAACACAAACATCTACATTAAAAGCTTGTTTACTATTGATTATTACTTGATCACTTCTTAGTTAGTATAAACAGACTAATGTGTCTGTTTCCAGTGGATTGTTTAGTCAAAAAATATATATATTAATTAGCAATCCAACATCCTCTTGTTTTCCAGAACTCTGATTCAAACAAGAGAGGCATATACATCCTCACATGTATGTGCTTATATTTGTGAATGTACTGATATATTTATATTGGTTGATTATTGTGATCCTGGATATATTTGGTTATTGGAGAAAAGATATTGACCCTGAGAATTATGATTGCAATGGATGATATATCTATCTATATATATATATCCTCTTTACCTTAAAAAAAAAATCCTTATGGAATTAGAGTAGTAATAGGAGGGTCTTTTCAGTTGGTATCAGAGCTATGTTATTTAACATAGTAGAAGTAAGGATCAAGTTCTTAGATAGAAATAAAATTAAAAGGAACTAAATATCAAACTAACCAGCTATGTAAATTATTATTAGCAAACTATGGTAGGGAGACCACCAAATCAGGGAGCAGGATCTTCCCATGCACCACCAATGGTCAATCTGCAAGACTTGGTGAGAGCATTTAGGGATGGGGCAGGACAAAGGCAAGAAAATCCCTATGAAGAACTCTCAAAATTACTTAAAACATATACTCATTTAGGAGGCAAAAGCTTTGAAGGGACAGAGAGTATCATGGAAATTCAAACATGGTTGAGAACATTGGAGAGAATTTTCAATGACATGCAACTTGATGATCAAAGAAAGAGGCAAGTGGCTTCAAGACAGCTGAAAGGAGTAGCTTTAGGCTGGTGGGAAGTAATCATTGCAAGAAGGAATGAGAATGAAATCACTTGGAATCAATTCAAAGAGATGTTGGAAGCAAGGTTTGTACCAGCATCAGCAAAGACTGCCTTGCTAGAAGAATTCATTAGACTTAGACAAGGAACCATGACTGTCACAGAATATACTCAAAAGTTTGAGGGGCTTTCCACATATGGAGCAATGCTTGTGGCAGATGAGGCATCTAAAAATGATAGGTACATAAAAGGGCTGAACCCAGGACTTAGCAGAGCCATGTTACCCTATGCAGACAAGACTTTTGATCATGTGATAGACTTAGCTTTGAGGTTGGAGCAACATGACAAAGAAAGGGAGAAGTTCAGAAACTTTAAGAGCAATAATAACAAGAAAGGTAAGGGGAGGTATCACCCTTATGATAAGAAGAAAGAAGAGGCTAGTAACAAAAGCACTGGAGATGTCAAAAGCTAAGGAAGACAAGAAGAAAATTGTGTGCCATCAGTGTGGAAAGGAAGGGCATATCAAACCAAAATGTCCAGAATTGAAAGGAGGAGCTTTCAAATGCTATCTATGTGGGAAAGAGGGGCACATGAAGAGGAATTGTCCTGAGTATAAACAGCAAGGCAAATTGGCAAATTTGGAAGGAAAAGGCAAAGCCACAGTGGAGAGTAACACTGTAAACCATAGCCAAGTGGAAGGTACATTACTTATTTGTACCATACCCATAACAGTAGTATATGATACTGGGGCAACTCACTCTTTAATCTCTTATGAACTGGTTAGAATGCTAAAACTGAATTGCATATTGGTTGAAACCCCATTGCATATACACAGTCCATTGGGGAGTTCTAGTGTTTTAAATATGATTTGTGTGGATGTGGAATTAAACATAGGAGGAAATATTTTTATTTCCAATTTATATGTTTTGAATTACCCGAATATAGGTGTTATATTGGGGGTAGACTGATTAAGGCAATTTAAAGCCATAATTAATTTAGACTCATCCACCATATCATTGCAAAATTCTAGAGGTCAGAGAATCACAATTTTATGTGAGGTAGCTAAGGAAGGAAAACTATATCATTTAGTTGACTCAGAAAAAGATTTCAGTGAACTAACCATTGAAGAAATTCCCATAGTCAATGAATATTTGGATGTGTTTGGTGAGGTCAAGGGTATTCCACACCATAGACCAGTAGAATTCCAGATCAATCTAGTTCCAGGAGCAAGCCCAGTGATTAAAAAGCCAACTAGAATGGGGCCAAATGAACTAAAAGAATTAAAGAAACAGTTAGAAGAATTGGAAGAAAAGGGTTTTATAAGACCAAGTAATTCTTGCTGGGGAGCACCAGTGGTGTTTGTTAAGAAGCAAGATGGCTCCTTGAGACTTTGCATAGATTATAGAGAATTAAACAAAGTAACTATTAAAAATAAATACCCATTGCCAAGAATAGATGATCTTTTTGATCAATTAGCAGGGGCAAAAGTATTTTCTAGACTAGACTTAGCATCTGGTTTTCATCAAATGAAGGTGGAAGAATCAAGCATCAAGTACACTGCCTTTAACACTAGGTATGGGTTGTATGAATTTTTGGTTATGCCATTTGGCTTGACCAATGCACCATCTTACTTTGTAGATTTAATGAACAGAACCTTTAGAGATTGTTTAGACAAGTTTGTGCTTATTTTCATAGATGACATTTTGATTTATTCCAAGACAGTGGAAGAACATAAGCATCATTTGCACCTGGTTTTGTCTAGGCTAAGGGAAAAAGATTTAAAGGCAAAATTTTCAAAATGTGTGTTTTGGAAAGAGGAAGTACATTTTCTTGGCCATGTTATATCTGCCAAAGGGATTTCTGTGAACCCCAATAAAGTAGTGGCTATTCAAGCATGGAAGAGGCCAAGCACTGTGAGTGAAGTGAGGTCATTTATGGGGATGGCAGGGTATTATAGGAGGTTTATAAAAGATTTTTCAAAAATTTCTACACCACTCACTAACCTAACCAGGAAGAACCAAGCTTTTGTTTGGTCAGAAAAATGTGAAAAGTCTTTTGAACAGTTGAAGGAGGCATTGGTGAATGCCCCAATTCTAAAGGTACCACATGGAAATGAAGAATTAGTGGTATACACTGATGCTAGTGGATTTGGCTTGGGTGCAGTGTTGATGCAACAAGGCCAAGTCATTGCATATGCATCCAGACAACTTAAACCCCATGAAGTAAGGTATGCCACACATGATCTCGAATTAGCAGCTGTGATATATGCTTTAAAACTTTGGAGACATTATTTGTTAGGCACTAAGTTTGAACTTTACACTGACCACAAGTCTCTAAAATATTTGTTTTCACAAAAAGATTTGAACATGAGGCAACATAGATGGGTGGATTTCTTAGCTGCCTATGATTTTGACATACTCTATACACCAGGCAAAGCAAACAAAGTTGCAAATGCTCTAAGTAGACAGCATGCTAAATTGGCTATGATGATGATAGCAGAATTTAAAGATTTGTCTTTGCTAACTGAGTTAGAGATTGGGGAGAATGGTTGTGTGCACATTAATGAGCAGATGCATGGTGCACAAGAAGATAAAGGGAAGATAAGCTTAATGACACTTCAACCAGATTTAATTCTGAAGGTAGGAAAAATGCAAGAACAAGATGCTCACTTATTAGAGAAGAGAATGCTCCTCTCAAGAGGGGAGGAAGTAATGAATCACCACATTGATAAAGATGGTTATGTGAGATACCAGAATAGGATGTGTGTACCAGAAGACATAGAATTGAAGAAGGAGATATTGAATGAATATCACAGAAGTAAATACTCCATACACCCAGGTAACACAAAAATGTATCAAAATTTGAAAAGAGACTTCTGGTGGAAGGGGATGAAATCTGATATAGCTAAGTACATTGCCAAATGTATGACTTGCCAACAAGTCAAGGCTGAAACTCAAAGACCATCAGGGTTGATGCAACCTCTTAGTGTACCACAGTGGAAGTGGGAAGACATATCTATGGACTTCATAGATGGACTGCCTAGATCTAAGAGAGGTAATACAAGCATATGGGTGATAGTTGATAGGCTAACCAAGGTAGCACACTTCATCCCAGTCAAGTCAGAAAGAACAGCACCAAAACTAGCTCAAATTTTTATAAAAGAAGTGGTAAAGTTACATGGCATTCCCAAAACCATTGTGAGTGATAGGGATACCATCTTCACTTCAAAATTCTGGAGAAGCTTTCAAGAAGCAATGGGAAGTGAACTATGTTTAAGTACTGCCTACCATCCTCAATCAGATGGGCAGACTGAGGTGGTAAACAAAGTTTTGGAGGACATGTTAAGGGCATGTATACTGGATTTTGGGGGCAACTGGGAAGATTATCTTCATCTAGTTGAATTTACATACAACAACAGCTACCAAAGCACCATAGGAATGGCTCCATTTGAAGCCTTATATGGTAAACCCTGCTTGTCACCTGTTTGCTGGGTAGAAGCAGGAGAAAGGTCTATTTTAGGACCTGAGTACATACAAGAAACCAAGGAGAAAATTGAGTTGATAAGAAGAAGAATGACAGCAGCTCAAGATAGGCAAAAGAAATTTGCAGACATGAGAAGGAGGCAGGTAGAATATGAAGTGGGAAATTTTGTTTTCATCAAAATCTCACCCATGAAAAATGTGCTGAGGTTTGGAAAACAAGGCAAATTAACCCCAAGGTATATTGGACCATACAAAATTCTGGAGAGAATTGGTCCCTTGGCATATAGGTTGGAATTACCAGAAAACATGCAGGGTATACATGATGTTTTTCATGTATCACAATTGAGAAGGTGGGTCCATGACAAGGCAGAAATTCTTGAAACCCCAACCCAAGTGCAGATAAATCCTGATTTGATTTATGAAAAGGATCCAGTGGGAATTTTGGCAAAAGATGTGAAGAAGTTGAGGAATAAATCTCTGAAACTTGTGAAGGTACAGTGGAGTCTTGATCCTAGTGATTGCACATGGGAATTAGAAGACAAAGTTAGGATGAATTATCCTAAGCTATTTTCAGATTAAGGTAATTCTGATTTTTGATTGTTTTCTTTATTTTGGATGAATATTTTTAGTTAGTATAGAACTAAGAATCTATTTGGTAGAGAATATACTTGTTCTCTGAATTAAGTTTAAAATTTATTTTAAGCTTAGGAAAATTGTGGGACACAATTTCTAAAAGGAGGGGTGTATGTAATGACCCAAGATTTTAGGAATTTATTCTGGAAAATATAAATGAGTTTAAAATAATTTTTAAATAAATTTTGAAGGAGGAATTGATATAGCTTGATAGTGTATCAGTGTGTGTACATGTGTGCACAAGAAATGCACATGAATATAAGCTGAAACCCTGAACTCCAAGAATACATACATATTGATGTGTATGGAAATATATATATATATATATATATATGTAGATTAAATTCTTAAAAGTAGTATGCATAAGTAAAAGTGCTACTGAATAATTTGAGTGTACATGTGCATATGTGTGTGTGTCAGTATAGAATGATGTAGGGATATATAGGAGGGTATACTAATTATTTCAGAAAGACTTATATACAAATATATATGTGTTAATAAAATACTAGAGTTTAAACTAGTGAAATAAAATATACAGACACATTTTAATATAAGCAGAAATGAAAAGAATGAAGATATAAAAAGGAATAATTCTCTTATAAATAAATGAAGGAAGTACATACCATTTACATGAAAGCTAAAAATAGGAAAATAAGATAAAACAGAGAAGTGCTTGGTATAGGCAGAATTAGAAAAGAGTATTTAATAAATAACAAAACCAAGTCACATTTTTAGCATGATTGTAGACAAAGGAAAAAGTATTTTTCTGAAAAGCAAAATTTCTGAAAGAAAAATGTAACCACTTTTCTCTTCACCCAAATTAAGTCGGGAAGGGGGTAAAACTTTGGGTTTAAAATGCAGATAACATGATTTTTCTGGTGGGCAAAAATGGCTTTAGCCAATACCCAAAACCCTAAGAAAGACTCTGTATATATACATGTATATGCAGCAGCCTCCTCTTCTCCTCAGAAAAGAATTTTGAAAAAAAAAGAGGAAAAACAATACCACAGAAATCATAAGACAAGGGAAGAAAGAGAGCTTGAGGATAAGAGCAGGAGTTCATCAGTTAATTAAGGAAACAAAGGAGAGAGCTAGGTGAGAAAACTCACTCAAAAATCTAAGGCAATAAGTCCTAATGTAGGCAGCCAGATAAAAGTATTTTTAGTAAAAGAGTATTTTCATATATGAATGTTTATCTGTGAATTTAAACCTGAATATGTTTTGATTTTCTTTGGTTGATCACTGGTTTTATTATAACAAAGTCTTATGTGTTGTTAGTATACATATCTGTTTTATACACTCAGATCTCTGATATGTTAATATTTAGGGATATAAACAAATACCCAGAAAATAAAATGTTGAGAATAGGTAAGTAGTATTGGTTTTGGCTCAACCCAGAAAGATGTAAATAATGTTGAGCTGCAATATACTCATGTATAAGTGCTGAAGCTTGAAATAAAAAGGAATTAGGGGTGCAATAGGGTTGCCTATGTGCTGATGCTCCTGATTCAATAAAATGCATAGCAAACAAAATTTTGTGATTCAGTGAAACCAGGTCATCCTGAGTTTAACTCAAGCATAAATGTTTGCAAAAGAAAAACTCTCCCAGAAGCTATAAGCCAATGTTAGTTGCCTAAACTCCTTTTAAAAATACCAGGATGAATATATATATATACAGAACCTTATTTTGTAATCACAAATGGTTGTTGCTTGTTTGCCTCTGTATGGTTATGAATAATATGAGATGTCATGTTATGGATGTTTTAGCTAATAAAATGAATCACTGAATGGTTTTGTCATGAAAAATCAAAAGAGTTATTATTAACTTAAACCTGATTAGGAAATTGGGGTCAAGAACACTGCAGGAATGACTTGTGTGCTTGAGTAACACAAGTTGACACATGGCTTGTTTAAGTCCTGAGATCTTTGTGTAATGGAGTGAATTAGTTCATTACAGTGTGTCCATTGATTCATAAATATTGCAGATGAGACCAAGGATAGATAAATATACCAAGGGAATAATAATGGAGATGATGAGAAAACTAGAGTTTTTCCCAGATTTGAAATATGGGAATTGAATAAATGATTTAACTCATATTGGTTATTCTCCTGTTTGGTATGAATGATTGTTTGTATATGATTGATTTGTATGCTTGAATGTATGTGCCATATTCATATGTGTAGTCTCTGGAAAGAAAATTAAAGTGTGCACATGCACAATGACACAGAGCATGCACACAAGTATTTACCTAATTCCGAAGGACAGAACTTTATGTATATGTACTTAACTTGATTTTAAACTAATTAACAAATTGCTTTTGTGAATTTTCTCATACCAGACATGTGTCTGACCCTAGTGTGCTAATGGCATCTGGGGTGTCTCATTTAAAATGGGGCAGTTTCAAATGCTTTTTCAGGGATTGCAGCAACTAAATAGGAGTAGGAGCAAGGCCTTGAGAAGAAGATATAGCATGCTAAACTTAGTTAGATAAGAGCCTAAATGTTGAAATCTGCATGTATTGACAATTTAAATTGCTACTTGTATTAAGTGTTGAATATTGGATGGATATTTTGTTAGGCTTTTTGTTAAGAGGTTGATTTGTATCTGGAAACTATGAACTAAGTTAAATATCTGTTATGTTTAAAAAGGATTTTTGATCAAATCTTGTAAGTAGATTTAGCAAGAACACCATGTTAAAATTGAATGATTACATTTTATAAATGCATTAGTCAAATCATGAATCTTTGGAAAGGATTTAAGTTTTGTAAAATCAGGATAGTTGATTCTCAGAAAATTAAATGGTTTTATTTTCTACTATGGCATATGTATACAAAAGAAAATAGACATAGGTTGAATGTTTTATATGGCTGCAAGGTTTATTTAACTTGCTCCATACAAATGTTCCTGTCCTATTTTTAATTAAAGAAAGGATCTGTAATAAGGTAGATGGACGCCAGATTCAAATAGTTGCAGATATATGTGCACATAAACATGTTTTGTGCAAATATCAACACACCTTTTCCTTTGCACTTGTAATAGGAATCTGAATTTCACTCAGACTTTAACCAAATGTATTTTAAATGCCAGACAGATCTTATAAGAAGAAATACAAACCTGAATAATGATAAACACTTCTATCATCCTCAAAACCCAAGAACCAGACTCTTAACTCATATCAATCCTGAAGCCTTCCAGGTTATAGTGATGGGTTTCAAAAATAATTAAGCAAGAATTATTGTTTTGTATGATGGAGTGTAGGCAAAAATAAAGTATATATATATATGTGCAGATATAGGTAGATAATAGATTGCAAACTGTACAGGAGAAAAAAAAAGAAAAACCAAAAATTGTATTTGAACCGACCAGCCTAGCACTCGAACTCGTGACCTTTCATGTATAAGTTAGGCGCGTTTCCATTACGCCTAGATGTTGCTTGTGTTCCCTTAGGATCCACTTTCTTTTATACTGAATTTGTCACTATTCAGAACTTAACACAAACATCTACATTAAAAGCTTGTTTACTATTGATTATTACTTGATCACTTCTTAGTTAGTATAAACAGACTAATGTGTCTGTTTCCAGTGGATTGTTTAGTCAAAAAAAAAAATATTAATTAGCAATCCAACATCCTCTTGTTTTCCAGAACTCTGATTCAAACAAGAGAGGCATATACATCCTCACATGTATGTGCTTATATTTGTGAATGTACTGATATATTTATATTGGTTGATTATTGTGATCCTGGATATATTTGGTTATTGGAGAAAAGATATTGACCCTGAGAATTATGATTGCAATGGATGATATATCTATCTATATATATATATATATCCTCTTTACCTTAAAAAAAAAAATCCTTATGGAATTAGAGTAGTAATAGGAGGGTCTTTTCACCATCCCCTTTGGATAGCTAGTGATCCATCCCTATGGATAGCTAGCGATACATCAAGATAGGTCGGATCACCCTCAAACTTTCCGAGCTACTTCATAGCACTAAGTGAAGGCTTCTGGCAGAAAAGTATGCTAAGTTAATGATAGCTAGTGGTTCATCCCCTATGGATAGCTAGTGATCCATAGAAATGACTCATATTGATTTGAAATTTTGGTGATGACTTGATATAACAACTGGAATCTTCTGCACTTGGACTTCTGGCCCAATACTTACTGAATTCCCCTATAAATACTCACCTACCTGCAACTAGAGATGGATCTTTTTCGAGGAGAGAATTGCCATTACTCTATTGAAATTCCTTCACTTCTTCAACTTTCTTATCTCTCACAATAGTCATCAAGGGGGTTATTGTGATTCTCCAGTCAACCCTTGTACTTGTGACTTATTCTAACTCATGTAACTTAGATCTAAGGACTAACTGGTTGATATCTAGAGATATTTACTAGTATAATCATAATAAAGATTGATTAAATTGGATGTAGGCTAGAGTTAGCTGAACCACTATAAAAATTTTGTATCTCTTTTCTTACTTCTGCTATTTATTTGTTATTTATCTGAGATTTGTGTTATTGATTATCTACACTGGTGCTTTCACACTCGATTTAGGGTGTTGATCCATTTTTTGGGTTAACATTTTGGTGCTTTCACTGAGATGACTAAACTGAGGACTAGATCTAAAGACTTGAACTTTGAACCTAAGGCTTGGAGAAGATGAGCAGGCCTAATATTCGATCTTAGGACTAGATCTAAAGACTTGAACTTTGAATCTAAGGCTTGGAGAAGATGAGCATGCCTAATATTCGATCTAGAGCCGGGGCAAATCAACTAGAGCCTAGGGGTAGTCAGGATGTGTCCTCAAATTCTCATCAACCCAACTATGTGATTAGAGAGGAGATGGAAAGGATGATGAAAGAGATGCAGGATGGAATCTTAGCTAGACAACAAGAGATGATGGATGGATTCTTCCAGAAGATGGAGTAGGAAGGGATAGCTGGATCTGTAGGGAATAAGAATCAAACTCCAAGGAATAACGTAGAAGCTGTCGGAGTTGGATTGGAACAAGATAGAGTCTTTCCCCCATGCCCAGAACAACCGATACTTGTGGACAATGCTGGAATCAACATGGGAATCAATCCCAATGCCGGAGTGGTTATGAAACACCAGGAACTGGTGGTACAAGAGCTAATCCAAATACTAGGATGCAAATGGTAGAAGAATATGTACCAGAACTTCCTCGATGGAACGCATGTCTGAATGAAGCTAGAGTTATGAATCAGAACACAGATGTGCGGCTAGAAGAGTACATCCTGGGATAACCCTACTGGAACAGGGGGCAAAATATTGCTTTAGGTGGGACCCACTGATCGAGAGAAAAGATTTGGAAAGTTTTGCATCTTCCGTGAGCTGAATGGGGATGAAACGAATGAGTGCCGACACCTTCATGATCTGACAGAAGAATTGATTCAGAACAACTGGCTGCCACAGTACATGAAGAACAGAACTATGGTAGAATTGCAAGAATAGCCATAATCTACGGCAAATGCATCAAGAAACACCTAGGGATTTGAGCCAAGATAAATTATCCCATGCTCGGGGTAGACTGGAATCCGATCCGGCTCCCATGCTTTGCTTCTTTGTTCCATTTTCTGCACTCTTCTTTTTGTATTTAGACAATAATAACCTCAGGCCACTTACATGTGTACAGGATCCCGAACGGTCCCTAGGCATGCTTTGAGTCAGATGCCTAAGATGACTATTTAGACAATAATAACCTTAGGCCACTTACATGTGTATGGGACCCCGAATGGTCCCATAGGCACATTTTGAGTCGGATATCTGAGATGACTATTTAGGATAATAATAACCTCAGACCGCTTGCACATGTATGAGACCCAGATTGAACTCTAGGCATGCTCTGAGTCAGATCTCCGAGGCAAACATTTAGGATTTATTCTTGTTTTAATTCCTGCTTATTTGATTTCTGCTTTTTTTATTTGAATATTTGAATTTTGAAAAATTCACTTTGATTATGATGACTAATATTGGTCGTCTTAGAGTCCCCGCACGGGACCAGAGTGCGAGGTGCAAGTTCCCTTGCTAGAAAAGTGAGTGGATGGACTTGTATGATATTTATCACCTTATAGTCCTAGCATGGGATCAGAGTGCAAGGTGCAAGTCCCATTGGGTGGACTTGTACGATATTGATCACTTAGAGTCCCGACTAGAGAGACGACATCAAAGTGCAAGAAGTAAGTCCCCTCACCGAAGAGTGAGTGGATAGGTCTACTCAATCCCTTTTAACTTAATAAACAAACGATCCGGAGAGGTCATCACCCTTAACTTAAACATTAAACTAAACATTAAATGATTCAGAGAGATCGAACTGATTTGAATTAATAAAAGGATTTGAATGCCTTATAAATAGATTAAAACTGATAAATCCTGGATGAACACAGGATGATTTCGATATATGATGTGATTCTGATATATTATGTTATTTTGATATATAATGTGATTTTAATACATGATGCGACAACTTTGAATGAAAAGCAAAATGATAGTGATGTAAATCCCGAATGAACAAGGGACAATTAGAGATATGTGATGTAATTGGAGATATATGGTGTAATTGGAAAAATGTGATTTAATTATAGATATGTGATGTAATTGTTAAAACCTCTATATTCTATGATTTCGATGACAACAACTATACAACCATACACATATAATATATTCCATCTATTTGCAGGTAAAAGCTTTTAGAATTCACAATATCGTGACTTAAATACGACCAACAGAGAAGAAGAAATATTGGTATTTGAAATGATATTATAGCGTGTTATAGTCATAGATAGATGGTTTGTACAATCTCCTTTAGTAGTTCAAAACACAACATTGCATGTCAACGTTTTTATAAGCCTTTCATTATATCAAACAAAGCAATTGCAGAAATTAACATGTATCAGATGTCTGAAACTGCTCTCTGTTTAAAAATTTATATTTAAACAGACGTCTAAACTTTGTGGACAGACGTCTGTGCTAGGTAACGGGCTATAATAATGAACAGTCACTTGCTTCATTCTATTGGTTGCATCCATATCTCTTCTACGTATCTCTTCTTCTTTAAAGATTGCAACCATTAGACTTAAATAGAAGATACTAAAGGATGCCACTCTTTATGAATACTCTTCAACATCTATAAATATGTAAATGTTCTAAGAAACAAATCACTTGAATTTTCTGAATGTCATATCTATACTCTTTGCATGCTTTAATTTCTAGAAGCAATCAACATATAAGTTTTATTACTTCCTAAAAGAAAAGCTTCGTATACACATACTACTCAAAGGATATTATAGGAAGATTTGTACAGTGCAGTCAAAATCAGTGTTACTCAAAACACATACTTGGAAAAGACTTTTTAAACCTATTCATCTGGGAATAGCGAGGGTTGTTTACTAGTTAAGGCCGAAGGGGAGCTTCGGGACTTGATGTAGGATGGGAGGTCCGAACCAGTATAAAAACTCTGGTGTGATTGTTTCTTTACATTTTACTTTACTTTGCTAGTTATAAGTTAGCCTTTTATTACACTTGCATATTAGATATAAATACACGATCCATGCACTCTTTCAGTAATAACTCCGAATGAAATTGGAATTATTGTGATGTATAGATTACACTTAGGCAGAGTCTAGAGTTTTAGGCTGTAATAGGTTTGGAACGACTTGTGATTGGCAAGAGAATCCGAAGGAACTGGACGATTCACCAAGGCTGAAGCAGTTGTAAAGCTAAACGATCAAAGACATGAGATAGGAACTTGTTCTTAAGCAAAGCACACCTTTCATTCAAAAGACATAATTTGAGGGGCAAATGTTTACCTGCTTTTTGACCAAAGCAGCTAACATAAAACGTATGTAGAGAACTCATACGGAGTCGGATAGACTTGAAATTTTGGGAGAACACTTATAAGACATAAAAGAAGGCTCACATAAAAAGGGATCATTTGGAGGTTGTTTGATAGATCTCTAGTGACCTAACTAGATGGATCTCTAACAATCCATGTAGGTTGGGCCCTACAACATGAAATTTATAGGTAGGTCCCACACACCCTAGAAAGAGTATCAGCAAAGTTTCGTCCGGTGTCATTAAGTTTTGAGAAAGTTATGGATGATTCTTCTTCGAATTGGGCCAGTTTGATCCATCAGGTCCGACCCATGAGGAGTGGACCTCATGACCTATGATCCATAGGGGAGGCTCTCCTACTCATCTACATTGCATGTGTGAAGTTTCGTGTGATTTGGTTAAGTATTGAGTGAGTTATGGATGATTCTTTTGGACCAGATGACCCATGAAGACGGATGATCAAACGAACTCCAAATGACTTGATAGTTGGACAAAGCACTTAAATAGAATATAGGAAGACAACCAAACTAATATCACTCAAAAAATTGCTAAGTGGATGGATAGCTAGTGATCCATCCCCTATGGATAGCTAGCGATCCATAGAAAAACTCGGATTGATTTGAGATTTTCGATGATGGCTTGGCATAAAAACTGGACTCTTTTGCCCTTGGACTTCTGGCCTAATACTGACTGAATTCCTCTATAAATACTCACCTACCTACAACTAGAGATGGAACTTTTTTGAGGAGTGAGCCGCCATTAATCTACTGGAATTCTTTCACTTCTTTAACTTTCTTATCCCTCACAACAGTCATCAAGGGGCTTACTGTAGTTCTTCGGTCAACCTTTATACTTGTGACTTATTCTAACTCATTGTAACTTAGATCTAAGGACAGACTAGTTGATATACAGAGAGATTCAACTGGTATAATCATAATAAAGATTGATTAAAGTGGACGTAGGCCAGAGTCTGCCGAACTATTATAAAAATTCCGTGTCTCTTTTCTTAATTCCGCTTTTTATTTGTTTTTTATTTGAGATTTGTGCTACCGATTATTTGCACTGGTGCTTTCATACTCGAACTAAGGTGTTGATCCATTTTTTGGGTTAGCAAGATGTACTTAAATTATGTAAATTTAAAATACCCAATCCTCCCTCCTTTTTAGAGTTACATACTATTTCCCATTTGACAAGGCACTTCGAACTATTATTTAGATTATCACCGCTTCATAGAAAATCTCTACTTATTTTATCTATTTTATCAATTACCCATTCAGGAAAGTGAAAAAAAGACATCTAGTATATGGCTAATGCTGATAAAATAGAGTTAATAAGGACTATCCTACCCACTCTTAATAAAATTTACCATTCCATTTGGATAATCTTTTATTAATTTTTTCAATTATTATTAACCAATCGTCATGTTTGTGTTTAGATGGCCTTATTAAAAAAAACCTAGGTATTCTATGGGAAATTTCATAATTTTACAATTTAATGTGCAAGTAACTTGTTCCTCTATCTTATCTATATCATTCAATACTAGCAGAAACTCTTATCAAAATTATTTTTAAAACAGAGAGCAATTCAAAACTGTATAACATAAACTTAAGTTCTATAATATGTCTTGTAGATGAGAATATCTTGCAGATGAGAAGTAAAAAAGCATAGTATCATATGTAAACTGAAGAATAGAAAGAATATTAGTCACAATCTCATTTCTAACATTATTTAAAATCTCATTACTACTAGATAGTTTGATAATCAATATTTCTATCACTAATATAACTACAATTTAGAGTTCTAATTAATTATAACCGTATTATAAATTAATATCAACTGCATTTAATTCTATTCAATATGAATAGAACATAATATCTATATATACGGGATCAATTAAAATATCTTAAAATTATTTATTTGATTTAATATATAAATTAATTTTTAAATTTACAAATATTTACATACAAAATTTATATGTTTTGTGGCAACCGTTGCAAATGGCCAATGTATACAATACAGATGCAAATCCTAACATTTATTTACATATATATTAACTATATACACCAAATACTATGTTGCACTCACACATTATACATATATGAGTATATGATGATGTACTTATAAACTATATAGAACGTCTTTAATTAATATCCCGCACCACTGTCTCAGTGGTAAGGTGCTCTGGCTTTGGTCCATGAGGTCATAGGTTCAATCATGCAAAGCATGAACCATTTAGCATTGTTGATTTGTAGTATGTTATATACTACTTAGGATTTGTAGTACAACCATGTACTACCATCTAAGTACCAACTTAAAAAAATAATTGATTAATTAATCAAAAAATTAAATAAAACATTTTTTAGAAGAACGAAGTATCCTCTATTCGAGGAGGAGAATACTCATATATTTTATTATATACTAAAAATAAAGCTGCTAACATACCTAGCAGGTAGCAAAAATATACCCCCATCTTTACTACCAATAATGAGAATTCCATGAACTAATTTCAACCATGTCCATTTGGATTACCAATAATACCCTTGCATCTTTATCCTCATTTTCTTTCGTCTGCTAAGTATTACATAATACAAATTAACTAAATATATCAGCATAGAACCTTACTTCAAAGTTCATACATGTTACATAAAACTTCATACATACTTCAATCTTCAACAGACAACAGCAACCCAAATTACAGAAACCATATGTAGGTATACTTCAGTCTTCAGTAAACACTACAACAGCCAAGCCAAGAAGATCTAAAACACACACATGTAGGCATATATTAACCGAATATATATGAACTAAATTGTTTAACTGAACTGCATATGTATATGCATATTGTTTAACACACACATATATATGCATATATTAACTGAATATATATAACTGAAATTGTATAGGCATATTGTTTAACTCAATATATATGAACACATACATATTGTTGCTTATTGAACTACAGTTATAACTGAACACACACAACTAAGAACATTCAGTTGTGTTAAAACATATAACAACATACGCTGAAGTGAAGTCAGTTTAGAACTTGCACGATTGACAGTAAGAACATGTTGTTAAGAACTGAATATATTGATTTACATGAAATTTATATGTTACATGCTATAAGTCATCTGTGTTAAACATGCACACTAGAAACTATTAATGTTACTATTATATGGTATATGCACAATTTCATACAAATTATAAGTCATTCGTGTTAAAAATATAACAAAACAGTTATTTTAAAACATGTTTTGTCACACACACACGTATGTATCTATGTGTCTATGTGTGTAAGGTTAAAATTTACAATTGAACTGGAATTAGTCAAGTTACCAAACTGAAATTTAGAAACTAAGTTCATATATACATATATTTGAATTGGTTAATGAACTATATTTGTATACCTCTACTATTAATAAAGAGAATTCAATCAACATGATTTACATGGCGTCTTTTTGAAATTTCAAAATTACCCCTTTTCGTTAATGGAATCTTAACACCCTTGCCGACTATCCATCAAAGGAATTTTACTATCAAATAATCATCGATATCACCAACAAAACAACTTGAAATATGTTGTGACTACAAAAACATTTGCACTTAAAACACACATCCATCCAAGGTAAACATCTTTAGATATTAGATATACGTATGTGCATTGTATACTAGTATAATGAAAATAAAAATAAAAATCCCCTCATCCTAATAAACTAATGTCCATAGAAAAATAATAGAACGATACATAGCTTGTAACTATATAAAGAATAAAACAAGCTAACTCCTCCAAAACTTCAAAAAATGAATTATATCATCCTTAGCAAAATAAGCCAATTTAGTCTTTCATTGGTAACTAAATGATGCATAATCATAATGGACCTCCAGTGGAAAGAAAAAACAATAATCTAATAACCTCGACCCATTTGAAATAGCAAAACAGTTATATCCATCCAAGCAATAATAACTGCTAATAATGAAAAAACTCAATAGCAATATTAGATCAATACATATATACATGTATGTAAATAATATTTATATACACATATGTTATAATAGAATCAACTAATAATAAACCAATAATAACTTGATAAAACTAGGCAAGAGACACTATAAACTAAATAAACAAAAGAAAAGGGAACAAAATGAAATAAAGAATGCATCAAGACTACAACATAAATGAACAAAGTTAGGAACTATAATAGGCATCCTGACAAAACCTACCAAATCAATTGATATTAAATAAAAATCAAATTGAAAGTAAACAAGAACAAACTAAATATAATCATGTATGAGAAGTAATGAACTAAGAGATACTTCAAGAATAAAATCACTCAAAGAAGTAAATTAGTTACATAGTAACGATGGAGTGGCAGATGAGTCATTAGTAAAAACATCTGCTAAAACAGTACTTAAAACGTTATTATTTTTGTTTATGAAAAATGATTAATTTTCTTTTGACAAATCTAATATGAGATTTTATCCTTTTAAGAACCCTTTAAAATGAATATTACTATTCATTTTATAACAAGGATTTGAGATTCAATCAAAACTAAACAATGTAATTCTATATATCATATTTTCCAAAGAAATATTAATATTATCGGAAAATCTTTAATTTCTCTCAAACCAAATATACTAACATTTTCAATAGTGAAAATAATGTCAAATAAACCTATGATCGTTATCATAGTATAATCTAAAGCTATACCAATAATATTTTCAAATACCTTACAAAAGTTAACTGGAAATTTAATAAAGAAATTAAGTAAATATAATAAGGGTAAAATGGAAATTTCACAAATGTGCAAATTTGTCTACGAAACTTGGATCGTTGCATTTGTAGTGATTTTCTGGACAGTTTTCATATATAAAGTTTTATAATCAGAGCAAGCATGGAAAAGTTATGAATGTTTGAAATTTGAAATAAAAAATAATTAAATATAAAATTTGGAAAGAAATATTTTAACTAAAGAAAGCTCCACCGTCAACATTCTAACTTGGACCAGTCACCTCTAGCGGTCGATCTGTAACGACCACGAATTTCCGACCCAATTTAAAATTTTAAATCCATTATTTAATATAAAATTTTGGAATTTATATACGATCTCGATTAACGTTCAAACTTTGTTTATAAGATGCGTCTAGTTAGGTATGGATATGGGTAAAGTTTCGTCGCAAAATATTGCAGAAAATTTCGTTCGCGTTTTTATTGCATATCAGTTCATTTTAAACTGCGAAAAATTTATCTTTCGAATCCAAATATTTTTACACAGTAATGTTGTAAAGATTTATCTCATTTAGACGTCGCAATTCGTTTCGTCTAATTCCGTCGTCGCCTGCTTCATTTAAATTATTTGTCAACTGAACAATTTAATCGGCGTAAATTTTGAGTTTTTATAAAACTGTCATATCGCAATTATCTGTGTACCATTGGAAGCGTCTCGTCGCGCAGATCAAAACAGTATATTCTTTTGCGCGAATCGGAGTCCGACGTAAAACGTCGCGTTAATTTAACCGTTCTGGACGGACCAGTTAAACCATTTTCAGCCCAAAAATCTTTAGCCCGTATCCACTTAAATTGAAAAAAATTAATCTCAGCCGATGAATTAAATGAGGTAGTTGGAAGCTAGGGGTTAGCATTGGGAAATGGAGAGACGTTTCGGGTTACAAAGCACATTTATTTTTACTTTAATTTTTTTTAAGTTTAATATGAAACACGTACTGTTTCATTTCTTACAAACTCACTCAGGTACCTCCTCCCTCTTCTTCTTCTTCTTATTCTCCTTTCCATATTTCCTCTGTAAACTTGTAAATTATATTTAAAAAAAAGAAAAGAAGATGAATTAAGCTCGCACAGGCATGCACTCCACTCTCCTCCTTCATATGCACACACAAATCCACCTTCCACTCCACCTCAGCCACGTCAACCCACGTCCAACGTCCGCCTTCCCATTCCCGTTGTCGACCCCACGCCACACCACAAACCGAGCCTCCTCCTCCATACGCCACTTTCCGGAGCCGCCACAACCCCTGCCTTCGTACGCCGCACCCCTCCTTCCCTCCAATCTGCCGCCATCTCTCACCACCTAAACAGTACACCGACCCCCTACCCCTTGAAACCACATCGCCACCCTCTCCTCTTCCCCATGTGTACACACTGGCCTACTCCGATGCCGTTCAACCCTTGCCGCAAGCACCACAACCACGCCCCAACAGCTCATCATTTCTCCCCTCCTCGGGCGTGCGTGCTGTGCGTTGAATAAGAGTGCGTGAATATGTGTGGGCTGATGGGTGTTGTCGAACCCATTATGAGGGAGAAGAGTCATTGTTTATAAAGGTGCTGGGTTCTATTTTCTAAAAGAAGTGTAATAGTTGTGTTAAAAAAAAAGTCTTCGTTTTATATATAAAAGAAATGAAAATTAACAGTGTCGTTTTGTGAAAAGTGGGAAGCACTGTTGCTTCTAAATAGTGCTAAGAAATATATACGCAGTATATATTTTGTTGACTAAGTAAATGGTAACCACCTTTCTTTTCTCTGTTGTGCAGCAACCGATTGAGTTCCTTTTTGCAGCAGCATCAAATCTCCCAGCCTTCGTTCTTTTCTTCGTCATTGGTAAGCGCATTTATATAATTTATAATTATATATGAATGTTCACTTAAATTAATATCGTCCCTCTTTTGTCGATAATTACAGTGTTCTGTTTGTTCATGTTGTACCGACTCCATTCGTGCTTCGCCGTTCATTCTCTAACCACGAAAGGTGAATTAATTTTCACGACTTATATTCTTATACGATGATAATCCAGTTTGGTTGATAAATGATTGATTGTTTGATGTTGACATTAGATGTTAAATTGTTAATGTAGGAAGTAATAAATAATATGAAATTGAATTTGACGTAGGAGTTAACAATTGGAAATTGGTATATGTGTTGAATTTAATTAGATAAATTTGTATAATATGACCCCTTTAAAACGTTAACTAAATTGACACATAGAAATTTGGTCAATTACACCTTGAACCATTTAAATGTATGTTGAATAAATTGATGTAGTATGAAATTGAATAATAGATATCAAGTGTAGAACCACATAAAATATTAGTATAATAATCTTTAATCTACATGAAGTGATAGTGTAGATTCTAGAAATAATTATATTAATTTGCACAAACAACAATGTAAATTAATACGATTATTTCGGGATTATTTAAATTGATTATTGGATTATTATAGATTGTTGTTATTGCTTGTTTATTTACTTTGACACCATCCCAGTTATCACACTACAAGTTCCCTTTACTATGCTTTGATTTGAATTGAAATGGAATCGGGTTGAAATGATAAATACCCAAATAAAACAATGACTTAGGATAGAGAATTAAACAAAACCCGATTGATCAAATAATTTGATTTAAATAAAATAATAAAGGTTTTAAATTGAAGTTTGAAATTTGAATTTTATGAAATTCAAATGTTATTATTTAAAAATTAACAAAGTGTTGATAAAGGAATGTTGTTTAATTATCGAATTAAGTTTGAAATTAATTAATAATGAAGTTTTGGAATTATTTAATAATTAATTAAATTGAATTTCTTTAATAAGTGAAATTGGGTTACTTTAATAATTAAGTTTTGGAATTTGTTTAAATTAAATAAGCAAATAAGTGAAATCGAATTTCTTTAATAAGAAATAAATGTGATTTATGGAAATTAATATGATACTTGAAATTTAAAGAATTAAATTTGACGAATATAATTTAATTAAATTTATAAGTTTTGATAATTGAGGTAGACTTAAGTGATCGATTGAATGAAATAGAAATTTAATTGAAATTATTTTGAAATGATAAAATTATTTAATGATTACTGAATGAATCCATCAATGAACTTAAATGGTTTTGAATGATAATTAACTTAATTTAAACGATTATGGAATGAAACCTATATATGAATTTAAATCAATATTTGAAACGGTTTAAATTAAAATTGAAATTGAATTATAGAATTTGGAAATTGAAAATTTAGAAATTTGAAACGTAAATTTTGGAAATTGATATAGAAATGTAAATGAAATGTTGACTTTCAAATTTTAAGTGAAATTGAAATTGATTTGGTTTTGAAATTTATTAAATGACCAATCGGTATAATAATTACGAAAGTTATTAAAGAGACCGAAATCGGTTAGGGACATACTCACTGTCTAAATCGAATACCACTTTAATAACTATACGCGGAGTGTGATCCAGAATGAAGTGGTTGGAATGATGAACGTTGATGATTGAAGAAAAAGAATGATAATGGATGACCTTAACACTTGTGTTAAATTGGAAATGACTAAAACAGGAGCCGTGTCGGGCCAAATGGGGTTAGCTACTTCGAGCGAACACACTTCTTCGTAAACTACTCATTACTTGTTATTGATTGGTGCGCACCCTTGAAATTGGAGTGTTGTTTCGCGGTGTTGCGATCGTTGCGGCGATGCGTTCTCACCAGTCCGGATCAGGCAAACAGTAGTTTCAATACCTTGGGTATTGCCTCATGTGCCTTGTCATACTTGTATCCTTATACGCGACCACTACGAATTTGTTTTGTATTATACCTATGGAGTACTCCCTGATAGCCCACTAGTTTACGGTGGAGTTTACAGTGCTGTATAGACTGTGATGCTTATATAAAATGTGTTAAGGGGGATAATGATAACGCCTTAACGCTATTTTGATACTTTATCTTACTGATAGACATTATCTACTTAGCGTACACTATTACATAGTAGATTGTTTAACGGATCCTGAAAGATGTTATTCCATTCATCTTTGAGTTATTATTATTTCAAAGTTTGTGCCATATTATCTTGTATAAGAATATATGTCCTGGCTCGAGTGTTTGTTGTGCATATGCTCGGGTCAGTCTGAGGATTTCTGTTGCCGTGCTGCTTGGAAGTTGAAGACTTTGAAGACTATCATTTATCTTTATCAGTATTGTTCTACTCTATTATGGTACCTGTATCGGACATCTGTGTATTTCTATTTCACCATTAGCTTGAGACATTGTTGTATTTACTTAGTAGCTTCATGAACTACTATTATGACATTGTTGTAATTTTCGCTGCGTTATTCTGTTATATTGTATCTGTCTGTGATTCTGTGATGATTCTTGTTTATATACATATACTCCATTAATGATTCGTGTTTTGTACTATTTAAGTTGACATGTGTGGATTATTGTCAATTTAAATGATCCAAATATACGGGTTGTTACAGTTGGTATCAGAGCTTCGATTCCCGAAAACCTTAGCCTGTGGAGTTGTAAAGCTCATTAGAGATAGGGTAAAAATACCCTAGAATGAGGAGAATCATTTCAGAATCCATATCCTTTTGATTCCATCCTCCTTATTGAATTCGTGTGATTAGAATTTCCTTAAGTTCTATAAATTCCTACCTTTGATTATAAATCGCTTTGGTATTCCAGGATGAGTACCAGAAGGAACGCTAGAGGTGTGGGTAGAGGAAATGCTCCCGCACCATGTGTCCTAGCTCCTACAGTCAAGTTTTCTACTCTTAGAAAGGAATACACCCAGCTTGGCGGCATCAAATTCTCTGGATCCGAGAGCATCATTGGAGCGCAATAGTGGCTGAAGAGCCTGGAAAGGATCTTCACGGGTCTTGAGATTACGGACACGCAGAAGCATCAATTGGCCGCTTGGCAGCTTCAAGATGCGGCACAGGATTGGTGGGAGTCAGTCACCTCTCGTACTGACGAGGAAACTATCACCTGGGCTCAGTTTAGGTAGAAATCTAACTGAAATTTCATCCAAATAGATTCCTCCTATCTCTTTGAATCTTGACTCATCTTTGTCTCGCTTGTGAATAGGGATTCTTTCTCGGCTCAGTGGATGCCAGCAGCCGGAAAGGCTCAGCTCTACCGATCATTTATGGACCTCAAACAGGGTAACATGACTTTCTCCAAGTATGAAAGAAAGTTTAACGAACTCTCCAAGTTCGGACCTGGCTTGATTGATACACCACTTCTGAAAAATGAGAAGTTCATTCATGGAGCATGTCCAGAGTACTATGATCTCCACACAACCCATTTCCATGGCACTTTCACCGAGCTGATGGATTATGCACTTAGATATGAGGGAAATCCGAAGGGTGCATCAGCCACCAAGGCGCCAGTTGTTCAGCCATCCTCTAGTCAGCCTGGAAAGAGGAAGCCGAATTTCGAGCAGCAAAGGAAGAACTGGCAGAAAACTACCAGGCTTGGCTATTCTCAGAAAAAAGCTCAATTACTTATCCTCCATCACTTGTTTCAAGTGCGACCAAAAGGGTCACTATGCCAACAATTGTCCAACATCTGTCAGTGCCGCCATTCCTCCACCTCAGGATACCAGGAACAACCTCTGCCATGTCTGTTTACAGCCTGGCTATTTCAAGAAGGATTGTCCCTTGTATCAAAAGGGCAAGACATCTGGAGTATTTGCTATGACTTCTTCCACCCATGATCCACCTACCCCACCTGCTCCTAGTGATACCCAAGGTATATTACAGAGTAATTTTATGTTGCATACTTTACCTGTTAGAGTTCTATTTGACACTGGAGCAACACATAGTTTCATATCTATTGATTTGTGTAATAAACTCGGATTGGAACTCATCCTTGCATCTACTTTCTTATGTGTATCAAACCCTATTGGGGGACCCGCTAACCTCAAAAGAGTATGTCACGCTTATGTATGGCATGCACCGCTTCACGTGGGATTTCTATGTCCTTGGATTCGAGGCATTTGATATCCTATTAGGTATTGATTGGCTACGAAAGTTCGAAGCTGTTTTCTCTTGCAAAGCTCGAACCGTCTCTCTAATTAACGATAAGTGTGAATCTTTAATTATTGAAGGAAAATCACCTCAGGAATGTGCTGGGAGTTTTATATTCTCTCTTGAATCTCATCCGAATGATCTAAGCTCTACTCCGATTGTTCAACTCTTTCCTGATGTGTTTGGAGAAGTCAATTCTCTGCCACCTCCATGGGAAATCGAATTCCACATTGATCTTATCCCTGGTGTTCGACCAGTAGTTCTCCCTCCTAGGAGAATGGCTCCTAAAGAGAAGGCAGAATTGAATGCTCAGATTGAAGATTTATTTGCTAAAGGCTTGATACGGCAAAGTCATTCAGAATGGGGTGCTGCAGTTGTATACATCACTAAGTCAAATGGTTCTCTTAGAATGTGTGTGGACTATAGGGAGCTAAACAAGCTCACACACAAGAACAGATATCCAATGCCCCGCATTAATGATCTATTCGACCAGCTCCATGGAGCTAAAGTTTTCTCTCAACTCGATCTGGCTACCGACTTCCACCAACTCAGAATTGCTGAGGAAAGTATTCCTAAAACAGCATTCCGCACTGAAAATGGTTTCTTTGAATGGCTGGTTATGCCATTTGGTCTTACTAATGCTCCAGCATATTTCGTCGACTTGATAAATAGAGTTTTCCGTGATGTTCTTAACATGTTTGTTCTTGTCTTCATCGATGATATTCTCGTTTTCTCTAAAGATGAGAAAGAGTAGGTCACATTTGGCTTTTGTTCTTGAAACTCTTCGTATTCATCAACTCAAAGCCAAGTTCTCGAAATGCCACTTTTGGAGAAATGAAGTTTGATTTCTTGGTCATATTGTCTCGGAGAATGGGATTTCGGTTATTCCAGCTAAGATCGCCATAATCAATGTAAGTTCTATCCTTACTTGTCATTTCTGTCCGAACATCTTATTTCTATCTAAAATTCGAATCCTTTGAATTTGCAGGATTGGGAGACTCCCAAAACTCCTACAGATATTCGTAGCTTCTTGGACTTGGCCGGCTATTATCGTAGATTTATAGAAAATTTTTCTCGTATTGCCGCACCGCTCACCGCACTGACCAGAAAGAATGTCAAGTTTAATTGGAATGGAAAGTGCGAATCAGCTTTCAATGAGATGAAGCGAAAGTTGACCTCTGCCCCAGTTCTTACAGTTATTGACGGTAGCGAAGGATTAACCATCTATACTGATGCCTGCCGTGATGGATTAGGAGCAGTTTTAATGCAGAAAGGAAAGGTGATTGCCTATGCTGGCCGTCCGTTAAAGACGCATGAAGCAAATTACGCAACTCACGATTTAGAGCTTCTTGCGGTCATATTTGCTCTTTAGCTATGGAGGCACTATCTATTGGGAACAAAATTCGAGTTATTTACTGACCATAAGTCATTAAGATATATTTTCTCACAAAAGGATTTGAATCAGAGACAAGTCTGATGGCTTGAATTCTTAGCTGCATATGATCTTGATATTAACTACACCCCAGGGAAAGCAAACGCTGTAGCCGATGCTTTGAGCAGAAACCAAGCAATGGTATGTTGTAATCTTGTGGAAGGAATGTTATTCCAACTCGTCGTCTCCCCAGCTCTTATGGATCGCATTATAGCTAAGCAATATGAAGTCACTCTACTCTATCGTATCAAGGAAATAGTTCTCGGTAGGGTCAGAAATGTTGATAGTAAAATGGGTGCACAAGTTGATAGTAATGGAGTCTTGAGGATCGACAATAGAATTTGTGTTCCAAATGTTGATGGTTTAAGACAGGAAGTGCTGAAAGAAAACTATAAATCTTCGCTTTCATTTCATCCCGGAGTCACAAAGATGTATCAAAATATGAAGAAGTTATATTGGTGGAGTGGGATGAAGTGGGATATTTCTACCTATGTTAGTAGATGCACAACTTGTCAATAAGTTAAAGCTGATCACAGGAAGACGGTAGGATTGCTTCAACCTCAAGAGATTCCAGGTTGGAAGTGGGAGCAGATTTCTATGGACTTTATTGATGGGCTACCAAGGACTAGAAAGGGGAATGAAAGCATTTGGGTGATTGTCGATAGACTGACGAAATCCTCTCATTTTATTCCAGTCAAGACCACTCGTACTGCTTCGAGTTTGGCCGTGATATACATGAGAGAAGTTGTTAAACTTCATGGTGTACCATCTAGTATCATATGCGATAGAGATCCTATTTTCACTAGTAAATTCTGGAAGGCATTTCAGGATACTTTGGACACCAAACTGAATCTGAGCACATCCTATCATCCTCAGACAGATGGCCAAATTGAGAGGGTGAATCAGATTTTGGAAGACCTTCTCCGAGCTTGTATTATAGACTTTGGTGGATCTTGGGAAGACCATCTCCATTTGGTTGAATTTACTTATAATAATAGTTATCAAGTAAAGGAATCGAATTTCAAATTGCATAAGTATATTTGAATTTGAATTAATTACCTTTAATAAATCAGGAAAGCATTGGTATGGCACCGTTCGAAGCCTTATATGGACGGCCGTGCAAATCGCCAGCTTGTTGGATTGAGTTTGGAGACCGATTAGTGCTTGGTCGAGAAATGATTATGGAAGCTTTCGAGAAAGTTGAAGAAATCAGGAGAAAGATAAAGACGGCACAAGACAGACAGAAATGCTACACTGACAGAAGGAGGAGAGATATCGAATTCAGTGTAGGAGATGAAGTATTTCTCAAAGTGTTGCCTTTGAAGAATGTTATTCGATTTGGAAGGAAAGGAAAGCTCGCTCCCAGATTTGTTGGTCCGTTTGAGATTACGGAAAGAGTTGGAACCTTGGCTTATCGATCTGCATTACCAGAAAAATTTGTCGGTGTGCACAATGTGTTCCACGTCTCACATCTCCGCAAAGTTGTGCGCGATCCATCTATAACCATTCCCACTGCTCAGTTGGAGGAGATAGTTATTGAGCCTGACTTGACTATTGAGCGGAAGCCACTTCGGATAGTCAATCGTGAGACAAAGCAACTTAGAAGGAAGTCGGTCAATCTCGTCAAAGTTCAGGGGAGTGCATACGACTGAGATTGCACATGGGAAACTGAGGATAGTATTCGGGATTCGAACCCCGAATTACTAATTTCAGGTATAATTCAATTTTCTTAAAATCTATCTTGACTTTTCTGCTTATGTCTTCCTACTTCTCCCATCTCGTTCCTTTTCGAGGACGAAAAGTTTTGAGTGGGGGAGATTATAACGACCTCGAATTTCCGACCCAATTTAAAATTTTAAATCCATTATTTAATATAAAATTTTGGAATTTATATACGATCTCGATTAATGTCTAAACTTTATTTATAAGATGCGTCTAGTTAGTTATGGATATGGGTAAAGTTTCGTCGCAAAATATTGCAGAAAATTTCGTTCGCGTTTTTATTGTATATCAGTTCATTTTAAACTGCGAAAAATTTATCTTTCGAATCCAAATATTTTTACATAGTAATGTTGTAAAAATTTATCCCATTTAGACGTCGCAATTCGTTTCGTCTAGTTCCGTCGTCGCCTGCTTCGTTTAAATTGTTTGTCAACTGAACAATTTAATCGGCGCAAATTTCGAGTTTTTATAAAACTGTCATATCGCAATTATCTGTGTACCATTGGAAGCATCTCATCGCGCTGGTCAAAACGGTATATTCTTTTGCGCGAATCGGAGTCCGACGTAAAACGTCGCGTTACTTTAATCGTTCCGGACGGATCGGTTAAACCATTTTCAGCCCAAAAATCTTTAGCCCATATCCACTTAAATTGAAAAAAATTAATCTCAGCTGATGAATTAAACGAGGTAGTTGGAAGCTAGGGGTTAGCATTGGGAAAGGGAGAGACGTTTCGGGTTACAAAGCACATTTATTTTTACTTTAATTTTTTTTTAAGTTTAATATGAAACACGTACTGTTTCATTTCTTACAAACTCACTCAGGTACCTCCTCCCTCCTCTTCTTCTTCTTATTCTCCTTTCCATATTTCCTCTGTAAACTTGCAAATTATATAAAAAAATGAAAAGAATATGAATTAAGCTCACACAGGCATGCACTCCACTCTCCTCCTTCATATGCACATGCAAATCCACCTTCCACTCCACCTCAGCCACGTCAACCCACGTCCAATGTCCGCCTTCCCATTCCCGTCGCCGACCCCACGCCACACCACAGACCGAGCCTCCTCCTCCATACGCCACTTCCCGGAGCCGCCACAACCCCTGCCTTCGTACGCCGCACCCCTCCTTCCCTCCAACCGGCCTCCATCTCTCACCACCTAAACAGTACACCGACCCTCCCTACCCCTTGAAACCACATCGCCACCGTCTCCTCTTCCCCATGTGTACACACTGGCCTACTCTGATGCCGTTCAACCCTTGCCGCAAGCACCACACCACGCCCCAACAACCCATCATTTCTCCCCTCCTCGCGCGTGCGTGCTGTGCATTGAATAAGAGTGCGTGAATATGTGTGGGCTGATGGGTGTTGTCGAACCCATTGTAAGGGAGAAGAGACATTGTTTATAAAGGTGTTGGGTTATGTTTTCTAAAAGAAGTGTAATAGTTGTGTTTAAAAATAAAAAACAAAAAAAAACAAGAAGTCTTCGTTTTATATATAAAAGAAATGAAAATTAACATTGTCGTTTTGTGAAAAGTGGGAAGCACTGTTGCTTCTAAATAGTGCCGAGAAATATATATGCAGTATATATTTTGTTGACTAAGTAAATGGTAACCACCTTTCTTTTCTCTGTTGTGCAGTAACCGATTGAGTTTCTTTTTGCAGCAGCATCAAATCTCCCAGCCTTCGTTTTTTTCTTCATCATTGGTAAGCGCATTTATATAATTTTATAATTATATATGAATGTTCATTTAAATTAATATCGTCCCTCTTTTGTCGATAATTACAGTGTTCTGTTTGTTCGTGTTGTACCGACTCCATTCGTGCTTCTATGTGCTTCGTCGTTCATTCTCTAACCACGAAAGGTGAATTAATTTTCACGACTTATATTCTTATACGATGATAATCCAGTTTGGTTGATAAATGATTGATCGTTTGATGTTGACATTGGATGTTAAATTGTTAATATAGGAAGTAATAAATAATATGAAATTGAATTTGACGTAGGAGTTAACAATTGGAAATTGGTATATGTGTTGAATTTAATTAGATAAATTTGTATAATATGACCCCTTTAAAATTTTAACTTAATTGACACGTAGAAATTTGGTCAATTACACCTTGAACCATTTAAATGTATGTTGTATAAATTGATGTAGTATGAAATTGAATAATAGATATCAAGTGTAGAACCGCATAAAATATTAGTGTAATAATCTTTAATCTACATGAAGTGATAGTGTAGATTCTAGAAATAATTATATTAATTTGCACAAACAACAATGTAAATTAATACGATTATTTTGGGATTATTTAAATTGATTATTGGATTGTTATTGATTGTTGTTATTGCTTGTTTATTTACTTTGACATCATCCCAGTTATCACACTGCAAGTTCCCTTTACTATGCTTTGATTTGAATTGAAATGGAATCGGGTTGAAATGATAAATACCCAAATAAAACAATTGACTTAGGATAGAGAATTAAACAAAACCCGATTGGTCAAATAATTCGATTTAAATAAAATAATAAAGGTTTTAAATTGAAGTTTGAAATTTGAATTTTATGAAATTCAAATGTTATTATTTAAAAATTAACAAAGTGTTGATAAAGGAATGTTGTTTAATTATTGAATTAAGTTTGAAATTAATTAATAGCGAAGTTTTGGAATTATTTAATAATTAATTAAATTGAATTTCTTTAATAAGTGAAATTGGGTTACTTTAATAATTAAGTTTTGCAATTTGTTTAAATTAAATAAGCAAATAAGTGAAATCGAATTTCTTTAATAAGAATAAATGTGATTTATGGAAATTAATATGATACTTGAAATTTAAAGAATTAAATTTGACGAATATAATTTAATTAAATTTATAAGTTTTGATAATTGAGGTAGACTTAAGTGATCGATTGAATGAATTAGAAATTTAATTGAAATTATTTTGAAATGATAAAATTATTTAATGATTACTGAATGAATCCATCAATGAACTTAAATGGTTTTGAATGATAATTAACTTAATTTAAACGATTATGGAATGAAACCTATACATGAATTTAAATCAATATTTGAAACGGTTTAAATTAAAATTGAAATTGAATTATAGAATTTGGAAATTGAAAATTTAGAAATTTGGAACGTAAATTTTGGAAATTGATATAGAAAGGTAAATGAAATGTTGACTTTCAAATTTTAAGTGAAATTGAATTGATTTGGTTTTGAAATTTATTAAATGACCAATCGGTATAATAATTACAAAAGTTACTAAAGAGACCAGAATCGGTTAGGGACATACTCACTGTTTAAACCGAATACCACTTTAATAACTTTACGCGGAGTGTGATCCAGAACGAAGTGGTTGGAATGGTGAACGTTGATGATTGAAGAAGGAGAACGATAATGGATGACCTTGACACTTGTGTCAAATTGGAAATGACTAAACAGGAGCCGTGCCGGGCCAAATGGGGTTAGCTACTTCGAGCGAACACACTTCTTCGTAAACTAGTCATTACTTGTTATTGATTGGTGCGCACCCTTGAAATTGGAGTGTTGTTTCGCGGTGTTGCGATCGTTGCGGCGATGCGTTCTCACCAGTTCGGACCAGGCAAACGGTAGTTTTACTACCTTGGGTATTGCCTCATGTGCCTTATCATACTTGTATCCTTATACGCGACCACTACGAATTTGTTTTGTATTATACCTATGGAGTACTCCCTGATAGCCCACTAGTTTACGGTGGAGTTTACAGTGCTGTATAGACTGTGATGCTTATATAAAATGTGTTAAGGGGGATAATGGTAGCGCCTTAACGCTATTTTGATACTTTATCTTACCGATAGACATTATCTACTTAGCGTACACTATTACATAGTAGATAGTTTAACGGATCCTGAAAGATGTTATTCCATTCATCTTTGAGTTATTATTATTTCAAAGTTTGTGCCATATTATCTTGTATAAGAATATATGTCCTGACTCGAGTGTTTGTTGTGCATATGCTCGGGTCAGTCTGAGGATTTCTGTTGCCGTGCTGCTTGGAAGTTGAAGACTTTGAAGACTATCATTTATCTTTATCAGTATTGTTTTACTCTATTATGATACTTGTATCAGACATCTTTGTATTTCTATTTCACCATTTGCTTGAGACATTGTTGTATTTACTTAGTAGCTTCATGAACTACTATTATGACATTGTTGTAATTTTCGCTGCGTTATTCTGTTATATTGTATATGTCTGTGATTCTGTGATGATTCTCATTTATATACATATACTCCATTAATGGTTCGTGTTTTGTACTATTTAAGTTAACATGTGTGGATTATTGTCAATTTAAATGATCCAAATATACAGGTTGTTACACGATCATTCCAAATCAAGCCATTGACCTATCGAAGCATTTATGCAAGAGTTCATATTGGCTGAATGACCTAGATTTTATATAAATCGATCTGACGGCTGATGACGATCTAAACCCCTATAAATAGAATTCTAACCTCATACTGAGAACCCTGACTACATACTGATCATAATAAAACTCCATTTCTTTGAAGTCTCTACCTTCTCTCTCTCTCTAAATCGGTTTTCTTCAAAATTAAGATTAAATTCAAAAGATTAAAGGAGGAAGAGTCAAATCAAATCGAGGTGAGTTTTACAAACCAAATGGAGGCGATTCCAAGCTAACTAAAAAGGGGATAGCTTTCTAAAGGTGAGTCGGTTCATAATTAATATGATGATTTATATGTAATTAAGTTTGCTTATACCTATTTGATCTAGAACCGTTTTAATTTAATTAGAGACATTTTTTTATCTAATAACTGAAATAGATTGGGAATTTGATAGTAATTTAACCCATGTGAATATGATCCTTTTTGCATCAAAATTTGAAAATTTTATTGGACAAAACTGATTTAGTTGAATACACTATTTCTGTTAAATTGAATATAGATTGATCCATACCATGTTGATTCTAAACCAAAATTAAGTGGAATTGATGACAAACACTGTTATACAAGTATCAAATAATTAGAAATTAAAATTGAGGATTCCAAGGATTGTACGTTTATAGATTAAGATTTTAGTGATTAAAAAAGAACAATAAATATGCGGGAACGATAATCGAAAGACACACTACAAGAAAACTCGTTATCAGTAGCATTTATTAGTAGCGTTTCAAAGCTATATGCTAGTATTGGCCCTTTAGGAAAATGAAATATAAATAAAGCAACACTACCGAACTCTTTCCCGCTAGTAATTCATTATATTTTCATGAAATTTTTCTTTGGCTGCTCTTGTTTCTTCCACTTATAGGACTTAAATTTTTTACCTTCTACTCCTACAAGAAAAAATTAACATGAATTCTTTTTCAATCGGACTAAAATTGCCAAAAGAATTCCGTAACTCAAATTCTTTTTCAATCCTTGTCATTAAGATCGACTTGAAATTTGTCTCAAATCTACAATTTCTTCCACAAATCAAATTCGAGGTTCTTCGCTAATACTAGGTCTCCCAATGCAACACCTCAAGCTTGCTGATATATTACTAGCAACATCCAGCTATCAGGTTAATTTTCAAAATCTGGATTTAACAACGGAAGTCAACCGAATCAGTCTCCAGATATCAACCTCAACGGTCTTGTGTTGTTGATCTTCGCACACCTGCAGCAGGTTACTTCGTTGCATCATTTGGTAACTTAAACTTTTGTTAAATTTTTCATTTCATTATGTAATTATTACTTCTATTAAACTTATTTATATTTGTTATTTATCATCTTAAATTTATTCTGTCTATTTTAGGCTCTTTTATGTTTTATGTTTTTTACTAAGCATAAAATTGGAATGTAGTAACGTTAGTTCAATGTTTCATATGTCCAGGTTCAACTTGTCGCATTTGTTCTTCATCTGGCCGTAGCCCCGGTCCAAGTTCAACTTGTCATTAAACACGACTGTCATGGATGAATAAAACCCATTGATCGAACTCCTTCTGTCATGTAGAATGTCAACGCAAATATTTATGAATACCTCCTTTTAGTTGTTCATAAAGTAATGGACTGGGAGGAAGCATTAGCAGAATCAGAAGAGTCGCCATACTGAAAAATGCAAAAAATAGGAAAAAATCCTAGACAAGTATATGTTATAGATAGGAAAAAAATAAGCATAATAGCGGAGAAAAATGGACCAAAAAAAAATTGAGAAAAGGGAGGAAATGGTGGCTGCTTTTAGCGCTGGTTGGAGAAAGGGGGGTTATAGGGGGTTGTTGTCGAAAAGAGTCGGTCGTTGAGGAAAAAAGACACAACGCCAATGCATCGGACGTGAACGTATCCTTTTCCTCCAACAAGCTTAACGTTCCTTTTCTATGTGTGGAATGTTGGGACATCGGATGCGTTAGACGCATCGGACGCATCAAAAACAGTAACGTGGTTAATTTTGACTGCGAATGGTACCTAAGTTGTATTAGAATGAAAAATACATACATATGCATTACAACATGTAAACCAACCCTTATATTTATGGTTGTCCAAAGTAATTTTCGATCTTAGATATAGTAGTTCGATGTGGCTCCTCATTTATATTGCCATTAGTTAATGTAATAATGGTAATCAATTTTCAACTAAAAAGCTACTTTTTATATGTTTAGAGAAAATTAGGATAAGAGAATATTATTGTAGAGGAGAGAAAAAGGAATGCATGAGAGGATATCTCTACTTCTCATTCACAAAGAATAACATAGTGGTACACTTTTTTTTTTCTTTTCATTTTTTACTTTTTTAATACTTCAGTTTATCATAACATACCATATGATATAAATGAATTTTTATCTAGCAATAGTGACTAATTAATTGTGTTTGCTAAAAGCGTAATTGGCATGGAAATATATTGTTGATTTCTTTTGGGTTCTTGTTTCCGTTTTAGTTTAAAAGGATTGAGCTAGTGCCTATAATATAGTACATTTTTATTTACCGTTGGATATATTTCTAAATTACATTAGTCATTGAAGATGCAACGAATTATGTCAGTTAAGTGCATCCACTAATACCTTAGTGTTATATTAAGTTTAATTTTGCAACTCTATGCAATCATGATCACATTGAGTTTAAAACATCTTTATGCGCTATGGCTATTCAGGTTGCACACACATCTTAGTTTTTTTCATTTATAAAACCTGATATTTTTTGTTCTACTAGTCTCATCATTTTCAAACAAGTCTTACTTTATGATTTTATATCATGCTAGTTTGATCGAATCCTGTATGAGTGCAATATTAGAAAATCTTGGTGGTTTGCTCTTAATGTTTCATGTTTTTTCAATTCAAAACCACTTACTTAACATATCTTTATGATTGTCAGCAATACGAAATCATATTAACACATGTTATTATAAATATATGACTAGCTTGACGCCCGTATGGGAATATGCACCTGTCTTGTTGAATAGGCTAAGGTACCGTAGAGGAAATTATTATGGGTTTGAATGGCATATTGGAACAACTGATTACAAAATGCTTGAAAAAATGGACGATACAACTGATAAAAATAAATGCATCTTTGGAACTAGGAATACGTAGATTATTTTATTCCATACTGTATACCAATCAAAAATCAACTATGTTTACGAATTGTATCCAAATCACACTATGAAGTAATTATGCAATATAAGGCAGTGCATATACATGCACAGTTTTATAGAGAATTGCTGGGATAACTGATAAGTTACATACAAGCTCTTGAAAAGTGATAAAGACAGTAGGAGGCAAGTATGCATTTACGTAACAAAACTAATTCATTACAGTTAGGAAACCACAGATACCAACTGGGCAACATCAAGATAGCAGATCCAGATATTGCACTGAATAGTCAGTGTCTATTGGTATAAAATATACATTACGTAATGTTGCAATCCCGTCTGAAGCAAAATTGGCTACCTGTTACCAACGACGAAACCAGAATTTTCGGTTGCAGTGGGCGAAAGCATAGTATTTATGACCCGACCGCAAATCAAACCGTGATGATTTAAGGTTTTAGGTTTTGATAGTTCAACCGGTGAAACCATTGATTTTTTTATGAAAATTTAAATATTTAAAAGCAAGCTATATTAAGTAAAATTGCTACGTAGACGAGCTGTAGATGGTCTTCAAGTTCTACAACCAACGTTGTATACTGCTGCAGTGCATAACTGCACCAACACAAGTACAATTGTGTACATAGTAGCAGTGCACAACGAGAGAAGTTTGATTATGACGTTGACGAAGTTTGTAGTTTTTTGAACGAACTTGCAGCGGTGAAAAATGAAGTGGTGGAGCTTACTATAAATTTTAGGACAATGATAATTTTTGCAATATAGATTTTATTTTTCAAAATAGTACAAAGAATGAGAATGGAAGAGAATGACACGGTGAGAAAGTAGGAGAAAGATAAAAAACCATGGATGAAAGGTTTTTAAATGATTTTTGTATAATCAAACTTCTATTATACACTTTCAAAAAATTTCTTTATTGTACTAGTAATTTTTATTTTTTTTCAAAATCTTGAGTAGGGCAGTTGCCCACCCCAGCTACCATCTAGTCTCGTCACTGCCTGTTACTACTGGCATTGTTGATAAGAAAATGTTTGCTATTAATGCTTTTGTTTGGAAATGAATCCATATTATAAATAGATGATTGCACTATGCACTACAAGATAATATCAAAATAGAGACGGTAAATCAAAGACCGCAAATTTTCAGTCTTTAGATAAAGACAGACTAAAGACCAAAATTTTCAGTTTCTAACTATAGCAGTTAAAGACCGAAATTCAGTCTCAGTTTTGTCTTTAGTTTTTGAGACTCTTAACATCGGTCTCTGGTTCAGTTTCTATTTAGCTTTTAAACAATTTAATATCTAACCAACAACATTTATATTCTTTTAAAATCCGAGGGTCAAGATTATTAATCCATGTGATATATGTTGGAGTGTGTACGGATCACCCTTTGGAAATAAACTAGAATCCCACTACCCTTAAATCAAGGGCCTCCTGTCAGCACTACCTAGTCCATCTAATCCGTTAATGACATATTAAAATATATTCTTCACTTTAATAAGTACCATCATTTCAATGCCTACATACGTTCTCTACCTCCTTATTCATAAAGTCAATTCCCTGAAACTCCAAAACAATCGACTTTCTTGAATTCTTTAACTTCATGGCTAGTAAAACAAAAGATATAGATCTCATTTTACTCATCCAGAGCTCGGATTTCAGATGATGGTCGCTGGGCAAATCATTAAATCTGGTATTGTTCTGCTGAAAAATAAAAGCTTCCAATAATGAAGATCTGTAGAGGCACATCTTCATAATCTCTAGTCTATTGAAGACATCACAGAACTCATCACTTAATTCTGGCAATAATGATTGTGATTAAAATTTCCAAATCGTGGATTCAAACAGGAAGTTTGTATGGATCTGATATTGTACATGTTTAGCTAAGTTAATTATCCTTTTATCAGAACGGCTTCATCTTCGCACCCGAATTCCAGTGAAGAGGTTTATGAGATGACGTGGGAAGCCATCTCTGATGATGATGCTTAAAGTAAATATGAGAAAGTTTATAACGCTAGGATGGCCATGAGAAGAAATCATATTCCCTTCATTGTTACTTTGATTGATATTTATGACTTTCGTGTTAATAAAAAATATTTATGAATTTAATATTGAATGTGGAATGCTTCATGCTTGAATGTTGTTCATATGGCTCATAAATGTGACATTCATGTATTTCTTTTGTATATATCATGGATATATTTCATTATTCCTTGAAGTATACCATTCATCTAGCTTCATGTTGGATTGAATAATTTTTTGGATTTTCTCCCACATTATAAACAACATTCAAAGAAATTATTTCATGATTTTAAAATTTTATTTACTAAAAAAAATGGAATATAACTGTTTAAAATTTAAAAATTCACGATATTATTTGATATTTGAGACCGAATAGAGACCACATATTGGTCTTTAATATTCTGTCTCAACCAATGTTTGAGACCGATGTTTCGGTCTTTATGGTTTAAAACCGATGTTGCAGTCTCAAATTCAATTTGAGACTTGGAAAATAAAGACTGAAATTTTGGTCGTTAATCGGTCTCAATATTTATTTTAAAGACTGAAATGTATTAGTAAAGATCGAATTTTTCGGTCTTTAATTCATTATTTTTTTGTAGTGATGTGTTTAAAAACGATGATGTGTTGTAAGGTTTATTTTTAATCAATTGTTATGAGTTTTATACATACCTTGTTTCTTCCTTTTAAGAATTGCCTAAAAACTATGGTTTTATAAATATATCAAGTTTAAACTATGGTTTTATAAATATATCAAGCCCTGGAAGAAGGCAAGACAATATAGGGAAGCAATGCAAGAATGATCAAAGAAGATTTTGGCGATAGAGATATATCACTTTATAGGATTAAGCATGTAGATACTGATGCCGATGGTGCTGAGTTACTTCTTCTTGGCGCAAATTCAATTTAGGTTAGAAATTTCCAGGAATCTAATTATTCGAATCACCTTATATCATCGGATTTTGGAGTCGAAATTAAAGTATCATCAGATTTTGGGAGTTCAGTGTTGAGTTTTTCCTTCTTTATACGTCATTTGCTGAATAAACACAAACTACACTTGTATCTATATGAGTTCTTTAACTTTCATCTCTTCAATTTTGTTATATTTCAACAACAGTACACTACAAGGACGGCAGCAGATAGCGACGGCTTTTAGCTGTCGCCGGCCGTCGCTAGCCGTCGCCGGCCGTCGCTAAAAGTCATCGTTAAAAGTCGTCGCAAATTAGGCGTCGTTAGCCGTCGCTATCTGGCAACCTACAGGTCGTCGCTACCCGTCGCTAATCTGAAGCAAATTTTTTGAGCTTGCGCAGTCCATACACACTTCAAACAACAACCATCAAATAACATCATCACAGCCAATATACACTATATTCATCAACTATAGCCATCATATATCCATCATATAACATCACTATACATTCAAACAATATAAAATCCAACCAAATCTCATTTTCAAATCCAACCAAATCAAACAATATAAAATCCAACCAAATCCATTAACCAGAATATGTACATAGTAACCCGAAATTTCTACATAATATCCCGACATATATATACATAATAACCAACCAAATCCATCAACTAGAAGTTATCAAAATATGTACATAATATCCTGAAATATATATACACTAAACCAACCAAAATGTGTATATACCAAACTATAACACGAGCAAACAAACATACCTACTCCTCGCCATCGCTGCCGTCCTCTCCAGGCATCGTTCCATGCTATTGCAAATAAGCCGCAATCCGCTCATCCAACTGTTGCTCAAAGAAACTCTTCCTCCAATCATTTATTTCTTCCACTGTCGCCCTTAACTGAGCAATCTCCGCCTCTTGCTGCGACCTCCTGTATGCACTCTGCATTTCCATCGCCTGTAAAATAGTTCATAATTATTTATATATTAGTATATATATAATATTATTAAAATTATTTAACTATTCATATGCATGAGTAAATTTATATATTAGTACATGTCAAAATTTACCTCCACATTTCCATAGCTATACCGTCGACTGGTCCGAGAAGGCGGGTCAATAATAGCACCCCAAATATGGTTCTCCTTCTCTAACGTAAGCTCTTCCCGACCAGTGGACTGTGCTACACGAGCCCGCTCTGCTTCGTACCTCTCCTGCGATTACAAACAATTGTTTTACACGATAAAAACCTAATTTCAAAATTTTGAAAATAAAATAAGACAAAATATTGTTATTAACAATAAATTAATTTACCATTACGGATTGTGATTTGTCATCCGTCCACTCGTACGAAACATTGCCCTCTTTGTCAGTCCTCTCCACGGAATGCGTGGCCTTGAACAGCTCGGCCATATTTTGCATTTTCTGAGGTCAACGTCGTCTTTCCAATACAACATGCAACCTTTCACACATGCATCTATCTTCTCGTACGATAGACCGAAAGCGGACATTAATTTTTTTACTTTATAATGACTATCGCACATCAGATTATTGGGTGGCATGTGTCGTTTTGCAGCTTGTACAACTGCTGTAAATGCAGCTTCCGTAAGGTTGAATTTTGATTTCATAGTTATGTATTCGGTGGTTACTGAAAGTTCGGTTCCGCTATTACATCCGTCCCACAACGGCCTCTTAGCAGAATCCAACAAATCGTATATTTTTTTAGCTCCCGCAGTCGGTTCTTCTTCGACATTTTCGTCTTCATCGACAGCTTCAGTTGTAGGAAACATTGATCGTGCTGCATCATCCACCATATTTTCTATCGGATTCGTCATCATATTACCGTCCTCTAATAGTTCAGTATTAGGTGTAGGTTCAACAAGTTCTCCATGACGATCCCATAAATAATAATCAGGCACGAAACCATATTGATACAAATGTACTTCAACTATATCCGGTTTCCAATGCTTCAAATGTTGGCACTTACTACACGGGCAACGAATTTCTGTGTTGTTTCGGTAATTAGATTTAGCAAATCTAATAAATTCGTGTACACCGTTGTAGAAATGTTGCTTTATTGATCCCTTCTTTCCAGTTCTGACTTCATACATCCAAGTACGGTCGAGAAAATAATTGAACATTTTCCTGATTTGAAAATGTATGTTAGACAGTTTAAATCATTAATTTTCAACCATTCTCCATTGTAAACAGTTCACCGTTGCAGAAAATTCAAAATAAAAACTTCACTTTATTTTTTAATTTTTTAGTATTTTGGTTTTCACTTCAGTGGTCAGTCATCCTACTTTCCATTACAAACACAATAATGTAATTACATTTTATAAATCATTTCAGATTAAACGGTTCAACAAAATTTCGGCAGCACTGCCCTTCTGTTCCTTGTATCGTACATAAATGCGTGTACACAGGGAACGTAAAGGAAGCGCTATCGAAATTTTGTAACCGTTTAAAATGAAATGATTTATAATATGTAATTACTTTATTGTGTTCGTAACTTGTCCAATACAGGGACAAATCCGACAAATATTGTATCAGATGAATATAAATGTCCGTTCCGTTACCAAAACGAACATTCATATAACGATCATATACAACACTTGCCAGATGGGGCCAAAGCCAATCTAAGAGATAAAAAAATTTCTTTAAATTTTATCAAATATTGTTGTTCTTTTCAAATTTTGACAATGTTTCAACTATTTAAATTTTATTTAATAAATTTGTATATTTAAATTTTAGTTCAACATTAAATTAACAATTTTAGTTCAATATTCATTTCTTTATTTTTTTACGACATAGATTTTAGCGTAATCTTTGTTGTTGTTATATTCATTTCTTAATTTCTTTACAAAATAGATTTTAGTACAATATCAGTTGTTTTTAAAGTCATTTTCTAATTTTTTTAAAAAAAATTTAGATATTTGTAGAATTTTTAATGTTCTCATATTCATTTTTTAATTTTTTGTATAAACTTTATTTTTGTACAATACTGTAATTTGTAATTTATCAAACTTAAATTTGTACAATACTATATAAACTTTATTTTTGTACAATACTCTAATTTGTAATACTCATATTTGCAGAATTTAGATTTTAACAACTTAAATTTGTAATTTATCAATTTCATAAACTATGAAATATTTTCATGTAAATTTATCAATAACCAAGTTATTCATTAATATACACTATTTTTTCACCTAAAACAACTAACCATGTTAATCGCCAACACTAATCATCTACATCAACCATTTATTCAACTTGATCATGATAAACTAATTAATGTAATACTAATTAATTCAAGTTCATGATAATAAACTAATTAATCTACCAAATCAACATACAATACTACTAATACCTAATTTAACAACACTACTAATACCCAATTTAACAACAAATCTCAATCTTACAACAAATCATAATTGAATTAGGGTTTAACCTAAACCTAAAAACATCAAATTTACATTCAAACAAGAGATTAGAAGCATACCGACGTAAATTTGGGTGATTTGGAGGCGTTGAAGGCTGGGGCGGCGGCTACGGTGACGGGGGGTGACGGAGGGGGAAGGAAATTGGGGGGAGGAAATGAAGAAGCTGTTGCTCTTGGCCAGATCTGTATATTGCGTATAGCGACGGCTAGCGACGTCTAGCGATGGCCGCTTTTTTTAGCCGTCGCTAGCCGTCGCTAAACTCTGCCGCTATACGAAGCCTTTCTAGTAGTGGTAGCAGCAAGAACAACAATAATAATAAACAATAGTTTGAATAAATAACTAAGTTTTATAAGAATTAAATACGTTCATAAAAATTAACAAGTTTATAATAATAATAATAATAAACTAAGTTTGATGAAAAAATTAACTAAGTATATAGTAATAACAACACCAACAGCAGCAATAATAATAAACAAAGTTTGATAAAAATTAACTAAGTTTATAATAATAATAATAAATTATCCAAATCAACTAAGTTTTATAATTAATGATTAATAATAATAATAACAATAATATCAAAAACTAAGTTTAGAAAAATCAACTAAATTAATTCAGTTTTATAAAAATTAACTAAGTTTATAATGATAATAATAATAAATTAACTAAGTTTATAATGATAATAATAATAAATTAACTAAGCTTATGAAAATTTATAAGTTTGAGATAATTTATAAAAATTAACCAAGTTAATAGAGTTTAAGTTTGAGATAATTTGTAAGTTTAAGTTAGTTAAATCATAAGTTATGACATTTTAAGTTTTAGCAATTGAGATAAGTTATAATTTAATAATAATGATAATAACAATAATAATAAGTAATAGTTTGAATACATTAACTAAATTTTATAAAAATTAAATACATTTATAGAAATTAACTAAGTATTATAAATATTAACTAGTTTATAATAATGATGATGATGATGATGATAAACAACTAAGTTAGGTACAAAACTAACTAAGTTTATAATAATAATAATAAATTATAGTTTGATAAATTAACTAAGTTTATAATAATAATAATAATAAATTAACTAAGTCAACTAAGTTTTATAATTAATAATAATAATAACAATAATAACAAAAACTAAGCTTATAAAAATCAACCAAGTTAACTAAGTTTTATAAAATTAAATAAGTTTATAAAATTATCTAAGTTTATAATTAAAAATAAATTAAGTAAGTTTACAATAATAATAAATTAACTAAGTTTATGACAAATTTATAAGTTTGAGATAATTTATAAAAATTAACTAAGTTAATAAAGTTTATGTTTGAGATAATTTATAGGTTTAAGTTAATTAAAATATAAATTATGATATTTTAAGTTTTAGCAGTTGTGATAATTTATAAGTTTGAGTTAATATAAATAAAGTTATAAATAAGTCAATCGAGCTTTAAAAAATTTGACTAATTTTTATAAAAATTAACCAAAATTTTAAATATTAACTAAGTTAATAATTTAAATAAGTTTTATAAAAACTAAATAAATTTATACAAACTAATTAAGTTTTATTAGAATTTAACTAAGTTAATTAAGTTTTATAAAAACTAAACAAGTTTATTAAAAAGTAACCACGTCTTATAAAATTTTAACTTAGTTAACTAAGTTTTATACGAATTATTTAAATTGAAAAAAGTTTAACTAAGGATGGTTGACATACCTTAAATATGTATAGCACTTTCAAAATCATTTTCTAATTGTTAAACTTGTTTAGAGGTCATCGGCCTTTTGGGAGTAAAGATCGGTTGCAGCAAAGAATGTGGATAGTCAAGTAATGAACATTACTCTAATTGTTGTATATATTATAACATTTTGTTAGTAGTAGTTGTGTAAACTTGTTTATGAATGACTATTGATTTGTGTGAATTTACTCATTTTTTTGAAAAACTATTATCGAAATGGTTACGGATATCATATTTGATTATGTGATTAACGTGTTTTTACAATTGTTTAAATATGATGATTACATGATTAATTGTTGGTTTGAATACAATAATTTTGTGATCAATTGCTAGTTTTAATACGATTATTATGCGAGTAATTATTGAAAATGACACAAGCCATTAATAGGAAATGGTAGCGTGTAAAATATGCTACAAAACAGGTAATAACTTTTAGTAGCGTATTAAAACCCTACGGAAATAAATGTAAACCGCTACAAATATATACTGTAACAAGATACGAAAGCTCTGAAAAATGTATAGTGTAGAAAAAACTGCTACAGAAAATCAAAGAAGGATGCAAGTAAAAACGCTACTAAAAATGTTAACTTTGGTAGCAGTTGACAAGCGCTATAGAAATAAACTTTTGTAGCGTTTCTATAATACTTCAATATGTGAAGTTTGATTGCGTTTTATACAACAAAAAGTTCAAAACTTCTAGTAGCATGTCGTATCGCAGCGTTTACTGAAACGCTACTAAAAGTTTTAGCAGCGTTTTTCCAACGCTACGAAATGCCTTTTTGGGTGTGGTGACAACAGAACGAAGAAATAAAATAATAATAAAATAACTCCGACCGGTCGAGAGGCTTACTAGAGTCGGTCGACAGCAAGCAGCCTATCGCTCCAGCGGCCAGCGGTCGATCGATTATAGATTACATGTGAACTTTGGCCTAAGGCCAAGGTTATAAGTTTATTTATATATAAGTTATATATGGATGTTAGTATATTAGCACGGAAATTATTTCCCTAGGTTTGCGACTCTTGGACGTGACGGGGCTGGATAGGTGTGTTCACTGGCGATGATGCTTGCAGAAGTGTGTGGCACAGCACTAGTTGGAGGTTCCATGGTATACATGGCGATGAGGACGTGATACGGTTGTTTCTGATGGATGTTTGGCACTGTGCAATAAGAGATATTACGTTACCATTGAGAGAGGACACATATGCAATAGACCGTAAGATGTCTTTGGCGTGAGTCACCATTGCGGTCTCCTCCTCAATGCGTAACATGGTACGTGTAGTCGTAATTTGGGTACATAGTCCCAAGGTTAATGTAACGAACCAGATTTTCGACCCATGAAATCGGCACTAATACATCCACTTTATTGCATGCTGACCCATCAAGTGTCGGAAACACCATTCGTTAGGGAAAAAGAAAGAAGATAGAAGAAACTAAAAGCAAACACAGAACCTCACAGCGCAACGAAATAAATATATTAATCATCATAATTCTTTACAAAGTTATTTCAAAAATGATACATCAGAGTTACTCTAATACGATTTCTAACCTAGGACAGTTATAATAGCCAGATTCAAAGTACATAATATACAACGGAATCAAGTAACAATTATCTATCGATGAAGCCTCCTTCTCCAAGCTCCTCCAAAATGCATCCGTAGGAAACTTGAACTACTTGGCTGCTCATATTTGAGCACCCAAGAGTTTTAGGGAAAGAAAATAAAAATCCAGGTCACACATGGGTCTGGTGTGAGTAAACTCAAACAACTTGATTATTACATTTCAAAACCTTTTAAAAATCAAAGGTATCTCGTAAGACCACACCGCACATAAACACGGACGGGTTTTTACCTTACAATAACAAAAACACTTTTATAGAAAATCCAGTGATATTATAATAATGTCTAAAGTACAAATACTTATTAATCTTAGCCAAAATTGTTACATTAATTAAATTCCAGCATACTACACTTTACAATCAAAACGGTAAACGCATGTATTAGAGAATGGATTCCATACTATGACCAGGTAAGGAACTACCTCCGATGGGTACATCTCTAGAACAATGCACCCGGATCTGACAAAAACATCTTGTACCCTGCCACATAGAACCGGCCTACCACTTAACTAGTAGTATCGAATATGTCATCGTCCCGGTCTTCCAACCTTAATCGAGATCTCTCATGCATAACTAAATCCATAAAAATAAGGTAGTCTAGAAAGATGATGACATACCCTAATGGGAGCGACCCACTTAGCCCTGCTGCAAGCCCAGCTTTAGTCATTTCTCGGTTGATGAGGCTTGAGGCTACGTTTTACCTTTTTGAATAGCAATGTCACTTGGAATGCTAACACCACCTTCAAGGCAGTAATGTAGTGCCAACATTCATCCATACAAATCCATACAAGTTGTCCAAGATAAGGACAAACCAAAGGCACTACTTCTACTACATCCATTTTGTAATCACCTTCAGGACTAGTAGCAAGCAGCCCTTGCAATTCAATGCTCCATCTTTGATTCCATATTATTCAAGATGTCTTCAATTCGAAATGCTTGAGTTAGATCAAAGTTGTTTTCGGATAACAGATCCGATCCCGGTCTCTTCGAAACAACTTTTGATAATTTCCGGTAAACTCATCCCCAGTTCTTTAGGAAATAAGTAGATAAAAGATAAGAGCGGAGTTCACCTCCTAACCGTTAGTGGACGGATTTCCTTATAATTTATCCTAGAAGAACGAAATGAATTTATACGTACAGTATAGCACCACTGACGGTAACTGTACCATATAATTTCCGTGTTTCTCCTAGATATTTCCAAAGTTACGTTTTGGTCTAGATTTGATAGTCGGTTATTTAACTATCAAATAAACAAACAATCAAATATTGATTCAATTCCATATGGAATCCTCTAAGCCTTTATTAATTAATCTTTAATTAATAAAATCACTTTATAAAACCCGATCAAAAGGTCCTTTCAAAACACTTTTCCAAAACCCTTAACATTCCTTTATAAACTTGGAAAAACAATGTAAGTGTTTACCAAAAAGATTTTGGGAAACCTCACTCTTCTAAAAAATTCCATATTAAATGGCCAAACAATTCCTTTTTCAAAACATCGCTTATTATAAAACTCATTCACTTTAATAAACCCATTCACTTATCTCTTATAAAAATTCTATACGTTCGCTTTATATTCAAACCCCTTTATAAACTTCCAACTAGATTTAAAGCTTCTTTCAAAAATATCTAAAATAATTTATAACATCTCTTCTATTTTTAAACTATTTAAAAATCTTCCTTTATAACTCCTTTACAAAATTTCCTTTGTAAAATATCATTTAAAAGTAGTGTTTGTAAAACACGTTAGGTAAGCCCTTTTATTTAGTAAATATCCTTTTTATAATCAAGTTATTACTTATAAATAACTTATAAAATAATAGTATAGTTTTGAAATCATTTATAAATCTTACAACCTCAAATTGATCAAAGAGTTAAGTTAATTCAAAACCATACTTTATAAATTCAAAAAGAGGCTTAGCCATCCCAATGGTACTCATTTAAGTTACCATTCAATTTCAATTCCAATTCAATTAACAGTTATTTACATAGGTCAACATGTATGTAAATATAACTCATATCCAATCCGGGAATAACATGTCAATATAAACTAACTAGCATATACATGTCCAAATAACGTAATAGCAGGATGACGATTTTTCCTGCTAAACAGATGTCCAAACAATTCAATCAAATTTATAGTAGAACGGGAATTTATTCTGCTAAACACATCTCCACACAAACAAACAAACAATCAATCAATTTATAGCAGAACGGGGATTTATTCTGCTAACACATGTCCAAACAACCAAACAATCTATATTATAACTCATTCACAATGATATGGTTTTTTAATGGTATCAACACTTGTATTCAAAACCATCTTTGAAAAAGAAGTACCTTTAAACAATTTTACTTTTGGAAACCAAAGGATTTAAAACTTTAGACCTTTTTTAAAGTAATTAATTATAAATTAAATGCTTATTTAAATCATAATTAATTTTAACCGAATCTTAACTTAATTTAATTAAATAGTTGAAGACTAATGAACTATTACATAAACTCAAATTAATCCTTTATTAATTATTAAATAATTAATTAAACCTTTATTAATAATTAAATATTAATTAATCTCACTTAATTAATTAAATAATCTTTAATTAAACTTAATTAATAAATTAGACCTTTGATAAATAATTTATTATAAATTAAACCTTTTATAAATAATTTAAATTAAACCTTAATTAATTTATAATTAAAAATAATTAACACTTGATTAATAATTTATTAATAATCAACCTTATACTTAATTAATTATAAATTAAAAATAAATCATTTACTTAACTCAGAATTAATTTCAAAATTAATTAACTTAATTAATAATTAATTAAAATAAATCTTAACTTTTAAAAGATAATTAATTAACAATTAATCTTCACGTAATTATAATTATTAAACCTTGTTTAATCCTTAATTGATTATTAATTATTAAAAATTTAATTAATTAAAAATTAGTTATTAAAAACTTAATTAACTTCCTAAAACATTATTATTAAGTTTATAAAACATTTACAAACACTTTTAAGTTTCAAAACCAAATTTTTCAAAAAATCGGATTTTACGCTAAACTGCATTCATAGCGACTATCGCTATGGATATCCGTAATTTCAAGTGCTAATATTGCTCACCAACTTCCATTCACTAACATTTCTTACTCACTTTCCATTTACTAACTTTAAAACGATTTGGATTTAAAACCAAAGTTTGTACCTTTCTTCCATACAAGGATTCTCCATCGGAAACCCAATCAAAGTGCTATCCTTCCTAGCAACCTAACTTATAATCATGTCAATGCCAACATATACTTGCAACAACCAAAACATAAGCAAGCTTATAACATATAACAAAGCTTACAACTTGTCGAATGATACCATATTTAAATTTCAACTTCAAGTCTAACTACCATCACATACAACCAATGTACGCATACAAGCAATCACATAATAAACTAAGATTTCAACTAGCAAACCAAGCCACAAATCAACCAACATATAAAACTTTAAAGCTTGAGTTTAAAACAAACGTTTACTCACCGGAAATCCTTTGAAAACTTGACACACTTTGAAACTCAGGAAGCTTGGAAAACCACAAATTCTTCTCGAAAATAGATCATTTTGCACTCGACTTTCGAACACTTAACTCTTGGATTTTGGAAAAGTGACCAAAATAAAGTTTTAGATTATTCTTTCTTTTATCATTTAAAAAAATAATTTCTCAAAAAAGTTAAATTTTGAAAAAGTTATGGCCAAAACAATGAGGGGTATTTTCGGACATCAAAATCTAGGTTCAAAAACACTCTTTAAAAGTATGGATTTTTGGTGTATTTAAGCTCGAAATCAGAAAAAGTGGTACACTAAAAAGTTGTAGCCACTGGAATTATACAAGGTTGAAAAAAATATGGTTTTGGAGTTGTTTGTAAGAAGTTATGGCCGAAACCATTTTGGGTAAAATGGAAGAATTTTGAAGTGGAAAAGAGGAGTTTGAAGCTAAGTTTAAACCATTTAAAAAAATTTAAAATTTGAAATATAAAACTTGAAACACTTTGGAAGCCATTAAAGAGATTTAAGCTTTAGGAAGGAAGAAAACTTTAAGGAAAATTTGAAAATGGAAATGAAATAGAAGAGAAGATTAGAAATTTGTATATATACAAAGTGCATTTGCTAAATTACCATTTTACCCCTCGTACCTTACCCTCCACTCTCTCTTTGCCACCTCACTTGCATTCTCTTTACCATATCAAATCCGCCCCCAACATGTCCCCCTCCCCATCGTGTCAACGGAAACATGTTTTGTGTACTTTTGTACCTTTTGTCTCCCCCTAATGTGACAATTTCCTATATTTTTAATTCTTATTTTTAGAACCATATATACTTTAGTAAAATACATGAATACATATCCTAATACATACTAATATATACATATAATACCTTACTTACAAATGTGAATATCCATGCTAAAGGGTTCATAATGTTTCTGATAACTTTTAACTAACGAAAAGTCGAAAATTTTGAAAACGAATTCCGGTCACATTTACTGTTTTCCATCGAACTATATATTTTATAAAAAAAATTTGAAAACTATTTCACCATTATTATTTATTATTTAAAAGAGTTTTATTTTCATTATAAAACCATTTATTTTAATATTTAAAATTAATTAAATATTCGTAAATCAAAGCAGTGAAATTCCGGGTCGTTACAGTTAGTATTGTAGGCGAACCTACATTGGAATAGTTGTAGAAGTTATTAGCCGATCCATAGTTGTTTTGGGTTCAATTAATTATTCGATCCTAAATATAAACATTCACAAGATGTTGCTGTAGTTGTATTTAGAACCATACCCCTTAGATGAATAAAACTACCTTAGTGAGGCATTCACAAACACAAGTAGGATATCTTATGTCATAGAGTATCAGTGAAGTCAATTGCTTATGATCATTAAATGTTAATGGTGTAACTCATTCACCAGACTTTTGTCTGACCCACTCCTTCCTTTTTTCCCCCTCCGTAGGAAGACATGATATCAGTTGATTTGGTATAATAAATGAAGAAAGAAGTTAAGCGCAGGAGTTCCATTATTCTTTGTTGTTCCTTATGTAGCTATTTATTGTATCAAATGTCTATTGGACATTACATTATACCATGAAAATGTTGTATATGTAACACCTCATAAAAATTAATAAGAAATTAATTAATTAATCAATAAGGTACAAAAATGGAAATTTTGTAAATGTTGGAATTTGGGTATGAAATGTCATTACATTCGTTGCAATTTTCTGATCAATTTTCATATATAAAGTTTTGTACCGAAGCTCAAACGGAAAGTTATTGAAGTTTTCAAATTCAAAATATTTCAAATGAAATTCAAATTCAAGTTTATAGTTAATGTTAAAAATTTGAAATTTAAAAATTTACATTGATTAGCAATTGGGTTAAGAAAACGTTAAAATAAACAGTAATGGTAAAAAGGAATTAAATAAAAATTAAAACGGGAAAATAAATATGTTCCAAATATAGGCTACCGATTTACCGCCTTCCTTGGGCCGATCAACCACTAGCAGTCAATCGCTTGAGGAAGGGTAGTCGACTGGTGGGTGTTGTGGCGGCTAGGGTTTTGTGCGGCGTGAACGACCCGTATTTCATTATTATTGTAACGACCTGTAAATTCAGTCAAATTTTAAAAGAAATTTTATTTGAATTTTGAGTTAAATATTTTAAAATTTAAATAAATTTGAATTTTAAATAATGATTTTGGGACATTGAGTAATATTTTTTTCCAAATTTAATAAAATGTAAAATTTTGTGAAATTTCAAATTTTGGTCAAAATTAGTCAAAGTTTGACTTTTGGTTGAAAATTTAGAAGTTTTAAAATTTAAATTTATTCTTTTTTCTAATCCTAGACTGAATTTTGATATGGTCTCCACTTTTCATTTCATTAAAATCCAAATTTTACAGCTTTAAATCTGCATTTTAAAAATGCGCGAATATTTGTGTGTATTTTGCCTATTTTCTTTTATTTGGGTTTTGGGCTTGATTTATTGGGCTTGGTTGTTGGGCTGGATACTAAAGGTCACCGAAATGGATACGTACTTTTTTCCAAACAAATGTGTCTATTGAGAAAGAAAATATACGTACCTTTTTTCCGACCTCTCTTTCTTTCCTTCTCATTCTTTCTGCCTGAGAAATTTACAGAACTTCATCTCCTTCCTCCTCCATCTTCATCTCCTCCTAATTCCTAAAGCCATAACCCTAGCCTCCTTTTCTCTTCCCCTCCTTCTTCTCTCCTCTCTCTCTCCTCTCCTTCCATCTCCCATGGCCGACCCACCCGCACACACGCCCACACATCCACCCACACCAAAGCCACCCTCCTCTACCTCCTTTCGGCCACACCCTCCTCCACATAGCCGTACCCCTCCCATCCTCCACACCCCATAGGTCGTGCACCATCCACCCACCATAGCCACATACACATCCCCTTCCATACCCGCCTACACTTGGCCACCACCTACACACCCAAACCCCTTAGCCGTACCCTCCCAACCACCCATAGGCCGAGCCTATTTGCTCTTTCTCCTCTCTTTTTATTAAAAAAATTGTTTTCAAAGAACTTGGATCTTGGATCGGCGTTCGTGTCTTTGTTTGGAGTTTTGGATCGTTGTTGCTTGGCTTGTAGTCCCCATCTATGTATCTGCTTCATGTCTGTTCGTGTAGTTGTCACCTTCATTAGCTGCAAAAGGTCAGAACCACTCACGACTAATTTCTTATGATTAAGTGAATGGACATCTTTTGAAATGTCAATTGAAATGTTGTTATAGTTAGATTTGGTTAGTTACTATTATATGGTATGATATGATGCTCACCTATGACACGATATGATTTGTTATATGATATGTTCTGTGATATGTACTAGTATGTTATTTATTTATTTATTTATATCACACTGCAAGTTCCCTGACTATGGGTTGAAATGATACATACTCAAACGATCTTATAGATTAGGGAAAATCGTTATGGGTAGAAATGATAAACCTGAGCGATTTTATTGATTTGGATTCGGGATACAGGTTGAAATGATATATACCTAGAAATTTAGTTATAATTTTGGGTTAAAATGATATATACCCAATCACTTGACCATAGGGTAGAAAATTATATATAGACAACGTGGTCGGTTTTTAAATTATTTTCTAAATTTATAAAGTATGTTTTGATTTAATAAACTTGGTTTTTAAAACTTACTTTAATTTAATGATTTTAATTAAAATTAATATTTGGAAAATAATAATATTTTATGTGTTTTAAAATTTTAAAATTATACGCTAAATATGGTTTAAATGTAATTTAAAGATTTTAACTTATAGTTTTATTTGGTTCTAAAATATATAATTTAAATAATTTAAAAGTTAATTTAATAAAATATTTAATATAGTTTTTAAGAAATTTAATTATAAATTTAAATTGATATAATAAATATAGTTTTAATTTAATATAATAAATATAGATTTTATATAATAACTTTAATAAATAAATTTAAGAAGTTAAGTAGAGAATAATTTGTAATTAAATTTTATTTAAAGGATTTAAATTTAAATAAGACTTTATTTAAGTTTAAAGATGTGATTTTAGAATGTAATAATTTGATTTAATATGAATGGTAATTAAATGTTTTAAATCTAAAATATAATTGTGGTTAAATATTTTAGTATTGATTTAATTTATAATTTGGGATTTATTATTTAAATGTTTTATAAAATGACCACGGCGTGAAATAAGCGTTTGGTTGTTAAAGAGACCGGGGTCGGATATTGTCATACTCTCTGCCAATTCCGAAACCACTTTAACAACTGTGAACGTGGTGGAGAATCCAGAATGAAGTAGGATGGTTTGGTGAACGCTACTGGTATGAGGTAAGAAACGCAACCCTGACCTTCTGGTCAACTTGATATGATTAAACAGAAGCTATACCGGGCCAAGTTGGGTCGCTCCCCCTATAAAACACGCTTCTTCAAAACCATATCTATTACCTTGTGATTTGATTTGGTGCGCACTTTTGATTATAGGAGTGTGTCTCAAGGTGGGCGGTAGTAGCTGCTACGCATTACCACCAGTCCAGGAGTGCAAAACGGTAGAATCCTACCTTGGGCATAGCCTCGCGTGCCTTGTCATATACCTTATCGAGTCCACTACGATTTTGGTTTGTGTCATACTTATGGAGTTCTCCCTGATAGACCACCGGGTAGTGGAGTTTACAATGCTATAGACTACGGCACTTATAAAAATGTGTTAAGGGGGATATGGGTAACGCCTTAACGCTATTTTCAATATTATGCTTCACTGCTATACATTACATATATAGCATATATTACTACATATGTAAATAGTTTAACGGATCCTTAAAGGATGAGAATCCCAACCATCCTTTGAGTTATTGTTGCATTTCATTTGTTATATTTCACTTGAATTGATTTACTTACATGAGAATGTTAGTCCTGACTCGAGTGTTTTGTTTTTACTTTATGCTCGGTCAGTCTGAGTTTCACAGCATTTAGGACTCGCCTTTTGGAGCTGGAGACTTTGTTGGAGATCTATCTATCTTCTATCTATCTATCTGCTTAGTTATTTCAGTTATTTCTGTTCAGACATTTGTCATTTTCTTATGTATTAGCGAACTTCTATGTATTTGGATTTCTGTTGTATTTGCTTCTGACTGTTGTTTCTATAGTAGCTTCATGAACTACTATGTTTTATTTATTCCGCTACATATTCTGTATCTGTGATTTTGTGATTGATTCTATTTACCCCAAAAATATATATAACAATTTGTTGTTTTAAACGGTTCGAGTTGGATAACTTGAATAGTTCGAAATAGCGGGTTGTTACAGTTGGTATCAGAGCTTCGGTTTAGGAAAATCTTAGCTTATAGGGTAAAAACTCATTAGAGATAGGGTAGTAATATCCTAGAATAAGTAAGTAGAATTAATAAAGGAATTACTGTAGTTTCAGCTTGATTCTTAGTTATAATTCTCTTTGATTAGGATTACTTTGAATTTGAATCTCTTCCTTTGTTCTAAAATCCATTCTTGAATCTTTCAGATGAGTACCCGTAGGAATGTCAGAGGTAGGGGTCGTGGATATGCCCCAGTTCCACCAGTTGTTGCACCAGTTGCTCCGCCAGCTCAGCCAGTCAAGTTCACCACTCTTTGAAGGAGTATACTCAGCTTGGGGGTACCAAGTTCACTAGATCGGAGAGTATTATTGAGGCTCAGCAGTGGCTGAGGAGATTAGAGAGGATCTTTACCAGACTTGGGATCACTAATGCTCAGATGCGTCAGTTGGCTACTTGGCAGTTGCAGGAAGCTGCCCAAGATTGGTGGGAATCAGTTACCGCCTAGACCATCGAGGCGAATATCACTTGGCAGCAGTTTAGGTAGAATCGTTAGTAGTCCTTGTTTGTTAGGTTATCTCTTTGGAATTCATCTCAGATTTTGGATCCATACATTTTCAGGGATGCTTTTGTGGCAAAGTGGATGCCCGAAGCCGAAAAGTCTCAGTTATACAGGGAATTTATGGATTTGGAGCAGAGGAATATGTCTTTTGCAGAGTATGAGAGGAAGTTTAATGAGTTATCCAAGTTTGGGCCTAATTTGATCGACACCCCGCTCAAGAAGAATGAGAAGGCTATCTTTGGAGCCCGTTCTGAGTATTATGATCGTCTAATTAATCATGTTCACAGCACCTTTACTAATCTTATGGATATGGCCACCAGATTCGAGAACCCTTATACAAGCAAGTTGTGCGAGCACCTCAGTCTCAGGGAACTTCTAGCAGATCGAAGAAAAGGAAGTTAAACTTTCAACAACAGAAGAAGAAATGGCAGAATTCTCAGGGTATTGGATATTATTCTCAGAGGCAGCCTATCGACTTATCTTCCATCACCTGCTTCAAGTGTGACTAGGAGGGGCATTATGCCAACAGTTGTCCATCTGGAGCCGCTATTCCTCCAGCTTATATGACCAGGAACAACCTTTGCCACATTTGCTTGCAGCCTGGCCACTTCAAGAAGGATTGTCCCACTCAGCAGAAGGGTAAGTTACCCTAAGTCTTTGTTTTGACCTCTTCCTCTCCTCCTACTCCTAGTGATACCCAAGGTACTCTCCAAGGCACCTTTTCTTTGCTTGATTTTCCTGTTTATGTTCTATTTGACACTGGAGCATCTCATAGCTTCATTTCTGTTGATCTTTGTAATAAGTTTGAATACATCTTGCAACCCAAATTGGCAACTGTATCCTTATGTGTATCTAATCCCATCGGTGATCCCGCCAACCTCAGTATGATTTGTAAAGGGGTGAAACTCCTTTACAATGAGCATCGATTCACTGGGGATTTCTATGTTCTTAGCTTTGATGCATTTGATCTCTTCCTCGAAGGTGATTGGTTAAAGAGAATTGATGCAGTTATCTCTTCCAAAGCCCGAACCATTTCCTTAATAGATGACCAGGGTAATTCTTTGGTGATTGCTTGCCAAATGCCTCAGATTATGCTGGCAAATTTATCTTTTCTCTTGATTCTCATCTTAGTGACCTTGACTCCACTCCTGTTGTCAAAATCTTTACTGATGTTTTTGGTGATGTCTCTTCTCTTCCTCCTAGGCAGGAAATTGAATTACGCATTGATCTTATTCCTGGAGCCCGACCAATAGTTCTTTCTCCCAGAAGGATGGCACCCAGGGAGAAAGTCGAGTTGAGGAAGCAGATAGAAGACTTATTTTCCAAGGGTTTGATTAGGCCGAGTCATTCAGGGAGCAGTTGTGGTATTTGTCACTTAGTCTGATGGTTCTTTGAGGATGTGTGTTGATTATAGGGAGCTAAATAAGCTTACTATGAAAAATAGATATCCTATGCCTCGAATCAACGACATGTTCGATCAGCTCTATAGAGCTAAAGTTTTCTCTCAGCTTGACCTTGCCACCGGTTTTCACCAACTCAGAGTTGCTGAGGAGAGCATTCCCAAAACGGCTTTCTGTACGGAGAATGGGTTCTATGAATGGTTAGTTATGCCTTTTGGTTTGACTAATGCTCCATCCTTCTTCGTTGATCTTATGAATCGTGTTTCCCGTGATGTTCTCAACAAGTTCGTTCTTGTCTTCGTCGATGATATTCTTGTCTTCTCTAAGTCAGAGATGGAGCATGAATCGCACTTGAGTTTTGACCTTGAAACCCTTAGGAGTCATCAGTTGAAAGCTAAGTTTTCCAAATGTCATTTCCGGAAGGATGAAGTCCGATTTCTTAGGCATATTGTTTCTGGAAATAGGGTTTTGGTCCATTCTGTTAAGGTCGTCGCAATCAATGTAAGTCTATCCACTTTTCTTCCTTTGTAATTAAATTATCTTATCTTTCTTTGAATTCAAACACCCTATTCTATTTCAGGATTGGGAAAAACCTAAGACTCCTTTAGATATTCATAGTTTCTTGGGCCCAGCTGGTTATTATCGGAGGTTTATTGAGAATTTTGCTCAGATTGCTACACCTCTCATTGCTTTGACTCGTAAAATGCTATGTTTGTTTGGAATGATAAGTGCGAAGCTGCATTTAATGAGTTAAAGTGAAAGCTTACTTCCGCACGAGTTCTTACAGTTCCGAATGGAAGTGAAGGATTAACGGTTTACACTGATACTAGTCGAGAAGGTTTGGGAGCTGTTTTGATGTAGAATGGGAATGTTATTTGTTATGCAAGTCGTCAGTTGAAGACTCGTGAAGCCAATTATGCAACTCATGATTTGGAATTGCTTGCTGTTGTGTTTGCTCCGAAGTTATGGAGGCACCATCTTTTGGGAACTAAGTTTGAACTCTTTACGGATCACCAGTCGCTGAAGTATATTTTCACCCAAAAGGATTTGAACCAAAGGCAAGTTAGATGGCTTGAATTCTTAGCAGCTTATGACCTCGACATCAACTACACTCCAGGGAAGGCTAATGTGGTAGCCGATGCCTTAAGTTGGAAAAGGGCAATGTTATGTTAGATTGTGGTTTCTTCGTCCCTTTTGGATCATATTGCGGCTAAGCAAGATGAAGGCAGGATTCTTAAGCTCGTGAAGGATAATGTTCACAGTAGGGAAGGTGGTAACCAAGGTGAATTAGGAGCATAAATCGATCAAAATGGAATTCTAAGGATTAATAATCGAATTTGTGTTCCGAATGTCGATGGATTAAGGCAAGAAATCTTAAGGAAAATCACCAATCCAGACTCTCTATCCATCCAGGAGTTACGAAGATGTACCCAAATATGAAGAAGCTGTATTGGTGGAGTGGTATAAAGCGAGATATCTCCCTTTATGTTAGTAGATGTGCCACTTGCCAACAGGTTAAGGTTGATCATCAGAAGACCGCTGGATTGTTGCAACCCCTTGAGATTCCCATTTGGAAGTGGGATAAGGTTTCTATAGATTGGTTACCGAGGATGAGAAGGGGTAATGAGAGTATATGGGTAGTTGTTTATAGACTGACCAAGTCGGCTCATTTCATTCCAGTCAGGTCTAATCGCACCGCTTCGAGTTTAGTTGGGATTTATATGAGAGAGATTGTCAGGCTTCATGGTGTTCCATCCAGCATTATTTATGATCGAGATCCTATCTTTACCAGCCAGTTTTGGAAAGCATTTCAGGAAGCTCTGGATACTTTTCTGAATCTGAGCACAGCTTATCATCCGTAGACCGATGGTCAGACGGAAAGAGTTAATCATATTTTGAAAGATCTTCTTTGTGCCTGTGTTCTTGATTATGGAGGATTTTGAGAAGATCATCTCCATCTCATTGAATTCACTTATAATAACAGCTATTAGGTATAATCTTAATTTTTAAATTAAGGTTACTGTAAGCATCAATCTATTTAATCCCATCCTTTGAATTCAGGCTAGTATCGCAATGTCTCCGTTTGCCGCTCTTTAGGGACGACCTTGGAAATCTCCGTCTTGCTGGATTGAATCCAATGATCGTTTGGTTCTTGGGCCCGATATGATTCTAGAAGCATCAAAGAAGGTTAAGGAGATCAGGAGGAAGATGAGGATTGCTCAGGATAGACAGAAGAAGTATGTTGATAGGCGGAGAAGGAATTTTGAATTTTCTGTAGGCGATCAGGTTTTTCTTAAGATCTCACCGCTGAAGAATGTGATTCGCTTTGGTAGGAAAGGGAAGCTTGCTCCTAGGTTCATTGGTCATTTCCGCATCTTAGAGAGGGTTGGGCCTTTAGCTTATCGAGTGGATTTGTTAAAGAAGCTATCTGGAGTGCATAATGTGTTCCATGTTTCGCATCTTCGCAAGTATCTCCATGATCCATTTTTGATTGTTCAGCCCGCTTTACTTGAGAGTTTGAATGTTAAGCCAAACCTCACTGTCGAGAGGAAGCCACTTCGTATTGTCGATAGAGGTACGAAGCATTTGAGGAGGAAATCTATCAACCTGGTCAAAGTACAATGGAGTACAAACGATCGTGATTGTACCTGGTAAACGGAGGAGATCATGCGTGCTTCGAATCCTGAAATGTTTGTATCAGGTACTATTTGTTTCGAATCTATCTTATCATTTATGCTTGTTTCTATTCTCCTTTTTCGTTCCTTTTTGGGGACGAAAAGTTTTGAGTGGTGGAGAGTGTAATAACCTGTAAATTCAGTCAAATTTTAAAAGAAATTTTATTTGAAGTTTGAGTTAAATATTGTAAAATTTAAATAAATTTGAATTTTGAATAACGATTTTGGGATATTGAGTAATATATTTTTCCAAATTCAATAAAATGGAAAATTTTGGTCAAAATTAGTCAAAGTTTGACTTTTGGTTGAAAATTTAAAGTTTTAAAATTAAAATTTATTCTTTTTTCTAATTCTAGTTTGAATTTTGATATGGTCTCCACTTTTCGTTTCATTAAAATCCGATTTCTACAGCTTTAAATATGCATTTTCAGTGTAAAAATGCGCGAATATTTGTGTGTATTTTGCCTATTTTCTTTTATTTGGGTTTTGGGCTTGATTTATTGGGCTTGGTTGTTGGGCTTGGATACTAAAGGTCACCTAAATGGATACATACCTATTTCTAAATGGATGTGTCTGTTGAGAAAGGAAATATACGTACCTTTTTCTGACCTCTCTTCCTCTTCCTTCTCATTCTTTTTGCTCGAGAAATTTATAAAACTTCATCCCCCTCCTCCTCCATCTCCATCTCCTCCTAATTCCTAAAGCCCTAACCCTAGCCTCCTTTTCTCTTCCCCCTCCTTCCTTTCTCCTCTCTCTCTCTCCTCTTCTTCCATTTCCCACGGCCGACCCACCCACACACGCGCCCACACATCCATCCACACCAAAGCCACCCTCTTCTACCTCCTTTCGGCCACACCCTCCTCTACATAGCCGTACCCCTCCCATCCTCCACACCCCATAGGCCGTACACAATATACCCACCATGGAGCCTTACGACAGTTATCTATCTATGTATGTTTATATATACATATATATACACATATATATACATTTTGATGTATCCATTTCAGACATGATTTTATTATATTTTAGGATATTGTACTACGAATATTGGGATGTTATGCTTTGTTTTGAGATTTGAACTTTTATAAGATGGGTACTATTTCTGATATTATAATTTATTCTTTCCGCTGTGAGATTCTAATAGCATTAGTAGATAGCTCCATGTATTATTCATTGTATCAATTTTACCAACCAACAGCCAGTTTTGGAATAGATCTAATGTTCGATGGGCCTTTTCTGGGTCAAAAATTAGGTCTGTTTTGAAGTAGGTTGTTAAGTTTGGTATCAGAGCTTAGGTTGCTCGATCAATCGGTATAGGTATACATATGAGTGCGTACTTGTTATTTTGAAAGTATTTTCAAAAACCCCACCGTGTATATGTATATGTGCGTGTATATATATGCTTATTTTGAACATACGCAAACACACTAGGCAAATCTTTTATTTCACCAAATAGTACTACCTTAGGAAATTGTAATTTAAACCTATCGATAGTTGATAATGGCTGAAAATTGTTCCTTTCAGGCTGGGTACCCCTCTCGGAGGGGTACCCACTATCCGAGGGATGCCTAAATTGTTCAAGCAATACCTAAGCTATGTAGAATAAGTTCTCATTCCTCAATAGGATGCACCAACGACACTCGCTATACCGCCTACTGAAGTAGCACCTCGCCCTATAGACTTCCCCAAAATGTGTAAGGACTTCCAGAATATGGGTGGAAAGATATATACGGGAGTAGAAGGTTTTGTGGAGACGAAGACTTGGATTAACGATTGTGAGCGTATATTTTGGGAGCTTGGATGGGAGGACCAAATTAAGAGGAGAATGAAAGCATGACATCATAAAGGAGAGGCCTTAGATTGGCGGACTATAGTAGCAGCGGAGAATGCTGAGAGAGTAATCACTTGGGCTGAGTTTAAAACCCACTTTAAGTTGTGATTCATGTCCAGGGTCGAGGTGAATTTTCAATTGGAAAGGTTTATAAAATTAGACAGGGAGAATCCACTTTGAAGGAATATATCAGTAGGTTCATAAAACTAGCTAAGTTTGAAATGAGTTTGATCGACACCTCCATAAAGAAGGCCATAAAGTTTGTGAAAGGCCTGAATTATCCACTTAAAGAATTGCTTTTGACCCAAGTACCCACTAGCACTACTTATAATATGTTAGTTGAGATGGATTTGCTTTAGATGGTTAACTCGGAGGAGAAGGAGGAAGAGAAGGCAGGACCAATAGAAAATCAAAGAGGAGCTAAGAAGGGAGGATAAACAAGAAGGCCAAGGGAAAATTCAAGAAGGATGGTATAACATGTTGGAGACCCAAAAGAAAAGATACATTACTAAGGACTGTAAGATGAGTTTAATAAGGGAGGAGTTCAAAGGAAAGTGCAATCATTGCCATAAGGAGGGATACTACAAGAATCGGTGTCCAAAGCCTGCAAAGGAAGGGTAAAGTAGGCAAGCCCATGCCATTGAGGCTATTCCCATCTCAAGTAGACTTTCCTCTAGAGATCAAGGAAAAATGCAATGGAAGGTACAACTATTATTTCTAGGCATACTCTCCATACCTAATTGACTTGGGAGTGTAACATTCATTCATAGCTAAAAATGTATTCAACTCCTTGAGTCTAAAGTCCCTAGTTTCACCGACCCAATAGTAGTATCAGATCCTATCGAGGTCTGCACATCTTTCATTAATTTGCAAAGACCTAGTTGTGGATATATATATATATAACATCGATTTTACATGTAATGCATATGTTCTTAGTTTTGAGGGGAATGGAATTATCTTAGGGATGGATTGGTTATCTTACTATGGAGATGTCTTAGATTGCGATAGGAGGATTGTATGGTTAAGGAGTTATAAGGGGCGAAATATAGATGTTCATCGTACACCCCAAAACTCAATCGAATTAAGATATTTATATTCACTGAGTATATCCCAAGATGATCTCTTATTTATAACCTTTGTTCGAGGATTTTCTTACGTCTTTAAAGAAGTTTCAGGTCTCCTACCCTAAAGGGATATCAAGCTTAGGATTAATTTAGAGAAGTGAAAAATTAGCCACAAGGGCCTCTTTAGTAGGTGGAATTAGTTTCTAGGACTCACAACTGAAATAATTACTTTCAAGGACAAAACGCAAAATAATTAGTTTCTAGGGCCTAAAAACCTATGAAATTATGTCCTTGAAAGTAATTGGACTGCTGACTTTGTCCTTGAAAGTAATTATTCTGCTGACTTTGGCCTTGAAGTTATTTCTTCGAATGTGTGTCCTAGAAACTAATTGGACTGCAAAGTTTGTCCTTCTGGTGAAATGCCCCTTTAGAGAAAGATGTTAGACCTATTGCTCTGCCATTAAGAAACATGGCCCTTAAAGAAAGGTGAGAGTTGGACAAGCAGATTTCGAAGCTGTTGCAGAAAGGATTCATTCGTTGAAGTACTTCTGAATGGAGAGCACCCATTGTCTTTACCCCTAAGGCAGATGGCTCACTAATGTTATGCGTTGATGACAGAGAACTCAATAAGTCGATGAAGATAAACAAGCACCCCTTACCTAGAATAGACGATTTGTTTGATTGGCTTGTGGGAGCTAAAATATTTTCCCAATTGGACTTAGCCATTGGGTTTCATCAATCGGGAGTAGCTAAGGGTAGCAAGCATTTCGCACTTCGAACAGACTGTATGAATAGGAAGTGATGCCTTTTGGATGGACAAATACCCATGTATACTTTGTAGATTTGATGAGGAGAGTGTTTAAGGGGCAACTTAATAAATTCATCATATGGTTTGTGGATGATATCTTAGTATTCTCCAAGAGTGAAGGTAAGCATGAAATTCACTTAAGGGATGTACTAGAGACTTTGAGAAGGAACCAACTTAAAGCCAAATTCTTAAATTATCACTTTTGGAAGAAGGAGGTGAGATTTCTTCGACACATTGTTTCTGAGAAGGTATTGTCTGTAGACCCCATGAAGGTGGAAACTATTCAAGATTGGAAGATTTTGAAAAATGTCACAGAGATTAGGAGTTTTCTTGGATTAGCAAGTTACTATAGGAAATTCATCAAGGACTCTGCGAATATAGCAGTCCCGCTAACTTGCTTAACCAATAAGAATCTGGTTTTTCTTGCTAACTTGCTTAACCAATAAGAATCTGGTTTTTTCTTGCTAACTAGCTTAACAAATAAGAATCTGGTTTTTGCATGGGATGATAAGTGCATGGAAGCATTCAAGAAGTTAAAAGAGCTGTAAACTAGCGTGCCACTACTGACTATTTTTGATACGACGAAGCCTTTCACCGTTTACACGGATGTATGTGGTACAAGATTAGGAGTTGTTCTTATGCAAGAAGGAGGGTGATAGCTTATGCTAGTAGGAAATTAAAAGATCACGAGAATAGATATGCAACTCACGACTTAGAGTAAGTTGCTATCATTTTTGCCTTAAAGATGTGGGGGCACTATCTTTTGGGAGAAAGGTTTGAGTTGTTCACTAACCACAAACCTCTCAAATACCTATTTTCCTAAAAAGTTTTAATCCTAGACGGTAAAGGTGGATGGAGTTTATAGCATCATATGACTTTAGGATACAATATAACCCTAGAAAAAGAATGTCATCGCCAACGCCCTTAGCCAGAGGCATGCTACTCTAATCTCTATATATGAGTGGAGGCAGTTGGAGTTTTTCTCGAATTTCAATTTTCAACCGCCAACAGATGCTACTTTAGGCTCTTTGGCAGCAATGGAGGTTAGTCCAGCATTGATGGACAACATTAGGCTAGAGCAGGAGAAGCATGCGACGATACTAGACATTTTTGGCAGGCCAAGTAGAGGAGAGAATTTTCCCATGTCAGTAGATATGTAAATGATGAAAAAGGATGTCTGAGGAGAGATTGACACCTTTGTGTCCCTATGGTTGGGGATGTTTTAGAAGAAGTGTTAGCAAAATGTCACCATTTTAGGATGACCATTCACCCAAAGGAGATAAGATGTACAGGGATATGAAGCCAATTTTTTATTGGCTAGGGATAAAGAAGAGGGTAGTTGAATTTGTCTCTAGGTGTTTGATGTGCCAATGGATAAAGGTTAAACAAGGAAATCCCGAAGGATTATTATTGCCATTGGAAGTGCCGACTTGGAATTGAGAGCATATATTAATGGACTTTATAGATGGGTTGCCAAGGAATCAAAAGGTCAATGAAGATATTTGGGTTATAGTAGACAAGCGCTCACTAAAAGCACCCATTTTATTCTCGTTAGAAGTAATAGGACTGCACCATCTTTAGCGCAAATTTATATTAAGGAGATCATTTGACTTCATGGAATTCTAGTTAGCATTGTTAATGATCGGAACCCCTTATTCACAAGCGAATTTTAGAGGAATTTGCAGTCGGATTTAGGAACCTCGTTGAATCTTAAGCACTGTTTACCACCCAGAAACTGATGGTCATCCTAAACATATGAAAAAGATTTTAGAGGACATGCTGAGAGCTTGCATCATGGATTTTGGAGGATATTGGGAGCAACACTTACCTTTAGTAGAATTTGCATACAATAATAGTTACCGAGCGACAATTGGCATGACACCCTTTGAAGCGTTATATCAGAGGCCGTGCAAATAGCCTATTTATTGGGAGGAAATCACCAAAAAAATTCTACTTGGACCAAAGTTGATTCATGAGACCTCGGAAACGATAGAGTCAATTAGACAGTGAATGAAGGTCGCATATAATTGCTAGAAGTCCTATGCAGACAAGCGAAGGAAGGAATTAGAGTGGGAGGTAGGAGACATTATGTTCGTCAAAGTTTCCCCTCTTTGGAAGGTTATGAGATTTGGCAAGTTAGGGAAGTTAGCACCAAGGTTGTTGGGCCTTTCCTAATCTTGGGAAGAATAGTGAAGCTTGCATATCGGATAGAGGTACTAGATAAGTTGGCAGGAGTCCATGACGTATTTCACGTTTCGCACTTAAGGAAATGCCTTCATAGCACCACCACCATAGTAGAACCTAATCAATTAGTTGACATTGTGACGGAACCGATAGCAATCCGTGCCACCGCGTGCATTGTGAAGTATGAAACTAGAATGCTTTGCAACAAAGAAATTAGGGTTGGTTCGAGTATGATGGGGAGATAATCCTGCGAAAAGCACATGGAAAACTAAACAGAAGATGAGGACTTCTCATCCTGAATTTTTCTCTGGTACACTTTTGCTCTCCAAAATTAGGTTTTAGTTGCATCATGGTTGCTAGATTGAATGGTAAGTAACGGTTGCCACACTTTTTACTGTCGGTTTTTTCATTTACATAGAACTTTTTGCATGCTTAGGATGCTTGCATATATGCCTATACGTCATGACCTTGCATACAGTTAGGATTAAGCTCACTAATAGTTTTTCTACATACATAATCACGTTGTGTACTTTTAATTCAGTAAATGGTTGTGTAGATAACTTGGTTGTATAGCATGGATGCATAGTGCGCGTTACACTAACCGTCCCTTGGGGATTTTGAGGAGAAATTCTTTTTAATGGGAGCAAGGTTTTAAATCTCGAATTTCGGTCACGTCACGTCTCGAAGAATTTAGAGAGCTTATATCGTATCAGGTGAGATCTCGAACGAGATGAGTGCATCTCGGTCATCCATCTTGGATTTACATCTCGGTTTCTAAAATTCATTTCGGAGTTATCTCGGAGTATATGTCATGTCGAAAATTAGTTTTCATACACCTAAATTTATAATACTAGTCACCACCTTAAGGAAAACACTATGCACTTACCTTGAATATATCACATGCTTATCATTAGTAATTTAGTATGGAAAAATATCACTTGTATCATGTAAAATAAACAAATAACTAGATTTCATGAATAATGTTCAATATAATATCATATGAGATAAAGTAGAAAAGAAACAAACCATAACATATGCACCTTTACTTTGATTGATCATTCACTTAACTTTCCTACACAATATACTGTCTCATTTCTACATTTTATGATTTATAGTGCTGCAAGGGAAATCTTAATTTTATAACTTCAAATACAAAAGTCTACAAGTAGAATTAAGATATTCTATGTCTGATTATAGTTTTTAATCATTAGCAAAAAAAATCTCAATAAGCAACTAATAGCATAGATATTTCAAACAAACGTAGAAAATAGCATACATAGTACAAACAATTTTCAAACATTTAGTAATAATATAAAAAAAGCAAAAAATGATGTATGAATGAACATTTAATCATCAAATGAAATTAATAGATGAAAGAGAATTCCTTTATTGCTTAAAAATAAGCCTTGAGGAAAAAAATTATAGCAGCAAAGACTAAATGAAATCAAATTGGGGATCCATTTGGAACATAAAGTTAAATAATTGAAGCCCAAAATTTATAGCCGCAAAAAATAGGATTAGGAAAAAAACTCAAGAAAGTGTCGAAAAAAGAAAAATAGAATCGAATGTAAATTAATTTGGACCAGAAACCTAAATGAAAATCATAAAGTGAAATACTTACCATAATCGATGTAGATTTTAAAATCTTCTTACACTCGTCACTGCCGTAAAATAAGAGATGAAGATTAAATGAGATTTATATAAGAAATAAGGGTTAAAAAAGTACAATTAAGAAGGCTTAAATTAAGGTAAAGGATGAGCCAGCCCAATACGGAAAAAGAGTTGATTTTTTCCAAAATTCAACAACTCGGTCGATATCTCGCTGTTAAATCTCATCCGAGATACCCGACGAGATATTAAAATATCATCCGAGATTTGGGTCAGACGAGATTCAAACAAAATAGCCTGTTTCGAATCGCCCAGGCTTGAAAACGAGATCTCGGCCGAGATGAGCAAGATTTAAAACCTTGAATGGGAGAGAATGTAACATCCTATAAAAGTTAATAAGAAATTAATTAATTAATAATAAGGTTATAAAAATGAAAATTTTGTTGATGTCGGAATTTGGCCACGAATGTTGTTTCATTGCATTCATGGCGATTTTTTGATTAATTTTCAAAAACAAAGTTTTGTAATTGGGGCTCAAATGCATAAGTTATTGACGTCTGAAGTTTTCAAATTTAAAATAATTCAAATGAAATTCAAATGCAAATTTATAATTAATGTTTAGAATTTGAAATTTTAGGTTGATGAGAAATTAGGGTTAAGAAAATGTTAAAACAAACGATAACGTTAAAAAGGAATTAAATTAAAAATTAAAATGACAAAATAAATATGTTCTAAATATAGGTTACCGGTCGCCCGCCTTCCTTAGGCCGGTCAACCGTTATCGGTCGATCGATTGAGGAAGGGCGGTCGATCAGTGGGTGTTGTGGCGACTAGGGTTTTGCAACATAAATGACCCAGATTTTGTTATTTCAAACCTACTTAAATCCAACTGTTCTGGTGCCTCCTAACCGCTATAAATAAAAGGCTAAACCCCTCACTTTTATTCATAAATTATTTGAGAACGTAAGTGTAGCTCTATCAGTTTCTTCCCTACGATTCAGAAGATTTTCAAGTAAGGGATTTCAGATATTTAATATTCAATTTCTAGTTCTATTCTCCTCCAATTCTTGAAATCTGAATCTAATTCATATACAATCCAATTATTGTATATTTCAAAAGGAAGAGGTCTAAAAAGAGAAAAGAAAAGCAGACGTGTTCAAATCTGAAGGAGAAAGTTGGGAAGCATCTGTGAGAGGAAATCTTAGTTTTTCTTATTTTAGTAATTGTATAGTATTGGATATATTTGATATATGTATAGGGAATTTTATTCATGAAAACACCAAACTAAAACTCCCAAAATTCCCCAAAAACAAAATGTCAATTCTTATGTTTTGGAATCTTAACTATTCTATATTAAAATAGCAGAACTTGTGTAGTTATTGCAACTTTAACATTGAATATTCTATTCCACTTCTCACTTTGCTCTTCCATGTTGTTAAAGGTTTTAAAAAGAAAATAAGTTAGGAAATGATGTGTAAAGTATGAATTCTTCCATTCGTAGTTTGAATTGCCTATTTCCTTAGTTTAATTATGAATTCCTTTTCATTTTATTTGCAGAAGTTGAATAGAGTGTAAAAGGATTTGAATTGTAAACTCTATTGATGTTGATTCTACTACTTTAATATAAATTTTTTTTGTAATTGATTCTATTTTCTTATACAAGTCTATTATTGTGTTAAGGATATTATCTAATTTGTATGTTATGGTGTGGACTTAGAATTGTATAAATTGGAAGTTTTGACATTTAAACGATTAGTATAGGATGCAATCTTACACGCTTAGGAATATGTTAGTTAAGTATTGATAAACACAGACACACACATACACATACATATACATATACATACACATACATACATATATATATATATACAACCACATATATATTAGCATATAAATAATGTATAATTAATAATGTGTTAATTGTGTTGTAAATAGGTTAGTAGTTAACACTAAAAACCCTTTAGGAAAGAAGTTGTGATAAATATGGGAAATAATATAGGATTAAAGGAGAAATAAGGAGATTTTCTTATAAGACCTTAATGCGGAATGTGGCGGGATATATATGCTAGTATGTTAGGAGAGTGGAAATTATGACTAAGTTATAGGGATGCGAGGTCAGTCAAAAGCACACAAAAGTCTACCTAGCTAATATGGCTACCAATAGTGTGACTTTGGGGCGGATGCAAGGCGTCGTCTATAATGAGTACCCACGGAGAACGCGAGGTTAGTCCCAAATTCTATAGGGCAAGCCTGCCCAGTTAATCTGGCTAACCGTGCCTATGAATAGTTGGACTAGTCTTAGTTTAGGTTACGAGTCACAATATGTAGGACCTACTTCGGGGATTGAGGGTAGTAAGTGGTTGTCGTAGGGTCCGCCTCCTCCCTAATTAGGAAGTATTAAATAGACGATTTAGCATTTAGGCATGGTAGTAGAAAATATTGGGAAGGGTCCGCTTCGAGTCTAAGGTATTAAGTGGCTATTGTAGGGTCCGCCTCTTCTATAAAGAAGAATTAAGTGGTCTGATGAGATTCCATGTGATGCCAGCTAGATAGTATCAGAGAGGAGTCCGTCTTAGGTTAGCTATTAAATGAGGAGGACCTACCTAGACATAAGTATTAAAGGGTTAGAGTCTGCCTAACTCCCATTGAAAAGTTATTAAGTGGTTTGGGTACTTTCTCCCACATTGTTAGGATATGATTGACGATAGATGTGTGAGACTGGGAAAGGCCTTTGGCCTATAGTTGAATGTATGTTATAGAGTTGGACTGAAAGAATGTAGGTAGTTTGGACTGGAAGAGCCTTAGAGCTTCCAATTGGAGAAATTATATGTATAATATAATTAGGATGCATAAGACATATTCTTATCTAAATTATACTGCCTAACTACTATTATGGAAAGACCTAAGATTTTTATTCACCAGACACTATTATTCTGATTCCTTCCTCATTACAACAAGGTTAGGGAAAACGATGCTGATTTCAGAGATGAAGGCGGAGACGAAGTCTATGTTTATATATATATATATATATATATATATATATATTGACGTACCCATTTCAAACATGATGTTACTGTATTTTGAGATATTGTACTGCGGATATCGAAATGTTATGTTTTCTTTTGAGATTTGAATTTTTGTAAGATGGGTGTTATTTCTAATATTACACTTTATTCTTTCCGGTGTGAGATTCTAATAGCATTAGTAGATAGCTTTGTGTATTGTTCATTGTATCAATTATACCAACCAACAACCAACTTTGGAATGTGTCTAATGTTCGATGTGCCTTTTCTGGGTCGAAAATTAGGCATGTTTCGAGGCGGGTTATTACAATATATGAATTAAGTATTTTTGAAGACCGTTTTTCTAAAATTTCCATTTTCAATACTTATATTTTAAATCCTTCCGTTGTGAGATCTAAGTGTAGAATGTTTTAGATATTATTTTAGTCTGTAATATTTTAAAAACCAAAAGCTCATACTTCTTGGCATGATGCAAGATCGTAAGTCACTCTAGGCTTTTGTTTTGGTTATCTAGAGGTGCAGGTTGTTAAATGTGGTATCAGAGCATAAGTTTAGGGTTCCTTAGGAATTAAGTACATATTGACAGAACATAGTTGAATATTTTACAAAAGAGTTTTTCCAAAGGTTTTTAAATATATGTTTATACATGTAGATAAAAAGCTTTTCAAAGGTTTTATATATAAAAAAACATTATCACTTATTCTTGCCAGTACTATATGTAGGAAATTTTTGCTAATAATTCCTAATCGTAGATAGTGAGAATGAGCAATTTTGCTAGGAATGGCTCAAAGGATGCAGCTAAGGTTCCGGGCATGAACATCCCTATATGGTTCTACTGGAATTTGCAAGCGAGGGGACAAACCAAGCCTAATCCAACCGAGGCAGCATACTTTTGATTTTCTAACATGTATATTTATTAATACATAACACCCTACATATTTTGACTCGTAAGGTAACTGTTGGCATATCCCTTATATAAGCAAACAATTGTGAGTTAGAGTAACTATTAAGATTAAAAAGTTAAGATGAAAAATAAACCCTTCACGTTTATATGATTTACTCCATAAAGAAATGCCAGTAGAGATTTCCTATACCAACTAGCAATTACAAGTAAATTATGGATTTTAAGGTTCAGTGAAAGAATATTAGTACCATTGGACCCATATAATAAAAGTGTGACGTGATAAGGCGTAATGGAAACATGAAAGAAGAACTTCATAAACTTAGAGCAAATCTTTCCAGTTAAAGTGGAAATCCCATTCTTATATTGGTAGTAGCTGCAAAGACTCCATTGGACTATATTTATAGCTAGAGTGTTCCTATATTGGAGTTGGACATGATATTAGAAGATAAACTTTAGTTAACCATCTTTGAAGAAGAGGAACAAAAACCCTACGCACTTAAAGCATTGTTAGGTGTAGTTATGCTTGTGTAAATTAGGTTGCTTTTAATTTCATATACTCCAATTTAAGTGATAAGCCAATAGAATTGTTTTCTAAAAGTTTGAAATAGAGATGTCTGATATTTTAAAAAGAAAAATAAGTTGGTTTATGATTTTCTATGAAACGGTTAAACAAAATCTATGAAATTTATTTAAAAAGTGGAATTAAATTTTTTTGACAAAAAGCAATTTTCAAATAACCGCTTTAAAGCTTCTGATTTTTAGCACATTATTGCACTTACCCTTGATGTGTACTTTTCTTTGGTAATGAAACTTTTGAAAGAAAAATTGAGAAGTACGTAAAACCTAGCTTTTGGATCTCTTTTATAAATAAGAAATGATCAGTGCTTGAAAATGTCTTTATAAATATTTCTATCACACTAAAATGTCATGTTTCCTTTAAAAATACACTTTTGTAAAAATTTCTTACGTATAAAGGAAAATTTTAGAAAGATATGTTTTTATGTAATTTTTGCTAAGTTAAGCCATACCGTTTTGATAATTTAAATTGAAGAAAAAATGTCATGATCTTTGTAGAAAAGAATTGTTTATAAAGAATTAATAAGGGATTTTATAGATTTGGAACCTTACTAGTTTTGTGGAGATGATGTTAATAGCAAAGACTTTGGAAAAAAAGTAAATAAAGTGAAAATATTATTATGATTATCCCTTAAATTTAAAAGAAAATAATTAAATCAGAGTTAGATAAATAGGATTACACAGCCTATAAGGACTGAATTGATTATGGAGTTCAGAAGCATTAAAATATTTGAGGTAGAGATAGAAAGTAACATGGAGATTTAACGACCTTTTCAATCAATGGTTGAAATAGAATGGTAAAGTACTAAATCAAACTCATTGTAATAGTGAAGAGTGAACATCACTTTATGCTTTTCTACCTAAGTTTGGTTTGAATTGTAAAATCTTTGTGCAAAAAAGTTTGGAAAATATGAATTGGGTAAAACATATTTTTGGAGTAAAGGAAGAGTAAGGCAAGATATTTCATTATATTAAAGAATGCTACAGATGCAATAGATTTTCTCGATTTGGCTGGCTATTATAAGAAGAATTTAGTTTTCATGGAACTCGAAATTTGAGCATGCTTTTATTTAATAGAATTATTGACCTGTATGCCTATTTATATACTCCGGATGGTTCAAAATCATTTTTTGTATATACCAATGCTTACGGTACAGGATGGGGCGCTGTTTTGATATTGAAGAATAGGGTTGTTTATTATACCAGTCAATAGTTAGAAGTAAATGAGAAGAATTATCTAACCCGTGATCCAGAGATGGTAGCTATTGTTTTGCTCTTAAGTCTTGGAGGTGATTTAAGTTGTTTATATATTATGAGTCCCTAAAGTATTAGTTATTTTAACATTGCTGGAGGAGGAAGATGATTTAGATTATTTATGGGTGGTGGTGATACGACATTTCGGGTAACGTTTTGCCACACATGTTGCTTTTGGCTTAGAAGATATAGGTACCAGACATGTTTTTTTGACTTGGTGAATTTTAGGTAACCAAGAAAAAAGGTTTTTATATTATAGTGTACATTATATAGCGATATTTATAAAGTAATTGGTACTTGAGTTGTCGTCACAACTACAGGGATGTTATTAGGACCGAGGTGACAAGAGTTCCATAAGAAGTTTACTAGGTTAAAACATCATCCAATTTAGATGTTCCTAGATGAGTTTTTGGGTACAGAGTTAGTTAAGTATTGGACACTATGTTTATTAGGCTGAAATGGCAAGGCACCATGCCATATTGAGTTGTCTCGAGCAAAAGATAGTTGGAATAAAATGGTGAGAAGTTACATTTGGTGAAAAGGTCCCATTGATGGAATGGCATTAGGTAATGGTAAATTTTGAAGTTCAAACTACAAAAGATATTCTTGATGGAGTTGGAGTCAAGATTATGCAAGGAATGATTAATTCAAGGATTTAAGTTCCTGTTAAGAGAAATATATTGCTATTTGAACACATTGAGAATGCGAAAACGATTTTCATAGAAAATAAGACTTCGAAATTTTTGGAAAGATTTGAAGGAAAGGATAATAGAATTCTTTTCAGTCATCCCCCAGACTGGAAGAAGGCTATTTATTTAAGGAAATTCGTGGAAGAATAACTTAGGGTACATAGTTTATGTGGCATAACAGTTGCACGTGAATGATGTATAACCTAGTATATTACTGTCAATACTAAAACAATTTAAGGTTACAATTTCATTTAAATTTTGGACTTCTCTTAGACTTAGGATTTTAATTGTTAGGTTTGATTAGGAAAATAGACTAAGTTTACCCTTTTAGAATACTTGAGTATCTAATTACTTGTATACTAAAGAACTAAGGATAAATCCCTATAGACTATCAACGTAATATCTAGGTACCACAATTGTTGAAGGATTGGAGAAATGAATCACAAGTGAAATGAGATAGCTTAAGTTGAATCGAATTGGAAAAGAAGTTATGCTATTTTCAACAATTTAAAAAATCACCAGGTTTGGATATCCTTGAGTGAAATAGAGAAATAACAAATATCTAAGTTAGTAGATACTAGTGGGTAACACCTTCCACTTTTGGGTTGTCTTATTTTAGTATCTAGAAGAGGAAGTAATCGGTGTACCACTGGATGGTTTAAGGCATTGGGTATGGGCAATGAGGGTTGCATAAGGCTACATTTCCATTGGAGTATACTTATGGTCAAGTTATATATTATGATTCATGTCAACATCACTTAATTTCGAGTTGGTAGCAAGGATTGTAGAGTTTGGCCTATACACGTACATTTGAGTTGAAGTTATATGCTAGTAGAAAAGTCAATAAGTCAAGGTCGAAAGAATCAATCCAGTTAGAAGTACTTAGAAAATGTATTTGATTCGTAAAAGGATAAAAGCTTCACAAGATAGGCAGAAGACATATGCTGATAGAAGATACATAGGTTGAAGTCCGCGGTGGACAACATGGTCTATGTGAGTCTCTCGCTGCATAGATACGTTATGGGGTTGGTAGTTCAAATAAGTTAGCACCAAGAGTTGTAGGGTCTTTTCCAATTTTGGACAGAGTAAGGAAGTTAGCATATGGAGCGGAGCTTCTTGGAGGGTTGGCGGGTGTTATACAGCCTTTTGATCAGGCCATATTTGAATGAATTAAACCAATCAACTAGGAATTCAAAACAATAATTGCTAAACGTGGATGCCAAACAGAGTCAAGAGATTAGGTTCCCAACATGCAAATGACCTTCCAAAGTGGTCCACGCACCATACTGCTTCAAGTACCAGAACCGAAGCCCAACATTCAAGCAAAGTTTTTGATCGGTACCAATCCATGCTTGTAGATCGGTACTAATCCCGGCCACTTTTTGTCCAACACCACTTTAAATCTACACAAACAAACCTAGGACCCAAGTTCAACCAAGGTCACAATGTGTAATCAAAGGATTCATGAACATTCAACATCAAGATCCATCAAAGTGATGGATTAGTACCGATCCATCCCTATGGATCGGTACCGATCCATAACACTTCATCCAAAATTCCCCACCTTCTCTCTATTCCCAAGTGTTGATGTAAGCAAGCTATTCCAAGCTTCAAAGAATTGTTCACATGCAACTCACCATCGATCTCCTCAAGCACCTAAAATCTGTAACTCTATTCCACCATCTATCCATGACTTTGGCCAAGAAAAATGCTCCTAGTAGTGCAAACAAGATGGAAAGCACGAAGCTAACAGCATGTCTCCAAAACACTAAGCAGTAGAATTGATCCATAAAGCAACCTTATAGATCGATAGCGATCCATTCCTATGGATCGGTATCGATCCATAGCCAATGCTGACATTACCAAGATTCTTCAAGTTGAACAGCTGCTAGGATGTGGGGAACATGGTGGATATCGTGAAGGAGAAAATCCCAGTAACCTACAGCTATAAACATGAGGCTAAGGGCACATTTTCAGGGATTTTTCTTTTTTGCAACTCTTCTATATTTCCTTACAATCATCCATGGAGTGGTACCGATCCATAAGAACTGTACTTGTAAACAGCCATCAAATTAGTAGCAAAGCTAAGTGGACATAGGCAACGGTTAGCCGAACCACTAATAGACTTTTGTTTCTTGTTTTTATTGTTTTTCTTGTTTTTATCTAGTTTCTTCACTCTTTTCTCCACTATACTCATTTGGGTGTTTATGCCATTTTTTAGTTCAAACATTTTGGTGCTTTCACTAAGAACTACTTAAACTCGCTGATTTGAGATTTGAAAAAGTATCGAATGTAAGACAGTCTGTTAGGAAGACCACTGCTAGGGGAAATCAATAAGGGGATAACCAAGAGGTGTCCTCAGGATCTAACCCCCCCATCCATTTACATAACCAGGGATGAGATGGAGCCCATGATGAATGAAATGCAAGAAAGGATGATTGCCCGTTAGGAAGCGATGATAGAGAGTTTCTTTAGAAGAATTGGATAGATAAGAACAACCGAAGTAGCTGCAAACAAGAATCGAAGACCTAGAGCCAGAGCAAATACACCTAGGAGTCAAGTAGAACCGACTGGAGCAAACCCCGAAAGAGTCGTATGGGTCAGTACCGATCCCCAAGCATGGGTTGGTACTGATCCCCGGGGACGCAACTTCAACTTGGGTGGAAATGATGCACGTCTAGAAGATACTGTTGAGCATCTGAACATGAATCAGAATGTCGATGCACGGTCAGAGAAGTATGTGCTAGAATTCCCTCATAGAGACAAGGGGCAGTCTAAGAACATAAAATTGAGAGTTTCCTTAAATGATAATGATAGACTTACTGAGATGGTGAGATAAGCAATGATGAGTGGACTGCCTAACTGGAGCCTGGAAGATGTGAACAAGAGTTCACTCACTCCGAACATTCGGTACGCTAGGAATTTGCCTGATTTCAAGCTACCATTGTTGGAACCATATGATTGAAAGACAGATCCGACGGTCCATTTGATGAGATACATTTGGTACATGGAAGTGTTGGGTGTGCCTAAAGAAGTGATGGGATGGTGCTTCCCTATGTATCAGGTAGATTGATGCCATTATGGTTTATATAGCTGGGAAATGGTTCCATAAGCATGTGGACCGAGTTGGTGGACAAATTCATGAAACAGTTATGGGTCCATATTTCATGACATAAAAATATAATGACACTATCGAATGTGAAAGGAGGGTCGGAGAGTCCCCTAGGAGTTTTTTGACAAGGTTTAATGTGGCAGCTACCGCGGTTGATAGGCTAGATCCGTCAGTGGTTCTGATGGCAGCAGTTTCAAGAGTGGATAATAAGATGGATTTTAAGGTTTCTTTGGAGCGAGATATCATATGGCTGAAAGATACCTACATTAGGAGGACGCTGAAGATGAAATAAATAAATTAATGATGTGGATGGCAGAGGACTGTCGGGAGCAGGATCTAGCAAAGATAAAGGCAAATGAAAGATGGAAGAAGGCTTTGAAGGATCAAAGCGGAAAAGAAGGAACCAAAATTCTCTTCCTATATGGATTTGAATGAAACCCCAGAGCGGATTTACCTTAACACAATGGGATAAATCCCCTATCGAAAACCAGCAGCCCACTGATCGTGAAAGGATATCCAGAAATTATTGCCTATTCCGTGAGCTGGATGGGCATTACACAAATGATTGTAAGCACTTACATAATCTGATCGAGGAACGGGTCAGAAACAACCAGTTACAATAGTATGTGAGAAACCAAGCTGCGGTAGTGGAATAGGAGTTGCCATTATCTATAGTGAATGGAAACGACCTTGGTTCAAGGTTTAGGATAGTCATCTCTTGATTGGGATGGCAAGGGATTAGGTTCATTTCTTGCACTCTTTATTTGCTTTCAATAAACAATGCGATATTACAATTGAGCTACTTACTCATGTAGGATCTTGATCGGTCCCTAGGCATGCTCTGAACTGGATGTTAGGCTATAATGCCTGGTGAAGCTGTTATCATGATGTTTGTTAATGTTTGAATTCGAATCTAGTAGATGGATCCCTGATAATTGAAATCCACATGAATGTGATAACTGATATTGATCGTGGTAGTCCCAACCGAAGAGATGGGGCGTTGACCACAAGGTACAAGTTCCTTTACCGAAGAGCAAGTGGATGGACTTGTATGATATTGATCGCATTAAGTCCCGACCAGAGAGACGGGGCCAAAGTGCAGGGTGTAAGTTCCCTTGCTAAAGAGCAAGCGGATGGACTTCTATGATATTGATCGCGTTAAGTCCCAATTGGTGAGTCGGGACCGCAGTGCAAGGTGCAAGTTCCCTTGCTGGAGAGAAAGTGGATTGAACTTCTACAAAAAGTAAGTCATCCCACCGGAGTGTGAGTGAATGGGTTTGCTTGGTCGTTGAGTCCTCTAGCTGGAGAGCGAGCAGATTGGGCTCAACAAGGGTCCGGAGAGACCATGGATTTATTTATCAGCCTGGAGCGACTGTAGATTCAATTAACGGTCCGGAAGATCGTAGAATTAACTATCAGCCTAGAATAGCCATGAACTTAATTAATGAACCGAAGAGATCATAGACTTAACTATCGATCCAGAATAGCCATGGATTCAATTGACGATCCAGAGAGATTTTAGACTTAACTATTGGCCTAGAACGACTACGAATTCAATTGACGATATAAAGAGATCGTGGACTTAACTACTGGCCCAGAACGGCCACAAATTCAACTAACGATCAAAAGGGATCTAGATTTCAACTAACGATCCAGAGAGATCGAGATTTCAATCACAATCCAGAGAGATCGAGATTTCCACTAAAGATTCGATGAGATCAAGATTTCAAATAATGATTCGAAGAGATCGAGATTTCAACTAGCAATCCGAAGAGATCGAGCTTTAGACTAACAATCCGGAGTCAAGAATTGAATCGATCATCGAATGCATGACCCCCGAGAAATTGAGATGTATACTCTGGCTTTGAATGCCATTTGACCTTAAAATAGTTCATTAGCGATTATCGAATTAAGTCATTGATTTCAGCACGTGTCTGCTAACTCTCAAACGAGCACGGGATGATTCTGATTCATGATGCAACGTACAAGATAAAAATTCTGAAAGAACACAGAACGATTATTTATTACTAACACTCAAGCAAGAACTCAAGTCTTTAGCTATTATTGTTTATAATAATCTTTAATTTACAGGTGAATCCAAATGAATTGGATAATTCGCCATCGCTCCATCGATTGGTCGCCAGAAGACTCAATTACTGATGTTGCATTGACTTCGATATTTGTTCTTAAGCAAAGCACACTTTCCATTCGCAAAACTTACTATGAGGGGCAAGTGCTATCCAGCCTTTTGACTAGGCCATATTCGAACGAATTAAACTAATCAACAGAAATCCAAAACGATAACTACTAAACTTGGATGCCAAATAGAGTCAAAAGATAAAGTTGCCAACATGCAAACGACCTTCCAAAGTGGTCCACGCTCTATACTGCTTCAAGTACCAGAACCGAAGCGTAACATTTAAACAAAGTTATAGGTCGTTACCAACTCATGCCTATGATTGATACCAATCCCTACTTTTTGTCTAACACCATTTCAAATCAACAAAAACATGCCTAGGAGCCAAGTTCAACCAAGGTCACTAGGTGAAATCAAATAAATCATGAACATTCAACATCTAGATCCATCAAAGTAATGGATCGGTAATGATCTATCCCCGTGGATCGATATCGATCCATAACACTTTATCCAAAATGCCCCACCTTCTCTATATTCCCAAGTGTTGATGTAAGCAAGATATTCCAAGCTTTAAAGAACCATTCACATGCAATTCACCATCGATCTCCTCAAGCACTAGAAATCTGTAACTCTATTCCACCACCGATCCATGACTTTGGCCAAGAAACATGCTCCTAGCAGTGAAAACAAGATGGAAAACATGAAACTAAAAGCAAGTCACCACAACACTAAGCAGTAAAATCGATCCATAAGGAAATCTTATGGATCGATACCGATCTATAGCCAATGCTGACATGGCCATGTTCTTCGAGTTGGACAGCTGCTAGGACGTGGGGAACGTGGTGGAGATCATGGAGGAGCAAATCCATAAGAGTGGTGGAGATCGTGGAGGAGCAAATCCATAAATAGAAGGCTAGGGGCTCATTTTTGGAGATCTTTTTGCTTCCTTGCAACTTTTCTATATTTCTTTACAATCATCGGTGGAGTGGTACTGATCCATAAGAGCTGTACTTGTACATAACCATCAAATCAACAACAAATCTAAGTGGACGTAGGCAACGATTAGCCGAATCACTATAAAACTTTTATGTTTTTTTTCTTCTTTTTATTTATTTTTTTCATTCTTTTCTCTACTGTACTCATTTGGGTGTTTGTACCATTTTTTGGTTCAAACAGTAGGAGTTCACAATGTTTTTTATGTGTCACACTTGCAAAATATATGATGTAGCTACAGTATTCAAACTGTGTTAATTAGAAGAAGTTGAAGTGGATAAGTAAGTTACTTGTTCACTATGCACCTACCTGTATTATCGGGCATAGGGCAAAGTGACTCCACAATAAAAATTAAAATTGTTAGATTCCAAAGGAGAGACGACCCAATTGAGTGTACGTAGGACCCTGAGGAGAAGATCCGAGCTATCCATCTAAAAATATTTTCCGATACGTTTCTAAATATGTATAAACTGCTTATGCGCTTACGTTATAGTTGTGTATACCACATTGGTAGGTTTAATTCGATGCTAGAAATGTTTGTGAACGTGTCATTAGGACATGTTTTGGATGATGGTTGCTAATGGATGTATTTATTTGGTTGACCTTACACACTTAGGCAAAAATATTCTCGAGTTAGCATACACTCATACCACCACGTTTTATTTTACCAAGTTTTATGCATATGGTTGTTACATATGGATTGAATGGTTGCGCATACATATAGAACTACCAGTATATTTGATTAGGATATTACATATATTTGGATACATAGCATAAGCACTTGCATTTCAGGAGATCAATTAGATCAGGAGATCGTCTAATTTTTGCATCAGTACAGGTTTAAATGCATCCCATGTCTATGTGTACATATTGCATCAGAATTTGAACTAAGGACAATGATTGCTAGTGGTTGAGGGATGAGTAGATGGTTGTAAGTATTTACTTTTGTACATACGAGTTGGATTTTCCTATACTTGGAGATTTTGTGGACGAAATCCTTTTGAAGGGGGAGAATGTAACACCACATAAAAATTAACTAGAAATTTAATAAAGAAATTAAATTAAATATATTAATAATAAAAATGGAATTTTCACAAACGTCCGAATTTGGCTATGAAACTTACACAGTTGAGTCCGTGGTGATTTTCTGGATAATTTTTATATATAAAGTTTGTAATCAAAGCTCGTATAGAAAAGTTATGAACGTTTGAAAATTTGGAATAAAAATAATTAAATGTGAAATTTGAAAAGAAATATTTTAAATAAAAAAGCTCCATCAGTCAACACCTTAACTTAGACCGGCCGACCCCTAGCAGTCGACCGATCTAAATCAAGTGGTTGACCGATCGAAGCATTCAGGCTAGGGTTTGTATTGGCTGATTAGCCCGGATTTTATATAAACCAATCTAACGACTGATGATGATTTGAACCTCTATAAATAGAACCCTAACCTAATATTGAGAATCCTAATTACACACTGATCATAACAAAACTTTGTCTCTTTGAAGGCTCAACCCTCTTTCTCTTCAAATTAGTTCTTTAAAAGAAATTAAAGTTAAATTCAAAAGATTATAGGAGGAAGAATCAAATCAAATCAAATCAAGGGGATTTATACAAACCAAATGGAGGCGATTCCAAGAGAACTAATTAGGGGATAGCTTTTTAGAGGTGAGTCAGTTCATAATTAATATGATGATTTATGTGCATTTAAGTATGTTTATACCCTATTTGACCTAGAACTATTTTAATTTGATTAGAGACACTGTTTATCTAATACCTGTAGTAGATTAGGAATTTGATAGTAATTTAACCCGTATGAATATGATCCTCGTTTTCTTTCTAAATTTGGAAAATTGATCGGATAAAGTGATTTAGGTTGAACATGCTGTTTTTATTAAATTGAATATATATTGATCCATACCTTGTTGATTATAAACCTAAATTACTTGAAATTGATGACAAACACTGTTACTGTAACGACCTGCCTTTTCGAACGGTTCAAATCGACAATCATCCACTCATATTAGACTTGAATTGCTCAAAAAAACAGATTGTTAATTTATATTTGGAAAAACTCAGCATATACAGTAAATAAATCAATCACAGAATCACAGACATAGGGTAATATAACAATAAGCAGCGGAATAGATAAATAGTAGTTCATGAAGCTACTATATAAACATCAGAGTTTAAAGTAAAATACAACAAATATCTCGAATACATAGTAGCTACTAATACAAATGCCAATGACAAGCCAGAACAAAACAACTAAAATAAACTGAAGTAACTGGAAAGCTGAATAGACAAAGACCGATCTTCAAGCGAAGCTCCAAACTCCAAAGGTGAGTCTAAAATGTTGTGACACTCACTCTGACCCGAGCATAAAGCAAAACACAAAACACTCGAGTCAGGATTAACATTCTTATACCAGTAAATTCAACTCAAGTGAAATGTCAACTAAAATACAATATAACTTATAGGATGTTTGGGATACATATCCTCTAAAGATCCGTTAAGCTATCTACATACATAGTACAATACGCTACATAGATAATGTCTATAGTAAAGTAAACTATCAAAATAGCGTTAAGGCGTTACCCATATCACCCTTAACACATTTTATATAATGTCGTAGTCTATACAGTACTGTAAACTCCACCAAACCGGTGGGCTATCAGGGAGCGCTCCATAGGTACGACACAAACCAAACTCGTAGTGGGCACGATAAGGCATGTGACAAGGCACACGAGGCAATGCCTAGGGTAGGATTCTACCATTTTGCAGAACCGGGCTGGTGGTAACGCATAGCAGCTACTACCACCCACCTTGAGACACGATCCCAAAATCAAAGGTGCATCCAATCAAATCACAAAGTAATAGAATGGTATCGAAGAAATGTGCCTGATCGGAGGTGCGACCTCACTTGGCCCAGGTATAGCTCCTGTTTTAGCCACATCAAGCTGACTCGCGGGAGTCAGGGCTAGGTTAATACCTCAAACAGAATCGTCGCAAACCATCCTACTTCGTTCTGGAATCTCCACCATGTACACAGTTTTTAAAGTGGTTTTCGGTATTGGCGGAGAGTATGACAATACCCGATCCCGGTCTCTTTAACAACCAAATGCTTATTTCACACCGTGGTCATTTTATTTCACAACAGTTCATACTTCATATCAATATATCATATTCATTTCAAAATCATATCACTTTCAAAAATTATATTTACTTTCGAAATCATATCACTTTAAATCATAACAGTTCCAACCTACACAGTTTAAATATTGAAAAATAGTTTATATATTAAAAATAGTTTATATTTAAAATAGGTTATAGATTAACATAGTTAATATATATTAAAATTGTTTATATAAAAAATAGTATATATATTAAAAATAGTTTATATCGAAAATAGTTTCAAATTAGAATTGTTTCTTCCAATTTCACAAATCTATTCAAATCGACTTTAGTTCTAAATTTAATTTAAACCAATCCTAGTTCAACAGTTTCAATTAAAAGGTTAAAGGTTCAATTCAAATTCCTATTAAAGCCATTTAATTTATATCGATTTCAAATCTAGGTTTGAACTACAAATTTAAACCACTTCCAATTTAGTAGATTTCAAAGTTTAAATATTTAAACAATTTACAATAGCTCAATTTGATAAATTTCATTTATATTTAAAATTTCAATTTTAACTTTATTTAAATTTGAAATTATCCACTTAATCATTTTAATAACATTTAAACAAAATCTCAAATTTCAAATCTAAATCAATATAAATAATTAAATATCTAACTTTGATTATATTTAATTATAAAATATTTACTTAATTACTTTTTATAAGCATTTAAATAAATTCTCAAATTACAAATTTGAATCAAGATTAAAAATCGAATTTTATTTAAATTTTAAAATATTCATTTAATCACTTTTAATTAAATCAAGTTATAAAATTATACCTTTCAAAATTTCAAAATCAATAAGTTTCTAATCAATTCTTATTCATATTCAATTCTCAAACAAATTACTTTACAAATTAACTTAATTTGTCTTCCAACCTTTATTTTACTAAAGTTATTACAAAATCTATTTTCAAAATATTAATATAAATTTAAATAAAATATATAAAACATATTATATATACTAGTTAAATTAAATTCTATTAAAATATATTTTATTTTATTAAATATTCTTAGATTAAATATTATTATTATTAAATCTATTTTAAATCTTATTTTATATATTTTAAAAATAATAAAGTTATAAGTAAAATTTTATAATTTTTATTTTAACTTAACTTATAATTTTAAAACTTCCAAAACATATAATTTTAAAAATCTAAATTTTTACATATATAAAAATAAAAATCTTTATATTATATTCAAAATCAATATTTAATAAAACCCATATTTGGTTTCAAAATTTTGGAAATCATTTTCTTTCAAAATAGACCAACGGTGTCCGTATATAATTTTCTATCCTATGGTCAAGTGATACGGATATTTATCATTTCAATCCGCAATTTAAATTTAATATTTACGGGTATATATCATTTCAACCCGCAATCCAAAAATTTCAAAATCAATGAAAATTGCTTGGGTTTATCATTTCAACCCATAACGATTTTTCCCTAATCTACAAGATCGGTCGGGTATGTATCATTTCAACCCATAGAGAATTTCTAAACTAACAAGGAACTAGCTGAGTGAGAACAAATATGATAATAATATACATATCAACAACAGGCATATACCATCAGTAACAAATTTAAATATAATATATACAACAGGTTATGGTGTCATATGCCATAGGTAAACAATTGCAGATAATGGCATATCATATTTAACAATTAAATAACTTAACAATTCAAATTTAACAGCATATTTCAATCGTCATTTCATGTGAATTAAATTTACTAAATATAAGAATGTTAATCATGAGTGATTCTCACCTTTTGAGGCTAGAGGAATAACAAGAACAAGATGCGATGAATCCAAGCACAAATCCCAAAGCACGGCACGATGAACACGAATTCGACGAGCAAAGTTGATAGTTTGAAATCGATGAAAACAAATCAAACTGGCTTGATATAAACTGAACAAAATATATGTTATATATATATATATTGTTTCTAAAATCAATTTTAAAACATATGTTTAATATAAAATCTTTATATATATTTTCAAATCAACATTAAATTTAAACACATATAAAATAAAATCCCTATATATATTTGAAAACCAAGCTTATGTACTTATATATATAAACTAGTATATAACTTATATACATATTATATCAAAATGTCAATATATGTATAATATCAAAATCAATACAAAATCAATATTCATAAAACCCACATATTTCTTTCAAAATTCCTCAAATACATTTTAAACAGACTGTCTATATATGAATTTTTTTTACAAAAATCTATTTTAGAAATATTAACATAAGTTTAACTAACAGTTTAAACATATTACATATACTTAGTTTAATATACTCAGTTTAAACCTATTATATAATCAGTTTAACATATTATATTTCTAAACACAATACTTAAAAATATATATATATATATATTGTAATGCATGCATAGATAATAGAAAAGAAAGGAGGATGCGAGTTGGTCTGCGGCTACTAGAGGGGTGATGGTGGATTCCGGCGAAGCTGCTGTGGTGGCGCTTGGCTGTGGGAGGGGCAAGGCTCGCTGGCGGATGTGGATCTGGTGGTTGTCACGAAGTGTGGCAACGGAAAAAAAGAAGATGAGCATGGAAAACTGGGTTGCGACAACTATTTGGAACAAGGCTGCGTAGAGGAGCTTCGGGCGGAGAGCGGCAGTAGGGAGGTTGGCCGATGGACAAAGCGTGGTGGACTGGGGAAGTGGGCGCTCAGATCTAGGTGGTGAAGGGTGTGGACGATCAGAGGAAGGTTGCTTGTGGGTCTGGGTCGATTGCTGTCATGGCGTGGGGAGGTTCAAGGCGAAGGAAGGGAGTGTGGGGTCGGCCTGCGTGGTTTGCTAGCGTGGTCGGAGACTGGTGGGTTGGTCACGAGCACAGTGTGGATGAGGGGAATGAAAGAGGCAAGCAAAGAAAAATGGCCGCGATAGGGTGGTGTTCAACGGTCAGGTATGGGAAACAGTCGGAAGTTGGTGGAGCAGGGGAAACAATGGGTGGAGGTGGCGGATCTCGTGTGAACAACTGGGAGAGACGAGCGAAAGGTAAGAGGAAGCAGGTTGAACACGCGTGAGGGAAGGCGGGTAGAAATGGATGAGGCTGATCAGCTTTCTGAAAGCAAAACAAGAGAAGACTCGAAGTAAAATGAAAGCAACCCAATACTTTGCTTTCTATTATTCATTTATTCTTTGTTTCTCAAAAGCAATGATTGGAACGAGAAAAAATATGAACTATAAAAATTTTTTTTCATGACAGAACGATGGAATGGAGGTGGAGATAGAGAATAGGAATGAAGAGAATGAAAATGAAAGGACAAACAGAAATATAAATTGGACATGTGGAAAAGCAAAAGTCATGCTAGTTGAATTTAGTAAATATTAATAGCTAAAGGCCAATTAATTTACATGGTAGATAATGAAGGGACAGGAAAACGAAAAGTTTAAAACGGGTACCGAGACGGCTAACCGTTTCGTAAATATTGTTGCGTACCGAACACCGGAATGCATAAATGAATATACTGCGGAGATCAACACGACGAGACAAACAAAATGGTATACAGATATCAGCGATACGAACAATCCTATCAAAAGTCGATATTTACTGCCAAAACTGCTGCAAATTTACCAAAAATAAGATAAACGGGGCTAAAGAAGTCTAAATTTAACGAAACGAAATATGACGTCTCACTTAGAAAATGATTTACATTTTTATTATATAAAAATATTCAAATTTCGAAAATATTTTATTTTCATCAAATCTAACTGATTTTAAATTGAAATTGAAAATTACACAATAGAACTAACTGACATATTTTCCAATAAAAATTTACCAACAGCTATGTTTTAAATAGACATATTCCAAATATCAAATTTTCCTTTCAAAATTTTATTATTTATTTTTCACAAAAAATTTAGTTAATTACATTATTAAAAATCATTAAAATTTACGAGTCGTTACAGTTATACAAGTTTCAAATAATTATAAATTAAACTGAGAACACCATTGATTGTACGTTTATAGATTAGGGTTTACTATGATTAATGGAGAGAACAATAAACAAGAAGGAACGATAATCGACAGACAACAGAATGAAGAAAATAAAATAAAAATAATAAAACAATTCTGAATGGTGAACAAGTTCACTGAAGTCGGTCGATAGCAAGTGGTCAACCGGTTATCGTTTTACTAGCATAATCAGAACCTCGTCCTTTTAGATAACGTAACTTACACACTCAATTTTAATCCTATTCAAAAATCTTCCATTGACATTGATAATAGTTATGTATAACACTATAAGCTTAATCATATTAGTAGCAAAATATTATATAAACCGAAAATAGATGGTTTTGTACCATGAATTGATTCCAAATCTTTGATATTTGTAAGTCATGTCTAACAGGAAAAATGAACAAGAAACCGTTTAGTGGGTGTAATGACAGAGTTAATGAACTCTTAGGGCTCGTGCATATTGATGTATATGGCCCATTACTTATAATGAGAAAGGATAATTTGACCGACTTTGTAACTTTTCTGATGATTTATCGAGATCAGTATATGCATATCTTATAAAGGACTAGTTCGATGTCTATGAGAAATTTAAAAGGTATTAGAAGGAAGCAGAAAATCAGACGAACCATAAAATTAAAATACTTCAGTTAGATCGAGGAGGTGAGTATGTTTGACAAGAACTCCAGTAATACTTAATAGATAATAGGATTATCTTTCGGTTTACTCCATCCTATACTCTGCAAAACAATTTTGTTTCAAAAAAGAAGGAATTGTACCCTATTATATATGGTTTGTTTCATGATGAGTAAGACTGAGTTACCTCTTTTCTATAGGGGATATATGCTAGATACCACAACACATATGTTGAATTTGTGTAGCACCCCACCTTTATATCCATATTGCAAAAGAGTATTAGTAGGTAATATCGTCTGATAATGTAACGACCTGCCTTTTCGACCATCGAAAGTCGACACCGAATACATTCACAATATTCAAATGCCGAACATCCAACCATCAAGAAGGAAGATTATTAGGGTAAAATAAAATGAAAAGAACAAAGAACAGGGGAAACATAATCTCACAACGAAATGACAACATATAATCAAACAAAGGCAGTATAAACTTCCACTCCAAAATACAAAGTACATTAGAGTTAAAAATAAACCTTATCAACTAGACAGTTATAAAATCCTGGCCTTACCATTGCTGATAGGCATATAATATAATACAGTGGAAAATAAAACACTACAATAAGTGAATATCTAGCTCTTCTCTAATAACTCTATATCACTAAGGCCAACCTGGGAAAAACTCAGTCTGCCCCGAGCATTATAATAAAATAACACCCAGGTCAGTCTAAAAACCCAGCATGAGAAAACTCAAGTAATATGAGGAACATATAAAAAATACTATGAGACCACGCCGCTAATGCCGAACCAGTTTTTACCTCACAAGAACAACTTCCATAGATGAAGAAATGGGAAACAAATCCGAACACAATCCAATCAAGAAAGAATGGAAATAAATAACATATATAATCTAAATAAAAGGGTATGTACTAGTAAGAACAAATCCCATACTTACTGAATGGGCATAAATAATATTAAATTCCAGACTTGAAAGGACACAAATAATTAAACATAGAGAAGAGCACAAGGCAGTTCTCAATGCAATAAAGAAATAATATAAAGATTTGAATTAACAACAAGGGGAAGAAAATTTTTTCCAACAATGACTAGGAGGGTGCACCCCCTTACCAAAAGTATACCTCTAGAAATATACTTTAGAACTCTGATGGCTCTTGGACCTCCAAGCCGGACCTACTAACTATTACCGAGAATCCGAGTATTTCACATCTCAATGCGCAAAACCGAATCCAATCTAGAGTGTATGTGAAATACCATAATGGAAGCAACCCCACATAGCTTGGCCCCTAATCGATTTTTGGGTTTAGTCATTTCCAACAAAGGATTACAAAGATTAAAAGAGCAACAAATCGTCCTGAATAGACGAAACATAAGGAAGAACAGAATCAAGGTCGATAATCGATAAATCAACCACCGGAAATGATAAAATGGTTGTCACACTTGTGCTTGATTTTCAAATCATAATACTTTTAAAGGCACTTTAAAAACACTCTTTAAAATATTCTTTTAAAAGACCAAATTATATTTTCTAAGTGCATCAAAACCAAGGCCAAAACAAATGTCGAAACATTGTTTAATATAAACCCAAAACAATTTACACTTAGCTTTATTTTGAAACAATTCTTTTTAAAAGACCTTCTTATTTATACACTATCATTTAAAAATTTAAAACAACACTTATTATCCCAAAATAAAATACGTCAATTTAAATACCTTTTTAAATTTAAAACAATGTTAATTTATCCCGAAGGATAATTTATATTATTTTTCTATAACTTTAAAACCACATTTATTTTCTCCCAAAGATAATAAATCAAATTCAAAATCTTTTTATAAATTTAAACCAACATTAATTATCCTGAAAGATAATTAATCACATTTATAATCTTTTATAAATTTAAAATGATATTAACTATCCTGGAAGATAATTAATCACATTTAATCTCTTTCAATGAATAAATCAATTATCTTTAAAACACATTTGTTAAATTCATTAATTAACTTTGAACATCTTTATTAAATCAGCAATTTAACTTTAAAACATTATCAGTTAATTCACTTTAAAACACTTTCATTAAATTAGTTAATTTACTTTAATCGCTTTTATTAAATGAATTTAACTTAAATAAATTTGTTAAATTAAAATATTAACTTTAAATATCATCAGTTAAAATGAGTAATTACATTCAAATATCATTAATTAACTTAAAACATCATTAATCAAAACAATTTATCAAATTCAAATAAACATTATTAAATTAATTAATTTAATTAAAATATCATTAATTAAAATGATTAATGAATTTTGAACATTTATTTTGTGAAAATGCAAGCTCAAGACAACACACACAAAGGTTTTAGGGAGATGATATTCAATAAATGTCGGTATAGCGAAAATTGCTATAACAACACTTAAAAAAATTTAAATAGAATATCTTGATAATTTTCAACTAAACATCAATATAAGCAGCATAAGAAAATAAATAATTATTACTGGTGAGAAACCCCTTAGGATCTCTTTGTAAATGTTTCCTGCAAAATAATAGTTACAGACAATATATATAATCATATGGGTCACAGTAATTAGGTTAATATATCTTCCGTTTTCCAAAATGGTACTTCAACTAAACAGTCAATCAAATAACAAAAACAATATCTAAACTATTAAACTAAGCATTCAATAATAAGTTTATAGCATCACATATATTATATAGCTAATTTAAAGGTGAGTAAACTCATAGAAATTGCAGTTACCGCTGAAGCCTTCCGTTTCGAACAAAAATCAAACGAGCATTCGATTTTAGCCTAAATTTCTATTAGCTTTGAATCCAACCAATCTAATTCCATCGTGTAGCTAATGATACCACGATTGCAACACAAATAACCGCGTTCGATTTGGATCTCGTATGAGTAAGATACATTTTTTATTAGATTTGGGATTTTAAAATATAATTAAATATTTAATTTACAACTAAAACTCCATTACCCCTTAATCACATTTCAAAATAATTTTCCCTAATTTATAATGCTGCCTGATACATGTACTCCTGTAGGCAGACATACTTCCGTGGCCGAACCTTCAACGCCCCCTAACGATCCTGGTCGTTAGTTAATGAAATCAACTACGGTCTTCTCTGTTCAACTCCTCTCCATAAGGGTTTCCACCAGGTCAGCATCGATCGAAGCACGATCAACCTTAGCGAAAGCGGCTAATACAACCACAACACGACAAGCACGAATCGTGTTTTGCCGTCGATCATCACGCCTCCCCAAACTTGGCTGCTAGCTTCGATTTTCCATTATAAATCCATATCCAACATCAATTTAGACAACCGACGACCGATCAACCTCTTCATCATACCCTAGCTCCACTACTTAAATGTCGATCATCAAAGATCTCAACCGCACATTATAACACCTACATCAAAATGAAGATCTCGCTCTCACGATTTCAAACATGTTTGTTTTATGACTTTTGGACGAATGATGGATTTTATGTCAAATTTTGAGGTTGAGGCTGATTGCATTGTTTATAGGAGCTCAAAAAAATAAACAATGACAGAAGTACAAGAAAATGAACGAAATCCAAGCAGGTTCATTTTTCTAAGTGTTGACTTCGGTTTAAACCAATATTACCGGTACTTCGATACATAGGATTTCGTTGGCGTATGGACTTCGAATGACAAAAAAAAAAACGTTCGCGCTCACAAATGCGACACTGTTCCTAATAAATTATAAAATACACTGGCTTCATATATTGTAAAATCACAAAATTACCATTATTTGTCGAAAAATCGTCAAACGAAAATCTAATTATTTTTCAAATTAAAAATTATAGAAAAATCCAATAAATTAAAAATACGTTATTAAAAATCAAGTCATGTTATTAACAAATAAAATTTCTCATTATTATTTAATAAAAAGGGACTAAATATTGCTATTAAATTCATTCAATTAGTATTAAATTCACAAATCCAAATGTTCAAAATAAAACTCCCATATTTGAATATGAGTTATTAAACTTTAAAAACCAATTATTAAATATTCAAAATTAATTAAATATTCAAAATAAAAATGATAAAATTCTAGGATGTTATAGATAATATGGAGAATGAGGCTATGTAGGCTTAGATACATGAGTGTTCCTTAGGGCTAATGCCGGTTTATATCTCAAATCATATATCACTTACCATTATGTAAATGATATCGACACAAAGCAATAAACATGGGTGGTTTCCAAGATAGAATAATACACAACACTAAATAAATAAACATAAATCAAGAGTCATAACGCGGCAACAATATATAATACATTAATAATACAATATCAAGGTGGGTAAACAAATTGCTAGTCTAACACCCACCATCATAAAATATACATATCATAGTCAATAAATACACATCACAGTAAATGAGGCTACAAAAATACATAAGAGGAACAATATCGTAACATGTATACTAGCCTACGAAAGGTATCCCACAAGTTGAGCAAGCTACTTCATACCTAGACCTGAAATATCTCACACTGATCTGAATATTATGAAATAACACACGGGCCAGACTATGTTTAAAAAGCAATGTCGGAGTATACAAGGTGGTATATAGTAAAAGGAGTATCATACACATGTCATATAAACAAGCATCACCCAACAATATCCATATAATAAAAGAACACAACTATCTCAACCATCAATCTTAATAAGGGAAGGAAGCCCTCGACTGATTGGCCCGTGGAGCTATACATATACATATACATATGCATACACACACACACACTGATAGGACATACAGACTCCAAGTAAACTTGACATACAAAATATCATAATAATAATTATCCAATAGCGGATACACAAATGTTATTAAGGTAAGGGTATTTCGGGTGATAGGCATACACGCAGCTAGCCTCTAATGTCCCATATAATGATCGTCTCTCTAATGAGGTTATATACAAGAACTATCAGAAAATGTGAATCTACCCATGTATCCAAATAGGAGGCTGACATGCCACAGCAGTACTCCAGAAAATGCTAATAACCGTAGCCCATTTCCCATAGTCCTTTAGTTACTTCTAGAATCACAACACCAACTTCCATTTGCGTGTCATTGATACATTGCCAGACTACGTTGTGCGTTGGTCATGATTCCTACTTGCCCTTGGTAATGGAATATTGGTCCTATGTGACGTCTAGGCAATGCTCTAGTGAAAGCAGTAACCCACAAACTTAATACTCACACGATTAACGACACGGATTCGGGGCGCGACCCTGTAATCGGGGCTGCTAGGATGGATCTAGCCTATCTGGTGGATTCTAATCATGCGCTCTCTGTTGTGGCATAAACCATATGACGTTGAGTCAGACACTCTCGAATCACATGTCCTAATGAGCGTCGAATCACTCAGGCACCCTCAACTCATAATCAACTCACAATCCTTAGAGACATATCGGCTCTCGAGTGTCAGATCCAATTAGTTACCTCTAGACAATATCTGACACCCTTAACCCCCAAGTAAGTGGCATTTACTTACATATACTAACTAATCAAATATCACTTGGGTGTCCTATACAACTAGGTTTTATCAAAAAATTTACTATTAGATCGTAAACTACACTCTTGTCGTTCCATTATTTCTATATAACAAGTCCAACGAACAACCGAAAGGATATCACCAGAAGTCTCATACAGTTGGTATTATAACTCCTTTTATTCTAATTCCTCACCACACAGAAAATGTAATCTCACAACATCAAATCCTATTTTTAAAGAGGTTTTATTTATAGGGTATTTATCTCAAATACTCCTTTGATTTCGGGTGAAATTATGATTTTATTTATTTATTCAATTCCAAAATCAGGGAGTTAACTGGAGAAATAATTTCCTAAATCTCTTTCTAATTCAGTGAATCAATGAAATACTTTAAATCACGCGTTAATTATTATAATCCATTAATAATAGAATTTATTTGGATTTTTAAATAGATATGTAAACCTAAAAATCAATTTTAATTTAATTAAAATGAATAAAACTTCTCCCATCTTATATTTGGTGTAAACAAACTCTTTTTCACAAATTAGTTTCATTTTTGGAAAATATCTCATTTTTAATTTTAAAATAAAATTTTATTTTATTATTTATTTTATGTTTTAAATATACAAAGGTTGAAATCTTGAGCTACTTCTTCAGACCATGTCGATTTAAACGCTCGACTTGGGCTCTTGGGCAGTCCATTGCCCAAAATAGAGGGGTTTAGCCACTCAAGTCGGACCTGGAGCAATAGCTCCAAGTCTGCCCCCTCGACGAGCATCATTTGACCATTTTTCTCCCCCTTGTTCTTTCTCTACTTCGTGCACTCATCAAAAGCATCCATTCACCACTTAAAACACAACATAACCATTAAAAAAATCAAACCATTGAGGGGAAGAGCTTATGATAGTGTATGGGTTTAGCTAGTTACATAGAGATCAACAACATTAACAAACAATTCCTATAACACTACACTATTACAAATGCATCATTCATCATCAACATTGTATTTAACATTGTAACATGGGTGGAAATTCAATCACATGAAGTAGGCAGTTGATTTCTTAGCTTCAACCCTTTCTTTTTCCTCTTCTTTCACTTATTGTAAAATTCCAAAGCACCAAAAACTTAAGAAAAATTCTAACTTCTTCCTCTCTAGTGATTTGGCTGAGTGTCGAGAATGATATTTTTATATTAGGATTTTAGGGAATTTTTTCCATTTTAGTTAATTCTTGAAATGGACGTTAGGGTTTTAATTAATTTTCCTTGGAAATGAAATTATTATAGGCTAATGCAAAGTGAGTACGAAATGTAAATTTGTAAGCTAATGAGAGAAGCATCTAGGCTACTCAAGAGAATTAGGGGATGGAAAATATTTTAAATGAGAGTTTTGGGCCAAATGGGCTCATTAAACTCCTTTATTTAATTTTTTTCACTCTTCTTTTCTTTTCAAATCAATTTCTCTTCTTATACAAATTAGCTTCAATCTCTAAATAAAAATCATATTTATTTTACATAAGTGTCTGATTATCATTCCATACTTTTATAATAATTATTTTCCATAATATAACCCATTTAAATAATTATTTCCTTTATTTACACTTATAGACCCATTTTCAAAATAAATTTATAAACTCCTTCTATAAGTGAAATAAAATTCATTTCCTTTTGAAAAAAATTTCCAATCTTATTTACTTTTAATATTTAACTTTATAAAATTATTTAACTATTTTAATATTTTAAAATCATTTTGGCCTTTAAAATAATTAATGCACATTTATAAAAATTAATATTTACTTAAATAAATTTTTTTCTTACTTTATAAAATGTTTTACCATATAATTTCCAAATTAACTCCATTTAACCACATTTTAATATTAAAACGCTTTTTAATCAATTAAACCTTTATTATAAAATTCTAATTGATGCCTTCTTATCTACGAGTTATTACAGACTTCCCCTCTTTCCATAGGGAGAATCTATAACTTAGCTAATAAATTCTAGCTTAACTATATCATCAACTACTAGAACAAATAAACAATCAAACACATAAAGAAGGAAAATATACAACAAGACATACCGGACTCATGTGCATCAGGGAATATCTCGGGATAGGTTTGTAACAACCTGCCTTGATATGGACCTAATTTCGACCCAATTAAAGCCCATTGAACCTTTGGCCTATCTCAAGGCGAGCTGTTAGGTTGATAAAATTAAAAATAACTCATAGTACACAGAGCCATCTATCTATACTTTCGGAATTTCATAGCGGAATGGATAAAAAATAATATCAAAAACATGTACTTATTTCATAAAGTAAACCATTTCAGAAACATAGCATGTTAAATATTACAACATGTCCACATTAAACCTTCATAGTACAATATTTCAAAATAACATAATTCTCTGAACTGCGTACATTAGCAATACTTAAAAAGCACATATATATATATAACTGCTACAAGTCTTCATCTCTGCCTTCGCCTCCTAATATCAGCACTGCCTCCTCTAACCCGTGTTGTAATGAGGAGCGGGGCAGAACAACAAATGTCTGGTGAAATATAAATCTCAAGGTTTAAATAATTATATTTGGGTCGTATTATTTAAATAAAAATATGTCTTACGTATAAAATCACAGCATACATATAAAGTGAACTATAATCCCGAAGGCTCTTCCAGTCCAACTATATAACAACGGTATAAAGTCAAATGTAAGCCCTGAGGCCCTTCCAGCCCGACTACACGAAAATAAACAGTAAGCCCAAAGGCCCTTCCTGTTCGACTATAAAACTCTATGTAACTAGCATATGCGATGTAAGAGGAAGAATTTGGATAACTTAATACATCTTTAATAGGAACTATGCAGACTCTGATCATTTAAGACCTGTAAAATAAGCGATTCCCCGCCATTTAAGGCCTAACCTCAAGGCAGATCCAAACATTGTTCTTCCTAGCTAACATCGTAAGAAATCCTATTAAGAAATTTAATAGTTCATCTAAAATAGAGGCGGACCCTATCATAGCCACGTAATACCTCAAAGCAGAAGCGGACCCCTCCATTGGGATTTCACCTCCATATCCAAAATGCAATTTATGACCCATAACCCACCTTTGATGCCTCACATTAGTTCGATTATTCATAGGTATTGGTAGCCAAATTAACTTTGCAAGTTTACCCTACAGAATTGGGACTAACCTCGCGTCCACTGGCGTTATTTATTATAGACGATGTACCATATTAGTTCACAAAGCCACACCGTTATTAGCCAGATTTAACTGGGCAGGCTTCCATGTAGCTTTGGACAAACCTCGCATCCCTATAACTTAGCCATAACTTATATGTATATCCACTATAGACATACATCATCCCACAGGAATATTAATTGAGGCCATATAAGGTATCCCTTTATTACATCCCTAATTGGGGATTAATTCTCTAATTTACTCTAACTCCCTTCCTACATATTAATATTACTTTACTATTCTAATAATACTAATTATTGCATTCAATACTCTATAATCAATACGTTATATTATACATATATATATGTGTGTGTGTGTGTGTGTGTATTTACATGTGAAATTTAAGGTCTAGTTATCACATTACAATAATTAGATAATAATTCTCTTATAAGGCATTTTGAAATATCAATCTCATACCAATCTACAATTGCAATAAGAACTGCTGCTACTCACAGTGAAATAAAATAGATTTGCACAAACATAGAATATCTACACTTGTTCCATATTAATGCACTAGAATTCCTTTTCTGTTTTAAAGAATAAATCATCACAAATTAGATCGTCTGTATTCAATTCAACCTTCGTATATAACATTTTGAAGTATGAAAGGAATTCCTTATTTATTTAAGTGGTAGAATTAGGTGGTGGAAACTATAAACAATTTAATACATAATTTACACACCATTTATAATTTATTTTCTTTTTGAACCCTTTAACACTTCAATTCAAAAGAGGGATAATAGGTTAAATTGACTAAAGATTATCTAGTTCTAATAGTTAATTAGATTCTAATATTCCAATACCAATAACAATTATAATTCCAACATATGCAAAGATTAATTTTTACTTAGGAAAATTATGGGGCTTTTAGGTGTTATGTTTGCGTTTCCAAAATTTTCTGAGGCATATATCAAATCCAAATAAATAATATTCAATTAAAAAAAATGTGAAAAACTTGATATTTCCACTCATAGAGATTTGTTTGCTTCCTAATTAGATTTGATTCCACCATGCCTGGTTCCCCTTCAAATCTCCCTCTTTTAGAATATATAACAAAGTGAATTGTATATAGAAACTAGATCAAGAATTAGAAACTAGAGAGGAGTAGAATTAGAAATCAAAAAAATAAAACATCTAAACCTCTTACTTGAAACCCTAACTGATTTGGGAATCTAAAGAAGAAGGAGAGGAGATCTGATTTATCCCACTCCTAATCCTCTGTTAGATTTTCCCCCTTTTGAATATACAACAAATAGATTGTATATATAGATTAGATTTCAAAAGTCAGAAGATAGGGAGAAGAATGATTAATTTAAATTAGTGACTAGAAATTAAAAATACATACTAGAAAGTTTACTGTTTCTGAAATCCTAAGGGAAAAGATTTTCACAGAGCTTCGCTAGCGTTTCCAAAATTGTAGGAAGGAAAAGTGGGGATCTAAGGATCTATTTATAGAGGTGCAAAAGAATAACGACCGTTGGATTAAAAATAAACAAATTTGGAACGTTAAAAATAAAAATCCCTAGCCGCCTAAGACCCCAACCGGGTCGACCGACCATAGTTCAGGGGTCGACTGGTCCCTTTATTATAAACGTATGTTTTCTTCTCCGTTTGTATTTTATTTATTAACTTAATTAATTATTAAACATTGTTAACATTAACCTTATCCTTAACGTTACTTCCAGCCCAAACCATTATTTTGTAATTCAAAATTCAAACTTTTAATTTCATATTCAAATATTTAAAATTTAAACTTGTTTGAATTAATTTCAATTTGAAACTTCTAACCCATAACTTTTTTAGTTTAATTCTGATTTCAACATATTATATATGGATATTGATCAGAAAATCGCCACGGATGATCAAAATTTCCATTTTTAATCTTATTTTAATTATTTAAATTCTTCTTAAATTTTGCAGGGTGTTACATTCTCTCCCTCTTAAAAAGGATTTCGCCTCCGAAATCACCAAGGGAAGATAGTGCAACGGGTACTCTATAGCCATGTTATACAACCGATTTATTTACAATAATCTACACAACCATCTACTTAACCAGAAATGCAATGTGATTATGTATGCAAACATAATGTAGGTGAGCTTGATCATAGCAGAATGCAAGGTCGTGACATATAGTCATGTATCCAAGCATTCTAAATATACATAAAATTCTATATGAGTGCAAAAATTATAGTAAAAAGCATGGCAACCATTTCCTACCATCCAATCTAACAACCACGATGCAACAAAGAACCTATATTTATGGAGAGAAAAGTTTACCGGAGGAAAGCTCAGGACAAGAAACGTTAATCTTTTCCTTGGTTTCCCATGTGCTTTCCGCTTGGTTATCTTCCCATCTACTCAAATCAACCTAATTTTCTTCATTACAAAGCCTCTCAATACCGTGGTCCACTATGCGGATGGGAGTACGAGGGGGCGATATTCTCCGTTTCAACATCTATTAACCGATCAGGCTCTACAACAGAGGCAATGTCTTACAGATATTTCCTCAAATATGGAATATGAAAGACGTAATGGACTCCCACTAACCACAGTCCGGAATCTCAACCTAATAAGCAAGTTTTACCCACCTTCTTTAAAATTAGAAAAGGCCCAACAAACCTTGGCGCCAACTTCCCAGATGTACCAAATCTCATCACCTTTTTAAGAGAGGAAACCTAAACGAATACCTCGTCCCTAATTAATTACTCCAATTTCTATCTTTGTTCATTAGTATCGGACTCTAAACGGTCGTGTACAGCCTCCATCTACCGCCTAAACACTTCTACTTTCTCCAAGGTTCTCCAAAATCCATAATGTAAGCTTTCAACAAATCATCTGAAATTTTGTTCACCATTCCCATCTGTCTGTCAGTTGTGCAGGTGGTAATCAGTGCTAAGGACCAAAGTCATTTCCAAAGCAGATTACAAATTTCTCCAAAATCCCCTGATGAACAAAGGGTCTATCACTAGCAATGCTAACAGGAACTCCATGAAGTCGCACCATTTCATTGACATAAATCTGTGCTAGAGACGCTGCGATCTTATTACTTCCAACGGAAGTAAAATGAACCAACCTACTATGACCTTAATATCATTATTGCCTCTAGGAAACCCATCTATAAAGTCCCTCGATATATGATCTCAACTCCAAGTCAAAATCTCCAATGGTATTGATAATCATTCGGGCATGCCTTGCTTAGCTTTAATTCTTTGTTATGTCAAACCTTTGGAAACAAATTCAGTGACTCTCTCTACATCCTTGACCAATTGCTTAGCTTTAATTATCACGCTTAATATGATATAATTATTACGTTACACACACACACATATATATATACACATGGAATTTTAAGGTATAATCGTTACGTTTCAATAATTCGATAATAATTCGTTTATAAGGTATTTTGAAATACCAATGTCATGTCAATCTATAATTGCAACAAGAACTGCTACTACCTGTAGCCAAATGAAATAGATTTATACAAACATGGAATATCTACACTTGTTCCATATTAATACACTAGAATCCCTTTTCTATTTTTAAAGAACAAATCATCACAAATTAGATTGCTTATATTCAATTCAACCTTCGTATACAACATTTTGAAGTGAGAAAGGAATTCCTCATTTATTTAATTGGTAAAAATAGGCGGTGCAAACTACAAACAGTTCAATTCATAATTTACACATTATTTCTAATTTATTTTCTTTTCGAACCCTTTAGCACTTTAATTCAAAAGAGGGAAAATAGGTCAAATTCACTATATATTATCTAATTCGAACAGTTAATTAGATTCTAATATACTAATACCAAAAAATTAATTCCAACATATACAAAGATTAATATTTACTTAGGGAAGTTGTTGGGATTTTAGGTGTTATGTTTTCATTTCCAAAATTTCCCAATGCATACATAAAATCCAAATAAATACTATTCAATTATAAAAATTTGATAAAGATTTATTTTCTTCCTAATTGGATTTGATTCCACCATGCCTAATTCCCCTCCAAATTCCATCTCTTAGAATATATAACAAATTGAATTGTATATAAAAATTAGATATAGAATTAGAAACCAGAGAGAAATAGAATCAGAAATCAAAAGCATAAACATATAAACCTCTTACCTAGAACCCTAACTGATTCTGGAATCTAAAGAAGAAGGAGAGGAGATCTGATTTGTCCTGCTCCTAATCCTTTATTAGTTCTTCCCCTTTTTGAATATAAAACAAATAGATTCTATATATATTAGATTTCAGAAATCAGAATATAGGAAGAAGAATGATTAATTTAAATTAGAGATTAGAAATTAGAATTACTTACTAGAAAGTTTACTATTTTTGAAACCCTGAAGCGAAAGATTTTGATAGAGCTTCGCTAGCGTTCCTAAAATTTTATGAAGGAAAAGTGAGAGTTTAGGGGTCTATTTATAGAGGTGGAAAGAACGATGACCATTGGGTTAAAAATAAAAATCCAAAATGTTAAAAATAAGAAAACCCAACCACCTCAGGCCCTAACCGGTCGACCTCTTGACCCACCAGTCGTAGTTCAAGGGTTGACCGATCCCTTTATTGTGAACATATGTTTTCATTTTCGTTTATATTTTATTTATTACCTTAATTGATTATTAAACACCATTAACGTTAACCTTATCTATAGCATTACTTCTAGCATAAGCCATTATATTGAAATTCAAAATTCAAACTTTTAATTTCAAATTCAAATATTTAAAATTTAAACTTGTTTGAATTAATTTCAATTTGAAACTTCAAATGACCATAAATTTTTCATTTTAACTCCGATTTCAACATATTATATATGGAAATTGATCAGAAAATTGCTACAGACACAATGGTGCAACTTCCATGACCAAATTTTGACACTTACAAAATTTTCCATTTTTAACCTTATATAATTATTTAATTTCTTATTAAATTTTGCGGGGTGTTATAAGGTTCGCGTCATATGCTCTCTAGTCTCCCAGATACAATCCAAAAGATTGTTGAACCATTGCACCTTCACTAACATACTTTCCTACTCCTAAATATCGGACCTATGAGTCAATATTGTGAATAGGATGTTGCACATAAGTTAGATCTAGAGAATATCGAACTTTCGAATACGCCTTCACTCCAAAATTGTCTTGGTATCCTCAAATACTTCCTCAAATGAGAAATATGGAAGAATCGTGAATACTGGAGAATTAAATAGGAAGGGAAACTCATCCAATATGCTCAATAATTGGGAATGGACCATCAAGGCAAGGTGCAAGCTTTCCCAACTAAATGAACCTCATAACACCCTTCATAGGAGGTATCTTCACAAACATGAGATCACCAACTTCGAGCTGTATCTCTTCCTTCCTTTGGTCAGCATAAGACTTCTGTTAATCTTGGGCTTACTTCATCCTGTACCTAATCAACTCGATCTTCTCAAAAGCTTCTTTGATGGAATCTGGACCCACATAAACTTATTTTTGGCCTCAAGCCAACAAGAAGGTAAACTACATAGTCTAGCATATAGAGCCTTAAAAGGTGTCATGTCAATGCTGGACTAGTAGTTGTTATAGGCGAACTCAACTAGGAAGATATGATCCTCCTAGCTACCTCCCAAGTCAAGTACATAAGAATGAAGAAAGTACTCAAAAACCCGATTAACTCGCTTTATTTGACCATCATTCTATAGATGATATGCAGTACTAAAGTTCAGCTTCTTACCCAAAGCCAACTAAAGACTCCTCTTAAAGCCATTGATGAATAATGGATGGCACTCACAATGGCACTAGGAACACCATGAATTCTCACTACCTCCTACACATAAAGCTTATCCAAAATAGAGTAGTCCTACTTGACTTCACTGGTATAAAGTGCATCGATTTAGTCAAGCGATCGGTTACTTCCCAAATGTTATTATGGCCATTCCTAGATCGGGGTAGGCCACCGATAAAGTCCATAGACATCTAAAAAGAGAATAAAATTAAAGAAATCCTAACCAAATTTCACATAGGGATTTATATAAGTGGACATTGGAAACTTTAGATCCACTCATACCTGACCCCACTTCCATAACAGAATCTCCAATGGCTAAAGAAGACTGCTAGGCCTTTGATGTTTAGAATTTACAAACCGACAAGTCAGACACCCTTCACATACTTGCTAGTATCGTGCTTCATCCCTTCCTAATTGTAAAGATGCTTCATACCCATATACATCTCACTTCCTTTGGAGTGAATGGTATAACACAAATAATGATAATCATTCATCACCTCCATATGGAGTCCATCTAAATCAGGAACAATAAGTCTATCCCTTCTCCATAAGCTACTATGAGCATCAAGAGAATAACCTATAATATCATCACCAACCTCACCAGATTCCATCCTTTGAATAAGAATACGAGTAGTCGGATCTCTCCTTTATGTATCAGCGATCTAATCAATCAAAGATGGTCGGGCTACAAAACTAGCTAGAATCTCACCTAAACCAACCATAGAATCTCCATCATGGATATCGCATATAGAAAGCAGCTCAAGATCCTTCGATTATGCCATCATCATAGAAACAACTGCCTGTCACTTCCTATCAATGCATCAGTTACTCTATTCCCTTTCCTAAAGGAGTGTTGAATTTCAAAATATAGGCTGCTAAAAACTCAAGCCGCCATTATAGCCTTATGCTAAGGTCCTTTTAAGAGAATAGATACTTCAATGACTTCTGATCTATATAAAGAACAAATCTCTCATTAAGCAAATAATGTTGCCATACTTCAAGGCAAAGACAATGGAGATAAGCTACAATCATGGCCTCGACTACCAACATGTATAAGTAACCACTTTGCCCCTCTACGTAACAACTGCACCCAAACTAGACTTGCATGCATCAGTATAAACTTTGAGATCCTGGTTTCCTTCAGAGAATAAGAATTGGTGCATGAGTAAGCACAGAGAATAAGAATAGGTGCATGAGTAAGCAACTACTTCATCTTATGCAAAGTTGTCTCACATCTATCTATTCACTCAAACTTAACTCAAAACTCTTTTCCTGGTGAGATTAGTAAAAGGTAGCATAGTCTTTGAGAAATCCATTATAAGGTGTCGATAATATCCGACTAAGCCTAGAAAGTTTCCAATTTCAAAATTGTCTCAGGTCGGTTCAGTTATGAATAGCCTTAATCTTAGCTGGATCTATAAAAATACCCGCTTCTGATGCAACGTAGCCTAAGAACTTCACCTCCTTCTTCCAAAATAGCATTTGGAGAACTTGGATTCAACTGATTTTTCCTAAATGTCTCTAGAACAACTTGAGGTATTGCTTGTGCTCTACCTTGACTTGGAATAGACCAAGATGTCACCAATGAATACGAAGACAAACGTATCAAGATCATCTATGAAAATTTTGTTTATTGGATCGATGAAATATGCAGGTGGATTCGTCAATCCAAATGGCATCATTAGCTACTCATAAGAGCCATACCTAGTTTGGAAAATTGTCAATGAAATACTATCCTATGAAATTTAAAGCAGATGGAATCCGATTGCAAGGTCAAGCTAGGAAAAGAACTCTACACTGCTTAGCCAATCAAACATATCATCGATTTTGGGCTATGGGGTATTTATTCTTTATAGTGAGTTTGTTCAGCTTTCGATAATCTATGCACAACCTGAGGGAACCATCTGCTTTCTTTACAAACACTACTATGATGTCCCAAGGTAAACTAATAGACTGAATAAAATGCTTATCTTCCAACTCTAATAATTGCTTCTTTAACTCTTCATTCTCCTTAGTAGACATCCTTGTAGTAATTGGTGAGCTCTAGGAATAAGATCAATGCGGAAGTCTATAGCCTGCCTTGGAGGAAAATCAGTGATAGGCTTAAACTGCTCAAGATAATCTTCGACGATAGGGATTCTGGCAATATCTTCTTCTTGAGACTCTAAGGAAAAAAGAGAACCACTCATGCTTTGACTAATATTTTTAAGAGCTAAACTGAGTCGCTCAATGGAATCTAGATGGCTAAGAGTGATGACTCTTTCATAACAGAATAAGTGAATCTCGTATCGATTAAGCCAATCCATCCTAAGAATAATGCCAAACCCAGAAATTTGAATACATGCAAATCACACAAGAAGGAAAAACCACATAAGTCCAATTCAACATTCTCACACAATATCCCAAGGGTTGCATATCCCTCTATGTGGTTAGAAATCCTCAAAGATGTAACAAGGAAAACCACATCAAGATCAAATCTATCAACTATTTCTTTTAACATGAATGAATGGGATGAAATAGTGTCGAAAAGGACTCTAATGCAAGAATCTCTTAATAAGATAAAACCTTCGAGGATGGAAAGAGCATTCCCCTCTGAGATGGTGCACTAGTAGCTTCTAAAGTACATAGATTCCTACTCTTTTTTCCTCTTCCCAACAGCTAAGCAAGAGTAACTGAAATGACCTATCTCCTTAGAAACTTTATACCACTTCAGACCAACTACCTATCTTGGCTTATAGCCTCCTTAAAATAATGACCTACTTTCCCACAATTGTAGCAGGCAACCTAAGTAGTATCCTTCTTTGGGGGAAACCGTGCCTTACTTCTAACTTGCTTCTTGTTCTGGAGTACCGGCTTTTATTTCTTGAATGGGAACTTCCTTTTCTAAGAAATGTTAAGCTTACTCCCCCGCCCTTTATCTCCACTCTCCCTTTCAGCTTCCTCAAGTCTAAAAGCAGTATCCACTAGCTTCTCAAAGGTAGCCCCAAACGGTTGAGGTAAGGTATTCTTTAAAGCTTTGGTCAGGCCATAAACAAGCTTTCATTTCTTCTTGAGAGAAGATTTAATGATATCAGTACCATACTTTGAAAGAGCCTTAAAGGTAGCCACATACTTTGCCACTGTCATTTAACCATGCTTCCAATCAATGAACTGCCTAAACCTGAATGCTTTCTTTGCCTTAGGAAAGAACTTCTACTCAAACCGAAGCTTCAACTGATCCCATGTCAGTTCAACCTCATCAATCTCAGCCACCAACAACTCATACAAATCAAGAGCCTTCTTCTACAACTGACTAGAGGGAATCTACACCCTTTGATGATCGATGACTTCCATGTAAGTAAAGATGTGCTCGCATGTCTTCAGCTAGACCTAAACACCTATAACTCGCTCGGTGCCCTTGAAGGCCTTCCTTCCAAGACTAGCATAGTCACTACACATCCGAGAAAAATCAAAGTAGAAAGTAGGAATATTTGGAGTTTTGGAAGCATTTCCTGAATGCTACATAAAAGCTCCATTAGTAGATCAGTGGTTATGAACATAGTGTCATTACCGAATTCGTTAGACTGTACGACATCAACCCAGGTAAAACAATCGCCAGCCATTCTCACTTCACATTAAAGAGAGATTCACATTTAGAACAATCAAGATAAATATATTCATATATTCAAAAATAAAAATAACAAGTACGCCCCCAGACGACCACCCTAGTAATCACCATGTCCTCCTAGTATATACTTAGAGGGTCTAGCTTACAACCAAAGGATAAGGGTCCTAGGTCTATCTAAGGCCAATAGCTCATGTATTATATTAAGCATTATTCTAAACCCGCTCTAATACAAACTGTAGCACTCTTCCTTTATAACCATATCACCAAAGAGTATTACTAGGTAATACTGTCTAATAATACAGAGAATGAGACTATATGGACTTACGAAATTGAGTATTCCCCTGGGCTAACATCGATACATATCTCAAATCATATATCTCATACCATTATGTACACAGTATCAGCACAACAAAATAAACACGTGTGGTTTCCACATAGAGCAATACATAATACTAAATAAATAAACAGATATCACAGAGTTAGAATGTAGCGATAAAATATTATACAATAATAGTAAAATATTAAGGTGGGTAAACAAAATTCCAATCTAACACCCACCATGATCAAATATACATTTCATAGTCCAATAAGTACATCATCGTAATAAATAAGGCTACAAAAATACATAAGGGGAACAATATCCTAATATGTAGACTAACCTCTAAAAGGTATCCCACAAGTCAAGCAAGCTACTTCATACCTGGACCGGAAATATCTCGGACTGACTTGAGTATTATGAAATAACATACTGGCTAGATTATGTCTAAAAAGCAATGCCAGAGTATATAAGGTGATATATAGCAAAAGGAGTATCATACACATGTCACATAAATAAGCATCACCCCACAACATGCACATAATAAAAGAACAACATTAACTCGTCCATTGGTCCTAATGAGGGAAGAAAACCTTCGATTTATTAACCCTGTGAGGTATACATATATATACCGATAGGATATGCAGACTCCTAGTAATGTGGACGTTCAAAATATCATAATAACAACTATCCACTAGCCGATATATAAATGGTACTAGGGTAAGGGTATTTTGGGTGATAGGATAACATGTAGTAGCCTCTAATGTCCCATATAATTCTCGTCTCTCTAATAAGGTTATATACAAGAACAGTCATCAAATGTGAATCTACCTAATTCATCCAGATAGGGGACTGACGTACCACAGCGCTGCTTCAGAAAATGCTAATAACCGCAGACCATTTTCTATAGTCCCTTAGTTACTCCTATAATCGCAACACATACATGCATCTGCATGTCATAAACACGTTGTCAAACTACGTTGTGCGATGGTTATGATTCCTACTTATCCTTGGTAATGGACTATTGATCCTATGTGACATCTAGGTAATGACTCCAACAAGAGTAGTAACCCTCAACCTCAATACTCATACAATGGACGACACAATTCTAGGGCATGACCCCATAATCAGGACTGTTAGGATGAATACTAACCTGCATGGTGAGTTCTAATCATGCGCTTTTCATAGTGGCGTGAACCTTACGATGTAGATTCAGACACTCTCGACTCAACATGTCCTAATGAGAGTGGTATCACTTAGATACTCAAAACTCATAATCCTTAGAGATATAACATCTCTCAACTTTCGATCCAATTAGTCACCTTTAGATGATATCTGACACCCTTAACCCTTAAGTGACATTTACTTACTAATTGTGACCAATCAAATATCAGTTGAGTATCCCATTCCACTTAATGTTATCCAATCGTTTACAATAACCTCATAAACTACACTTTTGTCATTCCATTATTCTTCGCTTTTTTTTGCTCTACTTCATGTACTCACCAAAAACATCCATTCACCACTTAAAACACAACATAACCATCATGAAATCGAAGCATTGGAGGGAAGAGCTTATGATAGTAAATAGGCACAACTAGTTACAACGAGTATCTACATTAACAAACAAATCCTATACCACTACACTGCTACAAACACATTATTCATCATCAACATTACATTTTAAACATAGTAACGAGTGGAAATTCATTGACCTAAAGTAGGAAGTTGATTTCTTAATTTTAACTCCTTCTTCTTCCTCTCCTTTCACTTGCTGTTAAATTCGAAGACACCTAAATCTTGAGCAAAATTCTAACTTCTTCCTCTCTAGTGGTGTAGATGAGTATTAAGAAGGACGTATTTTGATATTAGGATTTTAGGGAATTTATTTCTATTTTATTTTGATTTTTGAAACCGAAGCTAGGGTTTTTATTATTTTCCTTAGAGATGAAGTTACTACAAGCTAATGCAAAGTGAGTACGATGTGAAAATTTGTAAGCTAATGAGAAGCTTCTAGGCTAAGAGAATTAGTGGATAGGAAAATTTCTTAAGTGAGTTTTGGGCCAAATGGGCTTATTAAACTCCTTTAATAATTTTTTTCCACTCTTCTTTTCTTTTCAAATCTATTTTTCTTCTTCTACAAATTAGCTTTAATCTCCAAATAAAATTTATATCTATTTTCCATTTGTGTTTAGCCATCATTCCATATTTTTATAATAATAATTTACCATAATCTAACCTATAAAATAATTATTTCTTTTATTTACTCTTATACACCCATTTTCAAAAATAAATTTATAAACTCTTTCTATAGGTGAAATAAAATTCTTTTTCCATCAAATAAATTTCCAATCTTTTTTAGTTTTAATATTTAACTTTATAAAAAATATTTAACCTTTCTTAATATTTTTTAAAATCATCTTAGCATTTAAAATAATAAATGTTCATTTATACATTAAAATTTAATCAAATAATTATTTTCTTACTTTAATAATTATTTTACCATATAATCTCAAAATTACTTCTATTTATACACATTTTAATATTTAAAACCCTTTTTAGTTAACTAAATCTTGATTATAAAATTCCAGTTAATTCTTTTACAACTACGGGTTGTTACAATTTGGTGCCTACAAAATCTGTGTCTAAAACACCATATGATATATGGCATGGAAAGAAACCCCACCTTAAGCATTTGATGGTGTGAGGTTGTCCGGCATACTTTAAGAAAATTGACCCCAATAAACTTGAGGCAAGATTGGCACTTTGTAAACATGTAGGATATCCCAAGGACTATTTGGAAAATATTTTCTATAACACTGAGGAACAAAATGTTATTGTTCCTCAACCAGTTGTCTTTTTAAGAAAGGAATTTCTATCAAAAGAAATTAATAATGAAGTTGTAGACTTGGATGAGATCCGGGAAATTAACATAGAGGTTGAGCTAGTGGGAGAATCAAATTCACCATTATATGGAACCACGCAACCTTTTAGGAGGTCTAATAAGGAATCTCGTACACCAGAGAGATACCATGATTTTCTCATTGATAGTAAGAAAAAGGAATGCATCTTAGAAGATCAATCACTACATAGTAAAGAATATGCAATTTAACTTAAAGCTAGGAAATCCAAAATGGATTCCATGTATGATAACAAAGTGTGGATTTTGACTGGCATACCCGAAGGGATAAAACCCATTAAATGCAAATGGATTTTTAAGTAAAGGCTAAATACAAATGGACAGGTGGATACCTATAGGGAAAGAATAGTCGTAGAAGGGTTTCATCGAATTCAAGGTGTTGATTATGGCAAAACTATTCACCTGTAGCGACGCTTAAGTCCATTCCAATAATACTTGCCATTGTCACATGTTATGACTATAAAATATGGCAAACAGATGTGAAAACAACAATTCTAAATGATTTAGAAGAGACCGTTTACATGTCAATACCCAAGGGTTTCGAAGTGGAGCGAGGGAAAGATATGCAAACTGTTAAGACCAATTTATGGTCTTAAGCAAGCTTCAAGGAGTTGGAATAAGTGATTTGATAGTAGTCAAATGGTTTGGTTTTTTATCAGAGCACGGAGGAAGTTCCATAGTGTTTTTAGTATTGTATGTCGATGATTTTCTCCTAATTCGCAATAACATTGCATTGTTTCAATAGGTGAAAGCATGATTGTCCAAGAACTTCTTCATGAAGGATTTGGAAGAAGAAACTAATTTACTTTGAGATAGATACAAGAGGTTATTGGGATTGTCTTAATCCCTTTACATAGATACCATGTTAAAAATATTCAATATATAGAATTCCAAGCATGGAAAAGTTTTGATGCAGCCTTGAATCATTCTTTCTAAGAAGGATGCCCCTCATGCTGATGAGGAGAAGAAGCATGTAATGAGGATACCATGTGCATCTGCAATTGGTTACATAATATATAATATGATATGTACTAGACTTGATTTGACTTATGCATTAGGATGCATAAGCTAATACCAGTCTAATCCATGTGAGAAGCATTTACATCCGTAAATGTATTCCTAAGGATTTATATTAAGTACTTATTTCCGTATATGAGAATGAAGATCTCTATATAGGGGAGGGGAGGTATATAGATACCAGCTTTCTAAGTGATATCGATGACATTAAGTCTATATTAGATTTTTTTACATTAAACGGTATGGCTAAAAGTTGGAATATTTTCAAATAGGAAACACTAGCTAATTCAATGATGAAGGCCAAATACATCCCCCTTAATAAATCATCTTAAGAAGTAGTCCGACTGCACAAATTTATGGTTGAGATAGGAATGCTTCCAAACATTAGAAATTCAATGACATTTTTTTGTGACAATAATGCTGCGATGCAGATCACAGATGAACCTACAGCTCATAAGAAGTCAAGGCACACTCTTTGAAGTTTCACCATATTAGAGAGTTTATCACTAATAAAGAATTTTTGATTAAAAAGTAGATACCGAGGACAATATAGCAGATCCATTCATGAAGTGACTAGCTTGATCTATTCTTAGCATAGTGGTTGAAGGGATGAGACCGAGATCCCATGATTGACCCCAAGTGCATGTGGGAAATTGATGGAGTTAGGGGTATGCCCTAGGAGCAATTCTGTGATTTATTGTAAATTATTTACTTTGTAATACAATCTCGTTCGAAATAAAAGGTGTTTTTCTTTCTATTATATACTTATTGTATTATGACAGGCTAATTAATTTTTAATTTAATTATATTGAACAGAAAATCGTTAAATAATATGCTATGTATAATAATTACAATGTGCTAAATCATGAGAAAGTTATCATATTAAAATAAAATATTATTTTAAACATTCGTAATCAAGATGTTTTGACATAGAATATTAATAAATTCATTGAGGTTAGAGTACGTAATGCTCTCCAAATGTTAGGCAGTTTATTACTCATGCCTACTGGGGGAACCAATAGGTTACATACCGATAGTTATTGGATGACCATGAATTGTTTGCTCAAGATTTTTTAGTTGGTTAATACAACTTAAGTCAAGCAGAGAATCTCGAAGTGAAAATATTACATAGTTCTCTCGACTTGAGAGTACTGTTAAACTCCAATGTGGATACTCTACTTTAATTATGGTTAAATTATTGTATGGCATCCATCAAACGACTATAGGTTGGTCTAGGTTAAAGCATTCGAAGTGAAACACTATTTTTTACCCTACCTTTTGGTCAAGGCAGGGGTATCGACAAATTGGCTAAAAAGGATGGATATTAGGATTGGAGATTGATTGGAAACAAGGCTACGATCGATACTGTCAAAATTGGACCAAGCTCTAATCAAGGTGGGATCGATCAGGAATGATAAACAAGGCTCGACGAGGCCGCACTTCAAATTTCAGGTCAATCGAAGTTCATACGCTCAAGTTATGGATGGATCAATATTGGTGAAAATTGGTTTTTAATTGATACCTTCGTCTCGATCGTTATGATGTTTGGTTTGGATCGATCGACATTTGTATCGATGCATTTCGTACCTATCGAATTCGTATCGATCAAGCAATTCTAGAAAGGATATAGGTTGATGGATGTGAATTTTGTATCGATACATACGTATCGATTGGATGGATGCGGCAAAATGTGTTGGTGTGTTTCGTATCGATCAAGGCTGGATCGATACAAGGAACAAAGCAACCGAAGGAATGTGCTTTCCCAGAACGCTTAGGATCGATACGAAGAAAGGAGCAGAGGATGGATACGAGGCAATGGTGATGGAGGCTTGGAAGCGTATCTCATATCGATCAATTATTGATCGATACGAAGGGCACACATGGAGGGGGCTATGTTGGATGGGTATGAAAGATTCAGGAGCCATTTTCATATCGATCGCGTTCGTATTGATCGATACGAAGGAAATGGTCAGGATGGAGCGTAAAACATGGATCCATGCATGAGACTCCGATCACTTCGAAGGCTATGGATACGGGGACCGATGGATACGAATTGATGGATATGGAATATGATGGACACGAAGCTCTTGATGGATAGAAGGTTCCAGCCTACATGTACAAATTTAATCCTGGATCGATCATAACTCTCAAACTACAAGTCCAAATGCTATGAAATTTTCATAGAAGCTTTCTTATTCACTTAGAAACGTCCATGATCGATCTCAGCTCCATTGGGCCATTTTTGGATCAATACAAAATGCACTTGGATCGATTAGAATCGATCCCGAACGACCCCAGATCGATCTGGTGGGCCCATCCATGCGTGAGGAAGGGTATTATGAGATTCGAGGCAGATATTTTCAGCTTCACTCCTATAAATAGCACCTCCATGGCAACTAAATGGAGGATCTTCTTCTTCTCTTTTGGGCTAAACTCTACCATTTTTATTATTGATATTTAAAGGATTGTAACTGTAATCACAATATAAAGGAAATAAAAGGATCAATTGAAAGTGGACGTAGTCCGAAGATAGCCAAACCACTATAAATCTTGTGTCTTCTCTTACTTTCTTTCATTTTAATTTTGTTATTTCTTCATTTTTACTCTCTACATTATCTGGGTCTTAGATTTGTGTTTGGAAATTGAGGATTTGTGTGTTAACACCGGTGCTTTCATTAATTCTGGAGTTTGTGGCCATTTTTGGTGCAAACACTTTGGTGCTTTCACTGATAAAACCAGCACCCGCTACATCGGATTTGGAGTTCAGATTTGGAAAGGTAAAGGATCAGATCTAGGAGGACCCATCGTTAGGCAATCGACAAGGAGATAGGTGACGGAAAGGAGCCATCAAGAGGGAAGTCAAGAGGCTTCCTCCGGAGTTGGAGCAGTCAGGCATCTATCTATATCACGAGGGATGAGATGTAAACTATGCTGGATTCTATGTAGGAGAAGTTGATGAAAAGGCAGGAGGAGATGGTGCAGAACCTTCTCAGGCAGTTCGGATAGGCAGGAGCAGCACGAGCTACTAGAGCACATATCCATGGAGCTGGACCAGAGGGACTCAACAGGTAATCAGATGGAGTAGTTCAGCAGGAGGCAGCCCCCAATCAGCAAACAACTATCAATCTGGATGGATCTAGACACGGCGGCACACCCCCGTGTAATGCTGGACCAATTCATGGAAGAATGCTAGCTGAAGCTGCACAACCTGGTGCCAACAGGCATACAGGAGTGCGTGACGAGGAGTATGTACCAAAATTCCCTCAAGGACTTGGGGGGCAGTTAGGAAATGAAGACGGGAGGCAACCCTTGGTGGACAACATTGGATTGGATGAAATTATTAGAAGAACTATGCGCGGAGGTCTGACAAACAGAGATCTGGAAGGAGTAAATAGGAATCCATTCACCTATAACATCAGGATGGCTAGGAATCCCCTAAAAATTAAGCTGCCTACTCTGGAAGTATATAACGGTCGAACATATCCTACAGATCATTTGATGAGGTATACAAGACACATGGAAGTGCTGGGGGCATCAGAGGAGGTTATGGCCCAGTGTTTTCCCCTGTACTTGATGGATATAGCTGCTATGTGGTTCAGGTAGTTGGAAAATGGATCTATTAGGACATGAACAGAATTGGTGGACAGGTTTTTGAAGCAATTTCGGGTTCAAATCAAGAGGCCAAAAAATGTGATGACACTAACGTCGGTGAAACAAAGGATAGGACAGTCGCTCAGAACTTTCTTAATCCGGTTTAATGCAGTAGTTGCTTCGGTGGATCGGCCAGATACATCAATGGTTTTAATGGAGACAGTGTCAGGAGTCAGGGACAACTCGGATTTCAAGTTATCATTGATACGGGATCCACCAATGGATCTCTCTTCGGCAAGAGGATGCAAGCTTGGATAAGAAACCAAAGGAAGTAAACTTGGTTAAGGATGGAGAACTATCCAGTGAAAGATCGGGTAAGGATAAGGATAAAGGGAAGAGGAAGTCATATAACGATTCTGGTAGATCAAGGAAGCATTGGGGGGAACCAAAATTCTTCACTTACACAGGATTGAATGAAACATTGGAACAGATATACATGGAAACTCGGGATCGCCATCCTTACCGATGGCCGGCAAGGAGGGAACCCTCGGAACATGAGAGGGCATCGGGAAGGCACTATCTCTTTCATGACCTGGATGGGCATGATACTAACAGCTACAGGCATCTATTAGATATAATCGAGGAGCACATAAGGAGTGGTCAGTTGCGATAGTATGTTGGGACTCGGAATGTGGTGGTGGAAAAGGAGCAGCCACTGTCTACCTCAAACAACGACAGCGCGAGGCCCAAGAATGATGGTCGGTTGGTCATCGACTAATCGGGATGGTATGGAATAAGTAGCAAATTCTGGGCAAATGGCTAAGTCACTTACTCATGTACGGGGACGGAGATAGCCCCTAGGCATGCTCTGAGATGATGATAAACCGTGATGCTCTAGTTTGTGAAATTTTTTTTTTCTTTTTGGTCTGGACATTTGCTTTTTTCTAGTTCGGTTTGGACTCTTGGTTTTGTTGATTTTCTGGTCTGGATTTTGGTTTAGATGCTTGTCTTTTGGTTTGGATCTTGGTTTGGATTTTTGATATGGATTTCTGGTTTTCTGATTTTATCTGGATTTCGGATTGGATTTTGATTGGATCTTTATCTGGTTTTTGGTAAAAGGTCGTCGAGTACGGACTATGCTCGGCAAGGGTCCGGAGAGACCAGGATTCGGCCTAGAACTTAGGCCCCATATTATCTATCATTTACTATTTCAGGTTGTCGAGTATGGAATATGCCGGCAAGGGTTCGAAGAGACCAGAATTCGGCTTGCGACTTAAGCCACGACATTGCTCAGCGTTCAGGGACATTGAACCAGGAACACCAAGGAATTACTTAACACAGGTCGTCGGGTGTGGATTACGCTTGGCAAGATTTCGGAGAGGTTACGAATTCAGATATTGGCTATGAACAGCTAAGGATTTGGGTATGAACCCGGAATGGTCTCGGATTTGGCTAAGGGCCCGGAGTGGTTCCGGATTTTGATATCAACCCATAGAGGTCATGGATTTGGTTATTGGTTATTGGATATGGATGATTAGAACTCGGTTGTTGGGTTTGGATGGATATGGAATTGGCTAGGATTTGGTTACTGAATTCAGGATCGGATATCGACTCGGAGCAGTCGCGGATTTGGATAAGGATATGGTTAAGGCACTTGGATAGAATGGCTTGGTAATGGATTGGGTTATGGATCGGATAACATGGGTATGGATGGAATATGGAATTCGGATGTCGGATTAAAGCTATTCAAAACATGCCTTCCTGTTGTAAGGCATGTTTTGGGGTGCAAATGTTACCCCGCCTTTTGGTCAAGGCGGGATATCAAGAAATTGGCTAAAAAGGATATATATCAGGATTGGAGATAGATTGGAAACAAGGCTATGGTCGATACCGTCAAAATTGGACCAAGCTCCAATCAAGGTAGGATCAATCAGGAATGATAAAAAAGGCTCGGTGAGGCCGCACTTCAAATTTCATATCAATCAGAGTTCATACGCTCAAGTTATGGATGGATCAATATTGGTGTAAATTGGTTTTTAATCGATACCTTCGTCTCGATCATTGTGATGTTTGGTTTGGACTGATCGACATTTGTATCGATACATTTTGTATCGATCAGGCAGCTCTAGGAAGGATACATGTTGATGGATGTGGATTTCGTATCGATACATACCTATCGGTTGAATGGATGCGGAAGAATGCGTTGGTGTGTTTCGTATCGATCAAGGCTGGATCGATACAAAGAACAAAGCAACCGAAGGAATGTGCTTCCCCAAAACGCTTGGGATCGATACAAAGAAAGGAGTAAAGGATGGATACGAGGCAATGGTTACGGAGGCTTGGAAGTGTATCTCATATCGATCAATTATTGATCGATACGAAGGGCACACACGGAGGGAGCTAGTTGGATGGGTACGAAAGATTCAAGAGACGTTTTCATATCGATCGCGTTCGTATTGATCAATATGAAGGAAACGGTCAAGCTGGAGCATAAAACATGGATCTGTGCGTGAGACTCGGATCAATTTGAAGGCTATGGATACGGGACCGATGGATACGAATTGATGGATATGGAATATGATGGGCACGAAGCTCTTGATGGATACGAAGGTTCCATCCTATATATACAAATTTAATCTTGGATCGATCATAACTCTCAAACTACAAGTCCAAATGCTATGAAATTTTCACAGAAGCTTTCTTATTCACTCAGGAACGTCCATGATCGATCTCAGCTCCATTGGGCCATTTTTGGATCGATAGGAAATGCACTTGGATCGACCAGGATCGATCCCAAACGACCCCAGATCAATCTACTGGGCCCATCCACGTGTGAGGAAGGGTATTAAGAGATTCAAGGCAAATATTTTCAGCTCCACTCCTATAAATAGCACCTCCATGGCAACTAAATGGGGGATCTTCTTCTCTTTTGGGCTAAACTCTGCCATTTTTGTTATTGATACTCAAAGGATTGTAACTATAATCATAGTATAAAGGAAATAAAAGGATCAATTCAAAGTGGATGTAGGCTGAAGATAACCAAACCACTGTAAATCTTGTGTCTTCTCGTACTTTCTTTCATTTTAATTTTTTTATTTCTTCATTTTTACTCTCTACTTTATCTAGATCTGAGATCCGTGTTTGGAAATTAAGGAATTGTGTGTTAACACTAGTGCTTTCACTACTTCTGGGGTATATGGCCATTTTTGGCGCAAATACTATTCAATAGAGAATTCGTCACCTCAGTTATATGTGGTTAGTATCATGGTCAACTATAGTCAATTAAGTCAAAGTCCTTGGCAAGAGCAGTACAGTTAATAATAATTGTTTTTATTAAACCAAGGACTTTATGTTTGGGCTAACTGATTTAAATATGGATGATATTGGAATTTTGATCAAAACCAAATTTCATAAGTCCTAAATTGATATGGTTTTGACAAAGAGATTTGGTGTAAATAATCGTGACTACCATTTCCGCTAAAAATAGTAAAATTAGATTTTACCAAATAGATGCGTAAGTGATAAATTCGACCAAACCACCACACCACTAGCGAAGGTGGAGTGTAAACGATAATATTTGAATTATTCAATGTTAATTGTTAACTGAATTTACACCTTTTGGGTTGTACAACTGTAATGATGAATACTCCAAAATACTACATGCTTTAATTAATTTATAGTTATTGTAAATTAATTAATTTAATAAATACTTATGAAATATTAATTATTGAATTTTATTTGATTTATGGGTGCCATTACTATTTAATAAAGTGCATACATAAAAGATATATATATGTACGTATCGATATACTATATCGATAAATAGTAAAATTTGATTTAACTCGATTCTTTACTGAATGGGCTTAGGGCTTCTAATGGCCCATATATGCACATACTATGGCCAGCCTAAGGGGCAAGGGAAAGAAGGTTTAAGTGTTCAAATTTGATTTGAATTGGTAAATAGAAGAATGAGTATTTCTCCACTTTACCTCTTCTTAATGCATACTTAAACACATCACTAGTCATTCATTTTGGCCTCCATCCTCATCCCTATTCTAACTACAAGTATCAAGGCTCACAGCCAAAAATACCAAAAGGCAATATCAATACAAAATCCATTTAAAAGAAAGGTGGTGTTCGTCTCTAGATCGTAGGAAAATCCGGAGGTTGATTCAATCTATTCTTGGAGTTATTCAATCGTTCAAAGTGCAGATTTTAGGCCACATATTGAGATAATAATCTCATACTATTTTCGACTATACATTACATGATGACTATGTATATTAGATCTTTATATATGTATATGTATATATATATATGTGTGTGTGTGTGTATCATAACGAATTTATATATGCTTGTGTCGTTCAATTTAATTTGTATATTCAAATTATTTAAAAAGACATGAAAAATCATTATAATATATGAGTATATTTCGGTTATATCTTTAGATCAATAAATATTAATAGGGGATTTTAAAACAATTTTAATTAGTAAAAATAATTTTATAATATGTTAGACACATTTATATATATATATATATAATCGTTTTAAAATTATTGTGTTAATCCATACACTTTCGTTTTAAAATTAATAAAAATCATAAACAGTAATTAATAAACAATTTCAATATCATTCTTGAAATATATAATAATGTGTGTTAAAAAACCAAATCTACATGGATTTAAAAATAAAAAAATTCTTTTAAAAACTTTCGACTAAATAAGAAAAATTTATATGCATATATATTTTATATATAATTAATAAATATTTATTTACTAATAATATTATAAATTTTATAAATGAATATAATTTTATGAAATGGAATTTAAGTATATACATATGTATATTTCAAATATACAATAAATTACATACATATATATATACACACACACACCCCTATATTATATTCAAGTTTTAATTCAAAGTTTAAAATGGATATTTTGTTTATAAACATAGATATGATTTTAAATTTTCAAATTCAAATATTAAATTTAAAATATTAATCCAAATAAATTGAATTAGTCAAAATTAATTTTAATTAAAAATACATACATTTATTATTTTATATATAATTTCAAACCAAAAAATATGGACAATAAAGACATATATAAAGGGCAAATGTATTTGTTGTGGTCTAAATCCCAACACTATAAACTTACACATTATACACCATTTACATGTTCACATGCACTATACACATGAGTATATTTGGAAATACTCGAATTAAAAATTCAAATCAAACTCATAATTTAATCATGTCAATAAGTTAAATAAAATAAGATTTTATCTAAGTAAGATTTTAGATTGGATGTAAATCAATTAGATCTCATAGACCCAAGAAAGATTCAAAATTTAAAAAACATTAAATTCACCAATTTACACCACTACGACCCGGCCCAGTTCAAACAGACCCACATTTCCATCTCTTCTTTTAGCCGGTCGTGATATGGTCCTTGATGGACCAAATAAAACTCAAAGCTCATCCATTAATAAATTGTATTTAAATCTTATTTAAATATATACCGAGATCATATACCAATATGCACACATATAACTTTTATATATGCACCCAATTAATTACTATTAGCCCCTAGAACATTTATAAGGGCTACCCCATTTACTAAATACACCTAAATACACTCATAAGTTATATTCTTCTAGATAATAATTAGTTTAAATAATTTATAACTATTACAAAAAAATAAATTGCATGGTATTTCTGAGACTGAATAGATTTAGTTGTGCGACTCATGGATGTGAATTCAGTCGATGATTTATTTACGAACAATTCAAATGTTAACATTCATATGTCGCCTTGGCTAGTGGTATGACAGTTTGGCCAAATTCATCTATAATAACCCACAATTTTAATGACCAGGTATTTAAATGATTAATTTAAATATTTATTCATTAATTAATGGAACGCACATTATACTCATTTTTTAAGAAACGACTGAAATGGGACTCAAGATACCTATAGTTGAGACCGCGGTTCCATCATGAGAAAAATGAGTATAAGACAGCTTCATTTAGGATCAATAAGTTTTTGGGGTGAATAGTGATTTTTCATGAATGAAATGAATATAGGCTAAAGCCCATTATAGCTAACCCCTTCATTATTTTCATTCAACGTAACGTTTTCTCTTCCTCTCCTAATTACTTTTGTAATTACTTCCTTAAGCCTAAATCCACCGATTCTTTCTCAAATAACTTCTAATAACTCCAAGAAAATTTGCCATAATTTTTCTCTCCTAAGTCTTCACGAAACCCACTATTGGATTGGCTTAAAGTGGAGTTTGGAGCTTAATCTTTACATTCAAGAGAGCATGGAGTTGGGTTTTAGGGATTAAAGCTTTACTTGGTGAAGAAGAGTGTAACGACCTAGAATTTCAGACACCTCGTATTTAAAAATATGAATTATTTAAATATTTGAATCTTGGATTAAATGTTATTAAAATGATTTAATAAGATTTTTAACCCCCTTTTAAAGCATAAGTAATGATGATAAAAAATTTGAAAAAATGTTTACAAAAATATATTTTTTGGAAAAATATCTATAATGTGACTGAAAATCCTTTTATCGATAAACAGTTTTTTCTCAACGAAAGTTGTTTAAATTTTTTGTGCATCTCTAATTAACAATTAAGGAGGCAATTAGCAACTAAAAATATTTTTACTTGTTATGGCTAACAAAAGTGCAATTAGTGAATACTGTTTGGATTATGAAGGGATTAGTGGAGAAGATATTTGTAAATAAATATCTAGATATTTTGGTGGAAGCACATGAAAGGGAAGGTGCAAGGATGACCATCCAAGAGGATAAAAGGTGGTAAGTGACCTCTTATGAAGCTTATAAAAGGAGGAAACACCCTTAGGATTAAGTCAGCAATTCACAAATATCTCACCTTTTGAAATACTCTAATACGCGTTAGTAAAAACTTGTAAAAAACGAAACAAAATACTCAATTTAAATATCTTTGTAAACCTTTTAGTCCAAAATCAAGGCTAAACGGAGCAGTTTTGCACTAGTGATTTTTGGCTACTTTTCAAGTGTTTCTTAACTTTTTACTACTCAAGATTTTGATAGCAACAAACATATATATAAAAACTTATAAATATGGTGAGAAACCTCTAAGGATCTCTGTATAAAGTTCCAAAGAATTCGCTAAATACAAGGCAATTCATAACTACATCTATAGCGACTATCGGTATAAGTGCATTTTCAAATACGAGTCCGATCTAAACCAAAGTCCATCTATAAACTATATGCTTTGTTCAAGGCCTTGTCACAAGTCATACAAGTCCATTCCAAGTTCATTCAAGTCTATATACATGGATCACATACGTCATTTACTTTTAAAGTAAGAATTCAAACTAATAATTAATGTAAGTTAACGAAAATTCAATCAACATAAACACAATCAAACACAAACATATATGTGTTATATTTTCATTCAAAGTGAGGTGGTAACTCAACTTTAACCACACAATAACCAAGATCCAAGAACCCAAGCCAAACCTTCACCTTGAAATCGCCTCCTTTCTCCTTCTCCTTGCTCATTTACCTTCCTCCCTCCCTCTCTTTAATGCTCATGACCAAAGCTTCTTATGGGAATTTGTCTTTGCTTCTTCAACTTTTTGCATGGTGGAAAGTTTTCTAATATTATAATAAGCCTTATGGCAAAGTTTAAAGTGATTTGGAGTTGATTTGCTTTCATTTTAGAACATAAGAGAGAAAGAAGAAGAAGAGAAGCCATTAGAAAAGCATGGATTTGTTTTTGTAAATTTGTGATTTTAATCCTAAGGGTGTGTCCTCCTTTTATAAGCTTCACAAGAGGTTACTTACCACCTCTTAACCCCTTGGTAGGTCATCCTTGCTCCCTCCCTTTCATGTGCTTCCACCAAAATATTTAGATATTTATTTACAAATAACTTCTCCACTAATCCCTTTACTAATCCAAATACTATTCACTAATCACATTTTGGTTAGCCATAATAAGTAAAAATATTTTTAGTTGCTAATTATCTCCTTAATGGTTAATTAGAAATGCCCAAAAAGTTTGAACAACTTTCGTTGAGAAAAAAGTTGTTTATTGATAAAAGGATTTTCGATCACATTATCGATATTTTTCCAGAGAATATATTTTTGTAGACATTTTTCCAAAACAAGTTTACCATCATTACATTTCATTTAAAGGGGGTTAAAAAGCTTATTAAATCATTTTAATAACATTTAATTCAAGATTCAAATATTTAAATAATTCAGATATTTAAATACGAATTGTTCGAAATTCCGAGTTGTTACATTCTGCCTCACTTAGAATATTTCTTCCTTTAAATTCCAACATGAGCAACCAAAGAGACAATCACCTATTGATACTTATTAGTATCACATTCATTAGCAAACAAGCCCACGGTTTGCTCAGGTTCAGAAACCCTCTTATCGAACAAGGATAATAAACAAACCACTAAGCGTACCTTATGCTCAATAGTCTTAGGTTATTACTTGGATGATTATTCATGCTACCTCATAAAAAATTAAAGAGTCATCACCTAAACCCTCCATAAGTCAAAAAGCAGTATGCATACATATTAAAGCCTGTACAATGTACATGGATTATCCTTACGCAATATTCGATCTGATCACTTACACGATCACATAAATTTCACTTTCCAACTAGTATAGATCACTTAACCTCTCTAGTGCGGACTCCGATCAGGTTCCTTAACTAGAAACCTTCATTCACCTTATATAGCCATATACTATGATAGAAAACTTCGAGATCATATCAAGTATCTGTATAAGGTGTTCATTGTTAAGAATCTAATGAAAAATCCTTGTTCAAACCGATGTAAACACCTCAAAAACATGTACTCGAATACTGGATCAAGAATAGTCATATGAATAAAACGATCTACGTATAACTTACATTTTATCCTATTGGTTTCTTAACTACACCAATTCATTTTAATCACATTCATTTATCCAAATAGCATGTCATTCAATACTAAAATTATTTATGAATTATTTCATAAAACTCTAACTCCAACTTTATAAATATTTTATAACTTAAGTTCATACGTATAATACTCCACTATATCATAAGAGTATATACCAAAACATCAAAATTACAACAAGTATGATTAACAAATTTAATTCTTTTTAACTTGCTACCTTCTCAATTCAAGTGTTATATAAACTTAACTTTATATCTTCAAAAACACTTAACTACATGTTCTATAACAATTTGGAAGTTCTCGACTATCCAAAATCGCTAAAAATCCCATTACATTTTAACAAATGAATACTACCAACCAATATATCATATCATGATGCACATACCATACTTCCTAATGCATAGGCTATATGTGTCCATAAAATAACTTAACAAGAGAACTTTTAGAAATAAACAACCGTTTTCATTTCAAATCATTTTGAAATAATATATACATATAACTTTATATATCAAATCATACTTTGGAATTTAAATCAAAATCCAATTTAGCAAAACAAATTTTTAGCATCCCATACTTAGAAACCAAAAAAAGAATGTCGATGATGTTAAAGTCATCACTAGTATTATTTGAAAGTAAATTTTTGGGAAATTGATTTAGGAAATTAAGATCATGATATTAGTATTATTATACGAAGTATTTGATACCGCTTTGAAATGATTTTGGTTAAATACCAAAAGTATGGTCTGGATGTACAAAACTAACTACTGTCATATGAAAATAATTATGGCGATGACTTCAACATCATCAGCATTCATTTTTGGGTTTCTAAGTATGTGTGCTATAAAGTTATTTTGGTAAAATGGATTTTGGTTCAAATTCCAAAGTATGATTTGATATACAAAAATTATATGTATATATTATTTCAAAATGATTTGAAATGAAAACTGATGTTTAGTTCTAAAAGATCTCTTGTTAAGTTATTTCATGGACACATGTAGCCTATGTATTAGAGAAGTATGGCATGTGCATCATGATATGATATGTTGGTTGGTATTTTTCATTTGTTAAAATGAAATAGGATTTTCGGCGATTTTTGATAGTCAGGAAGTTTCGAATTATTATAGAACTTGTAGTTAAGTGTTTTTGAAGATATAAAGTTGAGTTTAGATAACACTTGGATTGAGAAGATAACAAGTTAAAACAAGTTTTAAATTTTTTAATCATACTTGTTACAAGTTTGATGTTTTGGTATGTACTCTTAGGATGTAGTGGAGTATTATACGAGTATGAACTTAAGTTGTAAAATATTTATAAACTTGAAGTTAGGTTTTCATGAAATAATTCATAAATAATTTTAGCATTGAATGACATACTAGTTGGATAAATGAATATGATTAAAAAGTAATTGGTGTAGTCAAGAAACCAATAAGATAAATACGTAAATTGTATGTAGACCATTTTATTTGCATGAATGTTCTTGATCCAGTATTCCAGTACATGTTTTCGAGGTAGTTTACATCAGTCCAAGCATGGATTTTTCACTAGATTCTTGATGGCGAACACTTGATATAGATACTTGATATGATCCTAAAGTTTTTTGTCATAGTATATGGCTATGTAAGAAGAACGAAGATTTCTAATCAAGAAACCGGATTGGAGTCCGCATTAGAGAGGTCAAGTGATCTATACTAGTTAGAAAGTTAAATTTATGTGACCGAGCAAGTGATCAAATCGGATATTGCATACAGATGATCCATGTGCATCATACGGGCTTTAATATGTATGCGTACTATGTTTTGTTGACGTATAGAGGGTTTAGGTAATGACTCTTCGATTGTTATGAGGTAGCATGAACAATCGTCTAAGTAATAACCTGAGGCTATCGAGCGTATCCTTATGCGATGGGAGGGTTTTTGAACCTAAGCAAACCGTGAGCTTTGTTAGCTAATTATTCTGATACTATTAAGTATTAATGGGTGATTGTCTTTTTGGTTGCTCGTGTTGGAATTTCGAGGATGAAACATTCTAAGTGGGGGAGAATGCAACGACCCGAAATTTCGGACACTTCATATTTAAATATTTGGATATTTAATTGAATAAAATGATTTAATAAGTTTTTTAACTCCCTTTTAAATCATAAGTAATGATGGTAAGCTTGTTTTGGAAAAATGTTTACAAAAATATATTTTCGGGAAAAATTTCAATAATGTGACCGAAAATCCTTTTATCGATAAACAACTTTTTTCCCAACAAAGTTTTTCAAATTTTTCTGCATGTCTAATAGTCATTAAGGAGATAATTAGCAACTATAAATATTTTTACTTGTTATGGCTAACTAAAGTGTGATTAGTGAATATTGTTTGGATTAGTGGAGAAGATATTTATAAATAAATACCTAGATATTTTGGTCGAAACACATGAAAGAAAGGGTGCAAGGTTGACCTGCCAAGGGAGTAAGAGGTGGCAAGTGACCTCTTGTGAAGCTTATAAAAGGAGGGCACACCCTTAGGATTAAAACAACAAATTCACATAAACAAGTCCGAGCTTTTCTAATGGCTTCTCCTCTTCTTCCTCCCTAATGTTCTAAAATGAAAGAGTTGCAAATCATCTTCAAATCACTTCAAACTTTGCCACAATGCTTAGTATAATATTAGAAAACTGTCCACCATGCCAAAAGTTGAAGAAGCAAAGCCAAATTTCCATAGGAAGTTTTGGCCATGAGCATTAGAGAGAGGGAGGAAGGCAAATGAGCAAGGTGAAGCAAGGACAAGGAGAAATGAGGTGGTTGCAAGGTGGAGGTTTGGCTTGGGTTCTTGGATATTAGTTGTTGTGTGGTTAAACACCTCACTTTTAATGAAAGTATAACACATATATGTTTGTGTTTGATTGTGTTTATGTTGATTGAATTGTTGTTAACTTATGTTAAAACATTGGTCTGATTTTTTACTTTAAAATTCAGTGACATATGTGATCCATGTATATGGACTTGAATGAACTTGGAATGGACTTGTATGACTTGTGACAAGACCTTGAATAAAGCACATAGGTTATAGATGGACTTTGGATTAGATCGGACTCGGATTTGAAAGTGCACTTATAGCGATAGTCGTTATAACTGCCATTGTGAATTGCCTTGTTTTTGGCAAATCCTATGGGACTTTATAGAGAGATCCTTAGGGATTCCATGCTATATTTATAATTATATATATATATATATGTGTGTGTGTGTGTTTTTTGATAAGCTTGATAGTAAAAAGCTATGTAAAATCTCGAAAAGTGGACAAAACACCACTAGTGCAAAACTGTCTCGTTTAACCTTAATTTTGGACTTTAAAAGGTTTGAAAATATATTTAAATTTAAGTATTTTGTTTCATTATTTTTACAAATGTTTACTATTCAAATTGGAGTATTTCAAAAGTGGTTTGAGATATTTGTGAAGTTCTAAGGATTGATTGTGAATTTTTAAAAAAGAGATATTTTGTTGATCAAAACATGTCATTTTCAAGTTTTAAGGAACATTGTAAAGTTGCTATTTTGAGTAATATTTTTAATAAATATTTTAAAACCTATTATAAGTATTTTTAAGTATTTTAAAATTAAAGGTTTAGAAAGGGGAATAGAATTGCTAAATGGGAAAATGGTTGATTGTTTAATTATTTGTTTGAAAAGTAATTAACTATGCTTAACATTAAAAGTCGACGAAGTAAGTCTTATCTATTTGTGAAAGTTAAGATTGATGTCGAGTAGGGATAGAGCAATAGAGCTCTAACCTACCAGGCTTCCCTCTTGACCGAGGAATATTAATTCGAAAAATGTCGAAAATATGTTAATCGTATTGATTTCTTGTTGTTTATGGAAATCATTAATAATATACTTAACACTAAAAGCTGACGAGGTAAACTTATCTATTTATGAGATTCAAGAATAAAGTTTCTAGGCAAGGCTTGATGCAACCAATGCTTAAACTTACCTGGCTTGACTCTTGGGCAAGGAATAGTTGAGTTAGAATGTCAGAAACGAGTTAAGCGTACAAATCATGATTTAACTTGACCTAATCTTGACTTAGGAAGTTATCGAAAGGCTTTGCGATTTTATATCAATAAGAACCCCTAAGGAGGAGTATTGGTACAAAACATCTCTACCTTTGACTTATTTTTGAAATAACCAAAATTGAGTTAGCTAGAAATTCATCGAATTATTTTTGAAGAGGCTGAGATCAGTAAGTGTTTTACTTATCAAATACCACTTCAAAACTAGTATACGAGTTTTATGTTTTGGAAGCGGTTGTGAAGTAAAATGTTATGGAGTTGAACTGTTAATCATAAGGTAAGTCCAAGAGAGAGGCCAGCATTAGCATTTCAAATGATGCTATCGTGTAGGACTGTCTTTCTTGAGGAGTATTCCAAGTGAGAGGTCAGTATTAGCATTTGTCGAAGGACTTATGCAGGGAACCTATGTGGAGGTTCAAGATTTGTTTGAGCTGCTCGGATCCATGTAGTGATTTGTGATCTGTTTGAGATGAAGGAATCCATTTGGGGATTTGCGTTCAATTCGAGTGATGAAGACTTGTATGAGAGATGCTAAATGTAGCCTCAACCTCGAGAAAATGGTAGAAAACAGAGAAGTGGCATGGCCGGGGAGGTTTAGAAAACCTCAAGGGTATATCAACACCGTGTCTAGAGATGCTTATCGATATGTTGGTACCGGGAGTTGATATGGCTCGGATCACACACCGATGGCAGTCCAGTTATGTTACCTTAGAGTATATCCCATATAGAGATATATGTTGCTCGGAAGGTAGTTTCATCCTTGTCATGGAGTTTGGATTTTGTTTGAACCGAGATCTCCATTGAAAAATGTATTATGCCAACGCACTTTAGCGGTATTGATTGTATACCTATTATTATTGTGGCATTCACACGACAACTAATTATATGATTTATGTGCTATACTCTAGACATTATCTATCATAACACTATATAAAACTTAATGAATGGTTGGTTTCATTTGAGGGGAAAGCTATTTTGGTAGTCCATACGGTCTCAGTAGTTACTGTTGCTTGTCTTATATTTCTTAAGTTTCTCATGCTTATTTGGCAGACTGATCCGGGTGTTATTTTCTTATAATGCTCGGGTCAGCCTCATGTATGTTTCTAGATTTAGCTACAGATGCTTGGAGATTATGGAGAAGAGATGGATAATTACCTTCCGTAGTATTCTTATTTCCGCTGCATTTTTGTATTGTATGCATCAACATGTATGAGGATAGGTTGTTATAACTGTTTAGGCTGATGATAGTATTTAGGTTTTAGTAACTCTATTATTTTTGTATTCAGAGTAACCCTTTGTACTGTACCTTTGATATTATATATTACTGTTCCGTTATGAGATTATGGTGTTGTGTTCTTCCTTTTTTGTTCCATTCTTCTTTTACTAATTCTGTTATTTATCATTACGGTGAATGTCAGTAGGATGATTCTCTAACTATATTTACTTGTTAAACTTCATAGATTTAATTATTAATAATTATGAAGTGCTTTAAAGGATGCTATGTTATGATTAGGCTTGTGTTCATGTTATAAACATGATTTTATCATCTCATTATTAGTTAGAAATTTTAACTGCTAATTTTACAAAAGTTAGTAAGCTATTAAATTGATTTGGGGTTAACTAAGTGATTCTGTGAGGTGTTATTGATTGATTAGATACTAATTAGGTGATATAATGATTTACAGGTCATTAGTAAGTAATAATTAAGTCATTTGAATGAGTTTTAGAAAAGTTAGTAAGCTAATTAAATGAGTTTTGAATTCTATACTTATTATTAAAGTGATTAAAGGCTTAATGAATCGTAATTAGTATTTATAAATACTGTTTAAGAGAAGGAATGGTTTGATAAATAGATGGAATATTTTATTAAATGAAGTTAGCAAGCTACAAAAGTGAGTTTTAGGCTCTACACATATTATTAGAGTGATTAGAGGCTTAATGAAGCTTAATTAGTATTTGTAAATATTATTGAAGTAAAGAAATAATTTTATAATTGAATGAGATATTTTATAAAATAGTATAAATGGGTTATTTTATAAAACAATGAGATTTTATAAAATAATATAAATGGGATACTTTTTATAAGAATGTGATTTCATAAATAGTATAAAATAGATATTTTAAAAAAATATGAGATTTTATAAAATAGTATAAAGGAATTATTTTATAAAATGATCATAAAGTTTTATAAAATAATTATAAGGTGAATACATAATTATAAGGAAGAAATTAAGTGTAATAAAAGCTTAAAATGATTAATAAGCTAGCATTAAATTTTATAAAATTGGAATGATTTTATAAAATAGTAGGAAAAGATATTGGACTATTATAGAAAAGACGGGGAGTAAATGATCGAATTGCTTATTTAAATATATGTATATGCATACACCACACATACACATATATGTATGAGTAAGTATATGTATGCATGTATTTAAAGATATATAATCACCAAAGCATTTCGTTGTATGGTTTGAATTGTTGATAATAGCTGTGTATTTGTGAATATATAAATTTATTTGAGTAAATGAATATATTTGTGTATAAACACAATTGTGAGTGCCTCAAATAGCTAATGCGTGTAACAACCCACCTCGAAATGGATTAAAATTCCAACCTAGAAAAGGACTGTATTGACCCAGAATTTCAATCATTTGAATTTGAAATATTTAATTGATTTTAAATATTGAAAAGTTAATTTTTTAATTTAAATAACTTGAATTTCAAATATACTGATTTATAAGATTATTAAATTATTTAATTCAATACTTGGAATTATTTAAATAATTGAATCTTGAATTTAATATGAATGAAAATGATTTCCGAAGTTGATTTTAAATTCTATTTGAATAAGAAGGAAGAAAGTAAACTTTTAAATTGGATTTAAAATTGATTAACCTGATTTTGGAAATGACTCGTTTTAATTAACGTGTAAAAATAGCCTTCCGGGGCACTATCTCGGATTTCGATGAAACTAGTTTCATTGAATCCATAATACTGAATTATTATATGCCTTCGAAATTCATGGCGATCGAACGTATCGTTTGATCATGCGAGCTCGAAACCCATAGAGATTAGTTAAAGGAATTTATATTAATATAATTCGATTTGAAAAGTTAACTTCTGAATATGATGGAATTGGCTTTCGGTATATACACCTTATGTTCGGAATAGGGGTATAACATATAAAAAGTCAGGTGGCATGCTTCGTTTAGAGTTTGAGATTTTAGCGAGTGAATAGTGCCATGAAAATTTTCTATAAAAGGACATGAAAATTTTCATTTTTGCAAAACCCAAACCCTAATTAGCTTAAGCCGCCATTAAACTATACCTCCATTCTACGGCCATGGTTCATCGGAGCCACTCCGTCCACTTTCAAGGGTCGACCTTAACTAACAAAACATAGAGATCGATGAAACAGAGTAGGTCAACGGTTCGATCATCGATCAGAGGTCGGAGTGGGCATGGATCTGGGCTTGAATGCTGTAGTTTTGGAAGCTCGATCTCAAGCTTTGGGCAGGCGACGCCAAGGCACGACAGGGAAAGCGAGGCACAGTGCAGGGGTGCGTGTGGCGGCGGTAGGCGAGGCAGCGGTGATCGATTTTCGATTAATGAAAAAACACGGCCTGGAGCAACGAACGTGTACGAGCGCAAGAGGGAGAAGGGGAAAGGTGATTTAGGATTTAAATTTTAAATTAATTTAAGTTTATTTTATTTAATTAATTCGTATGTTCATTAATCCATAAATTTTTCGTGCAAGGTCAAAATCGAGCGTGACAAGTTGCGTTGTTGTAACGACCGGGGTTTTCGACCCTCGAAAATCAATGCTAATACGTCCACTGTATTACATGCTGAGAAATCGAATGTTGGAAAAACCGATTGTTAGGGAAAAAGAAAGAAGGAAGAAGATAAGAAAAAACTAAACAACACAGAATCTCACAGCGGAATGAATAACCTATAACATACATTAATCTTTACACAAAACAAACTTTAATGTATGTATATTCAATACATCGGTCAGAGTATACTAACCTATTCAGCCTGGACAATTCTAACAGCATGTCCTTACAATTGTTGATAAATACAACAACGAATACAGTGGAAAAATAACCATCTACGTGAATACGTCTTTGGGCCTCTAACTCGTCTCTTGAAGCTCCAAAGCATCCAAACTAATCTATAATATGCTTGGTCTGACCCGAGCATTACAATAAAATAACACCCAAGTCAGTCTGGAAAACCAGCGTGAGAAAACACACCCAACTGTATTTTAAAGTTATAGAAAACCTTTGGAAATTAAGAGTATCTCGTAAGGCCACACCGCACATAAACACGGACGGGTTTTTACCTTACGATAACCAAAATAGTTTCTATAGAAAATCCATTTATATTATAATAATGTCTAAGGGTTCAAAGTAAAATATAAATATAGCTAAAATGCTTGCATCTCATGTTTCAACATAATTGGGCACAATCAAAATCGTACGGCTCTTATTGGAGAATGGATTAATTCCATACATTGACTGGGCTACTGGGGTACCGCTCATCATAGTACACGTCTAGAAAAATGTACCGAGGTCGAACCTATCGACCCCTACCAATACAGGACCGAACTACCCCTTACTGGATAGTACCGAATATGATCACCCCTCGGTTGGGATTAGCACCCATACTGAAACATACACGAGTAGATAATAGGGACTCTAGATAGGGATGATCATACCCTAATTGGAAGAGATCCACTTAGCCATGTTGCATCTCTCCTGTTTTAGTCATTCTCGGTTGATAAGGCTTGAGGCTATGTTTTATCTTTTATATAGCACTTCCCACTTGAAATGCTAATACTGCCCTCCAGGAAACTATAACAACCCGACTTTCCAGTTCCGGAAAATCGAACCATTTGTGTTAAAGAAGAAGAGGTAGAAGAAGAAGAAACAGAAAATCAACAACAGAATCTCACATCGCAGCGGAATAAAATATAATATATACAAAACAGATCTTTACTCAAACAGAAAAATATATCTGTTTATACAATATATTTACAGAATCCATCATCAGAGTTCATCACATCAATGATATACATCCAAATACACAGCGGAACAATAAACAAATACGGAAATACGTATCGCCATCCAGCTCGTCTCCTGAGCTCCACAGCTACAAATCTGAACCTGTTTATCTCGGTCTGACCCGAGCATTATATAAACAACACCCGAGTCAGTCTGGAATACCAGCGTGAGAAAATCACACTCAATTTGATTATTAAAGTTTCAAAATCCTTTGAAAAACAAAAGCATCTCGTAAGACCACGCCACAAATAAACATGTCGGGTTTTTACCTTACGATAGCTAAACACTTTTTATAAAATCCTCTGATATTATAATAGTGTCTATTTACAAATACTTATTCAAATAGCTGAAATTGTTACATGATTAAATTCCAGCATACTAGGTATACAAACAAAACACGTACAAGGCACGTAGGGAGAATGGATTTCCAACGAATGACTAGGCACTGGGGTACCACCTGTCACAGTACGTGGCCTAGATCACAGTACCGAGGAGTACGCCCGCTCCCCTGCAACACAAGACCGGAATCATCCCTTACTGGATAATTCCAAGTAAAATCACCCCACGGTTGGGATCAGCAACCGCAACACTAAGCCGAAATAAAAAGGGACATCTAGACAGGGATGACCTTACTCTCAAGTGGGGGCTACCCACGAAGCCTTGCTGCATAACCCCTGATTTTCAGTCATTCCCGGTTGATGAGGCTCGAGGCTAAACGATACCTTTATAGCACATATCCCTTAGAATGCCCATCGTCCACCTGACGATGTCACGAAAGCATTCGTCCATACAAGTCCGTCCCGGGTCCGAACGGAACCGAAGGCACTATTCCTACTACATCCATTTTGGAAATATCCTCAGGATTAGTAGCGACTAGCCCTTGCACTTCACAGCTCCATCTTCGACTCTGAAATCGTTTTCACGAAACGTACAAACCGAATCGAAGTGGTATTCGAGTCTCCAGACCTAGAATGCTGGTATACGGAAACTCGATCCCGGTCTCTTCGAAACGATCAGCGCATTTGGCCAATATTGATAGTCGGTTATTTAACTATCAATTAACATCCACAAGCAACCATCACACAATAAATAATTTCCCACATTATTTATTTGCCCAAATATCTTTCCAAGATATATTTCCAATTTTCAAAGCTCATTTGAAAACAATTTCAAACAGTTTCCGCTTACGGAATACATTTCCCAAATAATTATTTCCACTGAATCACCAAGTACAAAATACTTTTAATTTTAAAATAATTTAAAAACACTTTATTTTAAATATATCTTATAACATTGAAATCAAACTACTTTAATACTTTATTAAAAATATATACTTTAAAATAAACCACTTTATAATATAAACTAAATTTCTCCTTTTAAAACATGATAGCAAATCTCTTTTATATAATTCCTATAATAATAGATTTTGAAAATCTTACTTTAAAGTTTAAACATTTAAAAAGAATAGATTTTTCCAAACATACTTACTTAGGAAATTAACATTAGAAATAATCAATTTTCTAAAACATGCTTTTAAAACACAATTAGAACTTTTAACTTATATTAAAAATTTCTTTGAAAACGTACTTGGCTATCCAGAGAAATACACTTCTCATTTCCATCTTTTAAAAATAAATCAACATTTATTTTTAAACCAATTCAAATTCCTTTATAAATTCCCACCTTGAATTTATATTTCAAATATCCACTGATATTTTATTTTACTTTATAAACCCAGTTTATCTCTCCAAAATCTCATTTCTCTTTAAATTTCAAATCCCAAAGTATTTAAATCAATTAACAATTGATTCTCCAATTTAATTTACTTTGAAATAAATTTCCTTACTTAATCCATTTATTTCCAAATTCATTAACTTCCAAATTTTATTTCTTATTATGATTTAAAATCTTTAAACTGAAACACAAGTTTCAGATTTCCCAAATTCCTTCTTTCTTTTTAATTACATTAGACATTGAATTAGAATAAATTATTTATTCCTTTAAATAATATCACATAAGTTTTTAAATTCAATATTCCTCTGTTTATTCAAAATTCTTCTTTTCCATATTTATTAGAATTTTGGAAATCACTTTTATTCTTAATCAGATTTATCCTCAAATTTATTCCAAACTCTTTATAATCATTTTACTTAGGAATTTACTCTTTTATTTCTTTTCAAAAATTCCATTCTAGAGATTTTGGTAACTCAGCACATCCAAATCAGTCCAACCAAACCACAACATCCAATATAAAATCATCACAGGATATCAAATATTCAGAGCACAGAATATTAAATAATATAAATAATTTTGAGGAATCCAGTTGGATCCCTCCAACCTGTTTCCCTGCATCCACAGACGTCAGCACAATACCAGTTCCACTTCAAGGTGGAATATCGCGGTATATGGGATTTAAATAAAAATCATCCGCTATATAAATGAGGGAATGTCAACTCCAATATATACATATGCCAATATGTATATATTGCTATATACTACTATATATATAGCACATCAATCAATGCAATCATCCAATCAATGATTTAAATTTAACCATTTAAATTTAAATTCAACTGAGTGAGATTAACTCACCTTTAATTCTGTTTTGCAGTCCACTTCAATCCTGATTTGATTTCCGGTTTTGACCTTGAATAAATATTAGACAGTTTATTTACTATTCGACTAAATTGAAAAATAAAATTTCATTTGATAATTTAATTAGCCCGTGATTTGTTTTTATTGGAAACAAATACTTTTAAATTTTAAACTAACAATTGGTTTTTAAACTAATAATTTATCTTTATTATTATATTATTATTATTATTATTATTTTCAGCTTCCTATAAAACATATAAATTGAAAACTGCGTTCATATACATATATCTCATCATGTAATTATTCTTGTTTGTATTAATTAATTAATTAATTAGAATAAATTACCTTCAATCGCAGATCGAATCGAGCAATGAAGATGCTGCCTTCCCGAAACTCTTGCCAACACCGAAGTCTGCCACTTCCAGCTTGCTCGTGAACGAGCTCCACCTCCCAAAGCTAACCACTGAAACCCTACTTCGTGAATCTAACTGCTCGAACGAACCCTAGCCCAGCACTCCACTCGCGCGCGTCCCCCTTCAGCCTTGTCGACCTCGAGACCCCCCCTCGCTGCTACCATGACCTCACCACAAACCCACGCGACCAACGACGAGTACTACTCTCGCTTCAGAGCTGCCACCATCGCGATCAGCTACTCCCCCTCACACGCACTGAGCGCACGCGATTCGAGATGCCGCCTCGTCTCCCCTTCGCGAACTCGATCGCGACTCCGAATTCGCGAGCGCCTCCCTTCCTTCCTTCGATTACACGACACGTTCGATTTCGATCGAATGAAGATGGTGGAAGGAGAAATAGGGTTTCGATGTGTAATTGATTCGAACGGTTAGGGAAAAAATATAAGAAGAAGATACTCGCGATTAAAATTTAAAGAATTTCGCTCCGCCCTTTTTTTCTCTCGTTTGATAATAACTGAAATCGAATGAAATGAACGAGGAAGGAACAGGCAAATTTTAGAAGGAACGAGAAGTGTACGATGGAAGATAAGGGTAGCGTGTTCGAGAAGGCAAAGGAACGGGTTGGAAAAATATCTAGCTACAGTGTTTTGCTTAAATTATTTATATTAAATTTTCGATTTGATTTCAACGCGTTTGTATGTCGTACGCTCACACAACAACTCTGATTACTACGAAACTTGAAATCCGGTAATAATACAATATTACGGACCCAATGGAACTGGTTTCGTCAAATTCCGAGACTGTGCCTCGGAAGGCTATTTTTAAATATCGATTCAAACGATATAATTTCAAAATTGAACAAATCAATTTCAAATTAAATTTTGAAGCTTCTATTATCTTCAGTGTTATCAATATGAATTTTACAAGCTTTTGAAATATTTTTAATCAGCTTAGAATACCAGATTTATTATTTTATCCAACTTCAAATAATTTAAATTAATAATTAAATTACTCAATAAACAGCGATATTTGAAATTTAAGTTTATAATTAACCTCTGAATATTTAAAATTAATTAAATATTCCAATTTCAAATATACAAAAATTACGGGTCGTCACATTCCTCCCCCCTTAAAAGAATTTCGTCCCCGAAATTACTAGTTAGGAAGAATGATTCAATCCCCGTTAACTATTTCCCAAATTCAAACAGTTTTAACGATACCCAAACAATCCTTTATTAATGATACTCTAATCATCTTTTAACTTCCCAAACTTATTCATAAGTTCAACCCATACCACCTACTCATCCATTCAAATTTAAATTTGAATTCAAATTTTGAATTATCAAAATTTTCCAAAATTTTTCTAACTCCCTAAATTTCCGAAAAATTTCGCCAGCGTCTCCTTTGCGCGGCTAGCTCGGTACTACTACAAAATGGCTCTACGGCCTCCCAATCTCAAAAAGAAAACAAAAAGCCAAGTGGCTGGATCCAAAACCCAATCAAATTTCATACAGAAATTCAAATACATACCTTTTTGTCGGGCCATTAAATTTTATCTTCTAAAATCAAAATCCCAATTTATCCATTGCTTTTAGACACCTGTATATTCTACTTAAGCAATAATATTCAATCACAATTCCAAAGTCATTTTATACTTTCCTTTACAAATTTCCAACATTTGTTTTACTTAAGCCCGTACGATGCACATATATCATCCGTACGCAATATCACATTCGATCGCTCAATCGATCACACAATTTCACTTCCGAACTAGTATCGTCCACCCGACTTCCTAGTGCGGACTCAGATCTGGTTTCTCGATCAGAAACCGTTATTCTCCTTGCATAGTCACAAAATATGATAGAGAATATCCAGAATCAATCAACAATCCATATCCAGGCTCGCCGTCGAAAATCGAGTGAAAAATTCCAACTCGGATCGATATATCTATCTTGAAATTTTGTGTTCGACACCTGGACCAAATAGCTATGCGAATAAAATAATATACGTACATCTTACGTATAAATTCCAATTGATTACCAATTATATCAATTCTCTTTTATTCACATTCCTTTTTTTTTATTGTTATCCCCTTATTCACAACTATCCCATTTCACAACTTCAGTTTTAGTCTTCATTCAACTATTTACTTAGTATATATATATTGTATTTTTCCATTCCAAAATTACTAAGTATATTTCCACTACAAATTTTCTTAAGAATTTCATTCTTCAATTCTTAAGTTCAAAATAAAATTTTCTTATATTTATCTACTTCTTCACCACTGAAGTGTATATATTCAAATCGAATTCCAATTTCATATGAATTTCAATTTACTTCAATTTACCACTTCATTTCAAATATAAATACTTATTCCATTTGATTTCAATTTGGCTTTCACCCGAATATTTAATTAGTTGCACTTACTAATTAATTTAAATTTCAATTAACAGTTTATTCACAAACTTCACTTCTTTAGTTCCCTCAATTTCACTTATCCTTACATTTACATTTGAATTAGATTCCAATATCCAGTTCCAATTTCATTTGCTAACCAATTTAAATCATTTGTCGTTAAATGAAAATTTTCAAAAATCTCAAAAATTTTCTAACTCCCAAAATTTACGGAAAATTTTGGAAAAGTCTCCCTTGTACGGAGGGACTTCTGCGATATCGCAGGATGCACAAATATGTATATATACATCGGCCTCAGGCCGGAAATCACAATATATCAATATAAACAGTTCATATTTCCTATTTTGAATTCTTTTGCGTAAGCGTACCTCATTTTTAGCATTTTAAAGCGAGCGGCTTATTATTTAACAATTAGTGCAACCCAAAATCAGCTATACGGCTTCCCCGAACCTGTACTTACTTAATTTAAAGATGTAAGTGCCAAAATCATGCAACTTAACAACATTTTTCATATTTAACTAGCAACATAAGCGTTTAATAAGCAATGCAAGTTAAACAACACTTATAAGCAATTTATAGGGTTCCACCATTAATTTAAATTGTTTACAACTCAATTCTCACATTCGATTCATTTTAGCAAAACAAACTCATATTTAATTCAGTTGATCTCAAAATCAATCTATTTAACTTCTATCAACTTATAGAATTTTAACTTTCTTATTTACGTCAAACGACGATTTATTTAATGCAGCCTCGTCCATATCCATATGAATAAATGATTATTTGGGTCTTACAACCAATTTGAATTGATTCCAATTCAATTTATTTTAATTCCATTACACTTATAATTTAATTGGTAAATTCACTGAATCCAATATAAATTCTAATCCGCATTTGATAATTTATTTTCTGAATTGTATTTTATTACTAACAAGTCTACTTCAATCCATTTCTACTTACTTGCAATTATTTACAATTCAAATTATCACTATTATACTTCAACTCCATTATTCATTCACACTTTCACTTTTATTACCAAATCCAAATTCCATTAACATATTTGATTTACTAATTTATTCCAAATTAGTTTACTTCCATTTTAACCAATACAATATTTGATTTTTATCCTTACAAATCACCCTAGTTAATCTCCTCGGGTTTTATAATTCAAGTACTGGATCTTATTCATTCCCAAAATACCAAACAAATTTATTTACTTAGCTATAACTTCCCATTCAAGCCACAATTAATTTAATTTTCCAATAAATTTAATTCCTTTACCATTATCCAAGCTAAATTTAATTTAAACCAAATCTCTATTCCAAACTGCACATCTCTTATTCATCTTACTCTTACTTGTTAATGTAAGGATTTTAATTTCACTCAATATTATTTATAATTCAACTGAATTTCATTACAATTTAATTTTATTTAACTTAACTTCAGTCAAATCATATTATTCCCTTAATATCATTTCCATCACAATTTATTTCAATTCGATTCCAACAATCCAAATACAACTGGATTTATTTTTCTCAGTTTTGCTTCAAATCCAACTCAAAATTAAACTTAGTTTAAGCTCATTTGTCTCAACTTAATTTTATTTCTCCATCTGATTCAAATAAAGATTTAGAATTCTTATGTACCCGGCTTTTAGTTTCAAATCATTTTGAAATCTCCACTTATTCCAAAATCACACTTCTCACGTTTTTAAACCAATTCTGGATTTTCATTTCCTACAAATTTCATTTGAAATTTCAAAAACAAAACAAATTTCCTTTGGAAATTTCAAAAACAACTAGCTTTTCTGAATAAATCAATTTGGCAGCAATTCGTCACTCAGGAGTTCGAAAATAAATTCTGAAGATGCGGCCGTCATCCTCCGAATTATTTCCAGCAACTGAAATGAATTTATTGCTATATCCCTTTCAAAAATTTATTTGAAACAATTTTCCTTCCAGAAATACTTTCCAAAATAATAATGCTTGTGTTTATCTTCAAAACTCTTTGAAAACACTTCCAAAATATCCTGGGTTTACATTTTCCAATTTGATTAAATCAAATTTTTACCTATAATTCATTTGTACAATTTATATTCATGCAAATTCCCATTGATTATGCAAATCATTTTAATTTTATAATCTTATCATATTTTTCTCTCAATTTTATTTGTTAGATTTTTTTTTTCATCCAACATCCAAATATATAATAATTTTAAAGAAATATTTCTTTTATATCAAAATATATTTTTGGGTAAAATTATTTCATCTACCCATTTCAAAACAATATTGTGTCGAATTGTTCTATTCGAGTGTTTAGAAACCCCTTCGATACAGTTGCGCAGACTGTGCCGACGAAGGTTCATATGCCACTCAATAAATCAACCAACACAATATAAAACCATTTTATATTCACTAACAAATACGCGCTCATATCTATTAATACTCTCAAAATTCCCACCAGAGCCAAGGTTATCGCCAACCTAAGCTCTGATACCACTGTAACGACCCGACTTTCCAGTTCCGGAAAATCGAACCATTTGTGTTAAAGAAGAAGAGGTAGAAGAAGAAGAAACAGAAAATCAACAACAGAATCTCACATCGCAGCGGAATAAAATATAATATATACAAAACAGATCTTTACTCAAACAGAAAAATATATCTGTTTATACAATATATTTACAGAATCCATCATCAGAGTTCATCACATCAATGATATACATCCAAATACACAGCGGAACAATAAACAAATACGGAAATACGTATCGCCATCCAGCTCGTCTCCTGAGCTCCACAGCTACAAATCTGAACCTGTTTATCTCGGTCTGACCCGAGCATTATATAAACAACACCCGAGTCAGTCTGGAATACCAGCATGAGAAAATCACACTCAATTTGATTATTAAAGTTTCAAAATCCTTTGAAAAACAAAAGCATCTCGTAAGACCACGCCACAAATAAACATGTCGGGTTTTTACCTTACGATAGCTAAACACTTTTTATAAAATCCTCTGATATTATAATAGTGTCTATTTACAAATACTTATTCAAATAGCTGAAATTGTTACATGATTAAATTCCAGCATACTAGGTATACAAACAAAACACGTACAAGGCACGTAGGGAGAATGGATTTCCAACGAATGACTAGGCACTGGGGTACCACCTGTCACAGTACGTGGCCTAGATCACAGTACCGAGGAGTACGCCCGCTCCCCTGCAACACAAGACCGGAATCATCCCTTACTGGATAATTCCAAGTAAAATCACCCCACGGTTGGGATCAGCAACCGCAACACTAAGCCGAAATAAAAAGGGACATCTAGACAGGGATGACCTTACTCTCAAGTGGGGGCTACCCACGAAGCCTTGCTGCATAACCCCTGATTTTCAGTCATTCCCGGTTGATGAGGCTCGAGGCTAAACGATACCTTTATAGCACATATCCCTTAGAATGCCCATCGTCCACCTGACGATGTCACGAAAGCATTCGTCCATACAAGTCCGTCCCGGGTCCGAACGGAACCGAAGGCACTATTCCTACTACATCCATTTTGGAAATATCCTCAGGATTAGTAGCGACTAGCCCTTGCACTTCACAGCTCCATCTTCGACTCTGAAATCGTTTTCACGAAACGTACAAACCGAATCGAAGTGGTATTCGAGTCTCCAGACCTAGAATGCTGGTATACGGAAACTCGATCCCGGTCTCTTCGAAACGATCAGCGCATTTGGCCAATATTGATAGTCGGTTATTTAACTATCAATTAACATCCACAAGCAACCATCACACAATAAATAATTTCCCACATTATTTATTTGCCCAAATATCTTTCCAAGATATATTTCCAATTTTCAAAGCTCATTTGAAAACAATTTCAAACAGTTTCCGCTTACGGAATACATTTCCCAAATAATTATTTCCACTGAATCACCAAGTACAAAATACTTTTAATTTTAAAATAATTTAAAAACACTTTATTTTAAATATATCTTATAACATTGAAATCAAACTACTTTAATACTTTATTAAAAATATATACTTTAAAATAAACCACTTTATAATATAAACTAAATTTCTCCTTTTAAAACATGATAGCAAATCTCTTTTATATAATTCCTATAATAATAGATTTTGAAAATCTTACTTTAAAGTTTAAACATTTAAAAAGAATAGATTTTTCCAAACATACTTACTTAGGAAATTAACATTAGAAATAATCAATTTTCTAAAACATGCTTTTAAAACACAATTAGAACTTTTAACTTATATTAAAAATTTCTTTGAAAACGTACTTGGCTATCCAGAGAAATACACTTCTCATTTCCATCTTTTAAAAATAAATCAACATTTATTTTTAAACCAATTCAAATTCCTTTATAAATTCCCACCTTGAATTTATATTTCAAATATCCACTGATATTTTATTTTACTTTATAAACCCAGTTTATCTCTCCAAAATCTCATTTCTCTTTAAATTTCAAATCCCAAAGTATTTAAATCAATTAACAATTGATTCTCCAATTTAATTTACTTTGAAATAAATTTCCTTACTTAATCCATTTATTTCCAAATTCATTAACTTCCAAATTTTATTTCTTATTATGATTTAAAATCTTTAAACTGAAACACAAGTTTCAGATTTCCCAAATTCCTTCTTTCTTTTTAATTACATTAGACATTGAATTAGAATAAATTATTTATTCCTTTAAATAATATCACATAAGTTTTTAAATTCAATATTCCTCTGTTTATTCAAAATTCTTCTTTTCCATATTTATTAGAATTTTGGAAATCACTTTTATTCTTAATCAGATTTATCCTCAAATTTATTCCAAACTCTTTATAATCATTTTACTTAGGAATTTACTCTTTTATTTCTTTTCAAAAATTCCATTCTAGAGATTTTGGTAACTCAGCACATCCAAATCAGTCCAACCAAACCACAACATCCAATATAAAATCATCACAGGATATCAAATATTCAGAGCACAGAATATTAAATAATATAAATAATTTTGAGGAATCCAGTTGGATCCCTCCAACCTGTTTCCCTGCATCCACAGACGTCAGCACAATACCAGTTCCACTTCAAGGTGGAATATCGCGGTATATGGGATTTAAATAAAAATCATCCGCTATATAAATGAGGGAATGTCAACTCCAATATATACATATGCCAATATGTATATATTGCTATATACTACTATATATATAGCACATCAATCAATGCAATCATCCAATCAATGATTTAAATTTAACCATTTAAATTTAAATTCAACTGAGTGAGATTAACTCACCTTTAATTCTGTTTTGCAGTCCACTTCAATCCTGATTTGATTTCCGGTTTTGACCTTGAATAAATATTAGACAGTTTATTTACTATTCGACTAAATTGAAAAATAAAATTTCATTTGATAATTTAATTAGCCCGTGATTTGTTTTTATTGGAAACAAATACTTTTAAATTTTAAACTAACAATTGGTTTTTAAACTAATAATTTATCTTTATTATTATATTATTATTATTATTATTATTTTCAGCTTCCTATAAAACATATAAATTGAAAACTGCGTTCATATACATATATCTCATCATGTAATTATTCTTGTTTGTATTAATTAATTAATTAATTAGAATAAATTACCTTCAATCGCAGATCGAATCGAGCAATGAAGATGCTGCCTTCCCGAAACTCTTGCCAACACCGAAGTCTGCCACTTCCAGCTTGCTCGTGAACGAGCTCCACCTCCCAAAGCTAACCACTGAAACCCTACTTCGTGAATCTAACTGCTCGAACGAACCCTAGCCCAGCACTCCACTCGCGCGCGTCCCCCTTCAGCCTTGTCGACCTCGAGACCCCCCCTCGCTGCTACCATGACCTCACCACAAACCCACGCGACCAACGACGAGTACTACTCTCGCTTCAGAGCTGCCACCATCGCGATCAGCTACTCCCCCTCACACGCACTGAGCGCACGCGATTCGAGATGCCGCCTCGTCTCCCCTTCGCGAACTCGATCGCGACTCCGAATTCGCGAGCGCCTCCCTTCCTTCCTTCGATTACACGACACGTTCGATTTCGATCGAATGAAGATGGTGGAAGGAGAAATAGGGTTTCGATGTGTAATTGATTCGAACGGTTAGGGAAAAAATATAAGAAGAAGATACTCGCGATTAAAATTTAAAGAATTTCGCTCCGCCCTTTTTTTTCTCTCGTTTGATAATAACTGAAATCGAATGAAATGAACGAGGAAGGAACAGGCAAATTTTAGAAGGAACGAGAAGTGTACGATGGAAGATAAGGGTAGCGTGTTCGAGAAGGCAAAGGAACGGGTTGGAAAAATATCTAGCTACAGTGTTTTGCTTAAATTATTTATATTAAATTTTCGATTTGATTTCAACGCGTTTGTATGTCGTACGCTCACACAACAACTCTGATTACTACGAAACTTGAAATCCGGTAATAATACAATATTACGGACCCAATGGAACTGGCTTCGTCAAATTCCGAGACTGTGCCTCGGAAGGCTATTTTTAAATATCGATTCAAACGATATAATTTCAAAATTGAACAAATCAATTTCAAATTAAATTTTGAAGCTTCTATTATCTTCAGTGTTATCAATATGAATTTTACAAGCTTTTGAAATATTTTTAATCAGCTTAGAATACCAGATTTATTATTTTATCCAACTTCAAATAATTTAAATTAATAATTAAATTACTCAATAAACAGCGATATTTGAAATTTAAGTTTATAATTAACCTCTGAATATTTAAAATTAATTAAATATTCCAATTTCAAATATACAAAAATTACGGGTCGTCACAGAAACAATGCATACTAGCATTCATCCATATAAGTTCGTTCCGGGACTGAACGAAACACTTGAGAGCTCCGTCTCCAATTTCAATCATCTTCAAGATGTCTTCACTTTGCAATGCTTAAGTTGAATCGAAGTGGTTTTCGGATAACATACCTGATCCCGGTCTCTTCGAAACAACATTCGATAATTCCCGGTAAACTCAATCTCGGTTCTTTAGGAAATAAACAGTCAAGATAAGATCGGAGATCATCTCCTAACCGTTAGTGGATGGATTTCCTTATCATTGTCCTAGAAGAACGAAATGAGATTTATACGCACAGTACAACATCATCGGAGATGACCGTGCCATATAACTCAGTGTTTCTCCTAGATATTTCCAAAGTTACGTTTGGGTCCATTTTCGATAGTCGATTATTTAACTATCGAACAACAAACATTCAAACAAAGATTTATTCCATATGTGAAAACATCGGTTAAGCACATAAGCAACCACTAGCCTCCTTTTAATAAATCTTTCATTCATTTTAAAACACTTTGTAAGCGACCTGTACAAAAATACTTTTACAAAGGTGCATCCCCGAATCCCTATATTTTCAATGCTTAGAAAATATCCATATACTTATCTCAACGGTATAAGTATATCTACAAAAATGAGAAAGATTTTCTTTTTATTTAATTCTCAAATCATTTATAAGTTCCTTACAATTCTCTAAACCCGTTTATAAACCATTTTATAAATCTCCGAAAACCATTTATAATCCCCTTTTCCAAATTCACTTACAAACTCTTTGTACATTTCAAAAATCATTTATAAACCCATTATAAATCCATAAACCATTTATAAAACTCCTTTTATAAACCATTTCTAAATTTTTTTTATAAATATCTAACCATTTATAAACTCTTTTATATTGTAAATAATCTTCCCTTAAGTCTTCAAAACCATTTTATAAATTCCTTTATAAAATCCAAATCTTTAAATTCTATTCATGGGTCTCGGAAACCTTTACAGATAATTAAAAATCTTTTACTTCAAAACATCATTATATAATAATAATTATTAACAATAAACATTATAAATAAATGAAAATTATTAACTTTAAAACCTCTTAAAAGTAATAATTAATAATTTCAAATATTGTTTAAGAAACAATAATAATTAATCTTTACCATTTTTATAAATAATAATAATTTATTTCTAAAACCTTATTAATAATCCTTATTATTAATTTCAAACCATAATTATTCTTGAAATAACTAACCTTTCAAAATATTAACATCTCGATATATTCTTTAAAACAATATTAACTATAAACAAATAACTTTAAAACGATACTAATATAATTGAATAACCTTAAAATAATATTATTATAATTAAATAACTTTTAAACAATATTAATATAATTAAATAAATTTAAAATAATATTAATATAAATAGATAATCTTTGAAACCAAATAATTATGAAACTAAATTTCGGATTTATTTATCATTTCCTGCCTCAAAAACCAATTCCAACTCAAATGACAATTTATAGTATTTTTAAAATACTAATTTGAGGCCAATAGCCATCCAACACTTAACCAATATCGATATTGGTTTTCTATCACTACTGGGTTTTAGTTTTCAAACATATAACAATGCCATAACCCATATTTCCAACAAATCAGGTTTATCATCCAACAATTCATATAAACCTGAATATTATTAAAACCAATTCGACAATAGCGAGGAATCCCCTTGGATCCCTCCAACCTGTCCCCCTGCATCACAGCTCATATATATATCAACACATATATATGTAAATAAAATCAACGGTTGTGAGGAATCCTGTTGGATCCCTCCGACCTGTTTCCCCTGCATCACCAATGCTATATAATCATAAAATATAAATCAACCGCCTCGAGGCGGGATTTGTATACAAAGGGTCATCCACTCTTACACGGGAACACAATAGGGTCTCATCCGCTCCAATAGGCAGGAATATATCCAAACCAACTAATAAATATAGTAAATCATCTAAACAATCATTCAACAATTTTTATCAAATATATATCATACTACTTATCCAAAAAGGTGAGTTTAACTCACCGAAATTTTCCGTCGTCGCCGAGGCATTCCGATTTGGAACTAAAATCGGCCCAATTTTCAACATTCTCCAAATTCGTCCAAACCTATTCCATTTCGAAGATCTCGACGACACAAGTCCAATGCAAAAATTGGCGTTTGTATCTGACCTCGTATGAGTGAGATATGAATTTTATAAGTAAACGATAATTTAAATTAAAATTTAAACAACTTTCAATAAATTACAACTTTGCCCCTTAACTTAACTGCTTCTTCTTCTCCAAATCGAATGATCGTGCACAGAGATACCCATCGAACATGCACGACAATGGAGTGATACAGAGCTACGGTGCTCCGTTTCGCAAACCGTCTTCTCTGTTGCGCTCCTCTACTCGATCTCAATTCGCCTATATTCTCGAATCAATGCCAACACCCCTCGATTAAATTGCGACCTGCACGATCCCCTTCACCACTGCCATATGTTACGATCGGCCTCCTAATGTAGCGCATCTCCAAATTCACGGCACCGAAGCCCTTCGACACGAGCAACCCAAAGCAAAGCTCCATTCGACGAATTGGCGACCATATGCTCCAAAATCTTAAGCGCTAGTTTTACTGCTTTAAATCGATCATCCAAAAACAGGGACGTGATCACCAACTTGGGTATAGGATTGAAGTCTATGACCATATTAATTCAAATATAGTTTTCCCCTGATTTTTAGACGAGTATATCTCCATATTTTAATTTTTGAGTTTTGTTTTCAAGAGAAGAAAGCTCTGTTCAGCTTTACAGTGAAGCATATAAAAAGAAGGGGGGTATGGGCTTGTACGTAGTGGTATGGCCATGAACAATGCAACTATGGGTAGGGTGTGTTCAAAGTATGGGCTGATATAAATATATTTATGTTATTTCAATTTAAAATATCAACTTTTAAACATCCGAAAATTCCGAAATCCAAATGAGGCGTGCCGCTTGACATTTTATATGTTATACTTCTAATTCAAACGCAATGAAACTTGTTCCGAGACCTAATTCGATCGTATGCACAAGATAGCTTTTTGAACCCAATTATTATATTAAATTTTCGATATTAAATTCTACGTGTTTCGATCTCGCACGACCAAACGATACGTCTGATGGCCATGAAAATCGTCGGCATACAATAACTCACTATTACGGATCCAATGGCGCTGGTTTCGTTGAAATCCGAGGTAGTGTCCCGGAAGGCTATTTTTATATGTTAATTTAAAACAAGTTATTTTCAAAATCGAGTAAATCACCTTTAAATCCAATTTAAAATTTTTATTATCTCTATGTCTTTATAAATAGAATTTAAATAAGCTTTGAATTTATTTTTATCTAATTTAAAATCCAAGATTCCATTATTTAACCAATTTCAATTACTAAATTCAATAATTAAATTATCCAATAAATTGCTATATTTGAAATTTGAGTTATTTGACTTATAAAAATAATTATTCAATACTTAAAAGCAATTAAGTAATCCAAAGTCAAATGACTGAAATTCTGGATCGTTAAACTCTTCCTCCCTTAAAAAGAATTTTGTCCCCGAAATTGCCAAGGTAAGAAAAATGCCAAAACCCATTACCTTTTACAACTAATTAGTTGAAATAGATTACCAAATCCTTTTAAGCCCGTAACTTTTCCCCAAAAAAACAACTAGTTGAACTTTGTTCTACTTTTACTAAGTTCCATATTCATTCTTAGTTTCCAACTAATTTTATTCATTCAATCATTTCACATTGACTGACTTTATTCACACTGAAAGAAATATCTAGTCTTGTTATAGTAGCATACTGCAATGCACCAACTATGCTCCTGTATTGTTTGTCATTAGATATGGGTTCACCCTTGTATTTTGATAGATGCAAGTTACTTTTCATAGGTGTAGGAAGTGGATTGGCTTTGTCCATATTGGCTTTTACTAGAATCTCAATGATATATTTTCTTTGATTCAACTGCATTTCATTGTTTGGCAGTCTTTTAACTTCAATTCCAAGAAAGTAATTCAGGTCTCCTAGATCTTTGATTGTAAACTCCTTGTGTAGATATTGTATGATCTTTTCAATCTCTGACCTATTGTTGCCTGTAATGATAAAGTCATCAACATAAATCAGTATATATGTGATAATATTATTGGAAAATTTAAGGAATAAAGAGTTGTCTGATTTTGTTGAATGTATCCAAGCTTGGCAAGTGTTAATTTTAGCTTATCGAACCACACTCTTGGTGCTTGCTTGAGCCCATAAATAGCTTTGTTTAATCTGCACACAAGATTTTCATTGCCTTTCTTTATTAAGCCTTGTGGCTATTCCATATATTACTTCCTCCAACAAGATGCCATTTAGAAAAGCATTATTGACATCTAGTTATCTAATTGTCCAGTTCTTATGCAAAACAATAGTTAAAATAATTCTAATGGTTGAGGGTTTTACAACAGGAGAGAATGTTTTATTAAAGTCAAATCCATTCTGTTGTAAATACCATTTTGCCACTAGTCTTGCTTTGTGCTTAAGAACTGAACCATCTGAGTTCCTTTTAATTCTGTATGTCCACTTGCATCCAACTACATTTTTATGCATTGGTAAGAATACAAGATCCCATGTTTTGTTCTTTATCAATGCATTATATTCTTCCTTCACGACTGTTCTCCAATTGATATCTTGTACTGCATGTTGATAAGTACTAGGCTCAATGCAATCTGACACAACACTATAAATTTTTGGTTTGAATATGCCGCTTTTGGCCCTTGTTATCATGCGATGTCCCGTGTTTGCAGGTTGAGAAGGTTGATCACTATTGCCTTTAGTGACATCTTGTTGGGTATTGAGTGATGGAGTATCATTCAATATCTCACATGTGTCAGAATGCTGACTGGTGCTAGATTGAGATAGATCACTTGATCTTTTAGACATATTGCCTTGCTCTTGATCTGATTCACTTGTAGACCTATGAAGATTAGTGTTGAAACCATCTCTTTCCTTATTGCCAGCAGCGTGAACTGAAGCAATCTCTTTAGAGAAGAGTGTTATTGGAGGTAATGAGTATCTAGCATTGTATATTTTTTCTGATGTCTTGATTGCTGCATTGCTAAAAAGAAATTCTTGTTCATTAAAAATTACATGTCTTGATATGTATACTCTTCCTTTGCTGTCAAGATACTTGAACCTCTTTTCATTTGATGCATATCCTAGAAATGTACATGGTTGAGATCTAAACTCTAACTTGTGTGTGTTATAAGGTCTTAAGTAAGGAAAACATAGGCATCCAAATACTTTTAGATTTTGATAGTGTGGCTTGACTTTATATAGTGTCTCTAATGGACTTTTGTAATTCAAAACCTTTGTGGGTAGTCTATTAATCAAATAAACTACTGTAGAAAAGGCGTCAGGCCAAAATTTTAGAGGTAGTGATGCCTGAGCCAACAAAGTCAAGCCAGTTTCTACAATGTGCCTATGTTTTCTTTCTATAAGACCATTTTGTTCAATGGTGTAGGGCAGGTGGTTCTTTGTGTAATTCCCTTCTTTGGAAAATAATTTTTCAGTGGTAGAAACTCTTTTCCGCTATCTATTTGAATAACTTTTACCTGACACCCTGTCTGTCTTTCTGCATTGGCTACAAACTGCATTACTGCATTGTTAGTTTCAGACTTTGCCTTTAAAAAATATATCCATACATGTCTAGAGTATGCATCAATGAATGAAATATAATATTTATAACCATAATCACTACCTATTGGGGCTGGCCTCCATAGGTCAGTAGCAATTAATTCTAATGGTTTATGATAAACAGTCTCAGAATCTAGAAATGCAAGCTTGTGGCTTTTACCCATTTGACAAAATGTACAAGTATAAGAATTGGAATTTTATCAATAGAGATATCACTGCAATTGTTTACAACATGTTTCAGGATTTTTATACTGGGGTGACCCAGTTTACGGTGCCAGGTATTAAAGCTTTTACAATGATCATCAGTTTTTAATTCAGAAATATAGCACCAATTTTCTTTATGACCATCATGTCTTGAATTTGCAACATCAAATTTGTATAATCCCTTATATGTTTTACCCTGCAAGAGAGTTTCCCTTGTTAGCATGTCTTTTACAAAGAAATAATTTAGGTAGAATTCAAAGTAAACACTATTATCTTTGGCAAACTGAGATACACTCATTAAATTCTTTTTAATAAGTGGGACTGTCAATAAATTATTGAGATAAAGTTGCCTTATACCTCTTATGCTTGCATTCCCAGTATGAGAGATGTGAATAGGTTTACCATTACCTAAGTATAATAATTGTGTACCTTTGTATTCCCTGTTGTCAAGATTTAAGTTGCTCAAGTTGCTATTTACATGGTTGGTAGCTCCTGAGTCAGGATACCAACTGTCATCATGTATATCCTCAATCTTGGCTCTGTCATCATTTGTATTTTCAGCTTTGATTTCTGGTTGTGTGTTAACCATGTTTGCACTGGGATTTTGAGTTTTTGAACTGTTATTGCTTTGTTGAGATGGAATGAAATTAGCATCAAATCTAAAGTAACATCTATTTGTTGTGTGCCCATATTTTTCACATATCTGGCATCTTGGTCTGTTATTATAACTCTGCATGCCTCCTCTGCCTCTGGACCTGTTGGTTTGACCACCCCTTTGATTACTGTTAACTTGATTTCTGTTTCCATTACTTCTTTTTTATTTCTGTTTCTGCTGTTTGCATTGTAATTGATGGAATATTCTGAGTTAATTGACTTCTTTTGCTCTAACATGCCCTCATGAGAAAGAAGTATAGAGTGTACGTATTATAGTGATGGTAATACTTCATTAGAAGATATTACTGCCACTACTGACTCATACCCATCATCAAGGCCATTTAATACAGATAAAACTTTCTCAGTATCAGAGACTTTATGTCCAGCGGAGGCAAGCTGATCACATATTGTTTTAGCCTTTGATAGACATTCCCTCATACTCAAATTGTCTTTCTTTAAATGGTGCAACTGCCTCTTATACTGCATGATTCTTGCAGCAGATTGAGAGCTAAAAACATGTTCAATAGTGTGCCATATCTCATGTGTTGTTTTACATCCAACAAGTTGTGGTAACAAACTGGCACTGATATATGATAACAGTCATGAAATAATCAGACTGTCTTGTCTCTGATGTGCTATATAATCTTTGTTACTCAAAAGCTTTCCTTCTTGATCTGCAGTGAACTTAGGTGGAACACTTAAGATGCCTAGAACATAATCCTCAATCCCATATCCTCTGATTGCGGTCTCCATCTGAAATTTCCACAGCAAGTAATTTGATTCTTCCAATTGAATGGTGAAAGCTTGACTTTGTGGTTTAATGATGGAATTCATGAGTTATTGGGTGATGTTGGATTGGGCTTGAGTGGTTTAAGATGCAGCAATGTCCTCTTCAGTCATGATGATCGGATTAAATCAAGAAACAAGAACAGAGGAAAAGAAAAGAAATGCAGGTGAAAATGATGAGTGAGCTTCTCTGATTCACCTTTTAGGTTGATACAGAACAGGTAAATTTGATAATCGATGAACTTCTTTGATGATTACTGGTGCAGCCAGTTGGATGGTGAATGATGAGTACTGACACTGAAAGAAATCTGTTTAGAAATCAATTTTCTTGCCATTGTATTCCACTTTCAATCATATATATATGGTTTACAAGAGTTAAGATAGGCTACAAATCAGCCAATTGATTTGCTAAAACAAAGGTAAGTAAATAAATACTTCTTAAATACAGATATCATCAAATCAACTGATTTGCTAAAAGAAAGGCAACTAAATAAATATTTCCCAAATAACGAGTAAGTCAAATCACAGAATAAATGCAGGAAATATCAAAGAATAAATGCAGGTAATATCAGGAAATATTTTAACGTCTAGAATATATGTAAAATATATTCTATCACACCCCCTCAGTCGAAGCAGTAGGTTCTCGTATGCTTAGACTGTCCTTGAAATCATTAAATAATATGCGTGGAAGCCCTTTTGTAAAAATATTAGCAATTTGGTAACGGGATGGTTCATGAAGCACACGCACTTCACCACGAGCTACTTTCTCACGGACGAAATGAATATCCATCTCAATGTGTTTAGTGCGTTGATGCTGAATAGGATTGCCAGATAAGTATATAGCACTCACATTATGACAATAAACTAGAGTAGCCTTCTGAATAGGACAATGCAACTCGAGAAGCAAATTTCTGATCCAGCACGAATCAGAAACAACATTAGCAACACCCCTATATTCTGCTTCAGCACTACTACGGGAAAGAGTAGGTTGCTGTTTCGAAGACCAAGAAATCAAATTATCTCCAAGGAATACACAATAACCAAAGGTAGAACGATGGGTGTCAGGACAACCACCCCAATCTGCATCTGTATATGAGATAATACGATTAATATTGGATTTGTACAAGTGGAGATCAAAAGAAAGGGTACCCTGGAGATAGCGTACGATACACTTAAGAGCTTTCATATGCTCATTAGTCGGGGCATGCATATGAAGGCAGATCTGTTGCACGGCATATGAAATGTCTGGTCGAGTGAATGTAAGATACTGAAGAGCACCTGCAAGACTACGATACTTAGTCGGATCACCATAAGGAGTGTCTGCGGTGGCACTTAGTTTGGACTTAGTGTCAACAGGAGTAGGACATGAACTGCAGTTAGACATTCCGGCATGTTCAATAATTTTTGCAGCATACTGTGTCTAAGATAAGAAAAGACCATGGGTATGATGAGTGACAGCAATACCCAAAAAGAAACTTAAAGGACCTAGATCCTTCATAGCAAATTCAGAAGCTAAGAGAGTCATAATATACTTACGAAGACGATCAGAAGAAGCTGTAAGTATAATGTCATTCACATATAACACAATATAAGCAATATCAGAACCATTTTTGTAGATGAATAAAGAGTGATCTGATGTACTATAAGAGAACCCAATGGTAGCAACAAAATCAGCAAATCTTTGGTACCAAGCTCGAGGAGCCTGTTTTAATCCGTACAAAGATTTCTTTAAAAGGCACACATGATTCAGATAATTTTTGTTACGAAAACCCATGGGTTGATGCATATAAACTGCTTCATTGAGATGACCATGCAAGAAAGCATTCTTGACATCCATTTGATGAATGGGCCAAGATTTAGAAAGAGCAATGCTGAGAACCGCTCTAATGGTGACCGGTTTAACCACGGGGCTAAACGTTTCATCACAATCAATGCCCTGTTGCTGTGTATTTCCATTACCTATAAGACGAGCTTTATATCGCTCAAAAGAGCCATCAGACTTATATTTATGATGAAAAATCCACATAGACCGAATAACATTAACATTAGGCGGCCTAGGCACTAGTTCCCAAGTCTTATTGTCAATTAAAGCATTAAATTCATCCAACATCGCACTTCTCCAATTATGGTCACTAAGTGCACTAATAGGATTTTTTGGAATAGGAGAAATATCTGTAGTGGTGGTAGTATGGTAATTAGAAGAGTATTTGGGGTTGGGTTTAAAAATGCCATTTGATGCACGAGTGGTCATGCGAGTTGAAATGGGGTTGGGAGGCATTGGGGTGGTGTGAGGAATGGTCAAAGTGGGGGAGGTCATAGACGGGGTTGGACTGTGGGGAAGAGAGGATGGGTCAAAGGAGGAAATAGAGGGCCGAGTGTGGGCAGTAGTGGGAGGTGTGGATCTGGGCCTGTGTGAGACTGTGACCAAGATTGAGGAAGTGAGGACGAGTCATTGGGCAGCGTTGTTGGGTCAAGCTACATATTTTATGGTGTGGTATTTTGAGATAAATGATGTATTAATTGAGGATTAATATTGTCATTCAAAAAATCATATTTTGTGGAATCTGGGCCTGTGTGAGACTGTGACCGAGATTGAGGAAGAGAGGATGAGTCATTGGGCAACGTTGTTGGGTCATGCTGCATATTTTGTGGTGTGGTATTTTGAGATAAATGATGTATTAATTGAGGATTAATATTGTCATTCAAAAAATCATAATTCGACGGTTTTGTTTTGTGGAGTTTGGAGAATGGAAATTCTGTTTCAACAAAATGAACATGACGACAAATTATGATTTTACCACTAGACATGTCATAGCATTTGGAGCCACGATGATTAGGAGCCGGACCTAAATAAGCACAAGGAGTTGACCTTTCTTGTAATTTATGAATAGTAGAAGAGGGGAATAATGGGAAACATAAGCAACCAAAAACACGCAAACCTGAATAATTCGGATCACTTTGATAGAGGATTTGAGCGGGAGATTGGTAATTCAATACCTTGGTAGGAAGGATATTGAGAAGATATGTAGCCATGGAGAGAGCATGATGCCAAAAGGAGAGTGGCATAGATGCATGAGCAAGAATAGTCCGGATGATATTATTTATGGATTTTATGTGTCTTTCGGCCTTTCCGTTTTGAGGAGATGTATGAGGACATGAGAGACGGAAAAGCATACCATGTTTGTCAAAAAAATCCTTAAAAGTGCCATTAATGTATTCCGTACCGTTGTCACACTGAAAAGTCTTAATATTGCGTTCAAATTGTGTCTTGACTAAAGCATGAAACGCTAAGAAAAGTTGTTTGACCTGAGATTTTTTTGCAATAGGAAAGGTCCACAAAAATTTGCTATAGTCATTAAGAAAAAGAACATAATAACAATGACCGGAAGTACTAACAATAAGAGAAGTCCAAAGATCACTATGAATAATATCAAATGGAAGAAAAGTATATGACACTGAATCATAAAAAGGTAGCTTAGAATGTTTCCCAAGAGGACAAGAAGAACAAAAAGTTTTACAAACCTTATTACAATAAATAAACTTTTTACTACAAAGAGACTTAAGAATAGCATCGCCAGGATGACCTAAACGATTGTTCCAAATATTCGAAGGCAAAGTAGTAAAAGCAGAATGATTGTTGGAAGAAATGGCTTGAGAGTCGGAGAAAAGTGGATATAAGCCCTCGGTGCTATCACATCTCATTAGTTTGTTCCCGGCCTGTAAGTCATTAACAGAGAAACCAAAAGGGTCAAAAGAGATAGAAACCATATTATCTATGGTGAATTTACGAACAGAGACCAGATTTTTAATGAGCCTAGAAGCATGTAACACATTGTTTAGGGTAAATGGTGGATAAGGTGGAGGCAATGTAGTGCGACCGTGACCAATAATTGGAATTAAATGACCACTACCAACAACAATGTTATGATGCTTATTGCTTGAATTGAAATAAGAAGAGAGAATACCTGCATCAGCCGTCATGTGAGATGTAGCACCAGTATCCATGTAGTAGTTTCCATCTGGTTGAGAGAACGAAAGAGCATGCATAGCGGCCTCAATGTCGGTGGGCATGTAGCTAGGAGCAGGAGGAGCAACTGCATTAAAAGCTTGAGGTCTGGACCCAAGTAAGCCTGATCCAGAAGAGGAGGGACGTTGGACCGCAGGATTGGGCCTTGGCTGCCAAGAGTATGCGGGAAATGGGCAAGGAGGTATAGTCCACCCTCCCCAACCAGGCTGCTGCCACTGTAGTGGTGGGCCTGCTGACGTGGCTGCCACTGGTGCTGTTGATATGGCTGCTGACTAGGACTGGACCCATTAGTACTTTGGTGGACCTTTTTCTTCCCATTGTTTTTGAAATTGTTCCTCCCTTTATTATTGTTGTTGCGTTTATTGCTTGCAGATGAATCAGTGGCAACCATGGCAACACCACTGGACCGACTCCCAGAATCACCAGTTTCACGAGCTTGACGAGCCTTGATAGTACGCTCAGCCATTTTCAACCTTGAACGACAACTCTCAAAGGATGGTAAAGGCTCTTGATTTTGTATATAGTCCAGCGTACCACTATACGCTTCTGGTAAGGACCCGGTGAGACGTAAAACCAGACGACCATTTGTCACTGGAGCATCAACATCAGCCAACCTATCTGCCAAAGATTGTAGATAATTACAAAAATTGTCGATCGAGTTGAAGGCCTCAAAAGCAGCATTTGTAAAGTCCTCCTCGAGATGGGTAGCCCGAGAGGCTTTATTGTCCTGAAAAAGAGCTTCAAGACGGTTCCATGCCCCTTCTGCCATGTCATTACGTCTGAGAATAGCGAGGAGAAGATCGAAAGAAATGGTGCTATAAATCCATTGCAAGACAACGGCATCCAAACGCCTCTAAAGTGCTGGATCAGCGGACTTAGCCTGGACATAGGCAGCCATAGCCTTCTCCTCCGTTGGTGGAACCAAGTGATCGTAAAGATCATGAACCCTAGCAAGATTGGTAAACAGAGTAGCCCAAGAATGATACATGGCTTGCTCATTGTCTAATGTTATGGGAATAAGAGATTTAACATTAGTGATGGTGAGTGCGGGATGAAACTTGGATGAGTCTGCCATGGAAAAGAATTAAAGATAGAAGAAGAAGAACGGAGGAGAAGATAGGTGAGGCTAGGGTAAGGAGAATGGCTCTGATACCATGAAAGAAATCTATTTAGAAATCAATTTTCTTGCCATTGTATTCCACTTTCAATCATATATATATGGTTTACAAGAGTTAAGATAGGCTACAAATCAGCCAATTGATTTGCTAAAACAAAGATAAGTAAATAAATACTTCTTAAATACAGATATCATCAAATCAACTGATTTGCTAAAAGAAAGGCAACTAAATAAATATTTCCCAAATAAAGAGTAAGTCAAATCACAGAATAAATGCAGGAAATATTAAAGAATAAATGCAGGTAATATCAGAAAATATTTTAACGTCTAGAATATATGTAAAATATATTCTATCAGACACCTTCTGACTTGGCATGGCACAGTGATCAGATGATAAGAACAGTGATGGATTTCTTGAATCTCAAATGATGATCTTTGATCTGATGAGAACAGATCGTGCAGTCTATTCTTAGATGATGAGATAGACCCTGATGAGGGTATGGCAAGGCACAACGCTGTTAAGCGAATCTATGCTCTGATACCATGAAATATTTTAAGATGAATTTGATAATGAATATTGAGAAAACGTATAAACTGAACTTTTTTGAATGATACAATTCAATACCGCTATTGTGCAGTTTGGTTCTGTTTATATAATAACAGAAATATTATTATTGGGCTGGGGGTTGGCCCGATCATACACCAGCATTTGATACTTAGTAAAAAAACATAAAATCCTTATGTTATGCCTTATTCTCTCATAGTTAGTAGAGAAGAAATGCTTTATTGTTTTAATAACATTTGGTTAATAACACTCCAGGCCGACTTATAAAAATGGGCATTAAAGCCATCAGAACTACACAGCTGAAGAATTTGTGGCAAATATAGCATCCTTGATCTTAGAACTTGTTACACTAGAGATAAGAGAAAGTTTATCAATGGAGTTGATAATAAGAAAAGACAAGTAAGTATAGTAATGGAGGTCTGGTTGCATGGGGTGTGATTGGAGTGGATAGTGGTAAAGTATGATCGGAAAGCCTGCTTGATATCTGCTTGAGAGTTGCACTGAATTCAATGGTGATCCTTGATGGTATGAACTTTTTATTAGCATTAGAACTTTTTAATGAAGAGTGGAAGAAAGATGAATTCTTGTCTTCATTTATGTCCCATTGAATCGCGAGCTTCTGTTTAATCATGTTATCTCAAACTAAGTAACATCGGTCAGTTGACTTGCCAGCAATTGTTTCTGAACAGAGAAGTTACAATTTTTGTTTATATATCAAGTGCTTAATTTCATGTTGCTTGGAGTCCATCTGAGCACCTCTCACATTCCAGAAGCCCATATTGTGCATCATGATGATCTTTTGGCTTTAGTGGCCGATATCCAGGTTATTCAAGGACTAGCTTGCTTCTTCTGGTCATTATGCATAAATTCCTTCTGGTGAAATGTGATTTGATCCATTGGGTATTCAACCAGCATCCATGTCATCATCACTAGTACATTGAGTAGCACTGTGAGTTGCTTTGCCTCTCCATTTTCCTTTCTTCTTATTTCAATTTTCAGAGTTTTTGGTTTGAGCACGACACTTACATTCGAAAAAGCCACTTGTTTTCAACGATGTAAAAACATTTGAAAAAGCCACTTGTTTTCAACGATTTAGCTTGTTTTCAAAACAACTTCATTAGCTAGTACAATAACTTATGTACGACAAACATTATGAAAAATGTAATAAAATTATATCACAGTGGATGTTCACCTACTATAGTAAAGAAAAAGATATTTTTAATAAGATCAAACTGATATATCATGTTAAGGTTACAATAATAAATTCAAGATATATAATTAATCAAATCATGTTGACATATATTATAAAAAGGTTGTATGCTTATCAGTGTATTATAGGAAAACAAATAACTGTATATACGAAATAATTAGCATATTATATGAAGAACTTTGTGAAGGTTTAACAATATTTGTTTCTTAACCAAATTAACCAATTATGAAAATACATAAGATCAGATTCTGTTTTCTTTTGTAAGCAGTATTAACAAATATGGAAAAGCCTGTTAATTATTTTATTCCTAGCTATCTAAACATTCTACACAGATTGTCTTTTACCAATGCTTCATGCTTTAATATCCATTTTTCATTGTTAGTATATAAAAACATAAAAGGTTGTTATTATTATAATAAAAATAAACAAAAGTTGGAGAAATAATTAGTACCATCAAAATACAATTCATCCCATGGAACTTGCAAGAATCGAAATGTATCATCTCTAGATCTTGGGGTTAAAAAGAAACGTTTCTTCAAATAAATTAATACCGGATTTTAATTTGCCTTGCACAGTTGTACCTAATTTTTTGTATCAAAAATAGCTCATAACTAATTCATCAACAAAATGAAAAACACTTTCAAATTTGAAATATAGGAAGAAGAAAAGTAACCATCGTGGGTTCAGCTAGAACAAGGAATGGCAGGGTTGAATGATGTAACACAAATATAAATTATGAAGAGAGAATACATGGATCAGAAGAAAAATAATCAATTCCTAGATAGAATAAATAGAGGGAATATAATTTCTTATTGAATTCAGTAATTGGTAGCTTCTAATGGATGACTGATTCAAAACGATTGAGTTATGAAAATAGTATGAACAAAAACATCATATTTTTACCGTTATCGCTTGAAAGAAGTGCTTAGACATACATCTAAAATTTTGATAGTAAGCCGAATTAAGAGAAACATCCAAAGTTGGTTGGATTAATATTATGCCATTGAGGTATGAGAATTCTTATATTTTCATTCTTTCTTGAACTTTTTTACTGAAAAATATTGTTTTGTAACTTATGATTGTATCGTAACAAATTCCTTAAAATGATATATTTATGATTTTGTTTATCATCGATTCACGATCTTGCTTAACAAATCACCTGAACCTATGCATACACATATACAAGTTCAAATTCAACAAGTATATACATATCAATATTACTTGGCTTTTGTTGCTGCTGTTTTTTTTGTGCGTGCGTGCACGCTTGTGTGCGTGCGTGCGTGCTCGCTGTTGATTCTGGATTTGTGAGGGTTTGGTTACTGTGTTTTTTTTTCTAATAGAGGAGCCTGTGTACACAAGTTAATGATTTCTAGGATAATTTTTGACTGTGGCCTAGTGTATGCAAAAACGAAGGTTTTCAGATATAACATGCAATAAAATATATAATGCAAGTGCATGACACATTTTATGATCTTGGTGTAGGGTAATTTGGGCTGGCTAGCTGTTATGACATTTGTTTGATTGGAGTAGAATTAGTCAATTGTGATTTTGTTTTTTTTGTGTGGTATTCTTTTAAAATTACACAATTTTCTTTATTATGCACTTGATTGTTCAAAACCACCATTTTTTGCGAAGTCTAACTGTTACTCTTATCATGTTTTCCTCTGCCATAAGTATGAGATTAGCAGTTGCTGTTGTGGCTATGAGCATGCCATGTTTATTCCAATGAATATCTTAAAATTGAGGCTGCAGCACAAAAGAAGTATCTTATGTACAAGTTTCACGGAGAGGTAGAGAATAAATTAGAAGTATCTTATTCATTTAGTTAAAAATATTTTTTTAAAATGTCTAATTTCACACTGTCAATGCATATTAATTATAACTCAACACCACGGTAACATGTATGGACGAAGTGATATTGTCCAAAAGGTTACTTGTTTTCTTGCGAGCTGTAAACTATGCTTGAATATGTTTCTGAACATAAACAACTTAGGAAGTCATGAATATTTTTTCATTTAAATCACGATCCAAATATTGCAGGCAACAATCCTTCTGAGTGCCTGATAAAAAGATCAAATACAATCCTTCATAACTTGATGATACCCACAGTTTATTTACTTATTTTAGTTCTCCATTTGATTTGATTGGAATTGCATTTATTATTGAATTCAAATGGATTTGAGCAATACCAACCTCAACAGACAATCAATTTTTCTTACCGACTTTTATTATATGATTTTCAATGTTCATCAATATATGATAAATAAAAATTAAAGTCAAAGATAGACATAAAAATTCAAATGAAACATATTTAAATCGTACATTAATTTTCCAATATCTCCCAGTCTGATTTAAATATAAAGCTTGAGAATTGTAGAATTTGCTAACTCAGCACAAGCACATTAGTCCATGGTTAAATGGTCATGCATATGTTGATTCACTTGGAGCAAAGGTTTTTTTTAATTTACCTTTTGAATTAAACAAGATGATTCGTTTAACAGTAACATTATGTCTCAATTGTCAAGATTATTTGATATATTCAGGTGGTGCAAGAGGTATCTTCTATTAATCATCTGATGATTGTACAACAAGAGTAGAGATTTGCTGCTTATTGTCTAGCTGACCGGTTGCAAAATTTAAGATGTCAGTTCAGCAATATATTTATCATAAACATTCTAGCTTGCTTCATTTGGTCTATAAATAGTGGAAGCACTGAAGAACACCTACAGCATTTGCGGGAAGTGTTGTTGGTTTTACGACATGAGGAATTTTATGCTGCAATGAAGAAGTGTACCTTCATGACTACAAGTATTCTATTCTTGGGCTATATTGTGTCGAAGGATGGTATTCAAGTTGATCAGAGTAAAGTTGAAGCTATTCGAAATTGGCCACAGCCTAAGACAATAACAGAAGTGAGGAGTTTTCATGGTTTAGCATCATTCTACCGAAGATTCATTCCACACTTCAGTAGCGTGATGGCACCAGTTACGGAATGTATGAAAGGGAAGAAGTTTGTTTGGACTGAAGAGGCTGATTCTGCTTTTCAGAGAATCAAGACACTCTTGACCACAACGCCCATTCTTAGATACCCGGACTTTTAGTTACTCTTTGAGCTAAATACTGATGCGTCCAAGGTTGGAATTAGGGGAACATTGAGTCAAATGGGTCATCCTATTGCCTACTTTAGTGAGAAACTGATGGGAGCTAAAACGAGATACAGTACTTATGACTTGGAATTCTATGCTATAGTCCAAGTCATAAAGCATCGGAGACACTATCTATTTCATAAAGAATTTGTGCTATACACTGACCATGAGGCTTTGAAACATTTGCAGGGGCAAGATAAAATTTCAGCAAGGCATGCATCGTGGGTTGCTTATTTACAACAGTTTACTTTCGTTGTGAAGCACAAATCAGGAGTTACTAACCGAGTTGCCGATGCATTGAGCCGTAGAAATCATTTGCTGACAACTATGCGAGTGGAAGTAGTGGGATTTGATTTGTTGCCAGAGTTGCTTATTTTAGATTCTTATTTTGCGAAAGTGCTGGATCAGGTGCAGGAAGGGAGTTCTGACGATTTTGTGGTGAAAGATGGATTCTTGTTCAGAGGAAATCGGTTGTGTATTCCGGATTGTAGCTTGAGGTTGAAGATTGTCAAAGAATTGCATGAAGAGGGTCACGTGGGCAGAGATCGTACCTTGCAGTTGGTGTCACAATCTTATTTCTGGCCGTCGATGAGAAAAGAAATTGAAAGATTTGTGCAGAGATGTCACATATGTCAAGTTTCCAAGGGGACAGCTACGAATGCAGGATTGTATATGCCATTGCCCGTGCCTACTAGACCATGGGTTGATGTTAGCATGGATTTCGTTTTGGGTTTGCCTAGAACTCAACGGGGAAATGATTCTATATATGTTGTGGTAGACCGTTTCTCGAAGATGGCACATTTCATTGCTTATAAGAAAACAACGGATGCAGTTCATGTGGCATAGTTATTCTTTAAAGAAATCTACCATTTACATGGGTTACCTGAATCTATTGTTTCTGACTGAGATACTCGATTTCTTAGTCACTTTTGGTTGAGTCTGTGCAAGATGGTTGGGACGAAGCTGAATTTTAGTAGTGCATATCATCCTTAGACGGATGGGCAAACTGAAGTTATGAATAGATCATTGGGAAATCTATTGAGATGTCTTGTGTCGGACAATTTGAAGAGTTGGGACTTAAAGTTGTGTCAGGCAGAGTTTGCTCATAACCATGTTGTTAACCGAAGCACTGGTTATAGTCCATTTCAAGTTGTATATTCAAGCTTGCCAAAGGGGCCGTTGGATTTAACGGTAGTGCCACAACCGAAAGGAGTAGTTAAGCGGGCTGCTGATTTTGTTGATGGATTGACAGAATTCCATAGAATCGTTCAGGAACAATTGGAGAAGACGAATGAGAAGTATAAACGATCTGCGGATCTGAAGCGAAGAAGTGCTGAATTTAACGAAGGAGATTTAGTATATGTTGTACTAACGAAGGATCGTTTTCCAGTGGGAGCATACAATAAACTTAAAGCTCGAAAGATTGGTCCTGTAAAGATTGTGAAACGGATCAATGAAAATGCTTATAGGTTGAAGCTGCCGGAGGATGTGTACCCTTCGGACGTGTTTAATGTTAAACATCTTATACCTTATTATGGAGATGAACAACCCAATGGGGAAGAACTTTTAAATTCGAGGACGAATTCTTTCCAACAAGGGGAGGATGACGCAGCACTCACCAGAATCGAGCGATCCCTAAATCGCGAGGAAGAAGAAGCTCCTCCTAAGTCGCGAACGAGCATCGCAAACGAGCTCCTAGATCGCGGAGACGAAGCAGTTTCCCGATCCCCTAGGTCGCGAACGCGAGCTTCCAGCTTCCCTAAGTCGCGAAGCCCAGCTAAGTCGCGAGTCGCCTTCCTCCCTATGTCGCGAACGACAGCGCGAGCTAAAATCACTTCCTTGAATCGTGAAGGAAGCCCTAAATCGCGAAGCCCAGCTAAGTCGCGATTCTTCCTCCTCCTTAGGTCACAAACGACCTATGCCAGCTCCAGCCTTAAGTCGCAATCGAACAACTTCCATTAGGTCGTGGACGACCTTCTTTAGATCGCAAGCTTCCTGTCCTTTAGGTCGCTGATGAATTGTAAGTCGCGAACTTCATTAGCTCACTGAAAATATTAAGTCGCTGAAGTTCTTACATCGCTCCTGGATGCCGCAGTTGTTAAGTCGCTCTGCCAAGTGTTATATCGTTTGTTTGTTAAGTCGTGTGATGTTTTTTTTTTGGTATTTTCTTAAGTCGTTGGCTGTATTTTGTAAGTCGTTGTATAGTTTGTGATGTAATTTTTCTTAAGTCGTATGAAATGTTGTAACTTGTGTTTGTTTGTTAAGTCGCGTCTTTAGGTCGTGAGTTCTGAGTTAAGTCGCGAGCGAGTTAAGTGTGTTGTAACCCTATAAATAGGGGAGTGTTGTGTCATTGTAAAGGTTGTTGAATTTTAAATAAAATTTGGTTTGTGCTTCTTGCCTCCATTAAAATTGGTAGTTGAGTGTTATCTCCTATCTCCACCTTCGGCATTCGAGTGCGCTCGAATCAACGATTGTTGAAGCCAATTCACGGAATCAAGTGCGCTTGATCAACGTTCGAAGAATTGTAGATCTTCTCTCACGGCATCGTGCGCGATCAACGTGTCGAAGATTGCTAGAATTTGGTATCTTCGTGATCAACGGATTTGGGCATTTGGGTATTCTTAAATTCACCGATTTATCATCGATTCACCGATTATTTCCGCTAATCGTGTGAGATCCTAGACGGATTCGATTTACATTGTCGAATTCGCTTCCCGTGCTGTGTCATTTTGTATCAGAGCTAGATCGCAAGGAGATTGCATCATTTCGAGAATTTGAAGTTTGGAGATCGGATTTGCATTGTTGAGAAGTTTGGTGTTCATCGTGTTCTTCGTGAAGTTGCAACAAGTTGGGAGTTTCGATCCATATCATTTTGGATCAAAGTTCGGAAAGTGTTTGAATTTTGAAGGTTTGTTTGAAGTTCAATCATGCCACCGAGACGTGTTCAACGTCATCGCAATATTGAAGGTTTGTTTGAAGGTCATCTTGCTAAGGCATTTAATTATCAAACAAGTCAGATTCGATTTTCAATATTATAAAAAACTAGCTAGTTAGTAACAACTGTTAGGTTCTCCAAAACAACAGAAATAAATATAGAATACACACACGCAGTGATGCAGATTGACTGAATTTTTTTATTGTAGATTACAAAATCAAAATATAATAATGTTTGAGAGATAACAAAGCAGATATACACGCGATACATGGAAATCAGTTACAGTGGTACAGAATCTAAAGTTTAAAGTTCCATTTTTTACAAACAGCTTTTGTGCATATCCATTTTATTTAAAAAGAGAACCTAAACAAAGATGACTCAACAGTAACTTTTCAATTTCCGATCAAAACAAAGATAGAACACAATTAATGAATCTCATATCAACTATGCTTAGAATCATCTTATCTTATAATGGAAGAATGGATATTAAAATTCCACGGTCACTAAGTCATAGCAAATCTGATTAAAAAAACAACATTTCAGTGCATCTCAATCAAGGCAGCTAACATCCACACACAAAGAATAAGGATCACAACGACCAAGTAAGAATTGAGCAGATAAAAAATCCTTAGGGCTGAATTCATCACATCATTTATTGACAGCGTGGATGTTCCTTATGTAAGTATCTTAGCAGTTGAAAAATTCCCACGAGAAAGCAAGTTCCATCGGGAGTTCTCTGTTCTAGTGTGATGTTGAGCACATAACATCTAGTGGAAGATTTTACAAAGGAATCTCAATGGAGAAAGAACTGAATTTGTTTGAGCAGAAGAATATAATTATACATCGATCAAAGACTCCAGTTTGAAGAGAAGAAGTGAATTCGAGGTATAGGTTCCCGATTGAGTTGGTGGATATCAATCATAAATAGGAAATGGATAAGTGGGAGACCACCTAACGGACGTGAAGTGCATTTGGAATGAAGTTGGGTAAGTAGGTAAAGTGTGGAGTCGGTAGTTATAACTGAAGAAAGTGAGGGAATTAACGGCGTGAGAAAACAATTACAAAAGTTGGTTCCACTTGGTTACCCTATTTTTAGTTTTCAAATTTGAAAAATAACGACGTTTGCTTTATCATTTTGTAAATTTCATTTTTGAAAATAATCATTTTTCAAAATGTGCTTAAAACATAAAATTAAAAACTGTTTTTTTTTCTCAGTTTTTAGCTCAAAATGAAAACCCTGAAAACTCAAAACCAAAAAACAAAACAAACGCACGCGGAACCCGACTTCTTTATTAGGCCGCGATATCCATAAATTATTATGTGAGCAAATTCGTCATCTTCATCAAATTTTATACCAAAATCATCAAGTCGGGTAATTCAACTTTTGTTTCTTGGTTATCTTGTTCTTCAAACTAATAATATCTAGGTTAAACATGAATACTTTGATGACCTGTTTGATTTATTTTTGTTATTTAGGGTTTTGCTTGTAATTGCATATTGATCTTTAGCCGCTAATAATATCTAGGCTTAAGTTGGTAATCGCATATTGATCTTTTGCGGCTACTTTATTTTGATTGTTCGTTTTTGATGGTATTATAAAACAGTAGAGATGTTTAGAAATATCTAGAGTTGCTAAAGAACTTTGTCTGCCATGTTATTCGAACGACTTTGAGGAAATACGGGTGTTCAGTCCACATTGTTTACTCATGTTTACTGAAACTGTTTGGTTAATTAATTCTTACTGAAACTGTTTGGTTAATTAATTAAAACCCTAGACACATATGAGTAAACATGAAAGAACAACTTGAACTGTGAAGGAATGGTTTGGTTAGGTGGGCCATAGGTGAGAATAACGGGAGAGTGATCAAAGATATAGTGTGTAGGAACGTTAGCACAGAGGTTAGGCCAACAAAGGGAAGCAATATTATTGTAGTAAGCCCTATCAATCTTGCTGTAAGTTTTGATATTGCTTCTCGACCATTATTTCCAAGTGAAATGTAATCCAATGTATGGTGTCTCCATCAATTCAACAGTAGCTTCTAAGAGTGGACTTATGCCATTTTGTGCGAGAGGAAGACCTCCCTATCAGTCATGGGTTAAGGATATGTATTAGTACATCTGGTATCGATTAAGATAAACATGAATAATGTGTGTTATAGCACAAACATAACATCCAAAAAGCTTAAAGATAGATACTGTTATAAACCCAATGCTATATCCCATACAACTTCAAGCTCATTTCGGTTCCTTTTCACCAGCAAAGTTCACTACAAAATAGACGCAAGCAAAGAGTTAGAATATATACAAGAACTTTATTTACCAATTTAAGCCATTTTGAAATGTTAGAAAGTTTGTAAACTAATTATACTAAATCATTATTTTGTATAGACGTTGTTTAAAATGATGTTAATGCATTTGTTTTTCCTAAAATAATTGTCTTGGGGCAATTATAAGTGATGTCAGTGTAATTTTTTTTGTATTGCTACTTGAACTAGCACCAATACACATAACCAAATGAGCTAAGTTAAAACAAGTTTGTACTTTGAAAAAAGGAACTAAAATGATCCTACAAAAAGATCATATATACAATGCAAAATGATTACTTTGAGCAGACAATTATATTTCAAAAGAATAAGTAAATCAATCAATATACAACACTAAACGAATTTATTTTTTACTTACCACGACCACCATGCAGATGCAATTCAACAAGACCATGACCAGACACTGAAACAAAAATTTGTGCATATATAGATTATAAAATGTTTGAAAAGTAAAAAAAAAGTAGATAGTAAGAATTATTCATATATGATTAGCATTTTTTTAAAACACTATGTAGAAGTAGCTCTGTTTAAGTTTTAAATTTGTGCATCATTGAGCTCATTCACATGCAATGAAAATCACATTTTAGGAGCAAAAACATTATACAGAAGTAGCTCTATTTGGTTATTGAGTGATATTCTAGCTCTTTTAGTTCATAATAAGACCTGGACATGAATGTTTTAGGACTAGAAACACAATTTTATTGATTTTTGTTAGGATTCAGTCTTGAGTAAGACCTTTGCAAGGAAGATAAAAGATAACACTTGAATAATACCCTGACCATGGCTTGGTTAATTTTTGAACTCTTCACCAACTATCTTTATAATTAATTCTAACTTGACCATGGCTGCCCTGAAAAATTAAAAAGGTGGGTTGAACAAATATTTAAAAAGGTCACGTAAAGTTTTCTTTCTAATTATGAAGTCATGAAGGAATAAAATTAGAACTAAAAGAACAAATTTAGGTGAACTCTTAATCCAACTACTTTTTTGTAGTTCTAACTTTAACCATGGTTGCCCAGAATATTTATCTTTATTTAATTATTTACATAGAATATGGAAGTTCATACGCATGTACATCATTTGAATCAGCATATAATATAGTTCTCATTACCTTGGTTTATATCCTATAATTACTAATATATGAAAGTGGTGAGGCAATATTTAAAGGAATCTGCAAGTGACCTTACAACATTACAAACTTTTTGAAGATAAGGATACTAATAAAATTTCACAACTATCTGTTTGACTGTTAAGCCACCTGACATATTTCACTGTTTGATAATATTTTATTCACACTTATGTAAAAGCAAGATTTCCAATTCTAAAACTAACGGCTAATTATCCATTTCGTAGGCAAAGACAAATTCCTATTGCTTGTTGCACATTACATAACTTTATTCTACAAGAACATGCTTTGGATGCACTTTTCACACAATACTCATCTGAGAATATGGTATTTGAACATGCATTAGAGGCAAATCAAAATCAAGAAATCATACAATTTAATGTTAGTCAAACAACTCAAATGGGGCATATCAGGGATCAAATTGCTATACAAATGTGAATGATTACATAGCAATTCATCCATAAACCTAAATAGTTAAGTATGAAATTTGTCTTTCTTTATCTTTTCTTAATAAGAACTTGCTTTGCTAATGATAATAATTTTATTGATGCAGGTTATGAGTGAATGAGGTTACACAACCACTTACTCTTTCTTAATTGGTTAAGTGTCTCTTGCTTGCTTCTATGTGCGCTTAGGTAATTTTGATTCCAATATTGATATTTGATTAGATTTGTGTAATGTTATATAATTTATTAGTAACTTATGGGTCAACATTGGAAACGTTATCATGTTTGTCACTTCTTAAGTAAATGATTTATTTCAATTTTTGCTTTTATAGCACTATTTCCATCAATCTATTGCCCTTCATACTGAAATAATAGATGTAATCGAGTATTCAAAAACACTACAAGGAGAACAGTGATTTCCGACAGCTGAAAACTGTCGGCGGCCGTCGGAAGCCGTCGACGGCCGTCGGGAAAAGCCGTCGGTGGCCGTCGGGAAAAGCCGTCGGAATATACGGCGTCGGGTAGCAGTGTTTCCGACGGCTTCCGACAGAGGGTGCCGTACGTATTTTCGACGGTTTTCGACGGCTTCCGACGGATTCCGACAACGATCCGTCGGAAGCCGCCGGAAAAAATGTCCTACAGGCTGTCGGAAGCCGTCGGAAGCCATCGGAAATTGCCTACCTGGAAACTGTCGGAAGCCGTCGGAAACCGTCGGAAATCTGCTGTTTTTTTATTCCTGCAGCAAATATAGCCGTCCATACACATTTCTCTTCCAAAAACTATTACACCAATACTGCGCAATCTAGTATACAATATACCAACCAAATATCAAAACTCAAACTGCACAAAATTAATCAAACACACAAATACATCAAATTACATCAAAATAAAATACATAATATATATAACCATTCCAACAACCCCAACAATAAGTGTTCTACCATGTCATACATACACAAAATCATCAACATCCACATCATCATACAATCACACAACCAAGTGTATCAAACATAATCATACAAAAATCAACACCTACCTCCACCGTCTACCAAATCATACAAAACTAAAAAAATCATACCTGAAAAAGCAAGCAAGCAATGAATCAATCTCCTCCAGATCCAGAGCCAGCCGAGGAAGGGAAGCGGCCACCAAACTGCTGCATGTACTCTAACAACTGTGTGGTCTGCATGGCCTGTTGGCGGTTCTGCTCCTCCAGTTGGGACACTCTAGTCCGCAATTCTTCTATATTTGCTAGATCGCTCTGAGCTATATTCCGTCGACTCCGTCTCTAACTGCTGGCCTGCAATAAATATTAAATTTAGCATATTTAAAGTATTCAAGATAAAATTATATATTCCAACATAGAATTTTGACTTAAATATCAAATTAGCAGTAAAATAAATTATTTACCACTTGATTGCCAAATCCGTATCGTCTGCCATGCTCTGCTGGATCCATAACGGACTCAAAAATAGCATCCTCCTCATCAGTCATCAGCTGTTCTCGACCCGTATCAGCAAGGAGTTTCTGGCGCTGCTCCATAAACTTTTCCTGCATTAACAAATTAATAACATCATATCTTATTTCATTATAGTTTAACAAGCATAACAATTACTAATACTACATAAAATGAAATATGCTTACATGGCTCTTGCTGGATTTATCGTCCTGCCATGTATACGAAACAGTTCCGTTCGGATTTACATGCTCGACAGCATGCGTACGAGTGAACACGTCCATATAGCCCACGGGACCATGCGCCTCAGCTTCCTGAAGTTGATTTTTACATACAATTATTACAAATTAAAAATTATATAGCATAAACTATTTACAATTATCATTCACTAAATTTACCAACTCCTGCCGATAATGCTGAAATGACTTCGACCTTCCGTGATGAGTGACGGGGTTTTTATTTCTGTTTGCAGAGTTTCTATCCGACTCTGCCTGTACATTCAAAATTTGATACATTATTTTTCTATCACGTCAAATTAATAATTCAAAAAAATTTAGTATACTTGCCTTCGCCTCGTCCGTTTCCCAGTATCCCAACCATGCTTGCCATACGCTCTCCCCCATCCACCGTGGTTTCTTACCAGATTTCTTAATTTCAGATATCGTGTCCCTATAGTTCTTGTGCATCTTCTTCATCCAGTATCCTCGTACCAGCAGCATATCGTCTGTCTGGATGTCTATCTCAGCCTGTGTTTCACGATAAAAAGTAAAAAAAAGATTACACTGTAAACGATAAACAGTAGAAAAACGACAAAAACGAATTAAAAATGGAAAACAGAAAAATATACATACTAGGACATCCTGCCATATACACTCTATGATGTGAGAAGGGATGTTATCCCACTTCGGCCAGCAAGCACTCATCCTACTGCGATAAGAAGCTCTATAGACATCCAGCACAACCTTCGAGGGAAGTAGGTCGAACCCCCTGTTTTTAAATACGATACAGATAAGTACGTACGTATATCATTAAAAAAATAAGATGCTGAAGAAAAATTTAATTCTTACCCCTCTGCTCTAGGGACTAACGAAACTACTAGATGCTGTGACTCTTGCGATGGGCCACTGCCATCGCCTCCTGATGATCGTGAAGAGCTCCTACCTCTATATGACATTATGATAAACCTGTGACATATACACACATCATTATATAAGAGAATAATAACATGATAATGAAATATATTTCATATGTAAATGACATCAACGGTATAAATTGCTTAATTAATGACTGAAATAGAAATAGAAATGGAAGTGTGTTATACCTGATTCATAATGGGTGTACTGTTCCGACAATAAGCAGATTTCATTGCATTTTTAATTAAAATTGCTAAATAAATGACAAATGGAAATGACATAAAACATGTAAACAATGGTAAACAGATTTGGTTTCATAGTCACATCAATTTCATAATACATCAAGAATTCAACATAGTTACATCAATTGCAAAAAAATCAAATTCAGATTTATATCAGTCATCATCGTCTTCTGATTCAGATTCGGTCTCGTTTTCTACGATATTTTCCTCTGCACTGTCAAACGCTTCTACCAAAACATTTGATTCATCGATCAAAGGACCAAAATCTGTATGATCGTCTATAATTATTATTTCGTTATTTTGCTCAAGATCTGCCTGATAAGCTTGTTCGTCCGGAATATTCTTCCCGTCGAATGTGAATCTGGCCTTTGTTTTAAAAACTGCAGACCAATCTGCTTTATCTCTTTTTAGAGACGGATAAGGAGCGTAATAAACTTGCAATGCTTGTTTGGCTAGTACAAAAGAATCATACTTGTGATAGTGCGATGTATGCTTTATTTCGATAAGATTATAATCCTTGTGCACATTAATTCCAGAACCTAGAACATTGCTAAACCAATTGCATTTAAATAAAAACACCTCCTCCGCGGGTCGTGAGAAATATGTCAGTTGCAAAATTTGTGTTAGAATGCCATAAAAATCATTTAAGTGATTTTCTGGATCGTCACTACCTTTAACAAATACATCAGTATTATTTGTTAATTTTTCTGCACCGTATTCTTTGGTGTTAAATTTATATCCATTGACGAAATATATTGGATATGTCTTGACCACTCTTTTTGGTCCCATCGCTAGATGTTTCAACCCTTCGTCAACAACACAATTTCTCGGCTCATAAACGTAATTTGAAAACCAACCGGAAAATTCTTTACTGAGATCTCCGTTCGGATGTTCACGTTCATAAACACTGTTTATATAAACAAATTATTACATTAGGTTATACACGCGCATGCATTATAGAAAAGAATAAAACACAAATTATTATTTCAGATTACCTAACAAACGGTGCAACCTCGGTACAATTTAGAAGAATATAAGTGTGTGCTACATGAAGATCTCTATCGTCTAGCCATATTCCTACACATTTTCCAGAAGGCCGACTATGTTGTCTAAAAATAGATAACATTGCTTGAGAGGACTCTTGCTCGTCGCCTTCGTCATTACGAGCAACACTTTCAAATGAAATATTCACATGGTCACTGAAATAGTGAGAGAAAAAGAACGAAGCTTCTTCTTCGATGTAAGATTTACATATCGAACCTTCAACTCATACTTTTTGCCTCACTTTTTTCTTCAGATGATTCAAATATCTATGCAGAATTAATTTATATTAACTTTATCTTTCAAATGCAATTAAATTACGTGATAACATATCACATACCTCTCAAATGGATACATCCATCCATATTGGACAGGACCTCGAAGTCGTGCTTCAGATGGGAGATGAACAGATAAATATTCCATTACATTAAAAAAACCTGGTGGAAATATTTTCTCTAATTTGCAAAGCAATATAGGAATATCCTCTTCAAGTTTACGTAAACGTTGCACTTTTAAAGTAGTCGAACAAAGCTCTTTGTAAAACATACTAAGCTCCGTTACTACCTTCCAAACTTTTAACGGCAGTAGTTCTTTGAACATAACGGGAAATAAATTTTCCATCATTATATGGCAGTCGTGACTTTTCATTCCGCTCAATCTACCATTTTTAAAGTCAACACATCTACGAAGATTTGATGATATCCCATCAGGAAATCTTAACCCTTCCACCCATTTTAACACAGCTTTAACTTGATTATTATCTAATTCGTAACATGCTTTGGGTTTTTTTTACTGTCATTTGGTTTCATATGAAGCTCAGGACGTTTTCATAATTCTTCTATATCACGTCTTGATTTCAAATCATCCTTCGTCTTCCTTTTCACATTCAAAATTATGTTAAAAACATTATCAAATACATTTTTCTCATTGTGCATCACATCTATATTATGACGAAGCAGAAGATGTTTCCGGTACGACAACTCCCAAAAAATAGTTTGTTTGCACCAGTTATGAACAACTGATTTGCCTTCAATTTCTGTTTCCTCTCCAGTTTCATATATCTTTGGATAGTCCCTAACAAGTTCATATATGTCTTCGCTTGACCATATCGTCGGTGGTTATCTGGTTTCTACTCTATTAGCTAAAAAGTTTTTCTTGTCTTCTCTGAAGGGATGATTTACATGGAGAAAATATCGATGACAGTCAAACCATGAAATTTTCTTACCATGAGGTAAAGAAAACGCTCGTGTTTCATCCATGCAATATGGACATGCTAGACGACCGGCGGTACTCCATCCTGAAAGCATTGCATAGGCAGGAAAATCACTTATAGTCCACAACAAAGAAGCAAACATACGAAAAAATTTCTTCTTGGACACATCGTATGTTTCTACTCCTTCGTTCCACAGTATTTTTAACTCCTCAATCAACGGTTGTAAATATACATCGATTCCTTGTGTCGGATCGTCGGGACCAGGAACGACAACAGTAAGAAACATATATTGTGTTTTCATACACATCCATGGAGGTAAATTATACGGTGTGACGATAATGGGCCAGGATGAATATTTAGAACCAAATTGAGAAAATGGAGAAAAACCGTCCGTACATAATCCTAATCTAACATTTCGACTCTCCGCTGCAAAATTTGGATACATTTTATCAAAATGCTTCCATGCTTCTCCATCGGCCGGATGTGTCAACGTACCCTTTTCCTCCGTTCTCACACTATGCCATCTCATATTAAATGCAGTTACAAAAGATGCATATAATCTTTGAAGTCCTGGAGCTATGGGTAAGTAATGCATACGCTTGTACGAAACTTCCTTCCCCTTCTTTTTTCTTGGTTTGTATCTCTCCTGATTACAAATTTTACAATTTCTAAGGTTTGCGTCTTCTTTCCAAAACAACATGCATCCTTTTAAACATGTATCTATTTTCTGATAAGGTAAACCAAAAGCCGACATAAATTTTTTAACTTCATAGTGATTTTCACACATTAGATTATCGGGCGGCATATGTCTTTTTGCAGCTTGTACAACAGCCGTAAACCCAACTTCAGTGATGTTGTATTTTGACTTTATCGCAATGTATTATGCGATTACTGACAGCTGAGTGCCGCTTTTACAGCCATCCCAAATAGGTTTTCATCTAGTAAATCATAAATTTTTTGCTTCAATATTTGGTTCTTCAACATTTCCATCATCGTCGTCAACTTCAACCATAGGAAACATTGATCGTGCTGCATCTTCGACCATATTTTCTATACGGGTCGTCCTAACTATTTCGTTAACGACACTTTCAGACTCTACATAAGTATTTGCTACAACTTCTCCATGCCGATCCCAAACATAATACTCGGGTACGAAACCGTTTTGGCACAAATGAACTTTCACAATATCTGGTAACAAATACTTCAAATGTCTACACCTACTACACGGACAACGAATTTCTGGATCGTTTCCGTTATTACTTAAAGCGAATTCAACAAACACGTTTATACCATTATAAAAATCTTCTTTTATTGAGCTCCTCGGTCCTTTTCCTTGGTACATCCATCTCCTCCGATCAACAAAATAATCAATCATTTTTCCTATTTGAGAAAATGAGAAGTTCAAAATTTAATATTTATTTTCAAGAATACAAATTCGAAAAGGATTATTTTCATGGTAATAATATTATTATAATTCGAAAAAGATTATTTTCATGGTCGTATAATATTTGAATTTAAAGAACAACTTTACAAATTTAAAAATATTTTCAAATATGGCACATCTTATTTTTTAACGTATCGATATAAAAAATTGTTTAATTTTTTTTTTACATGGTCAGGCATCCTACTTCCCATTACAAATACAGTAAGCATTTACATTTCGTATATTACTTCGTCTCAAACGATTCAACAAAATTTCGGCAGCATTTTCCTTTTGTTTCCTGCATTGTACACAAATGCGTGTACGTAGGAAACAAAAAAGAAAAGTCAGGCTGAAATTTTATGAACCGTTTGAGACGAAGTAGTATACAAAATGTAAATACTTACTGGGTTCATAACTTGTCCAATACAGAGACAAATCCAACAAACATTGTACCAGATGAATATAAATGGTCGTTTTTTGAAAAAAAAAACGACTATTTATATAACGATCATGTACAACACTCGTCAGACGGGACCAAAAACTGTCGAAAATGGTGATTTAGGGGTTTTTTTGGATTTCTTAATGGGGCTGGAAAATGAGGAAGAAATGCTCGGTTGGCTGCTGTAATTCGCGATTTTCCGACGGCCGCCGACGGCCCGTCGGAAGCCGTCGCTCCCCCCGTCGCTATTTGACCCTTTTCTAGCAGTGAAAGTTCATGGTGCTAATATATATATATATATACATATATATATATATATATATACATATATATTGATATACGTATATATTGATATACTTGTATATTTGTATTTGTCAGAAAAGAGAAGGCCTAGCATAAGGAAGAAGAGCCACTTGAACAAAGCAAAGACTACTTGCCTATAAGATACATCAAAACTTATTTCCATCATTCTGTAATGATACAATTTATATATCTTATCTATTTTGTAATGATTCAGAGTTGAGTGATTAATTTGTAGCACGACATGAGTTAGTCTCAGTTTGATATGGTTCACATACTAGTAGTCATTATTATTTTGTCATCTTTGTCAATTTATGATTTTCCATTTCAGGACTTTTTTTGTTAGTCTCATTCATTATTTACTCTCACTTCTATATTTAACGGTCAAACTCTAACCAAATTTGAAATTGACATTTTTGTTTTGGAATGGCGTTTTTGATTTTTAGTTTAAAAACTCTTTTTCAAAACTATAGAACCAAATACATTTTTCAAAATATTAAAAACACTCAAAACGAAAAACTGAAAATGGGCTTTAAGAACTAAAAACCAAAAACTAAAAATGAAAACAAACAAAAATCTAATCCATTCTTTATCTTTTTCGTTAAGTATGAGGAATTTTATTATACAGATATAGAAAGGGGTGATAACTGTATCTTGAGTCAAAATCAGCATACTGTCATCAAATTCACTTGGCAGCAAAAAGTTTGTCATTCTGATATCATTATATGCTTACTATTTATTGGTTAAATGTTGTTTTGCAAATGTAAAACTAACACTTTTTTCAATATATTTATTTACTGTTTTCGCCGGAACTATCTTCTACCATGTCTAAATATGCAATTATGTCCAAAGATATGCATGTGTTTTATCCACAAGATTATGACCGATTTAATACACTTTATTGTAATAAAATTAAGTTAATATACACCTATATATTTGATTTTACTAATTTCTTTGATGGAAACATTGAAATTTGTTTTTCTTTAATTGATTCTTAAAAAAAAAAATTTGCCAACCGAGTATACAATTTTCTTACTTATTTTTCCATACTCTTATCAATTTATAACCACTCTTATATGGAAAGTTGTATTTCTTATTTAGTGCAAGCTAATAATATTAATTTTTCAATGGAGTGTACCAATTTCTTAACAAAATACTATCTTGTGTATTTTTCTAAGGAAAAAGAAAGAAATACTACTTTATAGAACAATATACAAGCCATTTATCATGTTATAGTTCTGTAATTTCATTCAATTTGCAGGTTCATTTTTCTCATTCTTATATCTCAAATCTATGAACCTTCTGTTTAGGCTTTAAATATAGTATTTCTCTAAGGCAAAAAGAAAATTTTCGATTTCATAGTCATTGAATATTTTATCTCACTAGACTAAAATCTGTTTTGCATGTTTTTTGTTCTTCTGATTATTCATATAAAATTTACAAGTAACAGATAATAAAAATTACTAGCCATGAACTCTCATAAGTTGTAATATAAGTTGAAACATTGATTTCAGCTAATAAAATATTTAGGATCACTTTAATTTTGGTTAGACCATAATATAATAACGGTGTATCCGCGACAAAGATAATTGTATAAAAGATTCTGAACATTCTAAGCCGGAATGATATATACTTATTCTCCCAAATGTTATGGATGCTCTTGCTGATATGAAAGAAACAATTAAACATATACCTGGACCAATTTTTCGAGTTTGGATTTTACGCTAAGTAGCTTACGCTTGACCAACTGTACAGCCTTCATGTATGGTTTTATAATAATAATAATAATAATAATAATAATAATAATAATAATAATAATAATATATTTATATTGATAATAATGTTTTGGGGTTATTAAATAAATGGTGTCGTTATATAAGGAAACAATTTGTACGGTTCGGTATTCAATAAAGTCATTTTTTGGTCTAACCCGACTATAACTTTGTTTAATTTATGTTTTCTAACCAGAAAGAAGCTGGGCAAGAACATGTATGGTTTTCCTAGTGAGAGTATAAGTCATGTTTAACAAGTGATTTTTCTAATTTAAATTCCAGTGGAGTTGTTACCCCTCCTTGTCCTCAGTCTTGCGCAATGAACGAAATAAAGGACAGGGACATGCAAAGTTTGAGCTCCCAGCCTGCAAACTAGAGTAGAAGAAATTAAATAAGCTGCAATTTTTTTTTGGTTTTATAATTTATACACCGTATATAATACGATGCATAACACAGCAGCGCTTGTTATATATTATCTAATATTTCAATCATAAGTGATGGTGTTGGTAGTAAGAATAACATAAATCAAATATGAAATCAGGTTAGCTTATAGACGCACCTATGTTATATATTTTGTATATATATCTATGCAAGAAATCTAAGAATAATGCATCATTGTACCACTTAAAGGAAAAAAAAGTAAACTATTTTCACATCTTAGTTTTAAGGAGACTAATTTCAGGCGATACATGACGTACATATTACTTAACCAATTTGAACTCAAATGGATATCAAATTCTATGGTTTGGACAAAAATATAATTAAAGATTATAGAACTTAGTTAAGGTCAAAAAATGAAGAAAGTAGCGTGATAATTTTACATGCATATAGCATGATTAATATAAGCATTATATGTCGTTTTTGACACAATTTTTGGTATCTTTCGTCCACTTCTTAGCCACTTATCAAACTAGTTTCCTTTTTTCCTTTTTTAATACACACATAGAGTGGCATACATACTATAACAATACAATCAAGGGAGGACAACAACTAAGCCACTACTTGGAATTACAAATATTATTATATGTATAATTTTTAACAATTAAAATATCAAACTATTTACTACAACCGGCACTGTTACGGTTGTCGGATCAGTCGCTCCAGACGGCTGGCCTTAGGGCTGGACATGCATATTTTAATGCTACTAGAAGTTCATTTAATTATTCCAGATTTTATCTCAGTTTGACAAACACACATCCATTCCATCGATATTTGAATTATACTGCCTTCTAACGTTAAGTTATTTCTCTTATTCACCTAAATTAAAATTTGGAAATTCATCAGATGGTAACTAGTGTGATATGAACTCAAAAATATACAAATTGTGTACCTCTTTCCAATACCTCCCAGCCTGAATCGCAAGACCAAATATGATGTTTCTTCGTATAGCTGTGAATGTAAAAAAACTAAAAATCTGAATATTTTAGGCATTGAAATCATGAGACTAACTGGAAGGATAAAAATTGTTGGGATCTGAAATTATGAATCATGGTTAAAAGACAAGATTAATTTATAGAAAATTCATGTGACGTCAATGGAACATGTGGAGCGCACTGATTGAGCAACCAATACACTATAGCATTTTCAATACGGTGCAAACCAACACCATAAATGATCATGAATTTACGCATGGACTATCATTATTGGACTTTCTTGTTAGGATCTCCTATTTACAAGTTTTGATGACGACAAACCATATAACTTTAATTGTACATATATTCTTGTATCTTATTTTTTGCAGATACTCAAGAATACAAATCGAAGCATGGAACATGGATCACAGCAGTAGAAAGATAAATATTGTATACAAATCTTAGAAATAATATGTAAAATCTCTCTGGATTTTGTATATGATAAAATACACACACATTCACATAGCAGAACAGATTTTACATATTCCAGACGTCTGGTACTATGCCCCCAGACGTCTGGTCCCAGCCTTTGAAAATTTTCCATATAATACATGATAAGAAGTCTGGGATCACAATCCAGACGTTTGGATTTGGCTTCGGGAATTTTTTAGAAATACACAACTGTCAAATCTGAAAGGTTGCTTCTACATCTCTTCTTCAAATCAGTTCTACCCCAAACAGAAGCAACTCTAGAAATGAAAAGAAATGGTAGCAACGCTTCAAATCGATCTTTTCACAACTATAAATACATCGGTGATTTTACGATTAAAGTAAAGAATTTCTGATTTCTATTCTCTATATCTACTTTGCACTCAAATACAAGTTACTCATATTTGCTATTAATATTTCAACTAAAGATCGTTAACTTTGGTTCAGTTTTCTTCTATATTTCCAAAGCACACACATATTCATATCTATACATATCCAGTGAAGATTATAGGAAGACTTGTACGTATTGTCAATATCAGTGTTAATCAGAGCACATTCTTGACGAAAAATTTCTATTGTAACAAGCCTATTCCTCCGGACGAAGCAAGGGTTATATATTAGTAAAATTCCAAAAAGGAGCTTCTGGACTGGACGTAGGACGGGAGGTCCGAACCAGTATAAAATTTATGGTGTGATTTTTTTTCATTTTACTATTATCTCATTATCTTAATTTATCGCATATATAATAATTACTTGTCATATACATAGTATACGTTCCATATAGACTTTCGTTTCTACATTAAAATGTAATTTAGATAATTAACATTTGGCATCTATCAGGTAAAGTGCTTAATTCTATGATGAAACAATTGAGAAAAATATTATATTGAACATTTATGTAATTAAATTAATAACTGAAACTAACGTATTTTATTATATACATTCAATAAGTAAAGTTATAACATAGTTTTCTCAGTAGTACAAATATTTGATGTAATAGTCTTTCACTATGTATAATTTTGTCACACTAATACTTATTTGAAATATATTTGTTCATTCCCAAAAGAAAATTTAGCAATTAACTAAATATGTTTATATCCAGGCAACTTAGTGTCTTACTATTTTTGGATCAAAATAGATAAGAACAAATCATGGATAAACCCTATATATCATATTTTAACCCCTAATCACATTAATTTGGATCTAATATCCAATCGTCGATTTATATAGGGTTTATAAATTAGTTTTCCCATTTTAAATATTAGTTTTCCCTCACCTTCAATGAATCTATATTTACCATAAAGATCTCAAAAAGTAATAAAGCTCATCAATAAAAATACTCTAAAACATTACAGATGCAAAAAGGAAAATACTATATAAAATTATTAATTTGTTAAAGTGCATTAACCTTTGCAATGAACGAATTCGTTGCTAATTCATCGTTATTTCATCACAAATTCATCGATATTTCCACCATTGTTTTTGATATTGTTGAAATCACTGTCCAAAATGATGTGTATGCTAAGTATTTTGAGCAAAATATTATCTAGTCTTCTTATCTTTATTTTAGCTCGGTGGGAAGCCATTGATGAAGAGATATGATTATTATTGTATGAAAAGATTGAAATGAATAAAGAGACCGATAGAGTTAAGGATTTGTCATATGTTAACCTGAATTTCTCAGTTCTGATGACGAGTACACTACAAAAAATGGTGCTAAACCTTTAACAACACTTACAGGTCAATAGTAAGTTATGAGACATTGTAACAGGAAGAAATAAGCATATATGCATGCACGATTGTCTATTGTCATATACAATAATTATAGTTATGATGAAGTTAATAAGGTTACAAAAGGATGTACAAGCAATCAACCAAAAAATGGAGTAATGAATCAAGTGGAGCTCAGAGAAATACTCTAGGATAAACCAAAGAGCTACAAAATTAATTATGTTTTCAGTTAAGTCCTTATCAAATTATTTTACCTTTGGATTGTAACAAACCCGCGAATAATCTCCAAATCACTCTAAATTTTCGCCCACCATCAAACATATCTCGAAGATCATCTTTGAATTTTTTTCATGATCTTTAGAAATGTTTAAATATCTTTTTAAGGCTTAAAAACCACCTCTATTTTGAATTTTCATATCCAAGGTACCAGCGTTCGATCGGTGGTATCCCTATCAACCGGTCGACGATTCCTAAAACAAGAATTTTGAGAAGATGTAGAAGGTCAAAGCAACTTGAGAACTTAGAAACACGATCAAAAAGATATGACAGCAGAACTCAAGGAAAACCATCAAGTTTGGAGCTAAGTAATACCGAGAGGTATTTCCCTCCCTTTTGACTTCCTAAATCCTATATGCTTCATACTCTATGTCAACCACTAGTCATCAAGAGCTTTCCTCGAGGAATGAATAGACAAGTAATTCTCAGGATTGTGAGAAGAAATCAAAGAAAGCATGATAATACAAGTGTTATCGAAGTAATCATCGGAATCAACCCAAAGTCAATGGAAAAGAGCTAGAAACACATCAGGTATGAGATAGAATAATGAAACAAGTGAAGGAAGTGGAATTGCACAAAGCAAAATCACTCGGTACCGAGAAGAACCTCTTTGTACCAAGTGGTTTAAATGGCTCGTGGGCCCACGTGCTCACTTGTACGACATTGGGCTTGCTTTTAGCTTCAATGTAAGCGGGCTCTTGAACCTGTATAAATGTTTCTCTATAAATATCAATCCTACTGCAGCTAAAGAAGGATCTTGGATTTTCTCCTTCTTCATCTCCTATCTCTTCCTCATAATAGTCACATAGGGAGATACTATTGGCAATTCTAGGTATAAGAACATGTCAATCACTTATACTTGTGACTTTAATTCTCTTTCAAATTATAATCAATAAAACTGTAAAGTCGACATAGGTCAGAGATTGCCGAACCACTATAAAAATCTTGTATCTCTTTACATTTTTATGCTTTTTCACATTTTCTTGTTATTTCTACTAGATCTAAATTCTACAATGGATCAAATTTCAGGTAATGACAATGAATGGGTCTGAAAGCTTTAATGGTGTACTTAGAGGTGCAAGATCACTGCCGGTCAAAGCTCTGGTTGCTCGTACATTCTTCCGATCGATGGATTATTTCTATCAACGAAGAGAGTTTGCTAAGGCTTCGACATGTTGATTAACTCTAAAGTGGGAAGCAAACATAGCTTAGAGAGAAAGTGAAGCAAGACATTTGTTTGTGTTTTGTAAAAGAATTGTTGTACTTCAGCATATGTCATTGATATTGTTCATGTTTGTGTTTGTGTTGTAAGGATATCAAATTACCAATTAATAATATACATCAACATGAATTATGCATACCACACAACCTACTGTACAACATAATAACACAACAACATATGATACAACACAATAACAAATAACATACCATAACATACAATACAACTTATGATACAACACGATCTACGATAATATACAATACAACTTACAATACAACGTACAACCAAATACCATACATTACCAGTTAGGATATCTTGGTAGTCTTGACTCTAGGTTTGAATATTTTTCTTTTAGTCCATAATTCTCCTTTTTTCAAACGTGAATTTTCTTCCTGCATCTCAAGCACATACCCATGCTCTTTACGACACATTGAAGGATCAATCCACTCAGTATAACCGCAACAATTGAACGATCCAGGCAGTTGTCAACTCAACGTATACCGTGCACAAACGTATTACCTACGACCTGCATTGAGTTCACTTATTTCGATAATCACTTCACACCTGCTATTGCAGTGACAAAATTTATGTAGAGGGCCTCTCCAATAGTAAGTGATTTACCTCTATTTTTCCACCTACTGCCATGTATTGCGACGAAATGTGTGTGCTTCTCGCCAGGTACACGATCAAGTTGTTCAAAAACCTCTCTCGCTTCGTTGTGAACTTCTTTACCCAGCCTTTGATGATTGACTTCACCATCCGCCACGTTTGCATTGGATTCAAACACATCAATGCTTGTCATTAAATTCTCGTCATCAATTTCCCATTGATCCATTTCTAGTAATGGTTAATAAAAATTTGTTTTAAGAAATGAAAAGGAAGTGAAAAGCAATGAAAAGCTACTAAAGTGAAAATTGGTTTAAATGTAGAAGATTACCTTCGATTATCTAGCAAATCCGCAAAAAAATCACAACTTTGATAAGGGATGATGTAAATTGTGGAAAGGAATGTAATTGGGGTTTTGGGGGTTTTTTGTGTTGAGTTTGGTAAAGTGTGAAATGAGAGGAGAGAGAGGGGAGGGTTTCTGTTTTGAAACCTGTAAGCCATACCTGGGGCGCTATTTGAAAATGCACCAACTAGCGATATTTGAAATTGCGACAGTTCGCGCAATTTCAAATATCGCTAGTTGGTGCATTTTCAAATAGCGCCCCAAGTATGGCTTACAGGTTTCAAATCAAAAACCTGTCAAACATAATACAACATATATCATTCGGAAAAAAACTCCAAACAATTAAATTCCGACGTTTTAACATTAAACATCACATAAATAATCCAAAGATCACATAAATATTACCCAAATAATCCAATGATCAAAATCATATAACGTCAAAATATTCAACCGACACCACAAATCAAATCAACCAACAGTACAAATCAAACTACAAGCTAAACATCCGACAAGCTCCATACCACAACAACCCTTTACCGCAACCTCTTCACCGCTAGAGGAATTTTTTTACTTCCTCCATGCTAATGGAACCTTGTCCGGCGAAGACTCCTCGCTTTCTTGGTTGGACCGCTGCGGCTGTGAAGATTTGTGTTCGAATTACGTAGGTTGAGAAGATGAAAAGAACTTTTTCCTTACACTTCCGACTTTTGCATTAGTATACATGTGTCATAGGAGGTTGAAGAATCGATTCAAGAGGCGCTTCAACGAGTGTAAGAGGAGAATGAGGAGGTAGGGGAGGAGGAGGCGGTGCCGGTCTAGCTAGCTTGTTCTTCCCCATAGTAGATTGCAATATACGCTTCACAATAAAGCATTTTCCCTCCGTATGCTCCGACACCTTTACCGATAGTTCATCAACCAACTCCATCACATGGTAATTGCCATCCGCCTGCCAAATAGTAGTAATTAACATGTATGCAAACTAAATATGACTACTTTCCTCTCAAGTTAAATAATAACAATTAACGCATACCACATTCCTCTTAAGTGGAGCTCTTGGAGTATACGCGTCTACCTCAACAGGCTGCTTTACCTCAACAAAAGGTTCTACGGCATGAAGAATACAGTATCGGATGATGTACCAGTACCATGTATAATACTCGTCGTTCGGTAGCATGAGGTCTCTTCTTGTTGCGTATGCATATGACGATGATTCCATGTCTCAATCGCCATCTCATACTCTCTGGCTGAGTTGTCGATCCGGTAGTAAGGAGTTGCCTCTGGAAGATGCTGTCTAAAACCAAATTGTCACATCACTCTATCTGAAAGATGAAATGCTACATCTTCGAAAAAAATAAGTGGCAACCATGCTGTCCATAGGTCAATAGAAGCGGTGCATAAGGGAGAAAGCTGTCTAAGTGCATGTGCGTATGGGGTCATGTCACAGCATCATAACCAAGTACATCAAACTCACTGCGGTAGAACATAGCATTATGTGTAGGAGTATTCACCGTTCTTTTCGGCCCAGTACATCTACATGAGAAAGATAATAAGAATTGGTGAAGCAAAACATGTGTGTGTAACCAAATAATGCAATAAATATACCTAGCACCATACGACAAAGATAAATCAACTTTCGCTCTTTTCATTGTTATTCTCCAGATCGGAAGATATGATCAAGACCATAGCTACAATTGTATAGATGCATAAAAAATGTATATGTACATAAAATATATGCATATGAAGGGGGAAAATATTAATACATGAATTAGAGTCAAACAACCTTCAATAGATCTGCTCTCCTGCAAAGCGAGCCTAGTCAGCTCGGTGTACGTATACGCCAGAACAACACTACCCCATGAATACCGATGACATATATCAAAATCCTCTATGAAATGAAGCTACCTAAGCCAGACACGGGTCTTCGAATGATCACATATCAAACATGAAGTGATGATATGCAGTATAATAGCTCAAGCCTGCCGCTCAATATGAATCTGAGAGGCGTCACCTAGAATGTCCCCCTCAAGCTACTACTAGAACCAAGTGGTAGCAATCATCTCATTACCCCATCACTGCTCGGGGGGAGGAGATAGACCTAAGAGGCTCTCGCACATTGACAGGTAATCAGCTGGCTCCGGATTTCTTAATGAAGCACCATTTATTGGTAAACCAAGCAACACAACAACATCACCCAAGGTGATGGTCACCTCACCGGCTCTAAGATGGAATGTAGACGTCTCCGGCCTCCACCTATCCACCAAGGCAGCGATAAGGTGACGATCCAATTGGGTGTAACCCAATCGATATATAGGCAAGAAGCCAGTTCTATCTAACAACTCTAGCACGCTAGGATGAGAAGAAGTCACTGTCCTGAGCATCGATGAGTGATCAATAGTTGTAACTGCTTTTTTGTTCCGCCAAATAAATTACAACATATAAGCGCTACTAATAACAAAAATAAATGTATATCGGCATAACGTTGTCGCTCAATCAATGATGTGCTTGCAAGTCTAAACGCTAACGTCAATGGGTCCAGGTAACGTCTCGATGTAATCTACATGAAATGTTGACAATTTGAATATAGTAAAATTTTGAATTCTAGTTGCCAATTAACAATTTCAAATTCAACTAAAAATCGATGGTTAACAATATAAAGTCAAGTAATTTGTTAATTACTAGATGAAACAACTATTACAAAGCTAAATAGCTACCATGCCTTACAATTTCAACATCAGCAAACCCTGGATTGTAAATTAAATGAAGTTTGTTTGTAGAATTGATACCTATAGAAACTTCCTATGTCGACGAACTAGCCATGGTTCAATTTTTAGAAGAAATAAGTTAAAATAGAGTTAGGATTTTAATTTTGGAAAATTAAAAAAATGGGTTTCGGTTTTGATATTGGGGGAAATACGGAAAAGTGAGGAAAAAGAGGGGGGCTACTGTTTGTATATGCAGAGGCGGCATTTGAAACTGCGCCAACTAGCACAATTTCAAATGCCACCCACATATTTTTATTTTTGTGCCTCAATATATTGGCGCTGTTTGAAATAGCGCCAATTATAAATTCAAAAAAATTAATAAATTGCTTCAACTTGCACAATTTGATATTGCACCAGTACGTTATGGCCAACTCAGCGCCGAGTTGGTCAAAATAGGGCTACGTTTGTAAATAGTTTTAAAACTAGGCTATTTGCGTAATAAATTTGTAAAATAGGGCTAAATCGAAAATATTTCCTTTAATAGCTGATGCTTTTTCCTTTTCAAGGCACTGGCACATAGGTCTCACTACATCCTGCCAGTTTCATTAAGAAAAGGAATTTTTTTTAGAATTAGCCCTATTTTACAAACCTACTTATGCAAAATTTTGAACTATTAAGAAATGTAACCCTGATTTGGCCAATTTAGCACCGAGTTGGCCAAAACTTACCGGCGCAATTTAAAATTGCACCAGTACATGGGATTTATTTTTTTCACTTGAATTTATAACTAGAGCTATTTGAAATAGCGCCAGTATAATACATATATAGATAATGAAAAGATAAAGACGACATTTGAAATCGTGCAAGTTGGTGCAATTTCAAATGCCGCCTTATAGATAATGAAAAGATAAGGGTGGCATTTGAAATCACGCCAGTTGGCGCAATTTCAAATGCTGCCTCTGCATGTACAAAACAACAGTCCTCCCCTCTTCCTCCTCGCTTTTCCATCTTCCCACAAACATCAAAACTGAAACCCACTTTTTCAATTTTTCAAAATTAAAATCTTAAGTCTATTTCATCTAAAAATAAGTGTTTTTCGGATCTACTTCAAGAATAACAACTTCTTCATTTGGCTTATTAAAGGTATGATTTTGCAAACCTTGGTTTTTTTATTTGTACATTTCACTTCATAATGATAATTCCATTATCAAAATAGAATGGCTCCTAATTTTATTGCAACGATATGCTATTATGATGGCGAGTTGGTTATTGATGATCAAATGTGTGGAAAATATAACGGTGGATCTTACAAACCAGCAAAAGTTCGTAAATGATCTAACTTCGAGCAAGTAAAAGCGTTGGTTTACAAAGAAACCAAGATCAAATTGGAGGAGTTTGATATTGATTTAGTTTGCAAATGGTTAACTGATTCTGGATCTAAAGCAATTAAAATTGTAGATGACGACGACGTTGAGTTAATGTTCTCCGCCGTCTCTAAATCCATAGAGTTGTTTGTTGTGAAAAACAGAAACTTGTTGGTAGAACAATCCGTACTTGCATCCATAGCGGCGTCTGTAACCATCTATCATTGGCAACCAATTCCATCTCCTAGTTACAGTAATCCTCCTATGAACAAACCGCAATACGGACACCAACAAATGTTGTTTGGTTATCCTCCTTTTATGAATTTTCAACAAAATCTACAATTTAGCTATCCATATTCGAATTAGGATAGTATTGCACGCATGAGTAGAAGGTAACTCCTACTTGCCACTAACTCTAAACGACATATCGTTCATCGTGTTAAATTTGATATTAACTATTATTGTCATGTTAGTTATATTCCGCATCATCATCCGATGCAAAATAATGCTAGACCATCTACTACTCATAGGTCTTGTCTGTTGCAGCCTGCACCCTCCGAATTATACCATATAAGCCAAAAGTAAGTTAAGTTTGACAAAGATAATGCACTGTGTTGAATATATAACTATATTTAAAAAGTCATATTTTCATACTGTAGCTTTTCGGCATAAGATACAGATGCACAATCGAATATGCAACCAAATGTATCCGATGACGATATAGACATAGAGGAACATGTAGATGGACAATTAAACGATGTTCCATCTCTTGATAGCATGACTATTGCATCTATACCGGGGAACGATACAACGTGGATCGACAACATGCAAGTAAACAATGATCCACTAAACTATGATTTTGGAGGCGAAGTCAATGCTAGTGTTGATAGTGATGAACCTGAAATGGAGATACCGTTGGATGATGACTTGTGTAATGCGAATATGTTGGCTAGATCCGTCGTCGCAAACCTGCAATTCAACAAAGAACTATTCTCATCGTCTTATGTTCAGAACGGTTTGATATGGTATTCGGGACAAAAGCAAAATTTCTACAACAACTAAGTACATGGTCAATTTTACATGTAGTTTCTTTTAAGTCAATTAGGTCCAACAAAGAAAAATACACTGCCATTTGCAATGTCGATGCAAACTGTCAATGGAGAATTCATGCTACAGATTTTAAAAAATCACAATCCGGATGGTGGGTTGTTAAAAAATATCTAAGCAATCATACTTGCATTAACCCAGCAGTTAACTCCAATCACAAGCAAGCGACATCTAATTTTTTGGTTTCAAAGTTCATGCCTTTTGTGAAATCGGATTTAAACATAACGGCTGGAACTGTGCAGGTATTAATGGAGGATCAATTATTTATTAAGATTAGTTATATGAAAGCATGCATAGCACTAAGCACGACGTTAGAACGAATATACTGTGATTGGGCAGAGTCATATTCAAACCTACGACAATATTTAGCTGAAATTACTAGAACAAATCCGAGTAGTGTTGGACATGTAAGAACCGATGAGTTTGGTGTCTTCGATCATGCTTTTTAGGCCTTTGGGCTTTGTATCAAGGGATTTGTGCATTGTCGACCTTCGCTTTGTATTAATGGAACACATCTGTATGGAAAATACAAAGGTACATTACTTGTTGCGACTGTGATTGATGCAAATGATCAACTTTATCCTTTGGCTTATGCAATTGTTGAGACCGAATCATGTGATAGTTGGGGTTGGTTTTTTGCTTGCATATGTCGATTTATTCATAGTGTTAACAACGACGTATTACTTTTATTTCCGATAGAATGAAAGAAATATCGACCGCACTGGAGAGCAAACGAAGATCACGACATAAACATAGATTTTGTGCTAGGCATTTGAAAGAAAACTTTCAAGCTGCCGGTTTTAGGGACAAACGTTTGACCGGTTTATTCTACGCAACGGCATGTGCTTCGGAGGGGGTTGAGTATCTGAAAATCCGGGAGAAAATTAAGACCACCAATATTAGAGCTCACAATATATTGAGAGAAGTCTAGCGGGGAAGGAGGAGAACTGGGCTTTATGTAAGGATGATGGTGGCATGTAATGACAATGAATGGGTCTGAAAGCTTTAATGGTGTACTTAGAGGTGCAAGAACACTATCTGTTAAAGCTTTGGTTGCTCGTACCTTCTTTCGATCGGTGGATTGTTTCTGTCAACGAAGAGAGTTTGCTAAGGCTTCGACGTGTCGATTAACTCCAAAGTGGGAAGCAAAGATAGCTGAGAGAGCAAGCGAAGCAAGGCGTTGTAGAATAGTCCGATATAGCCAAACCGAATGGCAAGTAATTCACTACTTTGGGGATGAGTTCAAAGTTACAGTTGATGGTAACTCATGTTCTTGTACATATAACATCTCTTTACTACAACAGCTTTCTTGCGTGCATGTTGTGGCTGCTTGTTCATCAGTTGCTACTGGTGCAGATAGAGCTCATCATGACTTTGCCTTGCTTTGGTACTCGGTTCAGAATTACTTGGCCGCTTACACATCAGAATTTTATCACGTTCGTGACAACCACTATTGGAGTACACAAGAAGGTCCATTAGTCCTACCACAAACTGCTCGTAGAGCACTCGGAAGGCCAAGGTCTACACGGGGAGGAGATGGACCTAAGAGGCTCTCACACATCGATCTGTAATCAGCCGGCTCTAGATTGCTCAATGGAGCACCATCTATAGGTAAACCAAGCAACATCACCCAAGGTGATGGTCATCTCACCGGCTCTAAGATGGAATATAGACGTCTCCGGCCTCCATCTATCAACTTGGGTGTAATTCAATCGATGTATAAGCAAGAATCCAGCTCTATCTAACAAATCTAGCACGCCAGGATGAGAGAAAGTCACCGTCCTGAGCGTCGAGGAATGATCAATAGTTATAACTGCGTTTTTGTTCTGTCAAAAAAATTACAACATCTTAGCACTGCTAATAACAAAAATCGATGTATATCGGTATTATAAAACAAAGTGTATTACCGCCATCATAGCATTGTTGCTCGATCGATGACGTGCTTGCAAGTATAAAACTCTACCGTCAATAGGTCCTAGTAACAACTCGGTGTAATTTACAACAAATGTTGACAATTTGAAAATAGTAAAATTCTGAATACTAGTTGTCAATAAACAATTTCAAATTCAACGACAAAACGATGTTTAACAACATATAGTCAAGTAATTTGTGAATTACAAGATGAAATAACCATTACAAAGCTAAATAACTACTACTCTTAACATTTTCAACATCAACGAACCTTAAATTGTAAATTATATGAAGATTGTATGTAGAATTGATACCTATAGAAGTTTCCCGTGTCGACGAACTAGCCGTGGTTTAATTTTAGAAGAAATAAGCTAAAATAGAGTTAGAATTTTGGTTTTGGAAAATAGAAAAAGTGGGTTTTGGTTTTGATATTCGAGGGAAGATTGAAACGTGAGGAGGAAGAGAAGAGGGCTATTGTTTTGTATACGCAGAGCGGCATTTGAAATTGCGTCAACCTTATCTTTTCATTATGTTACGTCTATTATACTGGCGCTATTTCAAATAGTGTCGGTTATAAATTCAATTAAAAAAAATAAACCTCATGTACTGATACAATTTACAATTGCGCCAGTACGTTTTTGTCAACTCAATGATGAATTGAAAAAAATAGGAAAAAATTCCTTAAACAAAAATACCGAGCCTGTTAACAAAAACAGTACTAAAATTGGCGTATCATGCAAGGCTTTCGACAAGACGCTCAAGAATCTGCTTGCTCGAAGTACACATACCATTGAAAGTTCTTTGATTTCGCTCCTCCCAAATCATTGCAATGCTTCTCTTGAGCACCTCGATGAGGAGGATACGTTTTAATGATCTCCATATCGTTACTTTAAAATTATTGTACCATTCAATATTAGAGCTCGTTGATGGATTGTGCAGACTGTGATGTGCAGGACTTTTCCTCAAAATGCTGTATGTGAAGCTGCAATTGAAGACAACACATTTTTTGTTCTCACTCGAGTTGTTACAAAGGGTACAGATTGAAGAGTGATAAGGCCTCTATGAAACATATTATCCTGCGTGTGTATAGCATTCCGAACAAATTTCTAGAGCAGTAGGTTTTATTCGGGCTTAGATCTGGAGTTCCAAACACATTTGTGCCATGGGAATGTAGGTGCTCGATGAAATTCCACATTGGCTTTGTAGACATTTGATATAGTATGAACGTTACCATAAGGCTCTGACAGTGGTAGACCTTGAGTGAGGAAGGGTAACATAGCCATTAATTGAATAATCAGCAGCAATGGCTGTCTCGGGGATCCTAGGCATTATTCTAAGGTTATGATCAATGACATTGGAAAATGTCAAACCTTTCCCAGTCCACGGAGGGAGTGTGCCAAAATAGGTTTTTACATGTCTGTTTTATGGTTAATTTGAAATGTGGGAGGTAGGTGGATCTCAAATTGAGCATACTTCTCCAAGTCCAGCTGCAATGGAGTGGTATGTCCATGACCCAGAAGTTCTTGTTTTTTGAGTAAATTATTCTACGTCCATTTCGTCCATAGGTAAGGGTTAGAGGAGAGAAGTTTATTGATATGGATGATACAACAACCTTATTCCATTTATGGAGGTTCTGAATTCCGAGCCCCTTTGTTGTAAGGCAATTACAGTGTTTTAAAAGTATCAGGGATGGTTTTATTAGAGAAGGGATTACCATGCCACAGGAAGTGGTTGAGTGCTTTGTTGATCATGGATATAAGTTTTGTAGGAAGGACTTAATTAGATTCTGGAGTAGTATATGCATATAGAAGTAGCAATGGATTCCACAATAACAAGCCTACCACAGTTGATGGTTTTGAGGATGACCAAGTAAAGAGCTTCTTAGTGATGGTTTCGTATAAAAGCATGCATTGAGAAGTTTTTATTCTAGATGTGACCAGGGGAGCTTCAGGATATATGGCATTAGAGGTAGCTAGTTGATGTACCAGTCTGTCTTTTTCCTATCGCCATTAGTCCTGGCAAAAAAATTGAATTTCCTTTTCCACCCAACAATCTTCCCATCTACCAAAATCTCCCGCTTTAGTCCCGATATCCACTGCCCTTCGGGAGTTTCTCGGTTGACATTTGTCCTGCTTCTACTCGGCCACACAGAACTTCCTTTCTTATGGCAGGAAACTAGATTGAAGAAATACCATTCTTTGCCCGTCACAGTGAACTTTGAAAGAGCCGGAAGTTGCCATGGCTCGTAACCGTAAAGATTGATTTGGGGAACTAAGTCAACCGGAAATGGGATGTTAGAGATTTTCCGGTGAAGATAATAAGTAATAAGTCAAGCCTATGCCTTCCCAGCGTCTCTGAAGAGCAGAAAGCCAACATTGGGTGCCAAGTCCCGTTCCTGAGCGGAGCATTGGATGAAACAGCTTGTGAACTCCTTTTACATCATACTCTATGTGCTCTACCCAAGCCGCCTGCAAAAAAGTGCAGTATCATGCTTAACTTTACTTCAGATAAAATGTATATTGCAATGGGAGGCTACAAGTTAAATTTACTTCAAGAAATTGGGTATGGTTCAACAGCTAAGACAAGTTCGACTCAATTTTAACAGAACTCTAATTCTAGACTAGGTTTTTTTTCCTTTACCTTTTGAATTAAACAAGATGATTCGTTTAACAGTAACATTATGTCTCAATTGTCAACATTATTTGATATATTCAGGTGGTGCAAGCGGTATCTTCTATTGATCATCTGATGATTGTGCAACAGGAGTAGAGATGTGCTGCTTATTGTCTAGCTGACCGGTTGCAAAATTTAAGATGTCAGTTCAGTAATATATTTGGAAGAGGTACCTAAAATTTTGAACTTATATTATCTCAAGCCTACCCTATCACGTTTAGACCATTAATATCGTGGTAAGGCTTCTAAATTGAATCTAGGGGTCTTGGGTTTGTATAAGACTGGTTGTCGACTTTCCAAAAAGAAAAATGAAATAGCATATTCTGCCATTTGTATTTGTTTAAAGTTTTTATTTATTTATATAGAAATGGGTGATAACTGTTTCTTGAAACAATTTGTACAGTTCAGTATTCAATAAAGACATCTTTTGCTCTAACACAACTATAACTTTGTTTACTTTATGTTGACTAACTGGAAAGAAGCTAGGCGAGAACATACATGGTTTCTCTAGTGAGAGTATAAGTCATGTTTAACAAGTGATTTTTTTAATTTAAATTAAAGTGAAGTTGTTACCCCTCCTTGTCCTCTGTCTTGCACAATGAACCAAATAAAGGATAGGGACATGCAAAGTTTGAGCTCCCACCCTGCAAACCAGAGTAGAAGAAATTAAATAAGCTGCAATTTTTTTTGGTTTTATAACTTATACACTGTATATAATCTGATGCATAACACAGCAGCACTTGTTATATATTATCTAATACTTCATTCATTAGTGGTGGTGTTAGTAGTAAGAATAACACAAATCAAATATGAAATCAGGTTAGCTTATAGATGCACCTATGTTATATGTACTGTATATCTATGCAAGAAAGCTAAGAATAATGTATCATGGTACCACTTAAAAGGAAAAAAAAGTAAACTATTTTCACATCTTAGTTTTAACGAGACTAATTTCTAGCGATATATGACATACATATTACTTAACCAATTTGAACTTAAATGGATACTAAATTCTATGGTTTGTACAAAAAAGTAATTAAAGATTATAGAATTTAGTTTAAAGTCAAAAGATGAAGAAAGTAGTGTGATAATTTTATATGCATGTAGCACGACAAATACAAACATTCTATGTAATTTTTAACACACAATTTTTGTTATCTTTCGCCCACCTCTTAGCCATTATCAATTATCAAACTAGTTTCCTTTTTTTTTTCTAATACACACACAGAGAGTCATACATACTATAACAATACAATCAAGGGAGGAACACTACTAGACCACTACTTGGAATTACATATATTATTATATGTTTATTTTTTAACAATTAAAATATCAAACCATTTACTACATCTGGAACTGTTACTGTTGCCGGATTGGTCGCTCTAGACGGCTGATGGACATGCATATTTTAATGCTACTAGAAGCTCATTTAATTATTTCAGATTTTATCTCAGTTTGATAAACGCACATCCATCAGTAAGTTCCATCGATATTGAATTATATTGCCTTTTAAGGGCAAATTATTTCTCTTGTTCATCTAAATTAAATTTTGAAATTCATCACTACATGGTAATTATATATTAAACTAGTGCTATATGAATCCAAAAATATACAAATTATGTACCTCTTTCCAATACCTCCCAATTCGAATCGTAAAACCAAATATGGTGTTTCTTCGTACAGTCGCGAATGTATAAAAACTAAATATCTAAATATTTTAGGCATTGAAATTATGAGACTAACTGGAAAAATAAAAGTTGTTGGGATATGAAATTATGAATCGTAGTTAAAAGGAAAGATTAATTTATAGAAAATTTATGTGACGTCAATGGAACAAGTGGAGCATGCTGATTGAGCAATCAAAATACACTACAGCATTTTCAATACGGTGCCAACCAATAAATGACCATGAATCTACACATGGACTGTCATTATTGGACTTTCTACGTCATAACGATGTAAATTATATAATTAACATTTGACATCTAGTCAGTTAAAGTGCTTAATTCTATGATGAAACAAGTTCAGAAAAAAATTGTATTGAACATTTATGTAATTGGATTAATAACTAAAATTTATGTAATTTATTATATACATTTAAATATGTAAAGTTTTAACATAATTTCCACAGTAGTACAAATATTTGATGTAACGGTCTTTCACTATGTATTATTTGTCACATGAATATGGATTTGAAGTATGTTTATTCATTTTCAAAAGAAAATTTAGTAGTTTAGTAATTAACTATATATGTTTACGTCCAAACAACTTAGTTTCTTACTTTTTTTGGATCAAAATAGATATGAATAACTCATAGATAAACCCTGGAAATCATATTTTAACCCATAATCACATTTATTTGGATCTAATATCCAATCGCCAGTTTATATAGGGTTTACAAATCAGTTTTCCCATTTTAAATGCTAGTTTCCCCTTATCTTTGATGAATCTATGTTTAACCATAAAGATATCAAAAATTAATAAAGCTCCTCAACAAAAATACTCTAAAACATTACAAATGCAAAAAATAAAATACTGTATAAAATTATTAATTAGGTAAAGTGCATTAACGTTTGAAATGCACAAATTTGTTACTAAATTCATCATTATTTCATCACAAATTCATCGATATTTCCACCATTGATTTTTGATATGGTCGAAATCACTGTCCAAAGTGATGTGGAATGTTGTGCAAATTATTTTAAGCAAAATACTATCTATTTTTCTTATCCTTATTTTATTTAGTGGGAAGCCATTAATGAAGAGTATATGATTTATTTAGTGCGGTGTGGTTGGAGCGGATGGTGGTAAGTATGATTGGAAAGCCCGCTTGATATCTGCTTGAGAGTTGCACTATATTCAATGGTGATCCTTAATGGCATGAACTTTTTGTTAGCATTAGAACCTTTTAATGAAGAGTGGAAGAAAGATGAATTCTTGTCTCCATTTATGTCCCATTGAATCGCGAGCTTTTGTCTAATCATGTTATCTCAAACTAAGTAACATCGGTCAGTTGCTTTGCCAACAATTGTTTATGAACAGAGAAGTTGCAATTTTTGTTCATGTGTCAAGTGCTTAATTTCCTGTTGCTTGGAGCCCATCTGAGCACCTCTCACATTCCAGAAGCCCTCATGATGATCTTTTGGGTTTAGTGGCCAATAGCCAGGTTATTCAAGGACTAGCTTGCTTCTTTTGGTCATTATGCATAAATTCCTTCCAATGAAATGTGATTTAATCCATAAGGTATTCAACCAGTATCCATGTCGTCATCATTGGTACATTGAGTAGCACTGTGAGTTGTTTTGCTTCTCCTTTTCCTTCTTATTTTGATTTTTGGCGAGTGCGACGATTACATTTGAAAAAGCCACTTGTTTTCAACTGTCAAAAAAAACATTTGAAAAAGCCATTTGTTTTCAATGATTTAGCTTATTTTCAAAACAACTTCATTAGCTAGTACAAAGGTGAGTCTCAAATGCTGGGACACTCAGTCTGACCCGAGCATAAAGCAAAACACAAAACACTCCAGTCAGAATTAACATTCTTATGCAAATAAATCAACTCAAGTGAAATGTCCAATTGAAATGCAATATAACTTAAAGGATTTTTGGGATTCCCATCCTTTAAGAATCCGTGAAACTATCTACATACATAGTACAATACGCTACATAGATAATGTCTATAGTAAAGTAACTATTAAAATACTGTTAAGACGTTATCCATATCACTCTTAACACATTTTATATAAATGTCGTAGTCTATACAGTACTGTAAACTCCACCAAACCGATGACTATCAAGTAGTACTCCATAGGTACGACAAATCAAACTCGTAGTGGGCGCGATAAGGCATGTGACAAGGCACGCGAGGTAATGCCTTGGGTAGGATTCTACCGTTTTACAGAACCGGGCTGGTGGTAATGCATAGCAGCTACTACTGCCCACCTCGAGACAGTCCCATAATCGAAGGTGCACCCAAGAAAATCACAAAATAATAGATATGGCACCGAAGAAGCATGCTCGATCGGAGGTGCAACCTCACTTGGTCCAGGTATAGCTCCTGTTTTAGTTACATCAAGCTGACTCGCGGGAGTCATGGCTGTGTTCATCCTCATATATACGTCACCAAACCATCCTACTTCGTTCTGGATTCTCCACCACGTACACAGTTGTTAAAGTGGTTTTCAGTATTGGCAGAGAGTATGCCAATATCCGATCTCGGTCTCTTTAACAACCAAACGCTTATTTCACACCGTGGTCATTTTCATTTCAAACAGTTCATACTTCATATCAAAATATCATATTCATTTCAAAATCAAATCACTTTCGAAATCATATTCACTTTAAATCAAATTCATTTCCAAAAATTATAACCACAAAATAGGTTAAACCATCAGATCAAGTATTCGCATTTAAATCCATTAAATCTAAATCATAACAGTTCCAACTTAAACGGTTTGAATATTGAAAGTAGTTTATATATTGGAATAGTTATACCTTAAAAATAGTTTATATTTAAAAATAGGTTGTAGATTAAAATAGTTTATATATTAAAAATAGTTTATATATTAAAATAGTTTATATATTAAAAATAGTTTCAAATTAGAATTGTTTCTTCCAATTTCATAAATCAATTCAAATCAACTTTAGTTCCAAAAGTTCGATTTAAATCAATCTAAGTTCAGCAATTTCAAATAAAAAGGGTTAAAGGTTCAATTCGAATTCTCATTAAACTATTTTTAATTTATATAACTACTTCAAATTCAGTAGGTTTCAAAGTTTAAATATTCAAACAATTTACAATAACTCAATTTGATAAATTTTATTTATATTCAAAATTCAACTTTAATTTTATTTAAATTCGAAATATTCACTTAATCATTTTTAATATCATTTAAATAAAATTCCAGATTACAAATTTAAATCAAAATTAAATATTCAATTTCAATTATATATATATATATATTAAATATTCATTTAACCACCTTTAGTTCTGCCAAAAGAGTCAGTTAGGCACCTAATCGTTATGTCATAATAGATCCGAACACTTGCCCTTGTTCGACTTTAATATCATAATTGCTCTAGTGAATAACTAAAATAAATAGCTGAATGGGAGATAGGGAAAGAAGGAAACTAATTATTATTATAAAAAAATATCTATCTTTCATAGGTTCACTAAAAACTTGACGGTTGGCAGGTCTCTTTGTTGTGTTGTTCGGACAGAGGAGGACTTAATGATTATTCGTTCGCTGGAACCCGAAGTGAAAATTGTTGTAGATAGGGATCCTGTAAAAACATCTTTCGAGGAATGGGTCAGACCTGGTCATTTCTCAAGAACAATAGCTAAAAGCCCCGATACTACCACTTGGATCTGGAACTTACATGCTGATGCTCACGATTTCGATAATCATACCAGCGATTTGGAGGAGTTCTCTCGAAAAGTATTTAGTGCTCATTTCGGTCAACTCTCCATTTATCTTTCTTTGGTTGAGTGGTATGTACTTCCATGGTGCCCGTTTTTCCAATTATGAAGCATGGCCAAGTGATCCTACTCACATTGGACCCAGTGCTCAAGTAGTTTGGCCAATAGTGGGTCAAGAAATATTAAATGGCGATGTGGGCGGTGGTTTCCGAGGAATACAAATAACCTCCGGTTTTTTTCAGATTTGGCGAGCATCTGGAATAACTAGTGAATTACAACTCTATTGTACTGCAATTGGTGCATTGGTCTTTGCATTGTTAATGCTTTTTGCTGGTTGGTTCCATTATCATAAAGCCGCCCCAAAATTAGCTTGGTTCCAAGATGTAGAATCGATGTTGAATCACCACTTAGCAGGGTTACTAGGACTTGGGTCTTTTTCTTGGGCGGGACACCAAATCCATGTATCTTTACCATTTAACCAATTTCTCGACGCTGGAGTTGATCCTAAAGAGATTTCACTTCCTCATGAATTTATCTTGAATCGAGATCTTTTGTCTCAACGTTTTCCCAATTTTACCGAGGGAGCAACCCCCTATTTCACCTTGAATTGGTCAAAATACGTGGATTTTTTGAGTTTTTGTGGAGGATTAGATCCAATAACAGGAGGTCTGTGGTTGAGCTATATTGCTCATCATCATTTAGCTATTGCAATTCTTTTCTTGATCGCGGGGCATATGTATAGGACCAACTGGGGTATTGGTCATGGCCTTAAAGACATTTTAGAGGCTCATAAAGGTCCATTTACAGGCCAGGGCCATAAAGGCCTTTATGAAATCCTAACAACGTCATGGCATGCTCAATTATCTCTTAATCTAGCTATGTTAGGTTCTTTAACTATTGTTATAGCTCACCATATGTATTCCATGCCCCCTATCCATATCTAGCTACTGACTATGGTACACAACTTTCGTTGTTTACACATCACATGTGGATCGGTGGTTTTCTTATAGTTGGTGCTGCTGCACATGCAACCATTTTTATGGTAAGAGACTACGATCCAACTACTCGATACAATGATCTATTAGATCGTGTCCTTAGGCACCGCGATGCAATCATATCACACCTAAACTAGGCATGTATATTTCTAGGTTTTCATAGTTTTGGTTTGTATATTCATAATGATACCATGAGCGCTTTAGGACGTCCCCAAGATATGTTTTCAGATACCGCTATACAATTACAGCCTATCTTTGCTCAATGGATACAAAACACCCATGCTTTAGCACCTGGCGTAACAGCTCCTGGTGCAACAACAAGTACCAGCTTAACTTGGGGGGTGGTGAGTTAGTGGCAGTAGGTGGAAAAGTAGCCTTGTTACCTATTCCGTTAGGAACTGCGGATTTTTTGGTCCATCACATTCATGCATTTACGATTCATGTAACTGTACTGGTACTACTGAAAGGTGTTCTATTTGCTCGTAGTTCCCGTTTGATACCCGATAAAGCAAATCTCGGTTTTTGTTTCCCTTGCGATGGGCCTGGAAGAGGGGGGACATGTCAAGTATCCGCTTGGGATCATGTCTTTTTAGGTTTATTTTGGATGTACAATGCAATTTCAGTAGTCATTTTCCATTTTAGTTGGAAAATGCAGTCGGATGTTTGGGGTACTATAAGTGATCTGTAACAACCCTAGATTTTTGCAAATATTTTTAAATTATTTTAAATTAAATTTTATTTCAATATTTTATTTTAGAACATTTTAAAAGTGTAGTTGTAATTTTCCTAAGTTAATTGTATTTTTGTTTACAATTTTTAATTCTAGTTTCAATATAATAAACTATTTTCTTTATTTACTTTTTATTTTTCCTAAGAATAATTGTTTATTTTCATTTTCACTTTATTTTTTGTTTGTCTTTTATTTTTATTTACTGATTTTTTATTTCGTTTACTTTGAATTTATAAAGTGGAAATTCTAAGAGACAAAAAGCTTTAAAACCTATGACTTTTCATTGCCTAGCCTTTTCAAATTCTTGGCCGTTCTTTTTCTTTATTGTAGCCGTGAGTTTTTAATTGTTATTCACATGAGAAACTCTTTCTCAACATCATTCTTCACGGAAACTCATTTTTGAAATAATTTTAGGTAATGACTTCTTCCATTTTTCTACTTTTCTTCTTCTTTTTCCATTGTTTTGCCTTGAATCATCTACAAGTTGCTCGGCCATACCCTCCACCATCTCCACCGACCACCACATCACCTTCCTCCTCATCATCCACAGCTTCAACCACCTCCCATCTCCTCTGACCAGTAGTGGTCGTGACCTCCATATGAACAAAACACCATAAAAGTTGCAAAACCCTTCCAATAATGCATAGCCGAGCCTAGTTTTTCCCATCCCCTTCAATTTTTGACCACGGCCACACCCTTAGCCACCACCACCAGCAAGTACACCACCTCTAGCCATCACATCAGCCATCACCAGACCTGTACCTGACCAAGGTCGAGCCCACGTGACCTTTGGACGAGCCTAAATGTTGCAACCAAACCTCCTTTTTAGTGCCTTTTGACCTTCCACCTTGTAACTCCCAAACCTTCCACATTCTTGCTAGCCGTGAGTTTTGTGATCCAAACCAGAACCTTTTCCACCTGAAAACATGTTGTGGCCGAACCAATAAAGCATTATGGTCGAGCAAAAGTTGTTAGTGGTCAAGCAAAATTGATTGAAAAGCTTGGTGATGTCTTTTGTAAATTCTATTTCCATTTTGTTCCAATAAATTTTGGTATTGTATATACATTTATATATTGCTTTGTTTTATTTTTTGTATACAAGATTAATATCTTGGCTCTCTCTCCACTCAAATCAAAAGTCGTGCTATCGTGCTTTCTGGATTTTTGTTTGTGTGTTTGATTTGCTAACTCCAGCGTAAAAAGGTGAGTTATTCACGCTTGACATTTATACTTATATAATTTGTGAAGTGACAACAAGTGAATGTGTAGAAACTATTATACCATGTTATACCTGCCTGTGATATGTATTATATGATGTTAAACCCTATTATAAACCTGTCACATCATCTGTTATGTTATATTCTATTATATTGTTTATTTTATTCTATTCTCATACTGCAAGTTCCCTGTAGAATAGAATCACTATGGGTTGAAATGATACATACCCGAACAGACTTTAGAATAGGGAAAAATCATTACGGGCTGAAATGATAGGCCTGGGTGATTTTTATTTATTTTTATTAACTTGGGATTTCGGGTTTGAAATGATAGAACCCGGATTTTTCTTTGTAAATTACGGATTTAAATGATATATTATCCGTATCACTTGACTTAGGCTAGAAAATATTATACAGACCCGTGGTTATATGGGTTAAGGGCTATACGGGTAACCCCTTGACGCTATTAAAAAGTAAGTTTATTTTATAATTAGACATTATTATAATAGCGAATATTACGTGTTAAGGGCTATATGGGTAACCCCTTGACGCTATTAAAAAGTAAGTTTATTTTATAATTAGACATTATTATAATAGCGAATATTACTACATAGTAGATAGTTTAACGGATCCTTAAAGAATGGGCGATCCCAAACATTCTTTAAGTTACTTGTGCCTTTTATTACAGTTCACTTGAGTTGGTTTACATTGTATAAGTATGTATGTCCTGACTCGAGTGTTTGTGTTTTATTTACGCTCGGGTCAGCCTGCATATCAGCTTTGGATCTCACCTTCTGGAGCTAGGACTGCTGGAGATCATCTTTTATTTAGTTGCTATCTATTTCCATTCAGTATTTCTATGTCAGCTTTGTATTAGAGACATATGTATTTGGGATTTCTACTATGCTTATGTATTCAGACTTCTATTGTATCTGTTTTTCAGACTATGTATTTTGAATCTATTTTGAGACTTTGTATTGTAGTGGCTTCATGAACCACTATTTATTTTATTTTCCGCTACGAGTTATTATGATATTCTGTGTCTGTGATTCTGTGATTGGTTTTGTTTGCTCCAAATTTTATTACAATATGTTATTTTGCATTATTCAAGTCTGACATGTGTGGATTATTGTCGATTTGAATGGTCCAAAATAATGGGTCGTTACATGATCAAGGGGTGGTAATTCATATAACAGGAGGAAACTTTTCACAGAGTTCCATTACTATTAATGGTTGGCTTCGGGATTTTTTATGGGCACAGGCATCTCAGGTAATTCAGTCTTATGGTTCTTCATTATCTGCATATGGTCTTTTTTTCTTAAGTGCTCATTTTGTTTGGGATTTTAGTTTAATTTTTCTATTCAATGGTCGCGGTTATTGGAAAGAACTCATTGAATCCATTATTTGGGCTTATGACAAATTAAAAGTTGCTCCTGCTACTTAGCCTAGAGCCTTGAGCATTGTACAAGGACGTGCTGTAGGAGTAAAGCATTACCTTCTGGGTGGAATTGCCACAACATGGGCATTCTTCTTAGCAAGAATTATTGTAGTAGGATAATGGCTAGGAGGATTTGAAAGGCATTAAGATTTCCAAGGTTTAGCCAAGGTTTAGCTCAGGATCCCATTACTCATCGTATTTGGTTTGGTATTGCTACCACACATGACTTTGAGAGTCATGATGATATTACTGAGGAACCTCTTTATTAGAATATTTTTGCTTCTCACTTTGGACAGTTAGCAATAATTTTTCTATGGACGTCCGGAAATCTGTTTCATGTAGCTTGGCAAGGAAATTTTGAGTCATGGATATAAGACCCTTTACATGTGAGACCTATTGCTCATGCAATTTGGAATCCTCATTTTGGTCAACCGACCGTAGAAGCCTTTACTCGAGGAGGTGCTACCGGCCCAGTAAATATCGCTTATTCCGGTGTTTATCAGTGGTGGTATACAATTGGATTATGCACTAACGAAGATCTTTATACCGGAGCTCTTTTTTTATTATTTCTTTCTGCTATATCCTTAATAGCGAGTTGGTTACACCTACAACCAAAATGGAAACCGAGTGTTTCCTAGTTCAAATATGCTGAATCTCGTCTTAATCATCATTTGTCAGGACTTTTTGGAGTAAGCTCCTTGGCTTGGACAGGCATTTAGTTCATGTCGCTATTCCCGGATCTAGGGGAGAGTACATAAGATGGAATAATTTCTTAGACGTATTACCCTATCCCCAAGGGTTGAACCACTTCTTACGGGTCAGTGGAATCTTTATGCCCAAAACCCTGATTCCAAAAGTCATTTATTTGGTACCTCCTAATGAGGGGGAACTGCCATTCTAACCCTACTTGGGGGATTCCATCCACAAACACAAAGTTTATGGTTGACCCATATGGCTCATCACCATTTAGCTATTGCATTTATTTTTCTTGTTGCTGGCCATATATATATAACGAACTTTGGAATTGGACATAGTATCAAAGATCTTTTAGAAGCACATACTCCTCCGGAGGGTCGATTAGGACGTGGACATAAGGGTCTTTATGATACAATCAACAATTCGATTCATTTTCAGTTAGGCCTTGCTCTAGCCTCTTTAGGGGTTATTACTTCTTTAGTAGCTCAACACATGTACTCTTTACCTGCTTATGCATTCATAGCACCAGACTTTACTACTCAAGCTGCATTATATACTCATCACCAATACATCGCAGGGTTCATAATGACAGGAGCCTTTGCTCATGGAGCTATATTCTTCATTAGAGATTATAATCCGGACCAGACTGAGGATAATGTATTGGCAAGAATGTTAGACCATAAGGAAGCTATCATATCTCATTTAAGTTGGGCCAGTCTCTTTCTAGGTTTCCATACCTTAGGTCTTTATGTTCATAATGACGTCATGCTCGCTTTTGGTACTCCAAAAAAACAAATCTTGATCGAACCTATATTTTCCCAATGGATACAATCTGCTCATGGTAAGACTTCCTATGGGTTTGATGTACTCTTATCTTCAACAACTGGACTAGCATTCAATGCAGGTCGAAGCATATGGTTACCCGGTTGGTTAAATGCTATTAATGAAAATCATAATTCACTCTTCTTAACAATAGGTCCGGGAGATTTCTTGGTTCATCATGCAATTGCTCTAGGTTTGCATACAACTACATCGATTTTAGTAAAAGGTGCTTTAGATGCACGTGGTTCTAAATTAATGCTAGATAAAAAGGATTCGGTTATAGTTTTCCTTGCGACGGCCCAGGACGTGGAGGTACTTGTGATATTTTTGCTTGGGACGCGTTTTATTTGGCAGTTTTATGGATGTTAAATACTATTGGGTGGGTCACTTTTTATTGGCATTGGAAACATATTACATTATGGCAGGGTAACATTTCACAATTTAATGAATCTTCCACTTATTTGATGGGGTGGTTAAGAGATTATCTATGGTTAAACTCTTCACAACTTATCAATGGATATAACCCTTTTGGTATGAATAGTTTATCGGTATGGGCGCGGATTTTTTATTTGGACATCTTGTTTGGGCTACTGGATTTATGTTCTTAATTTCCTGGCGGGGATATTGGCAGGAATTAATTGAAACTTTAGCATGGGCTCATGAACGCACACCTTTGGCCAACGAGTATTCACGGGCGGTACTTCCGAACATGTACGAGCTCCTTCTAACGGAAAAATAAAGTTCACGAGTATTTTGTTCATCCCACACATACCCGACATGGGCATCCTGCTTTTCTATGTTCTATAGACTTGTATGTAACTATTGAGAGTCGGGATATTCTACATAGTGTGAGTATTCCTCCCAAAAGTTTGATTTTAGTTCAAAATAATCAATATGTAGAATTTGAACAAGTTATTGCTGAGATTCGTACAGGAACGTCTACTTTTCATTTTAAAGAGAAGGTCCGAAAACATATTTATTCTGAATCAGAGGGAGAAATGCACTGGAGTACCAATGTCTACCATGCACCCGAATATACATATAGTAACGTTCATCTATTACCAAAAACAAGTCATTTATGGCTATTAGTAGGAAGTCCGCGCGGATCCAGCATAGTATCTTTTTCACTCCATAAAGATCAAGATCAAATTCATTTTTATTCTTTTTTTGTCGACGAAAGATATATCTCTGACTTCTCAATTACTAATGATCAAGTAAGGCATAAATTGTTGGATCCTTCTGTTAAAAAAGATAGGGAAATTTTTGACTATTCAAGACTTGATCAAATCATCCGCAATATGCATTTGGATTTTATATATCTTTTGATTCTCTAAGTGAATTCTGATTTATTGGCGAAAAGGCGAAGAAATAGATTTAGCATTTCATTAGAATATAATCCAAAAGGAGAGAAAGAACTAATACCCTCTTTTGGTATTTCGATTGAAATACCCACAATGGTATTTTACATAGAAATAGTATTCTTGCTTATTTTAACGATCCACAATATAGAAGAAATAGTTCGGGAATTACTAAATATGGGACCGTAGAGGTGGATTCAATCGTAAAAAAAGAAGATTTGATTGAGTATCGAGGAGTAAAAGAATTTAGTCCAAAATACAAAATGAAAGTGGATCGGTTTTTTTTATTCCTGAAGAGGTGCATATCTTACCTGGATCTTCGTACCTAATGGTCCGAAACAATAGTATCATTGAAGTAGATACACAACTCGCTTTAAATACAAGAAGTTAAGTAGGTGGATTAGTCCGAGTGGAGATAAAAAAAAGTGGAAATTAGCCACAAGGGCCTCTTTAGCATGTGAAATTAGTTTCTAGGACACACAATTGAAATAATTACTTTTAAGGACAAAACGCAAAATAATTAGTTTCTTGGGTCTAAAAACCTATGAAATTATGTCCTTGAAAGTAATTAGACTGTTGACTCTGTCCTTGAAAGTAATTATTCTGCTTACTTTGGCCTTGAAAGTAATTTCTTTGAATGTGTGTCCTAGAAACTAATTGGACTTCAAAGTTTGTCCTTCTGGTGAAATGCCCCTAAAAAAAAAGTATTGAACTGAAATTTTTTTCTAGGGATATTCATTTTCCCGGAGAGACAGATAAGGTATCTAGACACAGCGACATTTTAATACCATCGGGAATGAAAAAAAATTCTAAGGAATCAAAAATTTTGAAAAATTGGATTTATGTCCAACGAATCACACCCATTAAAAAAAGTATTTTGTTTTGGTTCGGCCCGTAATCACATATGAAATAGCTGATGGGATAAATTTAGCAAAACTTTTCACTCAAGATCTCTTGCAGGAAAACGATAATGTCCAACTTATAATTGTCAACTATATCCTTTATGGAAATGGAAAGTCAATTCGTGGAATTTTTCACACAAGTATTCAATTAGTTCAGACTTGCTTAGTATTGAATTGGGACCAAGAAAAAAATGGTTCAATAGAAGAAGTTCATGCTTCTCTTGTTGAGGTAAGGGAAAATGATCTGATTCAAAATTTCATAAAAATTGAGTTAGTAAAGTCCAGTCTTTCATATGCCGAAAAAAGGTATGATACGGAGGGTTCGGGATTGATCCCCGATAATGGATTAGATTGCACCAATATCAACCCTTTTTTTCGAAAGTGAAGATTTCAGTAGTTACTCAGCATCAATCAACTATTGGTACATTGTTGAATCAAAATAAGGCTTTGATAATTTTTTCATCATTTAATTGTTCTCGAGTTAGCCTATGTCCATTCAATGGTTTGAAATATAACATCACGGCAAAAGAATTGAATCCCATAATTCTAATTAGGGATTTGTTAGGTCCCCTAGGTACTATTGTATCTAAAATAGTGAACTTTTATTCAGCTTACTATTTAATAACTCATAATCAGATCTTGGTAAACAAATATTGGATACTTGATAATTTGAAAGCGACTTTCCAAGTACTTGAAGTACTTAAATATTGTTTAATAGATGAAAATAGAAGGATTTATAATCCCAACCCATGCAATACCATCATTTTGAGTCCATCCCATTTGAATTGGTACTTTTTACATCACAATTATTGTGAAGAAACATCAACAATAATTAGCATTGGACAATATATTTGTGAAAATCTATGTCTAGTTAAATATGGGACACATATAAAAAAATCTGGTCAAATTTTAATTGTTCATGTTAATTCCTTAGTTATAAGATCAACTAAGCCGTATTTGGCTACTCCAGGAGCGACTGTTCACGGACATTACGGAGAAACCCTTTCTGAAGGAGATACATTAGTTATATTTATATATGAAAAATCCCGATCTAGTGACATAACGCAGGGACTTCCAAAAGTGGAGCAAATCTGAGAAGTGCGTTCGATTGGTTCAATATCGATGAACCTTGAAAGGATAGTCAAAGGTTAGAACGAACGTATACCAAGAATTCTTGGAATTCCTTGGGGATTCTTAATTGGAGGTGAGCTAACTATAGCCCAAAGCCATATCTCTTTGGTTAATAAGATCCAAAAGGTTTATCGATCTCAAGGGGTGCAGATCCATAATAGACATCTAGAGATTACTGTACGACAAGTAACATCAAAAGTGTTGTTTCAAAAGATGGAATGTCTAATGTTTTTTCGCCTGGAGAATTAATCGGATTGCTGCGAGCAGAACGAGCAGGGCGTGCTTTAGACGAAGCGATCTGTTATCGGGCATTTTTATTAGGAATAACGAGGGCATCTCTGAATACTCAAAGCTTCATATCTGAAGCAAGTTTTCAAGAAACTGCTAGAGTTTTAGCAAAAGCTGCTCTACGGGGGCCTATTGATTGGTTGAAGGGACTGAAAGAAAATGTAGTTCTGGTAGGAATTATCCCTATCGGTACCGAATTTAAAAATTAATGCACCGTTCAAGGCAAGACAAAAACATTCATTTTGAAATAAAAAAGAAAAATGTATTCAAGTTGGAAATGAGAGATATTTTGTTACACCATCGAGAATTTTTTTGTTCTTGTAGCCTAAAGAATTTCCATGACACATTAGAAAATTCATTTACGCGATTTCATAATTCCTAAGCATATATTTTTTCTTTTTCCTTTCTAGTTTTGTTAAGTGAAAAAATGAAGTAAGTAATAAAAAAATTAATAGTTCGGACTATGTATCAATGGTCAACCTCATTATAAGGTTCCGTAGGAACAATTAGCTATTTCTAAAAAAAGAGAAAGCACGTGAAAAATGACAAGAAGGTATTGTAACATCCATTTGGAAGAGATGATGGAGTCGGGAGTTCATTTTGATCATGGTACTAAGAAATGGAATCCTAGAATGGTCCCTTACATTTCTGCAAAGCGTAAAGGTATTCATTTTACAAATCTTACTAGAACTGCTCGTTTTTTATCAGAAGCCTGTGATTTAGTTTTTGATGCAGCAAGTTGAGGAAAACCTTTTTGATGGTTGAAAAATAAAGCAGTGGATTTAGTAGTCTCAGCTGCAATAAGGGCTCGATGTCATTATGTTAATAAAAAATGGCTCGGTGGTATGTTAACGAATTGGTCCACTACAGAAACGAGACTTCATAAGTTCAAAGACTTAAGAGGAGAACAAAAGATGGAGAAACTCAACCGTCTCCCTAAAAGAGATGCAGCAATGTTGAAGAGAAAATTATCGACTTTGCAAACATATTTGGGTGGGATCAAATATCTGACTGGGTTGTCCGATATTGTAATCATCGTTGATCAGCAAAAAGAATATACAGCTCTTCGAGAATGTGTCATTTTGGGAATTCCAACAATTTGTTTAATCAATACAAATTGTGACCCGGATCTTGTAGATATTTCGATTCCAATCAATGGTGACGTTATAGCTTCAATCCGATTGATTCTTAACAAATTAGTATCCGCAATTTGTAAGGGTCTTTCTAGCTATATAAGAAGTCACTAATTATGATTATGTTATGATTAAGAATAATAAGATTAGTTAATTATTTTGATTTCTTAGATTGGTTACTATTCTTGTCTTTCATTTTTAGAAAGAGATAAAATGGGATATTATGTTATGTGATTTCTTGGTATTCTAAATATATGATTAATGATGAAAGTAGATAAGTTGAAAAAGAGATGGTTGAATCAAAATAATTTTTTTAAGTTTGATTTCTGTCAGAGGGCAATATGAATGTTATACCATGTTCCATTAAAACACTTAAAGGATTATACGATATATCAGGTGTAGAAGTAGGCCAACATTTATATTGGCAAATAAGAGGTTTACAAATTCATGCTCAAGTACTTATCACTTCTTGGGTAGTAATTGCTATCTTATTAGGGTCAGTTATCATAACTGTTTGGAATCCACAAACTATTCCTACTGACAGGCAGAATTTCTTTGAATATGTTCTTGAATTTATTCGGGACTTGAGTAAAACTCAGATTGGAGAAGAATATGTGCCTTGGGTTCCCTTTATTGGAACCATGTTCTTATTTATTTTTGTTTCTAATTGGTCTGGAGCTCTTTTACCTTGGAAAATCATACGGTTACCTCATGGAGAGTTGGTTGCCCCCACGAATGATATAAATACTACTATTGCTTTAGCTTTACTCACGTCCATGGCATATTTTTATGCGGGTCTTACCAAAAAAGGATTGGCTTAGTTTGGAAAATACATTCAACCAACTCCAAACCTTTTACCAATTAACATCCTAGAAGATTTCACAAAACCTTTATCTCTGAGTTTTCGACTTTTCGGAAATATATTGGCGAATGAATTAGTAGTTGTTGTTCTTGTTTCTTTAGTACCGTCAGTAGTTCCTATCCTTGTCATGTTTCTTGGATTATTTACAAGTGGTGTTCAAGCTCTCATTTTTGCAACTTTAGTCATGGCTTATATAAGGGAATCCATGGAGGGTCATCATTGATTAGTTTTCAAAAGAGTCTTCTTTTTTTAAGCTTACCCCGATAGAGGCAATGCATGGTTCAAGAAAATATACTTGGTTCGGTAACATATACATATATAGATAGAAATAAGAAATCCATATGTATATATGACTAGAGTTCTAAGAGGAAAGATAGACGATATTACGAAGGATGGGTTAGGTAGATCAAACTAGATATATGTCTATATGTAATGTCTATAAGTCCAGCTACAGTTCCTGTATATTTTTCGACGAATTATTCTAGAATCTGATTCAATAAAAAATGCGGGCGGTTTCCGTTATGAAAGAAACAAATGTATATGCGATAGTAGATATATATTACTTATATATAGGGTTTACCCCTATCTATATATATATTTTTCGAAGTTTTAGTTACTTCGATTCGATATTTTTTAGTGATCAAATAAGTAAGAATTCCCTGGTTGATTGTATCATTAACCTTTTTTTTGGTGTGAGGAACCTATCATCATGAATCCACTGATTTCTACCGCTTCCGTTATTGCTGCTGGATTGGCCGTAGGGCTTGCTTCTATTGGCCCAAGAGTTAGTCAAGGTACTGTTGCAGGCAAAGCCGTAGAAGGTATTGCGAGACAACCAGAAGCAGAAGGAAAAATAAGAGGCACCTTATTGCTTATTCTAGCTTTTATGGAAGCTTTAACCATTTATGGGCTCGTTGTGGCATTAGCACTTTTATTTGCAAATCCTTTTGTTTAATTTCATCCTAGAACGAAAATGTAAAAAAGTGCATTACACACTTTTTCTTATTTTATTAATTCGTTGCAGTTTGCTTCTGTGAATTATATCACTACTTTACTCCTACAATTATGTATTTGTTGGAACAATACCCCCGGAAAGACTGATTTGAGGATGACGAATTAGTGGATTTGCTCGCTTTATTCCTTCCCGTCCTTCGGTTAGTACGATGGAATTTTTACGTTCTTTTTAGGAAGTGTTTGAACAGGGGAAATATTTTTCAATTTCTACAAGACCTAGGACCCAACTTAATAAGTATCTCATCGAAAACTTAAAACAAAGAAAAAAATTAAAAAAAGAAATCGATCAAAAAAGGGCAAGTCAAGTGATACAAAAAGAACTCTGTTCTTTGTTAGTGCTATCTATAAGAGGAGAGCATATGAAAAATGTAACCGATTCTTTCGTTTCCTTAGGCCACTGGCCATCTGCCGGGAGTTTCGGGTTTAATACCGATATTTTAGCAACAAATCTAATAAATCTAAGTGTAGTGCTTGGTGTATTGATTTTTTTGGAAAGGGAGTGTGTGGGAGTTGTATATTTCAAGAATAGGTTGGACCCAACCGGCTGCACTTTATTTATTTGTGTTATTTATATACATGTTTTTTTAGAATAAGATAAATAGGAAAAAGTGTACAATCTCAACGAATTCCTTCTGAATAAATTAATAAATCATATGTAAGAATCATAGCATTTCGTTCTTTATTGGTAAGTCAACTTTGATTCTCTCTCAACCAATAAAGTGAGACCATTAACATGGTTAAAGCTAAACTGTTTGAAGTCCGGGCACAACATGGTACTCTTTTTACCATTACGTTAATATCGAAATGGTTTAAAAAAGAATAGTTGGTAATTTTTCTGATATATAACACTCATATCAATAAAATCATTTGAACCGTTTACTAGAATAAATAAAAGGGCACCCTACATTTTATTATCCAATATTCAATGCCGAATCGACGACCTATGTATAAAAAAGATAACTTTTTGGATTTGAATAAAAATTTCATTGAAATTTAAATAAAGAACAAATAAAGAAACAACTTTGCTGACAATTAGAGATTTTTGTCTGGTCGAAAGAGTCCTTATAATATTCTGGTCTTGTATCGGTTTTGATATGTTTGCATACAAATAGAACTAGGGAGGATAGGCTCATTACATTAAAAAAAGATATGAAAGTGCCCATAAAATAAAAAATTGAGCGTGAGAGCCAAATGAATCGAAAGATTCATGTTTGGTTCGGGAAGAGATCATGGAAGTTGTAAAATTAATGGTAAGATAATCTACTATCATTAAATGATTTATTAGATAATCGAAAACAGAGGATTTTGAGTACTATTCAAAATTCGAAAGAATTGCGTAAAGGGGCCATTGAGAAGCTCGAACAAGCTCGGGCTCGTTTATGGAAAGTAGAAATGGAAGCAGAGGAATATCAAATAAATGGATACTCTGAGATAGAACGAGAAAAAGTAATTTTGATTAATGCGTCTTCTGAGAGTTTGGAACAATTAGAAAATTACAAAAATGAAACCCTTCATTTTGAACAACAAAGAGCAATTAGTCAGGTCCGACAACAAGTTTTCCAACAAGCCTTACAGGGGGCTATAGGAGCCCTGAATAGTTGTTTGAATAGCGAGTTACATTTCCGTACCATCAGTGCTAATATTGGAATCCTTGGGGCAATGGAAGAAATAACTGATTAGCCCTTCTATTTTTTACTCTAGTTTAGAGTTTAGGCATTATTTTTTCCTTTGTTTCCGAAAAAGAAAAAAGAGACACTAATGGTAACTCTTCGAGCTGATGAAATTAGTAATATTATCCGTGAACGTATTGAACAATATAATAGAGAAGTAAAAGTTGTGAATACTGGTACCGTACTTCAAGTGAGGGGTGGCATTGCTCGTATTCATGGTCTTGATGAAGTAATGTCAGGTGAATTAGTAGAATTTGAAGAGGGTACAATAGGCATTGCTCTCAATTTGGAATCAAATAATGTTGGTGTTGTATTAATGGGTGATGGTTTGATGATACAAGAGGGAAGTTCTGTAAAAGCAAGAGGAAGGATTGCTCAAATACTTGTAAGCAAGACTTATTTGGGTCGTGTTATAAATGCTCTGGCTAAACCTATTGATGGAAGAGGTGAAATTTCTGCTTCTGAATCTCGATTAATTGAATCTTCTTATCCGGGTATTATTTCAAGACGCTCCGTATATGAGCCTCTTCAAACAGAACTTATTGCTATTGATGCGATGATCCCTATAGGATGTGGCCAGCGAGAATTAATTATTGGAGATAGACAGACCGGCAAAACAGCAGTAGCCACAGATACGATTCTCAATCAAAAAGGGGAAAATGTAATCTGTGTTTATGTAGCTATTGGTCAAAAAGCATCTTCTGTGGCTCAGGTAGTGACTAATTTCCAGGAACGAGGGGCAATGGAATATACTATTGTGGTAGCCGAAACCGCGGACTCACCTGCTACATTACAATACCTTGCTCCTTATACAGGTGCGGCTTTAGTTGAATATTTTATGTATCGTGAACGCCATACCTTAATAATTTATGATGATCTCTCCAAACAAGCACAAGCTTATCGCCAAATGTTTCTTCTTTTAAGAAGACCGCCTGGTCGTGAAGCTTATCCAGGAGATGTTTTTTATTTGCATTCACGCCTTTTGAAAAGAGCTGCTAAATCAAGTTCCAGTTTAGGTGAAGGGAGTATGATTGCTTTACCAATAGTTGAGACTCAAGCCGGAGATGTTTCGGCTTATATCCCTACTAATGTAATTTCCATTACAGATGGACAAATATTCTTATCCGCCGATTTATTCAATGCGGGAATCCGACCTGCTATTAATGTAGGCATTTCTGTTTCCAGAGTAGGATCCGCAGCTCAAATTAAAGCCATGAAACAAGTAGCTGGCAAATTAAAATTGGAATTAGCTCAATTCAGAGAGTTAGAAGCCTTTTCATAATTCGCTTCTGATCTCGATAAAGCTACTCAGAACCAATTGGCAAGAGGTCAACGATTAGGCGAGTTGCTTAAACAATCCCAATCAGACCCTATTATTGTGGAAGAACATATAACTACAATTTATATTGGAGAAAATGGATATCTTGATTCGTTAGAAATTGGACAGATAAAGAAATTTCTCATTAAGTTATGTACCTACTTAAAAAAGAATAAACCTCAATTTCAAGAAATTTTATCTTCTACCAAGACATTGACCGAGGAAGCAGAAACCATTTTGAAGGAAGCTATTCAGGAGCACACTGAACGGTTTCTACTTGAGGAACAAGCATAAATTTATAACTCTAATGCTATTGTTAGAACAGGAGTTAGTCTTACGAATTATTTCTGATTCAAATCATTCAAAAAAGGGGTTTCTTGGTATCGCCACTTTAAAAATAGATGGAAAAAAATTGCGGCCAATAGGATTTGAACCTATACCAAAGGTTTAGAAGACCTCTGTCCTATCCATTAGACAATGGACGCTTTTCATTCCTATTTCATTCTTTCGCATTTTCCCTTTATCTTTTTTTGAGAAAAATAAATGAAATTTCTTTTAGGTAAAAAACAGAATGCATATTCGAATCGATGATGCATATAGAATAAGGAATATGGGGCGGGTAGCGGGAATCGAACCCGCATCGTTAGCTTGGAAGGCTAGGGGTTATAGTCGACGTTAATTTATCATTCTTAACGTCTCTAATTCAAAACCGAACATGAATATTTTGTTTCATTCGGCTCCTTTATGGAAAATTGATGTATTCCCAGAAACAAAAATTAGATCCATAACATCTATGTCAGCTTTTCTTATCACGAGTTATTTCCCTTGGTTAACAATACTTGTAGTTTTGCCAATATTCACGGGTTCCTCAATTTTATTTCTCCCTCATAAAGGGAATAAGATATTTAGATGGTATACTATATGTATTTGTTTAGTAGAACTCCTTATAACAACCTATGTCTTCTGTTATCATTTCCAATTAGACGATCCATTAATTCAATTAGAAAAGGATGATAAATGGATAAATGTTTTCAATTTTCACTGGAGACTGGGAATCGACGGACTTTCCATAGGACCTATTTTACTAACAGGATTTATCACTACTTTAGCTACTTTAGCAGCTTGGCCTATTACTCAAAATTCGCGATTATTCTATTTCCTGATGTTAGCAATGTATAGTGGTCAAATAGGATTATTTTCTTCTAGAGATCTTTTACTTTTTTTTATCATGTGGGAGTTAGAATTAATTCCTGTTTACTTACTTTTATCTATGTGGAGAGGAAAGAAACGTTTGTACTCGGCTACAAAGTTTATTTTGTACACTGCGGGGGGTTCCATTTTTCTCTTAATAGGAGTTCTAAGTATGGGTTTATATGGTTCCAATGAACCAACATTGGATTTTGACAGATTAGTTAATCAGTCATATCCTGTGACATTAGAAATAATATTCTATTTGGGCTTCCTTATTGCTTATGCTATCAAAACATCGATTATACCCCTACATACATGGTTACCAGATACCCATGGAGAAGCACATTACAGTACATGTATGCTTCTAGCGGGAATCTTATTAAAAATGGGAGCATATGGATTGATTCGTATAAATATGGAATTATTACCACATGCTCACTCTATATTTTCTCCCTGGTTAGTGATAATGGGGGCAATCCAAATAATTTATGCAGCTTCAACCTCGCTTGGTCAACGCAATCAAAAAAAAAAGAATAGCCTATTCTTCTGTATCACACATAGGTTTCACAATTATAGGAATTAGTTCTATAACCGACATGGGACTCAACGGAGCCATTTTACAAATACTCTCTCATGGATTTATTGGCGCTGCACTTTTTTTCTTGGTAGGAATGAGTTGTGATAGAATACGTCTTGTTTATCTCGACGAAATGGGGGGAATATCCATTCCAATGCCAAATTTTTTTACCATGTTTAGTAGTTTCTCAATGGCTTCTCTTGCATTGCCGGGAATGAGTGGTTTTGTTGCGGAATTAGTAGTATTGTTTGGACTAATTACCAGTCCAAAATATCTTTTAATGCCAAAAATATTAATTACCCTTGTAATGGCAATTGGAATGATATTAACTCCTATTTATTTGTTATCTATGTTACGGCAAATGTTCTATGGTATAATTTTTTCAATGTTCTAAACTCAAATCTTGTGGATTCTGGACCACGAGAACTATTTGTTTCAATCTGTATCCTTTTACCCGTAATAGGAATTGGTATTTATCCCGATTTCGTTCTTTCTTTATCAGTTGACAAGATACAAGCTATCCTATCTAATTATTTTCATACATAGTTTTTTTCTTAATGAGATAGAAAGTCTTATAATTGAAAATTATAATATTTTTGAAACTATTCGTTGTACAACAAATAATAATAATAATAATAAAGTGAATTAGAAAGATGTATCCCAAGTTTTTAAGAACTGTTTGAATTAAGATTCAAACAATTCATAAAAACTCACACAAATTTTCGTTATATATGTCCGCATGGAATTTCTACAATTTAATTAGATTTTAAGTGAATGAACCATAACTATGTAGACCTATTCCTAAAAGATTGATCCCAAAATAGAATATCCAAATTATAAGAAATCCTATAGAAGCTATAAGTGTCGAATTCGTACAGCGCAAACTTTGATTTGTTCTACTATATGAATAAATCACGAATATGGTCCAAGTAATAAATGCCCAAGTTTCCTTGGGGTCCCAATTCCAATAAGAGCCCCATGCTTCGTTAGCCCATACTGCTCCAGAAAGAATACCTATGGTTAAAAATATAAACCCTAAACTAATAACACGATAACTCCAATAATCCAAACGCTGAATTAATTGATATTTATAATAATTTGGAAATGAAAGAAAAGAAGTGCTTTTAACAACACTTATTTTTCGTTCAAGCATTCAATCTTCCCAAAGAAAAATGACTTAATTAATATTAATAAATTTTTGCTTCTAAAAAAAATATCGATGTTTTTTCGAAATGTAATGACTAAAAAAGCAACTGATAATAACGAACCACATAAAAGAGCCGCATAGCTCAATAACATCATACTTACATGCATCATTAACCACTGAGATTGTAGAGCAGGTACTAATATTGCTGATTGATGCATTTTACTTGAAAGACCAGATGTAGCGAAACCTTGAGTAAAAATGGCACTTGGCGCGGTTATTGTGAATAATTTTTATGATTCCATAGCTTGGAAACCATATGAATAATGGAAAAACTCCACGAAAGGAAGATCAATGACTCGTATAAATTATTTAATGGAAAATGTCTCGAAGAAATCCAACGAATAACTAATAATCCTGTTAGAGAAAAAAAAGTAGCTAACATTCCTTTTTCCGACGAATGGCGTAATCCGATGATTTCGTGAACTGATAGAATCATCAAATGAATCGAAATCACAATTGAAACGATCGAAAAAGAGAGATGAGTTAATATATGTTCTAAAGTCGCAAATATCATACATAAAAAGGGTCTCATTACAGAATTGAAATAGGGAATTAAATATATTATAAGATCCATTCTATCTCTTTTAGAGTATGCCGCTACTCGGACTCGAACCGAGATGCTCTAGCACTGCTTCCTAAGAGCAGCGTGTTTACCAATTTCACCATAGCGGCTTACTTGAAATAATAATAGTCAATTCATATTGAATCGTCTAGATGTAGATTCTAGAATCCGATATAGTTATCCTTTAGGAAATGGATGAATAAGGGTTCTTTTAAACTCTTTTGTTTAAACTAAAGTATTCTTTTCATTTTTAATAACACTTAGAAAACTTAGAAAGCTCTTTTTTATCAAAAAATAAATATAAATTAAATAAATAGGATGATTTTATACATATCAAGATATAATTACTAAATTTAATAAACAAAATTAGAAATTAAAAGACCCGTTTTCTAAAAATCTTGTTTTTAGTCTACTTTTTAATGTATTTAATGTATTAGTGTATTAATATTTGTTGTTTGTTATATACATAATTTAAATATAGAATAATACTTAGTAAACAAAACAAATTTCATTTGACCTTGAGATAGACATATAATAAAACAGTTTTAATATTCATTATAATTACATTTTATTTCTTTTCCTAATGGAAAAGAAATAAAATAATACTTAGAACCAAACTAGTAGCTATTTTATGTCGAATATTAACTTATCTGTCTGCTAGTTCTAACTAATCTTGAGGAGGTAAATAAATACATAATTTAATGAAAAATTTGCATATTCTATATATAGGAAAGTTCTTTCATGGAATTCAAATTATTCCAAGATTTTCTTATTTGTTTGCCGAACAAAAAAAACTTTTTGAATTTCCCGTAGAAACTGATTTTGCTAAAGACAAGGCTCTTAGTGCAACTAAATTTCCCTTTTTCTTCCAAATATTTCTACGAATACGTTTTTTTGATATAGAAGTATGTTTTTTTGGAACTGCCATAAAAAAAAGAGTTCTTTCTTTTTATTATTGTATGTGAAAGACATGTATTGATCAATATGGATCGTTTTTTTAGTTTTAGCCATTTTTTATATTATATTTAATTTCGTCGATAATCTTTTTTTTAATAATACAAATATATTGTTTATATATACATGTGTGTTACATACATAATAAACTAGTAAAAAATAGAAGAAAAGAAAGAAATTTTTTAAAAGGAATTTTCTAGTAGTTAATATGTTAAACAGGACATTCTGTTAGCTAAGAAAAGGAACTTTCATTTTATGTTTTTTTATTCAGTTCTAGAATATAAGAAGTAAGGATTTTTATAAGATTTCTGATATTTTCTTATCTTATTAGATTGAAATCAAATCAATCAATTTCATAAAAAATACGAATTAGGTAATTTAAAAAAATTACTAGAAGAATCAGTTGATTTATTGATGCAAACTATATATCCATATCCATATTCTACTGATATTGGTATAGTTATTTTTGCTTACTTTTCTTACTTTTTCTTTGCTTACTATAGTATATGATATGGTTATATATTACTAGAATACAATTCTAGTCTAGTGGCAAAAAAAAATTTAATATCATATTCTTCTTCTCTTTTTTTATAATAAAATATATTTTTCTACTTTAAAAATGAATGTTTTAGTTAAAAAATTAATAACTAAAAAATGACTCTATATCGAGCTATTTGGACAAAGCATTTAAGCAACAATTTATCACTTTTTCAAAATTTTGAAATATCTGAAAAAAGTAAGAAAAATGCAAAATAAGAATATTTAAGGTTTCATATCTTTTTTATCATTTTTTTTATTGTTTTCTTCAAAAGCAATAAAAATTGGTGAATCGGAAACAATTATAAGAAAAAAAAAAAGAAAATTTGTGTTTTTTATGGAACATACATATAAATATGCATGGATAATATCCTTTCTTCCATTTCCTATTACTATGTTAATAGGATTTGGACTTCTACTTATTCCTGCAACAACAAAAAATATTCGACGTATGTGGGCTTTCCCGAGTGTTTTGATGCTAACTGTAGCTATGGTATTTTCTGTTAATCTTTCCATTCAGCAAATAAACGGAAATTTTATCTATCAATATCTATGGCCTTGGACTGTCAATAATGATTTTTCTTTAGAGTTCGGACACTTGATTGATCCGCTTACTTCTATTATGCCAATATTAATTACTACTGTTGGAATTATGGTTCTTATTTATAGTGATAATTATATGTCTCATGATCGAGGATATTTGAGATTTTTTGATTATATGAGTTTATTTAATACTTCTATGTTGGGATTAGTTACTAGTTTTAATTTAATACAAATTTATATTTTTTGGGAACTTGTAGGAATGTGTTCCTATTTATTAATAGGTTTTTGGTTCACACGACCAATTGCAGCAAGTGCTTGTCAAAAAGCTTTTGTAACCAATCGTATAAGGGATTTTGGTTAATTATTAGGAATTTTAGGATTTTATTTGATAACTGGTAGTTTAGAATTTCGAGATTTGTTCGAAATAGTTACTAAATTAATTCATAACAATGGAGTAAATTCTTTATTTATTACTCTTTGTGCTTCTTTTTTATTCCTCGACGTAGTTGCTAAATATGCACAATTTCCCTTTCACATATGGTTACATGATGCTATGGAAGGACCCACTTCCATTTCGGCTCTTATACATACTGCTACTATGGTAGCAGCAGGAATTTTTCTTGTAGCTCGTCTTCTTCCTCTTTTCATAGTCATACCTTACTTAATGAATCTTATTTCCTTAATAGGTGTAATAATAGTATTGTTAGGAGCTACTTTGGCTCTTGCTCAAAGAGATATTAAAAGAAGTTTAGCTTATTCTACCATGTCTCAATTGGATTATATTATATTTGCTATGGGTATAGGTTCTTATAGGGCTTCTTTATTCCATTTGATCACTCATGCCTATTTGAAAGCTTTATTGTTTTTAGGATCTGGATCCATTATTCATTCAATGGAATCCATTGTTGGATTTTCACCAGATAAAAGTCAAAATATGGTTCTTATGGGAGGGTTAACAAAATATATTCCAATTACAAGAATTACATTTTTATTAGGTACACTTTCTCTTTGTGGTATTCCACCTCTTGCTTGTTTTTGGTCGAAAGACGAAATTCTTAATGATAGTTGGTTATATTCACCAATTTTCACAATAATCGTTTCTATAGCAGGATTCACTGCATTTTATATGTTTCGAATGTATTTACTTACCTTTGATGGACATTTACGTATTCATTTTCAAAATTACAGTAGCTCTAAAAATAGTTCTTTCTATTCAATATCTTTAAGGGGAAAAGAAGTACCCCAAGCAATAAAAAAATACTGTTTTCAACAATGAATACTAAGGTTTCTTTTTTTCAAAAAATACATATCAAATTGATTTTTTTTTCAAAATAGAGTATGATACTTTAGTACTTACTTTAGAAATAAATATACTTACACCTATCCTCACGAGTCAGACAATACTATGTTATTTCCCATGCTTATATTGGTATTATTTACTTTATTGATTGGATCAATCGGAATTGATTTTGGTGGACTAGATCCTGATCTATTGTCAAAGTGGTTAACTCCATCTACAAAAAATTTCCATCAAAATGAGCCTTTGGATTTTTATGGTTTTTTAAAAAATGCAGTTTTTTCAGTAAGTATAGCCTTTTTGGATTATTTATAGCATCTATTTTATATGGATCTGTTTATTCATCTCTATAGAATTTGACTTTAGTCAATTCATTTGTGAAGAAGAGCCGCACGATAATTTTATTCGACCTAATAAAAAATGTGATATATAACTCGTCATATAATCATGGTTATATAGATATTTTTTATACTAAGATTTTTACTGGAAATGTAAGAGAATTAGCTAAACTAGTTCAGTTTTTTGATAGATATATAATTGATGGAATGATAAATGGGATTGGTGTTATTAGTTTCTTTATAGGTGAAGGGATTAAATATATGGGAGGTGGGCGAATTTCTTCTTATCTATTCATGTATTTTTCTTTTGTATTCATTTTTTATTACTTTTTTTATTTATATAAAAAAATATTTAGATTTTTTCCTTTATTTGGGCATATATAAAAAAAATATTGTGCCATTTCATTTCGTATAGCATTTTCAAACCTATCATTTTTTAAATATCTCAATGGGCGGTTCCATCGTTTATAATTGAAAAGAAAAGTTACAATAGGTTTTTCAAACCAAAAATAAGTTTTCTCTTCTTTAAGTTTTCCCAATTCCCAATTATCTTGATAGATATCAAGATAAGAATCTTCATAAACCGAGCAATCTTTGTCTTCTTTAGTGGATCCCTCTTGTTCCTGTTTCGTCTTCTTCGTTTCGTAAGTTGTTTCTACATCTCTTTCTTCCCTTTCTGAGGTTTCTTAGTACTAATAGGCGATGGCATTCTGCCTAAATAGTAGACATAGGTGATAAATAAGAGAATACTAAAGAATCTAGCCATAGACTTTCTCAATTCTGACACAAGGTACTTATTAGATCGAATCAAATGATTTTGCCGTATCCAGAATAATACCAATCCAACCCATTTCACGAATAAAATGTGACCAATTAACCAACCAACAAAACTACTTGTTACAAATAACATCTTGTTGTTGCATCGAAACATATAAATGTTGAGTAATATGGCTAACGTTGAACTTGGTAAAATGAAATGGTTGAATAATTGAAAAATGAGATTATTCAGGAATACACACTGAATGCTGAGATTACACATAGAATTTCTGGTAGTAGATCCATAATCAAAAAAGTTTTTGTGATTGTTCCAAGAGAAATGAAACTAAAGATACGGTAGAACTAGGACAGTTATTGTATAAGGTCTACCCAATGCTAGATGCAGAGGCGCATAATAGATCGATATGAACATCATGAGCTGCCCCGTAATAAAACCCGTTGTTGTTGATATCTCCTTCTCAGTTCCTACTTCCATAACCCGAGCTCGGAAAAGGAAGAGATAAGAGGGCCCTATGGAAAATGTGGTCAGAAATCCATAATATAGTCCGACCACAATGACCGAATTTATTATCTTCATGCATAAGGATAATAGATTACCTAGTAGAAAAGATTTTAAAATCATCACAAACCTCCCTTTTTTCTTTTCTATTTTAATTTCTCGATTATTATATGATGATTTCTTAACTTCCCATGTATAGAAAGAGATAGACTAGAAATGACATCTCTTATGTCAACGATACCATCTTCTTCGATTGAATGACATCTCTTATGTCAATCACACCAAAGAAATATTAAATGAATGGAATTGGGATATGGATGGAATATAATGAAATAGAGCCACTTTGACATATAAATAGAATCTCAAATTACAAATTTAAATCAAAAATAAATATTCAGATTCAATTTTATTTAAATTTAAAATATTCATTTAATCACCTTTAATCAAAAATCCAGTTATCAAGTTATAAAATTATGTCTTTAAATCTCAAAATTAATAAGTTTCAAATCAATTTTTATTTAAATACAATTCTTAAACAAATAAAATTACAAGTCCACTTTAACTTATCTTTTCAACCTTTATTTATTAAAGTTATTACAAAATCTATTTTAAAATAATAACATAAATTCAAATAAATATTTAAACATATTATATATATATAAAAGTTATTACAAAATCTATTTAAAATATTAATATAAATTGTAAATAAATATTTAAAACATATTATATATATATTAGTTAAATTAAATTCTTATTAAATTTTATTATATTAGTTATTATTAAATTAAATCTTATTATTATTAAATCTATTTTAAATCTTAATTTATATATATTCTAAAAATAATAAAGTTATAAGTAAAGTTTTACAATTTTCATTTTAAAACTTAACTTATAATTTTAAAATTTCCAAAACATCAAATTTTAAAAATCTAAAATTTAAACATATATTAAAATTAAAATTCTTTATATTATATTCTAAAAATCAATACACATATATTTCTCCTTTTTAAAAATTTGGAAATCATTTAAAAATAAACCAACGGTCTCCGTGTATAATTTCCTATCCTATGGTCAAGTGATATGGATATTTATCATTTCAATCCGCAATAATTTAAATTTTACGGGTATAATATCATTTCAACCCGCAATCCCAAAATTTCAAAAATCAATAAAATCGCTTGGGTTTATCATTTCAACTCATAACAATTATCCCTAACCTATAAATCATTTGGGTATGTATCATTTCAACCATAAGATTCCTAACTAACAGGGAATTGCAGTGTGGGAACAATAAAATAATAATATAAAATAGCATATCATATCAGTTGTAAGCAAGGATCATAACTAACAATTTGAAATATAATATATATTGTGACCTCACTAAATTCTTATTAAATTTTATTATATTAATTATTATTAAATTAAATCTTGTTATTATTAAATCTATTTTAAATCTTATTTTATATATATTTTAAAAATAATAAAGTTACAAGTAAAATTTTATAATTTTCATTTTAAAACTTAACTTATAATTTTAAAATTCCCAAAACATAAAATTTTAAAAATCTACATATAGTAAAATTAAAATATCTTTACAAAAAATCAATATACATATATTTCTTTTTTTCAAAAATTTGGAAATCATTTAAAAATAGACCAACAGTGTCTGTATATAATTTTCTATCCTTTGGTCAAGTGATACGAATATTTATCATTTCAATCCGCAATAATTTAAATTTTACGGGTATATATCATTTCAACCCGCACTCCCAAAATTTCAAAAATTAATAAAATCCCTTGGGTTTATCATTTCAACCCATAACGATTTTCCTTAATTTATAAGATCGTTCGGTTATGTATCATTTCAACCCATAGGGATTCCTAACTAACATGGAACTTGCAATGTGAGAACAATAAAATAATAATATAAAATAGCATATCATATCAATTGCAAGCAAGGATCATAACTAACAATTTAAAATATAATATATATACACAACATGTAAATTAGTGTCTTATGTCAAATAACATAGGTAAGAAATTTTTAAACAATAACATATCATATTTAACGATTAAATTACTAAACAATTCAAATCTAATAACATATTTAAATCGTCATTTCATGTTAAATCAAATTACTAACATAAGAATGTTAATCGCGAGTGATCGCTCACCTTTCGAGGCTAGAGAAAATAGACAACACAACAAGCTACGAATTTTAATCACGAACTCAACAATCGACCAATCCAAATGACAATTTCCAAAGCAAAGCAAGGTGGACTCGAGTTCGAAGAAAATATATATATATATATATATATACTATATATATTATTGTCTTGAAAGCTTGGCTGCTTGGTTAACTATTGTCTTGAACAAATTTTTTTTCCAAATGCTCATTGGTGCAGGCATTGTCAGGATTAGTTTATGTCCTTTCGAAGCAGCTACAAATGCAAGAGCAATGCCAGTTAAACAAAACTCTTCTTTCCATGCTCATTCTTATATATATACTATAATAAACCTTCTTTCTCTATAAAGAGGAAGTGAAAGCACAAAACCAAGCTACTGTGCGGAGTTGGGTGGTTGTGGAGAATGGGGTCTGGGATGGTTGTATGGGTCGAGGAGGGACATCCGGCTGTTGGTTGAAGGCTCGGTGATGTGGCGGAGGTTTGGAGATGAGGCTGTCGGCTGTGGTTGGAGTTGATGGGAGGCGAGGCCGAAGGTGTGGTGGCTGCGACTGTTCGAGGCAGAGAGGCTCAGAGTAGTTTGTGAGAAGGGGTGCTATGGAGGGTGGTTTGGAAGCTTGCTTTGGCTGCTGTAGGCGGCTGATCTGGTGGTAGGAGGTAGGGACGAGCACAGTTCAGCGTGGATGCTAAGGTGATGGTCGGTTAGGCGTTGTGGGGAAGAGTGGTTGAACAACAGGCTGCGACTATGGGTATTTTGTGGTGGGAGGTGGATGACGTGGAGATGAGGGGGAAGATGGTGCGGCTATTGGTTGCAGGGAGGGGAATGGGCGCACTGTGACATGGAGAGGGAGGATGGTCGGTGGATGAAGGTTCGGGTGGAGTGGGCAAGGGGATGAGGCAAGCAGTGGCTATTGGGGAGTGTGGTGTCTAGTTTCAAAGGAATGGGAGATGGAAATGTTTCAGAAACCATTATACGCGAATTATATATATATATTTTATGAGCATAGAAATGAAAATGGAAGAGAACGAATACGAACAACCAGAAAATTATATTGAATACCATAGGAATAGTGAAATTCAAAATTAAATTCAGAGATATGTTAAAAGCTAACGATTGTTTGTTTCATCCGATGGACAAATGAATGGACATAGAAACCCAAAGGACCCAAATGCGGAACTGATACGGCTAATCGTTTCGCAAATTTCGCCGCGTACTAGACGCCGAAACACACAAATGAATATATTGTGTAGATCAGCATGATGAGACGAACAGAATGACACACATATATGAGTGACACGACCCTCCTATCAAAACTCCATATTCGCTGTCAAAACTGCTGCTAAACCATCGAATTAATATAAACGGAGCTAGAACAGTCCAAATTTGACGAAACGAAATATGACATCTCACTCAGAAAATGGTAAACATTTTACTTATCTAAAATATTTAGATTTCAAAAATATTTTATTTCCATCAAATTTAACCGATTTAAATTTAAATTTGAAATTGCATAAATAAACAAACTTTCAAATTTTTGGATGAAAATCTGACACTCCCTACGTTTTAAATAGACGTAACCCAAATATCAAATTTTCATAGCTAAATTTTATTGTTTATTTTCATAAAAAATTTAATTAATTGCGTTATTAAAAATCATTAAAATTTCCGGGTCATTACAAAAAAGAAACAAAAGTTGCTTAAATAATTGGTACCGTGAAAATACAATTTAACCCATTGAACATGCAAGAATCGAAATGTATCATATCTAGATCTTGGGGTTAGAAAAAATATTTTGTCAAATTAAGGACAAAATTTTGAAATAGCCCTCCAGAAAAACTTATTAAAAAATAGGCTTGGGTAAAAACTTATTATGAAAATAGGCCTGTTTTGTTCAGAGGCCAGTATACATGCATATTCAGTAAATACGTATAAATAAACTTGTACTTGCCCATTTACAGAATGCGCATGTACATTGTTTTTTTTAAAATAAACTAAACTAGTGCATTCCATAAATTCGCATGTACAGATTTGTTCATGCGCATTTATAGAATGCGCAAATACAATTTCGGCATAATAGAAGACAGCCACTGTAATTCTTTCTCGTTTTAACCTCTATCAAAACCTAACCCAAAATCCTCAATTTCAAAACCAAAACCCCAAATCCTACTTCCATCCAAACATCAAATTAATCTATTTTCATCTTCAAATCCTAAATATTCAATAATATTTACAGCAACATCATCCATCTTCCAATCAAGTAAAGATCTTAAATGTAAATTTTTTTTGGGTTTTATTTTCAAAAAAATTTTCATGTCTAAATTGTTTGTATTCTACCTCATCGTTTTCTTAGTTGTAATGCAATCTTATACTCTATTATTGTTTTCATTGCTAAAAGGTTTTTATTTGAAAATTGTGTAGATAATGTCTACCATTCCAATTATATATTACTATAATGGCGAATTAGTAATTGAAAATGACGATAAACCTAAGTATGTTGGTGGGAAAAGAAAAGGATAAAAAATTACGAAATATTATAAGTTTGAAGAGCTTAAGAAAAATGTAAATAATGTGACAAAAATAAATCCTAGTGAGTTTGATATAAAGCTAATAACAAATGGATAAGAGATGACGGTTCGTCTGCTATTGATGTAGAGAATGATGAAGATACAGACTCGCTATTTTCTGTTGGAATGAAAATGATAGAGCTGTATGTTAAAAAATGTAAAATTGTTAATGCAGAAGAGCCACAATATCCAACGGTTGACTCCATACTCGTAACAAATTTTGAAAAGACATAATATCCAAGTGGTAGTATTGCGATTCATTCTCAAACAACCACTTGGCTAGTATTCAAATTATAAATTTATAAATTATCTTTAAGTATATTGTTTATATGTTGGTCAAATCTTTTTTATAGTTATACAACACATGAAGTTGGGGAAGCATCAAAGTATGTACGGAGGAGGATGATGCTTTTCTTGACAATGCAAATGTTGGTGAAGGGCAACTTGATAGTATGCATGCAACGAACCAGATTTTCGACTCTTGAAAATCGACACTAATACATCTACTGTATCACATGCCGAACATTCAAGTGCTAGAAATACCGATTTGTTAGGGTGAAAGAAGAAGGTAGAAGATAGAAGAAAACTAGACAACATATAATCTCACAACGCAGTAAATAATATATAATACAACAATGATCTTTACAAAAATGAAACATCTTTATTCATATATACAACATCAGAGTACATTAGACTTATCCTAAATCTGGACAGTTATAACAACCTGTCCTTACATTGACAGACATATAGACTCTATAATACAGTGAAAGAAAAATATACGTGAATACGCCTTGACCATCCAGCTTGTAACGCCCCACCTCTATACCCACGCTAGTCAAGGACACTATGGGGTAATGCCGTCAACTAGCACGGAGAATAAGGCTGTTGAGGGGCGACCATCTGTATAATTGCTTTGTGCGAGTACCGATATGCCAGATAAAAATATAACTTTTCATCTCAAGAGGAAATTCGACATACCGATACAAACTTAAAGCTACTACACAGTGGCTAGATGGACTTCGGAAACAAATATAGAAATAAACATAACACAAATCAGTCATAGACAATTCATATCACAAAGGCGGAAATAGATATGAATATAACACATGAAAGTGTACATCAGAGTAGTGGTCAAATAAGATCCACAATAACACAAAAGAATAAATACAAGTGCAAGACAATAGAATATGTATACATCAAGGAGTCTAATCTCAAATGTATACAACAAAAAAACTACTAAACTAGAGTGGTTAGCCAAAAGTCAGATGATGGTTCCAGATAGGAAGTCATGAGGAAGCACCAGTAAAATCTCAGTCTGACCCGAGTATTATTTAAGAAGAAAATAATAAACGGATCAGTCTAGCTAAAATTATCAGATAAAATGAGATAGAATATGAGATATGATAATAAAACGTATGATAACAAAAAGATGTCATACTATGATAAGTATACATTAGAAAATAAACAAAGGAAAATCATACAAATATCTCACGAATCTCATAGCATAAAAAGAATGTCATATTCTTTATTTAATTCACCAAGCCACAATAAATGACATATATATATCAATGCCAACTGAAAAAGGTGGTGAAACATAAATTCCAGAAATCACAACGAGAAATCCAGAAATCACAAGAAAAGAGGATGGCCAATCCCATAAAACTGAACATCGACGTACCTAGAAAGATACGCCCCATGTAAAGTCTAGCATCGATACACCTAGAAAGATGCACCCCATGCAAAGTCGAACATCGACGCACCTAGAAAGACACGCCCTATGCTCTAGCATCGACGCACCTAGAAAGATACGCCCCATGCATAAATAAACATCGACGCACCTAGAAAGATACGCCCCATGTAATATCTAACATCGATGCACCTAGAAAGATACACCCCATGCAAAGTCGAACATCGACGCATCTAGAAAGATACGACCCATGCATAGACGAACATTGACGCACCTAGAAAGATACGCCCCATGCCCCGACTTATTGAGCCGATTGCTCCACGAAGTAAACAAACATCGACGCACCTAAATAGGTACGACCCATGTGTGAAATAAACATCGACGCACCTAAATAGGTACGACCTATGCGTGAAATGAGACGAAGCTCAATAAAATGAGGTAGAGTCCTTCATACGGACAAAGAGACATCGCACACTGCTAGTCTAAACCATAAGACGATCTCATCGATCATCAAGAAGTGTCAATTACACTAAGCTAGTAAATATAAGATTTTAGCTTCATGTCCCATAACCACTTGCTTAACTCAAATATTTACGAACAGATTGTAGATCTCCACTAGAAAATTGTCACAAGAGTTTCAATCGAATAAGTCCAAAAATTAACCGATGAAGTAAACGCAAGCGTTTCATACCACTTGTTTTGCTAAGCCGTTTAATTATCTTTTCTCATACGAATGAGGTAAAGGTTTGCATATACTAATAGATTGGAAAACGGTTTTATAAACGAGCTTTATATTTAAAATAGTGTTGAAATCGCTTTGATGAAAGAGTTTTGATATTTACTACTAGTATTGAAACCTTCATATCTTTAGAGTGACAAGTCACAAAACGATTGTTGAAATAAATCGCAACACATAAATTCACATTCGAAGACGTGAGAGAAATCCAAAGAAATCAATTCCCAAAACCATCAAAGTAGAAATCCCGATGAATGTTTTTCAGATAAGATCCCCTATAACAATTGGAATCCCAAGAAGCGAAGACAAGCGACCTCGTGAAGCCAAGCGACCTCGTGAAGACAAACGACCTAAGTGAAGACAAGCGACCTCGTGAAGCCAAACGACCTAAGAGGAAGATGGATCGAGCGACATTCTCAAAAATCCCGAGAAGAAGTCATCAACGAAGAAAATAAATGATAACGATGAATCGGATAACCGCGAATCGATAAAAATTGGAAAACCAATCAAAATGAGCATAAATAGGCAAAACAGGAAAACAGGAGCAAGTCAGTAGACTGAAATCCCTGTTCAGTCGACTGAACACTGTCTAGAAAATTTCTGGCTTTAGCTCAGTCGACTGAACAGAGGATTCAGTCGACTGAACCTGATTTCCTACATTTCGGCTTCAGCTCAGTCGACTGAACAGAGGATTCAGTCGACTGAACCTGATTTCCTGCATTTCCTACCCTATAACAATTGAAGTGCAAACTCTCTCGATTTGCAACCGGACGAGCAACGGCGCTAAGGGTTTACGCCAATCGACTACCCGGCCATATAAGCTCTTCGGTTTATCACCAAAAACATGATTCAACATCAAAGCTATGATTCTTTAGAGTTTTAGACTTACAAAACACCAAAAATTGCAATGCTCACAAAACCCATCCGAATCAAAAGCAAATACACATGAAGAGGTGTTAGGAATTCATACCCAACAACCAAAGATAATTATAGTCATAGATGTGAGATAAAAATCTCACCTTTTTACCAAAACAAGTATGAAGAAGTTTGAAAACAAAGGGAGAACCAACCAGTCTTCAACACAACTCAAATGAGCTTGAATCAATGGGTTCTCTTTGATTATGGAGCAAGAATTTGAGATTGAAGGAGGAACTAGGGCTTCGAGTTTTAATTTCCCATCTCTCCCACCATTTTTTTGCTTTGAAACTGAAATAAGGAGGAAGTGAGGGAGAATGGGGAGAAGTGGTTCAGATTTGGGGGGTTAAGTTGGCAAAGGGGCTGAACCTAAACCCAAACCCAAAGTGCAAATGGTCAAATTTTTGACTAGCTCCAAACATATCAAAGTTTATACTCAAAAAGGTCGCAAACGACATTTTGAACTCAATGGAAGTGGTTTCGAGTCCTAATTTGACCGTCTGCAAAAAGTAGCTTTTTGGACTAAAATCCGACTAACGATAAAATATTTAAATATAAAATCGACAAATATGCGGGTTGTTACACAGCTACTCTCCAACTCCAAAGTATCCAACTAAACCTAGGAAAACATCTTGGTCTGACCCGAGCATTACATGGAATAACACCGGGTCAGTCTGGTAAACTAGCGTGGGTAAAACTCGATAACAAGTAACGACCAAACTGATTTCTACATTTGAAAACTTTTCAAACAAAGGGTATCTCGTAAGACCACACCACACATAAAAATAGATGAGTTTTTACTTTACGATAACCAAAACAGTTTATATCAAATTTCAGTGATATTATCATAGCGTCTAGGTTTAAAGTACATAGATAAAATAGCTGAAATGCTTGCATCTCACATTCCAACATACTGGGCTCTACAATCAAAAACGTAATGCACGTATTAGAGAATGGATTCCAACTAATGACTGGGTTACTGGGGTACCGTCTGCCATAGTACACCTCTAGAAAAATATACCAAGGTTGTACCTAATGACTCCTGCCAACACAGGACCGGCCTACCCCTTGCTGGATAGTACCGAATATATCATCATCCCGATTGCTTTGCAACCTTTAACCAAGCGCTCCTACGTACATGAATTCATTGATGATTGTGTATATATCTAGAAGGGTGATGATATACCCTAATGGGTGCGACCCACATAATCTTGCTGCATACCCCCTGTTTTAATCATTCCCGGTTGATAAGGCTTGAGGCTACATTTTACCTTTATGAATAGTAATCCATCTTGGGATGCTAACACTGCCCTCCAGGCCTCAACGCAATGCCAGCATTCATCCATAAAAGTTCAATTCGGGTCTGAACGAAACCGAAGGCACTAACTCTACTACATCCATTTTGGAATCACCCTCGGGATTAGTAGCAGTATTCCTTGCACTTCCAAGAGCTTTCGAATTTATGCTTGCGACTTGATGCGGAACCTTCCCTGGATATTAAAGGCTTCGACCGATTTGAAAGGCTTGATTTTTCTTTTGAAAGGGTTATTCTAACCAAGAGATGATTCTAAGTGATTTGAATGAAGGTGAAACCATTGTTTCGAAAGGTTTGGTATGCATATGAAGGGTTGTCATTCCTTGTGGATTGGTGTTACTTTAGATCATTCGAAAGGTATTCATGCATGCGGAAGCACTTGCTTCGAAAAGGGATCACTGAAGCGGATGGATGCTTTTGACCCTTTTGACCCCTTCGAAAGGTTATGATACTTCTAGTCTTTAGCTAAAGCATCCCTTCGACTCCTTCGAAAGGTCTTGCTGAAGCTACTTTTGTTGTCCTTCTTTGTCTTCTGCTCAATCTGGTTTCGACAAGGTTGAAAGGATATTTGGTAGTAACATTTGTCTCCCTTGCGAAAGGATGCCCTTAACTTTTTCTCTAGAGATTACCTAAGCCAGTATGTTAAATTAAGAAGATATTATATCGAAAAGGCATCAACTTTGAAATTTTCAAAACTAGCGAGATATTTTTATCTTAGGAATTTGCAAAAACTTTACATGGAACATCCTCGTCTACGCTTCGATTTCCTTGGTGAAGAAAAAGAAAATATACTTAAGGAGATCCAGACATATCATACCAAACTAATTTGCGGTCGTGATAGTCCTCCTGTCGGGGAATGGGACCATAGCAAATGTCCTCCGATTATTACTCCAGAAGGACTTAATGTTCCTTTTGACTCAACAGTTATTCTTTCTGCTAATTCACTGAATAAAGTTAAGAATGCAGTTTCCCATCTTTAGATGTAAAATAAATGTCTAATTGTACCTTTTAGTTTCATTGTGACTTGAGCTGTAATCTTTTATTGCTGTAATAAAGAAATTGATTATTCTAGTCTTGACTTCATTCTTTTTCCTTTTTATTTAAATAGAAGTTACTGTTATTTGCAACACCTCTCTCATTAGATTCGCCATCTCACTTTGTCAATATTAAAGATAGGTTGTTAGCGGATCTTGAAAAGAAAAGGCTCCTCTATGATACTTTATCTGCTCGTTTTCAAGGTAACACTGAAGCATTGAGATGGTATAAAAGATTTTTTACTTCAGAAACAATTTTTAGAAATCTTAAGGATCAGATTGCCAATTTAGAAGCAGATGTTAATAGAAAAAATGAAGCGATTTTCGTGTTGAAGCGTCAAGTTAAGTCAAATCCTTCAATTGATTTTGACCACAAAATGTCAGAACTCTTCCAACAAATAAGCGATTTGGAGATGAAATTAAAGGATAGTCAAGCTCAGTGTGAATCGTTAGAATTCATTATATGGAATAATATCTGAAGTATTGATTTACCAGTTTCTCCTGCTACTTCATCCATCGCAAAACCTACAAGGTCTACTTTCCTTGCTATCCAGAAGTTCCCCACCATGACTAATCCTCCTCTAGGCTTAAACGTCTTAGTCCATCGTTTAATGAGCCTTGGGCTTGGATGTCTTGATACATAGTTGTCCGGTGCACTTGGTTAGCTTATTCTCAAGCTGGAACCAAGGACTTACCCAACCTCCCTCTAGGAGGCGCCTTGACCGGACCATAGCATGGCCCGGCCAAGGGCTTATCGATGCTTTAACCTAGCCATAGCGTGGTGCGGATAAAGGCTTAGACTCCTTACTCCAGGAGGTGCCCTGCCCTGGCCATAGCGTGGCGCGGACAGCGGTGCTTTAAATTGGCCATAGCATGGCGCGGATAAAGGCTTACTCCGTCCTCCCTCCAGAAGGCGCCTTGACCTGACCAGACACGCGGCCAAGGGTTTATCGATGATTTAACCTGGCCATACTGTGACACGGATAAAGGCTTACACTCCTCCTTCCAGGAGGTGCTCTGCTCTGGCCAACTCGGCGCGGACAGAGGTTTTGACCGTCAAAAGTTAGTGTCCAAGTGAAAGGAGTATTTCACTCTCAACCATGTCGATTTTCTTAGTAAAGTTGTTCTTTATCGACTTCATTCATTAACTTTTTACAAATTCATTGATTTTTTCTTGTCTAAAAAAGTTGATGATCATTCCTTCCAAGGCTTAGTGGTGATTAGTTTCATGACCATTCATCATATGGTAATGGTAGTATGATCCTCCCTGATTCCTTTCATATTTTGGTTTCTTCTTTTGTGATGGCCAATAGTTAAACTCATCCTTAGTTAGCAAATAGACATTCTCTATAGATGTTGTTAGATTGCATTCTTTAGGAAGTCTTTACTTGAAGCTTGTTTCTTGAGAATGGCTTCTTTGTTTTTTGCTACTTGGCCTTTTAGTTTCTCCCTCATCGATTGCTTTTCTTTTTGACACCCTTCAGAGTTCCCATGTTAGAAGTGTTCTAGTTGTAGTTTGTTTCCGTTTATGTGCAAAAGCGTTATAGCCTACCATTATCTCTTCCTCAAGTTTGTGCCTTTGGTATAGTTTTGAATTGTTTTCCTCATTTAAGCAAACAAGTTGTCACTTCCAATTTTCTTTTCTCCTAAGGTAAAAATAGGGGTGGGTCCTATATGAAAAGGATTTAAGCTCCATTTTTCTGGATCATATGATTCTGCTCTTTTCTTGTTCATAATCCTTAGAGCTTCCAATCTTAACATTTGCTCTCCATATAATTTGGAATCATTGGTTGTTCTTGGGGAGAATGCTATTAAGCATGGCTCAGAAGATCCTTGCTCAGATCTTTTAACTTTGCTAGCCATGATGAATAAGGTCTATTATAGATAAGCTTGAAATAAAGTTGGGTTAGATGTTAGAGTTGTCGGATGTTCAACAGAGTCGAAGATTCGAGCCATCCTCCTAGCGCCAAAATGTTAACAAGAAAACTTATCAACACCCCATGGTTGATTTTAAGAAAGAAGTTAGTCCTTTTAAGTCTCTCTTGGTTAAGTAAAGAAAAATAGGATGTGGGTATTCCCTCTGATCTACCCTTTCAAATAGGTTTCTGTAGTGAAAACTTTCCTTAATTGACCTTTCGAGCCGTCGAAACACTTTTATTCTTTTCTTATCAGCCTTTCAAACTTACTGAAGTAATTTGATTATCCCTTCAAAAGCCTTCCTTTCCAAACAATTGCGGAACTCTAAAAGTTGGATCTAAGGGTTCGATGAGTATGATTTGTTTAGGTAGGTTTCGACTTTGTCGAAAGATAGATTCCTAAGTGACTTGGAACTAATTCTGGAATCTGAGGTAAAAACCAGCTTGGGTTGAAGGTTTCGATGCTCTAAAAGGTGGATGTTTAGTGAGTGGTGGTTTGGAGTTAAGAATTTGGACTACTTGGAAAAGTAGGGGTTTCGACCTATTCGGAAGGTGCCTTTCGATGATATCGATAACTGCAAAATACAGTTAAATCCAACAGAAGCCTTCAAACAACTATATAATCAAAAATATCGAAAGCTTACCTTTATTAATCCAATAATGAATATGCTGAATAATTTTCCCTAATTTGATTTACAAATTAGGGTTTACAACTTTGCAAAATCAAGAAAATACAAGTCTGGAATGAATGAATTCAGACCCCCAAAACTAGACCCCTTGGGTCTTATTTATAGATGCAGGTTGGCACCTTTCGACCCAGTGCTTTCGACCTGGTCAAAAGGTGGCTTCAGATGCCTTCCGACTCCTTTGACACTTGTGCTTCCCTCTGCAATGCTTTCGAATGGGTTCGAATGCCTCCGTCTTCATCGAAAAGGATGGTTGTGCCTTTCCTCTTTATGTTGCTTTGTTATGACAAGGAATAAAGGTAGGAGCATTCGACTCTACAATATGAAGTTTCTAGGGGTTTCAAAGGTGTTGTAATGCGGATGGTTTCGTCGTTGTTATTGGCTTCCGAATTTATGCTTGCGACTTGATGTGGAACCTTCCTTGGGTATTAAAGGATTCGACCGTTTCGAAAGGCTTGATTTTTCTTTCAAAATGTTATTCTAACCAAGGCATGATTCTGAGTGATTTGAATGAAGGTGAAACCATTGGTTTCGAAAGGTTTGGTGTGCATATGAAGGGTTGTCATTCCTTGTTTTCAGAAGGTGTTACTTTAACTCATTCGAAAGTTCTTCATGCATGTAGAAGCACCTACTTCGAAAGGGGATCACTAAAGCGGAAGGGTGCTTTCGACCCTTCGAAAGGTTATGATACTTCTAGTCTTTGGCTATAACATCCCTTCGACTCCTTCAAAAGGACTTGCTGGAGCTGCTTTCGCTTGTCCTTCTTTGTCTTCTACTCAATCTGGTTTCGACAAGGTCGAAAGGATATTTGGTAGTAACAATTGGTATATAAGATGCAAGCATAAAAAAGCAAGAGCTAGTTGACGCCTTTGATTTTATATAAAAAATTGGTTGCCTGACTAAAGGGTACATGTTTATATTGTTATTTGATTTGATGGTTCTATGTTTTCCAAGAATTTGAGAGTTAGGAAATTTTTGATAACTAAAATTGGATGTTTATGTTATAATTGGAATGGTATTAGTTAGTAACTACGAATAAATTTAAAGACTTAGAAAAGAAGATAACAAAGTTTCAACGAATAAATTTTGGAAAGTAAAAAGCTTAAAATAATTTAGCAATCTATTTCAACTAATTTGTTTTTTAAAGTTAAAGGGTTTTGTGGTATTTTTCAAACCTTGGAAATTTTGGGGATGAAATTCTTTTAAGGTGAAAGAATGTAACGACCCAGAATTTTAGACGTTTGAATGTGGAATATTTAATTGATTTTAAACATTAAACAAGTTATTTTTATATGTTAAGTAACTTGAATTTCAAATATAGGGATTTATTTGATAATTTAATTGTTGGATTTAAAACTAGAATTAATTAACTAAATTAACCTGGGATTTAATGTTAATAAAAATAATTTTAAAAGCTGATTTAAATTCCATTTAAATAAGAATGAAGATATTAAACCTTAAAATTAGATTTAAAAGCGATAAATTGGGTTTTTAATAATAGTTCGTTTTAGTTACCGTATAAAAATAGCCTTCCAAGGCACTATCTCGGATTTCGACGAAACCAATATCATTGGATCCATAGTAGTGGATTATAGTATGCCATTTGATTTTATGGTGTTTAGGCCTATCGTTTGGTCGTGCGAGATTGAAACATTTAGGAATAAATTTTAGAAATTTATATAACAACTGGGTTTGAAAAGCCATGCATATGATCGAATTAGGCCTTGAGACTGGTTCATTGTGTTTGGAATAGGGATATAACATATATAACGCCATGCGGCATGCCTCATTTGTGGTTCGAGATTTTTGAGTGCCTCGAGATATTATATATATATATATATATATATATTATTACCATGCTCTACCCATGCTTGTACACTCTAGCCCATACCTCTGTTATGCCTTAACCATACCTCATTTCCATTATGAAAAGCAACCCCTCTCTTTAAATTTCATTTTGGTAGAAAACATAATTTAAACAAAATGGCCAAAACCAACGGCCTTAAGTTATCAGAGCCACCGGAGGCCTTATTGGAAAAAGGTGTCAACTAGCAAAATGTAGGCGACGATGAGGGGACCCATTCAATTGGGTGGTGAATGGAAAACAGTTCTTTCGCCAATTTTCGGTGCTTAAGTGGAATTTTGGCGAGGATTCCTAAAGGAGAATTGTAGGAGAGACAAGGGCGAGGCGCGGTCGGAGTTTGATGGCGCGGCGTGGACTGTGGCGGTGGGAATCGGGGACAAACAGTGCGGCGTTGAGTTCGGTTTTCGAGGCGACGACGGCGATTGGGAAGCTAGTTCCAGCGAGGTTGGGGTCGGAAAGGTTTGGGGGTTCTCCGGTGAAGTTGCGGGGATGTCAGGTGGTGAATGGCGGTGGTGCGAGGTAATCAAAATAATGGCCTGGGTTGGGTTCGAACGCGTGAGAAAGGAGGAAGGCGGGTTTTAAAATTTAAAGAAAGGTTAAATATAACATAATGATGGGATTAGGATATATATATATATATATATATATATTTGATTCGTGAAATTTATAATTAAATATCTTGTTCGTTTTAGGTCCAAATTAAACGCGGCCAGTCGCATTAGGATCGTATTGACGTGAACCATGTCATGGAACTGGTTTGGTCAATTTCTGAGCATGTTGGAAATTTGGGTTAAAATTGGATGTCGTTCGATTTTAGTTCCAAACCGAAACGCCTCGGCAACAACATGAAATTTCGGTGAGTTAAAATCACCTTTTTGGTTAACTATTATGATATATAGTTGATAAAAACTATTGATGCGATGTTTGGATGATTTACTATTTTATTAGTTGGTTTGGATATATTTCCGCCCTTGGAGCGGAGGTGTCAAGACCCAAAAGTCGACCTTCGAAAATCGGCACTCGTACTTCACTTGTACTCAAAATGCCGTAGATTCAAATGTCGAATCTGGTTCTCGGGAGCTTATAACAACATTAAGTAAATAACACAGCGGAATAAAAGAATAATACATTGATATACAATATCTGATACAACAGAGTGGTACAATGAATACCTATATACATCAGAGATATGATACAACAAATAGCAGCGGAAAAGAAAACGATAACAACAGCAGCGGATAATCTCCATCTTCAAAGCGCCAATCTATAAATAGCTCGAACTCCCAATAACGAGGCACAAAGATAAGCAAGTGCAGTCTGATCCAAAGACTGAACCAACTCCAGAAAATCTACTAAACTTGAATATCTGAAAACCCCAACTCTAGACTGCTCGTGTAGAAAATTATGAGCACCCAGAGTTTAGGAAGGGAACAATAAACTCCGGATCAGTCATGGGACTGGTGTGAGCAACAAAAACAGTTTATCTTTAAAAACAAATAGCAGAGAATTTTAAAGTCAATTCGCAATGCTTTTTGGAAAATGAAACTACCATAAGACCTCCCACCACACACACAATGCAAACGCAGAATTGGAGGAGATTTCTTCTTATGATAGTCAAAGATGCTTACTACGCAAAATCAAATCATTTGATATTATTACTAGTGCATAGTGCAGAAAATAATTTCGAAAGTAGAATATAAATCTTAGCCAGCATAGACATTTCGCACTTATGCCTACTATAGCTACCATGTTCAATAGCAGGTTACCACCACATTCCATGGCAAGTAATACAACTAAAACCGTACAGGGCTCGTATTGTTTTGTTTGGATTTCCAACAAATGGTCAGGCTAAGGAACTTCCTATTCCACGAAAGAAACGCCTCTGGCGGGACGCTCCGAGAACCACAGCGTTCTCTGCCAAACAAGGTCGGCAACCCCTTTTCCCAAGGGATAAAAGAAACCTCAGATATGCCACCCCCGGTCCTTTGGGACCTTTAACCGAGGCGCCTCGAATCCAACATCACACGTCATAAATAAAGTGTGTCCACATGAGTAAGTATCTGGGCTCCATACCATGATACTACCCTTTTCCAGAAGGAATGGTCATACCCTAGGGGAGCTACCCCTGAAAACCTTGCCGCACGATTCCTGTTTCGACCATTACCGGGTTGTGAGGCTCGACGAAGTCTCGTCCACAAAGCTACGCTTTTTCAAAAAGCCACGCTTTGGGTCAACAGATGATCAACCTATGATCACAAAGATAAATGATCAAACAAAAGATCATATCACAAATGATCAAACATTGATCATCACACAGCAACACTCAGCATGCCACATTACCAAATTGGGATATATCGCTGATAAATTTCAACTACATAACCTCTGAGCTCGTACGTCTCAGAGAAGGGTGTTAAGCTAAGAGAATAAATTCTCCGCCACCAACAGAAATATATTTGAAAGAAATCGGCTTTATATCTCAAAGTGTAATGTCAGACATGTATCCATACAAGTCTGTTCCGGGTTCGAACAGAACCGAAGGCACTTCTCACGAAGCCCTTGCAAATCCGGATAATTTCCAATCACGTCCGGACTTCCTGTCACAAAAAGAGTGATATAAATCTCTATACCGGAGCAACTCAGTGCAGAGACATTCGACAGGTTGTCCTTTCATTTTCAAAAATATCCGGTCTTCATCACCGGTCTTCAAATGCCATCCATATACGACGTATCACTATTCGGAATGGGTTATATGACCCAAAGGTCTTTTCCCGGCTAACCCGAATAGTGAGCGCAATATTTAAAAACATATGGATATTGGGATTTCAATTAAGTCACAACTTATTACCCAAACTTTCTTTTCAAATGGTTTAATAAATTACCATTTTAATCTTTTAAACAAAAAGATTCAATTCACAAAGTTCACTTAATTTCACAAAGATTCATTCATAGATTTTCCAAATCAATTTCCCTTTCAATTTGATTAATTCGTTAAATCTTTAAATCAAAGATTTAACTCATAGTTTTCAAAACAATTTCATTTCGAATGGGTTAAACAAATCATCACTTTAAATCTGTTAAAAATAGACAGATTTAATTCATAGCTTTCAAAAAGAATTCATTCATAACTTGGAAAATCCATTTTTCAATTCACTTTCCTTTAATTTAAACTGGAATTTCATTTCTTATCTGAAAGCTTTTATTCTTTTAAAACAACAGTTTTATTTCAGAAAATCTGATTCATTCATACGAGTTAAAGTCTTTGGGTTAAATTCAAATTCTCAAAACCAAACTTTTTAAATGGTTTAACTTCATATAAACACATTTATAACATTTTCAATCCCTAGTTTCAAATCATAGGATTCAATTTCAAACTTGAATTCAAATTTAAATCAAATTATTTAAATTTTCAAAACTCGATTAAATTATTCAAAATAACTTTTATCTATGAAATTCCATTTCAAAAGCTTTTCACTTTAAACCCAAATTCCAATTTCAAAATCAATTGAAATTAAAATTTCAATTTCAAAAACATCAAATTTAAATTATCTGTGACTTAACTGATTTCCACGTGAAATCCATATTTGTGTGTGTAAAAGTGTAGTCCAGGGGTTCAACACAATAGTGCAACATCAATCATCACATAACAAAATACAAGATATAGTTGATAAGCGATATAAACTATAACGCTTATCTTTTCATTCACAGATCACAGATGTATATCACAGGTAAGTAAACTACAGATCACAACATAAATCAAGGTGTATCACAAAGCATTATATATCAGGGATATCAAACAATTCAATCATCCAATAGAATCCAAACATTCATAAGTAAGACCAATTTAATTATCTGATTTAATTGTCCTTGATTAATTAACTTTAATTACTTTCCTTAATTAATTAATCTTAATTAATTACTTACCCTCAAATTAATCTCTTTAATTAATTAACCCTATAAATTAATTAGGCTGTAATTAATCACTTTGATCATAAATTAATTACTTTTAATTAAGTAATTATCTTTAATTAATTAATTACCCTTTAATTACTTACATAAATTAATCTTACTTAATTAATTATCCTTTAATTAATCACTTAATTAAATTGATCACCTTGATAATTAATATTTAAGTAATTACATAATTAATTCTTTTAATTACATTGGGTAATTGTCTTTTTAAATTACTTTCATTAAGTAGTTATCACTTAATTACTTTCATTAAGTAATAAACCTTTATTAAATAAGACCTTAATTAAATTAGACAAGGTCAAACAATTTAATTTAAACATTTTATTTTACATTAAATTTTGGAAGCTTGATTTGAAAACAATTTTTCCTGAACCTGTTATAAACATTTGTTTCCAAACCAGGTTAACCCAATTTACTTACTTCCCAAAACTTGATCATCATTACCCACTTCTTTAAAACAGGTAATAACATACAAACCCACTCGAGATTACTCGATGCAACACTGAGTCCTCTTCCCCATTTTTCGAGCACGCTCCAAACCTTCCCAACCTCACGAACTCATCATTACCGCAAAGGCCATAGATACATCAGGAACTCGTGCACGTGCACACGATTCCAGCCACTGCCGATCGAAGCCAGGGTCATCGACATGTCGGCGATGGTCCCACGAACACCTACGTTCACCCAGAAATCGAAGACGATGGTGGAAGCGAAATCGAGCAATACAACCCAAACTGAAACCAAGACAATCCTCAAAGAAACGCCACACCCCGAATCCACAGGCCACCAGAGACGATAATACTCTGGTCAGAGCTTCTCCAACCCCTCTTCTATCAATTGCCATGGGTACGATTGATCCCGGTGCTGTGAAGAAACTGAAGCGATGCAAACTCCTATCGTGACTAAAACAAGGGTTAAAACCCTAGATTCATCTCGTCAGCTCTTCACGGCAAATTATAAGATCAATGAGTATTTTTCATATGACCATCGATCTACCACCCAGCTACTACCCCAATTTCGTGACCCGTAATTATCCTGATCATCATAATTTGCTTGAAACCCATTTCCTTGTCAACCCGAATTTCCACTCGAAAAACATACCTAAAAATCGAAATTTTACTACTAAAAATCCTAGATATTGATATCCCTTCGGGTTTTAGTCATGAAACCAGGAATTATTATCTTCGAAAAATTGATATAAACTGGAATTCTTTGAATTTCTACTTTTCAGTCAAGATTTAATATCAGATAAATCTTAAATAATTTTAATTTTGTTAAAACAAACAAACTTGGTTTACAACTTATAACCTAAAGAAGATCATATAAGGAAATTTGATTTTTTAATCAAGATTTAAATCTTGAGAAAACCTGGAACAAACTCTGTATATATAAATACACATATGCACTCCAACCGGTAGAAGCATACAAGCATCATTCAACAGCCAGGCAACACTTCAAACCATTTTCAAACTTAAGTCACGAACATCAGAACAAAGCAAACATAGAGGTAAGTGAGTTGCTCACCATGATATAGGAATGAACAGAGCTTATTCTTTGAACCAGGTTTTGAAAATTGTAAGCTGAAACCTTTCTTTGATTCTCTTGTTTTCTTCGATTGCTTTGATGCTTTTATTTGAGATGTTTATTTGTTTACACGTGATATTATCTCAGTTTGAAATGAACGAACTGAATTGAGAACAGTTGATATATGGAATAAAGTATACAGGTTGATGATGATATTTGTACAAGGTAAGGTATATTTTTATTGGTTTGTACAATGCACATCAGAGATTTTTCTCATTTTTCTTTGTTTGATAAACAAGATTTCGGCTGATGTACATCTTGCTTTGGTGGCTGAAGATACATGGCATTAATTGCCTTTGTACAATTTCGCACTTATCAAATTTGTTTGTACATTTCTATATAGGTTTGCTGTCTTCTTTTATAAGCTTTGTACTCTACGTATGGGTGAATTTGAAAGCCTTCAATGCCAAGATATTTATCTACATGCTTATCTTATCCTTGTTTCATAAACTAACATTTTTATTTACTTGCCTTGCTTACTTTACTCGGCTGAGATGATGGTACTTGGTGGCTTCATAAATTCTCATTGTATAATTGAATATCTTTGTTTACGACCTTATACTATTTGTCATGTATATAGATGTATGATATTGTCTTCTTAAGCAAGCCTATATATATTTCCTTCTTTTCCTTTACAACATTACTTTACAATAAAATTAAATTTCTATTTTACCTTGTTGTTAGAATTTGCTTAATACGTTCTACTTTCTACTTGAATAATATCTTTATCTTTTATTTTGTCTTTGCTTTTTAATTCAAATAAATCCCTATAATTATTATGTTGTTAAAATTTTATTAAATGAATTACTTTATATTTTATAACTTATCTTCTATTTATTTATATTCCAATTATAACCCATCAGATTCTAATTTAAATTATTTGTTTTACTTACTTTTATACTTGTGTCAAATATCTATATATTTTATAATTATTTTTAAACCATTTATTTTTGATTTAAAACTCAAATTCAATAGATATAAAATTTCAAATTTTCTCATATATACTCAAATATATACACATTCACATATGTACATATATATACAATATTCAACTTTAAATGATTTAACACGTTTTTATTTGATCTCGGGGAAACTCGCATCTCTTCATCATTTAATTTAACAAATTTTAATTCAATAATTAATTTAATTATCAATTAAATGTAATTAAAATTCGGGGTCGTTACAGGAGGAGACCCTATTACGTTACCGTGTAAGAGCAGATGAACCTTTGTATACGATCATGCATCGAAGCGGTTGATTTATACTTTTATGATTATATACTATATGTGATGTAGTAGAATAGGTTGGAGGGATCCAATATGGTTCCTCACCATTGCTGATTATATATATATATATATATATAGTTGATATATATGTGCTGTGATGTAGGGGGATAGGTTGGAGGGATCTAACGGGATTCCTCGCTATTGTAAATTGATTTTAGTAATATTCCAGTTATATGAATTATTAGATTATAAACCTGATTGTTGAAAATATTGGTTATGACATCGTTATGTGGCTAAAACTAAAATCTGGTAGCGATAGGAAATCAATATCAATATTGGTTAACGTTGTTAGCTATTGGCATTAAATTAGTATTTTAAAAATACTATAAATTGCCATCCGAGTTGGAATTGGATTTTGATACAGGAAATGATTTTAAATCTAGAATTGGGTTTCCGAAATATTTTGTTTTTAAAAGATTGCTTATTTATATTTAATATTGTTTTAAAGTTATTTATATATTTTTAATATTGTTTTATAGTTATTTATTTATAATTAATATTGTTTTAAGGTTATTTATCAATATGCCAATATTTTGAAAAGTTGTTTATTTTAAACAATTACTGTAGTTTGAAATTCATAATAATGGTTCATTAAAAAAATTAGAATTTAATTATTATTATTTATAATAATGGTAAAGATTTATTATTATTTTTATTTGATCATGTTTTTGAAATTATTATTATTATTTTAAGATGTTTTAGGGTTAATAAGTATTATCTATTTATAAAGTATTGTAACTAATTACTATGATATAATAGTGCTTTTAAGGTAAATGATTTTTATTTATCTATAAATATCTCCGAGACCCATAAATAAAGTTTATAAACAGATTCGGGTTTTAGGGAAAGAGTTTTATAAATGGTTAGGTATTTATAAATGAGTTTATGGATTTATAAAAGGAATTTTATAAATGGTTTTGATGAATTTATAAAGGATTTATAAATGATTTTAGAAATATACAAAAAGAATTTATAACTGATTGAATTTATAATGGGATTATAAATGATTTTTCAAAGATTATAGAATAGTTTATAAATGGTTTTAGAGAATTATAAGGAGTTATAAATGAATTTAGAATTGAATAAAAGGAAAATCTTCCTCAATTTTGTAAATATACTTATACCATTGAGACAAGTATATGAGCGCATTTTCTAAATTGCAAGGTGTAATATGTGTAAATATACTTATACTGTTGAGATAAGTATATGAATATTTTCTAAGTATTGAAATATAGGGATTTGTGGATATACCTTGTAAAAGTATTTTTATACAAGTAATATACAAAATGATTTCAATGAATAAATATTTATTAAAGCGGGCTAGTGGTTGCTTATGTGCTTAACCAATGTTGGTTGCCCCCTAAGGAATAAATCCTTGATTTGGATGTGTGTTTGTTGATAGTTAAATAACCGGCTGTCAAAATCTTGGTCTAAAGTTGTAATTCTTCTTAATTTTGGTGGTACGAAAATATTCCCTACTCAACACCGAAGGATTTTAACTCTGGAAATATTTAGGAGAAACACATGAATTATATGGTACAATTACCGTCCATTACTAGAAACACTATGTATTGCGACGTCCATTTCTGACGGCCGTTGACGACTCATCGTTTTTTTTTGCGACAGCAAGTAATTGCCATGACATTACTGAAAATAAAATAGACTAGCCGCTAATTGCCGTCGGAAATATAGCCGTTGGCGGTCGTTGGAAGCTGTCGAAAAGTCGCGAATACCAAGCCCAGGCTGACAGTTCTCCTTCATTATTTACCTTTCCAAATCTCTCCTTCACCACCTCCTTCAACTCCTCCATGCCATCAACAAGCTTACACATCTCCAAGACTATCTCCATCTTCAATTTTCAAGTCTTTCCATTACTTACTGCTCTTCAAGAAGGTTTAATTTATAAAATCCTATTTAATTTTGATTTGGTAGATTAGGGTTAATTTGTTGTTATAGTTGATTATAATACACCATTGATTGTTTGTTATACACTATTAAGTGCTAATTAGGTTGTTATTATAATTATTTATAATTTAAATGTTGAAAAATAATATTTTGTTTAGTGTATAGGTGCGTTAATCAGTGTATATGTGTTGATTAATTAGTGCATACGCGCATTAGGCTCGTTTAGATTAATTAGAGTCGATACTCAAGATTTAATGTATGCGTTTTTAAGATGACGAAAACGAAGATTTAGTGTATGCATTTCTTAGAATGTAAATAAATTATTGTGAATATTGTTGTGTAATACGCTTTTCTTTTTATAAATCCCTTAGACAGTTTTTTGCCCCGTCTAACATGTATTGTATATAATCGTTATATGGATATTCGTTTTTATCACAGAACGAACATTTATATTCATCCAATATAATATTTGTCGGATTTGTCCCTATATTGGACAAGTTGCAAACACAATAAAGTAATTATATTTTGCAAATCATTTCATTTTAAACAGTTCACAAAATTTCAATAACACTTTCTTTTTATTCCCTGTGTACACACATATGTGTACGATACGAGGAACAAAAGGGAAGTGCTGCCGAAATTTTGTTGAATCGTTTAAAATGAAATGATTTACAGAATATAATTACTATTGTGTTTGTAATGGGAAGTAGGATGACCAACCATCAAAGTGTAAAACAATGACCAAAAATTTATAGATTATATTCATGTAATTTGTGTAAATCCATTTGGAAATAAAATTAAATAGATCAATAATATTTTATATTGCGAAAATTTAAATATATGGTTTAATTGAAAAACAAAATGTCATTATGTAAATGATTAATACGTTTCTATGTTTTAAAGTAGGAATAATGGTCAATTATTTTATCGATCGGAGTTGGATGTATCAACAAAGAAGAGAAATTGGAGGCTCAATAAGTGAACATTTTCAAAATGGTGTACACGTCTTTATTGAATTCGCTTTAAGTGATAATGGAAACGACGAAGAAATTCGTTATCCTTGTAGTAGGTGCAAATTATTGAAGCATTTAATACTGGATATGGTAATAGTTCATTTGCACCAATATGGTTTCATGCCGAATTATTTGTTGTGAGATCCTCATGGAGAACTTATTGCACCTAATCCCGTACATTAAGAGGAGGAGGTGGATAATGAAATTGTTTCGACGAATCTCATAGAAGATATGGCTGAAGATGCAGCACGTTCAATGTTCCCTACTGGTGAAGTTGATGGTAATGATGTTAATGTCGAAGAAACTGGCGAATAAATTGTTAAGGTAAATCGACGATTCATAATTGGTGCAAACAAAGTATATTTTGGGAGTTGCCTTACTGGAAAAATCTCCTAATTCGTCATAATATCGGCGTGATGCATAACGAGAAAAATGTATTCGATAATGTATTTAACATAGTTATGAATGTTAAAAGGAAATATTAAGGACGATTTGAAATCAAGATGTGACATAGAGGAAATATGCAATTGTACTGAGCTTCATATGAAGCCAAATGACATAAAAAAAACCCAAAGCATGCTATGAGCTAGATGGTAATCAAGTTAAAGTACTGTTAAAGTGGGTGGAAGGGTTAAAATTTCCTGATGAGATTTCCTCTAATCTTCACAGATGTGTCTACTATAAGGACGGTAAACTGAGTGGGATGAAAAGTCAAGATTGTCATGTAATAATGGAACATTTGTTACCCGTCACTTTCAAAGAACTGTTGCCCATAAAAGTTTGGACGGTTGTAACAGAACTTAGTTTGTTTTATAAGGAGCTTTGTTCAACTACGTTAAAAGTTGATCGTCTACGTAAACTTGAGGAAGAAATTCCTATACTCAAATGCAAACTGGAGAAAATATTTCCTCCAGGTTTCTTTAATGTAATGGAGCATTTACCCGTTCATCTTCTGTATGAAGCACGTCTTTGAGGTCCTGTGCAATATGGATGGATGTATCCGTTTGAAGGTATTAATATTCAGTATGTTAATTTTTAGTTTAATTACATGTAATAAAATTTAATTATAAATATTCTTAACAGGTACTTAAATCATCTAAATAAAAAGGTGAGACAAAAAGTACGAGTTGAAGGTTCAATATGCAAATCATATATCGAAGAAGAAGCTTCGTTCTTTTTCTCTTATTATTTTAGTGACCATGTAAACTTATCTTTTGAAAGTGCTACGCGAAATGATGAGGGCGTTAAACAAAGTTCTTCTGAATCAATGCTATCTATTTTTAGACAGTAAGGACGCCCTGTTGGAAAATGTGTGGAAGTATTGTTAGACGACAGAGATTAACATGTAACCCACACATATGTTCTTCTTAACTGTGCAGAAGTTGCGCCATTTGTTAGGTATTATTAAATAACATATCTAAAATTATTTACCTAAATAATACATATATTTATTACTTATAATGCAATATATTATCTATATATGTAGTATTTGTGAATCACAACATCCAAGCAGTGATATCAGCAAAACAATTGCTACTTGGTTTTCGAACCACGTATATGATTCGGTAAATTGTGTGGTCGATGAAGTATTGAAACATCTTGCGATGAGACCAAAAAGAAAAGTTAAGACATATCAAATATTCTTTGTCAATGGATACAAATTCAACACCAAAGAATATGAGGCTGAAAAATTAACTAACAATACCGGTGTGTATGTTAAAGGTAGTGATGATCTAAATGATCATATAATTGGTTTTTATGGCGTGTTAACTTAGGTTTTGCAATTAACATATTTCACCAGACCTGCGGAAGAAGTTTATTTGTTTAGATGCAACCGGTTCAGTAATGTTCTAGGGTTTGGAATCAACGTGCACTAAAAAAATAATATTATTGAAATAAAGCATACATTACGTTATCATACGTACGATCCATTTATACTAGCAAAACAAGCCCTATAAGTTTATTATGCTCCTTATCCATCTGTAAAAAGAGATAAAGAAGATAGGTCAATAATTTTTAAAACGAAGGCAAGAATTACGTTTGATGGAAAGAACATTCCAAACGAACAAGCGTACCAAGCGGATATTGAAGAAAATGACGAAATTACAATAACAGACGATCAAACCAATTTTGGACCTCTAGATGATGAATCAAATGTATTTGTAGAAGCATTTGAGAGCACAGAGGAAAACAATATAGAGTACGAGACCGAGTCTTAATCATAAAACGACGAGGACTGATTAATAGTATACATGTTGAAAAAAGATAATTTATGGGAGTATTGATGTTACATTTTTTGTATGTTATATCCGATTATTGATGTTAAATCTTGATATGTTTACCCATAATTGAATGCTATGTTCTTCCATAAGAAAATAATATGTATATGATAGGTATTATAGGTCTTTCTTCAGGCATCGGAGTTCTTCGCAGTCTGATTCCCTCTCTTCCTCTCAATGAGGGATCGTCCATCGTGGAGGTGATGGCAGTGGTCTGTCGCAGGATGTACCGCGTACGGTGGTCAGATTGCTACCGAAGGTAGATGGCTCGTAAGTATTAAATTTACTCCAGCATTATAAATATTTTGTATGATATATTAGTCATGATTTGTTTGTATCATATTTAATGCAAGGGTTTTGAGCTTGAGCTTTCAAATATAGTTCTCAGCATTTCTAAGCAGGCATACATGAGCCATATAACTACGTGCTGGCCCAAATGGAATAGGATCTCAAAGCACGTATGGGAGAGAATCTGGTAGGACTTCCTGGTAAGTCTAAATTTATATATCATTATATATAATCACTTTACAATTTGCTGACTAAATATAAATGTATAACTTATATTTTTTCAACATATATACAGGGGGCGGTAGACCTACAAGAAGAGGAAGTTTCTCTTTGCCAGCGCCATTGGAACTCTAAAGTTGTAATGAATTACCGGGAAATGATGTCTACCATCAGAAAATATGGGAAGAAGCTAAGCTGAATGGGCACCAACATATGGGATGCTTGAGTCGCATGGCAGAGAAGAGATGAATTCAGGTAAGTCTATCAGATATCACCTTAATTTCTTCAGTAGAGAATGCATAATTTATATTTGTAAAATATAATCTTAAATTTTAATTTGCAGGCGAAGTCAGACAGGAACTTGGTGAACAGACAGAAAAATTCAGTCACACACCATGGTGGCTTGAAATCATTTCAGCATCATCGCGAGGACCTGGTAAATTGATTAATTGCAATTACGAATAGTTATTAAATTTTTTGTATAAATTTTATGAATAATAGTAACGACACCAATTATTGCAGGAAAGAGTGCGTGTGCACCTATCTTGTATATGAACGTATTTACACATATCCATGCCGTCAAGCAGATCGACGACGAGGGATCAGTGACGTATGCCTAGCATGAGGATGATAAAGCATACACCACACATGTAAGTATATTTTAAGTTATAAGTTATAAATAATGATCATTTTAATTAATTGGTTATAAAATATTATAATAACATTATGTAATATTTAATTGTATTTAATTTTGTTTTACAGAAAAGATTTATGCAAGCACATGCGCAGATGCTCGAGTAATCAGCACGGGAGCAATTGATCATCGATGAGTAGGACGTTATCTTCGACTCCGCTATCAAGCAGTAATTTATAAAAATTAACTAAGTTGTAAAAATTCTTTATAAAAGTTACGTAATAACTAAAACATATTTCGACTTGTTTCATAGGCTCGGGCCTCACAAAAGGCTTATCAAAAGGCTCAGGACAATACTGAGATTAATAAGTTTCGGCAGCAGATTGCATAGCTATAGAAGTAGGACTTCCTCCAAGCAGTGCAAATTGAGAAACTGAACCAGCGTTTGGCCGAGTATGTGGAGCGTCATGGAGCATTCCCTTCGTCTGGTGGTTCCGGATCCGACGACGAGTCATGAGGTACGTTTTGCAGTTTTGTTTTTGAAACTTGTGTATATATACAATGAGAGTGGTGAGGTTGATTTGTGTACATGTGGTGTTTGATGTTGATTTGTGGGGTTGATTTGTTGGACGAATATGTTTGGTTGGCATTTTAGACATTGTATACGTTGTATATTGATGTTGGATATACATATTGCAGTTGAGTGTGTGAGATTGATGATGGACGGTTTGTTTTGTATTGATGGTAATGTTTGAGTTTGAGTTTTATATTGTTATTGTTATTGATATTGATTTTTAGCTTATATATCTGATGTATATTGATTTTGATGTGTTGTGATATATATTGATATTGATGTGTTGTTTGGCTGTCGAAATAAAAAAATTCACCCAGTTTTCTGATGGCTCCCGACGGTTAGGGGTGATTCCCGCTCTTGTGTATTGTTTGATTATTTCCTAAAGAACCGGTATTGAGCATTTTGGAAATTCGACGATTGGATTTTGAAGTGTCGGGGAAGCAAGAGAGTGTACTCGTAAGAGATGACTCGAAAAGTGTAACCACTTAGAAATCATAAACGGTTCCATAGAGGAGTTTTGTGATATATTGAGATGTTGGAATTCATGTGTGTTTTCAAGACCCATTGGGATATGACAATCTATGTGTGATTCTAAGATCTAATTGAGATATTGGAATCCCTGTGGGATTCCATGATCTGTTTTGATGGCGGTGCGTGAGCTGGAATGCCGGACGTAGCCTCACCAGCAGTAATGACTAAAACAAGAGATATGAGGCATGGCCAGTAGGGTTGACAAACCCATAGGGTGTAGTCGACCCCACCTAGACATTTCTTACCATTGCTATGCATGCATGGAGCGATGCACTCGGTCTTAGCAAGACCAGCTATGTTTTTCCTATGGTACATCACTAGGTATGTAGGCTGCTTCAGAAAAATATCTCTGATCTTTGTGCAGGAGGATCATTTCTCGAAGTATTGAGGGCACCTCCATGGAATCCTACACAATTAGAGCACGTGTCTTATTGGATTTGATTATATTCATAGTATTGTTGTGATGTACACTCACAAGCATCACAACTACTTGATTATTATTATTTTCACCCTTAGACATTATTATAATATCAATGGATTTTCTATAGAAAAGGTTTTGGTTATCGTAAGGGAAAAACCCATCCGTGTTTATCCACGGCGTGATCTTATGAGATACTTTTGATTTTAAAGATTTCTATAATCTTAAAATTTAGTTGGGTGTGTTTCTCACACTGGTTTTTTAGACTGACTCGGGTGTAATTTTATTATAATGCTCGGATCAGACCGAGCATATTACAAATTTAGATTGGATGCTTGAAGTTTTAGAAGACGAGATGGAGGTCCAGAAGCATATTCACGTATATGGTTATTTTCCGCTGAATTCATTGTTGTATCTATCCGCAACTGTAAGTACATGCTGTTATAACTGTCTGAGTTGAAATAGGTTAGTATACTCTGATTGATGTCTCTATGTGTGTGTGTCTATATATATATATATATTACAGCTTCTTCTTTTGCAAAGATTTATTGTATGTTAAAGATTATTTGTTCCGTTGTGAGATTCTGTATTGTTTAGTTTTCTTCTTATCTTGTGTAAAGATTTATTGTATGCAAAGCTTTGATGCTAATAAATTTTTACCCAAAGAATAAGAGGATGTTATGATTCATTTCAGTCCATCGTTTAAGAATAAAAAGTACGCAGATAGGTCTCACTTGCAGTTTCATTAAGAAAAATACAAAGAATAACAAGGATATATCGGTCGTCTAATAAGATACACAAGGACCAAACTCCGTCAAAAAGAAATAGACTGGGCCATCAGTAGAAAATCCTAGAATATCGAGCATGGTAATATAAGAATTCCAAAATTGGCGTATCATGCAAGGCTTTTAACAAGACGCACAAGAATCTGCTTGCTCGAAGTACACACACCATTGAAAGTTCTTTGATTTCGCTCCTCCCAAATCATTGCAATGCTTCTCTTGAGCACCTTGATAAGGAGGCTACGTTTTAATAATCTCCATACCGTTATTTTAAAATTATTGTACAATTCAATATTAGAGCTCGTTGATGGATTGTACAGACTGTGATGTGCAGGAATTTTCCTCAAAATGTTGTATGTGAAGCTGCAATTGAAGACAACACATTTTTTGTTCACACTCGAGTTGTTAGAAAGGGTACAGATTGAAGAGTTGATAAGGCCTCTATAAAACATATTATCCTGCGTGTGTATGGCATTCCAAACAAATTTCCAGAGCAGTAGGTTTTATTCGGGCTTGGATCTCGAGTTCCAAACACATATGTGCCATGGGAATATAGGTGCTCGATGAAATTCCACATTGGCTTTGTAGACATTTGATATAGTGTGAACGTTACCATAAGGCTCTGACAGTGGTAGACCTTGAGTGAGGAAGGGTAACATAGCCATTAATTGAATAATCAGTAGCAATGGCTGTCTCGGGGATCCTAGGCATTATTCTTAGGTTATGATCAATGACATTGGAAAATATCAAACCTTTCCCAGCCCACGGAGGGAGTGTGCCAAAATAGGTTTTTTCATGTCTATTTTATGGTTAATTTGAAATGTGGGAGGTAGGTGGATCTCAAATTGAGCATACTTCTCCAAGTCCAGCTGCAATGGAGTGGTATGTCCATGACCCAGAAGTTCTTGTTTTTTGTGTAAATTATTCTACGCCCATTTTGTCCATAGGTAAGGGTTAGAGGAGAGAAGTTTATTGATATGGATGATACAACAACCTTATTCCATTTATGGAGGTTCTGAATTCCAAGCCCCTTTGTTGTAAGGAAATTACAGTGTTTTAAAAGTATCAGGGATGGGTTTGTTAGAGAAGGGGTTACCATGCCACAGGAAGTACTTGAGTGCTTTGTTGATCATGGATATAAGTTTTGTAGGAAGGACTTAGATTCTGGAGTAGTATATGCATATAGAAGTAGTAATAGATTCCACAATAACAAGCCTACCACAGTTGATGGTTTTGAGGATGACCAAGTAAAGAGCTTCTTAGTGATGGTTTCGTATAAAAGCATGCATTGAGAAGTTTTTATTCTAGATGTGACCAGGGGAGCTCCAGGATATATGGCATTAAGAGGTAGCTAGTTGATGTAGAGTAGAAAGATGGATGATGCTATCAGTTTCAGTTTGAGACAATCCAACAACATAGATGTTGTATTTAGCTATGTTAATGTGTAGTGCAGTGGGGTCGTGGAAATCATCATCAAGTATGGTTAAAATGCAAGTAATGGACCTGTGTGTTGGCTTAATGAACAAGATAAGGTTATCAGCAAACATCAAATCAAAGCAGTCACCATAGGCTCTTGCACATAGCATGTAGAGCTATGTTCTTTATAGCCAGTTGTTTAGTTAGCATTCTAGTTAAGCGTCCCATGACAGTTATGAAGAGATAATCCAAAATAAGGTCACGTTGCCTTATACCCTGAGAAACAACAAAATATCCAAAGCTTTCACCAATAATGGAGATAGAGGGCATGGAGTAGATATGCATTTGTAAATACAAGCTAAGAAAAGGAGGAGCAAATTCATCTTGTATAGAATAGCGATAATGGAGCTCCATTGAATTGGTTTAATTGGTTTAAAAGCCTTTTGGATGTCAAGTTTCACGAGACAGGTGAGATTTGATTCTTCTTAAAACCTCTTGGCTCTTGGGACAGTATAATATTGTTAGTGATTGATCTATGTGGCAAGTAGGCATTTTTCTTGTGAGGTATAAGGTTAGGAAGTATTGCTTTCTTTCTAGCTACAAGAATTTTAGCGATACACATGTAAATGACATTACAACTTGCTAAAGGTCCGAGTTGTGTGACATCAGTAGGCAGCTCAGTTTTAGGAATTAGATCTTGTTTAGTAACATTAATTCCACCTAAGAGTTTGTTAGTAGAGAATAATGCTTTATTGCTTCAATAACATTTGGTTAATAACTCTCCTGGCTGACTTATAAAAATGGGGCATTAAAGCCATCAGAACTGCACAGTGGAAGAATTTTTGGCAAATATAGCATCCTTGATCTTAGAACTTGTTACACTAGAGATAAGAGCAAGTTTCTCGATGGAGTTAGTAATAGGAAAAAACAAGTCAGTCCGGTAATGGACGTATGGTTGCATGGGGTGTGATTGGAGTGGATAGTGGTAAAGTATGATTAGAAAGCCCGCTTGATATCTGCTTGAGAGTCACACTGAATTCAATGGCAATCCTTGATGGTATGAACTTTTATTAGCATTAGAACCTTTTAATGAAGAGTGGAAGAAAGGTGAATTCTTGTCTCCATTTATGTCCCATTGAATCGCGAGCTTTTGTTTAATCATGTTATCTCAAACTAAGTAACATCGGTCAGTTGCTTTGCCAGCAATTTTTTCTGAACAGAGAAGTTGCAATTTTTATTAATGTATCAAGTGCTTAATTTCCTGTTGCTTGGAGTCCATCTGAGCTCCTCTCACATTCCATAAGTCCATGTTGTGCATCATGATGATCTTTTGGCTTTAGTGGCAGATAGCCAGGTTATTCAAGGACTAGCTTGCTTCTTTTGGTCATTATGCATAAATTCCTTCTGGTGGAATGTGACTTGATCCATTGGGTATTCTACCAGCATCAATGTCATCATCACTGGTACACTGAGTAGCACTGTGAGTTTCTTTGCCTCTCCTTTTTCCTTCTTATTTTGATTTTCGGTGAGTTCGATGATTACATTTGAAAAAGCCACTTGTTTTCAACTGTAAAAAAACATTTGAAAAAGCCATTTGTTTTCAATGATTTAGCTTGTTTTCAAAAAAACTTCATTAGCTAGTACAAAGGTGAATCTCAAATGTTGTGACACACTGTCTAATCCGAGCATAAAGCAAAACACAAAACGCTCGAGTCAAGATTAACATTCTTATGCAAGTAAATCAACTCAAGTGAAATGTCCAATTGAAATGCAATATAACTTAAAGGATGTTTGAGATTCCTATCCTTTAAGGATCCGTAAAACTATCTACATACATAGTACAATACGCTACATAGATAATGTCTATAGTAAAGTAAACTATTAAAATAGTGTTAAGGCGTTATCCATATCCCCTTAACACATTTTATATAAATGTCGTAGTCTATACAGTAATGTAACTCCACCAAACCGGTGGGCTATCAGGGAGCACTCCATAGGTACGACACAAACCAAACTCATAGTGGGCGTGATAAGGCATGTGACAAGGCACACGAGGCAATGCCTAGGGTAGGATTCTACCGTTTTGCAGAACCAAACTGGTGGTAATGCATAGCAGCTACTACCGCCCACCTCGAGACACACTCCCATAATCGAAGGTGCACCCAATCAAATCACAAAGTAATAGATATGGTATCAAAGAAGCATGCTCGATCGGAGGTGCGACCTCACTTGGCCCAGGTATAGCTCATGTTTTAGTCACATCAAGCTGACTCGCGGGAGTTGGGGCTGCATTCATACCTCATATAGACGTCGCTAAACCATCCTACTTCGTTCTGGATTTTCCACCACATACACAGTTGTTAAAGTGTTTTTCAGTATTGGCAGAGAGTATGACAATATTCGATCCTGGTCTCTTTAACAACCAACGCTTATTTCACACCGTGGTTATTTTCATTTCAAACAGTTCATACTTCATATGAAAATATCATATTCATTTCAAAATCATATCACTTTCGAAATCAAATTCACTTTCGGAATCATATTCACTTTAAATCAAATTCATTTCCAAAAATAATAACCACAAAATAGGTTAAACCGTCATATCAAGTGTTCGCATTTAAATCCATTAAATCTAAATCATAACAACTCCAACTTAAACGACTTGAATATTGAAAGTAGTTTATATGTTGGAATAGTTATACCTTAAAAATAGTTTATATTTAAAAATAGGTTATAGATTAAAACAGTTTATATATTAAAAATAGTTTGTATATTAAAATAGTTTGTATATTAAAAATAGTTTCAAATTAGAATTATTTCTTCCAATTTCACAAATCAATTCAAATCAACTTTAGTTCCAAAAGTTCGATTTAAATCAATTTAAGTTCAACAATTTTAATTAAAAATGGTTAAAGGTTCAATTCGAATTCTCATTAAACTATTTTTAATTTATATAACTACTTCAAATTCAATAGGTTTCAAAGTTTAAATATTTAAACAATTTACAATAACTCAATTTGATAAATTTCATTTATATTCAAAATTCAACTTTAATTTTATTTAAATTCGAAATATTCACTTAATCATTTTTAATATCATTTAAATAAAATTCCAGATTACAAATTTAAATCAAAATTAAATAATCAATTTCAATTATATATATATATATATATATATTTTAAATATTCATTTAACCACCTTTAGTTAAACATATAAATAGAATCTCAAATTACAAATTTAAATCAAAATTAAATATTCAGATACAATTTTATTTAAATTTAAAATATTCATTTAATCACCTTTAATCAAAAATCCAGTTATCAAGTTATAAAATGGTATCTTTAAATCTCAAAATTAATAAGTTTCAAATCAATTTTTGTTTAAATACAATTCTTAAACAAATAAAATTACAAGTCCACTTTAACTTATCTTTAGTTAAATTAAATTCTTATTAAATTTTATTATATTAGTTATTATTAAATTAAATCTTATTATTATTAAATCGATTTTAACTCTTAATTTATATATATTTTAAAAATAATAAAGTTGTAAGTAAAATTTTATAATTTTCATTTTAAAACTTAATTTATAATTTTAAAATTTCCAAAACATCAAAATTTAAAAATATAAATTTTAAACATATATTAAAATTAATATTCTTTATATTATATTCTAAAAATTAATACATATATATTTCTCCTTTTCAAAAATTTGGAAATCATTTAAAAATAAACCAACGGTGTTCGTGTATAATTTCTTATCCTATGGTCAAATCATACGGATATTTATCATTTCAATCCGAAATAATTTAAATTTTACGGGTATAATAACATTTCAACCTGCAATCCTAAAATTTTAAAAACCAATAAAATTGCTTGGGTTTATCATTTCAACTCATAACGATTTTCCCTCATCTATAGGATCGTTTGGGTATGTATCATTTCAACCCATAAGGATTCCTAACTAATAGGGAACTTGCAGTGTGGGAACAATAAAATAATAATATAAAATATCATATCATATCAATATCAAGCAATGATTATAACTAATAATTTAAAATATAATATATATATATACAACATGTCAATTAGTGTCATATGTCAATTAACATAGGTAAGAAGTTTTTAAGCATTAACATATCTGTAACAACCCGAAATTTAAGCTATAGTAATCAATTAACGAATTAATTAAATGATAAAATAACTTTATGAAATTATCAGAATTGAGCCACGGGAGTTGCACCACTGTGTCCATGGTAATTTTATGGTCAATTTCCATATATAGAATGTCAAAATCCGAGCTAGTTTGTATAAGATATAAATTAATAAAGAAACGAGAAAATAAGAAAGAAAAAAAAATATTGGGAAGGTCGACCCTCACCATAACAAGGTCGAACCTAGAAAGTGATGGGTCAACAGGTAGGTCGACCCACGTGCATTCTTTTGCACGTCTTCTTCCAATTGTTTCAAACACGTCATTTTGCTATTTTCGCTTCATCTCGTGCGTCCGTGCTTCCATCCGACGGTTCCTATCGAGCCTATGACATGGTTGCACCATATTTAATCTTCAAATCCAACGGTCTGAGATCCACAAGTGACACTATAAATAAGATCCTAGACTTAGCTATTTTCTCATTCAGATTTTCTCTATATGGGTTCATTGCCTGAGGTTGGACCCTAAAAGGAATATTTTTCCGAGGAGAAGATCTTTTTAATTAAAATATTTTATACCCTTCAAGTGGATCCGGGAAGGCCAAAGGAAAGAGATAAGGACCACCGTTGAGTGTTTAGTAATTATTTTAGATTTTTAAGTAATTTAAAATAATAGGGTTTCCAATAGTTGTAGTTTTTCTACAATTTTTGGGATAACCTTTATGCAAGTATAATTACAGTTTATTTTAAGTAAATTTTAGACTTTTTTTCCAATCTATATATTTTCTTTTAGCTATTCTATTTCAGTTATTTGCAATTATTTACTGTTAATTATAGCTTTTCCAATTATTTACAGTATTTATAGTTATTTACTGCTTTATTTACATCTATTCTACGTTGGGATTTATTCTGTAAATATTGTTCTTTTAATTTCCTTTTTACGCGAATGGATTAGATAATAGAAAATAAGTCGTTAATTTAGACTAAAATATAAGAACACTGAATTTACAGAAAATAGGATGTAAAATAAGAAAAACTGTAATAAAATTGGACTTAGACGGAAATAGGCAAAATTAAGATATTTGCAAGCTTGGTTATAACATATAATTATAACTAAAAAGAGAAAATAGAAGAAATAGGAGAAGTAGCTTATTCTTAAATTTAGACCTTGGGTTAATTAAATAAGCAAAGTTATAACACACAGGTTATAATTAGAGACAGAACAGAAAAGGCTTATCTTTAAGACTTAGAATAAGTAAATAAGAAAAGATAAAAGTAGGACCCATACCAACAGCATTCCCTTTTTCAGTTAGGTCTCACAATAGATTAGGTGAGGCTACGATACGCTTATGCTGGAGTAGTGGTAAATAAGAGGTCAATAAATAGAAGTTCAAATCATGGGGATTTGGACAAGGGGCGTAACTAGATTTTGTTTATTAGGTAAGACCCGTACCAACAACATTCCTTTTTAGTCGGACATAGGTGGTCTCACAATAGCACAGGTGAGGCAAGGGCACGCTTATGCTGGAGCAGTGGTAAATAAGAGGTCAACAGGAGGAAGCAGCAGATAGTGCGAGCCTAATGGTGGTCGAGCGTGCGGCCTTAGTGTTGGCTGATAAGTCGTTATTGAGTTCCAAGCGCTAAGTAGGTATCTATTGCGTAGGGACCAACACGGTCTAGTCCGTAGTAGTAGGTGTCTATTGCGTAGGGACCAACAGGGTCTAGTCCGTATCTTTTGTGTAGGGACTAAAAGGGTCCAATCCACATCTTTTGCGTAGGGGCCAAAGGGTCTAGTCCGTAGTAGGCACAATAGAGATAGAAGGCTGATCAAAGGGTAGAATTAGGACTTCAGCCTAATTAAAGTAGGGTTAGGGTTTCAGCCTAATCAAAGCAGTTATCTAAGAAAAGTGCAAACAATCTAAGCAATGCAAGCAAGTTAAACCGTATTTTATTACAACTTTATCTTTACCTTTATTTCTTTTTTTACTAGAACTGTTGCAAAGTCTATTACCTTTATCTTGCTTAAGAATTCTAGTAATTACTTTCATTCAACAGACTTTTAGTCTAACTCACTCCTCTATTTCCGTTCTCTCCCCCTCATAGGCTACCGGAGGCAGGGATAGTAGATTTCAGAGTTTCTTGGAGATTCAGCCGCAGAGACTTTCTTCATGTATTCTTCTTCTTATTTTTCAGTTTTTGTTTCGTTTGTTGTACTTGTACTTTTCTTTGAGTGGGATAGTTATTTTATGTACTCTGATGTTATGATTGAGATAATGTTTTTCACTAGACATGGATATTCGATATTTGGTTTAATGAAGTATTTATGAAGTTTGATTTTGAATAATGAGATTTCTATTTAAATGTTTCCACTGTTTTAATTATTTTGTCTTGTGAATCTTAGTCTCTGTAAGTTTTTAGCTATACCTACAATGCACCACATCTTTTAGTGTGCCCATTTTGGGTGTACTAATAGATGTGTGGTGTTACATTTGGTATCAGAGCCTAAGGTTACTGGATTCCTAAAAATTTGTTTTAAAAAGTAAAGTATTTTTCAAAAATAACTTTTTTTAAAAGTATTTTTCAAAAAGAAACTCTTAGAAAAAGTTTTCAAGTATAAAAGAGAGTTTTTATAAAAATTCCCTCAAAGTCCAGTTCAATCTTCCTTCGATTCTTTTGAGCCTAAATTCTCTTTTTCTTTGCATAGAATGGAGGATGCCCCTAATCTTCCAGAGGGTGTCCAAGTCCCAGGCTGGTTTCGTAGATACCTTCAAGCTACGACACCAGAGGTGCAAGGGCAAGCGCCCAATCCAGTAGTAGCGGGTAGAAATCCCATCAATCTACCTGCAGTAGCCAATTTCTCTAAGCTATGCAAGGACTTCGCCAATCTAGGAGGCAAGAAATTTTCTAGTATGGAGGATTTTGTGGAGGCGCGAGCTTGGTTAAGGAGTACAGAGAGGATATTTGGGCTATTGGGATTGGAGGATCAACAGAGAGTTCAGCTTGCATCTTGGCAGCTGAAAGGAGAGGCTTCTTATTGGTGGGAGGTTGTTGAGTTGGAAGGAAGGGACATTGGATGGTTTGGATTCCGAGAGAGGTTTGAAAGGAAGTTTTTGTCACAAGTAGAAGAGAGTGTGCAGTTGGAAAGGTTTATTGGCTTGAAGCAAGGTAGTCTTTCTGTCAAGGAGTATATAATCAATTTAACGAGTTGTCGCGGTTTGGGATGGAGTTAGTGAATACACCGCATAAGAAGGCCATGAAGTTTGCGAAGGGATTGGATCAGCCCCTTCAAGGGTTGTTATTACTCACGTACCGATGAGAGCTCCCTATGAGTCACTGGTGGAGATGACACTTATGTCTGGTTCAGCTAAGGAAGGAGAGTCTAAGGAAGTCCCTAAGTCGGAAGGTTCTAAGAAGAAATGGTTGAAGGACAATAAAGAAAAGAAGAAAGGAGAAGGCCCTCGGAAGCAGATAAAGAAAGGAGTAAAGTGTAATAACTGCGGATTGCTTCGTCATTTTGCGAAAGACTGCAAGAGAGAGAAGATGAAGGGAAAGTGTTATAATTATGGACATTCCATTCACATTAGTAGGGTTTGCCCTTAGAAGACAGGACAGGGAGCAGGTGCACCTATAGCATAGATTCAGGCTTTGGATGTAGCACCTTCCAGCAGCGGACCAAATAGAGGTAGGAAAGTCGCCGTAGAAGGTTTGATTTCTATTTTTGATTTTCCCATTCGAACTCTTTTCGATTCTGGAGCATCACACTCTTTCATTTTGAGTTCTTTGGTTGATTGTTTGCACTTAGATATCTCCTTTGTAGTGGACCGCATAGTTGTTTCAAACCCCATAGGAAGATCGACATATTTATCTATGGTTTGTAGGGCTTTGAAATTTTTTATCCTAGGCGTAGAGTTTGACTATGATGCCTATGTATTAGAATTTTCGGGGTATGGGATTATTTTGGGGATGGATTGGCTATCCACTTATGGAGAGATATTGGATTGCGAGAGGAGAGTCGTTAGACTAGAGACATGCAACGGTAGGACTCTCGAGGTTTCTTGCGATCCACAGGTGCTAGTCATGTTAAGCTTCCTTTATTCCCTCGATTCATCATCAGCAGAGTTAGATTCAGTTCCAGTCGTTAGAGATTTTCCAGACGTCTTCATCAGAAGGAGCATATCTGAGTAGGGAGTGCCAGTCGTCTTCGCTACTAAGGCGGATGGTTCCCTTCGACTTTGCATAGACTATAGAGAGATGAATAATATCATGAAGAATAACCGTTTCCCACTTACTATGATAGATGATCTTTTCGACCAGTTTGTTGGCTCTTTAGTATTTTCTCAGCTTGATTTAGCCACTGGATTTCATCAGCTTAGGGTCGCTGACGATAGCATCGATAAGACGGCATTTAAGACACTCGATGGATTCTTTGAGTGGTTGGATATGCCATTTGGGCTAACCAATGTTCCAGCCTATTTTGTAGATTTGATGAGCCGCGTTTTTCGAGATGTCCTAAATAAGTTCGTAGTAGTATTTGTGGACGACATTTTTGTGTTTTCCAAGAGTATGGAGGAGCATGCTATTCATTTAGAGGAGGTTCTTCGTACGCTTCGTGTTCATTAGTTGAGAGCAAATTTCTCGAAGTGTCACTTTTGGCAAGAGGAGGTACGTTTATTGGGGCACGTAGTCTCAAGGGAGGGTTTAGCTGTTGATCCCACTAAGGTAATTGCAGTGTAAGATTGGAAGGCCCCCAAGAATGTTACCAAAGTTAGAAGCTTCCAAGGATTGGCTGGCTATAATAGGAAATTCATCAGGGATCTTGCCAAGATTTCCGCACCACTTACTCACCTCACTAAGAAGAATAAAGCATTCGTGTGGGACGTAGATTGTGAGGATTCCTTCACGATGCTAAAGAGAGTCCTTACTAGTGCACCGGTGTTAGTTTTACCCGATGGAGATAAGCCTTTTACAGTATACACTGATGCATGTAGGACGGGTCTAGGAGCGGTGTTGATGCAAGAAGGGAGGGTAGTATGTTATGGAAGTATACAGTCGAGGACTCATGAGAAGAATTACCTACCCATGAGTTAGCTGCTATAGTTTTCACACTCAAGTCTTGGAGGCATTACTTGCTAGGAGAGAGGTTCGAGCTTTTCACTGACCATAAGTCATTGAAATACCTATTCTCACAGAAGGATTTGAACTTGAAGCAACAACAATGGATGGATTTTTTGGCATCGTATGACTTTGAGATAGCTTATACCCTTGGCAAGGGAAACGTGGTTGCAGATACGTTGAGTAGGAAAAAAGCAACCCTTAGTCCTATGTTCATGGAGTGGAAGGGCCTAGAGTTTATTTCCACCTTTGATTTTAAGCCCTCTATGGACATTACCCCGGGATTGTTGGCTTCACTTGAGGTTAAGCCTACCCTCATAGATCAGATTGGCTCGAGACAGTGAAAGGATTCAGAGCTTATGGATACTTTAGATAGGATTAGCATAGGAGAGGTCTCTAGACATCTCCAATGGTATTCCATTGATAGCAAAGGGTGGCTAAGGAGAGATGGAAGACTTTGTGTCCCCCGCACTAGTGATTTGATGAGAGCAGTTCTAGAGGAAGCACACCATTCGCGCATGACTATTCATCCGGGTGGTGATAAGATGTATAAGGACATGAAGAGAGTGTTTTATTGGAGTGGCATGAAGAAGGATGTGGCAGAATTTGTAGCTAGGTGTCTTGTGTGCCAAAGGGTTAAGGTGGAGCAGCAAAAGCCCAGAGGATTACTTCAGCCATTGGACGTACCCAAATGGAAGTGGGATAGTGTTTCGATGGACTTCATAGATGGTTTACCCCGGTCTCGGAAGGGGAATACTAGCATTTGGGTGATTGTAGATCGATTAACTAAGAGCGCCCACTTCATTCCGGTGAAGAGTAAGAGGACGACATCTTATTTGGCATCCATATATGTTCGTGAGATAGTCCGACTTCATGGAGTTCCCTCTAGCATAGTGAGTGATACAGACCCTATTTTTACTAGCGAGTTTTGGAGAAGCTTGCATGAAGTTTTAGGGATGCGGCTTAGATTGAGTACGACCTATCATCCTCAAATGGATGGCCAAACGGAGAGAGTTAATAGAGTGCTTGAGGATTTGTTGAGGATGTGCATTCTCAATTTTGGAGGAACTAGGGAGGAGCATCTTCCTATAGTGGAGTTCACATATAATAACAGTTTTCAAACTAGCATTGGGATGGCACCATTCGAAGCTCTTTATGGGAGACCTTACAAGTCACCTTCATGTTGGGTGGAGTCTACGGAGAGGTTGCTGCTTGGTCCTGACATGTTTAGGGAAACTTTAGAGAACATATATTTGATTCGAAGGAGGATGAAGATAGCCCAAGATAGGCAGAAATCTTATGCAGACAAGCGAAGGAGTGATATTGAGTTTGAGGTTGGAGACTAAGTTTCCTTTAAAGTATCCCCGCTAAGGAAGGTGACGAGGTTTGGATCGAGTGGGAAATTAGCCCCCAGATTTGTAGGACCATTCCACATTGTAGAGATAGTAGAGAAGATGGCATATCGACTGAAGCTACCGGAGAGGCTCGCAGGAGTACACGACGTTTTTCATGTTTCACACTTGAAATAGTGCTTACATGACTCAGCAAAGATTATGGAGCCTAGTCAACTGGAGGAAGTGGAAGTAGAATGGGAAGCATCGGTTCGTCGTATTCCTACAAAGATCATTGGACAAGACATCAAGAGGCTTAGGAATAAAAAAGTCCCATTAGTGAAGGTGTAGTGGGGAGACGATGTTGAGGACGCTACGTGGGAGGTTGAAGAGAAGATTCATACCTCTTATCCGCATCTCTTTGATAGTAAGTTTTTGTAACAACCCGAAATTTAACCCGTAATAATTAGTTCGCTAATTAATTAGATAATAAAATAACTTTGTGAAATTGTCAGAGTTGAACCATGGAAGTTGCACCATTGTGTCTGTGGTAATTTTCTGATCAATTTCCATACATAGAATATCAGAATCCGACTTAATATGAGCAAAGAACACTACAAGAAATTTGATTTTTAGTGGCGCACAAAAAACGCCACAAAAAGTTTTTGTGGCGTTTTGATAAACACTGCTAGAAAACATGCGACTAAAAATCCATGATTTTTTGTTGCATTTATTTTAACGCCACTGTAAATGCATTTTTGGCAGCGTTTTTCAAACGCCACCATAAATCTTTTTGTAGCGTTTTAAAAATGCTACCAAAAGATTTTTTAGCGCTACTAATAGAATTTCCAACTTTACCCCTGTTTTACGGTTGCATTTACTCAACGCCACTATATATATTTCGGTAGCGTTTTTGAAACGCTACTAAAAGTTGTTTATTATTTTACACTATTTTTTCATGCTATTATTTCCTGTTAATGGTCTATTTTGGTTCTATTATATCAATCAACAATCATTCACATAATCATCATATTCAAATAAGTTAAAAAATACATTAACCATATAATCAAATAAAATATCCATAACCATTCCAATACAATAGTTTTTTGACAAAATGACCTAACTCACATACAATAACCATTTGTATACAAATTTACACATCGGGTACTAATAAATGTTATATCTAACTAGTGCTAACAAAACGTTTGATTACCCATAATTCTTTGTTGCATACACAAGTGAAAGCTAGCATCATCAAGTCCAAATTTGCTCTCTTCTAAAGTCTGATGCCTACACAAGTGAAAGCACAACAGATAGTCAAACTCCAATACTCAGAAGCAATCTTACATAAGTATAACAGTAGTAGACAGTAGAAATAGGTAATTGATTTGAAGCAGAACTGAACCAAGCATTATAAACTAAACCACCATGCTAAATGAAACTCTTGACACTAAAAGAAGAAGAATGGTCGTCTTCGGTAGCCTGGACTTCGTATTTTTCGATTAATTCTCAGTCAGAGATCATGTTTCGGTTGACTATAATGGCATCATATGATTGATGTGCTGCCATTTTACAGATTGATTCTCACAACCGTGCATTCTGACTACATAAAAGTAGAGCTTAGCCTTAAAAAACAATAAAACAAAAATAAAAAACTTTTGTTAATCACAATTCTCAAGCAAGATTCTAACAATAGAATCAAGCATGCGTGAGTGCATAAAACATTCAAAATCTTGGAATTCCTAAAACAACTCACTAGCCCCATCATTCAACCTTTTGTTAGTAAGGCATGAAGACATAATATGATTGCTTTAATGACACTCAATTCACAACCAACTGACACATAAGTTGAGTTGATATCCACATAAGGCTATAATATAGTCCAAGAATCTTATTACCAAACTACTTGTAATTGAAATTTCCTATAACAATTTGAACTGCTAAACTTGCCACTCCAAATTAAAATGATTTGTTTAGAGATCCAGTCAAAATATATTGATGGGAAAATGCAGTCAATTACAAGTTGTATGCTTAATAGGTAAAAAACTTTACAGTAAATTAAATGAAAACCTATCAAAATCATGTCACAAGAAGCTGAGCCAATACCTGTTATTCAAGAAGATTTCCTTACATCCACTACCTCGTTGTATTGTTGTTGCCGTTCACTCAGTTGCAGTTGAAGTTTCAAATTTCTCTCTGTTCATTCTCTCATGCAGTTGCACATAGTCCTAAGCACCACAATTAGTCGACATCCTCTAATGCACTAGTCATGTTTCCCATGTACCATCATCTACTCACCAAAACTTCATTATCCTGCAACCTATGCTTCTGAACTTGCCTGGCAACATCACACATCACAATAATCATATCATTTCTAAAAGCAATAAGGCATAACATAGTTTGAAGTTATTTATTCATAATCAATGTGTATATATTATTATTTTCCATGCTTTTTATCCTTTTGGTTAATCCCTATATCTACCATCAGCAAAAGTTGAGACATATGTTGAGCTTAATGAAGAAACCGAAACATGGCTATTCATTCACGAATCAAAAAATAATTCAAGTCGCCTCCTTACATTAGCATAGATAATTGAGGGATTATTATTGTGTTTACCTATTGTTAAAGATTATCACTAAGAAAAACCACTGAAATTATGCGCTTTGGTCAGAACCTATTGTTAAAGATTATCACTAAGAACAACCATTAAAATTATGCGCTATGGTCAGAATAAGATGAGAAAAGAATTATGCATGAAAACTTTGGTTAAAAGTGACAGAAACAATCCCATCCAACATGTCATGATCAAGAATAGAAAATTAGAATTGAAAGCAAGGAAAAACCCAGTCGAAATCAAATAAGATATCATATTAACTATGAATACATGTAGACTATCTTAATGTTGATTGCAAATAATTGAAAGTAAATAGCTAATGCAATCTCTTGGCTTCCTACAAAATTCTCTACCAAACACTTTTAATATACAGAGACAATCGTATGATTTAACTACTGTAATCTAAAGACTATACGAGGGAAAAGTTATGTCCAAACCACCAATTACTCCTATTATAAACGACTTAAATAATTTACAAACTCGATGTAAATCCTTTCACTCATCATAAGTTTACAATTCAGTCAAATTTCCAGAGCAACTTGCACGGTTGACATCATCGAACTAATTTATGAAAGGCAATGTAAGTTTCATTGTAGTTGTGCAAGTAGCTCAACATTTTACTAATTAAGATTTGCAGATCTAGTATACTTCAAATAACTGATTACATAAAAATCAATTTTCAAAAATTCAATATTGAAGCAAATAATGTTTAGGAATCATGAAAATAAATGGTTTCATTTATTATTGTCATCAATCACTAGATTAAGGTAGAACTATAAGCTAGAAGCATGAGCAAATATACAATAATGGCTGATGTGGAGCTGATCACTCTTATCTCTATATAATCCGTATAACCAAACCAATAATAACCAACCGGTAATACGTTATTAGGTATTGATGAATTGATAATGGGGTTTTAGCTCAGCTTTTTCAAAGAGCTTATTTGAGCAAAACAAGTCATTTTCAGTAAGCTAGTTTTACTTACTAATTGCATTTAAATTTTTAGTACACAAGCAGATTAGGTATTTTGTTATTTACATTGTCTTTGCATAACTATATTAGGACCTTTCTTTAATATTATGCCATCTGCTTTATCACAGATGCAATGGGTACAAGAAAATAAAGACTTGGCATCAAAACTATTAAGCTATGGACAGAACTTACTATGCTTGCAAAAGATATATTACATTCTATGACATGAGCATCTCCTTCCAGCATTAGTACGATTTTAAAATTAAAAAACATTGTTTAGGATTGTTGTGTACATCCGTGTCTGCAATTACATCAATGATCAGAATTATAAATTGACTGTCATATTATGGGAAATTTTTTCCTATGTTTTCTAATCAAGCTGTTTACAACCATAGTCTACTTTTTATATATTAACAATTTGTAACATTGAATGTAATGGGACATGAAAAAACTTTTAAGCCTACCACCTCGAAGTTGCGTACAGATTTATTTTTATTGAATATGGTTAACAAAAGTTATTGTGTCAACAATATATTTACTATATTAATAACTTTTTCAACATAATTCTGCATTTCAATACATAACACACTGAATGGATAGACTGAGATATTTGTAACCACACATGTATCTGATTTAGGACTTTAATCAAAGATATAAGTTTCGTGAATTATACATAACACACTGAATGGAATGCTTTGCCATTTAATAAGTACCAATACGTACCTTGTTATCCTATAGTGATAGGAATCAAACATCCTTTCAAAGCCATTTGAAGTCTGAGCTAAGCATGTGACATTATGTAAAATATTCCTGCTGTACAGGTCAACAAAAATATTCTGTGTAAAAAAACCCATGAGTTTGTTCAACTGAACAATAAAATTCAAATTATTTTTTGCACTATAAATAGGTACAATTGACCAAAAGCTTAACTTAGAAAATTAAAAACCCCTAATGAAATATTGAATAATAGATTGTGCATTCGATTTTGTGGCTATGAAATGCAAGTTAGGTGATCACATGAAGATAATACTAAGAATTAAGTACTTATGTGCATTGGTTGATGAATGTTTTGTTGATGGAAGCCTTCTTGTAATTGTGTGTATTATTTAGTGCGAAATAACGTTTTTTTCTACTTGCATAACATAGCGAGGAATGTAAGCAATATACATACCCATGGTCTATCATGTACAACATTTAGGAAAAAGAATATGGACCAATTCATGCAGGAACTAACAATGGATAAAGCTGTCAGGAATACACCATCATTCTTATTCAATTAAACAGCATTTTCTCCTATTCAAGCTCTAGTTCAAGGAAAATGTAGCAATATTGTCCAGTAAAGCTAGTAAATAATCATAAATTTCATGTGTGGAGATTGTTAAAATGAAAATAGTGTAATTTAACTAAGCTATTTATTTTTGCACCAAAACCCATCTGTAATGGAATCAATAACATTTGACAAACAAGAACTAAAAAGTTACTTTTCTTCTCAAATTTTATCATATAAACATCCGGTTTTCCTACCAAGAATCTTTTAACCAGGGATAGAATAGGATGGGTTTTGGGTTAAAACTCGATAGACCTATAAATAGCATTTCATTTATTTCATTTTGAAGAAAATAAACAGAACCCTAATTCTATATGACTAGCGGCCACCTCCTTCTTCAATGGCCGAAAATTGTCCAACTTTATCCTTTTCTATCTCCCAATCCATCAGCAATTACAAGGAAGTGTCAACTAGCAAATTGAAGAGCTCGTCAAGCTCTTTAATATCAACGGTCAAGATCGTATATTACGCGACGGATCAATGGGAATTTTTGTTCTAAAGCCGGCCGTTCAACCTCGTTTCGCGCGCCATAGGGGAGGCCGGGTCGCGTGGGGTTGCAGCCGAGAGTGGGGTAGGGGGTTGGCTTCGTTTTGGCAGTGGTTTGATGGGGTCTGGATGTCGGTAGGTGGTGCGGCTATAGGGATGTTCGAACGACAAATGGGTTTGCTCTTTTTTTTTACTGGAACGTGCAAACGCGAGGGAGAAGAACACAGGGGACGGCCTGGATGAAGCAAGATAAAATGGATGGTGATGATTGATTAGGGTTGGAAATTTTAAAATCAAAATGTGAATATTATTATATTAAAATGTGTATAATGTTTAAAAATTTGTATCTTTGTCATACGAGATCAAAAATTTACGAAACCAGCGACGTTGGCTTCGTTTTGACGAGCACTACGTGATGCAACTTGATTGGAGTCATTTGGAGCTAGCGAAAATTTCGGGTAAAATTAAATGTCCATTTAATTTTATTCGAAATAAAACGCTACGAATTGCTATCGAAAATTCACGGTGAGAACTTCTCACTCAATCGAACAGTTTCGATGTTTATTTTAAATAGTTAGATTTAAAATTGTTGATTGTATGCCTGGATGATATATTATTATCTGTTGTTGATTGAAATAGACATTATACGCCGTTATTAAGCGGAGGTTAATTATTAAAAACATATACCGCCAATATTTCACCTTTGTGTGGAATTGGTAATATTTATTCATATATAGCAATATATACATATTGGCATATGTATATATTGGAGTTGATTTCCCGCCTTGTGTAGCGGATGAGACCCTATTGCGCCGCATAATAGCGAATAATATTTATTAGTGGAAATTATGTTGAAGGGCTTCTATTTTCGGGGTAATAAGTTTTAAGGACAACACTTCTAAATAATTAGTTTTAAGGACAATTTACAGGATAATGATAAATTCATTTATCTTTTTAAGTTATACAGGAAAATGATAAATCTTTTTATCATTATTTCTGTATAACTGAAAATGATAAATTCTTTTATCTTTTTCCTGTAAAATGTCCTTAAAACTAATTTTTTAGAAATAGTGTCCTTAAAACTTATTATCTGCACAAATAAGCCCTTGAAGTGAAAATCCCCTATTTATTAATCCTATATACCGCGATAATTCCGTACTGGAGCGGAATTGGTATTGTGCTAACATCTTTGGATGCAGGGGGACAGGTTGGAGGGATCCAACTGGATTCCTCAACTGTATTGATTATTTACAGATATTTTGATATTTGTTGATTTTCATATCGATATATGATATTTGATCGCATGATTGATTATTGGGTGCTGTTGCATCATCGGATCCATTTTTGAAGTTTAAAAATAACGATTTCTAATTTACAAAGGGTTTTAAAGTGATTTTTGAAAATATACGTTTTATTGAATTTTGGAATCGATTCATTTTAAATAAATAAATGTTAAAATTTTCGTGTTATGAAAATTATGAGATTGTGAAATATAAGCGAAAAGTGATTTTTGAAATAAATAATTGATAAAAATTATGAAATAGTTTAAATTGGAATTTTTGAAGTATTATAAACGGTTTATATTAAAAGATTTATAAAATTGATATTTATAAATTAAAAACATTGGAATTATAAAACAAGCTTTTATAAGTGTTATAAATAAAATAGAAAAATGGATTTTATAAGCAGATTGAAATTTATAAATGTATGAATTGTGAGTTATAAAATAAATAGATTTTGTAAAAGAAAAGTTTATAAGTAATTGACTTATAAATTAGATTTTTGATATGAAATCGAGTTATGAATTAGAATTGTTAATTCAGGGATTTTTTTATAAATCGAAATTATAAATACGAAAAGAATTTATAGACATTGTTTATAAATTCGAAATCAATGGAATTTGATAAATTGAATATAGAAAATTATTAAAAGAAATATATTCGCGATTTTGGATAGTGAATTATTATTGAAATAAATTGTGTAGAAATCGTTAAAATTGGGATAGTGATTATATTCACGATTTTGAACAGTGAATATATATTATTGAATAAAATCAATATATTTTGGGAAAAGGAATATTGTTAAATGAAGTAATTGTTTTAAAAGATGTTTTAAAACGTATTAAGTATTGAATACATAGATTTCAACATTTATTGTTGAAATAGACGTTTCGAGAAATAAGGAAATGATGGACTATAACACTGTTGTTATAGTAAATGGTTTCCAAAAGGAAATGTTTTATATAGTATTGGGATTTATATATCTATCTAAACTTCGAATCCCTATACTAGTGATTTTGAGTCGTCGTAACGATGTTTTACGTAACATTTGTTTTGACTCAAATAGATTTCCTTAAAGAATGAAATATATACTTAATTTTGATTTAAGTATATTGAATATTTTCAAATGTTGAAAATAAATAGATTTGTGAAATACTTATTTTTAAATAAGTATGGAAATGCTTTTCCAATATGAAATGAAATGTTTTAGAGAATTTATCTTTTTAAAGATAAATTGAAAATGAATAAATTGAAAAGTGAAGATTTGAAATTAGTTTCAAATGGTTAAGTGTGGAAGATTTTATATCTTGTAAAGATATTTTGGAAATTAAATAATTTGGAAAATTATTTGGAATCTGATGATGTTGCGCATCTTTATTGATAGTTAAATAACCGACTATCAATATTTATCTTTAAATAGGTATTTGTTGTGATTGGATGAATTTGAATGCCACACTTATTTTTGAATAAGCTCTCACTATTCGGGTTAGCCGGGAAAGGACCATGGGGTCGTATAACCCATTCCGAATATGTGATACGTCGTAATGAATTGCATTTGATGACCGGTGTTGAAGACCGGATATTTTTGAAAACGGAAGGATTACCGTCGAGTTACTCTACATCGGCTGATCTCCGATTTAGAGGTTTTATCACCCTTAGTGATGGGAAGTCCGGACGTGATTGAAAATTATCCGGAATTGCAAGGGCTTCGTGAGAAGTGCCTTCGGTTCTGTTCGATCCCGGAACAGACTTGTATGGATTGTATGTCTGACATTACAAATTGAGATATAAAGCTGATTTCTTTCAAATACATTTCTGTTGATGGCGGAGAATTTATTCACTTAGCTTAACACCCTTCTCTGAGACGTACGAGCTCAGAGGTTATGTAGTTGAAATTTATCAGCGATATATTCCCAATTTGGTAATGTGACATGCTGAGTGTTGCTGTATGATGATCAGTGTTTGATCATTTGTGATATGATCATTTGTTTGATCATTTATCTTTGTGATCATAGGTTGACCCAAGGCATGGCTTTGTGAACAAAGCGTAGCTTTGTGGACGAGACTTCGTCGGACCTCACACCCCGGAAATGGTCAAAACAAGAAGGATGCGGCAAGGTTCTAGGGAGTAGTGCCCCTTAGTGTATGTCATTCCTTCTGGATAAAGGTGGTATCATGGTATGGAGCCCAGATACTTAACCTATGTAGATGCTGCGAGTTTATTACTTTGTGGTAGTTGGAAATCGAGGATCCTCGGGAAGATCGGTTACGATCGGGGGATGGCATACGCGTGTCAGTAGTTACCTATTTTTGCAGAGGTAACCCGGCCTTGTGTTGGCAGAGATCTAACCGTAATGTTAGGTTATTTCTCGGGACGTCATTCCAGAGGCGTTCCTTCGTGGCATAGGAGTCCTTAGCCTGACCATTTGTTGGAAATCCAAACTCCAATACGAACTGTGTACGGTATTAGTTGTAGTACCTACCATTTACGTATGGTTGTCACCACTGTTTAGATGGTAGCTATAGTAGGCATACGATACTGGTCGTATGTTGGCTAAGATTTATATTGTACTTTCGAAATGTTTTTTCTACACTATGCACTAATACTAATATCAAAAACGATTTGATTTTGCGTATCAAGCATCTTTGACTATCATAAGGAGAAATCTCCTCCGATTCTGCGTTTGCATTGTGTGTGTATGCGGGAGGCCTTATGGTAGTCTCATTTTCCAAAAGCATTGCGAAATTGACTTCAAAATTATCCCGTTGTTGTTTTAAAGATAAATAAATGTTTTAGTTCTCACACCAGTCACCATGACTGACCTGGAGTTTATTGTTCCCTTCCTAAACTCTGGGTGCCCAACCAATTTTCACACGGGCAGTCTAGAGTTAGGTTATCAGGTCATTCTGGATTCGGGATGCTGTGGAGCTTATTGGCAAGCTGGATGGCGAGACGTACCACTTGTATATGATATTATTTATTCCGCTGTGTATTCTGTATGAGGACAAGTTTATATAACTGTCCATTGTTGTATTGTTGTTGTAAACTCTGATGATGATGTAATGTATATAATGATATAGTTCTTTGATTTAAAGATTATTCATTTATCTATTATATGTTGTTCCGCTGCGAATGTGAGATTCTAATATTGTTCTGTTTCTGTTCTGTGTTTTCTTTAGTTGTTCTTCTTCTTCCTCTATTTTCTTCTTCTTCTACCTTTTTCTTCTTTCTTAAACCATCATGGTTCGCATTTCCGTTCATTTTGAGTTAATCAATGGAGATTAGTGTTAAATCAAGAGGTACGGATTTGCGGGTCCTGACATGGTCCATTGAGTATGTATAATGGGTATATTGGAGACCTAGTTTTTATTGAATAGGTTCGTATAGCAGGCTAGAGCTTGGCAAACCCGACAAGTTTTTACGATTACAAATAAAATGTAATATTATATCTGACTTCATTTTATTTTTGCTCTATTTAATCTATTGAAAACTCTTCTCTCTCGTTTCCATCCTCTTATTTCACTATCATAGTCTCTCCCCTTTCTTACTACAGCATCTTAAAAAATTATCAATTTTTATTTTGTAAATTTGAAATAAATTTTTTAAAAGAGAATCTGGTCTACTGACTTGCCTGTAAGTTAGCTTTGTAGTTTCTTAGTGTTCATGCATAATGTAGAATATGCTTCTTTTTAGTAATTTTCTTTTTTTAGAATCATTTAACTCAATTTTATAATGAATTTATGTTTCGATAGTTGTTCAATGAACAATCATTTTCACCCTGATGTTTCAATTTAGGCTTGATCAAAAGTAAAAAAAAACTGAAATCATAAAACAATTGGCTCAACAATTTAGGTGCCTCAATTTAGGCTTATACACATTCCTGAGATTATTGTTTTCAAAAGTCTTAAATTTTATGATTCAAATCTTATTTTGAATCGACACTAAACAGTTCAAGTTTGATTCGCAACTTGCAAAAAATCAGCGAAAATGCAATGGAAAACGAGATTACTTGATTTCGTAGCACAAAATACCTAATTTTAAAAAATAAGTTAAAAATGAAGTAATTACCTAATTTGAAATCGAAAATTAGGATGAAATCGATCGCCGAAGTTGAACGCAAGCCCTGATCTTCGTTAGTCTTCATTAAATTGGTGGAAGATAAGCAATGGAGATGGTGATAGAATGACGGAGGTAGTGGCTAAAGGTGGTGGTAAAATGGCGAAGGCGGTGGTAGAACAGATCAGATTGGCGATAACTCTAGAACGATGGAGGAAATAAAATGAAATAATTAAATGTTATCATGGGAAATGGGATAAGTAGCAACAGAAGATGAAATTACCATTATTTAGGTATATTATGACGAGGATTTTGATCTAGTTCCTCGAGGTACAACAGAGAATTGATGGTAAATTGGATCGAAGAAATTTTCTTTAAGATGATAAAAATATTTAAGTGTTGGGAGAAAAAAGTAGCTGAAATAAAATTTCACCAAAATTTTACAGAACCATAGGCGGGATAAGTTGGTTACGTTTATGTTTGGTAAGGCGGAAAACTTTTGGTAAGGCGAGAGAGCAAAAATATTTTTTTGTTACGTTTATAATATAGGGTGAAATATTATTAGTTGCACTTACGATTAAACGCCGCTAATTTTTGCAACCAAAGGCTGATTTTCTTGTAGTGGAACGAAATAATGAAAGAAACGAAATATATATATATATACACACACACAGGTCAAACGGCTGGTCGACCTGGGCAAGGGGGCGGTCGACCGCCCGGTCGACCCGCCTTGCCTTTTGGTAAGCGAATGAACGTTCGATTATTCGAACAATTCGATGACGAGTGAACACGTATTTTGCATCATTTAAACTAATCTGGTCCATCCGTTTCTGCATTCGATGGCCCCTATTCAGCCTATGACGTGGTTGCATCCTATTCAATCTTCAAATCCAATGGTCCGAGATCCACTTCTACACCTATAAATAGACACTTAGACCTAACACTTTTTCTCATTCTAGATTTTCTCCTATTGGGTTCACCTTTCTAGGAACGACCCTAAACGGAATAATTTTTCCAAAGGACAAAATCGTTATAAATTAAATTATTTTACAACTCTAAGTGGGTCCGGGAAGACCAAAGGAAAAGCTTAGAACCGGAGGTGAGTGATTGTAATTATTATAAGATTTCTTTAAGTAATTTAAAATAATAGGGTTTCCAACAGCTGTAGTTTTACTATGATTTTTGGAATAGCCTTTTCAGTAGTTTACTTAGAGTTTTTAGAATTATTTTCAGTCTATTTTCTTTCAGCTATTCTTTTCAGTAATTTTAGTTTATTACTGTTAATTATAGCTTTTCCGTTTATTTACAGTTTATTTACAGTATTTTAGTTTATTTATTGTTATTTATACGTTATTTACATCTTCTTTCTATGCTTTGGATTTTCTTCATTTTCAGTTTTCTTTTATTCCTCCTTCTTCTCCACGTATGGATTAGAATAGGATTAACCCGAATATGGATTAAATTGTAAGAAAACTGAAATAATGGAATATAAGATGTAAATTTCAAAGACTGTAATATAAATGGAATTTGATTGAAATTACGCCTAATTATGACGTTAATTGGACTGAATTAAAAAGATTGGCCTAGTTATAACTTAGAATTATAACTAAATAGAGTAAAAGATGAAAGAAGCTTATTTTCACACTTAGACCTTGGGTTATGTAATAAGCATGATTATAATGTAGGTTATAATAAAAAAAAGAACAGAATACAGCTTATTTTAACTTAGGAGAAATTAACATGCACAGATAGTAGAGAAAAATGTAAAGGCTTATTTAAATAATTTACCTAAGTTAATAAGCAAAGATGAAAGTAGGACCTATACCAAATAGCATTCTTTATTAGACAAAACGGTGAACCTAAGGCACGCTTATGCTAAGAATGGTAGTAATTGGTCAAATAGAAGTCCAAATCACGGGGGATTTGGATAAGAGGCACAATTAGATATTGTTTGGATGAAGGGCCAGTACCAACAACATTTCCCCTATAAATTCTATGGACACACGGTAATCTCACGTTAGCCTGAAGTGAGATGAGGGGCACGCTTATGCTGAAAGTTAGAGGTAATAAAAAGACCCAATAAGTGGATGAAAAGGTAGCATGGGCATGGTGGCAGGTACGCGTGCGACTTCCATTTGGGTGCTCAGTAATAGCTATGAGTTCAAAGCACTTAGTATGAGTGTCTTTCGTAGACACCACTGCCTTCTGTGTAGGGAGCTATATATGTCGTCCGGATCCACAATAGTTGCTCTATGCATCTTTCATAGATACCATTGGCTGCTGTGTGGGGAGTTATATAGCGGCTGGTCCGCAGTAAGGTTTATGGAGTAGTAGGCCGATCAAAAAGGGTAGAATTAGGGTCACATCCTAATTACAGTATTAGGAATTCAGCCTAATTAAAGCAAAAATCAAGGACAAGTGCAAGAAATCAAAGTTAACCTATCTTATAAATTGAGAAATATTTAATCGTACTTATTTTCAGTTTATCTCTTTCCTGTTTCCTTTATTATCCTTATTTATGCTAGAACTATTGTAGAGTCTATTACTTTATCTTGCTTAAAGACTCTAGTAATTACTATCATTCACCAGACTTTTAGTCCGACCCACTCCTCTATTTTCTCCTTTCCCCCCATAGGCAATCAAGGGAGAAGTCAGTAGATTGCTGTTGCTTGGCGGTTTCTTGGAGAGTTCCCTACTATGTATTTCTTTTATTTCAGCTTTAGTTCTTTTTGTGTACTGGCTTATTATGAGGGATATTATGTACTCTGATTTTGAGACTATGAATTTTTATTTCATAAGACATGATGGGTTTTGAGATATGGATGTTGTATTTGGTATTTGACTTATTTATGAAGCAATCATGAAGCTTTGTTTTAATTAAGTTATTGTTTTAAGTTTCCGCTGTTTTATCTATATTTTTCTTATGAATCTTAGTCTCTGTTACTTTTAGTTATACTTACAACGCACCACGCCTTTTAATGTGTCTTTTTGGGTATATTAAGGGGTGTGGGGTGTTTCATTTGGTAACGGAGCCTAAGGTTACAAGATTCCAAAAAAATTTAAAAGTAAAGTATTTTTCAAAATAACTTGTTTTAAAGGCATTTTTCAGAAAAGAACTTTTAGGAATGATTTTTAAGTATAAAAGAAATTTTATAAAAATCCCCTCATAAGCCTAGTTCAATCTCCCTTTGACTCTTTCCTAAACTATCTTTTTTCTTTTCGTAGAATGGCTGATGCCCCGAACCTTCCCTAGGGCATTCCAGTCCCAGCCTGGTTTCGTAGGTACTTACCAGCGAGTGGGAATCCCATCAACCCACATGCCTCCATCAATTTCTCTAAGCTTTGTAAAGATTTTGAGAGTTTGGGCGGGAAGACTTTTTCCAGCAAGGAGACTTTTTTGGAGGCGAGAGCATGGCCTAGGGACACAGAGAGGATTTTTGGTCTTCTGGGATTGGATGGTCAATAGCGAGTTCAGCTAGCCGCTTGGCAGCTAAAGGAGGAAGTTTTTTATTGGTGGGAGGTAATCGAGTTGGAAGGAAGGAATATTACTTTGGATGGATTCCGAGAGTGATTCGATAGGAAGTTTATGTCTCAGGCGAAAGAGAGTGTTCAGCTGGAGAGGTTTATCAATTTGAAGCAAAAGAGTTTGTCTGTTAAGGAATACATTAATCAATTTTATGAGCTGTCGTGGTTCGGTATGGATTTGGTGAACACACAGTATAAGAAAGCTATGAAGTTTGCGAAGGGATTGAATCAGCCCCTTCAGGGATTATTGTTGACTAATGTAACGATGGGAGCTACTTATGAGTCTTTGGTCGAGATGGCGCTTATGTCGGATACAGTCAATGAGGGAGAGTCTAAAGAGGAGGTTAAGTTAGAAGGTCCAAAGAAGAAGTGGTGGGAAAAGAATAAAAAGAAAAAGAAAGGTGATGGTCCTCAGAAGCAGATTAAGAAAGGAATAAAGTGCCATGGTTGTGGGAAGGTTGGACATATGGCCAAGGATTGCTGGAAGGAGAAGATGAAGGGTAAGTGTTATACTTGCGGGCAGCCCGGTCATATGAGTAGGAGTTGTCCCCTGGGAGTGAGTGCACCAGTTGCGCAGATTCAGGCGTTAGACAGAGCACCTTCCAATAGCATTCCAGATAGAGGTAGGAAAGTCACAGTTGAAGGTTTGACTTCTATATCCGATTTTTCCATTCGGACTTTATTTGATTCTGGAGCATCACACTCTTTTATCTCTAGCTCTCTAGTAGATTGTTTGCACTTGGACATATCATTAGTAGTAGACCCCATTATTGTTTCAAACCTCATAGGAGGATCGACACATTTATCTATGGTTTGTGTGGGTTTGAAAATCTTTATCTTAGGTGTAGAATTTGACTGCGACGTCTATGTTTTGGGATTCTCGAGGTATGGGATGATCTTAGGGATGGATTGGCTATCCAAATATGGAGTTATCTTAGACTGCGAAAGGAGAGTCATTAGACTTGAGACTTGCACTGATAGGACTCTAGAGATATTTTGCGACCCACAAGGGCCAGTCATGTTGAGTTTTCTCTATTCCCTTGATTCATCATCATCAGAGTTTCATTCGGTTCCTATCGTAAGAGATTTTGCAGACGTCTTTGAGGAGGTTAGGGGACTGCCCCCTAAGAGAGAGATGGACTTCAGGATTTATTTGACCGAGAATGCTAAGCCGGTAGCATTACTGTAAGGCACATGGCACCTAGGGAGAGGAAAGAATTGAGCAAGCAGATTCATGAGCCTTTGGAGAAGGGATTCATAAAAAGGAGCATATCCGAGTGGGGAGCGCCAGTCATCTTCGCCACTAAGGCAGATGGTTCTCTCCGACTTTACGTTGACTATAGGGAATTAAATAAGCTCACCAAGAAGAACCGATATCCACTCCCTAGGATTGATGATCTTTTTGACCAGTTGGTAGGTTCTTCGGTTTCTCTCCGCTTGATTTAGCCACGGGATTTCATCAGCTTAGAGTCGCTGATGACAGCATAGATAAGACTGCCTTTAGGACACCAGACGGATTCGTCGAGTGGTTGGTTATGCCTTTTGGGCTAACCAATGTTCCAGCCTATTTTGTTGATTTGATGAGTCACGTCTTTAGGGATGTCCTAAATAAGTTTGTGGTGGTATTCGTGGATGATATCTTGGTATTTTCCAAGAATATGGAGGAGCATGCTGTTCATTTGGAAGAAGTTCTTCGCATACTTCGTAGTCATCATTTGAGAGCTAAGTTTTCGAAGTGTCATTTTTGGAGAGAGAAAGTTCGTTTCTTGGGGCACGTAGTCTCGAAGGAAGGTTTGGTTGTTGACCCCACCAAGGTTATTGTAGTGCAAGATTGGAAGGCCCCAAATAATGTTACCGAGGTTAGGAGCTTCCTAGGATTGGCTGGCTACTATAGGAAGTTCATTAGGGACTTTTCCAAGATTTCGATCCCACTCATGTGCCTTACTACGAAGGATAAAGCTTTCGTGTGGGACGTGGATTGTGAGGATTCCTTCACGAAGCTTTAGAGGGCCCTTACTAGTACACCAATGTTAGTTTTACCCGACGGAGCTAAGCCTTTCACTATATACACTGATGCATGCGGGACGGGTCTAGGAGCGGTGTTGATGCACGAAGGGAGGGTAGTGTGTTATGGTAGTAGGCAGTTGAGGATGCATGAGAAGAGCTTCCCTACCCACGATTTGAAGTTGGCTGCCATAGTTTTTGCACTCAAGTCTTGGAGGCACTATTTGCTTGGAGAGAGGTTTGAGCTTTTTTACCGACCATAAGTCTTTGAAGTACCTATTCTCGTAGAAGGACTTGAACTTGAGGCAACAGAGGTGGATGGAGTTTTTAGCCTCGTATGATTTTGAGATAGCTTATACGCCTGGCAAGGGTAATGTGGTTGCGGATGCATTGAGTAGTAGAAAGCAACCCTTAGTCCTTTGTTCGTAGAGTGGAGGAACTTGGAGTTTATTTCTACCTTTGATTTTAAGCCCTCTACGGACATTACTCCCAAATTGTTGACGACATTAGAGGTGAGGCCTATCCTTATGGATTAGATTGGCTTGAGGCAATGGGAGGATTCAGAGCTCATGTGAAAGTGTTCTATGGATCTTGTAATATGGATATACGATAATACAAAATATGGTGATGATAGCTATACAGTAAATAGTGCGGAATATAAGAGCAGTATAATAAAAATAACACCAGAGATTTTTATACTGGTTCGGAGCACCGTCCTACGTCCAGTCCCAGAATCCTTCTGGAATTTCACTAAAACAGCAACCCTCACTTAACTCGGAGGAACATGTCTATACAACCCTTGAGCAGCAGAACTGGGACCTGAGAAGCGGAACATGATTTCGCCTCAGCAGCCAAAGAGGACTTCACACGCCTGAGCAGCAGAACAGGACTTTAACAAATACAAATGATTGTTTGACTTTTTATGTTATGATAACACTGATAAGTCTGTTTATAGTACACCCTTCCTATGATCTTCTCCTCGAGTATAAATATGTATATTTGAAGTTTATGAAGATTAGAAAGGAATAGTATTGCTTAAGAATGCTGAATATTTGAGAGTATAGTCGCAAGAATATTCAAGAGATTTAGATAAGAGAGATAAGCAGATTAGATTCTTTGGAATGAAGTTAGAATATGTATTTATAGTTGTTAAATAGCAGCGACCATTGGCGAAGAGTTCTGGTTGAAGCGTTGCGTCCAAATCTCTTCGTAGAGATTCGTAACTCTTCACGAATGATCATGTCTTTTCAAAAAATATTGCCGTTATAGAAATTTAGTCAACTGAGCCTCTGGGTCAGTCGACTAAATATTCAAACGATTTTTATTATATAATATATATATATATATATATACTCGTGAACATGTGCATACTGCATAGAAACTAGCAGGTCAATCGACTGACCTGGTATTTTCTGTGCAATTTGCACAGTTTACACAGCTATATATATTATATATATTATATATGATTCTAATTTTAAAAACCTTATAATATATATATTTTATATGCTTATATTCATTTAAAAATAAGAGATTATATATATAAGCTAATTTATACGTAAACGAGGAGAGATCTTAACAATATTGACCTAAGACTCAAAACTAAATAGTATAAAAGTTGATGCACCGATTTTGATGTCTTGTCTCCATGTAGTATATATTCTCTTTTTGTCGTAACAGTCGTTGAATCTGTATGTTGTAGTGATAGCTTCGAGTCATGAATCAAAACCAAGTCTCAACATTCTCCCCCTTTTTGATTGATGACAACCTGCAAATAGATATGGATTTCGACTGTATATAATATAATATGAATACTTACTCCCCTTGAATCTTTGGCGATATATATCCTGCATTCTTAATGTTAGTGATAATTTTCTCCCCTTTTGTCATCGACAAAAAGGAATATAGAACAATATAAAACAATATAACTACTACTTATAATGTAAGGTATCAAAAAAATTAACATTTAAAGCATGCGATACCCAAGGTTCTTATAATTTCCTAATTTTTAGGAAACCATACCCATTTGGGTGTGGTTGAACCTTTATAAATATAATTTTCATTATTAACTACCATATCAAAATAATCATCAAGGTATTTTTCTCTATTTTTCCAATTAATAGGAGCCCAAATACTTAGATGATTTTTATTCATATTTCCCATCAATGATTTTGTAGTTCTAAAGAAATTATAAATATTACCGGTCATAGCAATATTTGAATTTCTATTAGAATTGGATTTAGACTTTACTCGAAATTTAGTACTAGCACTAACATATTTAGTATACATGAAAGCGCATCTAGTGTTATTTCTACGATCAGTTTTATTATATCCTAAACCACTTTTATCATGTAAAGGTCTAGAACTAGATAAAATCATGTTTAAATCATTTTGACCTTTATTAAATTTTTTGACTTCAGCGTTAAGTTTATCCAATTTAGCTTTAAAGTCACAATTTTTATTTTCAAAAGAAATATTACTGCTTTTCAAAATATCAATCTGCTTGTTTAATTTGGAATTCTCCTTTTTTAACGTACAGTTCTCATTTTCAAGAAGAAAAATTCGAGATTTTGAAGTATCTAAAGATGATTGTTATAAATCATTTTGACTTTTCAAATCCGTAATTTCTTTTGAAAATTTTTCCTTTTCTTTTTCAAACATAGTATTTTGTTCATCTAGAAAATCTTTAAGAGCCTCCAAAATAATTTTTCAAAACACCCTATTGATTTTCTAAATCTAATTTCTCATTTTTCAATTTCTCATTTTCAAGTTTGATTGATTTCATCTTTTCTAAAATAAGAAAATTAAGCTTTGATATCTTATCACTTATACTAACTAATTCATTATTCTCATTTACTAAAATTTGTAAATTAGAAAGTACCTTTTTACAGTCCTCATTGGTCATTACTCTTATAGTTTCAGGCTTTTTGCTTGCTGTATTTCGACCAAATCTTTTTCTGACCATTATTCTATGATGTTGTAACGATCGATATAATTCCAGGCTCTGATACTAAATGAAAGTGTGCTATGGATCGTGTAATATGGATATACGATAATACAGAATATAGTGATGATAGCTATACAGTAAATAGTGCGGAATATAAGAGCTGTATAATAAAAATAACACCAGAGATTTTTACACTGGTTCGGAGCACCATCCTACGTCCAGTCCCAGACTCCTTCTGTAATTTCACTAAAATAGCAACACCGACTTAACCCGGAGGAACAGGTCTATACAACCCTTGAGCAGCAGAACAGCGACCTGAGCAGCAGAACATGATTTCGCCTCAGCAGCCGAAGAGGACTTCACACGCCTGAGCAGCAGAACGGTACTTTAACAAATACAAAAGATTGTTTGACTTTTGTGTTCTGATAACACTGATAAGTCTGTTTATAGTACACCCTTCCTATGATCTTCTCCTCGAGTATAAATATGTATATTTGTAGTTTATGAAGATTAGAAAGGAATAGTATTGCTTAAGAATGCTGAATATTTGAGAGTATAGTCGCAAGAATATTCAAGAGAGTTAGATAAGAGAGATAAGCAGATTAGATTCTTTGGAATGAAGTTAGGATATGTATTTATAGTTGTTAAATAGCAGCGACCATTGGCGAAGAGTTCTGGTTGAAGCGTTGCATCCAAATCTCTTCGTAGAGATTCGTAACTCTTCACGAATGATCGTGTCTTTTCAAAAAATATTGTCGTTATAAAAATTCAGTCAATTGAGCCTCTGGGTCAGTCGAGTAAATATTCAAAAGATTTTTATTATATAATTTATATATATATATACACTCGTGAACCTGTGCATACTGCACAGAAACTAGCAGGTCAGGCGACTGACCTACCAGGTCAGTCGACTGACCTGGTATTTTCTATGCAATTTGCACAGTTTACATAGGTATATATAATATATATATTATATATGATTCTAACTTTAAAAACTTGATAATATATATATTTTATATACGCTTATATATGTATAAATCATTTAAAAATAAGAAGATTATATATATAAGCTAATATATACGTAAACGAGGAGAGATCTTAACAATATTGACCTAAGACTCAAAACTAAATAGTATAAAAGTTGATGCACCGATTTTGATGTCTTGTCTCCATGTAGTATATATTCTCTTTTTGTCGTAACAGTCATCGAATCTGTATGTTTTAGTGATAGCTTCGAGTCATGAATCAAAACCAAGTCTCAACATGATGGGCATTATGGATAGGATTAGCCGAGGAGAGGTCTCGAGACATCTCCAATGCTATTCTATTGATAGCAGAGGGTGGCTTATGAGAGATGGGAGGATTTGTATTACGTGCGCAAGTGACTTATTGAGAGCAGTTTTGGAGGAGACACACCATTCCCGTATGACTATTCATCCAGGTGGTGACAAAATGTATCGGGATATGAAGAGGATGTTCTATTGGGGTGGCATGAAAAAGGACGTGGTGGAATTCGTAGCTAAGTATCTCATATGCCAAAGGGAAAAAGTAGAGCAGCAGAAGCCCAATGGATTACTTCAGCTCTTAGATGTGCCAGAGTGGAAGTGGGATAGTATTTCTATGGATTTCATTGATGGTTTACCCTGTTCTAGGAAAAGGAACACTAGCATTTGGGTGATTGTTGATAGATTGACCAAGAGTGTTCACTTCATCCCAGTTAAGAGTAAGCGTACGGCTTCATATTTGGCATCCTTGTATATTCGAGAGATAGTCCGTCTACATGGAGTTCCTTCTAGCGTTGTTAGTGACAGAGATCCTATTTTCACTAGTGAGTTTTGGAGAAGCTTACAGGAGGCGCTAGGGACGCAACTTAGGTTGAGTACGACCTATCTCCCCCAGACAGATGGCAAAACGGAGAGGGTAAATAGGGTGCTTGAGGATTAGCTGCGGATTTGCATTTTGGACTTTGGAGGAACTTGGGAGGAGCATCTTTCGTTGGTTGAGTTTGCATACAATAATAGTTACCAAACAAGTATAGGAATGGCACCATTTGAGGCTTTATATGGAAGACCTTGCAAGTCCCCATCATGTTGGGTAGAGTCTACGGAGAAGTTATTACTTGGGCCAGATATGGTTAGGGAGACCTCTAAGAGGGTGGATTTGATTCAACGAAGGATGAAGATGGCTCAAGACAGACAGAAGTCGTATGTGGACAAGCAGAGGAGAGACTTAGAGTTTGAGGTTGGAGACTTAGTTTTTATCAAAGTATCCCCTCTTAGGAAGGTGGTAAGATTCGGATCAAATGGAAAGTTAGCCCCTAGATTTGTTGGACCATTTCCTATCACAAGAGAGTTGGGAAGATGGCTTACCAAGTAAGGCTACCTGATAGGCTCGTAGGAGTACATGACGTTTTACATGTTTCGCACTTGCGAAAGTGCTTACATGACTCAGCGGAGGTTGTGGAGCCTAATCAGTTAGAGGAGATGGAGGTAGAAAGGGAAGCTTCTGTTCGACGTATCCCCACGAAGATTGTTGGAAGAGACATCAAGCGACTAAGGAATAAGGAGGTTCCACTGGTGAAGGTGCAATGGGGAGATGATGTTGCAGATGCCATTTGGGAAGCAGAAGAAAAGGTTCGTACTTCTTGTCCTTATTTTTTGATAGTAAGTTTTAGAATTCGTTTTTCCATCTTTAGATTTGAATAGGTTCTTTCCTTTATTATCCTTTGGGAGGGTAGAACTTAAGATTTAACATATGGATGGTAGGATTTGATGTAAACATGTTAATAGATCATGTTATGAATGATGTATGCTAGTGGTTGCAAGTGTTTGCTAGTGGATGCTATGGACGCATATAGGTACACTAGGCACTATTATTCTTTAGGGATCGGCCTAACTAGGACACTAGAGCATATGCATATGGATGTATGCGCATTTTTATTTTATTTCCATGATTGCTATAAATGGATGTTTATCACATGATTTTTGCATTTGGATGATGTTTGTAGCACGCATATAGAATTGTTAGTATCACTAGGAAGTTTTTGCATTCATTTGGATACATGGCACAGACATGGTTGCATAAAAAAGAGATCGACTGAATTAGTGGACCGCCTAATCTTTTGCATTAGTTAGGAACATTTACACTACACTAATTGCATAAGTATCATAAATTGCATTAGAAATTTTTTAAGAACAATGGATGAATGGTTGATGATTGAGTAGTTGGTTGTAGAATTGGATGAAAACATTTAGTACATTCTTTTATCCTTAGAGATTTTGGGGACGAAATCCCTTAAGGAGGGGAGAATGTAACAACCCGAAATTTAACCCATAATAATTAATTTGTTAATTAATTAGATAATAAAATAACTTTGTGAAATTGTCAGAATTGAGCAATGGAAGTTGCACCATTATGTCAGTGGTAATTTTCTGGTCAATTTCCATATATAAAACGTCAGAATACTAGTTAATATGAGCAAAGAACGAAGTAATCAAAGAAACGTATATATATATATATAAGTCGACCGGCCAGTCGACCTGGGCAAGGGAACGGTCGACCGCCCGGTCGACCCGCCTTACCTTTTGGCAAGCAAACAAACGTTCGATCGTTCAAATGATTTGGTGATGAGTGAACACGTATTTTGCATCATTTAAACTGATCTGGTCCCTCCGTTTCTGCATCCGGTGGCCCTTATTCAACCTATGACGTGGTTGCATCCTATTCAATCTCCAAATCCAATGGTCCGAGATCCATTTCTACTCCTATAAATATACCTCTAGACCTAAGACTTTTCCTCATTCCAGGTTTTCTCCAATTGGGTTCACCTTTCTAGGAAGAACCCTAAACGGAATAATTTTTCCAAAGGACAAAATCGTTATAAATTAAATTATTTTACAACTCCAAGTGGATCCGAGAAGACCAAAGGAAAAGCTTAGGACCGGAGGTGAGTGATTGTAATTATTTTAAGATTTCTTTAAGTAATTTAAAATAATAGGGTTTCCAATAGTTGTAGTTTTACTATGATTTTTGGAAAAACCTTTTCAGTATTTTATTTACAATTTTTAGAATTATTTTCAGCCTATTTCCTTTCAGTTATTCTTTTCAGTAATTTTAGTTTATTTCTGTTAATTGTAGCTTTTCCGTTTATTTACAATATTTTAGTTTATTTACTGTTATTTATACGTTATTTACATCTTCTTTCTACGCTTTGGACTTTCTTCTATTCTTAGTTTTCTTTTATTCCTCCTTCTTCTTCGCGTATGGATTAGAATAGGATTAACACGAATATGGATTAAATTGTAAGAAAACTAAAATAATTGAATATAAGATGTAAATTTCAAAGATTGTAATATAAATAGAATTGGACAGAAATTACACCTAATTATGACGTTAATTGGACCGAATTAATAAGATTGGCCTAGTTATAACTGAGAATTATAACTAAAAAGAGTAAAAGATGAAAGAAGCTTATTTTCACACTTAGACCATAGGTTAAGTAATAAGCATGATTATAACGTAGGTTATAATAAGAAAAAGAATAGAATAAGGCTTATTTTAACTTAGGAGAAATTAATAAGCACAGATAGTAGAGAAAAATGTAAAGGCTTATTTAAATAATTTACCTAAGTTAATAAGCAAAAATGAAAGTAGGACCTGTACTATATAGCATTCCCTATTAGACAAAACGGTGAACTTAGGGCACGCTTATGCTAAGAATGGTAGTAATTGGTCAAATAGAATCCAAACCATGGGGGATTTGGATAAGGGGCGCAACTAGATATTGTTTGGATGAAGGGCCAGTACCAACAGCATTTCCCATATAGATTCTATGGACACACGGTGATCTCACATTAGCCGGAAGTGGGATGAGGGGCACGCTTATGCTGGAAGTTAGAGGTAATAAGAAGGCCCAATAGGTGAAGCAAAAGGTAGCATGGGCATGGTGATAGTTAAGCGTGCGACTTCCATTCGGGTGCTCAGTAATAGCTATGAGTTCCAAGCGCTTAGTATGAGTGTCTTTCTTAGACAACATTTCCTTCTATGTAGGGAGCTTTATATGTCGTCTGAATCCATAGTAGTTGCTCTATGCATCTTTTATAGATATCATTGGCTGATGTGTAGGGAGTTATATAGCAGCTGGTCCGCAGTAAGGTTTATGGAGTAGTAGGCCGATCAAAAAGGGTAGAATTAGGGTCACATCCTAATTACATATTAGGAATTCAGCCTAATTAAAGCAGAAATCAAGGACAAGTGCAAGCAATCAAAGTTAACCTATCTTATCAATTGAGCAATATTTAATCGTACTTATTTTCAGTTTATCCCTTTCCTGTTTCCTTTATTATCCTTATTTATGCTAGAACTATTGTAGTGTCTATTACTTTATCTTGCTTAAAGACTCTAGTAATTACTATCATTCACCAGACTTTTAGTCCAACCCACTCCTCTATTTTCTCCTTTCCCTCCATAGGCAATCAAGGGAGAAGTCAGTAGATTGCTGTTGCTTGGTTGTTTCTTGAAGGAGTTCTCTACTATGTATTTCTTTTATTTCAGATTTAGTTCTTTTTGTGTAATGGCTTATTATGAGGGATATTATGTACTCTGATTTGAGACTATGAATTTTTATTTCGTAAGACATGATGGGTTTTGAGATATGGATGTTGTATTTGGTATTCGACTTATTTATGAAGCAATTATGAAGCAATCATGAAGCTTTGTTTTAATTAAGTTATTGTTTTAATTTTCCGCTATTTTTACCTATATTTGTCTTGTGAATCTTAGTCTCTGTTAGTTTTAGTTATATATACAACGCACCACGCCTTTTAATGTGTCCTTTTGGGTATATTAAGGGGTGTGGGGGTATTTCACTTGGTATCGGAGCCTAAGGTTACAAGATTCCAAATTTTTTTAAAAGTAAAGTATTTTTCAAAATAACTTGTTTTAAAGGTATTTTTCAGAAAAGAACTTTTAGGAATGATTTTTATGTATAAAAGAAATTTTATAAAAATCTCCTCATAAGCCTAGTTCAATCTCTCTTTGACTCTTTCCTAAACTATCTTTTTTTCTTTTCGTAGAATGGCTGATGCCCTGAATCTTCCCTAGGGCATTCCAGTCCCAGCCTGGTTTTGTAGGTACTTACAAGCCACGACTCCAGAAGTGCACGGGCCGGCGTCCAATCCTGCACCAGCGTGTGGAAATCCCATCAACCCACTAGAGGTGCACATTTGCATTTTCATTTTATTTTCCATGGTTGTTATAAATGGATGATTATCACATGATTTTTGCATTTGGATGAAGATTGTAGCAGGCATATAGAACTATTAGTTATCATTATGGGATTTTGCATTCATTTGGATACATGGCACGAACATGATGGCATAAATGGATGTTGACTGAATCAGTGGACCGCCTAATCTTTTGCAATAGTTAGGGACATTGAAACTACACTAATTGCATATGTAACATGAATCGCATTAGAAAAACTTAAGAACAATGGATGTAATGAATGATGGTTGAGTAGTTGGTTGTAAAACTTAGATGAAAACATTTATTTCATTCTTCTATCCTTAGATATTTTAGGGACAAAATCCCTTAAGGAGGGAAGAATGTAACAACCCAAAATTTAAGACATAGTAATTAATTAATGAATTAATTAAATAATAAATAACTTTGTGAAATTTTCATAATTGAGCCACGGGAGTTGCACCACTGTGTCCGTGGTAATTTTCTGGTCAAGTCCCAAATAGAACGTTAATATCCGAGCTAGTATGTAGAAGATATGTATTAATGAAGAAACGAGAAAATAAGAAAGAAAAAAAATTTATATAGGAAAGGTCGACCCTCACCATAGCTAGGTCGCCCCTAGCAAGTGATAGGCCGATAGGTAGGTCGACCCACGTGCATTCTTTTGCACGTCTTCTTCCAGTTGATTCGAACATGTCATTATGCTATTTTCGCTTCATCTCGTGCGTCCGTGCTTCCATCCGACGGTTCCTACCGAGCCTATGACGTGGTTGCACTAAATTTAATCTCCAAATCCAATAGTCTGAGATCCACAAGTGATGCTATAAATAAGACCCTAGGCCTAGCTATTTTCTCATTCAGATTTTCTCCATCTGGGTTCATTGCCTGAGGTTGGACCCTAAAAGGAATATTTTTCCATAGAGAAGATCTTTTTAATTAAAATATTTTATACCATTCAAGTGGATCCGGGAAGGCCAAAGGAAAGACCTAAGGACCATATGTGAGTGTTAAGTATTTATTTCAGATTTTTAAGTAATTTAAAATAATAGGGTTTTTAATAGTTGTAGTTTTCTATAATTTTTGGGATAACCTTTATGCTAGTTTATTTACAGTTTATTTTAAGTAAATTTTAGACTTGTTTTCCAGTCTATTTTCTTTTAGCTATTCTATTTCAGTTATTTGCAATTATTTACTGTTAATTATAGCTTTTCCAATTATTTACAGTTATTTACAGCATTTATAGTTATTTACTGTTTTATTTACATCTATTCTACGTTGGGATTTATTCTTTAAATATTGTTCTTTTACTTTCCTTTTTACGCGAATGGATTAGATAATAGAAAATAAGTCACTAATTTGGACTAAAAATAAGAACACTGAATTTAGAGAAAATGGGATGTAAAATGAGAAGAACTGTAATAAAATTGGACTTAGACTAAAATAGACAAAATTAAGATATTTGCAAGCTTAATTATAACATATAATTATAACTAAAAAGAAAAAATAGAAGAAATAACAGAAGTAGCTTATTCTTAAATTTAGACCTTGGGTTAAGTACATAAGCAAAGTTATAACACACAGGTTATAATTAGAGATAGAACAGAAAAGGCTTATCTTTAAGACTTAGAATAAGTTAATAAGAAAAGATAAAAGTAGGACCCGTACCAACAGCATTCCTTTTTTCAGTTAGGTCTCACAATAGATTAGGTGAGGCTAGGGCACGCTTATGCTAGAGTACTGGTAAATAAGAGGTAAATAAATAGAAGTTCAAATCATGGGGATTTGGACAAGGGGCGTAACTAGATTTGTTTATTAGATAAGACACGTACCAACAACATTCCCTTTTAGTCGGACACAGGTGGTCTCACAATAGCACAGGTGAGGCAAGGGCACACTTATGCTGGAGCAGTGGTAAATAAGACGTCAACAGGAGGGAGCAACAGATAGCACGAGCCTAATAGCGGTCGAGCGTGCGGCCTTAGTGTTGGATGATAAGTCGCTATTGAGTTCCAAGCGCTAAGTAGGTATCTATTGCGTAGCGACCAACAGGGTCTAGTCCGCAGTAGTAGGTGTCTATTGTGTAGGGACCAACATGGTCTAGTCCGTATCTTTTGCGTAGGGACCAACAGGGTCTAGTCCGTATCTTTTGTGTAGGTACCAACAAGGTCCAGTTTGCATCTTTTGCGTAGGGGCCAAAGGGTCTAGTCCGTAGTAGGCACAGTAGAGATAGAAGGCCGATCAAAGTGTAGAATTAGGACTTCAGCCTAATTAAAGAACGGTTAGGGTTTTAGCCTAATCAAAGCAGTTACCTAAGAAAAGTGCAAACAATCTAATCAAACTATCTAAGCAAAGCAAGCAAGTTAAACATATTTTATTTCAGCTTTATATTTACCTTTATTTCTTTTTTTAATAGAACTATTGCAAAGTCTATTACCTTTATCTTGCTTAAGAATTCTAGTAATTACTTTCATTCACCAGACTTTTAGTCTCACCCACTCCTCTATTTCCCTTATCTCCCCCATAGGCCACTAAAGGCAGGGATAGTAGATTTTAGAGTTTCTTGGAGGTTCAGCTGCAGAGACTTTCTTCATGTATTCTACTTCTTCTTTTTCAATTTTTGTTTCGTTTGTTATACTGGTACTTTTCTTTGAGAGGGATAGTTATTTTATGTACTCTGATGTTATGACTAAGATAATGATTTTCACTTGATATGGATATTCAGTATTTGGTTTAATGAAGTATTTATGAAGTTTGATTTTGAATAATGAGATTTCTATTTAAATGTTTCCACTGTTTTAATTATTTTTTCTTGTGAATCTTAGTCTTTATAAGTTTTTAGCTATACCTACAACGCACCACATATTTTAGTGTGCCTTTTTGGATATACTAAGGGGTGTGGGGTGTTACAATATCATATTTAATGATTAAATTACTAAACAATTCAAATCTAATAACATATTTAAATCTTCATTTCATGTGAAATCAAATTACTAACATAAGAATGTTAATCGTGAGTGATCGCTGACCTTTCAAGGCTAGAGAAAATAGACTCACAATAAGCTATGAATTTGAATCACGAACTCGACAATCGACCAATCTAAACGACAATTTCCAAAGCAAAGCAAGGTGGATGCGAGTTCAAAGAAAACAAAAAATATATACTATATATATTATTGTCTTGAAAGCTTGGTTGCTTGGTTAACTATTGTCTTGAACCAATTTTTTTTTCCAAATGCTCATTGATGCAGGTATTGTCAGGATTAGTTTATATCCTTTCGAAGCAGCTACAAATGCAAGAGAAATGCGAGTTAAACAAAACTCTTCTTTCCATGCTCATTCTTATATATTGTAAACCTTCTTTTTTTTATAAAGAGGAAGTGAAAGCACAAAACCAAGCTACTGTGCGGAGTTGGGTGGTTGTGGAGAATGGGGTCTAGGATGGTTGTTTGGGTCGAGGAGGGCCAGTCTGCTATTGGTTGATGGCTCAGTGATGTGGCGGAGGTTTGGAGATGAGGCTGTCGGCTGTGGTTGGAGTTGATGGGAAGCGAGGCTGAAGGTGCGGTGGTTGTGGCTATTCGAGGTGGAGAGGGTGGGAGCAGGCTGTTGGGAGGGGTGCTATGGAGGGGCGACTATTAGTGGAGGGTGTGGCTGCTCTAGTTCGCAATAAGAGATGGCAGAGGGTGTTTTGGCAGCTTGCTTCGTTTGCTGTAGGCGGCTGGTCTGGTGGTAGGAGGTAGGGACGAGCACAGTTCAGCGTGGATGCTAGGGTGATGGTCGGTTAGGCGTTGTGGGGAAGAGTGGTTGAATGGCAGGCTGCCGCTATGGGTATTTTTTGGTGGGAGGTAGCTGACGTGGAGATAAGGGGGAAGATGGTGCGGCTATTGATTGCGGGGAGGGGAATGGGCGCATTGTGACGTGGAGAGGAAGGATGGTCGGTGGATGAAGGATCGGGTGGAGTGGGCAAGGGGATGAGGTGGGTTGTGGCTATTGGGGAGAGTGGCAGCCAGTTTCAAAGGAATGGGAGATGGAAAGGTTTCAGAAACCATTATACGTGAACTATATATATATATATATATAAGCGTAGAAATGAAAATGAAAGAGAACAAGTACGAACAACCAGCAAATTATATTAAATACCATAGGAATGGGGATAGCCAAAATTAAATTTAGAGATATATTAAAAGCTAATGGCTGTTTGTTTCATCCGATGGACAAATGAATGGACATAGAAACCCAAAGGACCCAAATGCGGAACCAATACGGCTAATCGTTTCGCAGATTTTGCCATGTACCGGACGCCGAAACACAAAAATGAATATACTACGGAGATCTGCTCGATGAGACAAACAGAATGGCACACAAATATGAGTGACACGATCCACCTATCAAAACTCCATATTCGCTGCCAAAACTGTTGCTAAACTGCCAAAATTAATATAAACGGAGCTAGAGTAGTCCAAATTTGACGAAACGAAATATGACGTCTCACTCAAAAAATGGTAAACATTTTACTTATCTAAAATATTTAGATTTCAAAAATATTTTATTTCCATCAAATTTCACTGATTTAAATTTAAATTTGAAATTTCACAAATAAACGAACTTTCAAATTTTTCGATGAAAATCTGACACTCGCTACATTTTAAATAGACGTAACTCAAATATCAAATTTTCATAGCTAAATTTTATTGTTTATTTTCATAAAAAATTTAGTTAATGACATTATTAAAAATCATTAAAATTTCCGAGTCGTTACAAAAATAAACAAGAGTTGCAGAAATAATTGGTACCATGAAAATACAATTCATCCCATTAAACATGCAAGAATTGAAATGTATCATATCTAGATCATGGGGTTAGAAAAAATATTTCGTTAAATAAAGGAATTTTTTTTGAAATATCCCTCTAAAAAAACTTATTAGAAAAATAGGCATGGGTGAAAACTTATTATGAAAATATTCCTATTTTATTTACAATCCAGTATTCATGCATATTCAGATAATACGCATGAACAAACTTGTACATGCCCATTTACAGAATGCGCATGTACACTGGTTTTTTTTAAATAAACTAAACTAGTGCATTCCATAAATGCGCATGTACAGATTTGTTCATGTGCATTTATAGAATGCGCAAATACAATTTCAGCATAAAAGAAGACAGCCACTGCAATTCTTCCTCGTTTTAATCTCTATCAAAACCTAACCTAAAATCCTCAATTTCAAAACCCAAACTCCAAATCATACTTCCATCCAAACATCGAATTAATCTATTTTTGTAACGACCCAGAATTTTGAACAAATTAAATTGAAAATATTTAATTTATTTTAAATATTTAAACGATGATTTAATTTGAATCCCGAATGTGACTTTGAATTTGACGATTAAATTATATAATTTAATCTATTGTGAGTTGAATAAATATTTGAATCTTCAATTTAAAGCTAAAGAAAAATATTTCAAACGCTTGTAAAATTTATATTGATAACACTGAAGATAATAAAAGCTTCAGAATTGAAATTTAAACTGTTTTGTTCAGTTTTGAAATTTATATCGTTCAACTGATATTTAAAAATAGTCATTTTTCGCACAGTCTTGGAATTTGACGAAACCAGTTCCATTGGGTCCGTAATATCAAATTATTATCGGATTCCAAATTTCGTATTTTTCGGTGTTGATACGTGAGCACACGATAGTTAAACGCATTGAAAATTTAATCGACTTCAATTTAAATTTTAAATTAAAATTGGTCAATATCAGCAACACGTTATCTCCCCTAGGATTACGCCAAAATTCACGCCTAGTTTCACGAAAATAATCGTGCAGAAGCATGGCTTAAGTCTCGTTCAAAAAGAAAATCACGTCGATCTTTATCTTTATAATGGCGAGAGCTCTCTCGTTCAAAGAAAAAAATGGCCATTGCCCAGAATCAAGAAAATGGGGGATTGCAGTTTTTTTTGGCTTCCAGTTCGAGCTGCTTCTCATTCTTCGAATTCGTTTAAAAATAAAATAAAATTTGTCGAACGAAAACAAATTCAAAGCAGCATTTTCCTCCTCCATTTTTCCATTTCAAATTGGAAGCAGTATAAGGAAATCACGAGTTCTTTCAACCTAGTTCTTAGTCCACGAATCCCTCCAGTTTTTGCCAAACTAAAAATCGAAAAGTATGAATTGATTAGAGGGGATTGAATCGCGATTGTTAGGGTTTCGAGTTGGCTCGTGTTCGTCGATGGTGGTAGCGGCTCTCGCACACGTGTGCACGAGGAGGGTAGCGCGCGCTGTGATGGGGTGATTCGCGATGGCAGAGGGCGACGTGCGAGGCTGCGGTGGCAACTTCGGCTGGAGGCGGCAGCAAATTCGTTCGACGTCGCGTGAGCGATGGCGGCGAGGATGGGTCGCGATCGATTTCAGTGGCTGCGACATTAATGTCGTGGTATTTGGGGCATGTTGATTTCAGCTGAGCAGAGAGGTATATTGTTTTATTATTTATTTAATTAAATAGATAAAGGATAGATTTGTTAATAAAATTCATTTAATTTGTTACTAGGGATTTAACAGTAAAATTTGGAATTTTAGTAACAAAATAAATTCAAGTATTAAAACAAATTTATTAAACTAGGTTTAATAAAATGATTTGTTAATTAAATTAAAATTTTCAAATGGAAAATTTATTGATGGGTTAGTTTAAATACTAACAAATTGTATAATATTTATACAAGGTCTATAAAACGAGAAATCAAAGCAGAAATGGAAATGGATTGCAAATTAAAAAGGTAAGGTGAGATTCTTCTCACTCAAATTGGAAATTTAATTTGCAGTTATTTATTGATTGATTGTTTGATGTTTGGATGTGATATTAGATATAGTAGGATATATCTATATATATAGCAATATATACATATTGGCATATGTGTATATTGGATTGATTGATTTCCCGCCTCGTATAGCGGATGAGACCCTATTGCGCCGTTAGTAAGCGGATATTTTTATAAAACCCATATACCGCGATATTCCACCTCGAAGTGAAATTGGTATTGTGCTAACGTCTGTGGATGCAGGGAAACAGGTTGGAGGGATCCAACTGGATTCCTAACCAGTATTTATTTATTTACAGATATTGTGATGTATATTCTGTTATCATATGTTGATATATGATGTTTGATGTTGTGATTGACCAACTGGTGCTGTTGCATCATCGGATTCAAGTTTTAAAAATAACGACTTTTAATTTAAAAGGATTTTAAAGTGATTTTTGAAAGTAGTCGTTTTATTGAATTTTTGAAGTGACTTATTTTAAATAAATAAACGTTCAAATTTTAAAGTTATAAAAGTTAAGATCTTTGTGAAATATAACCGAAAAGTGATTTTTGGAATAAATAGTTGATTGATTTATAAAATGTTTTAAATTGAGATTTTTAAAATATTATAAACGGTTTACTTAAAAGGTTTATAAAGTTGACATTTTATAAATTAAATTGTTGGTATTATAAAATGGGTTTTTATAAGCGTTAAAATGAATTTTTAAGAATTTATAAATAAATGAAATTTATAAATCGCGAACTTATAAATGGAAATGATTTTGTAAAATAAAGGAATTATAAGTATTTAACTTATAATATGGATTGTTGGTATAAGATTTGAGTTATGAATCGAATTGTTAATAAAGGGGACTTATTAAGTTGAAGTTGTTACAAAATAGAAATGGAATTTATGAACGTTGTTTCATAAATTCGAAAATCAATCAAATTTGATAAATTAAATATAGAAGGTTGTTAAAGGAGATATATTCGCGATTTTGGATAGCGAATTATTATTGAAATAAAATGTGTAGAAAATAGTGAAATGTAATTAGTGAAATATATTCACGATTTTGGACAGTGAATATATTGTTAAGTAAAATGGATAGTTTTGGAAAAGTGACATTGAAAATGAAGTTAAACATTTTAAAGATGTTTTAAAATGTGTTAAAATATCGAAATCATAGATTTCAACATTTATTGTTGAAATAGGCGTTTTCGAGAAATAAGAAAATAGTAGACTATAACACTATTGTTATAGTAAATGATTTCCGAAAGGAAATATTTTTATCTAGTATTGGGATTTATATATCTATCTTAATTCCGAGTCCTTATACTAGTGATTTTGGGTCGTCGTAACGATGTTTTACGCAACATTCGTTTTGACCCAAATAAATGTGTTAAAAGAATATTTTCCTTAAAGAATGAATATATACTTAATTTTTGATTTAAGTATATCGAATATTTTCAAACGTTGGAAATAAATAAATTTGTAAAATACTTATTATTGAATAAGTAGGGAAATGTTTTTCCAATATGAAATAAACGTTTGAGAATTATCTTTCTAAAGATAAGTCGAAAGTGAATGTTAAAATCGATTAAAAATCGTATATCTGTAGATATTTGAAAATATAAATTCAATATGGAATTTATAAAAGAAAAGGGAATCTGTTTAAAAATAAACGTTGATTTATTTTTGAAGTGTGGAAATTATATATCTAGTAAAGATATTTTGAAAGTAAATAATTTGGAAAATTATTTGGAATCTGATGATGTTGCGCATCGTTATTGATAGTTAAATAACCGACTATCAATAATTACCTTGAATGATATTTGTTGTGAATTGGATGAATTTGAATGCCACACTTATTTTTAAATAAACGCTCACTATTCGGGTTAGCCGGGAAAGGACCATGGGGTCGTATAACCCATTCCGAATATGTGATACGTCGTTATGAATTGCATTCGAAGACCGGTGTTGAAGACCGGATATTTTTGAAAACGGAAGGATTACCGTCGAGTTACTCTACATCGGCTGATCTCCGGTTTAGAGGTTTTATCACCCTTAGTGACGGGAAGTCCGGACGTGATTAGAAATTTATCCGGATGTGCAAGGGCTTCGTGAGAAGTGCCTTCGGTTCTGTTCGATCCCGGAACAGACTTGTATGGATTGTGTGTCTGACGTTACAATTTGAGATATAAAGCTGATTTCTTTCAAATACATTTCTGTTGGTGGCGGAGAATTTATTCTCTTAGCTTAACACCCTTCTCTGAGACGTACGAGCTCAGAGGTTATGTAGTTGAAATTTATCAGCGATATACTCCCACTTTGGTAACGTGGCATACTGAGTGTTGCTGTGAAATGATCAGTGTTTGATCATTTGCGATATGATCATTTGTTTGATCTTATATCTTTGTGATCATAGGTTGATCATTTGTTTGACCCGAAGCAGGGCTTTGTAGAAAGCGTAGCTTTGTGGACGAGACTTCGTCGAGCCTCACACCCCGGAAATGGTCAAAACAGGAAGGATGCGGCAAGGTTCTAGGGAGTAGCGCCCCTTAGTGTATGTCATTCCTTCTGGATAAAGGTGGTATCATGGTATGGAGCCCAGATACTTAACCTATGTGGTTGCTGCATTATTATTATGTGGTTTGTTGCGAATCGGGGATCCTCGGGAAGATCGGTTACGATCGGGGGATGACATACGCGTGTCAGTAGTTACCTATTTTTGCAGAGTTAACCCGGCCTTGTGTTGGAAGAGATCTAACCGTAATGTTAGGTTATTTCTCGGGTCGTCTATTCCAGGGACGTACCCATCGTGGCATAGGAAGTTCCTTAGCCTGACCATTTGTTGGAAATCCAAAGAAACAATACGCGACGTGTACGGTTTTAGTTGTATTACCTGCTATGGAATGTGGCGGTAACCTGCTATTGAACATAGTAGCTATAGTAGGCATAAGTGCGGAATGCCTATGCTGGCTAAGATTAATATTATACTTTCGAAAATTTTTCTACACTATGCACTAATAATAATATCAAAAAGATTTGATTTTGCGTAGTAAGCATCTTTGACTATCATAAGAAGAAATCTCCTCCAATTCTGCGTTTGCATTGTGTGTGTGGTGGGAGGTCTTATGGTAGTTTCATTTTCCAAAAAGCATTGCGAATCTATTTTAAAATATTCCTTTGTTGTTATAAAGAATAACTGTTTTACGATCTCACACCAGTCACCATGACTGACTCGGAGTTTATTGTTCCCTTCTAAACTCTGGGTGCCCACCAATTTCCACACGGGCAGTCTAGAGTTATGTTATCAGTATATTCTGGAGCTTTGTAGATAAGCTGGATGACGAGACATAGTATTTGTATCTGATAGTATTTATTCCGCTGTGTATTCTGTATGAGGACAAGTTTACATAAATGTCCATTGTTGTATTGAGTTGTATATTGACTCTGATTGATGTATGTATAAAAACTGATATAGTTCTTTGTTTTAAAAGACTAATGATTATCTATTATATATTGTTGCGCTGCGATGTGTAAGATTCTGATATTGTTTTCTGTTCTGATGTTGTTCTGTTGTTCTTCTTTTCTTCTTTCTTCTTCTGCTTTCTTCTTCTTCTACCTTTTTCTTCTATTTAAAACCCTCACTATTGGAGTTTCCGGCACTCGATTGCTCGTCAGTCGATAAAGTGAGTATCGATGTCGAATTTTCGAAAGTAGAAAATTTCGGTATGTGACAGCGTGGTATCAGAGCATATGGTTAAGCGACAACCCTGCTCTGTTGGGTGTTACTCATTAGAGATAGAGTCAGTAGTACTCTAGAATGAGTTGAGTGTAATAATAGATATGAGCGCGTATTTGTTATTGAATATAAAATTGTTTTGTATTGTGATGATTGGTTTATTGAGTGGTATATGAACCTTCGTCGGCACAGTCTGCAAAACTGTATCGAAGGGGTTTCTAAACACTTGAATAGAACAATTCGGCACAATATTGTTTTGAATAGGGCGAATGAAATAATTTTGCCCAAAATTATTTTTGTATATAAAAGAAATGATTTTCTATGAATTACTATAGTATATGGTTGCATGGTTGCTAGAAGTAATATTATTAAATTATCATCACTTAAATTGAATAAGAAATTGAAATCGTAACTCCAAAGTTAAGAAATAAATCCATGTACAAATGAAATTTAAGAATATAAATTATAAATGAATTTATAAATGAAACGAAATTCCAGAGAAGTATTTGGAAATGTTTTGAAAAGAATTTGAAATTTTGGAGATTTGGAAAGTTTAAATCTTTTTGATTTGAAAATGGATTTCAAAGGTTTTGAAAAATGTTTTGAAGAGATGAAAGCTCTAAACTCTTTTCGGTCGCTGGAAAATAATTCCGATGATGATCGCGACATCATCGTTGTTCATTTTCGGGTTTCCAAAAGAGGAATTGCTGCCAAATTGTTTTAAATGGAAGTTGTTTTGAAAATTTGGATTTTGTTTTAGAAAATTCAAAGAATGATTTGAATTGTTTTCAAAATGGCTTTGAAATGATGGTAAGACTCTGGAATGCTATATAAAGATATAACTTATACAATTTAAATTTTGATAGAATAAATTTAACTTAAAGAATGAAGTTAAATGAATGTAAATACAAGCGAATCAATTTAATGAAAGTGAAATTAAATGTTGCAACTCATTTCGAATTTTTAAGCAAATGAACTGAATTGAATAATTGTAAATGAAAGATGAATTGAAATTCGTATGGAAATTGGAAATCCGGTTTAAAGATAAGTAGATTTAACCGAAGTAGAATTAAAATAAATTGAATTGATATCAATTTGAATTAGTAATTGGAACTAATTTAAGATAGTGCAGTTGTAAATGAAAGATAGTTGATGAAATTCAATATTCAGAAGATAAACTAAATCCAAATAGAATTGAGATAATTGAAATTGAATTCAAATGAAATTGAAATGTAAACTTGAATGAAAAGAATATATAACTTCAATAGTGAACTAAAAATGATATAAGAAGTATATATTGACAATTTTGTAATAAAATTTGCGAAATGGTTTGAATGTTGTAACTAGATATTATGGCTAGTAGGATATACAGGTGTTATAATGGAATTGGAATTTAATTTCGAAGATAAATTTGAATTGCTCGAAAAAGGTATGTATTTTAATTTCTATATGAGATTTGCTGATTTCTTGTCTAGCCGCTTGGCTTTTTCTTTTCTTTTTGAAATCTGAGAGTCCGTAGGGACGTTCTGTAGTCGTGCCGTATTAGCCGCGCAAAGGAGACGCTGGCGAAATTTTTTGAAAATTTCGAGTGTTAGAAAATTTTTGAAATTTTTAAAAGTTTGAAATTCGAATTTAAATTTAAATTTGAATTCTTAAGGAAAACAATATTGTTTGAAAACTATGAAAGGTTTGGAAAGTTAGTTGAATTAATAATGAATCTTTAGTAGAAAGATTTGTTTTGAAATTTGATAAAACTATTTAAATTGTGAAAAATAGTAGACGAGTTAAGGACCATTTTTCCTGACTTGTAATTTCGGGACGAAATTCTTTTAAGGGGGGAAGTTTGTAACGACCCAGAATTTTGAACAAATTAAATTGAAAATATTTAATTTATTTTAAATATTTAAACGATGATTTAATTTGAATCCCGAATGTGACTTTGAATTTGACGATTAAATTATATAATTTAATATATTGTGAGTTGAATAAATATTTGAATCTTCAATTTAAAGCTAAAGAAAAATATTTCAAACGCTTGTAAAATTTATATTGATAACACTAAAGATAATAAAAGCTTCAGAATTGAAATTTAAACTGTTTTGTTCAGTTTTGAAATTTATATCGTTCAACTGATATTTAAAAATAGTCATTTTTCGCACAGTCTTGGAATTTGACGAAACCAGTTCCATTGGGTCCGTAATATCAAATTATTATCGGATTCCAAATTTCGTATTTTTCGGTGTTGATACGTGAGCACACGATAGTTAAACGCATTGAAAATTTAATCGACTTCAATTTAAATATTAAATTAAAATTGGTCAATATCAGCAACACGTTATCTCCCCTAGGATTACGCCTAAATTAATGCCTAGTTTCACGAAAATAATCGTGCAGAAGCATGGCCTAAGTCTCGTTCAAAAAGAAAATCACGTCGATCTTTATCTTTATAATGGCCGAGAGCTCTCTCGTTCAAAGAAAAAAATGGCCATTGCCCAGAATCAAGAAAATGGGGGATTGCAGTTTTTTTTGGCTTCCAGTTCGAGCTGATTCTCATTCTTCGAATTCGTTTAAAAATAAAATAAAATTTGTCGAACGAAAAAAAATTCAAAGCAGCATTTTCCTCCTCCATTTTTCCATTTCAAATTGGAAGCAGTATAAGGAAATCACGAGTTCTTTCAACCTAGTTCTTAGTCCACGAATCCCTCCAGTTTTTGCCAAACTCAAAATCGAAAAGTATGAATTGATTGGAGGGGATTGAATCGCGATTGTTAGGGTTTCAAGTTGGCTCGTGTTCGTCGATGGTGGTAGCGGCTCTCGCACACGTGTGCACGAGGAGGGTAGCGTGCGCTGTGATGGGGTGATTCGCGATGGCAGAGGGCGACGTGCGAGGCTGCGGTGGCAACTTCGGCTGGAGGCGGCAGCAAATTCGTTCGACGTCGCGTGAGCGATGGCGGCGAGGATGGGTCGCGATCGATTTCAGTGGCTGCGGCATTAATGTCGTGGTATTTGGGGCATGTTGATTTCAGCTGAGCAGAGAGGTATATTGTTTTATTATTTATTTAATTAAATAGATAAAGGATAGATTTGTTAATAAAATTCATTTAATTTGTTACTAGGGATTTAACAGTAAAATTTAGAATTTTAGTAACAAAATAAATTCAAGTATTAAAACAAATTTATTAAACTAGGTTTAATAAAATGATTTGTTAATTAAATTAAAATTTTCAAATGGAAAATTTATTGATGGGTTAGTTTAAATACTAACAAATTGTATAATATTTATACAAGGTCTATAAAACGAGAAATCAAAGCAGAAATGGAAATGGATTGCAAATTAAAAAGCTAAGGTGAGATTCTTCTCACTCAAATTGGAAATTTAATTTGCAGTTATTTATTGATTGATTGTTTGATGTTTGGATGTGATATTTGATATAGTAGGATATATCTATATATATAGCAATATATACATATTGGCATATGTATATATTGGATTGATTGATTTCCCGCCTCGTATAGCGGATGAGACCCTATTGCGCCGTTAGTAAGCGGATATTTTTATAAAACCCATATACCGCGATATTCCACCTCGAAGTGAAATTGGTATTGTGCTAACGTCTGTGGACGCAGCGAAACAGGTTGGAGGGATCCAACTGGATTCCTCACCAGTATTTATTTATTTACAGATATTGTGATGTATATTCTGTTATCATATGTTGATATATGATGTTTGATGTTGTGATTGACCAACTGGTGATGTTGCATCATCGGATTCAAGTTTTAAAAATAACGACTTTTAATTTAAAAGGATTTTAAAGTGATTTTTGAAAGTAGTCGTTTTATTGAATTTTTGAAGTGACTTATTTTAAATAACTAAACGTTCAAATTTTAAAGTTATAAAAGTTAAGATCTTTGTGAAATATAACCGAAAAGTGATTTTTGGAATAAATAGTTGATTGATTTATAAAATGTTTTAAATTGAGATTTTTAAAATATTATAAACGGTTTACTTAAAAGGTTTATAAAGTTGACATTTTATAAATTAAATTGTTGGTATTATAAAACGAGTTTTTATAAGCGTTAAAATGAATTTTTAAGAATTTATAAATAAATGAAATTTATAAATCGCGAACTTATAAATGGAAATGATTTTGTAAAATAAAGGAATTATAAGTATTTAACTTATAATATGGATTGTTGGTATAAGATTTGAGTTATGAATCGAATTGTTAATAAAGGGGACTTATTAAGTTGAAGTTGTTACAAAATAGAAATGGAATTTATGAACGTTGTTTCATAAATTCGAAAATCAATCAAATTTGATAAATTAAATATAGAAGGTTGTTAAAGGAGATATATTCGCGATTTTGGATAGCGAATTATTATTGAAATAAAATGTGTAGAAAATAGTGAAATGTAATTAGTGAAGTATATTCACGATTTTGGACAGTGAATATATTGTTAAGTAAAATGGATAGTTTTGGAAAAGTGACATTGAAAATGAAGTTAAACATTTTAAAGATGTTTTAAAATGTGTTAAAATATCGAAATCATAGATTTCAACATTTATTGTTGAAATAGGCGTTTTCGAGAAATAAGAAAATAGTAGACTATAACACTGTTGTTATAGTAAATGATTTCCGAAAGGAAATATTTTTATCTAGTATTGGGATTTATATATCTATCTTAATTCCGAGTCCCTATACTAGTGATTTTGGGTCGTCGTAACGATGTTTTACGCAACATTCATTTTGACCCAAATAAATGTGTTAAAAGAATATTTTCCTTAAAGAATGAATATATACTTAATTTTTGATTTAAGTATATCGAATATTTTCAAACATTGGAAATAAATAAATTTGTAAAATACTTATTATTGAATAAGTAGGGAAATGTTTTTCCAATATGAAATAAAGGTTTGAGAATTATCTTTCTAAAGATAAGTCGAAAGTGAATGTTAAAATCGATTAAAAATCGTATATCTGTAGATATTTGAAAATATAAATTCAATATGGAATTTATAAAAGAAAAGGGAATCTGTTTAAAAATAAACGTTGATTTATTTTTGAAGTGTGGAAATTATATATCTAGTAAAGATATTTTGAAAGTAAATAATTTGGAAAATTATTTGGAATCTGATGATGTTGTGCATCGTTATTGATAGTTAAATAACCGACTATCAATAATTACCTTGAATGATATTTGTTGTGAATTGGATGAATTTGAATGCCACACTTATTTTTAAATAAACGCTCACTATTCGGGTTAGCCGGGAAAGGACCATGGGGTCGTATAACCCATTCCGAATATGTGATACGTCGTTATGAATTGCATTCGAAGACCGGTGTTGAAGACCGGATATTTTTGAAAACGGAAGGATTACCGTCGAGTTACTCTACATCGGCTGATCTCCGGTTTAGAGGTTTTATCACCCTTAGTGACGGGAAGTCCGGACGTGATTAGAAATTTATCCGGATGTGCAAGGGCTTCGTGAGAAGTGCCTTCGGTTCTGTTCGATCCCGGAACAGACTTATATGGATTGTGTGTCTGACGTTACAATTTGAGATATAAAGCTGATTTCTTTCAAATACATTTCTGTTGGTGGCGGAGAATTTATTCTCTTAGCTTAACACCCTTCTCTGAGACGTACGAGCTCAGAGGTTATGTAGTTGAAATTTATCAGCGATATACTCCCACTTTGGTAACGTGGCATACTGAGTGTTGCTGTGAAATGATCAGTGTTTGATCATTTGCGATATGATCATTTGTTTGATCTTATATCTTTGTGATCATAGGTTGATCATTTGTTTGACCCAAAGCAGGGCTTTGTAGAAAGCGTAGCTTTGTGGACGAGACTTCGTCGAGCCTCACACCCCGGAAATGGTCAAAACAGGAAGGAAGCGGCAAGGTTCTAGGGAGTAGCGCCCCTTAGTGTATGTCATTCCTTCTGGATAAAGGTGGTATCATGGTATGGAGCCCAGATACTTAACCTATGTGGTTGCTGCATTATTATTATGTGGTTTGTTGCGAATCGGGGATCCTCGGGAAGATCGGTTACGATCGGGGGATGACATACGCGTGTCAGTAGTTACCTATTTTTGCAGAAGTAACCCGGCCTTGTGTTGGCAGAGATCTAACCGTAATGTTAGGTTATTTCTCGGGTCGTCTATTCCAGGGACGTACCCATCGTGGCATAGGAAGTTCCTTAGCCTGACCATTTGTTGGAAATCCAAAGAAACAATACGCGACGTGTACGGTTTTAGTTGTATTACCTGCTATGGAATGTGGCGGTAACCTGCTATTGAACATAGTAGCTATAGTAGGCATAAGTGCGGAATGCCTATGCTGGCTAAGATTAATATTATACTTTCGAAAAGTTTTCTACACTATGCACTAATAATAATATCAAAAAGATTTGATTTTGCGTAGTAAGCATCTTTGACTATCATAAGAAGAAATCTCCTCCAATTCTGCGTTTGCATTGTGTGTGTGGTGGGAGGTCTTATGGTAGTTTCATTTTCCAAAAAGCATTGCGAATCTATTTTAAAATATTCCTTTGTTGTTATAAAGAATAACTGTTTTACGATCTCACACCAGTCACCATGACTGACTCGGAGTTTATTGTTCCCTTCTAAACTCTGGGTGCCCACCAATTTCCACACGGGCAGTCTAGAGTTATGTTATCAGGATATTCTGGAGCTTTGGAGATAAGCTGGATGACGAGACGTAGTATTTGTATCTGATAGTATTTATTCCGCTGTGTATTCTGTATGAGGACAAGTTTACATAAATGTCCATTGTTGTATTGAGTTGTATATTGACTCTGATTGATGTATGTATAAAAACTGATATAGTTCTTTGTTTTAAAAGACTAATGATTATCTATTATATATTGTTCCGCTGCGATGTGTAAAATTCTGATATTGTTTTCTGTTCTGATGTTGTTCTGTTGTTCTTCTTTTCTTCTTTCTTTTTCTGCTTTCTTCTTCTTCTACCTTTTTCTTCTATTTAAAACCCTCACTATTGGAGTTTTCGGCACTCGATTGCTCGGCAGTCGATAAAGTGGGTATCGATGTCGAATTTTCGAAAGTCGAAAATTTCGGTATGTGACAGCGTGGTATCAGAGCATATGGTTAAGCGACAACCCTGCTCTGTTGGGTGTTACTCATTAGAGATAGAGTCAGTAGTACTCTAGAATGAGTTGGGTGTAATAATAGATATGAGCGCGTATTTGTTATTGAATATAAAATTGTTTTGTATTGTGATGATTGGTTTATTGAGTGGTATATGAACCTTCGTCGGCACAGTCTGCAATACTGTATCGAAGGGGTTTCTAAACACTTGAATAGAACAATTCGGCACAATATTGTTTTGAATAGGGCGAATGAAATAATTTTGCCCAAAATTATTTTTGTATATAAAAGAAATGATTTTCTATGAATTACTATAGTATATGGTTGCATGGTTGCTAGAAGTAATATTATTAAATTATCATCACTTAAATTGAATAAGAAATTGAAATCGTAACTCCAAAGTTAAGAAATAAATCCATGTACAAATGAAATTTAAGAATATAAATTATAAATGAATTTATAAATGAAACGAAATTCCAGAGAAGTATTTGGAAATGTTTTGAAAAGAATTTGAAATTTTGGAGATTTGGAAAGTTTAAATCTTTTTGATTTGAAAATGGATTTCAAAGGTTTTGAAAAATGTTTTGAAGAGATGAAAGCTCTAAACTCTTTTCGGTCGCTGGAAAATAATTCCGATGATGATCGCGACATCATCGTTGTTCATTTTTGGGTTTCCAAAAGAGGAATTGCTGCCAAATTGTTTTAAATGGAAGTTGTTTTGAAAATTTGGATTTTGTTTTAGAAAATTCAAAGAATGATTTGAATTGTTTTCAAAATGGCTTTGAAATGATGGTAAGACTCTGGAATGCTATATAAAGATATAACTTATACAATTTAAATTTTGATAGAATAAATTTAACTTAAAGAATGAAGTTAAATGAATGTAAATACAAGCGAATCAATTTAATGAAAGTGAAATTAAATGTTGCAACTCATTTCGAATTTTTAAGCAAATGAATTGAATTGAATAATTGTAAATGAAAGATGAATTAAAATTCGTATGGAAATTGGAAATCCAGTTTAAAGATAAGTAGATTTAACCGAAGTAGAATTAAAATAAATTGAATTGATATCAATTTGAATTAGTAATTGGAACTAATTTAAGATAGTGCAGTTGTAAATGAAAGATAGCTGATGAAATTCAATATTCAGAAGATAAACTAAATCCAAATAGAATTGAGATAATTGAAATTGAATTCAAATGAAATTGAAATGTAAACTTGAATGAAAAGAATATATAACTTCAATAGTGAACTAAAAATGATATAAGAAGTATATATTGACAATTTTGTAATAAAATTTGCGAAATGGTTTGAATGTTGTAACTAGATATTATGGCTAGTAGGATATACAGGTGTTATAATGGAATTGGAATTTAATTTCGAAGATAAATTTGAATTGCTCGAAAAAGGTATGTATTTTAATTTCTATATGAGATTTGCTGATTTCTTGTCTAGCCGCTTGGCTTTTGCTTTTCTTTTTGAAATCTGAGAGTCCGTAGGGACGTTCTGTAGTCGTGCCGTATTAGCCGCGCAAAGGAGACGCTGGCGAAATTTTTTGAAAATTTCGAGTTTTAGAAAAATTTTGAAATTTTTGAAAGTTTGAAATTCGAATTTAAATTTAAATTTGAATTGTTAAGGAAAACAATATTGTTTGAAAACTATGAAAGGTTTGGAAAGTTAGTTGAATTAATAATGAATCTTTAGTAGAAAGATTTGTTTTGAAATTTGATAAAACTATTTAAATTGTGAAAAATAGTAGACGAGTTAAGGACCATTTTTCCTGACTTGTAATTTCGGGACGAAATTCTTTTAAGGGGGGAAGTTTGTAACGACCCAGAATTTTGAACAAATTAAATTGAAAATATTTAATTTATTTTAAATATTTAAACGATGATTTAATTTGAATCCCGAATGTGACTTTGAATTTGACGATTAAATTATATAATTTAATCTATTGTGAGTTGAATAAATATTTGAATCTTCAATTTAAAGCTAAAGAAAAATATTTCAAACGCTTGTAAAATTTATATTGATAACACTGAAGATAATAAAAGCTTCAGAATTGAAATTTAAACTGTTTTGTTCAGTTTTGAAATTTATATCGTTCAACTGATATTTAAAAATAGTCATTTTTCGCACAGTCATGGAATTTGACGAAACCAGTTCCATTGGGTCCGTAATATCAAATTATTATCGGATTCCAAATTTCGTATTTTTCGGTGTTGATACGTGAGCACACGATAGTTAAACGCATTGAAAATTTAATCGACTTCAATTTAAATTTTAAATTAAAATTGGTCAATATCAGCAACACGTTATCTCCCCTAGGATTACGCCTAAATTAATGCCTAGTTTCACGAAAATAATCGTGCAGAAGCATGGCCTAAGTCTCGTTCAAAAAGAAAATCACGTCGATCTTTATCTTTATAATGGCCGAGAGATCTCTCGTTCAAAGAAAAAAATGGCCATTGCCCAGAATCAAGAAAATGGGGGATTGCAGTTTTTTTTGGCTTCCAATTCGAGCTGCTTCTCATTCTTCGAATTCGTTTAAAAATAAAATAAAATTTGTCGAACGAAAACAAATTCAAAGCAGCATTTTCCTCCTCCATTTTTCCATTTCAAATTGGAAGCAGTATAAGGAAATCACGAGTTCTTTCAACCTAGTTCTTAGTCCACGAATCCCTCCAGTTTTTGCCAAACTCAAAATCGAAAAGTATGAATTGATTGGAGGGGATTGAATCGCGATTGTTAGGGTTTCGAGTTGGCTCGTGTTCGTCGATGGTGGTAGCGGCTCTCGCACACGTGTGCACGAGGAGGGTAGCGCGCGCTGTGATGGGGTGATTCGCGATGGCAGAGGGCGACGTGCGAGGCTGCGGTGGCAACTTCGGCTGGAGGCGGCAGCAAATTCGTTCGACGTCGCGTGAGCGATGGCGGCGAGGATGGGTCGCGATCGATTTCAGTGGCTGTGGCATTAATGTCGTGGTATTTGGGGCATGTTGATTTCAGCTGAGCAGAGAGGTATATTGTTTTATTATTTATTTAATTAAATAGATAAAGGATAGATTTGTTAATAAAATTCATTTAATTTGTTACTAGGGATTTAACAGTAAAATTTGGAATTTTAGTAACAAAATAAATTCAAGTATTAAAACAAATTTATTAAACTAGGTTTAATAAAATGATTTGTTAATTAAATTAAAATTTTCAAATGGAAAATTTAATGATGGGTTAGTTTAAATACTAACAAATTGTATAATATTTATACAAGGTCTATAAAACGAGAAATCAAAGCAGAAATGGAAATGGATTGCAAATTAAAAAGCTAAGGTGAGATTCTTCTCACTCAAATTGGAAATTTAATTTGCAGTTATTTATTGATTGATTGTTTGATGTTTGGATGTGATATTAGATATAGTAGGATATATCTATATATATAGCAATATATACATATTGGCATATGTGTATATTGGATTGATTGATTTCCCGCCTCGTATAGCGGATGAGACCCTATTGCGCCGTTAGTAAGCGGATATTTTTATAAAACCCATATACCGCGATATTCCACCTCGAAGTGAAATTGGTATTGTGCTAACGTCTGTGGATGCAGGGAAACAGGTTGGAGGGATCCAACTGGATTTTTCACCAGTATTTATTTATTTACAGATATTGTGATGTATATTCTGTTATCATATGTTGATATATGATGTTTGATGTTGTGATTGACCAACTGGTGCTGTTGCATCATCGGATTCAAGTTTTAAAAATAACGACTTTTAATTTAAAAGGATTTTAAAGTGATTTTTGAAAGTAGTCGTTTTATTGAATTTTTGAAGTGACTTATTTTAAATAACTAAATGTTCAAATTTTAAAGTTATAAAAGTTAAGATCTTTGTGAAATATAACTGAAAAGTGATTTTTGGAATAAATAGTTGATTGATTTATAAAATGTTTTAAATTGAGATTTTTAAAATATTATAAACGGTTTACTTAAAAGGTTTATAAAGTTGACATTTTATAAATTAAATTGTTGGTATTATAAAACGAGTTTTTATAAGCGTTAAAATGAATTTTTAAGAATTTATAAATAAATGAAATTTATAAATCGCGAACTTATAAATGGAAATGATTTTGTAAAATAAAGGAATTATAAGTATTTAACTTATAATATGGATTGTTGGTATAAGATTTGAGTTATGAATCGAATTGTTAATAAAGGGGACTTATTAAGTTGAAGTTGTTACAAAATAGAAATGGAATTTATGAACGTTGTTTCATAAATTCGAAAATCAATCAAATTTGATAAATTAAATATAGAAGGTTGTTAAAGGAGATATATTCGCGATTTTGGATAGCGAATTATTATTGAAATAAAATGTGTAGAAAATAGTGAAATGTAATTAGTGAAGTATATTCACGATTTTGGACAGTGAATATATTATTAAGTAAAATGGATAGTTTTGGAAAAGTGACATTGAAAATGAGTTAAACATTTTAAAGATGTTTTAAAATGTGTTAAAATATCGAAATCATAGATTTCAACATTTATTGTTGAAATAGGCGTTTTCGAGAAATAAGAAAATAGTAGACGATAACACTGTTGTTATAGTAAATGATTTCCGAAAGGAAATATTTTTATCTAGTATTGGGATTTATATATCTATCTTAATTCCGAGTCCCTATACTAGTGATTTTGGGTCGTCGTAACGATGTTTTAAGCAACATTCGTTTTGACCCAAATAAATGTGTTAAAAGAATATTTTCCTTAAAGAATGAATATATACTTAATTTTTGATTTAAGTATATCGAATATTTTCAAACGTTGGAAATAAATAAATTTGTAAAATACTTATTATTGAATAAGTAGGGAAATGTTATTCCAATATGAAATAAACATTTGAGAATTATCTTTCTAAAGATAAGTCGAAAGTGAATGTTAAAATCGATTAAAAATCATATATCTGTAGATATTTGAAAATATAAATTCAATATGGAATTTATAAAAGAAAAGGGAATCTGTTTAAAAATAAACGTTGATTTATTTTTGAAGTGTGGAAATTATATATATAGTAAAGATATTTTGAAAGTAAATAATTTGGAAAATTATTTGGAATCTGATGATGTTGCACATCATTATTGATAGTTAAATAACCGACTATTAATAATTACCTTGAATGATATTTGTTGTGAATTGGATGAATTTGAATGCCACACTTATTTTTAAATAAACGCTCACTATTCGGGTTAGCCGGGAAAGGACCATGGGGTCGTATAACCCATTCCGAATATGTGATACGTCGTTATGAATTGCATTCGAAGACCGGGGTTGAAGACCGGATATTTTTGAAAATGGAAGGATTACCGTCGAGTTACTCTACATCGGCTGATCTCCGGTTTAGAGGTTTTATCACCCTTAGTGACGGGAAGTCCGGACGTGATTAGAAATTTATCCGGATGTGCAAGGGCTTCGTGAGAAGTGTCTTCGGTTCTGTTCGATCCCGGAACAGACTTGTATGGATTGTGTGTCTGACGTTACAATTTGAGATATAAAGCTGATTTCTTTCAAATACATTTCTGTTGGTGGCGGAGAATTTATTCTCATAGCTTAACACCCTTCTCTGAGACGTACGAGCTCAGAGGTTATGTAGTTGAAATTTATCAGCGATATACTCCCACTTTGGTAACGTGGCATACTGAGTGTTGCTGTGAAATGATCAGTGTTTGATCATTTGCGATATGATCATTTGTTTGATCTTATATCTTTGTGATCATAGGTTGATCATTTGTTTGACCCGAAGCAGGGCTTTGTAGAAAGCGTAGCTTTGTGGACGAGACTTCGTCGAGCCTCACACCCCGGAAATGGTCAAAACAGGAAGGATGCGGCAAGGTTCTAGGGAGTAGCGCCCCTTAGTGTATGTCATTCCTTCTGGATAAAGGTGGTATCATGGTATGGAGCCCAGATACTTAACCTATGTGGTTGCTGCATTATTATTATGTGGTTTGTTGCGAATCGGGGATCCTCGGGAAGATCGGTTACGATCGGGGGATGACATACGCGTGTCAGTAGTTACCTATTTTTGCAGAGGTAACCCGGCCTTGTGTTGGCAGAGATCTAACCGTAATGTTAGGTTATTTCTCGGGTCGTCTATTCCAGGGACGTACCCATCGTGGCATAGGAAGTTCCTTAGCCTAACCATTTGTTGGAAATTCAAAGAAACAATACACGACGTGTACGGTTTTAGTTGTATTACCTGCTATGGAATGTGTCGGTAACCTGCTATTGAACATAGTAGCTATAGTAGGCATAAGTGCGGAATGCCTATGCTGGCTAAGATTAATATTATACTTTCGAAAAGTTTTCTACACTATGCACTAATAATAATATCAAAAAGATTTGATTTTGCGTAGTAAGCATCTTTGACTATCATAAGAAGAAATCTCCTCCAATTCTGCGTTTGCATTGTGTGTGTGGTGGGAGGTCTTATGGTAGTTTCATTTTCCAAATAGCATTGCGAATCTATTTTAAAATATTCCTTTGTTGTTATAAAGAATAATTGTTTTACGATCTCACACCAGTCACCATGACTGACTCGGAGTTTATTGTTCCCTTCTAAACTCTGGGTGCCCACCAATTACCACACGGGCAGTCTAGAGTTATGTTATCAGGATATTCTGGAGCTTTGGAGATAAGCTGGATGACGAGACGTAGTATTTGTATCTGATAGTATTTATTCCGCTGTGTATTCTGTATGAGGACAAGTTTACATAAATGTCCATTGTTGTATTAAGTTGTATATTGACTCTGATTGATGTATGTATAAAAACTGATATAGTTCTTTGTTTTAAAAGACTAATGATTATCTATTATATATTGTTCCGCTGCGATGTGTAAGATTCTGATATTGTTTTCTGTTCTGATGTTGTTCTGTTGTTCTTCTTTTCTTCTTTCTTCTTCTGCTTTCTTCTTCTTCTACCTTTTTCTTCTATTTAAAACCCTCACTATTGGAGTTTCCGGCACTCGATTTCTCGGCAGTCGATAAAGTGAGTATCGATGTCGAATTTTCGAAAGTCGAAAATTTCGGTATGTGACAATTTTCATCTTCAAATCCTAAATATTCAATAATATTTACAGCAACATCATCCATCTTCCAATCAAGTAAAGATCTTAAATGTAATTTTTGTTTGGTTTTATTTTCAGCAAAATTTTCATGTTTAAATTGTTTGTATTCTAGTTCATCGTTTTCTTAGTTGTAATGCAATCTTATACTCTATTATTCTTTTCATTGCTAAAAGGTTTTTATTTGAAAATTGTGTAGATAATGTCTACCATTCCAATTATATATTACTATGATGGCGAAATAGTGATTGAAGATGATGATAAACCTAAGTATGTTGGTGGGAAAAGAAAAGGATCAAAAATTATGAAATATTATAAGTTTGAAGAGCTTAAGAAAAATGTATATAATGTGACAAAAATAAATCCTAGTGAGTTTGATATAAATCTAATAACAAAATGGATAAGAGATGATGGTTCGTCTGCAATTGATGTAGAGAATGATGAAGACACGGACTCGCTATTTTCTGTTGGAATGAATATGATAGAGCTATATGTTAAAAAATGTAAAATTGTTAATGCAGAAGAGCCACAATATCCAATGGTTGACTCCATACCCGTAACAAATTTTGAAGAGACACAATATCCAAGTGGTAGTATTGTGATTCATTCTCAAGCAACCACTTGGCTAGTATTCAAATTATAAATTTATAAATTATCTTTAAGTATATTGTTTATATGTTAGTCAAATCTTTTTTATATTTATACAACACATGAAGTTGGGGAAGCATCAAAGTATGTACGAAGGAGGACGATGCTTTTCTTTACAATGCAAATGTTGGTGAAGGGCAACTTGATAGTATGCATGTAACGAACCAGATTTTCGACTCTCGAAAATCGACACTAATACATCCCCTGTATAATATGCCTAACATTCAAGTGCAGGAAAAACCGATTTGTTAGGGTGAAAGAAGAAGGTAGAAGACAGAAGAAAACTAAACAACATATAATCTCACAACGCAGTGAATAATATATAATACAACAATGATCTTTACAAAAATGAAACATCTTTATTCATATATACAACATCAAAGTACATTAGACTTATCCTAAATCTGGACAGTTATAGAAACATGTCCTTACATTGACAAGCATATAGACTCTATAATAAAGTGAAAGAAAAATATACGTGAGTACGTCTTGACCATCCAACTACTCTCCAACTCCAAAGTATCCAGCTAAACCTAGGAAAACATGCTTGGTCTGACCCGATCATTACATGGAATAATGTCGGGTCAGTCTGGTAAACTAGCGTGGATAAAACTCGATAACAGGTAACGACCAAACTGATTTCTACATTTGAAAACTTTTCAAACAAAGGGTATCTCGTAAGACCACGCCGCATATAAAAATGGATGGGATTTTACTTTACGATAACGAAACAGTTTATATCAAAATTAAGTGATATTATCATTGTGTCTAGGTTTAAAGTATATAGATAAAATAGCTGAAATGCTTGCATCTCACATTCCAACATACTGGGCTCTACAATCGAAAATATAAGGCACGTATTGGAGAATGGAATCCAACTAATGACCGGGTTACTGGGGTACCATCCGCCACAGTACACCTCTAGAAAAATATACTGAGGTCGTACCTAACGACCCCTACCAACACAGGACCGGCCTACCCCTTGCTGGATAGTACCGAATATATCATCATCCTGGTTGCTTTGCAACCTTTAACCGAGCGCTCCTATGTACATGAATTCATTGATGATTGTGTATATATCTAGAAGGGTGATGATATATCCTAATGGGTGCGACCCACATAATTTTGCTACATACCCCCTGTTTTAATCATTCCCGGTTGATGAGGCTTGAGGCTACATTTTACCTTTCTGAATAGCAATCCATCTTGGGATGCTAACATTGCCCTCTATGCATCAATGCAATGCCATCATTTATCCATACAAGTTCGTTCTGGTCTAAATGAAACCGAAGACACTAACTCTACTACATCCATTTTGGAATCACCCGCGGGATTAGTAGCAGTATTCCTTGCACTTCAATGAGCACCATCTTCAATCATCACCAAGATGTCTTCCACTCAAACATACATGTTGGTTTGGAGCGGTTTTTGGATATATAAATCCGATCTCGATCTCTCCGTACCAACAACCGATAATTTTCGATTGACTCATTCCCAGTCCTTTTGGAAGTAAATATTTAAGTCCTCATCAGGGAACTCGAATTTACATTCATACTTCCTAAGTAAAATTGTGTCAAACTTGATAGCCGGTTATTTAACTATCAAATAAACAAACAACAACCAATTCCATTTGAGATTTATTTATTCATAGCAACCACTAAGCGTCAACACATTTCTTTGTTTAATAAATCTCTATCAAAAACATTCATATACTTACCTTTGTGGCATAAGTATATTCACAAAACATTTGTAGGATTTTCCATTACCAATTATTTAAAAAGGATTTATAAATTGGAGAAAGGATAACTCTAAGCACTATTCCTTCGGTGTACAGTGTGGAACGGATGTTCCATACCACCATTTTTTTAAAAGGTCAGCCTCAAGAAACCCAAACCTCAATTTCCTGTTGTAATTATTTCCAATAAATCCTTTTATAAATTTCCCTTACTCATGAAATCCTTTTTGTTTTAACCCTAACACATTTACAAAATGTTTATCGACTTCTATACTCATTTATGAAACTCTTTATAATTATTCAAACCTAGTTATATAACTTCTTTATAAACTTTCAAACCTTTCATAAAAATTCCCTATATAGACATTCAAACCCATTTATAAATCCTTTTTATAAACATTCAAAACCATTTCTAAAACTTCTTTTATGAATACCCCAAAATTGTTTATAAAACTTCTTTATATAATATTCAAAACAATTGGTAAATCATTCTTTAAATATCTTGTTCAAAATAGAATAACCTTGAAGAACATTTTAAAAGAAAATGACATATTAACTTTCCAAAACCAAACGTAGGCTTAATGATTACAATGGATCATTAAATTTAGGTTTACTTATCCAATGGGTATTGCCTAACATCAGAAATGTAATGGATTCACACATAACATATAATCAATCATAGGTAGGTGTCCAAGTTACAAATATAGATACATCCATTAGCGGTGAAAAATGTACATATAGAAGTATATTATATATGCTTAATTATATTTTATATGCCTAAAATGTACATATAGCGATACACATGTAAATGTCGTTACAAGATGCTAAAGGTCTGAGTTGTGTGCATCAATAGACAGCTCAGTTTTAGGAATTAGATCTTGTTTAGTAATATTAGTTCCACCTAAGAGTTTGTTAGTACAGAAGAAATGCTTTATTGCTTCAATAACATTTGGTTAATAACTCTCTAAGCTGACTTATAAAACAGAGCATTGAAGCCATCAATACCGCACAGCTGAAGAATTTATGGTAAATATAGCATCCTTGATCTTAGAACTTGTTACACTAGAGATAAGAGCAAGTTTCTCATGGAGTTAATAGTAGGAAGAGACAAGTCAGTCTACTAATGAAGGCTAGTTGCATGGGGTGTGGATTAGGGAGGATAGTGGTCAAATATGATTGGAAAGCCTGCTTATACCATGGTTTATAAATGGTTTTATAAAATTATAAGGAGTTATAAATGATTTTAGAATCGATTAAAAAGGAAAATCTTCCTTAATTTTGTAAATATACTTATACCATTGGGAAAAGTATATGAGCGCATTTTCTAAGTTGCAAGGTGTAATGTGTGCGAATATACTTATACCATTGAGAGAAGTATATGAATATTTTCTAAGTATTGAAATATAGGGATTTGTGGATATACCTTTGTAAAAGTATTATTTATACAAGTAATTTACAAAGTGATTTCAATGAATGAAAGATTTATTAAAGCGGGTTAGTGGTTGCTTATGTGATTAACTAATGTTGGTTGCCCCCTAAGTAATAAATCCTTGATTTGGATGTGTGTTTGTTGATAGTTAAATAACAGACTATCAAAATCTTGGCCTAAATATGTAATCCTTCTTATATTTGGTGGTACGGAAATATTCCCTACTTAACACCGAAGGATTTTAACTTTGAAAATATTTAGGAGAAACACATGAATTATATGGTACAATTACCGTCGGTGGTGCTATACTATATATATAAATGCGTTTTGTTCTTTTAGGACAAATAATAAGGAGATTCGTCCACTTAAACGGTTAGGGGGTGATCCCTGCTCTTTTGTATTGTTCGATTATTTTCTAAAGAGTCGGTATTGAGCATTCCGGAATTTGACTATTGGATTTTGGAGCGCTATGGAAGAGGGAGAGTGTAGTCGTAAAAGATGACTCAAAAACCATAACCACTCTGAAACTATATACAGTTGTATAGAGGAGTTTCATGATATATTGAGATGTTGGAATCCATGTGTGGTCCCGAAACCCGTTGGGGTATGAGAATCTATGTGTGATTTCAAGATCTATTTTGGATATTGGAATCCATGTGGGATTTCATGATCCGTTTTGATAGCGGTGCGTGAGCTGAAATGCCAGATGTGGCCTCATCAGTGGTGATGACTAAAACCAAATATAGAAGACATGGCCAGTAGGGTTGGCAAACCCATAGGGTGTAATCGGCTCCACCTAGACATTACTTACAGTTGTTATGCATGCATGGAGCGATGCACTCGGTCTTAGCGAGACCAGCTATGTCTTTCCTATGGTACATCACTAGGGATGTATGCTGCTTCAAAAGGATATCTCCAATCCTTGTGCATGAGCACCATTTCTCAAAGTACCGAGGGCACCTCCATGGAATCCTAGACAATTAGAAAACGTGCCTTATCGGATTTGATTATATATCTAGTATTGTTGTGATGTACACTTACAAACATCACAACTACTTAGTTATTATTATTTTCACCCTTAGACACTATTATGATACCTATGGATTTTCTATAGAAAAGTTTTTAGTTATCGTAAGGGAAAAATCCGTCCTTGTTTATGTGCGGTGTGGTCTTACGAGATACTTTTGATTTCAAATATTTCTATAACCTTAAAGTCCAGTTGGGTGTGTTTCTCACGTTGGTTTTCCAGACTGACTAAGGTGTTATTTAATTATAATGCTTGGGTAAGGCCGAGCATATTAGATTTAGATTGGATGTTTGGAGCTTTAGAAGACGAGCTAGAGGCCTATAAGCATCATGTATATGGTTATTTTCCATTGCATTCATTGTTGTATTTATCAACAATTGCAAGGACGGGTTGTTATAACTGTCCGGGCTGAAATTGGTTAGCATATTCTGATTGATGTCTGTATATATATATATATTACAGTTTCTTCTTATGTAAAGATTTAATTGTATGTTATAGATTAGTCATTCCGCTGTGAGATTCTGTGTTGTTTTGTTTTCTTCTTATCTTCTTCCTTCTTTCGTTTTCCCTAACAATTAGGTTTTCCGGCATTCAATTGCTCGACAATACAGTGGACGTGTTATTGTCGATTTTCATGGGTCGAATATTCCCGGTTGTTACACTTGGTATCAGAGCTGAAGATTAAGCGGGAACCTTGGCTTTGGTAGGGTAGCTCATTAAGAGATAAGGTAATGAAATGCCTTATTATCAGTTTGAGTGTGTGTGTATGAGCGCTTGTTGGTGATATAATTTTTTTTGTTATGTTGGTTGATTTGTTGAGTGGCTTACGGATTCTGGTCAGTATGAGTAATTAACGTTATATATAGGGATCTCTAAACACTTGAACAGAACAATTCAACATAGATTGTTTTGAAATTAGGTAAATGAAATAATTTTACCTTGATTATATTTTATATATAAAGAAATAATTTTTCAAAAATTATAATAGTATATATGGTGTATTTAGGTGTTAGTGAATGGTAATATTTTATAATTAACATTTTTTTATAAAAGTTGTTGTTATAATAAAAAAAATAAAAAATTTAAGAAATTTTTTATATAACCAAAGCGAAAATATATATAAGGAAAATTTATAAATATGATTTGTAAATAAAAAGGATTTAAAAGCTAAGAAATTGAGGATTTAAAATCCCGTGATTTTAAAAATTGTTTTCAAAGTTTTAAAGAAATAATAATGATCCTATTTTGAAAATGTTTTGATTGGAAATATTTTAGAATGGAATTTAGAAGAGATAGAAAACACTGAACTCAGTTCGGTCGTTGGAAAATAATTTGAATGATGACTGCAACATCATCGACTTTCATTTTTGAGTTTCCAAGAGAGGTATTGCTACCATAGAAGTTTTGTTTTTGGTAAAACAATTTTTGATTTAAATCCCAAATATGATTTGTTATACAAAAAGAGATATATATATTATATTAATGTATTATTTAAAAATAAAGTTGAAATAAGAACGGGATGTTTAAACTCTGAAAATTTTCATTTGAATGTTTTATAAAAATATGGGAAAATAAGTTTTATAACTTATAAATTTTGATAATTAATAATTTAAAGAAAAATTTTAAATTTGTTGAATGTGAATGTTAAGAAAAGCAACTATGAAATGAAACTTAAGCTAAGTCAAATGGAATGATTTTGAAATGAAGTTGAATGTGGTTTGAGATGAATCGATGAATTGAATACGGTTTAGAATGTTGAGTATTGTAATTAAACAATGAATTGAGTTAAATAAAATTAAATTTGATTAAAATGGATATGGACTTAAGTTGTGAAGTGGTAATAAACATGAGAAGAGTTGTATAAAATGTTATAAATTTAAGTAAAATTTTATGAAATGATTCATAAATGAATTTAGTATGGAGTGAAATGTCATTAAACATAAAATTTGATGGTATGGTTCCTAAATGATATTAGTATTGAAAGAATATACTAAGTAATAAGTGAATGTGAATAAAGCAATGTGAATAATGATTAAGAATAAAAGAACAAAATTAAAAGAGTCTAAATAGAAAAGGAATGGGATCTAATTGAAATAAATATGTAAGTATATGTATATTATTTGATTTCCATAATTGTTTGATCCAGTTTCGAGTACATAACTTCGAGATGTTTTACATTGGTCTAAAATAAATATTTTTACTCGATTCTCGATGGTGAACACTGGATATGGATTTTTGATTAATTCTGGAATTCTTTATCATAGTATATGGCTATGCAAGGAGAATGATGGTTTCTAATCATGGAACTGGATCTGAGTCCGCACTAGAGTAGTCGTGTGAACGTACTAGTTTGGAAGTGAAATTGTGTGATCGAGCAAACGATCAGATTTGAGATTTGCGTGTGAATGATATATGTACATGGTACGACTTTGGTAAAGTAAATGTTGGCAATTGGGATTACAAATTAATATGATTATGAATTATATGATTGGATATCATTGGTGTTAACAAGAAAACTTATCAACACCCCAAAGTTGATTATAAGGAAGAGGATAGTCCTTTTAGGTCTCTCTTGGTTAAGTAAAGGAAGCTAGGATGTGGGTATTCCCTTTGATCTACCCTTTTGAATAGGTTTCTATAGCGAAAACTTTCCTTAATTCTTTCGACCCAGTCAAAATACTTTTATTCTATTCTTATTAGCCTTTCGAGCTTACTGAAGTAATTTGATTATCCCTTCGAAAGCCTTCCTTTTGAAATGGTTGAGGAACTCTAGAGGTTGGCTTTAAGGGTTTCGATGAGTATGATTCGATTAGTTAGGTTTTGACCTTGTCGAAAGCTAGATTCCTAAGTGACTTGGAACTGATTCTGGAATCTGAGGTAAAACCAGCTTGGGTTGAAGGTTTCAATACTCTAAAAGGTGGATGTTTAGTGAATGTTGATTTGGAGTTAAGAACTTGGATTACTTGGAAAAGTAGGGATTTCGACCCACTCGGAAGGTGCCTTTCGATGATGTCGATACTTGTAAAACATAATTAAATCCAATAGAAGCCTTCAAACAACTATATAATCAAAAATATCGAAATCTTCCCTTTATTAGTCCAATGATAAATATGCTGAATAATTTTCCCCAATTTGATTTACAAATTAGGGGTTTACAACTTTGCAAAATTAAGAAAATACAAGTCTGGAATGAATGAATTCGAACCCCCAAACTAGAGCCCTTGGGTCTTATTTATAGATGCGGGTTGGCACCTTTCGACCCAGTGCTTTTGACCTGGTCGAAAGGTGGCTTCAGATACCTTCCGACTCCTTTTACACTTGCGCTCCCTTCTACAATGCTTTCGAATGGGTTCGAATGCCCCCGTCTTCATCGAAAGGGGTGGTAGCACCTTTCCTCTTTATGTTGCTTTGTTGTCATAAGGAATAAAGGTAGGAGCTTTTGACTCTATCGATAGGAAGTTTCCAGAGGTTTTGAAGGTGTTGAAATGTTGATGGTTTCGTCGCTGTTAGTGGCTTCCAAATTTATGCATGCGACTTGATGCGGAACCTTCCCTAGATATTAAAGGCTTCGACTGATTCGAAAGGCTTGATTTAGCTTTTGAAAGGGTTGTTCTAACCGAGGGATAATTCTAAGTGATTTAAATGAATGCGAAACCATTGTTTCGAAAGGTTTGATGTGCATATGAAGGGTTGTCATTCCTTGTGGAAATGTGTTACTTTAACTCATTCGAAAAGTCTTCATGCATGCGGAAGCACCTGCTTCGAAAGGGGATCACTAAAGCAGAAGGATTCTTTCAACCCCTCGACCCCTTCGAAATTTTATGATACTTCCAGTCTTTAGCTGTAGCATCCCTTAGACTCCTTCGAAAGGTCTTACTGGAGCTACCTTTTTTTGTCCTTCTTTGTATTCTACTCAATCTGGTTTCGACAAGGTTGAAAGGATATTTGGTAGTAACATTTGCCTCCCTTGCGAAGGGATGCCCTTAACTTTTCTCCAGAGATTAACTAAGCCAGTATGTTAAATTAAGAAGATATTATATCAAAAAGGCATCAACTTTGAAATTTTCAAAACTAGCGAGATATTGTTATCTTAGGGATTTGCAAAAACTTTACATGGGACATCCTCATCTTCGCTTCGACTTTCTTGGTGAAGAAAAAGAAAAGCTACTTAAGGAGATCGGGACATATCATACCAAACTAATTTGCGATCGTGATAGTCCTACTTCCGGGAATGGGACTATAGCAAATATCCTCCGGTTATTACTCCGGAAAGACTTAATGTTCCTTTTGACTCAACTGTTATTCTTTTTTCTAATTCACCAAAAAAAGTTAGGAATGCAGTTTCCCATCTTTAGATGTAAAATAAATGTCTAATTGTACCTTTTAGTTTCATTGTGACTTGAGCTGTAATCTTTTATTGCTATAATAAAGAAATTGATTATTCTAGTCTTGACTTCATTCTTTTTCCTTTTTATTTAAATAGAAGTTACTGTTATCCGCAACACCTCTCTCATTAGATTCGGCATCTCGCTTTGTTAATATTAAAGATAGGTTGTTAGCGGATCTTGAAAAGAAAAAGCTCCTCTATGATACTTTATCTGCCCGTTTTCAAGGTAACACCGAAGCATTAAGATGGTATAAAATATTTTTACTTCAGAAAACAATTTTCAAAAATCTTAAGGATCAGATTGCCAATTTAGAAGTAGATGTTAATAGCAAAAATGAAGTGATTTTCGTGCTGAAGCATCAAGTTAAGTCAAATCCTTCAATTGATTTTGACCACAAAAAGTCAGAACTCTTCCAACAAATAAGCGATTTGGAGATGAAATTAAAGGATAGTCAAGCTCAGTGCGAATCGTTAGAATTCATTGTGGGGAATAATATCTAAAGTATTGATTTACTAGTTTCTCCTGCTACTTCATCTGTCACAAAATCTACAAGGTCTACTTACCTTGCTATCCAGAAGTTCCCCGCCATGACTAATCCTCCTCCAGGCTTAGACGAGAAAGTAGTGGGAGAGTGGTGCAGGAAAATTAAATTTGAAGTGATGAAGTATTTTGATGAACAATAGAAAAGTAAGATACTCACAGCGCATAAATGAATATGCTGCTAGAATTCAAAAGCTTGAACGCGACAAGTATCTCCTCTTGAAGCGCGTCATTGATTTGGAAAGGGAAAATAAAACCCTTAAAGGCGCAAACAATGCTTTCAATCGCTCTTTGAAAACTGACATCGAAGCTATTAATGATGAAGACAGGATAAGGAAGAAAGAGAAGAAACTTAAAGAGGTTCTTCACATTGCTATCAATCGCATCGTGGATCCTTTAATTGCTTAAAATCCGAATAAAGCTGTCCAAGACTTATGAACAATTTTTATCAGTGAAGTGCATACATTTGTTTTGTATACTTGTAAATAATTTCAGAAGTTATGTAAATTGTGAAAATCTTGTAAATATCACCTGGACTGTGGTCCCTTCCTGTAATGTTATTTCTGAAACATTTGTTTGATAGCTTATAACATAATTTCTATATTTGTTGAATCTTTCAGTCCTCTTTACTGTTCTGATTTCCCTGAAAAGCACGAATCAAATAATATTTCTTATTGTTAGCTTGAAATTGGTATAAAAGTCTATCTATATCATTTGCGAAGATTAATAAATCATTATGCCAATCATATGGAAATAAATGAAAAGTAATTCTCTTTGATTAAATGCCTTGAAACCCATCTTTGGTCATGATGAGAAATAATTAACTTTAACCATATTGCTGGAATACCTGAAGTTTGGTGGCAGGAAATCTTATCCACATCCAGGGGTATAAATGGTTTAGAAAATCAACCTCTGGAGATAGTTAATAGAGAGCTAATAATGATCAAATAACAGAAGTTCAGAAATCATTATCTGAAAATTTTTAGTAGAAATCCAAATGAATGAAATTTTAAAGTTTGGAAGCCTAAATTTTAAAATTGGGTGCAAACAGTGCTTTTGCCAATTTGCAGCGCTTAAGTGGACTTTTGGCAAGGATTCCTAAAGGAGAATTTTAGGAGAGACAAGGGCAAGGCGCGGTCGAAGTTTGATGGCGCGGCGTGGACTGTGCCGATGGGAATCGGGGACGAATAGTGCAGCGTTGAGTTCGGTTTTTTAGGCGACGATGGCGATTGGGGAGCTAGTTCTAGCGGGGTTGGGGTCGGAATGGTTTGGGGGTTCTCCGATGAAGTTGCGGCGATGTCAGGTGGTGAATGGCGGTGGTGCGAGGCGATCAAAATAATGGCCTGGGTTGGCTTCGAACGCGTGAGAAAGGAGGAAGGCGGGTTTTAAAATTTAAAGTAAGGTTAATTATAACATAATGATGGGATTAAGATATATATATATATATATATATATATATTTGATTCGTGAAATTTGTAATTAAATATCTTGTTCGTTTTAGGTCCAAATTAAACACGGCCAGTCGCATTAGGATCGTATTGACGTGAACCACGTCATGGAACTGGTTTGGTCAATTTTTGAGCATGTTGGAAATTTGGATTAAAATTGGACTTCGTTCGATTTTGGTTCCAAACCGAAATGCCTCGGCAACAACATGAAATTTTGATGAGTTAAAATCTCCTTTTTGGTTAACTATTATAATATATAGTTGATAAAAACTATTGATAGGATGTTTGGATGATTTACTATTTTATTAGTTGGTTTGGATATATTTCTGCCCCTAGAGCGGATGAGACCCTATTACCTACCGTGTAAGAACGAATGAACCTTTGTACGATCCTGCTTCGAAGCGGTTGATTTATACTTTTATGATTATATACTATATGTGATTTAGTGGAATAGGTTGGCGGGATCCAATATGGTTCCTCACCATTGCTGATTATATATATATATATATACATATAGCTGATATATATGAGCTGTGATGTAGGGGGATAGGTTGGAGGGATCCAACGGGATTCCTCGCTATTGTTAAATTGATTTTAATAATATTTATGAATTATTGGATAATAAACCTGATTGTTGAAAATATTGGTTATGACATCGTTATATGGCTAAAATTAAAACCTGGTAGCGATAGGAAATCAATACCAATATTGGTTGACGTTGTTAGCTATTGGCATTAAATTAGTATTTTAAAAATACTATAAATTACCACCCGCGTTGGAATTGGGTTTTGAGACATGAAATGATTTTAAATCTAGAATCGGGTTTCAAAAATATTTTATTTTTAAAAGATTACCTATTTATATTTAATATTTTTTAAAGTTATTTATATATATTTTAATATTGTTTTATATTTATTTATTTATAATTAATATTGTTTTAAGGTTATTTATCAATATGCCAATATTTTGAAAAGTTATTTATTTTAACCAATTATTGTAGTTTGAAATTAATAATAACGGTTCATTAAAAAAAATGGAATTTAATTATTATTATTTATAATAATGGTAAAGATTTATTATTATTTTTATTTGACCATGTTTTTGAAATTATTATTATTTTAAGATTTTTAGGGTTAATAAGTATTATCTATCTATAAAGTATTGTAAATAATTACTATGATATAATAGTGCTTTTAAGGTAAATGATTTTTTTTAATCTATGAATATCTCCTAGACCTATAAATATAGTTTATAAACAGATTCGGGTTTTAGAGAAAAAGTTTTATAAATGGTTAGGTATTTATAAATGAGTTTAAGAAATGGGTTTATGGATTTATAAACGGAGTTTTATAAATGGTTTTTATGAATTTATAAAGGATTTATAAATGATTTTAGAAATATACAAAAAGAATTTATAACCGATTGAATTTATAATGGGATTATAAATGATTTTTCAGAGATTATAGAATGGTTTATAAATGGTTTTAGAGAATTATAAGGAGTTATAAATGAAATTATAATTGAATAAAAAGGAAAATCTTCCTCAATTTTGTAAATAGACTTATACCATTGAGACAAATATATGAGTGCATTTTCTAAATTGTGAGGTGTAATATGTTTAAATATTCTCATACTGTTGAGATAAGTATATGAATATTTTCTAAGTATTGAAATATAGGGATTTGTGGATATACCTTTGTAAAAGTATTTTTATACAATTAATTTACAAAATGATTTCAATGAATAAAGATTTATTAAAGCGGGTTAGTGGTTGCTTATGTGCTTAACCAATGTTGCTTACCCCCTAAGGAATAAATCCTTGATTTGGATGTGTGTTTGTTGATAGTTAAATAACCGACTGTCAAAATCTTGGCCTAAAGATGCAATTCTTCTTAATTTTGGTGGTACAGAAATATTCCCTACTTAACACCGAAGGATTTTAACTCTGGAAATATTTAGGAGAAACACAGGAATTATATGGTACAGTTACCATCCATTACTAGAAACACTATGTATTGCGACATCTATTTCTGACGGCCGTCGACGGCTCATCGTTTTTTATACGACGGTTGCCGACAGCAAGTAATTGCCATGACATTACTGAAAATAAAATAGAATAGCCGCTAATAGCCGTTGCAAATATAGTCGTTGGCGGTCGTTGGAAGCCGTCGAAAAGTCGCGATAGCCCAGGCCGACAGTTCTCCTTCATTATTTACCTTTCCAAATCTCTCCTCCACAACCTCCTTCAACTCCTCCATTCCATCAGCAAGCCTTCATGCCTCCAAGACTATCTCCATCTTCAATTTTCAAGTCTCTCCATTACCTACTGCTCTCAAGAAGGTTTAATTTATAAAATCCTATTTAATTTTGATTTAGTAGATTAGGGTTAATTTGTTGTTATAGTTGTTTATAATACAACATTGAATGTTTTTTATACACTATTGGATGCTAATTAGGTTGTTATTATAATTATTTATAATTTAAATGTTGAAAAATAATAATTTGTTTAGTGTATATGTGCATTAATTGGTGTATATGTATTGATTAATTAGTGCATACATGCATTAGGGCTAGTTTAAATTAATTAGAGTCGATGCTCAAGATTTAGTGTATGCATTTTTAAGATGACGAAAATGACAATTTAGTGTATGCATTTCTTAGAATGTAAATAAATTATTGTAAATATTGTTGTGTAATGCGCTTTACTTTTTATAAATCTCTTAGATAGTTTTTAGTCCCATCCAACATGTATTGTATATGATCGTTATATGGATATTCGTTTTTATCACAGAACGAACATTTATATTCATCCAATACAATATTTGTCGGATTTGTCCCTATATTGGACAAGTTGCAAACAGAATAAAGTAATTATATTTTGCAAATCATTTCATCTTAAACAGTTCACAAAATTTCAACAACACTTTCTTTTTGTTCCCTATGTACACACATATGTGTATGATACAAGGAACAAAAGGAAAGTGCTGCTGAAATTTTGTTGAATCGTTTAAAATGAAATGATTTACAGAATATAATTACTACTGTATTTGTAATGGGAAGTAGGATGACCAACCATCAAAGTGTAAAACAATGACCTAAAAATTATAGAATATATTCATGTAATTTGTGTAAATTCGTTTGGAAATAAAATTAAATAGATCAATAATATTTTATATTGCAAAAATTTAAATGTATGATTTAATTGAAAAATAAAATGTCAATATGTAAATGATTAATACGTTATTATGTTTTAAATTAGGAAAAATGATCAATTATTTTATCGATCGGAGTTGGATGTACCAACAAATAAGAGAAATTGGAGGCTCAATAAGTGAACATTTTCAAAATGGTGTACACGTCTTTATTGAATTTGCTTTAAGTGATAATGAAAATGACGAAGAAATTCGTTGTCCATGTAGTAGGTGCAAATTATTGAAGCATTTAATACCGGATATGGTAATAATTCATTTGCGCCAATATGGTTTTGTGCCGAATTATTTGTTATGGGATCGACATGGAGAACTTATTGCACCTAATCCCGTACATTCAGAGGAGGAGGTGAATAATGAAATTGTTTCGACGAATCTCATAGAAGATATGGCTGAAGATGCAGCACGTTCAATGTTCCCTACTGTTGAAGTTGATGGTAATGATGTTAATGTCGAAGAAGAACCAAGTACTGGAGCAATTTTTTTTATGATTTATTGGATGCTGCTAAGAAACCCCGTTGGGATGGTTATACAACCAGTACTCAACCATTTGTAATTCCAGAATGTATTGCGATGAAATCAAAATACAGCTTCACAGAAACCGAGTTTGCAGCTATAGTAAAAGCTGCAAAATGGCATATGCCACCTGATAATTTAATGTGCGAAAATCATTATGAAATGAAAAAACTTATGTATGCTTTTGTTTTGCCATATCAAAAAATAGATACATGTTTAATTGGTTGCATGTTGTTTTGAAAAGAAGATATCAATCTTAGGAATTGTAAAATATGTAATTAGGAAAGATACAAACCAAGAAAAAAGAAGGGAAATGAAGTTCCGTACAAGCATATGCATTACTTACCCATCACTCCTAGGCTTCAAAGGTTATATGCATCTTCTGTAACCACGCATCATATGAGATGACACTGTGTGAGAACACGAAGAAGGTACGTTAACACACCCAACTGATGGAGAAGCATGGAAGCATTTTGATAAGACATACCCCGCTTTCGCACCAGAGAGCCGTAATATTAGACTTGGTTTATGTACGGATAAATTTTCACCATTCTCTCAATTTGGTTCAAAATATTTGTATTGGTCCATAATCATTACACCTTACGATTTATCTCCGTGGATGTATACGAAACTCCATGTATGTTTCTCACTATTGTCATCCTGGCTTTGATGATCCGACACAAGGAATCGACGTATATTTACAACCGTTGATTGAAGAGTTGAAAATATTATGGTATAAAGGTGTTGAAACATACGTCATTTCAAAAAAAAGAATTTTCATATGTTTTCTTCTCTACTGTGGACTATAACCGATTTTCTTGCGTATGTAATGCTTTCGGGTTGGAGTACGACTGATCGTCTAGCTTGTCCTTATTGCATGGAAGAAACACGAGCATTTTCTTTACCGCATGGGAAGAAAAATTCGCGGTTTGATTGCAATCAGTGTTTTCTCTATATTAATCATCCTTTTAGAAAAGATTAAAAAAAATTTTACAAGTAATAAACCTGAGACCTTGCGACCACCAACGATTTGGTCAGGCGAAGATATTTATGACCTTGTAAAGGATTATCCAAAGGTAAATGAAACTGGTGAATAAATTGTTAAGGTAAATCGACGATTCATAATTGTTGCAAACAAAGTATATTTGGGAGTTGCCTTATTGGAAAAATCTCCTAATTCGTCATAATATCGGCATGATGCATAACGAGAAAAATATATTCGATAATGTATTTAACACAGTTCTGAATGTTAAAGGAAAGATTAAGGACGATTTGAAATCAAGACGTGATATAGAGGAAATATGCAATTGTACTGAGCTTCATATGAAGCCAAATGACACCAAAAAACCCAAAGCATGATATGAGCTAGATAGTAATCAAGTTAAAGTACTATTAAAGTGGATGGTAGGTGTAACGACCCAGAATTTTGAACAAATTAAATTGAGAATATTTAATTGATTTTAAATATTTGAACGATAATTTAATTTGAATCCCCGATATAACTTTGAAATTTGCGATTAAACTTTAAAATTTAATCTATTGAATGCTGAATAAAAATTTGAACATTCAATTTAAAGTTGAAGAAAAATATTTCAAAAGCTTTTAAAATTCGTATTGATAATACTAAAGATAATTGAAACTTCAAAATCGAGTTTGAAAACCATTTGTTCATTTTTGAATTTAAATCGTTCGAATCGATATTTAAAATACAGCGTTCCGGGGCACAGTCTCGGAATTCGACGAAACCAGTTCCATTGGGTCCGTAATATTGAATTATTACCGGATTTCAATTTTCGTATTTTTCGGAGTTAATATGAGAGCGTACGGCGTATAAACGCGTCAGAATTTTAAAGCAAATTCAACTTAAATTTAAATTTAAATATTTGTCAAAACATCAACACGTTCTTCCTTAATTCACGCCCCGTTGTTTCAGCCGAACATCACAGAAAAATCGTGCCAAGCATACTGAGATCGTTTTTATATACTCCTCTCCCTCCTCAGTTTTCAAAATCAATTTTGAAGAAAAAAAATGGCCGCTGTTTATTTATCAATACAAATCGAAATCAAAATTAAGGGCCGATCAATTTTCATTTTTCCTCTTCATCTCAGAGAAACGAAACTAAATAGGATGCCTAGCTTTTCAAATCTACTTCCATCCCCCTCTCCATTCTCAAAGCAGATCGACGAAAGAAAACAAAAACCCTTTTTCTCGTTCGACTTCAAAGTCAATAGTCGCGATTGCGACTTAGGGTGGAGCTCGAATCAAATGGCGAGTTTCGCGATGATGTGGGAACGCGGCGCACGCGCTCGCGGCATGGAGACGGGGTATCGATAGCATCGCGTACTGGAGATGGGTGCGGCTACAATTCGAGTCGCGACTCGCGATAGGCGAAAGCGAGGGCAATGGCGGCAGCACTTGGAAAGGGGGTCGGCGTTCAACGAATGCGATGGCGATCGATGAGGCAGGTTTCGCGACTGGGATGTCAGTAGGCGGAGCAGAGATGGTCGTGGTCTTCACGCTTATGGGTCGCGGCTGCTAATCGTTCACGAGCGATTGATGGCGTTCGATTTAGGGAAGCAGTTAGGGTTTACTTCGATGTCAGTGAGGGTGAAGCTCGAGCTCAGGGTCACTACATTTCTGTTGGTGGCTGCGATCTCGAGTCAGGGGATAGTCTGAGTTCGAGTTCGAGATAGGTATATACAATTTATCGATTCAATTTAAATTTATTTTTTTACAGTGAAAATATATGTGTGTAGTTTTTCAAAATTTATAAATTTAAACACTTGTAAAATAAATTATCTTCAGAGAAAAAAAAATGTTTACTGTTAGTTTTAAAAAAATTCCAGAGTTTAACTTTTTAAATATTGGATTATTAATTCAGTTAAGTTTACAGATAGTTGTTTGAAAATAATTGACTAAGGTAATTCCTTTTGTTTAAGTAACTTATTTAAAATTCATATTAGCTACTAAAAATAATTTAAAGAAAGGGAACTTAGTTTTAAAATTTTAAATTGAAGTTAGATAAATTTATTAAAGGAGAAGTTTTGGTTTAGAATTTAATAATTAGTTAACTCAATCTGTTTAAAATGGGAAATTTATTTGTTCGTCTGTTCAAATATTAATGAATTTGTATAATTATTTATATAAGGTTTAAAATCAAGAAATCGAGTCAAGATGGAAATTGGATGGCAAATAAAAAGCAAAGGTGAGATTTTTCTCACTCAAAATAAATTTTGAATAGCAGTAATTGATTGATGTTTGCTATTGGATGTGATATTAGATATAGTAGGATATATCTATACATATATAGCAATATATACATATTGGCATATGTATATATTGGATTGATGATTTCCCGCCTCGTATAGCGGATGAGACCCTATTGCGCCGTTAGTAAGCGGATATATTATAAAAACCCATATACCGCGATATTCCACCTCGAAGTGGAATTGGTATTGTGCTAACGTCTGTGGATGCAGGAAAACAGGTTGGAGGGATCCAACTGGATTCCTCACCAGTATTTATTTATTTACAGATATTGATGTATATTCTGTTATCATATGATGATATATGATGTTTGATGTTGTGATGGACTAATTGATGTGTTGCATCATTGGATTCATTTTTGAAAATTTTAAAAATAACAATGTTGATTTTAAAAGAAATTTTTGAAGTGATTTATTTTAAATAAATAAACGTTTAAAATGTTAAAGTTATAAAAAGTTAAGATTTTTGTGAAATATGACCAAAGTGTGATTTTTGAAATGAAAGTTGATTTAATTGTAAAATGGGTTAAATTGATATTTTTAAAGTACTATAAAAGATGTACAGAAAAATTGATATATTTATCAATTAAAATTATTGGAATTGTAAAACGAGTTTTTATAAGTGAAGATATGAATTTTATAGAATTTTAAATTGTGAAGATATGAATTTTATAGAATTTTAAAATTGTGAAGATATGAAATTTATAGATGTATAAATTGTGAAGTTAAAATGAATGAAATTTATAGATGTATAAATTGTGAAGTTAAAATGAATAAAATTGTAGAATAGAAGATTTATAAGAAACTAACTTATAAATTGGATTTTTGCCTACAAATGTAATATTGATCGAATTTGTTAATAAAGGAGATTTACAAATCGAAGTTGTTATAAAGATAAAAGGTGAAATTTATAAACATTGTTTTATAAATTCGGAATCAATTGAATTTGATAAATTAAATATAGGAGATCATTTAAAGAAGATATATTCGCGATTTTGAATAGCGAATTTTTATTGAAATAAAATGTGTAGAGATGATTTAAATTTGGTTAAGTGAATTATATTCACGATTTTGGACAGTGAATATATTATTGAATAAGATGGATTCATTTTTGAAGAAGTGATATTAAAAATGAAGTTAAACATTTTAAAGATGTTTTTAAAATGTATTATGATATCGAATACATAGATTTCAACATTTTTATTGTTGAAATAGACGTTTTCGAGGAATAAGGAAATGATGGACTATAACACTGTTGTTATAGTAAATGATTTCCGAAAGGAAATGTTTTATATAGTATTGGGATTTATATATCTATCTAAATTTTCGAATCCCTATACTAGTGATTTTGAGTCGTCGTAACGATGTTTTACGTAACATTCGTTTTGACTCAAATAAATGTTGTTATAATAAATGATTTCCTTAAAGAATGGATTTATACTTAATTTTTGATTTAAGTATATCGAATATTTTCAAATGTTGAAAATAAATAGATTTGTGAATGACTTATTATTAAATAAGTATGGAAATGTTTTTTCCAATATGAAAAGAACGGTTTGAGAATTTATCTTTGAAAAGATAGATTGAAATTGAATATTGAAATCGATTTGAAAAATCAAATATCAGTAGATATTCGAAAAATATAAATTCACTATGGAATTTTAAAAGAAACGGGAATTCGTTTTAAAAATAAACGTTGATTTATTTTTGAAGTGTGGAAATTATATATCTAGTAAAGATATTTTTGAAGATGAAATAATTTGGAAAATTATTTGGAATCTGATGATGTTGCGCATCTTTATTGATAGTTAAATAACCGACTATCAATAATTACCTTGAACGATATTTGTTGTGAATTGGATGAATTTGAATGCCACACTTATTTTTAAATAAGCGCTCACTATTCGGGTTAGCCGGGAAAGGACCCTGGGGTCGTATAACCCATTCCGAATATGTGATACGTCGTTATGAATTGCATTCGAAGACCGGTGTTGAAGACCGGATATTTTTGAAAACGGAAGGATTACCGTCGAGTTACTCTACATCGGCTGATATCCGATTTAGAGGTTTTATCACCCTTAGTGACGGGAAGTCCCGACGTGATTGAAAAATATCCGGATATGCAAGGGCTTCGTGAGAAGTGCCTTCGGTTCTGTTCGATCCCGGAACAGACTTGTATGGATTGTGTGTCTGACGTTACAATTTGAGATATAAAGCTGATTTCTTTCAAATACATATCTATTGGTGGCGGAGAATTTATTCTCTTAGCTTAACACCCTTCTCTGAGACGTACGAGCTCAGAGGTTATGTAGTTGAAATTTATCAGCAATATACTCCCAATTTGGTAACGTGGCATACTGAGTGTTGCTGTGAAATGATCAGTGTTTGATCATTTGCGATATGATCATTTGTTTGATCTTATATCTTTGTGATCATAGGTTGATCATTTGTTTGACCCGAAGCATGGCTTTTTGAGAAGCGTAGCTTTGTGGACGAGACTTCGTCGAGCCTCACACCCCGGAAATGGTCAAAACAGGAAGGATGCGGCAAGGTTCTAGGGAGTAGCGCCCCTTAGTGTATGTCATTCCTTCTGGATAGAGGTGGTATCATGGTATGGAGCCCAGATACTTAACCTATGTGGTTGCTGCATTATTATTTTGATGTGGTTTGTTGGAAATCGGGGATCCTCGGGAAGATCGGTTACGATCGGGGGATGACATACGCGTGTCAGTAGTTACCTACTTTTGCAGAGGTAACCCGGCCTTGTGTTGGCAGAGATCTAACCGTAATGTTAGGTTATTTCTCGGGTCGTCTATTCCAGGGACGTACCCATCGTGGATAGGAAGTTCCTTAGCCTGACCATTTGTTGGAAATCCAAACTCCAATACAAACTTTGTACGGTATTAGTTGTAGAACCTGCCATTTACGTACGGTGGTCACCACTGTTTAGATGGTAGCTATAGTAGGCATACGATACTGGTCGTATGCTGGCTAAGATTAATATTATACTTTCGAAATGTTTCTACACTATGCACTAATAATAATATCAAAAAGAATTTGATTTTGCGTAGTAAGCATCTTTGACTATCATAAGAAGAAATCTCCTCCAATTCTGCGTTTGCATTGTGTGTGTGGTGGGAGGTCTTATGGTAGTTTCATTTTCCAAAAGCATTGCGAATTTGTTTTATTTTCTTTGTGAAAAATAACTGTTTTACGATCTCACACCAGTCACCATGACTGACTCGGAGTTTATTGTTCCCTTCTAAACTCTGGGTGCCCACCAATTTCCACACGGGCAGCCTAGAGTTATGTTATCAGGATATTCTGGATATTCTGGAGCTTTGGAGATAAGCTGGATGACGAGACGTAGTATTTGTATCTGACATTATTTATTCCGCTGTGTATTCTGTATGAGGACAAGTTTATATAACTGTCCATTGTTGTATTGAGTTGTATATTGACTCTGATGATTGATGTATGTATAAAATGATATAGTCCTTTGTTTTAAAGATTATTCATTTATCTATTATATATTGTTCCGCTGCGATATGTGAGATTCTGATATTGTTTTCTGTTCTGATGTTGTTCTGTTGTTCTTCTTCTTTCTTCTTCTATCTTTTCTTCTTCTTCTACTTTTTCTTCTTTCTTAAACCATCACTATTGGAGTTTCCGGCACTCGATTGCTCGATAGTCGATAAAGGGAGTATCGATGTTGAATTTTCGAAAGTCGAAAATTCCCGTACGTGACAGCGTGGTATCAGAGCATATGGTTAAGCGACAACCCTGCTCTGTTGGGTGTTACTCATTAGAGATAGAGTCAGTAGTACTCTAGAATGAGTTGAGTGTAATAATAGATATGAGTGCGTATTTGTTAGTGAATATAAAATTGTTTTGTATTGTGTTGACTTATCGGTTGATTGTTTATGAATTCTGGTCGGTGCAGTCTAGCTAACTGTAATCGATAGGGGTTTCTAAACTCTAAACAAGATAAATCGACACAGTATTGATTTTAAAATAGGGTAAATGAAATAATTTTGCCCAAAACTATTTTTGTATATAAAAGAAATGATTTTATGTAAATTATTACAGTATATGGTTGCATGGTTGTAAGGAAAGTGATAATATTGAAATGTTATCATTATTATATGAAATTGAATACGAAATGGAAATTGTAACTCCAAAGTTAAGAAATGAATTCATATATGAATAAAAATTTGTGAATAAAAATTGTAAATGAATTTATAAATAAAACGGAATTCCAGAGAAGTATTTGGAAATGTTTTGAAAAGAATTTGAAAATTTTGGAGATTTGAAAAGTTTAAATTCTTTTTGGCTTGGAAATGAATTTCAAAGGTTTTGAAAAGTGTTTTGAAGGAATGAAAGCTCTAAACTCTTTTCGGTCGCTGGAAAATAACTTCGATGATGACCGCGGCATCATTAGTGTTCATTTTCGGGTTTCCAAAAGAGGAATTGCTGCCAAATTGTTTTAAACGGAAAGTGTTTGGAAAATTTGGGTTTTGTTTTGGAATTCAAAGGATAATTTGAATTGTTTTCAAAATAGTTTTTGAAATGTTGGTAAACTCTGGAATACTATGTAGAAATATTTATGAAATATTATTAAGTTGATAACTTATACAATTTGAATTGATAGAATAAATTCAATTTAAAGGATGGAGTTAAATTAAATTAAGTATAAGTGAATCAATTAAATAAAGTGAAATGAATTAAATTCATATGGAATTTGAAATCCAGTTTAATATGAGTGGTTATCAACCAAAATGGCAAATTGAAAATAAATTTTGGGAATGAACGAAAGAATAAAACTGGAATTGAAACTGAATACTGAAAACAAATTTGAATAAGTGGATTAGAATTTGAAATGGATTAGTAACTGAAACTAATTTAAAATGGTGCAGTTATGAATGAAAGATAATCGATAAAAATTCAATATTCAGAATAGAAGATAAAATTGAATTCAAATGGAATTTTGAAATGAAAAGTTGAATGGAAATTGAATATGTAACTTCAACAGTGAAGTAAAAATGTATAAGCAGTTTATATTGAAAATTTTGTAATAGAATTTGCAAAATGGTTTGGATATGTAACTAGATATTATGGCTAGTAGGACATACAGGTGTATGAAGGAAATTGGAATTTTGATTTCAAAGATAATTTGAATTGCTCGACAAAAGGTAAGTATTTAAATTTCGATATGAATTTTGATGATTTCTTGTCTAGCCGCTTGGCGTTTTCTTTTCTTTTTGAAATCTGAGAGTCCATAGGGACGTTTTGTAGTAGTGCCGTGTTAGCCGCGCAAAGGAGACGCTGGCAAAATTTTTCGAAAATTTCGAGTGTTAGAAAATTTTTGAGAAATTTTGACAGTTAAAATTTGAATTTAAACTCAAATTTGAATTTTGAAGTAAACAATGATGTTTGAAAACTATAGAAGGTTTAGAAATTTAGTTGAATGATAACGAATCTTTAGTAGAAAGATTTGTTTTGATAATTTGATAAAACTATTGGATTGTGAAAAATAGTAGACGAGTTAAGGACCTTTTTCCCTAACTTGTAATTTCGAGGACGAAATTCTTTTAAGGGGGGAAGTCTGTAACGACCCAGAATTTTGAACAAATTAAATTGAGAATATTTAATTGATTTTAAATATTTGAACGATAATTTAATTTGAATCCCCGATATAACTTTGAAATTTGCAATTAAACTTTAAAATTTAATCTATTGAATGCTGAATAAAAATTTGAACATTCAATTTAAAGTTGAAGAAAAATATTTCAAAAGCTTTTAAAATTCGTATTGATAATACTAAAGATAATTGAAACTTCAAAATCGAGTTTGAAAACCATTTGTTCAGTTTTGAATTTAAATCGTTCGAATCGATATTTAAAATATAGCGTTCCGGGGCGCAGTCTTGGAATTCGACGAAACCAGTTCCATTGGGTCCGTAATATTGAATTATTACCGGATTTCAATTTTCGTATTTTTCGGAGTTAATATGAGAGCGTACGGCGTATAAACGCGTCAGAATTTTAAAGCAAATTCAACTTAAATTTAAATTTAAATATTTGTCAAAACATCAACACGTTCTTCCTTAATTCACGCCCCGTTGTTTCAGCCGAACATCACAAAAAAATCGTGCCAAGCATACTGAGATCGTTTTTATATACTCCTCTCCCTCCTCAGTTTTCAAAATCAATTTTGAAGAAAAAAAATGGCCGCTGTTTATTTATCAATACAAATCGAAATCAAAATTAAGGGCCGATCAATTTTCATTTTTCCTCTTCATCTCAGAGAAACGAAACTAAATAGGATGCCTAGCTTTTCAAATCTACTTCCATCCCCCTCTCCATTCTCAAAGCAGATCGACGAAAGAAAACAAAAACCCTTTTTCTCGTTCGACTTCAAAGTCAATAGTCGCGACTGCGACTTAGGGTGGAGCTCGAATCAAATGGCGAGTTTCGCGATGATGTGGGAACGCGGCGCACGCGCTCACGGCATGGAGACGGGGTATCGATAGCAGCGCGTACTGGAGATGGGTGCGGCTACAATTCGAGTCGCGACTCGCGATAGGCGAAAGCGAGGGCAATGGCGGCAGCACTTGGAAAGGGGGTCGGCGTTCAACGAACGCGATGGCGATCGATGAGGCAGGTTTCGCGACTGGGATGTCAGTAGGCGGAGCAGAGATGGTCGTGGTCTTCACGCTTGTGGGTCGCGGCTGCTAATCGTTCACGAGCGATTGATGGCGTTCGATTTAGGGAAGCAGTTAGGGTTTACTTCGATGTCAGTGAGGGTGAAGCTCGAGCTCAGGGTCACTACATTTCTGTTGGTGGCTGCGATCTCGAGTCAGGGGATAGTCTGAGTTCGAGTTCGAGATAGGTATATACAATTTATCGATTCAATTTAAATTTATTTTTACAGTGAAAATATATGTGTGTAGTTTTTCAAAATTTATAAATTTAAATACTTGTAAAATAAATTATCTTCAGAGAAAAAAAAAGTTTTAAAAAAATTCCAGAGTTTAACTTTTTAAATATTGGATTATTATTCAGTTAAGTTTATAGATAGTTGTTTGAAAATAATTGACTAAGGTAATTCCTTTTGTTTAAGTAACTTATTTAAAATTCATATTAGCTACTAAAAATAATTTAAAGAAAGGGAACTTAGTTTTAAAATTTTAAATTGAAGTTAGATAAATTTATGAAAGGAGAAGTTTTGGTTTAGAATTTAATAATTAGTTAACTCAATCTGTTTAAAATGGAAATTTATTTGTTCGTCTGTTCAAATATTAATGAATTTGTATAATTATTTATATAAGGTTTAAAATCAAGAAATCGAGTCAAGATGGAAATTGGATGGCAAATAAAAAGCAAAGGTGAGATTTTTCTCACTCAAAATAAATTTTGAATTGCAGTAATTGATTGATGTTTGCTATTGGATGTGATATTAGATATAGTAGGATATATCTATACATATATAGCAATATATACATATTGGCATATGTATATATTGGATTGATGATTTCCCGCCTCGTATAGCGGATGAGACCCTATTGCGCCGTTAGTAAGCGGATATATTATAAAAACCCATATACCGCGATATTCCACCTCGAAGTGGAATTGGTATTGTGCTAACGTCTGTGGATGCATGGAAACAGGTTGGAGGGATCCAACTGGATTCCTCACCAGTATTTATTTATTTACAGATATTGATGTATATTCTGTTATCATATGATGATATATGATGTTTGATGTTGTGATGGACTAATTGATGTGTTGCATCATTGGATTCATTTTTGAAAATTTTAAAAATAACAATGTTGATTTTAAAAGAAATTTTTGAAGTGATTTATTTTAAATAAATAAACGTTTAAAATGTTAAAGTTATAAAAAGTTAAGATTTTTGTGAAATATGACCAAAGTGTGATTTTTGAAATGAAAGTTGATTTAATTGTAAAATGGGTTAAATTGAGATTTTTAAAGTATTATAAAAGATGTACAGAAAAATTGATATATTTATCAATTAAAATTATTGGAATTGTAAAACGAGTTTTTATAAGTGAAGATATGAATTTTATAGAATTTTAAATTGTGAAGATATGAATTTTATAGAATTTTAAAATTGTGAAGATATGAAATTTATAGATGTATAAATTGTGAAGTTAAAATGAATGAAATTTATAGATGTATAAATTGTGAAGTTAAAATGAATAAAATTGTAGAATAGAAGATTTATAAGAAACTAACTTATAAATTGGATTTTTGCCTACAAATGTAATATTGATCGAATTTGTTAATAAAGGAGATTTACAAATCGAAGTTGTTATAAAAGATAAAAGGTGAAATTTATAAACATTGTTTTATAAATTCGGAATCAATTGAATTTGATAAATTAAATATAGGAGATCATTTAAAGAAGATATATTCGCGATTTTGAATAGCGAATTTTTATTGAAATAAAATGTGTAGAGATGATTTAAATTTGGTTAACTGAATTATATTCACGATTTTGGACAGTGAATATATTATTGAATAAGATGGATTCATTTTTGAAGAAGTGATATTAAAAATGAAGTTAAACATTTTAAAGATGTTTTTAAAATGTATTATGATATCGAATACATAGATTTCAACATTTTTATTGTTGAAATAGACGTTTTCGAGGAATAAGGAAATGATGGACTATAACACTGTTGTTATAGTAAATGATTTCCGAAAGGAAATGTTTTATATAGTATTGGGATTTATATATCTATCTAAATTTTCGAATCCCTATACTAGTGATTTTGAGTCGTCGTAACGATGTTTTACGTAACATTCGTTTTGACTCAAATAAATGTTGTTATAATAAATGATTTCATTAAAGAATGGATTTATACTTAATTTTTGATTTAAGTATATCGAATATTTTCAAATGTTGAAAATAAATAGATTTGTGAATGACTTATTATTAAATAAGTATGGAAATGTTTTTTCCAATATGAAAAGAACGGTTTGAGAATTTATCTTTGAAAAGATAGATTGAAATTGAATATTGAAATCGATTTGAAAAATCGAATATCAGTAGATATTCGAAAAATATAAATTCACTATGGAATTTTAAAAGAAACGGGAATTCGTTTTAAAAATAAACGTTGATTTATTTTTGAAGTGTGGAAATTATATATCTAGTAAAGATATTTTTGAAGATGAAATAATTTGGAAAATTATTTGGAATCTGATGATGTTGCGCATCTTTATTGATAGTTACATAACCGACTATCAATAATTACCTTGAACGATATTTGTTGTGAATTGGATGAATTTGAATGCCACACTTATTTTTAAATAAGCGCTCACTATTCGGGTTAGCTGGGAAAGGACCCTGGGGTCGTATAACCCATTCCGAATATGTGATACATCGTTATGAATTGCATTCGAAGACCGGTGTTGAAGACCGGATATTTTTGAAAACGGAAGGATTACCGTCGAGTTACTCTACATCGGCTGATATCCGATTTAGAGGTTTTATCACCCTTAGTGACGGGAAGTCCCGACGTGATTGAAAATTATCCGGATATGCAAGGGCTTCGTGAGAAGTGCCTTCGGTTCTGTTCGATCCCGGAACAGACTTGTATGGATTGTGTGTCTGACGTTACAATTTGAGATATAAAGCTGATTTCTTTCAAATACATATCTGTTGGTGGCGGAGAATTTATTCTCTTAGCTTAACACCCTTCTCTGAGACGTATGAGCTCAGAGGTTATGTAGTTGAAATTTATCAGCAATATACTCCCAATTTGGTAACGTGGCATACTGAGTGTTGCTGTGAAATGATCAGTGTTTGATCATTTGCGATATGATCATTTGTTTGATCTTATATCTTTGTGATCATAGGTTGATCATTTGTTTGACCCGAAGCATGGCTTTTTGTGAAGCGTAGCTTTGTGGACGAGACTTCGTCGAGCCTCACACCCCGGAAATGGTCAAAACAGGAAGGATGCGGCAAGGTTCTAGGGAGTAGCGCCCCTTAGTGTATGTCATTCCTTCTGGATAGAGGTGGTATCATGGTATGGAGCCCAGATACTTAACCTATGTGGTTGCTGCATTATTATTTTGATGTGGTTTGTTGGAAATCGGGGATCCTCGGGAAGATCGGTTACGATCGGGGGATGACATACGCGTGTCAGTAGTTACCTACTTTTGCAGAGGTAACCCGGCCTTGTGTTGGCAGAGATCTAACCGTAATGTTAGGTTATTTCTCGGGTCGTCTATTCCAGGGACGTACCCATCGTGGATAGGAAGTTCCTTAGCCTGACCATTTGTTGGAAATCCAAACTCCAATACGAACTTTGTACGGTATTAGTTGTAGAACCTGCCATTTACGTACGGTGGTCACCACTATTTAGATGGTAGCTATAGTAGGCATACGATACTGGTCGTATGCTGGCTAAGATTAATATTATACTTTCGAAATGTTTCTACACTATGCACTAATAATAATATCAAAAAGAATTTGATTTTGCGTAGTAAGCATCTTTGACTATCATAAGAAGAAATCTCCTCCAATTCTGCGTTTGCATTGTGTGTGTGGTGGGAGGTCTTATGGTAGTTTCATTTTCCAAAAGCATTGCGAATTTGTTTTATTTTCTTTGTGAAAAATAACTGTTTTACGATCTCACACCAGTCACCATGACTGACTCGGAGTTTATTGTTCCCTTCTAAACTCTGGGTGCCCACCAATTTCCACACGGGCAGCCTAGAGTTATGTTATCAGGATATTCTGGATATTCTGGAGCTTTGGAGATAAGCTGGAAGACGAGACGTAGTATTTGTATCTGACATTATTTATTCCGCTGTGTATTCTGTATGAGGACAAGTTTATATAACTGTCCATTGTTGTATTGAGTTGTATATTGACTCTGATGATTGATGTATGTATAAAATGATATAGTCCTTTGTTTTAAAGATTATTCATTTATCTATTATATATTGTTCCGCTGCGATATGTGAGATTCTGATATTGTTTTCTGTTCTGATGTTGTTCTGTTGTTCTTCTTCTTTCTTCTTCTATCTTTTCTTCTTCTTCTACTTTTTCTTCTTTCTTAAACCATCACTATTGGAGTTTCCGGCACTCGATTGCTCGATAGTCGATAAAGGGAGTATCGATGTCGAATTTTCGAAAGTCGAAAATTCCCGTACGTGACAGTAGGGTTAAAATTTCCTGATGGGATTTCCTCTAATCTTCGCAGATGTGTCTACTATAAGGACGGTAAACTGAGTGGGATGAAAAGTCAAGATTATCATGTAATAATGGAACATTTGTTACCCGTCGCTTTCAAAGAACTGTTGCCCATAAAAGTTTGGACGGTTGTAACAGAACTTAGATTATTTTATAAGGAGCTTTGTTCAACTACGTTAAAAGTTGATCGTATACGTAAACTTGAGGAAGAAATTCCTATACTGCTCTGCAAACTGGAGAAAATATTTCCTCCGGGTTTCTTTAATGTAATGGAACATTTACCTATTCATCTTTCGTTTGAAGCACATCTTCAAGGTCCTGTGCAATATGGATGGATGTATCCGTTTGAAAGGTATTAACATTGAGTATGTTAATTTTTAGTTTAATTACATGTAATAAATTTTAATTATAAATATTCTTAATGGGTACTTAAATCATCTAAATAAAAAAATGAGACAAAAAGCACGAGTTTAAGGTTCGATATGCAAATCATATATCGAAGAAGAAGCTTCGTTCTTTTTCTCTTATTATTTCAGTGACCATATAAACTTATCTTTTGAAATTGCTACGTGAAACGAGGGTGTTAAACAAGATTCTTCTGAATCAATGCTATCTATTTTTAGACAGTAGGGACGCCCTGCTGGAAAATGTGTGGAAGTATGGTTATAAGATAGAGATTAACATGTAGCCCACACATATGTTCTTCTTAACTGTGCAGAAGTTGCGCCATTTGTTAGGTATTATTAAATAACATAACTAAAATTATTTACCTGAATAATACATGTATTATTATTTATAATGCAATATATTATCTATATATGTAGTATTTACGAATCACAACATCCAAGCGGCGATATCAGCAATAATTTTGATACTTGGTTTTCCAACCACGTATATGATCTGGTAAATTATGTGGTCGACGAAGGATTGAAACATCTTGCGATGAGACCAAAAAGAAAAGGTAAGACATATCAAATATTCTTTGTCAATGGATACAAATTCAACATCAAAGAATATGAGGCTGAAAAATTAACTAACAATACCGGTGTATATGTTAAAGGTAGTGATGATCCAAATGATCATATAAATGATTTTTATGGTGTGTTAACTTAGGTTTTGCAATTATAATATTTCACCAGACCTGTGGAAGAAGTTTATTTGTTTAGATGCAACTAGTTCGGTGATGTTCTAAGTTTTGGAATCAACGTGCACTAAAAAATATATTATTGAAATAAAGCATACATTACATTATGTATATGATAGGTATTATAGATGTCTTTCTTCAGGCATCGAAGTTCTTCGCAGTCTGATTCCCTCTCTTCCTCTCAAAGAGGGACCGTCCATCGTGGAGGTGACGGCAGTGGCTCGTCGCAGGATGCGCCGCGTACGGTGGTGAGATTGCTACCGAAGGCAGATGGCTCATAAGTATTAAATTTATTCCAGTATTATAAATATTTTGTATGTTATATTAGTCATGATTTGTTTGTATCATATTTAATGCAGGGGTTTTGAGCTTGAGCCTTCAAATATAGTTCTCAGCATTTCTAAGTAGGCATACATGAGCCGTATGACTACGTACTGGCCCAAATGGAGTAGGATCTCGGAGCACGTATGTGAGAGAATTTTGCAGGACTTCCTGGTAAGTGTAAATTTATATATCATTATATATAATCACTTTACAATTTGCTAACTAAATATAAATGTATCTCTTATATTTTTTCAACATATATACAAAGGGCGGTAGATTTACAAGAAGTGGATGTTTCTCTTTTTCAGCGCCACTGGAACTCTAAATTTGCAAAGAATTAACGGGAAACGATGTCCACCATCAGAAAATCTGGGAAGAAGCCAAGCTGAATGGGCCCCAACGTATGGGATGCTTGGATCGCATGGCGGAAAAGCGATGAATTCAGGGTAAGTCTATCAGATATCACCTTAATTTGTTCAGTTTAGAATGCATAATTTATACTTGTAAAATATAATCTTAATTTTTAATTTTCAGGCGGAGTCAGACAGGAACTTGGTGAACAGACAGAAAAATCTAGTCACACACCGTGGTGGCTTGAAATCATTTCAGCATCATCATGAGAACCTGGTAAATTGATTAATTGCAATTATGAATAGTTATTAAATTTTTTGTATAAATTTTATGAACAACAGTAATGTACACCAATTATTGCAAGAAAGAGTGCATGTGCATCTGTCTTGTACATGGACGTATTTGCACATACCCATGCCGTTAGGCAGATCGACGACGGGAGATCAGTGACGTATGCCTAGCATGAGGATGATAAAGTATACGCCGCACATGTAAGTATATTTTAAGTTATAAGTTATTAATAATGATCATTTTAATTAATTAGTTACAAAATATTATAATAATGACATGTAATATTTAATTGTATTTAATTTTGCGTTGTAGAAAAGATTTATGCAAGCACGTACGTAGATGCTCGAGTAATAGGGACGGGAGCAATTGACCACTGATGAGGAGGATGTTATCTTCAACTACGTTATCATGCAATAATTTATAAAAAGTAACTAAGTTGTAAAAATTGCTTATAAACGTTACGTAATAACTTAAACATATTCGACTTGTTTCGTAGGCTTGGGCCTCACAAAAGGCTTAGGACAATGCTGAGATTAATGAGCTTCGACAGTAGATTGCATAGCTGCAGGAGTAGGACCGCCTCCGAGCAGTGCAAATGGAGCAACTGAACCAGCGTTCGGTCGAGTACGTGGAGCGTTATGGAGCATTCCCTTCGTTTGGTGGTTCTGGATCCGACGACGAATCATGAGGTACGTTTTGCAGTTTTTGTTTTTGAAACTTGTGTATATATACAATTAGAGTGGTGAGGTTAATTTGTGGACATGTGGTGTTTGATGTTGATTTTTGGGGTTGATTTGTAGGACGAATATGTTTGGTTGGTATTTTAGACATTGTATATGTTGTACATTGATGTTGTATATACATATTGCAGTTGGGTGTGTGAGATTGATGATGAACGATTTGTTTTGTATTGATGGTAATGTTTGAGTTTGAGATTGAGATGGTAATGTTTGAGTTTTATATTGTTATTGATATTGATTTTAGCTTATATATCTGATATATATTAATTTTGATGTGTTGTGATATATATTGATATTGATGTCACTACTACAAAACAGGTCATTTGCATCGGTTGTTTACCCCCCTTTTGCATCAGTTCAACAACCGATGCATATGCAACCGATGCAACAAGCTTAACACTTTTGCATCAGTTCTGAAACCGATGCAAAAAGGTCCTTTTTGCATCGGTTGTTACTAACAACTGATGCAAAATATCATGGTTGGTTGCTTGAAGACAGCCCCTATATTGCATCAGTTGTAATGAAAACCGATGCAACAAAGGGACTTGTTGCATAGGTTGTTGTTGAAAACCGATGCAAACTAATCCCTCTATTACATCAGTTTTTTTATAACAACCGATGCAACTAATCCCTCTATTGCATCGGCTATTTATACCTGATGCAAAAAAGCCATTCTCAGAAACCATTATTACAGTATTCAAATAGACTATATATATATTATTGATTATAACAAATAATTATTGCATGCAATATTACAATCATTCAAAATTAAATTTGATGGCAAATACATAATCAGATTTAATAATTATACAAAAGAATAAAACATAAATAAATTCCACAGTACATAATTAGACAGTCAGTAGTAAAAAATAAATGCCAACAAACATACTACATTCTACCTGTATTAATAAATTACCTATTTTTTGGATAATCAAATTGTGAAATAGGACTAAATGGGGGTTGTCACTTGACTGACAAATAACATATGCTTCAAATTGCTCCCAGCGGATGCTTTTATCACTAGTGGTAAGGAAGACAAAACGATGTACTTTGAGGAAGCACGGTGTTATTTCAATTCGGTTGATGCGCCCTAAAATTTAGGAATATAACATCTAAACAAATATAAAACAAAGAACGCATAAATAAAAAGTGAATTTAAAAAAAACTTACAATTGAAGCATAAGATTTTGTGGGTTCTTTCATGTCGCCCTGACAAAGAACACATATAGTACACAGTAACATCATATAAAAGTTTGTAACTATCTATTCAAAGAAGCTCTGCCTCTGCTAAAGAACACATATAGCACTTCTCCACTGTTCTGTGCACAGTTTTGTGCATCTTTGCCTCTCATTTGTGCAACAGTGCACATCATTAGCAGACTATCAACATAATCTCCATGTCAAATTGCCACACGCCATCACAGTACCATATTTCCTCCACTGACCATCATAAACTACCACCCCCATTTGCTTACTGCCCTGAAACCAAACACTCCACATATACAAACCTTAAATTGACTTCAGACTGCTACTTCCCTTCTCTGGTCATCAAAACTGTGTGTCCTACTTCAGGTTGCCAAAACATTTCAACTGCCTCAAAAACCACCCTATATCAGAAGCAACCATCCCCTCTCCTCCTCAATTCCTTACCACGTTGCTATAACCAATTCAACCATCATCATCAACACTGTCCATTTCTTTCACCAACCAATTCACCCACCACATCCCCTCCTAATCGACATTAATTCACCACTGTCTATCACTGTCCCACCCACTCCTCTGACCAATACAACACAACAGCAGCTACATTCCACAATACCCACAAAACATATCACAGTGCAACACAACCACTCGACAGCAGCTTCCCAAACATCACTGAACAAGTAACACAGAGATCACATATCACCCAGAGACCAGCCTACCACCACTTCTAACATACGAGCCTATCAATAACTGACAGCCTTCTTTCCACCATCACATTGCAACCACACCCTCTCCTCTATCATTCCACAACTCCCACCAAAACCATTACAATATAAAAATTGCCCACTGTCCATCAACCTATACTTCTATAGACCATACCATCATCTACATATTCACCAGACTGCACAACAGTCACCACACTACTACTCCATATATGAAAAAAAACTAACCAGTCATACATAGACCTTATCACTGAAGTTCCAGACCGCATCACTTCCTTCACATCCCCCACTGATCAAAACCACATCACATCGCCTGCTATACCACTGAAGCTACTACTGCATTGACAACTCTGAAGTCATGGCAACGAAACCATCCAGCCACAGCAATCCTTCCAACACGGGCAATCATGTACCCAACAGCAAGCCGAACTCCACAATCATCTTCGACCACCACGACCATTGCCCCTTTGCTTCAGCAACAAATATCCCAATCGACAACAGCTTTAAATCCCTCGACCACTCCATTCCCCCCTTTCGAACATTGAAGTTCCAACTGCATCAAAATCCTCCATTCGTGACATCTCCTCGCTACTTCCACCAGAAACTGCTGCACTGCCTGCATACCACCACTTCTACCACAACTCCATATCATCTACCCATATACTACTGCTCATCATCTACATCAAGTTATAAACTACTACCACATCAAAATTCAGTTTACATCAACACTTCAGTCTATAACAAACCAAAAACAGCAGCACCATAACAGTTCCTATACTTCATCATAGCCTTAAACCACATAACAACACCGCTCTGATATATTTAGGAATTCGATTGCTTTGAATTGGTTCCAAACAATTCTAATAAACTAGTGTTTTTTGCATTCTTCAAAAATTATGGGTAGATCCACCTATTAGATGTCAAAGCCGGATGAAAGATTTGCATTGATTTCTTAAAACAACAAAAATAAATTTGTAAAATGAAAAGGAAGATGAATTATAAAAGGGTGGAGACCTGAAAATCTTATGAGTTATTCGCGATTAAAGAAACAACTACTAAAAAAAGATAGGGTTCAAATGCTAAACAAAATTGCATCAGCCGCCGTCGGATCAAAATCGAAGACCAATACATGACTACACCTGGAATGTTACTGCCTAAATGTTATATTGGCCCTAACTAGGACTGTGATACATGGCTAATACATGGCTAAGTTAATCCAGTATCATTTATTGGCCCTAACTATGACTGTGATAGTTGATCATGTGATTTAGTATAAGTTAGTGCAGTGATGATGTCATCACAAAGTGATCCTAATTTTGCATATTTCTGCACTTCACATTTTGTCTTAGTTAGCTTCCTTTTAGTTCAGGTAATAGAGAAAATAGATTGAAGCAAGATAACAGTAAAATGTACTAGAACGAAGATAGAATCATACAGATATAGGATATATCATCACGTGTTTACTATTATGGAAACTTTGATCACACATGCATATCTTGTATAAGAAGTGTACCAATTTATATGCACCAAATTTATAGCTTCCTGTAGGCAGATTCCCCCCAGTAGTGCATGTACGGTCACCGTATATCATGTTACATGCTGTATACCCGCACAATAATAACTTCACTGCAATGAAAATATGATGCAAACACAAAGTAGTTAGAAGTCTGAGTGTTTAAAGGTGTGGTACTTTGACACAGCTTCAAGTCGAAATTGGATACAAGAATAAAAAACCAAATGAAAAGGTTTTTAGTTTGCATATTAAGAGAGGGGAGGAAAAAATAAAAATACCCTTCGGGCTCATATGCTAGTCGTCTGAAAGCCATAGGATCCAGCCGGTTAAAGGGGGAACATAGAAAGGGGGAAGCCTACGTTTCAGCAAGGGATAGACAGTCAGTCCTTGTGTGTACTAAAATGCAAAATAATCCAAACTGACCCTTTATTTCCAGAACAGATATATACTAAAATGGTAAATTTAAATCTGAGTTTAGAAAATATCAGATTTGAAAGTATAAATTGTGCAGTTTGAACATCCTTTTGTTTTTCTTCGAATTTCAAGTGTACCAGTGTTTTCCATTGATAATGGAATCAATGCAATAACTTGGTCTACTGACCAGTTCAGGTAGATGAAACATGTGTTTGGTACGCAATAACAAACCAAAGCAAAAAAATAAAAATAAATAAATTAATTTGTGGACTAATTTGGATATATTAGCTTTTGATTCAAGAACTAAACATTTATATTACTCATATATCATTTAAAAGATTGAAGGGTTTCCTCATCAATGAAACATGTGATATCCTTGCAAATAGACATCCATAAACGGTGAAAATTCTAAGTGTATACACTTTAAAAGTTGCAGTTTTATTACTAGGCATGTATGTCATTTGGCCTTTGACTGAAAGCACAAAATGAATGCTTAGTTCAATACTCATTTGGTGCAATGACCCATTATACTTTTTCATCCACCCATCCATTTCATATTTAAGGTCACAAATATGGTTTCTAGTTATATGCAAGTTTTATTTATAATCTCTCAAACATAAATCCTTGTTAACATCAGAAAAAATAAAAATAAAAATAAAGATCTACTATAACTTTAGCTCTTCAGCAGCAAGAATTTAGAGCTCACCTCTTTTTTCTTAGCATTGCTCCTGGTTTTGTCCCCTGCATCTCTAAAGTCCTTCTGACTTGGATCAACATCACCTTCCCCATCACCCCTACTACCCTCCGGTTCTTCCCTTATAAGCATGTAGACATTTACAATCATCAATACGAGTTTCTTGAATTGTACCTTATCAATACAATATATAATATATTAAAAATTATTTGAAATGCAAATTATTGATAAGTAAAATCGTTCGCTTGGATCTGCTAGTGGTAAAATTGCCAACGGATCCGGATAGACCAAGCATGCCTTTAGAAAGTGGAGAGCCTACATTTTAGTTTGAGTCAGTTATGTACTAGAATGGAAAATAAATTTCCAAACAAATCATAAAGTACACTTAACTGTAATTTCATCAACCCATATTTTTTTTCTTAAAACTGCAAAAATAAATTTGTAAAATAAAGGTAAGATCTGAAAATCTGAATAGCCAATCCTGATAAAATGTAAAAAGAATCCAAGTGCTTGCTCATGCTGTCAATTGGATTCAGAAGCGAGTCTGGTCCGTCCAATGTCGCCGCCGCTAATCGCGTCCATATGCCAACCTCGCGTCCAGAGTCGCCGCCGCCAATCGTCGCTAATCTGGTCGATCCATATGTCCAGAGTCACCACCAATCGCGTCAATTGGATTCAAAAGCGAGTCTGGTCGTTTGAGATCTTGGATTATGTAAAGGTGCGACGATGATTCAAGAATAACCGTAATTTGATTACAGTGAACTAAGATTTGGATTTGGAAGCATGTGAATCTGGAGGTGAAGTATGAGGAGTTGCGTATGTGGATTAGCGGTTGGATTTGGAATTTAGGCTTAAGGAAAGATGGGAAGTGGGAAATGAAAATAAGAGGGCGGCAAACAACCATTAGCATCGGCTACAAAAAAATTAACGCAAATAAAGGATGTTGGAAATAAAACTGATGCAACTAACACTATTTGCATCGGTGTATTTTCTTCGGTTGTTAACGATAACCGATGCAAATTGTATTTTTGTACTATCTACTGCTTTCCACATACCAAATGCATCGGTTGTTAAAACATAATCGATGCAAATACTTCTATTTTCATCGGTTGTGGTAATAACCGATGCAAATGAGGCGAAGCAACATGCGTATTTTGTAGTAGTGTGTGTTGTTTGACTGTCGAAATAAAAAAAATTCACCTAGTTTTTCGATGGCTCCCGACGGTTAGGGGTGATCCCCGCTCTTGTGTATTGTCTGATTATTTCCTAAAGAACCGGTACTAAGCATTTTGGAAATTCGACGATTGGATTTTGAAGTGTCGGGGAAGCAAGAGAGTGTACTCGTAAGAGATGACTCAAAAATTGTAACCACTTCGAAATAATAAACGATTCCATGGAGGAGTTTCATGATATATTGAGATGTTGGAATCCATGTGTGGTTTCGAGACCCGTGGGGATATGAGAATCTATGTGTGATTCCAAGATCTATTTGAGATATTGGAATCCATATGGGATTCCATGATCTGTTTTGATGGCGGTGCGTGAGTTGGAATGCCGGACGTAGCCTCACCAGCGATAATGACTAAAACAAGAGAAAGGAGGCATGGCCAGTAGGGTTGACAAACCAATAGGGTGTAGTTGAACGCACCTAGACATTTCTTACCATTGCTATGCATGCATGGAGCGATGAACTCGATCTTAGCGAGACCAGCTATGTTTTTCCTATGGTACATCACTAGGTATGTAGGCTGCTTCAAAAGAATATCTCTGATCTTTGTGCAGGAGGATCATTTCTCGAAGTATTAAGGGCACCTCCATGGAATCCTACACAATTAGAGCACGTGTCTTATTGGATTTGATTATATACATAGTATTGTTATGATGTACACTCACAAGCATCACAACTACTTGATTATTATTATTTTCACCCTTAGACATTATTATAATATCAATGGATTTTCTATAGAAAAAGTTTTGGTTATCGTAAAGGAAAAACTCGTCCGTGTTTATCCGCGGCGTGTCTTATGAGATACTTTTGATTTCAAAGATTTCTATAACTTTAAAATTCAGTTGGGTGTGTTTCTCACATTGGTTTTTTAGACTGACTCGGGTGTTAATTTATTATAATGCTCGGATCAGGCCGAGCATAATACAAATTTAGATTGGATGCTTGGAGCTTTAGAAGACGAGCTGGAGGCCCAGAAGCGTATTCACGTATATGGTTATTTTTCACTGCATTCATTATTGTATTTGTCCACAATTGTAAGTACATGTTGTTATAACTGTCCGAGTTGAAATAGGTTAGTATACTTTGATTGATGTCTGTATGTGAATTACAGTTTCTTCTTTTGCAAAGATTTATTGTATGTTAAAGATTATTTGTTCCGTTGTGAGATTATTGTTTAGTTTTCTTCTTATCTTTTGTAAAGATTTATTGTCTGCAAAGCTTTGATGCTAATAAATTTTTACCCAAAGAATGTTATGATTCATTTCAATAATGTTATGATTCATTTGTTCCTTTGATGCTAATAAAAGGATGTTATGATTCATTTCAATCCATCGTTTAAGAATAAATATTACGCAGATAGGTCTCACTTGCAGTTTCATTAAGAAAAATACAAAGAATAACAAGGATATATCGTCATCTAACAAGATACACAAGGCCCAAACTCCATCAAAAAGAAGTATACTAGGCCATCAGTAGAAAATCCTAGAATACCGAGCCTGGTAATATAAGAGTTCCAAAATTGGTGTATCATGCAAGGCTTTTAACAAGACGCACAAGAATCTGCTTGCTCGAAGTACACACACCATTGAAAGTTCTTTGATTTCGCTCCTCCCAAATCATTGCAATGCTTCTCTTGAACACCTTGATGAGGAGGCTGTGATGGAAATGTGGAAATGTGGAAGGAAGGTGGATCTCAACTTGAGCGTACTTCTCCACGTCCAACTGCAATGGAGTGGTATGTCCATGACCCAGAAGTTCTTGTTTTTTGAGTAAATTATTCTACGTCCATTTTGTCCATAGGTAAGGGTTAGAGGAGTGAAGTTTATTGATATGGATAATACAACAACCTTATTCCATTTATGGAGGTTCTTAATTCCAAGCCCCTTTGTTGTAAGGCAATTACAGTGTTTAAAAGTATCAGGGATGAGTTTGTTAGAGAAGGGGTTACCATGCCATAGGAAGTGGTTGGGTGCTTTGTTGATAATGGATATAAGTTTTGTAGGAAGGAGTTAGATTCTGGAGGAGTATATGCATATAGAAGTAGCAATGGATTCCACAATAACAAGCCTACCACAGTTGATGGTTTTGAGGATGACCAAGCAGAGAGCTTCTTAGTGACGGTTTCGTATAAAAGCATGCATTGAGAAGTTTTTATTCTAGATGTGACCAGGGGAGCTAGTTGATGTAGAGTAGAAAGACGGATGATGCTGTCAGTTTCAGTTTGAGACAATCCAACAACATAGATGTTGTATTTAGCTTTGTTAATGTGTAGTGCGGTGGGGTCATGGAAATCATCAAGTATGGTTAAAATGCAAGTGATGGACCTGTGTGTTGGCTTAATGCACAAAATAAGGTTATCAGCAAACATCAAAGCAATCACCATAGGTTCTTGCACATAGCATGCAGAGCTATGTTCTTAAAAGCCACTTGTTTAGTTAGCGTTCTAGTAAGCGTCCCATGACAGTTATGAAGAGATAAACTGAAATAGGGTCACGTTGCCTTATACCCTGAGAAACAACAAAGTATCAAAAGCTTTCACCATTAAAGGAGATAGAGGGTGTGTAGTAGATATGCATTTGTAAATCCAAGCTAAGAATGGGAGGAGCAAATTCATCTTGTATAGAATAGCGATAATGGAGCTCCACTGAATTGGTTCAAAAGTCTTCTGGATGTCAAGCTTCACGAGACAGGTGAGATTTGATTCTTCTTAGAACCTCTTGGTTCTTGGGTTAGTATAATATTGTTAGTGATTGATCTATGTGGCAAGTAGGCATTTTTCTTGTGAGGTATAAGGTTAGGAAGTATTGCTTTCATTCTAGCTACAAGAATTTTAGTGATACACATGTAAATGACATTACAACATGCTAAAGGTCTGAGTTGTGTGACATCAGTAGGCAGCTCAGTTTTAGGAATTAGATCTTGTTTAGTAACATTAATTCCATCTATGAGTTTGTTAGTAGAGAAGAAATGCTTTATTGCTTCAATAACATTTGGTTAACTACTCTCCCGGCTGACTTATAAAAATGGGGCATTAAAGCCATCAGAACCGCACAACTGAAGAATTTTGGCAAATATAGCATCCTTGATCTTAGAACTTGTTAGACTAGAGATAAGAGCAAGTTTCTCGATGGAGTTAATAATAGGAAGAGACAAGTCAGTCTAGTAATGGAGGTCTGGTTGCATGGGGTGTGATTGGAATGGATAGTGGTAAAGTATGATCGGAAAGCCCGCTTGATATCTGCTTGAGAGTTGCACTGAATTCAATGGTGATCCTTGATGGTATGAACTTTTTATTAGCATTAGAACCTTTTAATGAAGAGTGGAAGAAAGTTGAATTCTTGTCTTCATTTATGTCCCATTGAATCGCGAGCTTCTGTTTAATCATGTTGTCTCAAACTAAGTAACATCGGTCAGTTGACTTGCCAGCAATTGTTTCTGAACAGAGAAGTTACAATTTTTGTTTATATATCAAGTGCTTAATTTCATGTTGCTTGGAGTCCATCTGAGCACCTCTCACATTCCAGAAGCCCATATTGTGCATCATGATGATCTTTTGGCTTTAGTGGCCGATATCCAGGTTATTCAAGGACTAGCTTGCTTCTTTTGGTCATTATGCATAAATTCCTTCTGGTGAAATGTGATTTGATCCATTGGGTATTCAACCAGCATCCATGTCATCATCACTGGTACATTGAGTAGCATTGTGAGTTGCTTTGCCTCTCCGTTTTCCTTTCTTCTTATTTCAATTTTCAGAGTTTTTGGTTTAAGCACGACACTTACATTCGAAAAAGCCACTTGTTTTCAACGATGTAAAAACATTTGAAAAAGCCACTTGTTTTCAACAATTTAGCTTGTTTTCAAAACAACTTCATTAGCTAGTACAATAACTTATGTACGACAAACATTATGAAGAATGTAATAAAATTATATCGCAGTGGATGTTCACCTACTATAGTAAAGAAAAAGATATTTTTAACAAGATCAAACTGATATATCATGTTAAGGTTACAATAATAAATTCAAGATATATAATTAATCAAATCATGTTGACATATATTATAAAAAGGTTGTATGCTTATAAGTGTATTATAGGAAAACAAATAACTGTATATACGAAATAATTAGCATATTATATGAAGAACTTTGTGAAGGTTTAACAATATTTGTTTCTTAACCGAATTAACCAATTATGAAAATACATAAGATCAGATTCTGTTTTCTTTTGTAAGCAGTATTAACAAATATGGAAAAGCCTGTTAATTATTTTATTCCTAGCTATCTAAACATTCCACATAGATTGTCTTTTACCAATGCTTCATGCTTTAATATCCATTTTTCATTGTTAGTATATAAAAACATAAAAGGTTGTTATTATTATAATAAAAATAAACAAAAGTTGGAGAAATAATTAGTACCATCAAAATACAATTCATCCCATGGAACTTTGATGCAGTGCTTACCTTAGTTGATGAAGTCGAACGACCTAACGAAGCTCGGCAACGATCTAACTCCAATTCCAACAACCTAACCCCTCTCCGACCTAACTTCCGCGAGCTAAATTCCATCACAATGCCATTCCGCGACCTAACTTCCTCTGCGACAACGTCTCCACGACCTAAATTCACCAACCTAACATCAACCCGACCTAATTCCTACGACCTAACATCTCCACGACCTAACATCACCGACCGAACATCAACCCGACCTAATTCCTACGACCTAACATCTCCACGACCTAACATCACCGACCTAACATCACCACGACATAATTCCTACAACCTATTTCCCGTGACCTAATTCCACTCCCAAACCGTAGCTGCTAAGTCGCGCTTCATCAGTCGAGTGAAGGAAGATAGATCGCGAGCTCCGCCTAAGTCGCAGACAATGTCCAATAAATTGTGATTCTTAGAACGCGAGATGTTTTGTTCGAATAATATGATAAGTCGTCTGTTTTCTTTCGTTCTTTAAAATTGTTTGTAATTTTAGGTCGTGATGTTTTGTTTTAGGTCGCGTACGACCTATGTGATGTTGTGTTTGTTGAAATTTTCATAAGTGTGTGTTGTAACCCTATAAATAGGGATGTTGGTCATTTGTAAAGGGGTTGTTAAATTTTGAATAAAATTTGGTTTGTGCTTTGTGCCTCCATTTTTAAATCGGTAGTTGAGTGTTATCTCCTATATCCACTTTCGGCATTCGAGTGCGCTCGAATCAACGATTGTTGAAGCCAATTCACGGAATCAAGTGCGCTTGATCAATGTCGAAGAATTGTAGATCTTCTCTCACGGCATCGTGTGCGATCAACATGTCGAAGATAGCTAAAGTCCGGTATCTTCGTGATCAACAGATTTAGGCCTTTCAGTATTCTTCAATTCACCTAATTATCGTCGATTCACCGATTATTTCCGCTAATCGTGTGAGATCCTGGACGGATTCGATTCACATCATCGAATTCGCTTCCTACGCTGCGTCATTTGGTATCGGAGCTAGAACGCAAGGAGTTTGCGTAGATTTTTGGAGTTTGTGCGAGATTTACATCATTTGGAGAAGTGGATTCTCGAGATTTTGAAGAGTTTTGTTCGTTTGGAGATTTTTGAAAATTTCAACAAGTGGGTAGTTTTGATTTGAAGATTTTTAGATCGAAGTGAAGTTTTTGTTGGAATTTGTTGAAGATTGATCATGCCTCCGAGAAGAGCTAACCGTTATCGCAACATTGATGCTTTGTATGGGAGAGAAGAGGCCGATGAGATGGAGCAAAGAATTAACGAAAACTTTAATGAGAAGCTTAATGAAGGGATTGGACGATTAGAGAGAATGATGTTGGAGATGAGTCAAAATCAGAGAAGGGTTTCACCTGAATCTAACCATGGAGGAAGTAGAGTTTCACCACATTCCAATCGAGAGAGAAGTATTGATAGTGATCATAGAAGCGTGGATCGAGATTATGATAGAAATGTTGATGATCGAAATAGTAATAGAAATGTGAATGATCGTAATCGGAGGAATGTAGATCGAAGGGATGTTGGTGGAAGAAATGGTGGTAGTAGAGATGTTGGTGGTCAGGATCGACATCGATATACATCAGATTTTGAAGAGGAGTTTGGTGGTGGTAGTGCTCATGGACAAGGACGAAGACAAGGAAGACATCATTCAGAGTATGATCACAAATGGGAGTCCGGGATGAAAACTGAAATACCTGAATTCAAGGGAGGTATGCAGGCCGAGGAATTTCTTGATTGGCTAGCTTATGTTGAGGAAATTTTTGACTTTAAGAAGGTTCTGGAAGATCGTAAAGTGAAGTTGGTTGCTACTAGGTTGAGGGGGAGAGCTATGGCGTGGTGGCAGCAAACCAAACTTACTAGAGAGCGGATGGGGAAGTAAAAGATTGTTGTTTGGGAGAAGATGAAGAAATTGATGAAGGCTACTTTCTTACCCTACAATTACCAATCACTAATGTATCAGAGATTAGAGAACCTGAGGCAAGGGACGAAGACTGTTGCAGATTATGCTGATGAGTTCTACCAGTTGATTGCTCGAAATGACAATATGGAGACAGAAGAACAATTGACCGCTAGGTTTGTTGGTGGACTTAGAACACAGATCCAGGATATGGTGAACATGTTCGACCCTAGATCTGTGGCAGAAGCACATCAAAAGGCGTTGGCTTGGGAGAAACAAGGTAGACGTGGTGGAGGTGTGTTTCCAAGTTTTACGGGGCAGAATAAAGGAGCGGGTAGTAGTTCTAATGTTCCTAAAGCATCGAGTAAGCCGGTTGTTCATGAAGTGGCTAAACCAAAAGTCAATACCAATTTCAAATGCTATAATTGCCAAGAAGTGGGTCACAAGAGCAACGAATGTCCGAAACCGAAGAAGAGGACTATGATTGCTGAAGTAGAGGATGAGGATGTAGAAGAAGATATCAATTCACACTGTGATGAGGAGGAAGAAGAGGTATCGGGAGACGAGGGATGTAATCTGATGCTACGAAGATCTTGTTTAACTCCGAAGTAGGAAGAGGAGTCGAGTTGGTTGAGGAGTAACATTTTTCAATCAACGTGCACTATTTTGGGAAAGGTTTGCAAGTTTGTTATTGATGCGGGCAACTGTGATAACATTATTTCTACCGAGGCTGTGAAGAAGTTGAAGTTGAAAACAGAGAAACATCCTAGTCCTTATAAACTTGCTTGGTTGAGGAAAGGTGGAGAAGTGAAGGTAGAGAGGCGAGCTCATGTACCATTTTCTATTGGAAAGAAATACAAAGATGAGATTTGGTGTGACGTGGTTGACATGGATGTTTGCCATTTGTTGTTGGGAAGGCCGTGGCAGTACGATCGGGAGGTACAGCATAATGGTCAAACAAATAGCTACAGTTTCTTGTTCGAGGGCACGAAAATCACTTTAGTTCCGAAGAAGCGACAGCAGGATGAGAACAAACTAGAAGAGATTGAGGAATTGAAAACTTTGTTGTCCTTGAAGGAGTTCGTGGAAGAGGTAGATGAGAGTCCTGAAGTTTTTATGTTGATTGGGGATGAAAGCAGTGAAGTTACTGAAGTTCCAGAGGAAGTGAAGCCAGTTTTGGAGGAATTCAAAGATGTGTTTCCAGAGGAATTGCCGAAGGAGTTATCACCGCTTAGAGACATACAACATCAGATTGACTTAGTGTCAGGTGCTGCATTGCCTCATAGACCACACTATCGAATGAGTACAAAAGAACATGAGGAATTGAGAAGACAGGTGGAGGAATTACTGGAACAAGGGCGTGTTCAGGAGAGTTTGAGTCCTTCTGCAGTGCCAGCTTTGTTGGTACCGAAAAAGGATGGGACATGGAAAATGTGCACAGATAGTAGAGCATTGAATAAGATTACGGTGAGATATCGATTTCCTATGCCGAGACTAGATGACCTATTGGATCAATTGAGCGGTGCTGGTGTGTTTTCGAAGATTGACTTGAAAAGCGGATACCATCAGATTCGTATTAAACTAGGTGATGAGTGGAAGACTGCTTTTAAAACTCGGGAGGGTCTGTACAAATGGTTGGTGATGCCGTTTGGTTTGTCAAATGCTCCGAGTATATTCATGAGAGTCATGAACCAGATTTTTAGACCTTTTATCGGGAAGTTTGTAGTGGTATACTTTGATGACATTTTGATCTACAGTAGAAGCACTGAAGAACACCTACAGCATTTGCGGGAAGTGTTGTTGGTTTTACGATGTGAGGAATTTTATGCTGCAACGAAGAAGTGTACCTTCATGACTACAAGTATTCTATTCTTGGGCTATATTGTATCGAAGGATGGTATTCAAGTTGATCAGGGTAAAGTTGAAGCTATTCGAAATTGGCCACAGCCTAAGACGATAACAGAAGTGAGGAGTTTTCATGGTTTAGCATCATTCTACCGAAGATTCATTCCACTCTTCAGTAGCGTGATGGCACCAGTTACGGAATGTATGAAAGGGAAGAAGTTTGTTTGGACTGAAGAGGTTGATTCTGCTTTTCAGAGAATCAAGACACTCTTGACCCCAACGCCCATTCTTAAATACCCGGACTTTCAGTTACTCTTTGAGCTACATACTGATGCATCCAAGGTTGGAATTGGGGGAACATTGAGTCAAAGGGGTCATCCTATTGCTTACTTTAGTGAGAAACTGACGGGAGCTAAAACAAGATACAGTACTTATGACTTGGAATTCTATGCTATAGTCCAAGCCATAAAACATTGGAGACACTATCTATTTCATAAAGAATTTGTGCTATACACTGACCATGAAGCTTTGAAACATTTGCAGGGGCAAGATAAAATTTCAGCAAGGCATGCTTCGTGGGTTGCTTATTTACAACAGTTTACTTTCGTGGTGAAGCACAAATCAGGAGTTACTAATTGAGTTGCCGATGCATTGAGCCGTAGAAATCATTTACTGACAACCATGCGAGTGGAAGTAGTGGGATTTGATTTGTTACCAGAATTGCTTATTTCAGATTCTTATTTTGCGAAAGTGCTGGATCAGATGCAGGAAGGGAGTTTTGATGATTTTGTGATGAAAGATGGATTCTTGTTCAAAGGAAACCGATTGTGTATTCCGGATTGTAGCTTGAGGCTGAAGATTGTCAAAGAATTACATGAAGAGGGTCACGTGGGCCGAGATCGTACATTGCAGTTGATTTCACAATCATATTTTTGGCCGTCTATGAGAAAAGAAGTTGAAAGATTTGTGAAGCGATGTCATATTTGTCAAGTTTCCAAAGGGACAGCGACGAATGCGGGATTGTATATGCCATTACCCGTCCCTACTAAACCATGGGTTGATATCAGTATGGATTTTGTTTTGGGTTTGCCTAGAACTCAACGGGGAAATGATTCTATATATGTTGTGGTAGACCGTTTCTCGAAGATGGCACATTTCATTGCTTGTAAGAAAACAACAGACGCAGTTCATGTGGCACAGTTATTCTTTAAAAAAAATCTATCGTTTATATGGGTTACCTGAATCTATTGTTTCGGACCGAGATACTCGATTTCTGAGTCATTTTTGGCTGAGTCTATGGAAGATGGTTGGGACGAAGCTGAATTTTAGTAGTGCATATCATCCTCAGACGGATGGGCAAACTGAAGTTATGAATAGATCATTGGGAAATTTGTTGCGATGTCTTGTGCAGGATAATTTGAAAAGTTGGGATATGAAGTTGTGTCAGGCAGAGTTTGCTCATAACCATGCTGTTAACCGAAGCACTGATTACAGTCCATTTCAGATTGTATATTCAAGCTTGCCAAAGGGGCCGTTGGATTTAGCGATAGTACCACAACTGAAGGAGACAGTTAAGCGAGCTGCTGATTTTGTTGAGGGATTGACAGAATGTCATAGAATCGTTCAGGAGCGTTTGAAGAAGACAAATGAGAAGTATAAAAGAGCTGCAGATAAGAAGAGAAGAAGTGTGGAGTTCAACGAGGGTGATTGGGTGTATGCTGTGTTAACGAAGGATCGTTTTCCAGTGGGTGCTTATAATAAGTTGAAAGCCCGAAAGATTGGTCCAGTAGAAATTATAAAGCGGATCAATGAGAATGCTTATAAGTTGAAGCTACCAGAAGATGTTTACACCTCTGACGTGTTTAATGTTAAACATCTTATACCTTATTATGGGGATGAACAATCCAATGGGGAGGAACTTTTAAATTCGAGGACGAACTTTTTTCAACCGGGGGAGAATGATGCAGTGCTTACCTTAGTTGACGAAGTCGAACGACCTAACGAAGCTCGACAACGACCTAACTCCAATTCCAACGACCTAACCCCTCTCCGACCTAACTTCCGCGAGCTAAATTCCACCACAATGCCATTCCGTGACCTAACTTCCTCTGCGACAACGTCTCCACGACCTAAATTCACCGACCTAACATCAACCCGACCTAATTCCTACGATCTAACATCTCCACGACCTAACATCACCGACCTAACATCAACCCGACCTAATTCCTACGACCTAACATCTCCACGACCTAACATCACCGACCTAACATCACCACGACATAATTCCTACAACCTATTTCCCGCGACCTAATTCCACTCCCAAACCGTAGCTGCTAAGTCGTGCTTCATCAGTCGAGTGAAGGAAGATAGATCGCGAGCTCCGCCTAAGTCGCAGACAATGTCCAATAAATTGTGATTCTTATAACGCGAGATGTTTTGTTCGAATGATATGATAAGTCGTCTGTTTTCTTTCGTTCTTTAAAATCGTTTGTAATTTTAGGTCGTGATGTTTTGTTTTAGGTCGCGTACGACCTATGTGATGTTGTGTTTGTTGAAATTTCATAAGTGTGTGTTGTAACCCTATAAATAGTGATGTTGGTCATTTGTAAAGGGGTTGTTAAATTTTGAATAAAATTTGGTTTGTGCTTTGTGCCTCCATTTTTAAATCGGTAGTTGAGTGTTATCTTCTATCTCCACTTTCGGCATTCGAGTGCGCTCGAATCAACGATTGTTGAAGCCAATTCACGGAATCAAGTGCGCTTGATCAACGTCGAAGAATTGTAGATCTTCTCTCACGGCATCGTGCGCGATCAACGTGTCGAAGATAGCTAAAGTCCGGTATCTTCGTGATCAACGGATTTAGGCCTTTCAGTATTCTTCAATTCACTGAATTATCGTCGATTCACCGATTATTTCCGCTAATCGTGTGAGATCCTGGACGGATTCGATTCACATCATCGATTTCGCTTCCTACGCTGCATCAAACTTGCAAGAATCGAAATGTATCATCTCTAGATCTTGGGGTTAAAAAGAAACGTTTCTTCAAATAAATTAATACCGGATTTTAATTTGTCTTGCACAGTTGTACCTAATTTTTTGTATCAAAAACAGCTCATAACTAATTCATCAACAAAATGAAAAACACTTTCAAATTTGAAATATAGGAAGAAGAAAAGTAACCATCGTGGGTTCAGCTAGAACAAGGAATGGCAGGGTTGAATGATGTAACACAAATATAAATTATGAGGAGAGAATACATGGATCAGAAGAAAAAAAATCAATTCCTAGATAGAATAAATAGAGCGAATATAATTTCTTACTGAATTCAGTAATTGGTAGCTTCTAATGGATGACTGATTCAAAACGAATGAGTTATGAAAATAGTATGAACAAAAACATCATATTTTTACCGTTATCGCTTGAAAGAAGTGCTTAGACATACATCTAAAATTTTGATAGTAAGCCGAATTAAGAGAAACATCCAAAGTTGGTTGGATTAATATTATGCCATTGAGGTATGAGAATTCTTGTATTTTCATTCTTTCTTGAACTTTTTTACTGAAAAATATTGTTTTGTAACTTATGATTGTATCGTAACAAATTCCTTAAAATGATATATTTATGATTTTGTTTATCATCGATTCACGATCTTGCTTAACAAATCACCTGAACCTATGCATACACATATACAAGTTCAAATTCAACAAGTATATACATATCAATATTACTTGGCTTTTGTTGCTGCTGTTTTTTTATGTGCGCGCGTGTGTGCGCATGTGCGTGCGCGCGTGCGTGTGTGCGTGCGCGCTGTTGATTCTGGATTTGTGAGGGTTTGGTTACTGTGTTTTTTTCTCTAATAGAGGAGCCTGTGTACACAAGTTAATGATTTCTAGGATAATTTTTGACTGTGGCCTAGTGTATGCAAAAACGAAGGTTTTCAGATATAACATGCAATAGAATATATAATGCAAGTGCATGACACATTTTATGATCTTGGTGTATGGTAATTTGGGCTGGCTAGCTGTTATGACATTTGTTTGATTTGAGTAGAATTAGTCAATTGTGATTTTGTTTTTTTGTGTGGTATTCTTTTAAAATTACACAATTTTCTTTATTATGCACTGGATTGTTCAAAACCACCATTTTTTGTGAAATCTAACTGTTACTCTTATCATGTTTTCCTCTGCCATAAGTATGAGATTAGCAGTTGCTGTTGTGGCTATGAGCATGCCATGTTTATTCCAATGAATATCTTAAAATTGAGGCTGCAGCACAAACGAAGTATCTTATGTACAAGTTTCACGGAGAGGAAGAGAATAAATTAGAAGTATCTTATTCATTTAGTTAAAAATATTTTTTTTAAATGTCTAATTTCACACTGTCAATGCATATTAATTATAACTCAACACCACGGTAACATGTATGGACGAAGTGATATTGTCCAAAAGGTTACTTGTTTTCTTGCGAGCTGTAAACTGTGCTTGAATATGTTTCTGAACATTAACAACTTAGGAAGTCATGAATATGAAACAGAGTCTCCAATTTCTTCTCTTACAAGACTGATCTCTGCAACTTACAGCATAGGAGCCACTGCTACCATGTTGGCCACCAGCTCTGCAACAGATGTACTATTGCCAAAAGTTGATATTTGATGATCATCATGAGCTGATTAATTTCCTGGATCTGAGTTCAAGTCTAAGTTCAACTAGCGGAGTCACATTATTTTAGTATATTCACTAATGAATTTAGACTGGTGTTACTAGGAGTCTAGAATCTACATTTTCTAAGAGCAATGAATTCGAAGATGTTGCTGCTCAAACATGACAGTGATTTCAGAATGAAAGACCACTAGGATAATTAGAATAGTTTAAAGTGACTAGACTGAGTAAAAAGCATTCAGGATTCATTGGAAAGCATTCCAATATCTTCCATGTTTTTGCATTTAAATCACGAGCCAAATATTGCAGGCAACAATCCTTCTGAGTGCCTGATAAATAGATCAAATACAATCCTTCATAACTTGATGATACCCACAGTTTATTTACTTATTTTAGTTCTCCATTTGATTTGATTGGAATTGCATTTATTGTTGAATTCAATTGGATCTGAGCAATACTAGCCTCAACAGACAATCAATTTTTCTTACCGACTTTTATTGTATAATTTTCAATGTTCATCAATATATGATAAATAAAAATTAAGGTCAAAGATAGACATAAAAATTCAAATGAAACATATTTAAATCGTACATTAATTTTCCAATATCTCCCAGTCTGATTTAAATATAAAGCTTGAGAATTGTAGAATTTGCTAAGTCAGCACAAGCTCATTAGTCCATGGTTAAATGGTCATGCATATGTTGATTCACTTGGAGCAAAGATAATATGATGCACATTTTCTTGGAAGCAATGCATATTATTTGAAGATATCTCGTGCTTTAAACCCAAGAAGCCTCACTTTCATATTTAATTAACTCCAGGAACGCAAGAAAAGAAATACTCTATACATGCTGGCTTTGTTAAATAGTTCGGTACCGATAAGTTTGGAGGTTGCTTGCCACATTCAACAAAACTTGAGGCCGCCACACTTGAGGAAACAAAACTTGAGACCGCCACAATTGAGGAAACAAAACTTGGTAAGTTCCTTTTCCTATAAATTTAGTCCATTTGCGCGATGGTGATTCACTCATGCTAGCACAAAAGCTGTTCACCATGCGCTGTGCTAGCTTTATCATGTTCCTCTTTCCAACATCGGTAATAACTGTATTCAAGTGTCAATAAAACATTTCCAGAATGAGCACTAATGATGCGATAGCAAATAATTAAAAGGTAAATTATGTGCAGTCAACATGGTCCGTAAATTATTACCTGCATTTTCATAAGGATATAGAGGGGGGAGTAGTATAGTCAAGCCTATGCCTTCCCAGCGTCTCTGAAGAGCAGAAAGCCAACATTGGGTGCCAAGTCCCGTTCCTGAGCGGAGCATTGGATGAAACAGCTTGTGAACTCCTTTTACATCATACTCTATGTGCTCTACCCAAGCCGCCTGCAAAAAAGTGCAGTATCATGCTTAACTTTACTTCAGATAAAATGTATGTATTCAAGAACTTGGGTATGGTTCAACAGCTAAGACAAGTTCGACTCAACAGAACTCTAATTCTAGACCAGGTTTTTTTTCCCTTTACCTTTTGAATTAAACAAGATGATTCGTTTAACAGTAACATTATGTCTCAATTGTCAACATTATTTGATATATTCAGGTGGTGCAAGCGGTATCTTCTATTGATCATCTGATGATTGTGCAACAAGAGTAGAGATTTGCTGCTTATTGTCTAGCTGACCGGTTGCAAAATTTAAGATGTCAGTTCAGTAATATATTTGGAAGAGGTTCTGGGAGCGGAGGCAGCCGTGGGCGCAGCAGTAGTTCTCGATCCACTTCCACTGTGGCTGGGATGACGTGGCGGCATAGCATCGGTTGTCATGGAAGCGTTTCCTGGACTGTCCAGTTGCCTTTCCGGTAGTTAATAGGAGGAGTTTGAGGCTGTTGTTGGGTGTCTGGTGTTGGGTTTGGGTTGGGAGATGGAAACGGATTCGCCATGGCTGTGGACAGCGATGGGTTGAGGAGGGTTTAATTTTGATGAAGGGGGTGATGGAGTAATATTTATTTTTTTAGCTGCTGAGGGAGTAATAAGCGTTTGGTTAGATGGAAGTGAAATGGGAGTTGTTTATTATATATATATATATATATATATATATATATATATATATATATATATATATATATAATGTTGGATATAACAAAGATGAATTTCCAGGAAAAAGTGATAAAATACAAATATTACTGAATAATATGATAATGGCAATGCTCACCCAAATACAAAATAAGATAGATAGCATCCAGAAACAAATGTTTGATATAAACAAAAATGGTAAAGAACAGGAATTCGAAATAAACAAACTCACAGAAAATTTACAAAAAATGAATTTAGGATCTAATGATCCTACTACACAAATAACGAGTAAAAAGACTAAAATCAATTTTCTAATGTATAAGAAACTTGATCAAATATGAACAATAGAAGATTATCTTTTACAGGTCCATCTAGAACCTTAACAGATAGACCAACAGAATCAAATAGCTTATCATCCATGGGATGGGTTGATAATCTATTAAGAAGATCTAATAATACACAAAATCAGCTAGAAGAAATAATAAATTTGGAAAGGGATATAGAAATATTTTCAAATAACCAACTAGATTCTTTAAACCCTAGAGAAATATATAGAACGGGACTATTTACAACAGTAACAGGATTGTATAGACACCATAGGGAAGAAATACTTTCCATTCCAGATGGAAGCCAACAAATAATAAGTTTAATGTCACAAGAAGCCGTAAAACAATTAAAAATCCAGAAATACAAACTGATGCATCTAGGACTTATCGTCATAGGCATAAGAGGATTAGTAAGGCAAAAAATTGGAACTAAATTATTATTACTACTTATAGACGATAGACACCAAGATATGGATAAAGCCATATTTGGAATGATGGAAGTAGATATGAACAATAACATAGGAATTGTTTATATAGCTCCAAATTTTACAATGACATTAAATGATTTTTACAAACACATAAAAATTATAATACAAACAAAAGGATTTGAAAACTTTATAGGAAAAAATATTCTACTAGACATTACATTCCTAGGAAAATGCATGTCCAAATATACTCCCAAAATAAAAATAAAATTAGACAAAGTCATAGAAGCCTTAAATTCAACTGGCATAAGTTTCATAAAACCAATGGAAATAGATTCTTATATTCTTGCTGGCCATGAATGGAATATAGAAAACCCAAATAATACAACAGCAACATTAAAATCAAACAATGCTGTGACATACAACAACCTAAACAAATCTATGTCTATAAGGTTTAGAGATTATGGACCATCAAACCAACAAGAAATTGAAACAGATGAAGAAGCTGAAGAATTAAATAAACGAATTAATGGATAAAATTATATATCCAAAGGAACTTGGAATGGTCCTCGAACCATCAGAAATTTATGAACTAGAACAAACCCTAAGGCTAACACACCAAATAAATGAAAATACTTTTGTTTACATAGATGATGAAAATAATGTAAGAACAAGGGAAGTCTATAATCTAGACGACTTCTTGGAAGATTCCCCAGAAAACGGATAATGAAATACAACAACAAGGTTTGATAAATGATATAATATCAGAATTCACAGAACACGTAGACTTGGCTGACCATGAGGAAAGTGGGAGCTCAGGGATCTCATATCCTAATAAAACCCAAGAGACAATGCCTTACACATTAGGACAACCCCCTAGACAACCAGTTGAACCATATACAAATGAAAATAAAAACCTAAGAACAATAGGCAAAAGATTACCTAATGAAACAACTTTCTTTAAAGACAATTCAGTAATACTAAATGTCACAGAATGCCATCCCCAGTTACTAGATACATATCTAGAACAATGGACTGCTGCCATCGCAAGAGATTATGCAGCAAGACATACAAACATAAATTCTGGTGAAGAAATGATCAGAATTGCTGAAAACTATTTAGGAGATATAGCTAAAGCCATATGGGAAGCCTATAAACAAAGTTTCCATGAAGAAATAAACAACTTAATAATACAAGGAAGTAATATTTACAACTTTGTTTACACCATGCACAGAATAATAACAGGAAGAGATGTAAACACAGGAGTAACCATAAGACAACAAGAAGCCATGAGAGATTTAGAACAAATCCAATTGCAAGATTGGAAATACATAATAAAATTTTTAAAAGAATTTTTACATTATGCAACTATTTCAGGAAATTATTACAGTGCTGAAATAGGAAATAGACTCTTTTCTAAACTACCAGGAGACTTAGGAAAAGAGATACATAAATCTTGGATAGAACATTACCAAAATAATACTGCAAACATCCCTAAAGGATATGATAACATTGGAATAAGAATAACACATATTATTTCTGAACTAAAAAAGAAATGTACCTATATACAAATCCAAAGAGAATTAAAACAAAAAAATTACGGATTTTGTGGACAGATATATACTCCACAACAATATGGATCAAGAAATTACAACATAGATAGAAAACCTAAGTTTAAAAAGAGATATACAAAAAAATACTACTTAAGAAAATCAAATGCAAAAAAACCATATCTTAACAAAGAAAAACATGTTAGAAAATATAATCCAAGAAAAACATATGCAAATACAATCACATGTTTTGCCTGTAATGAAAAAGGACATTTATCTTCCTCATGTCCAAAAAGACATAACTTATTTACTAGGGAATCTAACCTTATAGATTCAGTCAAAGAAGATTTGATTGAAATTGCTTCTGATGTTTCAGAAACTTCTACAATATATTCTATAATATCCTTAGAAGGATTACAAGAACAAGAACAAATACAAACATCAAATTACACCTTAATTGATGAATTAACAGATTTTCAAGAAAATATACCATATGAATATCTACTAAATATTGTAAACAAAGAATTATGTGAACATAATTTCAAACATAAAATGGGAACAGATACCACGAAATGTGAGTTCTGTCCTTGGTATCCTGCTTTTAATAAAAGATTTAACTGTATAGAATGCACAATGGAAATATGCCATATTTGTGCAAAGAATAAATTCGATATAGATTTACCCAGAGAAAATAAACCTACTTACACAGATAAAAATAAGATAAATGAAGATAGAATTAAGGTACTTGAAGAAAGAACAAATAATATTGAACTAGAACTAGAAGAAATAAGAGAAAAAATTATAACCTCAGAAAAAAAGAAAGAGGTTACTCATGATGTATCAACATCATATGAAAATAATAACAATTTAAATAACATTGACAAACCAATACAAATCCCACTGATATGTAACTCAGGAAACCTAAAGGAATTACGTATCCCAACAAAGCTGAATATCAAAGGATTGGAAATCCAGATGTTAGCATTTATCGATACTGGGGCTACTAGTTCGACTATATGTTCTAGCCTTATTCCTTACAAATATGTAACAAAAGCAGATAGGCCAAAACAAAGTATCCAATTTGATGGAACTACTAATATTATTACAAATATTGTGAAAAATATAAACATAAGTTTTACCAATACATGTGGAGAATGGTCTCCTTATTACAACATAAAACAATTATGGGTTTTAGAATTAAACCTTGAAGGAATAAAACTAATCCTAGGATTAGATTTCTTGTTAAATGACAACGGGAGTTTTGCATTTAATAAAGATTATATACAAATTTCAAAAAAGACCACACTAACCCCAATACTATCAGAATATGCGCTTGAGAAGCATGGTGGGAATACAGAACATAAAAGAGAAAATGAAAAAGACAAATGTAATTGTCCCACTCCAGGACAATGCAAAAACAACGAAAATATACTAACAGAACAAGAAAATGAAGAAATTTTATATGAAACTTCTAAACAGTATGAATATAAAAGAAAAGGATTTACTAAAGATGTCCAACTTATAAATCCAAGAGACATAAGCAAACTATTATTAACCATAGACGACATAGATCAATTAATCTCTAAACTAGAAAAAATAGAAATTATAGGAGAAAAACCGTTAAGATACTGGAACAAAGACTCTATACAATGCAAATTAGATATAATCAACCCAGATTTAACTATAAAAACAGGATCTCCAAAATATGATACTTGGATCATGAAAGAATTCAAGATGCATATAAAAATTCTGACAAACTTAAATATTATTAGGAAAACAGACTCAAGGCATAGAACAGCAGCCTTTATTGTCCAAAAAGAATCTGAAAGAAAACGGGGTCAGTCTAGAATGGTTATGAACTACACTAGACTAAATGACAATACCCATGAAGATGGATATTGTATTCCTAATAAAGATGTATTGATAAAAAAAATACAAGGAGCAAACTGGTTCTCCAAATTTGATTTAAAATCAGGATTTTGGCAAGTAAAAATGCATCCTGAATCCATACCTTGGACTGCATTTACATGCAGTGGAGGACATTATGAATGGTTAGTAATGCCATTCGGCCTAAAAAATGCACCACAAATATTCCAAAGAAAAATGGATAATGTTTTCCAAAACTGCAACAAGTACACTTGTGTGTATATAGATGATATTCTCGTATTTTCTAGAACTAAGCAAGAGCACATATCACACCTATATACTGTGTTAAAACTTATAGAAGCACACGGATTGATTATATCCAAGAAAAAGATAGAATTAATTAAAAACAACATAGAATTTCTGGGGGCTAAAATAGGTAAGGGAGTCATAGAATTACAATCCCATATAACCAGAAAGATCCTAGAATTTCCTGATAAACTGGATAATCTAAAACAATTACAAGCCTTTTTAGGACTCGTAAATTATGCAAGGCCCTATATAAGAGATCTTTCAAAATACACTGGCCCTTTATATAACAAAGCAAGCCCAAAGGGAAATAGGTATTTCAATACAGAAGACATAAAACAAGTCCAAAAAATAAAAGAGCTGGCCCAAAACCTGAAGCCCTTAAGTCTACCATTACAGACAGATTATATAATAATTGAAACAGATGGATCCTCTATAGGATGGGGAGGAATTTTACTAAGTAAAAATAATAAATATGAAAACAAATCTACTGAAAAAATATGTAGGTACACTTCAGGTGTATACAAAGAAAAGGGATATATGACATCCTTGGATTACGAAATATTAGCTATAATTTATGTCCTAGAATCATTTAAATTATTTATAATATCCCAAAAGGAAATAACATTAAGAACAGACTGTGAATCCATAGTAAAATACACAGATAATAAAAAAGAAAAAGGAACTATAAACAATAGATGGCTGAAATTTAAGCATGCTGTCTCAAACTGTGGAACCAATATTTGTTGGGAACATATAAAAGGGAAAAACAATTTCCTACCAGACCAATTATCCAGATTATTGAGATAAATATTTTTATTTTACTAACACATAGTCTTCAGATATGGATATGGAAGAATTAAATCCAGCTAAACATTTGAAGACATACAAAACAAATCATTTCGTTACAAAGGCAAAAGTCACAGAAGAACAACAACTTGTTCTAGACAACATATGGAACATGAAGACTCCCCAAGAGTCTAACAAACAAAAACTAAGCGTGTTATACACCTTAGTTGCAATATTTACAAACGAGAAAAAAACAAACTATCTCTACTATGGCCTTTTTAATGGTCCTGACGCCGGTATTTATACCACTTGGGAACAAATGATCTCTAAGATCAAATTTCTAGAACAAAATCCTAGATATGGGAAACCTTTATACAAAGGCTTTAATTCTTTTGAAGCTGCTACAAACGAATTACAAAAAATATTTGGAAAGGACTATGTCATTTCTGAAGACATAACAAGTATCCAACAAATAACCCTAGGGAAAAAGATTAAAACTGAGCTACCTGAAGCATCTTCAGCCTCAAATTTTAGACCACAAACCCCCTCTTTTGCTCATATTATCAAAACCACAGAACCAAACAAATATACCAGCCTTGGAACCCCTAGACAAATTTTCTCAAACCCACCAAATCCAAATCCTAAAATAACATGCTCACCAAACTTTCCAGAACAATTAACCAGGGAACTTTACTTCCTACAACACTCTTCAGACCTCAACCCTGTAAACTTCAACAAAGCTTGCAAATTCTTCACGGAAATTTCTCGAACAAAAGTTGAAGGGATACAAATTAGCTGGGAGATCTTGAGGAATACCAACATTCCTTGTACAAAGCAGAATGAAGACTGCCTCAACAAATCCACAAACTGCCAATGCACAATAATATGTGCAGTTCCCTAAATAAACCTAAACCTAACCAAATACAAATACCTTATCCATGATAATGTCACATATGATCCAACCACCCTTATAAATTATGGATTAATCAAGAGAATATACTTTGACGAATGGGTCCAAGAAGACTTGCCTGAACCCATAGGAAGTATCGCAGAACAATTGACAAACATACTAGCCACAGAAGTATACATGGATTTCAAATCAACTCCTCCTCATTTTGGGAAAAATGTATTTGAACCAACAAAACACATAATCCAAATCAAAGCTAAATTCCTAGATCCAGATTACGAAGATTGGAATGACAATCTTAACATAGACAAAATAAGCAATAGCAAATTAAATGAACAAAGCTATGAAAGGTATAGAGCATACAAAATAGCTCATGACCAAGACTGGGAAAACAGTACTTTGTTCTTATATGCAGAAACTCCAGTCCAAAAAATATTCATCACCAGATTTCTTGAAGACCACAGACTAAATTACAAAGGTTTTGATATATACCATCCTAAACCTTCAATGATTAAAAGCTACAAAAAAGAAAAATCCAGAAGATTGAATAAAGACACAAAAGATAAAGAAGACACAGGCTCCAATACAATGTCCACTGAAGATTGATGATGTGACGTAAAGATAAAAACGTCATCTACCTTTTATAATGGGATTCCCATTATGAAATAAAAATTCATAAAGAAGCCACAGATGTGATATATTATGCCTACTTTTGACAAATGTAAATACTTTTGCTTTTTCCTTTTTTGAGTGGAAGGTATCTTTCCACCTTCATCTGTAAGTCATAATGGACAGCTGTATGTCCTTAGCTTGATTGGCTCAGCCTATATAATGAGTCTCTTAGTGTGCCTGTAAGGATATCAATTACCAAGTATTGTAATATTATTGTAAAATTAGAAGCTATCTGTTGTTAATGGCTACCTGCTCCAACCTTTCTTCTTCTTCTTCAAAATTTATGGGTAACTAAACATTCAGTCAGAGCTGAGGAAAGAAAGGATACAAAACTGCTTCAGCTATGTAAGTTTTCTTGTTTTACCACAGATTATTCGTTCATATTATGCTCACTGTGTTTGAATGACAATGATCCTTTAAAAAACAATTGACACCAGTTGCTATAAGCTTAATAAGTAATTCCAATAGACGTAAATCCGCTAGTCGAAAGAAGTACCGTGTGAGGGAAAGAGTAGACGCTTAGGATGACAAGGTGAGGAAAAATGATTTAAGATATAGGTTTCTGGTAAAGGTTTTAAAAAGGTTCATGGTTGTTTTAAACAAACCTGAAAATAATATTAATGAAAAATCGGTTTGGCAACATAAGAAATACATAATAAGCAGAATTGTATCTTAGTATTTCCAAAAGCTTTGGCTATTTTCTCTAACATAAACAACCAATCTTGCATAAAAAGAAGAAACAATTACAATGGAAAAATTACAGCAATATTTAGAAAATAAATTTATGTTAAATATAATAAACATTATGAAAAACAATACAGACCTTACAGAAAACCAAAAACACCAAATAATAAGTATTTTCAAACAAAAATATTCACATGAATTGATCAGTATTTATGACTGTGAAACAAGTTTAACCGAAATATATAATAACTTTAACATCTGGAGAGAACCTGGAAACATAGTTCTAACACCTAGATTTGTTAAAGAATTCTATAGAGAATGGCAAAATTACTTAGAAACCAAAAATAAAGCAGATTACAACATAACAGAAAAAAATAATTGGGAAAATACAGAACTATAAAAAAAAAATGATGAACGGATTTTCAGAAATTGAGAATGAAGAATCTCTACAGAATTATTTAGAACAAACATTTATGACTAAACTCATGATTATTCTAAAACAAACAGAACTAAACGAAAACCAACAATATAATATTGCAAAGATATTTAGACATAACTATACAGAAAAACTCATCAACCTCGATGATGAACCTAAAATAAACAAAAAGAAAATAGTAAAAAGTCTTAGAAGTACCTATTTTGTCTTTAATACTAAAAATCCGAAAATGAAGATTACCAACAGGATGTTGGATCTTTTTGTTGAAGAACATTATGAACAGATTAGACAAGAAATGATTAAAGAAAACAGAGAATGGCTAAATAAACCCCTAGACCTAACATGGACAAATCACATAGATACAGAATATTGGTATGAAGATGATTCATATTAAAGAGGGAAACTACAAGGATTTGAACAATAAATTAGAAGACTCTGAACTAAGGATGAGAAGGTTCCTAATTCCTAGTTCAAACACTCCTACTTGCTGCACCCTTGGGTATTATGCTTTCAAGCTGCCAGCAAGGTAGTTACAAAAAATGAAGAAACAAGAACAAGAATATTACTTTATATCTCCCGGCAGCATATAACTAAACGCTGTCTTTTCTTCCAACACCCCCCTATTTTGGTATATATATATATATATATATATATATATATATATATATATATATGGAAGAGTGTAAAGTTGTGAAATGTAACGTGAAACGGCTGAGTTACTTTGGATTTAGTATTGTAATTAATTCATGCATTGAACCAAATAAAGGATAGGGACATGCAAAGTTTGAGCTCCCACCCTGCAAACCAGAGTAGAAGAAATTAAATAAGCTGCAATTTTTTTTTTATAACTTATACACTGTATATAATATGATGCATAACACAGCAGCACTTGTTATATATTATCTAATACTTCATTCATTAGTGGTGGTGTTAGTAGTAAGAAAATCAAATATGAAAACAGGTTAGCTTATAGATGCACCTATGTTATATGTACTGTATATCTATGCAAGAAAGCTAAGAATAATGTATCATGGTACCACTTAAAAGGAAAAAAAAGTAAACTATTTTCACATCTTAGTTTTAACGAGACTAATTTCTAGCGATATATGACATACATATTACTTAACCAATTTGAACTTAAATGGATACTAAATTCTATGGTTTGTACAAAAAAGTAATTAAAGATTATAGAATTTAGTTTAAAGTCAAAAGATGAAGAAAGTAGTGTGATAATTTTATATGCATGTAGCACGACAAATACAAACATTCTATGTAATTTTTAACACACAATTTTTGTTATCTTTCGCCCACCTCTTAGCCATTATCAATTATCAAACTAGTTTCCTTTTTTTTCTAATACACACACAGAGAGTCATACATGCTATAACAATACAATCAAGGGAGGAACACTACTAGACCACTACTTGGAATTACATATATTATTATATGTTTATTTTTTAACAATTAAAATATCAAACCATTTACTACATCTGGAACTGTTACTGTTGCCGGATCGGTCGCTCTAGACGGCTGATGGACATGCATATTTTAATGCTACTAGAAGCTCATTTAATTATTCCATATTTTATCTCAGTTTGATAAACGCACATCCATCAGTAAGTTCCATCGATATTGAATTATACCGCCTTTTAAGGGTAAATTATTTCTCTTGTTCATCTAAATTAAATTTTGAAATTCATCACTACATGGTAATTATATATTAAACTAGTGCTATATGAATCCAAAAATATACAAATTACGTACCTCTTTCCAATACCTCCCAGTCCGAATCGTAAAACCAAATATGGTGTTTCTTCGTACAGTCGCGAATGTATAAAAACTAAATATCTAAATATTTTAGGCATTGAAATTATGAGACTAACTGGAAAAATAAAAGTTGTTGGGATATGAAATTATGAATCCTAGTTAAAAGACAAGATTAATTTATAGAAAATTTATGTGACGTCAATGGAACAAGTGGAGCACGCTGATTGAGCAATCAAAATACACTACAGCATTTTCAATACGGTGCCAACCAATAAATGACCATGAATCTACACATGGACTGTCATTATTGGACTTTCTACGTCATAACGATGTAAATTATATAATTAACATTTGACATCTGTCACTTAAAGTGCTTAATTCTATGATGAAACAAGTTGAGAAAAAAAATCATATTGAACATTTATGTAATTGGATTAATAACTAAAAATTATGTATTTTATTATATACATTTAAATATGTAAAGTTTTAACATAATTTCCACAGTACTACAAATATTTGATGTAACGGTCTTTCACTATGTATTATTTGTCACATCAATACGGATTTGAAGTATGTTTATTCATTTTCAAAAGAAAATTTAGTAATTAACTAAATATGTTTATATCCAAACAACTTAGTTTCTTACTATTTTCGGATCAAAATAGATATGAATAACTCATAGATAAACCATAGAAATCATATTTTAACCCCTAATCACATTTATTTGGATCTAATATCGAATTGCCAGTTATATAGGGTTTACAAACCAGTTTTCCCATTTTAAATGCTAGTTTCCCCTTATCTTTGATGAATATATGTTTAATCATAAAGATCTCAAAAATTAATAAAGCTCGTCAACAAAAATACTCTAAAACATTACAAATGCAAAAAATAAAATACTGTATAAAATTATTAATTAGGTAAAGTGCATTAACGTTTGAAATGCACAAATCTGTTACTAAATTCATCATTATTTCATCACAAATTCATCGATATTTCCAACATTGATTTTTGATACGGTCGAATCACTGTCCAAAGTGATGTGGAATGTTGTGCAAATTATTTTAAGCAAAATACTATCTATTTTTCTTATCTTTATTTTATTTAATGGGAAGCCATTAATGAAGAGTATATGATTTATTTAGTGAGGTGTGGTTGGAGTGAATGGTGATAAGTATGATTGGAAAGCCCACTTGATATCTGCTTGAGAGTTGCACTGAATTCAATGGTGATCCTTAATGGTATGAACTTTTTGTCAACATTAGAACCTTTCAATGAAGAGTGGAAGAAAGATGGATTCTTGTCTCCATTTATGTCCCATTGAATCAAGAACTTTTGTTTAATCATGTTATCTCACACTAAGTAACATCGGACAGTTGCTTTGCCAGCAATTGTTTCTAACCAGAGAAGTTGCAATTTTTGTTCATGTGTCAAGTGCTTAATTTCCTGTTGCTTGGAGCCCAGCTAAGCACCTCTCACATTCCAGAAGCCCATGTTGTGCATCATGATGATCTTTTGGGTTTAGTGGCCAATAGCCTGGTTATTCAAGGACTAGCTTGCTTCTTTTAGTCATTATGCATAAATTCCTTCCAGTGAAATGTAATTTAATCCATGGGGTATTCAACCAGTATCCATGTCATCATCATTGGTACATTGAGTAGCACTGTGAGTTGTTTTGCCTCTCCTTTTTCCTTCTTATTTTGATTTTCGGTGAGTGCGACGATTACATTTGAAAAAGCCACTTGTTTTCAACTGTCAAAAAAACATTTGAAAAAGCCATTTGTTTTCAATGATTTAGCTTGTTTTCAAAACAACTTCATTAGCTAGTACAAAGGTGCGTCTCAAATGCTATGACACTCAGTCTCACCCGAGCATAAAGCAAAACACAAAACACTCGAGTCAGGATTAACATTCTTATGCAAATAAATCAATTCAAGTGAAATGTCCAATTGAAATGCAATATAACTTAAAGGATGTTCGGGATTCCCATCCTTTAAGGATCCGTGAAACTATCTACATACATAGTACAATACGCTACATAGATAATGTCTATAGTAAAGTAAACTATTAAAATAGTGTTAAGACGTTATCCATATCACCCTTAACACATTTAATATAAATGTCGTAGCCTATACAGTACTGTAAACTCTACCAAACCGGTGGACTATCAGGGAGCACTCCGTAGGCACGACACAAACCAAACTCGTAGTGGATGCGATAAGGCATGTGACAAGGAACGCAAGGCAATGCCTAGGGTGGGATTCTACCGTTTTGCAGAACCAGGTGGGTGGTAACCATAGCAGCTACTACCGCCCACCTCAAGACACACTCCCGTAATCGATGGTGCACCCAATCAAATCACGAAGTAATAGATATGGTATCGAAGAAGCATGCTCGATCGGAGGTGTGACCTCACTTAGCCTAGGTATAGCTCCTGTTTTGGTCACATCAAGCTGACTCGCGGGAGTCGGGGTTGTGTTTATCCTCATATAGACGTCACCAAACCATCCTACTTCATTCTGGTTTCTCCACCACGTACACGGTTGTTAAAGTGGTTTTCGGTATTGGCAGAGATTATGACACTATCTGATCCTGGTCTTTTTAACAACCAAACGCTTATTTCACACCATGGTCATTTTCATTTCAAACAGTTCATACTTCATATCAAAATATCGTATTCATTTCAAAATCATATCACTTTCGAAATCAAATTCACTTTCGAAACCATATTCACTTTAAATCAAATTCATTTCCAAAAATTATAACCACAAAATAGGTTAAACCATCATATCAAGTATCTGCATTTGAATCCATTAAATCTACATCATAACAGTTCCAACTTAAACGGTTTGAATATTGAAAGTAGTTTATATATTGGAATAGTTATACCTTAAAAATAGTTTATATTTAAAAATAGGTTATAGATTAAAATAGTTTATATATTAAAAATAGTTTATATATTAAAATAGTTTATATATTAAAAATAGTTTCAAATTAGAATTATTTCTTCCAATTTCATAAATCAATTCAAATCAACTTTAGTTCCAAAAGTTCGATTTAAATTAATCTAAGTTCAACAATTTCAATTAAAAGGGGTTAAAGGTTCAATTTGAATTCTCATTAAACTATTTTTAATTTATATAACTACTTCAAATTCAATAGGTTTCAAAGTTTAAATATTCAAATAATTTACAATAACTCAATTTGATAAATTTCATTTATATTCAAAATTCAACTTTAATTTTATTTAAATTCGAAATATTCACTTAATCATTTTTAATATCATTTAAATAAAATTCCAAATTCCAAATTTAAATCAAAATTAAATATTCAATTTCAATTTTATACACATATTTTTTTTAAATATTCATTTAACCACCTTTAGTTAAACATATAAATAGAATCTCAAATTACAAATTTAAATCAAAATTAAATATTCATATTCAATTTTATTTAAATTTAAAATATTCATTTAATCACCTTTAATCAAAAATCCAGTTATCAAGTTATAAAATCATATCTTTAAATCTCAAAATTAATAAGTTTCAAATCAATTTTTGTTTAAATACAATTGTTAAACAAATAAAATTACAAGTCCACTTTAACTTATCTTTTCAACCTTTATTTATTAAAGTTATTACAAAATCTATTTTAAAATAATAACACAAATTCAAATAAATATTTAAAATATTATATATATATATAAAAGTTATTACAAAATCTATTTAAAATATTAATACAAATTGTAAATAAATATTTAAAACATATTATATATATATATATTAGTTAAATTAAATTCTATTATATTAGTTATTATTAAATCAAATCTTATTATTATTAAACCTATTTGAAATCTTAATTTATATATATTTTGAAAATAATAAAGTTATAAGTAAAATTTTACAATTTTTATTTTAAAACCTAACTTATAATTTTAAAATTTCCAAAACATCAAATTTTAAAAATCTAAATTTTAAACATATATTAAAATTAAAATTCTTTATATTATATTCTAAAAATCAATACACATATATTTCTCCTTTTCAAAAATTTGGGGATCATTTAAAAATAAACCAACGGTGTCCATGTATAATTTCCTATTCTATGGTCAAGTGATACGGATATTTATCATTTTAATTCACAATAATTTAAATTTTACGGGTATAATATCATTTCAACTTGCAATCCCAAAATTTCAAAAATCAATAAAATCGCTTGGGTTTATCATTTCAACCCATAACGATTTTTCCTAATCTATAAGAACGTTCGGGTATGTATCATTTCAACCCATAGGATTCCTAACTAACAGGGAACTTGCTGCGTGGGAACAATAAAATAATAATATAAAATAGCATATCATATCAATTGTAAGCAAGGATCGTAACTAACAATTTGAAATATAATATATATATACAACATGTCAATTAGTGTCATATGTCAATTAACATAGGTAAGAAATTTTTAAACAATAACATATCATATTTAACGATTAAATTACTAAACAATTCAAATCTAATAACATATTTAAATCGTCATTTCATGTGAAATCAAATTACTAACATAAGAATGTTAATTGTGAGCGATCACTCACCTTTCGAGGCTAGAGAAAATAGACAACACAACAAGCTACGAATTTGAATCATGAACTCGACAATCGACCAATCCAAACGACAATTTCGAAAGCAAAGCAAGGTGGACTCGAGTTTGAAGAAAACAAAAAGTATATACTATATACATTATTGTCTTGAAAGTTTGGCTGCTTGGTCAACTATTGTCTTGAACAAATTTTTTTTCCAAATGGTCATTGATGCAGGCATTGTTAGGATTAGTTTATATCCTTTCGAAGCAGCTACAATTGCAAGAGCAATGCTAGTTAAACAAAACGCTTCTTTCCATGCTCATTCTTATATATATACTATAAAAAACCTTCTTTTTTTATAAAGAGGAAGTGAAAGCACAAAACCAAGCTACTGTGCGGAGTTGGGTGGTTGTGGAGTACGAGGTCTAGGATGGTTGTCTGGGTCGAGGAGGGACAGTCGGCCATTGGTTAAAGGCTCGGTGATGTGGCAGAGGTTTGGATATGAGGCAATCGGCTATGGTTGGAGTTGATGGGAGGCGAGGCTGTAGGTGCGGTGGCTGTTCGAGGCGGAGAGGGTCGGAGCAGGCTGTGGGGAGGGGTGCTATGGACGCGGCGACTATTAGTGGAGGGCGTGGTTGCTCGGGTTCGCAATAAGAGATGGCAGAGGGTGGTTTGGCAGCTTGCTTCGGCTGCTGTAGGTGGCTGATTTGGTGGTAGGAGGTAGGGACGAGCACAGTTCAGCGTGGATGCTAGGGTGATGGTCGGTTAGGCATTGTGGGGGAAGAGTGGTTGAACGGCAGGCTGCGGCTATGGGTATTTTGTGGTGGGAGGTGGCTGACGTGGAGATGAGGGGGAGGATGGTGCAGCTATCGGTTGCAGGGAGGGGAATGGGCACATTGTGACGTGGAGAGAGAGGATGGTCGGTGGATGAAGGTTTAGATGGAGTGGGCAAGGGGATGAGGTGGGTTGTGGCTATTGGGGAGAATGGCGACCAGTTTCAAAGGAATGGGAGATGGAAAGGTTTCAGAAACCATTATACACGAACTCTCTCTTTATATATATATTTTATAAGCATAGAAATGAAAATGGAAGAGAGCGAGTACGAGTACGAACAACAAGCAAATTATATTGAATACCATAGGACTAGGGATAGTCAAAATTAAATTCAGAGATATATTAAAAGCAATGGTTGTTTGTTTCATCCAATGGACAAATGAATGGGCATAGAAATCCAAAGGACCCAAATGCAGAACCGATATGGCTAATCGTTTCGTAGGTTTCGCCGCATACCGGACGCCGAAACACACAGATGAATATACTGTGGAGATCAGCACGACGAGACGAACAAAATAGCACACAGATATGAGTGACACGACCCTTTTATCAAAACTCCATATTCGTTGCCAAACCTGCTGCTAAACCGCTGAAATTAATATAAACGGAGGTAGAGCGGTCCAAATTTGGCGAAACGAAATATGACGTCTCACTCAGAAAATGGTAAATATTTTACTTATCTAAAATATTTAGATTTGAAAAATATTTTATTTCCATCAAATTTGACTGATTTAAATTTAAATTTGAAATTTCACAAATAAACAAACTTCCAAATTTTTCAATGAAAATATGACACTCGCTACGTTTTAAATAGACGTAACCCAAATATCAAATTTTCATAGCTAAATTTTATTGTTTATTTTCATAAAAAATTTAGTTAATTACGTTATTAAAAATCATTAAAATTTCTGTATCGTTACACTCTCCCCCACTCAAAACTTTTCGTCCTCGAAAAGGAACGAGATAGTAGAATAGAAGCAACAGAAATGAAAGATAGATTTGAAATACATAGAACCAAATACAACAATTAATTTAAAACCATATGAATTTCATTGTTGGACATCTTATTACTTACATTTATGTTATATACTATTCAATTACATGTTCTCATTACATTTAGACTTTTCCCAGGTATGTTTTATTAATGTTTCCGAATGTAATTGAGCACTATACCAATTTACCTTTTATTTACAACATTTTTATTAAGCAAAATTTAGTTCGAACATTTTTATTACTTAAGTTTTCTCTTGTATAACTTCAATTACATATTCACAGTAACATTTTAACTTTTTTAATATTTCAGGTAAGTTATATATGTTTTAGAATGCAATTGAGTATTATACAAATAAATTTTATCCTAGTTCAAATGTTTCAAGTTGTTTCAATTTCATTTTCATTTTAGACACTCCAATTATTCAAAAGTTTTTCTTCATTTCAATAATTGAAAACCATTACTAACATAAGACAATCCACTTCAAACCATTCAAATCGACAATCATCCATACATGTCGGACTTGAATTGCTCAAAATAACATATTGTTAATTTATATTTGGCAAAACTTAGCATATACAGTAAATAAATCAATCATAGAATCACAGACACAGAGTAAGGTAACAATAAGCAGCGAAAATAGATAAATAGTAGTTCATGAAGCTACTGTAGGACATCAAAGTCTAAAGTAAAATACAACAGAAATCCAATACAAGAAGTCTCAAATACAAAAGCCAATGACAAATCTGAACATAAACAACTGGAAATAACTGAAAGGTTGAATAGATAAAAATAGATCTCTAAGAAAAGCTCCAAGCTCCAAAGGTGAATCTCAAATGTTGTGACACTTAGTCTGACCCGAGCATAAAGCAAAACAAAAAACACAAAACATTCGAGTCAGGATTAACATTCTTATACAAGTAAATCAACTCAAGTGAAATGTCCAATTGAAATGCAATATAACTTAAAGGATGTTTGGGATTCCCATCCTTTAAGGATCCGTGAAACTATCTATATACATAGTAAAATACGCTACATAGATAATGTCTATAGTAAAGTAAACTATTAAAATAGTGTTAAGACGTTATGCATATCCCCCTTAACACATTTTATATAGATGTCGTAGTCTATACAGAACTGTAAACTCCACCAAACCGGTGGGCTATCAGGGAGCACTCCATAGGTACAACACAAACCAAGCTAGTAGTAGGCACGACAAGGCATGTGACAAGGCATGCGAGGCAATGCCTAGGGTAGGATTCTACTGTTTTGCAGAACCAGGCTAGTGGTAATGCATAGCAGCTACTACCGCCCACCTTGAGACACTCCCATAATCGAAGGTGCACCCAATCAAATCACAAAGTAATAGATATGGTACCGAAGAAGCATGCTCGATCGGAGGTGCGACCTCACTTGGCCCAGGTATAGCTCCTGTTTTAGTCACATCAAGCTGACTCGCGAGAGTCAGGGCTGCGTTCAAACCTCATATAGACGTCGCCAAACCATCCTACTTCGTTCTTGATTCTCCATCACATACATAGTTGTTAAAGTGGTTTTCGGTATTGGCAGAGAGTATGACAATATCCGATCACGGTCTCTTTAACAACCAAACGCCTATTTCACGCCGTGGTCATTTTCATTTCAAACAGTTCATACTTCATATCAAGATATCATATTCATTTCAAAATCATATCACTTTCGAAATTAAATTCACTTTCGAAATCATATTCACTTTAAATCAAATCCATTTCCAAAAATTATAACCACAAAATAGGTTAAACCATCATATCAAGTATTCGCATTTAAATCCATTAAATATAAATCATAACAGTTCCAACTTAAACGGTTTAAATATTGAAAGTAGTTTATATATTGGAATAGTTATACCTTAAAAATAGTTGATATTTAAAAATAGATTATAGATTAAAATAGTTTATATATTAAAATAGTTTATATATTAAAAATAGTTTCAAATTAGAATTGTTTCTTCCAATTTCACAAATCTATTTAAATCAACTTTAGTTCCAAAAGTTCGATTTAAATCAATCTAAGTTCAACAATTCAATTAAAAAGAGTTAAAGGTTCAATTCGAATTCTTATTAAACTATTTTTAATTTATATAACTACTTCAAATTCAATAGGTTTCAAAGTTTAAATATTCAAACAATTTATAATCACTCAATTTGATAAATTTCATTTATATTCAAAATTCAACTTTAATTTTATTTAAATTCAAAATATTCACTTAATCATTTTTAATATCATTTAAACAAAATTGTAGATTATAAATATAAATCAAAATTAAATATTCAATTTCAATTATATATATATATATATTTATTTAAAGATTCAGTTAACCACCTTTAGTTAAACATATAAATAGAATCTCAAATTACAAATTTATATCAAAATTAAATATTCAGGTTCAATTTTATTTAAATTTAAAATATTCATTTAATCACCTATAATCAAAAATCCAGTTATCAAGTTATAAAATCATATCTTTAAATCTCAAAATTAATAAGTTTCAAATCAATTTTTATTTAAACACAATTCTTAAACAAATAAAATTACAAGTCCACTTTAACATATCTTTCCAACCTTTATTTATTAAAGTTATTACAAAATATATTTTAAAATAATAACATAAATTCAAATAAATATTTATACATATTATATATATAAAAGTTATTACAAAATCTATTTAAAATATTAGTATAAATTATAAATAAATATTTAAAACATATTATATATATATTAGTTAAATTAAATTCTTATTAAATTTTATTATATTAATTATTATTAAATTAAATCTTATTATTATTAAATCTATTTTAAATCTTATTTTATATATATTTTAAAAATAATAAAGTTATAAGTAAAATTTTATAATTTTCATTTTAAAACTTAACTTAAAATTTTAAAATTACCAAAACATAAAATTTTAAAAATCTAAATTTTACGCATATATTAAATTAAGTGGAAATTAGCCACAAGGGCCTCTTTAGCAAGTGGAATTAGTTTCTAGGACACACAACTGAAATAATTACTTTCAAGGATAAAACGTAAAATAATTAGTTTCTAAGGCCTAAAAACCTATGAAAGTATGTCCTTGAATGTAATTGGACAGTTGACTTTGTCCTTGAAAATAATTATTCTGCTGATTTTGGCCGTGAAAGTAATTTCTTTGAATGTGTGTCCTAGAAACTAATTGGATTGCAAAGTTTGTCCTTCTGGTGAAATGCCCCATAAATTAATATATCTTTATATTATATTTTAAAAATCAATACACATATATTTCTCGTTTTCAAAAATTTGAAAATCGTTTAAAAATAGACCAACGGTGTCCGTATATAATTTCCTATCCAATGGTCAAGTGATACAGATATTTATCATTTCAACCTGCAATAATTTAAATTTTACGGGTATATATCATTTCAACCCGCAATTCTAAAATTTCAAAAATCAATTAAATCATTTGGGTTTATCATTTCAACCCATAACGATTTTCCCTAATCTATATGATCGTTCGGGTATGTAACATTTCAACCCATAGGGATTCCTAACTAACAGGGAACTTGCAGTATGAGAACAATAAATTAATAATATAAAATAACATATCATATCAATTGCAAGCAAGGATCATAACTAACAATTTAAAATATAATATATATATACAACATGTCAATTAGTGTCATATGTCAATTAACATAGGTAAGAAATTTTTAAACATCAACATATCAAATTTAACGACTAAATTACTAAACAATTCAAATCAAATAACATATTTAAATCGTCATTTCATGTGAAATCAAATTACTAACATAAGAACGTTAATCGTGATTAATCGCTCACCTTTCGAGGCTAGAGAAAATAGACAACACAACAAGCTACGAATTTGAATCACGAACTCGACAATCGACCAATCCAATCGACAATTTCAAAAGCAAAGCATGGTGGACTCGAGTTCGAAGAAAACAAAATATATATACTATATATATATATATATTATTGTCTTGAAAGCTTGGCTGCTTGGTTAACTATTGACTTGAACAATTTTTTTCCAAATGCTCATTTATGCATGCATTGTTAGGATTTGTTTATATCCTTTCGAAGCAGCTACAAATGCAAGAACAATGCCAGTTAAACAAAACTCTTCTTTCCATGTTCATTCTTATATATATATACACACACTATAATAAACTTTCTTTTTGTATAAAGAGGAAGTGAAAGCACAAAACCAAGCTACTATGTGGAGTTGGGTGGTTAGGGAGAACGGGGTCTAGGATGGTTGTCTGGGTCGAGGAGGGACAATCGGCTATTGGTTGAAGGCTCGGTGATGTGGCGAAGGTTTGGAGATGAGGCTGTCGGCTGTGGTTGGAGTTGATGGGAGGCGAGGCCGAAGGTGCGGTGGCTGCGACTGTTCGAAGCGAAGAGGGTCGGAGCAGGCTGTGGGGAGGGGTGCTATGGAGGTGGCGACTATTAGTGGAGGGCTTAGTTGCTCGGGTTCACAATAAGAGATGGCAGAGGGTGGTTTGGCAGCTTTCTTCGGCTGCTGTAGGTGGCTGATCCGGTGGTAGGAGGTAGGGACGAGCACAGTTCAACGTGGATGCTAGGGTGATGGTCGGTTAGGCGTTGTAGGGAAGAGTGGTTGAACGACAGGCTGCGGCTATGGGTATTTTGTGGTGGGAGGTGGCTGACGTGGAGATGAGGGGGAAGATGGTGTGGCTATCAATTGCAGGGAGGGGAATGGGCGCACTGTGATGTGGAGAGGGAGGATGGTCGCTGGATGAAGGTTCGGGTGTAGTGGACAAGGAGATGAGGCAGGTTGTGGCTATTGAGGAGAGTGGCGTCCAGTTTCAAAGGAATGGGAGATGGAAAGGTTTTAGAAACCATTATACACGAACTCTATATATATATATATATTATAAGCATAGAAATGAAAATGGAAGAGAACGAGTATGAACAACCAGAAAATTATATTGAATACCATAGGAATAGGAAAAGTCAAAATTAAATTTAGAGATATATTAAAAGCTAATGGTTGTTTTTTTCATCCGATGGACAAATGAATGGACATAGAAACCTAAAGGACCCAAATGCGGAACCGATACGGCTAATCGTTTCGTAGATTTCACCGCATACCGAATGCCAAAACATACAAATGAATATACTGCGGAGATCAGCACGACAAGACGAACAGAATACCATACAGATATGAGTGACACGACCCTCCTATCAAAACTCCATATTCGCTGCCAAAACTGCTGCTAAACCGCTGAAATTAATATAAACGGAGCGAGAGCAGTTCAAATTTGGCGAAACGAAATATGACGTCTCGTTGAGAAAATGGTAAATATTTTACATATCTAAAATATTTAGATTTCAAAAATATTTTACTTCCATTAAATTTGACTGATTTAAATTTAAATTCGAAATTTCATAAATAAACAAACTTTCAAATTTTTCGATGAAAATCTGACACTCGTTACGTTTTAAATAGACATAACCCAAATATCAAATTTTCATAGCTAAATTTTATTGTTTATTTTCATAAAAAAATTAGTTAATTACGTTATTAAAATTCGTTAAAATTTCCGGGTCGTTACACTCTCCCCCACTCAAAACTTTTCGTCCCCGAAAAGGAATGTATATCGACCCACAGTTCCTTACCCCTTGAGTTGACAATAATTCACTCTTGTCCAACCCAAAGTGTACGAAAGAGCGAATAACTAGGGTAAAGAAGAAGAAAAAGATAGAAGAAAAATAGAACAACAACAGAATCTCACAATCGCAGCGGAACAAATTATAATATAAATAACAGATTTTAAATACAAGAACCGTGTTGTTAATATACATACCATTATCAGAGTACAATATACAATAATCAATCTGGACAGTTTACTAACTTGTCCTCGTACAACGGAAATATACATCTACGGAAATACGTCTTGTCATCCAACTCACCTCCTAAGCTCCATAGCATCCTATCATGAATCTGTAATACTCGGTCTGACCCGAGCATTATAATAAAAATAACACTCGAATCAGTCTGGAAAACCAGCGTGAGAAAACACACTCAATTTGAATTATTAGAGTTATCAAAATCCTTTGAAAACAAAGGTATCTCGTAAGACCGCGTCACACATAAACACGACGGGATTTTCCCTTACGATAACCAAAACATTCTATAGAAAATCTAGTGATATTATAATAGTGTCTAAATACAAATACTTATTCAAATAACTGAAATTGTTACATTAATTAAATTCCAGCATACTAGGCTCTACAAACAAAACTGTAACAGCCCGATATTTTAAACGAAATTTTTATTAAAAACAAAACATTTCGAAATATTGATTTAAATAATAAAGTGTAGTAATTTGTATAAAACGAAAATTTAAAGCGTTACATTTCGTTACGTATATTTATGTCCGTTCTTAACTTTATATTAGAATTTTTTTTTTATGATGATAATAGCTATTTTAATTTGGTTTAAAAAGATACGTTATATTTTAAGAAACCGTTAACATTTTTTAAATTTATTAAATAAAAGAAACAGGTAACAAATTGTACGTTACTTCGGGCGTTACACTGTACGTGCATTGTTCCATTGTCCATTATTTCTGCTGTATATTTCAGTTTGAAATTGTCAAGTCTTGCCTTACCTCACGTGAGAAATAGTCCACTTACCCCTTTATCTCCCTTACGTTTCGTTCAACATTTATTTTGCCTAAATTCCTCTAACTGATCAAAACCTTTCCTTGCCTTCTTTTCTACAAAAGTTATAGGCAGCTGTTCATTTTGTTTTGTTCAAAAAGCTCCATTCACAAAGGTCTCTCTGCATTTTTCGTTTTAAAATCTCGTGAGCATCTCTGGAAGGTACAGGTAAAAGACAACATCCACTTTCTTTTGTTTCACTTTTTCTCACTTTATTTCTTTGCCTGTCCCCTGTTTGTTGTCTGCTGTACCATGTTCTTCCCTTTTTCATTTTTGCATTTCGAATTTCGGTTGTCCCTGCTCATATTTGCTTCGCCACCTCCAACCGTGACCATACCACCCACAGCCCTCCAACTAGTGCCGGACCACCGCGTCACCACCGCCCCTACTCCAGATCGAAACCACCACCGAACCCTACCCAGCCACAACCCCAACCGAGACCACCACCACGAACCCACTGCCTCCACGCTATACCCAGTCGCCACTAGCCACCACAACCTTCGCCTGACCCACCTATTCACCCCAGAACCCTCCGCCTGATCCACCTGTCTGCCTCCAACTCCATACCGAGAACCCAACCATCCACGTGACCAAACAACTCCAGGTCGAGACCCACCCCATCCCGTGCTCCGCCATGCGAACCAACCCAACACCAGCCACGCCTCTGCCCATGCCGACACCACGGCAACCACGAGACCAACCTGACCCTACCCCTTCGCCAGATCCATGCCGAGACAGCCTTGCAACCGAGGCTGGTATTCTTGAGATTTGTCGACCGCTGGATATATATTCCACTGAGTTGTTTTGAACTAGGGAACAAACGAGTGCTGTTATTTTGTGTTGAAGCTGTTAGCCTGCCAATTGAAAAATGAACGAAAAAGTATAAGTTGTCACCTCTGTTTCTTTTTGTCGTTTTGAATTTTAGTTATATCTTGACTTTGGGTTTGTTTTAAAAAAAAAAAATTGCTTTTGGTCACGGTTGGTATCCTAGGCTATTTACTGACCATGGTTTTGAGGAAAAAATTTTGTTATGCCACTCTTGACTTTTTAGTAAACTGTTGTCACTTTTGTAAATCGTTAGTTGTAAATTGTTAGAGTTAGTCTATTTGAAGTTATATTTTTTTCCAAACCTTTGTCTTTGAAAAAGGGGATGTTTTGTCACTCTACAAAATTTAAAGTTATAATCCATGTTTTAAAGGTGGTCGGGCTAGTGCTTTCAAATTTCCAACTTGTTTTTCGTTTGTCGCTTCATTTGAAAATTTGTTATTCGTGCAATCTTAGACTTTGATTTCTTATTGTGCTTTTGGTTTGAATCTAGTTGGCACATCCGCTAACGACTGATCGTGCTATCCGCGTGCTTTCGATTGACATCGTACTTCTTTCTTTCTGAGTCTCCAGCTCCGTAGAGGTGAGTAAATCTCACACGAATATCCATACTTATATGATTGTGAAACGACTGCAACTGAATGTGTAGAAATAAATAAACAAATAAATGATGTTATAACTACCTGTGATTTATTTATAGTTGATGTTAATTGTTAAAACTGCATATCGTATCATCTGTTATATTCTGTTCTTATTTTACTGTTTTCTATTCTGTTAAATCACACTACAAGTTCCCTGTAGAATAGAATCACTATGGGTTGAAATGATACATACCCGAACGAACTTTAGAATAAGGGAAGGTCGTTATGGGCTGAAATGATAGGCCTGAGCGATTTTCAATTAAATTTTATTTACTTGGGATTGCGGGTTTGAAATGATAAAACCCGGATTTTTCTTTGTAAATTACGGATTGAAATGATATAGTATCCGTATCACTTGACTTAGGCTAGAAAATATTATACAGACCCGTGGTTATTTTTCTGTATTTTCTGGATACTTTTAAATAATTTAAATATTATAATAATATTAAATTGATTTAAATCGAATTTTTAAGTGATTTATTTAAAAATAGAAACGATTTTTCTATGTGATAAATATAAATAAATGGAGGAATATTGATTTTTAAAACGAAACTTAAATTTGAAATTTTGATTAAAAGAAAGATGGGAACTTAAGTTAATTTAAATGAAATGAAATTTAGCTTTTAAATTGGTGGAAAAAATGGAGTTTAAGTTTAAATGTTGAAATGAACGTAATAAGCAAATTTGTAAGTTTTGGTTTTACTTGTAAAATTTCTCTTTAAATAAATTAGTTAAAGGATTGAAAATGAACATTTTTAATGTATGATTTTATAAGTTACTAGGTAGAATCCGTAGCACTTGTTAAGTGTTGTGGATTGTATAAGTGAACCAAAAGACTAAAATGAACTTAAGCTATGATAGTACTTGGTAAGTGCTGTTGTAGCAGAAACTAAATTGAACCTGAACTAATAAAAGGGCTACTGTAGCACTTGTTAAGGACTGCAGTAGGCTGAAATATGATTTTTGTTTAAACTGAACTATCATAACATTTGAAATGTTGTTTTGTTGAATAAAATTGTTTTCAAATATAACTTACCGCCGCACTTTAAATACCGTGAAAGCTGGAAATTTAATGCTATTGTTTTAAGTGAATAAGTGAACTCCGAAAGGGTTAGATTTGGAAATTTAATTTGTGATTTTTAAAAGGTTAATGACTTTGTTTTTAAATGGTTTAATCCAAATTATATTTGATAAATTGTTTTAAATCTATAACCACAGGTTATAATAACGATTGGTTGGCAAAGAGACCGGGATTGGATATGGACATACTCTCTGTCGATACCGAAAACCACTTTGACAACCGTGTACGCGGTGGAGATTCCAGAATGAAGTAGGATGGTGGCGACGTTCTTAAGGTATGTTACGTAGACCCAACTCCCGTGAGTTGGCATAAGGTGGCTAAAACATGAGCGATCTCGGACCAGTGAGGTAGCACCTCTTCTCGGACACATTTCTTCGATATTATACTCTTACTTGTGATTTGACTAGATGGCCATCCTCCGATTTGGGAATGTTGTTCGAGGTGGAACGGTAGTGGCTGCTATGCGTATCCATCAGTCCGTGTGCGTAATTGGTATATCTACCCTGGCATTGCCTAGTTGTGCCGTGTCACCTACCATATCGAGCTTTACTACGATTACGATTTTAAGATCCGACCGCGTTAAGGTTCTCCATCCCCTTAACGCTATTTTCCGATATGATTATATTTTACTTATTTAGACACTATTATAATAGTGAATATTACTACATAGTAGATAGTTTAACGGATCCTTAGAGGATGGGCGGTCCCAAGCATCTTCTAAGTTACTTGTACCTTTACTACAGTTCATTTGAGTTGGTTTACATTTTATAAGTATGTATATCCTGACTCGAGTGTTATGTTTTATTTTACGCTCGGGTCAGCCTGAGTATTCACAGCTTTGGATTCACCTTTCTGGAGCTCGGAATCACTGGAGATTCTGCTTATCTAGTTATCTTCCTATTTCAGTTTCAGTTGTCTTATTCCAGCTTTTGTTTTAGAGACTTGTGTATTTGGGATTTCTATTGTACTTGTTTCAGCACTGTATTGGGTTTCAGACTATGTATTTTGTATTTGATTTTAGACTATGTATTTTAGTGGCTTCATGAACCACTATGGTTATTTTAAATTCCGCTGCGAGTTATTTCTGATACTTCTGTGTCTGTGATTCTGTGAATGATTTTATTTGCTCCAAATTTTACTACAATCTGTTATTTTGCATTATTCAAGTCTGACATGTGTGGATTATTGTCGATTTGAATGGTCCAAAATAGTGGGTCGTTACATTTGGTATCAGAGCTTTGGTTTAGGCAAACTTTAGCCTATGGAGCAAAAAACTCATTAGAGATAGGGTAGAAATACCCTAGAATGAGTGAAATCAAACTCAGAATCATTTCTTTGTGAGTGAACGTATTTTCAAAGTATAAAATGATTTTAAAATGATTTTTCAAATGATTTTTCAAAGATTATTTTGATATAAAGTTTTCTTGTTTTAAGAAGAAATTTTCTAAACTTCCTTCTTTCCGTATCTACCTTGTTAGGAATTTTGTTATTAGGATATTCACCCAAGTGACCTTATCGTATTTTATCTTAACTTATCTTTGTCTTCTCTGTACCTTGTCCTAAATTTATTCTTGATATTTCCAGGATGAATCGTGGAAATGCTAGAGGTAGGGGTCGTGGTATTGCCCCAGTTCCTCCACCTGTTGCACCCGTTAAGTTCACAGTTCTTTGCAAAGAATTCTCTCAGCTCGGTGGCACTAAGTTCACCGGTTCAGAGAGTATCATCGAAGCCCAGCAATGGCTAAGAAGTTTGGAAAGAATCTTTACTAGTTTAGAGATCACTGATGCCCAGAAGCGTCAGTTAGCAGCATGGCAGCTGCAAGAGTCAGCCCTAGATTGGTGGGAGTCTGTTACGACTCGCACTAACGAAGGTGATCATTCGTGGGAGCAGTTCAGGTATCCTTTGTGTTAACTTGAATTTTTCCCCATTTCCTTTCTTTTCGAATCTATCTTAAGTTCGATTTGTATCTTCTTTCAGGGAGGCTTTTGTGGCAAAATGGATGCCCGAAGCCGGGAAATCTCAGCTTTACCGTGAATTCATGGACCTCAAGCAGGGTACCATGTCTTTTTCAGAGTATGAACGGAAGTTCAATGAACTTTCCAAATTCGGTCCTGGTCTTATCGACACTCAGCTAAAGAAGAATGAGAAGTTCATTTCTGGAGCTCGCCCAGAGTTCTACGATCACCTTATTTCGCATGTTCATCGCACATTTACTGAGCTCATGGATATGGCTATTCGCTATGAGAACCCTACTTCCAAGGGTCCTGCTGCTTCTGGTACTCATGTCTCATAATCTTCCTCTGCAAATTCCAAGAAGAGAAAGCCCAACTTCCACCAGCAGAAGAAAAATTGGATCAAACATGCGGGCTTGGGATCTTCAGCATCTGCTCCTTCTCAGAGACACCCTATTGATCTTTCCTCCATTACTTGCTTCAAATGTGACCAAAAGGGACACTATGCCAATAGTTGCCCTAATCCGTCTGTTGCTGCTGTTCCTCCACCCCAGGTTACTAGGAATGATCTTTGTCATGTTTGTCTTCAGCCGGGTCATTTTAAGAAGGACTGTCCTTTATATCAGAAGGGAAGGCCATCTGGCGTATTTGCTGTCACATCTGCTTCATCACCTGCTCCTGCACCTGATCCTGCTCCTAGCGATGGTCAAGGTACTCTTCAAGGCACCTTCACTTTATTTCATCATCTAGTTCGTGTTTTATTTGATACTGGGGCTTCGCATAGTTTTATTTCTGATGACCTGTGTAATAAGTTTGAACATCTCCTTTCTCCTGAGTATGCTTCTGTTCCTCTATGTGTTTCTAATCCTATTGGTGGTCCCGCAAATCTTAATAAGATTTGTAAACATGTGAAACTCCTCCATTCCGATCATAGTTTTAGTGGCGATTTCTATATCCTTGGTTTCGATGCTTTTGATTTGTTGCTTGGAAGTGATTGGCTTGATGGACACGATGCCCGTATCTCGTGTAAATCCCGAATTGTTTCTCTTAAGGATGATCGAGGAAATTCTTTGGTTATTCAGGGCCGTATGCCTCATGATTATGCTGGTAGCTTTATCTTTTCTCTAGATGCTTCTATTGATGATCTTCAGTCGACCCGTGTAGTTAATCACTACCCAGATGTATTTGGTGAAGTTACTGCTTTACCTCCCAAGCGGGAAATTGATTTCCGCATTGATCTCATTCCTGGAGCTCGACCTATAGTTCTTCCTCCTAGAAGAATGGCACCCCGCGAGAAGGTTGAGTTAAGGAAACAAATTGAAGACCTATCTTCCAAGGGTCTGATCAGACCTAGTTTTTCTGAATGGGGAGCCGCGGTGGTTTTCGTCACCAAGTCCGATGGTTCTCTTCGGATGTGTGTTGATTATAGGGAGTTGAACAAACTCACTATGAAAAATAGATATCCAATGCCTCGCATCAATGACATGTTTGATCAGCTTTATGGTGCTACTGTTTTCTCTCAGCTTGATCTTGCCACAGGTTTTCACCAACTCAGAGTTGCTGAGGAAAGTATTCCTAAGACTGCTTTCCGTACTGAGAATGGATTCTTCGAACGGTTAGTCATGCCTTTTGGTTTGACTAATGCTCCCGCTTTCTTTGTTGACTTGATGAATCGTGTATTCCGTGATGTGCTAAATAAATTTGTTCTAGTCTTTGTGGATGATATCCTCATTTTCTCTAAGTCTGAAGAAGAACATGAGTCACATTTGAAATCTGTTCTTGAGACTCTTCGAAAGCATCAGTTAAAAGCTAAATTTTCCAAATGCCATTTCTGGAAGGATGAAGTCCGATTTCTCGGGCATATTGTTTCTAGTAATGGAGTTTCAGTTGATCCAGTCAAGATCGCTGCGATCAATGTAAGTCTTTCTTTCCTTCTCTTTTATTGTTTCATTTCAATTTACTCTATCTTTCCTATTATCCTTCTTTTTTCCCTATTCTGTGCAGGATTGGGAAACTCCTAAGACTCCTACTGATATCCGTAGTTTTCTGGGCCTCGCCGGTTATTACCGGAGATTCATTGAGAATTTTGCTCGGATTGCTGCACCTCTCACTGCTTTAACTCGGAAGAATGCTAAGTTTATTTGGAGTAATAAGTGTGAAGCCGCGTTCAATGAGTTAAAAGACAAGCTTACTTCCGCACCTGTTCTTACCATTCCAAATGGAGATGAGGGATTAACGGTATACACTGATGCTTGTCGAGAAGGTTTGGGAGCTATTCTGATGCAGGATGGTAGAGTGATTGCTTATGCTAGTAGACAGTTGAAGACTCATGAAGTAAATTATGCTGCCCATGATCTAGAGTTGCTTGCAGTTGTTTTCGCTTTGAAACTTTGGAGACATCATCTGTTGGGTACCAAGTTCGAGCTTTTCACAGATCATCAGTCTTTGAGGTATATTTTCTCTCAGAAGGATTTGAATCAGAGACAAGTTAGGTGGTTAGAGTTCCTTGCTTCTTATGACCTCGACATTAACTATACACCGGGAAAGGCTAATGTTGTGGCGGATGCTTTGAGTAGGAAGAAAGCTTTGTTGTGTCAGATTGTTGTTTCTTCACCTCTTGTGGATCGTATTATGGCTAGACAGGATGAAGATCAGATGCTTAGATTGATTAAGGAGAGTGTTCGAAGCAGAGTTGGAGGTAGTAGTCTTGATGGTAATGGAGCTCAGATTGACGATAAGGGTGTATTGAGGATCAATAATAGGATTTGTGTCCCGAATGTAGATGGATTGAGACAGGAGTTACTTCGGGAGAATCATCAGTCCAGACTTTCTATTCATCCAGGCGTAACCAAGATGTATCAGGACATGAAGAAGTTATATTGGTGGAAAGGTATGAAGCGAGATATTTCCATTTTCGTCAATAGGTGTGCGACTTGTCAGCAAGTCAAGGCAGATCATCAGAAGACCCCTGGTTTATTGCAGCCTCTTGAGATTCCCAATTGGAAGTGGGAACAAGTTTCTATGGATTTCATTGATGGTTTACCGAGGACTAGGAAGGGTAACGAGAGTATCTGGGTTATTGTGGATAGATTGACCAAATCAGCTCATTTCATTCCGGTCAAGTCTACCCGTTCAGCTTCTAGTTTATCTGAGATTTACATGAGGGAGATTGTTCGTCTCCATGGTGTTCCTCTCAGTATCGTTTGTGATCGTGATCCTATCTTTACTAGTAGGTTTTGGAAAGCCTTTCAGGATTCTTTGGGTACTCATCTAAATCTGAGCACTGCTTACCATCCACAAACCGACGGTCAAACGGAAAGGGTGAATCAGATTTTAGAAGATCTTCTTCGTGCTTGTGTGCTTGATTATGGAGGATCTTGGGAAGATCATCTCCATCTTGTCGAATTCACTTATAACAATAGTTATCAGGCCAGTATTGAGACATCTCCATTTTCTGCTCTTTACGGACGACCTTGTAGATCTCCTTCTTGTTGGATTGAATCTGGTAATCATTTAGTTCTTGGTCCTGAGATGGTTTTGGAAGCTTCAGAGAGAGTTGAAGAGATTAAAAGGAAGATGAGGATTGCTCAAGATAGACAGAAGAAGTACGCCGATCGTCGAAGACGGAGTTTAGAGTTTGCTGTTAGTGATTTGGTTTTCCTTAAGGTCTCTCCCTTAAGGAATGTTATTTGTTTCGGTCGTAGAGGAAAGCTTTCTCCTAGATTTGTTGGTCCTTTCCGCATTTTGGAAAGAATTGGCTCTCTTGCTTATCGTCTGGATTTACCCAAGAAATTTTCTGGAATACACAATGTCTTTCATGTATCTCATCTTCGTCGCTATCTGCATGATCCATCTCTTATTATTCAGCCTTCTGCTCTTGATAGTTTGGATATTGAGCCAAATCTGACTGTAGAGAGGAAGCCACTTCGTATCGTTGATCGAGGTACGAAGCAGCTAAGAAGAAAATCTGTCAACCTGGTCAAAGTACAGTGGAGCACTGATGAACGGGATTGCACCTGGGAGACGGAGGAGAGCATTCGTGCTTCGAATCCGGATTTGTTTATTTCAGGTACTTTTGCTATTCTATCTTATCTTTCTTTGTTTTCTTTCTTCGTTCCTTTTCGGGGACGAAAAGCTTTGAGTGGGGGAGAGTGTAACAGCCCGATATTTTAAACGAAATTTTTATTAAAAACAAAACATTTCGAAATATTGATTTAAATAATAAAGTGTAGTAATTTGTATAAAACGAAAATTTAAAGCGTTACATTTCGTTACGTATATTTATGTCCGTTCTTTACTTTATATTAGAATTTTTTTTTATGATGATAATAGCTATTTTAATTTGGTTTAAAAAGATACGTTATATTTTAAGAAACCGTTAACAGTTTTTAAATTTATTAAATAAAAGAAACAGGTAACAAATTGTATGTTACTTCGGGCGTTACACTGTACGTGCATTGTTCCATTGTCCATTATTTCTGCTATATATTTCAGTTTGAAATTGTCAAGTCTTGCCTTACCTCACGTGAGAAATAGTCCACTTACCCCTTTATCTCCCTTACGTTTCGTTCAACATTTATTTTGCCTAAATTCCTCTAACTGATCAAAACCTTTCGTTGCCTTCTTTTCTACAAAATTTATAGGCAGCTGTTCATTTTGTTTCGTTCAAAAAGCTCCATTCACAAAGGTCTCTCTGCATTTTTCGTTTTAAAATCTCGTGAGCATCTCTGGAAGGTACAGGTAAAAGACAACATCCACTTTCTTTTGTTTCACTTTTTCTCACTTTATTTCTTTGCCTGTCCCTTGTTTGTTGTCTGCTGTACCATGTTCTTCCCTTTTTCATTTTTGCATTTCGAATTTCGGTTGTCCCTGCTCATATTTGCTTCGCCACCTCCAACCGTGACCATACCACCCACAGCCCTCTAACTAGTGCCAGACCACCGCGTCACCACCGCCCCTACTCCAGATCGAAACCACCACCGAACCCTACCCAGCCACAACCCCAACCTAGACCACCACCACGAACCCACTACCTCCATGCTATACCCAGTCGCCACTAGCCACCACAACCTTCGCCTGACCCACATATTCGCCCTAGAACCCTCCGCCTGATCCACCTGTCTGCCTCCAACTCCATACCGAGAACCCAACCATCCACGTGACCAAACAACTCCATGTCGAGACCCACCCCATCCCGTGCTCCGCCATGCGAACCAACCCAACACCAGCCACGCCTCTGCCCATGCCGACACCACGGCAACCACGAGACCAACTTGACCCTACCCCTTCGCCAGATCCATGCCGAGACAGCCTTGCAACCGAGGTTGGTATTCTTGAGATTTGTCGACCGCTGGATATATATTCCACTGAGTTGTTTTGAACTAGGGAACAAACGAGTGCTGTTATTTTGTGTTGAAGCTGTTAGCCTGCCAATTGAAAAATGAATGAAAAAGTATAAGTTGTCACCTCTGTTTCTTTTTGTCGTTTTGAATTTTAGTTATATCTTGACTTTGGGTTTGTTTAAAAAAAAAAAAAAAAAGAAAAAATGCTTTTGGTCACGGTTGGTATCCTAGGCTATTTACTGACGATGGTTTTGAGGAAAAATTTTTGTTTTGCCACTCTTGACTTTTTAGTAAACTGTTGTCACTTTTGTAAATCGTTAGTTGTAAATTGTTAGAGTTAGTCTATTTGAAGTTATATTTTTTTCCAAACCTTTGTCTTTGAAAAAGGGGATGTTTTGTCACTCTACAAAATTTAAAGTTATAATCTTTGTTTTAAAGGTGGTCGGGCTAGTGCTTTCAAATTTCCAACTTGTTTTTCGTTTGTCGCTTCATTTGAAAATTTGTTATTCGTGCAATCTTAGACTTTGATTTCTTATTGTGCTTTTGGTTTGAATCTAGTTGGCGCATCCGCTAACGACTGATCGTGCTATCCGCGTGCTTTCGATTGACATCGTACTTCTTTCTTTCTGAGTCTCCAGCTCCGTAGAGGTGAGTAAATCTCACACGAATATCCATACTTATATGATTGTGAAACGACCGCAACTGAATGTGTAGAAATAAATAAACAAAAAAATGATGTTATAACTACCTGTGATTTATTTATAGTTGATGTTAATTGTTAAAACTGCATATCGTATCATCTGTTATATTCTGTTCTTATTTTACTGTTTTCTATTCTGTTAAATCACACTGCAAGTTCCCTGTAGAATAGAATCACTATGGGTTGAAATGATACATACCCGAACGGACTTTAGAATAAGGGAAGGTCGTTATGGGCTGAAATGATAGGCCTGAGCGATTTTCAATTAAATTTTATTTACTTGGGATTGCGGGTTTGAAATGATAAAACCCAGATTTTTCTTTGTAAATTACGGATTGAAATGATATAGTATCCGTATCACTTGACTTAGGCTAGAAAATATTATACAGACCCATGGTTATTTTTCTGTATTTTCTGGATACTTTTAAATAATTTAAATATTGTAATAATATTAAATTGATTTAAATTGAATATTTAAGTGATTTATTTAAAAATAGAAATGATTTTTCTATGTGATAAATATAAATAAATGGAGGAATATTGATTTTTAAAACGAAACTTAAATTTGAAATTTTGATTAAAAGAAAGATGGGAACTTAAGTTAATTTAATTGAAATGAAATTTAGCTTTTAAATTGGTGGAAAAAATGGAGTTTAAGTTTAAATGTTGAAATGAACGTAATAAGCAAATTAGTAAGTTTTGGTTTTACTTGTAAAATTTCTCTTTAAATAAATTAGTTAAAGGATTGAAAATGAACATTTTTAATGTATGATTTTATAAGTTTTAACTAGGTAGAATCCGTAGCACTTGTTAAGTGTTGTGGATTGTATAAGTGAACCAAAAGACTAAAATGAACTTAAGCTATGATAGTACTTGGTAAGTGCTGTTGTAGCAGAAACTAAATTGAACCTGAACTAATAAAAGGGCTACTGTAGCACTTGTTAAGGACTGCAGTAGGCTGAAATATGATTTTTGTTTAAACTGAACTATCATAACATTTGAAATGTTGTTTTGTTGAATAAAATTGTTTTCAAATATAACTTACCGCCGCACTTTAAATATTGTGAAAGCTGGAAATTTAATGCTATTGTTTTAAGTGAATAAGTGAACTCCGAAAGGGTTAGATTTGGAAATTTAATTTTTGATTTTTAAAAGGTTAATGACTTTGTTTTTAAATGGTTTAATCCAAATTATATTTGATAAATTGTTTTAAATCTATAACCACGGGTTATAATAACGATTGGTTGGCAAAGAGACCGGGATCGGATATGGACATACTCTCTGTCGATACCGAAAACCACTTTGACAACCGTGTACGCGGTGGAGATTCCAGAATGAAGTAGGATGGTGGCGACGTTCTTAAGGTATGTTACGTAGACCCAACTCCCGTGAGTTGGCATAAGGTGGCTAAAACAGGAGCGATCTCGGACCAGTGAGGTAGCACCTCTTCTCGGACACATTTCTTCGATATTATACTTTTACTTGTGATTTGACTAGATGGCCATCCTCCGATTTGGGAATGTTGTTCGAGGTGGAACGGTAGTGGCTGCTATGCGTATCCATCAGTCCGTGTGCGTAATTGGTATATCTACCCTGGCATTGCCTAGTTGTGCCGTGTCACCTACCATATCGAGCTTTACTACGATTATGATTTTAAGATCCGACCGCGTTAAGGTTCTCCATCCCCTTAACGCTATTTTCCGATATGATTATATTTTACTTATTTAGACACTATTATAATAGCGAATATTACTACATAGTAGATAGTTTAACGGATCCTTAAAGGATGGGCGGTCCCAAGCATCTTCTAAGTTACTTGTACCTTTACTACAGTTCATTTGAGTTGGTTTACATTTTATAAGTATGTATATCCTGACTCGAGTGTTATGTTTTATTTTACGCTCGGGTCAGCCTGAGTATTCACAGCTTTGGATTCACCTTTCTGGAGCTCGGAATCACTGGAGATTCTGCTTATCTAGTTATCTTCCTATTTCAGTTTCAGTTGTCTTATTTCAGCTTTTGTTTTAGAGACTTGTGTATTTGGGATTTCTATTGTACTTGTTTCAGCACTGTATTGGGTTTCAGACTATGTATTTTGTATTTGATTTTAGACTATGTATTTTAGTGGCTTCATGAACCACTATGGTTATTTTAAATTCCGCTGCGAGTTATTCTGATACTTCTGTGTCTGTGATTCTGTGAATGATTTTATTTGCTCCAAATTTTACTACAATCTGTTATTTTGCATTATTCAAGTCTGACATGTGTGGATTATTGTCGATTTGAATGGTCCAAAATAGTGGGTCGTTACAAAAACCGTAAGCTCGTATTGGTGAATGGATTCCAACGAATGACTGGGCCACTGGGGTACCGCCCATCATAGTACACCTCTAGAACAATGTACCGAGGACCTTGCCAGGATCCCCTGCTACACAAGACCGACCTAACCCGAACCTGGATAGACCGAATATGTTATCACCCCGGGTGTTCTCACCCTTACCATTAAGCGCTTCTTCTTTCATGTATACCCATATCTAAGATAAATAGGTTTCCGAGGAAATCTAGAAAAGTGATAACATACCCTACTTGGGTGTGACCCACTTAGCCTTGCTGCATCTCCCCTGTTTTAGTCATTCCCGATTGATGAGGTTCGAGGCTAAGCGTTACCTTTCAAGAACAATTTTACTTAGAATGCTCATCGTCCTCCAATGACGATGTTCTGATAGCATTCATCCATACAAGTTGTCCTAAGTCTGGACAAACCGAATCACAGTCTTCATCATCTTCATGGTATTCATTCGTTACTTTCAAACCAGATCGAAGTGGTTTTCGGATAATTAAATCTGATCCCGGTCTCTTCGAAATGATTTACGAAATTAGCCAATATTAATAATCGATTATTTAACTATCAATAAAACATCCATAAGCAGTCACTAGGCCTTATTATAAATTTTCCCAAAATATTTATTTCCAAAATATCTTTAAAAGATATATCAATTCTTTCCAACATTTCAAAAAAAAATTTCAGTTACTCAAATCCGTAACAGGATACTTCCAAACATCTCAACACTTAGAATTATTCCCAAAATTTCTATTTTCTATACTTAGGAAAATATTACAAGTCTTATTTTCCAAAATCCCTTCAAATATCAATACTTAAGAGTATGTTTCGCGACTTATATCATAAATCTTCGGGGTTTACATTAATTCCCTTTTCCTTTTCAAATTTGATTATCTCTACTTATAATCCCTTCTATTTATCTATAACTTCTCTATGACTTCAGATTCAACCCCGAAGCTATTTCAGAACCTCCCTTAAGTTCCAAGAATTTTATTATAAGATTTTCCCTTTATAAAATCCTATCCGTTAAATAACTTCGTTCGCAATCTCGAGAGGATTTATAAATAAATTCCAATCATTTAAAACTATATATACAAAATATGTATTTTTAAAGGATAATAGTTTATTTTAAAATATGTTTAAGTAAATTTAAAATATCAAACATTCTAGATAACATCGATAACTCATTCCCAAATCATTTTTAAATAATTAATTAATTTACAAGGCTGATTTATAAATTAGAATTTATTTCGATAAATACTAAATATTAGAATAACTAACTATACGGAATATTATAAATAATAATTTTAGTTACATGGTATAGTAATTTAAAATCTCATTTAAAACAATTTTAATTCCTCGACAAAAATCTATTTTAAAAATCTAACATTTTCCAATTTCAATTTATAAATCCCTCTCGATTTGTATCACATCGATTATATCTCAATTTTATCACCGTTCTTACATTCATAAATAGATTCCACTATTTCTTTCCCAACGATTTTCATAATTTGATATAAATTCACATCGTAAATCTATATTTCCAATTTATCAACTGACCATCATTTCCTTATTTATACACATCGTTTATATATTCATAACTCCTTTGAGTTTCACTTATTTATAAAACAAATCTTATTTAAAAAATTCCATTAATAAATTAATTTCTTATAAATCCCATTTATACTTCCAATCTATTTTTAACATTGATTTTAACTCCTTTTCATATTCCTAGATACCATTTATAAATTCTTTTATATGTCATTTTTAAAATCTCCATTTTAAAAATTCATAAGAGTTAAGTATACCCAAAAATCAAATATATTTTTTTGAATCGATTTCTTTAAAGTAACTCCAATTCCAACATATATATTTTTATATCAAATTCCCTTTAATTCCATACATTTTAAAAATATATTTGTAGTATTTAAATTATCAAAATTCAGGCCAGTGTTACAAAAGCATCCAATAACTACAATCAATACAATAAACTATAATAGATTATTCTACACAAGTCATATATCACTATATATGAAAAACAAACAACATATTTGAGAAATCCAGTTGGATCCCTCTAACATGTTTTCCTCCATCCACAGATGTTAATACAACATAAAAATCCCAATCCCAGTTCGAGGGGGATATCGCGGTATATAGGGTCATCCGCTATTACGCGGGGCGCATAAGGTCTCATTCGCTATAATGTACTGGAATATCATTCCAAATACTAATATATATATATATATATATATATATATATATATATATATATTATATCATTCAACAGACAATAAATTTATAAATTCAACAAGCATCCAAAATTAAATTTCAACTACTTAAATTAAAATTTTGTAATCCAAATGAGTGAGAATTTTCTCACCTTGATATTTATTTTGCCGAATATTCGAAATTTAAATTTTCTAGAATCCAGCTGACTTCCAAAAATCTCCAAACAAATTTTAGATTGTATCTCACGAGTTTTGGACCTCGTAAAAATTCAATATGGATTAATGAACTTGAATAAATTTAATTTATAGTTAACTTAAATTCAAAATTTGTTTTTAAACAAAATTACCTCCTCCACTTCCTCGCACACGAGAAACCCTCACCATTGTCACATCTTCCTTTGAATGCCGCAGTAAAAACTCACGAAGACCCCCATCCTGACGACAATCGCATGCCCTTGCCTTAGCACTACGCGACCACGACCAAGCCTCGCGCTTGCCCTGACATCGCGCCACCAAAAACGTAAGCTCCTTCGCCAGCAACCCGCTCCTTCCCTCAGGCGATCACTACGACGCTCGCGACCTTGCCCTAATTGTCAAAAGATGCACTCAGACCTCCCCATTTATGTCGCGACTTCACCCCTTCCTCGAACTCACCAACACCCCCAGTCATTCGCCATCCAATCGTCTCCCCTGCCGCGAGCATCGCGTACTCGAACGAGGATGCCCCGCCTCGACCATCAATCCATGAATCGGCCACGTGAGCGCCACTCTTCCCCCACACTCGAGCGCACTGCCCATCGTCTAAAGCATCGTGAGTTACTCCTCTCCAGATCACCTCGCGACTTGTTCCATGAATCGATTTCGATCAACCTCTCTTTTTTTTAAAGACGAACCGATTTTCTTTAAAAAGAGGGAAAATATATATGATTTAAATTGAATAACAGCAGAAAAGGAGGTGACGTTTTAACAATGGGAGGTTGCGTGTTTTGAAGGGTTTTTGGGCTAGTGGGATAGGTCGGCTGAAAGTTTGACCCTGATTTGATTTTATAAATTTATATTGAAATTATCTCGTTACGCCTCGAAATTTTCGAACCACTATTTAGGCGTGTCGCCCGGCGTTTGTAATGTTATACCCCTATTCTGAACGCAATGGAAAAGTTTTTTAGGCCTAACTCGATCGTATGGAGAAGATAGTTTTTTGAACCCAATTATTATATTAAATTTTAGATATTACTTTCAGCGCGTTTCTAACCCGTACGGCCAAACGATAACTCCAAGCGCTACGAAAATTGAAATCCGATAATAATTCACTATTACAGATCCAATGGAACTGGTTTCGTTGGATTTCGAGACCATGCCCCGGATCGCTATTTTAACGCGTCGATTAAATCGATGATTTCCAAAATTTGTGAAATCGCTCAAATTTTCAGTTTTAAAACTAACTAACTCAGTTAAAATTCCAAATCCAATATTTGAAACCATTTAAATATTTCAAATCAAATGTCGAAAAATCCGGGTCGTTATAGAATGAGATAGGAGAATAGAAGCAACAAAAAGGAAAAATAGATTCGAAATACATAGAACCAGATACATAATAAATTTAAAACCATATGAATTTCATTTTTGGACATCTTATTACTTACATTTATGTTATATACTATTCAATTACATATTCTCATTACATTTAGAGTTTTCCTAGGTAAGTTTTATTAATGTTTCCGAATGTAATTGAGCATTATACCAATTTACCTTTTATTTACAACATTTTTATTAAGCAAAATTTAGTTCGAACATTTTTATTACTTAAGTTTTCTCTTGTATAACCTTCAATTACATATTCAAAATAACATTTTAACTTTTTGAATATTTCAGGTAAGTTATATATGTTTTAGAATGCAATTGAGTATTATACAAATAAATTTTATCCTAGTTCAACTGTTTCAAGTTGTTTCAATTTCATTTTAGACACTCCAATTATTCAAAAGTTTTGCTTCATTTCAATAATTGAAAACCATTACTTAACATAAGACAATCCACTTCGAACCATTCAAATCGACAATCATCCATACATGTCGGACTTGAATTGCTCAAAACAACATATTATTAATTTATATTTGGCAAAACTTAGCATATACAGTAAATAAATCAATCATAGAATCACAGACATAGAGTAATGTAACAATAAGCAGCAGAAATAGATAAATAGTAGTTCATGAAGCTACTATAGAACATCAGAGTCTAAAGTAAAATATAACAGAAATCCAATACATAGAAGTCTCAAATACAAAAGCCAATGACAAATCTGAACATAAACAACTGGAAATAAATGAAATAATTGAAAGGCTGAATAGATAAAGATATATCTCCAAGCAAAGCTCCAAGCTCCAATGGTGAGTCTCAAATGCTGTGACACTTAGTCTGATCCGAGCATAAAGCAAAACACAAAACGCTCGAGTCAAGATTAACATTCTTATGCAAGTAAATCAACTCAAGTGAAATGTCCAATTGAAATGCAATATAACTTAAAGGATGTTTGGGATTCCCATCCTTTAAGGATCCGTGAAACTATCTACATACATAGTACAATACGCTACATAGATAATGTCTATAGTAAAGTAAACTATTAAAATAGTGTTAAGGCATTACCCATATCTCCCTTAACACATTTTATATAAATGTCGTAGTCTATACAGTACTGTAAACTCCACCAAACCGGTGGGTTATCAAGGAGCACTCCATATGTACGACACAAACCAAAATCGTAGTAGGCGCGATAAGGCATGTGACAAAGCATGCGAGGCAATGCCTAGGGTAGGATTCTACCATTTTGCAAAACTGGGCTAGTGGTAACGCATGTCAGCTACTAACGCCCACCTCGAGACACACTTCCATAATCGAAGGTGCACCCAATCGAATAACATAGTAATAGATATGGTAACGAAGAAGCATGCTCGATCGAAGGTGCGACCTCACTTGGCCCAAGTATAGCTCATGTTTCAGTCACATCAAGCTGACTCGTGGGAGTCATGGCTGCATTCATACCTCATATAGGCATCACCAAACCATCCCACTTCGTTCTGGATTCTCCACCACGTACACAGTTGTTAAAGTGGTTTTCGGTATTGGCAGAGAGTATGACAATATCCGATTCCGGTCTCTTTAACAACCAAACGCTTCACACCGTGGTCATTTTCATTTTAAATAGTTCATACTTCATATTAAAATATCATATTCATTTCAAAATCATTTCACTTTTGAAATCAAATTCACTTTGAATTCATATTCACTTTAAATCAAATTCATTTTCAAAAATTATAACCACAAAATAAGTTAAACCATCATATCAAGTATTCGTATTTAAATCCATTAAATCTAAATCATAACAGTTCCAACTTAAATGGTTTGAATATTGAAAGTAGTTTATATATTGGAATAGTTATACCTTAAAAATAGTTTATTTTTAAAAATAGGTTATAGATCAAAATAGTTTATATTAAATTAGTTTATATATTAAAATAGTTTATATATTTAAAATAGTTATTCAAATTCTCATTAAAATATTTTTAATTTATATAACTACTTCAAATTCAATAGTTTTCAAAGTTTAAATATTCAAACAATTTACAATAACTCAATTTGATAAATTTTATTTATATTCAAAATTCAACTTTAATTTTATTTAAATTTGAAATATTCACTTAATCATTTTTAATATCATTTAAATAAAATTCCAAATTACAAATTTAAATCAAAATTAAATATTCAATTTCAATTATATATATATATATATTTTAAATATTCATTTAATCACCTTTAGTTAAACATATAAATAGAATCTCAAATTACAAATTTAAATCAAAATTAAATATTCAGATTCAATTTTATTTAAATTTAAATTATTCATTTAATCACCTTTAATCAAAAATCCAGTTATCAAGTTATAAAATCATATCTTTTTTTTGCAAGGCATATAAAATCATATCTTTAAATCTCAAAATTAATAAGTTTTAAATCAATTTTTATTTAAATACAATTCTTAAACAAATAAAATTACAAGTCCACTTTAACTTATCTTTCCAACCTTTATTTATTAAAGTTATTACAAAATCTATTTTAAAATAATAACATAAATTCAAATAAATATTTAAACATATTATATATATATAAATATAAGTTATTACAAAATCTATTTAAAATATTAATATAAATTGTAAATAAGTATTTAAAACATATTATATATATATTAATTCAATTAAATTCTTATTAAATTCTTATTATATTAATTATTATTAAATTAAATCTTATTATTATTAAATCTATTTTAAATCTTATTTTATATATATTTTAAAAATAATAAAGTTATAAGTAAAATTTTATAATTTTCATTTTAAAAATTAACTTATAATTTAAAATTTCTAAAACAAAAAATTTTAAAAATCTACATATAGTAAAATTAAAATATCTTTACTAAAAATCAATACACATATATTTCTTCTTTTCAAAATCATTAAAAAATAGACCAACGGTGCCCGTATATAATTTTCTATCCTTTGGTCATGTGATACGAATATTTATCATTTCAATCCGCAATAATTTAAATTTTACGGGTATATATCATTTCAACCCGCAATCCCAAAATTTCAAAAATCCATAAAATTGCTTGGGTTTATCATTTCAACCCATAACAATTTTCCCTAATATATAAGATCGTTCGGGTATGTATCATTTCAACCCATAGGGATTCCTAACTGATAGGGAACTTGCAATGTGAGAACAATAAAATAATAATATAAAATAGCATATCATATCAATTGCAAGCAAGAATCATAACTAATAATTTAAAATATAATATATATACACAACATGTCAATTGGTGTCTTATGTCAATTAACATAGGTAAGAAATTTTTAAACAATAACAGATCATATTTGACGATTAAATTACTAAACAATTCAAATCTAATAACATATTTAAATCATCATTTCATGTGAAAGCAAATTACTAACATAAGAATGTTAATCGTGAGTGATCGCTCACCTTTCGAGGCTAGAGAAAATAGACAACACAACAAGCTACGAATTTGAATCACGAACTCGACAATCGACCAATCCAAACGACAATTTCCAAAGAAAAGCAAGGTGGACTCGAGTTACAGGGTGTGTTCATTTTGTACAGGTGATAATTTTGGTTGTACAAGAGGCAGATGATATTTTTTCTTCATTTGTACTAAAAATCTTTGTTTAAAGTTTTTGGCCAGAGATTTTTCATGTTTTTGGAGGCTGATGAACACATTTTGTAAGATTTCGAATTGACCAAAATAATTTGAGCTGTGAAAGCATTTAATGCTAAGTACTTTATGTCTATACTTAACCTCTTTGTACAAAGATATTTCATTTTTCTTTTGCCTAGCATATCTATCCTACAGGTAACATACATTATATTTTTTACTTGCCTATAGATATATATTTTGTTTCTTTCTTTGGCTAGTGTTCATGAAAACATATTTTTGTTTGTTTGTTTACTTTCAGGTCTACATGATTATATCTTTTATATTTGTTCATACTTATCTTTATATAGTTGAATGTATATTATTTGCATTATTTTGTGTTATAAATGAAATTCTATATTTATTATGTTATTTGAATTTGTTAATGTATTTACTTATATTTTATTTGCATATTTGAATGTAAGTTGTTTTCCTTTGTTTTGTTTTTATTACTTTAAAATACAAGTGAACTTCTAATTTTCATTAACTCTTTCTTTATTATTTTTATTTGTTTTATTCTATTTGTATTTTTAAACCATTTATTTTAGATTTAAACTCAAATTCAATATATATACAATAATTTAAATTTAAATGATTCATCCAAAATTTATTCGAAGATCGGGGAAACTCGCATCACTTAAATCGATTTATCTCACAAATTTTATTCAAAAGTTCTTTAAATTATCAATTTAAATTTATATAAAATTCGGGTCATTACAGACTTCCCCCCTTAAAAGAATTTCGTCCTCGAAATTTGCCAGGGAGACAACAAAAACAGATGAAGAATATTTTCATCGAATCAAACTGAACATCTATTCTGCATTTGGCTCACCATATCAGAATAACAATAATAGATACGAAAACGAATCTATTTAACAATCCACAAAATACTCAGGTTATCCAGATCTACGAAATTATGCAAGGGCATCGGTTAGTTCGAAAGGATAACTAACCATTCGTAGAATATATTGGGATCCAAAGATAGACAGATATATGGATATAATTTCAAAACTTTTAGTTTAAAACTAAAGTATACCTATCAACCATAGCAATCAATTCATCCATACAAAAAATTTGGCTTATTTGGAGTTTATGTTCCATATTAATATATCGAATCTTTTTCCTGGATCTACCAGAAATCATCGAAGAATTGAGAAAAGAAATGCTGAACAAAAGAGATTGATAAAGAAAAAGTTTGCTTCCTTGTTGTTACAGGGTATTGACCAATTCGTGGTGGTATTCCCCTGTCCCATATCTCATTCACTTCTTGCACTCATTCTCACTATCAGGTAATAGTAAGAGAATTTACTGAGGCATTCGAACGGATATCTGAGGAATACTCATTCTAGGGTATACTTCACCCTATCTCTAATGAGCTACTTAATGTGTTATATATACTCCTAAGCTAAAGTTTTACCCTCAGCTCTGATACCAAATGTAAAGACCCAAAAGTCGACCTTCGAAAATCGGCACCCGTACTACACTTGTACTCAAAATGTCGTAGATTCAAATGCCGAATCTGGTTCTCCGGAGCTTATAACACAGTTAAGTAAACAACACAGATAATTTACACACACGGCTCAATTCAAAACAATTCACATCACAAGATATTACAGATCAGGGATAACAATCAATTCAAGAATTCATAAGCAAATCAAGCATTCAATAATCATTTATAAGTAGGGTTAATTAATTGTTCAATCCCTAATTAAACCAATTAAATTTTTAATTAATTACTTATGAATTAATTACCCAATCCTGATTAATTACAAATCATTTGATATTAATTAATGAAATTAATTAATTAATCCTTAATTATCCATCTTAATTACTTACCCTTAATTAATTAATCAATTGTCTTTAATTAATCACATAATTAAATTAACCTTAAGTTAATTTCATAATTAACTAACTCTTAATTTCATTAAGTAATTATATTTTCATCATAGATTAATTCACCTTTAATTTATTAAATAAACTTTTAATTAACCATATTAATTTATTCAATCACATAAATTAAATCTTTAATTAATTAATCCTTTTAATTACTTCCATTTAGTAATTATTCTTTTTAATCACTAATATTAAAAGGTCATTAATTACCTAATTAATTTTAAGATAACCCCTTTTATCTTTTATTTGTCACTTTATTTATCATTTAACATCCTTATTTATAATCTTTGAAATAAATTCATTATTAACTTAAAATTCATTGGCTTAATCCTTTTGAAACAAAACCCGAGAATACCCCCAGCTTTACTCGAGTAGTCACTCGAGTTTCCCACCATTTCTTCCGTCATTCTTCTCTTCCTCACGTACGCTCTTCTTCCTTTTCTTTTAAATTTAAAACTTTGTTATGTCTTTAAACTTTAAAACTATTACTGGAAAAACTCGCGACCAACTCGAAACGAACTCGAGACAAATACTCCACTTTCCCGAGTACAAACCCGAGCAAGCTTCTTCTTCCTCCTTTTCTTACCACTGATACGCACCATCTCAGGTGCACATATATAGATGAACGCCGTCGTTCTAGTGGCCATCGCGAACTTCAACAAGTCGCAATTCACACTCTTACTCGAAAGCGAATTTCGATTCAACCCAAAGATCTCGAAATCAGAAATTTGCCCCTTCGTTCGAACTGCAACTCGAACACACCCAGCCTAAAACGCCTCGTCTTCACCGTTCCGACCACCTGGAAGCCTCAACCTTCGGCCACCACTTCGTTGACACGACCTATTCCACCTTCCAAAACTTCGCAACACTAGATCAATTGACGATGATGAACAAATCAAAATATTGAACCTCACCAAAACTAGGTTTACGAACGAGAAACGCCTGCCGCTGCCTCCACGATGAACGTGAGCACCTCCGATCATTTTTCCCACCATCGTCATAGGCCCCTCCACCTCCACACCAAGCCTCGATCACCAACCACACTCTGATCAACAGCAATTGATCAAAACCCAATTTTCAAATAAATACGAACTCCTGTCAAATCCTCTATCGAAAAATTATAATTTTTGTTTTAAAAATCATGTTTAGGTATAAGGATTCAAATTATATACTTAAATTTGTGAATTAAAATGTTTGAATTTAGACTTAACTTAAGTTTAGCTCAGCTATTTTGGGTTTCCAAAGCCAAATAAACATCATTTTGACAAAAATACAAATTTAAAACTGATGCTTATAATTAAGCGAACAAGTTTCATTTTAAACTTAAATTTAAACAGAGATAAGATCACAAGATTTAAATTTTCTTTTACCAAAACTTGCATACTGGAAGGTGAAAAAGAGAATGTTTTGATAAGAGCAACATACACACCATACATGCATATATTCACAGTAGATACCATAAGATACATTATCATTTCAAATCAATTAGCATGTAACCAAAATCACTTACTTAAATTTCTTTAAAAGTAAAGTTACTCACAGTTGTTTCCAGAGGAAGACAGAGCTGATGATGAAACAGGTTTTTGAAAGTTGCAAAACTGAAGTCTTTAATTTGATCTTTGCTAAGTTGTTGTTTGATTGAATTTTCTTTTTTTTTCTTTTAGTTTTGAGCTAAAGCTCATTTCAATTTTTTTTCTCATTTTTTTTAAAAAATGATCGAACTGATGGAAGGGAAAATGATGTATAAATGGAAATGTTGGTTACAGGGTGTGTTCATTTTGTACAGGTGATAATTTTGGTTGTACAAGAGGCAGATGATATTTTTTCTTCATTTGTACTGAAAATCTTTGTTTAAAGTTTTTGGCCAGAGATTTTTCATGTTTTTGGAGGCTGATGTGCACATTTTGTAAGATTTCGAATTGACCAAAATAATTTGAGCTGTGAAAGCATTTAATGCTAAGTACTTTATGTCTATACTTAACCTCTTTGTACAAAGATATTTCATTTTTCTTTTGCCTAGCATATTTATCCTACAGGTAACATACATTATATATTTTACTTGCCTATAGATATATATTTTGTTTCTTTCTTTAGCTAGTGTTCATGAAAACATATTTTTGTTTGTTTGTTTACTTTCAGGTCTACATGATTATATCTTTTATATTTGTTCATACTTATCTTTATATAGTTGAATGTATATTATTTGCATTATTTTGTGTTATAAATGAAATTCTATATTTATTATGTTATTAGAATTTGTTAATGTATTTACTTATATTTTATTTGCATATTTGAATGTAAGTTGTTTTCCTTTGTTTTGTTTTTATTACTTTAAAATACAAGTGAACTTCTAATTTTCATTAACTCTTTCTTTATTATTTTTATTTGTTTTATTCTATTTGTATTTTTAAACCATTTATTTTAGATTTAAACTCAAATTCAATATATATACAATAATTTAAATTTAAATGATTCATCCAAAATTTATTCGAAGATAGGGGAAACTCGCATCACTTAAATCGATTTATCTCACAAATTTTATTCAAAAATTCTTTAAATTATCAGTTTAAATTTATATAAAATTCGGGTCATTACAGACTTCCCCCCTTAAAAGAATTTCGTCCTCGAAATTTGTCAGGGAGACAACAAAAACAGATGAAGAATATTTTCATCGAATCAAACTGAACATCTATTCTGCATTTGGCTCACCAAATCAGAATAACAATAATAGATACGAAAACGAATCTATTTAACAATCCACAAAATACTCAGGTTATCCAGATCTACGAAATTATGCAAGGGCATCGGTTAGTTCGAAAGGATAATGTTGGGTATGTTTCGACCCTATCACCGAACCACACCTCTCCCTTCCTCAGCCGCCGAACCAAGCCTTGCCGAGCCACAACTCCCATCCATTCATCACCAAACGAAGCACCGAACCAGGTCTCACCGAACCAAGTCCCATTCGTTCACCACCGAACGAAGAACTACCGAATCAACCACACAATCCCACCACCGGTCCACTCCACACCGAACCAAACCTCACCAATGCTGCCGAACCAAGTAACATCTCCAACAACTACCGAACCGGCCTACACCGGACCAACTTCCCACCGGTCCAAACCCTCCACCGAATGAAACGGCATCAAACCTTTGCACTCCTTCCACCGAATCAAGGGATGCCGAACCAAGATGCGCCAGGCCAGATTGCCTCAGCCCAGGCCCGCCAGCAGCTATATACATCCAAGACTCCTGCCCCCAGCCTCACTCTATAAATAGAGGGGCAGGGGTACAACAATGGCAGACAAGTTTGAGAGCTCAAGCACGGAAGGAACTCTTAAAACAACTTTCTTTTACTTGTACCAAAGCTTTGTACTTGTAATCATAACAAAAGAAGAGGAATAATATATAAAGTGGACGTAGGCACATTCTGGCTGAACCACTATAAATCTACGTGTCTTTTTACAGTTTAACCCCTGTTTCTTACGTATTTGCATAAGTAGCTCAAATTACTAAGAATAACATAAGATCTACTAAATCATACAACTTTGAGGTGTTTGTCCATTTTTTGTGCAAACATTTTTGGTGCTTTCATTGAGAGCTAGAGGCTCGAAGCTTCAGCTTCATCTACTTAACAAATTTTCCTAACAGCATCGTCCGCCACTTGGAAAACATGCCTCCCAAACAGAGAAAAGATGTTAACAAAGGAAAAAACATCGCATCCAACAGTCTTCCAGATCCAGCTGTCACGAATCAAGTAAATCGTCCTCCTCCAGCAACGGTAACAAATGAAGGACAGGCTAACCCAACCACTCCTGCCACAGAACAACCTGCAGCAATTACTAGGGCAGATTTGGACAGAGTTGTTGTTGAAGTAACTAACCGCTTCACGTCCCAGCAGGAAGCCTTGGTGGACCATCTCATGTCACGCTTGAGGGACGCTGAAGAATCCAACCGCAACACTGAATCATGGGGTGAGTCCCAGTCTGGAGGATCTCAGAGACAGCAAAGGTCTTCCTTCTTCGAAGGAGCTAACGGCAGAAGTAGCCGTGGTAGGAGCCGAGACCGAGCACAGCCCGAAGTTAGGCCTGAGGAAACGTTTGGTACCGAACCCAACGGGGAAGGTACCGGGCGAAGGTCAACTGTAGCTGAGCCTGTCATGCTGCCTAACCACAGAAACACCAGTGAACGGGGCCGAGCTAGAGTTCAGCCCGAAGTTGGACCCGAGGAAGTGCTTAGATCAGAACCCAACAGGGGAAGATCAAGGCAAGGGCCAACTGTAGCTGACCCAAGCGTGCTCCCAGAAGATCAAAGGCAGCCACTGGAAAATATGAGGAATGATAGACGATACCATCCGTACAGGTCGTCTGGACGGAATCAATCCCACAGAACAGAACCAAACTCATTTCTATCTGCTCCAAGTTCTGATGAAAGGATGGCACGCTTATTCAGAGAGTGTGTCCAACGGGAGCAAAGAGATCGAGGGATAGGCGCTAGGGTAACCAGCCCTTTCGCCCGCAATATCGAAATTGCTATCACCCCCCGAGAATGGAAGATGCCAACAATGGAACCCTACAAAGGAACCTCCGATCCCGTTGTACACTTACAGAGGTACACGCAGCATATGCTCATGAGTGGAGCAACAGAGGGAGTACTGTGCAAATGCTTCCCGCTCTTCTTAGCAGATCTTGCTACCTCCTGGTTCTGTCATCTACCCCAAGGATCCATCAGCTCATGGGAAATGTTGAAAGAAAAATTTATCAGTCAATTCCGCATTCATGTGGAGCAACCTAAGGATGCTTATTCCTTATCCAGCGTCAAACAGAAACCCGGAGAAAAGCTGCAGCAATACCTAACCAGATTCAACGCCGCAGCAGCCGCAGTTCAAGATGCCGATGAGAAGCTTATCCTAATGGCCCTCTGCAGTGGGGTGCATCCGGACACTAAATTTGCTACAAGATTGACAAAAGAAAAACCAGCTACTTTACCCGATTTCTTCCATGAAGCCGGGAAATACATGAGACTTGAGGATGCTGCCATTGAGGGGCAGTCAGGACGGCAAAGTAAGACGACCCATGGCAACGCCCTTGCTGTGGCGAGGGACGTTCGAAGAAATGATTCCAAAGACAATGCTGGGGGCAAGAAGGTAGAAAAGCGCCTATATCGGCCAGGACCAAAATTCGACACTTACACCCCTTTGAACGAGACCGTCGAAAATATCTTCCTTGCCACCCAAGGCGAAGTTAGATACAAACGCCCACCATACAAGAAGGAATCAGATAACGCACAAAAGTCTGGAAAATTCTGCCGCTTCCACGAATCTCACGGACATGATACCAACGAATTCCATCATCTCCGAGATCTGATTGAAGAACACATCAGAAGGAAGAAACTGGAACGTTATGTAAAAAGTCAAGACAGGACTCCAGCCCCTGCCAATGAAAACCCGAGGCTACCCTCACCAGGGACCGACAGAGGAAACCGCAACGCTAGCAGCTCTAGTCAAGAGAAGATAGTGGTCCATACCATATCAGGAGGTCCGCACATCGCGGACAGAAGTTGGAGAGAGATGGAAAGATATGGGAAGTCGCTTAGAGACAATAAAGACTGTGTCAATACGGTTATAGAAGAGCGCCACCCAAAGCGGAAAGAAAGCGATGACATCATATTCAGTAAACGCGACCTAGAAGGAAGACAGTACCCTCACATGGATCCCATGGTTATCTCTGCCCGACTCGGTCCCGCCGAAGTTTACCGAATCCTGGTAGACACTGGAAGCTCTGTAAATATCCTGTTCGAACACGCATTCGACAAAATGAAGCTATCAATGAAGGATGTATCTCCCTGCGATAAACCACTACACGGTTTCACTAGAGATGCGAAGATGCCCCTCGGGCAGCTGGACCTCTTCGTTGAGATTGGAAGCCATCCCCGCTCCGTTGTAAGGAAACAAACGTTTGTGCTGATAGAAAACCATTCGGCCTACAACGCCTTCTTAGGAAGACCAGCCTTATCTGACTTCCAGATTGTCCTAGCCCCATGGTGCCTGAAAATGAAATTTCCAACAGACAATGGGGTAGGGGAAGTGGAAGGAGACCAGGATATTGCACGAGACTGCTATGTAACCGAACTTCGCAACAACCACAGGAAAGATAAAGGGAAAAGTGTAGAGATTGCCCTCTGCACAAAAAGCCTTGAAGCATAGCAACTAAAGAAAGCCCCTCCTCTTCGATACACCAGCGACCCTTTCAATGAATTAGACCCTAGGGACAAAGAGGAGGAGGCCACCGCCGAGCCTGCAGAAGCTATGGAGTTTATATCTGTAGACAAGCGCGACTCAAGTAGGCTACTGAAAATTGGGTCCCAACTGAAAGCTGAATTGAAGGAACAACTCATTGATTTTCTCCACCACAACTCGGATGTATTCGCCTGGTCACACGCTGACATGACCGGAATCTCCCCCGACATAGCATGCCACGTATTAAACATTGATCCTACCAAGGCGCCTGTAAAACAAAAAAAGAGAAGTATGGGGGCAGAGCGATCAGCAGCCCTCGATGAAGAAGTAAAGAATCTACTCGCCAATGACTTCATACGAGAAGCTGTTTACCCAGAATGGATCGCCAACCCGGTACTAGTAAAGAAGGCTAATGGGAAGTGGCGGACCTGCATTGACTTCTCCAACCTAAACGACGCCTACCCAAAGGATTGTTTCCCGCTTCCCAGAATCGACCAACTTGTAGACAGCACAGCCGGGCACGAACTCCTATCTTTTATGGATGCATACTCAGGATATAACCAAATTCCTATGCATGCTCCCGACCAAGACCACACTAGTTTCATCACTGACCGGGGTTTATGCTGCTACAAAGTGATGCCCTTCGGACTTAAAAATGCAGGAGCCACCTACCAGCGCCTAGTTAACAAGATGTTTGCAGGGCTAATAGGACAAACTATGGAAGTATATGTGGATGACATGCTGGTAAAGTCAAGGAAGGCCAAAGATCACGTAAGCCACCTAGGCGAGATGTTTCAAGTACTCCGGCAATATGGAATGAAATTGAATCCACTAAAATGCTCCTTCGGTGTGTCGTCAGGGAAGTTCTTAGGATTCATCGTTCATGCCAGAGGGATAGAAGCAAACCCTGAACAAGTCCGAGCGCTAAGAGATATCAAGATACCTTCCACCCGAAAGGAAATGCAAAGCCTAAATGGAAAAGTGGCCGCCCTAAGCCGATTCATCTCCAAGGCAACGGACAAGTGCGTCCCCTTTTTCGAAGCCCTAAAGAAAGATAAAGGAAAGTTCGAGTGGACTGACGAATGCCTGACCGCTTTCCTTCACTTAATCGAACACCTCCAGAAACCACCGGTGCTCTCAACTCCAAGCGAAGGAGAAGAATTATACCTATACCTCGCTGTGTCATCCCACGCCCTGAGCGCTGCCTTGGTAAGGGAAGACAACCGCACGCAACGACCAGTTTACTTCGTCAGCAAAAGGTTTACTGGGGCAGAAGTTAGATATCCTAAGCTCGAGAAGTTAGCATACTGTTTACTAATCACCTCACGAAAACTGCGTCACTATTTCCAATCCCATTCCATCAAAGTTCTAACCGATCAACCACTGAGGTAGGTACTCCATCGTCCCGACACTTCCGGGCGACTACTCAAATGGTGTATTGAGCTGAGTCAATATGATATCACCTATCACCCTCGCACCGCCATCAAGGGACAAGCCATGGCTGATTTCATTGCAGAGTTCACTACCAACGAGGATAAGGAGCAACTGGAGATAACAGAAGATATCAAGTGGAATCTCTTTGTGGACGGTGCATCTAACGAACAAGGCTCGGGGGCAGGTGTGGTAATAATCACTCCCCAGGGGAAATAAACTGCACTACGCTATAAGGTTGGAGTTCGCTGCCACCAACAACGATGCAGAATATGAAGCAGTGATAGCTGGACTAGAAATCGCCATAGAAATCGGAGCCAGTTCTTTGTGTCTTCACAGCGATTCTCAACTTATTGTTAATCAAATACTAGGAGAATTCCAAGCTCGAGAGGAACGACTCATTGCATATCTAAAGAAGACCAAGTTGCTTCTCAGCCGATTGGATCAGTACTTAGTCAAACACATCCCTCGGGAAGAGAACCAAGAGGCCGACGAATTGGCAAAGCAAGCGAGTATGAAAGACATCGCCATCTTCGGGGCAGTAACCATCTCAAAGCAAACGGTCCCAAGTTTTGAGCAAGTGAATCTGATAGCCGCAGCCAAAGAAACAACTTGGATGACTCCCATCCGAGACTACCTACAAAGTGGCACACTGCCCAACGGGCGTAATGAAGTCAAGAAAATCTTGAGGAAAGCGTCCCGCTATACAATACAAGAAGACATCCTCTATCGGCGCGGTTTCTCTAACCCATTATTAAGATGTGTCGCCGGAAGGGAAGCCAAGGAAATCTTATCCAACATCCATCAGGGGAGCTGTGGAGATCACACCGGGGGGCAAACATTAGCAAAAAAGATACTCCGATACGGATATTTCTGGCCCACCTTAAGCAAGGACGCCTCAGATTTCGTCAAAAGATGTGACAGATGCCAAAAATTTGCTAAGATTCCACGGCTACCAACAACAGAGATTACTCAAATGACCAGCCCTTGGCCCTTCGCAATATGGGGAATTGACTTAATCGGCGAGCTACCGATGGGCCGAGGCGGGGCCAAATATGCTATAGTGGCAGTTGATTATTTCACCAAATGGGTGGAAGCAGAACCTCTGAATAAAGTATCTTCAGCAAAAGTTATTAACTTCTTGATCAAAAATGTTCTGTGCAGGTATGGAGTCCCTCTCAAAATCATATCAGACAATGGACTTCAATTTGACAGCGAGGAATTCGCCAACTGGTGCCAAGAACACCAAATTCATAAAAGCTTCTCATCCATAGCATATCCCCAGGAAAACGGACAAGTCGAAGCAGTCAACAAAATTCTGAAAACTCTAATAAAAAAGAAGCTCAAAAAATAAAAGGGCGCTTGGGTGGATGAACTTCCTACGGCACTATGGGCCTATCGCACATCTTTCAGAACATCGACAGGGCACACTCCTTTCTCTTTGGCGTACGGATCGGAGGCTATGCTCCCAGTTGAAACTATTGTACCTTCCCACCGTCGGATCCACTATAACCCAGAAGAGAACGAAGAACTCCTTCACATGTCTTTGGATCTAATCGAGGAGAGAAGAAACGATGCAGTCCTCAAAACAGCAGCCCACAAGCAAAAAGTGGCAACACAATACAACTCCAAAGTCAAGCATCGTACCTTACAGGAAGGGGATCTTGTCCTCAAGCGAATCTTCCCTCGCCCCGGAGCATTAGACCCAATCTGGGATGGACCATATGTAATTCATAAAGATCTCCACAACGGAGCCTATATTTTGTCAACAGTGGACGGAGAGGTGTTCCAGAGGGCATGGAACATCCAACACCTCCGTCGATACTTTTCTTAACTTGTATTGCCCATATGAAGTGAATTAACAAAGAGAATCAGTGGACGTAGGCATTTTCGTGCCGAACCACTTTAAAAAACCCTGTCTCTTTTTTAACTTGTTCCTTTGTATCTTGGCTGCTTATTAACTTTATCCTTTTCTGTTGAACAAAATCCTGAGTATACAGCATTTCTATTCAAAGCACTCCACAACACAACTTCACCTGGACAAGACCTAACAGGAACTATGCGAATCTATGCCCTCGCCAATGAGACACTTTTGCTCCAGCATCCCTCTGCTGCGGGTTAACTCATTGCTCGCGACGGCCCTTAAAGCCAACTGTAATGAGCCGATTATGAGCCACCGAGAAGGCCGACTATAGCCGAGGCAGCTCATTACGGCGTTAGGCTCGCCGGCAACTGTGAACCGACTATAAGCCCCAACATAAGGTGTGGCCAGCCAGGGGTAGTTCACAGTTGACGATCGGCACCCACGCTAGCCGGCCACAGTAAATCGAATAATACCCACGATTGCGGGCCATAATGGCCCGGGTAGTTACTGTGCGCGATCTCGGCTCCGATGTGTCTTAAGTACGGCTGTGGTAAAAAAGAATTAACTCCCCGCGGAGGCGTAAGATGGGTGACGAATGTCTCCAAGACCCACAGCTAGGGAAAGTGACTACAAAACCCGTTTGCCACGAACTTAAGCACATCGAAGGCCTTCCGTGATTGGAAGTTTTACCTTTTTTACGTATTTCAATTTTACTTAAAAAAGCTTTTTTCCTATCCCCTATAACAATCCCTAAAGTACATGATACAGAGTAGGAGATACTCGCCAATGGGTGTAGGGACTCACAGTGGCAGGACATTCAACTACATTCCATGCTCGGTCCTACAAGATATTCAAGACTGCCATCTACGATTAGAACATGAAAGGCGGTATTTTCTTCTTTTATGTACAAATACATGACTATAATTTGTTCACACCACACGCTAATATTGCAAGTCATAAAATTATGGTTTAGAACCAGAGTCTGACATCAAACACAATTTAATTACAAGAATATACATAGCTACATTTCTCATACGATATGTCGAAATAGCATCAAATATTCAAGAAACGACAAAATCAGCTTAAGTTAAAAAATTACACGTCGAGAATAATGTTGATTATTACAAGTAGCAAGAATTACAACTTAGAAGTTACTCTACTGTCTTAAGACTAACGTATACAACCATGTCAAGTCTACAAAAAGAATTTTCCAGGTCTAATCAGGGAGCCGGTTGCGTCGGAGTCTTGTCCTTGCTCTGTTGCCCACCTGACCGGTCATAAAAAGAATTCATTAGTGATAAGTAACCAAGTTAACGGAAAGACTAGAAAGGAAGACTTACCAGCACCTGCTTCTTGACCATCCTGGTCGTCATCCTCTACCTGCACACCTGCCTCCTCAGCAGCAAGCAGCCGCATACCCTCCTTTACCGCCACTTTCTCCTCCTTGGTAAACTGGGCAGTGACCACATCCATACTGAAGACCGTTCCACCCTCTTTGTCTGCATCAGCCTTAGCCTCCTCCAGAGCCCGGAGATAAATCTTAGCCATGACCCTGGGATAATCATCCATCCAGGACAGGTTGCCCTGCTTCCAGGTACGGAAATACATATCCTGGAGCATTTCGTCCATCATCCCCTCATTCTCCTCAAACTCCCTCATCCGGGCCTTGGAAGCCGACAACCTCCCAACGGCGGCATCTCTCTCCGATCGGTATCTCGAGCAGTCAACCAGAAGGGATCCCCGCATTGCCTCCATCTCCTCCCTCAACTTGGCTTGAGCAAGCTCTGCAGCCTCAAGTTTCCCGGACAATTCCTCCACCTGCTCGAGATCCGCTTTCCGAACCTCGTCCACCGTGGCAATAGCCATGTCAATCCGTTCTTTGCAAGTAGCTTCCATTTTCCGCAATTCGGCCCGACTGGCCTCTTCCATGGTTTTCCTTAGTCGCCCAGTAGCAGCCTCATGCTGAGAAATCTGAATAGCCTGATCCGCAAGCTGTTTGGCCTGATCCGAAACCACCAATCGAAGTCGGATATTGGCGCTCCCAATCTCCTCTCCGGCCTTAACCAGCCGAGCATGATGCCCCATCAGCTTCTTGGTCTCCTCCGCCACCCGATCAATATTAGCCTTGGCCTCGTCTCCCATAGTGACTATACGAGTAGTGAGTAAATCGAGATCTAAGGACTTGGCTTCATCAAGTACTCGTACCATGGGGTTACGGGGGAGAAGGTGTTCACCAGTAACTTCGTCAAAAGTAATATCATGAGAGCTTGGATCCAGATCAGGATGACCCGCAAATGGATTACGAGCCAAGTCGGGACGGTCGATATGAATAACAGAAGGGTTTCCGGACGGGTGCGGAGAAGGTGCAAACTCGCTACCCTCCTTAGTGATATCATGAAGAGGCTGAGCCGGAAGCTGAGGACCAGGCAAAGGTTCGGATAAAGGATGACTCCTCTTCCTCTGCTGAATACCCTCTTCGATAACCCCAAGAAGAGGACGGTAGCCGACTACATCCCCGGAGCGTTGGGCCGAGGGCTTCGGCTTAGCAGAAGTTTTGGAAAGCTTATATTGCTCAAGCCTGTGTCGAAGGTCTGAGGCTTTGGACGTCTTGCCTGCTCCTGATATAAAGAACAAGTGTCACAAACTTACATCACTATATGATTCGAGAAACGCGGTAAATTACAAGTTAAAAAAGGAAAAGAAACACAGCTGTGGTTGTACAAACCCTGGGGAGGAGTGGGATACTGCAATAAGTCCTGGATTTCATTCCAGGACGGGAGCGGGTCATAAAATATTCCTAAGTCACTATCATTAATGAAGCATGCAGGAGTCAAGAGTTCACCTTGAGTCGTCGGAGCCACCTTGGCTGGAATGGTCGAAGAAGACTCACTTGCACCAGTCCCGGCTTTGTCCGCCTTCCCGGTCTTCTCTACCAAAGCCGGATCCTCATCCAACCCCTCGAAAGCCTGGTGGAACGCATCATCCGTCCACTCCTGAATCTCGCCCGCTTGCCCAGGAAGCAAGGCCCCGATGCCATCGCCACCTTTTTCACCATCCCGACCATCTCCACCCTCGCCTTTTTCTTCCTCTATGTCTTCCTCCTCCCGGGTAAGTGGGCAATTGCTGGGGGAGGGACCGTCCGACTTCTTGAGTTTCTTACCTCCGACAGCTGGAGGTTTTGTGAAAGGTTTCCTCTTGCTGCTCTCTGCCGTAACACCTTCCTTGGTCTGAGCAGCCGCCCTCTCCTCCGCCGTTTCCCTCAGCTTAACTACAGACTGCTGCGGAAGGATTAAGTTATATTCCAGAAGAATCGCATTTCTGATCAAGAAGGCAGATGATCTATATTTCCCAAGAATGGCTTCTATCTCAGCCGCCGTCTGAACCAGGCGGTCAGTCTCCACAACCGGAAAGCCACCTGTCGCTAGCAAAAATGAGAGAGTATGAGAAGAAGCATCGCGATCAGAATATAAATTATAAGTAAAAGCATCAACTTACATCCAGAAGTAAAGCGCCGAATTGAAACGGAGTCGTCCCTGACAAAGAACCACTCTTTCTTGAACATACTGAATTTAGAATACAAATCCAAGACCGGTTTGAAGGTCACAGCTGACTCCAAGCTAATGTATGGAGACCCCTTCTTATAGCTCCTCAGATTATACAAGTACCGGATCTCCCGGTTTGAAGGGGCACGACCATACTTCCTCTGGAAAATAACGAAGAGGCTCACTAGTATAGCATAGGAGTTGGGTTGAAGCTGGAATGGGGCCACCTTGAGATATGTGAGGAAGCTGGTTACCCAAGCATTAAGAGGCGGAATGGCACCACACATGCAGTGGTACCTGCTGTAAGCAAAGAACCCTTCAGGAGGGTCGTATGGCATAACATCTTTCCCTGGCAACAGCATTCGCGCCCTGTCAATTCCGAAAGAGCGAGAGATGACATCAAGCTGCTCTTCCTTAAGGGAGCTGGGATAGCAGTCCGGGGGAGAATTCAGAAGTTCCTGCGGACCGTACCCGTCCACTAACGATCTCGGGGTTGATCCGTGATGTTCTGGATTCGGCTGAGCTGGGGGCACGACAGAGGAACCTCCTTCACCCCCGGATTTCCTTTTGTCTGATCGAGTTTCCGCTTTACGAGACATTATCTGCAAACACAGGGAAAGTATATCATTAGAGCATACAAACAATGTAGTCTGGAATTTCACTTAAAGTCCAAAGCATACAAATCAATAGTTCATTCGGTAGTACAACTCAATAGGTCATTCGGTGGCACAGCTCAATAGGTCATTCGGTGGCACAACTCGATAGTTCATTCGGTAGTACAACTCAATAGGTCATTCGGTGGCACAGCTCAATAGGTCATTCGGTGGCACAACTCGATGGTTCATTCGGTAGTACAACTCAATAGTTCATTCGGCAGAAATAATCGTACCTGGTTCGGCTAAATTACTTGGTCCGGCTAGAATGCTTGATTTATTTGATAACTTGATTCGGCTAATAACTTGGTCCGGCTAACACTATAATTCGACAGATAGGAAAAGCGATGGCCTAAGCCCCCTATTTATAAGGGAAGAATGAATGATCGGACCATCCGGTTCGGCTCAGGTACCGAATACGGTCACTCGAGACAAAACAAAGCACAACGTATGCCGTCATACGCCCCGCTTTGGGGGGCAAATGTTGGGTACGTTTCGACCCTATCACCGAACCACACCTCTCCCTTCCTCAGCCGCCGAACCAAGCCTTGCCGAGCCACAACTCCCATCCATTCATCACCAAACGAAGCACCGAACCAGGTCTCACCGAACCAAGTCCCATTCGTTCACCACCGAACGAAGCACTACCGAATCAACCACACAATCCCACCACCGGTCCAAACTCCACACCGAACCAAACCTCACCAATGCTGCCGAACCAAGTAACATCTCCAACAACTACCGAACCGGCCTACACCGGACCAACTTCCCACCGGTCCAAACCCTCCACCGAATGAAACGGCATCAAACCTTTGCACTCCTTCCACCGAATCAAGGGATGCCGAACCAAGATGCGCCAGGCCAGATTGCCTCAGCCCAGGCCCGCCAGCAGCTATATACATCCAAGACCCCTGCCCCCAGCCTCACTCTATAAATAGAGGGGCATGGGTACAACAATGGCAGACAAGTTTGAGAGCTCAAGCACGGAAGGAACTCTTAAAACAACTTTCTTTTACTTGTACCAAAGCTTTGTACTTGTAATCATAACAAAAGAAGAGGAATAATATATAAAGTGGACGTAGGCACATTCTGGCTGAACCACTATAAATCTGCGTGTCTTTTTACAGTTTAACCCCTATTTCTTACGTATTTGCATAAGTAGCTCAAATTACTAAGAATAACATAAGATCTACTAAATCATACAACTTTGAGGTGTTTGTCCATTTTTTGTGCAAACAGATAACTAACCATTCGTAGAATATATTGGGACCCAAAGATAGACAGATATATGGATATAATTTCAAAACTTTTAGTTTAAAACTAAAGTATACCTATCGACCATAGCAATCAATTCATCCATACAAAAATTTTGGCTTATCTGGAGTTTATGTCCCATATTAATATATCGAATCTTTTTCCTGGATCTACCAGAAATCATCGAAGAATTGAGAAAAGAAGTGCTGAACAAAAGAGATTGATAAAGAAAAAGTTTGCTTCCTTGTTGTTACAGGGTATTGACCAATTCGTGGTGGTATTCCCCTGTCCCCTATCTCATCCACTTCTTGCACTCATACTCACTATCAGGTAATAGTAAGAGAATTTACTGAGGCATTCGAACGGATATCTGAGGAATACTCATTCTAGGGTATACTTCACCCTATCTCTAATGAGCTACTTAATTGTTATACTCCTGAGCTAAAGTTTTACCCTTGGCTCTGATACCAAATGTAAAGACCCAAAAGTTGGCCTTCGAAAATCGACACCCGTACTCCACTTGTACTCAAAATGCCGTAAATTCAAATGCTGAATCTAGTTCTCCGGAGCTTATAACACAGTTAAGTAAACAACACAGATAATTTACACACACAGCTCAATTCAAAACAATTCACATCACAGGATATTACAGATCAGGGATAACAATCAATTCAAGCATTCATAAGCAAATCAAGCATTCAATAATCATTTATAAGTAGGGTTAATTAATTGTTCAATCCCTAATTAAACCAATTAAATTTCTAATTAATTACTTATGAATTAATTACCCAATCCTGATTAATTACAAACCATTTGATATTAATTAATCCTTAATTATCCATCTTAATTACTTACCCTTAATTAATTAATCAATTGTCCTTTAATTAATCACATAATTAAATTAACCTTAAGTTAATTTCATAATTAACTAACTCTTAATTTCATTAAGTAATTATATTTTCATCATAGATTAATTCACCTTTAATTTATTAAATAAACTTTTAATTAATCATATTAATTTGTTCAATCACATAAATTAAATCTTTAATTAATTAATCCTTTTAATTACTTCCATTTAGTAATTATTCTTTTTAATCACTAATATTAAAAGGTCATTAATTACCTAATTAATTTTAAGATAACCCCTTTTATCTTTTATTTGTCACTTTATTTATCATTTAACATCCTTATTTATAATCTTTGAAATAAATTCATTACTATAACTTAAAATTCATTGGCTTAATCCTTTTGAAACAAAACCCGAGAATACCCCCAGCTTTACTCGAGTAGTCTCTCGAGTTTCCCACCATTTCTTCCGAGTCATTCTTCTCTTCCTCACATACGCTCTTCTTCCTCTTCTTTTAAATTTAAAACTTTGTTATGTCTTAAACTTTAAAACTATTACTGGAAACACTCGCGACCAACTCGAAACGAACTCGAGACAAATACTCCACTTTCCCGAGTACACACCCGAGCAAGCTTCTTCTTTCTCCTTTTCTTACCACTGATACGCACCATCTCAGGTGCACATGTACAGATGAACGCCGTCGTTCTGGTGGCCATCGTGAACTTCAACAAGTCGCAATTCACACTCTTACTCGAAATCGAATTTCGATTCAACCCAAAGATCTCGAAATCAGAAATTTGCTCCTTCGTTCGAACTGCAACTCGAACACACCCAGCCTAAAACGCCTCGTCTTCGCCGTTCCGACCACTTGGAAGCCTCAACCTTCGGCCACCACTTCATCGACACGACTTCTTCCACCTTCCAAAACTTTGCAACACTCGATCAATTGACGATGACGAACAAAACAAAATACTGAACCTCGCCAAAACTAGGTTTACGAATGAGAAACGCCTGCCGCTGCCTCCACGATGAACGTGAGCACCTCCGATCATTTTTCCCACCATCGTCATAGGCCCCTCCACCTCCACACCAACCCTCGATCACCAACCACACTCCGATCAACCGCAATTGATCAAAACCCAATTTTCAAATAAATACGAACTCCTGTCAAATCCTCTATCGAAAAATTATAATTTTTGTTTTAAAAATCATGTTAAGGTATAAGGATTCAAATTATATACTTAAATTTGTGAATTAAAATGTTTGAATTTAGACTTAACTTAAGTTTAGCTCAGCTATTTTGGGTTTCCAGAGCCAAATAAACATCATTTTGACAAAAATACAGATTTAAAACTGATGCTTATAATTAAGCGAACAAGTTTCATTTTAAACTTAAATTTAAACAGAGATAAGATCACAAGATTTAAATTTTCTTTTATCAAAACTTGCATACTGGAAGGTGAAACAGAGAATGATTTGATAAGAGCAACATACACACCATACGTGCATATATTCACAGCAGATACCATAAGATACATTTTCATTTCAAATCAATTAGCATGTAACCAAAATCACTTACTTAAATTTCTTTAAAAGTAAAGTTACTCACAGTTGTTTCCAGAGGAAGACAGAGCTGATGATGAAACAGGTTTTTGAAAGTTGCAAAACTGAAGTCTTCAATTTGATCTTTACTAAGTTGTTGTTTGATTGAATTTTCTTTTTTTTTCTTTTAGTTTTGAGTTGAAGCTCATTTCAAATTTTTTCCTCAGTTTTTTTTTAAAATGATCGAACTGATGGAAGGGAAGATGATGTATAAATGGAAATGTTGGTTACAGGGTGTGTTCATTTTGTACAGGTGATAATTTTGGTTGTACAAGAGGCAGATGATATTTTTTCTTCATTTGTACTGAAAATCTTTGTTTAAAGTTTTTGGCCAGAGATTTTTCATGTTTTTGGAGGCTGATGAACACATTTTGTAAGATTTCGAATTGACCAAAATACTTTGAGCTGTGAAAGCATTTAATGCTAAGTACTTTATGTCTATACTTAACATCTTTGTACAAATATATTTCATTTTTCTTTTTCCTAGCATATCTATCCTACAGGTAACATACATTATATTTTTTACTTGCCTATAGATATATATTTTGTTTCTTTCTTTAGCTAGTGTTCATGAAAACATATTTTTGTTTGTTTGTTTACTTTCAGGTCTACATGATTATATCTTTTATATTTGTTCATACTTATCTTTATATAGTTGAATGTATATTATTTGCATTATTTTGTGTTATAAATGAAATTATATATTTATTATGTTATTAGAATTTGTTAATGTATTTACTTATATTTTATTTGCATATTTGAATGTAAGTTGTTTTCCTTTGTTTTGTTTTTATTACTTTAAAATACAAGTGAACTTCTAATTTTCATTAACTCTTTCTTTATTATTTTTATTTGTTTTATTCTATTTGTATTTTTAAACCATTTATTTTAGATTTAAACTCAAATTCAATATATATACAATAATTTAAATTTAAATGATTCATCCAAAATTTATTCGAAGATCGGGGAAACTCGCATCACTTAAATCGATTTATCTCACAAATTTTATTCAAAAATTCTTTAAATTATCAATTTAAATTTATATAAAATTCGGGTCGTTATAGTTTATCTCCTTTCGAAGCAGCTACAAATGAAAGAGCAATGCCAACTAAACAAAACTCTTTTTTCCATGCTCATTCTTATATATATATATACTATAATAAACCTTCTTTTTTTATAAAGAGGAAGTGAAAGAACAAAACCAAGCTATTGTGCGGAGTTGGGTGGTTGTTGAGAACAGGGTCTGGGATGGTTGTATGGGTCGAGGAGGGACAATCGGCTATTGGTTGAAGGTTCGGTGATGTGGTGGAGGTTTGGAGATGAGGTTGTCAGCTATGGTTAGAGTTGATGGGAAGTGATGCCGAAGGTGTGGTGGTTGCGGCTGTTTGAGGCGGAGAGGCTCAGAGTAGGCTGTGGGAAGGGGTGCCATGGAGGCGGTAGCTATTAGTGGAGGGCGTGGCTACTCTGGTTTGCAATAAGAGATGGTAGAGCGTGGTTTGGCAGCTTGCTTCGGCTGCTGTAGGCGGCTGATCATGTGGTAGGAGGTAGGGACGAGCACAGTTCAGCATGGATGCTAAGGTGATGGTCGGTTAGGCGTTGTGGGGAAGAGTGGTTGAACGGCAGGCTGCGGCTATGGGTTTTTTTGGTGGGAGGTGGCTGACGTGGAGATGAGGGGGAAGATGGTGCGCCTATCGGTTGCAGGGAGGGGAATGGGCGCACTATAATGTGGAGAGGGAGGATGGTCGGTGGATGAAGGTTCGAGTGGAGTGGGCAAGGGGATGAGGCGGGCTGTGGCTATTAGGGAAGTAGCAGCCAGTTTCAAAGGAATGGGAGATGGAAAGGTTTCAGAAACCATTATAAGAGAACTATATATATATTATAAGCATGGAAATGAAAATGGAAGAGAATGAGTACGAACGACCAGAAAATTATATTGAATACCATAGGAATAGGGAAATTCAAAATTAAGTTCAGAGATATTTTAAAAGCTAATGGATGTTTGTTTCATCCGATGGACAAATGAATGGACACAGAAACCCAAAGGACCCAAATACGGAACCGATACGGCTAATCGTTTCGCAAATTTCATCGCGTACCGGACGCCGAAACACGCAAATGAATATACTGTGGAGATCAGCACGACGAGACAAACAGAATGGCACACAAATATGAGTGACACAACCCTTCTATTAAAACTCCATATTCGCTGCCAAAACTGCTGCTAAACCACCAAAATTAATATAAACGGAGCTAGAGCAGTCCAAATTTAACGAAACGAAATATGATGTCTCACTCAGAAAATGGTAAACATTTTACTTATCTAAAATATTTTGATTTCAAAAATATTTTATTTCCATCATAATTTAACCGATTTAAATTTAAATTTGAAATTTCATAAACAAACAAACTTTCAAATTTTTCGATGAAAATCTAACACTCGCTACGTTTTAAATAGACGTAACCCAAATATCAAATTTTTATAGCTAAATTTTATTGTTTATTTTCATAAAAAAATTAATTAATTTCGTTATTAAAAATCGTTAAAATTTCCGGGTCGTTACAAAAAAGAATCAAAAGTTGCAGAAATAATTGGTACCGTGAAAATACAATTCATCCCATTGAACATGCAAGAATCGAAATGTATCATATCTAGATCTTGGGGTTAGAAAAAATATTTCGTCAAATTAAGGACAAAATTTTGAAATAGCCCTCTAGAAAAACTTATTAGAAAATAGACTTGGGTGAAAACTTATTCTGAAAATAGGCCTGTTTTGTTCGCAGGCCAGTATACATGCATATTCAGTAAATACGCATGAACAAACTTGTACGTGCCCATTTACAGAATGCGCATGTACACTGTTTTTTTTTTAAATAAACTAAACTAGTGCATTCCATAAATTCGCATGTAAAAATTTGTTCATGCGCATTTATAGAATGCGCAAATACAATTTCGGCATAAAAGAAGACGACCACTGCAATTCTTTCTCGTTTTAATCTCTATCAAAACCTAACCCAAAATATTCAATTTCAAAACCAAAACCCCAAATCCTACTTCCATCCAAACATCAAATTAATCTATTTTCATCTTCAAATCCTAAATATTCAATAATATTTACAGCGACATCATCCATCCCCAATCAAGTAAAGATCTTAAATGTAAATTTTTTTCTAGGTCTTATTTTCAGCAAAATTTTCATGTCTAAATTGTTTGTATTCTACTTCATCGTTTTCTTAGTTGTAATGCAATCTTATACTCTATTATTGTTTTCATTTCTAAAAGGTTTTTATTTGAAAATTGTGTAAATAATGTATACCATTCCAATTATATATTACTATGATGGCGAATTAGTGATTGAAGATGACGATAAATCTAAGTATGTTGGTGGGAAAAGAAAAGGATCAAAAATTAAGAAATTTTATAAGTTTTAAGAGCTTAAGATAAATGTATATAATGTAACAAAAATAAATCCTAGCGAGTTTGATATAAAGCTAATAACAATACGGATAAGAGATGACGGTTCGTCTGCTATTGATGTAGAGAATGATAAAGATACGGACTAGCTATTTTCTATTGGAATGAAAATGATAGAGCTATATGTTAAAAAATGTAAAATAGTTAATGCAGAAGAGCCACAATATCCAACGGTTGACTCCATACCCGTAACAAATTTTGAAGAGACACAATATCCAAGTGGTAGTATTGCGATTCATTCTCAAACAACCACTTGGCTAGTATTCAAATTATAAATTTATAAATTATCTTTAGGTATATTGTTTATATGTTGGTCAAATCTTTTTTATAGTTATACAACACATGAAGTTGGGGAAGCATCAAAGTATGTACGGAGGACGACGATGGTTTTCTTAACAATGCAAATGTTGGTGAAGGGCAACTTGATAGTATGCATGTAACGAACCAGATTTTCGACTCTCGAAAATCGACACTAATACATCCACTGTATCACATGCCGAACATTCAAGTGTTGGAAATACCGATTTGTTAGGGTGAAAGAAGAAAGTAGAAGATAGAAGAAAACTAAACAACATATAATCTCACAACGCAGTGAATAATATATAATACAACAATGATCTTTACAAAAATGAAACATCTTTATTCATATATACAACATCAGAGTACATTAGACTTATCCTAAATCTAGACAGTTATAGAAACATGTCCTTACATTGACATACATACAGACTGTATAATACAGTGAAAGAAAAATATATGTGAATACGTCTTGACCATCTAGCTACTCTCCAACTCCAAAGTATCCAGCTAAACCTAGGAAAACATGCTTGGTCTGACCCGAGCATTACATGGAATAACGCCGGGTCAGTCTGGTAAACCAGCGTGGGTAAAACTCGATAACAAGTAACGACCAAACTGATTTCTACATTTGAAAACTTTTCAAACAAAGGGTATCTAATAAGACCACACCGCACATAAAAATAGATGAGTTTTTACTTTACGATAACCAAAATAGTTTATATCAAAATTCAATGATATTATCATAGTGTCTAGGTTTAAAGTACATAGATAAAATAGCTGAAATGCTTGCATCTCACATTCCAACATACTGGGCACTACAATCAAAAATGTAAGGCACGTATTAGAGAGTGGATTCCAACTAATGACTGGGTTACTGGGGTACCGTCCGCCACTGTACACCTCTAGAAAAATATACCAAGGTCGTACCTAATGACCCTTGCCAACACAGGACCGGCCTACCCCTTGCTTGATAGTACCGAATATATCATCATCCTGGTTGCTTTGCAACCTTTAACCAAGCGCTCCTACGTACATGAATTCATTGATGATTGTGTATATATCTAGAAGGGTGATGATATACCCTAATGGGTGCGACTCACATAATCCTGCTGCATACTCCATGTTTTAATCATTCTCGGTTAATGAGGCTTGAGGCTAAAATTTACCTTTCTTAATAGCAATCCATCTTGGGATGCTATCACTGCACTCCAGGCATCAATTCAATGCCAGCATTCATCCATACAAGTTCAATCTGGGTCTGAACGAAACCGAAGGCTCTAACTCTACTACATCCATTTTGGAATCACCCTCAGGATTAGTAGCAGTATTCCTTGCACTTCAAAGAGCTTTTGAATTTATGCTTGCGACTTGATGCGGAATCTTCCCCGGATATTAAAGGCTTCGACTGATTCGAAAGGCTTGATTTTTCTTTCGAAAGGGTTGTTTTGACCAAGGGATGATTCTAAGTGATTTGAATGAAGGCGAAACCATTGTTTCTAAAGGTTTGCTGCGCATATGAAGGGTTGTCATTCCTTATGGATAGGTGTTACTTTAACTCATTCGAAAGATCTTCATGCATGCGGAAGCACCTGCTTCGAAAGGGGATCACTAAAGCGGATAGATGCTTTCGACCCCTTCGAAAGGTTATGATACTTCTAGTCTTTAGATGTAGCATCCCTTCGACTCCTTCGAAAGGTTTTACTGGAGCTACCTTTTTTGTCCTTTTTTGTCTTTTACTCAATCTGGTTTCGACAAGGTTGAAAGGATATTTGATAGTAACATTTGCCTCCCTTGCGATGGGATGCCCTTAACTTTTTCTCTAGAGATTACCTAAGCCAGTATGTTAAATTAAGAAGATATTATATCGAAAAGGCATCAACTTTGAAAATTTCAAAACTAGCGAGATATTGTTATCTTAGGAATTTGCAAAAACTTTACATGGAACATCCTAGTCTCCGCTGCGATTTTCTTGGTGAAGAAAAAGAAAATCTACTTAAGGATATCCGGACATATCATACCAAACTAATTTGCGGTCGTGATAATCCTCCTGCTGGGGAATGGGACTATAGCAAATATCCTCCAGTTATTACTCCGAAAGGACTTAATGTTCCTTTTGACTCAACAGTTATTCTTTCTGCTAATTCACTGAATAAAGTTAGGAATGCATTTTCCCATCTTTAGATGTAAAATAAATGTCTAATTGTACCTTTTAGTTTCATTGTGACTTGAGCTGTAATCTTTTATTGCTGTAATAAAGAAATTGATTATTCTAGTCTTGACTTCATTCGTTTTCCTTTTTATTTAAATAGAAGTTACTGTTACCCGCAGCACCTCTCTCATTAGGTTTGCCATCTCGCTTTTTCAATATTAAAGATAGGTTGTTAGCGGATCTTGAAAAGAAAAGGCTCCTCTATGATACTTTATCTGCCCATTTTTAAGGTAACACCAAAGCATTAAGATGGTATAAAAGATTTTTACTTCAGAAAACAATTTTCAGAAATCTTAAGGATTAGATTGCCAATTTAGAAGTAGATGTTAATAGCAAAAATGAAGCAATTTTCGTGTTGAAGCGTCAAGTTAAGTCAAATCCTTCAATTAATTTTGACCATAAAATTTCAGAACTCTTCCAACAAATAACCGATTTGGAGATGAAATTAAAGGATAGTCAAGCTCAGTGCGAATCGTTAGAATTCATTATAGGGAATAATATTTGAAGTATTTATTTACCATTTCTCCTGCTACTTCATCTGTAGAAAACTCTACAAGGTCTACTTCCCTTGCTATCCAGAAGTTCCCAACCACGACTAATCCTCCTCCAGGCTTAGACTTCTTAGTCCATCGTTTGATGAGCATTGGGCTTGGATGTCTTAGTCCATTGTTGTCTAATGCACTTGGTTAACTTATTCTCAAGCTGGAACCAAGACTTACCCAACCTCCCTCCAGGAGATGCCTTGACCGGACCATAGCATGGCCCAGCCAAGGGCTTATCGATGCTTTAACCTGGCTATAGCGTGGTGCGGATAAAGGCTTACACTCCTCCCTCCAGGAGGTGCCCTGCCTTAGCCATAGCGTGGCGCGGACAGTGGTGCTTTAAACTGGCCATAGCGTGGTGCAGATAAAGGCTTACTTCGTCCTCCCTCCATAAGGCGCCTTGACCTGACCAGATGCGTGGCCAAGGGTTTGTTGATGCTTTAACCTGACAATTTAAGTTTTGTTTTAGCTTTTTGATTAGAGTGATAAAACTTAAAATTGAACTAGTGAAATAGAATTGTCATATCTGTAGCCATATCTGTTAATCTTAGTTCCAATTTCTGAATACTTCGTGTATCAACTCAACTCATGCATTAGGCCATGTTATAGTCACAACAGGTTTGGACTATCGGGGTAATTCTTTCCATAATTATGGATTACCTATGAATCAATAACCCTGACGATCACAGTATGGAGTTAGTTTCCTATATTAACATATTTAATTCATCAAAACCAGTGCATGTTTATTTTAATTTCTTGCTATGTATGGAAATGATATATTTGGATCATTGTGTTCATCATATTGCACTTAAGATTAATGTGCTTGCACTTAGAACACATGAATGAAATTTTTAATGGGAAGATGATTGAACAGAGGGTCATTTGATACATGTTAATATTTTATTTATTATTTGACCGGTCCACAAGAGCATGGACCCTTCATGCTGACTTTATAATGAATGATAAATATTAAGGTCTATTTGTGGTTAGATGTACGCATGCCTTTTTTCAGTAAATCCACAGAACATCATCGTGGGGTGATGTTTTTATTTTCCTTGTTTTTTGTTATGAATCATCAAAATTAAGCCCAAATGCTCGTAAAATATTATTTGCCACAACATGAGCTTATAAGTTGTTAATAAGCCAAACCAACAACTTTTACATAATTAAAATCATGTTGAGATTAAAATTTTACAAAGGCATTATTAGCATTGTATATGTTATTTTTGTCAATTGAAGCGGTGTGTCACATATTCTTGTGATTTGGTTTATTTGAGAAAAAGAGATTTTAATATAAAAAATGTATGGTTTAACTATGTTCAGTGGGTGCAAAATTTAATGTGAATCAACTTCATAAAGAGCAAGTAAGAGGATACAGAGAGATAGAAAAAAAGAACATGAATGATACTTTGAAGGATTACCAAAGGCTATGCTCACTTGCAAAGGTATATCAAATAAGCTACAAATGTGCATGGTCGGTATAGGAAGATGTGCATATTTAATATATTAATAAAAATTTTGGTGTTGCAATTACTCACATATTCAAGCCAACACACTAGTAATTGAAATGGATGGCGTGGACAAAGGACGTGTAGAGCTCATTGCTCAACATGGAATAACTAAGCTTGTCATGGGTGCCGTTGTAGATAAGTAATGTATACAATTATTAGAATCACATATGCATGAAAATATTAGCTAAATAAAGACGACTATCAAATTCCAAAAATCTTAATAAATAGAAAACTAAAAGCACTCAAATCAAGGACGGCAATAAGAGTGTAGAAACATGCTGAGCCATCCTACAAGATATGGTTTATTTGCAAAGGAAATATGATACTAACAAGGTAGCCCACATGATCCTTTTTTCGTTTGTTTTAGAAAGAATTATGTTATTTCTATTTTATAATTTTCTTCTAACAAAAAGATTAAAGCTTGAATGATGTTAATAACTATCAAATCGATTATTGCTAGTATAGAATATAAGATGTTATACAATCTACAGATTCCATAAATAATTCACATCTTTAGTTCATCATTTATAATATTGCTGTTTTCATTTCCTTAAGATTTCTTCGCCTTGTGAAATAAACTGTTAATATGACAAACCTTTTTTCTAATATATAAGCAGAAATATGCCACAAGATGGAACAGGAATAAAAGTTTCACCTACAGACAGCTTAAACTCTAGCAATTCAAACAAATTGATGTCAAGATCAGCCCAACAATTTCAAACAAACTCTCCAGATTAGCTTGTTAATCCTACTCATAGATCAAAATCCATAAACTGTGATGTGGTCTCCCAGGACAAAAATCTTCATAATAGCATGTTAGTATATAAAAGCAATAACATGTGTTCAGGTAGGATTTCTACTGATTCATTGGTAGGTAGTTCAAATTCTACTTACGGTGTAATGTTGAATAAGGAAGAGGACGGTGAAATGAATACTCTGATGTTGCCTTCAGTACATGAATCTGAAAGAAATCTAGAGCTTTCAAGTCCTGAGACTTCTTACACTATCTTTTCATCACAAAAGTCTTTCCTAGGAAATAAACTCAGGGATTGTGGAGATGGATAAAAATGGAGTGGCTATCTTTTGCAGGAAAATAGTGTGGAAGGCACAGAGATACCAATTTGATGTAAAATGCTCTCAAAGAGGCTGAAGACTTGAAGAATGAAGCTTACACAGAGTCATGCAAAAAACAAAAGGCTGAAATGGATGCAATTGCAGCAGCTAGAAAAGTAACCTATTTTACTTTTTAATTTTTGCTAAGCTACTACTTCAATTTAATATCTCTATTTAATGTAAAATTAATGCTTGTTGCTATTTTAGTCAAATAAATATTGTTCTTTAAAAATAATAATAATATAGAATATTGAGCTTTTACGACTTTTGTTTTCATATGTGTAAAGTACATACATTTCATACTAGTCAATTTTGTGGTATGTTATGGTAGTAAAGTATAAAATATTATACATGTTTCATGTATTACTGAATATGTTTTTTTAGATTTATGTATAGAACTTTTTTTTAGAACATGTGGTAAGAGTTTACTACTCACAAAGAAAGTAGTGTTTGTTCCTACTGTATATCCATTATGAAGCTTGACCGAGACCCCAAAATATCTGTTTCGATATAGGTATCTGGTCTTGAATCCACTGCCTATAAAACCCGAAATTACATTTGATTTTCTGATGTATTTTTGAAGATATTTAACATAAATTGAATATATGTATATTACCTGAATATTTATCAAGCCATATGGTTAATGATGATTGATCTCGGGAAATAGACTGGTGTTGGGGACCCCATTCGTTATTGTAAAGTTGATAAAAACCTGAAGGCTTGATCTTTGAGCTAGGATAGTAGCCAGGAGAGGGTTGAGAATGTGCACTATGATGAACGAGGAAGAAAATAAAGAAAAATAAAAGAGCTATGCAGTGCAAGTAAGAAATGAGAATGGAATGAGAAGCATGTGTAGCTTCAGATACTATAAGTAGAAGTTTGTGGGCCTTGTTTGAAACATATGATGAAAATATGAGTGGAAAAGAATGATTGTGATTGGATAGAGTGGGTAATTTGGGAGTTAAATTAGTTGACAGTATGTCAAATCTACATGGGCTGAAATTTGAAATGAGTTATTTAGTTACATATTTCATTTTGTTGGAGCTGTTCAATGTCCAGTTTAGATGCATTGATTCAAATATTCTATCAAAATATATAGTTTAAACTATTCTGCTAAGTATTTTTCCATGGAGTAATATTTTGTGCAATTAATGAAATGTCCACAAAACTTCACAAATTATCCGAGTTATGCATGGTTGGTGGCTTATATATGCCTCAGTTCATATGATCGAAATGCTCTGCAGTCACTTTTCAGGTTTCAAGCTTTGGTGCTTTTTATTTTATTACATGAATAATGATTTGTTTCCTTATATTTAGCAAGAACTTGTGTTATGGTTATTAAAGGAAGAAAAACAAGGACTGATGAACACCTGGGTGTGATGTTTTTACAAAGTATGCTCTTGAAATGACTTTAATTTAATGTAGTTCATTGTCTGTGCAACCTCAATTAAACCTGTTTCTGGTTAAATTATGAATCAATTCATCTCACCCAATATACACTTCTAGTTGATTCCATTGTATATGAGATTGAGACATAAGGTTGTTTTTTTCCTCTCTTCCTTAATTACTTGAATAGTATAATCAAATTGCACAATAGGCGAATAAAACTTAGTTTCACCTGATACAAACACTGGGCCTCTCTGTTCTGCAATCTTGACGCAATAAGCAACTAATGTAGGGTCCATTTGTGACAACATTCCGTGAACCTGATTCAAATGCGATTAATCCACTGTTTTTTTCAATTTAGAATTAAGATTTATTATATTTATAGTGAGTAACATAACTAGAGAATGTACCATGTCCTGAAGCTCATGAGCCCTGCTTACTATTCTTGAACCTTTGTAATCATCTCCATGGTAATTCTGTACAAACTTCTGACATTTAGTACTCTACATTATGATTAAAGAAATGTTTATCATGAAAAGTTAACTAAGTATAATAATAATAACAAATTTTATGAAAAATTAACTAAGTATAATAATAATAAATAAATAATTTTATAAAATTTAACTAAGATTTATAATAATAATAATAATATATATATATAATAATATAATTAAACGAGTGTATTATAACGACGATGACAACAACAACAACAATAAATTTACTACGTTTTATAAAAATTCGATAAGTTTTTAAAAATTAACTAAGTATTATGACAACATAACTAAATAGTAATAATAACTACTTAATAATAACAATAACAATTATAATAAATTTTATAGAAAATTAACTAAGTATAATAATAATAACAACGACGACGACGAAAATATTTTTTTTTATAAAAAATTAATTAAGTATAAAAAATAGTAGCAATAATAAATAATTTTACAAAAATTAACTTAGATATATAATAATAGTAGTAAATTAACAAAGATTTATAATAATAATAATAAGTTAACTAAGGTTTATAAATATTAAACTTTTATAATAATAATAAGTTAACTAAGATGTATAATAATAATAAGTTAACTAAGATATATAATAATAATAAAAATTAAATGAGTATAATAATAATGATGATGATGATGAGTTTTATAAAAATTAATTAAGTTTATAAAAATTAACTAAGTTTATAAAAATTAACTGAGTATAAAAATATAACTAAATAGTAATAATAATAATAAATTTTATAGAAGTCATGCTAAACAAAGAAATACATAACAAAGATTTTTTAGCAGCATTATAATTTTCAAAATATTTATAGGAATCATCTTTTAGTTTTTGGGCTTACCATGATCGGTAGCCACATGGAAATTCCATAATATGTACATGGAAGTTATAGTGAACTTCTGTTTGCATCAAATCTCAAAGGCTATAAATCTTCTCAGGTTTTGGAATATTTTAGTGAGCAAGTCAGCAATAGTATAGTGGATTAAGGGAACTCCACTACGACATAGAAGGAAAAACTACTATGTGTGGTGGAATACATATCACACAATTTTGACCTTTTTATTATGCTTTGTCTCAGCTTTCCACATCGAGACTCAAAAGTAGTATTTGATGCAATAAATAAGGGACATAGCTCAATTTTCTAATTAGTCTCGGATCAAATATGCCAATTATTGTGTACTTTCTTTGCAACTTAAATAGAGAACTCAGTTATTTTTTTTACCTTACAAGTATTAAACTAATACTCGGATGCCTAACTGCTAGGCAAGGATACTGAGTGTGGGTGAAGAGGATAATCAAATTTTTGTTAATATATCTCAATTCTATGTGTAGCTTCAAAATCCAAACCAGAGTTAAATATTATGATACGATTGGTTTTGTTTTGTATATGGGTATAATGTATACTTTATTTGCAATCAGGGTTCACTAAAATTGTTCACACATGGACATGTATAATTATACAAGTATTGGACATGTTCATTGATTTGATTGTTCACCCAATTAGTTGATATTCTTTCCTGGTTTTTTTTTCGATTTTTGAAACCTCAAAATTGATAAATACTAAACCAGATTTATGCATAGTTCTCAGTTCAAAATGTTGGTATAAATTGAAAGAAACTATAAGGTATTAAAATTTTAATTAAAATAAGCAAACTATTTTTTCTCTAACAATATTACTCAGTTTGAACATGACAGAAACATTGAAATTTAGATAGCTTTACCTTCAAACATATAAGATGAAAATATTTTGCACTTGCACTTACTGCACTGACATATCTGTATCTACCGAAGGACTGACAACTTCATTTGGCAAATGAGCATCCACTGTGGAATCTTAATTACACAAAGGAGGTCTCTCTCTCAAGGTATGGAATTTCTTCTAATTTTATAGTAGGATAAATTTCATAAATATGATTTTCTTTATTCTTATTGGATAGTCCATCACTAGGTAGATGCATGTAAGCGTCAAGTACCTTGGATTTGAGTAGACATCATTCAGTGTCCTGGAATTTTTAACGTTTCATTCCTTTTCAGTTTATTATGTAATTCTTGGTGACATGACTGTGATGACACAATAGTTAAGATCATGTTTATATAATGGTCTATGTCATGCTTATCAGCTCTTGCTTTTAGCTTACAAATTGTTGATTTATGCATACAAGTTTATAGTATTAGTTCTTGTAAGTACGGTAAAGCACGATGTAAATAACAGGTTTATAGTATCGGTTGACGTTAAAAACGAAGAAACAGAACAAGTTAAATCTTCTGAACTATCTATTACCGATGTTGTTGAACAATTGCACTATCAATTAAGAAACAGAATCATGTATACTTTTTTTATCTAATGTACCCTATAATTTCATTTCAATCCCTCTCACAACTTGGTATAGAAAGCACTGTAGAATTTCGAAAGAAAAAAGAACATATTTAATAGTGTTTATTGACTAATTGAGTTTTTCTTCGTGTAGGATATAGATGTTACCTGACATTATTCCTCAACTAAATTTTTGTTGGATCAGATGATATTATGAAGATAAGAATCCATAAGCTCGGCTGCAATATATACATCATGGAAAGCATCAGGTATAGGAGGTGGAACTACATCTTTTATTCCTATAGCCAATTAGCATGCAAAGCACACATATTAAGCTATCACATTTCAATGAAAATACATTAAATTTCCTTGTAATATTTATTCAAGACACAATTTCACATTCTACCATATTTGTTTTCTATTGCTAATCTTTAATTGCATTTTTATAGGCATATTGGACTTTTGAAGGAGACGGGCTTGAACTTTCCATGATTTATATTTTCTCTTTTAGCAAGCACTTTTTGTAAGATTTTATATCGTTAACATTTGTGGTCGAAACATATGAAATGTTGTATATGACTAAACTTTATGGTGTATGAAATTGATGTAACTTTGATTATGTTTAACTTTTATAACTTCTTATAATATCAGATTATATATATTAGTGTTTTATAAATTGAGCAATTTGTTTTTGAATACATTATTCATGGTTTTTATAATTGTTTTAAAACTGCTGCAGTAATTGTAAAATGAAGCAAAATTGTTGATATACCATAGCGTCTAAAAAGAGCTGCAATACTAAAAGTAACAAAATGCTGCAGAAAATCAAAATAAAGCAAAATGAAAATGCTGTAAAATATTTTTGCAGCGTTTCAAAACTGCTGTATATTACTGGTTCTACATGAAACATGCTATTAGACTATGTTCTCAAAAACGCTGCAAATTTATTTACTACAGCATTTCACAAAAGCTTCAATAGCCTTTTTTTAGCAACATTTTAGAAACGCTGCAGTATTCCCTGACTCTATTGCAGCATGACATTAGGCAGCGTTCTTCGAAACGCTGCGAATGATTATGGCAGCATTATTAAAACACTGCAAAAGCTCTTTTTCCTTGTAGTGGCGTATCGTTTGGTCATGCGATATCGTAATGCTTAGGAATTAATTTCAGAAATTTATATAATACCTGGGTTTGAAAAGCCATGCAAATGATCGAATTAGGCCTCGAGACTGGTTCATTGTGTTCGGAATAGGGATATAACATATAGAATGCCACACGGCATGCCTCATTTGTGGTTTGATATTTTTGAGTGCCTCGAGATATATTATATATATATATATATATATATATATATTATTACCGTGCTCTACCCATGCTTGTGCACTCCAGCCCATACATCCATCATGCCTTAACCATACCTCATTCCCATTATAAAACGCAACCCCTCTCTTTAAATTTCATTTTGGCGGAAAACATAATTTAAACAAAATGGCCAAAACCAACGGCCCTAAGCTATCAGAGCCACCGGAGGCCTTATTGGATAAAGGTGTCAACTAGCAAAATGTAGGCAACGATAAGGGGGACCCATTCAATTGGGTGATGAATGGCAAACTGTTCTTTCGCCAATTTGCGACGCTTAAGTGGAATTTTGGCGAGGATTCCTAAAGGAGAATCGTAGGAGAGACAAGGGTGAGGTGCGGTCGGAGTTTGATGGCGCGGCATGGACTGTGGCAAGGGGAATCAGGGACGAATAGTGCGACGTTGAGTTTGGTTTTTGAGGCGACGGCGGCGATTGGGGAGCTAGTTCCAACGGGGTTGGGGTCGGAAAGGTTTGGGGGTTCTCCGGTGAAGTTGTGGCGATGTCAAGTGGTGAATGGCGGTGGTGCGAGGTAATCAAAATAATGGCCTGGGTTGGGTACGAACGCGTGAGAAAGGAGGAAGGCGGGTTTTAAAATTTAAAGTAAGGTTAATTATAACTTGATGATGGGATTAAGATATATATATATATATATATATATATATATATATATATATATGATTCGTGAAATTTGTAATTAAATATCTTGTTTGTTTTAGGTCCAAATTAAACGCGGCCGGTCACATTAGGATCGTATTGACGTGAACCACGTCATGGAACTGGTTTGGTCAATTTCTGAGCATGTTGGAAATTTGGGTTAAAATTGGACGTCGTTCGATTTTGGTTCCAAACCGAAATGCCTCGGCAACAACGTGAAATTTCGGTGAGTTAAAATCGCCTTTTTGGTTAACTATTATGATATATAGTTGATAAAACTATTGATGGGATGTTTGAATGATTTACTATTTTATTAGTTGGTTTAGATATATTTCCGCCCCAGGAGCGGATGAGACCTTATTACGTTACCGTGTAAGAGCGGATGAACCTTTGTATATGATCATGCCTCGAAGCGGTTGATTTATACTCTTATGATTATATATTATATGTGATGTAGTGGAACAGGTTGGAGGGATCCAATATGGTTCCTCACCATTGCTGATTATATATATATATAGCTGATATATATGAGCTGTGATGTAGGGGGATAGGTTGGAGGTATCCAACGGGATTCCTCGCTATTGTTAAATTGATTTTAATAATATTCCAGTTATATGAATTATTGGATAATAAACCCGATTGTTGAAAATATTGGTTATGACATCGTTATATTGCTAAAACTAAAACCTGGTAGCGATAGGAAATCAATATCAATATTGGTTGACGTTGTTAGCTATTGGCATTAAATTAGTATTTTAAAAATACTATAAATTGCCATACGAGTTGGAATTGGGTTTTGATACAGGAAATGATTTTAAATTCAGAATTGGGTTTCGAAAATATTTTTTTTTAAAAGATTGCCTATTTATATTTAATATTGTTTTAAAGTTATTTATATATATTTTAATATTGTTTTATAGTTATTTATTTATAATTAATATTGTTTTAAGGTTATTTATCAATATGCCAATATTTTGAAAAGTTGTTTATTTTAAACAATTATTGTAGTTTGAAATTAATAATAATGGTTCATTAAAAAAATGGAATTTAATTATTATTATTTATAATAATGGTAAAGATTTATTATTATTTTTATTTGATCATGTTTTTGAAATTATTATTATTATTTTAAGATGTTTTAGGGTTAATAAGTATTATCTATTTATAAAGTATTATAACTAATTACTATGATATAATAGTGCTATTAAGGTAAATGATTTTTATTCATCTATAAATATCTCCAAGGCCCATAAATAGAGTTTATAAACAGATTCGGGTTTTAGGGAAAGAGTTTTATAAATGGTTAGGTATTTATAAATGAATTTAAGAAATGGGTTTATGTATTTATAAAAGGAATTTTATAAATGGTTTTTATGAATTTATAAAGGATCTATAAATGATTTTAGAAATATACAAAAAGAATTTATAACTGATTGAATTTATAATGGGATAATAAATGATTTTTTAGAGATTATAGAATGGTTTATAAATGGTTTTAGAGAATTATAAGGAGTTATAAATGAATTTAGAATTGAATAAAAAGGAAAATCTTCCTCAATTTTGTAAATATACTTATACCATTGAGACAAGTATATGAGTGCATTTTTTAAATTGCAAGGTGTAATATGTGTAAATATACTTATACTGTTGAGATAAGTATATGAATATTTTCTAGTGAAAATAAGGGACACATCCCTAGAATCAAACTTAATACACAAAACATCCTCAGAAAAAAAAGATATAAATTACATCCCTATTTTCAAATACTGCAATTTTCTTCCCTGAAATATCCCTCTGCTCCATTGCTAAACGTTGATTCTTCGTATGTGGATGTTATTTCACATCCATAATTAAATTTTGCACCCCATTAATTATCAATCTTTAAAACGTAATAACTTTTTGTAGAAACGACGAATTAACAAACCGTTTTCACCATTAAATCACAAATTTTATTATCTTTCTAATGAGTGGCATTGTGCATATGCAAAAAAAAAGGCAGACAATTTAGCAATTATAAAGTATGATTGCAGACAATTCAGCAATTATATGGTATAGTTGCACTTTTATATGATTCTTGGAATAATTGAAGAGTTTTCTGCAATTATTCGATATAATTGCATAAAAGTATTCACTTATATGGAATAATTGCAGAAAAATCTGCAATTATTTCATATAATTGTATAATAGTATGCAATTATATGGAATGATTACTTATATTTGAAGAAAAATTGACGATCATTTCATATAATTGCAGAAAATGGCAAGTATACTGAATAATTGCAGAAAATGGCAAGTATACTGAATAATTGCAGCAAAGTCAGCAATTATATGGAATAATAGTAGAGAAGTCTGCAATTATTACATATAATTGCATAAAAGTCTGCAATTATTCCATATAATTGCATAAAAGTCTGCAATTATATGGAATAATTGCTGACATTTGAAGAAAAATCAATGATGTTCAAAAATTGCAGAATTCTCTGCAAATATATTGAATAATTGCAGCATTACTGCAAATATGATTTTTTGGTATCAATAATGGACCTTATTTTAAAGATTATAAAATTTATGATTTTTTAGTGAAAACGGTATGCTGATCCGATGTTTCTACAGAAAGTTATATGCATTTGAAATGCTAAAAACGTAAAGAGTATTTGGATCTTTTGGCGCAGGCGGATTTGAAAACAGGGACTGGAAACATAAGTTTAGTTTGGGGTGGATGTTTTCTCTATTTTGAAACTTATCAGGGATGCGAGCCAAACTATCCCTATTTTCTAAGTATTGAAATATAGGGATTTGTGGATATACCTTTGTAAAAGTATTTTTATACTAGTAATTTACAAAATGATTTCAATGAATAAAGATTTATTAAAGCGGGCTAGTGGTTGCTTATGTGCTTAACCAATGTTGGTTGCCCCCCAAGGAATAAATCCTAGATTTGGATGTATGTTTGTTGATTGTTAAATAACCGACTGTCAAAATCTTGGCCTAACGATGTAATTCTTCTTAATTTTGGTGGTACGGAAATATTCCCTACTTAACACCGAAGGATTTTAACTCTGGAAATATTTAGGAGAAACACGTGAATTATATGGTACAGTTACCGTCCATTACTAGAAACACTATGTATTGCGACGTCCATTTCTGATGGTCGTCTACGACTCATCGTTTTTTTTGCGATGGCTGTCGACGGCAACTAATTTCCCTGACATTACTGAAAATAAAATAGACTAGCCGCTAATAAGCTGTCGCAAATATAGCCGTTAGCGGTCGTTGGAAGCCGTCGAAAAGTCACGAATAACCTAACCCAGGCTGACAGTTCTCCTTCATTATTTACCTTTCCAAGTCTCTCCTCCACCACCTCCTTCAACTCCTCCATGCCATCAGCAAGCCTTCACGCCTCCAAGACCATCGCCATCTTCAATTTTCAAGTCTCTCCATTACCTACTGCTCTTCAAGAAGGTTTAATTTATAAAATCCTATTTAATTTTGATTTGGTAGAATAGGGTTAATTTGTTGTTATAGTTATTCATAATACAACATTGATTGTTTGTTATACACTATTGAGTGCTAATTAGGTTGTTATTATAATTTTTATAATTTAAATGTTGAAAAATAATAATTTGTTTAGTGTATATGTGCGTTAATTGGTGTATATGTGTTGATTAATTAGTGCATACGCGCATTATGGCTTGTTTAGATTAATTAGAGTCGATACTCAAGATTTAGTGTGCGTTTTTAAGATGACGAAAACGACGATTTAGTGTATGCATTTTTTAGAATGTAAATAAATTATTGTAAATATTGTTGTGTAACACGCTTTACTTTTTATAAATCTCTTAGATAGTTTTTGGCCCCGTCTAACATGTATTGTATATGATCGTTATATGGTTATTCGTGTTTATCACAGAACGAACATTTATATTCATCCAATACAATATTTGTCGGATTTGTCCCTATATTGGACAAGTTGTAAACACAATAAAGTTATTATATTTTGCAAATCATTTCATTTTAAACAGTTCACAAAATTTTAACAACACTTTCTTTTTGTTCCCTGTGTACACACATATGTGTACGATACGAGGAACAAAAGGGAAGTGCTGCCGAAATTTTGTTGAATCATTTAAAATGAAATTATTTACAGAATATAATTACTACTGTGTTTGTAATGGAAAATAGGATGACCAACCATCAAAGTGTAAAACAATGACCTAAAAATTATAGATTATATTCATGTGATTTATGTAAATCCATTTGAAAATAAAATTAAACAGATCAATAATATTTTATATTGCGAAAATTTAAATATATGATTTAATTGAAAAACAAAATGTCAATATGTAAATGATTAATACGTTTCTATGTTTTAAAGTACGAAAAATGGTCAATTATTTTATCGATCGGAGTTGGATGTATCAACAAGAAGAGAAATTGGAGGCTCAATAAGTGAACATTTTCAAAATGGTGTACACGTCTTTATTGAATTCGCTTTAAGTGATAATGGAAACGACGAAGAAATTCGTTGTCCATGTAGTAGGTGCAAATTATTGAAGCATTTAATACCGGATATGGTAATAGTTCATTTTCACTAATATGGTTTCGTGCCGAATTATTTGGTGTGAGATCGTCATGGAGAACTTATTGCACTTAATCCCGTACATTCAGAGGAGGGGGTGGATAATGAAATTGTTTTGACGAATCTCATAGAAGATATGGCTGAAGATGCAGCATGTTCAATGTTCCCTACTGTTGAAGTTGATGGTAACGATGTTAATGTCGAAGAAACTGGCGAATAAATTGTTAAGGTAAATCGACGATTCATAGTTGGTGCAAACAAAGTATATTTTGGGAGTTTCCTTATTGGAAAAATCTCCTAATTCGTCATAATATCGGCGTGATGCATAACGAGAAAAATGTATTCGATAATGTATTTAACATAGTTATGAATGTTAAAAGGAAATATTAATGTACTGAGCTTCATATGATGCCAAATGACATAATAAACCCAAAGCATGCTATGAGCTAGATGGTAATCAAGTTAAAGTACTGTTAAAGTGGATGGAAGGGTTAAAATTTCTTGATGAGATTTCCTCTAATCTTCGTAAATGTGCCTACTATAAGGACGGTAAACTAAGTGGAATGAAAAGTCAAGATTGTCATGTAATAATGGAACATTTGTTACCCATCGCTTTCAAAGAATTGTTGCCAATAAAAGTTTGGACGTTTGTAACATAACTTAGTTTGTTTTATAAGGAGCTTTGTTCAACTATGTTAAAAGTTGATCGTCTACGTAAAATTGAGGTAGAAATTCCTATACTGTTCTGCAAATTGTAGAAAATATTTCCTCCAAGTTTCTTTAATGTAATGGAGCATTTACCCGTTCATCTTCTGTTTGAAGCACGTCTTCGAGGTCCTGTGCAATATGGATGGATGTATCCATTTGAAATGTATTAATATTCAGTATGTTAATTTTTAGTTTAATTACATGTAATAAAATTTAATTATAAATATTCTTAACAGGTACTTAAATCATCTAAATAAAAAAGTGAGACAAAAAGCATGAGTTGAAGGTTCAATATGCAAATCATATATCGAAGAAGAAGCTTTGTTCTTTTTCTCTTATTATTTCAGTGACCATGTAAACTTATCTTTTGAAAGTGCTACGTGAAATGACGAGGGCGTTAAACAAAATTCTTCTGAATCAATGCTATCTATTTTTAGACAGTAGGGACGCCCTGCTGGAAAATGTGTGGAAGTATGGTTAGACGACAGAGATTAACATGTAGCCCACACATATGTTCTTCTTAACTGTGCAGAAGTTGCGCCATTTGTTAGGTATTATTAAATAACATATCTAAAATTATTTACGTGAATAGTACATGTATTTATTAATTATAATGCAATATATTAGCTATATATGCAGTATTTATGAATCACAGCATCCAAGCGGCGATATTAGTAAAAAAATTGCTACTTAGTTTTCGAACCACGTATATGATTTAGTAAATTGTGTGGTCGATGAAGGATTTAAACATCTTGCGATGAGACCAAAAAGAAAAGTTAAGACATATCAAATATTCTTTGTCAATGGATAAAAATTCAACACCAAAGAATATGAGGCTGAAAAATTAACTAACGATATCGGTGTATATGTTAAAGGTAGTGATGATCTAAATGATCATATAAATGATTTTTATGGTGTGTTAACTTAGATTTTGCAATTAACATATTTCACCAGACCTGCGGAAGAAGTTTATTTGTTTAGATGCAACTGGTTCAGTAATGTTCCAGGTTTTGGAATCAATGTGCACTAAAAAAATATTATTGAAATAAAGCATACATTACTTATCATAAGTACGATCCGTTTATACTGGAAAAACAAGACCTATAAGTTTATTATGCTCCTTATCCATCTGTAAAAATAGATAAAGAAGATTGGTCGGCAATTTTTAAAACGAAGGCAAGATTTACGTTTGATGGAAAGAACATTCCAGACGAACAAGCGTACCAAGCGGATATTGAGGAAAATGACGAAATTACAATAACAGATGATCAAACCAATTTTGGACCTCTAGATGATGAATCAAATGTATTAGTAGAAGCATTTGAGAGCACAGAGGAAAACAATATAGAGTATGAGACCGAGTCTTAATCAAAAAATGACAAGGACAAATTAATAATTTACATGTTGAAAAAAGGTAATTTATGGGAGCATTGATGTTACTTTTTTGTATGTTATATGCGATTATTGACGTTAAATCTTGATATGTTTACTCATAATTGAATGCTATGTTCTGCCATAATAAAATAATATGTATATGGTAGGTATTATAGATGTCTTTATTCAGGCATCGGAGTTCTTCGCAGTCTGATTCCCTCTCTTTTCCTCTCAATGAGGGACCGTCCATCGTGGAGGTGATGGCAGCGGCCCGTCGTAGGATGCACCACGTACGGTGGTCAGATTTCTACCGAAGGCAGATGGCTCGTAAGTATTAAATTTACTCCAACATTATAAATATTTTGTATGATATATTAGTCATGATTTGTTTGTATCATATTTAATGTAGGGTTTTGAGCTTGAACCTTCAAATATAGTTCTCAGTATTTCTAAGCAGGCATACATGAGCTGTATGACTACGTGCTGGCCCAAATGGAGTTGGATCTCAGAGCACGTATAGGAGAGAATCTGGTAGGACTTCCTGGTAAGTGTAAATTTATATATCATTATATCTAATCACTTTACAATTTGCTGACTAAATATAAATGTATAACTTATATTTTTTCAACATATATACAAGGGGCGGTAGACCTACAAGAAGAGGATGTTTCTCTTTGCCAGCGCCATTGGAATTCTAAAGTTGCAAAGAATTACCGGAAAATATTGTCTACCATTAGAAAATATGGGAAGAAGCCAAGCTGAATGGGCGCCATCATATGGGATGCTTGAGTCGCATGGCGGAGAAGCGATGAATTTAGGGTAAGTCTATTAGATATCACCTTAATTTCTTCAGTAGAGAATGCATAATTTATATTTGTAAATTATAATCTTAATTTTTAATTTGCAGACAGAGTCAGACAGGAACTTGGTGGATAGACAGAAAAATCCAGTCACACACCGTGGTGGCTTGAAATCATTTCAGCATCATCGCGAGGACTTGGTTGATTAATTGCAATTATGAATAATTATTAAATTTTTTGTATAAATTTTATGAACAACAGTAATGTACACCAATTATTGCAGGAAAGAGTGCGTGTGCACCTGTCTTGTATATGGACGTATTTACACGTACGCATGTCGTCAGGCAGATCAACAATGAGGGATCAGTGACGTATGCCTAGCATGAGGATGATAAAGCATACGCCGCACATGTAAGTATATTTTAAGTTATAAGTTATTAATAATGATCATTTTAATTAATTAGTTATAAAATATTATAATAATGACATGTAATATTTAATTGTATTTAATTTTGTTTTGCAGAAAAGATTTATGCAAGCACATGCGCAGATGCTCGAGTAATCAGGACGGGAGCAATTGATCATCGATGAGTAGGACGTTATCTTCAACTCCGTTATCAAGCAGTAATTTATAAAAATTAACTAAGTTGTAAAAATTGCTTATAAAAGTTACGTGATAACTTAAAACATATTTCGACTTGTTTCGTAGCCTCGGGCCTCACAAAAGGCTTATCAAAAGGCTCAGGACAATGCTGAGATTAATGAGCTTCGACAACAGATTGCATAGCTGCAGGAGTAGGACCTCATCCAAGTAGTGCAAATGGAGCAACTGAACTAGCGTTTGGCCAAGTATGTGGCGCGTCATTGAGCATTCCCTTTGTCTGGTGGTTCTGGATCCGACGATGAGTCATGAGGTACGTTTTGCAGTTTTTGTTTTTGAAACTTGTGTATATATACAATGAGAGTGGTGAGGTTGATTTGTGGACATGTGGTGTTTGATGTTGATTTGTTGGGTTGATTTGTTGGACAAATATGTTTGGTTGGCATTTTAGACATTGTATACGTTGTACATTGATGTTGGATATACATATTGTAGTTGGGTGTGTGAGATTGATGATGGATGGTTTGTTTTGTATCGATGGTAATGTTTGAGTTTGAGATTGAGATGGTAATGTTTGAGTTTTATATTGTTATTGATATCGATATTGATTTTTAGCTTATATATCTGATATATATATTGATTTTGATGTGTTATGATATATATTTATATTGATGTGTTGTTTGGCTATCGAAGTTAAAAAAATTCACCCAGTTTTCCGATGGCTCCCGACGGTTAAGAGTGATCCCCGCTCTTGTGTATTATATAATTATTTCCTAAAGAACCGATATTGAGCATTTTGGAAATTCTACGATTGGATTTTGAAGTGTCGGGGAAGTGGGAGAGTGTACTCGTAAGAGATGACTCAAAAACTATAACCACTCCGAAATCATAAACGGTTCCATAGAGGAGTTTTGTGATATATTGAGATGTTGGAATCCATGTGTGGTTTCGAAACCCATGGGGATATGAGAATCTATGTGTGATTCCAAGGTCTATTTGAGATATTGGAATCCATATGGGATTCCATGACCTGTTTTGATGGCGGTGCGTGAATTGGAATGCCGGACGTAGCCTTACTAGCGGTAATGACTAAAACAAGAGATAGGAGGCATAGCTAGTAGGGTTGACAAACCTATAGGGTGTAGTCGACCGCACCTAGACATTTCTTACCATTGTTATGCATGCATGGAGAGAACAATCGGTCTTAGTGAGACCAGCTATGTTTTTCCTATGGTACATCACTAGGTATGTAAGCTGCTTCAGAAGGTTATCTCTGATCGTTTTATAGGAGGATCGTTTCTCGAAGTATTGAGGGCACCTCCATGGAATCCTACACAATTAGAGCACGTGTCTTATCGGATTTGATTATATACATATAATTGTTGTGATGTACACTCACAAGCATCACAACTACTTGATCATTATTATTTTCACCCTTAGACATTATTATAATATCAATGGATTTTCTATAGAAAAAGTTTCGGTTATCGTAAGGGAAAAACTCGTCCGTGTTTATCCGCGGCGTGGTCTTATGAGATACTTTTGATTTCGAAGATTTCTATAACCTTAAAATTCAGTTGGGTGTGTTCCTCACACTAGTTTTTAAGACTGACTCGGGTGTTATTTTATTATAATGCTCGGATCAGATCGAGCATATTAAAAATTTAGATTGGATGCTTGGAGCTTTAGAAGATGAGCTGGAGGCCCCGAAGCGTATTCATGTATATGGTTATTTTCCGCTGCATTCATTATTGTATTTATCCTCAATTGTAAGTACATACTGTTATAACCGTCCAAGTTGAAATAGGTTAGTATACTCTGATTGATGTCTATGTGTGTATTACAGTTTCTTCTTTTGTAAAGATTTATTGTATGTTAAAGATTATTTGTTCCGTTGTGAGATTCTGTATTGTTTAGTTTTCTTCTTATCTTGTGTAAAGATTTATTGTATGCAAAGCTTTGATGCTAATAAATTTTTACCCAAAGAATAAGAGGATGCTATGATTCATTTTAGTCCATCGTTTAAGAATAAATATTACGCAGATAGGTCTCACTGCACCTTGCAGTTTCATTAAGAAAAATACAAAGAATAACAAGGATATATCGGCGTCTAACAAGATACACAAGGCCCAAACTCCATCAAAAAGAAATAGACTGGGCCATCAGTAGAAAATCCTAGAATACTTAGCCTGGTAATATAAGAGTTCCAAAATTGGCATATCATGCAAGGCTTTTAACAAGACGCACAAGAATCTGCTTGCTCGAAGTACACACACCATTGAAAATTATTTGATTTCGCTCCTCCCAAATCATTGCAATGCTTCTCTTGAGCGCCTTGATGAGGAGGCTACGTTTTAATGATCTCCATACCATTATTTTAAAATTATTGTACCATTCAATATTAGAGCTCGTTGATGGATTGTACAAACTGTGATGTGAAGGAATTTTCCTCAAAATGCTGTATGTGAAGCTGCAATTGAAGACAACACATTTTTTGTTCACACTCGAGTTGTTACAAAGGGTACAGATTGAAGAGTTGATAAGGCCTCTATGAAACATATTATCCTGCGTGTGTATAGCATTCCGAACAATTTCCAGAGCAGTAAGTTTTATTCGGTCTTGGATCTGGAGTTCCAAACACATTTGTGCCATGGGAATGTAGGTGCTCGATGAAATTCCACATTGGCTTTGTAGACATTTGATATAGTGTAAACGTTACCATAAGGCTCTGACGGTGGTAGACCTTGAGTGAGGAAGGGTAACATAGACCTTGACAGAATGAAGTAATAGTCTCAACATCTCACCGTATATCAAAGTATTGAAGCAATAACACAATGGATACGGGTATCAGCACAATAACGAAAGAATGAGCTGCATATCATTTATTGCATTCTATATATTATGCTGAATGTTGTACAGTTTGTATTGTATTCTCAGTATCATAAACAAAAGATTATTCTCTTCTGCAAATTCATCTATCTTAAAACATCAATTTCTGTAACATCTTTAATGGTATCGGAGCCGAATTGCTTAGCAGCATTAAGCGTTAGCTTTATTTCAAGCAACCCATCAGATTACATATCATCATTTGGGTGCACTCATCAGAGATATTAATCTCACCCTATGAGATTTTAAAATTTTCTTGCAAATCAAACAAAGAAAATCGAATGCCTTGCCAGGAACAAAGTTCGGCTGCAACAAGATATCTTGTCAGAATCGAGCAAATTGAAGAAACAACCAAGAAATTAGAAAACAGATCAAGAAGGCAAGAAAAACATCATAAAACACATCAAGAAATTTAGTGCCTTACCAGAAAACCTATCAGAAAGGATTCATCATTTAAGTTTTTTCGCTAGTTGCAACAAACTATCAACTTTTTTGTTTTTTCTTGCCAAGCAATTTTCTACATCAAGAATTTCCTGATGTTCTTCATTTCACTTTTGAATCTTGAAATTCAACATGGCTAAAGGAGATCATAATTCAGCAACTTCAGACAAGATCAATGATTCGAGCCAATATAATGAATCTACCATCGAAGATTTGATCAAGATAGTAATAAGTCCATAGACACAATGGTTACAGCTCAACTCGATGAAGATAATTATCTTCTGTGGAAATATCAAGTTGAGACAACTATAAGGGGATATGGACTTGACGGATACATACTAGGAACATCACCCATGCCTCCAAGATTTATCACTGACCAAGAAAACAAGGTTGTTAAAAATCAAGAATTCATAAAGTATCAAAGACAAGACAGTTTGATTAGTTCATGGTTACTTTCATCAATAAGTATGAATCTGTTGCCACAAATTGTAGGATGTAAGTCATCAAATGAGATCTGGACAACCATACAACAAATTTTAAATTCACAATCAGCTGCTAGAATAATGCATTACACGAGGCAACTGCAAAATATTAGAAAAGACAGTTTATCTATGAGGGAATATCTGTCAAAGGTGAAAACAATATGTGATTTACTTAAGACAGCAGGGCACAAAGTGTCAGACACTGAACAGATACTGACCATCTTAAGAAGTATGGGTGATGATTATGAGTCTGTAGTGGCTGTCATAGCATCTAAAGAAACTTTACCATCTATACAAAATGTCAGTGCGACACTCCTTGCTCATGAAGGAAGGTTAGATCAGAAAAGATCACTGGACAGTGAATTATCTGTCAACTATGCTGCAAACTCAAAAAGCAAAGGACAAGAGTACAACAAAGCAAATCAAAATTATCAAAGAGGAGGACAGTCCAATAGAGCAAGGGGAAGAGGAAGATATAATAACAGCAATAGACCCAGGATGCCAAATTTGTGAAAAGATTGGTCATACTGCATTAAGATGTTACTTCAGATTCAATTCAAATTATGTGCCAAATCAGAGTCAGAACAACCAAAGAAACAATACAAATCCAACTGTTAATGTGGCTCGTCTGCAACAACAAGAATTGAGTAATCAATCAGAAAATCCAAGAAACTCAACTGTTAATGTTGCAAGACAAGATGACACACAAGATGAAAGTTGGTATCCTGACTCAGGTGCTACAAACCACATTACAAGTAATTTGGACAATCTAAATCTTGGTCAAAAGGAATACAAAGGTAATCAGTCCATACACATGGGCAACGTTCAGAGTGTTAATATAACACACACTGGAATTTCTTGCATCAAAGGTGATAGACAACTATATCTCAACAATTTATTAAGAGTGCCTCAAATAAGGAAGAATTTAATAAGTGTATCACAATTTGCAAGTGATAACAATGTCTATTTTGAATTTTATCCAGAATATTGTTTGGTAAAGATATACTAACTAAAGATGTTCTTTTTTACAGGGTAATGCAGATAGAGGACTATACATATTTGACTTTGTTAATTCAAGAAGCTCTCAGGACATGGGAGTTCGCTGTAATCTTTCTGAAAATGTAGAAAGAAAAGTCAACGTGTTTGATTTTTAGCATTACAAATTAGGCCACCCTAATGTCAATATTATAAACCAAATTCTTGTTGCAAATAAAATTTAATGTTATACTCCCATATGTATGTGCACACTGTCAAATGGGGAAAAGTCATAAACTTTTATTTGATGATTCACGGACTATATATCATAAACCCCTTGAATTGGTTGCTGCTGACCTTTGGGGACCAGCACCAGTCAATTCAGATTAAGGATTTAAAATTACACATCGTTTGTTGATGCACACACTAGATATACTTGGATATACTTTCTTAGGGAAAAATCAGAAACTTCTAAAGCAGTAATTAATTTTATTAATCAAGTAGAAAAGCAAACAAATCGCCAGCTGAAAATTTTACAAACTGATGGGGGTACAGAGTTTAAACCTCTCAATAATTACTTTTCAAAGAAAGGAATAGTTCATAGGATCACATGCACATACACTTCTGAGCAAAATGGTTTAGTTGAGAGGAAACACAGACATATCGTGGAGTCAGGTCTTACTTTACTATCTCAGGCATCTCTTTCTTTAAAATTTTGGCCAGATTCATTTAATACAGCAATATACTTAATTAATAGATTGCCAACAAAGGTTTTAAAGAATAAAAGCCCAATAGAGGTTTTGTTCAATATAAAAACTGACTATTATGGTTTGAAAACATTTGGATGCTTATGTTTCCCTTATATAAGACCTTACAACACACACAAACTAAATTTTAGGTCAACTCCATGTACTTTCTTAGGTTATGTCACAAATCAAAAAGGATATAAATGTTTAGACAAGAATGGAAAGATATTTGTGAGTAAGCATGTGGTGTTTAATGAGCATGTATTTCCTTTTGCTAATGCAGACATAAAAACAACTCAAAAAGTTTATAATCCAAGGATTTCCATACCAAATGTGCCTTTATACCCAACTGAGTTGAGCAGGGAATGGACTGAAGAAGGTTCAGATCACCCCGATCCACAACTCATAGTGCAAGCTAGGCCAGGTCATGGATAGGCAGAGCAATCTGACCAGTACAACCACACCCTTGTAGGCAGTCAAACATATAATAAAGAGCAATTACATATGTAGCAAGACTGTTCAACTGAACAATCACAGAGCACACAACAGATTCAGACTGGACATTAAAAAGTGGAAATTTTAAACCCAAATTGTATACAACCATAGCAGAGGATGATGAGCCAATCAATTTTGATCAGGCAATAAAAAGCATTAATTGGAAAAGATCCATGGATGAAGAGTATAATGCACTTATAAAAAATAAGACATGGGATCTTGTTTATCCACCCAAGAACAAGAACATAGTGGGATGCAGGTGGACTTATAGAGTGAAGAAAAATGCAGATGGAACTATCATGAGATATAAAGCAAGACTTGTGGCGAAAGGATATACTCAACAACATGGTTTTGATTTCAGTGAGACATTTTCCCCAGTTGTGAAGCCAACAACAATCGGGATTATTCTCACCATAGCATTACACAAAAAATGGATCATCAGGCAGTTGGATGTAAATAATGCCTTTCTAAATGGGGACTTAAAAGAGGAAGTATACATGGAATAGCCATAGTGTTATAGACAAAACAGAAATTATGTTTGCAAGCTTAATAAAGCCATATATGGGCTCAAACAAGCTTCCAGAGTCTGGTTTGATAAATTGAAAGACACGTTGTCAAGTTTAAACTTCCAGTTTACCAAATCAGATAACTCATTATTCATTAGAATCAATAAATTTTCAACTATGTATATTCTTGTCTATGTTGATGACTTGATTGTCACATGTGATAATGAGGCAGAGATAAATGATCTTATCCAAATTCTGGACAAGCAATTCTCAATAAAGGATCTCGGAACACTAAACTACTTTCTGGAAATAGAGGTCACCAGAGTTCCAGATTCAGAGATCTTTTTGTGTCAAAAGAAATACATTAAAGATATATTGATTAGAGAAAAAAATGGATGGTGCCAATTCCCTGCCTGCACCTATGACAACAAGCCTTCATTTATCAAAAAACAGGGGAGAACCATTACTTAATCATAAAGAATATAGAAGCATTGTTGGTGCATTGCAATGTGTGACTACTACTAGGCCAGAAATATCATATAGTGTTAACAAGGTGTGTTAATTTATGTAGGAACCCAAAGATGAACACTGGAAAGCAGTCAAAAGAATATTAAGATACCTAAAAGGCACAGCTGATCATGGATTAAGCTTTAAAGCCAGTAAACATCTCAACATAATAGGATATGCAGATGCAGATTGAGCCAATGATCCTGATGATAGAAGATCTACCACAGGATTCTGTATCTACATGGGAATAAATCCAGTTTCATGGTGTTCTAAAAAGCAAGCAACAGTTTCGAGATCAAGTACGGAAGCAGAATACAGAAGTATAGCAAGAACGACAGCAGAAATCATGTGGATACAATCATTGCTAAGTGAACTGAAAATTAGCATAGACTAAAAGTCGAGACTGTGGTGTGACAATTTAAGTGAAGTGTCTATATCAGAGAACCCAGTGCTTCATTCGAGAACAAAACACATGGAAATTGACTTACATTTTGTTCAAGAACATGTTTTACAGAGAAAACTGCAGATCAGTCACTTACCCGTGGCTTACCAAATAGCTGACATAATTACCAAGCCCTTTTCTGGCATGAACTTCATGAGACTCAAGGGAGAACTCAAGGTCTGTGCAAGGATAGACAACATCAAAGCATAAAGCACAACCGCGCTCCTCCTATTACTGAGAAAGTGCGCTTATTACTCAAACGTCTCCAGATTTGTACCCAGGAAGAATATTGTAAGTCGAAGAACCTTTAGATCTAACAGCAATGGAACTTCACAGCCATCATGCATTCAAATTGGATTGTAAATGAGCAAGCAGCAGAGAATAGATGAAGAAAGAAGTCAACTTTCTTCATCTCGTCACTTAAATCTGATATAGTCTGTAGATCTCAACAGATCTAGAAGTCACTTGGGAAAATTGGTGTAAGATAAAGGAGATAGCAGCGGTTTGTTGAAGAAAAGAGTAGAATTTCTTCACATTATTATGTTACTGAAGATTGATTAGTGAATCTGAAAGAACGAGAAGAGAATTTGGGAAAACCCTAGATGAATTTGAGGCGGCGTATGAAGAATGACAGAATGAAGTAATAGTCTCACCATCTCACCGTATATTAAAGTATTGAAGCAGTAACACAATGGATACGGGTATCAGCCCAATAGCGAAAGAATTGGCCGCATATCATTTATTGTATTCTATATATTATGCTGAATGTTGTACAGTTTGTATTGTATTCTCAATATCCTAAACAAAAGATTTTTCTCTTCTGCAAATTCATCTATCTTAAAACATCAATCTCTATAACATCTTTTAGAAGGGTAACATAGCCATTAACTAAATAATCAGCAGTAATGGCTGTCTTGGGGATCCTAGGCATTATTCTAAGGTTGATCAATGACATTGGAAAATGTCAAACCATTCCCAGCCCATGGAGGGAGTGTGCCAAAATATGTTTTTTCTTGTCTGTTTTATGGTTAATTTGAAATGTGGGAGGTAGGTGGATCTCAAATTGAGCATACTTCTCCAAGTCCAGCTGCAATGGAGTGGTATGTCCATGACCCAGAAGTTCTTGTTTTTTGAGTAAATTATTCTACGTCCATTTTGTCCATAGGTAAGGGTTAGAGGACAGAAGTTTATTGATATGGATGATACAATAACCTTATTCCATTTATGGAGGTTCTGAATTCCAAGCCCCTTTGTTGTAAGGCAATTACAGTGTTTTAAAAGTATCAGGGATGGGTTTGTTAGAGAAGGGGTTACCATGCCACAGGAAGTGGTTGAGTGCTTTGTTGATCATGGATATAAGTTTTGTAGGAAGGACTTAGATTCTGGAGTAGTATATGCATATAGAAGTAGCAATGGATTCCACAATAACAAGCCTACCACAGTTGATGCTTTTGAGGATGACCAAGTAAAGAACTTCTTAGTGATGGTTTCGTATAAAAGCATGCATTTAGAAGTTTTTATTCTAGATGTGACCAGGGGAGCTCCGGGATATATGGGAGCTCCAGGATATATGGCATTAAGAGGTAGTTGATGTAGAGTAGAAAGATGGCTGATGCCAGTTTCAGTTTGAGACAATCCAACAACATAGATGTTGTATTTAGCTTTGTTAATGTGTAGTGCAATGGGGTCGTGGAAATCATCATCAAGTATGGTAAAATGCAAGTAATGGACCTGTCTGTTGGCTTAATGAACAAGATAAGGTTATCAGCAAACATCAAATCAAAGCAGTCACCATAGGCTCTTGCACATAGCATGCAGAGCTATGTTCTGTATAGCCAGTTGTTTAGTTAGCATTCTAGTTAAGCGTCCCATGACAGTTATGAAGAGATAATCCAAAATAGGGTCACGTTGCCTTATACCCTGAGAAACAACAAAATATCCAAAGCTTTCACCAATAAAGGAGATAGAGGGCATGGAGTAGATATGCATTTGTAAATCCAAGCTAAGAATGGGAGGAGCAAATTCATATTGTATAGAATAGCGATAATGGAGCTCCATTGAATTGGTTCAAAAGCCTTCTGGATGTCAAGTTTAACGAGACAGGTGATATTTTATTCTTCTTAAAACCTCTTGGCTCTTGGGTCACTATAATATTGTTAGTGATTGATCTATGTGGCAAGTAGGCATTTTTCTTGTGAGGTATAAGGTTAGGAAGTATTGCTTTCATTCTAGCTACAAGAATTTTAGCGATACACATGTAAATGACATTACAACTTGCTAAAGGTCTGAGTTGTGTGACATCAGTAGGCAGCTCAGTTTTAGGAATAAGATCTTATTTAGTAACATTAATTCCACCTAAGAGTTTGTTAGTATAGAAGAAATGCTTTATTGCTTCAATAACATTTGGTTAATAACTCTCTCGGCTGACTTATAAAAATGGAGCATTAAAGCCATCAGAACTGCACAGTTGAAGAATTTTTGGCAAATATAGCATCCTTGATCTTAGAACTTGTTACTCTAGAGATAAGAGTATGTTTCTCGATGGAATCGGTAATAGGAAGAGAAAAGTCGGTTTAGTAATGGACGTATGGTTGCATGGGGTGTGATTGGAGCGGATAGTGGTAAAGTATGATTGGAAAGCGCGCTTGATATCTGCTTGAGAGTCGCACTGAATTCAATGGCGATCCTTCATGGTATGAACTTTTATTAGCATTAGAACCTTTAAATGAAGAGTGGAAGAAAGAAGAATTCTTGTCTCCATTTATGTCCCATTGAATCGCGAGCTTTTGTTTAATCATGCTATCTCAAACTAAGTAACATCGGTTAGTTGCTTTGCCAGCAATTGTTTCTGAACAGCGAAGTTGCAATTTTTATTCATGTATCAAGTGCTTAATTTCTTGTTGCTTGGAGTCCATCTGAGCTCCTCTCACATTCCATAAGCCCATGTTGTGCATCATGATGATCTTTTGGCTTTACTGGCAGATAGCCAGGTTATTCAAGGACTAGCTTGCTTCTTTTGGTCATTATGCATAAATTCCTTCTGGTGGAATGTGATTTGATCCATTGGGTATTGTACCAGCATCAATGTCATCATCACTGGTACACTGAGTAGCACTGTGAGTTCCTTTGCCTCTTCTTTTTCCTTTCTTCTTATTTCGATTTTCAGAGTTGTTAGTTTGAGTATGACAATTACATTTGAAAAAGCCACCTGTTTTCAACGATGTAAAAAACATTTGAAAAAGCCACTTGTTTTCAACGATTTAGCTTGTTTTCAAAACAACTTCATTAGCTAGTACAATAACTTATGTACGACAAACATTATGAAGAATGTAATAAAATTATACCGTAGTGGATGTTCATCTACTATAATAAAGAAAAGGATATTTTTAATAAGATTAAACTGATATATCATATTAAGGTTACAATAATATATTCAAGGTATATAATTAATCAAATCATGTTGAAATATATTATAAAAAGGTTGTTGTTTATCAGTGTATTATAGAAAAAGAAATAATTGTATATACAAAATAATTAGTATATTATATGAAGAATTTTGTGACGATTCAACGATATTTGTTTCTTAACCTAATCAACCAATTATGAAAATACATAAGATCAGATTCTGTTTTCTTTTGTAAGCACTATTAACAAATATGAAAAAGCCTGTTAATTATTTTCTTCCTAGCTATCCAAACATTCTTCCTAGATTGTCATTTGCCAATGCTTCATGCTTTATTATCCATTTTTCATTGTTAGTATATAAAAACATACAATGTTGTTGTTATTATAATAAAAATAAACAAAAATTGCAGAAATAATTAGTACCATCAAAATACAATTCATCCTATTGAACTTGCAAGAATCGATATGTATCATTATAGATCTTGGGGTTAAAAAGAAACATTTCTTCAAATAAATTAGTACCGGATTTTAATTTGTCTTGCACAGTTATACCTAATTTTCTGTATCAAAAACAGCTCATAACTAATTCATCAACAAAATGAAAAAATCTTTCAAATTTGAAACATAGGAAGAAGAAAAGGTAACTATCGTGGTTTCAACTAGAAAAAGGAATGACAGGGTTGAAAGATGCAACACAAATATAAATTATGAGGAGAGAACATGGAGCAGAAGAAAAACAATCAATCTCTAGATAGAAATGAATAGAGCAAATATAATTGCTTATTGAATTCAGTAATTGGTAGCTTCTAAGGGATGACTGATTCAAAACGAATGAGTTATGAAAATAGTATGAACCAAAAACATCATACTTTTACCGTTATCGCTTGAAAGAAGTGCTTAGAAGGATTCGAAATTTTGATAGTAAGCCGAATTAAGAGAAACGTCCCAAGTTGGCTGGATTTATATTATCCCATCGAGGTATGATGAATCCTTGTATTTTCATTCTTAATTTCTTGAACTTTTTACTGAAGAATATTGTTTTGTAGCTTATGATTGTATCATAACAAATTCCTTAAAATGATATATTTATGATTTTGTTTATCATCAATTCACGATTTTGCTTAACAAATCACCTGAACCTATACATACACATATACAAGTTCAAATTCAATAAGTATATACATATCAATATTACTTGGCTTTTGTTGATGCTGCTTAAGTATATACATATCAATATTACTTGGTTACCGTGTTTTTTCACTAACAGAGGAGCCTATGTACACATGTTATTGATTTCTATGATAATTTTTGACTGTGGCCCAGTGTATACGAAAACGAAGGTTTTCATATATAACATGCACTAGTGTTTGCGCCAAAATTGGTCACAAACCCCAAATATCATGAAAGCACCAGTGTATGAACACAAATCAGCAGTATATAATCACAGATCTCAGATCTAAGTATTGTAGAGGATAAAAATGAAGAATAATAAACTTAAAACAGAAAGAAATAGACAGACACACAAGATTTATAGTGGTTTGGCGATCTTGCCTACGTCCACTCTGAAGTAGTTTGCTTTATTGATCCTTCTTTGATGTTTACAAGTAGATTCAATGAATTACAACAGATGATTGTGATTTGCAGCAGTGAATTTCGTTAGTAGCAGCAACCATGGAGTTCAGATCCGTGTTTGACAGAGTCTGGGCGTTGGAGATCTCAAAGAAGAAGAAGAACTCCATTTCTGTTGGCTTTGGGGGTCTATTTATAGGTGTAGGAGGCTGGTATCTTGCTCAGATTTCAGGAGACTCTCTCTGGCATGTGATCAGGCCCGCGCGCCCAAGCCCATGAAGTTTCGGTCCGATCCGTGATCGATACGAACAGATTTCGTATCGATCAAGATTTCATCCAATGGAGTCGAAATTTGGCGTGGACATTCTTCAGCATGGACGTAGTCTTCTATGAAAATTTCATAGCATTTGGACTTATAGATTAGGAGATATGATCGATACGAAATGAGGTTCTCGGCTGCTATTTGGTTCGACTCGCTTCTGTTTCGACTCGCTCTTCATTCGACTCGGTTCTGTTTGACTTGGTGACGTGGCATTAATTTGTATCCGTGCTTTGCTCCACATCGATGGACACGAAGTAAAGGTCTTCGGATGGATGCGAAGTTGACGAAGTGGAGCGAGTCGAAGTATGGCTCGAGGCGGAGCAAGTCGAAGTGTGCATTGATCGAGCGAGTTGAAGGAGGCATCTGATGGAGGCGAAGCGGAGCGAGTCGAAGGTGCCGCTTTTGATGGTTGCGAAGCGAGTCGAAGGGAGCGAGTCGAAGGTGCTGCTTCTGATAGTTGCGAAGTGAGTGGCAGGGAGCGAGTCGAAGTAATCGCTGCTGATGGAGGTGAAGCGAGTCAAAGTAGTCACTTCTGGGTGTTGCGAAGCGAGTCGAAGGGAGCGAGTCGACAAGTGATTGGTTTTCATCCAATTTTGTATCGTTCATAACTTGAGCATATGAACTCGAATTGTCCTGAAATTTGGAATGTTGACTCTCATAGCTTCGCTTGTCGTGTTATATCAATTTTGGCTCGATCCGGACTCGGACAAAATTCGTCGATATCCATAGTGAACCTGCGTATAACCGATTTTCTGGACGAACTGTCTTTGTTCTCTAGTCAAGTTCTTGGTGTCACGGCCTTGCCAAAAGGCGGGATAACATTTTCCCCCCAAAACATGCCTTGTGATAAGAATGTGTGTTTTGTAATGCCATAAGCTGGATGTTCATATGCTGTTGATGACCTACAAAGGAATTGATAATTTTATTTGACCACAAATGACGATCGTTCGGGATCGTATGTCATTCGAAGTGATATGTGACCGTTCGCGGTAGGATGCCGTTCGCGGCGAATGGTGACCGTTCACGGTCGGGGTGCCGTTCGAGGTGATTTGTGATCGTTCGCGATCGGGTGCCGTTCGAGGCGAGTTGTGACCGTTCGCGGTCGGGTGCCGTTCGGGGCGAGTTGTGACCGTTCGCGGTCGGGTGCCGTTCGGGGCGAGTTATGACCGTTCGCGGTCGGGTGCCGTTCGGGGAGAGTTATGACCATTCACGTTCGGGTGCCGTTCGGGGCGAGTTGTGACCGTTCGTGGTCGGGTGCCATTCGGGGCGAGTTGTGACCGTTCGAGGCGAATTGTGACCGTTCGCGGTCGGGTGCCGTTCGAGGCGAATTGTGTGTGCCCAGGGGGACTTAGTATTATCAATGTCAGATTTCACGTTCGAGTGAGTTTCTGAACTATTTGTTATGAAGGTTTGTTGCCATCTCAGAGCATGCCTGAGGACGGTTCGCGATCCCTTACATGTGTAAGTGGCTTAGCCGTCATGGCATCACAAATGGCATACTTTTGCTTAAAATGAGTTTTTTAACAGAAATGTTCAACGAAATCAAGTTCAACATCAGAAATGGAAAATAAAAGGAAAACAGGGACGTCAAAGTGCAGACACCTACACCGTTGCGATTAGTAGTCGCATCAGAGCATGCCTAAGGATCGTTCGCGGTCCTGTACATGTGAAATGACTTAATCGTGTTGGTGTGGAGTTTGCTACTTATTCATCATTATCCCAATCAATTGATGACAAGTTGACGCCTCGATCCTGAGCCGTCCCCAGTAGGTGTAGGTGGTGGCTGCTCTCGTTCCACCGTTGTCGTTCCCCTTCTTACATACTGTGATAGCATACCATTCCGGATATGTCCCTCAACCTCATCCTTCAAGTGTCTACAGTCATTCGTGTTATGACCGTTCAGCTCGTGGAATAAGCAATACTTGTCTGACCTTCTTTCATTGTTGGTCGGATCCCTTCTCATTGGCTTTCGATAAGGAATCTGCCCCCTGGTGTCTTGGTAGATTCACTCCAAAGTCTCATTCAACTCCGTATAGGAGGTGAATCTTGGTTCCTTCCGTGGTCGTGTTGGTCGACCATCATTATCTTGGGCCTTTCGTTTCCCTTTGTCGGTTCCTTAATCTGTTTTAGGAGGGTTTTCGCCCTTGACTGCGTAAACGTCAACTCCTTCTCCTTCCTCTCTCTCAGCATTTGCATCCTCTAATCGCAAGAATCCCTCAGCCTCATGATAAAATTCTCCCAGATCCATATGTGGATCCCTTGTCAATGAATTCTTGAATTCTATGCCATCAGCTATGCCAGATACAACTGCCATCAAAACCATGAATGGATCGGGTCGATCCACCGATGTCGCCGCCGCATTGAATCATGTCAGAAAGTTCCTCAAAGATTCCCAAGTTCTTTGCTTTAGCGCTGCCAAACTCATCACGTTCTTGGGCCTTGAAATGTGAACCCTGAACTGCTTCATGAACCTTTCGGTCAAATCGGTCCATGTTCCAATGGAGCCACTCTCCAACTGTCTAAACCATAGCGCCGCAATGTCTATCAAATACAATGGGAAGCACCGGGCCATGACTTCCTGTGATGCCCCTAGCACTTCCATGTGTCTCATATACCTTGTCAGATGGACTGCATGATCTGTCCTTCCATCATACATTTCCACCGATGGTAGTTTGAATTCTGGTGGGTTCCTGGCCTGCCTGATCGTAGGAGCAAAGGGACTCCTATTCACATCCTCCAGATCTCTATTCACAAGTCCGCCTCTCATGGCTCGTCTAATCATCTCCGCCAATCTGTCACTATCTCCAAGTTGTAGTCCTTGTCCGTTGTTTCCGATTTTCCCCCTCGAGTTCACGAGGGATTCCTGGAATCTGCTCTCCTGGCTGAGCATTCATTTCTTCGTCAATGTCGTGTAGTGCAGTTCCTCCTGGTACTCCACCTGGGATTGGGCCAACATGCTCTGGGTTATTGCCCCCTAGTTCTGGTGCTGCACCAAATGGTCCTGCTCCGTTCTGAACTCTGGTTGCTCCTTGATTTTGCGCTCCAAGCTGCCCAATTTGGGGAAGAAAATTTTGGATAATTTCCTCTTGCCTTTTCATCATTGTCTCCATCTCATCCCTGGTGATGAAGATCGATGTCTGATTTGCCCCTAAAGAAGCCTCTTGACTCCCTTCATGCTGACTTCTCTTTGGCCTTGGTCTTCTATTTGACTGCCTTGTCATAGCTTTTCAGATTTGGATCTCTAAGCCTTCAAACTCAACTTCCAAATGATGGATTCCTGAGTTCAATTCTCAGTGAAAGCACTAAAGTGTTTGCGCCAAAATTGGTCACAAACCCCAAATATCGTGAAAGCACCAGTGTTTGAACACAAATCAGCAGTATATAATCACAGATCTCAGATCTAAGTATTGTAGAGGATAAATATGAAGAATAATAAACTTAAAACAGAAAGAAATAGATAGACACACAAGATTTATAGTGGTTCGGCGATCTTGCCTACGTCCATTCTGAAGTAGTTTGCTTTATTGATCTTTCTTTGATGTTTACAAGTAGATTCAATGAATTACAACAGATGATTGTGATTTGCAGCAGTGAATTTCGTTAGTAGCAGCAACCATGGAGTTCAGATCCATGTTTGACAAAGTCTGGGCGTTGGAGATCTCAAAGAAGAAGAAGAACCCCTTTTCTGTTGGCTTTAGGGGTCTATTTATAGGTGTAGGAGGCTGGTATCTTTCTCAGATTTCGAGAGACCCTCTCTGGCATGTGACCAGGCCCGCGTGCCCAAGCCCGTGAAGTTTCGGTCCGATCCATGATCGATATGAACAGATTTCGTATCGATCAAGATTTCATCCAATGGAGTCAAAATTTGGCGTGGACATTCTTCAGCATGGACGTAGTCTTTTGTGAAAATTTCATAGCATTTGGACTTGTAGATTATGAGATATGATCGATACAAAATGAGGTTCTCGGCTGTTGTTTGGTTCGACTCGCTTCTGTTTCGACTCGCTCTTCATTCGACTCGGTTCTGTTTGACTTGGTGACGTGGCATTAATTTGTATTTGTGCTTTGCTCCACATCGATGGACACGAAGTAGAGGTCTTCGGATGGATGCGAAGTTGACGAAGTGGAGCGAGTCGAAGTATGGCTCGAGGCGGAGCGAGTCGAAGTGTGCATTGATCGAGCGAGTCGAAGGAGGCATCTGATGGAGGCGAAGCGGAGCGAGTCGAAGGTGCCGCTTCTGATGGTTGCGAAGCGAGTCGAAGGAAGCGAGTCGAAGGTACCGCTTTTGATAGTTGCGAAGCGAGTCGTAGGGAGCGAGTCGAAGTAATCGCTGCTGATGGAGGTGAAGCGAGTCGAAGTAGTCTCTTCTGGGTGTTGCGAAGCGAGCCGAAGGGAGCGAGTCGACCGGTGATTGGTTTTCATCCAATTTTGTATCGTTCATAACTTGAGCATACGAACTCGGATTGTCCTGAAATTTGGAATGTTGACTCTCATAGCTTTGCTTGTCGTGTCATATCAATTTTGCCTCGATCCGGACTTGGAAAAAATTCATCGATATCCATAGTGAACCTGCGTATAACCGATTTTCTAGACGAACTGTCTTTGTTCTTTAGTCAAGTTCTTGGTGTCACGGCCTTGCCAAAAGGCGGGATAACAACTAGAATATATAATTCAAGTGCATGACACATTTTATGATCTTGGGTAGGGTAATTTGGGTTGGCTAGCTGTTATGACATTTGTTTGATTTGAGTAGAATTAGTCAATTATCATTTTGTTTTTTTGTGTGGTATTCTTTTAAAATTACACAATTTTCTTTATTATGCACTAGATTGTTCAAAACCACCATTTTTTGCGAATTCTAACCGTTACTCTTATCATGTTTTCCTCTGCCATAAGTATGAGATTAGCAGTTGCTGTTGTGGCTATGAGCATGCCATGTTTATACCAATGAATATCTTAAAATTGAGGCTGCAACATAAAAGAAGTATCTTATGTACAAGTTTCACAGATAGGAAGAGAATAAATTAGAAGTATCTTATTCATTTAGTTAAAAATATTTTTTTTAGATGTCTAATTTCACACTGTCAATGCATATTAGTTATAACTCTACACCACGGTAACATGTATGGACGAAGTGATATTGTCCAAAAGGCTACTTGTTTTCTTGCGAGCTGTAAACTGTGCTTGAATATGTTTCTGAACATAAACAACTTAGGAAGTCATGAATATGAAATAGTGTCTCCAATTTCTTCTCTTACAAGCGTGATCTCTTCAACTTACAGCATAGGAGCCACTGCTACCATGTTGGCCACCGGCTCTGCAACAGGTGTACTATTGTCAAAAGTTGATATTTGATGATCATCATGAGCTGATTAATTTCCTGGATCTGAGTTCAAGTTTAAGTTCAAGTATCTTCACTAATGAATTTAGACTGGTGTTACTAGGAGTCTAGAATCTACATTTTCTAAGAGCAATGAATTCGAAGATGTTGCTGCTCAAACATGACAGTGATTTCAGAATGAAAGACCACTAGGATAATTAGAATAGTTTAAAGTGACTAGATTGAGTCAAAAGAATTCAGGATTCATTGGAAAGCATTCCAACATCTTCCATGTTTTTGCATTTAAATCACGATCCAAATATTACAGGCAACAATCCTTCTGAGTGCCTAATAAAAAGATCAAATACAATCCTTCATAATTTGATGATACCCATAATTTATTTACTTATTTTATTTAATTTGATTGGAATTACATTTATTGGTGAGTTCAATTGGATTTGAGCGATACCAACCTCAACAGACAATCAATTTTTCTTATCGACTTTTATTATATATCTTTCAATATTCATCAATATATGATAAATAAAATTAAGGTCAAAGATACACATAAAAATTCAAATGAAACATATTTAAATCGTACATTAATTTTCCAATATCTCTCAGTCTGATTCAAAGATAAAGCTTTCGAATTGTAGAATTTTCTAACTCAGCACAAGCTCGTTAGTCCATGGTTAAATGAACTTGCATATGTTGATTCAGTTGGAGCAAAGATAATATGATGCACATTTTCATGGAAACAATGCATATTATTTGAAGCTAGCGTGTGCTTTAAACCTGTTTGTACCAAAATTGGGCACAACACTCTTCAGAAGTTTTAGATCTGGACCTTCTTCCTAGATCTGATGCAAATCTGAATAGAATGGAAGGGCTTCAAAGTTCTAGATCTGGGCCTTCTTCTTGGATTTATGCAATTCGGTATTGATAGGAGATCCACAGAGCAGGAGAAAACTGGGTTCTCTCAGTGAAAGCACCAAAGTGTTTGTACCAAAATTGGGCACAACACTCTTCGGAAGTTTTTGAAGAGATAAAGTGAAGAAATTAACTGGAAAGAGAGGATTATTTGACAAAAACTCCAAAAACATATGATGAAAGTAATAAGAGCGCACAGAAACACAAGAATTTAAAGTGGTTCGGCGTATTGCCTACGTCCACTATGAAGTTGAATGCTTTATTGATTTTCTTTGATGATTACAATAATTTTCAACAAGTTACAGCAGACAATAATGATTTGCAGCAGTGAAATTTGTTGGTTGCAGCAGCAATGGAGCTTAGATCTGGATCCGGCAGAGTCTGGACGTTGGAGAATTCAAAGAAGAAGAAGAAGCCCCTTTTCTGTATGCCCTGGGGGTCTATTTATAGGTGAAAGGGGGTTGATATTTCACTCAGATCTCGGGAGACCCCCTCTGGCACGTGACTAGGCCCGCGCGCCCAAGCACGTGAAGTTTCGGTCCGATCCGTGATCGATACGAACGGATTTCGTATCGATCAAGATTGTGTTTGATGGAGTTGAAATTTGGCGTGGACATTCTTCAATATGTACGTAAGCTCCTGTGAAAATTTTATGGCATTTGGATTTGTAGATTAGGAGATATGATCGATACGAAATGAGATTTTCGGTTGGTTGTTTCGTTCGACTCCATCATTTCAACTCGATCCTATTCGACTCGATAGTTGTGCATGGTCAGGTGGTGACATGGAGAGCATTCTTCGTATCAATCCACTTTCTTTGTCGAGTTGGTCGAGTCATCCTTGATCTTTGCCTTGTTCGAATCGATGTCCACTGCCTAGTTCGAATCGATCGACAGCAGTCTCCTTCGTATTGATATGTAGCGTGCTTTGTTCGAATCGATGGAGGTGGTTCGTTCATGTCGATGATGGTGACTCCGTTCGTATCGATGAAGGTAGCCCTTGTTCGTATCGATCATAGCCACTTCGATTTGATGGATACGAACAAGCAGCTTTGCAGTGGATACGAACAATGCAATGCTTGATGGATACGAATAGCGCAATGCTCGATGGATACGAACAGAAGTCCCATGATCGATACGAAATAGCAGTTGTCTGATGGATACGAACTATAGAAGCCTGATGGATTCGAGAAGAGCTCTTCAGGCGATGGATGCGAAGTAGGCTCTGGTGGTGAATGTGAAGTGGTCACTGCTGATCGAGTCGAACAGAGGACCGGTGATCAATGCGGAGCTGATCGAGTCGAAGTAGGATTCCCTGATGGATTAGAACCGATCGATTCGAACAGTGGCTAGTTGATGGAGTCGAACCCGATCGATTCGAACTGAGGTTCTAGGATGAATGTGAGGCCGCTGTCGTTCTGATCGATATAGAAGTGATGGATTCGAATAGAGGCTTAGCCATTGATACGAAAACTGAGCTGTTCCCTTCATTTTGCATCGATCGTAACTTGAGCATACGAACTCGAATTGACTCGAAATTTGGAATGTTGGCTCTCATAGATTCGCTTGTTGTATCATATCAATTTTAGCTCGATCCGGACTCGGACAAAATTCGTCGATATCCATAGTGAGCCTGTGTATAACCGATCTCTAAGACGAATCGTCATTGGTTACTAGTCAATTCCTTGGTGTCACGGCCTTGCCAAAAGGCGGGATAACATTTGCCCCCCAAAGTATGTCTTGTGGAAACATGATGTGCTTTGAAATGCTGCAACCTTCATTCTGAATAGTTATCGTCTTATCGATGATAGGTGTAATCTTTGACTGATTTTCTCGATAATGTAAAATGATGAGTGTCAACTGCTGTACCCTGTACTGTTGCAACTGGTTGTTGTATGCTAGTGATTAGCCGTTCATTGTTGTAATCGTTATCAAATGAATTTTCAATTCTTGTGAATATCAAAAATTGAATATTTGTCTGACGTATTTGCATATACGTTAATCTGACTCTCGTTGACGTTCACGAGTCGTTGTCAGTTTATCTTATATTGAATTCTGTATCGATCCTCTCCTGAACCGATGCGAAATTCATTATAACAACGCTCGATGGTTGTTTTTGAATGTTCCTTCACAACGATCCTCTCCTGAATCGATGTGAAGGGTTGAAACATTGTTTTTGCATCGGTATTCATTTCATTGATGGATACGAAATGAGCATTTCAAATCGATGGATGTGTGGTTCGATGGATACGAAGTGGTCGTTCGTATCGATGGAGTTCAATGCCTCCAGAATAGCCCCCGTTGTATATTTCGAATCGATGGATCTGAGATTCGATGGATACGAAATTAACTTTCGTATCGATGGTTACGAACTTTGGTGGAATTCATTTTTGAATTGGCGCGAGCCACTAAGATGGATACGAAACGTGCCTTCGTATCGATGAATATCGACCTCTGGATGCCGTGGTTCGATGGATTCGAACTGCACACTTCATGTCGCTAAACTAGGGATGGAGTCGAAGATGATTGATACGAACAGTTGTTTCATATCGATGGATTTGGTGAAGACTTTGTATCGATACAGACTCGATTTCATGGATTCGAACAGCTTGTTCGAATTGATCCCGTAGTGACGCCTTGTAACCGGTTGAATCCATTGGGAGGCGAACCGTTTTTTCCTTTCAACTTCGATTCCATATAAATACCATGGACTTAGCCATTTCTCACTTTTCACTTTTTACTTTTGTACCTTACTTTCGTATCGCTTCTGAGACCAAGAAAGGAAAACTGCTCGACTTCGAATCGAACCAAAATCTTTAATCCCTTCAACCATTTATCGAAATCAGGTAATCAATTGAACAAATCCAGTCGTAACATGATGAGATCCAAATTCTCATGCCATTCCATTTGAATTCGTGCCTGAACATGGCTCGAGGCAGTAGATAACGTGCGAGGTCGAGGAAGGATAAAACGGAGTTTGAATCGATCTGGGGAAGAAGGAGTGTGGAGGAAGATAGCTTGGTCCTCGTTTTCGCATCGATCCAGAGTAAGGGCTTCGAGATGATGAGATGGAGGCCTTCGTATCGATCGATGGCTAAGTTGTTGCATCGAGTTGGTTAGTATCGATGAGTGTCTCGAGCTTGTTGATCGATACGAAGGGGTTGCGTCTGATGGATTCGAAACCCAGGGTTTTTGATCGATTCGAATTATGCACCAGTGATCGATACGAATGCAACCCAATTGATGGATGCGAAATGATCACTCCGGATCGATTCGAAATCTCCGGTCTTTTGACCGAGTCGAGCTCGCACGTAGCATGATTTATCGATGCGAACAAGGCTCTTGTGATCGATACGAAATTGTCTCTTGTCTCTGAACGATCGATGCGAACTTGAACACGAACGATCGATACGAACATGAATGATCGATACGAACTTGGACCTGTATCCCTGATGGATACAAACAACTTCATGGACTGGTGTGAACTTGAACTTTGACGATTGACAATGAACCTAACTTCGATGATATCGAAAACTCTTGTGCATTTCTGAACATCTAACTCCGACGAGCTTCATTTTGGCATTATTGGACTTGACCGTTGAACTGCATATTTTATTTCCCTTCGAAGCTCGTCGATGGAACTGCAACTCTAGCAAAATTTTAACAAAATTTAGCTTAGATTGATTGCTAATTTCTGGATGGCACAGTTGTGACGGTCAGTGATGACAGTCATTCTGACTGAATTTCAAAGTCTCGTCGTTTACATGCTTTCTTCGATTCTGTAGAACTTCTCAAGTGATATACACTACTACACTGCACAACACACTCACACACTTTACACTGGGGGATGCACGAGCGTTATTGTCTATTTAACAATGATTTTTCATAAGCTAGTTAGTCATGGAACCCTCAAGTTCACAACAGCAGGAACTCCCGAGTTCAATTCCTTCAACCATCGAGATACCGGTTATTGAAGCCAAAGTTATAAACCCAGCTCCGGACGAGCCTCCAAGCGCTCGGTTCATTTGTCGTCCGCAAGATTCTGCGTCGTCCGGTATCTCCGAAGATATGCTGGGACGGATTTGTTTAAGGCACGGCTTGTCGCTCGACGACGTGTTACTGCCTGGGCCAAATGACAGGCCACATGATCCCTCGGAGGGCTTTACCGCTTTCAACCGTCATGCTTGTACGGCGGGAACACTTCCCTCTTTCAACCAATATATAAGGGAGATGCTATCATTCCTTGGAATAGCTCCATCCCAGCTACACCCCAACGGGTACGCTTTGTTGAACATCACCTTCATTCTGTTTATGGAGATTCTCTTTCGACCACCAAAGCCGATCGAGATCAGATATCTATTTAACATTAAGAGTTGTGGAGATAGCCCTTCTTTCACCTTCTTAGAAGCGGTTAGGAACTGCCAAATTATGACGGGATCTTGGGGGAGGCTAAGTTATTTCAAGACAGAATGGTTCTACGTTCGATGGCCCCCTGGATTTGCTAAGCGATGGTTGGATAGACGTAAGCGTTACAATTCTTTCTCTTAAATTATCGAGATAGTTATAACTGACCTCAAAACTGACATACTTTTCTTCTTTCACAGCCGCAATCTCCCGACCTGATGGTGGATACTTCAGAGAGTTAGTTTGGATCCTCCAAACGGTTCCGGGCGAAGAGAGGCATATTGACTTGGTTCTGACTGACGGAAATTTGAGGACTGTCGGGCCGATTGAGCGGAGGCAGAGCATAAGGCTGGAAGGGACACTTAGAGCTATCTCGAAGAAGCGGGTGAAGTGCAAAGCGCTCGGAGTCATAATAGCCAAAGAAGTTGATCCGGAGAGGACGCCTACCGATAACGAGCTCTAGGCTGGGCCTTCTTCCGATGTCCAGGATTCAGGAGGAAGGAGAAAAGGCAAGGAAGCTGCTTACAAGCGTTCTAAATCCATGAGATTGAAATCCGTGGTCATGTCTTTGCCTGCTCAGGGGGTTAGAATTTCGGAGGCTCCTCCCCCGCAAGTAGAGCATCCTTTTGAAGGGCTTGTTGATATTCCGATTCCGGATTACGTGTCGTTTCAACATGACACCGGGATGGAGGAGCTTGATAATGCTCTTGAACTGAGCGGGTCGTTTGCTATGAGTGCGGCCGACATTTCCGGTTGGTTGGGGGGTTGCACATACATACACTTCACTGCACTACATGATTCATAACTATAAATCGTCCAACCTAAGAAATCTCTAACTCTTCCTTCGTTTCCCATTTTTAGGTACGATGTCCGGAAGAGGATCAATGCTCGGAAGTCTTCGCTCGGCCCGGAAGTCTTCTACCTATTATGATTCCCGCAGGAGAGACTCTGCTAGAGACCGCGATCGCGAGTACTCTAACCAAGATAGGTATGGGCGTAACAGGGACAGAGGATATAGACATAGATTTAGATCATGCTCTCCTCCTCTTAGACTTCCATCTCCACCTCCTGTTCTTGTTCCTCATCCACCAAAGCCTCCACGTCACAGGCCATCTTCTCATACTTCTAGATCTGAGACTCATCTTCAGAGAGTTGAAACCACGACCCCCATAATTGCAGAGTCGGTCCCAACTGAGCCCACAGGAGAAGGGGCCCTTAAATTGGCTCAAATGTGGAAGGATTTTCCAAACATATGCTTCGATGGCTACGTCTTTCCACCTCACTTAAAGAGAATCCCATCTAGAGTGGAAAACACGATGCATGATTACGTTCATGACATCTACACCCAGTATAGAGAGTGGGTAAAGGCTGCAGAGAAAGCTTCCAAGGTGGCCTTTGAGCGAGCCAAAGCGCTTGAGAAAATGGAGAGCGAACTCGCTCAAAGGGACCGGATCATTCAAGTGCTAAATGCTGAGGCCGAGTCTTCTCGGAATTCTGAAATCGAGGCCACCAAAAAAGCTGACGAAGCGACTGTGGCGATGGATAGGTTGAGGCAGACACATGTTGCTTTGGTGGAGGAGATGGGCCACCGGAACACTATAGTCACTGCCGAACGGGATGCGGCGGTTAAGGAACTTAATGAGCTTAAGGCCAAGTTCGCTGACATGGCTAAAGAAAAGGATGATGCGAACAACGCGACCCAGGAGGCGTGCAAGCAGGCTGTTCTGCTTATGGGTGAATGGGATGCAGCTGTGGCTAAAGTCCGCAAGGTGGAGGCTGAGGTCGAGGAGAAAGTGAAGTCGGCCGAGTCCAGGCTAGAGGCTGATATCGAAGACCTTCTCGTTGTTTACAATGCTAATGTGCTGAGGCACAGAGGTCTAGCCTGGCTCGATGATTATCCGACGCATCTGTACAATGCCTGGGGCCGGTTAGTTGAAGAAGAGAAAGAGGCGCATTAGGGTGAGTCTGTGGATGAGTTTGAACTCGAGAATCGCATTCTGAATGAAGATGAAAGGAAGATTCTCCACGAGTCGATGATTCTGCATGAAAAAGGAAAGACTCGGCGCCCAACACTTCGAAGTAGGAGAGGGTTTAAGGGTTGACCATCATGAGGTGAGTCTTGAAGTTCCAGCGTCAACCCAACCCGAATCCTTATCTGCGGTCGATCCCCAAGCTGTTCCTGCCTACAATTCGGATCAGCCGCTGATGTCTCCGGCTGCAGCGCAAGTTACTGAAGCCGTTCTGCCGTCTACAAAACAAACTAAGGTATTCTGAACATTTCACATATCTGCCTTAAGTCGGAATCTTTATTTGAATTAAATTCTGACAGTTCTCTTATTCTTTTTCTAGTGATCGATGCTGCACCTGCCGGGCCTTCTACTACTCAAGGATCATATCAGACGCAGGAGGCTATCATTACTTAAGTGATTACTGTAGCTACAACCGCCCCACTTGACGACATGCAGGGAAGAACGCTCGTTTTTGACGAGCAGTTGATGGAGGAACTCTTTCATCGTCATGGCGATCCTTTAGCTGACTTACCGTTTGCCATGGCGGAGGCGTTCCTGCTACTAGCTTTTAGATGCCAACTGCTTATGCTCCCAGCGAGGCCCGAGTGACTAATGAAGAGGAGATTTTGGCCGAAATCAACACCGAAATGGCAGCAGCGGTTCATGGTGGCAGTTTTGGAGGTGGAACGACGACACTTGGTCCAGCTCCGCTTAGAATGATATCGCCTAGTGGTACATTTCCCGACACTAGTGCGGCCATTCCATCTTCCACATCTGATCCTATTCCTCCAACTCCGCCGACAGGCAGCATTCCTATCTACTCGAGTTCAGAGGAGGATGTTGAAATCATGCCTCCGCCTAGAGACCAGCCACCGAAAAGCAAAGGCTCGAAGAGGAAGGGTAGCGGTGGCTCCAGCGGGTCTACTCCGAAGAGGAAGCCGAGGAAGAAGAAAGATTAGACATGCTTTCCTGGTTTATTTTGACTTGTATTTTGTTGGCCGTGTATATATGCGGGTTTGGCCTCTGCTAGTAGGAATTTTTTGGAACAAACTTGTACACGAACTTCTTTTACGAACAATAGAAATGAAACTTCTCTTTTCTGTCATTATGTATTTGCCTAAGTGTTTCGATATCTGAAGTGTACTTGTGAAGTTTCAGCTTTCGAGTCAAGTTTGTGTTGGTTTGCTAAGTCCGAAAACTGTGGACCTGGTTTACGACCAGGAAGTGAGTTGAATTTTGACGCGCATCGATTCAATCAATGGTCGATGCTTGAGCCCTGCCCCCGGCCTTGGGGGTGAGTTGTAGAACACCAGTCAGCGATTGCTTCTCACTTATAACATGTCGAGTCTAGTGCCACCGAACGGACGTCTGGGACAAGTGGAGATTGAGTGGTTCATCCATGCTTGCTCGACCATCGGTGATCATATCCGCACTCCGGGGATTCTCGTTTTTTTACTGGCGGTGGGTCATGCTGGCTCAAGTTTTAAATCATACGTCCGCGCTCTGGGGACTTGGAATTGTCATTTATGCTCCGACTCGCACTTTAGGAGTTCGGAGTCGATATTTATACTCCAATTCGCGCTCTGGGAATTCAGAGTTGTTGTTTATACTCCGTTTCGCACTCTGGGAATCCAGAATTAGTGCTTATACTCCGACTTGCACTCTGCGAATTCAGAGTTGATGTTTATACCTGTGTAGTTAAAGCGCCCTGCCGCTCCATAGCGTTTGAGGTTCGAAAAGTTATAGCGGAGATATATCGGGGATATAGCAAGATATAACGGACGACTTTAAAAAGAGGAATGTTGAACATTCTACATTAAAAAGAGGAACAATTATTACTTTTATTTCCCACGAAGCAAAATAAGTTATAATAAAGTAAAGATAAACAAAGTTGACATTTAAAAAGTTAGAACTAGTTATAATAACCAACAGCCTATACATTGTTACATCAACTTTGAAGTTACCATAAAACTTAAAAGCAAGACATCAAGCAAAATGCTTATTTATAGGAAAGGGGGATATGGCGGGGTAACAAAATCGGGGATATAGCGGATTATTGCCCCAATATCGGGGATAATAGCGGATCCGCTATATTGGGTCGCTTTATAGGAATATCGTCGCCCCAAAAGTCCGCTACGGGATATATCGGGGCAATATCGAGGAATTGACTGCACAGGTTTATACTCCGTTTCGCACTCTGGGAATCCGGAGTTGGTGTTTATACTCCGACTCGCACTCTGGGAGTTCAGAGTTGATGTTTATACTCCGTTTCGCACTCTGGGAATCCGAAGTTGGTGTTTATACTCCGACTCGCACTCTGGGAGTTCAGAGTTGATGTTTATACTCCGTTTCGTACTCTGGGAATCCGGAGTTGGTGAGCAGACGGTCAGTCACATCTGCTGTATGTTTTTGGATTTTGCTCGCACTCTAGGAACGAAAGGTATATCAAGATCATGGATGGTCGGATCACATCCACCCTGAGTTAACAAGCGAGGTCGTTAGATGGAAGGGTCCATCCTCCTCAAACTTGGTTTGGATACGGACGAAGTCGTTAGGCGGACGGATCCACTTTCTTCGTAGACGTATTTATATACTCCAGTTCGCACTCTGGGAATCTGGATTTTAGTGAAGGATTGTCATGTATCAATCCTTTTTTGACTTTTAGTGTGACGGTTTATCCCCGAGCTCGGGTTTCACTTAGCGAGTGACCGATTGCATCGTAGTCACTCCCTATTTGAATAAATCCCACCGTATGGCGAAACTTAGCTCTCCGTGCATAGTGATGATCATATGAAGCATTTCAAGTAAATCACAGCTCTAGCTTGAAGAGATTGCATTTTATTGCTGAAATAAGAAAATATGGCAAAGTCAGTTGCCTTATTACAAATTCTAATTTCGAAATGCAGAAACAAATTGCGAAATGGAAAATAAACCAAATGAATAAACATAGCCTGTTAGGTGTAGTAGCGGCGAAGACTCTCGCTATTCCAGGCTCTTGGCAGAGTAAGACCGTCAACGGTCGATAATTTGAATGTGCCATCTCCGAGCCTTCGTTCAATAACATACGGTCCTTCCCATGTTGGTTTCATATGCGAAGGAACCGGATAGATTCTTTTCAAGACGAGATCGCCTAGTTCAAAGGTTCGTGGGCGGACCTTGGCGTTGTACAATCGGGCGACTCGACTTCGATGCGCGGTTGCCCTCAAATCAGCCTCCTCACGCTTCTCATCTAGTATATCGAGAGATTCAGCAAGCAATATAGCATTTGTCCTTGGATCATAGTATGTCACGCGATGAGAAGGTACTTCTAGCTCAACTAGAATAACGGCTTCTGAACCATAAGAAAGAGAGAATGGAGTGTGACCGGTCGCGGTCTTGTGGGTTGTTCGGTAGGCCCATAAAGCCATAGGAAGTTCATCGACCCACTTGTCCCCGACCTTTTCCAGTCGTTTTTTCAGAATTGACTTTATAACTTTATTAACTGCTTCGACCTATCCGTTCGCCTGAGGGTGTGCAACTATAGAGAATTTCTTTTGGATGTGAAATCATTCACAGAAATCTTTAAATTCAGCACTGTCGAATTGGGTTCCATTGTCTGTAATAATGGTGTGCGGGAGACCGAATCGACAGATGATGTTGCGGACTACAAAGTTGATTACTTTCTTTGTCGTTATGGTAGCAAGAGCTTCAGCTTCAGCCCACTTTATAAAGTAATCAACTGCGACGATGGTGTACTTCGCTTCACCTTTTGCCAAAGGTAAGGTACCAATGATGTCGATACCCCACATTGCATATGGCCATGGGCTGACTATTTGCGTTATCTCGGTAGGAGGGGCTCTAGGAATTCGAGCAAGCTTTTGACACCTATCACATTTCTTCGCACAATCCGACGCATCGTGATTCACAGTAGGCCAGTAATACCCATATCGAAGTATTTTCTTGGCAAGGCTTGCCCCCCGGTGTGATCGCCACATTCTCCCTCGTGTACATCGTGTAATACTCGTTTGATTTCATCGTGAGCGATATACCGAAGTAATGGAACAGAGTACCCTCTTCTGTACATGATTCCATCCTGGATGGTGAATCGTGAGGCCTTTCGAAGGACTTTTCTCTTTTCATTCCTGCGCTTTGGTAGGGTTCCGTGCTCAAGGTAATTTCTAAATGGAGTCATCCATGATTCCTTATCGGGAACGGTTTCACATATCCAGTCTATTTCTGCTCGGTCAATGCTTGGGGAAGTTAACGTCTCTACGGGAACAAGCCCCATTTGCTGGGCTTCACCAGTGCTGGCTAATTTTGCCAATGAATCAGCTTTTTGGTTGCGTTCTCGAGGTATACAATAAATGGCATAATAATCAAACTGATTTAGCACTTCCTGAACTCGAGCTAAGTAAGCAACCAACCTTCGATCTCTCGCTTGATACTCTCCCCGTACCTGACACACAACTAACTGTGAATCACAGTAAATTTCCACAGCGATAATTCTCAAATCTCTGGCAAGCTTTAGTCCGGCTAAGAGGGCTTCATATTCAGCTTCATTATTGGTTGCATGAAAATCAAACTTCAAAGCATAGCATATAGATCGGCCTTCGGGGGTTTCGAGTACAACACCAGCGCCCGAACACCGGTCGTTTGATGCACCATCAGTGTACAGCTTCCAGACGTGTTCGGGGGATTTACTGGTTTCGGGCAAGTCCTCTGGAACGGTAAATTCAGCGATGAAATCAGCTAGGACTTGTCCTTGAACAGCTCACCTTGGAGTATAAGTAATATCAAACTGACTCAGTTCGATGTTCCACTTGAGTAACCTACCAGACGTCTTAGGTCGCGTAAGGACCTGTCGTAACGGCTGGTCGGTGTACACAATAATAGGATGTGCCTGGAAATATGGTCGGAGCTTCCTTGATGCAATAACAAGGCAATAAGCCAACTTCTCTAGTTTCGGATAATTCCTTTCAACTCCAGTCAATCGTTTGCTGACGTAGTATACTAGCATCTGTATCTTGTCTTCTTCTCGAATTAAGGCAGCGCTGATAGCGTTTTCTGATATCGCCAAGTATACGTACAACTTCTCATGATCAATAGGCTTTGACAGGATAGGCGGTGTGGATAGATGCTGAACTAGTGCTTGGAATGCGCCCTCACGCTCTGTGGTCCATTCAAAGTTTCGCTTTCCTTTTCGGATCAAATCGAAGAAGGGAATGCATTTGTCGGTGGACTTTGAAATGAACCTACTCAATGCTGCTACTTTCCCATTGAGACTTTGGACTTGTTTTATAGTTTTCAGAGTTTCAAGATATCTAATAGCCCAGATCTTTTCAGGATTAGCTTCGATCCCTCTAGCATTGACGATAAACCCAAGGAATTTTTCGGATGCAACTCCAAAATGACATTTCAGTGGGTTAAGCTTCATTCTGTAGTCTCAAAGTATGTTGAACATAGTTTCCAAGTCTTTAACATAATCAGTGGAAAACCGTGACTTCACAAGCATGTCGTCTACATATACTTCCATGGTTTTCCCGATTTGATTGGCAAACATCCGATTGACCAATCGTTGATAAGTAGCCCCGGCATTCTTGAGTCCAAATGGCATGACTTTGTAGCAATAAAGTCCCAGATTGGTTACGAAGCTGGTATGTTCTTGATCAGGTAAGTACATTGGTATCTGATTGTAGCCAGAATACGCATCCACGAAGGTTAAGAGTTCATGTCCAGTTGTCGAATCTACGAGCTGATCAATTCTGGGGAGTGGGAAACTATCTTTGGGACAAGCTTTATTCAGATCGGAGTAATCGACACACATTCTCCATTTTCCGTTCGGCTTTCGAACGAGCACGGGATTCGACACCCATTCAGGATATAGAGCATCTCGAATGAACCCGTTTGCTTTAAGCTTTTCTAGTTCTTCTTTAAGGGCGGAAGATCCCTCTGGATCCATACCACGCCTTTTCTGTTTGACCGGGACATGCCGCGGGTCAATATTCAGAGTGTGGCTCGTGATGTCCGGCGAGATCCCACACATGTCAGAATGTGTCCAGGCCAATACGTCAAGATTCGCCCGTAGAAATTCAACCAATTCCTCTTGAGTTTGCTGGCTTAGCTGAGACCCAATCTTTATCATTTTTGAATCATCGTCATCATCAATTGGGACATCAATCGTCAGCTCGGCCGGGGATGCTTGACTCTCTTTAGATTCTCCTTCGTCTTCAGTTTCTCTTGGGTCAAGATCCCTTTGGAATTGATTGGGGTGCCCGGGCCTTGGCCCGGGCATTAATTGTCAATTGTCAACAAAGCGGACGCAGAGAGATTCCTCTTCGCCCTTTCCTTTCTCCTTTCGCTGTGCCTCCCGCAGCTCTGCGACATAACAAGCTCTTCCAGCAGCCTGATCTCCCTGAATGATTCCCACTCCATGATTAGTGGGAAACTTTAAAGTCAAACACCATGGGGCAATGGCTGCCTTGAATTCAGCAAGGGCCGGTCGGCCCAAGAAAGCATTATAAGGGGAGTCTATGTCCAAAACAACGAACTGTAACATCCGTACTCTCCGACGTTCTCCAACTCCCAACTCCACTGGCAGTTCCACCATTCCAGTAGGTATAGTAGCACTTCCGTTGAAACCATGGATTCGGGATTGACAAGGTTTCAAGTCCGCGGCTTCCATTCTCATTTGATCATAAGCTCACTTAAACAAAATATTCACAGAGCTTCCACTATCAACTAAGATCCTCTTTATCCAAGTAGGACCTACTTGAGCTAAGATGACCAGTGGATCAATGGTGGGGGCTTCGACTTTATCAGCGTCTCTGTTTCTGAACACGATGTCGTCTGTCATCGTCTTCTGTTGCTTGGTTGGAGCCCCTTCATCAAAACTACTATAACATTCGAAGTCCGCATGCCTAATAGAGCTGGCATACGACTCCATTTCCTTCCAGCTTCGGTCTGCTGGATGAGGACCACCACTTATTGTATTAATAACCAACCTACCACTAGTACGAGCGGGTTCTTCCTGCCTTTCCGAATTTGGCGCATGACTCTGATTCGATGGGCCCGCACCACCTGACTGCGGCGCCCGCACTAACTGATCAAGCTTCCGTTCGCGTATCAGTTTCTCAATGAGATCTTGTAGATGACGACACTCATTTGTGTTATGGCCATAACTTTTGTGGAATCTACAAAACTTCCCTGTTTGGATTTGTCTTTCTGTCGGTGGCTTCGGGACAGGTTTCTTGTATTGCATGGTATTACAGGTCTGTAAATAAACATTTTCCAGTGACGTATTCAATGGTTTGTAATTGTCGAACATGGGAGCTCTACGTCGTGGACCACGATTCTGATCTCGTTTCTTAGCTTAATTTCCACTATCCCTCTACTGGTTCTGTTTATTTTGAATGTTCAACTGAACTTTTCCAGAACTCTCCCCGGATTGTTTAGCGGCGATGTTACTATGAATTCCTTCGATGTTGGGCCCTGCATCATCCTGCTTCCTAGACTGTTTCACATCCTCCCTTCTCAGGAATTGGGCTGCCTTGGAATAGAAACGGTCTAATGATGCAGGTGGTTTTCCAGCTAACCAATTTCCGAACTCGGAATCAGCATCGATCCCCTTAGTCAATGCCATCAGGATAGAATTATCATTGGGATTGCTTATTTCTGCACATGCGACATGGAATCGCTCCAAGTAACGTCTAAGTGTTTCTTCGGGAGCTTGGGGAACACTAGGCAAAGTGTTAACATCCTTAGGCCTCGCTACGTGCATACGGAATTATTCAACAAACTTGGTGGCGATCTGGTCAAAATTAGAAATGGATCATGGTGGCAAATGAGTAAACCACATAGTTGCAATGCCCCCCAGGGAAATGGGGAAACTACGACATTTTACCGCATCATCAGCTCTCGCAGCATTCATCAGCCATTCGTACTTCAGGATGTGTTGATTGGGATCAGAACTCTCTTCGTAGACCGGCAAAGTTGGCATCCTGAAGCGCCGAGGTGGTTCAGCATATAATATGTCATCGGTGAAAGGGGTATGACTCCGGGAGATTCCCCAGTCATCATTATTGAGACCCTGACTTTCACGGATCATTTGACGAATCATCGTTGGTATATCCGGCATCCGGATACTAGGAGCATGCTGGGCCAAGGTGTGGTTGGGTTCCACAGTGCGAGTCTGGATCGGACGCGGTCGATGGTCCATGCCTCGCCTCCTTGGTTCAACATTTTTTGGGACATAAGGCTCTGGAGTCTGTTCTCGTTGATTACATTGAGGATCAGCTTGGTTTCTAGCATCAACCCCTTGTTTGGTAGTGGTGGTAGTAGCAATGTTTCCTGTGACATGGTAAGGAGCAGTGCCTCCTCGAGATGAAGGTCCTGTATAGTGACTAGTGGATGGTCCAGTTCTGGGTTGTCCAAGATTCGAAGCAGGTTGGTGCTCTGTGGCCTGGGTGTAGCTTACATCCAGCCGTGGGCGTGTGGATCGGTGATGATCATCAGATGAGGCTGAACTCTCTATGGAAGAATAAGAACCTTAGTCCCTTTTGGATCTTCTGCGCCTTTGGCGATTTAGCTGGTTGGACAACTCAGTGTTGGGTCGTAGTTGTTCAGTTAGCTGTTGGCAACTTTGGGTCAACTCTTGAAGCAGCATCTGAAACTCTTGTCTGGTGACCGGGCCTGATGGATCTGAAGGTCCGACGGCATCTTGGTTGGACGGAGGCAACTGTGTGGGATTCTTTCTCTCCCGTCCTCCTTGATCAGTAGCTGTAGAAGTAGTTCGCGTACTTACCATGGTGAAGTGGTGAAGTCCTTTCCTAGATCTGATGCAAATCTGAATAGAATGGAAGGGCTTCAAAGTTCTAGATATAGACCTTCTTCTTGGATTTATGCAATCCGGTATTGGTTGGAGATCCTAAGAGCGGGAGAAAAACTGGGTTCTCTCAGTGAAAGCACCAAAGTGTTTGTACCAAAATTGGGCACAACACTCTTCGGAAATTTTTGAAGAGATAAAGTGAAGAAATTAAATGGAAAAAGAGGATTATCAAACAAAAATTCCAAACATAGATGATGAAAGTAATAAGAGCGCACAAAAACACAAGAATTTAGAGTGGTTCGGCTTATTGCCTACGTCCACTATGAAGTTGAATGCTTTATTGATGTTTCTTTGATGATTACAATAATTTTCAACAAGTTACAACAGATAACAATGATTTGCAGTAGTGAAATTTGTTGGTTGCAGCAGCAATGGAGCTTAGATCTGGATCCGGCAGAGTCTGGGCATTGGAGAATTCAAAGAAGAAGAAGAAGCCCCTTTTTTGTATGCCCTGGGGTTCTATTTATAGGTGTAAGGGGGTTGATATTTCGCTCAGATCTCGGGAGACCCCCTCTGGCATGTTACTAGGCCTGCGCGCCTAAGCCCGCGAAGTTTCGGTCTGATCTGTGATCGATACGAACGGATTTCGTATTGCTCAAAATTGTGTTCGATGGAGTTGAAATTTGGCATGGACATTCTTCAGTATGTACGTAAGCTCCTGTGAAAATTTCATGGCATTTGGACTAGTAGATTAGGAGGTATGATCGATACGAAATGGGATTTTCGGTTGGCTGTTTCGTTCGACTCCATCAATTCGACTCGATCCTATTCGACTCGATAGCTATGCATGGTCAGGTGGTGATGTGGCGAGCATTCTTCGTATCAATCCACTTTCTTTGTCGAGTTGGTCGAGTCATCCTTGATCTTTGCCTTGTTCGAATCGATGTCCACTGCCTAGTTCGAATCGATCGACAGCAGTCTCCTTCGTATTGATATGTAGCGTGCTTTGTTCGAATCGATGGAGGTGGTTCATTCATGTCGATGATGGTGACTCCGTTCGTATCGATGAAGGTAGCCCTTGTTCGTATCGATCATAGCCACTTCGATTTGATGGATATGAACAAGCAGCTTTGCGGTGGATACGAACAATGCAATGCTTGATGGATACGAATAGCGCAATGCTCGATGGATACGAAAAGAAGTCCCATGATCGATACGAAATAGCAGTTGTCTGATGGATACGAACTATAGAAGCCTGATGAATTCGAGCAGAGCTCTTCAGGCGATGAATGCGAAGTAGGCTCTGGTGGTTAATGTGAAGTGGTCACTGCTGATCGAGTCGAACAGAGGCTCGGTGGTCGATGCGGAGCTGATCGAGTCGAAGTAGGATTCCCTGATGGATTCGAACCGATCAATTTGAATAGTGGCTAGTTGATGGAGTCGAACCTGATCGATTCGAACTGAGGCTCTAGGACGAATGTGAGGCTGCTGTCATTCTGATCGATACGGAAGTGATGGATTCGAATAGAGGCTTAGCCATTGATATGCAAACTGAGCTGTTTGCTTCATTTTGCATCGATCGTAACTTAAGCATACGAACTCGGATTGACCCGAAATTTGGAACTTTGGCTCTCATAGCTTTGCTTGTCGTGTCATATCAATTTTAGCCCGATCCGGACTCGGACAAAATTCATCGATATCCATAGTGAGCCTGTGTATAACCGATCTCTAAGACGAACCATCATTGGTTACTAGTCAATTCCTTGGTGTCACGGCCTTGCCAAAAGGCGGGATAACAAATCCCAAGAAGCCTCACTTTCAAAATTAATTAACTCCAGGAAATCAAGAAGAGAAATACTCTATACATGCTGGCTTTGTTAAAGAGTTCAGTACTAATAAGTTTGGAGGTTGCCACATTCAACAAAACTTGAGACCGCCACAATTGAGGGAACAAAACTTGATAAGTTCGGTTTCTTGTAAATTTTTAGTCCATTTGCACGATGGTGATTCACTCATGCTAGCACAGAAGCTGTCCACCATGCGCTGTGCAAGCTTTATCATTTTCTCTTTCCAACATCGATAATAACTGTATTCAAGTGTCAATAAAACATTTCTAGAATGAGCACTAATGATGCGATGGAAAATAATTAAAAGGTAAATTATGTGCAGTCAATATGGTCTGTAAATTATTACCTGCATTTTCATAAGGATATAGAGGTGGGAATAGTATAGTCAAGCCTATGCCTTCCCAACGTCTTTGAAGAGCAGAAAGCCAACATTTGGTGCCAAGTCCCGTTCTTGAGCGGAGCATTGGACGAAACAACTCGTGAACTCCTTTTACATCATACTCTATGTGCTCTACCCAAGCCGCCTGCAAAAAAGTGCAGCATCATGCTTAACTTTACTTCAGATAAAATGTATATTGGCATGGGAGGCTACAGGTAAAATTTACTTCAAGAACTTGGGTATGGTTCAACAACTAAGACAAGTTCGACTCAACAGAACTCTAATTCTAGACCAGGTTTTTTTCTTCCTTTACCTTTTGAATTAAACAAGATTATTCGTTTAACAGTAACATTATGTCTCAATTGTCAACATTATTTGATATATTCAGGTGGTTCAAGCAGTATCTTCTATTAATCATCTGATGATTGTACAACAAGAGTAGAGATTTGCTGCTTATTGTCTAGCTGACCGGTTGCGAAATTTAAGATGTCAGTTTAGTAATATATTTGGAAGAGGTACGTAAAATTTTAAACTTATATTATCCCAAGCCTACACTATCACGTTGAGACCATTAATATCATGGTAAGGCTTTTAAATTGAATCTAGGGGTCTTGGGTTTGTATAAGACTGGTTGTCGACTTTATGTTGACTAACCGAAAAGAAGCTAGGCGAGAACATACATGGTTTTCCTAGTGAGAGAATAAGTCATGTTTAACAAGTGATTTTTCTAATTTAAATTCCAGTGAAGTTGTTACCCCTCCTTGTCCTCTGTCTTACACAATGAACCAAATAAAGGATAGGGACATGCAAAGTTTGAGCTCCCACCCTGCAAACCAGAGTAGAAGAAATTAAATAAGCTGCAATTTTTTTTGGTTTTATAACTTATACACTGTATATAATATGATGCATAACACAGCAGCAGTTGTTATATATTATCTAATAATTCATTCATAAGTGGTGGTGTTAGTAGCAAGAATAACACAAATCAAATATGAAATCATGTTAGCTTATAGATGCACCTAAGTTATATGTACTGTATATCTATGCAAAAAAGCTAAGAATAATGTATCATGGTACCACTTAAAGGAAAAAAAAAAGTAAACTATTTTCACATCTTAGTTTTAACGAGACTAATTTCTAACGATATATGACATACATATTACTTAACCAATTTGAACTTAAATGGATACTAAATTCTATGGTTTGTACAAAAATGTAATTAAAGATTATAGAATTTAGTTTAAAGTAAAAAGATGAAGAAAGTAGTGTGATAATTTTATATGCATGTAGCACGACAAATACAAGCATTCTATGTAATTTTTAACACACAATTTGTTGAATTTATGCGATTTATATATGTGTTTGAAGAGAAGATTCGGTAGAGCTATGCATTGGAAAGCTTTGGAGTTGGTTGGAGGAAGGAGAGATGTCAGAAGAGAGAAGTTCTGCAAGCAGAAACATCCTGCAGACGTCTGACCTACCCAGGTCAGACGTCTGACCCTATTCCAGAATGTTTCACGAAACATTCTGCAGACGTCTGACCCCCCTGGTCAGACGTCCGAGGCGACGAAAGATTTATCTAAAGTTCCAAATTCTGAAGGGCAATTTTGTAAATTCCGGAGCTTGGTTCTCTGAACTGATGGTGCAGATTCTTTTGATGTGGATGGATGATCTAGATCATTTAGGTCACCTATATATTGTCTCCTAATCATCTTCCAAATTATGAGATTAAGTTTAAATCAGATTTCCAATAATTGTAATTAATAGAAACCCTAACGAAATCAAATTGGGGGTTTTCTATTTTGAGTGCTCTATTATTAATCTCTTCAATTGTGTAATTGATTAGAGAGAGTCTCCACCTATTGTATCTCTCTAATCATCGTACTGGCTTGTAATCTCTGGTGATAATAATGAAAGGGTTATTGGGTCTCCGTGGACGTAGGATTTTCATATCCGAACCACGTTAAATCTTCTGTGTCTCTTGTTTTTCATATTGTTGATTTTGTTCTCATAATTGATAATTTAAGTTGCATTGGTATTCAAATAGACAATACTAGGTCTTGATTTGAAATCGCTTCCGCAGCGCACCGTGGTGTTGAATTGTTATCAATCCCCAATTTTTCACTACAGTTTGGTATCAGAGCTGGTGTTATTGTTCCGTTTGGATATTAATGGCTACTTCAAGTAAATCTATTGGTAGATCTGGGGTCAATTATGGACTTACTCGTTTTGATGGAAAGGGAGACTTTGGAACTTGGAAGATGAAGATGGAGGCCGTATTAAAGAAGGAGAAGACTTTTAAGATAATTTCTGCGCCTGAGAAGCTGAAAGAGTTAGATAGTGAAACTTTAGAAGAGATGGAAGATGAAGCCCTAACTACCATCCAGCTAAGTCTTTCAGATGAGGTTCTTAGAGAATTTTCTCAAAAGAAAACAGCAAAGGAATTATGGGATGCATTATCTGATGCATATCAGGACAAGTCTCTCACTAATAGAATAATTCTGCAACAACAACTCTATTCGTACAAGATGAAGCCTGGAGCTGATCTCATGGGGCATGTGGATGCCCTAACCACCTTAGATGAATTTGAAGGCAACAGAAGTTGAAATTACAAATGAGGCTCAAGCGGTAATCCTTTTATGTTCCTTGCCTAAGGAGTACACTGCTTTTGTTAATTCTATGATTTATGGTCGTAGTAAAATTAGCCTATCTGACGTTAAAGATGGACTTCATAATGAAGTGTTGAGGGGTAGATTAGCAAGCACTAGTTTAGACAGTGATGCGGAGGGCTTATCTGTTCAGAGAGGTAGAAGCCAAAGCAAGTCAAAATATGGTGGAGGTCGAAATAATTCAAGGTCTCAGTCTAGGGGGCCTAATAAATTGACTTGCAATTATTGTAAAAAGCCAGGGCACTTTGTTGCAACTTGTTCCAAGCTTGAAGGTAGAAGAAGAGACCCAAAGCAAGCTTCAGCATCTACCGCTGAGAAGTCAGAAACATAGAGTGATACCAATGTGTTTACAGCTTTTGGCTCTTCTGGGAAGAGCAACCTATGGCTGATTGATTCTGGCGCATCCTATCATATGACACCTGATAGGAACTGTTTCTCCACTTACCGTGAGATTAATGGAGGAGAAGTTCTGATGGGCAATGATGCTTCTTGCCATATGATTGGTGTTGGTAGTGTGAAGGTTAGAATGTTTGACGATGTTATTCGTACTATTACAGATGTTAGACATGTACCTGATTTGAGAAGAAGTTTGATATCTATTGGGGCTCTGAGTAGGCTTGGTTTGAAGATTGTAGTCGAAGGAGAGAAGATGAAAATATCAAAAGGTTCTATGATAGTTATGAAAGGAGTAAGGGTAGGAAATCTTTATCTTTTGAAGGGCACTACTGTAGTTGGCGAATCATCATCTGTTACTTCTGTTGATTCGGACTCTTCCAGATTATGGCATTTACGGATGGGTCACATTGGTGAGCGCAGCATGGATGAGTTGAGAAAGCGAGGTTTGATTGATGGTGTTCATCATTCAAAGCTTGGTTTTTGTGAAGAGTGTGTTCTTGGGAAGCAGACGAAGATTTCTTTTGGTACTGGAGAGCATAAGGCAAAGGCTGTCTTAGAGTATGTTCACACAGATGTTTGGGGACCTTCCCCTTGCCCCTCCTTAGGTGGAGCCAGGTATTTCGTTTCATTTATAGATGATTTCTCTCTTAAAGTTTGGGTATATTTTCTACAGTCAAAGAGTGAAACTTTTGACAGGTTTCGAAAGTGGAAATCTATAGTTGAGAAGCAGTCAGGAAAGAAATTGAAAGTTCTCCGTTCAGATAACGGCGGTGAATTTGTATCACAGGAATTCATCGATTATTGTGAGTCCGAAGGTATCAAGAGGCATTACACCACACCGGGCGACCCTCAATCCAATGGAGTTGCTGAAAGAATGAATCGGACATTATTGGAGAGAACTCGTTGCCTCAGATTGACTGCAAAGTTGAAAAAGGGATTTTGGGCAGAAGCTTTATCTATGGCGGCTTTCCTCATCAACCGCACACCTTCTACCGCCATAGACATGAAGATCCCAGAAGAAGTATGGAAAGGAGAGTCTGTTAGCTATTCATTCCTCAAAGTGTTTGGTTGTCCAGCTTACGTACATGAGAGCAGAGGAAAGCTAGAACCTAGAGCTCGCAAGTGTATCTTTCTAGGTAATAGAAGAGGAGTGAAGGGATATAGAATGTGGTGTCCTATTAGCAGGAAGATTGTTACCAGCAGGCATGTGACTTTTGATGAGAAGGCTATGTTGAAGGTGGAGCCTTCCTCATCAGATGACAATGAGAGGACAAATGAAGAATACCAAACACAAAGCAAGTCATCTACTGTTCCTTTTCATAGAAGTTCTGAAGGTGTTTCCAATGACACCATGGTTGATGAGGAAAGTACAGAGAATAGTACAGAGGATCAGACTCAAGGTGGAGTTAGTTCATAGATCAGACCTGTTAGACAGTAGAAGAAGCCTAATTGGCTTAATGATTTTGTTGGATTGAGCATCGAAGACATAGACTTCGATGACATGGCAACATATGCTTTGAATGTTGTCCATGACGAACCCAGAGATTATAGAGACGCTATTGCTTCAGTTGACAGTTCCAGTTGGTTAGTTTCTATGGAAGAGGAGATTGAATCTTTGCATAAAAATCATACTTGGGATCTGGTGCCACTTCCCACCAACAAGAGAGCTATTGGTTGTAAGTGGATCTATAGAGTAAAAGACGACGACAATGGAAATTTCAGATATAAAGCAAGGTTAGTAGCAAAGGGGTATGTTCAGAAGAAGGGAGTTGAGTATCATGACATTTTTGCTCCAGTTGTTAGGCATACCTCCATTCGCATTCTATTGGCATTAGTGGCTCATTATGATATGGAGTTGGAGCAACTAGATGTCAAAACCGCATTCTTGCATGGTGATCTGGATGAAGAAATTTATTTACGGCAGGCGGAGGGGTTCATTGATAGTAGTAGGCCTGACTATGTTTGTAAACTTAACAAATCTCTATATGGACTAAAACAGTCACCTAGACTATGGTATAAGAGATTTGATAAGTTTATGCTTTCACAAGGATATTCTAGAAGCTTCAAAGACCAGTGTGTTTATTTCAAGAGATGTGATAATGATTTAATATATCTGTTGTTATATGTTGATGATATGTTAATTGCATCTCGGAGTATGGTAAGAATTATGGAGTTGAAAACTAAACTTAGCAAGGAGTTTGATATGAAGGATTTGGGAAAAGCACAAAGAATTTTGGGTATGGAGATTTGTAGAGATAGAAAGCGGAGAGAGTTGAGACTCACTCAGGCGCAATACATCGAGAAGGTCCTCACTCGATATGGAATGGAGAAAGCCAAACCGGTTGGTACTCCATTAGGCTCTCATTTTAAATTGTCAAAAGACCAATCTCCCACATCGGAAGAAGATAAAAGGTATATGACTGATATACCTTATTCCAATGCTATTGGTAGTCTTATGTATGCTATGGTATGCACTAGACCAGATTTGGCCCACGCTGTGGGTGTTGTAAGTCGATATATGTCTAACCCAGGCAAGGAACATTGGCAAGCAGTAAAGTGGATACTTAGGTATCTTAGAGGCACTTCATCTGTTGGCTTGTTATATGATGGAGTGGATGGCGACATCTCACTTAGAGGATACTGTGATTCAGATTATGCTGGGGATAGAGATGCACGGAAGTCAGTGTCGGGCTATGTTTTTATACTTGGCATAGGCTCGATTTCATGGAGATCAAAGTTGCAATCTATTGTAGCTTTGTCAACTACCGAAGCAGAATTGATATCGATTGTTGAAGCAACTAAGGAGGGTTTGTATTTACTTCAGTTGATGGATGATCTTTTTATGGTGCAGAAGACCGTGGAGCTATTTTCAGACAGTCAGAGTGCAATTCATCTTGTTCACAATCAGGCTTATAGTTCACGAACGAAGCACATTGATGTTAGAGGTTTCTTTCTTATGCTGGAGGAAGAACGGAGTAAGATCAAGTTGTTGAAAGTGAATACTTCAGATAACCCCTCATGATGACGAAGCCACTTCCCAAGGATAAGTTTGAGCATTGCTCAAACTTGATCCATTTGATTCCAGCTGCTTAGGCGCGCGCGAGATCCAATAACCCCTATGATACTTTGTTGATGAGACATACATTAATTGAATCGAGGTGGAGTGTTGAATTTATGCGATTCATATATGTGTTTGAAGAGAAGATTCGGTAGAGCTATGCATTGGAAAGCTTTGGAGTTGGTTGGAGGAAGGAGAGATGTCAGAAGAGAGAAGTTCTGCAAGCAAAAACATCCTGCAGACGTCTGACCTACCCAGGTCAGACGTCTGACCCTGTTCCAAGTCGCTTCACGAAACTTCCTGCAGACGTCTGACCTACCCAGGTCATACGTCTGACCCTATTCCAGAATGTTTCCCGAAACATTCTGCAGACGTCTAACCCCCTGGTCAGACGTCTGAGGCGACAAAAGTTTTATCTACAGTTCCGAATTCTGAAGGGCAATTTTGTAAATTCCGGAGCTTGGTTCTCTAAACTGATGGTGTAGATTCTTTTGATGTGGATGGATGATCTAGATCATTTAGGTCACCTATATATTGTCTCCTAATCATCTTCCAAATTATGAGATTAAGTTTAAATCCGATTTCCAATCATTGTAATTAATAGAAACCCTAACGAAATCAAATTGGGGGTTTTCTATTTTGAGTGCTCTATTATTAATCTCTTCAATTGTGTAATTGATTAGAGAGAGTCTCCACCTATTGTATCTCTCTAATCATCGTACTGGCTTGTAATCTCTGGTTATAATAATAAAAGGGTTATTGGGTCTCCGTGGACGTAGGATTTTCATATCCGAACCACGTTAAATATTCTGTTTCTCTTGTTTTTCATATTGTTGATTTTGTTCTCATAATTGATAATTTAAGTTGCATTGGTATTCAAATAGACAATACTAGGTCTTGATTTGAAATCGCTTCCGCAGCGCACCGTGGTGTTGAATTGTTATCAATCCCTAATTTTTTCACTACACAATTTTTGTTATCTTTCGCCCACCTCTTAGCCATTATCAATTATCAAGCTAGTTTCCTTCTTCTTCTTTTTTAATACACACAGAGAGACATACATACTATAACAATACAATCAAGGGAGGAACACTACTAGGCCACTACTTGGAATTACAAATATTATTATATGTTTATTTTTTAACAATTAAAATATCAAACCATTTACTACATCTGGAACTGTTACCGTTGCCGGATCGGTCGCTCTAGACGGCTGATGGACATGCACATTTTAATGCTACTAGAAGCTCATTTAATTATTCCAGATTTTATCTCAGTTTGATAAACACACATCCATCAATAAGTTCCATCGATATTGAATTATACTGCCTTTTAAAGGTAAATTATTTCTCTTGTTTATCTAAATTAAATTTTGAAATTCATCACTACATGGTAATTATATGTTTAACTAGTGCTATATGAATCCAAAAATATACAAACTTTGTACCTCTTTCCAATACCTCCCAATCCGAATCGTAAAACCAAATATGGTGTTTCTTCGTATAGTCGCGAATGTATAAAAACTAAAAATCTAAATATTTTAGGCATTGAAATTATGAGACTAACTGGAAAAATAAAAGTTGTTGGGATATGAAATTATGAATCGTAGTTAAAAGACAAGATTAATTTATAGAAAATTTATGTGACGTCAATGGAACATGTGGAGCAAGCTGATTGAGCAGTGAATACACTACAACATTTTCAATACGATGCCAACCAATACCATACATGACCATGAATCTACACATGGACTGTCATTATTGGACTTTACACGTCATAACGATGTAAATTATATAATTAACATTTGACATCTGGCAAACAAGTTCAAAAAAAAATTATATTGAACATTTATGTAATTGAATTAATAACTAAAACTAATGTATTTTATTATATACATTTAAATATGTAAAGTTTTAACATAATTTCCACAGTAGTACAAATATTTGATGTAACGGTCTTTCATTATGTATTATTTTGTCACATCAATACGGATTTGAAATATATTTATTCGTTTTCAAAAGAAAATTTAGTAGTTTAGTAATTAACTAAATATGTTTACATCCAAACAACTTAGTTTCTTAATATTTTTGGATCAAAATAGATATGAATAACTCATAGATAAACCCTGGAAATCATATTTTAACCCATAATCACATTTATTTGGATTTAATATCCAATCTCCAGTTTATATAGGGTTTACATATCAGTTTTCCCATTTTAAATGATAGTTTCCCCTTATCTTTGATGAATCTATGTTTAATCATAAAAATCTCAAAAATTAATAAAGCTCGTCAACAAAAATACTCTAAAACGTTACAAATGCAAGAAATAAAATACTGTATAAAATTATTATTTAGGTAAAGTGCATTAACGTTTGAAATGCACAAATTTGTTACTAAATTCATTATTATTTCATCACAAATTCATCGATATTTCCACCATTGATTTTTGATATGGTCGAAATCACTGTCCAAAGTGATGTGGAATGTTGTGCAAATTATTTTAAGCAAAATACTATCTATTTTTATAATCTTTATTTGATTTAGTGGGAAGCCATTAATGAAGAGTATATGATTTATTTAGTGCGGTGTGGTTGGAGCGGATGGTGGCAAGTATGATTGGAAAGCCCGCTTGATATCTGCTTGAGAGTTGCACTGAATTCAGTGGTGATCCTTAATGGTATGAACTTTTTGTTAGCATTAGAAACTTTTAATGAAGAGTGGAAGAAAGATGAATTATTGTCTCCATTTATGTCCCATTTAATCACGAGCTTTTGTTTAATCATGTTATCTCAGACTAAGTAACATCGGTTAGTTTCTTTGCCAGCTATTATTTCTGACCAGAGAAGTTGCAATTTTTGTTCATGTGTCAAGTGCTTAATTTCCTATTGATTGGAGCCCATCTGAGCACCTCTCACATTCCAGAAGCCCATGTTGTGAATCATGATGATCTTTTGGGTTTAGTGGCCGATAGCCAGGTTATTCAAGGACTAGCTTGCTTCATTGGTCATTATGCATAAATTCCTTCCAGTGAAATGTGATTTAATCCATAGGGTATTCAACCAGTATCCATGTCGTCGTCATTGGTACATTGAGTAGCACTGTGAGTTGCTTGGCCTCTCCTTTTTCCTTCTTATTTTGATTTTCGGTGAGTGCGACGATTACATTTGAAAAAGCCACTTGTTTTCAACTGTCAAAAAAACATTTGAAAAAGCCATTTGTTTTCAATGATTTAGCTTGTTTTCAAAACAACTTCATTAGCTGGTATAATAATTTATGTACAACAAACATTATGAAGAATATAATTAAATTATATTGTAGTGGATGTTAATCTACTATAGTAAAGGAAAAGATATTTTTAATAAGATTAAACTGATATATCATATTAAGATTACAATAATGTATTCAAGATATAAAACTAATCAAATAATGTTGAAATATATTATAAAAAGGTTGTTGTCTATCAGTGTATTATAGGAAAATAAATAATTGTATATACAAAATAATTAGTATATTATATGAAGAACTTTGTGACAATTTAACAGTATTTGTTTCTTAACCTAATCAACCAATTATGAAAATACATAAGATCAGATTCTGTTTTCTTTTGTAAGCACTATTAGCTAATATGAAAAAGCCTGTTAATTATTTTCTTCCTAGCTATCCAAACATTCTTCCTGGATTGTCGTTTTCCAATGATTCATGCTTTAATATCCATTTTTCATTGTTAGTATATAAAAACATACAATGTTGTTATTATTATAAAAAAAAATTAACGACCCACCATTTCGAACCATTCAAATCGACAATCATCCACACATGTCAGACTTGAATTGCTCAAAACAACAGATTGTTAATTTATATTTGGCAAAACTTAGAATATACAGTAAATAAATCAATCACAAAATCACAGACACAGAGTAATATAACAATAAGCAGCGGAAATAGATAAATAGTAGTTCATGAAGCTACTATAGAACATCAGAGTCTAAAGTAAAATACAACAGAAATCCAATTACATAGAAGCCTCAAATACAAAAGCCAACGACAAATCTGAAAATAAACAACTGGAAATAACTGAAAGGCTGAATAGATAAAGATAGATCTCCAAGCAAAGCTCCAAGCTCCAAAGGTGAGTCTCAAATGCTATGACACTCAGTCTGACCCGAGCATAAAGCAAAACACAAAACACTCGAGTCAGGATTAACATTCTTATGCAAGTAAATCAACTCAAGTGAAATGTCCAATTGAAATGTAATATAACTTAAAGGATGTTTGAGATTCCCATCTTTTAAGGATCCATGAAACTATCTACATACATAGTACAATACTCTACATTGATAATGTCTATAGTAAAGTAAACTATTAAAATAGTGTTAAGGTGTTGACCATATCCCGCTTAACACATTTTATATAAATACCGTAGTCTATACAGTACTGTAAACTCCACCAAACCGGTGGGCTATCAGGGAGCACTCCATAGGTACGACACAAACCAAACTCGTAGTGGGCATGATAAGGCATGTGACAAGGCACGCGAGACAATGCCTAGGATAGGATTCTACCATTTTGCAGAACCGGGCTGATGGTAACGCATAGCAGCTACTACCGCCCACCTCGAGACACACTCCCATAATCGAAGGTGCACCCAATCAAATCACAAAGTAATAGATATGGTATCAAAGAAGCATGCTCGATTGAAGGTGGGACCTCACTTGGCCCAGGTATAGCTCATGTTTTAGTCACATCAAGCTGACTCGCGGGAGTTGGGGCTGCGTTCATACCTCATATAGACGTTGCTAAACCATCCTACTTCGTTCTGGATTTTCCACCACATACACAGTTGTTAAAGTGGTTTTCGGTATTGGCAGAGAGTATGACAATATCCGATCCCAATCTCTTTAACAACCAAACGCTTATTTCACACCGTGGTCATTTTCATTTCAAACAGTTCATACTTCATATCAAAATATCATATTCATTTCAAAATCATATCACTTTCGAAATCAAATTCACTTTCGAAATCATAGTCACTTTAAATCAAATTTATTTCCGAAAATTATAACCACAAAATAGGTTAAACCATTATATCAAGTATTCGCATTTAAATCCATTAAATCTAAATCATAACAGTTCCAACTTAAACGGTTTGAATATTGAAGGTAGTTTATATATTGGAATAGTTATACCTTAAAAATAGTTTATATTTAAAAATAGGTTATAGATTAAAATAGTTTATATACTAAAAATAGTTTATGTATTAAAATAGTTTATATATTAAAAATAATTTCAAATTAGAATTGCTTCTTCCAATCTCACAAATCAATTCAAGTCAAATTTTGTTCCAAAAGATCGATTTAAATCAATCTCAGTTCAAAAATTTCAATTAAAAAGGGTTAAAGGTTCGATTCGAATTCTCGTTAAACTATTTTTAATTTATATAACTATTTCAAATTCAATAGGTTTGAAAGTTTAAATATTCAAACAATTTACAATAACTTAATTTGATAAATTTTATTTATATTCAAAATTCAACTTTAATTTTATTTAAATTCAAAATATTCACTTAATCATTTTTAATATCATTTAAATAAAATTCCAGATTACAAATTTAAATCAAAATTAAATATTCAATTTCAATTATATATATATATATATAAAATATTCATTTAACCACCTTTAGTTAAACATATAAATAGAATCTCAAATTACAAATTTAAATCAAAATTAAATATTCAGATTCAATTTTATTTAAATTTAAAATATTCATTTAATCACATTTAATCAAAAATCTAGTTATCAAGTAATAAAATCATTTCTTTAAATCTCAAAATTAATAAGTTTCAAATCAATTTTTATTTATATACAATTCTTAAACAAATAAAATTACAAGTCCACTTTAACTTATTATTCAAACCTTTATTTATTAAAGTTATTACAAAATCTATTTTAAAATAATAAAATAAATTTAAATAAATATTTAAACATATTATATATATATAAAAGTTACTACAAAATCTCTTTAAAATATTAATATAAATTGTAAATAAATATTTAAAAGATATTATATATATATATATTAGTTAAATTAAATTCTTATTAAATTTTATTATATCAATTATTATTAAATTAAATCTTATTATTATTAAATCTATTTTAAATCTTATTTTATATATATTTTAAAAATAATAAAGTTATAAGTAAAATTTTATAATTTTCATTTTAAAACTTAACTTATAATTTTAAAATTTTCAAAACATAAAATTTTAAAAATCAAAATTTTACACATTTATTAAAATTAAAATATCTTTATATTATATTCTAAAAATCAATACACATATATTTCTCCTTTTCAAAAATTTGAAAATCATTTAAAAATAAACCAACGATGTCCGTATATAATTTCCTATCCTATGGTCAAGTGATACAGATATTTATCATTTCAATCCGCAATAATTTAAATTTTACGAGTATAATATCATTTCAACCCGCAATTCAAAAATTTCAAAAATCAATAAAATCGCTTTGGTTTATCATTTCAATCCATAACAATTTTCTCTAATCTATAAGATCGTTCGTGTATGTATCATTTCAACCCATAGGGATTCCTAACTAACATGGAACTTGCATGGTGAGAACAGTAAAATAATAATATAAAATAGCATATCATATCAATTGCAAGCAAGGATCATAACTAACAATTTAAAATATAATATATATATATACATAACATGTCAATTAGTGTCATATGTCAATTAACATAGGTAAGAAATTTTTAAACAATAACATATCATATTTAACGATTAAATTACTAAACAATTCAAATCTAATAACATATTTAAATCGTAATTTCATGTGAAATCAAATTATGAACGTTAATCGTGAGTGATCGCTCACCTTTCAAGGCTAGAGAAAATAGACAACACAACATGCTATGAATTTGAATCACGAACTCGACAATCGACTAATCCAAATGACAATTTCCAAAGCAAAGCAAGGTGGACTCGAGTTCGAAGAAAACAAAATATATACACTATACATATTATTGTCTTGAAAGCTTAGCTGCTTGGTTAACTATTGTCTTGAATAATTTTTTTTTCCAAATGCTCATTGATGTAGGCATTGTTAGGATTAGTTTATATCCTTTCGAAGCAGCTTCAAATGCAAGAGCAATGCTAGTTAAACAAAACTCTTCTTTCCATGCTCATTCTTATATATATATATATACTATAATAAACCTTCTTTTTTTATAAAGAGGAAGTGAAAGCACAAAACCAAGCTACTGTGCGGAGTTGGGTGGTTGTGGAGAACGGGGTCTGGGATGGTTTTCTGGGTCGAGGAGGGACAGTCGGCTATTGGTTGAAGGCTCGGTGATGTGGCGGAGGTATGGAGATGAGGCTGTCGGTTGTGGTTGGAGTTGATGGGAGGCGAGACCGAAGGTGTGGTGGCTGCGGCTGTTCGAGGCGGAGAGGGTCAGAGTAGGCTGTAGGGAGGGGTGCTATGGAGGCGACAACTATGAGTGGCAGGCGTGGCTGCTCTAGTTCACCATAAGAGATGGCAGAGGGTGGTTTGGCAGCTTGCTTTGACTGCTGTAGGCGGCTGATCAGGTGGTAGGAGGTAGGGACTAGCACAGTTCAGCATGGATGCTAGGATGATGGTCGGTTAAGCGTTGTGGGGAAGAGTGGTTGAATGGAAGGCTGCGGCTATGGGTATTTTGTAGTGGGAGGTGGCTGACGTGGAGATGAGGGGGAAGATGGCACGGCTATCGGTTGTAGGGAGGGGAATGGGTGCACTCTGATGTAGAGAGGGAGGATGGTCGGTGGATGAAGGTTCGGGTGGAGTGGGCAAAGGGATGAGGCGGGTTATGGCTATTGAGGAGAGTGGCGGCTAGTTTCAAAGGAATGGGAGATGGAAAGGTTTCAGAAACCATTATACACGAATTATATATATATATATATATATATGTATATATTATAAGCATAGAAATGAAAATGAAAGAAAACGAGTACGAACAACCAGCAAATTATATTGAATACCATAGGAATAAGGAAAGTCAAAATTAAATTCAAAGATATATTAAAAGCTAATGGCTGTTTGTTTCATCCGATGGACAAATGAATGGACATAGAAACCCAAAGGACCCAAATGCGGAACCGATACGACTAATCGTTTCGCAGATTTCGCCGCGTACCGGATGCCAAAACACACAAATGAATATAGTGCGAAGATCAGCACGACGAGACGAATAGAATGGCACACCACGACCCTCCTATCAAAACTCCATATTCGCTGCCAAAAACTGCTGCTAAACCGCCGAAATTAATATAAACGGAGCTAGAGCAATCCAAATTTGGCAAAACGAAATACGACGCCTCACTCATAAAATGGTAAATATTTTATATCTAAAATATTAAGATTTCAAAAATATTTTATTTCCATCAAATTTAACTGATTTAAATTTAAATTTGAAATTTCACAAATAAACAAACTTTCAAATTTTTCGATGAAAATCTGACAGTCGCTACGTTTTATATAGACGTAACCCAAATATCAAATTTTCATAGCTAAATTTTATTGTTTATTTTCATAAAAAAATTAGTTAATTACGTTATTAAAAATCGTTAAAATTTCTGGGTCATTACACTCTTCCCCACTCAAAACTTTCGTCCGTGAAAAGGAACAAGATAGGAGAATAAAAGCAACAGAAAGGAAAAATAGATTCGAAATACATAGAACTAGATAAAACAATTAATTTAAAACCGTTTGAATTTTATTTTTGGACATCTTATTACTTACATTTATATTATATACTATTCAATTACATGTTCTCATTACATTTAGACTTTTCCCAGGTAAGTTTTATTAATGTTTCCGAATGTAATTGAGAACTATACCAATTTACCTTTTATTTACAACATTTCTATTAAGCAAAATTTAGTTTGAACATCTTTAGTACTTAAGTTTTTTCTTGTATAACCTTCAATTACATATTCACATTAACATTTTAACTTTTTGAACATTTCAGGTAAATTATATATGTTTTAGAATGCAATTGAGTATTATACAAATAAATTTTATCCTAGTTCAACTGTTTCAATTTCATTTTCATTTTAGACACTCCAATTATTCAAATTTTTTTGCTTCGTTTCAATAATTGAAAACCATTACTTAACATAAGACACTCCACTTTGAACCATTCAAATCGACAATCATCCACACATGTCAGACTTGAATTGCTCAAAACAATAGATTGCTAATTTATATTTTGCAAAACTTAGCATATACAGTAAATAAATAAATCACAGAATTACAGACACAAAGTAATATAACAATAAGCAGCGGAAATAGATAAATAGTAGTTCATGAAGCTACTATAGAACATCAGAGTCTAAAATAAAATACAACAGAAATTCAATACCTAGAAGTCTCAAATACAAAAGCCAATGATAAATCTGAACATAAATAACTGGAAATAACTGAAAGGCTGAATAGATAAAGATAGATCTCCAAGCAAAGCTCCAAGCTCCAAAGGTGAGTCTCAAATGCTATGACACTCAGTCTGACCCGAGCATAAAGCAAAACACAAAACACTCGAGTTAGGATTAACATTCTTATGCAAGTAAATCAACTCAACTGAAATGTCCAATTGAAATGCAATATAATTTAAAGGATGTTTGGGATTCCCATCCTTTAAGGATCTTTGAAACTATCTACATATATAGTACAATACGCTACATAGATAATGTCTATAGTAAAGTAAACTATTAAAATAGTGTTAAAGTCTTAACCATATCCCCCTTAACACATTTTATTTTAATGTCGTAGTCTATACAGTATATAAACTCCACCAAACCGGTAGGCTATCGGGGAGCACTCCATAGGTACGACACAAACCAAACTCGTAGTGGGCGCGATAAGGCATGTGACAAGGCACGCGAGGCAATGCCTAAGGTCGGATTCTACCGTTTTGCAGAACCGGGCTGGTGGTAACCATAGCAGCTACTACCGCCCACCTCAAGACACACTCCCGTAATCGATGGTGCACCCAATCAAATCACAAAGTAATAGATATGGTATCGAAGAAGCATGCTCGATCGGAGGTGTGACCTCACTTAGCCTAGGTATAGCTCCTGTTTTGGTCACATCAAGCTGACTCGCGGGAGTCGGGGTTGTGTTTATCCTCATATAGACGTCACCAAACCATCCTACTTCATTCTGGATTCTCCACCACGTACACGGTTGTTAAAGTGGTTTTCGGTATTGGCAGAGAGTATGACAATATCCGATCACGGTCTCTTTAACAACCAAATGCTTATTTCACACCATGGTCATTTTCATTTCAAACAGTTCATACTTCATATCAAAATATCGTATTCATTTCAAAATCATATCACTTTCGAAATCAAATTAACTTTCGAAACCATATTCACTTTAAATCAAATTCATTTCCAAAAATTATAACCACAAAATAGGTTAAACCATCATATCAAGTATCTGCATTTGAATCCATTAAATCTACATCATAACAGTTCCAACTTAAACGGTTTGAATATTGAAAGTAGTTTATATATTTGAATAGTTATACCGTAAAAATAGTTTATATTTAAAAATAGGTTATAGATTAAAATAGTTTATATATTAAAAATAGTTTATATATTAAAATAGTTTATAAATTAAAAATTGTTTCAAATTAGAATTGTTTCTTCCGATTTCACAAATCAATTCAAATCAATTTTAGTTCCAAAAGTTCGATTTAAATCAATCTCAGTTCAACAATTTCAATTAAAAAGGGTTAATGGTTCAATTTGAATTCTCATTAAACTATTTTTAATTTATATAACTACTTCAAATTCGATAGGTTTCAAAGTTTAAATATTCAAACAATTTCCAATAACTCAATTTGATAAATTTCATTAATATTCAAAATTCAACTTTTAAATTCGAAATATTCACTTAATCATTTTTAATATCATTTAAATAAAATTCCAAATTCCAAATTTAAATCAAAATTAAATATTCAATTTCAATTTTATACACATATTTTTTTTAAATATTCATTTAACCACCTTTAGTTAAACATATAAATAAAATCTCAAATTACAAATTTAAATCAAAATTAGATATTCAGATTCAATTTTTTTAAATTTAAAATAATAATTTAATAACCTTTAATCAAAAATCAAATTATCAAGTTATAAAATCATACCTTTAAATCTCAAAATTAATAAGTTTCAAATCAATTTTTATTTATATACAATTCTTAAACAAATAAAATTACACGTCCACTCTAACTTATTTTTCAAACCTTTATTTATTAAAGTTATTACAAAATATATTTAAAAATAATAACATAAATTCAAATAAATATTTAAACATATTATATATATATATATAAGTTATTACAAAATCTGTTTAAAATATTAATATAAATTGTAAATAAATATTTAAAACATATTATATATATATATATTAGTTAAATTAAATTTTTATTATATTTTATTATATTAATTATTATTAAATTAAATCTTATTATTATTCAATCTATTTTAAATCTTATTTTATATATATTTTAAAAATAATAAAGTTATAAGTAAAATTTTATAATTTTCATTTTAAAACTTAACTTATAATTTTAAAATTTCCAAAACATAAAATTTTAAAAATCTAAATTTTAGACATGTATTAAAATTAATATATCTTTATATTATATTCTAAAAATCAATACACATATATTTCTCTTTTTTAAAAATTTGGAAATCATTGAATAATAGACCAACTATGTCCGTACATAATTTTCTATCATATGGTCAAGTGATACGGATATTTATCATTTCAATCCGCAATAATTTAAATTTTACGGGTATACATCATTTCAACCCACAATTTCAAATTTTCAAAAATCAATAAAATTGCTTCGGTTTACCATTTCAACCCATAACGATTTTCCCTAATATATAAGATCGTTCAGGTATGTATCATTTAAACCGATAGGGATCCCTAACTAACAAGGAACTTGCATTGTGAGAACAGTAAAATAATAATATAAAATAGCATATCATATCAATTGCAAGCAAGGATCATAACTAATAACTTAAAATATAATATATACATACAACATGTCAACTAGTGTCATATGTCAATTAACATAGGTAAGAAATTTTTAAACAATAACATATCATATTTAACGAATAAATTACTAAATAATTCAAATCTAATAACATATTTAAATCGTCATTTCATTGACATCAAATTACGAATGTTAATCATGAGTGATCGCTCACCTTTCGAGGCTAGAGAAAATAGACAACACAACAAGCTACGAATTTGAATCACGAACTCGACAATCGACCAATCCAAATGACAATTTCCAAAGCAAAGCAAGGTGGACTCGAGTTCGAAGAAAACAAAATATATACACTATATATCAAGGTTTCAAATCTCGGATTTTGGCCAATATCTCGGGCAAATATCTCGGCTGTCTCGGGCGATATTTAAAACACTTATAACTAACCAAGCTGCCAAATCTCGGATTTTGGCTAATATCTCGGACTTTCATCTCGGCTGATCTCGGGGAGATTTAAAACCTTGCTATATATATTATTGTCTTGAAAGCTTGGCTGCTTAGTTAACTATTGTCTTGAACATTTTTTTTTTCAAATGCTCATTGATGCAAGCATTGTCAGGATTAGTTTATATCCTTTCGAAGTAGCTACAAATGCAAGAGCAATGCTAGTTAAACAAAACTCTTCTTTCCATGCTCATTCTTATATATATATATACTATAATAAACCTTCTTTTTTATATAAAGAGGAAGTGAAAGCACAAAATCAAGCTACTGTGCGGAGTTGGGTGGTTGTGGAGAACGGGGTCTGGGATGGTTGTTTGGGTCGAGGAGGGACAGTTGGTTATAGGTTGAAGGCTCGGTGATGTGGTGGAGGTTGGAGATAAGGCTGTCGGTTGTGGTTGGAGTTGATGGAAGGTGAGGCCGAAGGTACAGTGGCTGCGGTTGTTCGAGGCGGAGAGGGTCAGAGCAGGCTATGGAAAGGGGTGCTATGGAGGCGGCGACTATTAGTGGAGGGCGTGGCTACTCTGGTTCGCAATAAGAGATGGCAGAGGGCTGTTTGGCAGCTTGCTTCGGTTGCTGTAGGTGGCTGATCTTGTGGTAGGAGGTAGGGACGAACACAGTTCAGCGTGGATGCTAGGGTGATGGTTGGTTAGGCATTGTGGGAAAGAGTGGTTGAACAGCAGGCTGCGACTATGGGTATTTTGTGGTGGGAGGTGACTGACGTGAAGATGAGGGGGAAGATGGTGCGGTTATCGATTGTAGGGAGGGGAATGGGCGCACTGTGACGTGGAGAGGGAGGATGGTTGGTGGATGAAGGTTCGGGTGGAGTGGGGAAGGGGATGAGGCGGGCTGTGGCTATTGGGGAGAGTGGCGGCCAGTTTCAAAGGAATGGGAGATGGAAAGGTTTCAGAAACCATTATACGAGAACTATATATATATATATATATATTATAAGCATAGAAATGAAAATGGAAGAAAACGAGTACGAACAACCAGCAAATTATATTTAATACCATAGGAATAAGGAAAGTCAAAATTAAATTCAGAGATATATTAAAAGCTAATGTCTGTTTGTTTCATCCGATGGACAAATGAATGGACATAGAAACCCAAAGGACCTAAATGCGGAACTGATACGGCTAATCGTTTCGCAGATTTTGCCACGTACCGGACCCCGAAACACACAAATAAATATACTATGGAGATCAGCATGACGAGACGAACAGAATGACACACAGATATGAGTGACACGACCCTCCTATCAAAACTCCATATTCGCTGCCAAAACTGCTGCTCAACCGCCGAAATTAATATAAACGGAGCTAGAGCAGTCCAAATTTGGCGAAACGAAATATGACGTCTCACTCTGAAAATGGTAAATATTTTATGTCTAAAATATTTAGATTTCAAAAATATTTTATTTCCATCAAATTTAACTGATTTAAATTTAAATTTGAAATTTCACAAATAAACAAACTTTCAAATTTTTCGATGAAAATCTGACACTCGCTATGTTTTAAATAGACGTAACCCAAATATTAAATTTTCATAGCTAAATTTTATTGTTTATTTTCATAAAATAATTTAGTTAATTGCATTATTAAATATCGTTAAAATTTCTTGGTCGTTACAAAAAATAAACAAAAGTTGCAGAAATAATTGGTACCATGAAAATACAATTCATCCCATTGAACATGCAAGAATCGAAATGTATCATATCTAGATCTTAGGGTTAGAAAAAAATTTCGTCAAATAAAGGGCAAATTTTTGAAATAGCCCTCCAAAAAAGCTTATTAGAAAAATAGGCTTGGGTAAAAACTTATTATGAAAATAGGTCTGTTTTGTTCACATGCCAGTATACATGCATATTCAGTAAATACACATGAACAAACTTGTACATGCCCATTTACAGAATGCGCATGTACATTGGTTTTTTTTAAATAAACTAAACTAGTGCATTCCATAAATGCGCATGTACAGATTTGTTCATGCGCATTTATAGAATGCGCAAATACTATTTTGTCATAAAAGAAGACAACCACTGCAATTCTTCCTCGTTTTAATCTCTATCAAAACCTAACCCAAAATCCTCAATTTCAAAATCCGAACCCCAAATCCTACTTCCATCCAAACATCAAATTAATCTATTTTCATCTTCAAATCCTAAATATTCAATAATATTTATAGCAACATCATCCATCTTCCAATCAAGTAAAGATCATAAATCAAAAAAAAATTGATTTTATTTTCAGCAAATTTTCATGTCTAAATTGTTTGTATTCTAGTTCATCATATTCTTAGTTGTAATGCAATCTTATACTCATTATTGTTTTCATTGATAAAAGTTATTTATTTGAAAATAGTGTAGATAATGTCTACCATTCCAATTATATATTACTATGACGGTGAATTAGTGATTGAAGACGACGATAAACCTAAATATGTTGGTGGAAAAAGGAAAGGATCACAAATTAAGAAATATTGTAAGTTTAAAGAGCTTAAGAAAAATGTATATAATGTGACAAAAATAAATCCTAGTGAGTTTGATATAAAGCTAATAACAAAATGGATAAGAGATGATAGTTCGTCTGCTATTGATGTAGAGAATGATGAAGATACGGACTCACTATTTTCGGTTGGAATGAAAATGATAGAGCTATATGTTAAAAAATGTAAAATTGTTAATGCAGAAAAGCCACAATATCCAACGGTTGACTCCATACACGTAACAAATTTTGAAGAGACACAATATCCAAGTGGTAGTATTGCGATTCATTCTCAAACAACCACTTGGCTAGTATTCAAATTATAAATTTGTGAATTATCTTTAAGTATATTGTTTATATGTTGGTTAAATCTTTTTTATAGTTATACAACACATGAAGTTGGAGAAGCATCAAAGTATGTATGGAGGAGGACGATGCTTTACTTGACAATGTAAATGTTGGTGAAGGGCAACTTGATAGTATGCACCTAATGAACCGGGTTTTCGACCATCGAAAATCGACACTAATACATCTACTGTATCACATGCCGAACATTCAAGTGCTGGAAATACCGATTTTTTAGGGTGAAAGAAGGTAGAAGATAGAAGAAAACTAAACAACATAGAATTTCACAACGCAGCGAATAATATATAGTACAACAATGATCTTTACAAAAAATGAAACATCTTTATTCATATATACAACATCAAAGTACATTAGACTTATCCTAAATCTGAACAGTTATAGAAACCCGTCCTTACATTGACAGACATATAGACTCTATAATACCATGAAAGAAAAATATACGTGAATATGCCTTGACCATCCAGCTACTCTCCAACTCCAAAGTATCCAGCTAAACCTAGGAAAACATGCTTGGTCTGACCCGAGCATTACATGGAATAACGTCGGGTCAGTCTGGTAAACCAGCGTGGGTAAAACTTGATAACAAGTAACGACCAAACTGATTTCTACATTTGAAAACTTTTAAAACAAAGGGTATCTCGTAAGACCACACCGCACATAAAACTGTATGAGTTTTTACTTTACGATAACCAAAACAGTTTATATCAAAATCCAGTGATATTATCATAGTGTCTAGGTTTAAAGTAAATAGATAAAATAGCTGAAATGCTTGCATCTCACATTCCAACATACCGGGCTCTACAATCGAAAACGTAAGGCACGTATTAGAGAATGGATTCCAACTAATGACTGGGCTACTGGGTACCGTGCGCCACAGTACACCTCTAGAAAAATATACCTAGGTCGTACCTAACGACCCTTGCCAACACAGGACCGGCCTACTCCTTGTTGGATAGTACCGAATATATCATCATCCTGGTTGCTTTGCAACCTATAACCGAGCGCTCCCACGTATACGATTTCATTGATGATTGTGTATATATCTAGAAAGGTGATGATATACCCTAATGGGTGCGATCTACATAATCCTGCTGCATATCCTCTATTTTAGTCATTCCCTGTTGATGAGGCTTGAGGCTACATTTTACCTTTCTGAATAGCAATCCATCTTGGGACGCTAACACTGCCCTCTAGGCATCAATGCAATTCCAACATTCATCCATACAAGTTCGTTCTAGGTCTGAACGAAATCGAAGGCACTAACTCTACTACATACATTTTGGAATCACCCTTAGGATTAGTAGCAGTATTCATTGAACTTCAAAAAGCACCGTCTTCAATCATCATCAAGATGTCTTCCACTCGAACGTACATGTTGGTTTAGAGTGGTTTTCGGATATATAAATCCGATCTCGGTCTCTCCATACCAACAACCGATAATTTTCGGTTGACTCATTCCCAGTTCTTTTGGAAGTAAATATTCAAGTCCACATCAGGGAACTCGAATTCACATTCATACTTCCTAAGTCAAATTGGGTCAAACTTGATAGTCGGTTATTTAACTATCAAATATACAAACAATCAATTCTATTTGAGATTTATTTATTCATTGCAACCACTAAGCCTCAAAACATATCTTTGTTTAATAAATCTCTTTCAAAAACATTCATATACTTACCTTTGTGGCATAAGTATATTCACAAAACTGTTAGGAACTGGAGATAGTGGTTTTGATGACAACAACCTTTGTAACTTATTATATTATAACTTATATACTAACACTATTGTCTAGATATATATGAATGTTATTATGAAGGATATATATAAGGCAGGTACTGATTATTGAAGACTGTACAGTATAAAGATCAAGAATGAAGAAATCAAGTTTGAAGACTCGTGAGTATCAAGATGAAGATTTCAAGATAAGTGTCTAGTTCTGTTAAAACTTCATAATAGCATGGAAATCTTCATTCCAAATTTCATTTCGGATGGAACCCATTTTTACCTTCTTAGTGGCTTACAAACCCATGACAAGTAGCTTACAAACCTACAACAAGTGGCTTACAAACCCACGAACATCCTGGTTTTGTACAAGTTCTCGAGTCCTGATGTGATGAAATATTCTGCAGGAAGAAGCTTGCAAAACTTTTTCAAAATGGTTTTTTAAATGATTTTCAAAACTGTTTTTTTTTGTTTTAGCTTTAAAAATTATCTTTTCAAATGATTTTCAAAAGGATGTTTTAGCCTTAAAATATTCTTTGTTTTAGTTTTTAAATAAACTCTTGTTTTAAACTTCGTTTGTTTTTAAACTATCTTCTGATTTTTTAAAAATTCTTTTATAATATATATATACTTGAGATTTAAAATCAAATTTATATATACATTCTAAAAATATAATTTTCTACTCTTATTTATTTTAAATCATAGGAAAATTAGTTTATTTTACTTCAGAATCATTTCATCTTATTTTCCTTTCAAAACAAATTTTACATTGTTTTTAACTAAGGGATGTCGACATCATGGGATACCCCATGTCGACATGGTGGCCGTTAAATTCAAAAGTTTCAATTTTCAAAAGAAGTGTCTATTTGTTTAAATCTCTTTACGAATGGTTATGACCATTATTGGTCCATAAATAGCCTTCACAAACGAATTTTTTAACTAACTATTTTCTTATTTTCTTCACTCCTTCTTCTCCACAAAACCATATTCTAAAATTTTCATATTTTTAAGATCGTGCCGAAATTCTGCCGAATTCTCAAGTGAATCAAATTAGAATCTCATTCATGTTTGATTCTCTGCCCTCTCTCTAAGATCAAAGTGATATTCAGAGTTATAGGATCAATTTGTAATCAAAAGTTTATCGTGTCTCTCTATAAGGTATGGTTGTGCCTGGAAATCAATTGGGTGATCTTGTGTCCCGTAAATCAAGAGAGTTTGCCCTGGACTCGAAGACAGGAGGGTACCTCAAGGCCTTTAGAAATTGAGGATTGTAATCTCGACATTGGTATAATAAAAATCTACACGAGGTGTTTGCCTTGGTGCAGGACTAGACGTAGGGTAACTCCGAACGAGTATAAAATCCAGTGCGTTCTTTCCTTTTACTGCTTATTTACTTTCTGCATCTGTGTTAGATTCTGTGATTGTTCTGTGATTAAGTTCTGCATTTGTTTATATCATAATTTTTAAATTAGTCCATATAAGTCTTAGAATCCATTAAACACTATTCACCCCCCTCTAGTGTTAAATTAGCCTTAAGATCCTTAGTCCGCACTCCCTTTCAATTGGTATCAGAGCATAGGTTTTCATAGCTTTCATAATCTGAAACTTGAAAAGTTAAAAATGGCATTTTTAGGAAATTTTGTTAATACTAGTTTGAATTTATGCATTTCATCAAAGTATCATAAGTCTGCATATAGTTTTTATGAAAAATCAAGTTATCTACCGAATTGGTTTATTATGCAGGAACAGACATGTTACATGGCTTTTGAAGAATCAACAACCAATGGAGAAACTGTGCAAATTGAGAAAGATAAATGGATACTTGATAGTGACTGTTCAAGGCATATGACTGGAAATCCCGAGATACTCAATGACATTATATATCAAGATGGTGGATTGGTCAACTTTGGAGATAACTCAAAAGGATATATGATTGGCATTAGCAATGTCGGTAATTCTAAAACTCCTCTTATTTATGATGTTTTGCTAGTTAGGAATTTAAAATATAATTTTCTTAGTATAAGTCAACTATGTGATAAAGGATTTAAAATTAAATTTGGAAAAGATAAGTGTCACATCGAAGATAATAAGTCAAATATTATCTTTGAAGGAATTAGGAAGAAAAACATTTACATCCTTAGTATGAAAGTTTCAAATGATAACTTATGTCTTTTGGCTAATACAAGTGACCATTGGATTTGGCATAAAAGATTTGTTCATTTAAATTTCAAACTATTATCTAGGTTATCAAAACTTGACTAGTTAGAGGTCTTCCCAAGTTAAACTTTAAAGTAGATAGTATATGTGATGCTTGCCAATTAGGAAAACTTAAGAAAAGTTCATTTAAACTAAAAGATATGATTTCTACTTCTAAACCTCTAGAATTATTTCATTTAGATTTATTTGGTCCATCTCAAGTTCAATCAATTAATCACAATAAATATGTTTTTGTAATTGTAGATGATTATTCTAGATATACTTGAATAATTTTTCTTAAACTTAAAAGTGATCGTTTTGAATTATTTAAGACTTTTGCTAAAAGAATTCCAAATCAACTTTCTTTAAAAATAAAACCATTCGTAGTGATCACGGTGGAAATTTTGAAAATGAAAATTTTGAGAATTTCTGTAATCAAAAAGGAATTACTCATAATTTCTCTTTTCCATGAACTCCACAACAAATGGAGTGGTAGAACGTACATAAGAATAGAACAATTCAAGAGTGTACTAGAACAATGCTTTCTGATAGTAACTTACCTAAAACTTTTAGGCTGAAGCAGTCTCTACAGCTTGTTATATATTAAATAGGATTTTAATTAGACCATTAACTAATAAAACTCCATATGAATTACTTTACAATAAGAAACCCATAGTAGCTTATTTTAAAGTTTTTGGTAGTAAGTGTTTTATTCTTAATACAAAAGATAATTTAGATAAATTTGAACCTAAATCCGACAAAAGTATCTTTATCGGATATTCTAATAGAAGTAAAGCATTTAGAGTTTATAATTTAAGAACTAACACTATTGAAGAAACAATGCATGTATCTTTTGATGAAAATTTTAAAGATACTGTACAAATAGAAGATGAAGAAGATTTTGTAACTTTAAATAATGAACCTAATGAAACTAATTGTGAAATCATTCAACCTAATAAAAGAATTAGGCTATTAAAAGATCATCCTGTAGAAAATATACTAGGAAATATTGAATCTATAGTTAAAATAAGAAATCAGCTAAATAGTATGAGTAATGTAGCTTTTATATCGACTATTGAACCTAAAAATCCAAAGGAAGCATCATCTGATGATTCATGGATTCTTGCTATGCAAGAAGAATTGAATCAGTTCACCAGAAATGATGTTTGGGAACTTGTTCCTAGACCTGAGGATAAAAGTATAATTGGAACAAAATGGGTTTATAAAAATAAAATGAATGAACTTGGTGAGGTCGTGAGAAATAAAGCTCATTTAGTCGCGCAAGGTTATTATCAAGAAGAAGGAATTGATTATGGCGAAACCTTTGCACCCGTAGCAAGACTAGAAGCTATCAGGATTCTACTTGCTTTCGCAAACTACAATAATTTCAATTATATCAAATGGATGTTAAAAGTGCTTTTCTAAATGGTTTTGTAAAAGAAGATGTTTATGTTGAACAACCTCCACTTTTTGAAGATAATAAATTTCCAAATCATGTATATAAATTAAAGAAAGCTTTATATGGTCTGAAACAAGCTCCTAGAGCCTGGTATGAAAGACTAAGATCTTATTTACTACAATCTGGTTTTGAAATTCCTAAAATAGATACAACTCTTTTTATTAAAAGAAACAAAAATGATATTCAATTAGTACAAATATATGTAGATGATATAATATTTGGGTCAACTAATAACATAATGAATAAAGAATTCTTAGATATAATGACTAAAGAATTTGAAATGAGTCATATGGGAGAACTAAGTTTCTTCTTAGGACTTCAAATCAAACAATTAGATAAAGGAATTTTCATTAGTCAAGAAAAATATGCTAAGGATTTAATTAATAAATTTGGATTGACCACTTCTAGTGGGAAACCAAATCCAATGACAACTAATATAGCTTTAAGTAAAGAAGATAAATCAGATGTTGATCAAAAATTATATAGGGGAATGATTGGTTCGGTGCTTTATATTAGAGTAAGTCATCCTGACATCATGCATAGTGTCTGTCTCTGTGCAAGATACCAATCTCAACCTAAAGAAACTCACTTAAAAGCTGTTAAAAGAATTTTAAGACATTTAAACCATACTTTAGATTATGGTTTATTTTACCCTAAAAATGATGTATTGATTTAATTTCATACTGTGATGCTGATTACGCTGGTTGTAAATCAGACCGAAAATGTACGAGTGGAACTTGTCACTTTCTAGGACATTCTCTGGTTTCTTGGTTTAGTAAGAAGCAAAACACTGTATCCTTGTCAACAACTGAAGCAGAATATATATCTGCTGCTTTGGCTTGTTCTCAAGTTATATATATGCAACAAACTTTAAAAGATTTTGGATTAACTATAATTAAATCACAAATTTATTGTGAAAATACTAGTGCAATAAACCTATCTAAAAATCCAACTCATCATGCAAGAACAAAACATATTGATATTAGACTTCATTTTCTTAGAGATAATATAAGTAAAGAACTCATAACTCTTGAATATATTAATACTGAAAAACAAATTGCTGATATATTAACCAAACCATTAAATGAACAAAACTTTACTAAATTTAGAAGAGAATTAGGTATATGTTCCTTAACTGAAATATAAATTATAAATAATACAAGTATAGTTAATAATTAATATAAATAAAAATTTCTCAAAAATTGAACTGGGCATGTCGACATGACCCATCCCCCTATGTTGACATACATGCCGAGATTTTCAAATTTAAATTTTCCTCTAAAATTAGTTATTTGGTTATATATTTATATATTTCGACTTTTACTCCTTTTCTCTGTTCTATTCTCTGTAATAAACTTCTAAAACAGTAAATTAATGGCTTCCTCTTCTAATAATGAACCTTCTTCATCCACTTCTCCTCATTCTGGCCCTTTTCAACGTTCCACACACGTACAAGTCATCAAATTACAAGAGAGGATGAAAGATTTTCTTCAAATGATGATGGAAATTCAAGTAAGTCAACTGCGAATGGCTAGAGAACAAGATAGGCAAGGCATAATCCTTAGGAATTTACAAAACTTCCTTATGGATAACCATGCCAATCCCATTGTCATCGAAGAATCATCACAAGCCAAGGATTCTGAAGAAGCCCCTAGAAGAACCACAAGAGGATCAAGAAGAAGAACATCCTCTGTTGAATCCGGATGTTCATATGGACGAAGACGATGGAGTAATTTGCGTTGGAGATGTCCTTTTTGACGCTAATAGGAACTTGGTCGAACAACGTGGAAACTTTTGTCTCCACTATCCAAATTGTTCGGTCCATAAATCACCAATAGTTAAGGGTCCTCGTTAAGCATTTTTCGTTTTTGTTTTTCTCTTTCTCGATTATATATTAGTTTATTAATTTGTATATAAATGTTATCTTCATAAAACTAATGTTCTTCTAAAAAAAATCTTTAGTGTATAAATAATCTTGAATTCCATTTAATTTAGGATGCTATATTTTATATCACTCATACATAGTTATTATCCTTTTGTCATATGTTTGTTTATCTCATTTTCTATTAAGTTCAAGGTTTATAGGTCTTATTTTTGTTGATGACAAAAGGGGAGAAGTTATATAAAATAGTAGGCTTGGAGTAAGGGGGAGTTGTTGGTGTAAGGGGGAGTTATGGTATGATCGAAGTGGTAAGTATATTTTATAAGGTTGCCATCATCAAAAGTGGGAGATTGTTAGGAACTGGAGATAGTGGTTTTGATGACAACAACCTTTGTAACTTATTATATTATAACTTATATACTAACACTATTGTCTAGATATATATAAATGTTATTATGCAGGATATATATAAGGCAGATACTGATTATTGAAGACTGTATAGTATAAAGATCAAGAATGAAGAAATCAAGTTTGAAGACTCATCAAGATTTCAAGATAAGTGTCTAGTTTTGTTAAAACTTCATAATAGCATGGAAATCTTAATTCCAAATTTCATTTGGGATGGAACCCATTTCTAACATCTTAGTGGCTTACAAACCCACGACAAGTAGCTTACAAACCTACGACAAGTGGCTTACAAACCCACGAACATCCCGGTTTTGTACAATTTCTCGAGTCCTGATGTGATGAAATATTCTACAGGAAGAAGCTTGCAAAACTACTTCAAAATGGTTTTTTTAAATGATTTTCAAAACTGTTTTTTTTAATGTTTTAGCTTTAAAAATTATCTTTTCAAATGATTTTCAAAAAGATGTTTTAGCCTTAAAATATTCTTTGTTTTTGTTTTTAAATAAACACTTATTTTAAACTTCGTTTGTTTTTAAACTATCTTCTGATTTAAAAAAAAAATTCTTTTATAATATATATACATATATATATACTTGAGATTTAAAATCAAATTTATATATCCATTCTAAAAATATAATTTTCTACTCTTCTTTATTTTAAATCATAGGAAAATTAGTTCATTTTACTCCAGAATCATTTCATCTTGTTTTCCTTTCAAAACAAATTTTACATTGTTTTTAACTAAGGGATGTCGACATCATGGGATACCCCATGTCGACATGGTGGCCGTTAAATTCAAAAGTTTCAATTTTCAAAAGAAGTGTATATTCGTTTAAATCTCTTCACGAATGGTTATGACCGTTACTGGTCTATAAATAGCCTTCACAAACGAATTTTTTAACTAACTATTTTCTTATTTTCTTCACTCCTTCTTCTCCACAAAACCATATTCTAAAATTTTCATATTTTTAAGATCGTGCCGAAATTCTGCCGAATTCGCAAGTGAATCAAATTAGAATCTCATTCTTGTTTGATTCTCTGCCCTCTCTCAAAGATCAAAGTGCTATTCAGAGTTATAGGATCAATTTGTAATCAAAAGTTTATCGAGTCTCTCTATAAGGTGTAGTTGTGCCTGGAAATCAATAGGGTGATCTTGTGTCCCGTAAATCAAGAGAGTTTGCCCCGGACTCGAAGATAGGAGGGTACCTCAAGGTCTTTAGAAATCGAGGATTGTAATCTCGACATTGGTATAATAAAAATCTGTATGAGGTGTTTGCCTTGGTGTTGGACTGGACGTAGGGTAACTCTGAACCAGTATAAAATCCGGTGTGTTCTTTCCTTTTACTACTTTTTATTTACTTTCTGCATCTGTATTTGATTCTGTGATTGTTCTATGATTAAGTTCTGCATTTGTTTATATCATAATTTTTAAATTAGTCCATATAAGTCTTAGAATCCATTAAACACTATTCACCCCCCTCTTGTGTTAAATTAGCCTTAAGATCCTTAATCCACACTCCCTTTCAAAAACATTTGTAAGATTTTCCATTACCAATTCTCTAAAAACGATTTAATAAATTGGAGAAAAGATAACTCTAAGCACTATTCCTTCGGTGTACATTGTGGAACAGATGTTCCATACCACCATTTTTTTAAAGGTCAGCCTCAAGAAACCCAAACCTCAATTTCCTGTTGTAATTATTTCCAATAAATCCTTTTATAAATTTCCCTTACTCATGAAATCCTTTTTGCTTTAACCCAAACACGTTTACAAAACGTTTATCAACTTCTATACTCATTTATGAAACTCTTAATTATTCAAAACTAGTTATATAAATTATTTATAAACTTTCAAACCTTTCATAAAACTTCCTAATATAGACATTCAAACCCATTTATAAATCCTTTTTATAAACATTCAAAAACATTTCTAAAACTTCTTTTATAAATACCCCAAAATTGTTTATAAAACTTCTTTATATAATATTCAAAACAATTTTTAAATCATTCTTCAAATATCTTGTTCAAAATAGAATAACCTTGAAGACCATTTTAAAAGAAAATGACATATTAGCTTTCCAAAATCAAATGGAGGCTTAATGATTACAATGGATCATTAAATTTGGGTTTACTTATCCAAGTTATATCATGGGTATTGCCTAACGTTAGAAATGTAATGGATTCACACATAACATAGAATCAATCATAAGTAGGTGTCCAAGTTACAAATATAGATACATCCATTATCGGTGAAAAATGTACATATAGAAGTATATTATATATGCTTAATTATATTCTATACGCCTAAAGTACATATAGTGATACACATGTAAATGTCGTTACAACATGCTAAAGGTCTGAGTTGTGTGCATCAATAGGCAGCTCAGTTTTAGGAATTAGATTTTGTTTAGTAATATTAGTTCCACCTAAGAGTTTGTTAGTAGAGAAGAAATGCTTTATTGCTTCAATAACATTTGGTTAATAACTCTCCAGGCTGAGTTATAAAACAAGGCATTGAAGCCATCAGAACCGCACAGCTAAAGAATTTATGGCAAATATAGCATCCTTGATCTTAGAACTTGTTACATTGGAGATAAGAGCAAGTTTCTCGATGGAGTTAATAGTAGGAAGAGACAAGTCGGTCTACTAATGAAGGTTGGTTGCATGGGGTGTGGATTGGGGCAGATAGTGGTCAAATATGATTGGAAAGCTTGCTTATACCATTGTTTATAAATGGGTTTAGAAAATTATAAGGAGTTATAAAAGATTTTTGAACCAATTAAAAAGGAAATTCTTCCTTTATTTTGTAAATATACTTATACCATTGAGACAAGTATATGAGTGCATTTTCTAAGTTGCGAGGTGTAATGTGTGTGAGTATACTTATACCATTGAGAGAAGTATATGAATATTTTCTAAGTATTAAAATATAGGGATTTGTGGATACACCTTTGTAAAAGTATTTTTATACAAGTAATTTACAAAATGATTTCAATGAATGAAAGATTTATTAAAGCGGGCTAGTGGTTGCTTATGTGCTTAACCAATGTTGGTTGCCCCCTAAGGAACAAATCCTTGATTTGAATGTGTGTTTGTTGACAGTTAAATAACAGACTGTCAAAATCTTGGCCTAAGTATGTAATCCTTCTTATTTTTGGTGGTACGAAAATATTCCCTACTTAACATCGAAGGATTTTAATTTTGAAAATATCTAGGAGAAACACGTGAATTATATGGTACAATTACCGTCGGTGGTGCTATATAGTACATACAAATGCATTTTGTTCTTCTAGGAAAAATGATGAGGAGATCTGTCCACTTAAACAGTTAGGGGGTGATCCCGCTCTTGTGTATTGTTCGATTATTGTCGGCATTGAGCATTCCGAAAATTTGACTGTAACACCAGATTTTTGATAACATTATTTAGGAGATTTAGTTAGATAAACTAAATAAAATAATGTGTTGATAAGGGGATTGAGATTTGGTTTAATTAAGGTAGCTGTGCCTTTTTTAACTAATAAATTAAATGAAGGGTTTAAAAATGAATTAGAGGAGGGGTATTATGGGAAAGAGGCTATTCCTATATTTTCTTCCTTAGGCCGTGTATTCCAAACACACGTTCATTATCATTTTCAAAAATTTAAAAGCTTGGCCGACCACCATTAACAAAGGAAGAAGAAGAGGAAACAAAAATAAAGCTTAAGGAAAGCAAATTCAAACCAAACTCATTCAAATCTCAAGCTCCTTAATCATTAAAGCAAAGGTGAATAACGTTTACATCTCTAAATATTTTTTGTTTCGATTTTAAGGTTAATTCCGAATGATTTTGCAAAGGTTTGCCATGATTTTGAATGATAAAAGATTATATATACATGTTGATGATTTATGTATGTTCATATAGATTTTATGGCATGTTTTAAGATGAAAACCCTATTAAATGACATCCATTAGCCTTGCTAATTTTTATGATGATCTAAAAAGTTATTTTAGAGATGGGGTTTGATTTTCTGAATTTTTGTGGAATTGTTATAAATTTTCTAAGGGAGAAAAGGTTAATTTGGATTATAAAATTATTTACAGGTAAAATAATTATTGTTTGGATCTGAAATTTTTATATGTTGAAGAGAACATATTAATTTATTTTCTATAATTTTTCCAGAATTTATCAAGGAGTTTTCATAGTTATATAAAATTATTTAAGGTATGAGACTTAAATGTTTTATATAGTTATAAAAGAGGGGGCTTTTTAAAATTATTCAAATTTCCAAATAAGGAAAGACGACAACATTTTTGAATATAAAATTCTGGCAACCAATCAGCTTTAGACAAACAAGGCAGGTGGGGGTACAAAAGAACTATTTTAAACAATATTTTCAATGTTTCAACTATTTCGGCAAGAGCTTCCGTCTTCATTCCAGACCTTCCGACAAGCCGAAAGGTATCAAACCTTTTGGCAAGGTCAAATACCAATGCACATGGTATTAGCAATGGGTACGTAGTGAATTGGACAAAGTCGAAAGGTTTAGGGACGAAAGGTTATAGCTTTCGAAAAAGATGATGTTTTGTTTTGGTTTAAAGAAAATACGCCTGCTAGCTTTCGACAAAGAGCTTTCGAAATTGTCAAAAGGTTTAAAAGAAAAAGGTTTCAGTTGGTTTGCTTTCTTGTTTTAAATGAAACCTTTCGACAAGGTCGAAAGGTAGTTTTCAACAAGGCCGAAAGCATAGTTGCCGCTTCCTAACCTTTCGACACAGATGGAGTCAAAGGTTATCTTTTGTTTTCCAAAACTTGCCGCCTCTTGTAGAATATGCTAGTATATGATTTTTTGTTTGATGATAATAAACATATATATATATATATATTCGTTTAAATGTATTTGTTATTGTACTATTTTATTTTTCACATAATTAAATAAATATTTGTTGGATAAAATAATAACACATAATTCAAAGTCAAACAAATATTTTATTACAAATTCAAATAGTACAAATTTGAGCTCTCGCTACATATATACATTTTCAATTACATTTCAGTTTCGATTACATCACAAATTTCAATTTACAATTTTGACCTCACTATATATCACTCAAACACTCGTATTTATTTTCAACTCTATTCCAGCTTGAATCGAGCACCTGAATTATCTGCAAAATAAACACTGACGCAGTCAAACTGAAAAAGAAATATTTTTGCAGTGTACAATGAAATGTGTTTTTGAAAATATTATTTTCCTCAGTTATTTGGGTTATTCGTCATCGTTTCTTTTGAATTCATCATACACGAACACCTTGTGACATGCACAGTGTATCACTGTACATGCCACAAAGCCATGCACACCGATATACACTTGATAAAACTGCTGGGACAGGTGAACACAAGGTCAAACCCGAGCCAAAGCTGGTTTCAACTCAGGTGCAATACAATAAAAAAATAGAATGGTCAAGTACAAGTTTCAATGACTGGAACAAGCTCGAACAACATGAACCAGACCATTCTAACTCGAGGCAGGTCACTATTACTCAACGAGCAGTATGTACATTTACAAGCTAAAGGCACAATAATTATACACATATATACATACATATATATGTATGTGTGTGTATATATATATTTATATGTGCACTCTTACTAACAGTAGAAACAAGTTCTCAGCCAAGACATAGTGCAGATCAACGACTCGAAGTCTGAAAATAGTACAAGAAAATCCAGACAACATGAAGTACATGATGCAATAAAGCAGTGGATACAAAGTCAACCTGAAAGCATTTCAGAAATGAAGCAGTGGAACAGTACAACATGCAAATGAAAACAACATGACTCAAGTGCAAACAAAATGAAGTGCAAACAATAACTCAACATTTCAAACATACATGAACATGCAAGGACAAGGGCAGCAACCAGACCACTTGATACAATGCACAAATGACTCAACATGCTCACATATGCAAAGTAGGGATAACAGACTCTGATGTACAACTTCAATTACCAAAAGCAGTGAATCAAGCACTCTAGAGACTAGTGTGTACAAGAAGAGCACAAACAATCAACATGTACAAAGGGCAGTATAAATATACTCAAACTGAATGAAACAAAACAGTTCAACGTGAAGCAAGACTCAGTTTAACTATCAATGTATAACATAAGTGTGCAGATAAACATACATCAATGCAGACTAGGCTGTGAACAAACAAAGCAGCTACACACATGTATACATATATACATGCAGCACAGTTCAGTTACAAACTCCAACCAAGCATATGTTCAATCAAGTGTATCACCACCCCAGGTACAAAGCAGTGCAAGTCAATACAAGTGGACAGTGCAACCAAGTGCAGGCATTCAGGTATGCAACCAGACTAAGGCAACAACAAGCATGAAGATATACAACAGAAAAGACTGCAACATAATGATGTCCCAAATTAACATAAGTACAAACCAACATAGCAAAAAAAGAGTTCAAACAAGTCAGAGAAAACTACGGAACCAAGTCAATTATCTCAAGAATTTAAATGCCAGAAAAGAACGGAGAAAATTTGAATTCATCAAAGGTCATATAAGCAATAAATTGAACAAGTCAGTGGCAGTAATGGACGGAACCAACTCAAACTGTTCAAGCAAAAATCAAATGGCCGAAGTCATAGGAAAAAAAAATGAAACCAACTCAGAGAAAATCAAACAACGAACAAGTCAATTTCATCACATCGTTTGATCAAAAATCAATGGCAGAGCAAATCACGTGAAGAATTCAAACCCAAAAATACGAACGAGATTATAGTGGTTCGTTCCCTATATAACCCAAAATCATCATTGGCAGTAAATTATTTGAGTTAAAAAAACTAATACCAGAGCTAGCTAACTCACGAACAAATATATAACTCGAATCGAGTTCGAGCAAATCAATAGTGAAATCAAGCAAAAATTACATACCAATTTCTATTCGCTCGAACTCAAAAATTGAAGGGACCGCAAGCTATAAAAGCCAAAGAATCGATTGACCAAGCCTAACAAAGAAAAATAATCACTGCAATTGATCAAATACAAGCGGAATCTTCAATTTCACAAAGCCCTAGTTTTTGGAAGAGGAACGAGAAAGATCGGCTGAAGCCATTTTACACAGAAAAGATAAGAGGGGAGAATATCTTCTTATAATTAAAATTGGGTCGGTCTCATATTTCATTTTGGGCTTAAAATTTTAAATAGGGTTTTGTTTATTTTCAATTGTAATTTTCTTTTTAAAATTTTAAAACTCTAGTTGTTTAACTAGGTTACGAACTACGGTTTTGTAGTTCGAGAATTCGCAACTTAGTGGCTGAGTTGTGGTAGGGTTTTGAGCATAGAGTTAGGTTAGTCGATAGCGGGTGTCGCAAGTTTATGTGTGTATGCGTCTGACTACTTAATTTCTAGTAGAAACCTAAGGGGCAGCACGTAGGCAGGGTTTTGCCGAAGCTGGGTAAATCTGTGTTGTTCTATTTATGTTTTTATTATTCTACTATTATCTGTGCTGCAATTATTTTATATATTTCTTTATTAATTTTTATTATTATTAGTATCACCCTATTCACCCCCCTCTAGGGTGAAATCGATCTTACAAGTGGTATTAGAGCTAGGAACAAAAACCAATTTTGTTTTAAAAATTTGATTTTTTAAATGGCTTCTTTTAATAATGCTTTTGCTGAGGTTCAGTCCATAGTTAGACCACCCATGTTCAATGGTGAATATGCTTACTGGAAAAATAGAATGAAAGTTTTTCTGAAAACCATAGATGCATGGAATATTGTTGAAACGGGATATAGGACACCAACTATAGTCGTAGATAATCAAGAAATTGAAAAACCGATGGATCAATGGACAGATCTTGAAAATAAACTGCAGAATGCTAACGCTAAAGCTATGAATTCTATTATATGTTCATTGGATCAAATTGAATTTAATCATGTCTCACATTGTCTAACTGCGTAGGAAATCTGGTATGCACTTGAAGTGACTCATGAAGGAACCTCTCAAGTCAAAGAATCTCGCCTTGCCATGCTTTGTAGCGAATACGAAAGCTTCACAATGGCGAAGGATGAAAGTTTCAAAGAAATGTATAAACGACTTTCTAATCTAGTATACAAATAAAAATCACTTGGAAAGCCATACACAGAGCTGGAAATAGTTCAAAAAATCCTCAGAATTCTTCCACGAAATTTTGAAGCAAAAGTTACTGCCATTCGAGAATCAAAAGATCTGAAACAAATCAAAGTTGAAGAACTCATCGGAAATCTCACCACTTATGAGCTAGAAATCAAATTCAAGGAAGAACATGAAGGAGGTGATACGCGAAAGAAATCAATAGCTCTCAAAGGAACAACGAAAAGTGAAGATGACGACGATGATGATGGAGCAACCGAACTAGCACTATTAATAAAGAGATTCAAAAGGTGGAACCACAAATACGGAAATCCAGCTTAAAATCAACAATTGAAAAGAAGAATAGTCAAAGCACTAGACAACTCAGAAGAGCAGGAGACCATCTGTCACAAGTGTAATAAACCTGTTCATATCAAGCCAAATTGTCCTCAAAATCAATTCAGCAAAGGAAAGAAACCAAAAAGGAAAAGCTTTGAAGCAACTTGGGATGAAGCTGATGAAAGTGATGAAAGCAATGGCAGTGAAAATGAAAAAGCAAAACTGTGTCTTCAAGGAGAAATAAGTGATAGCGATGATGACGAGCCAAGTGAGGTATCAAAACTTACTCACTCAAAATTACTTATATATTTTCACGAAGTAAATGGCTATTTTGAACGACTTAGGGAGAAGTACGCTAAAATTGAATCACAAAGAGATAGTTTAATAGAACTAAATAAATAGCTTGATCAATTGGTTAAAAACTATCGAAATAAGAGCCCTAAGTGTGATAAGTGTCCATCATTTGAAGAGGAGATTAAAAAATCAGAAATTAAAGTTAAATCACTTGAAAATGATATTCTAATTTTGAAAGAAAGTGAAAATACTAGGAGAGAAAATTCTACCAAAAAGTGCACTTTGTTATTGAATGAAAATGAATCTCTCAAAACACAAGTCCAATAATTGTCTACAACTTTAGGGAAATTCTCCATCGGAGAAAAATCACTAAATATGATATTAGGGAAACAAACTGTCAATACTGTTAGACAAGGACTTGGGTATACTCAATTTGAACGTGTTAGAAGTGAAATTATTAAAGTCAATTTCAAGCGCACGATTTGTGGAAAAATTGGACACAGTCACAACAATTGCTGGTATAGACCCAAACACACAAAAACCATACCAATTTGGGTTCCAAAAGGCACGAATGTAAAATCCCTTAGAATTAAAAAAATCTGCGTGCCAAAAGGAACAAATAAAAATTGTTTTGTGTCTACTCAAACTTGTTTTTCAAAATCATCTGTCACTAACAATCATGGACCTATAAAAACAAATAGGTCACAAAAATCTTTCCTCGTGTAGGTGTGGTGGCAGGCCAAGGAACAACAAGAGTGATACCTGGATTCTGGCTGTTCCAGGCACACAACGGGCGACAAATCAAAGTTCCTTAGCCTAGCACAAAGGTGGCAGAGTCATAATGGGTAACAACGAAAAATTATCGTAAAGGTAAAATAGGTAACGGTACATTTATCTTGAACGATATATTAAATGTTGAAAATCTGCACCATAATCTGATCAGCCAGTTATGTGATAAAGAAATGAATGTTGATTTTGATTTATGCAAAATTATTGGCCAATTATCTTGTTATGCCGAGAACACTATATGTACCTAGAGTCTTTGAACTAGTTTATATAGATTTGTTTGGACTAATGATGTTGTTTTATTAGTTGAGATTATTCTAGATACACGTGGATATATTTGACCTGACATTATATTTTGTGTTTTCTTGTATACACCGTTTCAATTCAAATCCAAAAGAATTTCATTTAAAAGCTGTAAAAAGGATTTTAAGGTATCTGTTGCACACTCCACGATTTGGTCTATGATATCTATCTAATGACAACTTTGAATCAAAGGGGAATTTAGATGCAGATTACACTAGTAGCCTAGTTGATAGAAAAATACCAGTGGAACGTGTTTTATGTTGAGACATTCATTAATTGCATCATTTTCAAAGAAAATATCTGTATATTTTTTCATTTCAACTGATTTTCAATTAGCAGACATTTTTTTATAAACCCCCTTCTAGAAAATAGTTTTTGTTAACTTCGTTTCAGATTAGGCATCTTAGAAAATTTGATTTTATAATTATTTTTGGATTTGATTTTAAATGACTACATTAACTAATCTGACTCCCTACTGATTATCGAAAAGATAAATAGTGACTGAAAAAGTGATGAGTGTTGATATTAATCATATATTATGACTTGAGACAGTATATTTTGTAAATTTCTTTAAAAATTTAAACAAGATTTATAATAACTTTTGTTTGTAAAAATTCCATGACCATCTCTATTTCTATCATATTTCTAACAACCATCACTCATCAAAATCCAATATAGTATGTCAAAATGTGGTATTTTAAACAGGAAATTATTCGTTTTTATTTTATTTATTTATTTTCTTTTTGTAATTAAAACATCCAAAGTATTCACTCTCATTTAAAAGTCCTCACAGTTATGCATGGGTGAATTACTTGGAATATTTGTTTATGTGTTTTCATGCTCATTTAAAAGTCCTTACGGTTATGCATGTATGAAACACATATCAAAATTGGTTATTAAATAGACAAGTTGATTCTAATCCCATTTAAAAGTCCTCACGGTTATGCGTGGTTAGAAGATGCTTGAAATTCATTTTTTTTTATAAAAATTGGGAATACTACTAATCTCATTTAAAAGTCCTAACGGTTATGCATAGTTAGTAGATAATCAAATTCCTGATATAAATATACCACAAATACACACAACTATGGTTTTATATACCGACATCACCCCTATCACTCTAAAGTGGAATATACGCCTAATAGAGTATTTATGATTTTTGTTTGATTTTATATTGAAATTTAATATTTATACTAGATTGGGTATTAATGTTGTATTAATGTCTATCACTTTATCTTTAATTTTCTAGTACTATTACTCTTTTGCTGATAACAAAAGGGGGAGAGAGAAGTTAAGATTTTGGCAAATAAGTCAAGTCATATTTTTTATTTGCATATTCCCTTCTAGGTTCATTTGCATATTTTTTATTTATTTTCATGCATATGTGAAGGGGGAGTATTCAAATAGGGGGAGCAAATAGAATTCATCAATGATCAAATACATTTAATAGAGTCAAAATCTTAATATATGTTTGGTATCATCAAAAGGGGGAGATTGTAGAATATGCTAGTATATGATTTTTGTTTAATGATAATAAACACACACACACACATATATATATATATATATTCGTTTAAATGTATTCGTTATTGTACTATTTTATTTTTCACATAATTAAATAAATACTTGTTGGATAAAATAATAACATAGAATTCAAATTTAAACAAATATTTTATTCAAACAAATATTTTATTACAAATTCAAATAGTACAAATATGAGCTCTCACTATATATACATTTTCAATTACATTTCAATTTTGATTACATCACAAATTTCAATTTAGAATTTTGACCTCACTACATATCACTCAAACACTCGTATTTATCTTCATCTCTATTCCATCTTGAATCCAACATCTGAATTATCTGCAAAATAAACACTGACGCAGTAAAATTGAAAAAGAAATATTTTTGCAGTGTACAATGAAATGGGTTTCTGAAAATATTATTGGCCTTAGTTATTTGGGTTGTTCGTCATCATTTCTTTTGAATTCATTATACACGAACAACTTGTGACATGCTCAGTGTATCACTGTACATGCCACAAGGTCATGCACACCGATATACACATGATAAAACTGCAGGGATAGGTGAGCACAAGTTCAAACCCGAGCCAAAGCTGGGTTCAACTTAGGTGCAATACGAAAACAAAAATAGAATGGTCAAGTACATGTTTCAATGATTGGAACAAGCTCGAACAAAAATAAAATGGTCAAGTACATGCACAACCATATCCATAATTTATAATATATTTTTGAGCGTATCTAGAAAGGTGATAACATACCCTAATTGGGCGCGACCCACTTAGCCTTGCTGCATCTCCCCTGTTTTAGTCATTCACGATTGATGAGGCTTGAGACTACGTTTACCTTTCAAGAACAATTCCACTTAGAATCCTCATCGTCCTCCAATGACGATGTTCTGATATCATTCGTCCATACAAGTTGTCCTGGGTCTGGACAAACCAAGTCATCGTCTTTACCATCTTCATGATATCACCATTCGTAACGTTCAAACCGGATCGAAGTGGTTTTCAGATAATTAAATCCTTTCCCGGTCTCATCGAAACGATCAACGAATTTGGCCAGATTCGATAGTCGGTTATTTAACAAAAATAACATCCATAAGCAGTCACTAGGCCCATATTATAAATTTTAACATTCATTTTAAAAATATCTTTACAAAGATATATATTCAATCTCTTTCGATATTTCAAAATTTTAAAACATTTTCGAATACTTATATCCATAACAGGATATTTCAACCCATATCTTACTTCAACACTTATTTAAATATTTCCAATTTCGATTTATAATCCACTACTTAGAAAAATATCTCGATATAAATCCTTCGTCGCTAAAAATTTCTAAAAAAATTTCATTTCCACACTTCGGAAAATATTATAAATCCATTTTCCGAAATCATTTCTAATATCAGTACTCAGGAATTATTTCATATCTTATCTCCTACGTTTCCGGAATTTATATTAATTCCTTTTTACATTTACCAAAATTGATTATACTCACCTATAATCTCATATATCCATTTATAACTTCTTTATGAATTTAGATTCAATCCCGTAGTTCTTGTTTTCTAACATTTCGGAAATTTCCTTAAGCCCCCAAAATTTCATTATAAGATTTTCTCTTATAAAATAACATCTGTTAAATAAACCCCATTTACAAATCTCGAGAGAACTTATAAATAAATTCTAATCATTCCAAACCTCTCTATATATATGTATAAGTATGTTTAAAGAATAATAATTTATTTTTAAAACTAGTTTAAGTAACTATTTAAAATATCAAAACATTTTTAATAAAACATCAATAAATCATTTCCAACTCATTTTTAAATAAAATTAATCGATTTACAAAGCTAATTACAAAAATTATAAATTTATTTCAATTAATATTAAATATTTGAAAAATCCACTTCCGAAGTATTTTATTACTAAAGTAGCTTTAAATTACATAGTTTGAATAAATAAAAATTCTCTTTTAAAACCATTCAACTTCTCGTTAAATTTTTTTTTTAAAATCCCAATACCCAATTCAATTTATAAATCTCTCTCGATTCATAACACATCGATATCAATCTGATTTCTAACCATCCTCACTTTTCAAAAATAGAATTCACTATTTTTCCCAAAAATCTATTTTTCATATATTGATATAAATTCACAATGTGAAATTATATTCCAATTTATCAATTTATTTCATTTTCCCTTATTTATCAACATCGTTCATAAATTTATAACTCCTTTGAGTTTCACTTGTTTATAAAACTAATCCCATTTATAAAATCTCATTTTATAAATCCATTTATTAATGAATTCCATATATTTCACAAATCTGTTTAAAATATCGATTTCAAACTCTTTTTCATATTTTCTAGGAATATCGTTTAAAAACCCATCATTTAAAAATCTTGTATATAAATTATTTTAAAATCTCTATTTAAAATATTTTTGCGAATAGTTAAATATAACCCAAAATCAATTATTGTTTTTGTCCAAATCAATTTCTTTAAAAATAATCCAAATTTCGATATAAATATTTTTATATTCAAAATCTCCTTTTAAATCCTTTCAAATTGCAAAAATAATATTTATGGTATTTAAAATACCAAAAGTAAGGCTACTGCTACTATAGCATCCAATAAAACAAATCACACAACAATCCATAACAGATTATCAATTCACATCAAATATCACTATATATAAAGACAATCAATATATATTTGAGGAATCCAGTTGGATCCCTCCAACCTGTTTCCCTGCATCCATAGATGTTAGATAACATAAAACAAAATACCAATCCCACTTCGAGGGGGATATCGTGGTAATATAGGGTCATCCGCTATTATGTGGGGCGCATCGGGTCTCATTCGCTCCAATGGCGGGAAAAATATCCAACCACTAATATATATACTACTATATATATATAACATCCAAACTGATAATATTTATAAATTCATTCAATCAACCAATAATTAATTTTAACTATTAAATTAAAACTAGCAATCCAAATGTGTGAGATTTACTCACCTTGATTTTCGAGTTTTTTAATCGTTCCAATCCAAAATTTATCTCATTGCGTAGTGTTTGTTGCTACAATCCAACGTGACTTTTTTTCTTTAGTAAATTTTAGACCTCGCACGAATAATTTCTGATGTATATAAGTTAACAAATTAAATTATTGGAACAGTTTTGCACAGGTCCCTTATAAGTTTCAAAATACACAAAAACCCCAGTAAAAAAAAGTTTGTAAATTAGGTCCCTAGAATTAAGTGACCGAATAATTGCATACACTTATGCGAATAATTGCAGACATTTATGAAATTATATCAAAAAATTGCAGACATTTCCACAATTATTCACTGAAAAATTGCGGAAAAGTCTGCAATTATTCACCAAAAAATTGCGGAAACTTCCGCAATTTTTTCAAAAATTCACAGAAAATTCCACAATTATTCACCAAAAAAATTGCGGAAATTTCCGCAATTATTCACCGAAAAAATTGCATAAATTTATGCAACTTTTGGGTATAATTGCATAAATGTCTGCAATTATTCAATGAATAATTGCATAACTATATGCAATTACTTAGTAACTTAATTTTAGGGACCTAATTTACATACTTTTTTTGCTGGGGTTTTTGTGTATTTTGAAACTTATTAGAGACCTAAGCCTAATATTCACTTAAATTATTATAAATCTAAATTGTTAATTTCAGTAATTAGACAAATTAATTACCTTATAACCTTAACCCCTTTCTAAACTTAGCAAGAACGAGACCCTCCACCACTGCCTCACCCACATCCAGCCACCGCTGATGCCATCATCCCCAGCTCTGCCCTCCATCTAGGCAACTCTAGCCAAGCCCAGGCCCTGCTCTTCAAAGACATCCTCACCAATTGCTCTGCTGCCTACCCTTTGCCTCCAGCCCACACCTCGAGCAAGACTCAAAACGTCGCTACATCGGTTACTTGAAACCCATACTACCATCAGCATGTGATTGCTTGCCTCTTGCCATACTCCAACTTGACATCGAACCAAAATCGCCTCACACGACTCATGCCATCGCGATACCATCACGCGCGTATGCGCTGCTACCTCCTTCTCTACCTCGCTTCAGTCTTACGCGCTCGCTCCAACATCGCGCGCGCTTCATCCATCGACTTCCCCTATAGCCCCGCCACCGTAAGCGACTCCCTACGCCACCGCATGCGCGCATCCATCAGTGTGCCATCATGTGACCCAAAAACCCCAATCGAACACACCCATCGCAGCCTCCTCTCGCTTGTTATAGCCCTCAATGCCCCTGCCGATCATCGCGATCGCATCGCTCGTGCAAATTCGAGAACAACATGGTTTTTTTATTTCCTTCTTCAATTTCGGTTATCCTATTTCCTGTTTGAATTCCTGAAGAGATATAGGAAGGTCGAGTTTTTAAAGAGGGGAAAAGTACTATAGCGGATAGGTTAGGGTGCGGCTCGTACGTGCTAGGTCAGAGGGGTTAGGTCTGCTATAAGTGGGATGATTTAATGTTTTGTGGGATGAGGTGAAATAAAAATAACATATACATTAAAAAATTCTAAAATATCTAGATATTTCATTTCGAATCCTTATTGAGGCGTGCCACCAGGCGTTCCTAATGTTATGCCTCTATTCCGAACGAAATGGAACAAGTCTCGAGTCCCAATTCGATTGTATGGAGAATATAGCTTTTTTGAACTTAATTATAATATTAAATTTCCAATATTTATTTCAACGTGTTCCTCCCGTACGACCAAACGGTAAATCCAAACGCTACGAAATTTGAAATCCGATAATAATACACTATTACGGATCCAATGGGATGTGTCTCGTGGAATTCCGAGACTGTGCCCTGGATCGCTATTTTAACGTGTCGATTAAATCGATGATTTAAAAAATTGGCGAAATCACTTGAAATCCCAATTTTAAAAACTTATTAACTAAATTCTAGTTCAAATAGAATTCATATTAACATTAGAAATTGTTTCGATTCTTATTCAGATCAATTTTCAATTATTCGACCTATTTTCGTATTATGATAATCACTGTATTTCGAAATTAAATTCATTTAACGTTTTCAACCGAAATCTTCATATTCAAAAAAAATTTACATTCCAAATCAACATTTAAAACCATTTAAATATTCAAAATTAACCGTCGAAAAAATTGGATTGTTACGTTCCTCCCCCTGTTTGTACCAAAAACGGGCACAACACTCTTCGGAAGTTTTTGAAGAGATAAAGTGAAGAAATTAAATGGAAAAGGAGGATTATCTAACAAAAACTCCAAAAAAACAAATATGAAAGTAATTAAAACGCACAAAAACACAAGAATTTAGAGTGGTTCGGCATGTTGCCTATGTCCACTATGAAATTGATCGCTTTATTGATGTTTCTTTGATGATTACAATTGATTGCAGCAGGTTACAGCAGATAACAATGAATTTCAGCAGTAAAATTCATTAGCAGCAGCACCAATGGACTTTAGAACTGAATCTGGCAGGGTCTGGGCGTTGGAGAATTCAAAGATCCTCTTTCTGTAAGCTTTGGGGCTCTATTTATAGGTGTAGGAGGCTGATATTTCGCTCAGATCTCGGGAGACTTGTTCTGGCACGTGAGTGGGCCCACGCGACTAAGACCGTAAAGTTTCGGCCTGATCCGTGATCGATACGAATGAATTTTGTATCGATCAAGATTGCGTCCAATGGAGTCGAAATTTGGTGTGGACATTCTTTAGCATGCACGTAAGCTCCTGTGAAAATTTCATAGCATTTGGACTTGTGGATCTCGATTTATGATCAATTCGAATTGGAGTTGCTCGGCAAGCTGTTTCGTCCGAATCGATCATTTCGACTCGATCATTTCGAATCGATGGTTGCGTGTGATCATGTGGTGACATGGCGCGCATTCTTCGTATCGATCCACATTCTTCACCGAGTTGATCGAGTCGTTCTAGAGTTTTTGCCGCGTCCATATCGATGCCTTCATCTCGTTCGAATCGATCATTATTGCGCTCTGCGCATCGATTTGTAGCACACTTAGTTTGAATCGATGAAGACAGTCTAGTTCGAATCGATGGATGTTGGCTTGTTCGTATCGACGAAGGATGCATAGTTCGTATCGATTAAAGTTCCTTAGTTTGTATCGATTATTGTGCTTTGCTTCGCATTGATGGGAGGTGTTCATTTCGTATCGATTGGTGATCGATCGATATGAAATGAGTTTAAGACTGAACGATGCGAAACAGATGCTCATGCTTCTTGCCGATGGATACAAAGTGGACATTGGATGATCAAGTCGAACTGTGGCTTGTCGATGGATGCGAAGTCGACCGAGTCGAACTGAGGCTTCCTGATGGATGCGAAGTCGACCTGAGGCTTGTCGATGGTTGCGAGGTCGCTGCCTTTCTGATCGATACGAAAGTGATGGATTCGAACCGGGGATCGATGATGGATACGAAAATGGGATTATTTCCTTAATCTTGCATCGATCATAACTTGATCATACGAACTCGGATTGACTTGAGATTTGGAATGCTGGCTTCCATGGCTTTGTTCGTCGTGTCTTGTCGATCGTAGCTTGATCCGAACTCGGACAAAATTCGTCGATATCCATAATGAGCCTGGGTATAACCGATCTTTAAGACGAACCGTTATTGGTGTCTAGTCAAGTTCTTTGATATCTCGGCCTTGCCAAAAGGCGGGATAACATTTTCCCCGCAAAGTACGTCTTGTGGAAACATGATGTGCTTTGAAAAGCTGTAATCTTTATTCTTAACAGTTATCGTTTTTCCACTGAAAGTTGTAATCTTTGACTGATTTTCTCTATATCATGAACTGTTGATTGTCAACTGTTGTACCCTGTATTGTTGTAACTGATTGCTGCATGCTAGTGATTAGCTGTTTGTTGTTGTAATCATTATCATATAAGTATCCAATTCCTGTGAATGTTAAAAATTGAATATTAGTCAGTGATATATGCATATAAGTTAATATGACTCTCGTTAACGTTGCACGTTCACAAGTCATTGTCAGTTCATTTCGTATCGAATCCCATATTGATCCTCTCCTGAACCGATGTGAAATTCGAATTGTAACAATGCTTGATGGTTGCTTTCGAATGCTCCTTCGTATCGATCCTCTCCTGTATTGATGTAAAAGGTTGAAACATTGTCTTTGTATCGGTATGCATCGTATTGATGGATATGAAATGAACATTTCGCATCGATCAATATAAGATTCGATAGATACGAAATTAACTTTCGTATCGATAGTTTCCCATGGCTCCATCAGGTCTTTGTAATGCCCTTCGCATCGATGAAGCATTAAGCCATTGGATTTGACTAGCCAGTTCGCACCGATGGGTATAAGTGTTTGGGAGTCGTGAATCGATGGATTCGAACAGTGTAGTTCGCATCGACGAACCGTGTGTGGAGCCGCAAAATCATCGATACGAATAAAGGTTTCGTATCGATGGAGCTCAAAGCCTTTAGAATTGTCTTCGTCGTGTATTTCGAATCGGTGGGCCTTGTGTCGTTGGATACGAATTGACATTTCGTATCGATGGGTACCTGAGGTAGTTGAAAATGATCGATACGAATAGCGACTTCGTATCGATGGATTTGGGTGACCCTGAAAGGCTTCCATTGGCAACTTCGTTTTGATAAAGGCTCGAGTTGATGGATTTGAATGGCTCGTTCGAATCGATTCAGTGGTGACATTTTGTAACCGGTCGAGTTCACTGGGATGCGAATCGTTTTTCACCTTCACACTCAAGTCCATATAAATACTGTGGACTTAGCCATTTTTCACTTTTTACTTTTTACTTCTCTGCCTTGTCTTCGTATCGATAAAGAACTCGAGAAAGAAATATTGCCTTCGAATCGATTCAACTTATTCCTTAATCTAGCGCAACAACATCAGAATTTAGGTAAATAGATGACGAATCCATTCTGAAAATGACGAGACTCGAATCTTAGTGCCGGTTCATTCGATGTCATTGCCGATTCCATCACTGTCAATGCTGGGACTTGGTCGACATTGAGTCGAGAAGGAGTAACGGCACGTTAATTGCTTGGGGAAGAAGGAGTAAGGAGGGATGCTAAGGAAGTGGTTGCTCTGAATTTCGTATCGATCGATTGGGGAAGAAGGTGTTTTATTTGGCGTTGGTTTTAACTGGAGGTTTCGTATCGATCTTTCATTTTGGAATTTTGTATCAATCCCTTACCCTTGGATTTCGTATCGATTGAGGGATTCGATATGAGGCAGAGATGTTTGATTGATACAAAATCGACAGCTTAGGATCGATACGAAATGGAGGTTAGTCGATCGATACGAAATGATCAACACAGATCGATTCGAAATCTTTGACACTGATCGATACGAAGTTACAGCCTTCGATCGATAAGAAATGAACCTTTGGGCCAATGCGAATTGAACCTTGATTAATCTTGAAACCTTTTGCACGTTCGAACATCTAACTCCGACGAGCTTCAACCTTGTATATTTGGACTTGATTGTTGAACTGCATACGTGACCATCATTCAAAGCTCGTCGATGGAACTATAACTTGGTTAAAATTTTACTGAACTTTAACCCAGATCGACCATTAGAGTCTGGATGGCATGGTTGTGACGGTCAATGATGACGGTCACTCCAACTAAGTTTCGAAGTCTCGTCGTTTGCATGATTATTCATACTCTGTAGAACTTTTCCAAGTGATATACAGCACTGCACTACACAACATATTCACACACTTCACACTATGGGGTGCACGGGTTTATTATCTATTTAACGATGATTTTTCATAAGCTAGTTAGTCATGGAACCTTCAAGTTCACAACAGCAGGAAGTTCAAGGTTCAATCCCTCCAATAATCGAGATACCGGCCATCGAGGCCAAAGTTATATATCCAGCTCTGGACGAGTTTCCAGGCACCCGGTTCATTTGTCGTCCACAAGACTCTGTGCCGTCCGGCATTTCCGAAGATATCCTGGGACGGATATGCTTAAGACATGGTCTGTCGCTTGATGACATATTACTGCCAGGGCTAAATGATAGGTCGCATTCTCCTCCGGAGGGGTTTACTGCTTTCGATCGTCATGCTTGCACGGCGGGGACACTTCCTCCATTTAATCAGTACATAAGGGAAATGTTGTCATTCCTTGGAATTTCTCCATCCCAGCTACACCCCAACGGATATGCTTTGTTGAATAGCACTTTCATTCTGTTTATGGAAATTCTCTTTCGACCACCAAAGCCGATCGAGATTAGATATCTCTTCAACATCAAGAGCCACGGAGATAGCCCTTCTTTCACATTCGTGGAAGCGGTCAGGAACTGTCAAATAGTAACGGGGTCCTGGGGAAGGCTGAGTTACTTTAAGACAGAATGGTTCTACGTTTGATGCCCTCCTGGATTCGCTAGGCGATGGTTGGATAGACATAAGTGTTGCAGTCTTTCTCATGAATTATCGAGATAATAACAATCGTTCTCAAAACTAACATACTTCTCTTCCTTTACAGCCGCAATCTCACGACCCGATGGTGGATATTTCAGAGAGTTAGTTCGGATCCTCCAAGCGGTTCCGGGTGAAGAGAGGAACATTGACTTGGTTCTAACCGATGGAAACTTGAGAATTGTCGGGTTGATTGAATGGAGGCAAAGCATAAGGCTGGAAGGGACACTTAGGGCGGTCTCAAAGAAACGGACGAAACGCAAAGCGCCCGGCGTCGTAATAGCTGAAGAGGTTGATCTGGAGAGAACGCCCACTGATAACGAACTCCAAGCTGGGCCTTCTTCCAGTGTTCAAGATTCAGGAGGAAGGAGAAAAGGCAAGGCAGTTGCTCATAAGCATTCTAAATCCATGAGATTAAAATCCGTGGTTATGTCTTTGCCTATTCAGGGGATTAGAATTTCGGAGGCTCCTCTCCCGCAAGTAGAAAATCCTTTCGAAGGGCTTGCTGATATTTCGATTCTGGATTATGTGTCGTTTCAACACGACACCGGGATGGAGGAGCTTGACAATGCTCTTGATCTGAGCGGGTCACTTGCTATGAGTGCAGCTTACATTTCTGATTGGTCGGGGGGTTGCACATACATACACTTCACTGCACTACATGATTCATAATCGTAAATCGTCCAGTCTAGTAGATCGCTAACTTTTTCTTTCGTTTCTCACTTTCAGGTATGATGTCTGGAAAAGGATCAATGCTTGGGAGCCTTCGCTCGGCCCGAAAATCTTCTTCTTCTTATTATGATTCCCGCAGGAGAGACTCGGATAGAGACCGCGATCGCGGGTACTCTAATCAAGAGAGGTACGAGCGGGACAAGGATAGAGAATATAGACACCGATCTAGGTCCCGTTCGCCACCTCTTAGAATTCCATCTCCACCTCCTATTCAGACTTCACATCCACCTGAGCCTCCGCGACATAAGCCGTCCTCTCACACTTCTAGATCCGAGACTCATTTACAAAGGGTCAAAACCACGACGTCCATAATTGCAGAGCAGGTCCCAACTAAGCCTACAAGAGAAGGGGCTATTAAAATTTCTCAGTTGAGGAAGGAGTTCCCCAACATATGCTTCGACGGCTATGTATTTCCACCTCACTTAAAGAGAATCCCATCTGGTGTGGAAAACACGCTGCATGACTACATTCATGACCTCTACGCCTAGTATAGAGAGTGGGTAAAGGCTGCAAAGAAAGCTTCCAAGTTGGCCTTTGAGCGAGCCAAAGCGATTGAGAAAATGGAGACCGAACTCGCTCAAAAGGACTGAATCATACAAGTGCTTAATACCGAGGCCGAGTCTTCTCGGAAATCTGAAATTGAGCCCACCAAAAAAGCTGACGAAGCGACTGTGGCGATGGATAGGTTGAGGCAGACACACGTTGCCTTGGTGGAGGAGATGGGGCACCGAAATATTACAGTCATCGCCGAACGGGATGCGACGGTCAAGGAACTCAATGAGCTTAAGGCCAAATTCTCTGACATGGCCAAGGAAAAGGATGATGCGAATAATGCAGCCCAGGAGGCATGTGAGCAGGCTGCCTTGCTCCGGGGTAAACAGGATGCGGCCATGGTTAAGGTTCGCAAGGTGGAGACTGAGGTTGAGGAGAAGGTGAAATCGGCCGAGCCTAGGCTAGAAGCTGATATTGAAGACCTTCTCGTTGTTTACAATGCTAACGTGCTGAGGCATAGGGGTCTAGCCTGGCTCGATGATTATCCGGCGCATCTATACAACGCCTGGGGCCGATTGGTTGAGGAGGAGAAGGCGGTGCATTTGGGTGAGTCTATTGATGAATTTGAGCTTGAGAATCTTCTGTTGAACGAAGACGAAAGAAGATTCTCCACGAGTCAGTGATTTCTTATGAGAAGGAGAGACTCGGCACCCAGCACCTGGAAGTAGGAGAAGGCTCTGGGGTTGAACACCACGACGCAAGTCTTGAACTTCCAACATCAACCCAGTCTGAATCTTTGCCTGCGGTTGATCCCCAAGTTGTTCCTGCCTATAATCCGGATCAGCCGTAGATGTCTCCGGCTACAGAGCAAGTTGCTGAAGCCGTTCAGTCGCTTATAAGCCAAACTGAGGAAGGTACTCTGATCATTCCATATATCTGTCTCAGGTCGGAATTTTCACTTGAATTAAGTTCTAACAGTTCTCTTATTTTATGTCTAGTGATCGATGCTGCTCCGGTCGTGCCTCCTATCACTCAAGAATCATATCAGATGCAGGAGGCCATCGTCACTGAAGCGACCACCGTAACTACAACTGCGCCACTTGATGAAATGCAGGGAAGCACGCTTGTCTTTGATGCGCAGATGATGGAGAAACTCTTTCGCCGTCATAGCGATCCTTTTGCTGACCTGCCATTATTATGGGTGGAAACGCTCCTGCTACAAGCTCCTTGATGCCAACTACCAATGCTCCCAGCAAGGCCCAAGTGATTACTGAATAGGAAATATTGGCCAAGATCAACGCTGAGATGGGAGCAACGGCACATGGCGGCAATTTTGGAGGTGGGATGGCGGCACCTGGACCAGCTCCGCTCAGAATGATATCTCCTGGTGGTACAGTTTTCGACACCAGTGTGCCCATTCCACCTTATGTATTTGATCATGTTCCTCCGACTTCGCCCGCATGAAGCATCCCTATTCATTCAAGCTCGGAGGAGGATGTCGAGATCATGTCCTCGCCTGGAGATCGACCACCGAAAAGTAAAGGCTCAAAAAGGAAAGGTAGTGGCGACTCCAGCGGGTATACACCGAAAAGGAAGCCGAGGAAGAAGAAAGATTAGACATGCTTCCTCGGTTTATTTTGACTTTCATTTTGTTGGCCGTGTATAGATGCGGGTTCGGCCCCTGCTAGTAAGAATTTTTTGGAACAAACTTATACACGAATTTCTTTCATAAATAGTAGAAATGGAACTCTTCTTTTTTGGCTTCTTGTGTATTTGCTTAAGTGTTTCAATGTTTGAAATGAACTTGTAAAGTTTCAGCTTCCGAGTCAAGTTTGTATTTTTTGCACCAGGTCTGGAAACCGTGGACATGGTTCGCGACCGGGAAGTGAATTGAATTTTGACGTCGCACCGCTTCAGTCAATGGTCGATGCTTAAGTCTTGCCCCCCAATCTTGGGGGTGTGTTGTGGAACACCAGTCAGCGATTGCTTCTCACTTATAACATGTTGAGTCTAGTGCCACTGAACGGATGTCTGAGACAAGCGGAGATGAGCGGTTCATCCATACTTGTTTGAATATCGGTGATCATATCCGCACTCCAGGAATTCTCATTTGCTTTCTGGCGGTTGGTCACGTCGGCTTAAGTTTTTTGTACGTCCGCGCTCTGGGGACTCGGAATCGACATTTATACTCCGACTCGCACTCTGGGAGTTCGGAGTTGGCATTTACACTCCGTTTCGCACTCTGGGAATTCGGAGTTAATGTTTATAATCCAATTCGCACTCTGGGAATTCGGAGTTGATGTTTATACTCCGTTTCGCACTCTAGGTATTCGGAGTTGATGTTTATACTCCGTTTCATGCTCTGGGAATTCGGAGTTAATGTTTATACTCCGACTCACACTCTGGGAGTTCGGAGTTGGTGTTTATACTCCAATTCGTGCTTTGGGAATTTGGAGTTGATGTTTATACTCCGTTTTGCACTCTGGGAATCCGGAGTTGATAAACAGACGGTCAGTTACATCTGCTGTATGTTTTTGGATTTCGCCCGCACTCTGGGAACGAAAGGTGTATCAGGATCGTGGATGGTCGGATCACATCCACCTTGAGTTAACAAGCGAGGTTTTTAGGTGGACGGGTCCACCCTCCTCAAACTTGGTTCAGATACGGACAAAGTCGTTAGGCGGACGGATCCACCCTTTTCGTAGACGTATTTTTATACTCCAGTTCGCACTCTGGGAATCTGGAGTTAAGTGAAGGATTGTCGTGTATCAATCCCATTTTGACTTTGGTGTGATGGCTTGTTCTCAAGCTTGGGTTTCACTTAGCGAGTGACCGGTTGCATCACAGTCACTCCCTATCTGAATAAGCCCCACCATATGATGGAACTTAGCTCTCCGTGCATAGTGATGATCATATGAAGCATTTCAAGTAAATCACAGCTCTAGCTCGAAGAGATTGCATTTTATTGCTGAAATAAGAAAATATGGAAAAGTCAGTTGCCTTATTACAGATTCTAATTTCGAAATGCAGAAACAAATTTCAAATGGAAAATAAACTAAATGAATAAACATAGCCTGTTATGTGTAGCAGCGACGAAGACTCTCGCTGTTCCTGGCTCTTGGTAGAGCAGGTCCACCAACGATCGCTAACTTAAATGTGTCATTCCCACGTTGGTTTCGCATGTGGAGGCATCGAGAAGATTCTCTTGTGGACAAAATCGCCGAGTCTGAAAGTTTGAGGTCGGACTTTGACACTGTGCATTCGAGGGACTTGATTTCGGTACACGGCCGCTCTCGAATCAGCCAGATCCCCTTGAACGACTCCAACTCCATTGGCGGTAGGGAATTTTAAAGTTAAACACCATAGGGAAATAACAACCCTAAATTCAGCAAGGGCCGGTCGTCCCAAGAAGGCGTTGTATGGAGAATCTATGTTCAATACAACGAATTGCAACGTCCAGACTCTCCAGTGTTCTCCAGTTCCCAGCTCCACTGGCATTTACACCATACCGGTGGGTATGGTCTCACTCCCGTTGAAGCCATGAATACGGAATTGACAAGGCTTCAAATCTTCGGCCTCCCTCTTCATCTGGTCATAGGCTTGCTTAAATATTATATTCATAGAACTTCCGATGTCGACTAGAATCTTTTTCATCCAAGCATGACCTACTTGAGCTGATATGACCAGTGGATCAGTGGTTGGGCTCCGACCCTATCAGCATCCCTATTTCGAAACACGATATCGTCAATCATCGTCTTCTGTCGCTTGGTCGGAGCACTATCTCCCAAATTAATACAACACTCGGGTTTCGCATGCCTAATAGGACTGGCATACGACTCCATTTCCCTCCAGCTTCGGTCTGCTGGATGAGGACCACCACTAACTGCATTTATCACCAACCTCCCGCCAGTACGAGCAGGTTCCTCCTGTCTTGCCTGGTCTGGCGCACGATTTTGATTCGATGGGCCATGACCCCTGACTGCGGCGCCTGCACATACTGATCTAACTTCCTCTCGCGGATCAACTTTTCAATGAGGACTTGTAAATGACGACACTCACTTGTGTTATGACCATAACTCTCATGGAATCTGCAGAACTTCCCTGTTTGGACTTGTCTTTCCGTTGACGGCTTCGAGGCAGGTTTCTTATATTGCATGGTATTACAAGTCTGTAAATACACATTTTCCAACGACGTATTCAATGGAGTATAATTGTCGAACATAGGAGCTCTGCGCTGTGGGCCACATTTTGATCTTGTTTTTTATTTTGATTTCCACTGTCCCTCTACTGGTTCTGTTTATTTTGAATATTCAACTGAACTTTCCCGGAACTCTCCCCGGATTGTTTAACTGCGACTTTACTTTGAATTCCTTCAATGCTGGGCCCTACGTCATCCTGCTTCCTAGATCGTTTCGCATCCTCCCTTTTCAAGAATTGGGCTGCCTTGGAATAAAAACGGTTCAAAGACGCAGGCGGCTTCCCAGCTAACCAATTTCCCAACTCAGAATCAGGGTCAATCCCTTTAGTCAATGCCATCAGGATAGAGTTGTCATTGGGATTACTTATTTCTGCACACGCAGCAAGGAATCGCTCCAAGTAACGTCTGAGTGTTTCTCCGAGAGCTTAAGTGACACTGACAGGGTATTGACATCTTTAGGCCTCGCTACGTGCATACAGAATTGTTCAACAAACTTGGTGGCCATTTGGTCAAAATTAGAAATGGATCATGGTGGTAAACGAGTAAACCACATTGTAGGAATGCTCCCCAGGGAAATGGAGAAACTACAGTATTTTACTGCATCGTCAGCTCTCGCGGCATTCATCAGCCATTCATACTTCAGGATGTGTTGATTGGGGTCAGAATTTCCTTCATAGACTGGCAAGGTTGGCATCCTGAAGCGCCGAGGTGGTTCAACATATAATATGTCATCAGTGAAAGCGGTATGACTTCGGGAGATTGCCCAGTCGTCATTAGTGAGACCTTGACTTTCACGGATCATCTGACGAATCATCGTCGGTATATCCGGCATCTGGATATTTGGAGGATGTTGTGCTAAGGTGTGGTCGGGTTCCACAGCACGAGTCTAGACCGGACGCGGTCGATGGTCCATGCCTCGCCTCCTTTGTTCAACGTTTTCAGGGACGTAAGGTTCTGGAGTATGATCTCGTTGGTGATGATGCGGATCAGCTTGATTTCTAGCATCAGCTCCTTGTTCGGTAGTGGTGGTGGTAGCAGCAAGGTTGCCTGTGATATGGTAAGGAGCGGCACTCCCTCGGGATGAAGGTCCGGTATGATGACTGGTGGATGGTCCAGTTCTGGGTTGTCCAAGATTCAAGGTAGGTTGGTGTCCTGTGGCCTGGGTGTAGCTTACATCCAGCCGTGGGCGTGTGAATCGGTGATGATCGTCAGATGAGGCTGAACTCTCCATGAAAGAGTAAGAAGCTTGATCTCTTCTGGATCTTCTGCGCCTTTGGAGATTCAGCTGGTTGGTCAACTCCGTGTTGGCGCGCGGTTATTCAGTAAGTTGTTGCCGACTCTGGGTCAACTCTTGAAGCAGCATCTGGAATTCTTGTCTGGTAACCGGGCCCAATGGATCTGAAGGTCCGGCGGCATCTTGGTTGGATGGAGGCAATTGCACGGGATTCTGTATGTCCCGTCCTTCTTGATCAACAACTGTAGAGGCAGTTCATGTACTCACCATGATGAATTGACGAAGTCCTTTCCTAGATTTGTCGCAAATCTGAATAGAATGGAAGGGCTTCAAGACTTGAGATCTGGATCTTCTTCTTCGATTTATGCAATCCGGTATTGATAGGAGATCCAAAGAGCAGGAGAAAAAATTGGGTTTTTCTCAGTGAAAGCACCAAAGTGTTTGTACCAAAAATGGGCACAACACTCTTCAGAAGTTTTTGAAGAGATAAAGTGAAGAAATTAAATGGAAAAAGAGGATTATCTAACAAAAACTTCAAAAAACAAATATGAAAGTAATTAAAATGCATAGAAACACAAGAATTTAGAGTGGTTCGGCGTGTTGCCTACGTCCACTATGAAATTAATCGCTTTATTGATGTTTCTTTGATGATTACAATTGATTGCAGAAGGTACAGCAGATAACTATGAATTTCAACAGTAAAATTCATTAGCAGCAGCATCAATGGACTTTAGAACTGAATCCGGCAGGGTCTGGGCGTTGGAGAATTCAAAGATCCTCTTTCTATAGGCTCTGGGGCTCTATTTATAGGTGTAGGAGGTTGATAGTTCGCTCAGATCTCGGAAGACTTCTTCTGGCACGTGAGTGGGCCCACGCGACCAAGCACGTTAAGTTTCAGCCCGATCCGTGATCGATACGAACGAATTTCGTATCGATCAAGGTTGCATCCAATGGAGTCAAAATTTGGTGTGGACATTCTTTAGCATGCACGTAAGCTCCTATGAAAATTTCATAGCATTTGGACTTGTGGATCTCGAGTTATGATCAATTCGAATTGGAGTTGCTTGGTAGGTTGTTTCGTTCGAATCGATCATTTCGACTCGATCATTTCGAATTGATGGTTGCATGTGATCGGTGGTGATGTGGCGCGCATTCTTCGTATCGATCCACATTCTTCGCCGAGTTGATCGAGTCGTTCCTTATTTTTCGCCGTGTCCATATCGATGCCATCGTCTCGTTCGAATCGATCATTAGTGCGCTCTTCGCATCGATCTGTAGCACACTCAGTTTGAATCGATGAAGACAGTCTAGTTCGAATCAATGGATGTTGGCTTGTTCGTATCGATGAAGGATGCACAGTTCGTATCAATTAAAGTTCCTTAGTTCGTATCGATTGTTGTGCTTTGCTTCGCATCGATGGGAGGTGTGCATTTCGTATCGATTGGTGATCGATCGATACGAAATGAGTTTAAGATTGAACGATGCGAAACAGATGCTCATGCTTCTTGCCAATGGATACGAAGTGGACATTGGATGATCGAGTCAAACTGTGGCTTGTCGATGGATGCGAAGTCGATCGAGTCGAACTGAGGCTTCCTGATGGATACGAAGTCGATCGAGTCGAACTAAGGCTTGTCGATGGATGTGAGGTCGCTGCCTTTCTGATCGATACGAAAGTGATGGATTCGAACCGGGGATCGATGATGGATACGAAAATGGGATTATTTCCTTAATCTTGCATCGATCATAACTTGATCATACGAACTCGGATTGACTTGAGATTTGGAACGCTGGCTTCCATGGCTTTGTTCGTCATGCCTTGTCGATCGTAGCTTGATCCGGACTCGGACAAAATTCGTCAATATCCATAATGAGCCTGGGTATAACCGATCTCTAAGACGAACCGTTATTGGTGTCTAGTCAAGTTCTTTGATATCTCGGCCTTGCAAAAAGGCGGGATAACACCCCCCTTAAAAGAATTTCGTCCCCGAAATTGCCAAGGTAGGAGGGATGATCCAAACCCACTACTTTTCAAAAACCCACTTAGTTAAAATTCGATATTTCACTTTCGAAATCCTTTGGTTCCCACCCAAATTGTTTTTTCCATTTCTAACCCAAGTCCTTTATTTCGATTTAAATTCGAAATCAAATTTTGGTTAACAAAAATTTTCAAAATTTTTCTAACACTCTAAATTTCCGAAATTTTTTGGTAGAGTCTCTCTTGTACGGAGAGCCATTTGTAGCATGATAGAAATGATAAAAATATATACATCTACCCACACGGTCGAAAAACACAATATATATCAATATTTTATATTATCGTTGTATTTAATCCGAAAACGTATCTTTATTTAGCGTTTTAGCGAGCGAGCTTACTTAATATGTGATTTCGCAACCCAAAATATAGCCAAATGGTCTTCTTGTACCTGTACTTACTTAAATAAACCCCATAAGTACGAAAAATATGAAGTTGAATAACATTTCATGCATTTAACTGGTTACATTATTTTCATAACCAACATGTTATAGCATTTATTTATCAATAATCACAAGGTTCCAACATGTAATCATTCACTTCAATCGATTTACATACCATTTTATTCAATTTCTAATAATCCATAAGCAAATTATTTGCATTCACTACATATTTGCACATATTACATTCCTATCCATTTCAAATTGATTAAAAATCAATTTATTCACTTCCCATTAATTCACAGAATTTTTATTTACTTCCGTTTACGTCAAACGACAACTTTTTTTCATGCAAATTCAGTGATATTCATTTAATAAAATAACGACTTAAGCTTATAGCTATTTTAAATTGATTCCAAATCAATTTATATCCAATTCTATTCCATTTCAAATGGATCATCGATCAATTCATTTGTATTCCATTCATATCCATATTCATTACATTAAAATCCATTTTATTAAGCTCGTAATCATTCCTTGCTAATTTATTAAATTACCATTTCACAAATTTATTTGAGCCAAGCTTCACTCCAAAAATATCAACTTAAGTTAATTCGATTACTTTCAAGCATTTCATAAAATTAATATTAAGGTTTATTATAACCTTTTATACCATACATATATTCATTTCCAAGCAAATCTAATTCCATTCACAAATTTAATTTATTAGTTCATTCCATTACCCGGTTCCAAATCCCAATCCACATTCATTAATTAATTCATTTCAATTTGAATTCAATTTATTCCCACTTATGTTAAATTTCATCAATTTATTTATAACTTAAGTCATCACTATTTCAATCCATTTCTATTTTATTCGACAACATTTTAAAATATATTAAATTCGCTTATATTTAAGTTGAATTTTCATTTTTAACTCAAGTTCCACATTAAATTTCAATTTCAATTCACAATCCATTTTACTTAATCAAGTTAAGTTCTATTTCCATATTCAATTAACTAATAATTTATCTAATTAGTTCACTTTCATTTTATAGTTCAATATCTAATTTTTATTTCAAAAACCACTTCATTTAATTTACTTGGGTTCAATTTTATTTTATAATTCAAGTTTGGATTTTTATTTCTTCACCAAAATATCAAACATTTTTATTTTTGGTTGTTCTATTCCATTTTTCAATTTTATAAGTTACACAACATATCTCACATTTCCATAATTTCTATACCCGAGTTTATACCCTAATTTTAATCAAATTCAATTTGATTCACCATTCATTTGATTTCTATAATTCAAGTCTATATTCATTTCATTTAGTCATCTCAATTATACATCCAACTCTATTTTAATTCAATTTTCATTTCAATTACGATAACTTATAGTTATATAACTATTTCACAACACAAATTTATATATTAAATTCAATTTGATTTGAGTTCAAATCCAATCAAATTTTCATTTAACTTATCTCAAGTTAAATTCAAACCCATACAAATTTTTTTCTTCTTTTACAAATTCAATTTATTTAACTTGCATAAGTTAAATTTTAATTTCATATTGAAATTCACATTTCCCAAGTTTTTAGTTCAAAAACTTATTCTCTTTTAGTTTTACTTCTTATTTAATTGGAAATTCCAGAATTCGATCACCCGGTTCTATTTCAAATCATTTTGAAATCACATACATAGATATATATTCCCTTTTTCATACCAAATCTTGCTTTTGGAATTTTTGAATCCAAACCTGATTTTACCAAAACAGTTCTGAAGCCAAATAATCACAGTAGCAGTCCGTCACTTAGGAACTCGAAAATGAATACTGATGATACTGCACAGTCATCACCAGGATTATTTTCCAACGACTGAAGTGAGTTCAGTGCTTTATCACCTTTAGAATCCATTTTAAACCTCCCATTCAAAAATATTCCAAAAATAATATCACCATTGTCCTTTTCAAAACACTTTGGAAAACAATTTCCAAAAATATCCAAGATCTAAAAATTTCTCAAATCTTAGTTCAAATCCATTTAAACATTTCTTAAAGCTTTCGGGATTTTAAATTTCCAAATTCTGGTTTGAATCCAATTTTATTTATAATTCATTTGTATAAATTTCACCTTTGAGATTCCTTTTGGTTATATAAACCATTTCATTTATAATAATTTTGTCTTGATTATAATAATATCAACCAAACACTCCAAATTTACTATAATAATTTTAGAAAATTATTTCTTTTATATCAAAAATAAAATTTGGGTAAAGTTAGTTCATTTACCCTCTTTAAAACAATATTGTGTCGAATTGCGCTACTCAAGTGTTTAGAAACCCTTATCGATACAGTTGTACGGATTGTGCCAACAATAATTCATAAGTACTCAAGTAATAAATCAACACAATATAAAATAATTTATATTCACTAACAAATATGCACTCATATCTATTAATACACTCAAACTCATTCTAGGATACTACTGACCCTATCTCTAATGAGTAATCCCCACCAAAGCCAAGGTTCTCGCTTAACCTTCAGCTCCAATACCAAGTGTAACGATCCACTTTTCCATCCAGCCTAAGCTGACAACATAACCGAACATGTCAACTCAAATTGCACAAAAAGGCAGATTGTTAGGGGTGAAGAAGAAAAGATAGAAGAAGAAACAGAAACGACAACATAAAATCTCACAATCGCAGCGGAACAAAATATAATATATAAAAATAGATTTTTATACATGGAAACTATAACTGTTAATATACATACAATTACCAAAGTACATCAATCAACAATCAATCTGGACAGTTATAATAACTTGTCCTCACTCAGCGGAAACATAAATCAAGTACGAGAATACGTCTCTGTCATCCAGCTTGTCACCCTAGCTCCATAACATTCTGTCCTGAATCTGTAATACTCGGTCTGACCCGAGCATTATAATAAAATAACACCCGAGTCGGTCTGGAAAACCAACGTGAGAAAACACACTCAATTTGAATTATTAACATTTATCAAAATCCTTTGTAAACAAAGGTATCTCGTAAGACCGCGTCACACATAAACACGACAGGTTCTTCCCTTACAATAACCAAAACATTTGATATCAAAATTATCTGATATTATAATAGTGTCTATAGAAAGTAAATTAGAAAATAGCCGAAATGCTTGCATCTCATGTTTCAGCATAGCCGGGCACAATCAAAACCGTACGGCGCTTATTGGAGAATGGATTCCATATAATAACGGGCTACCGGGGTACCGCCCATCACAGTACAACTCTAGAAAAAGTACCGAGGGCCTCGCCGGGATCCCTGCCAACACAAGACCGGCCTACCCCTAACCTGGATAGTATCGAATATGTTATCACCCTGGACGTTCCCACCCTTAATCGAGCGCTCACTTTTCCATGCACAACCATATCCATAATTTATAACATATTTCCGAGGGTATCTAGAAAGGTGATAACATACCCTAATTGGGTGCGACCCACTTAGCCTTGCCGCATCTCCCATGTTTTTGTCATTCTCGATTGATGCGGCTTGAGGCTACGTTTACCTTTAAAGAAAAATTCCACTTAGAATGCTCATCGTCCTCCGATGACGATGTTCTGATAGCATTCGTCCGTACAAGTTGGCTTGGGTTTGGACAAACCGAGTCGCCATCTTCACCATCTTCACGATATCACCATTTGTAACGTTCAAACTGGATCGAAGTGGTTTTCGGATAATTAAATCTGATCCCGGTCTCTTCGAAACAATCAACGAATTTGGCCAGATTTGATAGTCGGTTATTTAACTATCAAATAACATCCATGAGCAGTCACTAGGCCCATATTATAAATTTTTCAAAACATTCATTTCAAAAATATCTTTACAAAGATATATATTAAATCTCTTTCGATATTTCAATATTTGAAAACATTTTCGAATACTCATATCCATAACAGGATATATTTCAACCCATATCTTACTTCAACACTTATTGAAATATTTCCAATTTCAATTTATAATCCACTACTTAGAAAAATATCTCGATATAAATCCTTCGTCGCTAAATATTTCCAAAAACCTTTCATTTCCACACTTAGGAAAATATTATAAATTCATTTTCCGAAATCATTTCTAAATTCAATACTCAGGGAATATTTCATATCTTATCTCCTACATTTCTAGAATTTATATTAATTCCTTTTTACATTTGCCAAAATCGATTATACTCACCTATAATCTCATCTATCCATTCATGACTTCTTTATGAGGTTAGATTCAATCTCAAAGTTCTTATTTTCTAACATTTCGGAAATTTCCTTAAGCCCCCATAATTTCATTATAAGATTTTCTCTTATAAAATCCCATCTATTAAATAAACCCCATTGACAAATCTCGAGAGAACTTATAAATAAATTCTAATCATTCCAAACATCTCTATATATATGTATAAGTATTTTTAAAGAATAATAATTTATTTTTAAAACTATTTTAAGTAACTACTTAAATATCAAAACATTTTTAATAAAACATCAATAAATAATTTCCAAATCATTTTTAAGTAAAACTAATCGATTTACAAAGCTGATTATAAAAATTAGAAATTTATTTCAATTAATATTAAATATTTGAAAAATCCACTACCAAAGTATTTTATTACTAAAGCAGCTTTAAATTACGTGGTTTGAATATATAAAAATTCTCTTTTAAAACAATTCAACTTCTCGATAAAAATATATATTTTTAAAATCCCAATAACCAATTCAATTTATAAATCCCTCTCGATTCATTATACATCGATATCATTCCGATTCCTAACCATCCTCACTTTTCAAAAATAGAATTCACCATTTTTCCCAAAAATATATTTTTCATATCTTGATATAAATTCACCCTGTGAAATTATATTCCAATTTATCAATTGATTTCATTTTCCCTTATTTATAAACATCATTTATAAATTTATAACTCCTTTGAATTTCACTTGTTTATAAAACTAATCCCATTTATAAAATCTCATTTTATAAATCCATTTCTTAATAAATTCCATATATTTCACAAATTTATTTAAAATATTGATTTCAAACTCCTTTTCATATTTTCCATAAATATCATCTAAAAATCCTTACATAGATTATTTTAAAATATTTATTTAAAATATTTTTACGAATAGTTAAATACAACCCAAAATCAATTATTGTTTTTATCCAAATCGATTTCTTTAAAAATAATCCAAATTTTGATATAAATATTTTTATATTCAAAATCTCCTTTTAAATCCTTTCAAATTCCAAAAATAATATTTATGGTATTTAAAATACCAAAAGTTAGGCCAGTGCTACATGTGTATCAAATACACATGTCCATGTGGACGATAACTTATCGATGAATATGACGAAGTACATGGAACCGTTTTGGTATTTATAGAATTATGATTTCATACATCTATATGTATCAATCCGAAGAGTTCATCAACTCTTATGATACTCCCACTAAATGGGTGCATAGCCCTTTATTGTTTAAGATATCGTTAACAAGTATCATATGATTCAAAATCATACAATGAAATTATTTCTCAAAACTACGGCTTAGTCTATAATTTCAAAACAACTATAAATAATATTAGATACTTTTGTATTTTCCAATGCATCACTTTTGTTATAAAAAAATTACCATATTATAGTTTTATTTCACAAAGAATATTCATATTGAAATATAGCTATGTCTATTTTTTCAATCGATACCGAAAAATAATTATATTTCATAAATAATGTATGGTACATTTTACGAAAACAATTTTCATACTATGATGCAATTAGTAAGTGCTATATGGAAGCTCCCACTATTTCCACCGTTACTATAACAGCATACTAAATTTGAAGGTCCATCATTCACTTAATACAATTTGTTTATTTCATACACTGCAACTATTTACAGTGGATAGTTCGTTGATCAAATATCTTGAGCTCAAAGAAATAAATCTCATAGAAAAAAAATTGTATATGAAAATAAATTTTGGAATAGGAATCATGTTTCTTATTCCAATATTAAGTAGCAATTATTATCATAATTCTAGTTTCCAATGTTTCTCTATGAAGTATAAGTGACTATTCATTCTCTTCATCTCAACTGTACCTTAAATTACATCTATTCTTATACATTCGTTTTCCTTTCAAACGGTCAAACTATTCAAAAGAAAACCTTACTACAATATCATAACAAACTCTTTACAAAAGTGCATTCAATTATCCTTAACATTTAAGGACATCAAATATTTTGCACTTTACGTAAACCAATTAAAATGACATTTCAGCGATCGAGTTCTTAGATCTATCTTATAGTTTTTGGTCTTGTGTTACATTAACACAATATGATCCTTTTTGTAAGTAATCTAGTTGGTTGCATAATCTCAAAAATACTGTTTGTTGGCTTATTTCCAATGAACTATATTCATTGAAGTATCGTACACTACGAACTATGACCGTTCACTATATAAAATTTATAAATGATAGTATGTGGATCAAATATCCATTGTCTTCTATTGCTTTTAGAGTTCGAAACTCATAGAGTGTAATACACGGTCTCAACTAAATAAGCATGTAAGTGACCATTTTACAAATATATTAAGTCGTGAAAATTAGACACTTGCATGGGTATAGAAAACATTAACATGCAATAGGCATTTAATAGTGGGTATTAAATTTCCATTTGTTAACTTTCAATTCAGTTCTTTTATATACGTTAATTGATAAAGATCTTATCAATCATATTAAATGCACAAATTATCATTGTAGATACTTAATTATTTAGCTTATGTTCTTACAATATTAGAAAGGTTAAATGTTACCATTTCATTTTTCTAACAAGGATCCCTTTAGACTTTTATGTTTCTCCAAACCTAAGATAAAACATAGAAGTTTTTCGACTTCACTAGTGGGTGTTAGGACTCGTCTTTCTTGGTATTCCGACCTTGAGTTTGCTCAACAAATCATTGCCCCACAAACGATAGAAAACTACTTATCGGTTGTATCACATATAATTCCTGACGCATTTTTCCTTGTCCTAATCTCATTTCGACCTTGAGTTTGCTCAACAAATCGAAAGATATTATTCACTCGTCCTACTATATCGTGATGGCCTAAGTATAGTATATGTACCTTGAGTTTGCTCAACAAATACATATAGGTATCTTACCTCATATGTTCAATATATTAATAACACTACACATAACATCCCCAGCTTAAGTTTGCTCAATAACTAAGGAGTATGCAAGTAATTTATTAATATATGTATATATATATGGTAGAGGACAACATTATACTAAAGATTCAAAATATTCAATATATTGTATTGAGTGATATCGACTTGTGGAATAATGCATTTTAATGAAATACCCTCGTGATTCAAGTGTCAAACACATCAGAAATCACAGTATATGTACATTTACGTATGTATTTATTCCTTAAGTCTATTTGGGTTTCATTAATGTTTCATCTTTAGTTTATACATTCATATCATATAAGTTTTACTGTTATGTAACTTTTATATTTTCTATTACTTATATGATAGTCTTATGTATGATATTTTATTAATTAAATCTTATTTAATCAATTTTAATTAATTAACTTTTTAATTAATTTTAAATTAGTATTTCAATACAACTTTTATATTGGACAAATCTATTATAACCTTTATAGTGTATATTACAACATTTATATTATAACACAGATACCGTATATATGAGTATTTTTTATTTAATTAATTAACCTTTAATTAATTTATTTAATTAAACAATTTCAATTAAATTATGTCAATTTCAAAATTTATCTTACGTGCATGTATACTTATGTTATCTTAACACTTTAAAATAATATAACATATATCAACATATATAATACATGCATATAAGTATTAATTAATTAACTCATTTAACTAATTTATTTTATTAATCTTATTAACCAATTTTAAATTTTGAAATTAACAGTTTCAAACATTTTGAAATTTTCATTACATTTTCGAACATTTTGAAAATTTATGTTATATTATATAACCTTTGATAATAAACATGTTTTTATTTTAAATTTAACTTTTAAATTTAAAATCATATCTTAATTTTCAAAACTATTTTGAAAATTAGCCCAAGGCCCAATTCAAATTAGGCTTTTTCTATTAGGAGCAACCTTTGGGCTCACATCACCTTTTAGGCCAGGCAAGTAGCCATGTAGGACAGGGTACTTGATTACCCAATTCCAATCCTAGACATCACTTTTCTAGACACCATACTGAGTGAACAAGCTTAATTAGTTAGCGCTAACATGACTAATTTAGACCGCATAAGCTATTGGGTTCTGATACTATTGAAGGACTGGGCCAGCCCGAGAGGAAGAAATGAGCGAATTTTACCATTTTGAATCATTAATCAGCTTATGAAGTCTAAATTCATTTAGAACTTTTCTAAGTTTCTTTTAAATAAAATCAATATTTTATTTTATTTATAAATAAAGTTTTACTTCAATTTAATCTGTATGTAAATTAGAGTATATCTAATATACTCTTATGTACATATTTATGTGTAATGGAATGAATGTATCAAATACATTCATGTTGTGAAATATAAGTGTAACATATAAGAAGTGTATATTTGTGTAACTAAGCATGAAAAAATTTAGCTTTCTCTTGACATGTATAATAAATTGAGGAAATATAAGGCTATAAATGTAGAGAGAGAAACACTTACGTTTCTCTCTCTTTTTAATTACATTGAATGACATATTAAATGACATTTACAATAAAATTTGCATATGCCTTTGTTGTCCAAGTTTTTTAAGCAATAAAATATACATGTACAATAATTGATAAGTTTATACATACACATGTTAAAATAAGCTTTCCTATATATATAAGTTTGTCAAAACAAGAATTAACAATTGTAACAAAGGTTTCAATTAAGGAAGAGCATGAAATTAAATTCTACAGTTTCACAAAAGGGTCCATTTTGATTTAGATTAAAATAACATAAACACATGTATATCTATATGTATAAATAATTGGAAGTTATGTATTCATTTTATAATAACACACACATAAATATATATATATATATATGTATGTATGTATGTATGTATGTATGTATGTATGTATGTATGTATGTATGTATGTATGGAGATTGCAATTTAAGTAACATATATGTTTAAATTTAATGCTAACAAAAATGATTCAATCTTTTAATCTTAGGTATGAAATAAAAGTCTATAACTTTACATAAATGACCACTTATGAAATCTAAAACAAAAGGAAAATTTTAATTTTATGACTAAAATAAGTAAAATTAAATCATTTGGAAATTAACTATGCAACATTGAATAATTTTATTGTATTAAACCACCAACAAATATAGTTTATTGATGTTTATGTATACAAATGTCCCAAAATTTTATATACAACATTACAATACAATAAAATATTTTCACATTCCTTTTTCTTTACAATTCCAAAACAATGACAGAAAAAATATCACACAACTTGGGCATATACAAATTTGTCGTAGGATAAATCATACCTGACTATACAAAAGGGACATACAACAAAATAGATAAAGGATTTGAAGTCAACCATAATAAACATATAGTCAATGGATATGTAAATAAGGAGAGGTTCAAATTAAATCTACATAATGATCATATAATTAAATGAGATGAACAAAAGGGGATCCACGTTATATTACAAGATGAATACAAAAGATAGAAGAGATATAATATGAATAAATCTAAACCTTTTGAACATAATGAGATAGAAGATATATAATATAAATAAATCTAGACCATTTCAACATGATGAGTATACAAATAAATGAAATTAGAATTACCAAAAATGAAGCCAATGACTTGCATCTTAAATGATGAATCAAATCTCCTAGATTCAGAAATCAGCCTCCAGATGTTGCAAGGTTCAAGAGGAATAAACCACTTTTCATAATTGATTTTATTTGTATTTGATTTTAGGAATAATTTAAGGCATAAAAGATCTTATATTTTCAGCCATTAGAGAAGGAGAAAACCATAAAAGTTATAGAAAGAAGAATGAAAAAAAAATATGAGAAACTCAATTGTACGTATAGAATGAATTAGAGAATATGTTTTATTTGAAAGAAAGAAACATTTCCCATTCTTTAATTAAAACTCCTCTAATTAATTCTCTTGATTAACTTTCTCTTTTCACTCCTATTTCTTTACATGGTATGGTTGTAAATTACGTGTCATTCAATGACATAAGATTCCATAAAACGCATGTAATTATCTCTTATTTAATTACAATGATATCATATATGAATGCGCACAAATAAAGCTTTTATAAATGCATTCAAATAATTACAAATAACTCTCAAACATCAAATAAAATTAATAATAATTAATATTTCTTAAATACTAATTAATTTACAACTTTTTATAAATTAATTAAATCATGTGGTTTTTCGGAGAATTCATCATTATGATTGTGCGACTCAAAGGTGTAAATTCAGTCAGCGATTAATGTTGAAAAATTCAAATATTAACATTCACACGTCACTTAGCAGATGGTGTGACATTTTGGCTGAATTCATCTCTTACACATCTTTTGGTAAAATCCAATTTTACTTATTATAAGCGGTACCTAATGGTCGCAATTATTTACACCAATTCTCTTCGTCAAAACTATATCACTTTGGATTTATGGAATTTGGTAATGGTCAAAATTCCAATATCATCCACATTCAACTTTATTGAAACGACCCGCAGTTCCGTACCCCTTGAAATCGACACTATTTCCAACATCGATTCAAAGTGAACGGAATTACGAACCATTTGGGTAAAAGAAGAAGGAGGTAGAAGAAGAAGAACAATAACAACATCAGAATCTCACACCGTAGCGGAACAATATACAATATATAGATTACAGTTTTAAATCCAAAAAAAATCTGTACTGTCATATATACATACTATATCAGAGTACATCCATCAATCATACACAACATCTACTATAGATCATACACAGCGGAATAATAAACAAATACGGTAATACGCTCTGCCATCCAGCTCGTCTCCTGAGCTCCATAGCTATAACCTGAACCTGTTTATCTCTGTCTGACCCGAGCATTATATAAAACAATACCCGAGTCAGTCTGGAATACCAGCGTGAGAAAATCACACTCAATTGGATTATTAAAGTTTCAAAATCCTTTGAAAACAAAAGCATCTCGTAAGACCACGCCACAAATAAACATGCCGGGTTTTTACCTTACGATAGCTAAAACATTTTTATATTAAAGTTCTCTGATATTATTATAGTGTCTATAGAAAGTAAAATAGAATCTAGCTGAAATGCTTGCATCTCACGTTTCAGCAATAGTTGGGCACAATCAAAACCGTACAGTCACGTAGTGGAGATTGGATTCCATACAATGGCTGGGCTACTGGGGTACCGCCCGTCACAGTACCTGGCCTAGATCAGAGTACCGAGGAGTACGCCCGCTCCCCTGCAACACAAGGCCGGAACCATTCCTTACTGAACAGTTCCAAGTAAGATCACCCCACGGTCGGCGCGACCAACCGCACACTAAGCCAAATAAATAGGGACATCTAGACAGGGGAAACCTTACTCTCAAGTGGGAGCTACCCACGAAACCTTGCTGCACCTCCCCTGTTTTAGCCATTCCCGGTTGATGAGGCTAGAGGCTAACGATTACCTTTAAAGAATGTGTCCCACTTAGAATGCTCATCGTCCACCTGACGATGTTTTGAAAGCATTCAATCCATACAAGTTGTCCTGGGTCTGGACAAACCGAATCACCGTCTTCAACTCTTCACGGTCTTCATTCGTAATCGTTCAAACCGGATCGAAGTGGTTTTCGAGAAATTAATCTCGATCCCGGACTCTTCGAAACGATCAACGCATTGTCCAATATTGATAGTCGGTTATTTAACTATCAATTAATCATTCACAAGCAACCATCAAACAATTTCCACAAATTATCTATCTCAAATATCATTCAGATATTATTTCCATTTTAACCCATTTGAAATAAATTCAAAGTCCTTTTTATTTCCATGAAATCACTTAACAGATTTCTTATACTCGCTCAATTTGATTTATCCTTTGAAAATATCCTTTATTTCCTCATTCCTTTCTCAAAACCAATTTATACTTTGCTTATAAATTTCCAAACTCAATTTCATCACTTAATAAGATTTCTCCTAAATCTTATTTCATTAACGACTCTCTTATCATCACAAGAGGATTTTAAATTGGATTTTTTTAAAACATTTGAAAACATCTAGATTTATAAAATAAGAAATATAGTCTTATACAAATTATGGTTCGAAAGAAATATTTAATATAAAAGTTAGAGTTCATATCCAGTTAATGATACATTGTAAAACTGGATTTAGAAAATTAAAGTTTTATTATAAATATTTGCCTAGCCTTCAAAAATAACTAATTCGAAATATTTCAAATAATATTTTACAAGAATTTATATAGTGTAGTAAATTTAAAATACTCCTTTAAAAATAAAATTTGAAATTAAAATTTTTAGAAAATCGAATATCGTCAAAACTGCCTCTTGTCCACATTCACCTTTGGAAATATTCTACAATTCCCTATCTCAAAATAAGTTCACTTAATTTATCTTCCAATATACATTTGATATTTTCTATTTCTTTTATCAATTCCTATAAAATAGTTTATTAATAAAATTTCCATCTTTATAATTTATTTCTTTACATACATTTCCATATTGTCCTTTTCAATAAATTACATCCATTCCTTAATTAAAAATTTCCTTTTTATCTCATAATAAAATTCCTTTCTGATTCTTAATAGAATTTCTTTCTGTAATTCCAAATAACATCTTCTTGTTGTTTCTAATAAAATTTAACTTATTGATTTCAATAATTCTTCAATTATTTATTTTAGATAAAATCTTTCAAAACTCAACTTTAACTGATTTCATTTTATGATATACTTCAATTACTTCTCTTCATTTTCAGATTGAAGTAGATTCACATTTCAATAATATATTTCTATTGAGCTTTTATATTGACTTCGTTAAATTAAATTATTTTGTTTATCAATTCCAAACTTCAATTTCAATAAAATTTTATTCCCAACAAATTTAATTCACACAAATCCATATCAATGAATCCATCCAGTCATATCACAACATATATCAATAAACAATAAATATTTTGAGGAATCCTGTTGGATCCCTCCAACCTATTTTCCTGCATCCACAGATGTTAGCACAATAAAATACCAATTCCACTTCAAGGTGGAATATCGCGGTATATGGGATTTATAAATTATCATCCGCTATTATGCGGCGCATAGGGTCTCATCCGCTATATAATGCGGGAATATCAATTTCAATATATACATATTCCAATATATATATTGATATATACCACTATAATATAATATCATCCAATGAGGAAATCAATCAACATCCAATGATTTAAATTTAACTGAGTGAGATTAACTCACCTTTTGCCCCCTTTAAATTTGCAATCTGTTCCAACCTGACTTGTTTCCTTGATTTTAACCTTGAATAAATAATTATGTGAATTTATTAACATTTGAGCAAATTGAAAATTAACCACCATTTACATAAATTTATTAAATCTAATAATTTACTTTGAAAACAAATCGGATAATTTAGTTTCCATTTAATACATCTAACTAATTATTTCCCTTTAACAAAACCTTTTAGTAATTTAAATTTATTGAGTTATTTGAACAAAATTAATCACCTTACTTAAATCATTTTAAAATAAACTAGATAAGGTGAAAATATGTATATTTTATTTTCTTTCTAAACGAAAATCCTAGCTTACAGTAAAAATTTAAATTTCAATATACACATAATACCTCACTGACGCTCACGAAATTCAGGCCCAAACTGTCGCTGCGTGACCACCTCCAAGTGACGTGGCTTCATCGCGACATCGCCTACGGCCTATACTGAAGCACGCGACTGCCTTCGCCTCCATCGCCACGCGACCCATCAACGTCGCACGTGCCAGCAACCCTTCCCGTGCTTGACTTCACCCTATCCTCCACATCGCTCGAACATCACTGTCGAGACCAACCTTCAACGCCCCTCCCCTTGCTTGCCAGCAGTCGCGACCATCGCGAGCTACACGTCCCAAAAATTCCCAAATGGCAAGCCCTAACCCTACGCGCTCCACCTTGCTCGATGTCGAACACCACGTCAACAAAAATCTCGAACTTGATTTCCCCAATTTCGCGAACTGATGAGAAGCGGAGATGAAAGGCTTCCGCTTAGATATGCTTCCGGTTTTTTTTTATTTTAACGAAATCGATTTGAACAGGGAATAGGAAAGGAGGATCGATTTCTTCTTTATTGATTTGAACTCTCACCCAAAAGAACAGAAAGATATGCAATTTATAAAAAGAAGATGGGTTTGCTTTTGGCTTCTAAGGGAAGACAACGAGTACGATGGAGTAGAAAGGAGTAGGTCGGCTGAGATGATATAAGTCAGCTGTGATTTGAGTTTTGATCAGATATTTATTTAAATTAAATTAATAATTATTGTCTAGGCGTTTTAATCTCGAATGATCACACGGTTGCTCTAAAAATTACGAAATTTGAAATCCCGTAATAATACAATATTACGGATCCAACGGCACTGGTTTTATTGAATTCCGAGATTGCGACTCGGACGGGTATTTTTAAACGACGATTTAAACGATGCAAATTTTAAATTGAACAAACGACCGTTAAATTCAATTTTAATTCGTCTATTATTTCCAGTATTATTAATATACATTTTATAAGCCGTTAAAATATTTAAAACAAGCTTACAACCCCAGATTGAATATTTTACCCAATATTCAATAGATCGATATTTCTAAATTCTGAATCCTTATTATTATTAAATAAAAACAAACTTTTCATATTAAAATAAACTTAAGGTTCAAATTAAATATTTAAATCCAATTTAAATATCGCAAATTAACCGTTCAAAAAAAATCTGGGTTGTTACATTTATAGTCCAAACACAAAGTCTTTGGTTCAATAACAACAATTATTATTAACCGAAATGCTCTGGCCTGAGACTTTTACTTTAAGTTGACTTGAGTTGACCATGATTCTAACCCCATATAACCGAGGAGATGAATCCTCTCTTGAATAGTGCTTCACTTCTAATACTTCCACTCAACCCAACTATAGTCACTCGATGGAACGCCAGGCCATGATTTGACTATAATCAAAGTGGAGCTTTCATATTGAAGATCCACAGTATTCTCAAGTCGAGAGAACTGTGTTAATCAGTCACATTGATATTTTTTGTTTGACCTTAGTTATATTAACCAACAGAAAACCATCGAGTGGGTCGTTCCATAGTTATCTGATAATTATCAGTATGTAACCCCTAGGTGCCTCCAACAGCATTGAGTAATACACTGCGCAACATTTGGAGAGTGTTACATACTCTAGTCTCAACGGATACATCGATATCCAGTCTCAATGCATCTTGACTAAGAACATTTAAAATGGTATATTTGTTTTATTGTGATAAATTACTCATAGTTACAACACTTTGTAACTACTACCACAAAATATGTCATTTATGGATTTTCTATTAAGTATACGTTTAATTAAACTAATTAATTAATATAACCACATTATATCAAGTATATATTAGAAAGAAACACCTTTATTGTGAACAAGATTGTTCAACGAGTTAGATATTTGTAACAAATTACATAATTGCCCTTAGGGCATCCCCTAACTCTATCAATCACTACACCCATGCCTTTGTAGATACAACTTTCCAGTAAAGGTTCTATGATCTCATAGAAGGACAATGCCTACATAGAGAATGTAACACCCAGATTTTTGAAAACATTATTCAGGATATTTAATTAGATAAATTAAATAAAATAATGCGTCGATTAGGGGATTGAGATTTGATTTTATTAAAGGGGTAGCCATGCCATTTAACAAAGAACTAAAAAGGGATTTAAAATGAATTAGAGGAGGGGTAAAAGGGGAAAGAGGCCATTCCTATATCTTTACCCATAGCCGTGTATAGTAACACACGTTCATTTCATTTCAAATTTTCATAAAACAAGGCCGACCACCATTAACAAGAAAAGGGGAAAAAAAGAAGATAAGCTAGGAAGAAGCTTAAGCAAAATCAAATCTATTCATATCTCAATCTCTTTAATCACAAAGCTTAAGGATAATGTTTACATCTCTATTTTGAATTGATTTCGGTTTTATGATGATTCCTAATTGTTTTGTAATATATTACTATGTTTTTGAATGATGGAATGTTTATATATACTTGTCAATGAATTATACATGTTCATATTGAATTTTATGATATGTTTTAAGGTAAAACCCTATTAAATGACATCTTTATGCCTTGCAAATTTTTGTATAGATCAGAAATAATATTTTGAAGATGATTTTCAATTTTCAGAATTTTTGAAATTAATGTGGATTTTATATGAATTTTGTAGTAAGAAAAGGATATTCTGGGTTATAAATTATTTACGGGTAAATAATTAACTATTTGGGTCTGAAATTCTTATATGTTAGAAAACATATATAGTTTGATTTTTTGGAATTTTTTTCAGGTTTTTCTTAAGAGTTTTGATAGGCATATAAAATTATTTAAGGTATGGGACTTGAATGTTTTATATATTTTGAAATAGAGAAGGGGCTTTTTGTAAATAAATTGAATTTGTTATTTCTTGAAAAATGGCAGCACTTTTGAAAAAGTACTAAGGCAACCAATCAGAATTAGACAAACAAGGCAGGTTAGGTACAAAAGCAACAGTTTAAAAGTATAAATAAATAGGTTTTTCATTATTTCCTCTCCTTCGGCACTAGGTTCCGCCTTTCTATCTTTGCCTCCGACACAGTTGAAACCAATGCATGGTATCAGGCAATTGGTACATAATGAATTGGATGTGGGCGAAAGGTATAGGGTCGAAACCATTAGGTTCCTAAAGAGATGAAGCTTTGTTTTGTTTTAAAAGAAATTACGCTTGCTTGCTTTCGACTAAAATACTTTCGACTTGGTCGGGTTTCGACTAAGTCAAATGTTTTAAAAGGAAATGGTTTCGATTGGATTGCTTCTTTGTTTTTAAGTGAATGCTTTCGACTAAGTCGAAACACCAAACTGCTGCCTTTTTACCTTTCGACCCAGCTGGTTTCGAAGGGGTTACTTGTTTTCTAAAATTTGCCCACTTGTCAAATGCTTTCGAAGGGCGGTTTCAACACCATCACTTCATTACCTAGGAAATTAGTTTCGAAATAGATGCTTTTGACTTAAATGATTTAAAGGCCATTTTTCTTTTGAATGAAGTATAACCCAAATTTGGTTTGGAAAGTGATGATTTGAATCGTTTCAAAAGGAGGTGCTTTTGACTTTAATGGGTTTATGTCCTTTTGCTCTACTTGAAGGCATAATCCAATGGTTTCGACCGAAACGTTTTTAAAGGAGTTTCGAAGGAGTTAACTTTGAAAGGTTTTCCACATGTTTTAAATTGAACCCAAATGCTTTCGAAAGGTTCAGACTTAATGCTTTCGAAAGGTTTTAAAAGAGGTTTCGAAGAGGTGGTTCCCCAGGGGTTTCGAAGGAGTCGAAAGGTTTTGATTTCTGATGGTTTTGAAAGGAAAGGTTTTCCAATGATTTCGAAAGGCAGTGTTTAAAGGTTTTTAAAAGAAAGATGTCTAAGGTTTTAAAGCTATCGAAAGGAAGGTTTCGAAAGGGTTTTTGAGAGTGGTTTCGAAAGGTAGATTTTGGCCTTGGCCTAGATGAAAGAAGGGGTTTTACATGGTTTTGAAAGGGATACTTTCAATGGTTTCGAAAGAAGTACTTTCAAAGGTTTTGGAAGGGGGACTTTCAAAAGTTAAGTGTTTTCGTCAACTATGATTTGAGTAAAGTATATATATAACATGGCAAGGTAGTTTTGAGTAAAGCATAAAAATTATATAATTATCCTTGTTTAAGTTTGATTTAAAGGTCTTAAATCATTTCGAAAAGGATTTCAAGGAAAATTTTGGGAAGATATCCCTAAGTAAAAATGACTCATATATTAGATACCAAATAAGACTGGTATAGGGTTGCGCCTTATACATTAGCTATTAGCCCCAGCTAATTTAGTCCAAAATTCCAGTGTGTGTAGGGCTTTATCGTAGGTAAGACTAAAATTATGGATACACATAGAAAGGAATATATTTTGTATACAGATAGGTTATTGGTGAGCCTGCAAAACCATTAGGATCAGGTGACCCTGGAAGATGATAAGTTAAGGATAGACCATCCAAAAGAGAAGTATTTAACAGATAATTAAGTACAGATAGTCCAAAAGAAGAAAAATATCTAACAGATGTTAGATAAATTTTAATGTTGTCTGGTAGGCTCGAGTCAGCCAAAGGTTAAAAGTTAGCTAAACAAAACTTTGGTGTATGACCAGATAGTTCATTTTATTACCTGATATATCTATGTATGTTTACATAATGATTCTTTACAGATATTTTAACCAGTTTTGGTTGCAGGAAAAGAATTACAAAAGATATGTTTTAAAAGAAATGTTAGTGCGGGGAAACCCGTTCTACTTTGCGGCATGGTCTCACTTAACATAAATTAATAGAGATGAACAGTGTTATTTACATCAGGCTTTATGTCTGACTCGAAGTTTCTGTTTTCCTTAAACTCTCGGGTGCTCAAAATTGATTTGAGTAGGCTCAGGGTTTAGGTTTTCAGGTTTTTGAGATTTTGGCGAATAAGCTTCTGGAGACGAGAAAGTGACTGGCAGATAGCAATTTTAGGAATTTAGATATTCTATTTATTGTTTTTCGCTGTGTATATTAAGATAGTTATGTCTATATTGCTTTGATCATCCAAGGGGGCATCCTCATACGTCGCTCTTGGCGTATTATTGTAATTATAATTGATCATTGCCTAGGATATATTTTGGGGATTTTGTAACTTAGATATGATTTATTTGAAATGTAATCACTAAATTTATAGTTATTTGGAAATCTGTGATTTTGTACATATTCAAGTGTTTCTGATATTATGGATACCATTAGTATTTCCATGTTTTGTCACAAGAAGTTAATACTATGGATGACTGCAGCATCTGTAGCTCTTAGCTTTTGGCCCCTAGATACGGGATGTTATAGAGAAGGTGCTCTATGCAAGTGCAGTTGATAGCTTTATGTATGCTATGGTGTGTGTTAGGCTTTACATTTTATAGGTTGTTGGTTTGGTTAGTAGATATATGGAAAATCTAGAAAAAATGCATTGGGGGACAATGAAGTATATTTTCAAATATCTTAAAAGAACTCCAGATCATGGGCTTGTTTTCAGCGGTAAAGATAGAGATTTCAATTTGGTTGGATTTTGTGATTCCAGCTATGCCAGGACAGAGATCGAAGGAAGTGAACCTCTAGTTATGTATTCACTCATAGAGGGACAACTATTAATCGAAGAGCAAGATTGCAAACAATAATTGTATTGTTTACTAAAGAGACAAAGTTGATATCTTCTACTAAAGTAACTAAGGAAGCACTCTACTTGAAGCAGCTGATGTGTGATTTAGGTTTCATATATGATGAAGTTTCAGTGAGTTATGGCAGTTAATGTGAAATTCACCTAACTCAAAATCTGGCTTTCAGCTCAAGGACAAAGCATATAGAGATGAGAGTCTTTTCTAGTCTCGATGAATGAAGGGAAGCTAAATAGCCTTTAGAAGGTTTTCATAAGATAATGCAACAAATATGTTTTCCAAGTCTTTGCCTGCTACAAAGTTCGATCATTTCTCGAACTTGATCCACTTATTGAGGTGCTAGGTGCCACATTGTGGTACATGGGAAGAGTGAGTTAGTAGATGTAGGCATTTGTTTTCATGGTGATATTGGAGATTGATAGGTCTTACTTGCACGGAAAGGGCACTTTCAACACTGTATTAGTGGGTGATGGCCTTGCTGAAGTTCGTTGACAAAGTGCAATGGTTGATGGTTATGCTAAACCTTATCAGGAAAGCATCTATAGTGTCTTATCCGAGAGTTTCTTGGAGTATGAAAATGTATTTGGAGTTGGTAGGCTTGCATGGAAATATTGTGTCAAGATAAAGATTACTAGATTTAAGTGATACAATATTTTCAAATGAAAGTAGACTTTGGAGATATTTTGAGTCAAAGTGGAATTGTGACCCAAATATATGTTAAAGAATATTAATTGCCTCTTTTACTGCATAAAAGAAAAGACAAGGAATTATCTACACGGAAAAGATTTTTTTTTAGAAATAGAAGTAATCAATTAATTCTCTAATCAACCGATTGAAGAAAATATTTTATCAGACGCATGCATATTGGAGGAAACTAAAAAAAATCGATATATATGTCCTATATGAATCGATGAATTCATGAGGCATTGATTATTGACATAAATCAATTACTACAACATCAAGTAATAATTTCTATATAAAAGCATTCATTCTTTATAGATTGGTATCATCCTCTCAAGTTATATTTTTTTATATTATTTTACTTAGTCTCCATTATCAACCTTGTAAGTTTCTTTTCTAAAAAAATAATAAAATCTCCTCTCCAAAAGTGGATCTAGACTATAATGTGATAGTTAAACCACTATAAATTATGTGTCATTTATTTTTCATTTATTTGCATTCGTGATATGTGATTGTGTGAATTAGGATATTTATGTGCATTTTCTATATGTTCTACCTCACATAAACATGATCCTAATATTTCCGCTGCGTTTAAGGGTGTTAATCCAAATTTTTCCCAACATACTGGATGACTATTCACCGTGACCAACAACTAGAAGGTTGGATGTAATCTTCCATCCTTGTTAGTAGCTCCAGATTTACTCTTAGGTTTAGGAAGAATGCTTTTTTGTGGTGAATGAAATGAAACTCAAGGTCTTGAGTTCAATTCTCAATAAAAACACCAAAAATTTTTCTCAAATTATATGCAAATTTCATGTGTAGAATGTGTAGAGCTATAGATACCGAATATAATCAGCAACCAAGTTATTAATTACAATTTGTGTTAAGATTTAAGTAACGAGGAAATATGTTCATAAAATCACAGGCAACAAACATATGTAAAAGTGAAGAATGTAAAATTTTGAGAGTATTTATAGTGGCTTAGCCCAAAAGATGCTTACTTCCACTATGATTCATCTTTCATTTTCTTATAGCTCTTGGGTACAATGCTAAAATACCAGTTATAATGATTTATTCATCAAAAGAAATGAAAAATATGTTCTTTATAAATCGGTCAGGTTGCGTTTGAGGAGTTCTCTTCAGTTGTTTTAAAGATAGAAACCTATCCACATTACAGTTCAAACGTAGATTATTTATAGCTATCACATAAGTTGAATTTTGTTTAGTATTTCCTTTAACATAGTTACTTTCCACAAATAAACATTGAATTACTCAACAACATTCTGTTCATTATGTACTGGTGTGTATATGTTCGGTCTTAGACATACTGGTTGAGATATACATCAGATAAATAAGAAGGCAAAATTTGTCAAGTGTTGTTGATAATCAAACTATTTTTATGGCCCTATGGAATGTTGCTTGGTACCAAACCATGAAAACGGTTTAGTACTTAGCACTTGGTAATATTATGAGAAGTCTCTATCTCTAGCTAAGGATCAAAAGTAGAGATAAAGAGTTTTGACCAAACTTTGACTACCGAACCATTTTCACATTTCAGTAGTGTTTTGTTCCATACTGAACAATGAATTCTATTTGGAACATGATGGAATTTGACATTTAGCCAAAATTTGTATTTTTCCTGTTTTTTTCTCTAATTATCTTTTTCCTTCTCATTTCTCTATCTATCCAATTTGTCATTTTGTAGCATACTTGTCACAATCATACAGTTGTTGCTTTATCTATTAATGTCTTTCCATCCCTAGCCCACTGTAGGTGAAAACACCCTCAACATTATGCAGTATAAAGTACTAAACCATTACAAATTATGGTAGTGATATTAGAAGGATGATTAAACCAACTTTAAATTTAGTATATTAACATTACGTACATTTTTGGAGGATACACATTTACATGACAACAAATGAAAGGGCATTGGTACACTTAATTAGACAAAGGGACTGAAAAATTATGGCGTTATACATAATATTTCTTGTGCATAGGTAATCAAGTCTCCCTTCATGTTTATATACTTCGTTTCTTGTTTGCTTTTGTAGCATCTTCCTTCTAACTTTGTGTTTTGATACCTTTTGCACCATGGTTAACTGAACACAAATGATAAGTCTGTTTTCATCAGTTTTAAAATGATATAGAAGAAAGAATGCATACTTTTATGTATATCCTTCTACACAATCCTTGACCATGTTTGAAATTTAGTGCATAATGATTTAGGCATCAAATGGTATCATGAAAAATTAAACATCATCATCGACGTTAAGTAGTATCTTTCAAATTGTTTCAACCCAAAACCATACCAGTCACAAAGTTTAATTAATTTACATCAATTGAAGTGTATGTTACAAGGCAATAGCAAGCATAAACTTGATAGAGAACTAAGTTTGAAGGGAACCAATTTCAATGCATGGTCTGTTAAAATAAATAATATATAATCTAACATAATAAAACTAGAAAAACATACCGCATTATCCAATATGTCGTTAACATATCTTATATGGCCAAAGTACTGAAATTCTAATAAAAAGTGTAATGATTGGATCCAATATAAGTAACCCGGTTACATAATTGAATTTGAACCAATTGCTTTGTGCCTTGAACTTGCATCTTGAGTTTTTGGTAATTATTAGCCCACATACGATTAATGCGAATTAAAATAAATTGATTTTATTACAGACAAAACAAATTAGATCCACTATTATTATAGATATCCAGTAACATTTGAGTAATTTCCTTAATTCTTAAATCATGAAAAAAGTTAAGAAAACTAATGTAACTTAAGTGTGCAGAATACATCAATATGCCAATGTAAGCATTCAACATTCTACATGGCAATAAAGTAATGAACAAACACAAATTCTCATACAGAACTTTAAAGGACAAAAATTGTTAAGGGTAATGTTAACGTGTTCCCTAAGAGTACATGTTAATAATGATTGTTTTATATCACTAGACAAAAATATTATTTCAAATACCTATTATATCCTGGTATGAAATTGGGTATGTGGATTTCAAGGAAGCAACTTGGATATATTAACGATCGTAACATGTGCTCTTTTGGTACAAGTTAACATTTCTTAGTTATATTTATCATTAAAAGCGTTAAAGCTAAACGAGTGCTTCATATTTGTAAAAATAAAATAAAAGATAAGCAATAAGGTTATAACATAGACATTAAATATACAACATGCGAATATAGTCATTAATAAATACTGATTTCCACACAAAGCTTTAAAGCTAATAAATTTTTACCCAAATAATAAGAGAAAGATACCAACCAATGTACAAGATGGCATGATGTAACGACCCGTATTTTTACGGATCGACATGTTCGTCAAAATCTGGAATTTTAGCACTTTCATGTCATTTCAGATTTTTAGGCAGATTTGTCTAAGTCCTAGGTCGTACGCGACCTAAGGGTTGTTGGCAACTTAGAGAAGGTCTGCGACTTAAGAAAAATGTTGTGAGCGACCTAAGTTTTGTTAAGTGTTAGGTCGGCTGGGAGAGTTAGCGACCTAGTAGTTGCCGAGTTAGCGACCTAGTAGTTGCCGAGTTAGCGACCTAGTAGTTGCCGAGTTAGCGACCTAGTAGTTGCCGAGTTAGCGACCTAGTAGTTGCCGAGTTAGCGACCTAGTAGTTGCCGAGTTAGCGACCTAGTAGTTGCCGAGTTAGCGACCTAGTAGTTGCCGAGTTAGCGACCTAGTAGTTGCCGAGTTAGCGACCTAGTAGTTGCCGAGTTAGCGACCTAGTAGTTGCCGAGTTAGCGACCTAGTGGTTCTGAGTTAGCGACCTAGTGGTTCCGTGTTGGCGACCTAAGGAGTTAACAAGTTGGCGACCTAAGGAGTTAACAAGTTGGCGACCTAAGGAGTTAACAAGTTGGCGACCTTAGGAGTTAGGCTAAGTGTTAGGTCGTGTGTTGTTTTAGGTCGACTTGTGTTAGGTCGCAACCCAACTGAGTCTTAGGTAGTTAGGTCGTTAGGTTGTTAGGTCGCTGGGTTTCCTAAGTGTTAGGTCGCAAAGGAGTTAAGTCGTACATCTGTTAGGTCGCGTAGATTGCTAAGTTGTTAGGTCGCTAGGATAGTTTGTGTTAGGTCGCGTAGATCTATCTGTTAGGTCGGAGAAGCTTAGGTCGGAGAGTCTTAGGTCGGAAACGACCTAGGGAGATAGCCGTGTTGAGCGACTTAAGGAAATTTCTGCTATAAATAGGAGGGGTTGTTCTCACTTTTTGGGATCCGGATTTTGAAGCGACGAAGTGCTGCCATTTTGAGAGCTCGACTTCTACACTTCTTCACTTCTTTTCTCCACTCTAATCTAGTGCTTCCATCCATCCAAATCGAAGATCAAGATTGAAGATTCAAGAGCTTAGATTGAAGATCTTCATCTTTTCAAGAGAGATTTCATCGTTTGAAGTGAGATCTCGTCGGATCTAGCTTAGTTCTTCGCTGTCCAGATCTGAAGTTGATATCTTTTGGATTGTTTAGGTGATTTGGTGAGTGGTGATTATCTCTCACACGGATCCAAAGGAGTATATCGGATTGTTGGCCCGATTTGGTGTTAAAATAGTGATTTCCATGCATTTTCTTCATCCTATGTGTAGATCCATATAGATCCATTGTTCATGATGATGTTACATCCATTCTATCATATGTTAACCTATGCAAGTTCATTCATCAAGTTTGTAGAGATATAATCCATGTTTTCATGCTTATTGGACTTTCAACTCTTTAATTACGAAAATGCCATTATTGTTATAATTGTCTACTTAGATCATTTTTGAATGCTTGATTGCTTGGATTGATGTTTGATTTGATTGATTGTTATGAACTAGATGATTGATGATTAGATTTAGATCGAAGATGATTCAAAAGCTAAGGGAAAGGCTCTTGAAATGGAAAAGCTGCTCGTGGCATATGTAGCGGGATGATGAAGCTCTTATGCATAGATTTGATGATGTAATGATGAGATGAGGCTTTGCGAGGATGTAATGAAGCGAGGCAATCATGTGGTGAAGACTTGGTCTAATCCAGACGGGATCATTCCAAGCATGTTGATAACTCGGTGATATGATTCGAGTTGAAGATAATGAATGGATATGAGAATAGTCGTCGAGGAGGATGACTAGGAGGCTTGGATAGCATCGTTGTTGAAGGTTCTAGCATGCTCTAAGCAAGAGTACGTTTGGGCAGATTCGATAGTCCCAACGGCCAACTGTTGATGGTCGAGTACTCTGGGCAGATTCGATAGTCCTAGGCACGGGCTGCGACGACGTGCGGGAGTTATGTCTAGAACCGGGGTTTCCATTAGCCCTTGACGGACGGCTGAAAGAATGTGCCGGTCATTCAATTAACGGTGATATCGAAGCAATGATAACAGTGATAGCCAGAGTCATGGATGTTTGGTTGTATCGTCACTCGGACTCAAGAGCGGTATTTTCTGGGTGCTTATCTGATTTAGGCCTTGGTACTTGGAAAACATCGCCCTTGACTCGAGTGATAGTAGCTTTACTTTAAATTGTATGCTCTGCTATGTTTGCTTCTGCTTAGTGTGTGTCTGGGGGCTATCACTGTAGAATGAGGTTGGAGTGGGAGGGTTGTATTCCTATTCCTTTTCCTTTATGCTCTTTTGGTATGTTGTTAGTTAATTTACTGCTCACTAAGACTGTTGTCTGACTCAAGGCTTTATGTTTTAATTCTTATTGCCTTGGGCTGTTCGTCCATTTTGGGACGGGCAGACTAGGTAGCAGGTGACAGGTGCTGTTCTCCTCTCACGATGCTGATATCGAAGACGAGCTGGAGGGTTGCATATTATCTTCTTATTATATGTACTGGATATTCCGCTGTTTTGTATTCTCTGAGAGATATGTAGTGAGGCTTGATGTATTGACTATGTGGATGCTTGTATTCAACTATTATGGAGTTTTATATGATGTCATTTTGTTCTGTAAAGCTTCACTATACATATGTTCTATTGTATTTTGTCCATGCGCTGTGAGTAATACGATAGATTCTTTTGTTTTAAATCTTACCTTGACAATCGTCCATGGTCGCCTGGCACACTTTACAGCGCTATATCTCTAGATTCTATGCAGGGGTCATGGGCGGTCGTCACATTTGGTATCAGAGCATTGGTTGATCGATTTTACCCAACGCTCGCTGTCGTAACTACGTATGAGAGACGTAATTGTATTTTGATGGATGATTACTATATATAATATAGTAGCTTAGAAGAGTTTGAGTCCTTTATGCAGTTGTTTCTCTAGATGTTTTAATCATTCCTTTTTATAGATATTGAGAATGAGTCGAAGAGGGAGACCAGCTGCTAGGGAAGGCCGTGCTACTGAAGAGACTGCTGATTATGCAGCCATGTTCGAAGCTATGATGACTTCGATCATGAGGAGGATACCAGTTCCGGGGGCGGCAGTAGATGTTGGAGTTCAAGTCCAAACTCCGAAACCAGTGGATTTTGCTAAGCTGTGCAAGGATTATACTGCTCTTGGAGGGAAGGTTTTCTTGGGAACAGAATCAACTATTGAGGTCCAGAGGTGGATAGATGCTTGTAGAAGGATCTTTGGTGATTTGGGAATTGATGATGCAACTAAGAGGAAGTTGGCATCAAGGCAGCTTCAAGGGAGAGCCTCTGATTGGTGGAACTCTATTACCATCGATACTGCGGAGGAAGAGATTACTTGGGAGCAATTCCAAGCTAGATTTGAAGCTAAGTTCATTTCTACAGCTCAGAAGTCTGTTCTGTTCAAGAGGTTTGTGGAGCTCAAGCAAGGTGGAAGATCAGTTCTTGAGTATGTTTCTGAGTTCGAAGCTTTGTCCAAGTATGCCCGGTCGTATATTGAATCTGCTTATCAGAAGAATGAGAAGTTTGTGACCGGCTTGGATAGTTATCTTGGGAGACAGTTGGTGGATCATTTGGACGATTCATTTGAGAAGCTTGTGGAGAAAGCTCTTAGGCATGAGAGTCTGTTTCCTAAGGAAGGACCTGTTGTTGCTGTTACCAAGGGAGAATCTAAACCACAGCAGGGTGGAAACCAGAAGAGGAAGCAGCAGCAGCAGAAGGGTAAGGATGGCCAGAAGAAGCCGAAAGGCGAGGTAACTTGCTACAATTGTCAGCAGAAGGGCCATTTCTCTAAGGATTGTAAGAATCCGAAGGCACCGATGAAGTGTCACAACTGTGACAAGCCGGGGCATTTCAGGAAGAATTGTCCAGAACCAAGGAAGGACAGGCAGATTGTGCAAGCCTATGCTTTGGGGGCTGTTCCGTCGTCTTCGAAAGCTCCTACTGCTGAAGAGAAGGGAAAGAGTGTGGTTGTTCAAGGTACTCTTTCCCTATGTGGTGTTCCAGTTAGAGTTCTGTTTGATACTGGAGCGTCGCATTCATTTGTTTGTAATGAACTAGTAGGCCGGTTAGGTTTGAAGCCGGATATTGTTGATAGGCCATTGGTTGTGACTAATCCAGTTGGGGGTTCGTCTTGTTTGTGTATGTTATGCCGTGGTCTAGTTGTGTCGAGTCATGGTTGCTCTTTTGTTTGTGATTGCTTTGTTCTGAACTTTGCGGGGTTCGGAATTATTTTGGGTATGGACTGGCTTAGGAAGTATGCGGCTAAGGTTGATTGTGAGAGGCTAGAGGTGACAGTCGAGAATGTGGAAGGGCGAAAGATTGTGATACGATGTAAGCATGAGGAAGGCGTCTTCATGAGCTTCATGTATTCGCTAGTTGTTCCACGGGATGGACTGTCTTTAGTGCCAATCGCAAATGGATTCGAGGATGTCTTTGACGAAGTCAAAGGGTTGCCGCCGCATAGAGAGATCGAGTTTCGTATAGATCTAGTTGAAGGAGCCAGACCTGTTGTGATGCCTCTTAGGCGGATGGCGCCTAGGGAACAGCAAGAGTTGAGGGTGCAAGTTGATGATCTTTTGCAGAAAGGATTCATTCGGCGTAGTGTGTCCGAGTGGGGTGCACCAGTTGTGTTTGCAACCAAGGCAGATGGATCGTTGAGATTGTGTGTGGATTATCGTGAGCTGAATAAGGTGACTAAGAAGAACAAGTATCCATTGCCGAGAATAGATGACTTGTTTGATCAGCTTCACGAGGCTAAGGTGTTTTCTCAAATGGATTTGGCAACGGGATTTCACCAGTTGAGAGTGGCTAAGGATAGTGTGCCGAAGACTGCTTTTAGGACACCATCCGGTTTCTTTGAGTGGCTGGTAATGCCGTTTGGATTGACTAACGCGCCAGCATATTTTGTGGATCTTATGAATAGAGTGTTCAGAGATCAGTTGAACAAGTTCGTACTTGTGTTCGTGGATGATATTCTGATTTATTCCAGAACGGAGGAAGAGCACAAGACGCACTTGCGTATTGTTTTGGAGATCTTACGGAAACATCAGCTGAAGGCTAAGTTTTCGAAGTGTCACTTCTGGAAGAGTGAAGTGAGGTTCTTAGGCCATGTGATTTCTGGAAATGGAATAGCGGTTGATCCCGCTAAGGTGGCAGCAATCCAGGATTGGGTTAGACCTAAGAATGCATCTGATGTGAGAAGTTTTCTTGGATTAGCAGGATATTATCGACGGTTTATCAAAGACTTCTCCAAGATAGCTGCACCGTTAACAGGATTGACGAAAAAGAACCAAGTGTTCAGTTGGGATGCTAGGTGTGAGCAAGCTTTCGGAATCCTGAAAGAGGGATTGACGAGTGCTCCTGTTTTGACTATTCCAAGTGGGAATGATGAGATGGTGGTTTACACCGACGCGTGTGGTACTGGACTTGGAGCAGTGCTGATGCAGAAGGATAAAGTTGTTGCGTATGCCAGTCGACAACTGAAGCCGCATGAAAGGAATTACCCAACTCATGATTTGGAGTTAGCGGCGATTGTATTTGCTCTGAAGATGTGGAGGCATTATCTGTTGGGAGTTCGATTCGAGTTGTTTACAGATCATAAGTCGTTGAAGTATCTTTTCTCCCAGAAGGATTTGAATCTTCGGCAGCAACGTTGGCTAGAATTTTTGGCATCATATGATTTTGGAATAGCTTATACTCCGGGAAAAGGTAACGCAGTGGCAGATGCGTTAAGTCGAAGACATGCAGGATTGGGAGCCATGTTTTCTGAATGGAAGAGTCTCGAGTATTTAGCTGGATTTGACTTCAGGCCTAGATGTGAATTGGAACCTGAGATGTTGGCAAACTTATCAATAAGACCCACTCTTGTGGAAAGGATTGGCGAGGGCCAAAAGCGAGATGATAAGCTTGTCAAGATTATCCGTGGATTGGAATCTGGATTGGATCCAGAAAAGGATAAAGGATTCGAGGTCGATAGAGAAGGTTGGCTTCGAAAGCAAGGACGACTAGTTGTTCCCGATATAGATGAATTGAGGAGTGAAGTTCTGAAGGAAAGTCATCACTCGAAGCTGACAATTCATCCAGGAGGAAACAAGATGTATCGGGATATGAAGAGAACCTACTACTGGGAAGGCATGAAGAAGGATGTTGGAGATTTCATTTCCAAGTGTATGAATTGCCAGTTGGTTAAAGCCGAACAGAAGAAGCCAAGTGGATTGCTTCAGCCCTTAGAAGTTCCTACATGGAAGTGGGAACAAGTGTCGATGGATTTTATTGATGGATTGCCTAGAACCAGAACGGGAAATGAAGGAATTTGGGTCATTGTGGATCGTCTGACTAAGAGTGCACGATTCATTCCTGTTCGATCGACTAGAACGGCATCAAAGTTGGCTGAGTTGTATGTGAAGTGGATAGTTCGATTCCATGGTATTCCGAAGAGTATAGTGAGCGATCGAGATCCATTGTTCACTAGTGGATTTTGGAAGAGCTTCCAGGAAGTTTTGGGAACCGAGTTGTGTTTGAGTACAGCTTATCACCCTCAGACAGATGGCCAGACTGAGAGAGTCAACCGAGTTTTGGAAGATCTCCTCAGAGCCTGTGTTTTAGATTTCGGAGGATCATGGGAAGATCACCTTCATTTGGTGGAGTTTGCGTACAACAACAGTTACCAGTCAAGTATTGGTATGGCACCGTATGAGGCGTTGTATGGAAGACCGTGTAACTCTCCGACATGTTGGTTGGAAACTGGAGAAAAGCTGATGCTTGGGCCAGAGATGATTCGGCAGACTTCAGATTGTATAGAGATCATTCGGCAACGAATGAAAGCAGCCCAAGATCGTCAGAAGAGTTATGCCGATAAGCGTCGAAAGGATTTGGAATTCGATGTAGGAGATATGGTTTTTGTGAAGATTTCTCCACTGAAGAATGTTATTCGATTTGGAAAGAAAGGAAAGTTGACTCCGAGATTTGTTGGACCATTCCCGATTATCGAGCGAATCGGAAAGCTCGCTTACAGATTGGAGTTACCAGAGAAGATGTCGAGTGTGCACAATGTTTTTCATGTATCATATCTACGGAAGTATGTGCACGACTCGAGTACGGTGATTTCTGCTGATAGCTGTGAAGACTTAGAAGTTGATCCAGTTGATAGAAGACCTCGTAAGCCGCTTCGTGTTGTTGAAACCGACACGAAACAGCTTAGGAGGAAGGTAGTTAAGTTGCTCAAGATACAATGGAGTGATGATGATAACGACTGTACGTGGGAAGTGGAAGAGAGGATGAAGGCAGCTCATCCTGAACTCTTCAAGGTATGGCCCTAAGGTGTCGTCTCATCTCGCGATATTGTAACTTGTTCTAAGTTTTAGAATTCTGTACGCTAAGTTAGAATTGGATGCATGGTTTGTTGATTGTTATGGATGGTAGGCGTACAGAATAGTTTTGATTGCTTGGAATTTCGGGGGCGAAATTTCTAAGGGGGAGAGAATGTAACGACCCGTATTTTTACGGATCGACATGTTCGTCAAAATCTGGAATTTTAGCACTTTCATGTCATTTCAGATTTTTAGGCAGATTTGTCTAAGTCCTAGGTCGTACGCGACCTAAGGGTTGTTGGCAACTTAGAGAAGGTCTGCGACTTAAGAAAAATGTTGTGAGCGACCTAAGTTTTGTTAAGTGTTAGGTCGGCTGGGAGAGTTAGCGACCTAGTAGTTGCCGAGTTAGCGACCTAGTAGTTGCCGAGTTAGCGACCTAGTAGTTGCCGAGTTAGCGACCTAGTAGTTGCCGAGTTAGCGACCTAGTAGTTGCCGAGTTAGCGACCTAGTAGTTGCCGAGTTAGCGACCTAGTAGTTGCCGAGTTAGCGACCTAGTAGTTGCCGAGTTAGCGACCTAGTAGTTGCCGAGTTAGCGACCTAGTAGTTGCCGAGTTAGCGACCTAGTAGTTGCCGAGTTAGCGACCTAGTAGTTGCCGAGTTAGCGACCTAGTGGTTCTGAGTTAGCGACCTAGTGGTTCCGTGTTGGCGACCTAAGGAGTTAACAAGTTGGCGACCTAAGGAGTTAACAAGTTGGCGACCTAAGGAGTTAACAAGTTGGCGACCTTAGGAGTTAGGCTAAGTGTTAGGTCGTGTGTTGTTTTAGGTCGACTTGTGTTAGGTCGCAACCCAACTGAGTCTTAGGTAGTTAGGTCGTTAGGTTGTTAGGTCGCTGGGTTTCCTAAGTGTTAGGTCGCAAAGGAGTTAAGTCGTACATCTGTTAGGTCGCGTAGATTGCTAAGTTGTTAGGTCGCTAGGATAGTTTGTGTTAGGTCGCGTAGATCTATCTGTTAGGTCGGAGAAGCTTAGGTCGGAGAGTCTTAGGTCGGAAACGACCTAGGGAGATAGCCGTGTTGAGCGACTTAAGGAAATTTCTGCTATAAATAGGAGGGGTTGTTCTCACTTTTTGGGATCCGGATTTTGAAGCGACGAAGTGCTGCCATTTTGAGAGCTCGACTTCTACACTTCTTCACTTCTTTTCTCCACTCTAATCTAGTGCTTCCATCCATCCAAATCGAAGATCAAGATTGAAGATTCAAGAGCTTAGATTGAAGATCTTCATCTTTTCAAGAGAGATTTCATCGTTTGAAGTGAGATCTCGTCGGATCTAGCTTAGTTCTTCGCTGTCCAGATCTGAAGTTGATATCTTTTGGATTGTTTAGGTGATTTGGTGAGTGGTGATTATCTCTCACACGGATCCAAAGGAGTATATCGGATTGTTGGCCCGATTTGGTGTTAAAATAGTGATTTCCATGCATTTTCTTCATCCTATGTGTAGATCCATATAGATCCATTGTTCATGATGATGTTACATCCATTCTATCATATGTTAACCTATGCAAGTTCATTCATCAAGTTTGTAGAGATATAATCCATGTTTTCATGCTTATTGGACTTTCAACTCTTTAATTACGAAAATGCCATTATTGTTATAATTGTCTACTTAGATCATTTTTGAATGCTTGATTGCTTGGATTGATGTTTGATTTGATTGATTGTTATGAACTAGATGATTGATGATTAGATTTAGATCGAAGATGATTCAAAAGCTAAGGGAAAGGCTCTTGAAATGGAAAAGCTGCTCGTGGCATATGTAGCGGGATGATGAAGCTCTTATGCATAGATTTGATGATGTAATGATGAGATGAGGCTTTGCGAGGATGTAATGAAGCGAGGCAATCATGTGGTGAAGACTTGGTCTAATCCAGACGGGATCATTCCAAGCATGTTGATAACTCGGTGATATGATTCGAGTTGAAGATAATGAATGGATATGAGAATAGTCGTCGAGGAGGATGACTAGGAGGCTTGGATAGCATCGTTGTTGAAGGTTCTAGCATGCTCTAAGCAAGAGTACGTTTGGGCAGATTCGATAGTCCCAACGGCCAACTGTTGATGGTCGAGTACTCTGGGCAGATTCGATAGTCCTAGGCACGGGCTGCGACGACGTGCGGGAGTTATGTCTAGAACCGGGGTTTCCATTAGCCCTTGACGGACGGCTGAAAGAATGTGCCGGTCATTCAATTAACGGTGATATCGAAGCAATGATAACAGTGATAGCCAGAGTCATGGATGTTTGGTTGTATCGTCACTCGGACTCAAGAGCGGTATTTTCTGGGTGCTTATCTGATTTAGGCCTTGGTACTTGGAAAACATCGCCCTTGACTCGAGTGATAGTAGCTTTACTTTAAATTGTATGCTCTGCTATGTTTGCTTCTGCTTAGTGTGTGTCTGGGGGCTATCACTGTAGAATGAGGTTGGAGTGGGAGGGTTGTATTCCTATTCCTTTTCCTTTATGCTCTTTTGGTATGTTGTTAGTTAATTTACTGCTCACTAAGACTGTTGTCTGACTCAAGGCTTTATGTTTTAATTCTTATTGCCTTGGGCTGTTCGTCCATTTTGGGACGGGCAGACTAGGTAGCAGGTGACAGGTGCTGTTCTCCTCTCACGATGCTGATATCGAAGACGAGCTGGAGGGTTGCATATTATCTTCTTATTATATGTACTGGATATTCCGCTGTTTTGTATTCTCTGAGAGATATGTAGTGAGGCTTGATGTATTGACTATGTGGATGCTTGTATTCAACTATTATGGAGTTTTATATGATGTCATTTTGTTCTGTAAAGCTTCACTATACATATGTTCTATTGTATTTTGTCCATGCGCTGTGAGTAATACGATAGATTCTTTTGTTTTAAATCTTACCTTGACAATCGTCCATGGTCGCCTGGCACACTTTACAGCGCTATATCTCTAGATTCTATGCAGGGGTCATGGGCGGTCGTCACAATTCATTTCAGTCCATCATTTAAGAATAAATATTACATATTTATCCTCATGCATGTTTTCAATTTTCCTAAAAAAATAGTTACAACAAAGGTATAATTGTACAATATTGTTGTTAATAGATGATATTTTTTCCCTTTTCAAGGCAGGTTGTGGGTCTTACTGGACCCCCACCAGATTCATTGAGAAAAATACAGAGAATAACAAGGAAACCCTCGTCTAATAAGATACATAAGGCCTAAACAAAGAAAATAAAAGAGGATTCTCCATTAACAGAAAATAAACTGGCCCATTAATAGAAATATAAAAGAATAACAAAGAAATAAACTGGCCGATTAATAGAAATTTTATGATACCGGGAAACAAAAACGGTGCAAAAACCTACTCCGAATCTTCTAACCAAAACAAATACCCCAAACTAAACCGACCCGCATTCAAACGGTTCGGTTGCGGTTTGGACAATCGAACCGACCATATTAAACCGGAATGAACCGAATATTTACACTAGTAATCCTATGATAAAAATATAAGCAACTCCTTTCTTATTTTTGATTCTAACGATGTATATTCAATTTTTTTTTTGAGAAAAATGTGCGATCCTCTAAAATAGAGGAGAGCACACATGTAAAATGTGTGATCCTCTAAAATAGAGGAGAGCACACATGTAAAATGTGTGATCCTCTAATGATGTGTATTTTATTTTCAACGTATGTTGTTGTTATATTAATAATAATCGTTATCATAAAGGAAGAAGTTATAGCTTTAGTATAATATTTTTCACCCTTTTTGGATAAATACTAATTATAATCTATTTCTAACCATTTTACTTAATGATTATGCATTGATTAACGTTGATGTTTGATTAATATACTAAAAAAATCATCTGTACCTAAGCCTCAAATTGAAATTTTCATACAATTAAGAACTAATCTTTCATTTCAGTATAACATTGCGTGTGTTAAGCTTTAAATATAAAAGCTTCAACCGTTGTTTTTGTAAATTGATTGTTGATGGAAGTAATTCTTTTATTTCATATTTAATATTGATTCAAACCAGACCGGACCAAAACTGAACCGTATTACATTAAACCGAACCGAAATCGAACCGTTTAAAATATTAATATAAAAGTTTATATTTTGATTAACTGTTTAATACGGCACGGAAGTGGTCTGGACTTTAAACCGCACCGACCCCTGTCTTTTGTTACAAAGAGTCCAAAAAATGGCGTATCGTGCATGGCTTTGAACAAACGCACAAGAACCTAGTTGACCGAAGTACATAAACCATTGAAAATTCTTTGATTTCACCTCCCAATTCGTTGCAATGCTCCTCTTGAGCGCCTCGATGAGGATGATTCATTTCGATGATCTCCATATAGTGGCTTTAAAAATATTGTACCATTCAATATTAGAGCTCCTTGATGGATTGCGTAGACTGAGATGAGCAGGAATTTTCCTCAAAATATTGTATGTGAAGCTGCAACTGAAGAAAACACATTTTGTGTTCTCACTCGAGTTTTACAAAGGGTACAGATTGAAGAGTTGATAAGACCTCTATGAAATATATTATCCTGCATGTGCATAACATTCCGCAAAAATTTCCAGAGTAGTAGGTTTTATTCGGGCTTGGATTTGGACTTCCAAACACATTTGTCCCATGGGAATGTAGGTGCTCGATGAAATTCCACAATGGCTTTGTTGACATTTGATGTGGTGTGAACGTTGCCATAAGTCTCTGATGGTGGTAGAGCTTGAGTGAGGAAAGGTAACATAGCCATTGGTTTAATAAGCAGCTGCAATGGCTGTCTCAGGGACCCTAGGCATTATTCTGAGGTTATGATCAATGACATTGGAAAATATCAAACCTTTTCCTAGTCCATGGAGCGTGCCAAAATAGGCGTTTGCTTGTCTGTTTGATGGTTAATTGGAAATGTGGAAGGAAGGTGGATCTCAACTTGAGCGTATTTCTCCAATCCAGCTGCAATCAAGTAGCATGTCCATTTTGTCCATTGGTAAGGGTTCGAGGAGAGAAGTTTATTAACATGGATGATACAACAACCTTATTACATTTCTGGAGGTTCTGAATTCCAGGCCCCCTTTGCTGTAAGGCAATCACACTATTTTAAAAGTATTGGGCATGAGTTTATTAGAGAAGGGATTACCATGCCATAGTAAGTGGTTGAGTGTTTTGTTGATCGTGGATATAAGTTTTGTAGAAAGGACATAGATTCTGGAGTAGTACAGTAGCAATGGATTTCACAATAACAAGCCTACTACAGTTGATGGTTTTGAGGATGACCAAGAAGAGAGCTTCTTAGTGACGGTTTCATATAAAGGTATGCATTGAGAAGTTTTGATTCTAGATGCGACCAGGAGCTCCAGGATATATGGAATTTAGAGTAGAGAGGTGGATGATGTTGTCTGTTTCAATTTGAGACAATCCAGCAACATAGACATTGTCTTTAGCTTTGTTAATGTGTAGTGCAATGAGGTCATGGAAATCATCAAGTACTGTTAAAATGCAAGTAATGGACCTGTGTGTTGGCTTAATGATCAAAATAAGGTTATCAGCAAACATCAAAGCGGTCACCATAGGTTCTTGCACATAGCATGGTGCTATGTTCTTAACAGCCACTTGTTTAAGTTGGCATTCTAGTTAAGCTTCCCATGACAGTTATGAAGAGATAAGCTGAAAAAGGGTCACATTGCCTTGTACCCTGAGCAACAACAAAGTATCCAAAGCCTCTCACCATTGAGAGAGATAGTAGGGTGTGGAGTAGAGATGCATGTGTAAATCCAAATTAAGAAAGGCGAAGAAAATTTGTCTTGGATAAAATAGCGGTAATGGAGCTCCATTGAATTGATTCAAAAGCCCACTGGATGTCAAGCTTCACGAGACTGGTGATATGTGGGATTACACATGGATGGCTGAGACCAATCCAGTATTAACAACCCTACCGGTCCAGACTATCCAAATATAATTTGATGATACCCATATTTTATTTACTTATTTTTGATGTCCATTTAATTTGATTAGACTTAAATTTATTGTTGAGTTCAATTGGATTCGAGTGCTACCAGCATCGAAAGACAATAAAATTTTCTTATCAACTAGTTTTATATTTTTAATATTCATCAATATACGATAAATAAAAATTACGGCCAAAGTTGCACATAAAAAATTAATCAAACATAATTAAGTTATACAATATTTTTCCAATATCTCCCAATCTAAATTAAATGAAATTAAACTTGAGGATGGTGGAATTTGCTAGCTAATTCAGCACAAGCTAGCCCATGATTAACGACACACTTAATTGCTTGGAAATAATGCTAATTACTTGAACACAGCTTGCGTTTTAAACATAGAAAGACTCACTTTCATATTTAAACCCAGGTAGAATGTAGTTATGGGTGCTCATTCAATACTGTAAAAGGAGCTCAAGAAAAAAAAACCCGTATATATTGTGCTTTCTAACATTAGTTGCTTTGTTAAAGAGTTGAGTACTGCTCAGCTTGGAAGCCGTTTCATTCAACAAAACTCAGACAGCACAATTGATGAAAAAAGGTGCATTTCAAAGTGATAAGTGATGTTGGGCTCCATTGATGAGAATGCACTACCAAACATCAAAATAAAGTCATCAGCAAACATCAAATTAGCAGTCACCATATTATTCTTGCACATAGAATGCCAAGCTATGTTCTTACCTGCCACTTGTTTAGTTAGCGTTCTAGCTAAGCATACCCTGATAGTTATGAAGAGATAAGTCGAAATAGGGCCGCATTGCCTTATACCCCGCGAACCAACAAAGTATCCAAAGCTTTCCCCATTGAGAGAGATAGAGGGGGTGTGGATCATATATTCTTGCATAAATCCAAGCTAAATATAGGTGGTGAAAATTCATCTTGGATAGAATAGCGATAATGGAGCTCCATTGAATCGATTCAAAAGCCTTCTGGATGTCAAGCTTCATGAAACGGGTGAGATTTGATTCTTCTTAAAACCTCTTATTAGTTCTTGAATATTGTTAATGATTTCTAGATGTGGCAAGTAGGCATTTTTCTTGTAAGGTATAAGGTTTGGAGGTATTGCTTTCATTCTAGTTACAAGATTATTACTGATACACTTGAAAATGAAAAAACATGCTAAAGGTCTGAGTTGTGTGACATCAATAGGCAGCTCAGTTTTAGGAAGTAGATCTGGTTTAGTAGAGCACTAAGGAATTTGTTAATAAAGAAGAAATGCTTTATTGCTTCAGTAACATTTAATTAATAACTCTCCAAGTTGACTTGTAAAAATGGGCATTAAAGCCATCGGAAGCTGCACAGCTTGAAAATTTTGTAGCAAATATAGCATCCTTGATCTCAGAACTGGTTGCACGAGATAAGAGCAAGTTTCTTGATGGAGTTAATAGTAGGAAGAGACAAGTCAGTCAAGTAATGGAGGTCTGGTTGCAGTGGGTGAAGATTGGAGCAGATAGTGGTAAAGAATGATAGGAAAGCCAGCTTGATATCTGCTTTAGAGTTGCACTGAATTCAATGGTGATCCATGATGGTATGAACTTTAATTAGCATTAGAAACTTTTAGAAAAAGAGAGAGAAATATGATTTTTTGTCTCCATTTATGCCCCATTGAATATCCTGCGCTTTTGTTTAATCATGATGTTCTCAAAATAAGTAACGTCAGTCGGTGTCTTTGCCAACAAGTGTTCCTGAACAGAGAAGTCAGTGTTGTGAGGTTGAGCAAGCATTGCAAGTTGAATATTGTTCAACTTTTCTATGATGTCATTAGATACTTATTTCCATTTCCATAATTCTGTTTATAATAGTTCTTGAGTTTTTCTTTGTTAGTTTTGGTTTTCCTTCTGAAATAAACATATGATTGCCATTAATGGTTGTATTCCAAACCCATTTTATACTAGTTAATGAAATCAGAAACATTAGTCCATTCATTTAAGAAAGAAAAGGAAGAAGATCATTTTATTTTAGCCATTCCCAATGTTAGGTTGAGAGGGTTGTGATCAGGGGAGAGAACATGGGGGAATGGAGGCGGTGAGGTTAGGCCAAAGTGGTAGGGATTCAAGGTTGAAGTAGGTATATAAAGTTTGCATAAGGTTCTTCTACCATTTCTACTTCTATTGTTCGCAGAAAAATGATCCTAAACCTGGCATGGTGAAGAGGTTTGATTGATTGAGAGGGGATGTATCATTTAGAGTGAGTTGATCACCACCACTTTTGTCACATGAATATTGCATGCATCATAAATTTGAAGGGATGGTAGTACGTCAATAAAGACTTGTCTGATGTTTTTATTATTATTAGCACAAATGAAGGTCATAAGGAAGCTTGAGTTGGTTGATAAGTGCGTAGCATTGACATTAATGAATTTCTTGTGTGTTGTTAAGGTAGAGATGGTATAAATTGATGCATTCCATAGTATATGAAACCTGCCATAGGGAGCTTGTGAAAACCATGTAGAATCGATCAATTTAAAGTAACTGAGTTAGCTGCTTTGTTGTGATCGAGTGATTTTAGCTTTGTTTCACAAATTGTAAGAAGTTGCAAGTTCATGCATCAATTCATGTTGCTTGGAGTCCATGTGAGCACCTCTCACATTCCAGAAGACCATGTTGTACATCATGATGATCTTTATGGATTTGGTGGCTGATAGCCAGGTTATTCGAGGACTAGCTTGCTTGTTTTGGTCATTATGCATAAACTCCATCTGGAGAAGTATGATATGATCCATTGGACATTCAACACCAGCATCCATGTCATCATCACTTGCACGTTGAGTAGCACTGTGAGTTGCCTTTCCTCTCCTTTTTTCTTTCTTATTTCTACTTTTGATAGTTATTGGTTTGAGTATGTGATGCAGCGCAAGTTAAAGATCAACGCGATGACAGTAAACGACTTACCTTAATTTGCGATCAGCCATCACCGTGACCTAACCTCCACGACCTAACTCCTTTCCCATCGCCGCGACCTAACCTCCACGACCTAACTCCTTTCCCATCGCCGCGACCTAACCTCCACGACCTAACTCCTTTCCCATCGCCGCGACCTAACCCTAAGTCGCGAATGAGCAAGAGGAATAAGGTCGCGAACGACCTTCAAGTCGCCTTTCTTTAGGACGCAAACGACCTACTCCAGCCTCATGCCGATCTCTTCTAGGTCGTTGCCGTGCTCCATTTTAAATCGCGAGCTGTTTTCTTTAGGTCGTGAACGAGCTTGTTTAAGTCGTTGTTTGCTTAGGCCATTAAGATGTTGTTAAGTCGTTTGTATTTTGTACCTTTATGTCGCTTGTGTTGTAATTGTGTTGTAAGCCGTATAGTTGTTAAGTCATGTGTGTGTACTGTCCATATAAATAGGGAGGTGTTGTCATTTGTAAAGGTTGTTGAATTTGAATAAAATTTCTTTTGTGTGCTCTTGTGCCACCATTAAAATTGGTAGTTGAGTGTTATCTCCTATCTCCACCTTCGGATATTCGAGTGCGCTCGAATCAACGATTGTTGAAGCCGATTCACGGAATCTAGTGCGCTAGATCAACGTCGAAGAATCGTAGATCTTCTCTCACGGCATCGTGCGCGATCAACGTGTCGAAGATAGCTAAAGTCCGATATCTCGCGAGATCAACGGATTAGAGCATTTTGGTATCATCAATCCATCGATTCATATTGCTTCATCTAATCGTTTCATCGATTAGTTTGACACGAAATCTTCATTTCGTTGTCTTCCGTTATTTCCGCTGCGTCATTTGGTATCAGAGCTAGATCGCAAGGAGTTTGCGTAGATTTTTGGAGTTTGTGTGAGATTTGCATCATTTGGAGAATTGGGTTCTCGAGATTTTGAAGAGATTTGTTCGTTTGGTATTTTTTTGAAGATTTCAACAAGTGGGTAGTTTTGATTTGAAGATTTTTAGATCGAAGTGAAGTTTTTGTTGGAATTTGTTGAAGAGTGATCATGCCTCTGAGAAGAGCTAACCGTTATCGCAACATTGATGCTTTGTATGGGAGAGAAGAGGCCGATGAGATGGAGAAAAGAATTAATGAAAACTTTAATGAGAAGCTTAATGAAGGGATTGGTCGATTAGAGAGAATGATGTTGGAGATGAACCAAAATTAGAGAAGGGTTTCACCTGAATCTAACCATGGGGGAAGTAGAGTTTCACCACATTCAAATCGAGAGAGAAGTGTTGATAGTGATCATAGAAGTGTGGATCGAGATTATGATAGAAATGTTGATGATCGAAATCGTGATAGAAATGTGAATGATCGTGATCGGAGGAATGTAGATCGAAGGGATGTTGGTGGAAGAAAGGGTGGTAGTAGAGATGTTGGTGGTCAGGATCGACATCGATATGCATCAGATTTTGAAGAGGAGTTTGATGGTGGTAGTGTTCATGGACGAGGACGAGGTCAAGGAAGAAATCATTCAGAGTATGATCACAAATGGGAGTCCGGGATGAAAACCGAAATACCGGAATTCAAGGGAGGTATGCAGGCCGAGGAATTTCTTGATTGGCTAGCTTATGTTGAGGAAATTTTTGACTTCAAGGAGGTTCCGGAAGATCGTAAAGTGAAGTTGGTTGCTACTCGGTTGAGGGGGAGAGCTATGGCGTGGTGGCAGCAAACCAAACTGACTAGAGAATGGATGGGGAAGTCGAAGATTGTTGCTTGGGAGAAGATGAAGAAGTTGATGAAGGCTACCTTCTTGCCCTATAATTACCAATCACTGATGTATCAGAGATTACATAACCTGAGGCAAGGGACGAAGACTGTTACTGATTATGTAGATGAGTTCTACCAGTTGATTGCTCGAAATGACATTATGGAGACAGAAGAACAATTGACCGCTAGGTTTGTTGGAGGACTTAGAACACAGATCCAGGATATGGTGAACATGTTCGACCCTAGATCTGTGGTAGAAGCACATCAAAAGGCATTGGCTTGGGAGAAACAAGGTAGACGTGGGGGAGGTGTGTTTCCAAGTTTTACGAGGCAGAACAAAGGAGCGGGTAGTAGTTTTAATGTTCCTAAAGCATCGAGTAAGCCGGTTGTTCATGAAGTGGCTAAACCAAAAGTCAACACCAATTTCAAATGCTATAATTGCCAGGAAGTGGGTCACAAGAGCAACGAATGTCCGAAACCAAAGAAGAGAACTATGATTGCTGAAGTGGAAGATGAGGATGTAGAAGAAGATCTCAATTCACACTATGATGAGGAGGAAGAAGAGGTGTCAGGAGACGAGGGATGTAATCTGATGCTACGGAGATCTTGTTTAACCCCGAAGCAGGAAGAGGAGTCGAGTTGGTTGAGGAGTAACATTTTTCAATCAACGTCACTATTTTGGGAAAGGTCTGTAAATTTGTCATTGACGTTGGTAGTTGTGATAATATCATTTCAATGGAAGCTGTGAGGAAGTTGAAGTTGAAAACGGAGAAACATCCTAGTCCGTATAATCTTGCTTGGTTGAGGAAAGGAGGAGAAGTGAAAGTAGAGAGGCGAGCTCATGTTCCATTTTCTATTGGGAAGAAATACAAAGATGAGATTTGGTGTGACGTGGATGTTTGCCATTTGCTGTTGGGAAGGCCGTGGCAGTACGATCGGGAGGTACAGCATAATGGTCGAACAAATAGCTACAGTTTCTTGTTCGAGGGCACGAAAATCACTTTAGTTCCGAAGAAGCGACAGCAGAATGAGAACAAGCTGGAGGAGATTGAGGAATTGAAGACTTTGTTGTCCTTGAAGGAGTTCGTGGAAGAGGTAGATGAGAGCCCTGAAGTTTTTATGTTGATTGGGCATGAAAGCAGTGAAGTTACTGAAGTTCCAAAGGAAGTGAAGCCAGTTTTGGAGGAATTCAAAGATGTGTTTCCAGAGGAGTTGCCGAAAGAGTTACCACCGCTTAGAGACATACAACATCAGATTGACTTGGTGCCAGGTGCTGCATTGCCTCATAGACCGCACTATCGGATGAGTCCAAAAGAACACGAGGAGTTGAGAAGACAGGTGGAGGAATTACTGGAACAAGGGTGTGTTCAGGAGAGTTTGAGTCCTTGTGCAGTGCCAGCTTTGTTGGTGCCGAAGAAGGATGGAACGTGGAGAATGTGCATAGATAGTCGAGCATTGAATAAGATTACGGTGAGATATCGATTTCCTATGCCGAGACTGGATGATCTGTTGGATCAGTTGAGCGGTGTTGCTGTGTTTTCGAAGATTGACTTGAAAAGTGGATACCATCAGATTCGTATTAGACCGGGTGATGAGTGGAAGACTGCTTTTAAAACTCGGGAGGGTCTGTACGAATGGTTGGTGATGCCGTTTGGCTTGTCAAATGCTCCAAGTACATTCATGAGAGTCATGAACCAGATTTTTCGACCATTCATCGGGAAGTTCGTAGTGGTATATTTTGATGACATCTTGATCTACAGTGGAAGCACTGAAGAACACCTACATCATTTGCGGGAAGTGTTGTTGGTTTTACGACATGAGGAATTTTATGCTACAACGAAGAAGTGTACCTTCATGACTACAAGTATTCTATTCTTGGGATATATTGTGTCGAAGGATGGTATTCAAGTTGATCAGAGTAAAGTTGAAGCTATTCGAAATTGGCCACAGCCTAAGACAATAACAAAAGTGAGGAGTTTTCATCGTTTAGCATCATTCTACCGAAGATTCATTCCACACTTCAGTAGCGTGATGACACCAGTTACGGAATGTATGAAAGGAAAGAAGTTTGTTTGGACTGAAGAGGCTGATTCTGCTTTTCAGAGAATCAAGACACTCTTGACCACAACGCCCATTCTTAGATACCCAGACTTTCAATTACTCTTTGAGCTAAATACTGATGCGTCCAAGGTTGGAATTGGGGGAACGTTGAGTCAAAGGGGTCATCCTATTGCCTACTTTAGTGAGAAACTGACGAGAGCTAAAACGAGATACAATACTTATGACTTGGAATTCTATGCTATAGTCCAAGCCATAAAGCATTGGAGACACTATCTATTTCATAAAGAATTTGTGCTATACACTGACCATGAAGCTTTGAAACATTTGCAGGGGCAAGATAAAATTTCAGCAAGGCATGCTTTGTGGGTTGCTTATTTACAACAGTATACTTTCGTGGTGAAGCACAAATCAGGAGTTACTAACCGAGTTGCCGATGCATTGAGCCGTAGAAATCATTTGCTGACAACTATGCGAGTGGAAGTAGTGGGATTTGATTTGTTGCCAGAGTTGCTTATTTCAGATTCTTATTTTGCGAAAGTGCTGGATCAGGTGCAGGAAGGGAGTTCTGATGATTTTGTGATGAAAGATGGATTCTTGTTCAGAGGAAACCGATTGTGTATTCCGGATTGTAGCTTGAGGTTGAAGATTGTCAAAGAATTGCATGAAGAGGGTCACGTGGGCAGAGATCGTACATTGCAGTTGATTTCACAATCATATTTTTGGCCTTCTATGAGAAAAGAAGTTGAAAGATTTGTGGAGAGATGTCATATTTGTCAAGTTTCCAAAGGGACAGCGACGAATGCGGGATTGTATATGCCATTACCCGTGCCTACTAGACCATGGGTTGATATTACCATGGATTTTGTTTTAGGATTGCCAAGAACTCAGCGAGGGAATGGTTCAATATATGTTGTGGTAGACCGTTTCTCAAAGATGGCACATTTCATTGCTTGTAAGAAAACGACGGATGCAGTTCATGTGGCACAGTTATTCTTTAAAGAAATCTATCATTTACATGGGTTACCTGAATCTATTGTTTTTGACCGAGATACTCGATTTCTGAGTCAGTTTTGGTTGAGTCTGTGGAAGATGGTTGGGACGAAGCTGAATTTTAGTAGTGCATATCATCCTCAGACGGATGGGCAAACTGAAGTTGTGAATAGATCATTGGGAAATCTGTTGAGATGTCTTGTGCAGGATAATTTGAAAAGTTGGGATATGAAGCTGTGTCAGGTGGAATTTGCACATAATCATGTTGTTAATCGAAGTACTGGGTTTAGTCCATTTCAAGTTGTATATTCAAGCTTTCCAAAGGGGACGTTGGATTTAACGGTAGTGCTACAACCGAAAGAAGTGATTAAGTGGGCGTCAGATTTCATTGATGAGTTGAAAGATTGTCATAGAATCGTTCTGGAACGTTTGGAGAAGACGAATGAGAAGTATAAACGAACTGCAGATAAAAAGAAAAGAAGTGTGGAGTTCAACGAGGGTGATTGGGTGTATGCTGTGTAACGAAGGATCGTTTCCCAGTGGGTGCTTATAACAAGTTGAAAGCCCGAAAGATTGGTCCAGTAAAAATTATAAAACGGATCAATGAAAATGCTTATAAGTTGAAGCTGCCAGAGGATGTTTACACTTCTGACGTGTTTAATGTTAAACATCTTATACCTTATTATGGAGATGAACAACCCAATGGGGAAGAACTTTTAAATTCGAGGACGAATTTTTCTCAACCAGGGGAGGATGATGCAGCGCAAGTTAAAGATCAACGCGATGACAGTAAACGACTTACCTTAATTCGCGATCAGCCATCGCCGCGACCTAACCTCCACGACCTAACTCCTTTCCCATCGCCGCGACCTAACCTCCACGACCTAACTCCTTTCCCATCGCCGCGACCTAACCTCCACGACCTAACCCTAAGTCGCGAATAAGCAAGAGGAATAAGGTCGCGAACGACCTTCAAGTCGCCTTTCTTTAGGACGCAAACGACCTACTCCAGCCTCATGCCGATCTCTTCTAGGTCGCTGCCGTGCTCCATTTTAAATCGCGAGCTGTTTTCTTTAGGTCGCGAACGAGCTTGTTTAAGTCGTTGTTTGCTTAGGCCGTTAAGATGTTGTTAAGTCGTTTGTATTTTGTACCTTTATGTCGCTTGTGTTGTAATTGTGTTGTAAGCCGTATAGTTGTTAAGTCATGTGTGTGTATTGTCCCTATAAATAGGGAGGTGTTGTCATTTGTAAAGGTTGTTGAATTTGAATAAAATTTCTTTTGTGTGCTCTTGTGCGACCATTAAAATTGGTAGTTGAGTGTTATCTCCTATCTCCACCTTCGGATATTCGAGTGCGCTCGAATCAACGATTGTTGAAGCCGATTCACGGAATCTAGTGCGCTAGATCAACGTCGAAGAATCGTAGATCTTATCTCACGGCATCGTGCGCGATCAACGTGTCAAAGATAGCTAAAGTCCGGTATCTCGCGAGATCAACGGATTAGAGAATTTTGGTATCATCAATTATAACGACCCGCCATTTTGGACCATTCGCGTCCATTATAAGTGTATAGGTAGACACTCATGCCGGAGTTGAATTGCTCAAAATACCGCGTTGTTAATTTAAATTTGGCAAAACTGAATATATACAGTAAATAAATAATCACAGAACACAGACACAGAGTAATAAGTGCAGCGGAAATAAAAGAGATAGTAGTTCATGAAGCTACTATATGAATATATAAAATACATCAGAGTTTACAACAGAAGAATAATACAATACATCAGAGTTAAACCAGATACAACGGAAGAGTAACACGATACATCAGATACAAATCAGAATGCATCACTGGAATCATCGAATACTGAAAGCCGGATAGATAGCTGGATCTCCAAGCGAAGCTCCAACTCCAAAGGTGAGTCTCGAAAGCTGAACCACTCAGTCTGACCCGAGCGTAAAGCAAAAACACAAGACACTCGAGTCAGGATTAACATTCTTATATTAATAAATCCAACTCAAGTGAAATAGCAATTGGAATACAAGTAACTCAAAGGATGTTTGGAATAACCATCCTTTAAGGATCCGTTAAACTATCTACTATGTAGTAGTGTACGATAAGTAGATAATGTCTATCAGTAATATAAAGATATCAAAATAGCGTTAAGTCATGGCCCATTCCACCCTTAACACATTTTTATTCCCACAAGCATATACAAGACCGTAGTTTCCCCAAAACCGGAAGTCACCAGAGGGCAATACATATACTCAAGGTACAAAACAAATTCGTAGTGGTCGCGCATAAATGGAATACAAGTATGACAAGGCACATGAGGCTATACCCAAGGTAGTGATACTACCGTTCGCCTGATCCGGACTGGTGAGAACGCAACGCCGCAGCGCCCGCAACATCGTGAGACAACACTCCCAAAATCAAGGGTGCACCAATCGACAACAAGTATAAGTAGTTCGAAGAAGTGTGTCCACTTGAGGTATCAATCCTCCATTGGCCCGGCACAGCTCCTGTTTTAGTCATTTCCAATTTGACACAAGTGTCAAGGCTATCCATCATCGTTCTCTTTCTTCAGTCAACACGATCACCATTCCAACCACTTCATTCTGGATCATCACTCCGCGTATAGTTATTAAAGTGGTTTCGGTTCAGATAGAGAGTATATCCATTACCGATCCCGGTCTCTTTAATAACTTTCGTAATTATTACACCGATTGGTCGTTTATATATTTCAAAAACCAAATCAATTTCAATTTCAATTTCAATTCGTAAACCAGCATTTCATTTGTCTTTCTAAACCAATTTCCAATATTTACGTTTCAAAACTTTCAAATCATAATTTCAAAATCTTATAATTCCAATTCAATTTTATTTAAAACAATACGAATATTGATTCACGTTTGAATATAAGTTTCACTCCGAAATCATTTAAATCAATTTTAATTTAACACTCAAATTAGTTTAACTTCATTTATCGATTTTTATTCAATATTCGTTAAGTAAATTTATCGTTCAAATCAATTCTATTTAATTTCCAATTCATTAAATCAATTTCTTAAGTTCAACTTCATTATATCAAAACTTACAAATTTTGAATTAAATTAAATTCGTCAAATCAATTCTCCAATTACAAGTCTTACATTAATTCCAAAAATATCACATTTCATTTTCGTTAAAGAAATCCAATTTCACTTATTTACTTACTTAAATAATTTTCCAAAACTTAATTTATAAAGAAACTCAATTTCAATTATTTACGAAGTAAAATTCACTTATTCAAAAGTTCAATTTTACTTATTAAAGAATTCAATTCAATTTAATCATTAAATAATTCAATCTTATTTAATTATTAAATAATTCAAAACTTAATTATTAAATAATTTCAAAGTTTAATAATTTCAAACTTAATTATAATTTCAAACTTACTTATTAAATCATTTCAAACTCAATTCAATCATTTCTCAATTTAAACAACATTCTTCCATATTTTCATTTTTAATATTTTGTTTCAGATTATTAAATATTAACATTTTCCTTTCATTAAAATTCAAATTTCAACTTCATTTCAAAACCATATTATTTATTCAAATAAAATCTTCATTTTATTTTTAAATCAAATTATTGACCAATCGGGTTTTATTTAATTCTCTATCCTAGGTCAAAGTTCAATTTGGGTATTTATCATTTCAACCCGATTCCAATTCAATTCAAAATCAAAAATATAACAAAGGGAACTTGCAGTGTGATAACTGGGATGGTGTCAAAGTAAATAAACAAGCAATAACAACAATCCATATCAATCCAATAATCAATTCAAATAATCCCGAAATAACCGTATTAATTCGCATTGTTATTTGTACGAATTAATATAATTATTTCTAGAATCTACACTATCATTTCATGTAGATTAAAGATTATTACATTACAGTTTTTCACTTGTCATCTATTTCGATTTCATACATCATCAGTTTAAACAACATACAATTCAATGGTTCAAGGTATAATTAACACTATTCTACGTGTCAATTTATTTAACATTTAAAGGGGTCGTACTATACAAATGTCAGTTAATCAAATTTAACATTAAATTATCGTATATCAAGTTCAATTTCATACTGTTTATCATTTTAACATCAACAATTTAACGTCCAATATAAACATCAACAATCAATCAATTATCAGTCAAACTGTATTATCATCGCATAAATAATTAACAGATAATGGTGTCAGATGTCACAGGTGAACTGATACAGGTAATAGCATATATAACAGTGTAAATAATCTAACAGTTGCATATTTCAATTGTCGTTTCAATTGAAATCAAATCTAATAAATAAAAGAACGTTAATCGTGAGTGAGTGCTCACCTTTCGCGGCTAGAGAGAATTTAAAACACAACCAGCTACGAATTGGATCATGATCTAGAAATCGGACAACCCAAACAACAGTCTCAAAGTGAAGTAAGCTGAAAGCGGATTTGACGGACAAAAGCTGATAGATAAGAATCGATGAGAAACGAATCAGAATAAATTTGATAGAACAACAACGATATATATGTTATATTATTATTATTCAACATTTAAATACATATATATTAACAAATATACATTTGTATATTATAACTAAATAAAATAAAATAATATATATAAATGAAACTGTTACATAATAGGTATACTAACATATATTCACTTTACTGTAAGATTTCAAAATCTGGACAGTATCTATATTGAATACTCTTGACACACATACATATAAACTAATAGTATAAACAAACATATATATGTGTGTGTATGCCGAAACTTGTTTATACATTCAAACTATGCATATGAACTGTTATATATATGCAACAAATATAAACGCCCAACCAAAATTATATGCAGACACAAAATAAGATTTCAGCTAAATGTATATATTAAGGCTGCACTACATACCCCAGACTATATATGCAACAATGTAAACATGCTACTAAATCAAATACACATGCTAGAAAACTTAATAATATAACCTGTATCTATAAACTAATATATATAACATATGTATATTAAAATTTACATGCCTCTTATACTTCCTTTATAAATCAGAAATGCTGTAACATCTCAATAGTGTAGTACATAAAGTCTATATTTATATATATTTTCCCACTATTCCTTAAAATCCACATTTTACGTATAAAAAAAAATAGAACTACAGAACCTAAGATGTATCTATGTGTTATTTAACCATGCAAATGCAAACTGTGATTTTTTTTATAGTACAATGTACCTTTAAAGCTACTCTATGCAGGTAATATACACTAAAGGAAATCTAACATATATATTTTTCCCAATACAAAGATGCAACGTAAATCGAATACATGTTATAGTCATAAACCATATATATACACAACATATATCTGCCATACTATATTTCCTTTATCATAGATTTACAGTGAAAAATTATACACAATAGCATATTATAATATATATTTACCTTAGCATAAAAAAAAGAGTCAGAAAGGAGAAGATGGCAAGTAGTCATGAGCTGCTTCGCTCATGGGTAGAGACGGAGGACAAGGAGTGGGTTGCAGTGGCCGCGAGGTGATCCGTAGCGAATGAGGCCACGTGGCATCATGCTAAAGGAGAGAGCGGGCATAGAAGGTGGTGGTGATCGTGGTAGGCGGCTTCGATGGGAGGTGAGCGGTGATGGTTCAGCGAATGAAGGAGATAGAGAGGGTGGAGTTGCGGGGTATGGTGCTGAGCTCGTTCAAGGTGGAAAACGACTCTGGTGGCGGTGGTGTGAGGATCAATGGTCGGGACGTTGTCTGGAGAGGGCCGGTGATGGGTGAGGGCAAATTTCCAGGCGAGCTTCGTGATAGGAGGATCGGTTTTGGGATTACCAGGCAACCAAAATTTTCTTCTTTTTTTTTTCACTTTCTGTTGAAGATAATGCGAACCAGTTTTAGAGAGAAATGTAAAATATAAAACGGTGGGAAGGGAAGAGTCATGTATTGGTTACAGAAAATAAATGCTAGCGGCTGCTCGAATCTCTCAAGTTGGAAAATCAAAAGATTGAATTCAGTGAAAATAAGTGCTAATGGCTATTGGCTAAATACACGGTGGAAATTTAAGTGACACAAAACTAAAAAGCACGAAACCGGTACCGATACGGTAGGTGTTACGCAAAGTGCAACGTACACCGGAACTCCGAATTTGACAATCGAATATACCGTAGAGATCGGCACGACGAGACGATCAAAACAGTATATAGAAATCAGTGGTACGATCATCCGATAAAAATCGATATCGGTACCAGAATGCTGCATTTTGCAGAAAATAAGAACGACGGAGCAATAGATGTCCGAATTTGGAAAAATGACGAACTGACATCTTGCTCAGAAGATGGTTTAGAATTTTTCTATGTAAAAATATTTAGGTTTCGAAAACATTTTATTTTCATTTCTTTTTAACTGATTAAATTGAAGTAAATTTACGCGCGAAGTAAATTTTCATATTTTCGGGCGAAAATTTACCAGTTGCTATGTTTAACTAGACGTATTCCAAATATTAAATTTTCATTTCAAAATTTTATCGTTTAAAATTTCACAAAATTTCAACAAATTACGTTATTAAAACGGTTAAAATTTACGGGTCGTTACATCAATCCATCGATTCATATTGCTTCATCTAATCATTTCATCGATTAGTTTGACACGAAATCTTCATTTCGTTGTCTTCCGTTATTTCCGCTGCGTCAGTATGACAATAACATTTGAAAAATTCACCTGTATTCAACAAGTTGAAAAACATTTTGAAAAAGCCACTTGTTTTCCACGATTAAGCTTGTTTTCAAAACAATTTTATTAGCTACTATAATCACTTATCTATGACAAACATTATGAAGAATATAATAAAAATTATAGCACAGTGGAGTTTCATCTAATATAGTAAAGAAAAAGATCATTTTTATTAAGATTAAGTTGATATATCATCTTAAGGTTACAATCATATATTCAAGGTATATAATTAATCAAATCATGTTGAAATATATTATAAAAAGGTTGTATATATGTTTATCAATATGTTACAGGAAAACAAATAGTTGTATATACAAAGTAATTTAGTATGTTATATGAAGAATTTTATGAGGATTTAACAATTTTAGTTTCCTAACCTAATTAACCAATTATGAAAATCCATCATATCATATTCTATTTTCTTTTGTGCTCACTATCAACAAATATGGAAAAGCTTGTTAGTTATTTTCTTCCTAGCTATCTAAACATTCCTTCTTAATGCTTAAATATCCATTTTTCATTAGTAGTATATATATAAAAACATAACAATGTTGTTATAATTATAACAAACACAAACAAATATTGCAGAGATAATTAGTACCATCAAAATACAATTCATCCCCTTGAATTTACAAGAACCAAAATGTATCATCTGTAGATCTTGAGGGTCAAAAGAAATGTTTCTTCAAATACATTTAACACCGATGTTTAATTTTGTCTTGTACGGTTGTACATCTAAAACAGCTCACAAATAATTCATCAACCAAATGAAAACATTTTCAAATTTGAAACATAGGAAGAAGAAAGAGTAACTATCCCGGCTTCAGCTGGAAAAAAGAATGCCAGGGTTGAAAAATGTTGCTCAATTATTAATTATGAGGGGAGAAAACATGGATCAGAACATAGTTAACAAAAGCGTGCACTATGGTGCAAGGCGCTGCATGTCGCAACGTTTGTGCATTTCTTGCCTATGGCACATCGCACGTGGAAAGGCGCCATGAATGGCGCAAATGGCGTTTAAGACGTAAAAGGCACGTGATGCAAAAGTGACACGCCTTTTCGTTATTTTAGTGTTTTCTACTCCATTTTTATTTTTCACAATCCAAACTGCATAAAAATTAGTATTTGTCATATTATTGTGTTTGACATGCGCTTCTTTTTATCACCCACTTCAGCTTTTTTACATCTTCACGAAGAAAAACGAATTTAATGCGACATGAGGAAGATGTTTAAGCTTATGAATCTAATGATACATATATTTGTTTGAAAAATATAAATGTTGAATCAAGTTTAGATTTCTAGTGCGTTAGTAATATGTATTACTATCTTAGATCTTAGCCTTTCAAGACTATTATGCTTGCAATTCTACGCTCATGACATTATATTTGATGATTTTTTTTCCAAAATGTCTAAAAGTATATTTGTTACACATGTTTCAGTAAAAAATATATAAATTATATTAAACTTTTCAAACTAATTGTTATGTATATTAAATTTATATAAAAAAATAAACATGCATAGTAAATTAAAAAGGTGTGTGTCATTTTCCATGCCACACGCCAAGACTCTAGAAAGGCTTTGTGCCTTTTTTTGCTGTGCGTCATTTATAACTATGGATCAAAAGAAAAATAATCAATCCGTATACAGAAACAAAAGGATTGCCCATTGAATTCGCTAATTTGTAGCCTCAACGAGTTATGAAAAAATATAATGTACAAAAAAACTTTGTGTGTTTTAGCAGATGGCATCAAAAGAAAATACAATTTTCTTATCAACTTGTATTATATTTCAATATTCATCAATACATTGATAAAAAATAAAAATAAAAATTTAGTCAAAGTTACACATAAAACATTAATCAAACACAATTAAGTTGTACAATATTTTTCCAATATCTCCCAACCTGAATTAAATGTAACTAACTTGAGGATGGTGGAATTTGCTAGCTAATTCAGCACAAGCTAGCCCTTGATTAAATGAACACGCATATTTTCTTGGAAACAATGCTTATTACTTGAATACAGCTTGCACTTCAAACGTAGGAAGCCTCACTTTCATATTTAAACCCAGGTAGAATGTATTTATGGGTTTTCATTCAAGCCTGTAAGAGGAGTTCAAGAAAAGAACGACCGCAAATATTGAGCTTTCTAACATCAGTGGCTTTGTTAAAGAGTCGAGTACTACTCAGTTTAGAAGCCGTTTCATTCAACAAAACACAGACCGCATGATTGATAAAAGCAGATGCATTTCAAAGAGAATTGATGTTGGGCTCCGTTGGTGAGAATTTTGGAGTTCCTAATAACGAAAATTCAGCATACACGGTATCAATTAAATATGAGAAAGTGGACAATAAACACTACTGCAGAAGTATACAACTCAGCATTTTGAGCTGATTCCATTTTTGGTCTGTTTCCACTCCATTGAAAAGACAAATTCTTGTTGGATAAAAACTAATTATTAAATAATTAATTTTATGTGTGTATAGATACACACACATACTATTAGGACACAAAATGGTGACATAATAGATATTAATCATTGGATCTTATTTGGGGTTGAACTTAGATAACAATGGTATATATTCATCATAACTAGAAAATCTATTTTAGGAAATACATAGGAACATCATGAGGAACATTTAAATAGGACATCAGGGAGTGGTAATAACACCCCACTTAACTATTATCACTGAGAAAGTAGAGTTCTATTGGTAATAGGAGGAAGAGAATGGAGTATGATTATCACCTTTGCATTCATTGTTCGCATGAAAGAAGCACGGACTTTGCTTGGGGGCATTTTAGTAAAAGTGAGTGATCCGGATGTGCTGGTCGCAACTCCTGTTACCAATGAAGCAGACTGACTAGTGATGGTGGTATCAACTTTGCTTGGGGGCATTTTACTAAAGGTGAGTGATACCGATGCGTTGAGCGCGACTCCTGTTATTAATGAAGCAGACTGATGGGTGATGGTATTGTGAGTTATCTGTAATATAAAGTTAATTGGATTCATACATAAATTATATGAATTACTTTAAAGTCATTGAGATAGAACAGAACCTTATGTTTGTCGGGAATCGTCTATTGAGATTGATTGCTTAGTTTGTTATAATAATACCTGTTATTTTACAGGAATAAAAAATTATGATTACTTGGAGAAACCGATGAAAATGAAAATGGAAAATGGTTTCTTGGCACTGACTTATTTCCATCTGATGCAGTGATCTCTCTCCATGGAGTTAATGCATCAACCCTCTGTGGCATTTAAAGTGAACTTAGACTAATGGTTAACATTTTTTAGGAAGCTAAGGAACTAGTTATCAACCTACTTCTGTATGCACTACAATCATATTTCAAATAATCAGCAATTACCAAATATGGCGCAGATATCTTCCCTCCATTTGTAGATTCTTAACCATGCTTTCTGCCTTCGAGCTATTCGATGATCCCTGATGAAATTCAAGTTTAACACAGGAGTGGTCGACACTAGTAGGTAAAAAGAAAAACTATTTTCAATTGTTTTCTTCTTTTTCTAACAATGTTTTAGCAATAACAAGCATATAAATCAAGAAAAAAAATGTTAGGTACCTGTTCCTGAGCTATAGTATGAAGAGTTCTGTTGACATCCCTAGCCATTCCTTTAGCATCACCACATACATACATATATTTGATGATCATCTTGAACCGAATTCTATGTGCCTATAAAAAGGTCAAATACAATCCTTCATGTGTTTTTTATTCGGTTGTCACAGTACTTGTTTAAGTTAAAGCAACAGAATGATCGAGATAAAGCTATCTCACATAATAACGTATTGTATTGTATTGTATAATAACCGGTGCGGGTATGAAAAGCCCAATAGCCAATTTTATTTTGTGTTATAATGACTGCATAAATACAGTCCATTCTACTTTATTCAGATTATTCAATACGCAACAATCATTTGCTTCACTTTAATCTCTCAATTTCTACAATACAAATTATCATCAAATCATAAAATGGTATCAGAGCCATTCAGGGCTTAAAAGCATCAAAAATTCATCTTACTGATTAAAGAAGAAACTGATTATCATCAGATTAATCATCATCATCTGATAACCAGAACCCATCAGAGATCAATCTCATCATTTGAGTTTTTATCAAGAATCTGCCATAGTTTTGTGCCGTGTCTGAAACATAAAGTCTCGGCTGCAACCAAACTCTAACAAACTCAGAGATTAAAGAAGGAAAATCAAAGCAAAATCAGGAACTCAATTAAATTATTAAGAAAAGCAAGTGTCGTGCCAGAAGCTTATCAGAAAGGCCTCATCACTTAAGCTTGGTTGCATCTAACCTAGTTCTTGACCATCAAAGAAGTTCTTGCATCTACTCATTTCCCAATTTTCCCCTTTCAGATTGATTCTCGTCAAAGTTCATCATAATTGGTGACAACAACTCTAAAACATCTGAAAGCTCTGCCAACACACAGCAGCTAGAAACTGCAACTAAAAGTCTCATCAAAACAGTGATCAGTCCTTAAAGCCAATTGATAACTGTTCATCTTGAAGATGACAATTATCTATTGTGGAAGCTCCAAATTGAAACTGCACTCCAAGGCTATGGCCTTGAGGGGTTTATTCTTGGCACCATCTCTATCCCTCCAAAATTTATAACTAATCAAGAAAAAAAAGTGATTAGTAATGAGGAATACACAAAATATCATAGACATGACAGACTTATAAGTTCATGGTATTATCATCTATCAGTACTAACTTGTTGTCTCAGGTTCTTGGCTGCAAAACATCCAATGAAATATGGGGTACAGTTGAGAGAATTTTCAATACACAGTCAGTTGCAAAGGTGATGCACTACAAAAGGATGTTGCAAAACATCAAGAAAGACAACTTACCCATGAAAGACTATCTATCAAAGATCAAAGTGACATGTGATATGTTAGAAGCAGCAGGTCATAAAGTATCAAATACAGAACAAGTCTTAACCATTCTAAATGGTCTTGGTGAAGAATATGAATCAGTTGTGGTAGTTATCACATCAAAGAAAACCATACCATCACTAGAGTACATTCACTCCACCCTTCTTACCCATGAAGGAAGAATTAACCATAAAAAGCCACTAGATTCAGACATGTCTATCAACTATGCAGCTAATTACAAGGGCAAAGGTCAAGGCAACAGTAAAATAGATCAAACATATCAAAGAGGTGGCTACAGCAATAGAGCAAGAGGCAGAGGCAGATGGAACAATAATAACATGACAAGATGCCAAATATGTGAAAAAGTTGGTCACATTGCAGTCAAGTGCTACTTCAGATTCAATGCAAATTTTACAACAAATCAAAATCAAAACAGTCAAAGAAGAGTTAATCCAAATGTTAACATGGCACAAGTTGACTCAAGCAATCAATCAGAAGCATCAAGAAACAATCAGCAAAACATAGTTATAAAGACAAATGATGCAACTGATGAAAACTGGTATCCAGACTCAGGGGCTACCAATCATATCACAAATAATCTGGAAAATCTGAACTTGGGGCAAAAATAATACAGAGGTAAAGAGTCCATATATATGTGCAATGGTAAGAGTATTAAAATCACACACACTGGACTCACTTGCATAAAAGGTCAAAGTTGTTGTATCTTAACAATCTGTTAAGGGTACCACAAATAAAGAAAAATCTCATAACTGTACCACAATTTGCAAGTGATAACCATGTTTATTTTGAATTTTATCCTAATTACTGCTTAGTCAAAGACATACTCACTAAGGATATTCTCTTGTAGGGTAACCTTGACAAAGGATTATATAAGTTTAATCTTACTAACTCAAGAAAACCCAGAAGTTGTGAAAAATCCTGTAATCTTTCTATTGTTACTGATGAGAAAAATAGTGTGTTTGATTCATGGCATAGCAAGTTAGGGCATCCTAGTATCAATGTTGTAAAATAGGTTCTAATGGATCATAAAATTTCTTTTGAAAATGTTACTCTACCATATGTATGCACTTATTGTCAGATGCACAAAAGCCACAAGTTATCATTCACTGATTCACAAACTGAGTATGAAAACCCACTTGAATTGATTGATGCTGATCTTTGGGGTCCAGCACCAATCAATTCAGATTATGGTTTTAATTATTACATATCGTTTGTTGATGCACATACCAGATACACATGGATATACTTTCTTAAAACCAAATCAGAAACTTGTAGGGCTGTGATGGACTTTATAACACAAGTAGAGAGACAAACTGATCACAGGTTAAAAATTCTGCAAACTGGTGGTAGTGCAGAATTCAAACCACTTAATGAGTTATTTCGAAAAAAGAGGAATTATTCATACAATAACATGTCATACACTTCAGAACAAAATGGTCTGCTTGAAAGGAAATACAGACACATTATAGAGTGTGGTCTTACTCTATTAGCTCAAGGGTGTTTACCTATGAAATTCTGACCAGATGCTTTAGCACTGCTGTCTATTTAATAAATAGGCTACCAACAAAAGTGTTAAAGAATAAATGTCATTTAGAACTTTTATTCAGCACAAAACCAGATTATCATAGATTAAGAATTTTTGGATGTCTGTGTTTCCCTTGTCTAAGACCTTACAATGATCATAAACTAAATTTTAGATCTACTGCTTGTACCTTTTTAGGCTATGCAAGCAATCAAAAAGGTTACAAGTGTCTGGACAATAATAGTAAAGTGTTTATAAGCAAACATGTTGTCTTTAATGAAAGTATTTTTCCATTCTCTAGCACAGGGGTAAAAAAACACAGAAAGTATACAATCCAAAAGTTTCAGTACCAGATATACCTTTATAATATTAGAATGAAGAAATGAAGGAATGGATTGAAGAAGGCTCAGATCACTCTGATCCACAACACACAGTGCTCAATGAACTAGGTCATGAACAAGTAGAGCAATATGATCAACCCAATCACACTCCTACACAGTCAATCATACAGAACAAGTCAAGAAGGAGAGCATGAGCATCAAAATAATGTACAGCAAGACAATACAAGTGAACAAACATGTACATCTCAACCAACAGAGAGCAGACATCCTATGATTACCAGAGAGCAGACATCCTATGATTACCAGATCAAAAAGTGGGATTTACAAATCAAAAATATACAATGCAACAATCATATCAAAAGAACCAAGCAACTTTGATGAAGCAGTGAGCAACAATAACTGGAAAAAGGCAATGGATGAAGAGTATGATGCTCTTATGAATAATAAGACATGGACTTTAGTTCATTTACCAGAAAACAAAAATGTTGTGGGATGCAAATGGACCTTCAAACTAAAGAAAAAACCCCGATGGAACTATTGCTAGATACAAGGTAAGACTTGTGGCCAAGGGATATACACAACAACAAGGATTTGATTTTGATCAGACCTTTTCACCAGTTGTTAAACCAACTACCATCAGAGTTGTACTCACTATAGCATTAAACAACAAATGGAAAACCAGACAACTTGATGTAAACAATGCTTTCTTGAATGGAAACTTAAAATAGGAGGTCTACATGGAGCAGCCTCAAGGATACAGAGAAAAAAAGACTTAGTTTGCAAATTAAATAAGGCCATTTATGGTCTTAAACAAGCTCTCAGAGTCTGGGTCAACAAGTTGAAATCCACACTAACAAATTTAGGATTTCAACCTGCTAAGTTAGACAATTCTCTCTTCATAAAAGTTAACAGTGCCTTCACTATATATGTACTAATATATATTGATGATCTAATTATTACAGGAAGTGATGAGACAGAGATCAACAACATTATTCAGTTCTTAGATCAACAATTTTCAATAAAAGATCTGGGAGCCTTAAGTTACTTTCTGGGCATAGAGGTTACAAAAATGTCTGAATCAGAACTGTTCTTATGTCAAAGAAAATACATTATGGAAATTCTAACCAAAGCAAAAATGGAAGGGGCAAATTTACTACCAACACCAATGGTGACAAATCATCAACTATCAAAACACAGGGAAGAACTTATATTTAGCACTAAACAATACAGAAGTATTGTTGGTGCTTTACAGTATACAACTATTAGAAGGCCAGAAATATCATACAGTGTTAACAAAGTGTGTCAATTTATGCAGGATCCAAAAGATGAACACTGGAAAGCAGTAAAAAGAATTCTCAGATATTTAAAAGGAACAATCAATTATGGACTACAATTTAAAGCATGCAGACATCTAAACATAGTTGGTTATCCTGATGCAGATTGGGCTACAGATCATGATGACAGAAGGTCAACAACAGGTCATTTCATATATATAGGAAATAATCCAGTATCATGGTGTTCTAGAAAACAACAAACTGTATCTAGATCAAGCACTGAAGCAGAGTACAGAAGCATAACATGTGCAACAGCAGAAGTTCTATGGATACAATCACTATTATGTGAACTGAAAGTCAATACTAACACTGTAATAGTGATATGGAATGATAATCAAAGTGCAATCTCATTGTCTGCAAATCCAGTTTTACATTCCAGGATAAAAATATGGAAATAGACTTGTATTTTGTTCGAGAGCAAGTAATGAAGGAAAAACTACATGTAAATCATGTACCTTTAACTTACCAAATTGCAGACATACTCACAAAAGCATTGTCTACGAATAACTTTACCAGACTTAGAATCGAGCTTAATGTGAATGAAAAGCAAGGATCTTTGGACCAGATTAAGCATAGATATGCCACTAAAGTGACAGATCTACACTAATAAGGTCATCTGCATGCTCAAAGCTCTCTCTGGTTCACACTCAAAGCAACAAAGTGTCTTCGATTTGCGTTCAAGTGACAGATCTTCAGAAAGCAAGGATCTTTTGACCAGATCAAGTAGAGATTTGCCACTAAGGTGACAGATCGATACTTATAAGTTGTTCGCACGCTCGAGTTTCATCTGGTTGGTGCTCAAAGGTCCTCTTCACAAAGACGAACACAAGATCTGGCTGCATACGAAGCAAAGTTAGAAGCTTTTCATGAGATCTCTCACTTTCGCTCAATTCTCAGTGAAATAGTGAGATATACTCAACAAGCTGTTGATTTACTTTCGGATTGCAGTCAATTTGATGAAAAAAAATTGAAGATTAAAGAGATCAAAGTGGAGCCGCCATAGGAAGATAAACCCTAGACATTTTTTAGAGGGAGAGTTAAAGCAACAGAATGATCGAGATAAGGCCATCTCACATAATAACGTATTGTATTGTATAATAACCGGTGCGGGTATGAAAAACCCAATAGCCATTTTTATTTTGTGTTGTAGTGACTGTATAAATACAGTCCATTCTATTGTATTCAGATTATTCAATACACAACAATCATTTGCTTCACTTTAATCTCTCAATTTTACAATACAAATTATCATCAAACCATAATAGTTTAATGCCATCATCTCATCAAATGAACCTTCCAAATCCATATGGAACACACAGGTCCTGATTTAGTATATAGTAAAAGTATGTTCGGTAGCTATGAAACATATATAAGTGCGAGATAAGCATTATTCAAAAACGAATAGCTCTGAAAAATCTGGGATTAGACATGGATGGCTGAGACCAATCCAGTATTAGCAACCCTACCCGTCCAGGTTATCCAAATATAATTTGATGATACCCACAGTTTACTTACTTATTTTTTGACGTCCATTTAATTTGATTGGACTTAAATTTATTGTTGAGTTTAACTGGCTTTGAGTAGTACGAGCATCAAAAGAAAATAAAATTTTCTTATCAACTTGTATTATATTTCAATATTCATCAATATATGATAAACAAAAATTATAGTCAAATTTACACATAAGACATTAATCAAACATAATTAAGTTGTACAATATTTTTCCAATATCTCCCAGTCTGAATTAAATGTAACTAACTTGAGGATGGTGGAATTTGCTAGCTGACAAGCTAGTCCTTGATTAAATGAACACCCATATTTGCTTGGAGACAATGCTTGTTACTTGAACACTGCTTGGGCTTTAAACATAGGAAGCCTCATTTTCATATTTTAATCCAGGTAGAATTAATGTAGTTATGGTTTTCATTCAAGCCTATAAGAGAAGCTCAAGAAAAGAAAGACCGTATATGTTGAGTCTTCTAACATCAGTGGCTTTGGTAAAGAGTCGAGTACTACTCAGTTTGGAAGCCGTTTCGTTCAGCAAAACCCAGACCACACAATTGATGAAAAAAGATGCATTTGAAAGAGATAATTGATGTTTGGCTCCATTGATGAGAATGCACCACTTCAAGCAATGATGAACGACCAATTTGGCAGCTACATGGTGAAGAAAATCACAGAAACTTACGGTGATCGGCAATGTAAATTCCTTCTTGTTTGCATTAAAGTTCACTTGCATAGTCTGAAGAAATACTGTAGCACAAGGAGAAAGTATAAGAGTTTTGTTCTGACGTTATTCACTAAGCATGGCATAGAAATGTGGTAAAACATATAAGAACTGGCCCTCTTAGGCCTGTTCTGTTATGTTTTATTTCAAAAAATACTACACATGTGTTAGGCTCACACATGGTGCTGAGGAGTGAGGAGCTCTCATACCTCTCTCTTGCATGTGAAGTAGCCAAAAACATTAACGGGTAGCGCGTGTTGTGTTATCCTTCTAATTTGGGTTTTGTCTCTATGTTGAAAGTCTGTGGGTCCAAATGCTTTTCATGTTTTTACAAGAATTTACGTCAATGTTCTTGTGTTTGTTTTTATTCTTCTTTTCTTCTGTGTTTGGATTGAATTTGAATGTTTCCATTAAGTGAACATTAGAAATAATTTAAACTACAAACAGTTAAAATTCGGCCTACCACAGTGGCAAATGTTTTAGTGTTTTATCTAGTATTCACTTAAGTGAATGTTAGGTATAATTTCATTTTGCTTTTTAGCTTTTTTACAGAAGTACAAAATGATTAAAACAACACTTTCAACGATATCTATAACTCTAGTTAAAAATTAAACTAGTGTGCATCCTCATAACTCTTTTGTTGGTTCCATAGTAGATGAGTGGATTTCATCCAAAGAAATAACCAAATCATTTTATTCAAGTCAGTGACATCATACACACACATAGTGGATTAAACATATATAACAACATGCATAAGATGGACTAAACTTAAATGACAACACAAATTTAGTGAATTAAACATAAATTATTATGCAAGACATTACTCTCACACGTATTGGTCATACCATAAATTTAGTACATGAATATTGAAACCCAAATCAGATTTGAAAATTTTCAGCTTTCATTCATATTAGTGCATATTTCAAGGTATCGAGCTATAAATGAAGCGCATTGAACAAAACTATTATTGAATATAATATAATTTAGTTTAAAGTGAAAATAACATGTATGTAGCAAAATAATTACAAGCATTCATTGTCATTTTCAACACATAATTTTTGGCATCTTTCTTACACCTCTTAGCCCCATCCCAACCTTTTTTCCTTTTCATTTTTGTAATTTGATAATAGATATACATCTATCATTAACAATATGATCATTTGAGAGAAACTACTTTGCTACTACTTGAGTTATAGATATTAGTGTATATATATATATTTTCAAATAAAATGTCAAACCATTTACCACCGCCACGATCGTTATCCTTGTCGGAACGGTTGCCCTAAACAGCTATCATTCCAGCCTTTTCCTAGTGTCCGACTTGAATATATTAATGCTACTAAAATTTACATCTAATTATTTTGAACCTTATAATCAAGGTTTGATAATCGTGCATTCGTCAATAGGTTCCGTTGATAGTTGAATTGTACTACCTTTAAAAGGTAATTGATTTCTCTTATTCAGCTAACTCTAGTTCTTAAAAATTCATCACTACATCATAGATATATGTTAAATAAGTGCTATATGAACTCAAATATGTATAAATTGAATACCACTTTCCAATACCTCCCAATCTGAATCGCAAAATCAAATATGGTGTTTCTTCGCGTAGTTGTGCATGTATAAAAACTAAAAAATCTAAATATTTTAGGCACTGAAGTCATAAGACTAATTGGAAGAATAAAAATTGTTGTGATAAGAATAATGGTTAAAAAATAGCATTAATTTATAGAAAATTTTCTATGACATCAGTTTAATATGTGGAGCACACTCATTGGGCAATCAAACTACAACATTTTCAATACAATACAAATAATACCATAAATGACCATGAATTTACATGTGGATTGTCATCATTGGACTTAATACATCATAATGATGTAATTTAGTTAAGACAGCAGCCAAGTAAAGAACTCCAATTTATCATGATATGAGTTGAGAAAAAATTTGTATTGAACATTTATGTAATTGAATTAATACTTGAAATTAATATTTTGAATTATATACATTTAAGTAGGTAGAGCTTTGACGTAGTTCTCATAGTTGTATAATTAATATTTAATGTAGTAGTCATCACTATGCATGTTTCTATCACACTAATAACGATTTGATATATGTGTATCTTTTTTCTAAAGATAGTTTAGTAATAAGTAAATATGTTTATATCCAAACAACTTAGCTTATCACTATTTTTGGGTCAAAATAAATTTTACTTATTGCCCTGCACAAAGAAGCCCTTTGAATTAGAATGCCCTTTTAATAAATCGTAGATAAACCCTAAAAATCATATTTATTCTCTAATCACTTTAATTTGGATCACTCATAATATCCATTCATCACCTTATAAAGGTTCCAAATTAGTTTTCCCATTATTAATACTAGTTTCCCTTATCTTTGATGAATCTATATTTAACCATATGGATCTCAAAACTAGCCAAACCCGTCAACAAAAAAACTCCAAACATCACAAATGCATTAAAAAAAATATTGAATAAAATTATTAATTTGGTAAAGTGAATCAAAATTTAAATTGTACAAATTCACCAATATTTCATCACAAATTCAACATTATTTCCACCGTTGATTATTGATATGACCAAAATCACTATCCAAAGTTATGTGGAACGTTGCTCTATTTTTCTTCTCTTTATTTTATTTAGTGGGAAGTCATTGATGAAGAGCAGATGATTTTTGTATGAAAAGACTGAAATGGATAAAGAGACTAATAGAGTTAAGGCTTTTTTATTACCTAGAACAGTCCATTAATATTTTATTCCCAAGGACAAAAACGTTAAAATATTTTAAAACGTCCTAACTGTCGTCGCATGCTTTCTTGTTTTCTTCTTCGATCTTGTTCTCGTTCTTCCTTAATTCTTCATCACTTTCTTTTTTGCACATTCAAACTCAAATTCACTTCTTCATTCTTCTTTATTCTCGTGCGTGACCTAATCATAGTATACTAATTTTGATTCTCGTTTCTTTCCATTCGACAGTAGAAATTTTTAGGTTTAGGTATGATTCTATTATTATTTTTCCTTTTTCTTCTATCAAAGTTTTAATTTGGTTATTTATAACATTATCTTTTTTTTCTTTTTAAAAATTAAATTCAATTGTATTGTTGTGTTTTCTTTATAGAAATTTGGACAGTAGCTGCAAGTATCTTCTGTTTTCTCATATTTTTTATGCAGCAATGTTTGCTTATTTGTTTTAAATTGAATGTTATTTGGTTTTTGTTCACTGATGTATATCTTGGATTCAACTATTGGTTTGTATGAAAATATATTGTTGTGCTTAATTCAATGAAGATCGACTTTTAGGTATTATTTTTAAATTTTTTAGTATCATTTTTCACAATAATGAAATTTTGAAATGTTTTAATGTTTTGTTTATTTGAGAATATACAAACATGAAGTTGTTGCATAGTAAATATGATCATATGCATCAAACATTTAATGGGTTGGATTTGTGCTTTGTTAGTATCAAACTTTCAATGAACTCTGTTTGAATATCATTTTTGTTATTAATTTAAGAATCGCATTTTATGTATCAGTTTTATAGTATGTAGGTATCATTTTTGGAAAAAAAAAACTTGTTATTTTTATGTTTCTAATTTTTATTTAAAGAAAATCATCGTACTATAATAAAATAATAATCTGAAGCAAACATTTTTTAATTGATGTTTTTTTCTTGCATTCATATTGGTTTGATTGAAAATGTATTGCTGCATTAAGTTCAGTGAGGATCGGTTTTTAGGTATCATTTTTGTTTTTTCTTAGTATGATTTTTCACGATAGTGCAATGTGGAAGTTTTTTAATTTTTGTTTGTTAGAGTAGATAAAAAAATAAAGTTGTTACAAAGTAAATATGTTGATATGCACCAACCAATCAATAAGTTGAATTAGTGTATTGTTAGTATCAAACATGTAACGACCCAGTATTTTGGACCATTCGCATCCATTATAAGTGTATAGGTAGACACTCATGCCGGAGTTGAATTGCTCAAAATACTGCGTTGTAAATAAAATTTGGCAAAACTCATCATATACAGTAAATAAAATAATTACAGATCACAGACACAGAGTAATATAAAAACAATGCAGCGGAAACAAAGGATAGTAGTTCATGAAGCTACTATATATATATAACAGAGTTAAACAAGATACAACAGAGGTCTCGAATACAATAGATGTCTCAATACAATAATCAAATACCAGATCTGAATACATCTCTGGAATCAACGGAATAACTGAAAGCAGGATCGATAGATAGCTGGATCTCCAAGCGAAGCTCCAACTCCAAAGGTGAGTCTCAAATGCTGTATCACTCAGTCTGACCCGAGCGTAAAGCAAAACACAAAACACTCGAGTCAGGATTAACATTCTTATATTAATAAATCCAACTCAAGTGAAATATCAACTGAAATACAAGTAACTTAAAGGATGTTTGGGATAACCATCCCCTAAGGGTCCGTTAAACTATTTACTATGTAGTAATATACGCTATATACAGTAGTGTCTAAATAAGTAAAGTATAATCATATCGGAAAATAGCGTTAAGGGGATGGAGAACCTTAACGCGGTCGGATCTTAAAATCATAATCGTAGTAAAGCTCGGTATGGTAGGTGACACGGCACAACTAGGCAATGCCAGGGTAGATATACCAATTACGCACACGGACTGATGGATACGCATAGCAGCCACTACCGTTCCACCTCGAACAACATTCCCAAATCGGAGGATGGCCATCTAGTCAAAACAGTAAGAGTATAATATCGAAGAGAATGTGTCCGAGAAGAGGTGCTACCTCACTGGTCCGAGATCGCTCCTGTTTTAGCCACCTTATGCCAACTCACGGGAGTTGGGTCCACGTAATACCTTAAGGACGTCGCCACCATCCTACTTCATTCTGGAATCTCCACCGCGTACACGGTTGTCAAAGTGGTTTTCGGTATCGACAGAGAGTATGTCCATATCCGATCCCGGTCTCTTTGCCAACCAATCGTTATTATAACACCGTGGTCATTTCAAAATAGTTTATACTTCAAACCAAAATCATTATCCTTTCAAAACCCAATTTAATACGATATCATTTCACTTCAAATATATCCATTTTTCAAAATCATATTACTTTCCAAAGTTATAATGCTTTCGAAATCAAAGTCTGGAAATCACAGTATTTTGGAAATTTTAACACTTTCCTATTAACAGTTTAGATATAAAAATTTCGTTATAAAATAAATTAGTTTCCTCAAATTTCACAAATCCATTCAAATTAACTCGAATTCCAAAAATTTAATTTATTTTAAATCAAATCACAAATCATTCGTTTCAACTCGATTTAGCTTCTAAATAAACCATTTCAAATTATCAATTTCAAATACGTATCTAAACCATAAATAAGCCATTTCAATTTGAATATATTTCAAAGCTTTTAAATATTCATCATTTCAAAACTAAATTCGATAAATTTATATACATATCAAACTCACTTTACAATTATTTAGTTTTAAAATATTAACTTAATCATTTTCATAACATCTAAATACAATTTCAATTTACAATTTAAATAAACAAAAGATCTCATTTAAATATTTATACGTTTGAAATATCCAATTAAGTCACCCTTTCAAATTTCAAGTTGTAAATCACTTCTTTAAATTTCAAATTCAATACATTTCAAATCAGACTTATTTAAGTATAATTCTTAAATAAATACAATTTTAATATTATTTATCATTACAAATTCTATTTTTAAAATATAGATATTAAATACTTAAACATATTATTTATCAACTTTATTAAATCAACTTTAATAAATCTTTAAAAATCAATATTAATCAAAACTATATATTTCTTTTTTTTTCAAAACCATAGAAATCATTTTCAAAACGTTTATATATAGACCAACGGTGCCTATATATAATTTTCTATCCTATGGTCAAGTGATACGGATATTTATCATTTCAATCCGCAATTTAAACATATTCGGGTATATATCTTTTCAACCCGAAATCCCAAATTCAATTCAATTGAAAATCGCTTGGGTTTATCATTTCAACCCATAACGATTTCCTCCTATTCTACAGATCGTTCGGTTATGTATCATTTCAACCCATAGTGATTCTATGCTAACAGGGAACTTGCAGAGTGATAACAGGTATGGAAATAAAATAACAACAGTAACAGGCATATATCGACAATAATAAATAACATATAATGGTGTCAGATGTCACAGGTGAACAGATATAGATGATGACATATATAACAATGTAAACAACTAACATCAGCATATTTCAATTGACATTTCAATTGAAATCAAATTTAATAAATATAAAAACATTAATCGTGAGTGATTGCTCACCTTTCGAGGCTAGAGAAACAGACGATGAAATTGAGTTACGAATCCAAGTACGAATTTCAAAGCAAAGCGAGATTGACATGAATTCGACGGTCAAGCTGATAGATATGAAATGGAATAAATCAAATCAGAACTGGATTGATGCTGATAAAAATCGAAGCGAAAGTATATAATATATATATTTTTCAAAATCTATTGTTTCAAATTAAACACATAAACTAAAAAAAAAATCAAACATATATATATTCATTATATTTTGAGATAAAGAATTCCACTTGCAAAATACTTACGTTTCTAAAAAAAAAAAAAATGTACATAAATCCAACTTTATTATAAAGTAATATATATATAAACTAAATGTCCACGTATAAACTACTATTCACTTGAAATAAATGTTTTATTAAGGCATATATAAACACTATGCCAATAAGTTTCGGAATACATAAAAATAATATACATGATTTTCATACGTAAAATACTATGAGATCTAAATATATGTATACTAATATATATATAACCTATATAATTTCAACTATAACAGACTATGAGGAACTTTATAGACTACATATAAACTAACAGTAACCAAATCTTTATAAAAATCTAAAATACATCTAGGCATATACATTATACGTAATACAAATGCTGCAGGGGAAGTAAATCACTCGCTGTCCCTGATATATACACATAGGGCAATGACGCACATAGGCCAATGACGCAACATATATATTTTACAACACCTTAATATATTATAAATTTACTATGTTTTCAAACATACTTTATATATACACAACACATATTAAATTATATATATGTATAAGTATTCAAAATTTTCGTTTCAAATTAAAACACATGTCAAAACCATTTCTTTATCTCTACTAATATCAATATTTAATTCAAATCCATCTTCGAAAAGAAAAAGAAAGAAAAAAAAAATCTACACGTATTATTTACAATGTCATTACTAAGTCATTTACAACAACTAACGTCATGTTATATATATATGAATCACTTATTTAAATACTGGCAATATTTTTTTGTAAATATATACATACAGCAAAAATATATTTTAAACAACCCTTATAATAATACACATATATATATAATGTAATATATACTTTAGAGCTAAAATATTCACACATATGCGGAGTAATTAAATAAGCAAAACTGTAAGTTGAAAAAAACGCAAATATGAAAACCCAAAGATATATCAGTGCACACATGCGTTATACAACTAAGTGCCAGAGAGAAAAGGAAATCAATGCAGCTATATACACGGTAAAGGAAAACATGGATCAAATGCAAATTTCAACGTAGAGATGATGTAATACCCGGCTGCTATACGAAGTCTGACGCGGGTCAGGAAGGTTCGGCTTCAGGTATGGGGTTCAAGCGGCGGTTGATGCGCCAGGCGGGTCGGAGATCGCTGGCTCGAATGGGAACCACGGCTGCAGATGTGGGAATAGTGGGTTGTGGCCAGCCAAGGCGGAGGGAGGAGCAAGTGCGTTGGCTGCTGGTCTCGGCATGGGGTTGCTTGGGTGGAGATAGGCGTGGGGTTCGGTTGGGGAAGTAGGAGGCGTGGCGGTCGTGGGTTGAAGGCTTTCACGGCAGAGGGCGGTTGGGAAAGGCATGGTGGCTTGCGACCGAAAACTGTGGTGATGGAGGCACTTCGGGTCCAAGGAGGAAGGTTCGGTGGTCTGGCCTGGCACGTGAGTGGTGGAATGGTGGCAAAGGCGTGAAGTTGGTGGTGGTCTGGAGTCGTATTGGAGGCGAATGGATTCGGTGGGGTGGTGGGTGCTGGTGGGTTCGGTGTTGACGTGGAGGCTGGAAAGGCGGAGGAGTTCGACGAGGTGGCAGTTGGATCTGGTGTTGTTCTATTGGAAGAAGAAATGGAGGAAATAAAAGAAGGGAACAGTACCAAGTGGGTAGGAGAAAATGAATTGGTTTAGGCAAATGAGCTGTCCCTTTGAATAATGTAAACTAACAGACGCGAGGACCAAGTAAAAATATGAACGGATCTTGATTAAAGAAAGGAGTTTCCAAACGAATAGCACACTTGAATTTGAAAAGGTCAGACTAAAATAAAAGGGTACGGATAACACGTTGAATTTGAAAATGTAAGAAAGTGGAAAGTCACAAATTTTTGTACCGTTAAAATGGAACGTTTTATTATTTCCGTCGCGTACCGGACCACAAAACAAAGAAATAAATATACCGCTGGGATCAGCACGACGATACGATCAAAACGGTACACAGATATCAGTGGTACGGTTATCCGATCAAAAGTCGATAACCGGTACCAGAAATGCTGCTATTCTAACCGAATTAAGATAAACGGAGCAACAGAAGTCCAAATTTGACGAAACGAAAGATGACGTCTCACTCAGAAGATGATTTACAAATTTTCTATGTAAAAATATTCAGGTTTGGAAACCATTTTATTATCACCTATTTTTAACTGATTAAATTGAAGTGAATTTACGCTCGAAATAAATTTCATATTTTCGGACGAAAATTTACCAGTTGCTATGTTTAATTAGACGCATTCCAACTATCAAATTTATATTTCAAAATTTTACTGTTTAAATTTCACAAAATTTAACTAATTACGTTATTTAACAGTTAAAATTTACGGGTCGTTACAAAACATTTAATGAAGTCTGTTTGAGTATCAGTTTTATTAGTGATTTGAGGATCAGTTTTTAGTTAACAGTTTATATACCGTAGGTATCGTTTTTGAAAAATTTGTATTTTTTATAATCGTTGTTGTATAAAAAAATTATTTTATTAGAATAAAATGATAATCTAAAGCAAACAATTTTTTAAATGTTCTTTTTGCAGTGGTGATAGTAGTCTTCTTGTTTTGTTTGTATTCGATGACAATACTTTCGGCACTCGGTTGTCCTATGATTATTTTTTTATGTTCCAAAGAATGAAATTTATCGTTATTGGTCTCAACTTACTCTTTGTCCCTTGAGATTTCTGTTGTGCTTGAGAATAAAGTTATTGTGTTGATACTTTGTAGTATTAGTTGTTGTGAAAAAGTGATATTTTGTAGTATTGCATTTGTGGCATTGGTATGTATTAGATTATTGCTTAGTAGTAGTGTTTAGGTATCCGAATTTAACCACGTTTTACTGTGTATAACCTTAATTTTGGTTATCAATTTTTACATATCAGTTTTTAGGTATGATTTTTCAGGTCGCAGTTGTTAGCTATCAATTTTAAGTTAACAGTTGATTAAATTTTATTTTAATGTTTTGTTTACTTGTAAGTTTTTTCTTTTAGCTATGGTTATAGTTTATCTAGAAAATATGGATAATTAAAAAAGGTATTTGTATCATTTAAAACAAATGCTTTAAGAAGATTGTGATTTGGTTTTTATGTAGGATTGCTATCAAGGTTTGATTTTAGGTGTTCGTTATGTTTTTCATTTATTCTTTCATAGTTACCGTTATCTTCGTATGGAACAAATGCTTCAAGAAACTGTTGAGTATTATTTTACCATGGATGCTTATCGTTCTTCCTATGCTATTGCTATTAATCATATTCCTAATTTTAATAAGTCTATTGTTGATAAAGTGTTGAAGACGTTATTAAGCCACTTAAGGATAAATGTGGTGTCAGTGAATCTTCTATAAAACGAAAAGAGGGATTTGCATATTTTCAAAATAAGCAAAATAGATGTGGTATATGCAAGCAATATATTCACAATAAGCGTAATTATCAAACATCTAAGAAGATATGATTTTATTTCCATGTTTTGTATGAATTTATTGAGAGTTATACTTGGTTGTATGTCTTTTTTGGAAATTTTATGTAATTGAACTTGGTTATATAAGTACATCGGTTTAGCATATACTAAATTTGACATTGATTTGCTCTTTCTAGTTGAACTTTGTTATCTAGCATCAATTTTAGTTGAATGTTATGTGCTTTGGAATATATATAGATGGCATGGGAAGTGATGTGTTATTATGTTTTTATTCAGTTTACATTATTCATTATTATTTGTTGTCTGGTATCAATTTTTGGTGCTATTAGTTTCAATTTTAGACATGAAAAAATGTAACGACCGAAGAGTTTCGACCCTCGAAAATCGACACTAATACGTTCACTGTATAGAGTGCCGAGCAATCGAGTGCCGAAAATACCCGATGTTGGGGTTTTAGAAGAAAAGAGATAGAAGAAAACAGAAAATAGAATCAACACAGATTCTCACAATCGCAGCAGAACAAAATATAATATACAATAACATATTTTTATATAAAATAGAACTGTAACTGTTAATTTACATACAAATTATCAAAGTACAATCATCAACATACAAATATGGACAGCTATAATAACTTTCCTCAAAATGCTGAATATATAGCCTACACTACACAGAGGAATATAATCAAATACGTGCAATACGTCTCTGCCATCCAGCTCGTCTCCTGAGCTCCAAAGCAACCTAACCTGAATCTGTAATACTCGGTCTGACCCGAGCATTACAATAAAGTAGCACCCGAGTCAGGCTGGAAACCAGCGTGAGTAAACACACTTAATTTGAATTACTTAAGTTATCGAAATCCTTTGAAAAACCAAGGTAACTCATAAGACCATGTCACATATACACGATGGGTTTTTATCTTACGATAGACAAACACTTTTATAGAAAATCTGGTGGTATTATACCAATGTCCAAGTACCATACGTAATGAAAATGATCAAATTTGTTAAATTAATCTGATTCCAACATTTAGGACTCTATAATAAAAATCGTAGGGGTTCGTAGTGATTATTAAATCGAAGTGGTTTCGGATAACACTGATATCCGATCCCGGTTTCTTCGAATCCAAACGATAAGTTTTAAAAGGCCAAATTGTTTAAAATAAACAATTTATATCTAGAATGTCAACATTCACATAGGGAAATTTATTACATATATTCATTTCAAATAAAATGTGTCAATGTTTTATTCTAACATTTTAACTGGTTTGGCTACTAATGGCACAGACAAAGAACAATTGAAATAATATCCAAGAGCAATAAAGCTAGAGCATAGATCATTACTAAATTAACGATCAAAAATTAATATTAAACAATTTACAAACCAGAATTTACTAACTTCAATTAACTGAACCCATTTACATTTTTAATCCAAAATTACTCATAAATTAAAGAAAATTTTAAAACGATTTATTATTAGTTAAAACAATCCCTTTAATAACTATTTTACTAACAAAAATAAGATTAAATCAATTAAGACTTTAATTATTTATTCTCTTAAATTATTATAAATACATAAGTTTTATATTACATAATTTTAACAAAATTAAATTAGATTAAGATACTAGGTAATAGAATCACATGCAAAAGTTTCCATGTCAATTGGATTTAAATTGAAAGAGGAAAAATGTTTGAAAGTTTAAATGATTTTTAAATATAACATTTATTTAATCACTTTACTTTTTTTTTAAACAAGGTCCACCCATGTTCGGCCCATGAGAAAATGAGCAGGCCGCATTCCCCTCCTTTCTTTCTTTCCCTTTCCCTTGCTTCTCTTCTCCCTTTTCTTTTCCACCCGTGCACATGTACACGACGCCGGTCGCCCAGCACTTGTCGCCGACAATCTTCCCTCATCACCCACGGCTCCTTGACTCAATCACCCATGAGAAATCCCACGAAAAAAACATAAAGCTCGAAAAGTCGAACGCAGCTCAAAAACTCGAACAACCCATCACCACGTCTCCTCTTCGCCACGCCATCGTATCCCTCCGTTCACCACCAAACCCTACCAAAAGCTACGCCACATCCTCCACTACCTACCCCCCTTCCCCGGACCGCATCCTCCCAGTTGCCCCACGTCATCGTCGTTACCCCAAAACCGAACATTTACACGAAGAAAGCCTAAAACCCTAAAAAGCCTTCGATCCAACACCACACACCAGAAAAAAATGTCGTTGCATTTTTCTTAGCTTCTCCATCATCTAAACCACCTCCACCACCAACGGCAAGTCACCAAGTCGCCACGGTCATCAAAATTTCACCAAAACCCATTTTTCGTTCATCTTCATTTACCTCCCTCAATACAAAATTAAAAATCATCAAACCCTTTCCAAAAATCACGATTTTCAAAAACACACACACTCATATAATCGAAAGGTTGAATTTCGATATTCAAATTTTGTTCATTCTTAGGTTGTTCACTGAAAAATGCATTTTTCTCCTTCTATACTTCACGATAACAAATAAAATAAATTTTGGAGTAATCTACACTTAAAAATAATCAACTTTGCTTTTGAGGCCATGGTCTATAATCAACTGGATTGAGAGGTATTGATTTTTGAAGTTGGAAAGACTATATTCTTTTTTTATAAAAAAACAGAGGCTGTACATGCTTCTTTTTTGTAATTTAGTTTTACCGGTTCCATTAATATGATTAAAACATAAACATAAATAGCATAGCAAAACTTAGTGACACATAAATGCTTGATACGTAAAAGATTTCATTCACATCACAAACATATAGAAACATACATGATTTTGCAGTAAGTAAGGAAGATGTTTTACTCATAGTTTTAAAGAAATGAATGAACACTGATCTTTATCTTTTCCCCTGCTTCAAACTTTTATTGTCTTCTACAAGTTTTATTGGCAGCCTCCTTTTGTTTCTTTTTTTTCTTTTTTTGTTTGTTTGAGCTAGAATGTTAAACGTGAATAACCAAGGCAGTGTATATATAGAAGAGAATGGGAAGGAATAGGAATGAAGCCCATGTTTATGAACACTACTTTAATTCCCTTCTTATTTTTTTTATTTTTTATTTTTCTTTAATTTGATTTGAAAATTGTTGACTTGATTTTGATAAGTTGATTTGATCTTTTATGGTGATTTGATTTATTTTGTGCTTGAATTGATATGCATTTATCACAATGTTCCCTTGTATGCAAACATACATCATATAGATATATACATGTATAGATGTCCTATAACTTGGACCATAAGCACATGTTTTTATTTACTAACATGTATATATATAACATGCCTAAGTATAAAGCAACAAACAAGTATCTAATTCCTTATATATATATTATTTTATTTAATATCATAAGTTTTGCAGGTATATATCTATATATAATCCCATACACACTATTCTTTAAGAATATATACATACACATATACTTACATTTATTTTGTCACCACATTTATATATATATATATACACATTTATACAAATTTTCATATACATTACTTCATATGGCATATATACATATATATATATACTTATATACTTGTGTGTGTATATATATATATATATATTTATTTATTTAAACATCATAAAGCTTTAAATATTTGGATATTCTATCTTAAATTCTAGATGGTGGAGTTTATTAAATATATCAATACAATTTATCATACCCAGAATTTATATTTTAAGTTTGAATATAGTTTTTATTTTAATTTATACATTCAGATATTTTAAATATCAGAAAATTTGTCTATCCGACTTATAAAAATCAATATTTCAACAATTAAAATTAGTTAATCATCCCAAAATCAGATGGCTAAAAATATGGGTTGTTACATTCCTCCCCGTTAGAACTTTTCGTCCTCGAAAAGGAACGAAGCGAGAATTTTAATTTTGATGTATATTATTAAATAATCATCTTTAAACATTTTAACCCTCTTACTCCTTTACTATCCATTTTTTTAAGATACAACACTTTAAATCACATAGTATTACCAAGCTAATTTTATATTAAAACATTATTCATAACTCGATGTCTTAACAAGTTCGTCCTTGTTCTTACAGAAATTTAGTCATACGTTAATCTGTCGTAGGACTGAAAATCTCTAAGTACTTAGTAGACCCGTTTCAACATCCAGTGAAAATACTTGAAAAACCTTTTTCTAAATGATATGGAAAGTATCACCCCCCTTTCCTTCTTTACCGCCATGGATCCCAGTTAACCCGATGATTGCATCACCATCCCGACGAAATCATAAGTAAACTGTAGGCATCAGCACCTCTCGACTTACGCCATGGGAACACAATAGTCCGCAGCTACACAAAGGTTGCATTGCTATCACAGCAAAACCGTAAGTAGTCTGTAGGCAATCTCTACCCCTCGAACTACGCTACCAAACGAAACTAAACCACATAGATCGCAGGCTACACAAAGGTTGCGTCACTATCCCAATGAAACCAAACGTAGACTGTAGGCAATCGCTGCCACCCGAATTACGCTATGGAACCAAACCACATAGATTGCAATATACTGATGTTACGTCGCTATCATAGCGAAATCAAACATAGGTTGTAGGCAATCACTGCCTCCCGAATTACGCTATGGAACCACGATAGATCGCAGTTACACAAAGGTTACATTGCTATCACAGCAAAACCAAACGTAACTGTAGGTATAATACCCTTCGATTTACGCTATCAAACAAATGATCACCAGGAACTCATGATTTTATCCGGACGTCCTCTAGGATCCCAATTCTCATTGAACCCACCTTGTGGATTCCTAGGTAGAACCACCCAGTGGATCTCCTACTCTAAGTTTCGACTTTCGTAGGGGTGCCTTTCCATACCTTTAGTCTCGAAACATATCATACTATATATATAGTACCTTTCAAATCATATACTTTATATGTATTACATTTAAATTTTATCTATATAAAATCGATATCTACTAAATCGATAGTTTTAAATTCGATTTACCCAATTTCCAAAATTGATTATTTGCCTAAAATCAAATGCCTTTGGAAATCAATAGGTTCCAAAACTACCTCAATTTCATATGCATATAAGATCATTCTTTCCAACTCGAATAACTTTCAAATCAATAATTTCTGAGTCCACCTCATACTTATATAAACTCTATTTAGTATTTCAAATATCTTTCAAAGATTATTTCTTCCTGGTTATAAATTCAACAAGGGGAGTTTGAATATATAACTAATATATATAACCTTATTTATGCCAAATCAAAATTTTCCAAGTTCGATTACTTTCCAAAGCTATTGGTAACATTTCTTACTTCTTATAAAGTAAATTTCAGTTATAGTAACTATTCAATCTTCATTTTAAAATCATCATATTTACTCAAAATATACTATTTCACTTCAAAATAATTTTTGCCTTAATATCCCGATTTCGGTTCCAATTCAAAGTTGCTTCGAATTTCCATTTGGGTTATTCTTCAATTTAACCCAATTTGTATTTAAATCCATGATTTAAACATAACAATTTCCACTCTGACCAGTTTGAATTTAGAAAATAGCTTGAATAGTTTTTAAATAGTTAAATAGTTAATATAAGATAGTTTGAGTTTTACAAATGGTTTGTATAGTAAAATAGCTTGGAAAATCAAAATAATTTGAATAATTAAGAAGATAGATTTTAAATAGTTTATATTAAAATAATTTTTTTGAAAATAGTTTCAAAGTCATACTAATTCAATTCCCAATCTTCCAATTCAAATCAATTTCAATTTCTATTTCCATTTAAGTTGACTCAATTCCGATTTCAATTCGAATTAACTTCGATTCCAATTTTAATTCAAATCAATTTCAATTTGAATTAATTTCAATTCAATTCACAATTTTAAACCATTTCGATTTATATAAGTTCGAGTTGGATTTTCAAAATATCGATTTAATCACTTAAATCAATTAACCTTCAATATTCAATTAAAAAAATCCAAATCTTTAAAAATAATTCAATTCCGAGCCCAAATTTTGAAATATTCATTTAAATTACTTTTACTTGGACTTATTTCAAGGTTTGAGTAAGAGTTCAAATCTTTTTACAACAAATCAATTTTTTCCGGAATTCAATTGATTTCCCAATTATAACTTCAAAATTTCAAACCCGATTCTTTAAACAATTCCGGTTGACAAGTTCATTTTTAACATTTCAAACTCAAGTTCAAAATGATTCCATTTCCATAAATTCGATTTTATTCCTTAAAATCAAAATCATTTAAATAATTTCAAATCAAAGTTTTATTTCTATTTAATTTTCAGGGATGGATATATATCATTTCAATCCAAAATAGATGTCATAGGTATATATCATTTCAACCCACTTCTTAATTTATTCGAAATAATTCGATTTACAGTTTTATATACTATAAATAACATATAGGATGATAGCAGGATATATCAAAATAAATAAACATCCAAATCATCTAAACCTTAGTCAATAGCATCCATCACAAATTTTCAGAATTTGAAACCCGTTTTGTTTCAAAAATCGTTTTGAAATCATTTATACACACATAACTCCTTTTGTAACTCTTATCAAATCTATACCTTTTCTTTTATAATTTAATTTATTTAACTTTCATAAGTTAAATTTTAATTTCACCTTAAAATTTCCAATTTAAGGTTATAAGTTCAAAACTTATTTAACTTGGCCTGAGTTAATTCCCAATTCGTTCAACCCCTTTAAACTTACTCAATTTAAATTTTACATTCCAAATTTAATTCTTGTTAATATCACTTCCCACTTATAAGTTCAAAAGCTTATTTTTCCTTTGGTTCTACTTCTCATTTTAATGGGAGATCCCAGAATTCAACACCAGGTACATATTTCAAATCAACTTGAAATCATACACACACACATATATCTCATTTACATACCAAATCACACTTTTAAATTTTAAACCAACCTTGGTTTCTATCCAAAACAAATCTCTTCGGAATTTCCAAAACAACCCTTGTTTAAAAAAAATTCCATATCAAAATATACTAAATAATATTATTTATTATTTCCTTAAACACTTCGAAACACAGTTCAAATTTTTTAGAACTTAGATTCAAAATTTCACAATTTAAATTCATTTTAATTTATAAGTCATATTTATAAATTATGCTTATACAATTCCACTTCCTTAAAACATTTCACATTGTTTTATCATTGTTTATTTTGCAATAAACATCCTTTATTAAGACCCAACAACCAATTTATGATAATAATCAATATTATCATATCTAGAAACCAAACACACCATATATTCCATAATAATTTCCTGGAAAATTATTTCTCTATATATAAAAATATAATTAGGGTAAAATTATTTCATTTCAAAACACTTTGAAAAACTCTTTCAAAATTTTCGGAATTTAAATTCTGGTTTGAATCTACTTTCAGCTTAACCCATTTGTATAGTTCATTCTTTTCAAATTTCTATTTGGTTATATATATAATAACCACTTAAATCTTATAATCTTATTTGATTACCATAATAAAAACCAATCTCCTTAATATACTATAATAATTCAGAAATATTATTTCTTTTTATATCAAAATGAAATCTTATATAAATATTATTTTAAAATCGATTTTAAAATCATTATATAAGAAAATAACAAGTACGCCCTCATATATGATACACTCAACTCATTCTAGGGTACTACTGACCCTATCTCTAATGAGTAATTCCCACCAGAGCCAAGGTTCTCGCTTAACCTTCTGCTCTGATACCACGTGTAACGATCGAAGAATTTTCCCCTCCAAAAATCGACACTAATACGTTTACTGTATAGAGTGCCGAGCAATTGAGTGCTGGAAATACCCGATTGTTAGGGTTTTAGAAGAAAAGAGATAGAAGAAAACAGAAAACAGAATCAACATAAAGTCTCACAATCGCAGCGGAACAAAATATAATATACAATAACAGATTTTGATGTAAAAGAGAACTGTAACTGTTAATATACATACAAATTATCAAAGTACAATCATCAACATACAAATCTGGACAGTTATAATAACTTTTCCTCAAAATGCTGAATATACAGCCTACACTACACAGCGGAATATAATCAAATACGTGCAATACGTCTCTGCCATCCAGCTCGTCTCCTGAGCTCCAAAGCAACCTAACCTGAATCTATAATACTCGGTCTGACCCGAGCATTACAATAAAATAGCACCCGAGTTAGGCTGGAAACCAGCGTGAGTAAACACACTTAATTTGAATTACTTAAGTAATCGAAATCCTTTGAAAAACCAAGGTAACTCATAAGACCGCCTCACATATACACGATGTTTTTATCTTACGATAGACAAACACTTTTATAGAAAATCTGGTGGTATTATACTAGTGTCCAAGTACAATACTTAATGAAAATGATCAAATTAGTTAAATTAATCTGATTCCAACATTTAGGACTCTATAATCAAAATCATAGGGGTTCGTAGTGATTATTAAATCGAAGTGGTTCCGGATAACACTGATATCCGGTCCCGGTCTCTTCGAATCCAAAGGATAAGTTTTAAAAAGCCAAATTGTTTAAAATAAACAATTTATATCTAGAGTGTCAACATTCACATACGAAAATTTATTACATATATTCATTTTAAATAAAATGTGTCAACATTTTATTCTAACATTTTAAATGGTTTGGCTACTAATGGCACAAACAAAGAACAATTGAAATAATATCCAAGACAATAAAGCTAGAGCATAGATCATTACTAAATTAACGATCAAAAATTAATATTGAACAATTTACAAACCAGAATTTACTAACTTCAATTAATTGAACCCATTTATATTTTTAATCCAAAATTACTCATAAATTAAAGAAAATTTTAAAACGATTTATTATTAGTTAAAACAATCCCTTTAATAACTATTTTACTAATAAAAATAAGATTAAACCAATTAAGACTTTAATTATTTATTCTCTTAAATTATTATAAGTACTTAAGTTTTATATTACATAAATTTAACAAAATTAAATTAGATTAAGATACTAGGTAATAGAATCACATGCAAAAGTTTCAATGTCAAATGGATTTAAATTGAAAGAGGAAAAATGTTTGAAACTTTAAATGATTTTTAAATATAACATTTATTTAATCACTTTACTTTTTTTTACAAAAAAAACAAGGCCCGCCTATGTTCGGCCCACGAGACAATGAGCAGACCGCATTCTCCTCCTTCCTTTCTATCCCTTTCCCCTGGTTCTCTTCTCCCTTTTCTTTTCCACCCGTGCACAAGTTGTGCCGTTCACATATACACGACGCCGGTCGTCCAGCACTCGCCGTCAACAATCTCCCCCCATCACCCACGGCTCCTCGACTCAATCACGCATGAGAAATCCCACGAAAAAAAACACAAAGCTCGAAAAGTCGAACGCAGCCCAAAAACTTGAACAACCCATCACCACGCCTCATCTTCGCCTCATCACCGTATCCCTCCATTCACCACCAAACCCTACCAAAAGCTACGCCGCATCCTCCTCTACCTACCCCCCTCCTACGTACCGCATCCTCCCAGTTGGCCCACGTCGCCGCCGTTACCCCAAAACCGAACATCTACACGAAGAAAGCCTAAAACCCTAAAAAGCCTTCGATCCAACACCACACAGTAGGAAAAAATGTCGTTGCATTTTTCTTTGCTTCCCCATCATCTAAACCACCTCCACCACCAACGACAAGTCACCAAGTCGCCACAGTCGTCAAAATTTCACCAAAACCCATTTTTCGTTCATCTTCCTTTACCTCCCTCAATACAAAATTAAAAATCATCAAACCCTTTCCGAAAATCATGATTTTCAAAAACACACACACCCATATAATCGAAAGATTGAATTTCGATATTCAAATTTTGTTCATTCTTAGGTTGTTCATCGAAAAATGCATTTTTCTCCTTCTATATTTCACGATAACAAATAAAATAAAATTTGGAGTAATCTGCACTTAAAATCAATCGACTTTGCTTTTGGGGCCATGGTCTATAATCAACTGGATTGAGAGGTATTGATTTTTGAAGTTGGAAAGACTATATTCTTTCTTTTTTTTTTAAAACAGAGGCTGTACATGCTTTTTTTTGTAATTTAGTTTTACAGGCTTTATTAATATGATTAAAACATAAACATAAACAACATAGCAAAACTTAGTGACACATTGCTTGATACGTAAAAGATTTCATTCATTATAAACATATAGAAACATACATGATTTTGAAATAAGTAAGGATTATGTTTTACTCACAGTTTTAAAGAAATGGATGAACACTTCTCTTTATCTTTTCCCCTGCTTCAAACTTTTACTGTCTTCTATAAGTTTTAATGGCAGCCTCCTTTTGTTTCTTTTTTATTTTATTTTATTTGTTTGAGCTAGAATGTTAAACGTGAATAACCAAGGCAGTGTATATATAGAAGAGAATGGGAAGGAACTGGGCTGAAGCCCATGTTTATGAACAGTGCTTTAGTTCCCTTCTTTTTTTTCTTTAATTTGATTTGAAAATTGTTGACTTGATTTTGATAAGTTGATTTGATCTTTTATGGTGATTTTATTTATTTTGTGCTTGAATTGATATGCATTTATCACAATGTTCCCTTGTATGCAAACATACATCATATAGATATATACATGTATAGATGTCCTATAACTTGGACCATAAGCACATGTTTTTGTTTACTAACATGTATATATATAACATGCCTAAGTATAAAGGAACAAACAAGTATCTAATTCCTTATATATATATATGTATATTATTTTATTTAATATCATTAGTTTTGCAGGTATATATCTATATATAATCCCATACACACTATTCTTTAAGTATATATACATACACATATACTTACATTTATTTTGTCATCACATATATATATTTACATTTATACAAATTTTCATATACATTACTTCATATGGCATATATACATACATATATATATATATACTTATATACGTGTGTATATATATTTAAACATCATAAAGCTTTAAATATATGGATACTCTATCTTAAATTCTAGATTGTGGAGTTTATATACATATATCAATAAAATTTATCATACCCAGAATTTATATTTTAAGTCTGAATATAGTTTTTATATTAATTTATACATTCAAGTATTTTAAATATCAGAAAATTTATCTATCCGACTTATAAAAATCAATATTTCAACAATTAAAATTAGTTAATCATCCCAAAATCAGATGGCTAAAAATATGGGTCATTACAAAAAATGTGGTATCGGTTTTTGTATGTTGTTAGTATCAGTTTCAAGTATTATAAATTACGGTATCGGTTTTTGTATGCTTTTAGTATCAATTTTAGATATAAATAATTATGGTATCATTTTTTGCATGCTATTAGTATCATTTTTACATGGTGAATTTTATTTTCTTTCTAGTTTTGAAGTGACTGCAATTATTTGTTTGCTGAGTTGTCAGGTGCAGAAATATGAAAAGAATTATAAGCTTAAATGTCAATATATAATGTAGACTATGTTATGGTGAACAGTTGGTAACTCAATATATGATGTAGAAGTGTAAAAATATTGTTTGGTATAGTGTTGTTGTCAAATTATATCAAACAGCTGCTGGGTATAAATTTGCATATATATAGGTACTAGTTTTGTTATAAATAATAGTCAAAATAATTTATAAAATAATCAAGCATGAATTCCAAGCTGGATCAGTATGGAAAACTAGTGTGAGAAAACTCAAGTACTAAGGCTAAAATTTAATAATTTTGTGGGATCATGTTGCTAAACGTGGAACGGGTTTTTCTTTCACAAGAGCAACACCCATATATAAAGAAATGGGAAACAATCTGAACAACAATCCAAACAAGAATGGATGTATACAAAAACAACAAAATCCAACTTAAAGAATGGACAAATATAATTAAACATCGAGAAAAACTTCAGACCCTTCTTAATGCAAATTAACACAATTCAAAGATTTGAATCAAACAAGTAAAGGGAATTTTTTACAACAAATGACTAGGAGGGTGTTCCCCTTTACCGAAAATATACCCATAGAAATATACTTGAGAACTACAATGGTTCTCGGGAACTCCAAGCCGGACCCCGCCAACGGTTACTGAGTATCTGAGTATTTAAACATCTCTGAAGCATATAGCCGAACCCAATCTAGAGTAGATGTGAGGATACCATAATGGGAATAATCCTACATAACTTGGTCCTCACTCGCACTTTGGTTTTAGTCATTTTCAACAAAGAATAGCAAAAATTAAATGAGCAACAAATCGTCTTCGATTGATGAAACACACAAAAGAAAAGATTAATTTCAAGGTTCAAGATAGGAACAAGGAAAATGAATTTATCCAACATAACTGGAATGGTGCTCCCCTTTCAACAAAAGTATACTTCTAGATAAAATATACTTGAGAGCATATGCGTCACTCTAGGGAATTTCCAAGCTGGACCCCGTTGCATTCATAGGCATACAAATATACTCACATCGATGCATACATGTTATCGACTTCTCTAGATGAATGTGCATATATCATAATTGTAATAACCCGAGTTTTTCTACCACGAAAAACCGGACCATTTGGGTAAAAAGAAGAGGTAGAAGAAGAGAAATAGATAGAAGAAGAAAGAACTAAACAAAATCAGAACCTCACAGTCGCAGCGGATAAAATATAATATATAGAACAGATCTTTACACAAAATGAAACTATATCTGTTTATATACAATACATCATCATCAGAGTATATCAATACCATCATCAATATCCAGTCAATCAGTCAATACAACAATCACAGCAGCGGAATAATACAAGTACGAGAAATACGTCTCGAACTCCAGCTCCTCTCCTGAGCTCCATAGCAACCTATCCTGTAAAATACTCGGTCTGACCCGAGCATTATAATAAAATAACACCCGAGTCAGTCTGGAATACCAGCGCATCATAAATACATCCAAACTGATTTTTAAAGTCTCAAAAATCCTTTGAAACAAAAGCATCTCGTAAGACCACGCCACAAATAAACATGTCGGGTTTTTACCTTACGATAGCTAAAACACTTTTATATTAAAATCCTCTAATATTATAATAGTGTCTATAGAAAGTAAAATAGAATCTAGCTGAATTGCTTGCATCTCACATTTCAACAATAGTTGGGCACAATCAAAACCGTACAGGCACGTAGGGAGAATGGATTTCCAACGAATGACTAGGCACTGGGGTACCACCTGTCACAGTACGTGGCCTAGATCACAGTACCGAGGAGTACGCCCGCTCCCCTGCAACACAAGGCCGGAACCATCCCTTACTGGATGATCCCGAATAAAATCACCCCACGGTTGGGATCAGCAACCGCACCACTAAGCCGAAATAAAAAGGGACATCTAGACAGGGATGACCTTACCCTCCAGTGGGAGCTACCCACGAAGCCTTGCTGCATAACCCCTGATTTTCAGTCATTCCCGGTTGATGAGGTTCGAGGCTAAACGATACCTTTTAGAGAACATATCCCTTAGAATGCCCATCGTCCGCTGACGATGTTTCGCAAGCATTCGTCCATACAAGTCCGTCCCGGGTCCGAACGGAACCGAAGGCACTATTCCTACTACATCCATTTTGGAAATATCCTCAGGATTAGTAGCGACTAGCCCTTGCTCTTCACTGCTTCATCTTCGACTCCGAACACGTTACACGAAACGTACAAACCGGATCGAAGTGGTTTTCGAGTCTCCAGACCTAGAATCCCGGTATACGGAAACTCGATCCCGGTCTCTTCGAAACGATCAGCGCTTTGGCCAATATTGATAGTCGGTGATTTAACTATCAATTTATGTTCACAAACATCCATACACATCCATTACACAATAAATAATCTCCATATTATTTATTTTCTTCTAATATCTTTCAAAGATATATTTTCACATTTTCAAAACTCGTTTGAAAACAATTTTCCACTCTTCCTTTACAAGGTAAATCTTTTATCCTTTATTCCCATCGGGAATAACCAAGTATAAAACAATATGCATTTAAAACAGTTAAAAATACTTTATACTGAAATATACTTTAAAATATGAAATTACTTCTATTTATTTACTCAAAATATAAATTTAAAATATGTGAAGAAAACTAGTTATTAACACATAAACTTTGATTTAAAGATAAGGGTATTAGTTTAACTAAATTCAAAATAGCATTATAAGAAGAAAAAAAAATACTAATTTTAACAACTTAAGCTAAACCAACTTTTAAATAAATCCATTTGTAAAAATAATTGCTAATATACTCCCAAATTATTTACGGTATTAAAAGTTATTAATTTATTTCTTTGAAAATAACGATTTCTTAAAAATACTTTTTAAAACAATTTAAAACTTAACCTTAGTTAAATAAAATCTTTTTATAAACATTTACTTGGTTTTCCCAGGGAAACACTTTCCCGTTTCAAACATTTCAAAGTATATAAATCCACTGATTTATTTCAAGTCAATTTATGTTTTACAACATAAATCCCAAATCCCATATTTAACTATGACTTCATCCGAAGTTCATACCCAATTTCCCATATTCGGAAATTCATTTTTAAATCATAGTTTAAAACATTTTAAATTAAACATTTTTGGTGAATTTCCAATAGAAGCCAAATTTCCAATTCACTTAATTAAATTCCAATGAAATACGGCATTTCAAAACATTCTATTTTTCATTTGAACTTGTTAATTTATAGTCGAAAACTCCATTTTAACATATTTTTAATTTCCGGATAACATTTATCAATCACATCATATAAACAGGTATCACTATCAATTATAAAATAATTGCTACATTGTGAGGAATCCAGTTGGATCCCTCCAACCTGTTTCTCCCTGCATCACAGATATTAGCACATCGCAATATAAATATCAACCAGACTGATAATCATAGATATAATCAACCATTCACATAGATATTTAAATATCAACTATTTATAATGTCTAGCATCCAGATGTGAGTGAGAAAAACTCACTTTGAGTTTCGGCGAGCGTTCGAAATTTTGAATTAAACCGGACGACGTCCGATTTAACCCAAATTTCTACTTGCTCGGAATGACTCCGGATCTGTACCATCACGAAGTACGCGACACTGCGATTCCAACGGTTCCAGTTTCGTCGAATTCTGATATCATATGAACGAGTTATTTAATCTTATAGATTTTGAATATAAATTTAAATTAAATTATATATCAACCTCAAAAACAGATCTCGGCCGTTTATCAAAGTTCAAAATTAAGGCCACAGGATCGTCATCTCCCTCACGCGACATCACAGATCGCGAAACCCATAATAGCCGAGATTAGGTCATGCGTCGCCCCTAACTACTATCGTTGATACCACGATCGGTCGCCGCCAATACGAGCGCCCAAACCCGCTCTGCCCATGGCCCAAAATCCATGAAGCTCGGTGCCTTCATCTCTATGATATCGCGAACGAACGCGTGGACGAACGGGCCCCAGTTCCGCCCCCAAACGACGATTACATGCTAGATCCACCGTTGGATCTGATGAGCACGAGTCCCTCTTCGATCTTCCAGTTGGAAGAATTTCCTATAAGCGCACGGATTTGATGAAAAATGGAGGAGATGGTAAGAGCCTTCCGGCCATTGAATAAGAAGATGGCGGCCGTGAGTATAAACTAGGGTTTGGAGATATTAACATATATAATAGATTTTTATATTATTTAATTCAGATAAATTCTCAATTTTATCGTCCAAGCAACCGAACTCCAATTCTCACGTTCCGACAGGCTACCCTGGGGTTTTTCCGCGTTCCGGACACAATGGAAGAAGTTTCGTAAGCTAATTTGATCGTATGAGCGAGATACGAAATTAAACGATCAATTTAAAATTAAATCGGTTAAATCGATTTCGATGCGTTTCGAGCTGCCACGGTCAAACGACAACTCCGATAGCTACGAAAATTGAAATCCGATAATAACTAACTATTACGGATCCAATGGAACTAGTTTCGTCGAATTCCGAGACTGCGCCCCGGAAGGCTATTTTAACTCGTCTATTAAATCGGGCGATTTTCTGAAATTATCAAAAACACTTAAAATTTTACTTTTATAATTTTATTAACTTAACAATACATCATATAAAATTTATAAACACATAAAAAATGATTCTGGCTCATTCCAGACCAAAATCTGATTAAATTGCATTTTAATAATATTAAATTCATTTTTAAATTAATATAAATCCCAAATATTCATTTATCAACTTTAAAATTCTTCTCAAAGTCCAATAACATTATTTATGTCCAAATAGACTTTAAAATAAATTTTGAAACCATTTTATAGCTATTTACACCCAGATTCACCTTTTTATCCTAATCCCAAATATTTAATAATTATTTTTCCATTAATCAAATTCAACCAGAAATTACTATAATTAAAAATTACAGCTTATTTCATTGATTGAACCCAAATCCATTCATTTCAAAAACAATTAAGGATCCACATTAAACATTTAAAATGAATTAAATGTTCAAATTCAATAGCTTAAAAATACGGGATGTTACATTCCTTCCCCCTTATAAAAATTTCGTCCCCGAAATTTGCTAAGGTAAAAATATACTCTCAAACTCATTTACTTATCCAATTTGCTTAGTTAAAAGCTTATATTCACTTTCCCAAAAAGTTTCAGCTCTATTTCAAAACCCTTTGCTTTCTTTACTCTAAAGCCTTCATTTTAACATTCGCTTCCAAAATAACTTTACTAGTTATTAAAAATTTTCCCAAAACCCCAAAAATTTTCTAACTCCCAAAATTTTTGGAAAATTTTGGCGGAGTCTCCTTTGCACGGAGGAGCTTCTGCGATATCGCAGGATACACAAATATATATACATCGGCTCACACGGCCGGAAACCAAAATATATCACAATATATATATCATTTTCCCAATTATATTTGCGTAGGCGTACCTTTTAGCAAATTTTTAATAGCGAGCGGCTAATATCGCACATACGCGCTCCAACACTCTCGAACGCCTCCCGTACCTGTACTATACTCAACAAACTCATCAGTTTCAGGATATGAGCATTTTAATAACATTTCCAACACAAATGCAAGCCAAACATATCCATTTCATAACCAAACTAAGCAATTTCATCATTAACAATGTTAACCATAATTATTTCAACAATCCAAAGATTTCAATCACTTTCGAATCACTTATTCAAGTCTACTTCATTTTATTTCACTTGAATGCCTTAAATTCAAGTTTTCAATCACCTTTCAAGTTACTTATTCAAGTCCAACTATTTTATTTCATTTGAATGATTTACATTCAAGTTCACCATATACGATTCATATTTATTTCAACCAATTCATTTCCACTTCAATATGATTACATATTCCTTCCTTACATTTCTAATTTTAACTTACATTCCAAATTTGATTTACAATCAAATTTCATTTTGAACTTGAAACATTTGCATTTCTTTTATAATCCATTTTCATTCATATGCAAACATTACTTATTAAAATGCAACCCATTCTGATTGATTCAAAACTAATTTCATTCTCCCTTTAAATCAATTCACTTGCATTTATATACAAACTTTTGAATTAGATTCCAATCCATATCAATTTATTCAAAGGTCAACTTCAATTGCTTTTTAAACAACTCAATTCTGAATACATGCAAATTTTCACGCCATTCAAGCAAAAATTATTGTCACTTAAGCTTATCACCATTCAAAATTAATTTCAACTTGGATGTGTATTAACTTTATTCAATTTTTGCATTGTTCACAATCCAAGTATTTTCTTTTCCGAATGCAATTGTTAAATTCAATATTTCCTTTACATCTTTATGTCATTAACCAACTCAAGTTTACCTTAATATCATTCATTCTTGAGTTATTTACAACTCTTATATTTTTAACTTATCACATTAATTAATTTAAAACTCATTTCACTTGCATTACAGTTTATTTCCTAACAATTCCATTCAAGACTTAATAAAGCTTATCGACAATTATTTTTGTCTTCAATTAGCTTAAGTTCTTTCAAATGTTCACAATATTCACATTCCTTCTTAAATCAATTTTATTTGATTTCTATTTGATTCTCATCCAAATCAAATTTCAATTCCTTTACAACTTTAATGCTCTTTGTTTATTTATCCAATCCATGTACAAATTTATTTTATTAACAAAGAGACCATTTAAATTATTTCTCTCATTTGAATTTTATTTACAATTCAAACCATCACTATTATAAGCTAATTACATTATTCATTCTTACTTTCAACATTTATTACCAAACTTAAATTTCATTCAACAACTGGATTTTTCCCTTACTTTCTAAATTTTGACCAAACTATCAAAATTCTATTTATTGCAATACAAATTCCATTTAATTTAGCTTACACAAGATTTATTTCCACACAATCATTTTGGATTTAGTTGAGTAAACATTTACTCCATTCAACATCATCTCAACTGAAATAAATTTCCATTAAACTCAATTCTTATCCCATTTTAATTCAAGGTTAACTAGGTTATATATGCATTTTCAATTTAATTCCTTTCCAGAATTTATTCAAGCTCATCTAAATTTTATTTAGCCCACCTGAATTTAAACCATTTCCTTTACTACTTTAAATAAGAATTTAATTACATTCATTCTTATTCATAACACAACAGAAATTTTAATATTCAGCTTAATTCCATCTTGGTCGAAGTTAAACCAAATTTAATTTAATCTTAATTCTCCATATCCAAGTTCAACTTATTTACTAACCTCAGTTCACTTACCTCTTTTATATTTTATAATTGTTTCACCTTACCTTGCATTCCATTTAAAACTAAGTTCGAATTCACCATTCCATTTATTATTTCCATTTGTGATTATAATTCCACTTTACTTGAGTTAAAATAAAATCTTCCATTCTCAAGTTCTCCAACTTATTTACTTGTAAGTTTATATTGCTCATTTCAAACCAATCCACATTTTTATAATCACAATGTCAATTTTTAACACTTAATAACTTAAGAATATGAATTTTATTTGCACAATCATAAGCATTTACATTTCACCGTTATCTCCACTTCCATTTAATTCCAATTTATTTAGATTTAATTCAATTTCAAATTCTTAATTTTATTTAACTTATCATAAGTTAAATCCAGATATATTCCATTCACCTTTATTTATTCAAAGTAAATTTACATTCCATATATACTCAATTTTTTTTTTTTTTTAAAATCAACTTTCCTTTATAAGTTATATAGTTGAATCATTTCAACTTTCACATTTTTATTTTAAAATAGAATTCCCAGAATTCAATTTCCCCGGATTTATTTCAAAACCAATTCGAAATAAAAATCAACACATTTCTCTTTGATATTCAAATCAAATACCAAATTCCAAAACAAACTGCTTTTACCAAACAATTTTCCTTTGAAAATTCCAAAATTACTTGTTTCCCAACAAGCCCAAACAATGTCATAACCAACTATTTTGGTAGCAATCCATCACTTTAGAAACTCGAAAATGAATTCTAATGATGTGGCCAGCATCATCAGGATTATTTTCCAGCGACTGAAGTGAGTTCAATGCTTTCCACTTCCAAAATTCACCTCAAAACAATTTCTATTCAAAAATATTTCCCCAAAATATACTCCATTCTTACAAATGCTTTTGAAAATATTTCTAACATTTCCACAAAGTCAAACTCCCAAAACTTTGTTTAATTCCATTTGAAATCCCTTTCAAAATTTCCGGGGTCAAAGTTCTAGTTTAAATCAAATTTTAATTTTTTTTTTTTTACTTTTCTTATTTAAAACATATTCAGTCAATTCCATTTGGTTATAAACCATTTTAATATTTTAACTTCTTATTGGCTTATAAATCATTTCGAATTTTAGCTCATATTTTAATTTCTTACTTGTTTACTGTATCAACAACCAAACATCCAATACATAATAATAATTCAGAATATTATTTCTTTATATCAAAATATAATTTTGGGTAAAATTATTTCATTTACCCACTTTAAAAATAATACTATGTCGGTTTATCTTGTTTAAGAGTTTAGAAACCCCTATCGATACGGTTGTACTTCCCGCACCGACCAGAATTCATAAACACTCAACCGATAAGTCAACACAGTACAAAAACAATTTTATATCCACTAACAAGTACGCTCTCATAGCTATTATTACACTCAACTCATTATAGAGTACTTCCGACTCTATTTAAAAATGAGTAATTTTCCCACTAAAGCCTAGGTTGTCGCCAATCTAAGCTCTGATACCACTGTAATAACCCGAGTTTTTCTACCACGAAAAACCGGACCATTTGGGTAAAAAGAAGAGGTAGAAGAAGAGAAATAGATAGAAGAAGAAAGAACTAAACAAAATCAGAACCTCACAGTCGCAGCGGATAAAATATAATATATAGAACAGATCTTTACACAAAATGAAACTATATCTGTTTATATACAATACATCATCATCAGAGTATATCAATACCATCATCAATATCCAGTCAATCAGTCAATACAACAATCACAGCAGCGGAATAATACAAGTACGAGAAATACGTCTCGAACTCCAGCTCCTCTCCTGAGCTCCATAGCAACCTATCCTGTAAAATACTCGGTCTGACCCGAGCATTATAATAAAATAACACCCGAGTCAGTCTGGAATACCAGCGCATCATAAATACATCCAAACTGATTTTTAAAGTCTCAAAAATCCTTTGAAACAAAAGCATCTCGTAAGACCACGCCACAAATAAACATGTCGGGTTTTTACCTTACGATAGCTAAAACACTTTTATATTAAAATCCTCTAATATTATAATAGTGTCTATAGAAAGTAAAATAGAATCTAGCTGAATTGCTTGCATCTCACATTTCAACAATAGTTGGGCACAATCAAAACCGTACAGGCACGTAGGGAGAATGGATTTCCAACGAATGACTAGGCACTGGGGTACCACCTGTCACAGTACGTGGCCTAGATCACAGTACCGAGGAGTACGCCCGCTCCCCTGCAACACAAGGCCGGAACCATCCTTTACTGGATGATCCCGAATAAAATCACCCCACGGTTGGGATCAGCAACCGCACCACTAAGCCGAAATAAAAAGGGACATCTAGACAGGGATGACCTTACCCTCCAGTGGGAGCTACCCACGAAGCCTTGCTGCATAACCCCTGATTTTCAGTCATTCCCGGTTGATGAGGTTCGAGGCTAAACGATACCTTTTAGAGAACATATCCCTTAGAATGCCCATCGTCCGCTGACGATGTTTCGCAAGCATTCGTCCATACAAGCCCGTCCCGGGTCCGAACGGAACCGAAGGCACTATTCCTACTACATCCATTTTGGAAATATCCTCAGGATTAGTAGCGACTAGCCCTTGCTCTTCACTGCTTCATCTTCGACTCCGAACACGTTACACGAAACGTACAAACCGGATCGAAGTGGTTTTCGAGTCTCCAGACCTAGAATCCCGGTATACGGAAACTCGATCCCGGTCTCTTCGAAACGATCAGCGCTTTGGCCAATATTGATAGTCGGTGATTTAACTATCAATTTATGTTCACAAACATCCATACACATCCATTACACAATAAATAATCTCCATATTATTTATTTTCTTCTAATATCTTTCAAAGATATATTTTCACATTTTCAAAACTCGTTTGAAAACAATTTTCCACTCTTCCTTTACAAGGTAAATCTTTTATCCTTTATTCCCATCGGGAATAACCAAGTATAAAACAATATGCATTTAAAACAGTTAAAAATACTTTATACTGAAATATACTTTAAAATATGAAATTACTTCTATTTATTTACTCAAAATATAAATTTAAAATATGTGAAGAAAACTAGTTATTAACACATAAACTTTGATTTAAAGATAAGGGTATTAGTTTAACTAAATTCAAAATAGCATTATAAGAAGAAAAAAAAATACTAATTTTAACAACTTAAGCTAAACCAACTTTTAAATAAATCCATTTGTAAAAATAATTGCTAATATACTCCCAAATTATTTACGGTATTAAAAGTTATTAATTTATTTCTTTGAAAATAACGATTTCTTAAAAATACTTTTTAAAACAATTTAAAACTTAACCTTAGTTAAATAAAATCTTTTTATAAACATTTACTTGGTTTTCCCAGGGAAACACTTTCCCGTTTCAAACATTTCAAAGTATATAAATCCACTGATTTATTTCAAGTCAATTTATGTTTTACAACATAAATCCCAAATCCCATATTTAACTATGACTTCATCCGAAGTTCATACCCAATTTCCCATATTCGGAAATTCATTTTTAAATCATAGTTTAAAACATTTTAAATTAAACATTTTTGGTGAATTTCCAATAGAAGCCAAATTTCCAATTCACTTAATTAAATTCCAATGAAATACGGCATTTCAAAACATTCTATTTTTCATTTGAACTTGTTAATTTATAGTCGAAAACTCCATTTTAACATATTTTTAATTTCCGGATAACATTTATCAATCACATCATATAAACAGGTATCACTATCAATTATAAAATAATTGCTACATTGTGAGGAATCCAGTTGGATCCCTCCAACCTGTTTCTCCCTGCATCACAGATATTAGCACATCGCAATATAAATATCAACCAGACTGATAATCATAGATATAATCAACCATTCACATAGATATTTAAATATCAACTATTTATAATGTCTAGCATCCAGATGTGAGTGAGAAAAACTCACTTTGAGTTTCGGCGAGCGTTCGAAATTTTGAATTAAACCGGACGACGTCCGATTTAACCCAAATTTCTACTTGCTCGGAATGACTCCGGATCTGTACCATCACGAAGTACGCGACACTGCGATTCCAACGGTTCCAGTTTCGTCGAATTCTGATATCATATGAACGAGTTATTTAATCTTATAGATTTTGAATATAAATTTAAATTAAATTATATATCAACCTCAAAAACAGATCTCGGCCGTTTATCAAAGTTCAAAATTAAGGCCACAGGATCGTCATCTCCCTCACGCGACATCACAGATCGCGAAACCCATAATAGCCGAGATTAGGTCATGCGTCGCCCCTAACTACTATCGTTGATACCACGATCGGTCGCCGCCAATACGAGCGCCCAAACCCGCTCTGCCCATGGCCCAAAATCCATGAAGCTCGGTGCCTTCATCTCTATGATATCGCGAACGAACGCGTGGACGAACGGGCCCCAGTTCCGCCCCCAAACGACGATTACATGCTAGATCCACCGTTGGATCTGATGAGCACGAGTCCCTCTTCGATCTTCCAGTTGGAAGAATTTCCTATAAGCGCACGGATTTGATGAAAAATGGAGGAGATGGTAAGAGCCTTCCGGCCATTGAATAAGAAGATGGCGGCCGTGAGTATAAACTAGGGTTTGGAGATATTAACATATATAATAGATTTTTATATTATTTAATTCAGATAAATTCTCAATTTTATCGTCCAAGCAACCGAACTCCAATTCTCACGTTCCGACAGGCTACCCTGGGGTTTTTCCGCGTTCCGGACACAATGGAAGAAGTTTCGTAAGCTAATTTGATCGTATGAGCGAGATACGAAATTAAACGATCAATTTAAAATTAAATCGGTTAAATCGATTTCGATGCGTTTCGAGCTGCCACGGTCAAACGACAACTCCGATAGCTACGAAAATTGAAATCCGATAATAACTAACTATTACGGATCCAATGGAACTAGTTTCGTCGAATTCCGAGACTGCGCCCCGGAAGGCTATTTTAACTCGTCTATTAAATCGGGCGATTTTCTGAAATTATCAAAAACACTTAAAATTTTACTTTTATAATTTTATTAACTTAACAATACATCATATAAAATTTATAAACACATAAAAAATGATTCTGGCTCATTCCAGACCAAAATCTGATTAAATTGCATTTTAATAATATTAAATTCATTTTTAAATTAATATAAATCCCAAATATTCATTTATCAACTTTAAAATTCTTCTCAAAGTCCAATAACATTATTTATGTCCAAATAGACTTTAAAATAAATTTTGAAACCATTTTATAGCTATTTACACCCAGATTCACCTTTTTATCCTAATCCCAAATATTTAATAATTATTTTTCCATTAATCAAATTCAACCAGAAATTACTATAATTAAAAATTACAGCTTATTTCATTGATTGAACCCAAATCCATTCATTTCAAAAACAATTAAGGATCCACATTAAACATTTAAAATGAATTAAATGTTCAAATTCAATAGCTTAAAAATACGGGATGTTACAATAATGAGTGCGACCCACATGGCTTGGCTTGACTTCCACTTGTGCTTTGGTTTTAGTTTTTTCGATGTTGGATACCAATGCTCAAAATGAGCGATAAATCGCCTTAGAATGACGAAGCACAACAATGACTAGGAGGGTGCACCCCCTTTACACGTGCTTTAGTTTTAGTCATTTTCGACAAAGGATATCAAAACTCAAACCGAGCAACACACCGTTTTAGAGTGATGAAATACCAAGAAGATAGCATAATCAAAATCGAGAGTCTACAAATCAACTATCGAGAATCCACAAATCAACTATCGAGAATAACAAAGTGATTTGTGTATGAGAATTAAATCGCATATGCTTACCACTAATAAATGAATCAAACTTTTAAATCATTTGATCCACACTTGGGCTTGATTTTCACATTTCAAATATTGTAAAAAAAAAAATACTCTTTGACTTATTCTTTTAAGAGGGAAAATAATAATACTAAGTGTATAAAAACAAGGATAAAAAATGAATGTCATTAAAACATTGTTTACTATAAACCCAAAATAATTTACACTTGGTTTTATTTTTAAACAATTTCTATTAAAAGATTTTCTCACTTATAAACCAGCATTTATATATTTAAAACAACATTTATTGTCCTAAAAGATAATAATCAATTTAAATACCTTTATAAATTTAAAACAATTTTAATTTGTCCCAAAGGATAACTCATATACAAATTTATAATCTTTTTAATAAATTAATCATTTATTTTTATACACTTTTATCAAATTAATTAACTAGCTTTAAAACATTTTTATTAAATCAATTAAGTAACTTTAAAACACTTTTATTAAATCAGTTGATTTACTTTAAAGTCTTTTATTAAATTAGCTAATTAACTTTTTTTAAAACCATTAATTAAAATCAGTACTTAAATCCAAATATCATTACCCAAATGGATTATTTACATTCGAACATCATTAATTAAAAATAGTAATTAAATCCAAATATCATTAAATTAAAAATGACACCATTAATTAAAATGATTAATTAAATTCAAATCCCATTAATTAAAATGATTAATTAAATTTTAATTATCATTAATTAAAATGATTTACTAAATTCAAACACCATAAATTAAAATGATTGATTAAATTCAAATATCATTAATCAAAATGATTAATGAATTTTAAACATAAGGTGTGTAAATACAAGCTTAAATTCAATATACAAAGGTTTAGGGAGATGATATTCAATAAGTGACGATATAGCGAAAAATCGCTATAATGACACTTAAACAATTCAAATAGACGGTCACAAATTATTTTAACTAAACATCAATATAAGTAATAAGAGAATATAAATAAGATGTAGATAAAGTAAATAAGTAATGGTGAAAACCCCTTTTGGGTCTCTCTACAAATGACCCCTATAAATCACATATATGTATATGTATTTTCCGAAGTGTTCAGTAGCAACCTATTCACTATGGAAGCACTCCGACTTTTTCTTTTTATCCCCTATAACAAAATAGTTATTTATGTCATCCGCTACTAAGCCAGAACAAACAATAATATACGAGATTATAAATTCCATATAAATCAGATAATATGTCATCTGTTTTTCAAAATGGGAATCGAAATAAACAAATAATCAAATAGGAATCTAAACTAACGTCCAAGCATTTAATAACAATGTATAGCATCATATATATTTATAGTTAAATTCTAAGTGAGTAAACTCACCGAAATTTTAATTATCGCCGAAGCGTTTCAGTTTGAATTAAAATCGCACGGGCGTTCGATTTTAGCATAAAATTTCATTAGCTCCTAATTCAATTAACCAATTCCATAGCAAAGAAGACATTCTTACGAATGCAATGCAACTCCCTGTGCTCGATTCTGCAACATTCCCTATCTTGAGGCCCAGAGCTAAGTGCTACATATGCTATAGTCATCTATAGTATTAACGTCCGATGATAAAATACGGTAATGTTAATGGTATCCATAATATCAGAAGTACATGAATATGAAACAAAATCACAGATTTCAAGAACAACTTTTCTGATTACATTTCACAAACATGTTTCATATCCAATTACATAATCCCAACGTTTCTCAGGTTAAGATCAAATATAATTATTACATAAATACGCCAAGAGCGACATACGAAGATGCCCTCTTGGATGATCATAGTACTAAATGGACAAAAACTGTCTTAATACATCACAGCGGAATAAAACAAAATAACAACTCCTAAATATAGCTAACATCATCCTCCTGCTCATCTCCGGAAGCTTTATTCATCCACCTACAAAAACCTATAAATCATCAACCTTCGGCTTACTCAAATTAATTTTGAGCACCCGAGAGTTTAAGGGGGAAAACATAAACTTTGAGTCAGACATAATGCCTGGTGTGAACAATACTATACATCTCAGTTATCTGATATTAAGTAAGACCACACCGCTTAGCGGAACGGGTTTCCCCTCACCAATATCCATTTAAAAACATACCTTTTGCAAATCTTAATCCTGCAACCAAAACTGGTTTAAACAATAATATCAATATCATGTAAGCGTACAAATCACGTAATCAATGGACTATCTATCCAGACACTATAGTTTTGTTTGGCTAACTACTAACCTTTGGCTGACTCGGGTCTACTAGACAAAATAAACAAATAATCTTACTTCTGTCAGATAATCTTCTGGACGGTCTGTCTCTAACTTATTTCTCCCAAGGTCAACTGATCTTAATGATTTTGCGGGCTCACCAATAACCTATCTCTACTCTATATATTCCTTTCTATGTGTGACATCATTTTAGTCTTACCTGTGACAAACCCGTACACACTAGAACTTTGGACTTATATTAGCTAGGGGCTACTAGCTAAAGTATAGGGCACGACCCCATATCAGTCCCATCTGGTATTCTAATATATGAGTCATTTTACTTAGGGTCATCTACCCTTAAAATCATACTTTAAACAAGAAAAATATTTTCTATGCTTTACTAAATCACATTGCCATGTTATATACACTTTACACAAAACATTGTTGATGAAAACATTCAAAACCTTTAAATTACCCCTTTCGAAACCATTGAAAGTCCCCCTTTCGAAACCATTGAAAGTACCCCTTTCAATACAAGTAAACTACTTTGCTTTATATCCTTAGGCCGAAGACCAAAACATACCTTCTGAAACCATTCACAACATACCTTTCGAAAGCATTGAAAACGTCCCTTTCGAAAGCATTACAAAACCTTAGACATCCTATTTTCAAAACGCTTTAAACATGCCTTTCGAAAACATTGGAAACCCTCCATTAAAAACCTTTCGAAAACATTGGAGAACCACCTATTTGAAACCTTTATCTTATACCTTTCGAAAGGACTAAGTCCTTTACACAAAATCAAACCTTTCGAAAGCATTTGGGTTCAAGTAAAATATGTGGAATAACCTTTTGAAACCATTTAAAACCATTCCTTCCGAAACTTTTGGGTTTAGCTTTTAATAGAACAAAGGATCTTAAAACAAATAAGTCGAAAGAACTCTTTCGAAAGTAATTTCCTAAGTAAAAGAAGTGGATGGTGTCGGAATCATTTCCTTCGAAAGCATTAGAGAAGCGGTTAAGATTTTTTTTTAAAAGGCACCATGTCGAAAGCATTGCTTCGAAAGGTATGATGCGGCAACAAGGGGTTTCGACCCCTTCAAAAGATTCTTTATAAAACAAAAGGCACGACCTCTTTTGAAACCATTCTTTAAAACATTTAATCAAGTCGAAAGCTATCTAAGTCGAAAGCATTCTTTTCGAAAGCAAAGCAGGCGCATTTTCTTTTAAAAGAAAAACAAGGTTTCGACCCCTTTGAAACCCCTTATTTCTACTCAATACCTTTTGCCTATATCTAATCCACTACGTACCAAGGCTTTTCATACCATGTATATTGGTTTCTACTATGATGGAGGCGGAAGTACCTAGTTGAAATGTATATGCTGAAAGTGGCGAAACAACAAAAGTATGGTAAACTGAATTTTAACTTTAAAAAGTAATTCTTTTTAACTAACTTGCTTTGTTTGTCAACATATGATTAGTTCTTAATTTCTTTTCTAAATTCTTTTCTAAAAGTACTGTCAAAATTTCAAATTTCAAATTATTTACAAAATATCCCATCTTCTTTTATAAACATATAAAACATTTATGTCCCATACCTTAAATAATTTTATATACTTATTAAAACACTTAGGAAAAATCTATATGAAATAGTATAAATTATCAACAAGCATATATATATATATATATATCCATTTTTAACAATCAAAACATGACAAACCCTTTGCAAAATAATTCGGATCTCAATCTAAAACCGAAAATAAGAAATCATGAGATGTAGTCTATTATTCGGCTTAGCTTTGCGATTAAGGAGTTGAGATTTGATCTTGGATTAAGTTGATTAAGCTTTTTCCTCTTATCTTCCTCTTGTTTTCCCTTAATGGAGGTCGACCACTCTTTTTTTTATTTTACTTATGAACGTATGAAATGAATATGTATAAGGGTTTAAAGTATAAGAATGTATCTTTTTCCTATTTTGTCCTAATCGACTACCCTAACTTATTTTATTTCATCTTTCCTTAGTTCATTTGTTTAAATTGGCACAGCTACCTCTATTAACACAAATCTCAATCTCTTAACCATTTCATTATTTCATTTAATTTAACTAATGAAATGTCCTAAATAATGGTAATCAAAATTAGGGTCGTTACAGACTCCCCTTCTTAAAGAATTCCGTCCTTGAAATTACGATAAGGTACACAACAAATATATCATAAAGGTAAAACATACCATGAAACAAATCAGGATAAACGTCACTAATCCCGCTTTTAGTTTTCCAAGTACAGTCTCTCTCATCGTCGCTCCATTGGACCGTAACTAATACGACTATCTTGTTCCTTAGCCTTTTCTCATCTCTCGCGACTATACAGACTGGCCTTCTAACTATAGTCAAATTTGGCTCTATTATTAAGTCCTCTAACACAGTCGGTGCTATAGTAGTCTCCGGATCTCGAATACACTTTCTAAGATGAGAAACATGAAAAACATTAGGGACTCCTACAAAACTGTTCGGTAACTTTACTCTATATGTGAGTTTCCCGATCCTATCTACAATAGGAAATGGTCCAACGAACCTTGGTGCCAATTTCCTTGATTTCCCGAATACACTTTTCATTAGTGATACCATGACGAAAACATGATCTCAAACCGAAAATTCTAAGTCTTTCTGTCTTCTATCAGCATAACTCTTCTACATAGACTGAGCTTTCTTCATTCTAGCTTAAATTAACTCAATCTTCTTGAACATTTAACATAGGTGCATTTGTCAATAAGTGTTTCAATCTCTAGAATTCTTCCTCACATTCTTTCGTGTTAGCTTGGTCATCGGTGCTATTATATATAAAAAATCCTTTATGAACCTTCTATAGTAACCAGCTAATCCAAGAAAACTCTTTATCTCAGTCACTGTCTCGGGTCTCATCCAATTATTCACCGCTTCAATCTTAGTCGGATCCACGGACAACCCTTCCTCTGAGACTACATGACCAAGAAACTTCACCTCCTTCTTTCAAAAATGACACTTTGAAAACTTCGCCTTCAACTGATGCTGACTCAACATCTCAAGCACAACTCTAAGATGAACTTCATGCTCACTTTCATCCTTAGAGTATATCAAAATATCATCTGTGGATACGAACATGAACCTATCCAAGTGCTCTCGGAAAACTCGGTTCATCAAATCTACAAAGAATGCTGGCGCATTAGTTAGTCCGAAGAGAATTACTCTCCATTCGTATGATCCATATTTGGTTCTAAATACCATCAAAGGAATACTACCTTCTGCTACTCTTAGCTGATGGAACCTTGTCGCTAAATCCAACTAGGAAAATACCTTAGCTCCACTCAATTGGTCGAACAAATTGTCAATTCTAGGCAATGGATATCGATTCTTTATCGTCTTCTCATACGACTTATGATAATCGATACATAACCTTAAGATCCATCCGGCTTCCTAGAAAATACTGCGGTTGCTCCCCAAGATGAACTACTTGGCCTAATAAAATTCTTGCCTTCCAAATTTACCGACTACACCTTTAGCTCCCTCATCTTGGCAGACGTCATCCTGCTTGGCGTTCTACTCACTGGTTCTGCTCCTGGCATCAAGTCTATCCGAAACTCAATAGCTCGCTTCGGTGGAAATCCTACTATGGATTCAAAGACATCTGTGAATTATATAACTACGAAAATTCGATTCAACTCGTCTTTCACCTCCAAAACACCCAACAAAGCATTAACCTCACAGCTAGGGCTTTCTACGGAATATATAATACGGTTACTACAATCAGGGTGTCTAAGTGATATTTTCCTATTAAGGCAAAATATCCTAGCATCCTATTTACTTAACTAATCCATACCAAAAATAATTCTGAAGCCTACAAAATCAAACACATGCAAACTGCAAACAAAGGTATGACCTAACAAATCAAACTCTAGGTGGTCATACCTCATCCCAAGTATCGCATACCCTCCTACCGGATTTGAAACCCTTAAAGATGTAACTAGGTATAAGGGTTCTGGGTTAAGCTTATCTACCAAACAATGAGATACAAAAGAATGTGATGCACAATTATCAAATAGAATGCTAATTGACATACCACGAATCATAAGCGTACTTCCCAACATAGCTTTTCCTTTTTCCTCTGTTGTTGGCCTAGAGTTAGCTGGTTTCAATGCAAACACTTTACCCTTTCTGTCCTTGGCTGGCTCCTTGCACTGGTTCTTGTAATGTCCAATTTGATCGCAGTTGAAGCATCTAATATTTTTCTTCCCGATTACTTTATTCCCATCTCCTAAGCGACATTCATTTGCGAAATGCCCTTTCTTGTCACACTTGTAGCAGACCACTTATGTCTTTCCCTTCTTTGCGGATCCACCCTTCTGAGCCCCTTTCTTGTGGAAAAACTTCCTCTTCTGACCCTGCCCCACTTAGTATTCCTTTGCCTTATTTCTTTCCAAAAAAGAAAGTATCTCCTCATGCCTCAAACCCTTTTCCACTACAACTTCACAAGGGTCTCTGATATGCGGTAATGTAGCCTTAGCAAGCTCAGGCTTCAACCCCCTAATGAACTTCTCGTTCCTCTGAATCACAGTATCCACCGTAGCATAACCATTCCATGCCATCTCCTCAAACCTCATTGCATACTCAATCATAGACATATCCCCCTACTCAAAATCAACGAACTTTCTGAGCAGAGTAGACTTAGCGATCTCCGACATAAACCTCTCTTCAAATCTCCTTTTGAACTCAGCCCATGTCATTATCTCCTCATTAACTCCAATACAACGCTGCTCCATGTAATTTTCTAGAAGCAAGCCTTCTCTTTTGCCCATCATTGAGCCCCAAATCCACGAAAATCCTCTCGCAATGAAGTGACCAGTTCTCTACTTCAATTGCATCTTCAGTACCAATAAACTGATTTCCTTCCAGCCGAGCATAATCTCTACTCAACACATCATAGTTATTCACCACTGGAGCTTTTTAAGTCCCTCCAACTACTCCAGCAGTAACACCCGCTTGCATCATATTGATAAAGAACTAATACATAGCTCCCATATCAACTTACAGGACTCCAACACCCACATTTCCAACTTGTGCCTGATCTTGATTCCTCTTCGTATTTGGTCTAGCATTTCCATTTGTTGTGGTGCTTCCCCCACCATGATTAACACTTCCACCTCTAGCATCCATATCTGCATTCAAGTCTTCGTAAGATACGGAAGAATAGCCTAAGAGAGATAGGAGAACAGAGATATATCGTACACTAATATATAGCAAATACAAGTACGTTACTATAGCATTATCCCTACCCCGATCTTTCCTCTAATTCCTTAGGATTATGTTTTCAAAAATCGTTTTAGTTTAAATTTTTTTATAAACCTATGCTTTGATACCAAGTTGTAACATCCTCTATCTTGAGTCCCAAAGCTAAGCGCTACAAATACCACAGTCATCTATAGTATTAACTTTCGGTGATAAAATACGGTAATGTTAATGGTATCCATAATATCATAAGCATATGAATATGAAACAAAATCACATGTTTCAAAAACAACTTTTCTGGTTACATTTCACAAACATGTTTCATATCCAATTACATAATCCTAACGTTTACCAGGTTCAGATCAAATATAATTATTACATAAATATGCCAAGAGCGACATACGAAGATGTCCCTTTGGATGACCAGAGTACTAAATAGACAAAAACTGTCTTAATACATCACATCGGAATAAAACAAAATAATAACTCCAAAATGTAGCTAACATCAACCTCTTACTCATCTCCGGAAGCTTTATTCGTCAACATACTAAAACCTGTAAATCATCAACCCTCGGCCTACTCAAATCAATTTTGAGCATCCGAGAGTTTAAGGGGAAAAACATAAACTTCGAGATAGACATAAAGCCTGGTGTGAATAATACTATACATCTCGGCTATCTAATATTAAGTGAGACCACGCCGCTTGGCGGAATGGGTTTCCACTCATAAATATCATTTTGAAAACATATCTTTTGCAAATCTTAGTCCTACAACCAAAACTGGTTAAAACAATAATATCAATATCATGTAAGCATACAAATCAGGTAATCAATGGACTATCTGTTCGAACACTGTAGTTTTGTTTGGCTAACTACTAACCTTTGGCTGACTCGGGCCTACCAGACAAAATAAACAAATAATCTAACTTCTGTCAGATACTCTTCTGGATGATCTGTCCCTGACTTATTTCTCCGAGGGTCAACTTATACTAATGGTTTTACGGGCTCACCAATAACCTATTGTACTCTGTATATTCCTTTATGTTTGTAACATCATCTTAGTCTTACTTGTGACATAGCCATACACACTAGAATTTCGGACTTATATTAGCTAGGGGCTGTAGTATAGGATGCAACCCCATACCGGTCTCATTTGGTATTCTAATATCCGAGTCATTTTACTTAGGATCATCTACCCTTAAAATTTTCCTTAAAAACATTTCTTTCAAATTTATTTAACCCTTTAAATCATACTTAAATAAGAAAAATATTTTTCAAATCACATTGCCATGTTATATATACTTTACATAAAACATTGCTGATGAAAAAATTCAAAACTTTTGAAAGTACCCCTTTCGAAACCTTTGAAAGTCCCCCTTTTGAAACTATTGAAAGTACCCCTTTTGATACAAGTAAACTACTTTGCTTTATATCCTTAGGCCGAAGGCCAAAACATACATTTCGAAACCATTCACAATAGACCTTTTGAAAACATTGAAAACGTCGTTTCAAAAGCATTAACAAAACCTTAAACATCCTATTTTCAAAACACTTTAAACATCCTTTTCGAAAACATTGGAAACCCTCCATTTAAAACCTTTCAAAAACATTGGGAAACCACCCCTTTAAAACCTTTATCTTATAGCTTTTGAAAGCACTAAGTACTTTACACAAAATCAAACTTTTCGAAAGCATTTGGATTCAAGTAAAATATGTGCAACAACCTTTCAAAACCATTTAAAACCATTCCTTTTGAAACCTTTGGGTTTAACTTTTAATTGAACAAAGGGTCGTGAAATAACTAAGTCAAACGCACTCTTTCGAAAGCAATTTCCTAAGTAAAAGAAGTGGATGGTGACAAAACCACTCCCTTCGATGGAGAAACGACTAAGATTTTTAAAAAAGGCCTCCTTTCGAAAGCATTGCTTCGAAAGGTAAGATGTGGCTTCAAGGGGTTTTGATCCCTTCGAAAGCTTCTTTATAAAACAAAAGGCGCAACCTCTTTCAAAACCATTCTTTAAAACAATTAATTAAGTCGAAATCTATCTAAGTCGAAAGCATTCTTTCGAAAGCAAAGTAGGTGCATTTCCTTTTAAAAGCAAAACAAGGTTTTGACCCCTTCGGAACTCCTTGTTTCAACTCAATATCTTTCACCTATGTCCAATCACTATGTACCAAGGCTTTTGATACCATGTGTACTGGTTTCGATTGAGATGGAGGTGGAAGTACCTAGTCGAAAGGTAGGTGTCGAAAGTGGCGAAACAACAAAAGTATGGTAAAACTGAAATTTAACTTTAAAAAGTAATTCTTTTCAACTAACCTATTTTGTTTGTCAACATATGATTGGTTGCTAATTCTTTTTCTAAATTCTTTTCTAACAGTAATGTCGAATTTTCAGAATTTAAATTATTTACAAAATGCCCCTTCTCCTTTTATAAATATATAAAATATTTAAGTCCCATACCTTAAATAATTTTATATATTTATTAAAACACTTAGGAAAAATCTACAAATATTACCATAAATCATTTTTAATATGTTTTCTACCATATATTAATTTCTGACTCAAAAACAATATAAATAAGCCGTAATTAATTTTAAACCAAATTAACCATTTTCTTCACTAGAAAATTAATAATAAATCCACATTAATTCAGAAATTATGGAATTTGAAACTCATCTCTAAAATATCATTTTTGACCTTATATTAAAATTATAAGGCATTTGGATGTCATCAAATAGGGTTTTTACATTAAAACTTATTATAAAATCCATATGAAATAGTATAAATCATCAACAAGCATATATATCCATTTTTAACAATTAAAACATGGTAAAACCTTTGCAAAATAATTCGAATCTCAATCTAAAACCGAAAATAAGAAAACATGAGATGTAGTCTATTATTCACCTTAGCTTTGTGATTAAGGAGTTGAGATTTGATCTTGGATTAAGTTGATTAAGCTTCTTCCTCTTATTTTCTTCTTGTTTTCCCTTAATGGTGGTCGACCACTTTTTTATTTGATTTTACTTATGAATGTATGATTATTTGATTTTACTTATGAATGTATGAAATGAATGTATATAAAGGTTTAGTGTATAAGAATGTATCTTTTTTCTATTTTACCCTCATCAACTATCCTAACTTATTTTATTTCATCTTCCTTTAGTTCATTTGTTTAACTTGGCACGGCTACCCCTATTAACACAAATCTCAATCCCTTAACAATTTCATTATTTTATTTTATTTAACTGTCCTGAATAATGTTAATTAAAATTAGGATCATTACAGATTCTGACCTCGTATGAATTTGTTCTGGGTTTGATAAGATATTCAAGTTAAATAATATAATTAATTTAAATAATTACATGATTAGCCTAAATTAACAAACCTACCAGGCCACTATCTTCGAAACCCTCGACGTGACCTACTTTCCCACACAGTAACTACCAATGTTCCATGCCACTATGCATCCATCGACGCTAGAGTCGCCTCCTCTCAACGCCTAACGGTGGTGAACGAACGAATATGGTCGGTGACGTTTAGCTCAACATCGCAACCGCCTCCCTCCACCATACTCTGATCCAACCGATCATCTTGCTTGCCTCACCATGCCGATCAAGTCCCCAGTTGAGGTCGAAGATCGATGCGACCTCTAGTGGTCACGGGAATGCAGGCTGTTGGATTGACTTTCTTTAATCAGCGCCTAGGGTTTCGAATTAGGTTTTGAGCAAAATGGATAGGGTAGAACTCCAAATGAGGCATGCTCATTGGCGTTTCTAGCTAAATACCCCTATTTCGAACTCAGTGAAACTATTTTCGGGAGCTAATCTATCATATACAGAATACTTTTAAAATCAAATTATATTATATATTAAATTCCTAAAATTAAGCGCTACATGTTTCGAGTTCGCACGATCAATTGGTAAGTGTGATTGCCACGAAAATCTTCAATATACAACAATTTATTATTCCGGATCAGATAACACTAGTTTCGTCAAAATTCGAGAGAGTGCCCTAGAATGTTAATTTCACAAATTTACATATCATTTAATATTTTCGATCCAACTATTGATATTTATCCGATCTATTTATTATTGCAAATTACATATTGAATTCACCAATATTATTTATTAATTAAAAGGAGTTAAATAAGATTATTAAATTCATTTAATTAATATTTAATTCACAATTAAAATATTTAAACGATCATTTTAATTGGATATGAACTATTAAATTTCAAAATTCAATTATTTAAATATTTAGAAGTTAGTTTAATATTTAAAATTCAATGATTAAAATTCTGGGTTGTTGCATTCTCCCCCTTAAAAGAATTTTGTCCCTGAAATCCTCAAGGAAGAAAACGTCACCAAACCGTTAGTTTAAAATGGCGACTCCTCTAATGACATCTTCGGCGATTTCGTTTGTTTCTTCCTTCGTCTAATCTTTTCCCTCCCATCGTTCGTTGTCTTATCTCTCCATTTCCTCGTTGTCGCCTCGTCTTTTCCTCAATGCCCAAGAAGAAGCGCTCGTCGATCGCCTCTTGTGTGCCAGATCTGGAACTTTCCCAAACACACTCTGGCGTCTCGTCTGTCAGAGCGATGGGGCTTCCTAGTATTGGCTCCGCGAGTTCTGCTACCTCTCAAAGCATGGGTGAGCCTGCCTTGCCTATTGCGGAAAGCGTTAATCTCCTATCTAGTTTGCTGAAGTAAATTAATTCGTCGCCTTCTTTGCTTGCCTGTCCATTGTCTTCTGGTGAGCACCAACTGCCTCCGTATTTAGCTTCAGATTGTAATAATCCTTGGTCGAAAACTGATGTTGGGATGCCCGTCGAATCTAATTTGGGTATTGTTGAAACCGAGCAAGTTGATATCTTATCACGTGGTGTGAACGTTGTTGCCGAAGATGAAATAGCTAGTGTTGTTAAGGCAGTTGGTTTCGCTTCTTCTGACAATGATCTGGTTCAAAGCTGCATATCTAGTGCTCGTGTAAATGCCGAGCACGCTATCCCCTTTTCTTGTAAAAATCCAAGTGGTCCTGTTCTTGAGGAACCATCTCCTCTTCGATCAGTTACTCGGTGGTCGTCGTTATTCACCAACTTGCCAAAAATGCGGGTGTGCATTCTCCCCGTTGTTTTGACAAAGTAGAGATCGAGGGAGTTATGATTCCTCCAATGGAAGTTATTGAGGCCGATGTTGATTTTTGGAAGGACTATTTGGTGAGATTTTTCCTTGACTCCAATCCTTCCTACCAGCTTGTTAAGGCGCATTGCAATCAGGTATGGAAGCCTAAAAGGGGATTAAGTGTTCACTTCGATAATGCAATGTTCTACTTTAAATTCTGATGTAGTGATGAAAGATAGCTTATTCTTGAGGCCAATCCTATTCTCATTGATGGGAAACCATTCATTATTACAACCTAGAGTCCGTCTGTTGATAGGGCTAAGGATTAGGTATTATCTATTCCAGTCTGGGCCCACTTTTATCATATCCCATCTGTTCTTCAGCCTTTGATCGGGATTGATTGGCTAGCTGGCCTTGTTGGTAAGGTGATCTGTTATGGCGCTAACACTATAGCCAGAAAGAGATTAGTTTATGCCAAAGCTTTGATTGAAATAACCCTTGCTAAGCCTTTGCCTACGGTGTTAAAAGTCAGACTCGATGAGGGCCACTTTGCCGAGGTTAGAGTTCGCTATAGTTGGAAACCGAACATTTGTAAGTTCTGTCAGTCCTTTGGGCATCTTTCGGATGCGTGTTCTAGATCGGCCACTGCTGACCCTGTTCCACTTTTTGATCGGATTCCACTTCCTCATCCTCCTATCAGGAAGTGGGTCCTGAAGGTTCCTCCTCCCCATGTCTCTTCTGCTGTCGCTTCTCCTGGAGTTGCTCCAGTTATTGATGCTCCTGTTGGTGGGGCCTAGATTGAGTGTGCTTCTTCTGTTTTGTCTGATTCTGTTATTTGGAATTCTGAGGAGCGGGCCTGACTCCATGTTCCATCTGAGATGTAGTACTCACTGGAGACTGACATTCTTTATGCCTTTATCAGTGATATTGAGGGTGAAAGTCGATGTCTTATATATCACATTGAGGGTGAGGGTCTGTCCCTTACTAGGGTTGGTGAGATTGGTGAGGAGAATAAAAGTAAGTTTTATGACGTCGGTTGGGATATAAATTTATTTACTCTCCTTCTTTTGAAGGTTATGATCCAAATCTGGTTGCTCTTTTCTCTAGGTATGTTCATGTTATTGGCCCTTCGTCTGATGTTGGTAGTGGCAGTTCTTCTTCGGAGGGCGCGTAGTCATAGTTGTTTAGTAATTTAGGCTCTTTTTGCCTAGCTCCTGTGCTTTTTTTCTCTTTGGTTTGGATTTCTTGCGCTCGTTTTGCTGTTATGTGCATGTGCAGAACGCCTGTTTTTCCATTATTTATACAGTGGCATGGCCTACTATAAAGCCAGCTAGCTTTGCTAAAAAAAGTTATTAATTAAAATGAGTTATTAAACTTATTACTTGAGTAATTCTCAAACGTTACAAAAAATTTCGATAACTCTCATTTGCACGGCTCGATTGGAACAACTACAAAGTACCTTTACGAGTCTCAAACCAACAAAAGGAAACAAAACCCAAGTGGCTTCTCATATCTGAGGCATAAAATCATCAACAAATTTCAATTTCTAAATCTACTACTTACTCTTTTGCGTTAAATTTTTAAAATTTATCAAACGATTTATTTTCTTGATGCAAATGTAGATGCACAAGAATCAAATACAAGCCTCTTGCTTACCTGTACTTACACAATCCAAAAGAGAGTTAGGCTGGCAAAAGAGCAATATGATGCAACTAAAAATAATGAAACAACTCTAAATGCAAAAACTAGCATGATATAGATCTATGTGCAACTGTAATGAATAAAGTCATATGCAAACAAAAACAACATATCAACCATATGCAACAAAACATAGAGAATACTCTGAAATCATAATTACACATCCAATATTTTTAAGAGGTAAATTTTAGAACTAATTACGTGAGTTTTATATTCAAGATATATTTGTAGGAAATTCAATTTAGCCATAATTAACCCTAATCAATTTAAGAGAAATCAAAACGGTAAACAAATAGGGATTAGCGGAAGCGTACCAGAATCCATTAAATAAAATTGTATGGAGATTGTGATCTTCCAAGAATACAGTTTCTTCTGTTTTGCGATGTTTCTTTCTGATGGGATGAAAGAAAATGAGAAGCGTACGTATTCTCGGGGACCCCAACGGCTTTTTATTAACTGATAATAAAATCAGTTATTTTATATTTACAATTTACCCCCTCATTAAATTGTAAATACCGCTTGATGTTTTATACCTCAATTTTAATAGCATCATACACTTTAACATATGTGCCCACAATAGAATTTTAATCCAACAATCTCCCACTTGGGCAACATATGTTTCTTTATAAATGTATAACCTTGTGAGCTCAAAATTTGCTATTACATAAAGGTATTTCTTTACAATCTCGTCCATCAACCATATTTATACAAGATCACAGTGGTCTCGCCATATTAATCATGACTAAACCCATCAGTGGTCACATACATATATATAGTCAAATGACATAGATCAACCTATTTTCAATTAGTCCTACTTAAACTTAAGTGAGGTCAGAATCAAAACAATAAAACAGAGTGAATGAACTGAATACTTTACTTCTGATCAGAAAGTCAAACACATAAATGTCTTAAAGCAAATATATAGTACATATAATACAAACTCCCACTAAACCATAATATCCTCAATCAATACAACACCCATATGAGCAGTGTGCTCATGAAAGACCTTGGGTGGTAAACCTTTTGTGAGCGGATCCGCTATCATGAAGTTTGTTCCAATATGCTCTATAGATATATGTCCACTCTGCACTCTTTCTTTCACAACTAAGTATTTTATGTCAATATGCTTTGACTTAGTTGAGCTTCTATTATTGTTAGAATATAGCACTGCTGACTTATTATCACAATATAACTTCAGTGGTCTTTCTACATTCTCCAAAATGCGCAGCCCAGTGACAAATTTGCGTAGCCATATTCCATGATTTGATGCCTCATAACATGCTAAAAATTATGCTTCCATAGTGGAAGCAGTAACAAGTGTTTGCTTAACACTTTTCCAGGATATAGCTCCTCCAGCCAACAGATAAATATAGCCTGATGTAGACTTTCTGCTATCTTGGCATCCAGCAAAATCAGAATCAGAATACCCTACGACCTCCAAATGATCTGATCTTCTATAAGTGAGCATGTAATATTTTGTTCTCTGAAGATACCTCATAACCCTCTTGGCTGCTTTCCAATGGTCTATACCAGGGTTGCTTAAGTATCTGCCTAACATCCCAACAATGTATTTAATATCTGGACGTGTACATACTTGAGCATACATTAGACTCCCAATAGCTGAAGCATAGGGAATCTTTTGCATTTCTTGAATTTCAAGATTGCTTTTAGGGCACTGACTAAGACTGAATTTATCTCCTTTAGCAACAGGGGTATCTCCTGGTCTACAACCTTGCATGCCAAACCTTTTGAGTACTTTATCAATATAGCTCTTTTGTGATAATCCAAGAATACCCCGAGATTGATCTCGAAGTATCTGAATACCCAATACAAAAGAGGCGTCCCCAAGATCTTTCATCTCAAAATGTTTAGATAGAAATTTCTTGGTTTCGTGCAATAAGCCTATATTGTTAGTGGCAAGCAAGATGTCATCGACATATAGAACCAGGAATATATGTTTACTCCCACTGAACTTGTGATACACACAATCATCAACAATATTCGTCTCAAAACCAAACGAGATGATTACTTGATGGAATTTGTGGTACCATTGACGAGAAGCTTGCTTAAGTCCATAAATGGATTTTGTTAATTTGCAAACCATATTCTTTGGATCTCCCGACACAAAGTTTTCTGGTTGTATCATATAAATTGTCTCATCAATGTCTCCATTGAGAAATGCCGTCTTAACATCCATCTGATGTAACTCAAGATCAAAATGAGCAACAAGTGCCATAATTGTTCTAAAAGAGTCTTTCGATGAAACTGGAGAGAAAGTCTCTATAAAATCGATACCTTCCTTTTGAGTATAGCCTTTTGCTACAAGACGTGCCTTATACCTCTCCACATTACCCTTTGCATCCCTTTTGGTTTTAAATATCCATTTACAACCAATTGGTTTTGCACCTTTCGGTAATGGGACAAGTTCCCAAACTTTATTGTCTTGCATGGACTTGTACTCCTCATTCATGGCATCCATCCACTTTTGAGAGTTAGAACTTTTCATGGCATGATGAAAGTTGATTGAATCATCTTCCATCATTCCATTGTCATTTTCTTATTCTTGGAGAAATACAATATAATCATCTGAAATAGCACTTCTCCTCTCTCTCATGGACCTCCTTAATGGCACTGGTTCTTGAGGTTGTTGAGTTTGTTCTTCTGGAACAATTGTTTCATTTTGAATAAGGGGTTGTATAACATTGTCTTGTTGAGGTTCCGGATTCACTTCTTGATCAACGATATGTGTATGAAACTGAACATTGTCAAAAGTGATAGTAGAAACTGGATTTGGATCCAATTCCACCTCAAAAGCAATGTCTTTAACTTTATTTCTCCCCTCAAACTCAACATCCTCAAAGAATACTGCATTTCCCGTCTCAAAAATATTCTTAGCTATGGGATCATAAAACTTATAGCCCCTAGAACGCTCAGAATAACCAATAAAGTAGCTGCTCACTGTTTTGGAATCCAGCTTCTTTTCATGTGGCCTATAAGGCCTTGCCTCAACTGGACATCCCCAAATGTGAAAGTGCTTTAGACTAGGCTTTCGACCTGTCCAAAGCTCATAAGGTGTTTTTGCAGATGCTTTAATTGGTACTCTATTGAGAATGTAAGCTGCTGTCTTTAATGCTTCTCCCCAGAGAGACTCTGGTAATGTGGAATGAGCAATCATACTCCTTACCATATCCTTAAGAGTCCTATTTTGTCTTTCAGCAACACCATTCATGCTAGGTGATCCTGGCATGGTGTACTGTGGGACAATACCGCATTCCTCTAGGAATTTAGCGAACGGTCCTGGACGTTGTTCACCAGAGCCATCATATCGACCGTAGTACTCACCACCACGATCAGATCTGACATTTTTAATCCTTTTGTTGAGTTGATTCTCAACTTCAGCTTTATAAGCTTTGAACACATCCAGTGACTGTGATTTTTCATGAATAAGATATAGGTACCCATAACGTGAGTAATCATCTATGAATGTTATGAAATATTGTTGACCATTCCAAGATGCCGTAGGGAATGGCCCACAAATGTCTGTATGAACCAATTCTAAGACATCTGTAGCTCTATTGGCACCTAATCTCTTAGTTTTGGTCTGTTTTCCCTTGATGCTATCTACACAAACGTCAAAGTTTGTGAAGTCAAGAGATTCTAAAATACCATCAGATACTAAGCGCTCAACTCTACCTTTTGAGATATGACCTAAGCGCTTATGCCATAAAGATGCTAAATTTTCTTTATTTGATTTACGTTTAGTACCACGTGATGCTACATGCAAGATTTCATTATAGGATGCAACTGTTTCCAACAAATAAAGATTGTCATATGCATTTAAATAACCAGTTCCAACAACATTTGAATTCAAAGACAAAGTAAACTGATTGTTTCCAAATGAACAACAATATCCAAATTTGTCCAACACAGAAACAGAAACCAAATTCCATCTAAATGACGGTACAACAAAAGTGTCTTTTAAATCCAAATAAAAACCAGTTCCTAATAACAATCTAAAATGTCCAATTGCTTCCACTTCTACCGATTGTCCATCGCCCACAAAAATGTGTCTTTCACCATCACTTGGCTTTCGGTAGCTCAGGCAACCCTGCATAGAAACACTTATGTGAGTGGTAGCACCAGAATCTATCCACCAAGTGTTTCTAGGTACTGAAGATAAATTAACTTCAAAACAGACCAAAGTAACAAACATACCTTTATTTTCACGCCATGCATGATATTTGGTACATTCCTTCTTCATATGTCCAGGTTTGTGACAAAAGAAACAACCATCTTTTTCCTTTTGTTGTTTCTTTTGATCTGGATCCTTAGCAGCTTCATTTTTAAATTTTCTTTTCTCGCCTTTTTCTTTAGAGGTGCTTGCCAAATGGGCACTCTCAGTTTTATCTTGCTTCAGCCTTTCTTCCTCTTGCACACAATATGAAATGAGCTCATTGAGAGTCCACTTCTCCTTTTGACAGTTGTAACTGACCTTAAATTGACTGAATTGTGGAGGAAGCGAGATAAGCACTAAATGCACAAGCAAGTCATCCGAAAGCTCAAGCTTTAGTGCCTTTAATTTTGAAGCAATGTGAGACATTTCCATAATGCACTCCCTTATGTTTCCTTGCCTTTGAACCTCATGGAAATAAGTTTCTGCAAAAGAGTACTTGTTTCCGCCTTATCGCTTTTGGCAAAGCGTTTCTCAATTTCAGCAAGGAAATCTGTGGCATCGGTAATCTCTTCGGATACCGCACCCCTAAAAGCCTTAGGTATGCCCCGTTTAATGACCATAAGACTCATGCGATTTGAACGGTCCCATTTCTCAAAAATTCTCCTTTCTTCGGAGGAACTGTCATCCGTAAGAGAAGCGGGCCGATCCATCCTTAATGCAAAGTCAATATCCATGCAACTAAGAACAATTAATATGTTCTCCTTCCAGTCCTTAAAGTTATTATCATTAAGGACCGGTACTGAATTAAGGTTAGCAGATACAGTAGCAACGGCTGAAACAGAAAACAAATAAAATTATATAAATTACATGCCTTTAACGACTTCATATAAAACAATAAATTCAAATAATGGTTAATTACATCTCAAGATACCAAACACATCATTAATATTAAGTCTTTGGACAGTAATATTAACGGTAAGCGGTACTCTTGTTGTAGCAATCAAACGTTGACAATAAATTATGTCAAATAATATGTAATCTTTGGACTAACGTATTGCTCACAAAAATACTTTGCAATTGTCACACATTTATCGCCACAGGTGTGCATGAAATTCGGCCAAATATTAATTTGCCTTTGGGTTCGTTAATAAATGCTTGAATTACATACACACAACTATTTCAATATTTTAATTAAATTAATCTAAACAAAAGTGATCACTTTGGTGATATTTTGTTCCAATTAATCTATTTAAAATATTAAACATCCTTAGGGCATTAAAGGATGAGTTCTACAGTGATGTACAACAAAAAACCAAAATATCATGCATCCAGAAAATTGCAACTGCTGTACTACACGGTGGAAGAGCCACCATAATTTAATATAATGCAAACTCAGTTAAGTAGTTAATAAAATTCTAAAGAAACACTTAACTGATTTTTTTTAATAATAACTGTATGGATACCAGTCTGTACTAAAGTGTTTCACGGGACAGTAGTACAACTATTTGCATTTGCTGAATGAAACTATGTCACATGCGTGTGAATTTACAGCAAAACAGTAGTACAACTTTTTGAATTTGCTGAATGAAACTATGATACTAGTATTTAAATATATATGCTGCCACTATCTCAGAGAAGAAAAATGATGACAGCACATTGAATGCAGGACATATTTCTCTGAAAAGCATAAAAGGCTATAGGCACATAGCTTTCAGGCGTGAATGAATTTATACCATGCCTTTATTTCTAACAGGCAGTGAATGAATTAGCAAATTAGAAGTTAATTATTCTCCACGCAAATCCGGAAATCAAACATGGACGCTGAAAATATTTAATGAATAAATGTATAATCAAAATATTGCTTTCATGAAATTCTTGCAGCATGAAGATCATAACAACACAGTAAATTCTCAGGAATCAATTTAGGGTTGCTCCGATACCAATTGTAGGAAATTCAATTTGGCCATAATTAACCCTAATCAATTTAAGAGAAATCAAAACGGTAAACAAATAGGGATTAGCGGAAGCGTACCGGAATCCATGAAATAAAATTGTATGGAGATTGTGATCTTCCAAGAATACAGTTTCTTCTGTTTTGCGATGTTTCTTTCTGATGGGATGAAAGAAAATGAGAAGCGTACGTATTCTCGGGGACCCCAATGGCTTTTTATTAACTGATAATAAAATTAGTTAATTTATATTTACAATTTACCCCTTCATTAAATTGTAAATACCGCTTGATGTTTTATACCTCAATTTTAATAGCATCATACACTTTAACATATGTGCCCACAATAGAATTTTAATCCAATAATATTTTCAAATTTTCTTCGAAGAGAATTTAAATCAAAATCAAAATCAATTATGACAAGAAGTGGTTTCTCCCATCGATGCATAGTGTAACTCTAGAATCAAACAACATGAAGCATCCAGTGGTATTTCAGTTCCTCCTAATCAATAACTAAAATATAAATATACCCAGTGAGTTTTCTAAATTGGAAAATTCCCTTTTGCCCAATTTTAGCCATAACAAAAAATATTTGAATAGCTCACTTAGAATTTAACTATAAAATATATGTGATGTTATACATTAACCTGAATTATACAACTGATGTATAGCATCACATATATATTTAGTTATGACTATGTTCGAGGTTAATGTATAACATCACATATATTTTATAGTTAAATTCTAAGTGAGTTATTCAAATGTATTTTTGGTTACTTAGATGCATTGTTCGAAAAATAATTTTTACACTCCAAATCATTAACCTCGAACATACAAAATTTAGGTATCATTTTTTATTGATAACGGTTTCAGTTTTTAAACAAAATACAGTGAAGACAATTTATAAAAGTACAAAGTATATACAAACTTCAAACAAACATATTGCTGGTATCATTTTTACTACAAATTACATTTAGAATCATTAGTAATTTTACAAAATTTATGTATTTCTCTTCAAATTCTTCAACATCATTTTTTTCATTTTGTTTTCATGCTTTCTCCTGTTTAAAAATTGTAGTACTATAAGAATATGCGTTTAATAATAGTATGATACTGTTAGTATCACTTTTATAAATTTAATGTATTATTTATCTGTTGAACCGTCTCTTTAGTTTTTGCTTGATTTTCCTTTTGAATTATTTTTTCATTTTTTCCTTTTTCTTCTTTCTTTATTTTTCAGCTGTTCTTTGTTTTTTCTCAAAAGCTGTTTGTTGTTGCATATTTTATTCAATGTTCTGTCAAAAAAATTCAATGATATTACAATACGACTATATTAATATTGTTGTACTTTATAGTATCAGTTACCTTCTTCTTCTGTGTATTGATTAAATTTCATCTTCTGTTTGTTTTTCATGTCTCTTTGTTCTTTTTTCTGGCCTCTGTTGTTCTTCTTGTTCAGCTGGCCGTTTTTATAGTTTTAGCTTACTAGATTTTAATGTCGTCACTTGCGGTTTTGGGTCGGTCTGAGTCAGGCTGTGTGTTTCTCTAGTTGGTGATTGTTGTTGAATTTCCGCTTGAGTTAAATTTTCGTTTTTTATAGCTGAGCATTGCTATTGAATTTCAGACGGAGGTAGATTTTCGATTTTACGAATTGGCGATTGTTGTTGAATTTCTTATTGTTGTTCATTGTTCGTTGATGTTTTGCGGTTATGTTGAAGATGATTTTCTTTTGGTTTTAGGTGCCATAACAGGGGTGATTTTAAGTTTTGAGATCAAATAAGAAGAAGAGTTTGAGAAGGCTATCGAGTGGAATGAAACGGAAAGGTAGAGGGAAGATTCAAATGAAGAATGAGCATTGGGTTGTCCTAAAATGAAAAAATCAAAGTGCATGTCCTTTCACCTAATTTAATTTTTATGCGCATTTTGTCCTTAGAATTTTTTTTTCCTAAAAAAGTCCAAACTCATTATCTATATACATATCAATATTAATTGGCTTCTGTTGCTATTGTCCGTCTGTGTGTGTTGTTGATCCTCGATTTGTGAGAGGTTGGTTACTGTGTTTTTGATCCAATAGAGGAGCCCGAGTACACATGTTAATGGTTTATGCGATAATTTTTTACTATGGTCTAGTGTATACGAAAATAAAGGTTTTCATAGATAACACGGGATCGAATACATATAATGCAAGCTCTATAATAGGTATACTGCTATCAAAAGTTGATATTTGATGATCGTCTTGAACCGAATTCCGTGTGCCTATAAAAAGGTCAAATAGAATCCTTCATGTGTTTTTTATTCGGTTGTCACAGTACTTGTTTAACGCCATCATCTCATCATGAACCTTCCAGATCCATATGCAACACACAGGTCCTGATTTAGTATACAGTAAAAGTATGCTTGATAGCTATGAAACATACATATGTACGAGATGAGCATTATTCAAAAAAGAATAGCTCTGAAAAATCTGGGATTAGACATGGATGGCTGAGACCAATCCCGTATTAGCAACCCTACTGGTCCAAATTAGCCAAATATAATTTGATGATACCCACAGTTAATTTACTTATTTTTGTTGTCCATTTAATTTGATTGGACTTAAATTTATTGTTGAGTTTGCTGGCTTTGATTAGAACGAGCATCAATAGAAAATAAAAATTTCTTATCAACTGGTATTATATTTACAATATTCAACAATATATGACAAACAAAAATTATAGTCAATGTTACACATAAAACATTAATCAAACATAATTAACGTATACAATATTTTTCCAATATCTCCCAATCTGAATAAAATGTAACTAACTTGAGGATGGCGGAATTTGCTAGCTAATTTAGCACAAGCTAGTCCTTGATTAAACGAATATTTGCTTGGAAACAATGCCTGTTACTTGAACACAACTTGTGCCTCTGCTTGTTCTCCTCAGATGTCATCAATGTCTGCGACAGCAACAGAGCAGTATGCACCATGGTCCATGGTCATTCCCAAATCTCTCGCCTTGCTTCTTTTCATCAGAAACTGAAATTACCTGAGTCTTCAGTCTGCGGGGCTGCTTACGTCACCGCTGGAGGGGGCGAGAGGTCTTTTTGCGGCTGCTGTGGTGGGATCATCATGACCGGTGTCGAGGAGACGGGGATCAGGCGAGCGTTGCGGAGATTGAGTACATCAGCGAGCGATTCGTGGATGTTGAAGCCCATGTTGGTAGGCAGGTTGAATTCTTTCCTTTCACGCCGCTCCATCTCCCAGTAGCTTTTCCGGTTGGCACCAGTACCAGGTTCGGCTGCAGCGTTTCTGGACTCGTAGTCGCAGACCTTTATGTACTCGCGGAGGAGGTTGTTACAGGTTCAGCTACTGCTGCTGCAGTATTCCATTTTATTTAACAATGGTAAACTAAGGAGACTTGCATTCATTGTTCCCATGAAAGAAGCACCGACTTTGCTTGGGGGCATTTTAGTAAAAGTGAGTGATCCCGATGTGCTGGTCGCAACTCCTGTTACCAATGAAGCAGACTGACTAGTGATGGTGGTATCGACTTTGCTTGGGGGCATTTTACTAAAGGTGAGTGATACCAATGCGTTGAGCGCGACTCCTGTTATTAATGAAGCAGACTGATGGGTGATGGTACTGTGAGTTATCTGTAATATAAAGTTAATTGGATTCATACATAAATTATATGAATTACTTTAAAGTCATTGAGATAGAACAGAACCTTATGTTTGTCAGGAATCATCTATTGAGATTGATTGCTTAGTTTGTTATAATAATACCTGTTATTTTACAGGAATAAAAAATTATGATTACTTGGAGAAACCAATGAAAATGGAAAATGGTTTCTTGGCACTGACTTATTTCCATCTGCTGCAGTGATCTCTCTCCATGGAGTTAATACATCAACCCTCTGTGGCATTTAAAGTGAACTTAGACTAACGGGTAACATTTTTTAGGAAGCTAAGGAACTAGTTATCAACCTACTTCTGTATGCACTACAATCATATTTCAAATAATTCAGCAATTACCAAATATGGCGCAGATATCTTCCCTCCATTTGTAGACTCTTAACCATGCTTTTCTGCCTTCGAGCTATCCGATGATCCCTGATGAAATTCAAGTTTAACACAGGAGTGGTCGACACTAGTAGGTAAAAAGAAAAACTATTTTCAACTTGTTTTCTTCTTTTTCTAACGAAGTTTTAGCGATAACAAGCATATAAATCAAGAAAAAAAAAATGTTAGGTACCTGTTCCTGAGCTATAGTATGAAGAGTTCTGTTGACATCCCTAGCCATTCCTTTAGCATCACCACATACATAAATGTATCCATCATTTGAAATTATATCCCTCAGCTCTGAAGCCTGTTTGTTATTTGGTATGTTGAATGTTCAGATAAATTTTTTTCTGAAATGTGTCAAAATATAATTCAGTAACATACCTTCTGAGCCATCTTATGCTGCACATATTCCTTAGTTGGACCCTCTCGAGAAAAGGCTACAATTAGCTCAGTGAGCACCCTTGCCTCAACAAAGTTGTTCAACTCTTTATCGTAGATGAAATCCTTAATATTGTTATCATCAAAAACACAATTAGTTTTTTTTTTAATGCACAGATTAAGAGGATTGGAGGATACGATTATCATTAACATATTTCCAGGATAATATGATGTACTTGCATTAAAATATAATATACTGATCAGTGGACATGATTAATAACAAATGCAAGCATAAATTAATTATATACTGGCATACTGTACATACCTGTCTCTTGCATTGCATGCGAAGAAGCCAAAAACATTAACGAGTAGCGTGTGTTGTGCTATCCTTCTAATTTAAGTTTTGTTTCTATGTTGTAAGTCTGTGGGTCCAAATGCTTTTCATGTTTTTACAAGAATTTATGTTAACATTCTTGTATTTGTTTTTATTTCTTTTCTTCTTCTATGTTTGGATTGAATTTAAATGTTTCCATTCAGTGAATGTTAGGAATAATTTAAACTACAAACAGTTAAAATTCAGCCTACCATAGTAGTATATGATTTTGTGTTTTATCTAGTATTCCTTAAGTGAATGTTATGTATAACTTCATTTTGCTTGTAGTTTCTTTACAGAAGTACAAAATGATTAAAACAACACTTTCAACGATATCTATAACTCTAGTTAAAAATTAAACAAGTGTCCATCCACATAGCTCTTTTGTATAACTTTGTTGGTTCCATAGTAAGTGAGTGGATTTTATCCAAAGAATAACCAAATCATTTTATTCAAATCAGTAACATCATACACACACGGACATAGTGAATTAAACATATATAACAACGTGCATACGATGGACTAAACTTAAATAACAACACAAATATGGTGAACTAAACATAAATGATTATGCAAGACATTACTCTCACACGTATTGGTCACCATAAATTTAATACATGAATATTGAAACCCAAATCAAATATGAAAAAATTTCCGCTTTCATTCATATCAACGCATATTTCAAGTTACCGGGCTATAAATGAAGTGCATTGAACAAAACTATTATTGACTATAATATAATTTAGTTTAAAGTGAAAATAAGATTGAGCGTCTAACATGTATGTAGCAAAATAATTACAAGCATTCAATGTCATTTTCAACACATAATTTTAGGCATCTTTCTTACACCTTAGGCCCCACCCTTTTTTCTTTTCTTTTTTGTAATTTGATAATGGATATATATATATATATATATATATATATATATATATATATATATATAATATCAAACCATTTACCGCAGCCAAGATCGTTACCCTTGCCAGATCGATTGCCTAAACAGCTGTCATTCCATCCTTTTCCTAGTGTCCGACCTGAATATATTAATGCTACTAAAATTTTCATCTAATTATTTTGAACCTTATCTAGGTTTGATAATCGTGCATCCGTCAATAAGTTCCATCGAGATTTGAATTATACTGCCTTTTAAAGGAAGTTATTTCTCTTATTCACCTAAATTAAAATTTTGAAATTCATCAGATGGTAACTAGTGCGATATGAACTCAAAAATATGCAAATTATGTACCTCTTTCCAATACCTCCCACTCTGCGTATAGTTGTGAATGTAAAAAAACTAAAAATCTGAATATTTTAGGCATTGAAACCATGAGACTAGCTGGAAGAATAAAAATTGTTGGGATCTGAAATTATGAGTCGGGTTAAAAGGCAAGATTAAGTTACAGAAAATTCATGTGACGTCAATAGAACATGTGGAGCGCACTGATTGAGCAATCAATACGGTACAACAGTTTCAATACGGTGCAAACCAACACCATAAATGACCATGAATTTACACATGGACTATCATTATTGGACTTTCTACATCAGAATGATGTAATTTGACCATGAATTTTCAATATGATGTATTTTATTATATACATTTAAATAAGTAAAGTTATAACATAGTTTTCTCAATAGTACAAATATTTGATGTAACAGTCTTTCACTATGTATAATTTTGTCACACTAATACTTGTCTCTACTATTAATAAAAAGAATTCATTCCATTAATTTACTCGGTGTCTTTTTGAAATACCTATAATACCCTTCATCCTTCTTCCATTTTACATCCAGATGTCCTTCGCCCTTTTTCCCCTCTACATCAGTAAATGTCTACTTATAACTTCAACTGTGTCTTTTTGAAATCCCGAAAATGCCCTTTGCATATATATGACAGCAGTAGAAATTGAAGTGAATGCAAGTCGAGCAAAGTGAAATTTTGTGAGTTGAAATATATACGTTGAAAAAATGCATCAATTCATTTGTACATGCCATCCACGTTAGGGGCATGCTATGTTTATCAACATCATTTTGATTGTTGCTTCATATATTATCTTATATACACTAAGAAAAGATATGTCTTGGACGATGTGGGACTAACCTAATTTATAAACCCAACATTAGCTTCAATTCTTTTTACCCACTTACCTAAATAGACGCATATATATTGCACCCAAATTGACTTACTCATACACATCTCTCCACCATATCGAAGAATGCAAATGCAGCCACTTCCCCAAACACAACCACGCAAACATACTCTATATTATAAGCTAAAAAGTTCTCATAATTGTCATTAATTTATCAGATTTAGATAAATAATTATAACTAAATACAAAACTTAATATTTTATAATTCTTTAGTTCTACCTCTTTATATAAGTTCTAATATTAATTTAAATAACGCTAAGATACTCAGGAATCATACTTGCTACTTTAAAACCCTGCAAATAGATTATAAAACCAAATATTATGAATAACATTATTCCTACAATTATTGTAACTAATTTCTACTATAAAACATTACAATCAATTATATACGTGTTCAAAACAGGAATTATATGGGTTATAATGCAAAGCCATGTATTTTACATTGATAGGCTAAAAGTAAATGCATTAAACAACTAATAACTAACGAGGTATAGAAATATCAGCTCACGAATATATATATAAAAGCTGGCATTTTGTGCATGGAGACAAGCTTAGTGCTAGGCTATAGATCAAGTTAAGCATGAATGCTCTTAGCAAAATGTATGTACGTGGAACAAGGGAGTATTTTAATCAGTATAAAGCAACAATTGAATACCATTTTATATTTACATTTCTTAAACTTTGTTTATTTACTAAACTTGACTCATATTTACATCTATATTCACAGCCACTCCTACCGAGATTCCAGTTTTCCTCATGGGTTATATACAGCTGTAGTAACACCCACACACAATCCGATATCATACCCATGCATAATAATTCCCATACAAAACTAAACTCTCACAGCGCAACAGCCAACACACCAGTACACGTAGACTTATACATATACACCCTATATTATATTCATATATCCATAAAGCACAAAAAGTTTTGTAAACAGTAGCCGAGTCAAAGGGACACAGATAAAATAAAGTACAGGGCTTTGAGTTTTAGTATACCATTCAGAGTTTGGTCAACTATGTATCGGCATAAACATTTAATTACTTGGTCTTATGGTTGATAGAATGGACATATTCTTTATGCATCTATGGTGTTGTTTGCAAGATCAAACGTCTGCGATTGGGAATAAGTAAGCCTGGCAGACTAAACATATCTCTATCTCTAACTCTACTATTAATAAAGAGAATTCATTTCATTGAGAATAAGTAAGTCTGGCCTGATTCCAAGTTAGTATGAAGGAGTTATTGCAATCTGAACAAAACAATGCAGTATAGTGTTGTTCAACAGAAAATATAGAGAGATGGTGTTTTTCCTGTGATGCTAAAAGTTTTTTTGAAGGTTTTTTATTTTATGAGTAGAATAAATCAATAATTCTATTCTGACATGTGCTTATTGTTTGCTCCCATTTCAAATCTTTATCCAGTGAGTAAGGTGTGCTTATTGCTTACTGTTTGTGAATAATTCTACTCTGTTATTCATTTGTTTTTTTCTTATGGATGCTTTTCTATTTAGGCTTATCGGTTGGTATTATTTTGTTAAGGTTGTGTATGTATTAAGTTTAGGATATATTTCATTCAGTGTTATGTTAAGGAAGACATTGGCTTTCATATTTTAATTGTAATAGTGGAACAACTGCAATACACCTCTTGGATTTATTATACGTGTAACCTCAAGAATTCTTGCCCCTATCTGAATACCAGGTTTACATCTACAAACCAATAATTCCTTTATATTTCTTTTTTTGATTCTTTTCATGTCTATTCTTTGAGGTTCATGTTTCCTTTCTTGAAAGCCGAACAAATGAAGAAAAATATCATTAAAATGAAAATAAAATATAAAGATTTTACTCGGGTAATTAACCCTATTAAAATAAGCAGTACAAACTTAAGAAAGACAAATATGAAATTACTGGTTTCCAAAAGAAAAAATAGTAATTTGAAAATTGATTTCCAAAAGAGTAACTTGAAAGTATAAAAGACAAAAAACTACAAAAGAGTGGTAAAGAAACAATTAATTGCTGATATATTTTGATATATATTTGCTCACAACTCACATTAGTTAAAAGAACATAAACATATAAAAGTACAAGTATTATTTCCATTTTAGTAGTATAAAATAAACTAAAACAAAAGAAATGAATAATAAAACTACGAATGCTTTCAACTTATTAGTTCTATGAATGTTCTTCAGTTGTCTCAGTCTTCTCGGTCGTTGCCTCAGGTTCAGTTTATGCTAGCAACGCTACTGTCAAATCTACTTTCATGGTGCAACTATAAAAGTATGCATGTTGTGATTAAATGCAGGCCCACATGGGCGTGCATATATACTCGTTTGAAATATGTTTGTTCATTCCCAAAAGAAAATTTAGTAATTTAGTAATTAACTAAATATGTTTATATCCAGGCAACTTAGTTTCTTACTATTTTTGGATTGAAATAGATAAGAACAAATCATGGATAAACCCTAGATATCATATTTTAACCCCTAATTGCATTAATTTGGATCTAACATCCAATCGCCGTTTTATGTAGGGTTTATAAATTAGTTTTCCCATTTTAAATACTAGTTTTCCCTCAGCTTCGATGAATCTATATTTAGCCATAAAGATATCAGAAATTAATAAAGCGCATCAAAGAAAATATTCTAAAACATTACAAATGCAGAAAAGAAAATACTATATAAAATTATTAATTTGTTAAAGTGTATTAACCTTTGCAATGCACAAATTTGTTGCTAATTCATCGTTATTTCATCACAAATTCATCGATATTTCCACCATTGATTGTTGGTATTGTTGAAATAACTATCCAAAGTGATGTGTAATGTTGTGCTAATTATTTTGAGCAAAATATTATCTAGTCTTCTTATCTTTATTTTATTCGGTGGGAAGCCATTGAAGAAGGGTATATGATTATTTTTGTATGAAAAGATTGAAATGAATAAAGAGACTGATAGAGTTAAGGATTTGTCATATGTTAACCCGAATTTCTCACTTTTGATGACGAGTACACTACAAAAAATATTGCTAAATCTTTAACAACACTTACAGGTCAATAGTAAGTTATGAGACATTGTAACAGGAAGAAATAAGCTTATATGCATGCACGATTGTGGATTGTCATATACATTAATTACAATTATGATGAAGTTAATAAGGTTACAGAATGACGTACAAGCATTCAACCAAAAAATGGAGTCAATGAATCAAGTGAAGCTCAGAGAAATACTCTAGGATTAACCAAAGAGCTACAAAATGAATTATGTTTTCAGTTAAGTCCTTATCAAATCATTTTACCTTTGAATTGAAACAAACCCGCAAATAATCTCCAAATCACTCTAATTTTCGCCCATCATCAAATATATCTTTAAGATCATTTTTGAATTTTTTCCATGATCTTTAGAAATGTTTAAATATCTTTTTAAGGCTTAAAACCCACCTTTTTTCTGAATTTTCATATCCAGGGTAGCAGCGGTCGATTGGTGGTATCCCTATCAATCGGTCGACGGTTCCTAAAACCAGAATTTTGAAAAGATGTAGAAGGTCAAAACAACTCGAGAACTTGGAAACACGATCAGAAGGATAAGAGTGGAACTCAAGGAAAACCATCAAGTTTGGAGCTAAGTAATACCAAGGGGTATTTCCCTCCCTTTTGACCTCATAAACCCTATATGCTTCATACTACATGTCAACCACTAGTTATCAAGAGCTTTCCTCAAGGAATAGACGAGTAATTTTCATGATTGTGAGAAGAAATCAAAGAAAGAAGAATAATACAAGTGTTATCGAAGTAATCATCGGAATCAACCCAAACTCAATGGAAAAGAGACAGAAACGCATCAAATATGAGATAGAAGAATGAAACAGGCGAAGGAAGTGGAATTGCACAAAGAAAAATCACTCGGTACTGAGAAAAACCTTTTTGTACCAAGAGGTTTAAATGGCTTGTAGGCCCACGTGCTCACTTGTACGACATTGGGCTTGCTTTTGGGCTTCAATTCAAGCGGGCTCTTGAACCTGTATAAATGTTTCTCTATAAATATCAATCCTACTGCAGCTAAATAAGGATCTTGGATTTTCTCCTTCTTCATCTCCTTTCTCTTCCTCATAATAGTCACCTAGGCAGATACTATTGGCAATTCTAGGCATAAGAACATGCCAATCCCTTATACTGATAACTTTAATTCTCTTTCAAATCCATAATCAATAAAACTATAAAGTGGACATAGGTCAGAGATTGCCGAGCCACTATAAAAATTTTGTGTCTCTCTACCTTTTTATGCTTTTCCGCATTTTCGTGTTATTTCTACTAGATCTAAATTCTACAATGGATCAAATTTATGTAATGACAACGAATGCATCTGAAAGCTTTAATGGTGTACTCAAAGGTGCAAGATCACTGCCTATTAAAGCTTTGGTGTCTTGTACCTTCTTTCGATCAGTGGATTATTTCTATCAACGAAGAGAGTTTGTTAAGGCTTCGACATGTGGATTAACTCCAAAGTGGGAAGCAAGCTGAGAGAGCAAGTGAAGCAAGACATTGTAGAATAGTCCATTTTAGACAAACCGAATGGTAAGTAATTCACTACTTTGGTGATGAGTTCAAAGTTATAATTGATGGTAATACTTGTTCTTGCACATGTAACATCCCTTTACTACAACAGCTTCCTTGCACGCATGTTATGGCTACTTTTTCATCAGTTTCTAATGGTGCAAACAGAGCTCATCATGACTTTGCCTCGCTTTGGTACTCGGTTCAGAATTACTTAGCCGCTTACACACTAGAATTTCATCCCGTTCATGACAAACGCTATTGAAGTATACAAGAACATCCTTTGGTTCTGCCGCCAATTGCTCGTAGAGCACCCGGAAGGCCAAGGTCTACACGAATTAAAGGGACTATGGATGAGATGCAGCCTCCATGGGCAAATAGGTGCAGTAGGTGTGGAGTTCTCGACCAGAAGAGGAGTCGTTGTACATCAGCAACTTATTTTTTATTATTATTTTTAGTAACTCTCTATTTGTTTGTGTTTTGTATAAAAGTTATTCTACTTCAGCATACATTATAGATATTGTTAATGTTTGTGTTGGTATTGTAAGGACATCAAATTACCAATCAATAATATATATCAACACGAATTACGCATACCACACAACCTACGATACAACACGATAACACAACAACATACGATAGAACATAATAACACAACAACATACCATAACATTCAATACAACTTACGATACAACACTAGCTATGATAATATATAATACAACTTACGATACAACGTACAACAAAACACTATATATTGCTGTAACACCCTATAATTTTATTACATTATTTAGAATAATTAATTGGGTAAATTAAATAAATAATGTGAAGATTAAAAGGTTGATCTTTGATTAACAAAGGGTGGTCGTGCCATGTTAGTGCGTTAATTAAAATGAAATAACCTAAGTTATTTTGTTAGGATATGAGAAGGGCAATATGGGAAATAGGTAAGGTTTATACCCTAAACCCTTGGGAATGTAACTCACATTCATTTTCATTTTACTCAAACCAAAATTTCCTAAGGCCAACCACCATTATTATTCTCAAGAAGAAGATTAAGGCTAGGATTCAAAAGAAGGGAAAAAATCAACAAAATCAACATCAAATCTCACATCTATAATCTCAAAGCTAAGGTGAATAATTACTACATCCCAATTTCTTTTAGTTTTCGGTTTTAAGATTAGACCCAAAATGATTTTGCAAGTATATGCCATGTTTGATGATTAAAGTTATATATATATATATATTGTTGATGGATTATATATGTTCATGTTAGTTTGAATGATATGTTTGGCATGAAAACCCTATTTAATTATATCCAAATGCCTTGAAAATTTAAATATTGATTAGAAATTATATATAGAGTTGGATTTCAATTTTCATAATTTTCTAAATTAATATGGATTTTATATTAATTTTCTAGTGAAGGAAATTATTTATTAGGTTTTAAATTATTTTCTGCTAAATTAATAATTATTTAGGGTTGAAACTTTTATATGTTAGGAAACATATTAAATATATTTTCAAGGATTTTTTCTAGATTTTTCCTAAGTTATTTGATGAATATATAAAATTATTTAAGGTACGGGACTTAAATGTTTTATATATTTTATTAAGGAGAAGGGGCATTTTATAAAAGGAAATTATTATTCAATTCTGAAAATAGTGGCAGCATATTTCTGAAAAGAATTTGTTAACCAATGGAAATTTGACAAACAAAGGCAGGTTAATTGAAAAGTTGTCTTTTTTAAGTTAAAAACAAAGAAAACATACTTTTAGCATGTTTCAGCCTTTACGGCAACAAACCTTTCGACCCAGACCTTCCGATAAGTTTAAGAGGTTCTAAGCTTTCAATAAGGTCAAACTAATGCATATTGTATCAAGCTACTTGGTACATAATGAATTGAACAGAGTCGAAGGGCTCTAACTCGAAAGGTTGATGACCAAAGAGGTTGGGGTATGTTTGTTTTATAAACCAAAAGCTTTCACCTACTTTGCTTTCGAATAAGAGCTTTTGACTTGGTTGCTTTCAACAAGGTCAAAATGTTTAAAAGAAAGGTTTTAAACTCTTCGACACAGTCGAAAGATTACTACTACTTTATTGCTACTTTTTTTGAAACCTTCCGACATAGTCGAAAGGTTACTACCGCTTTATAATTGTTCTATTTTTTCGACAAAGTCGAATGGTTTACTTGTTTTTAAAACTAGCTGCTTCTCCATGCTTTCGAAGTGAAGCTTTCGACTTAGGTGATTTACCCTTGTTTTATAAGTTGAAGTATAACCCAAAGCTTTCGAAAGAGTTGTTTTAAAGGACATGTTTAACGCACTCAAAGCAGAGCTTTCGACTTAGTTGAAAGGTTGCTTCCAATAGAGTCGAAAGGTTTTAAAAGAAGATTTCTATTTGTTATAAATTGAACCCAGAATGATTTCGAAAGGTTTTGATTTCGAAACTTTTTAGTTGAATGAATTCGAAAGGCTTAAGTGAATGATTTCGAAAGGCTTATATTGAATAAATTCGAAAGGTTTATATTGCATGGTTTCGAAAGATTTGTTTATTGAATGGTTTCGAAAGGTTTGTTTTAAATGATTTCGAAAGGTTTAGTTTAATGGATTCGAAAGGTTTAAAATGGAAATGGATGGTTTTCCAAGGTTTTCCTAATGCAATGTTTTAAAGTGATGTCCAAAGTTTTATAGCTTACGAAAGGTTTGCTTTTCAATGGGTTTGAAAGGTTTTAAGAATGGTTTCGAAAAGTTTGATGTATGGTTTCGAAAGGTTTGAAGAATGATTTCGAAAGGTTTGATATTGGTCTTGAAAGAGATGATTTCAATGTATAGAAAGAGGTTCTATCAAACGGTATAATGTTTTCATCAACTAAATTTTGAGTAAAGATTATATATATATATAACATGGTGATACGATTTTGAGTAAAGTATATAGACTATATACTTTTCCTTGTTAAAGTTTGATTTAAAGGTTTTAAATCATTTTGAAAATGTTTTCAAGGAAAATTATGGGAGGGGATCTTTAAGTGAAAACGACTCAGATATTAGAAAACCAGATGGGACAAATATGGGGTCGCACCCTATACATTAGCTAATAGCCCCAGCTAATTATTTGTCCAAAATTCTAGTGTGTAGGGCTCTATCCCAGGTAGGCTAAAATTATGATTACACACTGAAAGAAATATATTTTTGTATACAGATAGGTTATTGGTGAGCCGAAAAACCATTAGGATCGGGAATACCTGGGAGATGATTAAGTTAGGGACAAATCGTCCAGAAGTGAAGTACTTAACAGATAGTTAAGGACAGACCTTCCATATGGAAAATGTTTAACATATAATTAAGGATAGATAATCCAGAAGAAGAATATCTAATAGGTGTTAGGTTAATTTTGATTATATTGTCTAGTAGGCCTGGGTCAGCCAAAGGTTAAAAGTTATCCAAACAAAACTTGTGTGTTTGAATAGATAGTTCGTTATTACTTGATATTTATGTATGCTTACATAATGATTGCTTTACAGTATTTAACCATTGTGGATGTAGGAGCACAGTATATGATTTTATGAAAGGTTTTGCAAAGATATGTTTTAAAAGGATGTTATTGAGGGGAAACCCGTTTCGCTAAGCCGTGTGGTCCCGCTTAACATAATTATTCTGAGAAGTATAATATTATTCACACCAGGCTTTATGTCTGACTCGAAGTTTATGTTTTCCCTTTAAACTCTCGGGTGCTCAAAATTAATTTGAGTTGGCTAAGGGATAAAGACCTTTTCAGGTTTAGTAGGATGACAAATAAGCTACCGGAGGCATGCAGGAGGCAAATGGATAGTTATTTAGGAGTTACAGTTCTTGTTATGTTTTGATGGATTTTCCATTGTGTTGTTTTGTATTAGGTCTATTATTACCAGATGAATCTGATCAACCAAGGAGGTATCTTCATATACCGCTCTTGGCGTATTTTGTAATAATTATATTTGATTTGTGCCTGGGAACGATTTGGGATTATGTGTTGTGAATATGAAACAACTTGTTTTGAACTGTACTGTAGTAAAAGTTGTTTTTGAAATCTGTGTTTTGTTTCATATTCAACTGCTTCTGATATTATTGATGCCATTAACATAGTCGTATTTAGTTGCCGAAAACTGGTATTATAGATGACTGCAACATCTGTAGCGTTTAGTTTTGGGCCTCTAGATAAGGGATGTTACAGCTTGGTATCAGAGCATGGTTTATGAAATACTTTAATTAAAAAAATGATTTCTGAAAACATAATCCTTAGAAATTAGAGTTAAGATCGGGGTATGGGATAACACTATAATAACATACTTGTATTTATTATATATAAGTATTCGCTATCTCTCTAGACTCCTATCTGAATTAGGCTATTCATTTGTATCTCACTAGATTTGAATACAGATATGGATGGAAGAAGAGGCGGAGTAAATCCTAGAGGAGATAGCACCACTAATGGAAATGCCCGACCAAACATTAGGAGAGGACCCGGTCAGGTTCAAGCTGAAACTGTTGGCGCAGGAGTCCCCCAGATGGACATAGGAGCAATGTATCAGTTCTTTGTAAACATGATTCAAGTTGGAATATCAGCCGGAGTTGTTGGAGGTAATGCTGCTGGAGGTGGAGCTCAGTAAGTTCCGATGGTCAATCAGTATGCTAACTTGAGTAGGGATTACATCAGGCTTGGAGGGAAGCTGTTTATTGGTACTGAAGATGCGATCGAGGTGGAAAATTGGCTACTGCATTGCGAGATAATTTTTGCTGACTTAGAATTGAATGATGCATAGAAGAGGAGATTGGTTTTGAGGCAGCTACAGAGAGCTACTCTATTCTGGTGGAATACTATTACTACTATAGTTGATGAGGAAACCATAACTTGGGAAGAGTTTAAGAGAAGGTTTTCAGAAAGATTTATGTCTGTAATGGTGTCGTCGGCGTTGGTGAGGAAGTTTGCAGGGTTGGAACAAGGAGATATGTCCGTCTTGGAGTATGCGATAAAGTTTGAGGAGTTGGCCCGATACGGGTATGCTTTGGCAAATACCGTGACCAGGAGGAATGAAAAGTTTATAAGAGGTTTGTAGAGTTGGAACAAGGAGATATGTCCGTCTTGGAGTATGCGAGAAAGTTTGAGGAGTTGGCCCGATACGGGTATGCTTTGGCAAATACCGTGATCAGGAGGAATGAAAAGTTTATAAGAGGTTTGAGGCCAGAGTTGATAAGTACCACTTTACCACATTTGAGAGATCCCAGTTATGTAGTGGTTGAAATGGCATTAAGACAAGAAGAGGTATTGGCTTGCTTAAGGAAGAAGAGGAAGGAGGCCTAGATGGGACAGGGCTAGAAAAGGAAGTTTTTCCAGAAAAAGAATGCTTAGAAGGGAGGAGCACAGAAGAAAGGAAAGGATGAAGTGGTTTACTACAAATGTGATAAGAAGGGACACTATGCTAATGAGTGTCGTACCGGAAATGGAAAAGGAAAAGGGAAAGAAGCTGTTGGAAAGAAGAATGACAGTTGTTTTAATTGTGATCAAATTGGCCATTATAAGAACAAATTTACTGAGCCTGCTAGAGATGGAAAGGGATAGATATATTCACTGGAGCTCGCAATTCTAAGGCCAGTTGTGCAGGAAAAAGGAAGGCTATTCTGGGAGGCTCGTTGCAGGTTCACGGTATGTCTGTTAGCGTTCTATTTGATACTGGAGCATCTCATTCTTTTATTTCTCGATGTTTGGTAGATAGGCATAACCTAGAACTCTCATACATAGTTACTTCTTTAAGGGTTGCAAATTCGATAGGAGAGTATGCAACGCTTGGGATGAGGTGTGACCATTTAGAATTTGATTTGCTAGGCCATATTTTTTATTGCTGTTTGCATATGTTTGACTTTGTGGGATTTGGGATAATCCTTGGGATGGATTGGTTAAGTAAATATGATGCTCGGATATTTTTCCATGGTAGGAAAATATCACTTAGTCATCCGGATTGTAGTGATCGGATAGTTTATACCATAGAGAACCCTAGTTGTGAAGTGAATGCTTTATTGGGTATTATGGACTTGGAGGTTAAGTCGCATCGAGTCTTTGTAGTTAGAGAATTTGCTGATGTATTTGAGCCGGTAATTGGACTGCCACCGAAACGAGCCATAGAGTTTCAGATTGATTTGGTGCCTGGAGCAGAACCAGTGAGTAGACCGCCGAGCAGGATGACACCCATAGAGATGAGAGGGTTGAAAGCGCAGTTGGTGGATTTGGAAGGCAAGAGTTTTATCCGACCAAGTAGTTCTCCATGGGGGGCTGCCGTAGTGTTTGCTAAGAAGCCGGACGGATCGTTAAGGCTATGTATCAATTATCGTAAGTTGAATGAGAAGACGGTAAAGAACCGATATCCATTGCCGAGAATTAACGATTTTTCGATCAGTTAAGTGGAGCCAAGGTATTTTCTCAGCTGTATTTGGTGATGGGATTTCTTCAGCCTAGAGTGGTAAAGGATAGCATTCCTTTGACGGTGTTTAGAACAAGATATGGATCGTATGAATGGTTAGTTAAGCCGTTCGGACTAACTAATGCGCCAGCATTCATTGTGGATCTGATGAATTTTCTGAGAGCATTTGGATAGATTTTTGTTGGTCTTCATAGATGACATTTTGATATACTCTAAGGATGAAGAGCATGAAGTTCATCTTAGAGTTGTGCTCGAAACGTTGAGGGAGCATCAGTTAAAGGCTAAGTTTTTGAAGTGTCATTTTTGGAAGAAGGAAGTGAAGTTCCTTGGTCATGTCATCTCAGAGAAAGAGTTGTCTGTAGATCAGACTAAGATTGAAGCAGTGAATAGTTGGAAAAGACCCGAGACGGTGACCGAGATTAAGAGCTTTCTTGGATTGGCTAGATATTATCGAAGGTTTATAAAGGATTTTTCGCGAATATCTGCACCGATGACTAAGCTTACACGAAAAGATGTGAAGTTTGTATGGAGTGATAAGTGTGAGGAAGCATTTCAGAACTTGAAACACTTATTGACCCATGCACCGGTGTTAGTGGTTCCGAAGGGGAATCAAGATTTAGTTGTTTATGCTGATGAGTGTGGAATTGGATTGGGAGCTGTGTTGATGCGAAGAGGTAAAGTGATTGCTTATGTTTCTAGAAAGCTCAGACCACGTGAAGTTAGGCATCCTACGCATGATTAGGAGTTAGCTGTCGTTATATTTGCTCTGAAGGTGTGGAGGCATTATCTTTTGGGAGAGAAATCCGAGCTTTATACTAATCATAAGTCGTTGAAGTACTTTTTCTCTTAGAAGGAGCTGAACATGAGACAACAGAGATGGTTAGAGTTTATCGCTGCTTATGATTTTAGAATTAAGTACACACCCGAAAAAGAAAATAAGGTGGTGGATGCACTCAGCCGAAAACATCAGAATGCAGTAATGGTTATGATTGCTGAGTGGAAAGATTTGGAAGCATTATTAGCTTTAGTGTGCAGTTTAGATCCGAGGTAGGTTCAAGTGCAGGAAGTGCTATGTTGTCTTGTTTAGAAGTTCGACCAGTAATGATTGAGAAGATAGCTTCAAAATAAGAGGAGGATTTAGTTTTGGCTGAACGGATCCGAAGGTTGAGGGAAGGAACGGAGAGCGAGGACCTAAAGGATTTCAGTCTTGACCAAAATGGGTAGTTGAGGAAGAAAGGAAGGTTGTGTGTTCCGAATGTAGGAGACATGAGGAAGGAAGTTTTGGATGAGTGTCATCGTTCGAAGTTCACTACCCGTCCAGGAGGAATGAAGATGTATCAGGATATGAAGAGAAGTTTCTTCTGGGAAGGTATGGAATGGGACATTTCTTTGTGTGTTAAGCAGTGCTTAAATTGCTAACAGGCAAAGGCTGAACACCAGAAGCCTAGTGGATTGCTTCAATCGTTAAAAGTTCCATTGTGGAAATGAGATTCCATCTCCATGGATTTTATTGATGGTTTGCCAAGGTCTAGAAGAGGAAATGAAAGCATATGGGTCATAGTAGATAGATTGACTAAGAGTGCCCATTTCATTCCGGAAAAGTCAACTAAGACAGCACCTATTTTAGCGAAGTTATTTATGACGAATGTAATTAGGCTGCATAGGATTCCTAATAGTATTGTTAGTGATAGAGATTCTTTATTTACTAGTGAGTTCTGGAAAAGTCTACAGGAAGCATTAGGAACCAAGCTCAACATGAGACCATCCACAGAATGATAGGCAAACGGAAAGAGTTAACAAAATCTTGGAGGAATTGTTAAGAGCTTGTGTATTGGATTTCGGGGGATCATGGGAGGACCATCTTCATCTAGTTGAGTTCTCATATAACAATAGTTATCATACTAGTATTGGGATGGCACCGTTTGAAGCCTTGTATGGAAGACCATGTAAGTCTTTTGTATGTTGGTTAGAGACCGAGGATAGATTGGTTCTTGGTCCGGATTTGGTGAAGGAAGCTGCGGAGAAGATTGAGTTGATCCGAGTTAGGATGAAGGAAGCTCAATCTAGGTAGAAAAGTTATGTTGATAGAAGAAGGAAATATTTGGAATTTTCTGTCGGAGATTATGTGTTCATTAAGGTTTCACCGATGAAGGGTGTGATTAGATTTGGAAAGTCAGGAAAGTTAGCACCTAGATTTGTTGGACCTTTCCATGTTGTTGAGAAGATCGAAAAACTCGCTTATAGAAGAGAGTTACCGAGTTGTTTGGCTGGAGTTCATGATATTTTCCATGTTTCTCATCTTAGGAAATATGTTAGAGACCCGGAGACTACCGTAGCACCTACAATGTTAGAGGATTTAGAAGTAGAACCGGATTTGACCATAGTTAGAAAGCCGATTCAGATTATGGCTAGAGATAAGAAGAAGTTGAGGAATAAGACAGTCAAGTTAGTAAAGGTTCAGTGGAGTGACGATGCTAGAGACTGTACTTGGAAGACGGAGAGTAGGATTAGAGACTCTTACTCTGATTTGTTTAATGGTATGTTTTACCTTTGGTTGTTTTGATTGTGTACCTTATTGTAATTTCGATGACGAAATTCTTTAAGGTGGGGAGTCTGTAACACCCCATATTTTTATAACATTAGTTAGGATAATTAATTGGGTAAATTAAATAAATAATGTGAAGATTAAAAGGTTGAGATTTGATTAACAAAGGGTAGCCGTGCCATGTTAGTGTGTTAATTAAAATAAAATAACCTAAGTTAATGTGTTAGGATATAAGAAGGGCAATATGGGAAATAGGTAAGGTTTACACCCAAAACCCTTAGGAATGTAACTCACGTTCATTTTCATTTTACTCAAACCAAAAATTCCTAAGACTGGCCACCATTATTATTCTCAAGTAGAAGATTAAAGCTAGGATTCAAAAGAAGGAAGAAAGTCAACAAAGTCAACATCAAATCTCATATCTATAACCTCAAAGCTAAGGCGAATAATTACAACATCCCAATTTCTTTTAGTTTTCGGTTTTAAGATTAGACCCGAAATGATTTTGCAAGTATATGCCATGTTTTTATGATTCAAGTTATATATATATATTTGTGTGTGTGTTGTTGATGGATTATATATGTTCATGTTAATTTTTATGATATGTTTGGCATGAAAACCCTATTTAATAACATCCAAATGCCTTAAAAACTTAAATATAGATTAGAAATGATATTTTAGAGATAAGTTTCAATTTTCATAATTTTCTGAACTAGTATGGTTTTTATATTAATTTTCTAGTGAAGGAAATTGTTTATAGGGTTATAAATTATTTTCGGCTAAATTAATAATTATTTGGGATTGAAATTTTTATATGTTGGCAACATATTAAAATAGATTTTTTTGGGATTTTTCCAGATTTTTTCTAAGTTATTTGATGAATATATAAAATTATTTAAGGTATGAGACTTAAATGTTTTATATATTTTATTAAGGAGAAGGGGAATTTTATAAAACAAAATTATTATTCAATTCTAAAAATAGTGCTAGCATATTTCTGAAAAGAATTTGTTAACCAATGAAAATTTGACAAACAAAGATAGGTTAGTTGAAAAGTTGTTTTTTTAAGTTACAAACAAAGAAAACATACTTTTAGCATGTTTCAGCCTTTACGATAACAAACATTCTGACCCAGATCTTCCAACAAGGTCGAGAGGTTCTAAGCTTTTAACAAGGTCAAACCAATGCATATGGTACCAAGCTACTTGGTACATAATGAATTGAGCAGAGTCGAAGGGTTCTAAGTTGAAAGGTTGGTGGCCAAAGAGGTTGGGGTATGTTTGTTTTATAAACCAAAAGCTTTCACCTGCTTTGCTTTCGAATAAGATCTTTCGACTTGGTTGCTTTCGACTAGGTCAAAATGTTTAAAAGAAAGGTTTTAAATCCTTCGACACAGTTGAAAGGTTACTGCTGCTTTATTACTACTTTGTTTTGAAACCTTCCGACATAGTCGAAAGGTTACTGCAGCTTTATAAATGTTCTGTTTTGAACCTTTCGATAAAGATGAAAGGTTTACTTGTTTCTAAAACTAACTGTTTCTCCATGCTTTCGAAGTGAAGCTTTCAACTTAGGTGATTTACCCTTGTTTTATAAATTGAATTATAACCCAAAGCTTTCGAAAGAGTTTTTTTAAAGGATATGTTTAAAGCATTCGAAGCAGAGCTTTTGACTTAGTTGAAAGGTTGCTTCCAATAGAGTCGAAAGGTTTTAAAAGAAGATTTCTATTTGTTTTAAATTGAACCAAGAATGATTTCGAAAGGTTTTAGTTGAATGAATTCAAAAGGCTTAAGTGAATGATTTTGAAAGGTCTATATCTAATAGATTCGAAAGGTTTATATTGCATGGTTTTGAAAGATTTGTTTATTGAATGGTTTCGAAAGGTTTGTTTTAAATGATTTCGAAAGGTTTAGTTTAATGGATTCAAAAGGTTTAAAATGGAAGGTTTTCCAAGTTTTTCCTATGGCAATGTTTTAAAATGATGCCCAAAGTTTTATAGCTTACGAAAGGTTTGCTTTTCAATGGGTTCGAAAGGTTTGGAGAATGGTTTTGAAAGGTTTGATGTATGATTTAGAACGGTTTGCTGAATGATTTCGAAAGATTTGATATTGGTTTTGAAAGAGATGATTTCAATAGAAAGATGTTCTATCAAATGGTTTAATGTTTTCATCAACTAAAGTTTGAGTAAAGATTATATATATAACATGGTGATACGATTTTGAGTAAATTATAAAGACTATATAATTTTCCTTGTTAAAGTTTGATTTAAAGGTTTTAAATCATTTTGAAAATGTTTTCAATGAAAATTATGGGTGGTGATCCTTAAATGAAAATGACTCAGATATTAGAAAACCAGATGGGATTAGTATGGGGTCGCACCATATACATTAGCTAATAGCCCCATCTAATTGTTTGTCCAAAATTCCAATGTGTAGGGCTTTGTCACAGGTAGACTAAAATTATGATTACATGCCGAAAGGAATATATGTTTGTATATAGATAGGTTATTGGTGAGCTGAAAAATCATTAGGATCGGGAAGATCTGGGAGATGATTAAGTTAGGGATAGACCGTCCAAAAGTGAAGTATTTAACAGATAGTTAAGAACAGACCGTCCAGATGGGAAATGTTTAACAGATAGTTAAGGATAGATAATCCAGAAGAAGAATATCTAAGAGGTGTTAGGTTAATTTTTATTATATTGTCTGGTTGGCCTGAGTCAGCCAAAAGTTAAAAGTTATCCAAACAAAACTTGTGTGTTTGAACAGATAGTTCATTATTACCTGATATTTATGTATGTTTACATAATGATTGCTTTACAGTATTTAACCATTGTGGATGCAGGAGCACATCATATGGTTTTATGAAAGGTTTTGCAAAGATATGTTTTAAAAGGATGTTAGTGAAGGGAAACCCGTTCCTCTAAGCGGCGTGGTCTCGCTTAACATAATTATTCCGGGATGTATAATATTATTCACACCAGGCTTTATGTCTGACTCGAAGTTTATGTTTTCCCCTTAAACTCTCGGGTGCTCAAAATTAATTTGAGTAGGCTGAGGGATTAAGGCCTTTTTCAGGTTTAGTAGGATGACCAATAAGCTACTGGAGGCATGCAGGAGGCAAACAGATAGCTATTTAGGAGTTACAGTTCTTGTTATGTTTTGATGGATTTTCCGTCGTGTTGTTTTGTATTAGGTCTATTATGACCATCTGACTCTGATCAACCAAGGGGGTATCTACATATACCGCTCTTGGCGTATTTTGTAATAATTATATTTAATCTATGCCTGGGAATGGTTTGGGATTATGTGTTGTGAATGTGAAACAATTGGTTTTGAAATGTAATGAAGTAAAAGTTGTTTTTGAAATCTGTGTTTTGTTTCATATTTAAGTTCTTCCGATGTTATTGATACAATTAACATATCCGTATTTAATCGCCGGAAGCTAATACTATATATGACTGCAATATCTATAGCACTTAGTTTTGGGCCTCTAGATAAAGGATGTTATAATTGCCAATTAGGATATCTCGGTAGTCTTGACCCTAGGTCTGGAAAATTTTCTTTTAGTCGATAATTCTCCTTTTTCAAACGTGAATTTTCTTCCTGCATCTCAAGCGCATACTCATGCCATGTACAACGCATTGGAGGATCAATCCACTCAGTATAACCGCAACAACTAAACGATCCAGGAAGTTGTCTGCTCAACGTATACCTTGCACAAACGTAGTATCTACGACCTGCGTTGAATTAACTTTTTTCGACAATCACTTCACACCTGCTATTACAATGACAAATTTACGTGAAGGGCCTCTCCAATAGCATGTGCTTTACCTCGATTTTTCCACCTACCGCCATGTATAGAGACAAAATGTGTTTACTTCTCACCAGGTACACGATCAGGTTGTTCAAAAAACCTCTCTTGCTTCGTTGTGAACTTCTTTACCCAGCCTTTGATGATTGACTTCACCATCCACCATGTTTGCATTGAGTTCAAATGCATCAATGCATGTCATTAAAGTCTTGTCATCAATTTCCCATTGATCCATTTCTAGTAATGGTTAATAAAAATTGGTTTTAAGAAATGCAAGGAAAGTGAAAAGCAATGAAAAGCAATTAAAGTGAAAATTGGTTTAAATGTAGAAGATTACCTTCGATTATCTAGCAAATCCGCAAAAAAATCACAACTTTGATAAGGGATGATGTAGAATTGTGGAAAGGAATGTAATTGGGGTTTTGGAGGTTTTTTGTGTTAAGTTTGGTAAAGTAAGAAATGAAAGGAGAGAGAGGAGAGGGTTTCTATTTTGAAACCCGTAAGCCATACTTGGGGTGCTATTTGAAAATTCACCAACTAGCGATATTTGAAATTGCAACAGTTGGCGCAATTTCAAATAGCGCCCTAGGTATGACTTATTGGTTTCAAATCAGAAACCCGTCAAACACAATACAACATATACCATCCGTCGAAAAAAAACTCCAAACTGCCAAATTCTGACATTTTAACATTAAACAATACATAAATAATCCAACAATCATATAAACATTACCCAAATAATCCAACAATCGAAATCATACAACGTCAAAATATTCAACTGACACTACAAATCAAATCAACTAACACTACAAATCAAACTACAAGCTAAACATCCGCCTACCAAATAGTCGTAACTAACATGTTTGCAAACTAAACATGACTAATTTCCTCTCAAGTTAAATAATAACAATTAACATATACCACATTCCTATCAAGTGGAGCTCTCGGAGTATACGCGTCTACCTCAGCGGGATGCTCTATCTCAACAGGAGGTTCTATGGAACGAAGAATATAGTGTCGGGTGATGTACCAGTACCATGTATAATACTCGTCGTCCGATAGCGTGAGGTCTTTTCTTGTTGTGTATGCATATGATGATGATTCCATGTCTCAATCATCATCTCATACTCACCGGTTGAGCTATCGATCCGGTAGTGAGGAGTTGCCTTTGGCAGATGCTTACTAAAACCAAATTGTCGCATCACTCTGTCTAAAAGATGAAACACTACAACGGCAAAACAAATAAGTGGCATCTGTGCTGTCCATAGGTCAATGGAAGTGGTGCATAAGGGCAGAAGCTGTCCAAATACATGTGCGTATGGGGTCCATGTGACCGCATCACAACCGAGTACATCAGACTCATTATGGTAGAACATAACATTACGTCTAGGAGTATTCACTGTGCTCTTCGGCCCAATACATCTACACGAGAAAAATAATAAGAATTAGTGGAGCAAAACATGTGTGTGTAATCAAATAATGCGATACACCATACGACAAATATGAATCAACTTCCGCTCCCTTCATTGTTATTCTCCCGACCGAAAGATATGATCAAGACAATATCTACAAATGTATAGATGCATAAAAAATGTATATGTACATAAAATATATGCATATGAAGGGGGAAAATATGAATACGTGAATTAGAGTCAAACAACCTTCAATATATGTGCTCTCTTGTAAAGCGAGCCTAGTCAGCTTGGTGTACGTATACGTCAGAACCGCACTATCCCACGAATACTGGTGACATACATCAAAGTCATATATGAAATGAAGCCACCCAAGCCAGACACAGGTCCTCGAATGATCACATATCAAACGCGAAGTGATGATATGCAATATTATAGCTCGAGCCCGTTGCTCAATCTGAATCTGGTAGGCGTCAGCTGGAATGTCCCCCTCAAGCTGCTACTGGAACCAAGTTGTAACTATCAACTCATTTCCTCACCATCGCTTGGGGGAGGATACAGACCTAAGAGGCTCTCGCACATCAAAGGTAATCAGCTGGCTTCGGATTACTCAATGGAGCACCATCAATTGGTAAACCAAGCAACACAGCAACATCACCCATGGTAATGGTCATCTCACCCGCTCTAAGGTGGAGTGTAGACGTCTTCGGCCACTATATATTCACCAAGGCAGCGATAAGGTGACGATCCAATTAGGTGTAACCCAATCGATATATAAGCAAGAAGCCAGCTCTATCTAATAACTCTAGCATGCCAGGATGAGAGGAAGTCACTGTCCCGAGCGTCGATGAATGATCAATAGTTGTAACTTCTTTTTTGTTCCACTAAATAAGATACAAAATATAAGTGCTACTAATAACAAAAATCAACGTATATCGAGATAGCGTTGTCACTCAATCGATGACGTGCTTGCAAGTATAAAATGTTACCGTCAACCGGTCCAAGTAACATCTCGGTGTCATCTATAATAAATGTTGACAATTTGAATATAGTAAAATTCCAAATTCTAGTTGCCAATTAACAATTTCAAATTCAACTACAAATCGATGTTTAACAACATAAAGTTAAGTAATTTGTGAATTACAAGATGAAACAACTATTACAAAGCTAAATAGCTACTACTCCTAACAATTTCAATATCAGCAAACCCTAGATTGTAAATTAAATGAAGTTTTTTGTATAGCTATTACCTATAGAAGCTTTTCGTGTCGACGAACTAGGCATGGTTCAATTTTTAGAAGAAATAAGCTAAAATAGAGTTAGGATTTTAGTTTTGAAAAATTCGAAAAATGGGTTCTGGTTTTGATGTTTGGGGGAGAATTGGAAAAATGAGGAGAAAGAGGGGGTTGATGTTTTGTATACGCAGAGGCAGCATTTGAAATTGCGCCAACTGGCATAATTTCAAATGCCACCCATATATTTTTGTTTTTTCTTGCCTCAATTATTCAGGCGCTATTTGAAATAGCGCCGGTTATAAATTCAAAAAAAAATTAAATTGTTTCAACTGGCGCAATTTGAGATTGCGCCAGTACGTTATGGCCAACTCAGCGCCAAGTTAGCCAAAATAGGGCTGCATTTGTAAATAGTTTTAAAGCAAGGCTATTTGCGTAACAATTTTGAAAAATAGGGCTAAATCGAAAATATTTCCTTTAATAGCTGATGTTTTTTCCTTTTCAAGGCACTGACACGTAGGTCTCACTACACCCTACCAGTTTCGTTACGAAAAGGATTTTTTTAGATTTAGCCCTATATTACTAACTTACTAAGCAAGAAACCTATTTTTAAAACTATTTAAAAAAGTAGCCCTTTTTTGCCTACTCGGCGTTGAGTTGCCAAAATGTACTGGCGCAATTTGAAATTGACCGGTACATGGGGTTTATTTTTTTTACTTGAATTTATAACTGGCGCTATTTGAAAGGGCGTTAGTATATCACATGTATAGATAATGAAAAGATAAGGGCGCCATTTGAAATCGTGCTAGTTGGCGCAATTTCAAATGCCGCCTTATAGATAATGAAAAGATAAGGATGACATTTGAAATCACGTCAGTTGGCGCAATATCAAATGCCGCCTCTGTGTGTACAAAACAATAGCCCTCCCCTCTCCCTCCTCACTTTTCCTTCTTCCCACAAACATCAAAACCGAAACCCACTTTCCTAATTTTTCAAAATTAAAATATTAAGTCCATTTCATCTAAAAATAAGTGTTTTTTCGGATCTACTTCAAGAATAACAACATCTTCTTCATTTTGCTTATTAAAGGTATGATTTTGCAAACCCTAGTTTTTTTATTTATACATTTCACTTCATAATGATAATTCCATTATCAACCTAGAATGGCTCCTAATTTTATTGCAACTATATGCTACAATCATGGCGAATTAGTTAGTGATGATCAAATGTGTGGAAAATATAACGGCAGACCTTACAAACCGGCAAACGTTCGTAAAGGATCTAACTTCGAGCAAGTAAAAGTGTCAGCTTACAAAGCAACCAAGATCAAACTGAAGGAGTTTGATATTGATTTAGTTTGCAATTGGCCAACTGATTCTAGATCTAAAGCGATTAAAATTGTAGATGACGAGAACGTTGAGTTAATATTCTCTGTTGTCTCTAAATCTATAGAGTTGTTTGTTGTGAAAAACAGAAAGTTGTTAGTAGAACAACCTGTAGTTGCATTCGTAGCAGCATCTGTAACCATCTATCCTTCGCAACCAATTTCGTCTCCTAGTTATAGTAATCCTCCTATGAATGTACTACAATGCGGACACTAACAAATGTTGTTTGGTTATCCTCCTTTTATGAATTTTCAACAAAATCTACAATTTAGCTATCCATATCCTAATCAGGGTAGTATTGCACGCATGAGTCGAATGTAACTCCTATTTTCCACTAACTCTAAACGACATATTGTTCATCGTGTTAAATTTGATATCAAATATTATTATTATGTTAGTTATATTCCACATCATCATCCGATGAAAACTAGTGCTGGACCGTCTATTACTCATAGGTCTTGTCCTATTCAGCCCACACCCTCCGAATTATACCATATAAGCCAAAAGTAAGTTAGGTTTGGCAATGATAATGCATTGTGTTGCATATATAACTATATTTAAAATTTCATATTTTCATATTGTAGCTTTTCGGGATAAGATACGGATGCACAATTGAACATGCAACCAAATGTATCTGATGACGATATGGAAATAGAGGAACATGTAGATGAACAATTAAACGATGTTCCAACTCTTGATAGCATGACTATTGTATCTATACCGAAGAATGATACAACGTGGATCGACAACATGCAAGTAAACAACGATCCACTAAACTACGATTTTGGAGGCGAAGACAATGCTAGTGCTGATAATGATGAACCTGAAATGGAGATACCATTGGATGATGACTTGTGTAATGCAAAAACGTTGGCTAGATCCATCGTCGCAAATCTATAATTCAACGAAGAACTATTCTCATCATCTTGTGTTCAGAACGGTTTCAAAGTTAGTATGGTATTCGAGACCAAAGCAAAATTTCTACAACAACTAAGTGAATGGTCAATTTTACATGCAGTTTCTTTTAAGTCAATCAGGTCTAACAATGAAAAATACACTGCCATTTGCAATGTCGATGCAAACTGTTAATGGAGAATTCATGATATAGATTTTTAAAAATGGCAATCTGGATGGTGGGTTGTTAAAAAAATCCAAGCAATCATACTTGCATTAAACCAGTAGTTAACTCCAATCACAAGCAAGCGACATCTAATTTTTTGGTTTCAAAGATCATGCCTTTTGTGAAATTGGATTTGAACATAACGGTTGGAACTATGCAGGTATTAATGGAGGAACAATTATTTATTAAGATCAGTTATATGAAAGCATGGAGAGCACTAAGCTTGGCAATAGAATGAATATACGGTGATTAGGCAGAGTCATATTCAAACCGACGATAATATTTTGTTGAAATTACTAGAACGAATTCTGGTAGTGTTGGACATGTAACAACCGATGAGTTTGGCGTCTTCGATCGTGCTTTTTGGGTTTTAGGCCTTGCATCGAGGGATTTGTGCATTGTCAACCTTCGATTTGTATCGTTGGAACGCATCTATATGTCAAATACAAAGGTACACTACTTGCTATGACTGCGGTTGATGCGAATGATCAATTTATCTTTTGGTTTATGCGATTGTTGAGACTGAATCATGTGATCAACTTTCATTTCCGATAGAATGAAAGGAATATCGACCGCACTGAAGAGAAAATGGAGATCACCGCATAAATATAGATTTTGTGCTAGACATTTGAAAGCAAACTTTCAAGCTGCTGGCCTTAGGGAAAAACGTTTGACCGGTTTATTCTACACAGCTGCATGTGCTTCGGAGGAGGTTGAGTATCTGAAAATCCAGAAGGAAATAAAGACCACCAATTTTAGAGCTCATAATTGGATTGAGAGAAGTCTGGCAGGGAAGGAGGAGAACTAGGCTTTGTGTAAGGATGATGGTGGACGATTTCATGTAATGACAACGAATGCGTCTGAAAGCTTTAATGGTGTACTCAGAGGTGCAAGATCACTTCCTGTTAAAGCTTTGGTTGCTCGCACCTTCTTCTGCTCGGTGGATGGTTTCGATCAACAAAGAGAGTTTGCAAAGACTTCAACATGTATTTACTCTAAAGTGGGAAGCAAAGATAGCTGAGAGAGCAAGTGAAGCAAGACGTTGTAGAATAGTTCGGTTTAGCCAAACTAAATGGCAAGTAATTCACTACTTTGGGGATGAGTTCAAAGTTACAGTTGATGGTAGCTCATGTTCTTGTACATATAACATCGCTTTACTATAACAGATTCCTTGCGCGCATGTTATGGCTGCTTGTTCATCAGTTGCTACTAGTGCAAACAGAGCTCATCATGGCTTTGCCTCGCTTTAATACTCGGTTTAGAATTACTTGGCCTCTTACACACCATAATTTAATCCCGTTGGTGAAAACATTATTGGAGTATACAAGATGGTCCGTTGGTTCTGCCACAAACTGCTCATAGAGCATCCGGAAGGCCAAGATATACACGAATTAAAGGGACTATGGATGAGATGCAGCCTCCACGGGCAAATAGGTGCAATAGGTGTGGAGTTCTCGACCAAAAGAGGAGTCATTATACATCAGCAACTTAGTTTTTATATTGTTTTTAGTTACTCTTTATTTTTTGTGTGTTATGTAATAGAATTTTTGTACTTCAACATATGTCGTTATTGATATTGTTCATGTTTGTGTTTGTGATTTAAGGACTCCAAATTACCAATCGGTAATATATATCAACATGAATTATGCATACAATAGAACCTACAATACAACACAATAACACAGCAATGTACGATAACATATAATACAATTTATGATACAACACAACATACGATAACATACAATACAACTAATGACACAACATATAACCAAACAACATACATTACTCATTAGGATATCTCGGAAGTCTTGACTCTAGGTCTGAATATTTTTCTTTTAGTCGATAAATCTCCTTTTTCAAATATGAATTTTCTTCCTGCATCTCAAGTGCATACTCATTCCCTCTAGGACATTTTGGAAGATCAATCCACTTGGTATAACCGGAATAACTAAACAATCCAGGTAGTTGTCTACTCAACGCATACCAGGCACAATGTAGTACCTACGACCCGCGTTGAGTGCATTTTTTTGACAATCACTTCACACCTGCTATTATAGTGACAAAATTTACGTGGAGGGCCTCTCCAATAGCTAGTGCTTTACCTTGATTTTTCCACCTCCCATGATCTATTGCGGCGAAATGGGTTTGCTTCTTACCAGGTACACGATCAGGTTGTTCGGAAACCGCTCTTGCTTCATTGCGAATTACTTTACCCGGCCTCTGATGATTGACTTCACCACCCGCGATGTTTGCATTAGATTCAAATGCATCTACGCATGTCATTAAAGTCTCGTCATCAATTTCCCATTGATCCATTTCTAGGAATGGTTAATAAAAATTGGTTTGAAGAAATGAAAAGAAAGTGAAAAGCAATTAAAGTGAAAATTGGGTTTAAATATTGAAGATTACCTTCGATTTTCTAGTAAATTCGCATTAAAATCACAATTTTGATAAGAGATGATGTAAAATTGTCAAAACGAAGTTAATTGGGGTTTTGGGGTTTTTTATCCCACCTTTTGTGAATAATGACCTAAGACCTAAGACCTAACGACCTAAGACCTAAGACCTAACGACCTAAGACCTAAGACCTAATACCTAAGATCTAAGACCTAACGACCTAAGACCTAATGACCTAAGACCTAAGACCTAAGATCTAAGACCTAACGACCTAAGACCTAAGACCTAACGACCTAAGACCTAAGACCTAAGACCTAACGACCTAAGACCTAAGACCTAACGACCTAAGACCTAAGACCTAACGACCTAAGACCTAAGACCTAAAACCTAACGACCTAAGACCTAAGACCTAAGATCTAAGACCTAACGACCTAAGACCTAAGACCTAATGACCTAAGACCTAAGACCTAACGACCTAAGACCTAACGACCTAAGACTTAAGACCTAAGACCTAACTCCAGATTTTCCCTATAAATACTTCACCTACTCCGCATTCGAAGGGGACTTTTTCCGAACTGGGAAGCGTCGAACCTCTGCTACATTCTCCACCCCCACAACATTCCATTTGCCAACAACACTTCGAAGGGTCAAGAGTGAAGATCGACGACATTCAACATCAATCAAAAGAGCAATTCATCATCGAAGTTCTAACTTCTTGTCTTGATTGTATTGTAGCCGAAGATTCATTGTAAACATTGTAAAAGTTGTAATCGAATCAGCAATAAAGAAGAGATAAAGTGGATGTAGGCTTGAATTTGAGCCGAACCACTATAAAAATCTTTGTCATTTTACTGTTTTTGATATATTTTGTTTACCTTTAGTTCCCGTGCAAACGGGTGGTGCTTTCACTTTGTTTCAATTCACACCGGGTGTTAGCGTTTACCAATTTTAGCGTTAACATTTTGGTGCTTTCACTGAGAACCGAACTCAGGAATTCTACTGCTTGGAAGTTGAGTTTAAAAGTTTGAAAGTTCAGATCCGAAGAATTATGGCAAGGCGATCGAGTAGATTACACAGACCAGAGAGTAGTCAGCAGAGAGGTAGTCAAGAGGCTTCTTCAGGAGCAAACCAAACTTCAGCTTTCGTGACCAGGGACGAGATGGAGGCAATGATGAAAAGGAAAGAAGAGTTGATCCAAGGCTTGTTTCATCAGATTGGGCAACTTGGAGCACAGAATCAAAGAGGAACAGAAACCCAACTAGAAGAACGGATTCCATTATCCCCTCGTGAACTCGGGGGGCAAGACGAAAGCAATGGGCGAGGACTACAACTAGGAGACAACAACAGATTAGTGGAAATGGTCAAAAGGGCTATGAGAGGCGGTTTGGTAAACAAAGACTTGGAGGATGTGAATAGGAGTCCTTTTACCATGACAATCAGGCGAGCTAAAAACCCACCAGACTTTAAGCTACCATTATTAGATATGTATAATGGAAGGACAGACCCTACGGTTCACCTTACAAAATATATGAGGCATATGGAAGTGCTGGGGGCATCAGAGGAAGTTATGGCTCGGTACTTTCCATTGTACTTGGCAGATATTGCGGCATTATGGTTCAGGCAATTGGAAAGTGGATCAATCGGGACATGGAATGGTTTGATTGAGAAGTTTATGAGGCAATTCAGGGTCCACATCTCGAGGCCCAAGAATGTTATGAGTTTGACAGCACTGAAGCAAAGAGCTGGAGAATCTTTGAGAAGTTTTTTGACGCGATTCAACACAGCTGCGACATCGGTGGATTGACCAGATCCATCTATGGTCTTGATGGCAGCTATGTCGGGCATAGCTGACGGGACAGATTTCAAGGATTCGCTGATAAGAGATCCCCTTATGGATCTAGGGGAATTTTACCATGAGGCTGAAGGATTTCTACGATTAGAAGATGCAAAGGCTGAAAGAGAAGAAGGAGAAGGAATTGATGTTTTTGCAGTCAAAGGTGGGAATCGTCCTGAAAAAGGTGCAGAAACTAGCAAAGGTAAACGAAAGGTTGAGGATGACAACAATAGATCAACACGACAGCGAATGGGACCGAGATTCACCTCATACACAGAATTGAATGAGACTTTGGAGCAGATCTACCAGAACACTAAGGGACAGGTTCCTTATCGAAAGCCAATTAGGAGAGATCCAACTAACAACGAGAGAAAGTCGGACAAGTACTGCTTGTTCCATGAGCTAAATGGTCATAGCACAAATGACTACAGACACTTGAAAGACGAAGTTGAGGGACATATCCGGGATGGTCTGCTATCGCAATATGTAAAAAAGAAAGCTGCAACGATGGAACAAGAACGTCCACCTTCTGCACCAACTGGAGACGACTCAGGATCAAGGCGTCAGCTTGTTATCAACTGACTAAGGTTAAGACGAATGAGTAGAAACCTCTACATCAACACAATTAAGTTGTTCACACATGTATGGGACCGCAAACGATCCCCAAGCATGCTCTGATACAACTATAAAATCATATCGATGTAGATGTTTGCACTCGGACGTCGATTCTTTGTTTTTGAGTTTTAATTCTGATGATTGACTACTTTACTTTCGTATTTTACTTCAGATGACCGATTACATTGCTTTCATGTTTTGCTACCAATGTTTGTAACTTTACATTGCTTTCATGCTTTGCTTCTGGTGTTTTGAGTTTGATCCTACTTTGCTTTCATGATATAATTTGATTCTGATGTTTGGATTTGACTTTTTCAGACATTTCTACTTGACAACTTTCCAGTGGAACATTTGATTTTGATGATTTTGCAATGATTAAGCCCTACGAACAGGCACCCGACTTCGAACAGTCAAAGATTCGCCTCAAATGGCTCGATCCCCAACGGTCGTCATTTGGAACGGCAAAAACTCGCCTCAAATGGCTCGATCCCGAACGATCGTCATTTGGAACGGCAAAAAACTCGCCTCGAACGGCATGCCTCAGATGGCTCGATCTCGAACGATCGTCATTTGAGGTCCACCCTCTGACCGCCAACAGTCGCACTTTATCTCGAATGTCTCGATCCCGAACGATCGTCATTAGAAGTAAGGCGCTTGACCGTGAACGGTCACATTTCATCTCACATGATTCAATCTCAAGCAATTATCACATGAAGATAAGCGCTTGACCGCGCACGGTCGCACTTTGCCACAAATGGCTTGATCCCACATGATCGTCATTTGAAGTAAAGCGCTTGACCATGAACGGTCGCACTTCACCTCAAGCAACTCGATCCCGAACGATCGACACTTGAGACCCGCCACCTGACCACGCACGGTCGCACTTTACCGCAAATGGCTCGACCTCGAATGATCGTCATTTGAAGTAAGGCGCTTGACCACGAACGGTCGTCATCTGAGCTCCGCCACTTGACCGCGCACGGTCGCACTTTACCGCAAATGACTCGATCCCAAATGATCGTCATTTGAAGTAAAGCGCTTGACCATGAACGGCACCTGACCGTGCACGGTCGCACTTCACCTCAAATGGCTCGATCCCGAACAGTCGTCATTTGAAGTTAGGCGCTTGACCATGGACGGTCGCACTCCATCCCAAATAGCTCGATCCCGAACGGTCATTATTTGGGGCCACATAAAACTGTCAGTTCCTTTGCAGGTCATCAACAGGATACGAACATCCAGCTTATGGCATTACAAAACACACCTTCCTACCGCAAGGCATGTTTTGGGGGGCAAGTGTTATCCCACCTTTTGTGAATAATGACCTAAGACCTAAGACCTAACGACCTAAGACCTAATACCTAAGACCTAACGACCTAAGACCTAAGACCTAATACTTAAGATCTAAGACGTAACGACCTAAGACCTAAGACCTAACGACCTAAGACCTAAGACCTAAGACCTAAGATCTAAGACCTAACGACCACTACAAGAAAACTTCCTTTCCTTAGCATAAACAAACAGCGTTTATTAACTATTGCCGTGAGAACCGATTATTTTGGCGATAAATTTCCAACCCTAACGCTGTGAGATTGAGCGCTAACATTTCACTTTCCCTGAGCGCTTACATTTCACTTTCCCTCCCTCTATTTCCAATATTCCTTAAAAAAACTTCCGCAAGATTTTAATATCGATCCAGAAAACTAAAATAGTTTCAATCGACAAGAAATATTTCCTCCGAACTAAATTTCCATCGCCTGTAGCTCGTCAGTTGAAGTGAAACAGCGCCTTCGTCATCGTCGCCATCGCAATCGATTAGCTCCGTTCATACTCGTCCCAGCCGCAGTCGATCGCCAGCCATCATTTCCAGTGGCCATCGCCAGCAGCCATTAGCTAGTAGTATCATCGCCAGCCATAGTTGATTTACAAACTGCTCTTCATGTAAGATTTTATGATTTAAAATTATCATTACGTCTATTTAGTCTAGTCACTACAGTTAATATTGAAGTCTGATTTCAAATTAGTATTAATTTCCTCTATGATTGATATTGCATTTAAATACTAGCTTCTGCAATCAATATGATATAAATAAAATATAGTTTGATAATTGATTATAAGATTGAGTAGTGGCATGCTGGCCTTAAAACTTTTTATTCTGCAGCTTGCAAACAATTTGAACAATCCACTTTGTAATTGAACTTAATAGATTAAGTATGATTGATATTGAAGTTATCGATTGATAAGCATGGACAGTGGGAGACAATAATAAAATCTCACAAAGTACCTGCAAATTGCAGTAGGGTGACAATTGTGGATTATTGCTTCAGGTAACGGTCATTGAATTGACCACTCGACTAGTATGATAAGAAGACATAATATAATGATTTTGTACTGGTAGTCTAGTGCGATAAGGAGGAGTTGATATAATGATTTATAGATCGACCAATTTCCATGGCCATTATTGTCAACTAATTCAAACTGGTGTTCTTACGTAAGCTTATAATCCTTGATCTTCGAGGACTGTTTGGAGAAAATTGCAAAATAGATACTAGGAGATCTAAATTGTGTGCCCATAAATAATAAAAATTTATTCGCCAGTACATCTATTTTTAAGTTTAAATAATAGATACATTGCTTGAACATCATGTTGTAATAGTAGATGGTTCTCTCGCAAAGGGATGAACATTACAAGTTTCTTCCCACCTATGCCTGTACAATATGTCCTATGTTTAATTTATTTTTCTATTCTGTTTCGTGTTTAACAAACTACTTTTCATTTTAACGTTGTAAAGCTACTTTAAATTTGTTCCCAGCATGTTAGCCTAACAAACCATTGCAAATATTGTTCTGAATCACCAACTGTTAGATACTTAATCTTCCAAAAATTATTTTCAGCCAGTACATCACTACAAGAAAACATGTATATAACAGCAAATTGGCACGGCGTCTTTATATCCTGTGCGATTAAAAATAAAATTATTATGAACATAATTTCGTGAAACGCCGTCTGTTAGCCAAAGGCGGTAGAATTTCATCTTCCCTCTCTTTATTAAACCTAAACTAAATAAATTTCACCATAGAAATTTCTGTGAAATTTCCATCCCCACATCAAATATAAATTCCCAGTTATAAAATTTTGTCCCTAAATTGTTAACCCTAATTAGAATTCATCGCTCGACGTTGGATACCTTAACCGCTGTCGCTAGGTCTCTTTGCCACTGGCACTTTTCAATTTGTCTTCATCATTGCCATATATCTCTTAATCTTAGCCATTGCTGCATCTTTTTCACCACTGTTGCTAGTCCTCTTCGCCGCCACCATTGGTAGTCCTTTTCCCTATTTGCCTTCATACCACTTTGGCTCTTCAGCTAAATCATTCCAAATCAGCCACCTGAAGTTCGTATTGTAAGTATCATAACCATATTTTATATGTTTTCTTTCTTATTTGTAATCACTTGCATTATGCTACGATTGTTGCTTGCATTGCATAACTCTAAAAGGGGTTATTGGCTTTAATAGCCGATGTTTAATGAATTTTCCACTCTTGTTTTCTGTTCAGTTATGTTTAGCCTTTGGTTGATGATGGATAATACTGAATTTTATCATTTCAACCTTATTTTTGCTACTAGTACCTAGAATACTAGATAAGGTTTCATTTTAATTTTGATGGTTCGAAATTGAAACATGAATCCAATCATTGAGAATGGGATCTAGGTTTTCTTTGATAAGATATCCTTATTCTCATTTGAATTAAGTTCTTGATGAAGTCAGTGGAAAGAAAGAGAAAAATATATAGAACTGGTTCTCATATCAGTGTTATTTTAGCGGTTAAAGTAATCAGTTACCTTCTTGATACAGTCAGTTTTTAAACCTGATCAATTATCAAAATTGAGTTGTAATTTAAGTTTAACCTTTTAGTTTCTAATCAAGGTATATTTTAACCATTTCAATTCAATTAAAAAACTACCTGGAAGTTTAAATCTAACCTTTTGTATGCATCTAATGATGCAAAATTGAAGAGATTTTTTTGGAAAAAAGCACAAATTATAGGGATATATATATTTATACATGTTGCTTGATATTCATTCAGTCGTATTTTTTATTTGGATAACCAAATTACCTATGCATGTTCTATTAATGCTTAAGAACCGTAATAGTAAAATAACTTAAGTTTGCTACCCTTTTAGTGATCAAGGACGGTGACTATTATCTTAAATGGGTTACAAATCTAGGACGGTGACTTTTTAATATATATTTCTTTTCTACATTTACTATATTTCTTTTAAGTCATCATTAACAATGTGAAGTTTTGATTATTTCACTGAACTCATAAATGCATCACACTCATTTAATCCGATGCATGTGTACGGTATTGTGACAAGTAACCTTGTTTCATAATTAAAGCTACTACTAGTTGTTCGGATGATTGGATCCCTACAACATCTTATAATTTGGGTTGATAGAGCAATTCTGTGTTCTGGAATCTTTCTATAAAAATCTGTAGCTGTGAAAATAAATAAGAAACTGGTTGTCTATTGCAAATTTGTTAATCATTATTAATAAAGGGAATGAAGTTTACATATGTTCTATTTTTCTAACAGCTATTACCTTCATATATTTTTTGGAAACAATTTGGTGCTAATGTTGTATATGATTCTGACATTGTTGTATAAGTGGATAAAATTGTTGTTAATGGCGCAAGCCATGTATCAGGAGAGGGGTAATGCATAGACATTACTCTGGTGCTACAAAATGGCGTCGTTGTAATGGCAAATTTTTTGAAAACAGTTTGGTGCTAATAACAAAATGACTAATTTGTAGAGTTCTGTCATTTTCAGTCTAATGTGGCCATGAAGTAGCTAATAACAAATTTATTTTATGCGTGCAGGTGTTGAACAGTTGATATTTGTAGAGTTCTGTCATTTTCAGTCTAGTGTGCTTAAACAACAAGGTATGAAACAGATGCTAAAAACTCTCAAGTATTATCATTATTGTCTATTAGTTTACCATCAAATAATTTCACAATTATGTTTTATTCCCTTCCATATTTCATCAAAAGGCTACTCTAAATTCAAATTACACCTTTAAATTCTTTGATGTCCGATTGCCTCTATAATTAGATTATAACAGTCATTATTTTTTGTGAAGTTTATTAGCCAAACCATGGTAATGGGGTCATTTTTATATACTAGTAATGTGTACATGATTGGTTAGTAAGTTGTAATACTCTTCATTTTTATAATACTCTTCATTTTTATCTAAGTTCCATTTCGAAATTCCTCCATTCGTTGCTGATTTTGGAATTTCAAATTCCTTGTTTTGACATTTGCCCCGATATGAAAATTTATTTTGTTTTTAATTGAGTTTTTGATTTAAAATTAGGGTTAAGTAGCTGGACTAGAAGAATTACGTTTTTGATGATTGGTCTTGATGAAGCTAGTAAACTAAAATTTGTACAAGCTGAATCATTACTATTATTGGCAGTTCTTTCATATTCTCATAGTTTTATTGTTTTTTTACAAATTGAAATATGAGATATGCATTGTTATTAAAATTTGATTAGTAATAGGTAGCCTAGGTGTAAAATGTTCTTACAGATCCTTACTACTGTGAAGCCTACGAAATTTATGGGTGTGTTAATGAAACCTAACCAGAAGATAGCTTGCTAGAGGTGAATGGTATTTAGCAAGTTTAGTAGGGCTACATGGCCTGATCCTCAACAGGTCTTGGTAATTTTTGTTTGGGTAGTCTGAACCATAATGGAAGTATTAATATAATGGGATATTATTTCTTCAAGTGCCTTGTAACATTGTTCATTTGTATAATGGCTCATCTAAAATTTTCAGTCTTTAATTATTATTTCTATTTATGTTTTGATATATGTAAAATATTTGATATGATTTTATTGGTTTAAGGATTGAAACTTTAGTATTGAGCTTTACATTTGTTGATTACCATTTGGTGCAAGGTTATCAAAGTAAATGTTCTGGTTATTTAAACCTTTTATACATATTAATTTCGTGATTCTCATTTATCCTTGAGCATTTTGTGTGAACTTGTCCACTTGCATCATACATATATACATGATTTAATATCTTCATTTCGACCTTGATATAGGATATAAATCTCAGGCTAGACCAAATAAATTGGAAGTTAAAATATGAGAAGTTATGAATAATTACCATAAGTATCCGTCCATCACGTGTTAACAATATTTTGATAATTTCTTTTTAACGTCTACACTTATTCATTCCTAGTCAACTATAATTACTAGCCAAGTGTTAAAATTACCTTTTTAGATTATCGTGCATTAGTAACATTAGATCATTACTCAGATGTATACACTTGTAGTTTTCTTTTCAGGCTCATTGAATTTTATCCACTAGAGTAAAATAATACATATACAGTGAGAAATGGAAAAATATAACTAGTTATTTAATATAGGCTCATTAGTCTCAATCATGGCCTGTGAGACCTTATGAAGTGCAGAGTACTATTAAATGATTTGATACTTGGAATGCTTACAATAATTTTGCCTCTTAAAAAAATATTTATTTTATGGCATTGGATCCCATCTTAGTTTCAAGGATATTTAGTTTGACTTAGAAACTAGAAAGTTGTTACCTGACCCAAAGGCAAATAATTTGTGCACCATGCATTTTCACTAACGTATTTAGGAATGGAAGTGCCACAAAAAAATTTCATGCCTAATGATAATATGTTGGAAATGTAATTGTAACAGTTCTCCAAGTTTGTTCTCATGATCAGTTGTTTAACTTCAATTAAAATATATATTGCATTTTATGCCAGTTTTCATATTCAAAATTATATACATGGAATCTTGATGACCCTTTGTATCCTTTTAGAAGCTTTAGATTGGTGGTAGATAGATGATGTATTAAAGGACATTAAGGTATAGTTATTGAATTATCTGCATCCAATATTTGATTTGTAGTCTTAAGATCAGATCCAACCAGCTTTCATTTGTAGCTGGTTTTAATTTTTCTAGGTTAGACGAATAAGTTTAGGTAATAGGATAATATACAACTAAATACACATCAAAAATTTATGTTTCTCTTTAACAGTAATGTTGTGATGTGCATTACAGTGTATATTCATGATGGAGAAAGACTGGTTGCATTCACACAGGTAATAGGATAATATACAACTAAATACACATCAAAAATTTTAAAATTTTAATATTACAATTAATATTTGTGTTGTCTATTTTTCATCATAGAACTAGTATAGAGTACCGACAAGGAGCATGGAATTTTGTGCAATCCGCGAAGAAAAATTTAGCAGTTGTAGAAAAAATTTTATGTCCTTGCATAGATTGTCGAAATCTTACTCATCATCATGACAAGATTGTGTTTGAGCATTTGGTTATAAAAGGAATGGATCCTAAGTACAAATGCAGTAGGTGGTATAATCATGGTGAACAACTAAATATAGTTGAAGAAATGGATTTGAATGACACATATGATTTATTCAAAGTCGTTCACTATGAAGATGAAGATTTTGTCGATCATACCTTTTTTGCCGACGATAAAGATAATGTTGATGCACAAAGACGAGAAGATGATTTGATTAAAAAATTGGAAGATGCAGAAAGTCCATTGTATCCCGATTGTGCAGGTCAGACAAAATTATCTGCTATCACCGCTTTATATAATCTTAAATGTGAGTGCGGTTTATCCGATACTGGTTTTGATAAGCTATTAAATGTGGTACATGTATTATTGCCGAAGGATAATGTACTTCCCAAGACTATATATGAAGTAAAAAAATTTCTTAAAATATTTGATATGGGTTTCGAGAAGATTCATGCTTGTAAGAACGATTGTTGTCTTTTTAGAAAAGAATACAAAGATTTGAATAGTTGTCCAAAATGTGGTTCTTCAAGATGGAAGATAAATAAGAGTACAAAAGAGATCATGCAAGGCATCCCTGTCAAAGTGTTGAGATATTTTCCAATCATTCCAAGATTCAGGAGAATGTTTAGATCCAAAAAAATGGCAGAAGATCTAAGATGGCATTATAGTAATAAAAGCAATGATGGAAAAATGCGTCATCCTGTGGATTCTGTAACTTGGAATGTAGTGGATGCGAAATATAAATCATTTTCAGCCGATCCACGCAATCTCAGACTTGGTCTAGCTACAGATGGTTTCAATCCATTTGCCATTAAAAGTTCTAAATATAGTTGCTGGCCAGTAATGCTAGTGACATATAATCTTCCACCTATGTTGTGTATGAAAGAAGAAAATATTATGTTAACATTGGTGATTCCTGGTCCAAAGCAACCGGGAAATGATATTGATATATATATGGCACCACTTGTAGAAGATTTACATCATTTGTGGCATAAAGGTGTTGATATTTACGATGCATTTAGTAAAACACTTTTTAATTTAAAAGCAATCTTACTATGGACGATAAATGATTTTCCGGCTTATGGAAATCTTGCTGGATGTTGTGTAAAAGGTAAAAAAGCTTGTCCATTATGCGGTGTTAACACTCATAGTCGATGGTTAAATCATAGTCGAAATATTGTGTATATGGGTCATAGAAGATTTTTACCTTCTTCAGACTCATTGAGAAAACAGAAGACTTGGTTTGATAATACAGTGGAGAAAGACACAAAGCCTAGGATTTTGACAGGTAGAAACATTTCTGCTATGCTTCAAGATTTTCCTAATGATTTTGGAAAAGACAAGAAAGAGGAAATAAAAAAAATAAAAAAGATAAAGAAGAAAATACTAGATAAGAAGGGAAAAAAAAGATAGTGGACAAAAAAAGGAAGCGTGTTCACAACAAAGAAGATGAACATAATGAGAATGATAACCCTGTAAAAAAAGAGTTATCAAGGTGGAAAAAAAGATCAATTTTCTTTGATTTACCATATTGGGAGGTTAGTGTTTATTTTTTTCCCTACATTGATTAAACAGAAAAATGTATAATACTAAAATGTTATATTCTTGATTGTTACAGGAACTTCCATTGCGACATAATTTAGATGTAATGCATGTCGAGAAAAATGTTGGAGAAAGTTTGTTAGGCACAATATTGCATGACAGCAAATCAAAAGATGGAACTAATTCTAGAAAAGATTTAGAGGACTTGGGAATTCGACATAGTCTTTTTGCACAACCTCGTGGAAAGAAAACATATCTTCCACCGGCCCCGTACACACTGTCAAGTTGTGAGAGATTATATGATTTCAAAGGGTCTGATGGTTATTGCTCAAATTTTAAAAGATGTATATCATTAGAAGATTGCAAAGTTAGTGGCTTTAAGTCTCATGATTATCATGTGTTGATGCAGCAAATATTGTCAGTTGCAATAAGAGGATTGTTGCCAAAAAAACCGAGGAAAACAATAATCCGTTTGTGTTCATTTTTCAATAAAATATGCCAACGTGTTCTTGATAAAGAAAAGCTGCAAAAACTCGATGATGAGATCGTTACAATTTTATGCGATCTTGAAAGGTATTTTCCACCTTCTTTTTTCGATATAATGATACATTTAACAATTCATCTCGGAAGAGAAGCTCGATTGTGTGGACCGGTTCATTTTCGTTGGATGTACCCCTTTGAAAGGTATATGAAGACTCTTAAAGATTATGTAAGAAACTATGCACGAGCTGAAGGATGTATTGCGGAGTCCTACCTTGCAGAAGAATCTATGAGATTTTTTGGTGAATTTTTAAAAAAATCATCACTAATAGAGGAGAAACAAGGTCGAAATGAAGATTATGAAAATCACGCAATACTCGAAGGCCGTCCAATTTCAAAGCTTGAGACAATTACATTGTCATTTAACGAGAAAGAAAGTGCTCATTTGGCTGTCCTAATGAATATGGCTATAGTGGAACCTTTTTTAGAGTGAGTAAATATTGCATTCTATTTTGTTTTGTTTTGATGTGTATAACAACATGTATAACTTAAATTTTTTTCTTTTATGCTAGTTTGCATCTTGAGGAGTTGGAAAATTCAGACCAACGTATGAAAAAAAATGCGACATTGCTTTGGAACAATCATACAAAAAACTTCGCTAATTGGATTAAAAAAAAGGTTATTGTAAATACTCTTTAATTGACTTCAAAATAATATTTTCAAAATCTTTGGTAAATACATTGATTTTTTCCAGATATCTATTTAATCGAAGAATCATGATACGTTGTTAAAATGGATTGCATATGGTCCGAGTACTAATGCATTGTCATGCAAAGGATATATTATAAACGGACAACGTTTTCACACGCAAGATGTTGAGAGAGAAACTCAAAATTGCGGGGTGACTTATGATGCCACTACTATGTGTAGAGCAAGTGCAAAGGATACCTCTCAAGTGGTTGATGTGGTCACATATTATGGGATTTTAACTGACATAATTTTGTTAGACTACCATGTCTTTTATATTCCTGTTTTTAAGTGCAATTGGGCAAACAAAGGACATGGAGTGAAAGTTGAAGACGGGTTTACTCTTGTTAATTTACATCAACATCAAGCCTCATTTTCAAGAGATCCGTATTGTGACGACCCGGAATTTTTGAGCATTTGAAATTGGAATATTTAATTAAAATTAAATTATTCAGAGGTTAATTATAAACTTAAATTTCAAATATCGCTGTTATTGAGTAATTTAATAGTTAAATTAAATTTATTTGAAGTTGGGTAAAATATTGAATCTTGATTTTAAGCCTGTTAAAAATAGTTCAAAGGTTCAGAAAATTTATATTGTTAATACTGAAGATGATAGAACTTTTAAAATGGAATTTTAAAAGAGTTTTGTTCAGTATTAAAAATATATCGTTGAAATTGAATTTAAAAATAGCCGTCCGAGGCACAATCTCGGAATGCGACGAAACCAGTTCCATTGGATCCGTAATATTGTATTATTATTGGATTTCAATTTTCGTAGTATTTGGAGTTGTCGTGTGATCGTACGGAATGTAAACGCGTTGGAATTTATTCGAGAATTCAAAATATAATCTGTATTGTTGACTGGTCTAGATTTCTTCACATTAGAGCCTTCCTGATCCTTCTCCAATACGCTTCTTCATTTAATAATTTAAAAAGGGGTAGATATTTTTCTTCGTTTAGAAAACAAAACGAAGCTTCCGCGAGAATCCAAATCTCGTTCGTTCCTAAATATGTAAGAAAATCATGGTTGCTATTCAAAATCAAACCGCTATTCAAGTAACCGACCTTATCTCTTTCTTTCTTCATTCTTAAGCCAGATAACGAAAGAAAATTTTAGAACACGTGTTCACCTAATAGAACACGCGTCCCCCTTAAAAGTAAACAACCGAACTCCTCTTTCTATTTTCGAAGACAAAAATCTAAGTACAGAAAATAAATGGTCGTTCCTCTTAACCCAAATCGAGTTTAACTTCTCGAAGCAAATTGAAGCAATCGAACAACAAGGGGTAGCGATCGAATCGGGAACGGCAGCAGATCGCGAAATCGGCAGTTCGTCGATTATTGGTTGCTAGGGTTGGCTGGCGCTTCAATCTATGCGCGATGAAGTCGCGATGTTCTTGTAACTTCGAGACAGTGGCATCGAACTCGGCGTAGTTAGTGGAGTCTCGAGGGGAGGCGTTCGATCGTGAGCGGGGCGCTGAGGGCTTTGAGACGCGATTCAGTCGAAAGAGTTCAACCATGGCCATCGCTAGTAGCTCGCGATCACTTAGGGGTGGCTGAGTTGTTGGGAAACGAGGGAGGGAGGGTGCAGCGAAGTTAGACAGTGGCAATCGGGGGAGACTCGTACTCGAGCTTGAGATGTTGGAGGCAGTGAGGTATTTCTCATGTTCGAATTGGTAATTTATTTTCTCAACTAAATATTAAGGTGAGTATAAATATAGATATACAGAAAATTTTATTGACAGTAAGATATTTAAGACAATCCCGTTTTAATAAATATTTGTATTTATGAAAACAGAAATTTGGTTATATTGAAAGGAAACCAGTTAAAATATAATCATCAGTTTAGAATTAAATCAACGGTAATTAATTTAAAAGGAAATTGGTTATTTGATTTGTTTCGAATATTAATCAATGGTATAAATGTTTATACAAGGTTTATAGTCATGGAAACAAGCTGATTGGTTTGGACTGCAAATTTAAAAGCAAAAGGTGAGTTAATCTCACTCAGTTGAATTTTATTTTAAATTTAAATGGTTAAATTTAATAATTGATTGGATGATTGCATTGATTGAATATGCTATATTATATATATAGTAGTATATAGAAATATATACATATTGGCATATGTATATATTTGAGTTGTTGATATTCCCGCATTTATATAGCGGATGAGACCCTATGCGCCGCATAATAGCGGATGATATTTTATAAAACCCATATACCGCGATATTCCACCTCGAAGTGGAATTGGTATTGTGCTAACGTTTGTGGATGCAGGGAAACAAGTTGGAGGGATCCAACTGGATTCCTCAAAATTATTTAGATTATTTGATATTCTGTTCTATGAATATTGATATCCTGTGATGATTTTATTGATGATTGAAATATTGGATGATATGGTTGGATTGAATATTTCAATAAAAGGAGTTATCAAAATATATTGAATTGGATTTTGAAAGAAATAAAAGAGAAAAATTTAAGTAAATAATTCAAGTGAATTGGAATAAGGGAATTTCGAAATAACAAGGGAAATATTAACTTTAAACTAAAGTGATATTAAATTTAAAGAATAAAGGATTTATTTTGAATGTAAGAATTAAATTTAATTAAAGGCTAAAGAAGGAATTTTGGAAGTTTAAAATTGGTATTTTCAGTTAAAAAGGGTTTTAACTCAAATAAAGGAATAAATCTAAAAGTTAATGTATTTTGAAATAAATGAAGTAGTAAAGGAAATTTATTTCAAAGTAAAGTAAAGTAAATTGGAAAATCAATTGGAAATTGATTTAGTTATTTAAAATTGGAATTTTAAAAAGAGAAGTGAGATTTTGGAGGTATAAACTGGGTTTATAAAGTAAAATAAAATATAGTGGATATTTGAATATAAATTCAAGGTGGGAATTTATAAAAAGATATGGTTGGTTTAAAAATAAATGTTGATTTATTTTTAAAAGATGGAAATGAGAAATAAATATTTGGAAATGTATTCCGTAAGCGGAAATTGTTTGAAATTGTTTTCAAAAGGAGTTTGAAAATTTGGAAATATATCTTGGAAAGATATTTGGGCAAATAAATAATGTGGAAAATTATTTATTGTGTGATGGTTGCTTGTGGATGTTAATTGATAGTTAAATAACCGACTATCAATATTGGCCAATGCGCTGATCGTTTCGAAGAGACCGGGATCGAGTTTCCGTTTACCGGGATTCTAGGTCTGGAGACTCGAATACCACTTCGATCCGGTTTGTACGTTTCGTGTAACGATTTAGGAGTCGAAGATGGAGCAGTGAAGTGCAAGGGCTAGTCGCTACTAATCCTGAGGATATTTCCAAAATGGATGTAGTAGGAGTAGTGCCTTCGGTTCCGTTCAAACCCAGGACGGACTTGTATGGACGAATGCTTGCGAAACATCGTCAGCGGACGATGGGCATTCTAAGGGATATGTTCTCTAAAAGGTATCGTTTAGCCTCGAACCTCATCAACCGGGAATGACTGAAAATCAGGGGTTATGCAGCAAGGCTTCGTGGGTAGCTCCCACTGGAGGGTAAGGTCATCCCTGTCTAGATGTCCCTTTTTATTTCGGCTTAGTGGTGCGGTTGCTGATCCCAACCGTGGGGTAATTTTATTCGGGATCATCCAGTAAGGGATGGTTCCGGCCTTGTGTTGCAGGGGAGCGGGCGTACTCCTCGGTACGGTGATCTAGGCCACGTACTGTGATAGGTGGTACCCCAGTGCCTAGTCATTCATTGGAAATCCATTTTTCCTACGTGCCTTGTATGGTATTTGTTTGTATTACCCACTTTTGTGACTAGTATGCTGGAATTTAATAATGTAACAATTTCAGCTATTTTAATAAGTATTTGTATATAGACACTATTATAATATCAGAGGATTTTATAAAAAGTGTTTTAGCTATCGTAAGGTAAAAACCCGACATGTTTATTTGTGGCGTGGTCTTACGAGATGCTTTTGATTTCGAAAGGATTTTTGAAACTTTAATAATCAATTGAGTGTGATTTTCTCACGCTGGTATTCTAGACTGACTCGGGTATTGTTTTATATGATGCTCGGGTCAGACCGAGTATTATAGGTTACAGGATATGATGATGTGGAGCTCAGGAGACGAGCTGGATGACGATACGTACTCTCGTACTTGCTATTATTTTTCCGCTGTGTATTCAGTTATATGATATTGATGTGATGTACTCTGGTGATGTATTTGGATGTATATATATATACAGATACAGTTTGATTTGTGTAAAGATCTGTTGATATATATTATATTTTATTCCGCTGCGTATGTGAGATTCTGCTGTTGTTTTCTATTTTTCTTCTTCTACCTCTTCTTCTTAACTATAATGGTTCGGTTTTTCGTGTTAGAAAAACTCGGGTTGTTACAGTGGTATCAGAGCTTAGGCTAGCGATAACCTTGGCTCTGTTGGGAATTTTGAGAGTACTAATAGATATGAGCGCGTATTTGTTAGTGGATATAAAAATGATTTTTTTTATTGTGTTGATTGATTTATTGAGTGGCATATGAACCTTCGTCGGCACAGTCTGTACAACTGTATCGAAGGGGTTTCTAAACACTTGAATAGAACAGTTCGACACAATATTGTTTTAAATAGGGTGAATGAAATAATTTTGCCCAAATTATTTTGTATATAAAAGAAATAATTATTCGAAAATTATTATGGTTATATATTTGGATGCTTGGTTGTTAGAAAATGACAATAATGAGTTAGTCTCATTATAGAGTAGAAATTGAAACTTATAACCTAAGTTGAAGAATAAATTTATATAACAAATGGAATTTGAAATATAGACTAAATGAAATTTATAAATTGAAGTAAACTTTATATACAAATGTGAATTACAAATGTGATTTATAATCAAATGAGATTAATTCATAAACAAATGAAATTTGTAAATGTAAATGGTAAAAATGACTTATAACTTGAAATAAAATGTGATAGAATTCCAGAGTAATGTTTGGATATAAAAATTGGATGGATTTTGAATTTGAAGTTTTGGGAAAGATTTAAATTCCTTTGGATTTAAAATAGTTTAAAGGTTTTGGGGAAATAATGGTGATATTATTTCAGGAATATTTTTGAAATTGAATTGAAATATGTTGGGATTTGGGATTTAAAAATGTTTGAAATGTTTAAAGTGATAAAAGCATTAAATTCTTTTTCGGTCGCTGGAAAATAATTTCGGTGATGACTGCAGCATCATCGATGTCTATTTTCGAGTTTCCAAAGAGAAATTGCTACCAAACTGTTTTAAATTGGAAATGATTGTGAACTGGGTTGGTTTTGAAATTCAAAGGGAAAATTGTTTGGTAAAAGCAGATTGTTTTGGAAATTGGGATTTGATGTGATTTACCAGATGTGTGTGAGTTATTTATAGATTCAAAATGGTTTTGAAATAAAACCGGGCAATTGGATTCTGGAAATTCTATTTAAAATTTAAATGTGGAAATTTAAATGAATCAACAATATAAAGTATAGAATGAAGTTGATTGAAATAAGAAAGGAATGAAAGTTAAATTCTGGGATTATAATTATGAGATGAAAATAACTCAATGGGTAATATAAGTTGGTAGATAAAAGAGTTAGAGAACTTGAAGGTGAATGAATTGTAAAACTTGTATAAAATTTGTATCCTGGAATTAAAATTTAATTCGAGTATATGAAGGAGAATAAATATATTTGAATTTAACTTAAGATGAGTTAAATAAAATTGAGAATTGGAATTGAATTTAAATTAAATAAGTTGAAGTCGAATTGAATTGGATATAAAGGTAATGTAAAATGCTTATAATTGTGTAAAGAAATTCATATTCTTAAGTTCTTAAGTGTAATAATTTGAAATTTGATATGAAGATGGAAATGGACTTAAATGAATAGTCCTAGATCTTAAGTAAGTAAGTTAAAACTTATTAATAGAAATGAAATTGTAATTATCAAATGGAAACGACTAAGATGAGCAATCTTAATAAATCCAAACTTGAATTATAAAATAAATTGAACTTAAGAAAATTAAGTGAAGTGATATTTGGAATTAAAAAGCAAGTATTTAATTTTAACCAGTGGAGTAACTAATGAGATAATAAATTAGTTAATGGAATTGGATTAAAATAGTGATGGTTTGAATTGCGAATGAAATCCAAATAAGTGAAAATAAATTGGAAATGGCCTGGTTATTAATAAAATAATTCCAGATGAATTGAGTATGGAAAATAAACTTAAGTTATTGACTTAAGTAAATGTTGAATGGAAACTGAACTCAACAGAGGAGTGGTTTAAATAAGTTGAGAAATAGTTATTGAATGAATTAACTTGGATTGTTTTCGAGCTAAATAAAATTCAATTTTTGGAAGTTGGAGATGAATTGAATTTAAGAAAAAAAAATTGGAAATGAAGTAGTAAATTGAAGTAAGTTGGAATTCATATGAAATTGGAATTCAATTTGAATATATACACTTCAGTGTAGTAAATAAATATAAGAAAATTTTATATTGAACTTAAGAATTGAAGAATGAAATTCTTGGGAAAACTGGTATTGGAAATATACTTAGTAATTTTGGAAAAATATATATACTAAGTGAATAGTTGAATGAATACTAAAACTGAAGTTGTGAAATGGGATAATCGTGAATAAGTGGATAACAATCAAAAAGGAATGTGAATAAAAGAGAATTGATGTAATTGGTAATCAATTGGAATTTATACGTAAGATGTACGTATACTATTTTATTCGCATAGCTATTTGGTCCAGATGTCGAACACATAATTTCGAGATAGTTTTATCGATCCGAATTAGGATTTTTCACTCGATTTTCGACGGCGAGCCTGGATATGGATTGTTGATTGATTCTGAAATTCTCTATCATAGTTGGTGACTATGCAAGGAGAATGACGGTTTCTGATCAAGAAATCAGATCTGAGTCCGCACTAGGAAGTCGGGTGGACGATACTAGTTCGGAAGTGAAATTGTGTGATCGATTGAGCGATCGAATGTGATATTGCGTACGGATGATATATGTGCATTGTACGGGCTTAAGTAAAGCAAATATTGAAAATTTGTAAAGAAGTCGATAAAATGACTTTGGAATTGGGATTGGATATTATTGCTTAGTAGGATATACAGGTGTATAAAAGTAATGGATAAATTGGGATTTTTGATTTTAGAAGATAAAATTTAATGGCCCGACAAAAGGTATGTATTTGAATTTCTATATGAAATTTGATTGGGTTTTTGGATCCAGCCACTTGGCTTTTTGTTTTCTTTTTGAGATTGGGAGGCCGTAGAGCCATTTTGTAGTAGTACCGAGCTAGCCGCGCAAAGGAGACGCTGGCGAAATTTTTCGGAAATTTAGGGAGTTAGAAAAATTTTAAGAAAATTTTTGATAGCTCGAAATTTGAATTCAAATTTAAAATTTGAATTGATAAGTAGGTGATATGGGTTGAACTTATGAATAAGTTTGGAAAGTTAAAAGATGATTAGTGTATCATTAATAAAAGATTTTTTGGGTATTGTTAAAACTGTTTGAATTTGCGGAATAGTTAACGGGGATTGAATCATTCTTCCTAACTAGTAATTTCGGGGACGAAATTCTTTTAAGGGGGGAGGAATGTGACGACCCGGAATTTTTGAGCATTTGAAATTGGAATATTTAATTAAAATTAAATTATTCAGAGGTTAATTATAAACTTAAATTTCAAATATCGCTGTTATTGAGTAATTTAATAGTTAAATTAAATTTATTTGAAGTTGGGTAAAATATTGAATCTTGATTTTAAGCCTGTTAAAAATAGTTCAAAGGTTCAGAAAATTTATATTGTTAATACTGAAGATGATAGAACTTTTAAAATGGAATTTTAAAAGAGTTTTGTTCAGTTTTAAAAATATATCGTTGAAATTGAATTTAAAAATAGCCGTCCGAGGCACAGTCTCGGAATGCGACGAAACCAGTTCCATTGGATCCGTAATATTGTATTATTATTGGATTTCAATTTTCGTAGTATTTGGAGTTGTCGTGTGATCGTACGGAATGTAAACGCGTTGGAATTTATTCGAGAATTCAAAATATAATCTGTATTGTTGACTGGTCTAGATTTCTTCACATTAGAGCCTTCCTGATCCTTCTCCAATACGCTTCTTCATTTAATAATTTAAAAAGGGGTAGATATTTTTCTTCGTTTAGAAAACAAAACGAAGCTTCCGCGAGAATCCAAATCTCGTTCGTTCCTAAATATGTAAGAAAATCATGGTTGCTATTCAAAATCAAACCGCTATTCAAGTAACCGACCTTATCTCTTTCTTTCTTCATTCTTAAGCCAGATAACGAAAGAAAATTTTAGAACACGTGTTCACCTAATAGAACACGCGTCCCCCTTAAAAGTAAACAACCGAACTCCTCTTTCTATTTTCGAAGACAAAAATCTAAGTACAGAAAATAAATGGTCGTTCCTCTTAACCCAAATCGAGTTTAACTTCTCGAAGCAAATTGAAGCAATCGAACAACAAGGGGTAGCGATCGAATCGGGAACGGCAGCAGATCGCGAAATCGGCAGTTCGTCGATTATTGGTTGCTAGGGTTGGCTGGCGCTTCAATCTATGCGCGATGAAGTCGCGATGTTCTTGTAACTTCGAGACAGTGGCATCGAACTCGGCGTAGTTAGTGGAGTCTCGAGGGGAGGCGTTCGATCGTGAGCGGGGCGCTGAGGGCTTTGAGACGCGATTCAGTCGAAAGAGTTCAACCATGGCCATCGCTAGTAGCTCGCGATCACTTAGGGGTGGCTGAGTTGTTGGGAAACGAGGGAGGGAGGGTGCAGCGAAGTTAGACAGTGGCAATCGGGGGAGACTCGTACTCGAGCTTGAGATGTTGGAGGCAGTGAGGTATTTCTCATGTTCGAATTGGTAATTTATTTTCTCAACTAAATATTAAGGTGAGTATAAATATAGATATACAGAAAATTTTATTGACAGTAAGATATTTAAGACAATCCCGTTTTAATAAATATTTGTATTTATGAAAACAGAAATTTGGTTATATTGAAAGGAAACCAGTTAAAATATAATCATCAGTTTAGAATTAAATCAACGGTAATTAATTTAAAAGGAAATTGGTTATTTGATTTGTTTCGAATATTAATCAATGGTATAAATGTTTATACAAGGTTTATAGTCATGGAAACAAGCTGATTGGTTTGGACTGCAAATTTAAAAGCAAAAGGTGAGTTAATCTCACTCAGTTGAATTTTATTTTAAATTTAAATGGTTAAATTTAATAATTGATTGGATGATTGCATTGATTGAATATGCTATATTATATATATAGTAGTATATAGAAATATATACATATTGGCATATGTATATATTTGAGTTGTTGATATTCCCGCATTTATATAGCGGATGAGACCCTATGCGCCGCATAATAGCGGATGATATTTTATAAAACCCATATACCGCGATATTCCACCTCGAAGTGGAATTGGTATTGTGCTAACGTTTGTGGATGCAGGGAAACAAGTTGGAGGGATCCAACTGGATTCCTCAAAATTATTTAGATTATTTGATATTCTGTTCTATGAATATTGATATCCTGTGATGATTTTATTGATGATTGAAATATTGGATGATATGGTTGGATTGAATATTTCAATAAAAGGAGTTATCAAAATATATTGAATTGGATTTTGAAAGAAATAAAAGAGAAAAATTTAAGTAAATAATTCAAGTGAATTGGAATAAGGGAATTTCGAAATAACAAGGGAAATATTAACTTTAAACTAAAGTGATATTAAATTTAAAGAATAAAGGATTTATTTTGAATGTAAGAATTAAATTTAATTAAAGGCTAAAGAAGGAATTTTGGAAGTTTAAAATTGGTATTTTCAGTTAAAAAGGGTTTTAACTCAAATAAAGGAATAAATCTAAAAGTTAATGTATTTTGAAATAAATGAAGTAGTAAAGGAAATTTATTTCAAAGTAAAGTAAAGTAAATTGGAAAATCAATTGGAAATTGATTTAGTTATTTAAAATTGGAATTTTAAAAAGAGAAGTGAGATTTTGGAGGTATAAACTGGGTTTATAAAGTAAAATAAAATATAGTGGATATTTGAATATAAATTCAAGGTGGGAATTTATAAAAAGATATGGTTGGTTTAAAAATAAATGTTGATTTATTTTTAAAAGATGGAAATGAGAAATAAATATTTGGAAATGTATTCCGTAAGCGGAAATTGTTTGAAATTGTTTTCAAAAGGAGTTTGAAAATTTGGAAATATATCTTGGAAAGATATTTGGGCAAATAAATAATGTGGAAAATTATTTATTGTGTGATGGTTGCTTGTGGATGTTAATTGATAGTTAAATAACCGACTATCAATATTGGCCAATGCGCTGATCGTTTCGAAGAGACCGGGATCGAGTTTCCGTTTACCGGGATTCTAGGTCTGGAGACTCGAATACCACTTCGATCCGGTTTGTACGTTTCGTGTAACGATTTAGGAGTCGAAGATGGAGCAGTGAAGTGCAAGGGCTAGTCGCTACTAATCCTGAGGATATTTCCAAAATGGATGTAGTAGGAGTAGTGCCTTCGGTTCCGTTCAAACCCAGGACGGACTTGTATGGACGAATGCTTGCGAAACATCGTCAGCGGACGATGGGCATTCTAAGGGATATGTTCTCTAAAAGGTATCGTTTAGCCTCGAACCTCATCAACCGGGAATGACTGAAAATCAGGGGTTATGCAGCAAGGCTTCGTGGGTAGCTCCCACTGGAGGGTAAGGTCATCCCTGTCTAGATGTCCCTTTTTATTTCGGCTTAGTGGTGCGGTTGCTGATCCCAACCGTGGGGTAATTTTATTCGGGATCATCCAGTAAGGGATGGTTCCGGCCTTGTGTTGCAGGGGAGCGGGCGTACTCCTCGGTACGGTGATCTAGGCCACGTACTGTGATAGGTGGTACCCCAGTGCCTAGTCATTCGTTGGAAATCCATTTTTCCTACGTGCCTTGTATGGTATTTGTTTGTATTACCCACTTTTGTGACTAGTATGCTGGAATTTAATAATGTAACAATTTCAGCTATTTTAATAAGTATTTGTATATAGACACTATTATAATATCAGAGGATTTTATAAAAAGTGTTTTAGCTATCGTAAGGTAAAAACCCGACATGTTTATTTGTGGCGTGGTCTTACGAGATGCTTTTGATTTCGAAAGGATTTTTGAAACTTTAATAATCAATTGAGTGTGATTTTCTCACGCTGGTATTCTAGACTGACTCGGGTATTGTTTTATATGATGCTCGGGTCAGACCGAGTATTATAGGTTACAGGATATGATGATGTGGAGCTCAGGAGACGAGCTGGATGACGATACGTACTCTCGTACTTGCTATTATTTTTCCGCTGTGTATTCAGTTATATGATATTGATGTGATGTACTCTGGTGATGTATTTGGATGTATATATATATACAGATACAGTTTGATTTGTGTAAAGATCTGTTGATATATATTATATTTTATTCCGCTGCGTATGTGAGATTCTGCTGTTGTTTTCTATTTTTCTTCTTCTACCTCTTCTTCTTAACTATAATGGTTCGGTTTTTCGTGTTAGAAAAACTCGGGTTGTTACAGTGGTATCAGAGCTTAGGCTAGCGATAACCTTGGCTCTGTTGGGAATTTTGAGAGTACTAATAGATATGAGCGCGTATTTGTTAGTGGATATAAAAATGATTTTTTTTATTGTGTTGATTGATTTATTGAGTGGCATATGAACCTTCGTCGGCACAGTCTGTACAACTGTATCGAAGGGGTTTCTAAACACTTGAATAGAACAGTTCGACACAATATTGTTTTAAATAGGGTGAATGAAATAATTTTGCCCAAATTATTTTGTATATAAAAGAAATAATTATTCGAAAATTATTATGGTTATATATTTGGATGCTTGGTTGTTAGAAAATGACAATAATGAGTTAGTCTCATTATAGAGTAGAAATTGAAACTTATAACCTAAGTTGAAGAATAAATTTATATAACAAATGGAATTTGAAATATAGACTAAATGAAATTTATAAATTGAAGTAAACTTTATATACAAATGTGAATTACAAATGTGATTTATAATCAAATGAGATTAATTCATAAACAAATGAAATTTGTAAATGTAAATGGTAAAAATGACTTATAACTTGAAATAAAATGTGATAGAATTCCAGAGTAATGTTTGGATATAAAAATTGGATGGATTTTGAATTTGAAGTTTTGGGAAAGATTTAAATTCCTTTGGATTTAAAATAGTTTAAAGGTTTTGGGGAAATAATGGTGATATTATTTCAGGAATATTTTTGAAATTGAATTGAAATATGTTGGGATTTGGGATTTAAAAATGTTTGAAATGTTTAAAGTGATAAAAGCATTAAATTCTTTTTCGGTCGCTGGAAAATAATTTCGGTGATGACTGCAGCATCATCGATGTCTATTTTCGAGTTTCCAAAGAGAAATTGCTACCAAACTGTTTTAAATTGGAAATGATTGTGAACTGGGTTGGTTTTGAAATTCAAAGGGAAAATTGTTTGGTAAAAGCAGATTGTTTTGGAAATTGGGATTTGATGTGATTTACCAGATGTGTGTGAGTTATTTATAGATTCAAAATGGTTTTGAAATAAAACCGGGCAATTGGATTCTGGAAATTCTATTTAAAATTTAAATGTGGAAATTTAAATGAATCAACAATATAAAGTATAGAATGAAGTTGATTGAAATAAGAAAGGAATGAAAGTTAAATTCTGGGATTATAATTATGAGATGAAAATAACTCAATGGGTAATATAAGTTGGTAGATAAAAGAGTTAGAGAACTTGAAGGTGAATGAATTGTAAAACTTGTATAAAATTTGTATCCTGGAATTAAAATTTAATTCGAGTATATGAAGGAGAATAAATATATTTGAATTTAACTTAAGATGAGTTAAATAAAATTGAGAATTGGAATTGAATTTAAATTAAATAAGTTGAAGTCGAATTGAATTGGATATAAAGGTAATGTAAAATGCTTATAATTGTGTAAAGAAATTCATATTCTTAAGTTCTTAAGTGTAATAATTTGAAATTTGATATGAAGATGGAAATGGACTTAAATGAATAGTCCTAGATCTTAAGTAAGTAAGTTAAAACTTATTAATAGAAATGAAATTGTAATTATCAAATGGAAACGACTAAGATGAGCAATCTTAATAAATCCAAACTTGAATTATAAAATAAATTGAACTTAAGAAAATTAAGTGAAGTGATATTTGGAATTAAAAAGCAAGTATTTAATTTTAACCAGTGGAGTAACTAATGAGATAATAAATTAGTTAATGGAATTGGATTAAAATAGTGATGGTTTGAATTGCGAATGAAATCCAAATAAGTGAAAATAAATTGGAAATGGCCTGGTTATTAATAAAATAATTCCAGATGAATTGAGTATGGAAAATAAACTTAAGTTATTGACTTAAGTAAATGTTGAATGGAAACTGAACTCAACAGAGGAGTGGTTTAAATAAGTTGAGAAATAGTTATTGAATGAATTAACTTGGATTGTTTTCGAGCTAAATAAAATTCAATTTTTGGAAGTTGGAGATGAATTGAATTTAAGAAAAAAAAAATTGGAAATGAAGTAGTAAATTGAAGTAAGTTGGAATTCATATGAAATTGGAATTCAATTTGAATATATACACTTCAGTGTAGTAAATAAATATAAGAAAATTTTATATTGAACTTAAGAATTGAAGAATGAAATTCTTGGGAAAACTGGTATTGGAAATATACTTAGTAATTTTGGAAAAATATATATACTAAGTGAATAGTTGAATGAATACTAAAACTGAAGTTGTGAAATGGGATAATCGTGAATAAGTGGATAACAATCAAAAAGGAATGTGAATAAAAGAGAATTGATGTAATTGGTAATCAATTGGAATTTATACGTAAGATGTACGTATACTATTTTATTCGCATAGCTATTTGTTCCAGATGTCGAACACATAATTTCGAGATAGTTTTATCGATCCGAATTAGGATTTTTCACTCGATTTTCGACGGCGAGCCTGGATATGGATTGTTGATTGATTCTGAAATTCTCTATCATAGTTGGTGACTATGCAAGGAGAATGACGGTTTCTGATCAAGAAATCAGATCTGAGTCCGCACTAGGAAGTCGGGTGGACGATACTAGTTCGGAAGTGAAATTGTGTGATCGATTGAGCGATCGAATGTGATATTGCGTACGGATGATATATGTGCATCGTACGGGCTTAAGTAAAGCAAATATTGAAAATTTGTAAAGAAGTCGATAAAATGACTTTGGAATTGGGATTGGATATTATTGCTTAGTAGGATATACAGGTGTATAAAAGTAATGGATAAATTGGGATTTTTGATTTTAGAAGATAAAATTTAATGGCCCGACAAAAGGTATGTATTTGAATTTCTATATGAAATTTGATTGGGTTTTTGGATCCAGCCACTTGGCTTTTTGTTTTCTTTTTGAGATTGGGAGGCCGTAGAGCCATTTTGTAGTAGTACCGAGCTAGCCGCGCAAAGGAGACGCTGGCGAAATTTTTCGGAAATTTAGGGAGTTAGAAAAATTTTAAGAAAATTTTTGATAGTTCGAAATTTGAATTCAAATTTAAAATTTGAATTGATAAGTAGGTGATATGGGTTGAACTTATGAATAAGTTTGGAAAGTTAAAAGATGATTAGTGTATCATTAATAAAAGATTTTTTGGGTATTGTTAAAACTGTTTGAATTTGCGGAATAGTTAACGGGGATTGAATCATTCTTCCTAACTAGTAATTTCGGGGACGAAATTCTTTTAAGGGGGGAGGAATGTGACGACCCGGAATTTTTGAGCATTTGAAATTGGAATATTTAATTAAAATTAAATTATTCAGAGGTTAATTATAAACTTAAATTTCAAATATCGCTGTTATTGAGTAATTTAATAGTTAAATTAAATTTATTTGAAGTTGGGTAAAATATTGAATCTTGATTTTAAGCCTGTTAAAAATAGTTCAAAGGTTCAGAAAATTTATATTGTTAATACTGAAGATGATAGAACTTTTAAAATGGAATTTTAAAAGAGTTTTGTTCAGTTTTAAAAATATATCGTTGAAATTGAATTTAAAAATAGCCGTCCGAGGCACAGTCTCGGAATGCGACGAAACCAGTTCCATTGGATCCGTAATATTGTATTATTATTGGATTTCAATTTTCGTAGTATTTGGAGTTGTCGTGTGATCGTACGGAATGTAAACGCGTTGGAATTTATTCGAGAATTCAAAATATAATCTGTATTGTTGACTGGTCTAGATTTCTTCACATTAGAGCCTTCCTGATCCTTCTCCAATACGCTTCTTCATTTAATAATTTAAAAAGGGGTAGATATTTTTCTTCGTTTAGAAAACAAAACGAAGCTTCCGCGAGAATCCAAATCTCGTTCGTTCCTAAATATGTAAGAAAATCATGGTTGCTATTCAAAATCAAACCGCTATTCAAGTAACCGACCTTATCTCTTTCTTTCTTCATTCTTAAGCCAGATAACGAAAGAAAATTTTAGAACACGTGTTCACCTAATAGAACACGCGTCCCCCTTAAAAGTAAACAACCGAACTCCTCTTTCTATTTTCGAAGACAAAAATCTAAGTACAGAAAATAAATGGTCGTTCCTCTTAACCCAAATCGAGTTTAACTTCTCGAAGCAAATTGAAGCAATCGAACAACAAGGGGTAGCGATCGAATCGGGAACGGCAGCAGATCGCGAAATCGGCAGTTCGTCGATTATTGGTTGCTAGGGTTGGCTGGCGCTTCAATCTATGCGCGATGAAGTCGCGATGTTCTTGTAACTTCGAGACAGTGGCATCGAACTCGGCGTAGTTAGTGGAGTCTCGAGGGGAGGCGTTCGATCGTGAGCGGGGCGCTGAGGGCTTTGAGACGCGATTCAGTCGAAAGAGTTCAACCATGGCCATCGCTAGTAGCTCGCGATCACTTAGGGGTGGCTGAGTTGTTGGGAAACGAGGGAGGGAGGGTGCAGCGAAGTTAGACAGTGGCAATCGGGGGAGACTCGTACTCGAGCTTGAGATGTTGGAGGCAGTGAGGTATTTCTCATGTTCGAATTGGTAATTTATTTTCTCAACTAAATATTAAGGTGAGTATAAATATAGATATACAGAAAATTTTATTGACAGTAAGATATTTAAGACAATCCCGTTTTAATAAATATTTGTATTTATGAAAACAGAAATTTGGTTATATTGAAAGGAAACCAGTTAAAATATAATCATCAGTTTAGAATTAAATCAACGGTAATTAATTTAAAAGGAAATTGGTTATTTGATTTGTTTCGAATATTAATCAATGGTATAAATGTTTATACAAGGTTTATAGTCATGGAAACAAGCTGATTGGTTTGGACTGCAAATTTAAAAGCAAAAGGTGAGTTAATCTCACTCAGTTGAATTTTATTTTAAATTTAAATGGTTAAATTTAATAATTGATTGGATGATTGCATTGATTGAATATGCTATATTATATATATAGTAGTATATAGAAATATATACATATTGGCATATGTATATATTTGAGTTGTTGATATTCCCGCATTTATATAGCGGATGAGACCCTATGCGCCGCATAATAGCGGATGATATTTTATAAAACCCATATACCGCGATATTCCACCTCGAAGTGGAATTGGTATTGTGCTAACGTTTGTGGATGCAGGGAAACAAGTTGGAGGGATCCAACTGGATTCCTCAAAATTATTTAGATTATTTGATATTCTGTTCTATGAATATTGATATCCTGTGATGATTTTATTGATGATTGAAATATTGGATGATATGGTTGGATTGAATATTTCAATAAAAGGAGTTATCAAAATATATTGAATTGGATTTTGAAAGAAATAAAAGAGAAAAATTTAAGTAAATAATTCAAGTGAATTGGAATAAGGGAATTTCGAAATAACAAGGGAAATATTAACTTTAAACTAAAGTGATATTAAATTTAAAGAATAAAGGATTTATTTCGAATGTAAGAATTAAATTTAATTAAAGGCTAAAGAAGGAATTTTGGAAGTTTAAAATTGGTATTTTCAGTTAAAAAGGGTTTTAACTCAAATAAAGGAATAAATCTAAAAGTTAATGTATTTTGAAATAAATGAAGTAGTAAAGGAAATTTATTTCAAAGTAAAGTAAAGTAAATTGGAAAATCAATTGGAAATTGATTTAGTTATTTAAAATTGGAATTTTAAAAAGAGAAGTGAGATTTTGGAGGTATAAACTGGGTTTATAAAGTAAAATAAAATATAGTGGATATTTGAATATAAATTCAAGGTGGGAATTTATAAAAAGATATGGTTGGTTTAAAAATAAATGTTGATTTATTTTTAAAAGATGGAAATGAGAAATAAATATTTGGAAATGTATTCCGTAAGCGGAAATTGTTTGAAATTGTTTTCAAAAGGAGTTTGAAAATTTGGAAATATATCTTGGAAAGATATTTGGGCAAATAAATAATGTGGAAAATTATTTATTGTGTGATGGTTGCTTGTGGATGTTAATTGATAGTTAAATAACCGACTATCAATATTGGCCAATGCGCTGATCGTTTCGAAGAGACCGGGATCGAGTTTCCGTATACCGGGATTCTAGGTCTGGAGACTCGAATACCACTTCGATCCGGTTTGTACGTTTCGTGTAACGATTTCGGAGTCGAAGATGGAGCAGTGAAGTGCAAGGGCTAGTCGCTACTAATCCTGAGGATATTTCCAAAATGGATGTAGTAGGAGTAGTGCCTTCGGTTCCGTTCAAACCCAGGACGGACTTGTATGGACGAATGCTTGCGAAACATCGTCAGCGGACGATGGGCATTCTAAGGGATATGTTCTCTAAAAGGTATCGTTTAGCCTCGAACCTCATCAACCGGGAATGACTGAAAATCAGGGGTTATGCAGCAAGGCTTCGTGGGTAGCTCCCACTGGAGGGTAAGGTCATCCCTGTCTAGATGTCCCTTTTTATTTCGGCTTAGTGGTGCGGTTGCTGATCCCAACCGTGGGGTGATTTTATTCGGGATCATCCAGTAAGGGATGGTTCCGGCCTTGTGTTGCAGGGGAGCGGGCGTACTCCTCGGTACGGTGATCTAGGCCACGTACTGTGATAGGTGGTACCCCAGTGCCTAGTCATTCGTTGGAAATCCATTTTTCCTACGTGCCTTGTACGGTATTTGTTTGTATTACCCACTTTTGTGACTAGTATGCTGGAATTTAATAATGTAGCAATTTCAGCTATTTTAATAAGTATTTGTATATAGACACTATTATAATATCAGAGGATTTTATAAAAAGTGTTTTAGCTATCGTAAGGTAAAAAGCCGACATGTTTATTTGTGGCGTGGTCTTACGAGATGCTTTTGATTTCGAAAGGATTTTTGAAACTTTAATAATCAATTGAGTGTGATTTTCTCACGCTGGTATTCCAGACTGACTCGGGTATTGTTTTATATGATGCTCGGGTCAGACCGAGTATTATAGGTTACAGGATATGATGATGTGGAGCTCAGGAGACGAGCTGGATGACGATACGTACTCTCGTACTTGCTATTATTTTTCCGCTGTGTATTCAGTTATATGATATTGATGTGATGTACTCTGGTGATGTATTTGGATGTATATATATATACAGATACAGTTTGATTTGTGTAAAGATCTGTTGATATATATTATATTTTATTCCGCTGCGTATGTGAGATTCTGCTGTTGTTTTCTATTTTTCTTCTTCTACCTCTTCTTCTTAACTAAAATGGTCCGGTTTTTCGTGTTAGAAAAACTCGGGTTGTTACACGTATATTCTTGCGTCTCAAGCAAAGCAAATCAATTATTTAAGGGAAAACGATTCTTCTAATTGGTATGTTGTATTGAAGGCACCACCGCGAGGGTATCATGAATTAGAGACAGATGAGTCTATTCTAGATATAAGTTTTGTTAGAGAAGAATGCGAAGAAAACGATAGAGATGGTGATTCCATGGAGGATGCTATCTACGTTAGAGAGGATTGTGAAGGCATACTTGAGTAGTTTCAGTAAGTTGCTTAATTAACTAAAGTTGCTTAATAGATTGGGAATGCATAAATTAACCAAAGTTAAGTAACTTCGTTTTAGTGTTTATATATATACAAGCATAATATTATGACATGAAATACAGTGTTGGGAATGCATATATACATCTCTGTCTATTTGGTATCTGTCTGGTATTGCCGAGTAAAGCATCCAGTAGGCTATCATGTTGTATATGATTTATGCTGAAATACTTTTTAACTTGAGTTTACTTGCACGCATCCAGTAGGCTATCCAGTAGGCTATCCAGTATATGAATTATGCTGAAATTAAAACATCCAGTAGGCTATCCAGTATATTTACTTGCACGCATCCACCATCAACATAAGGCTATGTATATTTTAGTGTTTCCCTTGTCATAAATTTACTTTTATTAGCTATGTATATCGTAGTGTTTGTTTATATGTACTTTTATTAGCTATGCATGAATACTAAAGTGTGTTTACATGTACTTTTAATTGCAGATAATGGGTAAAAATACGAAAAGAAAGAGGACCGTGATTAACAACAATACTCAAAATGAATGCAACTTAGAAAATAATGATGCTCCAATTCAAGAAATTCCACAAGTCGTCAACGATATTGCAATGCAACAAGAAGGAAATGTTGAAGTTGTTGAAGCAAGCGAGAGAAATGACAATTTCGATGTTAATCCAATTGTGAAAAAAGGAACTAGAGGCCGAACAAAAGCCAAAAGACTTCCTGCAAATGTTTTAAGTCGAATTGAAGTTGAGTTTAATGGGGAAGGTGAACCAGTAGGAGATGGATCGGTCAAGTTGTCTTCTTATTTAGGCCCACTTGTACGCGAGCATGTTCCGGTTACACTGGATAATTGGAAGCATCTCGGCAACGAATTAAAAGTCATTCTTTGGGAATCCATTCAGGTAAGAAACAAACAAATTTAATTAGATTGAGTAGGATTAGATAATACAACACCTTGAGAAACAGTTGATTCATGTATATCATATATTCCCAATTGTATCCTGTGTGTTATTAAGTTGATTTTAAAAAAAATATTGCAGGCTAGATTTAAATTAGACGAGGAATGGCAAAAAGTGCCTATATTTCAGCAAATAGGATGCATTTTTAGATCTTCAAAAAGCATGCTAGTTCGCAAAATAGTAAATGCAAAGAACGAAGAAGAGAGACTTCAACTAAAACCAGATAACATCAAAACCATGACGGAGTGGAAGAAGTTTATTAAGTCGAAAACAAATCCGGACTTTAAGGTAAATCATTTATAACACATTAATGGTTTATTTTCTGTGCCATGTTTATTTTCTGTAACATGTTTATTTTCTGTAACACTGATACGCGAAAGATCACTGAAGACAGTATGTAACATATTCCATATTGGAAACCAATGATTGGATCAACAATAAAAGATGCAAAGTTATTCCATTTTGTGCAAAGATATACAATTGATCTAAACTAAGGCTTCAGTTCATAATCAAAATGAGCACTGGTGTGTTTTCACTGTTAAAATAATCTATGTAAAGATACTTTAAAATGAAGTTTTGAAATTTGGACTCAAAATTTAATTGTTTAAAAATTTAGATTGTTGGTTTAAAAATAAGGGTTAATTTGATTTAAGGAATTAAATCAACATTTAAAAATTTAACTCGAATTCGTATAATTCGAGATGGTTTTAAGTTGAGATTTGAATAGAATTAGTTCAAATTGAATTTGATTTTCTTTTTCTATTTGAGGATTGTTTTTAAAGTAATAAGTTTTCAGCTGAAGATTTTATTTATTTAGAATTGAAAAATGAGAAAAGTTGCAAACCATTTTCTAAACAAAATCAGTAATCATCTTCAAAACCAGTAGTTCATTTCCAAATCAAGTTTGCAAAGTTTTTTCATCAACCTGCAAACTTATTTTCAAAACTAAAGCAAGCCTGCATTCATCATTCAACTTTAGTTTTCAAATGCAATCTAGAATCGGCTACTGCATGCAAATCTGAGATGATCAAGTCTACATTCAAATCTATGATTTTGAATAGCTTGAGCATTTTCTTTTCAAACCTGGAAGCTGCATGCAGTTTTAAAGGAATCAAAAGCCTGGAGTATCAAGCCTTAAATTATCAGAGTGGTTTCCAGAGTTTGAATCATAGCAGTAATCAAATTCTTCAATTTCAAGTCTTCCAGTTTTCAAATTCTAGCATTCAAGTCTCTGCTTTTTAAAATCTGTGAGTAAACCTTTTCTTTTAAAAACAGATTAAATCTATGATTTTACCTAGATACTTGTGATGATTTTGTAGTAGTATGGTTTGCTTATGTTTGTGAAAGTGAATGCATGTATGTATATAAGGATGATATGCATGTGTATTGACTGTGTTCATGCTCTGTTGTGTCACAGGCTTGATTTCTAAGTAAAAATTCAATATCTAACCCCAAAATCAATGTTAGATTTTGATTTATAAATGGAAGATGATTGTAATTGGGCAACATCACTTTTAAAAATAATCTCAAGAATATATATTAAGAAATTATTACAAAAATTGGAAAATTACAGTGGTACAGCTACATTTTACGTATCAATTGAAAGAAAAGTACAGTTTCAAAAATATCTTATGCACATGACAAACCGACAACTCAGCACACTGAAGTGATAAGCGTATAAAGCTAGCGGCAACAAGCTGACTGCATGCAGCTTCATGAACAAGGCGATAATTAAAATTAAACTATCCTTTATGTATCTGTTGTAATCCAAATAAATGAAGAATCTTGTACAAAAAACCCTTTTTTGGGTCAATTGGCTGCCAAGTTGTATAGAAAATTAGTTAAGCTTTGTTTTTGTACCTTCAGATAAAGAACCGTGCGGTTTCTATCGTCGAATGTTGAAAATTAAAATGTATACAAAAATTGAGAAGTTTCTCCTTTTATATTTTTTGAATACTACAGATGGTAAGTGATAGATTTAGAGCTATTAGACAAAATCAGATGCCACATACATGCAGCCGTAGAGGCATGGCTCGATTGGCTGAAGATATGGTAAAAAATTAATTTATATATCATAATATTTATTGACTAGTTAGTTGACACACTATGTTGTTTTAATGATCGTTTGAATGTAGAAAGAGAAGAGTAATGATTACACTCCCGTTCCTAGAGTTGATGTTTGGGTCAAATCTCATATTAGGAAAGATGGCAAACCAGTGAATGCGGCTGTTGTAGATACTATTGTAAGTTTTTTTTAATACCGTGATAGTTTAAAATTAGTGTATAATATCAATGTTAATCTTTGTAGGAAAAAATTAAAAACGTTGTCGTTGGATCTCATTCGGGTTCAATAAACAGTTACAAAGATGATGCATTGTCGCAAGTGCTAGGACGTGATAAACCAGGAAGATTGAGAGGAATGGGAAGGGGTATGACCGCCACCAAGGCAATTTGGTCACATGTTAGGGATAAACAAACAATCCAAATGCAAAACCAAATTTTAGAATTAAAGGCGATGGTTCAAGGGCTAATGAAAAATCAGGTAATATTTTAGTTTACCGCAATATGCATGTTTAGAATATATAATTATAATATTGTATTAATCTATTTTGATAGAGTAAAGAAAGTTGGGAAGAAGCAAGCACACATCAAAAGGTAAAATAAATTGCATTAATATTGTGATATCATTTAAATTTGGGTAATTAATTCTATAACCACTATATTTTGCTATCGGTCAATTGTAGGGCAATCATGACAACAAACATGATAAATGTGAATTATTGGATTGGTGTGGGACGGATGAAATTGTTGCCGAAGGAAGAGTTCTATCAAGTGATCCAAATGAGCTTGTCCAACTAAGTCCTTTAGGGCCAGATGCTATGAAAATTATTATAGACATTTCGAGAAAACCAGATGCTTTTTTATGGAGGCCCACACTTCGTTTGACACGTATTGGAGCAGTTGAAGGCGAGATAGTAGCATGGCCAGTCACCAGAGTTGTTTTGCACAACGTAGACCATTTGGAGAAAGAAGACAATGAGGTAACTTTAAATTATTTCGCAACTAACATTTAATCTGATTACATAAAATAATAATAATAATTCATTAATATAATAATTTTTCTTTAATAGAGTAAAACTAGTAGCACTGATCATAAATGCAAGTTGTATGATTGGGCTGGGACCGAAGAAATAGTTGCTGAAGGACGGCTGCATTCGACTAATCCAACAGAACTTGTGAACGATCTTCCTCTTGGACCATCTGCAACGGCAGTTTGGATAGATAATCCAAAAAAACGAGACGCTTATTTATGGAGACCGACAGTTGGTTTGACACGAGTTGGAGAAGCTAATGGTAAGAAAGTGGCTTGGCCTGAATCGAGGGTGGTTGTGGAGCAGGTTAATTTTGTAGCATCTTCTACTCATACTGTTCCTACTGTAGTTGTCGGAAAGGTTAACTTATTTATTGAATTAACTCATTTATTCGTCTAAGTATTTAATCATATGATAAAATAGTATATTCTTAATTGACAGGGTACGAATTCAATGATAAATAACAAGTGCAAGTTGATCGATTTGGATCGAAAGAAAGAAATTGTAGCTGAAGGACGTGTCTCTTCATTTGATCCAAAAGCATTGGTTCATTTTGTTCCTCTAGGGATAAATGCAGTTAAGGTTTGGGTTGATGTTGCAAATGCTCCAAATGCACGTCTATGGAGACCAACATCCGACTTACAAAATATTGAAGATGCAGTCGGCACTACAATTGCTTGGCCTGCTGATAAAGTTATAACAGATACAAGTTCCGGTAAGTCGGCACTACATTCTAGTTATGTTCGATGTATCTGCATATGTAGGTGGGGTGTTTAACTTCACAAATCATCTTTATTTGACAGGCTCTGCATGATTTGTCAGTGAGGCACATGTCACATATTCTGAATGCAATATCCAGTTTATTAGACTGATAAAGGAAAAGGTGAATACACATAAGATTTGTGACATTTGGCATGGATTTGTGCACCAGGTTCTAGTTCTTATACTTTTAGTGTTAAGTATGTTGTTATTTAGCAATACAAGAACCATAATTAGATTCATGATCTTGTCCTTAGTTAGATTAATGATCTTGTTCTTAATTGCCGGTCACCAAATTTCTCTTTAGATCACGTGAACATAATCTTCCACATTCATGTCACATTCATGTCTTTATTTAGGATATTTGAGCTTCCATGCCTTTGTTATGCATATCTGTCACATTCATGTCAATAAATCTCTCCTATTCCCCTTAATCACACATTTATCTTCATGTTTTAGTCATACACTAGTACACTGAGATATTATCTTATTGCCACCATTTTTTCTTTACCTTCTACAAATCAGAACTGAGGTCATAACTTACAAATGCAATGTGAACTTGCAAAATGAATCGAGCAGACTTTATTTTTTTCATTAAAATAAGTTTTTGTACTGACTTTTTTGGTTCAGTGTGGAAAGGAGAAAACACATAGTCCAGAGTTGGCCCAGTGATGTACGTTATACTATGGAATCAGATCTACTTTCTAATATTAGCCATTATATAATAAAAGGATTTTTTATATCAGTTTAGCCCACAGTTAAAACTTAGAGAAATACTACGGGCACCATGCTGGTTGCTAGGGGCACCACAATCGGCGGTTAAAGCGGTTGTCCGTCGCAGTGTTAAAAAATGTTCGACCATTAACTGTAAAATTCAGTGCCCCTAGCACAAACCATGATGCCTTAACGTTACACAAAACTTATAGCAAGTTTAGGCCTGTTTAAAAACATATTATAAATGCAGGTCTGTTGCTATGCTGAGGCAAATTGCTTAATTCAGCATTTTCCACAATGCAAACAAAAAAGTTTTTTAACAATTTCTCGCATTTTCAATTTCTTTTAATGTCAATTTCTTTTAATGCCATCTCTTCCCACACAAAAAAAACAGGAAAAGAAACTCACTGCTCATTAATTCCATAAGTGCCTTGATCCCCCATACAACCAGTGACCATCCACCGCCATTACTTCATCACCACCTATCCACCTGACCTCTGTTCTGACACCATGATTTTTGCATACCAAACATTAAAAAAACAAACTTTCATACTTACTGCAGTGCACTGTCAATCCCCTATATCTCCACCATATACCTCTCTGCTCTGCTGTGCCAACCACACCATTACTGCTTCAGTGCATATTCTACTTCACCAAATTTCACCAAATAGCAAGTATCCATATTCACTGTCAGTTTCTTTTTCCATGCTTGTGTTGTGGGTTTTACCTTGTCGAGAATAGGAACTTTTGCTTTATTGTACAATTGATTCTGCATATCAGGCCGAGTCATTTGAGAAAAGTTATTCCTATTTTTCAGCTGAGCTATTAGCTAGCTGCTCATTTACTATTCAGATACTGGTTCATGAATGTGCATGTCAAAGGACCGGTGGCATGCCCTAAGGAAATGAACATTTAAAATCTGAGAAAGGCAAAGATTGATTATTTGAGTAAAGCATTAATTGTATTTGATCCGATCATACCAGTTTTGGAATGTACACTACTTTATTATTATAGTAGTTTTGAGCTAAAAAAAATTGGAAGGGTCTCAAATACATAAAAATATAGAGTTCCAATAAAAACTTTGTAATCATATATTTGCATATATATTTAAATTAATTGGATGTCCTAACATTTCATAATTTCATTTATTCAGCTTTTCAGTTCTCGGCAAAATTAATTTTGTTCTTTCAATTTTTTACTTTGCAGGTAGATAGAGGACTGTGATGCAAAAGAAGTTTGCAACGAGTTATGGACCGAAATTATTTTTGCTGCTAGAACTACTTTTTGGTTTTAACGTATGTACTACTTGATGTTGTTTTGCTATTGCTACTTATTCTATATTTTGTTTCTGAATTATTGATGAGACAAACTATTTATGTTTGGTGTAACAATATTGTGTATTTGATTATGAAATTTCATACGTTGCTTATCAAATATGTGTCCAAAATGTGGTATTGATATAATATGTTGATTTTGAAATGTGATATTGATATAATATGCTAATTTTGAAATGTGGTATGTATGCACATTGGGGTGAATGTTTGCTGAAATGGAATTAAAACATTCAACAGCGTTTTTAAAATGCTGTTAAAACTTTCCATAGCGTTTTTAAAACGCCGTTAAAACATTCAGCAGCGTTTTTAAAACGCTGTTAAAACATACGGCAGCTTTTAAAAGCAATAAACATACTCCACAGCGTTTTTTACAAAGCCATTGAAAGTTTTAACAGCGTTTTAAAACTGCTGTTAAATTGTATCTAAAAACATAAAGCATGATTTATGGCAACAGTGAAACGCTGTAAATAAATATCACAGCACTGAAAAAACGCTATAAAATATTATCTTCGCACTAAACAACCGCTAAGAAAGAGCTATAACTGCATCTGAACAAACGCTGTTAAAAGATTTCATGGCACCACTGAAACGCTGTTAAAAAGTACTTTTAACAGCGTTTATTTCCTGTCATTGTATATCCCAGACATATAACTGCATGTCGATATACAGCATGCGTAAAAACGCTGTTAAAAGATTTTATAGCGTTTTTTAAACACTGTTAAAGGTCCTGTTTGTTGTAGTGGACCTAAGACCTAAGACCTAACGACCTAAGACCTAAGACCTAAGACCTAACGACCTAAGACCTAACGACCTAACGACCTAAGACCTAACGACCTAAGACCTAAGACCTAAGACCTAACGACCTAAGACCTAAGACCTAAGATCTAAGACCTAACGACCTAAGACCTAACGACCTAAGACCTAAGACCTAACGACCTAAGACCTAACGACCTAAGACTTAAGACCTAAGACCTAACTCCAGATTTTCCCTATAAATACTTCACCTACTCCGCATTCGAAGCGGACTTTTTCCGGACTGGGAAGCGTCGAACCTCTGCTACATTCTCCACCTCCACAACATTCCATTTGCCAACAACACTTCGAAGGGTGAAGAGTGAAGATCGACGACATTCAACATCAATCAAAAGAGCAATTCATCATCGAAGTTCTAACTTCTTGTCTTGATTGTATTGTAGCCGAAGATTTATTGTAAACATTGTAAAAGTTGTAATCGAATCAGCAATAAAGAAGAGATAAAGTGGATGTAGGCTTGAATTTGAGCCGAACCACTATAAAAATCGTTGTCATTTTACTGTTTTTGATATATTTTGTTTACCTTTAGTTCCCGTGCAAACGGGTGGTGCTTTCACTTTGTTTCAATTCACACCGGGTGTTAGCTTTTACCAATTTTAGCGTTAACAGGGTTTTTTGTGTTGAGTTTGGTAAAGTGAGATATTTGAGGAAAGAGAGGGGAGGTGTGACGCCCCACCTCTATACTCACGCTAGACAAGGACACTACGGGGTAATGCCGTCGACTAGCGCGGAGAATAAGGCTGTTAAGGAGCGACCATCCATGTAATTGCTTTGTGCGAGTACCGATATGCCAGATAAAAATATAACTTTTAATCTCAAGAGGAAATCCGACATACCGATACAAACTCAAAGGTACTACACAGTGGCTATGTATATATACTTCGGAAACAAATATAGAAATAAACATAACACAAATCAGTCACAGACAATTCATATCACAAAGGCGGAAATAGATATTAATATAACACATGAAAGTGTACATCAGAGTAGTGGTCAAACAAGATCCACAATATCACAAAAGAAAAGATACAAGTGCTAGACAACAGAATATGTATACATCAATGAGTCAATATATCGAATGTATACAACCACAAACTACAATGCTAGAGTAGTTAGCCAAAAGTCAGATGATAGTCCCAAATAAGAAGTCATGAGGAAGCACCTATAAAATCTCAGTCTGACCCGAGTATTATTTAATAAGAAAATAATAAACGGATCAGTCTAGCTATAATTATCAGATAAAATGAGATATAAGAAGAGATATAATAAAAACGTATGATAACCAAAAATGTCATACCTCGACAAGTATACATTAGAAAATCAACAAAGGAAAATCATACAAATATCTCACGAATCTCATAGCATAAAAGAATGTCATATTCTTTATTTAATTCACCAAGCCACAATAAATGACATACATATCAATGCCAACTGAAAAAGGTGGTGAAACATAAATTCCAGAAATCAAAACGAGAAATCCAGAAATCACAAGAAAAGAGGATGGCCAATCCTATAAAACTGAACATCGACGTACCTAGAAAGATACGCCCCATGTAAAGTCTAACATTGATACACCTAGAAAGATGCACCCCATGCAAAGTCGAACATCGACGCACCTAGAAAGATACGCCCCATGCTCTAGCATCGACGCACCTAGAAAGATACGCCCCATACATAAATAAACATCGACGCATCTAGAAAGATACGCCCCATGTAATGTCTAACATCGATGCACCTAGAAAGATACACCCCATGCAAAGTCGAACATCGACGCATCTAGGAAGATACGACCCATGCATAGACGAACATCGACGCACCTAGAAAGATACACCCCATGCCCCGACTTATTGAGCCGATTGCTCCATGAAGTAAACAAACATCGATGCACCTATATAGGTACGACCCATGCGTAAAGTAAACATTGACGCACCTATATAGGTATGACCCATGCGTAAAGTAAACGTCGACGCACCTAGATAGGTACGACCCATGCGAGAAGTGAGACGAAGCTCATTAAAACGAGGTACAGTCCTCCACATGGACAAAGAGACATCGCACATTGCTAGTCTAAACCATAAAATGATCAGCATCGATCATCAAGAAGTGTCGATTACACTAAGCTAGTAAATATAAGAGTTTAGCTTCATGTCCCATAACCACTTTCTTAACTTAAATATTTGCGAACAAACTGTAGATCTCCACTAGAAAATTGTCGCAAGAGTTTCAATCAAGTGTTAACCCGCCTTTTGGCAAGGTCGCGGACAGACGGGTTTAACTTAATCAACTGCATGTTCGTCGAGGCTAGGGTACGATGGATACAGTCAACTGGATGGATGAATGATGCAATGTGCTTGGGAGATGGAAATATGGTTGGATAAAGATGAATCAACTATAGTTTGGGTCTAGTAAACATGGTTCGGCATGGTGGAGGTTCGGCACAAATGGTTCGTCTGGCATTCACTATTCACGTTCGAATAGCATTCAAGAGTACTCGGCATGCATAGAGCATTCAACATACATGAGTGGTTCGGCATTCTAGGAGCACTCGTCATTTAGTAGCGTTCGGCATTGGATGGATCGTTCGGCATCTGGAAACGTTCGGCGTTGGATGGATCGTTCGGCATCTGGAGACGTTCGGCATTGGATGGATCGTCCGACATCTGGAGACGTTCGGCATTGGATGGATCGTCCGACATCTGGAGACGTTCGGCATTGGATGGATCGTTCGGCATCTGGAGACGTTAGGCATGATGGAGGTTCGATACTAAGGATCGTTCGGCATTGGATGGAGCGCTCGGCATCAGGGAGCGTTCGGCATTGGATGGGTCGTTCGGCATACCTCACCTCGCTCGGCATTGCACCTCGCACCTCACACCTCAGTACCTCGCACCTCCATATCTTGGTACCTCACACCTCCATATCTTGGTACCTCGCACCTCCATATCTTGGTACCTCACACCTCCATATCATGGTACCTCGCACCTCCATACCTCGAGACCTCGGTACCTCGCACCTCCCAACGTTCGGCATGAGGAGATCGTTCGGCATTCACACCTTGTTCGGCATTCAGCGTTCGGCATCTATGGTTCGGCATATGGAGACCACTCCATTTGGGCTGAGGTACTCGGCTACCAGGCCCACCAGGGAAGTCCAACCCATCTTTGTCTATAAATAGAGAGGCAGGGGCACAGTCAAAGGGGATCTTCTTTCTGCTCTTACTTTCTCTTTTCTAAGGCTAAGGCAACTCTGCCATTTTGTAACTGTAATCGATTATTACAGCAATAAAAAGCAAACTTCTGGAGTGGACGTAGGCCGGAGTTAGCCGAACCACTATAAAATCTGTTGTTCTTTACTGCTTTCATTTCAGTTTTAACTGTTCTTCACATTATTACTCTCTACATACATTCTATCTCTGAGCTGTGATTGGTATTTGGTGCTTTCATCTGGATTTGGGGGTTAGTGACCAATTTTGGCGCTAACACTTTGGTGCTTTCACTGAGAATTGAAACACTCAGGAATTTTGGAGTTAGGAACTTGGATCTTAGAAAGCAATGGCAAGACCACCAACGAAGAGGCAAGCAGTGGAAAGGAGCAATCAGGAAGGAAGTCAAGCGGCATCTTCTGGAGCTGGAGAGGGTCATGCATCCATCTATATAACTCGGGACGAGATGCAAGTGATGATGAATTCTATGCAAGAGCAGATGATGAAACGGCAAGAGGAGATGATGCAGGCTCTTCTTAGGCAATTTGGACAACCAAGAACTGCAGTTGCTCAAGATCGTGGAGCTGGACCAGAGGAACTCAACCAACGGACAGATGGAGTGAATCAGCAGGGGGCAGCTCCCAATCAACAAACAGTTAACAATCTAGATGGACCTAGACTCGGGGGCACACCACCTGGTGATGCTGGACCAGTTCATGGAGGGATACCGGATAACGCTACGCGGCCTGACATCGATAGGAATACAGGAGTACGTGATGAAGAATATGTGCCAGAATTTCCTCGGGGACTTGGGGGGCAGTCTGGATTAGTTGGAAACACTGGATTGGCTGACATCATCAGGCGGGCTATTCGCGGAGGTCTGACGAACAAGGATTCAGAGGGAGTTAACAAAAGTCCGTTTACCCGGAACATCAGGACAGCTAGGAATCCGTCCGATTTCAAACTACCCACTCTGGAAGTATACAACGGGAAGACGGATCCCACCGACCACTTGATGAGGTACACTAGGCATATGGAAGTGCTGGGGGCAATGGAGGAGGTTATGGCCCGATGTTTCCCCCTGTACTTGACTGAAATTGCTGTTATGTGGTTCAGACAGCTGGAGGATGGATCCATTGGAACATGGACAGAACTGGTGCACAAGTTCTTAAGTCAATTTCGAGTTCACATAAAAAGGCCAAAGAACGTGATGACACTAACATCAGTCAAACAGGGGGCAGATGAATCGCTCAGGACATTCTTAACTCGATTTAATGCAGCAGTTGCTTCGGTGGATCGGCCAGATCCATCAATGGTTCTGATGGCTGCGGTATCAGGAGTCAGAGATAATTCGGAGTTCAAAGTATCGTTGGTACGGGACCCACCGTTGGATATTGGGGAATTCTTTCATGAAGCTGAAAGATATCTTCGACAAGAGGATGCATGTTTGGACATGAGGTCACCGGAAGTAAACATGACTAAGGATGGAAGATTACTCGGCGAAAGCTCAGGTGGGGACAAGGATAAAGGGAAAAGGAAGCGCTGGGGAGAACCAAAGTTCTCCACTTACATAGGATTGAACGCAACGTTGGAGCGGATTTTCTTAGATACTCGAGATCGTCTTCCCTATCGAAGGCCATCAAGGAGGGAACCCACAGAACGTGAAAGGGCATCAGGAAGGCACTGTCTCTTTCATGACCTGGACGGGCATGATACTAACAGCTGCCGACATCTAAAGGATATAATCGAGGAGCATATAAGGAATGGTCAGTTGCGACAGTATGTCGGAACTCGGAATGCGGCGGTGGAACATGAACAACCTCCGCCTACCTTGAACGACGAGGGCGCGAGGCCTAGGAATGGTGACCGATTGGTCATCAACTAATCTTGATGGTTTGGAATAAGTAACAAACTCCGGGCAAACGGTTAAATCACTTACTCATGTACGGGGTCGGAGATAACCCTCAGGCATGCTCTTAGATGATGGCTTACCGAAACGCCCGGGTTTGTGAAATCTGTTTTTTCCTTTGACTTGGACATTTGCTTTTCCTGGTTTGGTTTTGGAGTTTGGTTTGAACTCCCTGTTTTTTCTCGTTTTTCTGGTTTGAATTCTGGTTTGAATGTTTGTTTTTCGGATTGGATTTTGATTGGATTTTCTCTGGATTTTGGCTTAAAGGTCGTCGAGTATGGACTATGCTCGGCAAGGGTCCGGAGCGACCAGGATTCGTCTTAGGACTTAAGCCACGGCATTACTTGCGTCCAGGGACACTGGACCACGGTCGTCAAGTGTGGATTGCGCTTGGCAAGAACCCGGAGAGGTTAGCTCAACACCCAGGGACACTGGGCCACGGTCGTCAGGTGTGGATTGCGCTTGGCAAGAACCCGGAAAGGTTAGCTCAACGCCCAGGGACACTGGGCCACGGTCGTCAGGTGTGGATTGCTCTTAGCAAGAACCCGGAGAGGTTATCTCAACATCCAGGGACACTGGACCACGGTCATCAGGTGTGGATTGCGCTTGGCAAGAACCCGGAGAGGTCATGGATTTGGATATCGACCCGAAGAGGTCCTAAAGTCCCCTATTGGTTATTGGATATGGATGAAACATGGACTTTGGATACTGGACTTGAGGCTATTCAAAACACACCTTTCAAAGCAAGGCATGTTTTGGGGGGCAAGTGTTAACCCGCCTTTTGGCAAGGTCGCGGACAGACAGGTTTAACTTAATCAACTGCATGTTCGTCGAGGCTAGGGTACGATGGATACAGTCAACTGGATGGATGAATGATGCAATGTGCTTGGGAGATGGAAATATGGTTGGATAAAGATGAATCAACTATAGTTTGGGTCTAGTAAACATGGTTCGGCATGGTGGAGGTTCGGCACAAATGGTTCGTCTGGCATTCACTATTCACGTTCGAATAGCATTCAAGAGTACTCGGCATGCATAGAGCATTCAACATACATGAGTGGTTCGGCATTCTAGGAGCACTCGTCATTCAGTAGCGTTCGGCATTGGATGGATCGTTCGACATCTGGAAACGTTCGGCGTTGGATGGATCGTTCGGCATCTGGAGACGTTCGGCATTGGATGGATCGTTCGGCATCTGGAGACGTTCGGCATTGGATGGATCGTCCGACATCTGGAGACGTTCGGCATTGGATGGATCGTCCGACATCTGGAGACGTTCGGCATTGGATGGATCGTTCGGCATCTGGAGACGTTAGGCATGATGGAGGTTCGACACTAAGGATCGTTCGGCATTGGATGGAGCGCTCGGCATCAGGGAGCGTTCGGCATTGGATGGGTCGTTCGGCATACCTCACCTCGCTCGGCATTGCACCTCGCACCTCACACCTCAGTACCTCGCACCTCCATATCTTGGTACCTCGCACCTCCATATCTTGGTACCTCGCACCTCCATATCTTGGTACCTCACACATCCATATCATGGTACCTCGCACCTCCATACCTCGAGACCTCGGTACCTCGCACCTCCCAACGTTCGGCATGAGGAGATCGTTCGGCATTCACACCTTGTTCGGCATTCAGCGTTCGGCATCTATGGTTCGACATATGGAGACCACTCCATTTGGTCTGAGGTACTCGGCTACCAGGCCCACCAGGGAAGTCCAACCCATCTTTGTCTATAAATAGAGAGGCAGGGGCACGGTCAAAGGGGATCTTCTTTCTGCTCTTACTTTCTCTTTTCTAAGGCTAAGGCAACTCTGCCATTTTGTAACTGTAATCGATTATTACAGCAATAAAAAGCAAACTTCTGGAGTGGACGTAGGCCGGAGTTAGCCAAACCACTATAAAATCTATTGTTCTTTACTGCTTTCATTTCAGTTTTAACTGTTCTTCACATTATTACTCTCTACATACATTCTATCTCTGAGCTGTGATTGGTATTTGGTGCTTTCATCTGGATTTGGGGGTTATTGACCAATTTTGGCGCTAACACTTTGGTTCGGCATTCTAGGAGCACTCGTCATTCAGTAGCGTTCGGCATTGGATGGATCGTTCGGCATCTGGAACAAGTCCATAAATTAACCGACGAAGTAAATGCAAGCGTTTCATACCACTTGTTTTGCTAAGCCGTTTAATTAGATTTTCTCATACGAATGAGGTAAAGGTTTGTATATACTAATAGATTAGAAAACGGTTTTATAAACGAGCTTTGTATTAAAAATAGAGTTGAAATCATCTTTGTAAAGAGTTTGAATATTTACTATTAGTATAGAAACCTTTGTATTTTTAAAGTGACAAGTCATAGAAATGATTGTAGAAACAATCAACCATCAAAAATTCACATCCGAAGACGTGAATCAATTCCAACGAAATCGATACCAAATCCATCAAAAATGAATAACCATAAAAATCCCGAAAAAGAAGTCATCACGGTAGATAATAAAAGATAACAACAAATCGGATAACCTTGAATCGATAAGGCTGGAAAATCAAAACAAAATAATTAGATAGGTTGAGAGGAGCAGGTCGGTCGACTGGACCAAGGGGTCGGTCGACCGATACAGACCCAGGCAATTTCCTGGGTCTGGTTCGGTCGACTGAACCCCTGGTTCGGTCGACCGAACCTGCTTCCGAGACATTCTGTTTTACTGTTCGGTCGGCTGAACCCCTGGTTCGGTCGACCGAACTTGCTCCAGAAGCATTTTCAGTCCAGCCCCCTTTGGGGCAAATTCCAACAATGGCGATCGGACGAGCAACGGGCGCTAAGGGTTTACGCCAATCGGCAACCCATCCCTATATGACTCTCTGAAACACTCCACTAACGTGTTCAAACATCAAAGATTGGATTTTTAAAAAAATTGGATTCCAAAAACCAAAAATTGAACAATTCATCAATTCAATCCAAATCGAAAGCAATTGAACATAAATAAGTTTTAGGAATTCATACCCAACAATCAAAGATAAATATAGACATAGATGTGAGATAAAAATCTCACCTTTTCACAAAATCAATGAAGAAGAAGCTATAGAGCAATGGCAAGGACAATCACTCTTCAATTCCAACTCAACAAGCTTGAATCTAAGCTGAAAAGAGAAACATTTCCTAAATTAGGTTTAGGGAATTTCTGAAATTGAAAGGAGAACGAGTTGGAGAAGATGAAGAGGATGCTTACCAATAGCTTCTCTTTGAATTTGGAGCTAGAAGAAGGATTTGCAAATGAACTAGGGCTTGGAGTTTTAATTTCCCATTCCACTCTCCATTTTTGATGAAGCTTAAGTGTTAGGAAATGAAAGTGAAGTAATGAAGAGGAGAGGGAGTGGAGCTTGAGTTAATGAAACCAGAATTGGGCAAATGGGCTGAACCAAACCCAAAGTCCAAAGTGAAAAAGTAGCAAAATTCTACTAACTCCAAACATATCGAAGTTTATACTCAAAAAGGTCGCAAACTGCATTTTGAACTCAATGGAAGTGGTCTCGAGTCCTAATTTGACAGTTTGCAAAAAGTAGCTTTTCAGACCTCAATCCGATTAACGATTCTATATTTAAATAAAATATTTTAATTTGCAATCGAAAAATATGCGGGTTGTTATAGGAGGGTTTATGTTTTGAAATATGTAACACAACTGGGGCGCTATTTAAAATTGCTCCAACAGGCACTATTTAAAATCGCACTAGTTGGCGCAATTTAAATAGCGCTCCAAGTGTGTTACAGGTTTCAAAATAGAAACCTATCAAACATAATACCCCATATACCATCCGCTAGACAAAAAATCAAAACAGTTAAATTCTGACATTCTAACATTATAAATCACATAAATAATCTAACGATCACATAAAAATTACACAAATAATCCAACGTTCGAAATCATACAATGTCAAAATAATCAACCAACACCACACATCACAATATTCAACCAACACTACAGATCAAACTACAAGCTAAACATTCAATTTACACCATAGGTCTGTGTTTGAATTGCATAGGTGTGTTACGTTTGACCCCTGCGGCTGTGAAGGTCCATGTTCGAATTGCATAGGTTGAGAAGATGAAGGACTTTTTCCCTTACCCTTCCGGCTTTTGTGCTGGTATACTTGTGTCGTAGGAGGCAGAGGAATCGATTAAAGAGGTGCTTCAATGAGAGAAAGAGGAGGAGGTGGTGGTGGGGGAGGAGATGACGGTGCAGGTATAGCTAGCTTGTTCTTCCCAAGAATAGATTGCAATATACACTTCACACTAAAGCATTTGCCCTTCGTACGCTCCAGCACCTCTCCCGATAGCTCATCAACCAATTCAATAGCACGGTAAATGCCATCCGCTAGTCAAGTACTAGTAATTAACATGTATGGAAACTAAATATGACTACTTTCCCCACAAGTTAAATAATATCAATTAACACATACCACATTCCTCTCAAGTGGAGCTCTCAGAGTATATGCGTCTACATCAGCAGGCTGCTCTACCTCAGCAGGCAGCTCTATGGCATAAAGAATATAGTGTCCGGTGATGTACCAGTACCATGTATAATAATCATCGTCCGATAGCGTGAGGTCTCGTTCTTTTTGCGCATGCATATGACAATGATTCCATGTCTCAATCGTCTTCTCATACTCTCCGGTTGAGTTGTCGATCCGGTAGTGAGGAGCTGCTTCTGGCAGATACCGTCTAAAACCAAATTGTCGCATCACATTATCTGGAAGATGAAAAGCTACATCTCCGAAACAAATAATTGGCACCCGTGCTGTCCATGGATCAATAAAAGCGGTACATAAGGGAGGAAACTGTCCAAGTGCATGTGCGTATAGGGTACATGTGACAGCATTACAGCCGAGTACATCAAACTCATTGCAATAGAACATAACATTATGTCTAGGAGTATTCACCGTGCTCTTCGGCTCAATCCATTTGGAACAGCAAGATAATAAGAATTATTAGAGAAAAAGATGTGTGTATAATTAAATAATGTAGTAAATATACCTAGCATCATAGGGCAAAGATAAATACACTGCAACATTTTCAATACGATGCAAACCAACACCATAAATGATCATGAATTTACACATGGACTATCATTATTGGACTTTCTACATCATAATGATGTAATTTAGATAATTAACATTTGACAGCTACCAGGCAAAGTACTTAATTCTATGATAACAAGTTGAGAAAAATATTATAGTGAACATTTGTGTTATCGAATTAATAGCTACAACTAACGAAGTTTATTATATACATTTAAATAAGTAAAGTTTTAACTTATTTTTCATAGTAGTACAAATATTTGATGTAACAGTCACTATGTATAATTTTGTCATGCTAGTACGGATTTGAAATATGGTTGTTCATTCTCAAATAAAATTTAGTAATTTAGTAATTAACTAAATATGTTTATATCCAAACAACTTAGTTTCTTACTATTTTTGGATCAAAATAGATAAGAACAAATTGTAGATAAACCCTAGATATCATATTTTAACCCCTAATCAAATTAATTTGGATCTAATATCCAATTGCCGGTTTATATAGGGTTTACAAATTAGTTTTCCCATTTTAAATAATAGTTTCCCTCAACTTCGATAAATCTATGTTTAACTATAAAGATCTCAAAAATTAATAAAGCTCATCAACAAAAATAATATCACAACGAAACATCATTTCATAGTTATAATATCAAAAGACAACACAACAATAGAATCTCACAACGAAACGATAACATATAATATCAAAAGACAGCACAAACTGTCACTCTAAGATGCACATCATTTCATAATTATAACCATAAGTACTATCATTAATCTAGAAAATTATAACAACATGTCTTGACATATGCTGATATATACAATGTAGTAATGCAGCGGAAACAAGACTGCTATGGTAGGGGAATGGAAGCATCCTGCTCATTTCAAGAAGCTCCAAAGAACATCGATGAAAACCTGATTTTTCCAGACTACTCAAAAGAGCGCCTATGGAAATAAGGGAAATTTAAAACCACAAGTCGGACATAAGTATGGTATGAGAAACTCAAGAAATATGTGTGAAATATAACATTATCTTTTGAGATCAACCGAATCACAGGGTTGGTTTTCCCCTTAAAATAGCCAACCATCTATTAAGTGTATACTTCAATGTAATAGATAATGTCTAGGGTGTAGAACACAAGTAATAAATAGTCATAGTACGTGTACATTACCATAAAACTAGGTATATAATCAAAACCCACTAAGGCGCGTTTGGATAATTGTGTAGGATTTCTGTGGAGATCTCTCTGGTCAAACCAAATCCGACCTCCTGCATAAGGATCAGAGATATCCTTCCGAGCATCGTATATCTCTAGATAAAATATATGGTAAGCCATAGCCGGTCAATGACCGAAGACATTACACATATTATTAACTTCCGCTAGCAATGTCGATAGCATCTCTTGATCTAGAGTTGATATACCCTATTAGGCTTGCTAAACTTTTCATGGCTAGGTATTATACTCTGATTTTAGTTATTTCCAATGTCGAGGCTAATCTAACATCTCTCACATGAGTTTACATCACTTGAACAGAACAAGAATCCCTAAATGGATTTTAGCATTTCGAACAGATCACGAACCTCTACATGGTTTCGAGCATCTCAAACAGATCTCGAATCTCCACATATAATCTAGCATAAGTCGATCGACAAATGCTAACATTGACCTCTTCCTTGAACTTAACCTTAGGATAGACAATTCAACTCCATAGCATTAGTCTAAAATGCCAACGCCGACCTCACCCTTAGACTTAACCTTAGGATAGACAGTTCAACACTATAACATTTCACTTCACTGTCGCTTTTAGAACATAGATCGTGTATGTGGTTTTGAAGTGGTTACGAGTTCAAGTAATCTCATCGGCTTTTAGTGCTAAGTATACGACTAATTACTTTCCATAAACAACTAACAAATAAAGCACGATTAAATCATACAAAACACAATTAAGTCATCCAAAACATGATTAAGTCACACAAGGCAATTCTTAATCTCTTCTATTTAATTAATCCTTTTATTAATTAAAAACTCCTTTGTAAATACTTGTATATATATTTAAAATACCTTTACAAAAGATATATACATGTACATTAATATTCACTAATCATTTCTATTCTTTTCAGTAAATAGAAATGTATTTATATTCTTATCCCAAATCCCAAATGGTATAAGAATATTCATAAATTTTAAATATGATTTCACATTTACACAAGTATATTTCGATGAATTAAAAATGTCATCAAAATATCGTTACTATAAAACGTAAACCATTCTTTTATACTTATCATTAAACATTCTTTTTAAAGATCTAATTGCTTTACTTAGTATAATCAAAAAGGGTTAAAGATCAAAGTTTGTAACAAATTGTCACAACAAATCCAAAACCAATTTTGTACTTGTTGCTATCTTTAAAAATAGTCATTTAAAGATCTAACTAGATATTTGGTTCAGTTCGGTATTTGACTAGTTAACTATCTAGTTCCAAAGGCGATCACGTATGGGAATCAAGGTTCGTATACTTATCACGTTTTCGAACTTTTCAACTTTCTCGATGGATTTAATAGGAGGAAGAGACAAGTCAGTCTAGTAATGGAGGTCTAATGGGGTGTGGATTGGAGTGGATAGTAGTCAAGTATGATTAGACAGCCCGCTTGATATCTGCTTGAGAGTTGCACTGAATTCAATGACGATCCATGATGGTATTGACTTTTTATTAGCATTAGTGCCTTTTAGTGAAGAGTGGAAGAAAGAAGAATTCTTATCTCCATTTTTGTCCCATCGAATCGCGAGCTTTTATTTAATCATGTTATCTCAAACTAAGTAACATCGGTTAGTTACTTTGCCAGCAACTGTTTTTAAACAGAGAAGTTGCAATTGTTGTTCATGTATCAGGTGCTTAATTTCCTGTTGCTTGGAGTCCATCTGAGCACCTCTCACATTCCAAAAGCCCATGTTGTGCATCATGATGATCTTTTGGCTTTAGTGGCCGATAGCCAGGTTATTCAAGGACTAGCTTGCTTCTTTTGGTCATTATGCAAAAATTCCTTCTAGTGAAATGTGATTTAATCCATTGGGTATTCAGCCAGCATCCATGTCATCAGCACTATGAATTGCTTTGCCTCTCCTTTTTCCTTCTTATTTCGATTTTCAGTAAGTACGAAAAATACATTTGAAAAAGCCACTTGTTTTCAACTATCAAAAAAACATTTAAAATAGCCACTTTTTTTCAACGATTTAGCTTGTTTTCAAAACAACTTCATTAGCTAGTACAATAACTTGTGTACAACAAACATTTTGATGAATGTAATAAAATTATATCGTAGTGGATGTTCATCTACTACAGTAAAGAAAAAGATATTTTTAATAAGATTAAACTGATATATCATATTAAGGTTGCAATAATATATTCAAGATATAAAATTAATCAAATCATGTTGAAATATATTGTAAAAAGGTTGTTGTTTATCAGTGTATTATAGGAAAATAAACAATTGCATATACAAAATAATTAGTATATTATATGAAGAACTTTGTGACGATTTAACAATATTTGTTTCTTAACCTAATTAACCAATTATGAAAATACATAAGATCAGATTCTGTTTTCTTTTGTAAGCACTATTAACAAATATGAAAAAGCCTGTTAATTATTTTATTCCTATCTATCCAAACCTTCTTCTCAGATTATCGTTTACCATTGCTTCATGCTTTAATATTCATTGCTTCCTGCTTTAATATCCTAATAAAAATAAACAAAAGTTGCAGAAATAATTAGTACCATCAAAATACAATTCATCACATTGAACTTGCAAGAATCAAAATGTATCATCTCTAGGTCTTGGGGTTAAAAAGAAACATTTCTATATATAAATTAATAACGTATTTTAGTTTGTCTTGCACAATTGTACCTAATTTTCTGTATCAAAAACAGCTCATAACTAATTCATCAACAAAATGAATAACACATTCAAATTTGAAACATAGGAAGAATAAAAAGTAACTATTGTGGGTTCAGCTAGAAAAAGGAAGGATGGGATTGAAAGATGTAGCACAAATATAAATTATGAGGAGAGAAAACATGGATCAGAAAAAGCACAAATATAAATTATGAGGAGAAAAGTAACTATCGTGCTTTCCAAGTTTTGAACTTTTCAAATGACTCCAACTTAGCTTTCATCGTATACACCCAAACCTTCTGAGAGCAGTCATAGATAAAAGAGATAAAATACTTAGCTCCTCCAATAGTAGCTATAGCTATTGGTCCCTAAACACCGAAAAAAACTTTTGTCTGCTTCCCTAACACACACTCCTGGTAGAATTCCAAACGGTTGAAGCTTTCACCTTGATCATCTTCCTTTTTCGAAGCAGCTCCAAACTCTTCTCTGAAACGTGACATAATCTGAGATGCCAGAGTCCGGTGGTATCCAAAGCTTGTGAACTATCAACTCCAACACACGTCTCTCCAAGAACTGTATATCCTTTCAACATATAAAGATTTTGGACCATCATTCCTTTCATCAACACAAGAGCACCACGTGTCACCTTCAAGCCATCCGACTCTAGCGTAATCTTGCACCCTAAAGATGCTAGTTTACCCAAGGACATAAGAGATTTTTTTAAACCTAAAACATAACGGACTCCAGTGATAGCGTGCACCACACCATCGTGCACGTAAATACGCACTGATCCTTCTCCCAATGACTTGCAAGTAGCATCATTCCCCATTAATATGAAACTTCCTTCCTTGTCTTCATAAGAACAGAAATCCTCCTTCCTAGATGTCATATGGAAAGATAACCCTGAATCAAGCACCCAATGGTCCGATACATAGGAAACAGATGTAGTCAACACATCATCAGAAACAACCTTCTCCACCGCAATAGATGAAGAACCATCCGCTTCATTTCTCTTCCTCAAATCTGGACAATCTTTCTTCCAGTGACCATGTTTCTTATAATGATGACACCTGTTGTCTTTGGACTTACCTCTCCAACAACTTCCAGGCTTCCTTGATTGGAACGCCCTCTAAAGTTATTCTCCTTCTTCTCCTTTCTTCCTCTCTCCACAAACAGCCCCTGACTACTACTAGCTTCTCCACTTTCTCTCATATTCTTCATTTGATCCCTCATTTCTTCACATAGAAGTCCCGTCTTCACATCTTCTAATGACAGCGTGCTTTTGCCATAAATCAAGCTGTTAGTGAAAACCGTATATCACTCAGGAAGAGAGCACAATATCACCATAGCCTTTTGCTCCTCGTCCACATTCAAATCAACAGCTTTCATCTTCATCATCGAAGAAGTTCAGATGTGCTTTAAATGACGTACCATCCCGCATCTTATATATGAAAAAAGTCTTCAATAGAATCAGCCTATTCGTGAGCGACTTCTTCATGTAGAGATCCCCAAATTTCTTCCATAAGTGTGATGACCCAAATTGGGGAAGGTTTAAATCGACAATAATCCACGCATGTCCGACTTAAACAATTCGGAACATAGATAATCAATGCGCATAATTAAGAAAAATAAGGAAGAAGAAGAAAACAAACACAGAATCTCACAACGGAACGACAAAATATAATAATCAAATAACAGTTCATGAAGTTGTCTATATTATACATTTGATTATAATCTATACAGCATTTATCAGAGTTATATATATACATCAGGGATAAATAAACAATGCAGCATAATAGCATGATGTAGAGAATAATAATAGTAATAATATACCAATTTTCGTCTCCGTCCTTTGGAAAACGATCTTCATTGTGCTGAAAAAAAACTCAAGGCTGACCCGAGCGTTATGAAAAGACAAAACACTCGAGTCAGGACTAAAATACTCTTATGTAAGTCAAATCAATATCAATAAAAATACGAGTGTAACAGCGTCAGAGATGTTTACGGGATTTTACATCTCCTATCCAGTGTATAACGTGCGTGCAACAACTTAAGATATGTTATGAGATTTTTCCATCTCCTAAGGATCCATTAAACTATTTATATATAATAGTATACGCTATAGTAGGTAATGTCTATCAGTAAAATAAATATCAAAATAGCATTAAGGCTTTACATTGATCTACCTTAACACACTTTTATAGTACTAAACCAAAGTCATAATAGGCTCACATAAGGATAAATATGACAAGGCACGTGAGGCAATGTCCAAGGTAGGATTATACTAGTTTGCCCTTTCTGGCTGGTCGTAACTCATCCGTGGTTGACCGCGACAATCAATCCGAACAAAAGGATGCACCTATCGAGTAAAAAATCATGATAGTAATACGAGTGATCAACGTCTCTAGAGGTAGCTAACCTCATTGGCCAGACATAGGCTCCTGATTTAGTCATTTTAATTATGACACAAGTGTCAAGGCTATCCATCATCGTTCTCTTACTTCATTCCAGTAAAAGTTCACCAATTCAACCACTACATTCTGGATATCATCCACCATGTACACGGTTGTCAAAGTGGTTCCAATATTGACAAAGAGTATGCAATAAGAGGCCCCGGTCTCTTTAACAACCATACGTCGTTTTACACACCGGTTGGTGCTTTTATATTTCGAAAATAATTCGTACTTGATATCAAAATATCATATTCGTTTGAAAATCAAATCCATTTCGAAATCATCATATTTACTCAAAAATCATATTCAGTTCGATACGTCATTTTCACTTGAAATATCATTTCACTCCAATATCTCGATTTCGCTTCCAAATTTGTTTCGAACTTCAATTTAGGTTATAACTTCATTTTTACCCATTTCGTATTTAAATCCAAGATTTAAACATAAACATTTCACCTTTTGACCAGTTTGAATTTTTAGAAAATAGTTTAAATAGTTTTAAAATAATTAAATAGTTAAAATAGTTTAATAGAAAATAGTTTGAGTATTAAAAATGGTTTATATAGTAAAATAGTTTCTAAAATCAAAATAATTTGAATATTTAAAGAAGATAGATTTTAAACAATTTATACTAGAATAATTCACTTGAAAATAGTTTCAAAATCAAACCGGTTCACTTTCAAAAAATTTCAATTCAAATCGGTTTCAATTTCTATCTCGATTTAATCGATTCGATTTCGATTTCAAGACGAATTTTACTTCGATTCCGATTTCAATTCAAATAATTTCGATTTCGATTTTGAATTAATTCAATTTCGCTTCAATTCCAATTGATTTCAATTTATATTCCAAGTTGAATAAATATCAATCCAATCCCAATTCAATTTCAAATCCAAATTAAATTCAATTTCAATTTCAATTCCAAATTAATTTCAATTCCAATTCCAAATTAATTTCAATTTCAAATTAAAACCATTTCGATTTATATCAATTTCGAGTTCGTTTTGCAAAATATCGATTCAAAACAGTTAAATCTAATTAAACTTTAATATCCAATTAAAAATCCAAATCTTCAAATATAATTCAATTCCGAGCTCAATTTCGAAATATCGTTTTATATCACTTTTACTTAGCAATATTCAAAGTTCAAATAAAAGTCCAATCTTTTAAAACAATCAATTTCTGAAATTCAAATCATATCTCGATTATAATTTCAAAATCTCAACTTCGATTATTCAAACCATTCCTGTTTCCAAAATTAAATTTAAACATTTTGAGCTAAAGTTTCGAAAATAATTCGATTTCCATAAATTCAATTTTTATTTCTTAAAATCAAATCATTTAAATAATTTCAAATCAAAAATTTTAAAATCATTTAATTTAACCAATCCAGTGTCCGTATATAATTCTTTATCCTATGGCCAAGTGAATCAATTATTTCAATTTAATTCCAATGATGGATATATATCATTTCAATCCAAAAGAAATGTCATAGGTATATATCATTTCAACCTATTTCTTAATTTATTCGAAATAATTCAATTTACAGTTTTATATACTGTAAATAATATACAGGATGTTAATAGGATATATTAAAAATAAATAAACATCCAAAATATCAATCAATAGCATCCATCTCAATCCATCATCCAAACAATCAAAAATCACAACAATCAACCAATTATCGATAATCGGGGATTTTACTAGTAGTTATTTCTATTTCAATTTAACTGTCAATTCAAATTCTATCAATTAATTCTGATGTCAATTTAAATATCAATTTAATTTATGAAACAACAATCAATAAATTTAAATCACATTATAACTTCAAATATAACTAACATAAAAATATTCTAGTCAATCGTGAGCGTATAAACACTCATCTTAATTTGAAACTGAAAATAATTTCAGCTTCAAATAAATTCCAAGTCCACTTCAAGTCAAAGGCAATTTCGATATGATCCCAACGCAAATTTTCTCACCCGAATCAGACCTCGTATTGAAGTGTTATTCAATGATTAGTTTAACGATTAATTAAAATAAAAATTAACTTAATTAAAATCAAATAAAAGTTAAACCTTTCCTAATCCTCTCCTCCTCACTTCATAGTTCCAGGCTCCCCTCTTTTTTTTAAAGCCGATCAAGCTTCATCGCGCGCTCACCTCTACCCAAGGCCAGCCGCCGACTGAACTATCACCGAGCCTCCAATCGCCGCTCGCTCCTCTAGAACCGCTATCGCCATGTCCTCCAGGCACGCACGCGCGCCACCATGCAACCCTAAATCGATTGAATTCATTTTCGTCGTTCATCTCCTTCACACGTACAGCGTGCGCGCCTCCGTCATCCCATTCGCGACCACCAACGCGCGACGTCCAGGCACTCGCGGCATCGTGTTTTGTTTTTTTTAAATCGAGCTTTCATTTATTGATCTGTTTCCCTCTTTCGATTTTTGAACTAATCCGATTCGAATAAAAAGGGGAGAGGGAGTAATGTTCGGTAGAAAGAAAAGTGTGGTACGAACGGTTGAGAGAAAAAAAATAAAAAAATAAAATATTATAATTAGAAAATATCTCACCCGTTCGATCCGTGCAATTTCGAACTCCAAGCGAAGCGTTCCGCTTGGCATTCATAATGTTTTACCCCCATTCCGAATGCAATGGAACTAGTCTTGAGGCCTAATTCAATCATATGCAGAAGATGACCTTTCAAAATAGATTAATTTTAATCGAATTCCTTAAATTGATTTCTATGTGTTTCAAGCTTGCACGGCCAAACGGCAAGTCCGATCGCTATGAAACTTGAAATCCTACAATAACTCACTATTACGGATCCGATGAAATTAGTTTCGTCGAAATCCAAGACAGTTGCCAAAATGGCTATTTTTACTCGTTAATTAAAATATAAAATTTCAATTTTTAATTATTCACATTTAAATCCAATCTTACATGTTAACCATCTTCATTCGTATTTAAATAAAATCTAAATCAATATCCGATATCATTTTCATTCACATTAATTTAAGATTCAATTATTTAAATAATTCTAGTATTTAATTTAAACAATTTAACTATCCAGTAAATCAATATAAATAAATCATTAAATTCCAAATAAATTTTAGTTATCAACATTATTTTATTTCTATCTAAATAATTCACAATCATTATTCAACTCCAGTTATTGATTATAAACAGAGTTAATATATAGAATTTTATTTCAATACTCGTTATCGCCAAATCTTCGAAATTAGTTATTTCAAAAATTTATTCAAGTTCATATCCAATAACTTACATTCAAAATTATTAAATATTTATTTTAATCATTTTTATTCAATAATTATATTAAATTTCACAATTTAAAATAGCTAAAAAATACGGGTCGTTACATTCTCCCCCACTCAAAACTTTTGGTCCTCGAAAAGGGCTAAGTACAAAATTTAACACTTGATACATTTTCTCAAAATAATTAACTTATAAAACATAAACATCATATTTGCAAAACTATTACTACACTTCTACTACGCCACTCCGATATCGGTTTTACGAAAAATATAACTTATATATAAAAACAAGCTATAAAAATTTTAAAACTTCAAAATTTTTCTAACACCCGGATTTACAGAAAATTTCGGCAGAGTCTCCTTTGCGCGGCTCGATCGGAAATTTTTTACAATATAATATATAACACAAATATACCCAATATATATCACATATACATTTCATCTTAATGATGAGGCATCCCAAAAGAAAAAAAATATAAAATCGCCATATGTAATCCGAGATATGTACCTTATTATTAATAATACGAGCAAGTTAGCTCGTATTAAAAGCAAAAGCATATAAATCTGCGTATACATCCAAACGGTCTTCGTATGTACCTATCTCAACTCAATTTAGAATATTAGGAACTTATAATAAGATATAGAACATGTATAAGTTCAATAAACTCTAAAACATGCATTCTAAATCCAAACCATAACACAAGCAAGAATACACGACAAACCAATCATATGCAATCAAACAGTTCTAACAAAATTTACAACCAAAGAAATCATCCAACCAACAATATTCATCTAATTAATTCAAACTATCAAATTTTACATTTTCATTGTCAATATCTAATTTATACACTATCATTTCTTCTAATGTCCAACTTTTTATATCAACATTTAGTTAACTCATTTCAATTTATTTCTATTTGTTTTATTTACATTGAATCGACTTATATTCAATTTCATTTGTTTCCAATTGATTTACATTTATTTCACTTATTATGTCAACATCTTCTATTTACATTTAATTTTATTTCAATTTGTTTATATTCCATTTACTACTTACTGTTAGTTGATACACGATAAAGTTATTGTTGTTAAAAAGATAAAAAATCAAATATCTATATTACTTATAGTAATAGCATAAGAACTCTAACTCATTTCGTTGTTATTTCATTTGTTTTAATGACAGTTCATACAGGCTCATCCTATACAGTAGATTGAGGAATTTTGATTAGTTACATCTTATTTAGCTTCCATATAATGTTATTCAACATTTTATATCAGTAAGATCCTAATAAACTCTGTACGTGCATAGATATATGCTACCTTTTTTTGTTTTCATTTTCATCCTGTAGGAACTAAAGCTTTGCGCAAGGCAAATCTTCAAACTGAATTAACTTGAAATTTTTTCACTTAAACTACATTTTCTTTTTGCCAATAGTCTTCATGTACCAAATTATGAAGTTGCTAATTTGTTGCTACTTTTATCTTTTGTCTCATTGCAGCACTATATGTTGCCACATCTTTTTTTCTTAAGTGAATATCTTTTTATACACATATTCATATTAACAAGTTTTTCTTTTTATCACAGTTTATTTCATTCAATTCTCTTAAGTTAACTTCCATCTTTTAATTTATTTCATTAACTTATTTCATATTCAATTAGTTACCATTCAATTTAATTTAACTCATTCTATTTGCATTTAATTTATTAACATCCAATATAAATTAAATTCAATCACTCATATTAATTTTACTTACACGCATTTTTTTTATTTAATTTCTTTCACACTTAAATTACATTTCATTTTAAAATTCAAGTTCGTATTCATTTATTAATTCATTTTATAGCTCAAGTGAAAATAAGTCACTTTACTAATTCCTCTAGTTCAATTCAAATCCAACTCAACTCATTTAATCTATTAAGTGAAATTCTATTTCATTTAATCTATTTCTCATTTTATTTCACTCTCTTTTGAATATTTTCTTCTTATCATTCATATTCAACCAAATTTAAAATTTGTTTTTAGCTTAATATTCTCAAATCTATAAATTATACAATTTATTCATTTAAAATTTCATTTTATTATTTTATCTAATTAATTTCAAATACAATTCTCCTTTATCTAATCTTCTTGAGTTCAACTTCATTTTATTTTATTTATTTCTCAAATTCAAAGTTTCTTTTGTTTGCTTAACCGAAATATTCAATAGTTTTAAAATTTAATTTTACTTCCCTATTCAAATTTACAAGTTATAACTTATTTTTATCTATACTATTTTCAATTATAAGTTCAAAACTATTTTCATATATTTATCAAATCATATTTAGAATATTTTTCACAACAGAGCTTGTTTTAATTGAAAATAAATTCCTTTTGGTGGAAATTCTCACTTAGAAACTCAAAAATGAATACTAGCGATGCTGTAGTCATCCCCAGAATTATTTCCTGGCGACCAAATCAAGTTAATGCTTTTATTTTCTTCCAAAATCTTTTCAAAATATTTTTAAAATATTTTTTCTAGTTAAAACTCTTTCAAATAATATTAATATTAATTTTGAAGGCTTCGAAAACAATTTTGGAAACAAAAGGATTTTAAATTCTAAAATTCTCAAACTTTCTTTTCTCTTTTTTTTATCATTTCTATACAAATTTCCTTACCTTATTACCAAACTAGTTCATTAATTTACAACTTGCTCATTTAACCAATTCTTATTTTAGTTGATTTCAATTCAATTTAATTATCAAATGCTTCATAAAATAAAATTCATTAAGTATTCGCTTTATTTTAATTCAACCAATAATCGATGATAACTAAATATTATCATCTCCTAACACTTCATTAATAATCATTTTATATATATATAATATAATTTAGGTAAAATTATTTCATTTACCCGATTTTTAAAACAATATAATGTCGACTTGCCTCGTTTAAGTGTGTAGAAACCCTTATCGATAACATGACGTTCCACGCACCGACCAGATTTCATAAAAGACTTAACGGATAAGTAAACACAATATAAAACATTTTATAACACTAACAAGTACGCTCTTTCATATATATACACTCAAACAGACTCATTCTAGGGCATTACTACCGTATCTCTAAACCCCACAAAGCTAAGGTTATCGCTAAACCAAAGCTCTGATACCAACTGTGATGACCCACATTTCAGAAGGTTTAAATCGACAATAATCCACGCATGTCCAACTTAAACAATCCGGAACGTAGATAATCAATGGGGATAATTAAGAAAATAAGGAAGAAGAAGAAAACAAACACAGAATCTCACAGCAGAACGACAAAATATAATAATCAAATAACAGTTCATGAAGTTGTCTATATTATACGTTTGATTATAATCTGTACAACATTTATCAAAGTTATATATATACATCAGTGATAAATAAACAATGCAGCAGAATAGCATGATGCAGAGAATAATAATAGTAATAATATACCAATTTTCGTTTCCGTCCTCTGGAAAACGATCTTCATTGTGCTGAAAAAAAACTCTGGGCTGACCCGAGCGTAATGAAAAGACAAAACTCTCGAGTCAGGACTAAAATACTCTTATGTAAGTCAAATCAATATCAATAAATATGAGTGTAACAGCGTCAGAGATGTTTACGGGATTTTACATCTCCTATCCAGTGTATAACATGCGTGCAATAACTTAAGAGATGTTACAGGATTTTTTCATCTCCTAAGGATCCGTTAAACTATTTATATATAATAGTATACGCTATAGTAGGTAATGTCTAATAGTAAAATAAATATCAAAATAGAGTAAAGGCTTTACATTGATCCACCTTAACACATTTTTGCAGTGCTAAACCAAAGTCGTAATGGGCTCGCATAAAGATAAATATGACAAGGCACGTGAGGCAATGTCCAAGGTAGGATTCTACTAGTTTGCCCTTTCTGGCTGGTCGTAACTCTTCTGTGGCCGACCGCGACAATCAATCCAAATAAAAGGGTACACCCATCGAGTACAAAATCATGATAGTAATACGAGTGATAACCGTCGCTAGAAGTAGCTAACCTCAATGGCCAGACATAGGCTCCTGTTTTAGTCATTTTAATTATGACACAAGCGTCAAGGCTACCGATCATCGTTCTCTTACTTCATTCCAGTAAAAGTTCGCCAATTCAACCACTACATTCTGGATATCATCCACTTTCTACACGGTTGTCAAAGTGGTTCCAATATTGACAGAGAATATACCAATAAGAGGCCCCGGTCTCTTAACAACCATACGTCGTTTTACACACCGGTTGGTGCTTTTATATTTCGAAAACAATTCATACTTGATATCAAAATATCGTATTCGTTTCAAAATAAAATCCATTTTGAAATCATCATATTTACTCAAAAATCATATTCAGTTCGATACGTCATTTTCACTTGAAAATATCATTTCACTCCAATATCTTGATTTCGCTTCCAAATTTGTTTCGAACTTCAATTTAGGTTATAACTTCATTTTTACCCATTTCGTATTTAAATCCAGGATTTAAACATAAAAATTTCACCTTTTTACCAGTTTGAATTTTTAGAAAATAGTTTAAATAGTTTTAAAATAATTAAATAGTTAAAATAGTTTAATAGAAAATAGTTTGAGTATTAAAAATGGTTTATATAGTAAAATAGTTTGGAAAATCAAAATAATTTGAATATTTAAAGAAGATAGATTTTAAACAATTTATACTAGAATAATTTATTTGAAAATAGTTTCAAAATGAAATCGGTTCACTTTCCAAAATTTTCAATTCAAATCGGCTTCAATTTCTATCTCGATTTAATTGATTCAATTCCGACTTCAAGTCAAATTTTACTTTGATTCCATTTTCAATTCAAATAATTTCGATTTAGAATTAATTCAATTTCGCTTCAATTTCAATTGATTTCAATTTATATTCCAACTTGAATAAATATCAATACAATCCTAATTCAATTTCAATTTCAAATCAAAATTAAATTCAATTTCAATTCCAAATTAATTTCAAATTCAGTTCCGAATTAAAACCATTTCGATTTATATCAATTTCGAGTTCGTTTTGCAAAATATCGATTCAAAACATTTAAATCAAATTAACCTTCAATATTCAAATAAAAATCCAAATCTTCAAATATAATTCAATTCCGAGCTCAATTTCGAAGTATCGTTTTATATCACTTTTACTTAGCAATATTCAAAGTTCAAATAAAAGTCCAACCTTTTAAAATAAATCTATTTCTGAAATTCAAATCATATTTCGATTATAATTTGAAAATCTCAACTTCAATTATTTAAACCATTCCTGTTTCTAAATTTAAATTTCAACATTTCGAGCTCAAGTTTCAAAAATAATTCGATTTCCATAAATTCGATTTTTATTTCTAAAAATCAAATCATTCAAATAATTTGAAATCAAAAATTTTAAAATCATTTAATTTAACAAATCCGATGTCCGTACATAATTCTCTATCCTATGGCCTAGTGAATTAATTATTTAATTTAATTCCAAGGATGGATATATATCATTTCAATCCAAAAGTAATGTCATAGGTATATATCATTTCAACCTATTTCTTAATTTATTCGAAATATTTCAATTTACAGTTTTATATACTGTAAATAATATACAGGATGATAATAGGATATATCAAAAATAAATAAACATCCAAAATATCAATCAATAGCATCCATCTCAATCCATCATCCAAACAGTCAATAATCACAACAATCAATCAATTATCGATAATCGGGGATTTTACTAGCAATTATTTCTAATTCAATTTAACTGTTAATTCAAATTCTATCAATTAATTCTGATGTCGATTTAAATATCAATTTAATTTATCTAACAACAATCAATAAATTTAAATCACATCATAACTTCAAATTTAACTAACATAAAAATATTATAGTCAATCGTGACCGTATAAACACTCACCTTAATTTGAAACTGAAAATAATTTTAGCTTCAAATAAATTCCAGGTCCACTTCAAGTCGAAGAAAACTTCGATACGATCCCAATGTAAATTTTCTCGCTCGAATCGGACCTCGTATGGAAGCGTTATTCGATGATTAGTATAACGATTAATTAAAATAAAAATTAACTTAATTAAAATCAAATAAAATTAAACCATTCCTAATCCTCCCTCACTGCATCGTTCTAGGCTTCCTTTTTTTTAACGCCAATCAAGCTTCATCACGCGCTCGCCTCTACCCAAGACCAGCCGCCGATTGAACTATCACCGAGCCTCCAATCACCGCTCGCTCCACTAGAGCCGATGTCGCCATGTCCTCCAGCCGCGTACGCGCTCCACCACGCAACCCTAAATTGATCGAATTCACTGTCGTCGTTCATCTCCTTCACACGTACAGCGTGCGCGCCTCCATCATCCCAATCGAGACCACCAGCGCGCGACGTTCAGGCACTCGCAGCATCGTGTTTTGTTTTTTTAATCGAGCTTTCATTTTTTTATTCATGTCCCTCTTTTGATTTTTTAACTAATGCGATTCGAATAAAAAGGGGAGAGCGAGTAATGTTCGGTAGAAAGAAAAGTGTGGTACAAACGATTGAGAGAAAAAAAATAAAAATATAAGATATTATAATTAGAAAATATCTCACCCATTCAACGAATAAAAAGGGGAGAGCGAGTAATGTTCGGTAGAAAGAAAAGTGTGGTACGAACGATTGAGAGAAAAAAAATAAAAATATAAGATATTATAATTAGAAAATATCCCACCCGTTCAACCCGTGCAATTTCGAACACTAAACAAAGCGTGCCGCATGGCGTTCATAATGTTTTACCCCCATTCCGAACGCAATGGTACTAGTCTCGAGGCCTAATTCGATCGTATGCAGAAGATAACTTTTCAAAATCCATTAATTTTAATCGAATTCCTTAAATTGATTTCTACGCGTTTCAAGCTCGCACGGTCAAATGACAAGTCCAATCGCTACGAAACTTGAAATCCTACAATAACTCAATATTATGGATCCGATGAAACTGGTTTCGTCGAAATCCGAGACGGTTGCCAAAATGGCTATTTTACTCGTTAATTAAAATATAAAATTTTCAATTTTCAATTATTCACATTTAAAGCCAATCTTAAATGTTAACCATCTTCATTCATATTTAAATAAAATCTAAATCAATATCCGATGTCATTTTCATTCACATTAATTCAAGATTCAATTATTTACATAATTCCAGTATTAAATTTAAACAACTTAATTATCCAACAAATCAATATAAATAAATCATTAAATTCCAAATAAATTTTAGTTATCGACATTATTTTTTTTTTATCTAAATAATTCACAATTATTATTCAACTCCAGTTATTGATTATAAACACAGTTAATATATGGAATTTCATTTCAATACTCGTTATCGCCAAATCTTCAAAATTAGTTATTTCAAAAATTGATTCAAGTTCATATCCAATAACTTACATTCAAAATTATTAAATATTTATTTTAACCATTTTTATTCAATAATTATATTAAATTTCACAATTTAAAATAGCTAAAAATACAAATCGTTACAATAAGTCTCTAGTAGTAGTTTCACCGCTAATCTTTGAAATAACATTCACCATGGCCAATTGGAGAGCAGTAAAAGCCCACTCTTCCATCTTCTTTCTTTTCAATTCTGAGATATCTGTTGGCAATAATTCTATGTCATATTCAACCTGATGAACACGATTTCTTCTCAACACCGCCATCATCTTCCACTGTCACTTCCCAAAATCATTATCTCCATTCCACTTCTCTAGCCAACTGCGAACCTGATGCTGCATATGAACCTCTAATGTAGGGTTCATATTCCTGGGTAGGTCTCACCTCCTCATTTCTGGGTCCTGCCATTTTATCGAACACCTTCTAGCCCTAGGCTTCAACAACAACCTTCAATACTCCGGTACCAAACTGTAGGGGTGAATTTGCACAAATGATTGCAAATCAAGCCTAATACATGCGAAAGCAATAAGATCGTGTCGTAGTGCGACAAAACAAACATAACTTGAGAATAAAACAACAAATCAGCAAATCACACAAGAAAGTAAATAGAAAGCTCACATACAGATTTATAGTGGTTCCACTATCGTAAGATAGTGTATATCCACTTGGGTAGAGGAGATTTTATTACTTTCAAAGAAAAGAATTACAATATTGATAATAGAGACTGAGATGAATATTAAGAAATACAAAAGAGAAGGTAATTCGTTTCTGATGATTCTATTCATCTTTATACCTATCTTTATATAGGGATTATTACGTGAGGTTAAAGTAATTGATTTATAGTTATAAATCAATACCTAATCAATTCTTCAAATCATACGAGAAATATTTACCATTTTATTTTTCAGTTTCCGACAATTTTATGTGTTTGATAAGATTCTTTCTTTAATCATCTAATTAGAGAATTAATTAATTACTACACTCTTTTTCAAATATTTCTTCCTCTTATGTACCTAATTCATTGCTCTCTTTAATGCATATAAAAGAGGCAATATATTTGAGAAATTATCTCAAATATCTTCCAAATCTTTTAAGTATGGAAATATTGTATCAAACCTAAGAAGAAGTGCTTCGACAGACATCCAAAACTTTGATAGTAAGCCGAATTAAGAGAAACGTCCAAAGTTGGTTGGATTAATATTATCCCATCGAGGTATGATGAATTGTAGTATTTTCATTCTTTCTTAAACTTTTTTACTGAAAATATTGTTTTGATGCATATGATTGTATCATAACAAATTCCTTAAAAGATATATTTATGATTTTGTTTATCATCAATTCACGATGGTGCATAACAAATCACCTGAACCTATACATACACATAAACAAGTTCAAATTCAATTCAATAAGTATATAATACATATACATATACACACACACACACACACATATATATATATATACACACACACACATACACACACACGCACACGCACACACACACACATACATATATATATATATATCAATATTACTTTTCTTTTGTAGCTGCTGTTTGTGTGCGCGCGCATGTGTTGTGTTGTTGATCCTGGATTCTCTAATAGAGGAACCTGCGTACACTTTCTACGATAATTTTTGACTATGGCCTAGTGCATACGAAAATGAAGGTTTTCGTATGTAACATGCAATAGAATATATAATGCAAGTGGATGACACATTTTTTGTTCTTAGTGAAGGCTAATTTGGGGTGGCTAACTGTTGTGACATTTTTTGATCTTAATCAATATACCACGTATGGATGAAGTGATATTGTACAAAAGGTTACTTGTTTTCTTGCGAGCTATAAACAGTGCTTGAATCTATTTCTGAACATAAACAATTTAGAATGTCATGAATATGAAACAGAGTCTCCAATTTCTTCTCTTACAGGCCTGGGCTCTGCAGCTTACTGCATAGAAGCCATTGTTACCATGTTGGCCACCAGCTCTGCAACAGGTATGCTATTGTCAAAAGTTGATATTTGATGATCACCATGAACTGATTAATTTTATTATTAAAGATTCTGGATCTGAGTTCTAGTCTAAAGTTCAACTGGCGGAGTCAGATTATTTTAGTTTATTCACTAATGCGTTTAGACTGGTATTACTAGGAGTCTAGAATCTGCATTTTCTAAGAACAATGAATTCATAGATGTTGCTGCTCAAACATGACAGGGATTTCAGAATGAAAGACCACTAGGATAATCAGAATGGTACTTCTGTACCAAGCACATGAAAAATGCATAATGGAGTTAAAACAGTTTTAAAAGTTAACAGGAAATACTAATAGTTTAAAGTGATTAGAGTGGGTAAAAAGCATTCAGGATTCATTGAAAAGTAGTCCAATATCTTCCACAGCATAATTAGGATTTTCTTCTCCGATCATTCTAATAGTATGACGCTCAAACACATTTAAGGCTTTCCATTTGATATAGTATCAAATGTTCGATTTTCTTTTCTTTTCCTATGACGTTATCAAAACCAAATGAATTTCATTCACACCTGCACATCATCTATATGCGCTGTGATAAAAACAACCTTCTTTTCCTTTACAGCAAGCCCATTTATAAAAGTCTCAATGTTTTCGCATTTGTCACTCCATTGAGCAAGAAAACAAATCACGATCCAAATATTACAGGCAACAATCCTTCGGAGTGCCTAATAAAAAGGTCAAATACAATCCTTCATAATTTGATGATACCCACAGTTTATTTAGTTATTTTAGTCTCCATTTATTTGATTGGAATTACATTTATTGTTGAGTTCAATTGGATTTGAGCAATACCAGCCTCAATAGGCAATTAATTTTTCTTATTGACTTTTATTATATATATTTTTCAATATTCATCAATATGTGATAAATAAAAATTAAGGTCAAAGATACACATAAAAAAATTCAAATCAAACATATTTAAATTGTACATTAATTTTCCAATATTTCCCAATCTGAGTTAAATACTATAAACTTGGAAACGATGCATATTACTTGAAGATAGCTTTCTCTTTATTAAACCCAAGAAGCCTCGATTTCATATTTAGCTACATGTAGAATTAGTTATCCGTTTCCTTTCAACCCTGCAAGAGGAACTCGAGAAGAGAAACTCTATACCTGCTGGCTTTGTTAAAGAGTTCAATACTGATAAGTTTGGAGGTTGCCTCAACAAAACTTGAGACCACCACAATTGAGGAAACAAAACTTGATAAGTTCCGTTTCCTATAAACTTAGTCCATTTGCGCGATAGTGATTCACTCATGCTAGTACAGAAGCTATTAAAGTTTGAATTGAAGAATAAGAAGAGTTAGAAGAAACAAATTTTGTATATTGATTTGTATTGAATTATTATAATCATCTGTATAACCAAATACAAGAGCAGCCTGTATTTATAACAAACAAGACTGTTTGGGCCAAATATAAGAACAGCCCAAGACTTAAGTTAGCAATCTGAAACTAAGAAAGAAAAAGATACGAGCCGTTGGATGGTCTTCAGATGTGTGGCTGATATGCTTGAGTCCAAGATAGTTTAAGATCTGTGTTAGTTTGTATCAGCTAACATACGAAAGCTAATACTCCCCCTCAATTCAAACTAGGGTTAGGTCTTGAGCCATGGCGATGAGTGCGATTCAGCAACAAGACGAAATCTTTTTCAGATCTGAGGGAGAAGTTGGAACTTTGTTAGATCTGAACTCAGCTATGACTTCTGTATCTTTTCTGGTTTGATTTCTTTGACCTTTAAATCTTCTCTTAGCCTGTGAAAGCTTGACTTCGATAAAGCTTTGGTAAGGATATCTGCTTTTTGATAATATGTAGGAACATGACATACTTGTAGCTTTCCTTTGGTTACTTGCTCTCGAACAAAATGTAGATCAATCTCTATGTGTTTAGTTCTGGAATGCTGAATTGGATTGACTGACATATAGATTGTACTTTGATTATCACACCATAAGGTTGCTTTGTCATTATTGCTGATTTTTAGTTCGGATAAGAGTGATTGTAGCCACATAATTTCAGCTGTAGCACTTGCTACACTTCTGTATTCTGCTTCACTGCTAGATTTAGAAATAGTAGATTGTTTCTTTGAACTCCATGAGATTAAGTTGCCACCGAGATATATACAGTAACCAGTAATGGACTTTCTATCATCTAAATCTCCAGCCCAGTCTGCATCACTATAACCCACTAGATTTAGATCACTGCCTTTTTTAATATGAAGACCAAAATTGATAGTGCCTTTAAGATATCTGAGCACCCTTTTGATCCCTTTCCAGTGATTATCCAGTGAATTCTGCATAAACTGAGATAATTTGTTAACACTAAAGGCAATATCAGGCCTGGTTATAGTAACATATTGCAGTGCACCAATGATACTCCTATATTGTTTGGCATTTAATATAGATTCACCTTGATTCTTGGAGTATCTTTGGTTACTGATCATAGGTGTTGGTTGAGGTTTTGCATTATCCATTTTGGTTTTGTTTAAGATATCTAAGATATATTTCTTTTGACTGAGAAATATATCTGCAGAGGATAATTTTAAAACCTCAATACCTAAGAAGTAATTCAGTTCACCTAAATCTTTGATAGAAAATTGCTTGTGAAGATACTTGACTAACTCATTTATTTCATCAATGTTATCACCTGTTATAATCAAGTCATCTACATATATTAATATATATATAGATGATTCATTTGTGATTTTGATGAAAAGTGAGTTGTCAGATTTGGTGAATTGAAACCCCTTATTGGTTAGAGTGGTTTTCAGTTTGTCAAACCATACTCTAGGTGCTTGCTTGAGGCCATATATAGCCTTGTTGAGTTTGCATACAAGATTATTATCTTGTATGTAGCCTTGTGGCTGTTGCATATAGATGTCCTCTTGCAAGACACCATTTAAAAAAGCATTATTCACATTTAGTTGTCTTAAGTACCAGTTTCTATGCAAAGCAATAGTAAGTACAAGTCTAATGGTAGAGGGTTTTACCACAGGTGAAAAAGTTTCACCAAAGTCAAAACCATACTCCTGTGTATACCCCTTTGCTACAAGTCTAGCCTTGTGCTTGCTTATTGTACCATCAGGATTTTTCTTTAATCTGTAGGTCCACTTACAGTTAATAATGTTTTTATTACCTGGGGGTGTGACCAAATTCCAAGTTTTTTTTTGATAAGAGCATTGAATTCTTCATCCATGGCTGCTTTCCAATTTTTGTCACTAGCAGCTTGAATGAAGTTTTCAGGCTCTTTGTCGAAAGAGGATGTTATAGTGTAGACCTTTGGCTTGAAGATGCCACTTTTGGCTCTTGTAATCATGGGGTGACCTGCAATGGGTTGACTCATCATGGGTGGTGACTCAGCTTGATTAGTTTGCTGTATGTTGTTATCATAACTGCTAATTTCTTCAGCTAAGTCTTGATCCTCATTTTGACTATAGTTGCTTTCTGTTGTGACAGATCTGTGCTGACTCGAAGGGCCTTGCAGTTCACAACCTGACCTTGATGGTATAGTGTGTTGTGGATTTGAAGCACCTTTGTTGGCATCATCATTAACATCCTTTTGGATGTCAGTATACAAAGGTAAATGTGGGATAGATCTACTTGGATTGTAAACCTTTGCAGTAGTCTTTATATCTGTCTTACTAAAAGGAAACACAAATTCATTAAACACTACATGTCTGCTTATGATAATTCTTCCACTTTCGTCCAGGCACTTGTACCCTTTTTGGTTTGTACAATATTCAAGAAAGGTACAAGACTTTGATCTGAAGTTTAACTTGTTCTTATTGTAGGGTCTAAGACATGGGAATCATAAACAACCAAAGGTTTTTAACATTTTATAGTCTGGTTTAGTTTTGAGTAATATCTCTATAGGACACATGTAATTCAATACTTTAGTTGGAAGCCTGTTAATTAGATATACAGCTGTACTAAAAGCTTCAGGCCAAAACTTAAGAGGTATCGAAGCATGTGCAAGAAGTGATAAACCAGACTCTACAATGTGTCTGTGTTTTCTTTCTGCTAACCCATTTTGTTCTGAAGTGTAAGGACAAGTAGTTCTATGAATTATACCTTTTCTTTTAAAGAAATCATCAAGTGGTTTGTATTCACTGCCACCATCAGTTTGAAAAGTTTTTAGCTGACAATTTGTTTGTTTTTCAGCCATAGTTATGAATTGTATTACATCATTATATGTGTCATACTTAGCTTTAAGAAAGTAAATCCAAGTGTGTCTAGAGTAGGAGTCAACAAAGGAAATATAGTATTTGTACCCATAGTCAGAACTATAGGGTGCTGGACCCCATAGATCTGAAGCAATCAGATCAAGAGGTTGCTTATACTCAGTTTCTGAGTTTGCAAATGGCAGCTTATGACTTTTGCCAAGTTGACAATGAGTACATACATAAGGTGATGCATATTCATTAAAGGAAATTTTATTTTCTAAGAGTATTTTCCTAACTATTTTCTCATTAGGGTGTCCTAATTTGTAGTGCCATAACTCAAATGTGTTTATGCTACTTTTAGATATCATAGAGTTATTGCACACTTTATCTTCAAAAGTTGATTTATTTTGACAGGATTTTACATCAATATGTTCATCAGTTTTGCTCAACATTGTGACATTACAAGAATTTTCAGCTATAGGCTTTTTACAATTTACAGAATTAAACCTGTATAATCCTCTATCAGCTTCACCCTGCAATATAATTTCCCTAGTTAGCATATCTTTGATTAAACAATATTTGGGATAAAATTCAAAAAACACATTGTTGTCTCTAGCAAATTGGGACACACTAATGAGATTCTTTTTTATTTTGGGTACTCTTAGAAGATTATTTAAATACATCATTCTTTTTCCTTTAATGTGAGCATCCCCTATGTGTGTGATATTTATACAGTCACCATTACCTAAAGAAATTAATTGAGTACCTCTATATTCCCTGTTGCCTGCATTAAGATTTTCCAAGCTGTTGGTTATGTGATTGGTAGCACCAGTATCTGGGTACCATGCATCATCCTGGACCTGATCTGTCTTGGTGCCTTCACTTAGCTGACAGCTTTTGATATCATTTGAGTCAGAATTACCTTGAGCTTGAACAAGATTAGCACTGCCATTGTTGTTGTTCCTTTGATTGTTAGAATTCTGCCCAGGCATGTAGTTCTGATTAAATCTGAAGTAGCATTTTGCAGCAGTATGACCCATTTTTTCACAAATTTGACACTTGGGTCTGGTGTTATTATTCCATCTCCCCCTGCCTCTAGATCTGTTGGTAAAGCCTCCTCTCTGATTGCGTTGATCACCCTTATTTTGATTGAAATTCTTATTTTTGGTAGTGTAGTTTATTGATATTTCAGAATCAGTAGTTCTTTTGTGATCAATCCTTGCCTCATGTGCAAGAAGAGTAGACTCAACAAATTGCATATCAGGAATAGTTCTTTGAGTAGTGAGAACTGCTATGACAGATTCATAGTCTGTGCTTAATCCATTTAAGACAGTCAAGACTTGTTCATCTTCAGGTACTTTTCGTCCTGCAGCTTCAAGAAGGTCATATAGCCTTTTGATCTTGGCTATATATTCTCTCATGGGTTCATCTTGTTTTATAATGCTTTGGAGTTCTCTTTTGTAATGCATTAGTTTTGCACCTGATTGTGTGTTGAACACCCTTTCGGTAGTGAGCCAAATTTCATTTACAGTTTTGCAACTTATTATTTGAGGTAGTAGCTTGGGAGTGATAGATGCCATGAGCCATGAACTTATCAATCTATCTTGCCTATAATACTTTGTGTATTCATTATTGCTAACTACCTTGTTTTCAACAGTGATAAATTTAGGAGGGATGGTTAAAGTACCAAGGATGTGTCCCTCCAAGCCATAGCCTTCTATGGCTGTTTCAACTTGTACTCGCCAGAGAAGATAATTGTCTTCATCTAGCTGAACTGTAATCAATTGGCTTTGAGGGCTGATGATAGTCTTGATCAGGTTACTTGCTTCTGCTGTCAGATTTGGAGGAGCAGTGTTACCAACATTGCCAACTTCTGAATTGCTGTCATTTGTCATGATGAATTGATGAAAAAGGTTGGAAGATGAGACAGTGGAGGGAGTTTGCACTTGCAGGTATGAATCTTCACTTTTCAAGAAGTGTGATGAATCACCAGTGAAAGAGAAGGTCAGATGCAACCAATTTTAAAGATAATTTTCTTTAAAATTTAGGTATGGCACTGGCTAAATTTTGATTTCTTGATTAGAGAAGAGAATACTTGTAATGAATGAATAATTTTCACAATATAGTTTCTTTCAAGAAGTCTTTGATGCAATCAAGAACTTATTCTTTTCGGATGGCACTTGATTTCTTGATATAGACTATATAAAACCCCAAATGATGAAACTGAATCTGATGGGGAAAAGAACACCAAATGACACTGTAAAAAAGTGGATGGTGTTTCTTGAAAACAATCGATACGATTTGAGAGGTGGATAGAATAGCTGTTAAGCTTTTGAATAATGCTCTGATACCATATTAAAGTTTGAATTGAAGAATAAGAAGAGTTAGAAGAAACAAATTTTGTATATTGATTTGTATTGAATTATTACAATCATCTGTGTAACCAAATACAAGAGCAGCCTGTATTTATAACAAACAAGACTGTTTGGGCCAAATATAAGAACAGCCCAAGACTTAAGTTAGCAATCTGAAACTAAGAAAGAAAAAGATACGAGCCGTTGGATGGTCTTCAGATGTGTGGCTGATATGCTTGAGTCCAAGACAGTTTAAGATCTGTGTTAGTTTGTATCAGCTAACATACGAAAGCTAATAGAAGCTGTCTACCATGCGCTGTGCTAGCTTAATCATATTGCTCTTCCCAACATCGGTAATAACTGTATTCAAGTGTCAATAAAACATTTCTAGAATGAGCACTAATGATGCTATAGCAAACAAAAGGTAAATTATGTGCAGTGAATATGGTCTGTAAATTATTACCTGCATTTTCATAAGGATATAGAGGGGGGAGTAGTATACTATAGTCAAGCCTAAGCCTTCCCAACGTCTCTGAAGAGCAGAAAGCCAACATTGGGTACCAAGTCCTGTTCCTGAGCGGAGAAACTGAAGCTTTTAAAATTTCTTTGTGATGAAATTCTTATACAAATTCTTATATGCCCTCTCCTATGATGTAAAATGTAAGGTGGATATTGGATGTTCAGTTACATGCATACCAGAGTATTAGACGCTTCGATATTTATTCTCATTTGTTTTCGGCAAAATAAAAATAAACCTAACGTGTACCGACTAATACGTGGTACGCATGGTGCTTTCCACATAGTTCAAATATTTAATACGCGTCGTTTTCTCTTAATGCACGTTTACAATAAAACTCCGTGAAGTCTGAGCGTTTTCTTAGCATTTCACAAACGTAAATAAAAGGAATGGAGAAGAAAAAGGAGCAGCAAAAGCATGAGGGTACCATATCGGAGATGAAAGCAACAACGAAGGAAGCATATGGTGGTGGACTGTACGGAACTGATGACGATGTCGTTGATGAAACAGGTGAAGTGGACGTGAAGAAGAAGGTGCCACGTGCAAGCATGACGCAGAGTGCAGATGGAGCCGAAGAGGAAGTAGCGGAGCCTAAACATAGGCCACCTCCTTCTACTGGCGATCTGGATACAATAATCTTGACATCTCGGAGAAACTGAAGCTTTTAAAATTTCTTTGTGATGGAATTCTTACCAGCAAGTAAATGCATGAATTTAAATTTATATAAAGCCGATAACCTTATTAGATTTACCATTTTTGATATTTTCATTGAAGCTCATTTTGTTTTTAGTGAGCTGAGGACTACGATTAATATGGTAGCAGCTAAATTTGATGATGCAGTGAAAGAAAACAATGATAAAGTTACTGCTGCAAGAAAAAGGGTAACTATTTTTTGTTTGATGGGTGCATATCACTTTCTCCTGCTAAATGCAGACTTGCGATTCCTGTAGGAAATTTCTGAACTCCTTTTGCATCATACTCTATGTGCTCTACCCAAGTCGCCTACAAAAAAGTGCAGTATCATGCTTAACTTTACTTCAGATAAATGGTATATTGCAATGGGAGGCTACAAGTTAAATTTACTTCAAGAAATTGGGTATGGTTCAACAACTAAGACAAGTTCGACTCAATTTTAACAGAACTCTAATTCTAGACTAGGTTTTTTTTCCTTTACCTTTTGAATTAAACAAGATAATTTGTTTAACAGTAACATTATGTCTCACTTGTCAACATTATTTGATATATTCAGGTGGTGCAAGCGGTATCTTCTATTGATCATCTGATGATTGTGCAACAGGAGTAGAGATGTGCTGCTTATTGTCTAGCTGACCGGTTGCGAAATTTAAGATGTCAGTTTAGTAATGTATTTGGAAGAGGTACGTAAAATTTTAAACTTATATTATCCCAAGCCTACCCTATCACGTTGAGACCATTAATATCGTGGTAAGGCTTTTAAATTGAATCCAGGGGTCTTGGGTTTGTATAAGACTGGTTGTCGACTTTATGTCGACTAACTGGAAAGAAGCTAGGCGAGAACATACATGGTTTTCCTAGTGAGAGAATAAGTCATGTTTAACAAGTGATTTTTCTAATTTAAATTCCAGTGAAGTTGTTACCCCTCCTTGTCCTCTGTCTTGCACAATGAACCAAATAAAGGATAGGGACATGCAAAGTTTGAGCTCCCACCCTGCAAACCAGAGTAGAAGAAATTAAATAAGCTGCAATTTTTTTTGGTTTTATAACTTATACACTGTATATAATCTGATGCATAACACAGCAGCATTTGTTATATATTATCTAATAATTCATTCATCTAAACTAAATTTTGAAATTCATCACTACATGGTAATTATATGTTAAACTAGTGCTATATGAATCCAAAAATATACAAACCGTGTACCTCTTTCCAATACCTCCCATTCCGAATCGTAAAACCAAATATGGTGTTTCTTCGTACAGTCGCGAATGTATAAAAACTAAATATCTAAATATTTTAGGCAGACTAATTGGAAAAATAAAAGTTGTTGGGATATGAAATTATGAATCGTAGTTAAAAGACAACATTAATTTATAGAAAATTTATGTGACGTCAATGGAACATGTGGAGCAAGCTGATTGAGCAATGAATACACTACAACATTTTCAATACGGTGCCAACCAATACCATACATGACCATGAATCTACACATGGACTGTCATTATTGGACTTTCTACGTCATAATGATGTAAATTATATAATTAACATTTGACATCTGGTCAGTTAAAGTGCTTAATTCTATGATGAAACAAGTTCAGAAAAAATTATATTGAACATTTATGTAATTGAATTAATAACTAAAACTATATAATGTATTTTATTATATACATTCAAATATGTAAAGTTTTAACATAATTTCCACAGTAGTACAAATATTTGATGTATCGGTCTTTCATTATGTATTATTTTGTCACATCAATACGGATTTGAAATATATTTATTCGTTTTCAAAAGAAAATTTAGTAGTTTAGTACTTAACTAAATATGTTTACATCCAAACAACTTAGTTTTTTACTATTTTTGGATCAAAATAGATATGAATAACTCATAGATAAACCCTGGAAATCATATTTTAACCCATAACCACATTTATTTGGATCTAATATCCAATCGCCAGTTTATATAGGGTTTACAAATCAGTTTTCCCATTTTAAATGCTAGTTTCCCCTTATCTTTGATGAATCTATGTTTAATCATAAAGACCTCAAAAATTAATAAAGCTCGTCAACAAAAATACTCTAAAACGTTACAAATGCAAAAAATAAAATACTTATAAAATTATTATTTAGGTAAAGTGCATTAACGTTTGAAATGCACAAATTTGTTACTAAATTCATCATTATTTCATCACAAATTCATCGATATTTCCACCATTGATTTTTGATATGGTCGAAATCACTGTCCAAAGTGATGTGGAATGTTGTGCAAATTATTTTAAGCAAAATACTATCTATTTTTCTAATCTTTATTTGATTTAGTGGGAAGCCATTAATGAAGAGTATATGATTTATTTAGTGCAGTGTGGTTGGAACGGATGGTGGCAAGTATGATTGGAAAGCCCGCTTGATATCTGCTTGAGAGTTGCACTGAATTCATTGGTGATCCTTAATGGTATGAACTTTGTGTTAGCATTAGAAACTTTTAATGAAGAGTGGAAGAAAGATGAATTATTGTCTCCATTTATGTCCCATTTAATCATGAGCTTTTGTTTAATCATGTTATCTCAGACTAAGTAACATCGGTCAGTTGCTTTGCCAGCTATTGTTTCTGACCAGAGAAGTTGCGATTTTTGTTCATGTGTCAAGTGCTTAATTTCCTGTTGCTTGGAGCCCATCTGAGCACCTCTCACATTCCAGAAGCCCATGTTGTGCATCATGATGATCTTTTGGGTTTAGTGGCCGATAGCCAGGTTATTCAAGGACTAGCTTGCTTCATTTGGTCATTATGCATAAATTCCTTCCAGTGAAATGTGATTTAATCCATAGGGTATTCAACCAGTATCCATGTCGTCGTCATTGGTACATTGAGTAGCACTCCTTTTTCCTTCTTATTTTGATTTTCGGTGAGTGCGACGATTACATTTAAAAAAGCCACTTGTTTTCAACTGTCAAAAAAAAACATTTGAAAAAGCCATTTGTTTTCAATGATTTAGCTTGTTTTCAAAACAACTTCATTAGCTGGTACAATAATTTATGTACAACAAACATTATGAAGAATATAATAAAATTATATTGCAGTGGATGTTAATCTACTATAGTAAAGGAAAAGATATTTTTAATAAGATTAAACTGATATATCATATTAAGTTTACAATAATGTATTCAAGATATAAAACTAATCAAATAATGTTGAAATATATTATAAAAAGGTTGTTGTTTATCAGTGTATTATAGGAAAATAAATAATTGTATATACAAAATAATTAGTATATTATATGAAGAACTTTGTGATGATTTAACAGTATTTGTTTCTTAACCTAATCAACCAATTATGAAAATACATAAGATCAGATTTTGTTTTCTTTTGTCAGCACTATTAGCTAATATGAAAAAGCCTGTTAATTATTTTCTTCCTAGCTATCCAAACATTCTTCTTGGATTGTTGTTTTCCAATGATTCATGCTTTAATATCCATTTTTCATTGTTAGTATATAAAAACATACAATGTTGTTATTATTATAATAAAAATTTAACGACCCACCATTTCGAACCATTCAAATCGACAATCATTCACACATGTCAGACTTAAATTTCTCAAAACAACAAATTGTTAATTTATATTTGGCAAAACTTAGAATATACAGTAATTAAATCAATCACAGAATCACAGACACAGAGTAATATAACAATAAGCAACGGAAATAGATAAATAGTAGTTCATGAAGCTACTATAGAACATCAGAGTCTAAAGTAAAATACAACAGAAATCCAATACATAGAAGTCTCAAATACAAAAGCCAATGACAAATTTGAACATAAACAACTGGAAATAACTAAAAGGCTGAATAGATAAAGATAGATCTCCAAGCAAAGCTCAAAGCTCCAAAGGTGAGTCTCAAATGCTATGACACTCAGTCTGACCCGAGCATAAAGCAAAACACAAAACACTCGAGTCAGGATTAACATTCTTATGCAAGTAAATCAACTCAAGTGAAATGTCCAATTGAAATGCAATATAACTTAAAGGATGTTTGAGATTCCCATCCTTAAGGATCCATGAAACTATCTACATACATAGTACAATACGTTACATAGATAATGTCTATAGTAAAGTAAACTATTAAAATAGTGTTAAGGTGTTGACCATATCCCGCTTAACACATTTTATATAAATACCGTAGTCTATATAGTACTGTAAACTCCACCAAACCTGTGGGCTATCAGGGAGCACTCCATAGGTACAACACAAACCAAACTCGTAGTGGGCGTGATAAGGCATGTGACAAGGCACGCGAGACAATGCCTAGGATAGGATTCTACCATTTTGCAGAACCGGGCTGATGGTAACGCATAGCAGCTACTACCGCCCACCTCGAGACACACTCCCATAATCGAAGGTGCACCCAATCAAATCACAAAGTAATAGATATGGTATCAAAGAAGCATGCTCGATCGGAGGTGCGAACTCACTTGGCCCAAGTATAGCTCATGTTTTAGTCACATCAAGCTGACTCGCGGGAGTTGGGGCTGCGTTCATACCTCATATAGACGTCGCTAAACCATCCTACTTCGTTCTGGATTTTCCACCACATACACAGTTGTTAAAGTGGTTTTCGGTATTGGCAGAGAGTATGACAATATCCAATCCCGGTCTCTTTAACAACCAAACGCTTATTTCACACCGTGATCATTTTCATTTCAAACAGTTCATACTTCATATCAAAATATCATATTCATTTCAAAATCATATCACTTTCGAAATCATAGTCACTTTAAATCAAATTTATTTCCGAAAATTATAACCACAAAATAGGTTAAACCATCATATCAAGTATTCGCATTTAAATCCATTAAATCTAAATCATAACAGTTCCAACTTAAACGGTTTGAATTTTGAAGGTAGTTTATATATTGGAATAGTTATACCTTAAAAATAGTTTATATTTAAAAATAGGTTATAGATTAAAATAGTTTATATACTAAAAATAGTTTATGTATAAAAATAGTTTATATATTAAAAATTATTTCAAATTAGAATTGCTTCTTCCAATCTCACAAATCAATTCAAGTCAAATTTAGTTCCAAAAGTTCGATTTAAATCAATCTCAGTTCAACAATTTCAATTAAAAAGGGTTAAAGGTTCAATTCGAATTCTCGTTAAACTATTTTTAATTTATATAACTACTTCAAATTCAATAGGTTTGAAAGTTTAAATATTCAAACAATTTACAATAACTCAATTTGATAAATTTCATTTATATTCAAAATTCAACTTTAATTTTATTTAAATTCGAAATATTCACTTAATCATTTTTAATATCATTCAAATAAAATTCCAGATTACAAATTTAAATCAAAATTAAATATTCAATTTCAATTATATATATATATATTTAAAAAATATTAATTTAACCACCTTTAGTTAAACATATAAATAGAATCTCAAATTACAAATTTAAATCAAAATTAAATATTCAGATTCAATTTTATTTAAATTTAAAATATTCATTTGATCACATTTAATCAAAAATCTAGTTATCAAGTTATAAAATCATTTCTTTAAATCTCAAAATTAATAAGTTTCAAATCAATTTTTATTTATATACAATTCTTAAACAAATAAAATTACAAGTCCACTTTAACTTATCTTTCCAACCTTTATTTATTAAAGTTATTACAAAATCTATTTTAGAATAATAACATAAATTTAAATAAATATTTAAACATATTATATATATATAAAAGTTACTACAAAATCTGTTTAAAATATTAATATAAATTGTAAATAAATATTTAAAACATATTATATATATTAGTTAAATTAAATTCTTATTAAATTTTAATATATCAATTATTATTAAATTAAATCTTATTATTATTAAATCTATTTTAAATCTTATTTTATATATATTTTAAAAATAATAAAGTTATAAGTAAAATTTTATAATTTTCATTTTAAAACTTAACTTATAATTTTAAAATTTCCAAAACATAAAATTTTAAAAATCAAAATTTTACACATATATTAAAATTAAAATATCTTTATATTATATTCTAAAAATCAATACACATATATTTCTCCTTTTCAAAAATTTAGAAATCATTTAAAAATAAACCAACGATGTCCGTATATAATTTCCTATCCTATGGTCAAGTGATACAAATATTTATCATTTCAATCCGTAATAATTTAAATATTACGAGTATATTATCATTTTAATCCGCAATTCCAAAATTTCAAAAATCAATAAAATCGCTTGGGTTTATCATTTCAATCCATAACGATTTTCTCTAATCTATAAGATCGTTCGGCTATGTATCATTTCAACCCATAGGGATTCCTAACTAACATGGAACTTGCATGGTGAGAACAGTAAAATAATAATATAAAATAGCATATCATATCAATTGCAAGCAAGGATCATAACTAACAATTTAAAATATAATATATATATATATACACAACATGTCAATTAGTGTCATATGTCAATTAACATAGGTAAGAAATTTTTAAACAATAACATATCATATTTAACGATTAAATTACTAAACAATTCAAATCTAATAACATATTTAAATCGTCATTTCATGTGAAATCAAATTACGAATGTTAATCGTGAGTGATCGCTCACCTTTCGAGGCTAGAGAAAATAGACAACACAGCAAGCTACGAATTTGAATCATGAACTCGACAATCGACCAATCCAAATGACAATTTCCAAAGCAAAGCAAGGTGGACTCGAGTTCGAAGAAAAAAAAATATATACACTATATATATTATTGTCTTGAAAGCTTGGCTGCTTGGTTAACTATGGTCTTGAACAATTTTTTTTTCCAAATGCTCATTGATGTAGGCATTGTCAGGATTAGTTTATATCCTTTCGAAGCAGCTACAAATGCAAGAGCAATGCTAGTTAAACAAAAAATTTCTTTCCATGTTCATTCTTATATATATATATATATACTATAATAAACCTTCTTTTTTTATAAAGAGGAAGTGAAAGCACAAAACCAAGCTACTGTGCGGAGTTGGGTGGTTGTGGAGAACGGGGTCTGGGATGGTTTTCTAGGTCGAGGAGGGGCAGTCGGCTATTGGTTGAAGGCTCGGTGATGTGGCGGAGGTATGGAGATGAGGCTGTCGGTTGTGGTTGGAGTTGATGGGAGGCGAGGCCGAAGGTGCGATGGCTGCGGCTGTTCGAGGCGGAGAGGGTCAGAGCAGGCTGTAGGGAGGGGTGCTATGGAGGCGACAACTATTATTGGCAGGCGTGGCTGCTCTAGTCCACCATAAGAGATGGCAGAGGGTGGTTTGGCAGCTTGCTTCGGCTGCTGTAGGCGGCTGATCTGGTGGTAGGAGGTAGGGACTAGCACAGTTCAGCGTGGATGCTAGGATGATTGTCGGTTAAGCGTTGTGGGGAAGAGTGGTTGAACGGAAGTCTGCGGCTATGGGTATTTTGTGGTGGGAGGTGGCTGACGTGGAGATGAGGGGGAAGATGGCACGGCTATCGGTTGTAGGGAGGGGAATGGGTGCACTGTGATGTGGAGAGGGAGGATGGTCGGTGGATGAAGGTTCGGGTGGAGTGGGCAAAGGGATGAGGCGGGCTATGGCTATTGAGGAGAGTGGCGGCCAGTTTCAAAGGAATGGGAGATGGAAAGGTTTCAGAAACCATTATACGCGAATTATATATATATATATTAAGCATAGAAATGAAAATGGAAGAAAACGAGTACGAACAATCAGCAAATTATATTGAATACCATAGGAATAGGGAAAGTCAAAATTAAATTCAAAGATATATTAAAATCTAATGGTTGTTTGTTTCATCCGATGGACAAATGAATGGACATAGAAACCCAAAGGACCCAAATGCGGAACCGATACGGCTAATCGTTTTGCAGATTTCGCCGTGTACCGGACGCCAAAACACACAAATGAATATACTGTGGAGATCAGCACGACGAGACGAATAGAATGGCACACAGATATCTTTGGCACGACCCTCCTATCAAAACCCCTTATTCCCTGCCAAAACTGCTGCTAAACCGCCGAAATTAATATAAACGGAGCTAGAGCAATCCAAATTTGGCGAAACGAAATACGACGCCTCACTCAGAAAATGGTAAATATTTTATATCTAAAATATTAAAATTTCAAAAATATTTTATTTCCATCAAATTTAACTGATTTAAATTTAAATTTGAAATTTCACAAATAAACAGACTTTCAAATTTTTCGATGAAAATCTGACACTCGCTACGTTTTATATAGATGTAACCCAAATATCAAATTTTCATAGCTAAATTTTATTGTTTATTTTCATAAAAAAATTAGTTAATTACGTTATTAAAAATCGTTAAAATTTCTGGGTCATTACACTCTTCCCGACTCAAAACTTTTCGTCCCTGAAAAGAAACAAGATAGGAGAATAAAAGCAACAGAAAGGAAAAATAGATTCGAAATACATAGAACCAGATACAACAATTAATTTAAAACCGTTTGAATTTTATTTTTGGACATCTTATTACTTACATTTATATTACATACTATTCAATTACATGTTCTCATTACATTTAGACTTTTCCCAGGTAAATTTTATTAATGTTTCTGAATGTAATTTTGCACTATACCAATTTACCTTTTATTTACAACATTTATATTAAGCAAAATTTAGTTTGAACATCTTTAATACTTAAGTTTTTTCTTGTATAACCTTCAATTACATATTCACATTAACATTTTGACTTTTTGAACATTTCAGGTAAATTATATATGTTTTAGAATGCAATTGAGTATTATACAAATAAATTTTATCCTAGTTCAACTGTTTCAAACTGTTTCAATTTCATTTTCATTTTAGACACTCCAATTATTCAAAAAAAATTGCTTCGTTTCAATAATTGAAAACCATTACTTAACATAAGACATTCCACTTTGAACCATTCAAATCGACAATCATCCACACATGTCAGACTTGAATTGTCCAAAACAATAGATTGTTAATTTATATTTTGCAAAACTTAGCATATATAGTAAATAAATCAATCACAGAATCACAGACATAGAGTAATATAACAATAAGCAGCGGAAATAGATAAATAGTAGTTCATGAAGCTACTATAGAACATCAGAGTCTAAAGTAAAATACAATAGAAATCCAATACATAGAAGTCTCAAATACAAAAGCCAATGACAAATCTGAACATAAACAACTGGAAATAACTAAAAGGCTGAAATAACATAAACAACTGGTAACCATAGCAGCTACTACCGCCCACCTCAAGACACACTCCCATAATCGAAGGTGCACCCAATAAAATCACAAAGTAATAGATATGGTATCGAAGAAGCATGCTCGATTGGAGGTGTGACCTCACTTAGCCCAGGTATAGCTCCTGTTTTGGTCACATCAAGCTGACTCGCGGGAGTCGGGGTTGTGTTCATCCTCATATAGACGTCACCAAACCATCCTACTTCGTTCTGGATTCTCCACCACATACACGGTTGTTAAAGTGGTTTTCGGTATTGGCAGAGATTATGACAATATCCGATCCTGGTCTCTTTAACAACCAAACGCTTATTTCACATCATGGTCATTTTCATTTCAAACAGTTCATACTTCATATCAAAATATCGTATTCATTTCAAAATCATATCACTTTCGAAATCAAATTCACTTTCGAAACCATATTCACTTTAAATAAAATTCATTTCCAAAAATTATAACCACAAAATAGGTTAAACCATCATATAAAGTATCTGCATTTGAATCCATTAAATCTACATCATTACAGTTCCAACTTAAACAGTTTGAATATTGAAAGTAGTTTATATATTGGAATAGTTATACCTTAAAAACAGTTTATATTTAAAAATAGGTTATAGATTAAAATAGTTTATATATTAAAAATAGTTCATATATTAAAATAGTTTATAAATTAAAAATTGTTTCAAATTAGAATTGTTTCTTCCAATTTCACAAATCAATTCAAATCAACTTTAGTTCTAAAAGTTCGATTTAAATCAATCTCAGTTCAACAATTTCAATTAAAAAGGGTTAAAGGTTCAATTCGAATTCTCATTAAACTATTTTTAATTTATATAACTACTTCAAATTCAATAGGTTTCAAAGTTTAAATATTCAAATAATTTACAATAACTCAATTTGATAAATTTCATTAATATTCAAAATTCAACTTTAATTTAATTTAAATTCGAAATATGTACTTAATCATTTTTAATATCATTTAAACAAAATTCCAGATTACTAATTTAAATCAAAATTAAATATTCAAATTTCGATGTTATATATATATATATATATTCTTTTAAATATTCATTTAACCACCTTTAGTTAAACATATAAATAAAATCTCAAATTACAAATTTAAATCAAAATTATATATTTAGATTCATTTTTTTTTAAATTTAAAATAATCATTTAATAACCTTTAATCAAAAATCCAGTTATCAAGTTATAAAATCATACCTTTAAATCTCAAAATTAATAAGTTTCAAATCAATTTTTATTTATATATAATTCTTAAACAAATAAAATTACATGTCCACTTTAAGTTATTTTTCAAACCTTTATTTATTAAAGTTATTACAGAATCTATTTAAAAATAATAACATAAATTCAAATAAATATTTAAACATATTATATATATATATATAAGTTATTACAAAATCTGTTTAATATATTAATATAAATTGTAAATAAATATTTAAAACATATTATATATAGTTAAACTAAATTCTTATTATATTTTATTATATTAATTATTATTAAATTAAATCTTATTATTATTCAATCTATTTTAAGTCTTATTTTATATATATTTTAAAAATAATAAAGTTATAAGTAAAATTTTATAATTTTCATTTTAAAACTTAACTTATAATTTTAAAATTTCCAAAACATAAAATTTTAAAAATCTAAATTTTATAAATATATTAAAATTAATATATCTTTATATTATATTCTTAAAATCAATACACATATATTTCTCTTTTTCAAAAATTTGGAAATCATTGAATAATAGACCAACTATGTCCGTACATAATTTTGTAATGACCCTAGATTTTAATTTAATTTAAATTAATGATTAAATGAATTTTTGAATAAAAATTGTATAATCCATTTTAAATTGAAGCGAGTTTCCCCGATATCCAAATATATTTTGTATAAATCATTTGAATTTAAACGATTTGTATATATGTGAATATATATGTATGTACAATTGATTTGAATTGTAAATAAATTGTTTAATAATAAATGATAATAATAAATATTAGAAAGAAAATTATAAAACACTAATTATTAGAGTAAAATTAATGATAAATATTTAAACAAAAATAGAAGTGAAATAAATATTTGAGTTAGAAATAGAGATAAATATATATAAGATAAATTATGAAAGTAAATATCAAGTAACACTTAAATAAAATTTTAATAACATATTTAAAATAGAAATTATTTATACTATGAAATAATAAGACTAAAGAAGAAAAATAAAATATAACATAACTAAATATAAGTATGTAAACAAAGTATAAGTCAAAAAGAAAAGGGAATAAAATACGCTCAAACATGTAAACATGTAAACATATAAGAGTGTAAACAAGTAAGTGTATATATAAAGTATTGCAAGGGAATGAAATAAGTAAATATATACATGTGAATAAAGCTTACAAAAGAAGGAACCAAATAAATATATATGTTTGTACACCCGAAATCAAGTATTAACACATTATCTAAGTACCAAAACAAAGACATATCATCTCAGCTGAACTAAAGAATTTTTTTATATGAAAATGGTACAAGATCATTAATGCAAGCACAAAAATATTCCATCAGCCACCATAATCTCGAGCAGGTACAGCCGAAGAAAATATATATTCATTTGTACAAAGTTAATTAATACAAGCCAATATTTTCATCACTTCAGCCACCAAAGGCAAGAAAAAAATCCATGTCCTATTTTGTACAAAAATATCAGAACCCTGTAACTCATTTTTTTTTCTTTCTTCTTTATATCATCTTTGTATCTCATTTCGTCCATCTTCAAAACTGAGCAAATCTGGAGTGATGACCATTTTAAAATTTAAACAAAACTTTAATACTTCAACCCAAACACAAACAAGAAGATCAAAGAAGGGAGCTTCAGCAAACAAATTCCAAAGCTGTGCCAACATGAGGCTCTGTTCATTTTGAAAACAACTGTGAGTAACATTTGTTTGAACTTAAACTATGAACCTATTTTGAATATATCCTTGAACAAGTATGGTTGAATCTATATATGCATATAAAAATTTTCTATAAATATTGTTGTGTGCAGTCAGTTTATGATTGCCTATGCTCTTGTTCTTTTCAACCCAATATGCAAACAGATCTATTTCTCTTGATCCAATAACAGATAGATTATTCAATATAAACAAATATTGTTTGTTTGATTTGGAACTGAAGTTTTAAAAAATTCATTTAAGTTAAACAACTTATGATTTCCTCTGGAAGCACAAAATAGCTGAGCAAACTCAAGATAAGTCAAAATTTAAATTTCATAATTTTTGAATTCAGGTATCTAAACTGAATACTCATACAAAAATATGATTTTTAAAACAAATTTCAATATTTTTATTTCATTAAATCATGTGAAAAAGTGAGATGAACGGAATTGACATTTTTGTCAATTTCTGGTGATATACGTCGATCTAGGCGTCGAGATTAAGGGTGAAGGAAGCTGGCGAATAGGCAGGTTTGGGAAAAATGTTCGATCGAATTTCAGACTCACGTGGATGGAGAATGAGGTGAATGTAGGGTTTAAGCTTGCATTTCGTTTGTCTTGGCCGTCGAGACAATTTCGACATGGGTAATGGATTGGGTGCGATCACGAGTTGAAGGGTGGTGGCGTGGTGGTGCGTGGGTGCTCTGGAAGGGATACTGGAGTTTCCAGTTGACGGCATCATCGGTGGCGAGAGTTTTGGTGGGTCGAACTTTGCTCGAGATTTCGAACGAGGATCGAAATTTCGATTCTTGGTTGTATTAGGTTGCTGGTTGTTCTCGTTGGGGCATCGAAGTTGTTGGTGACGTGGTCGCAGGTTGGATGATGGTCGGAGGCGCTTCGACCCAGTGTGCATGTGCACCGTGACACGCGTGCAAGTGGAAGAAAGAATCAGGAAGAAGAAGTGAGTTGGAGGAAGGTTTGCTCACTGTTATTTTGCTCGAGTTTAGCCCGAGTAATTTGTATGCCGAACTCGAAGTGGTGAAGTGTCTTACTCGAAGCAATATTTTGTTGCCTCGGGTTTGTTTAGTCTGGTTACAGGTTTTCTTTTTAAAACCTGACTGTAACGTGAAAGTGAACAAATTTAAATTTGTGAGCTAGAGTTAGATAAAGTTTAAAACCAGTTTGAAGTGTGGATTCAAATTTTTTTTTTTTGAATTCTAATATGAAATAAAATAAAGTTTTAAATAATTTAATGTTTGGTTTTCAGGTTTATAAAAACCTGACAGTTATCTGAATTTTAAAATTTAATTTAAAGTTTGAAAGCATCATTTAAACAATGGTTTTAACTCAAAGTTAAGTTTTTAAATGGTAAATCATTTTGAATCTTATGTTCAAAATGTAATTTAAATTTAAATTCAAAAGTGTAATGTTCTACACATTAATATTAATTAAATCCTTAATAAAGGAATAGATTATCTTAGAGATAATTTAGATATTGAAGTAATTTAAATTAATAAGTTAATTAAAGAATGACTTATTTATTTAATTTAAAATTAATAATTTAGAATTAAAGGAAATTTCTTAGGAAAGTAACTAAAGAAATGTTATTGGTTAATGAAGTTAATTAACTATGTATTATTAAGTATTGATTAAAGTAATTGATGTTAATAATAAATTAGATTTATTTATTTAGATAATCAATTATAAATTGTTTAAATGAAATTACTAAATGAAAGTGATTAAGGAATTAATCACGTATTGTAATTGATTTTTGGGATATTTTGATTAATTAAAGTTAATTAAATTAGTTTAATTAATTTAAGAAAATATGTCATTTGTTAAACTTTCTCCGCTTTTATTCTTCCATGGCGTCCCTTCCTCAACCGTCCTCTTTTTCGCCCTCCCTTTCATTCGCCGATATCTCGTTCGTCCCTCCCAAATACCTTCAGGAGCTCCCCCGTCCTCAACCCTTGCCCTCCTCTGGCCCCCAAACACCCGCCTACGTTGATTCTTCCCAATGTTCTGGCCCCCCACAACCTCCGTCCCAGTTCGTCAAAGGCAGATCCTTCGCGCAGGTAGTCGCAACACCACGTCCTAATCCTCCCCCAGCTCTCCAGCCTCTTCTCCCGTCCCCTCCGAACTTCAATCGTCGTCGTCCTATTCCTTTTTCTGATTCCTACCGCCAAACCATCAATTTTTTAAAATTGAAAAAGAGATGTTTCAAATGCGCGGGATTAGGCCACGTGGCATCTTCCTGTAGGGACCCCAGGATTTGCTTCTGCTGTGGCTTCTATGGCCATCATTACGTGCATTGTCCCAATAAACCTTCTGCATTGGGTCCTTCAAAAATCTTTTCAGCTTCTCTGAGTAATCATTCCTCTGCTCCCATACCTCGAACCCAAAAAACTCCAGGGACTTCCAATACTACACGCACACGTGTGGTACCATCAAATCAGCAAGCTGGCCCAGCTCCCAACCCCACTGCACCCAATTCACCCAATCTTACTGAATCCCTCCCTCTGTTTCAAACCATTCCACCCTCTCCTCCTTTCAAGTACTCCCCTCCTTCATCCATCTTTCACATGGCAGACTACTCACTTTATATCACTGCTACCATTATTGATGGAATCTGGACTGTGGAGACTCTCAAAGCGGTCCTGATCTCCTCCTTTAACCATAGGGGCTGGGCGATCTGGCTTTTAGATAACAATAGATTCCTGATCTGTTGCCCCACTGAATATTTGAAAATCGCGGCTCTCAACTCCAAGATCATCACCAAAGCAGGAGGGTCGATCTACTTAGAGGCTTGACCAGACTACGAGCCGCCGCCCTCCATCGAATTAGAACCACCCAGCTGGGCTACCATCAAAGACTTCCCAGAACCTCTCAGAAACGACCAAGACGCAGTCCAGTTTGCTCTAAACCCAATTGGGCGGTTCACAGAATTTGATAGATGCGACTGGTCTGAGCTCGATCGTCGCCAGATCTATGTCAAAATGCAATTTATGGTGGGTATTGCGGCTTCCTCCTCTTATAGGGTTCGCCTCAACAATGTAGACTACCTCATCACGGTTTCGCGATGGGACCATACTCACCCTAGACTTAGACCAGAGACATATCCCCTAGGCATTGATATTGAGAAGGAGTTCAGGTGTTTTGAAGGCCAGATGGATCCAAACGATCTGAATTCTGACGACCGCTTTGACGCTATGAATCTAGAACCGGACTCGTTTTCCCCTCCACGGAACATCTTTGAGGAGGTCGACCCCATGATAATCCAGAATGCTGAGCCAGCTCCACAGCGGTGGGACCCCATACTTGACTTTGACCTCTCAGTGCCTTATTTCCTTCAAGCCTCGAATCCCGCCCCAGTTCCAGATCCCAGTAACCCTCCAGTCTCTCCCCCTCCTTCGGCTCCGGTCCTTCCAGCCTTCCAAGGTCTCTCACCTCTGATAGTCAGGAGAAGCTCTAGAAACACCCGAGCAGCCTCCCTGCCTGAAGCTACAGGTAGCTTTTATAAACCTGTAGTTTTCTCTTCTGCCAATAGTATATTAAATAAGAAATTAGCACGTTGCATGGGAGTCAATATTCTAGATGAGCATTATTCGGCCATGCAAACCCTAGAACAAGAGCGCCTTTCCCTTTCCCAATGAAATTCGTCTCCTGGAATATTCGAGGGCTTGGGGACCCCTCCAAAAGACATTCTGTTTATCTGTCTTTGTCCCCCTTACACATAGATATCCTCCTGCTTCAAGAATCCAAACTTTCTGATCCATCTCCCACACTCATTCGTCAAATTGGTGGCCCACATCTCTCTGGGTGGGCTCATTCTAACGCCATTGGCTCCAAGGGGGGTCTCATAACCATGTGGGACGAATCCGTATGGTCCCTTGGCCAAATCATTCATCAGCCCTTCGTGTTACATGTAGCTCTTAAACATCTGCGGTCCAACACTACGTTTTTCTTCTCAAACATATATGGTCCCCAAACGGCTCAGGATAGGGCTGTTCTCTGGAATAGCTGTAGGAATTTTGCTACTCACATATATGGTCCATGGGTGCTTGGAGGAGACTTCAATACAACAAGATACTCCATGGAAAGGAACTCGGGTAATTTCTCGGCCGACTCAGACGCCTTCAATGCTTTCATTAACTCTTGCTCTTTGATTGAACCGCCGATCAACAACCGTCTCTATACTTGGTCCAATAGGCGTCACAATCCTTCCTTGGCCAAACTAGATCGTTTCCTCTTCAACTCTGCATGGGACGATACTCACCCTCTATCTTCCTGCCGTGGCCTTGCAACAGTTCACTCAGACCACTGTCCTCTCGTGCTGGAATCGGGTTCACTTTCTAACCAGACTAGACCATTCAGATTTGAAAGACTCTGGATACTTGAACCATCCTTCGAAGATTTTATTAAACTCGCATGGGCTCAGCCCATCAAGTCCAACTCTGCTTCAGGTAGGGTCGTTGGCAAGCTTAAATCACTGAGAAGACTGCTTAAACCTTGGGCCAAATCTATTTTGGGTCGCTCAGAAACCGTATCTCCTCAACCCAAGATGAAATCCTTAATTTAAATATCCTAGAAGAATCACACCCTCTCAGTGACTCTGAGATTCTCAAACTTAGGAATCTGGAAGCGGAACTCGAAAGACTTCTGAAACAGGAGGAAATTGGCTGGAAACAGCGCTCTAAAGCCAGGTGGCTAGCAGATGGCGACAAAAATACGGCTTACTTTCACAGGTTAGCGAATGGCCGCCGCAGATCCCTGTTCATCCCAGAAATTATCCACAACAACTCGCCAGTCTCGGATCAGTCGGAAATTCTGCAGCTGTTTACCCAATACTATCGCTCGATCCTTGGCAAACCATCACCACCCCTACCAACCATAGACGGAACCTTCTATACCCCAATCCTTCAGTCATCGCAATAGATGCTCCATTCTCTGAAGAAGAAATCCTTTCCGCCCTTCGACATATGGACGATAATAAAGCACCGGGCCCAAACGGCTTTGGCCCTTTTTTTTTCACACTTTTGGGATGTTATCAAATCCGACATTCTTGACCTGTGCTCAGAATTCTATTCCAACCCTGCATCCATAGCCCGGCTCAACTACGCCAATATTATCCTCCTTCCAAAAACTGCTGGAGCCAATTCCCCTTCAGCCTTCCGACCCATTAGTCTCCTTAACACCACCTTCAAGCTCATCACCAAAGTCCTAGCCAACCGCCTTCAGCTTTTCATGGATCAGCTGATAGGGCCAGAGCAATCAGCATTCATTTTGGACCGTAACATTCTAGATTGTGTGGCGGCTACACAGGAAGTTATCTCCTACTGTCATTCCAACAACATTCCAGGTGTCGTCCTTAAACTTGACTTCTCCAAGGCCTTCGACTCGGTTAATTGGAACTTCATACTTGAGCTCTTATCCCATAGAGGTTTCCCTATGAGATGGTGCGATTGGATATCATGCATTTTTACCTCCAGTCTCTCTTCCATTCAGATCAACGGTTCTTCCGGTGGCCTAATTAAATCTGCCCGTGGCCTCAGACAAGGAGACCCCCTCTCGCCGCTGTTATTTGTGCTAGTTGCAGACGTCTTTAATCGCATGACCAAATTGGCAATCGCGAACAACTACTTAGTTGGTATTGGCCCTCCCAATTCTAATCTGATGATCTCCAATCTCCAGTTTGCTGATGACACTATCCTATTTGCCTCTCCCTCGCCGGATCATATCCACTGTCTCAAAGTCCTTCTTTACTTCTTCGAACTCATCTCTGGCCTCTCCATCAACTTCCACAAAAGCTCCATCATTATGCTTGGCTCCGCTGATATTCTCGCACCCTCCATCTCTTCCATCCTAAATTGCAATATTGATCAATTCCCTATCTCCTACCTGGGTATTCCCCTGCGCCCTTCCAAACTGCATCGAGCTGATTGGGTCCCCCTCGTTTCTAAGATTGATGCCAGACTTTCGGGCTGGAAAGCGGAGGCCCTATCGGCCGCAGGTAGGCTGGTGCTTGTCAAATCGGTGCTCTCTTCCTTACCCACTTACTGGCTCTCTTTTCACAAACTACCTGCCTGGGTGTCCAAGCGAATCGATTCCGCTAGAAGATCCTTCCTCTGGAATGGGGGAAAAGTCAAATGCCTTGTCAGCTGGAGGATTGCCTATTTGCATCGTGACCATGGTGGACTTGATATTCTTAACCTTCGAACCTTCAACCTTGCTCTTTTGGCCAAATGGTTATGGCGTCTTCTCTCACCGGGCCATTTCATTTGGAAAGATTGGATCCTTTCTGTCCACTATCATAACAACCCTTTCCGTGTCCTTCACCTCGCCCCCCTCTCTAAGCCATCCCCTTTCTGGTCTGGTGTACTCTCTTCCTTAGCCCGGGTCAAGCCGCTCTTTCAAGTAGTATTAGGCAACGGCTCGAATTGCCTCTTCTGGCAAGACTCATGGTCTCAACACTCTCCTCTTTACCGCTGCTTCCCTACTCTCTTCGCCTCTGCACCATTACAGTACCTCACAGTAGCCGACACAGTTTCCTTAGGCCCTCTCTCGTTTTGTCCTGCTTCCCTTTTTGGTGATTGCCTGCTTCGCGAATTCCTTGCTGTCTCCAACCTGCTTCTGTCCATTAACCTGCCTACCTCCACCCCTGACCTATTCTCGTGGCCCCTATCCCCTTCCAAAGGCTTCTCAGTATCCCAATGCTATACCTACCTGAACCACCCTGGCAGACTTTTCTCCTTCGCCCGCATTTGGAAATGCCACCTCCCCCCGCGAATCCTCTTCTTCCAATGGTGTCTGATTCACGGTCGCATTAACACCAAAGACCGTCTCTCTCGTCTCAATATCCTTTCGGATCAGGTCTGTGCTCTTTGCTGTTTGGAAGTCGAAACCATTAACCATCCGTTCGTAGATTGCGACATTGCTCATTTTGTTTGGGTCTCTTCTTGTGCGCACATTCTTGGTTTCATCCCCTTCATTTCTAGCTTCTTCGACCATTGGCAGTACAACGCCCCAGATTCTCTTCTGGATTCTCTACTTGCAATTTTCTGTTGGATCATTTGGAAAGAAAGAAATGCCCGTGTCTTTAACAAACCAGCTAGTTCGAGAGTGCTTTTATGCAACAGGATTATTAACATCTTTGCTTTTTGGACAGGCTCCAGCTTCTCTGCCCCTTTCAGGCTCCGTCTTCCCCCTGCGGATTCTCCACCAGATGAGTCGGTGGGCAGCACATCTTCCGCCGCACCGGTTGGATATCCTCCTTTTGGGCATCACTACTAGCTAAGACATTATCACTTCATTTTCACTTTTATCTGACTGCTCGTGATGTATATATTGTACGGTAGTTTCATTTTCGGGTACTCTTTTTTGATGCTACTGCTAATGTAATTTGACACTATCTTTTTGGCTAACGATCAAGCATGTTGATCGTAATATTTATATTTAGTATCTATCACTAATCGGCTGTGTAGCTCCACGCTACACATCCGTTCTGCTCAAAATTTTTTTTTTTAAGAAAATCATTGGATAATTGGATAAGTAATTTTACTTAATGAAATTAATGGAGATAATTAATTATGGGATAATTAATTTAATTAATGAGTGATTAAGAAATAATTAATTAAAATGGTTTATAATTAATTTATGATTAATTAACCAAGATTTGTAGTTTATTCATAAGTAATTAATCTGGTATAAATTAATTATAATTAGATATTGATTGATCTTACTTATGGATGTTTGAATTGTATTGAATGGTGAATTGTTTGATATCCCTGATATATGATGCTTTGTGATACGTCCTGATTTATGTCGTGATCTATGATTTCTGTTTCTGTGATATATTACTATGTGAATATGAAACCCATGGCCCGTAAATCGGCACTTGAATTTCGATACGACAGGGAGTCGGATTCTAGTTGGTTATCCGAAACCCACATCGAATTGTAATATTGAATCTTTGTGACCGATAAATTTATTTTATCTATGAATCTGTGAATGAAGATAAGCGTTATCGATTATACCGCTTATCGATATATCTGTGATGATTGAAGTTGCACTATTGTGTGTGAAACCCCTGGACTACACCATACACACACAAATATGGATTTCACGTGGAAATCGGTTAAGTCACAAATAATTTAAAATCTGATGTTTTTGAAATTTTAATTTTAATTTCAATTGATTTTGAAATTAGAAATTTGGGTTTAAATGTGAAAAGCTTTTGAAATGGAATTTCAAAGATAAAACTTATTTTTGAATAATTCGATAAAGTTTTGAAGTTTAAATAATTTGATTTAAACTTAAAAATCAAGATTTGAAATTGAATCCTACGATTTGAAACTAGGGATTAAAGATGTTATAACCGTTATATATGGGTTAAACCATTTTAAGAGTATTGATTTTGGAATATAAATATAATTCAAGGGCTTTAACTCGTGCAAATATGATTGGATTTTTCTTAAACGAAAATTATTTGTTTTCAAATAATAACAGCTTTCATATAAGAAGTGAACTTCCAATTTGTGTTGAAAGGTTTCAAATTTAAAATGAAATTGAAATGTTTTGAAATGCTATGAATGAATTCTTTTTGAAAGCTATGAATTGAATCTGTTTATTTTTAACAGATTTAAAATGATGATTTGTTTAAACCATTCGAAATAAAATTGTTTTGAAAGCTATAATTTGAATCTTTGTTTTAATGATTTAACGAGTTAATCCAATTGAAACGGAAATTGTTTTGAAAACTGTGAATGAATCTTTGTGAAAATTAAGTGAACTTTGTGAAATAAATCTTTTTGTTTAAAAGATTTGAAATGGTAATCGATTGAAACCATTTGAAAGAAAGTTTGGAATTATTAAGTTGTGACTTAATTGAAATCACATATCCATATGTTTTTAAATATCGCGCTCATTATTCGAGTTAGCCGGAAAAAGACATTTGTGTCATATAACCCATTCCGAATAGTGATATGTCGTATATGGATAGCATTTGAAGACTGGTGGTGAAGACCGGATATTTTTGAAAACGAAAGGACAACTCGTCGAATGTCTCTGCATCGACTGGCCCCGATATAGAGATTTTATCACCCTTTGTGATGGGAAGTCTAGACGGGATTGTGAATACCCGGAATTGCAAGGGCTTCGTAAGAAGTGCCTTCAGTTCTGTTCGAACCTGGAACAGACTTGTATGGTTACATGTCTGACATTACACTTTAAGATATAACCCGATTTCTTTCAAATACATTTCTGTTGGTGGTGGAGAATTTATTCTCTTAGCTTAACACCCTTCTCTGAGACGTACGAGCTCAGAGGTTATGTAGTTGAAGGTTATCAGCGATATACTCCCAATTTGGTAATGTGACATGTTGAGTGTTGCTGTGTAATGATCATTGTTTGATCATTTGCGATATGATCATTTGTTTGATCATTTATCTTTGTGATCATTACTTTGATCATTTGTTTGACCCGAAGCATGGCTTTGTGACAAAGTGTAGCTTTGTAGATGAGACTTCGTCGAACCTCACACCCCGGAATGGTCAAAACAGGAAAGATTCAGCAAGGTTATTAGGGGGTAGCGCCCCTTTAGTGTATGTCATTCCTTCTGGATAGAGGTGGTATCATGGTATGGAGCCCAGATATTTAACCTATGTGGTTGCTGCAAATTTATTACTTCGTGGTTGTTGGAAATCGAGGATCCTCGGATATAGATCGGTTACGATCGGGGGATGACATATTCGTGTCAGTAGTTACCCAGTTAGCGGTAACCCGGCCTTGTGTTGGCAGAGATATAACCGTAATGTTAGGTTATTTCTCGGGACGTCATTCCAGAGGCGTTTCCATGTGGCAATGGGAAGTTCCTTGGCCCGACCATTTGTTGGAAATCCAAAGAAATAATACGAGCCTTTTACAATTTCAATTGTATAACCTGTCTCCTCAGGAGGCAGCTATAGCAGGCATAATATAATGGTACCTATGCTGGCTAAGATTTATATTCTACTTTCGAAATGTTTTCCACTAAGCACTAATAATAATATCAAATCAAATTATTTGATTTTGCGTAGTAAGCATATTTGACTAACATAAGAAGAAATCTCCTCCAAGTTTGCGTTTGCATTGTGTGTGTGGTGGGAGGTCTTATGGTAGTTTCATTTTCCAAAAGCATTGCGAATTGACTTTAAAATTCTTTTGCTATTTGTTTTTAAAGATAAACTGTTTTGTTGCTCGCACCAGTCCCATGACTGATCCGGAGTTTATTGTTCCTTTCCTAAACTCTGGGTGCTCATAATTTTCTACACGAGCAGTCTAGAGTTAGGTTTTTCAGATAGTCAGAATTAGTAGATTTTCTGGAGCTAGTTCAGTCTTTGGATTTGGACTGCACTTGCTTATCTTTGTGCCTCTTTATCGAGAGTTCGAGCTATTTCTGGATTGATGTTTTGAAGATGGAGATTATCCGCTGCTGATGTTATCGTTTTCTTTTCCGCTGCTATTTGTTGTATCATATCTCTGATGTATATTGATATTCATTGTATCACTCTGTTGTATCAGATATTTTATCAAAGTTGTATATCAATGTATTATTCTGTTTCTTCCGTTGTGTTATTTACTTAATGTTGTTATAAGCTCCGGCGACTTGGATTTGAACGGTCGAATCTACGGCATTCGAGTACGATGTAAAGTATGGATGTCGATTTTCGAGCGGGCAAAATCTGCCTCGTCACATTTGGTATCAGAGCTAAGGTTGAACTTTAGCTCAGGAATATAACACATTAAGTAGCTCATTAGAGATAGAGTGAAGTAAACTCTAGAATGAGTAATTCTCAGATATCCGTTCGAATGCCTCAGTAAATTCTCTTACTATCCATTGATAGTGAGTATGAGTGCAAGAAGAGGACGAGATAGGGGACAAGGGAATACGACTTTAAATGGTCAATACCCTGCAACAGTGGAAACAACTTTCTTATCAATCTCCTTTGATTCGTTTCCAAATTCTTTTGATTTCTTCGTATCAGCTACAAGAAGGAGTTTCAGTATGATGATGACCCTACGAATCGTTGTAGGAAAATTTTACTTCGTATCTTCATCGTTTTCTTATCAGCTTTTTGATTTAAACCTTAATGAATATGAATTGTAATTTGGAAATTGGAAATTTTAAATAAATTGGAGATTTTAAATTGAGTTAAATTGATTAATAGAATATGAGGATAAAATTGTATCGAATCGATAAAATGATTTCGTTTAAAACCAAATTTGAAATTCAATTGTAATTTCTTTTGAATACCAAAGTCCGAAGAGGGACAAATTGGTATGTATTCTGAGATATTCCGACTTGAGTTTGGAATTCATATCTTAAGTTGAGGAGTTATAGGAGATCGAATCTATCTATCTCTGTGTTGTTTTCGTGCCTGCGAATTTCGAGGACGAAATTCTTTTAAGGGGGGAAGTTTGTAACGACCCTAGATTTTAATTTAATTTAAATTAATGATTAAATGAATTTTTGAATAAAAATTGTATAATCCATTTTAAATTGAAGCGAGTTTCCCCGATATCCAAATATATTTTGTATAAATCATTTGAATTTAAACGATTTGTATATATGTGAATATATATGTATGTACAATTGATTTGAATTTGAATTGTAAATAAATTGTTTAATAATAAATGATGATAATAAATATTCGAAAGAAAATTATAAAACACTAATTATTAGAGTAAAATTAATGATAAATATTTAAACTAAAAATAGAAGTGAAATAAATATTTGAGTTAGAAATAGAGATAAATATATATAAGATAAATTATGAAAGTAAATATCAAGTAACACTTAAATAAAATTTTAATAACATATTTAAAATAGAAATTATTTATACTATGAAATAATAAGACTAAAGAAGAAAAATAAAATATAACATAACTAAATATAAGTATGTAAACAAAGTATAAGTCAAAAAGAAAAGGGAATAAAATACGCTCAAACATGTAAACAAGTAAACATATAAGAGTGTAAACAAGTAAGTGTATATATAAAGTATTGCAAGGGAATGGAATAAGTAAATATATACATGTGAATAAAGCTTACAAAAGAAGGAACCAAATAAATATATATGTTTGTACAGCCGAAATCAAGTATTAGCACATTATCTAAGTACCAAAACAAAGACATATCATCTCAACTGAACTAAAGAAATTTTTTTTATATGAAAATGGTACAAGATCATTAATGCAAGCACAAAAATATTCCATCAGCCACCATAATCTCGAGCAGGTACAGTCGAAGAAAATATATATTCATTTGTACAAAGTTAATTAATACAAGCCAAGATTTTCATCACTTCAGCCACCAAAGCCAAGAAAAAAAATCCCTGTCCTATTTTGTACAAAAATATCAAAACCCTGTAACTCATTTTTTTTTCTTTCTTCTTTATATCATCTTTGTATCTCATTTCGTACATCTTCAAAACTGAGCAAATCTGGAGTGATGACCATTTTAAAATTTAAACAAAACTTTAATACTTCAACCCAAACACAAACAAGAAGATCAAAGAAGGGAGCTTCAGCAAACAAATTTCAAAGCTGTGCCAACATGAGGCTCTGTTCATTTTGAAAACAACTGTGAGTAACATTTGTTTGAACTTAAACTATGAACCTGTTTTAAATATATCCTTGAACAAGTATGGTTGAATCTATATATGCATATAAAAATTTTCTGTAAATATTGTTGTGTGCAGTCAGTTTATGATTGCCTCTGCTCTTGTTCTTTTCAACCCAATATGCAAACAGATCTATTTCTCTTGATCCAATAACAGATAGATTATTCAATATAAACAAATATTGTTTGTTTGATTTGGAACTGAAGTTTTAAAAAATTCATTTAAGTTAAACAACTTATGATTTCCTCTAAAAGCACAAAATAGCTGAGCAAACTCAAGAGAAGTCAAAATTTAAATTTCATAATTTTCGAATTCAGGTATCTAAACTGAATACTCAAACAAAAATATGATTTTTAAAAAAAATTTCAATATTTTTTGTTCATTAAATCATGTGAAAAAGTGAGATGAACGGAATTGACATTTTTGTCAATTTCTGGTGATATACGTCGATCTGGGCGTCGAGATTAAGGGTGAAGGAAGCTGGCGAATAGGCAGGTTTGGGAAAAATGTTCGATCGAATTTCAGACTCACGTGGATGGAGAACGAGGTGAATGTAGGGTTTAAGCTTGCATTTCGTTTGTCTTGGCTGTCGAGACATTTTCGACATGGGTAATGGATCGGGTGCGATCGCGAGTTGAAGGGTGGTGGCATGGTGGTGCTCTGGAAGGGATATTGGAGTTTCCAGTTGACGGCATCATCGGTGGCGAGAGTTTTGGTGGGTCGAACTTTGCTCGAGATTTCGAACGAGGATCGAAATTTTGATTCGTGGTTGTATTAGGTTGCTTGTTGTTCTCGTTGGGGCATCGAAGTTGTTGGTGACGTGGCCGCAGGTTGGATGATGGTCGGAGGCGCTTCGACCCAGTGTGCATATGCACCGTGACACGCGTGCAGGTGGAAGAAAGAATCAGGAAGAAGAAGTGAGTTGGAGGAAGGTTTGCTCACTGTTGTTTTGCTCGAGTTTAGCCCGAGTAATTTGAATGCCGAACCCGAAGTGGTGAAGTGTCTTACTCGAAGCAATATTTTGTTGCCCCGGGTTTGTTTAGTCTGGTTACAGGTTTTCTTTTTAAAACCTGACTGTAACGTGAAAGTGAACAAATTTAAATTTGTGAGCTAGAGTTAGATAAAGTTTAAAACCAGTTTGAAGTGTGGATTCAAATTTTTTTTTTGAATTCTAATATGAAATAAAATAAAGTTTTAAATAATTTAAATGTTTGGTTTTCAGGTTTATAAAAACCTGACAGTTTTCTGAATTTTAAAATTTAATTTAAAGTTTGAAAGCATCATTTAAACAATGGTTTAAACTCAAAGTTAAGGTTTTAAATGGTAAATCATTTTGAATCTTATATTCAAAATGTAATTTAAATTTAAATTCAAAAGTGTAATGTTCTACACATTAATATTAATTAAATCCTTAATAAAGGAATAGATTATCTTAGAGATAATTTAGATATTGAAGTAATTTAAATTAATAAGTTAATTAAAGAATGACTTATTTATTTAATTTAAAATTAATAATTTAGAATTAAAGGAAATTTCTTAGGAAAGTAAGTAAAGAAATGTTATTGGTTAATGAAGTTAATTAACTAAGTATTATTAAGTATTGATTAAAGTAATTGATGTTAATAATAAATTAGATTTATTTATTTAGATAATCAATTATAAATTGTTTAAATGAAATTACTAAATGAAAGCGATTAAGGAATTAATCACATATTGTAATTGATTTTTGGGATATTTTGATTAATTAAAGTTAATTAAATTAGTTTAATTAATTTAAGAAAATCATTGGATAATTGGATAAGTAAATTTACTTAATGAAATTAGTGGAGATAATTAATTATGGGATAATTAATTTAATAAATGAGTGATTAAGAAATAATTAATTAAAATGGTTTATAATTAATTTATGATTAATTAACCAAGATTTGTAGTTTATTCATAAGTAATTAATCTGGTATAAATTAATTATAATCAGATATTGATTGATCTTACGTATGGATGTTTGAATTGTATTGAATGGTGAATTGTTTGATATCCCTGATATATGATGCTTTGTGATACGTCCTGATTTATGTCGTGATCTGTGATTTCTGTTTCTGTGATATATTACTATGTGAATATGAAACCCATGGCCTGTAAAACGGCACTTGAATTTTGATGCGACAGGGAGTCGGATTCCAGTTTGTTATCCGAAACCCACATCGAATTGTAATAGTGAATCTTTATAACCGATAAATTTATTTTATGTATGAATCTGTGAATGAAGATAAGCGTTCTCGATTATACCGCTTATCGATATATCTGTGATGATTGATGTTGCACTATTGTGTGTGAAACCCCTGGACTACACCATACACACACAAATATGGATTTCACGTGGAAATCGGTTAAGTCAAAGATAATTTAAAATCTGATGTTTTTGAAATTTTAATTTTAATTTCAATTGATTTTGAAATTAGAAATTTGGGTTTAAATGTGAAAAGCTTTTGAAATGGAATTTCAAAGATAAAACTTATTTTTGAATAATTTGATAAAGTTTTGAAGTTTAAATAATTTGATTTAAACTTAAAAATCAAGATTTGAAATTGAATCCTATGATTTGAAACTAGGGATTAAAGATGTTATACCCGTTATATATGGGTTAAACCATTTTAAGAGTATTGATTTTGGAATATGAATATAATTCAAGGGCTTTAACTCGTGCAAATATGATTGGATTTTTCTTAAACGAAAACTATTTGTTTTCAAATAATAACAGCTTTCATATAAGAAGTGAACTTCCAATTTGTGTTGAAAGGTTTCAAATTTAAAATGAAATTGAAATGTTTTGAAAGGCTATGAATGAATTCTTTTTGAAAGCTATGAATTGAATCTGTTTATTTTTAACAGATTTAAAATGATGATTTGTTTAAACCATTCGAAATAAAATTGTTTTGAAAGCTATAAGTTGAATCTTTGTTTTAAAGATTTAACGAGTTAATCCAATTGAAACGGAAATTGTTTTGAAAACTGTGAATGAATCTTTGTGAAAATTAAGTGAACTTTGTGAAATAAATCTTTTTGTTTAAAAGATTTGAAATGGTAATCGATTGAAACCATTTGAAAGAAAGTTTGGAATTATTAAGTTGTGACTTAATTGAAATCACATATCCATATGTTTTTAAATATCGCGCTCATTATTCGGGTTAGCCGGGAAAAGACATTTGTGTCATATAACTCATTCCGAATAGTGATATGTCGTATATGGATAGCATTTGAAGACCGGTGGTGAAGACCGGATATTTTCGAAAACGAAAGGACAACTCATCGAATGTCTCTGCATCGACTGGCCCCGATATAGAGATTTTATCACCCTTTATGATGGGAAGTCCGGACGGGATTGTGAATACCCGGAATTGCAAAGGCTTCGTAAGAAGTGCCTTCGGTTCTGTTTGAACCCAGAACAGACTTGTATGGTTACATGTCTGACATTACACTTTGAGATATAAAGCCGATTTCTTTCAAATACATTTCTATTGGTGGCGGAGAATTTGTTCTCTTAGCTTAACACCCTTCTCTGAGACGTACGAGCTCAGAGGTTATGTAGTTAAAGGTTATCAGCGATATACTCCCAATTTGGTAATGTGACATGTTGAGTGTTGCTGTGTAATGATCATTGTTTGATCATTTGCGATATGATCATTTGTTTGATCATTTATCTTTGTGATCATTACTTTGATCATTTGTTTGACCCGAAGCATGGCTTTGTGACAAAGTGTAGCTTTGTGGACGAGACTTCGTCGAACCTCACACCCCGGAATGGTCAAAACAGGAAAGATGCAGCAAGATTATTAGGAGGTAGCGCCCCTTTAGTGTATGTCATTCCTTCTGGATAGAGGTGGTATCATGGTATGGAGCCCAGATATTTAACCTATGTGGTTGCTGCAAATTTATTACTTTGTGGTTGTTGGAAATCGAGGATCCTCGGATATAGATCGGTTACGATCGGGGGATGACATATTCGTGTCAGTAGTTACCCAGTTAGGGGTGGCCTTGTGTTGGCAGAGATCTAACCGTAATGCTAGGTTATTTCTCGGGACGTCATTCCAGAGGCATTTCCATGTGGCAATGGGTAGTTCCTTGGCCCGACCATTTGTTGGAAATCCAAAGAAACAATACGAACCTTTTACAATTTCAATTGTATAACCTGTCTCCTCAGGAGGCAGCTATAGCAGGCATAATATAATGGTACCTATGCTGGCTAAGATTTATATTCTACTTTCGAAATGTTTTCCACTAAGCACTAATAATAATATCAAATCAAATTATTTGATTTTGCGTAGTAAGCATCTTTGACTAACATAAGAAGAAATCTCCTCCAAGTCTGCGTTTGCATTGTGTGTGTGGTTGGAGGTCTTATGGTAGTTTCATTTTCCAAAAGCATTGCGAATTGACTTTAAAATTCTTTTGCTATTTGTTTTTAAAGATAAACTGTTTTTTTGCTCGCACCAGTCCCATGACTGATCCGGAGTTTATTGTTCCTTTCCTAAACTCTGGGTGCTCATAATTTTCTACACGAGTAGTCTAGAGTTGGGTTTTTCAGATAGTCAGAATTAGTAGATTTTCTGGAGCTAGTTCAGTCTTTGGATTTGGACTGCACTTGCTTATCTTTATGCCTCGTTATCAGGAGTTCGAGCTATTTCTGGATTGATGTTTTGGGGATGGAGATTATCCGCTGCTGATGTTATCGTTTTCTTTTCCGCTGCTATTTGTTGTATCATATCTCTGATGTATATTGATATTCATTGTATCACTCTATTGTATCAGATATTGTATCAAAGTTTTATATCAATGTATTATTCTGTTTCTTCCGCTGTGTTATTTACTTAATGTTGTTATAAGCTCCGGCGACTCAGATTTGAACGATCGAAGCTACGGCATTCGAGTACGATGTAAAGTATGGATGTCGATTTTCGAGCGGGCAAAATCCGTGTCGTTACAATTTTCTATCATATGGTCAAGTGATACGGATATTTATCATTTCAATCCGCAATAATTTAAATTTTACGGGTATATATCATTTCAACACTCAATTTCAAATTTTCAAAATTCAATAAAATCGCTTGGGTTTACCATTTCAACCCATAACGATTTTCCCTAATCTATAAGATCGTTCGGGTACGTATCATTTCAACCCATAGGGATTCCTAACTAACAGGGAACTTGCAGTGTGAGAACATAAAAATAATAATATAAAATAGCATATCATATCAATTGCAAGCAAGGATCATAACTAACAATTTAAAATATAATATATATATATACAACATGTCAGTTAATGTCATATGTCAATTAACATAGGTAAGAAATTTTTAAACAATAACATATCATATTTAACGATTAAATTACTAAACAATTCAAATCTAATAACATATTTAAATCGTCATTTCATTGAAATCAAATTACGAATGTTAATCGTGAGTGATCGCTCACCTTTCGAGGCTAGAGAAAATAGACAACACAACAAGCTACGAATTTGAATCACGAACTCGACAATCGACCAATCCAAATGACAATTTCCAAAGCAAAGCAAGGTGGACTCGAGTTCGAAGAAAACAAAATATATACACTATATATATTATTGTCTTGAAAGCTTGGCTGCTTGGTTAACTATTGTCTTGACCAAATTTTTTTTCAAATGCTCATTGATGCAGGCATTGTCAGGATTAGTTTATATCCTTTCGAAGCAGCTACAAATGCAAGAGCAATGCTAGTTAAACAAAACTCTTCTTTCCATGCTCATTCTTATATATATATATACTATAATAAACCTTCTTTTTTTATAAAGAGGAAGTGAAAGCACAAAATCAAGCTACTGTGCGGAGTTGGGTGGTTGTGGAGAACGAGGTCTGGGATGGTTTTTTGGGTCGAGGAGGGACAATTGGCTATTGGTTGAAGGCTCGGTGATGTGGCGGAGGTTGGAGATAAGGCTGTCGGTAGTTATTGGAGTTGATGGAAGGTGAGGCCGAAGGTGCGGTGGTTGCGGCTGTTCGAGGCGGAGAGGGTCGGAGCAGGCTGTTGGGAGGGGTGCTATGGAGGCGGCGACTATTAGTGGAGGGCGTGGCTACTCTGGTTCGCAATAAGATATGGTAGAGGGCGGTTTGGCAGCTTGCTTCGGTTGCTGTAGGTGGCTGATCTTGTGGTAGGAGGTAGGGACGAGCACAGTTCAGCGTGGATGCTAGGGTGATGGTCGGTTAGGCGTTGTGGGAAAGAGTGGTTGAACAGCAGGCTACGACTATGGGTATTTTGTGGTGGGAGGTGGCTGACGTGAAGATGAGGGGGAAGATGGTGCGGCTATCGTTTATAGGGAGGGGAGTGGGCGCACTATGACGTGGAGAGGGAGGATGGTTGGTGGATGAAGGTTCGGGTGGAGTGGGCAAGGGTATGAGGCGGGCTGTGGCTATTGGGGAGAGTGGCGGCCAGTTTCAAAGGAATGGGAGATGGAAAGGTTTCAGAAACCATTATACGCGAACTATATATATATTATAAGCATAGAAATGAAAATGGAAGAAAACGAGTACGAACAACCAGCAAATTATATTGAATACCGTAGGAATAGGGAAAGTCAAAATTAAATTCAGAGATATATTAAAAGCTAATGGCTGTTTGTTTCATCCGATGGACAAATGAATGGACATAGAAACCCAAAGGACCCAAATGCGGAACTGATACGGCTAATCGTTTCGCAGATTTCGCCGCGTACCGGACGCCGAAACACACAAATAAATATACTACGGAGATCAGCACGACGAGACGAACAGAATGACACACAGATATGAGTGACACGGCCCTTCTATCAAAACTCCATATTCGCTGCCAAATCTGTTGCTAAACCGCCGAAATTAATATAAACGGAGCTACAGCAGTCCAAATTTGGCGAAACGAAATATGACGTCTCACTCAGAAAATGGTAAATATTTTATGTCTAAAATATTTAGATTTCAAAAATATTTTATTTCCATCAAATTTAACTAATTTAAATTTAAATTTGAAATTTCACAAATAAACAAACTTTCAAATTTTTCGATGAAAATCTGACACTCTCTATGTTTTAAATAGACGTAACCCAAATATCAAATTTACACAGCTAAATTTTATTTTTTATTTTCATTAAAAAATTTAGTTAATTGCATTATTAAATATCATTAAAATTTCCTGGTCGTTACAAAAAATAAACAAAAGTTGTAGAAATAATTGGTACCATGAAAATACAATCCATCCCATTGAACATGCAAGAATCGAAATGTATCATATCTAGATCTTAGGGTTAGAAAAAAATTTCGTCAAATAAAGGGCAAAATTTTGAAATAGCCCTCCAGAAAAGCTTATTAAAAAATAGGCTTGGGTAAAAACTTATTATGAAAATAGGTCTGTTTTGTTCAGATGCCAGTATACATTCATATTCAGTAAATACGCATGAACAAACTTGTACATGCCCATTTACAGAATGCGCATGTACATTGGTTTTTTTTAAATAAACTAAACCAGTGCATTCCATAAATGCGCATGTACAGATTTGTTCATGCGCATTTATAGAATGCGCAAATACTATTTCGGCATAAAAGAAGACAACCACTGCAATTCTTCCTCGTTTTAATCTCTATCAAAACCTAACCCAAAATCCTTAATTTCAAAACCCGAACTCCAAATCCTACTTCCATCCAAACATCAAATTTATCTATTTTCATCTTCAAATTCTAAATATTCAATAATATTTATAGCAACATCATCCATCTTCCAATTAAGTAAAGATCTTAAATGTAAAAAAAATTGATTTTATTTTCAGCGAAATTTTCATGTCTAAATTGTTTGTATTCTAGTTCATCATTTTCTTAGTTGTAATGCTACCTTATACTCGTTATTGTTTTCATTGCTAAAAGTTTTTTATTTGAAAATAGTGTAGATAATGTCTACCATTCCAATTATATATTACTATGACGGCAAATTAGTGATTGAAGACGACGATAAACCTAAATATGTTGGTGGAAAAAGGAAAGGATCACAAATTAAGAAATATTGTAAGTTTAAAGAGCATAAGAAAAACGTATATAATGTGAAAATAAATCCTAGTGAGTTTGATATAAAGCTAATAACAAAATGGATAAGAGATGACAGTTCATCTGCTATTAATGTAGAGAATGATGAAGATACGGACTCACTATTTTCTGTTGGAATGAAAATGATAGAGCTATATGTTAAAAAATGTAAAATTGTTAATGCAGAAAAGCCACAATATCCAACGGTTGACTCCATACACGTAACAAATTTTGAAGAGACACAATATCCAAGTGGTAGTATTGCGATTCATTCTCAAACAACCACTTGGCTAGTATTCAAATTATAAATTTGTGAATTATCTTTAAGTATATTGTTTATATGTTGGTCAAATCTTTTTTATAGTTATACAACACATGAAGTTGGAGAAGCATCAAAGTATGTACGGAGGAGGAAGATGCTTTACTTGACAATGCAAATGTTGGTGAAGGGCAACTTGATAGTATGCACGTAACGAACCGGGTTTTCGACCATCGAAAATCGACACTAATACATCTACTGTATCACATGCCGAACATCCAAGTGCTGGAAATACCGATTGTTTAGGGTGAAAGAAGAAGGTAGAAGATAGAAGAAAACTACACAACACTGAATTTCACAACACAGCGAATAATATATAGTACAACAATGATCTTTACAAAAAATGAAACATCTTTATTCATATATACAACATCAGAGTACATTAGACTTATCCTAAATTTGAATAGTTATAGAAACCCGTCCTTACATTGACAGACATATAGACTCTATAATACCGTGAAAGAAAAATATACCTGAATATGCCTTGACCATCCAGCTACTCTCCAACTCCAAAGTATCCAGCTAAACCTAAGAAAATATGCTTGGTCTGACCCGAGCATTACATGGAATAACGTCGGGTCAGTCTGGTAAACTAGCGTGGGTAAAACTCGATAACAAGTAACGACCAAACTGATTTCTACATTTGAAAACTTTTCAAACAAAGGGTATCTCGTAAGACCACACCGCACATAAAAATGGATGGGTTTTTACTTTACTATAACCAAAACAGCTTATATCAAAATTCAGTGATATTATCATAGTGTCTAGGTTTAAAGTAAATAGATAAAATAGCTGAAATGCTTGCATCTCACATTCCAACATACCAGGCTCTACAATCGAAAACGTAAAGCACGTATTAGAGAATGGATTCCAACTAATGACTGGGCTACTAGGGTACCGTCCGCCATAGTACACCTCTAGAAAAACATACCTAGGTCATACCTAATGACCCCTGCTAACACAGGACCGGCCTACTCCTTGCTGGATAGTACCGAATATATCATCATCCCGGTTGCTTTGCAACCTATAACCGAGCGCTCCCACGTACACGAATTCATTGATGATTGTGTATATATCTAGAAAGGTGATGATATACCCTAATGGGTGCGACCTACATAATCCTTCTGCATATCCCCTGTTTTAGTCATTCCCGGTTGATGAGGCTTGAGGCTACATTTTATCTTTCTGAATAGCAATCCATCTTGGGACGCTAACACTGCCCTCCAAGCGTCAATGCAATGCCAACATTCATCCGTACAAGTTCGTTCTGGGTCTGAACGAAATCGAAGGCACTAACTCTACTACAGCCATTTTGGAATCACCCTCAGGATTAGTAGTTGAACTTCAAAAAGCACTATCTTCAATCATCATCAAGATGTCTTCCACTCGAACGTACATGTTGGTTCAGAGTGGTTTTCGGATATATAAATCCGATCTCGGTCTCTCCATACCAACAACCGATAATTTTCGGTTGACTCATTCCCAGTTCTTTTGGAAGTAAATATTCAAGTCCTCATCAGGGAACTCGAATTCACATTCATACTTCCTAAGTCAAATTGGGTCAAACTTGATAGTCGGTTATTTAACTATCAAATATACAAACAACCAATTCTATTTGAGATTTATTTATTCATTGCAACCACTAAGCCTCAAAACATATCTTTGTTTAATAAATCTCTTTCAAAAACATTCATATACTTACCTTTGTGGCATAAGTATATTCACAAAACTGTTAGGAACTGGAGATAGTGGTTTTGATGACAACAACCTTTGTAACTTATTATATTATAACTTATATACTAACACTATTGTCTAGATATATATGAATGTTATTATGAAGGATATATATAAGGCATGTACTGATTATTGAAGACTGTACAATATAAAGATCAAGAATGAAGAAATCAAGTTTTAAGACTCGTGAGTATCAAGATCAAGATTTCAAGATAAGTGTCTAGTTTTGTTAAAACTTCATAATAGCATGGAAATCTTCATTCCAAATTTCATTTGGGATGGAACCCATTTTTACCTTCTTAGTGGCTTACAAACCCATGACAAGTAGCTTACAAACCTACAACAAGTAGCTTACAAACACACAAACATCCTGGTTTTGTACAAGTTCTCGAGTCCTGATGTGATGAAATATTCTGCAGGAAGAAGCTTGCAAAACTACTTCAAAATGGTTTTTTAAAAATGATTTTCAAAACTGTTTTTTTTTGTTTTAGCTTTAAAAATTATCTTTTCAAATGATTTTCAAAAAGATGTTTTAGCCTTAAAATATTCTTTGTTTTATTTTTTAAATAAACTCTTGTTTTAACTTCGTTTGTTTTTAAACTATCTTCTGATTTAAAAAAATTATTTTATAATATATATATACTTGAGATTTAAAATCAAATTTATATATACATTCTAAACATATATTTTTCTACTCTTCTTTATTTTAAATCATAGGAAAATTAGTTTATTTTACTCCAGAATCATTTCATCTTGTTTTCCTTTCAAAACAAATTTTACATTGTTTTTAACTAAGGGATGTCGACATCATGGGATACCCCATGTCGACATGGTGGCCATTAAATTCAATATTTTCAATTTTCAAAAGAAGTGTCTATTTGTTTAAATCTCTTCACGAATGGTTATGACCGTTACTGGTCCATAAATAGCCTTCACAAACGAATTTTTTAACTAACTATTTTCTTATTTTCTTTACTCCTTCTTCTACACAAAACCATATTCTAAAATTTTCATATTTTTAAGATCATGCCGAAATTCTGCCGAATTCTCAAGTGAATCAAATTAGAATCTCATTCATGTTTGATTCTCTGCCCTCTCTCGAAGATCAAAGTGATATTCAGAGTTATAGGATCAATTTGTAATCAAAAGTTTATCGAGTCTCTCTATAAGGTGTGGTTGTGCCTGGAAATCAATTGGGTGATCTTGTGTCCCGTAAATCAAGAGAGTTTGCCCCGGACTCGAAGACAGGAGGGTACCTCAAGGCCTTTTGAAATTGAGGATTGTAATCTCGACATTGATATAATAAAAATCTACACGAGGTGTTTGCCTTGGTGCAAGACTAGACGTAGGGTAACTCCGAACCAGTATAAAATCTGGTGCGTTCTTTCCTTTTACTGCTTATTTACTTTCTGCATCTGTGTTTGATTCTGTGATTAAGTTCTGCATTTGTTTATATCATAATTTTTAAATTAGTCCATATAAGTCTTAGAATCCATTAAACACTATTCACCCCCCTCTAGTGTTAAATTAGCCTTAAGATCCTTAGTCCGCACTCCCTTTCAATTGGTATCTGTAACGACCACGACTTTCTCTCCACAGAAAGTCGCATCGTTAATAAGAAAGAAAGGGGTAGAAAATAGAAAAGAAGAGAAGAAAGAAAGAAACAACAACAACGATCTCACAGCGGAACGAATAAATTATATTAATAACATATACTATTACATAGTATACAACACTTTACAGAGTTACACAGCATATACATCACTTACTAGACAGTTATAACATCTGTCTAGACATTACAACTCAATACACTACAGAGATACAGACACAGCGGAACTACTATATATATCTACATCGCTGAAGCCTCCTGCTCCATTGCTCCTCCACAATTCGTCAAAGCTAAACCTGAATCCCTTGGCTACTCGTAAAAATTTGAGTACCCAAGAGTTTATAAAACAGAAATAAACAACTTGGGTCAGACATGGGTCTGGTGTGAGTAACAGGTTAAACTTGCTTAACTTCAAAACCTTTAGAAAGAAAAGGTATCACGTAAGACTTCCCACAAATAAACATGGGTAAGTTTTTACCTTACGCTAACCAAAACATTTGATAGGAAATCCAGTTATATTATAATAGGGTCTAGGGTTTTCAAATAAATATGAAATAGCTGAAATGCTTACATCTCACATTCCAACATAGTTGGGCACAACTAATACGTACGGCACTTATTGGAGTTTGGATTCCATACAATGGCAGGGCTACTGGGGTACCGCCCGTCACAGTACGTGGCCTAGATCACCGTACCGAGGAGTACGCCCGCTCCCCTGCAACACAAAGCCGGAACCATCCCTTACTGGATAATTCCGAACAAGATAATCCCGTAGTTGGCGCGACCAACCACACACTAAGCCGAATAAAAGAAAAGGGACCTCTAGACAGGGATCTATCTTGCTCTCAGTGGGTGCTACCCACGAAGCCTTGCTGCACCTCCCCTGTTTTAGCCATTCCCGGTTGATGAGGCTTGAGGTTACGATTACCTTTAATCAGAACATATCACTTAGAATGCTCATCGTCCGCCTGACGATGTGCTGAAAGCATTCAATCCATACAAGTTCGTTCCGGGTTCGAACGAAACCGAAGGCATTATCTCGTTACACTCGTTTTGGAATCACCCTCAGAGTTAACGACAATAACCCTTGCACTCTGAATCTTCATCTTCACTTGAGATTCACTACCTATCGTTAATTTGGATCGATGTGGTATTCGGGTCTCCAGACCTGGAATTCCGATATACGGAAACCCGATCCCGGTCTCATCGAAATCCAAAACGTATCTTTTAAGGGCCAAGTTGTTTTAAGGTTAAAACAATTCAATTCAATTCTTATCTATATACACAAAGATAGATAATTCAATAGATAATCTACATTATCATCCCAAACAGATAATTCACATTATCATTATAATTCAACCAAACATCCATATCATATATCAATCATATCTCATTAGAGATATCAAACAATGAAATACATTCAATCTCATTCATCCATCCTTAAGCAATGATTTATATCATCTAATTAATTTAAAGTGAATTAAACTAATTACTTCATTCTATAAATCCTGCTTACTTAATTATTAATTAAACCAATTAATTAATCATTACTCTAAGTATCCATCTTAATTAATCATTCCTGATTAATTACCCTTTAATTACTTTAAGTAATTAATACTTAATTAATTTCACAAATTAATTATCTTAAACTATTCAGTAATTAATCTTTAATTACTTCATTAATTAATTAACTATATTTAATTACATTAATCCTTAATTAATTACAATTAATTAATTACTTTAATCACTAATTATTTATTAATTAATCTTAATTAACCAATCCTTAATTACATCATTAATTAATTAATGATCCTTAATTATTCTTAATTAATTATCTTATTTAAATTAATAATTAATTAGTCACATTTATTAATCACCTTTGATTAATCTCATTTAGTAATTAACTATCCTTAATTACTCTTCCATAAATTAATTACTCATTAATTAATTATCTTTTAATTAATCCCTTGATTAATTATACAAAAGTAATTAAATTCAAATTACTTCCATTATTTCATCTCCCTTAATTAATTACATCCAGTAATTACCTTTAATTACTTTCCTAAGTAATTCTTTAATTACTTCCATTAAGTAATTACTTAACCAATTCATAAAAGATTATCATTCTAATTGATTATCAAAATTAATCCCATTAATTAATTATTTAATTATCCCTAATTAATGATCTCTCATTAATTATTAACAATTCTTCATTTAAGTAATTAAACTTAAATCAACCATTTCTAATTACAAATAATTAATTCTTAATTACTAATTAATCTCTAATTACTTAATCAATTGCTTAATTAATCTTTAATTACTTAATCAATTGCTTAATTAAACTTCACTGTGATGCTTGGTCTTTGTAATCTGGTTCACTTGGTAGCTTTCGTTGTTGCCCAGTTTGTACTTGTCTTGTTGAACTTGTACATGCATTTGCCTTAGTTGAGTTTTGCTTACTTGAGTGCATACACTTAACTGGGGTACTTTATCATGTATATTGTGACATGATACCCGCCTCTCTTGTTATTGCTTTTCACTGATCTGTCTTGATCTGGGTTGTTGGTTTTGTGGTGCACTTGCTTGGCCATTTTGTACTTCTGGCCTTCGGTTGGTTCTGGTTTTGCTTGTGTTATTGCCTTTGTTGGTTCATGATTGTTTCAGATTGATTTTGAGATTTTTACAGCGAGTTGAATCCGGTCTCAAAGACCCGGGTTTGACCCTGTAAGTTTATTTATGTTGACTTCTACCATTTTGATTGCGGTTAGCTTTCACCGTCGTGATGATTACACATACTGTGTGGCGAGGCAGCGCACGCGTGCGTGTGCTGCAGCCACACAGAAATTTGATGTGTTTGATCATTTTGAGATTTTTGATTTGATGATTTACACTGTTTAGTGTTATATACGCCGTTATCCAATTCTCGTATCGAGAGTTGGATATATGTGATTTCTGTGACTGTCGTCTATTGACTATCCGAGTATCATTGCTGCTATGCACTAATAACTGAGTTTGAATTAGACTGACCCGTGTATTATTTTCTTCTGAATGTATTAATCTTTAATCCTTTGATTAATTAAGCAATTGATTAAGTAATTAGAGATTAATTAGTAATTAAGAATTAATTATTTGTAATTAGAAATGGTTGATTTAAGTTTAATTACTTAAATGAAGAATTGTTAATAATTAATGAGAGATCATTAATTAGGGATAATTAAATAATTAATTAATGGGATTAATTTTGATAATCAATTAGAATGATAATCTTTTATGAATTGGTTAAGTAATTACTTAATGGAAGTAATTAAAGAATTACTTAGGAAAGTAATTAAAGGTAATTACTGGATGTAATTAATTAAGGGAGATGAAATAATGGAAGTAATTTGAATTTAATTACTTTTGTATAATTAATCAAGGGATTAATTAAAAGATAATTAATTAATGAGTAATTAATTTATGGAAGAGTAATTAAGGATAGTTAATTACTAAATGAGATTAATCAAAGGTGATTAATAAATGTGACTAATTAATTATTAATTTAAATAAGATAATTAATTAAGAATAATTAAGGATCATTAATTAATTAATGATGTAATTAAGGATTGGTTAATTAAGATTAATTAATAAATAATTAGTGATTAAAGTAATTAATTAATTGTAATTAATTAAGGATTAATGTAATTAAATATAGTTAATTAATTAATGAAGTAATTAAAGATTAATTACTGAATAGTTTAAGATAATTAATTTGTGAAATTAATTAAGTATTAATTACTTAAAGTAATTAAAGGGTAATTAATCAGGAATGATTAATTAAGATGGATACTTAGAGTAATGATTAATTAATTGGTTTAATTAATAATTAAGTAAGCAGGATTTATAGAATGAAGTAATTAGTTTAATTCACTTTAAATTAATTAGATGATATAAATCATTGCTTAAGGATGGATGAATGAGATTGAATGTATTTCATTGTTTGATATCTCTAATGAGATATGATTGATATATGATATGGATGTTTGGTTGAATTATAATGATAATGTGAATTATCTGTTTGGGATGATAATGTAGATTATCTATTGAATTATCTATCTTTGTGTATATAGATAAGAATTGAATTGAATTGTTTTAACCTTAAAACAACTTGGCCCTTAAAAGATACGTTTTGGATTTCGATGAGACCGGGATCGGGTTTCCGTATACCGGAATTCCAGGTCTGGAGACCCGAATACCACATCGATCCAAATTAACGATAGGTAGTGAATCTCAAGTGAAGATGAAGATTCAGAGTGCAAGGGTTATTGTCGTTAACTCTGAGGGTGATTCCAAAACGAGTGTAACGAGATAATGCGTTCGGTTTCGTTCGAACCCGGAACGAACTTGTATGGATTGAATGCTTTCAGCACATCGTCAGGCGGACGATGAGCATTCTAAGTGATATGTTCTGATTAAAGGTAATCGTAACCTCAAGCCTCATCAACCGGGAATGGCTAAAACAGGGGAGGTGCAGCAAGGCTTCGTGGGTAGCACCCACTGAGAGCAAGATAGATCCCTGTCTAGAGGTCCCTTTTCTTTTATTCGGCTTAGTGTGTGGTTGGTCGCGCCAACTACGGGATTATCTTGTTCGGAATTATCCAGTAAGGGATGGTTCCGGCTTTGTGTTGCAGGGGAGCGGGCGTACTCCTCGGTACGGTGATCTAGGCCACGTACTGTGACGGGCGGTACCCCAGTAGCCCTGCCATTGTATGGAATCCAAACTCCAATAAGTGCCGTACGTATTAGTTGTGCCCAACTATGTTGGAATGTGAGATGTAAGCATTTCAGCTATTTCATATTTATTTGAAAACCCTAGACCCTATTATAATATAACTGGATTTCCTATCAAATGTTTTGGTTAGCGTAAGGTAAAAACTTACCCATGTTTATTTGTGGGAAGTCTTACGTGATACCTTTTCTTTCTAAAGGTTTTGAAGTTAAGCAAGTTTAACCTGTTACTCACACCAGACCCATGTCTGACCCAAGTTGTTTATTTCTGTTTTATAAACTCTTGGGTACTCAAATTTTTACGAGTAGCCAAGGGATTCAGGTTTAGCTTTGACGAATTGTGGAGGAGCAATGGAGCAGGAGGCTTCAGCGATGTAGATATATATAGTAGTTCCGCTGTGTCTGTATCTCTGTAGTGTATTGAGTTGTAATGTCTAGACAGATGTTATAACTGTCTAGTAAGTGATGTATATGCTGTGTAACTCTGTAAAGTGTTGTATACTATGTAATAGTATATGTTATTAATATAATTTATTCGTTCCGCTGTGAGATCGTTGTTGTTGTTTCTTTCTTTCTTCTCTTCTTTTCTATTTTCTACCCCTTTCTTTCTTATTAACGATGCGACTTTCTGTGGAGAGAAAGTCGTGGTCGTTACAGTGGTATCAGAGCATAGGTTGAGCGAATGCCTAAGCTTTTGGTTAAGTGAATATCAGAACACTAGGTTGAGTGAATACCTAGGTTCGGAAGGATTGTTCATTAGAGATAGGATCTGTAGCAACCTGATTGAGTCTGAGTATATATATATACGAGAGCGCGTATTTGTTAGTTATATAAAATGATTTTATATTGTGTTAATTGATCGGTTGAGTGGTATATGGATTCTGGTCAATACGAGTAGCTAACGTTATTGATAGGGATCTCTAAACACTTGAACCAGGCCAACGGACACAATATTGTTTTAAAGAGGTAAATGAAATAATTTTACCCAGAAATAATTTCTATATAAAAAGTATCATTTTAAATATATATATATTTCTACCTATTTGTTGGGTTACCTGTTCGGGTTTTCCAATATAAGTTATAAAGGTAGATAAGGTGGTAGTGTGAGTAACACGACTACCAATAGTTAGAATTTGAGTGTTGAGGTTGGAAGTATATCTGACGAGACTGTAGACCTAATACCGTCTCGAGTGAACTTTGCAATTGTGAGGATTTCATCGATCTCTGAAGAAAACCTGTTAAGGTTCGGAGTTCATCTTTGAAGTTTGGATGGGTAGAGTTGGATCTGTCGGAGAACAGAAGCAAGTGATGGTATCTCAGGTAATAGTAGCTGTGTGATGAGACGCAGTGACTATGGATGTTCCCGAAGATGTTTTCTTTGGAACAAGTTGTGGAAGTGTGTCTGCTTCGGTGTTGTGGCTGAGTTCAGCATGGTGATTCTGTTTGGTTTGAAGTTCGAGTTTCTCGAAAAGCTTTGGTAAGGAAGTCTTTGGCATCTGTGGCAGCGGTGCAGCTCGGAGTATTCTGTGTGTTGGCAGTAAGTTTTCCTGGATGAGCAGTTTTCTGAAGAAGGAGTTCAGAAGCAGCAGAGAGGATCCATTTCTTCGATGGATTGGATAGTTAAGTATAAGCTGTTCTGATTGGTAAAGAGAGAACAGTTTTCTTTGCAGTTAGGCTGGGTTGATCGCAAAAGTGACTTGCGATTGCTGAGTGTTCTCTTGAGTTATCTGAGATTTTCTGGGATGTGTTGTCCAGTTGTGCTTGTGTTCTTCATCAGCATTTTCATTCTACTCCAGATCAGAATGGTGCAGCGGAAGTAGTTTGGCGAGTGCATCTGTTTGTCTTTTCCAGATAGGAGAAGTTAGTTCGGTCTTCTGATGTTGTGAGTAGATTTGTGTTTTGGATTATGGGTAGATTTTGAGAGGATCATTTTGTCGAGTTATCTTTGGTCCTGTTTGTTTCAAGAAGCATCAGCGAAGGTTGAGTTGATCAGGAAGGATTTGTAGGAAGCCGAGATCGCCTGAAGATTTTGTGGATAAGAGACGATGGAATTTGAAATTCGAAGTTGGAGACTTCATGGTTGTGAAGTTTTTCTCTGGTTAAAGGTTAGCTCCGAGTTATTTTGGATCTTTTCTGTGATCTAATTTGGATAAGTACTTTGATCTACAAGGTTGAATTGTCAGTTTGGATAACTGGAATTCAATGTATTTTACGTATCTCTGAGGGAGTACGTGTTTGATCTATCTCTGGTTTAGGAATCAGCAGTTCTGGAGGATTTGGTTGTTGAGTCAGACTCGTCTGTAGTCTGATATTCTGTTTAGTTTTGTAAATCTAGATAAGTAGGAGCTCTATAGCTTAGTATTGTTTGTTTGGATTGTTTGTAGAGCGAGTATCCCGGTATATATACTTGGGGAAACTCGAGGAAATTCTATTCAGAATTTTTCGCTGGATAGTTAGAATTGTTTGTTTGGATGATTGGTTGCTATGATTGTTAGCATATGGATGATAATATATGGTTGTGATTTAAATAGATTATTAAATTACCTTTGTTTTAAATTTCGGGGACGAAATTATTTTAAGGGGGAAGGAATGTAATATCCCGGAAATTTGGGGCAATATCAATTTAATAATCTGTTTAAATAATTAAATTGATTTGATAATTTTTGATAATAAATATTTGAATTTATTTAATAATCTAATTAAATGAATATTTAATTAGTGAATTTATCCTTTAAAAAAATTAATAAGATGATTTCTATTTATAATGTATGTGTATAAGTATATATATTAAATAGATTAGCTTTGGGTTGAAACATAATAAATAAATAAATTCTTGTTTTAAATTTTTAATACATATATTGATAGTTTGGAGATTTGGATTTATTTAATATTTGCTTTTCAAAGCTATTTAAACAAAATATCTATATGGTTTTGAAATGAGATTAATAATCAGGATTATTTTATTTCTTTTTAAATATTACTTAATAAATAAGATTTAAGGGTATATATATATAGATAAGTTTAAAATACAATATTAATAGTGTATTGTTTTATTTATGGAAAATAAATAGATTTTAATGTAAAATAGAATTGTTATTTCAAATTGAATGTGTAGTTATATATGTATGTATATAACTTGACTTTAAATTGGATTTTAAATATAATTTGAATTTGAATGTAAATTAGTTTTGAAATTCAAAGATAGATATTTTAAATATTTGGATTTTAAAATATATGTATAAACTTTTACTTATAAACATAATTGGTTTTATTTTCTTTAATATATACATAAGTATTTTAAAGAAAATAAAACCAATTATGTTTATAAGTAAAAGTTTATACATATATTTTAAAATCCAAATATTTAAAATATCTATCTTTGAATTTCAAAACTAATTTACATTCAAATTCAAATTATATTTAAAATCCAATTTAAAGTCAAGTTATATACATACATATATAACTACACATTCAATTTGAAATAACAATTCTATTTTACATTAAAATCTATTTATTTTCCATAAATAAAACAATACACTATTAATATTGTATTTTAAACTTATCTATATATATATACCCTTAAATCTTATTTATTAAGTAATATTTAAAAAGAAATAAAATAATCCTGATTATTAATCTCATTTCAAAACCATATAGATATTTTGTTTAAATAGCTTTGAAAAGCAAATATTAAATAAATCCAAATCTCCAAACTATCAATATATGTATTAGAAATTTAAAACAAGAATTTATTTATTTATCATGTTTCAACCCAAAGCTAATCTATTTAATATATATACTTATACACATACATTATAAATAGAAATCATCTTATTAATTTTTTTAAAGGATAAATTCACTAATTAAATATTCATTTAATTAGATTATTAAATAAATTCAAATATTTATTATCAAAAATTATCAAATCAATTTAATTATTTAAACAGATTATTAAATTGATATTGCACCAAATTTCCGGGATATTACAGTATCAGAGCATAGGTTTTCATAGCTTTCATAATCTGAAACTTGAAAAGTTAAAAATGGCATTTTTAGGAAATTTTGTTAATACTAGTTTGAATTTATGCATTTCATCAAAGTATCATAAGTCTGCATATAGTTTTTATGAAAAATCAAGTTATCTACCGAATTGATTTATTATGCAGGAACAGACATGTTACATGGCTTTTGAAGAATCAACAACCAATGGAGAAACTGTGCAAATTGAGAAAAATAAATGGATACTTGATAGTGGTTGTTCAAGGCATATGACTGGAAATCCCGAGATACTCAATGACATTATATATCAAGATGGTGGATTGGTCAACTTTGGAGATAACTTAAAAGGATATATGATTGGCATTGGCAATGTCGGTAATTCTAAAACTCCTCTTATTTCTGATGTTTTGCTAGTAGGAATTTAAAACATAATTTGCTTAGTATAAGTCAACTATGTGATAAAAGATTTAAAATAAAATTTGGAAAAGATAAGTGTCACATCGAAGATAATAAGTCAAATATTATCTTTGAAGGAATTAGGAAGAAAAACATTTATATCCTTAGTATGAAAGTTTCAAATGATAACTTATGTCTTTTGGCTAATACAAGTGACCCTTGGATTTGGCATAAAAGATTTGGTCATTTAAATTTCAAACTATTATCTAGGTTATCAAAACTTGACTTAGTTAGAGGTCTTCCCAAGTTAAACTTTAAAGTAGATAGTATATGTGATGCTTGCCAATTAGGAAAACTTAAGAAAAGTTCATTTAAACTAAAAGATATGATTTCTACTTCTAAACCTCTATAATTACTTCATTTAGATTTATTTGGTCCATCTCAAGTTCAATCAATTAATCACAATAAATTTGTTTTTGTAATTGTAGATGATTATTCTAGATATACTTGGACAATTTTTCTTAAACTTAAAAGTGATCATTTTGAATTATTTAAGAATTTTGCTAAAAGAATTCCAAATCAACTTTCTTTAAAAATAAAAACCATTCGTAGTGATCACGGTGGAAAATTTGAAAATGAAAATTTTGAGAATTTCTGTAATCAAAAAGGAATTACTCATAATTTCTCTTTTCCAAGAACTCCACAACAAAATGGAGTGGTAGAACGTAAGAATAGAACAATTCAAGAGTGTACTAGAACAATGCTTTCTGATAGTAACTTACCTAAAAACTTTTGGGCTGAAGCAGTCGCTACAGCTTGTTATATTAAATAGGATTTTAATTAGACCATTAACTAATAAAGCTCCATATGAATTACTTTACAATAAGAAACCCATAGTAGCTTATTTTAAAGTTTTTGGTAGTAAGTGTTTTATTCTTAATACAAAATATAATTTAGATAAATTTGAACCTAAATCCGACAGAAGTATCTTTATCGGATATTCCAATAGAAGTAAAGCATTTAGAGTTTATAATTTAAGAACTAACACTATTGAAGAAACAATGCATGTATCTTTTGATGAAAATTTTAAAGATACTGTACAAATAGAAGATGAAGAAGATTTTGTAACTTTAAATAATAAACCTAATGAAACTAATTGTGAAATCATTCAACCTAATAAAAGAATTAGGCTATTAAAAGATCATCCTGTAGAAAATATACTAGGAAATATAGAATCTATAGTTAAAACAAGAAATCAACTAAATAGTATGAGTAATGTAGCTTTTATATCGACTATTGAACCTAAAAATCCAAAGGAAGCATCATCTGATGATTCATGGATTCTTGCTATGCAAGAAGAATTGAATCAGTTCACCAGAAATGATGTTTGGGAACTTGTTCCTAGACCCGAGGATAAAAGTATAATTGGAACAAAATGGATTTATAAAAATAAAAAGAATGAACTTGGTGAGGTCGTGAGAAATAAAGCTCGTTTAGTCGCGCAAGGTTATTGTCAAGAAGAAGGAATTGATTATGGCGAAACCATTGCACCCGTAGCAAGACTAGAAGCTATCAGGATTCTACTCGCTTTCGCAAACTACAATAATTTCAAGTTATATCAAATGCATGTTAAAAGTACTTTTCTAAATGGTTTTGTAAAAGATGATGTTTATGTTGAACAACCTCCACTTTTTGAAGATAATAAATTTCCAAATCATGTATATAAATTAAAGAAAGCTTTATATGGTCTGAAACAAGCTCCTAGAGCCTGGTATGAAAGACTAAGATCTTATTTACTACAATCTGGTTTTGCAATTCGTAAAATAGATACAACTCTGTTTATTAAAAGAAACAAAAATGATATTCAATTAGTACAAATATATGTAGATGATATAATATTTGGGTCAACTAATAACATAATGAATAAAGAATTCTTAGATATAATGACTAAAGAATTTGAAATGAGTCATATGGGAGAACTAAGTTTCTTCTTAGGACTTCAAATCAAACAATTAGATAAAGGAATTTTCATTAGTCAAGAAAAATATGCTAAGGATTTAATTAATAAATTTGGATTGACCACTTCTAGTGGGAAACCAACTCCAATGACAGCTAATATAGCTTTAAGTAAAGAAGATAAATCAAAAGATGTTGATCAAAAATTATATAGGGGAATGATTGGTTCGCTGCTTTATATTAGAGTAAGTCTTCCTGACATCATGCATAGTGTCTTTCTCTGTGCAAGATACCAATCTCAACCTAAAGAAACTCACTTAAAAGCTGTTAAAAGAATTTTAAGATATGTAAAACATACTTTAGATTATGGTTTATTTTACCCTAAAAATGATGTATTGATTTAATTTCATATCGTGATGCTTATTACTGGTTGTAAATCAGACCGAAAATGTACGAGTGGAACTTGTCACTTTCTAGGACATTCTCTGGTTTCTTGGTTTAGTAAGAAGCAAAACACTGTATCCTTGTCAACAACTGAAGCAGAATATATATCTGCTGCTTTGGCTTGTTCTCAAGTTATATATATGCAACAAACTTTAAAAGATTTTGGATTAACTATAATTAAATCAGAAATTTATTGTAATAATACTGGTGCAATAAACCTATCTAAAAATCCAACTCATCATGCTAGAACAAAACATATTGATATTAGACTTCATTTTCTTAGAGATAATATAAGTAAAGAACTCATAACTCTTGAATATATTAATACTAAAAAACAAATTGCTGATATATTAACCAAACCATTAAATGTAAAAAACTTTACTAAATTTAGAAGAGAATTAGGTATATGTTCCTTAACTGAAATATAAATTATAAATAATACAAGTATAGATAATAATTAATATAAATAAAAATTTCTCAAAAATTGAACTAGGCATGTCGACATGACCCGACCCATCCCCCTATGTCGACATACAGGCCGAGATTTTCAAATTGCCTCTAAAATTAGTTATTTGGCTATATATTTATATATTTCGACTTTTACTCCTTTTCTCTGTTCTATTCTCTATAATAAACTTCTAAAATAGTAAATTAATGGCTTCCTCTTCTAATAATGAACCTTCTTCACCCACTTCTCCTCATTCTGGCCCTTTTCAACGTTCCACACAGGTATGAGTCATCAAATTACAAAAGAGGATGAAAGATTTGCTTCAAATAATGATGGAAATTAAAGAAAGTCAACTGTGAATGGCTAGAGAACAAGATAGGCAAGGCATAATCCTTAGGAATTTACAAAACTTCCTTATGGATAACCATGCCAATCCCATTGTCATCGAAGAATCATCAAAATCCATGGATTCTGAAGAAGCCTCTAGAAGAACCATAAGAGGATCAAGAAGAAGAACATCCTCTATTGAATCCGGATGTTCATATGGACGAAGACGATGGCGTAATTTGTGTTGGAGATGTCCTTTTTGACGCTAATAAGAACTTGGTCGAACAACGTGGAAACTTTTGTCTCCACTATCCAAATTGTTCGGTCCATAAATCACCAATAGTTAAGGGTCCTCGTTAAGCGTTTTTCATTTTTGTTTTTCTCTTTCTTGATTATATATTGGTTTGTTAATTTGTATATAAATGTTATCTTCATAAAACTAATGTTCTTCTAAAAAAAATCTTTAGTGTATAAATAATCTTGAATTCCATTTAATTTAGGATGCTATATTTTATATCACTCATACATAGTTATTATCCTTTTCTCATATGTTTTTTTATCTCATTTTCTATTAAGTTCAAGGTTTATAGGTCTTATTTTTATTGATGACAAAGGGGGAGAAGTTATATAAAATAGTAGGCTTGGAGTTAGGGGGAGTTGTTGGTGTAAGGGGGAGTTATGGTATGATCGAAGTGGTAAGTATATTTTATAAGGTTGTCATCATCAAAAAGGGGGAGATTGTTACGAACTGGAGATAGTGGTTTTGATGACAACAACCTTTGTAACTTATTATATTATAACTTATACACTAACACTATTGTCTAGATATATATGAATGTTATTATGCAGGATATATATAAGGCAGATACTGATTATTGAAGACTGTACAGTATAAAGATCAAGAATGAAGAAATCAAGTTTGAAGACTCATCAAGATTTCAAGGTAAGTGTCTAGTTTTGTTAAAACTTCATAATAGCATGGAAATCTTAATTCCAAAATTCATTTTGGATGGAACCCATTTCTACCATCTTAGTGGCTTACAAACCCACGACAAGTAGCTTACAAACCTACGACAAGTGGCTTACAAACCCACGAACATCCTGGTTTTATACAAGTTCTCGAGTCCTCATATGATGAAATATTCTATAGGAAGAAGCTTGCAAAATTACTTCAAAATGGTTTTTTAAATGATTTTCAAAACTGTTTTTTTAATGTTTTAGCTTTAAAAATTATCTTTTCAAATGATTTTCAAAAAGATGTTTTAGCCTTAAAATATTCTTTGTTTTTGTTTTTAAATAAACTCTTATTTTAAACTTCGTTTGTTTTTAAACTATCTTCTGATTTTAAAAAAATTCTTTTATAATACATATATATACTTGAGATTTAAAATCAAATTTATATATACATTCAAAAAATATAATTTTCTACTCTTCTTTCTTTTTAATCATAGGAAAATTAGTTCATTTTACTCCAGAATCATTTCATCTTGTTTTCCTTTCAAAACAAATTTTTCATTGTTTTTAACTAAGGGATGTCGACATCATGGGATACCCCATGTCGACATGGTGGCCGTTAAATTCAAAAGTTTCAATTTTCAAAAGAAGTGTCTATTCATTTAAATCTCTTCACGAATGGTTATGACCGTTACTGATCTATAAATAGCCTTCACAAACGAATTTTTTAACTAACTATTTTCTTATTTTCTTCACTCCTTCTTCTCCACAAAACCATATTCTAAAATTTTCACATTTTTAAGATCGTGCCGAAATTCTGCCGAATTCTCAAGTGAATCAAATTAGAATCTCATTCTTGTTTGATTCTCTGCCCTCTCTCGAAGATCAAAGTGCTATTCAGAGTTATAGGATCAATTTGTAATCAAAAGTTTATCGAGTCTCTCTATAAGGTGTAGTTGTGCCTGGAAATCAATTGGGTGATCTTGTGTCCCGTAAATCAAGAGAGTTTGCCACGGACTCGAAGACAGGAGGGTACCTCAAGGCCTTTAGAAATCGAGGATTGTAATCTCAACATTGGTATAATAAAAATCTGCACGAGGTGTTTGCCTTGGTGCAGGACTAGACGTAGGGTAACTCCGAACCAGTATAAGATCCGGTGTGTTCTTTCCTTTTACTGCTTTTTATTTACTTTCTACATCTGTGTTTGATTCTGTGATTGTTCTGTGATTAAGTTCTGCATTTGTTTATATCATAATTTTTAAATTAGTCCATATAAGTTTTAGAATCCATTAAACACTATTCACCCCCCCTCTTATGTTAAATTAGCCTTAAGATCCTTAATCCATACTCCCTTTCAAAAACATTTGTAAGATTTTCCATTACCAATCCTCTAATAAGGATTTAATAAATTAGAGAAAAGATAACTCTAAGCACTATTCCTTCAGTGTACAGTGTGGAACAGATGTTCCATACCACCTGTGACGCCCCACCTCTATACCCACGCTAGCCAAGAACACTACGGTGTAGTGCTGTCAACTAGCACGGAGAATAAGGCTGTTGAGGAGCGACCATCTATGTAATTGCTTTGTGCGAGCACCGATATGTCAGATAATAAAACATTGCATTTCATCTTTAGAGGAAACCCGACATACCGATACAAACTCAAAGCTACTACACAGTGGCTATAATAGTTTAGGACAATAGATATAAAAATAACACAGATAACATAAATGCGGAATACAGATGGAACGAAAAGTCTCATATATATAATAACTGATATCAGTTACAATACATTTGACACAATACAAATGATACAACTACAACTGTCGACTCAAGAAGTTATATATACAAGTACATTATCGACTAATATACATGAATACATTATCATCTTAAAACAGACACAATGACTACTACAACAAGACAAAGACCACTTCAAATGATATAAAAAAATCTTCATAGCTCTAGCAGCAACCCAAAGCTAAAAATCTACAACCTGTAAATACTCGGTCTGACCCGAGTATTACGTTCAAAAGAAAATAATACCCGGATCAGTCTAATTCAAACTCAGTTATTAATGCATGGAAGCAATAATAATCAAATAGATGATAGTCACAATAATTCCCGTCTATCCAATCCTTTTAACAAAGAAATCGGATGACGGTCGATATAACACTTAATAGTGTTAAACAAAAATCAGCAGATTTAAATCATCAACAGAGATAAATAAACAATTAATCAAATCGACCAAAACAATTCAAAACTGTCAATTCAGGGTGGCTGCAGTGCACGCACGCGTGCACTGCCTCGCCACCACCGAATATAAAGTCACCACCACAATGAAACTGCAGTGGCAAACAGGTATAAGGACAAAGGCAGGCTGCAACTAAACTGCAGAAAAGTCATCAACAGTTCAAGCATATACAGCAATAGAGACGAATTCGAGTACATCATGAAGCAGAACCAAGTGCAGTTCAACTGAGATGGACAACTCGAGAATAAACATGTACAAATGAACGAGTGATCAATATGGCAACACAGATGTGCAAATGAAGAAGTCTCGAACTCAAGACAATATGGAAGGCAAAAATACAGAACCAACAAACAAGATCATGACAGATTAGTAAAGAGCAATAACAAGAGAGGCGAGTGCTGCACTGATAAATGAAGTGCAGCCACAAACGCATAGGTTCAAAGACACATGCACATAAGTCAGAGTAACATAAACAACATGTAGTGGTATATAAGTAGGAACCAAGTGAAGAAACTGTAGTGTCAAGTATGCATGAAACTGGATGGAGCAAACTCAACAGGAAATGTATATGAACATGAAGTAGTTCAATACTATTACACCTAACAGATGTAACATGAAGTGCCATTATAATATTCAAGCTACAGATCAAAAACATAAGGACCAAAGTGAGTACTCATAGGGAATGCAAAGTCAACCCAAAAACATATACAATGACCTGATCAAAGATGTGGACTCTAATGCAACAATAATCGGCAGTATACAAGTGCAGACCACCCAAAATACTAACCAGTTCAAAAATGCAAACTAATGGCTCATGCTATAGACATAGGTCAAAGGTCAACTGCATGAACCACAATAATATGCAAACTCAGGCTTACAGAGGTGCAGACGACCAAACAGCAACATGAATCAAACAGGGCATCAAGTATGTCAAAGTCCGGTACAAGTTACAATGTCAACAAAGTACACAGGTGAAGCCAACTGACTCGAATGACTCAAGTGATACAAGGACAATGCTCAATGCACATCAATACAAAACTCAACAATGCCAACATGATCAAGTTCAAAGCAATCAGGTCTCAAACAAGTTCAAATGCAAAACTGGTCAAGTAAATAACAATGCACAGTTCAAAATGGTTGAGCAAAATCAGGTGATGTTCAGAATCAAATAAAGTCACAGGGGAGTTCAATATCGTTGTCAAAACTGAGTATTTTAAAACCGAAGTCAGGTGATGATAAATGATCAAAGCCGAGTTTTAAAAACCAAGTCAATTCCGTGGTAATCAAATACAAGACCAAGTCGAAAGCTCAATACAATTCTCAAATGACTGGCATTAAAAAGGAAGAAGAACAAATGAATTCAACAGCAAAATGTCGACCAACCAGACCTCACGAAATCGAACACAGGTGGCCATAGTCAAACCAGAAAATCGAACTGGGGTGAGCAAGTCACAAAAATCAAACAGTGAAGGCGAAGCCAAGCTAACCACTAACAGAAACGAACGAAAATCACAAAGTTCGAGTGAATTAGATGTGAGCAACTCACCTTGTCGCCGAATATAGAAGAAGCCGAGCAACCGAGGGAAGACGAACGAAGTTAAGCCCTAGTTCCAGTTTCGATGCAAACAGTCGAGATCGCAAGCAAATAAGCTACAGCGAAGCCGAAGCCAGAGTCACCACAAAGGAGCTTCTTCTACGAGCAAGCACGAAGAGTGGAAACTTCGATCGAGACAGGCAACATCGAAAACATTCAACAACGATCGAAACACTCGCGTGCTTCGAATTACAAAGCCCAAAGATCAGAGCAATCGAAAGCACCAATTTTCCAGATCGAAGGAAGAGCAATCGCGGCTGCCATTTTTCATTCTCTCGTTTGGTTTAGTTTTAGGGTTACGAAATGGAAGAATGAAAGAGAGGGGATCGGGTTTGCCCCTGATATCATCTCGGCAAAGCCAAGAAACATGGGCCAAGATTCAAATTGTAAAGCCCGGTCGACATTTTTATAAAAGAATTTCAAATTTGATTTAAAATCCCAAACAACGATCGACATTTTTATTAAAGAATTTTAAATACGATTTAAAACTCAATATCAATTGTCAACTAGATTAAATCGTCATTTTGTCGATAATTAAAATTTACAAAAACTTGGGTTGTTACAGACTTCCCTCCTTAAAGAAATTGCGTCCTCGCAATCATAAGGAATAAATGGACAAAAGGTAACAACCATAAGAGCATGGCAATGACGAGTGCATAAGCAAAGCAAATGTCAGCAGGGGAAGTATTAGATATGAAATCAAAAGGTTCGACTGATTCAAATCAAAAGAATCAACATCGTGGGGATCAAGGAATCAAAATCAGACGACTGTCTAAAGCAAGAATCAATCGAGTTCCAGTATTTAAAAGAAAAGGAAAAACAGAGCAGAATTCACGTACTGAGCACGAATTGAATGTGAGTAAATCAGATTACTCACCTGAATTGCCAGAGAAAAAGACGAAGCTCAAATCTCAAATCGTGCCTATTCAATCGCCAAAATCGATAATCGAATTTTCAAATCGCAAATATTTACTTATCAAAATGACAATTAGAATCTCAAATATCGAATTATCACAAGCGATAATCAGAAATCACAAATATTCGATTAATCAAATCGAAAAAATATTTAATTATCTCAAACGATAATTAAATCGGAAAATATTTAATTATCACAAATGATAATCAAATTTCACAAATATCTGATTATCAAAAACGATAATCAGAAACACAAATATTCGATTAATAAAATCGAAAAAAATATATTTAATTATCTCAAACGATAATTAAATCGGAAAATATTTAATTATCACAAATGATAATCAAATTTCACAAATATCTGATTATCAAAAACGATAATCAGAAACACAAATATTCGATTAATCAAATCGAAAAAAAATAATATATTTAATTATCTCAAACGATAATTAAATCGGAAAATATTTAATTATCACAAATGATAATCAAATTTCACAAATATCTGATTATCAAAAACGATAATCAGAAACACAAATATTCGATTAATCAAATCGAAAAAAATATATTTAATTATCTCAAACGATAATTAAATCGGAAAATATTTAATTATCACAAATGATAATCAAATTTCACAAATATCTGATTATCAAAAACGATAATCAGAAACACAAATATTCGATTAATCAAATCGAAAAAAATATATTTAATTATCTCAAACGATAATTAAATCGGAAAATATTTAATTATCACAAATGATAATCAAATTTCACAAATATCTGATTATCAAAAACGATAATCAGAAACACAAATATTCGATTAATCAAATCGAAAAAAATATATTTAATTATCTCAAACGATAATTAAATCGGAAAATATTTAATTATCACAAATGATAATCAAATTTCACAAATATCTGATTATCAAAAACGATAATCAGAAACACAAATATTCGATTAATCAAATCGAAAAAAATATATTTAATTATCTCAAACGATAATTAAATCGGAAAATATTTAATTATCACAAATGATAATCAAATTTCACAAATATCTGATTATCAAAAACGATAATCAGAAACACAAATATTCGATTAATCAAATCGAAAAAAATATATTTAATTATCTCAAACGATAATTAAATCGGAAAATATTTAATTATCACAAATGATAATCAAATTTCACAAATATCTGATTATCAAAAACGATAATCAGAAACACAAATATTCGATTAATCAAATCGAAAAAAAAAATATTTAATTATCTCAAACGATAATTAAATCGAAAAATATTTAATTATCACAAATGATAATCAAATTTCACAAATATCTGATTATCAAAAACGATAATCAGAAACACAAATATTCAATTAATCAAATCGAAAAAAAATATTTAATTATCTCAAACGATAATTAAATCGGAAAATATTTAATTATCACAAATGATAATCAAATTTCACAAATATCTGATTATCAAAAACGATAATCAGAAACACAAATGTTCGATTAATCAAATCGAAAAAAAATATTTAATTATCTCAAACGATAATTAAATCGGAAAATATTTAATTATCACAAATGATAATCAAATTTCACAAATATCTGATTATCAAAAACGATAATCAGAAACACAAATATTCGATTAATCAAATCGAAAAAAATATTTAATTATCTCAAACGATAATTAAATCGGAAAATATTTAATTATCACAAATGATAATCAAATTTCACAAATATCTGATTATCAAAAACGATAATCAGAAACACAAACATTCGATTAATCAAATCGAAAAATATTTAATTATCTCAAACGATAATCAAATTTCACAAATATCTGATTATCAAAAACGATAATCAGAAACACAAATATCTGATTATCAAAAACGATAATCAGAAGTCATAAATATTCAATTAACGAGTCCGGAATTAACCGAAGTAGTAAAAGTATGGTTCCATACTCCTTACTTTTACTAAATCGTTTAAATCTCTTTATCGTTTCCTTGAAAGTGCAAGATTGTGTGTTTTAAAAATAACATTTCACATTCTCAAACGGACAAGTCCGGAATTAAGCGAATCAGTAAAAGAAAGGGGTCATAGTCCTCGATTTTGCTGAAACGTTTAAATCGCTTCCTCGTTCTTTTGAAAATTGTAAACTGTAAAAATTTTGAAAACAATTTTAATTTATATTTTTGAAACAACTTTTTAAAAAAATAAAGAATTTTGAAAACACGTGATTAAATTAGCAATATCAGTGTTGCGGGAGAACCGCTTGTAAATCCATTTCAAAATTAACGGTTACCGAAGTTAACACGTCAAAATCTCATCAAAATAATTGGCATCAAAATATAATACCAAATGAATTTTCATTCATCAAAAATGTCACAAGAATCTTCTCAAAGATAGAAAGGGATGTCATACCCTAAACTTGTATTCATAACAAGTCAATAACACATAAATTCACCAATGCACAAAAATTGATAAACATATCAATAGAAATCACGAAAATTGGTGAAGCACAAAATTCCAGAAATCATCACAAGAAATCCAGAGAACACATAAATAAGGGGGAGGCCTAACACATGAATGGGAGCATGAAAACTCACCTACGCGTATCACACAGGAATGAGAAGCTATCTCATGGAAGCTATCCATTAAATTTTCACACAGGAATGGCCCGAAGACCGTAGGGTGCTACCCTACATATGTGATGGCGAAACATCACATAAACGGGGTATAGTCTCCCACGCAGACAAAGAGACTTCGCACAATCGCTAGTCTAAATTATAAAAAGGGGGAAAAGACCTAACACATGAATGGGAGCATGAAAACTCACCTACGCGTAAACACATGACGAGAAGCTATCTCATGGAAGCTATCCATTAAATTTTCACACAGGAATGGCCCGAAGACCGTAGGATGCTACCCTAGATATGTGATGGCGAAACATCACATAAACGGGGTATAGTCTCCCACGCAGACAAAGAGACATCGCTCAATCGCTAGTCTAAATCACAAAAATGATCGTCATGATCATAAGGAAGTGTCAATCACACCAAGCTAGTAAATATATGAGTTTAGCTTCATGTCCCATAACCACTTGCTTAACTTAAATATTTACGAACAAGCTGTAAATTTTCACTAGAAAATTGTCACAAAAAGGGTTCAATCGAACAAGTCCAGGAGTTAACCGACGAAGTAAACGCAAGCGTTTCATACCACTTGTTTTACTAGGCCGTTTAATTCAATTTCTCATACGAGTGAAATAAAGGCTTGTATATACTAATAGATTGGAAAATGATTTAGGAAAAGAGCTTTGTAGTAAAATAGTTTTGAAATCGTTTGGAGAAAAGGATTTTAATATTTACTACTAGTATAGAAAACCTTTATATTTTTAAAGTGACAAATCATAAAAATGATTGTAGAAACAATCAATCACAAGAATTCACATACGAAGATGTGAATGGAATCCAAAGAGATCGATACTGAATCCATCAGAAAGTATGTTCACAAAAATCCCGAAGAAAATGTCATCAAAGTTGCTAATAAATTGTAACGACCCGACTTCCTATGCCCAGAAAGATGCATCATTATGAAGGAAGAAAGGGATAGAAGAAGAAAAGAAAAGAAGAAAGAACAACAACACATCAGAAATCTCACAGCGGAACGAGAAATATATTATATCACATAAGATATTACATAGTATCATATACATCAGAGTACACAACTTATACATCACAGAATAGACAGTTATAAACTTCTGTCTATTATACAACACAAGTACATAAATACAATACATCATCACAGTGGAAACTCTATATATCTACACGCTGAAGGCTCCTGCTCCACAGCTCCTCCAGTATTCGTCAAGACTAACCTGAATCCCCTTGACTACTCATACAAATTTGAGTACCCAAGAGTTTAATAAAACAGAAAATAAACACTTGGGTCAGACATGGGTCTGGTGTGAGTAAACGGTTAAATTGCTTAACTTTGAAAACCTTTGAAAACAAAAGTATCACGTAAGACTTCCCACAAATAAACATGGGTAAGTTTTTACCTTACGCTAACTAAAACATTTGATAGGAAATCCGATTATATTATAGTAGGGTCTAGGGTTTTCAAATAAATACTCATATAGCTGAAATTGTTACATTATTAAATTCCAGCATACTAGCCACAAAGTGGGTTATACAATCAAAACCGTAGGGTCTCGTAGGAAGAATGGGTTTCCATCAATGGCAGGGCTACTGGGGTACCGCCCGTCATAGTACGTGGCCTAGATCACCGTACCGAGGAGTATGCCCGCTCCCCTGCAACACAAAGCCGGAACCATCCCTTACTGGATAATCCCGAACAAGACAACCCCGTAGTTGGCTGCAGTTCCAACTACCCACTAAGCCGAAATATAGAAAGGGACCTCTAGACAGGGATCTATCTTGCTCTCAGTGGGTGCTACCCACAAAGCCTTGCTGCACCTCCCCTGTTTTAGCCATTCCCGGTTGATGAGGCTTGAGGTTACGATTACCTTTAATCAGAACATATCACTTAGAATGCTCATCGTCCGCCTGACGATGTGCTGAAAGCATTCAATCCATACAAGTTCGTTCCGGGTTCGAACGAAACCGAAGGCATTATCTCGTTACACTCGTTTTGGAATCACCCTCAGAGTTAACGACAATAACCCTTGCACTCTAAATCTTCATCTTCACTTGAGATTCACGACCTATCGTTAATTTGGATCGATGTGGTATTCGGGTCGCCAGACCTGGAATACCGGTATACGGAAACCCAATCCCAGTCTCATCGAAATCCAAAACGTATCTTTTAAGGCCAAGTTGTTTAAAGGTTTAAACAATTTAACTTATCTATATTCATACAGATAGATAATTCACAAATCACAATTGATAATCACATTATCAAATAAACAAATGATTCATAACAAAATAGGTAATCCATATCAACATCACAATAGTTAATCTATATTACCATCATAATGCAACCAAGCATTCATACCACACAACATTACTTATCTCATTTCTGAGATTACATCCATTCAAGACAAATCAATGTCATCCATTCTTATATAAGCAATGATTTACCTAATCATAACATAATTAATTTAAAATTGATTTAAATTAACTATCTCTATCTTTAATTAATTTAAAGTGAATTAAATTAATCACTTCATCTCTTAATTAATTTAAAATAAATTAAATTAATTACTTCATTATAAATCTTACTTATATAATCATTAATTAATTACAAATAAATTAATTAATCTTTCTCTAATTATCCACTTTAATTAATCACCTTGATTAATCATTCTTTAATTACATTTAAGTAATTATCTTAATTAATTTCACAAATTAATTATCCTTAACCAAATACAGTAATTAACCTTTAATTACTTCATTAATTAATTAATTATAATTAATTACTTTAAGCCTTAATTAATTACAATTAATCACTTATCATTTGATTAATTAATCTTAATTAATTAACTCTTAATTACATCATTAATTAATTATAAACTAATGATTCCTAATTACAATCTTTAATTATTTATTTATATTTAAATTAATTAAATAATTAATCTTAATTAAACCATAATTATTAATCATGTTTGATTAATCTAATCCAGTAATTAACTTCCCTTAATTACTTCCCTTAATTAATTACCTTTAATTAATTACCTTAACAAATAATTAATTACCTTATTAATTAATCTTAATCCTTTAATTAACTTAATTAAATAATTTATTTAATTAATAACACTAAGTAATTAACTCTTAATCACTTCTTATTTAATTACTTTCATAAAATAATTATCCTCTAATTACTTTATTAAATATTTTATCTTTACTAAATTACATCCAATAATTATTTCTTAATTACTTCATCAAGTAATTATACTTAATTAATTTATAAGTGATTATCTTTAATTAATCACTAATTAATTACTTAGTTAATTATTTAACTAATTTATTGAAATTAAACTAACTAATTTCTTAATCCTTATATTTAAAAGATCTTAATTAAGAAAAACCATTTATCTTAATTAAATTATTCACAAAGACCAACTTTTCTTTAATCATTAATAATAATTGAATTACCCTTATTATCTTCACATATCAATTTCCTTTAATAAATCAAATCTTAATTACTTAAGATAGACTCTTTATTAAAATTGATTTGCTAAATCCTTATCGTTAAACTTATTTAAATAAAACATTTTAGAAATCAATTATAACTATACATTATAAACTTCTACTCGACTTTCAAAATCTTTAAACTTCCAAAGTTATTAAATTAACTTTAATACAAAAATCATTTTGAAAATCCACTTTTAATCCTTTAAGAAATTATCTATTTAAATATTAACTTAAAAACATTTAATTTTGAAAACAATTTAGTTAATAGTTAAAATCTTTGTTTACCTTTGATTTTAAAACACGTAAACATTACAATTACAAAATTCTTTTGTTTTAAAACTTAAAAACATTTCCTTTAAAACTTTTAATGCCTGCTAATTCCAAACTCGAGTAAAACGATCAAAAACACGAAGAACTCTCGAGTTCAACCCACACTTTCCCGCTTTGAGTAAAACTCGAACATTTCCCGAACGAAACCCGATCAATCGCTATCTTCCCCAAACTAGATTCTCAGATGCACGTAACCGTGCACATAAACGTGCACATCCACGCCGATCGACGGCGAACTCCACGATGGCCTCCGACAAGTCGACTTTGACCATAACATCACGAACGACCAATCCAATTTCCTCGATTCGAACGAGAATCGAATTCAACTAATGAACCCACAATCTGGAACGAAGCATCACCAGAAAATCGACATCGCCGATCATTCCCGCCTCGAGACACCACGCCACCTTTCCCATAGCTTCGCCTCCTCTACCATCACTCATCACACGCCTCGCGATCGCCTCCGGTCAAGTCTCGAAATCGCGAAACTCGTTTGAACATCAACGTAAAAACAGTGTCTTAAACCCTTCTTCATCATCGCATAACTAAAAATTAAATCTCCATTTTTCTGTTAAACTCCATCATACAATTGATCTTCAAACCTAAATACGACGTCCAGTTCGTCGTTGATCGATGGAAATCGATCAAAATACCAAAATCAAACAACTCGAGAAAGCCCCCTAAATTCCAAATTAAAAATCGAGTTATACCTATTAAAATTTATGATTTTCTATATTGAATCTAATCATGCAATCAAAACTTTAAATTGAATTAATCAATTTTTGACCAAATTTATATTTGTACCGCTGTTTATAAAATTTCAAGACAAATACTTTATAAAAATTCCACAACTTATTTTCAATAGTGATATTATATGATTTTAAACATCTTTTATTCACAAATCAAGGGCTAACAGTGATTAAATGATGAGATAATGGTTTTATTAAGAGATCAAGTCTATTATCACTACACAGAGGCTAAATTATATCTATACAGGCAATCAAACACTCATATACAAGCATGCATACATTTAATTCCAGCATTTCAGATAACAGGATATTTTCATTCAAAATCATCTAACTGAAATCCAAATTTAAACTGTTTTTTTTTTAAATATATTTACTCACTGTTATTTTAAACAGAGACATATGTAAACTACAGACATTCAAAAATGTATAATTCAAGCATGCATCCAATTTTAATTCAAGTATTCAGATAACATGAAGATGTTCATTCACAAGAACAAGTAGAAATCCAAGATTTAACTGTTTTTAAAACTTAGGTTTACTCACCAGGCAATAATGCAGAGAACAGAGACAGAGAACAGTTTTGGTTTCCAGGCTTTTCCCAGATTTTTGAATTTGATTTCTTTTTGCTTTGTTGAATTATAAACTTGCAATTTGATTCTTGTATTTAGTTGTTTGTTGATTTATTTGGAACTGCTACTAAATTTGCCTTTGATCACCTTTTGCTTTGCATTTGAATTTCCAGACTTCTCTTCTTGTTTCATTTGAAATTTCCAGATTTTGCTTTGCTTTGCTTTCAATTTAAATTTCCAGTTCTTCATTTTCTTATCATTTGATTTCCATACTTTTTACTTTATCTTTAGATTCGAATTGTATTTTAGTGGAGAAAGAAATGAAGATAATCTTAACTGAAAATGGAAACAGATTTTTCTTCTTACATAAATTTTTACAACTTGGAGAAAAGAAAATAAAATAGATAAAGCCACTTGTCCTTTTAATTAGCTTACACATAGGTTTGCAAATTACAAATGTCACTAAACTACTCTAATATGCCAACAAGTGTTATTCTTGTTTTTAATAAATTTATTTAAGACATTTATATGTTTTTATGAAATATTTATAAGTATATAATGTATTTATCTCTTTTTATAATTTAAGCTTTTAGATTTTAAAAAATATACAAATGTGAATTCATATGAACATTTATTTATAAATAACTTATGCTTTGATCAAATTAAATGTTTATAAAATTTGAGAAATTGGTTTTAACTTAATTTATCTTCTTATGTTACAAATTAAATGAAAGGATATTAAACAAATGAACTTTTAAATTTAAATCTTATCTAAAACTCATCAATTTATAAAATAAAATCAACAAATCAATTTAATTATTTATAAAGATTATTAAATTGATATTGCCAAATTTCCGGGATATCACATTCCTCCCCCCTTAAAATAATTTCGTCCCCGAAATTTAAAAGCAAAGATAATTTAATAACCCAGTAAAATTTTAATTTTAAACAGCAACCATACATATCAATCATATTCTAACAACCATAGCAACAATTTAATCAAACAAATTTAACTATCCAGACAAATTCTGGATAGAATTTCCTCGAGTTTTCCCAAGTATATATATATACCAGGATACTCGTTCTTCAGAATCTTAACTAACTATCTACAATAATCTAGAACTCCTTCCTTTCTAGATTACAAATCTGAACAAAATATCAGACTAAACTCAAAACCATCTCAACTACCAAATCCTTCTGAACTGCTGATCCCACAACCAATGACAGATCAAACATGTATTCCCTCAGAGATACGTGAAATAAAATGAATTACAGTTATCCGAACTGGCAACTCAATCCTATATATCAAAGAACTAATTCTCTTGAGAACACAGAAAAATCTCATAATACTTCCGGAGCTAGCTTTCCCATCCTACCAACTCTTATATCTCCTTTGATCGGAGAAAAACTTAAACAATATCCAATTTTAACTTCAATTTCCAAATTCCATCAATCTTAATTGTATAACTCTCCTGACGATCCTGAGTCACTTCATCCTTCCTGATTAGCTTAGCTCTTGCTGATGCTTCCTGAAATAGACTAGACTAATATCAAACCAATTTCCGGATCCTACTCAACAAAATGGTTTCCCAAAAATCACCGAAATCCAGAACACAATTCTACTCCACAAACATTAGAGTACTTCGAACTACTTCTCCTTTCTGGAATAGCCAAACAGTTGCACTTGACAACCTTATCTCCAAATCCTGAAAATTCCTTCACACTTAGAGATATACTTGAATTTCCTATAGAAATCCTCTACTCCAAGAAAATTACAACTCCCGGTTGCTCCCACTCTAGAATAGTTACTACCTTGCTTCTGTTGCACAACTCTGATCTGGAATAGATGAGAATACCATCGGAGAAACTCGAACACAAACTTGATCATTCACAGTTCATAAGACCCATAAAATCTTAGTGAACCATTCTACTTAATCAAAATATCCCAGTAGAACTCCACCAGAAAACTAGGTGTGATCAATCCATCTCCAAAGAATCCTGAGCTGCTTCACCAAATTCTTCTCTAGAAGACATACTTCTACTAAGCTGAACTTCCGGTAACTCCACGAATCAAGTCGATATGGAATCTCAATCTCCAATAACCCAAGAGAACACTCAAACCATCGCAAGTCACTTTTGCGATCAGCCGGCCTAATTTCCAAAGATATCGTTCTCTTTTCACAAATCAGAACAGCTTATGCCTTACTAACCAATCCATCGAAGAAATAGATCAACTTTGTTACTTCTGGACTCCATCTCCAGAATATTGTTTGCCAAAACTTCCTGCCAACACAGAACACTTCCGAGCCGCACTGCTAACACAGATACTAAAGACTTCTCAATCCAAAGCTCTTCGAGAAACTCGGACCTCAAAGAAAACAGAAACACCCCGCTGGACTCAGCCACAACACCGAAGCAGACCTACTTCTTTAAACTTGCTTCAGAAGAAACATCTTCAGAAACGTCCATAGTCACCGCGTCTCATCACACAGCTACTACTTCCTGAGGTTACCAAGATACTATCACTCGCTTCTGCTCATCCAATAGATCTAACTCTATTCATCCAACTTCAAAGACAAACTTCGAACCTTAACAGGTTTCCTTCAGAGATTATGAAATCCTTACACAACTGTAAAGTTCACTCGAGACGGTATTAGGTTTACAGTCTCGACAAATACACTTCCAACCTCAACACTCAGACTCCTAATCCTAGATGATAAATTATTATCATCTCAACCAATCATCACAAATACCATATACATTTAAAATGATACTTTTTTATATAGAAATTATATCTGGGTAAAATTATTTCATCTACTTTTTTTAAAACAATATTGTGTCCGTTGGCCTGGTCTAAGTGTTTAGAGATCCCTATCAATAACGTTAGCTACTCGTATTGACCAGAATCCATATACCACTCAACCGATCAATTAACACAATATAAAACCATTTTATATAACTAACAAATACACGCTCTCATATATATATATACACTCGGACTCAAACAGGTTGCTACAGATCCTATTTCTAATGAACAATCCTTCCGAACCTAGGTATTCACTCAAACTAGTGTTCTTATATTCACTTAACCAAAAGCTTAGGCATTCGCTCAACCTATGCTCTGATACCACATGTAACGACCCGACTTCCTATGCCCAGAAAGATGCATCATTATGAAGAAAGAAAGGGATAGAAGAAGAAAAGAAAAGAAGAAAGAACAACAACACATCAGAAATCTCACAGCGGAACGAGAAATATATTATATCACATAAGATATTACATAGTATCATATACATCAGAGTACACAACTTATACATCACAGAATAGACAGTTATAAACTTCTGTCTATTATACAACACAAGTACATAAATACAATACATCATCACAGTGGAAACTCTATATATCTACACGCTGAAGGCTCCTGCTCCACAGCTCCTCCAGTATTCGTCAAGACTAACCTGAATCCCCTTGACTACTCATACAAATTTGAGTACCCAAGAGTTTAATAAAACAGAAAATAAACACTTGGGTCAGACATGGGTCTGGTGTGAGTAAACGGTTAAATTGCTTAACTTTGAAAACCTTTGAAAACAAAAGTATCACGTAAGACTTCCCACAAATAAACATGGGTAAGTTTTTACCTTACGCTAACTAAAACATTTGATAGGAAATCCGATTATATTATAATAGGGTCTAGGGTTTTCAAATAAATACTCATATAGCTGAAATTGTTACATTATTAAATTCCAGCATACTAGCCACAAAGTGGGTTATACAATCAAAACCGTAGGGTCTCGTAGGAAGAATGGGTTTCCATCAATGGCAGGGCTACTGGGGTACCGCCCGTCACAGTACGTGGCCTAGATCACCGTACCGAGGAGTACGCCCGCTCCCCTGCAACACAAAGCCGGAACCATCCCTTACTGGATAATCCCGAACAAGACAACCCCGTAGTTGGCTGCAGTTCCAACTACCCACTAAGCCGAAATATAGAAAGGGACCTCTAGACAGGGATCTATCTTGCTCTCAGTGGGTGCTACCCACGAAGCCTTGCTGCACCTCCCCTGTTTTAGCCATTCTCGGTTGATGAGGCTTGAGGTTACGATTACCTTTAATCAGAACATATCACTTAGAATGCTCATCGTCCGCCTGACGATGTGCTGAAAGCATTCAATCCATACAAGTTCGTTCCGGGTTCGAACGAAACCGAAGGCATTATCTCGTTACACTCGTTTTGGAATCACCCTCATAGTTAACGACAATAACCCTTGCACTCTAAATCTTCATCTTCACTTGAGATTCACGACCTATCGTTAATTTGGATCGATGTGGTATTCGGGTCGCCAGACCTGGAATACCGGTATACGGAAACCCGATCCCGGTCTCATCGAAATCCAAAACGTATCTTTTAAGGCCAAGTTGTTTAAAGGTTTAAACAATTTAACTTATCTATATTCATACAGATAGATAATTCACAAATCACAATTGATAATCACATTATCAAATAAACAAATGATTCATAACAAAATAGGTAATCCATATCAACATCACAATAGTTAATCTATATTACCATCATAATGCAACCAAGCATTCATACCACACAACATTACTTATCTCATTTCTGAGATTACATCCATTCAAGACAAATCAATGTCATCCATTCTTATATAAGCAATGATTTACTTAATCATAACATAATTAATTTAAAATTGATTTAAATTAACTATCTCTATCTTTAATTAATTTAAAGTGAATTAAATTAATCACTTCATCTCTTAATTAATTTAAAATAAATTAAATTAATTACTTCATTATAAATCTTACTTATATAATCATTAATTAATTACAAATAAATTAATTAATCTTTCTCTAATTATCCACTTTAATTAATCACCTTGATTAATCATTCTTTAATTACATTTAAGTAATTATCTTAATTAATTTCACAAATTAATTATCCTTAACCAAATACAGTAATTAACCTTTAATTACTTCATTAATTAATTAATTATAATTAATTACTTTAAGCCTTAATTAATTACAATTAATCACTTATCATTTGATTAATTAATCTTAATTAATTAACTCTTAATTACATCATTAATTAATTATAAACTAATGATTCCTAATTACAATCTTTAATTATTTATTTATATTTAAATTAATTAAATAATTAATCTTAATTAAACCATAATTATTAATCATGTTTGATTAATCTAATCCAGTAATTAACTTCCCTTAATTACTTCCCTTAATTAATTACCTTTAATTAATTACCTTAACAAATAATTAATTACCTTATTAATTAATCTTAATCCTTTAATTAACTTAATTAAATAATTTATTTAATTAATAACACTAAGTAATTAACTCTTAATCACTTCTTATTTAATTACTTTCATAAAATAATTATCCTCTAATTACTTTATTAAATATTTTATCTTTACTAAATTACATCCAGTAATTATTTCTTAATTACTTCATCAAGTAATTATACTTAATTAATTTATAAGTGATTATCTTTAATTAATCACTAATTAATTACTTAGTTAATTATTTAACTAATTTATTGAAATTAAACTAACTAATTTCTTAATCCTTATATTTAAAAGATCTTAATTAAGAAAAACCATTTATCTTAATTAAATTATTCACAAAGACCAACTTTTCTTTAATCATTAATAATAATTGAATTACCCTTATTATCTTCACATATCAATTTCCTTTAATAAATCAAATCTTAATTACTTAAGATAGACTCTTTTTGAAATTGATTTGCTAAATCCTTATCGTTAAACTTATTTAAAATAAAACATTTTAGAAATCAATTATAACTATACATTATAAACTTCTACTCGACTTTCAAAATCTTTAAACTTCCAAAGTTATTAAATTAACTTTAATACAAAAATCATTTTGAAAATCCACTTTTAATCCTTTAAGAAATTATCTATTTAAATATTAACTTAAAAACATTTAATTTTGAAAACAATTTAGTTAATAGTTAAAATCTTTGTTTACCTTTGATTTTAAAACACGTAAACATTACAATTACAAAATTCTTTTGTTTTAAAACTTAAAAACATTTCCTTTAAAACTTTTAATGCCTGCTAATTCCAAACTCGAGTAAAACGATCAAAAACACGAAGAACTCTCGAGTTCAACCCACACTTTCCCGCTTCGAGTAAAACTCGAACATTTCCCGAACGAAACCCGATCAATCGCTATCTTCCCCAAACCAGATTCTCAGATGCACGTAACCGTGCACATAAACGTGCACATCCACGCCGATCGACGGCGAACTCCACGATGGCCTCCGACAAGTCGACTTTGACCATAACATCACGAACGACCAATCCAATTTCCTCGATTCGAACGAGAATCGAATTCAACTAATGAACCCACAATCTGGAACGAAGCATCACCAGAAAATCGACATCGCCGATCATTCCCGCCTCGAGACACCACGCCACCTTTCCCATAGCTTCGCCTCCTCTACCATCACTCATCACACGCCTCGCGATCGCCTCCGGTCAAGTCTCGAAATCGCGAAACTCGTTTGAACATCAACGTAAAAACAGTGTCTTAAACCCTTCTTCATCATCGCATAACTAAAAATTAAATCTCCATTTTTCTGTTAAACTCCATCATACAATTGATCTTCAAACCTAAATACGACGTCCAGTTCGTCGTTGATCGATGGAAATCGATCAAAATACCAAAATCAAACAACTCGAGAAAGCCCCCTAAATTCCAAATTAAAAATCGAGTTATACCTATTAAAATTTATGATTTTCTATATTGAATCTAATCATGCAATCAAAACTTTAAATTGAATTAATCAATTTTTGACCAAATTTATATTTTTACCGCTGTTTATAAAATTTCAAGACAAATACTTTATAAAAATTCCACAACTTATTTTCAATAGTGATATTATATGATTTTAAACATCTTTTATTCACAAATCAAGGGCTAACAGTGATTAAATGATGAGATAATGGTTTTATTAAGAGATCAAGTCTATTATCACTACACAGAGGCTAAATTATATCTATACAGGCAATCAAACACTCATATACAAGCATGCATACATTTAATTCCAGCATTTCAGATAACAGGATATTTTCATTCAAAATCATCTAACTGAAATCCAAATTTAAACTGTTTTTTTTTTAAATATATTTACTCACTGTTATTTTAAACAGAGACATATGTAAACTACAGACATTCAAAAATGTATAATTCAAGCATGCATCCAATTTTAATTCAAGTATTCAGATAACATGAAGATGTTCATTCACAAGAACAAGTAGAAATCCAAGATTTAACTGTTTTTAAAACTTAGGTTTACTCACCAGGCAATAATGCAGAGAACAGAGATAGAGAACAGTTTTGGTTTCCAGGCTTTTCCCAGATTTTTGAATTTGATTTCTTTTTGCTTTGTTGAATTATAAACTTGCAATTTGATTCTTGTATTTAGTTGTTTGTTGATTTATTTGGAACTGCTACTGAATTTGCCTTTGATCACCTTTTGCTTTGCATTTGAATTTCCAGACTTCTCTTCTTGTTTCATTTGAAATTTCCAGATTTTGCTTTGCTTTGCTTTCAATTTAAATTTCCAGTTCTTCATTTTCTTATCATTTGATTTCCATACTTTTTACTTTATCTTTAGATTCGAATTGTATTTTAGTGGAGAAAGAAATGAAGATAATCTTAACTGAAAATGGAAACAGATTTTTCTTCTTACATAAATTTTTACAACTTGGAGAAAAGAAAATAAAATAGATAAAGCCACTTGTCCTTTTAATTAGCTTACACATAGGTTTGCAAATTACAAATGTCACTAAACTACTCTAATATGCCAACAAGTGTTTTTCTTGTTTTTAATAAATTTATTTAAGACATTTATATGTTTTTATGAAATATTTATAAGTATATAATGTATTTATCTCTTTTTATAATTTAAGCTTTTAGATTTTAAAAAAATATACAAATGTGAATTCATATGAACATTTATTTATAAATAACTTATGCTTTGATCAAATTAAATGTTTATAAAATTTGAGAAATTGGTTTTAACTTAATTTATCTTCTTATGTTACAAATTAAATGAAAGGATATTAAACAAATGAACTTTTAAATTTAAATCTTATCTAAAACTCATCAATTTATAAAATAAAATCAACAAACCAATTTAATTATTTATAAAGATTATTAAATTGATATTGCCAAATTTCCGGGATATCACATAAATGATAGCAACAAATCGGGGAAATGATCAAGAATCGATTAAATTAGGAAACAAATCAATTCACTTAAAATTCACATTCGAAGACGTGAATGAAATCCAAAGAATTCGATTCCAAATTTATTAAAATAGGAATACCCAAAAATTCCAGAAATAGAAGTTATCAAAATCGACAAAGGTGATAATACTAATTAGAAAAGAAGAATCGATTATCAACTGGAAAAACAAAGCAAAACGAGCAGAAATGCATAAATGACTTCAACAAAAGTAAGAATCAAGTCAATGTCGAAGTCAACAATTAATGGTCACTGTCAAGTACAAAATGAATCAATATCATCAAGGAATCCAACGGCAAACAAAATCAGAGTCTTGAAAATCAAGAAATTAGCAATTTCTCAAAAACAAAGTGACCGAAGTCGAATGGAATTCAAGATGAGGAAAACACAAAATATCAAGTTCAAAATCGCTGAGATTCAAACTAGATGTGAATGAGAAATCAAAATCACTCAATTTGCAACTGGTCCAGCTATTTTTCATCATAGTGTAACAGGTACACAATGACACTCATAGCATAGAACAAAAGTGGAAAAAAGTCCAAAAGTCAGAATGGCTTTAATTTGCCAAATTAAAACAAAATCAACATCGGCTAAATCAATTCAAAGCCGAAAACACAAGAATAAGCGTTAGGAATTCATACCTAACAGTAAAAAATAATCATATGTAAAGATGAGAGATAAAACATCGACAAATAGTTGTAACACATTCTCCATCTAAGTTATGTTTTATAATTGTCCTAAACCCCAGGCTCTGAAACCAAGCTGTGACGCCCCACCTCTATACCCACGCTAGCCAAGAACACTACGGTGTAGTGCTGTCAACTAGCATGGAGAATAAGGCTGTTGAGGAGCGACCATCTATTAATTGCTTTGTGCGAGCACCGATATGTCAGATAATAAAACATTGCATTTCATCTTTAGAGGAAACCCGACATACCGATACAAACTCAAAGCTACTACACAGTGGCTATAATAGTTTAGGACAATAGATATAAAAATAACACAGATAACATAAATGCGGAATACAGATGGAACAAAAAGTCTCATATATATAATAACTGATATCAGATACAATACATTTGACATAATACAAATGATACAACTACAACTGTCGACTCAAGAAGTTATATATACAAGTACATTATCGACTAATATACATGAATACATTATCATCTTAAAACAGACGCACTGACTACTACAACAAGACGAAGACCACTTCAAATGATATAAAAAAATCTTCATAGCTCTAGCAGCAACCCAAAGCTAAAAATCTACAACCTGTAAATACTCGGTCTGACCCGAGTATTACGTTCAAAAGAAAATAATACCCGGATCAGTCTAATTCAAACTCAGTTATTAATGCATGGAAGCAATAATAATCAAATAGATGACAGTCACAATAATTCCCGTCTATCCAATCCTTTTAACAAAGAAATCGGATGACGGTCGATATAACACTTAATAGTGTTAAACAAAAATCAGCAGATTTAAATCATCAACAGAGATAAATAAACAATTTATCAAATCGACCAAAACAATTCAAAACTGTCAATTCTGGGTGGCTGCAGTGCACGCACGCGTGCACTGCCTCGCCACCACCGAATATAAAGTCACCACCACAATGAAACTGCAGTGGCAAACAGGTATAAGGACAAAGGCAGGCTGCAACTAAACTGTAGAAAAGTCATCAACAGTTCAAGCATATACAGCAATAGAGACGAATTCGAGTACATCATGAAGCAGAACCAAGTGCAGTTCAACTGAGATGGACAACTCGAGAATAAACATGTACAAATGAACGAGTGATCAATATGGCAACACAGATGTGCAAATGAAGAAGTCTCGAACTCAAGACAATATGGAAGGCAAAAATACAGAACCAACAAACAAGATCATGACATATTAGTAAAGAGCAATAACAAGAGAGGCGAGTGCTGCACTGATAAATGAAGTGCAGCCACAAACGCATAGGTTCAAAGACACATGCACATAAGTCAGAGTAACATAAACAACATGTAGTGGTATATAAGTAGGAACCAAGTGAAGAAACTGCAGTGTCAAGTATGCATGAAACTGGATGGAGCAAACTCAACAGGAAATGTATATGAACATGAAGTAGTTCAATACTATTACACCTAACAGATGTAACATGAAGTGCCATTATAATATTCAAGCTACAGATCAAAAACATAAGGACCAAAGTGAGTACTCATAGGGAATGCAAAGTCAACCCAAAAACATATATAATGACCTGATCAAAGATGTGGACTCTAATGCAACAATAATCAGCAGTATACAAGTGCAGACCACCCAAAATACTAACCAGTTCAAAAATGCAAACTAATGGCTCATGCTATAGACATAGGTCAAAGGTCAACTGCATGAACCACAATAATATGCAAACTCAGGCTTACAGAGGTGCAGACGACCAAACAGCAACATGAATCAAACAGGGCATCAAGTATGTCAAAGTCCGGTACAAGTTACAATGTCAACAAAGTACACAGGTGAAGCCAACTGACTCGAATGACTCAAGTGATACAAGGACAATGCTCAATGCACATCAATACAAAACTCAACAATGCCAACATGATCAAGTTCAAAGCAATCAGGTCTCAAACAAGTTCAAATGCAAAACTGGTCAAGTAAATAACAATGCACAGTTCAAAATGGTTGAGCAAAATCAGGTGATGTTCAGAATCAAATAAAGTCATAGGGGAGTTCAATATCGTTGTCAAAACTGAGTATTTTAAAACCAAAGTCAGGTGATGATAAATGATCAAAGTCGAGTTTTAAAAACCAAGTCAATTCCGTGGTAATCAAATACAAGACCAAGTCGAAAGCTCAATACAATTCTCAAATGACTGGCATTAAAAAGGAAGAAGAACAAATGAATTCAACAGCAAAATGTCGACCAACCAGACCTCACGAAATCGAACACAGGTGGCCATAGTCAAACCAGAAAATCGAACTGGGGTGAGCAAGTCACAAAAATCAAACAGTGAAGGCGAAGCCAAGCTAACCACTAACAGAAACGAACGAAAATCACAAAGTTCGAGTGAATTAGATGTGAGCAACTCACCTTGTCGCCGAATATAGAAGAAGCCGAGCAACCGAGGGAAGACGAACGAAGTTAAGCCCTAGTTCCAGTTTCGATGCAAACAGTCGAGATCGCAAGCAAATAAGCTACAGCGAAGCCGAAGCCAGAGTCACCACAAAGGAGCTTCTTCTACGAGCAAGCACGAAGAGTGGAAACTTCGATCGAGACAGGCAACATCGAAAACATTCAACAATGATCGAAACACTCACGTGCTTCGAATTACAAAGCCCAAAAATCAGAGCAATCGAAAGCCCCAATTTTCCAGATCGAAGGAAGAGCAATCGCGGCTGCCATTTTTCATTCTCTCGTTTGGTTTAGTTTTAGGGTTACGAAATGGAAGAATGAAAGAGAGGGGATCGGGTTTGCCCCTGATATCATCTCGGCAAAGCCAAGAAACATGGGCCAAGATTCAAATTGTAAAGCCCGATCGACATTTTTATAAAAGAATTTCAAATTTGATTTAAAATCCCAAACAACGATCGACATTTTTATTAAAGAATTTTAAATACGATTTAAAACTCAATATCAATTGTCAACTAGATTAAATCGTCATTTTGTCGATAATTAAAATTTACAAAAACTTGGGTTGTTACACCACCATTTTTTTTAAAGGCCGGCCTCAAGAAACCCAAACCTCAATTTCCTGTTGTAATTATTTCCAATAAATCCTTTTATAAATTTCCCTTACTCATGAAATCCTTTTTGCTTTAACCCAAACACGTTTACAAAACGTTTATCAACTTCTATACTCATTTATGAAACTCTTAATTATTCAAATCTAGTTATATAAATTCTTTATAAACTTTCAAACCTTTCATAAAACATCCTAATATAGACATTCAAACCCATTTATAAATCCTTTTTATAAACATTCAAAACCATTTCTAAAACTTCTTTTATAAATACCCCAAAATTGTTTATAAAATTTCTTTATATAATATTCAAAACAATTTTTAAATCATTCTTCAAATATTTTGTTCAAAATAGAATAACCTTGAAGACCATTTTAAAAGAAAATGACATATTAACTTTCCAAAACCAAATGGAGGCTTAATGATTACAATGGATCATTAAATTTGGGTTTACTTATCCAAGTTATATCATGGGTGTTGCCTAACGTCAGAAATGTAATGGATTCACACATAACATAGAATTAATCATAAGTAGGTGTCCAAGTTACAAATATAGATACATCCATTATCGGTGAAAAATGTACATATAGAAGTATATTATATATGCTTAATTATATTCTATATGCCTAAAATGTACATATAGTGATACACATGTAAATGTCGTTACAACATGCTAAAGGTCTGAGTTGTGTGCATCAATAGGCAGCTCAGTTTTAGGAATTAGATCTTGTTTAGTAATATTAGTTCCACCTAAGAGTTTGTTAGTAGATAAGAAATGCTTTATTGCTTCAATAACATTTGGTTAATAAGTCTCTAGGCTGACTTATAAAACAAGGCATTGAAGCCATCAGAACCGCACAGCTGAAGAATTTATGGCAAATATAGCATCCTTGATCTTAGAACTTGTTACATTGGAGATAAGAGAAAGTTTCTCGATGGAGTTAATAGTAGGAAAAGACAAGTCAGTCTACTAATGAAGGCTGGTTGCATGGGGTGTGGATTGGGGCGGATAGTGGTCAAATATGATTGGAAAGCTCGCTTATACCATGGTTTATAAATGGTTTTAAAAAATTATAAGGGGTTATAAATGATTTTTGAACCAATGAAAAAGGAAAATCTTCCTTTATTTTGTAAATATACTTATACCATTGAGACAAGTATATGAGTGTATTTTCTAAGTTGCGAGGTGTAATGTGTGTGAGTATACTTATACCATTGAGAGAAGTATATGAATATTTTCTAAGTATTGAAATATAGGGATTTGTGGATACACCTTTGTAAAAGTAATTTTACACAAGTAATTTACAAATTGATTTCAATGAATGAAAGATTTATTAAAGTGGGCTAGTGGTTGCTTATGTGCTTAACCAATATTGGTTGCCCCCTAAGGAACAAATTCTTGATTTGAATGTGAGTTTGTTGATAGTTAAATAACAGACTGTCAAAATCTTGGCCTAAGTATGTAATCCTTCTTATTTTTGGTGGTACGAAAATATTCCCTACTTAACACCGAAGGATTTTAATTTTAAAAATATCTAGGAGAAACACGTGAATTATATGGTACAATTACCGTTGGTGGTGCTATATAGTACATACAAATGCATTTTGTTCTTCTAGGAAAAATGATGAGGAGATCTGTCCACTTAAACAGTTAGGGGGTGATCCCGCTCTTGTGTATTGTTCGATTATTGCTGGCATTGAGCATTCCGAAAATTTGACTGTAACACCAGAATTTTGATAACATTATTTAGGAGATTTAGTTAAACTGTAAAGATCCAGAACTCGGCCTTCGAAAATCGGCACCCGTACTTCACTTGTACTCAAATGCCGTAGATTCAAACGCCGAATTTGGATCCCCGGAGCTTATAACACCATTAAGTATAACAACACAGCGGAATAAAGAAATCAATGATATCATATACAGCTCCAATGAATACAATATCCAGAATGATATACAACAATGATATCAATATTGTACAAGAATATCAAAGATAAATAAAGATGCTACAGCGGAAACAACAGAAGTGATAACTCCAAATGATCTTTAAAAGAGAATGAGTCCAACAACTCCAACATCAAGCTCGAACCACCATCACGTTTCACGAAGAGAAGCAAGGATAGTCAGCCGTGAACTCCAAACATTGAACTAGCTCCCGACAATCTACTAAACCTGACTATTTGAAAAACCCAACTCTAGACTGCCCGTGTGGGAAATTGTGGGCACCCAGAGTTTAGGAAGGGAACAATAAACTCCGAGTCAGTCATAGGACTAGTGTGAGTAACAAAAATAGTTTATCTTTAAAACAAACAATAAAAGAGTTTTAAACATTGAAATCCGCAATGCTTTTTGGAAAATGTAACTACCATAAGGCCTCCCGCCACACACACAATGCAAACGCAGAATTAGAGGAGATTTCTCCTTATGATAGTCAAACATGCTTGATACGCAAATTCTTTTTAATATTATCATTAGTGCATAGTGTCGAAACCTTTCGAAACTATAATATTAATCTTAGCCAACGTACAACCATTATTGTATGCCTACTATAGCTACTATGTTCAATAGCAGGTTACCGCCACATTCCATAGCAGGTTATACAACTAAAACCATACAAAGCTCGTATTGTTTCTTTGGATTTTCCAACAAATGGTCAGGCTAAGAAACTTCCTACTAGCACATGGGAACGCATCTGGAGGGACGTCCCGAGAACCTACCCGGCTCTCTGCCAACACAAGGCCGGGTTACCTCTGTAACTAGGTAACTACTACTCGAGTATGCCACCCCCCGGTCCTTTGGGACCTTTATCCGAGGCCTCGATCACACAGCAACAATCACACAGTAAATGAGATTGGCGCAACCACACAGGTAAATATCTGGGCTCCATACCATAATATCACCTTTTTCCAGAAGGAAATGACATACCCTAAAGGGAGCGACCCTCATAACCTTGCCGCATCTTTCCAGTTTTGACCATTTCCGGGTTGTGAGGTCCGATGAGGTCTCGTCCACAAAGCTATGCTTTTTTCACAAAAGCCATGCTTTGATCAACAAATGATCAGCACCACACAACAATACTTAGCATGCCACACTACCAAATTGGGAGTATATCACTGATAACCTTCAACTACATAACCTCTGAACTCGTACGTCTCAAAGAAGGGTGTTAAGATAAGAGAATAAATTCTCCGCCACCAAACAGAAATGTATTTGAAAGAAATCAGCTTTATATCTCAAAGTGTAATGTCAGACATACAACCATACAAGTCTGTTCCGGGTTCGAACAGAACCGAAGGCACTTCTAAAGAAGCCATTGCAATCCAAGTATTCACAATCCGGATTGGACTTCCCATCACATATGGAGGTCTCTATACCGGAGCAACTCAGTGCAGAGACAATCGATAGGTTATCCTATCGTTCTCGCAAACACCCGGTCTTCAACACCGGTCTTCAAATGCTATCCATTTACATCGTATCACTATTCGAAATGGGTTATATGACACAAAGTCCTCTCCCGGCTAAACGGAATGGTGAGCGCTAAATTTTAAAACATATGGATATTGGGATTTCAGTTAAGTCACAACTTATTACCCAAAACTTCTCTTTCAAATGGTTTAAACACATTACCATTTTAATCTTTTACACAAAAAGATTCATTTCACAAAGTTCACCCAGTTTCACAAAGATCTATTCATAAATTTCAAATCGATTTCCATTTCAATTGGATTAACTCATTAAATCTTTAAATCAAAGATTTAACTTATAGCTTTCAAAACAATTCCATTTCGACCTTTTATATGAAAGGTACACCTTTCCAATTTCAAACCAAAGTTCAACAATCTTTCACAAAGATTTATTCATAACTCGGAAAACCATTTTCATTTCAAACTTGAAATTCTTTTTGACACAAATTGGAAATTCATTCCTTATATGAAAGCTTCTATTATTTGAAAACAAATAGTTTTCATTTCGGAAAATCCGATTCATTTATACGAGTTAAAATCCTTGGGTTAAATTTGAATTCTCAAAACCATACTTTTAAAATGGTTTAAATTCATATAAACACATTTATAGCATCTTTAACCATAATTTCCAAATAGGAATTCAATTCCAAATTTTGAATTCAAATTCAAATTAAATTATTTAAATTGAAAAACTTTACCAAGTTATTCAAAATAACTTTTATCTTAAAACTCCTTTTCAAAGGCTTTAACATTTAATCCCAATCCATTTCCAAAATCAATTGAAATTAAAATCTCAATTTCAAAAACATTAAATTTAAATCATCTGTGACTTAACCGATTTCCTCGTGAAATCCATATTTGTGTGTGTAAAAGTGTGGTCCAGGGGTTTAACACAATAGTGCAACATCATTCAATCATCACAGATTCAAACACAGAAATATAGTTAATAAGCGGTATAAACTATAACGCTTATCTTTCATTCACAGATCACAGATATATATATATATATATATATAAATGTATCACAAATAAATGAATATATAAATGTATTCACAGATACTTTCGAAAAGTTTCCACACTAGACATTAATAATAATATCAACTTACTTTCGTAGTAAGCATCTTTGACTATCATAAGGAGAAATCTCCTCCAATTCTGCGTTTGCATTGTGTGTGTGGCGGGAGGCCTTATGGTAGTTTCATTTTCCAAAAGCATTACGAATTAATTTTATTTTCTTTGTGAAAATAACTGTTTTACGATCTCACACCAGTCACCATGACTGACTCGGAGTTTATTGTTCCTTTTCTAAACTCTGGATGCCCATAATTTTCCACACAGGCAGCCTAGAGTTATGTTATCTGGATATTCTAGAGCTTTGGAGATGAGCTGGATGGCGAGGCGTACTACCGTACTTATTTATTTATTCCGCTAGTTATTCTATGTGAGGACAAGTTTATATAACTGTCCATTGTTGTATTGAGTTGTATATTGACTTTGATTGATGTATGTATAAACTGATATAGTTCTTTGTGATAAAGATTATTCATTAATCTGTTATATATTGTTCCACTGCGAATGTGAGATTCTGATATTGTTTCTGTTTTTGTTTTTTTTGTTCTTTCTTTTCTTCTGTCTTCTTCTACCTCTTCTTTTTAACCCTAATGGTTCAGTTTTCCAGCATTCGATTACGCGGCATTTGATACAGTGGACGTATTAATGTCGACTTTCGAGCATCGAAAAGTCGAAACGTTACATGTGGTATCAGAGTTGTTGGTTAAGCAACAACCCTGCCTCTGTTGGGTGTTACTCATTAGAGATAGAGTCAGTAGTACTCTAGAATGAGTGTGAGTGTAATAATAGATATGAGTGCGTATTTGTTAGTGAATACAAAATTTGTTTTATATTGTGTTGACTTATCGGTTGATTGTTTATAGATTCTGGTCGGTGCAGTCTGGCCAACTATAATCGATAGGGATTTTTAAACTCTTAAATAAGATAAACTGACACAGTATTGTTTTAAATAGGGTAAATGAAATAATTTTTCCCAAAACTATTTTTGTATAGAAAAGAAATCATTTTCTATGAATTATTATAGTATATGGATGCTTGGTTGTTAGGAGGTGATAATATTGAATTATTATCATTATTATATGGAAATTGAATGAGAAATAATCGTATAACCAAAGATTTGGAGATAAATTCATTTAACAAATGAAGTTTATAAAAATGAATTAAAAGTAGAAGAAATGAATTCATATACGAATGGGATTTGTAAATGAAATTGTAAATGTGATTTATAATTTGGAATAAAATTCATTTATGGAATGAAATTGGTAATGTGAATTTATAAATGAGTTTTATAAATTGAAATGAGATGCAGAGTAAATTTTGAAATACGAATTAAAGAATTTGGAATTGAAATGTGAGTAATTGTTTAAAAGACTCTGGAATTTCTTTAAATTTTTATGGAATGTAAATAAGTTTGATAACTTATAAAATATCCAAAATTTGATTGGAATAAGATTCAAATTGAAAAGGAATGAATATATGAATGAACAAATGAGGTTACATTTGTAAATAAATGAATTCAAATTGAAAAAAATGGAATGAGATTTGATTTGAATCAAGTCGAAGAAAATCCAAACTTGGAAATAAAATAAAATGGATTGAATTCAAGTAAACTGACTTGATAATTTATTAATTCATGAAGTAATGAATTGAAAGTTGAATTAGCTAAATTAAAGTTGAATGGTGAGCAGAATAAAAATAGTTTGAATTTGCATATAAATTCAAGTAAGTAGTAGAAATAAATTGAAATTCCTTGTCATTGATAAAGTAAATTCAGGATGAATTGAATATGGAAATTTGAAATTTAAAAAGGATAAGTGAATATACTAATTGAATTAAATTAGTAGATGGAATGGATTTGATAAAGGAAAAATCAAATCAAGAATTTAAATTGGAAATTGTTTACAAGGAAACTATAACTTGAATTTTGAGTTGAAATAACTTAAGTAAATATTGGACAATAACTCAACTTCGGTAATGAAGTGAACTTAAATACAAGGAGTGTATATAAATACTTGCGTTGAACTTAAGAAATAAATGTGGAATTATTAAGTGAAGTTGATATTGGAAAAACACCAAGTTAATAAGTGAGGTTGTATAAAATTATATGAGTTATTAAAAGAAAATAAAAAAATTGATTTTTGAATCAATTGAAATGGATATGAATTCGTTTCGCCTAAAAAATGAATTGAATGTAAGAAAGTGAGCTGTAAATCACTTGAATTGAAGGGAAATAGTATGTGAATTGGTCGTAAGCGATTAAAGTTGTATTGAAACCATATGAATTGCAAATGGAAATTGTTTTGAATATTTTTCTTATGAAATCTATGTATTTGCTATTGAAAATAAATGAGATGTAAATGAATTTCCTACATATGTCACTTACATGTTTAAACTGAGTAAGTGCAGGTTTTTGGGAGCCGTTTGGCTGCGTTGGGTTGCGCAAATAGCTAAATAAATAAGCCGCTTTGCTTAAAAATGCTAATAAAGGTACGCCTACGCAATACAAAATAGGAAATATGAACTGTTTTTGTTTTCCGACCGAGTGGGTCGATGTATATATATTTATATCTTTTGTCAAATTGCAAAAGCTCCTCCGTACAAAGGAGGCTACGCCAAAATTTTCCGAAAATTTTGGGAGTTAGAAGTTTTTTGAAATTTTTGGAAATTTTTCACTAACGACAAAAAAATTTAAAATTGGAATTTGAGATAAAGGTAAATAAAACTCAATATTCAGAGTTAGAAGATGAATCGAATTCAAGTAAAATTTGAAATGAAAATTTGAATGAAAAATTTGGAAATAAAAGTATTGAGATTTGAAATGAATTAGTAAATAGAAGCAAATTGATTTTATATGGAAGTGGAATTCAATTTGAATATATAACTTTGGTAGTAAAGTGAAAATAAATTTAAGAAGTATGTAAATACTTATATTGAACTTAAGAAATGAATGGAGAAAATTCTTAAGTAAAATTGGTATTTGGAATCCAATAAATAAATTTGGACATTGTTGTTAAGTAAAGTATACAGGGATTATAAAGGCTATAGGAAAATGGAATTGGATTTAGATTTCGAAGATGAATTTGAATTTCTCAACAAATAGGTATGTATTTGAATTTCAGTATGAAATTTGATTGGGTTGTTGTCTAGCCACTTGGCATTTTGTTTTCTATTGGAATTTGGGAGTCCGTAGGGACATTTTGTAGTTGTACCGAGCTAGCCGTGCAAAGGAGTCGCTGGCGAAATTTCTCGGAAATTTAGAGAGTTCGAAAAATTTTGAGAAAATTTTGAATTTAAAATTTGAATTTGAAATGGAATTTGAATTGTTAAGAAAACCATATTATTTGGAACTTATGGTTGAGTTTGGAAAGTTAGTTGAAATGATAATGACTCTCTAATAAAAATATTTATATTGGCAAGTTATTGATAAAATTGTTTGGTTCTGGGAAAATGATAAACGGGTATTGGAGCATTCTTCTTAACTTGTAATTTCGGGGACGAAATTCTTTTAAGGGGGGAAGATTATAACGACCCGAATTTTTGACATTCGAAATATGAATATATAATTGAGTTTAAATATTCGAATGATAGTTTACTTTGTAATTCAAATATCAGAATGAATTTGGCAATTTAATTATTGAATTAATTTACTGAAGTTGGGGAAAAAATTTGAATCTTTAGTTTTGAGCTGATTAAAAATAATATGAAGTCTTGGAAAGTTCATATTAATAATGCTGAAGATAATGGAATCTTCAGAATTGAATTTGAAACTGTTTTGTTCAGTTTTGAAATTTTATCGTTTAAATTGAAGTTAAAAATAGAATTCCGGGGCACAGTCTCGGAATTTGACGAAACCAGTTCCATTGGATCCGTAATAGTGTATTATTATCGGATTTCAATTTTCGTAATGTTTGGAGTGATCCTTTGGCCGTACAATAAACAAACATGCTGAAAAATATATCGAAAATTTAATTTAATAACTGGGTTCAAAAAGCTATCTTCTCCATACGATCGAATTTGGACTCGAAACCTTTTCCATTGCGTTCGAAATAGGCGTATAACATTATAAACGCCTAGCAGCACGCCTCGATAGGATATCGAAATTTTGAGTTGCAAAGTCGTGACGATTTAAATTTGAATTTGAATTTAAATTTAATATATATACACCAATCAACCATCAACTGATATTATTTCACATCGTCGTTTTTCCTTCACTTTAAAATACTGTAGTTAATCGACTGAAGCACGCAACCATCCTCTTTTCTTTTCAAAGCACACGTCTTCTTCTGTCTTCGTTCAAGAAAAAAACATTCGTTTAAACAATGGCGGCCTCGTCCCTTTTTCTTGCTCGACCCTCTTTTGAAAATTAAGGCTGGAGATAATCAATTTTATATTAAATATGATCGACGATTGAGTGCGATTTCAAATCGAGCTGAGGTCGCGTGATGTAACCGAGAGGGGAGACTCATTCGTGATATCAACATCCACCATTGGCACGACGCTTTCGACGTGATCGAAGACCATATCGACTTCGGCAATTCTAACGAATCCATAGGCGAGTCGATCAGAGCTGTGGGGGTCGTCGCGAGCTCAGGATTGGTTGCAAAGGGGCAAACGATGCTCTGGGTCGCGTGAAGCTAGGGCGAAGTCGAAGTTGAACGGTGGAGGAGGTGGTCGCCTGAGTTTGAGTTTTGCGGAGAGGTATATCCAGTTTTTTCCTGTTTCATAATAAATTTAGTATTTTATATATATGTTAAACAGAAAAAGAAAATAGGTATAAATTTATGTTTTTGATTTGGTAATATATATATATATATATATGTATATTAAAGGAGAAGTTTACAAATATAGATATATTTCAATTAGAAACCGTTTTAAGGAAATTAGAAATATACAGTAAGTTTGTAAAACATTTGATTTACATATGTATATATATTATACAATAAGGAAAATTTTGTTGGTATGTCCAGTGAAAAGAAATTGATTTTTTGTCAATGAAAATAATAATTTATTAAAGGAAATTTAATTTTAGTTAAATCAATTTATTAAAAAGAAATTGGTTTAAAGTTAAAAGTATTAGTTGAAATAAAATCAATAGTTGATTAAATTTGTTAAAATGGAAATTTATTGTTCGATTAGTTCGAATATTAATAAATTGTATAAAATGTTTATATAAGGTCTAAAATGGAGAAACAAGTCGGAAATGGAAAATGGATTGCAAAACAAAATCAAAGGTGAGATCTTCTCACTCAAATAAAATTGGAATTGCAGTTATTGATTGATTGTTTGGATGTGATAGTATATATAGTAGTATATAGCAATATATATATATATATATTGGAATATATATATATTGGAGTTGTTGATTTCCCGCATTATATAGCGGATGAGACCCTATGCGCCGCATAATAGCGGATGATATTTTATAAATCCAATATACCGCGATATTCCACCTTGAAGTGGAATTGGTATTTAATTGTTGTGCTAACATCTGTGGATGCAGGGAAACAGGTTGGAGGGATCCAATAGGATTCCTCAAAACATTTGAATTGGTTTCATATGTTGTGTGTTGATTATTTATAATCTCCGTGTGATTATCTTTGTGATTGAATTTGTTGAAGGCTAAAATTTAGCCGAATGTATTTTTGGTATCGTTGGATACCAGAAATAAATAAAAATTGGATTTTTGAATTAAAGTAGAAATTTTAAGTAAATTCTTTTGAAATAATTGGGTGAATTTAAAAGCATAAAGTTGATTTTGGTAATCTAATCGAATTATTTCCAAAAATATGGAAAAAGATATAAATAAATGGGCTTTGAAAGATATTATTTAAAAGTTGAAGAATTTATTAAAAAATGGAATTTTAAATGGTTTGGAAGAGATAAAGGAATTTATTTTAAAAAAGTGATAAATTTGTTTGAAATCCAATTGATAATTGATTTGGTATTTGAAAATAATCTTTTGGAAATCGATATGAAAGTTTATTTGATGTTGAATGAAAAATTGATTTGTGTTGAAATAAATTTGGAAATCGATTTGCAAATGTTTTGGTATTTGGAAATAAACTTAGAAATCAATTTGTAATTGATTTGGTGTTGAAATAAATTTAAAAATCAATTTGGAATTTGATTTGGTGTTTGAAAGTGAATATTTGGAAAACGATTTGAAAATCGTATATAAGTGAATATTTGGAAATTTAAATTCATAATGGAATTTGTAAAGGAAAAGTGAAAATAAATAACATTCGGGAATTTTTATTCCAAGAGTGAAAAGTGATTTGAAATTTGTTTTCAAAGTGATGAAGTGTGGAAAATTATATATCTTGTGAAGATATTTTGAAATTTAATAATTTGGGAAAATTATTTAAATTGGTTGATTGTTGTGAATTTTGTTGATAGTTAAATAACCGACTATCAATATTTGCCTTTGAAGTGGCACTTGAATTTGTTTTTAAAACAAGCGCTCATTATTCGGTTTGGGCGGGAGAGGACTTTGTGTCATATAACCCATTCCGAATAATAATACGACGTTATGAATTGCATTTGAAGACCGGTGTGAAGACCGTGTATTTTCAAAAATGAAAGGACAACCTGTCGAATGTCTCTGCACCGAGTTGCTCCGGTATAGAGATTTATATCACTCTTCTTGTGATGGGAAGTCCAATCGGGATTGTGAATACTCGGATTGCAAGGGCTTCTTCGGAAGTGCCTTCGGTTCTATTCGAACCCGGAATGGACTTGTATGGTTGTATGTTTGACATTACACTTTGAGATATAAAGCTGATTTCTTTCAAATACATTTATGTTTGGTGGCGGAGAATTTATTCTCTTATCTTAACACCCTTCTCTGAGACGTACGAGCTCAGAGGTTATGTAGTTGAAGGTTATCAGTGATATACTCCCAATTTGGTAGTGTGGCATGTTGAGCGTTGTTGTGTGTTGATGGTCATTTGCTGATCATTTGTTGATCAAAGCATGGCTTTGTGAAAAAGCATAGCTTTGTGGACGAGACTTCGTCGAGCCTCACAACCCGGTAATGGTCGAAACAGGAATGTTGCGGCAAGGTTTTTAGGGGTCGCGCCTGTAATATCCCGGAAATTTTAACAATATCAATTTAATAATCTGTTGAATAATTAAATTGATATGGATAATCTTTGATAATAAGATTTGAATTTAAGTTAATAATCTGATTAAATTAATATTAATTGATGATTTTATCTTTTAAAATCTAATAAGATATTTCTATTTGAATATATATATTTGTTTATATATATTGTAAATAGAAGCTTTGATAAATTGGAAATTTATATTTAATTTAATCTGGACTTTTCAAAGATATTTAAATAAGTAATTTTATAGTTTTAAAATACTTCAGGTAAATATTTTAATTGGTTTAAGATATTTTTTTAACTTAAGTTTAAATAAATAAGATTTACAAATTGGTTTGTTTTATTTCTTTTTAAACATTTCTTGATAATATAATCTCTTGTTTAAATTCTAAAATATGTTATTTTCAAATAACAAGTATAATGTATTATTGTTTATATGTATGAATTTTAATGCTAAAAGGAATTGTTATTTTAAATTGATAAATAATTGTATATTTTAATTGAATCTTAGGATCTAATCTAACTTGAATTTGAATTTAAGTTTTGAAATTCAAAAGAATAGATATTTAAATTGTTTTGGATTTTAGAATATTTGTATAAACTTTTATGTATAAAATATAATTAGTTTTTGTTTCTCTTTAAAAAGATATATATATAGATAAGCATTTAAATAAATAAAGAAAAGGTTTAATTTACTTTTAAAATAAATAAAAGTTAGCAAAAAAATACAAATGTCATCATATTAGGCTTCATGTTAACATGTGTAATTTAAGTAACAAATCTTTGTGACAAGTGTCTTATTTATTTTCTTTTTCTTTTATTTCTATTTGTCATAATTTACATACATATACATTTGCATATCTTCACTTCATTTTTTTTTAAATCTTCATTTCAAAACCAAGAAAACCCAAACAAATTCTCTAATACAAAATCTGAAATCAGTATTCAAAATGCCTCAAAACAAAACCAAATCCAAACAACCTATGATTCATTTTCCAAATCATCTCAAAGCTATCTGCATATTTCGAAATCAAGATCAAAAACCTACCTGCATTTTCCAAAAGCCTGTATGCATTTTTTTCAATCTGGAATCAATTCAAAATGACTGCCTGCATTCTTTCTTCAACATGGAAGCAACATGCATGTAGATTAAAGCAATTCAAAATTTCAGAAGCATGCATGCAAGATCCAGTGGAAATCATTCAAGTTTTAACTCAAATAAACAAAAGCAAAAGCATTCAAGTTCTCAGTTCAAGTTTAAAATTTCTAAAAGCTATTACAAAGTTAAACTGCCTCTGTTCATTTCAAATCAGGTGAGTAACAGTTTTTATTTTAAACTAACTTAAGTAAATGTAGTTGCTTGAATTTTCCAGTGATAATCATGTTGTAGTGATGAAATTCTCTGTAATATGTATAGTTTGGAATGCATGTATGTTTTGATATGTTATTGCCTGTTCTAATATGCCAGTTTTAAAATCCTGATCAAAATAAATTATTTCATGCTCAAATCCTTATGATGGCTTAAGATTAAACCAAGTATGAGTATATAACATAGATGTTAGTTGAAATTTTATTAAATATAAAATAAAAACTGATATGTCTCTGTAAAGAAATATAACAGAGCAAATATCTTGTAAGTGAAAAATTACAAAAGTCTAGATTCATTATTCCAGGAGTATAAGTTGATTTCTTATACTAAAACTCGATTTTTAAAACATAAATCAAAATTTTTAGTTTCGAATTGAAGGAGCAGTTCTGTTTTTAGTTAAAAATGAATTTTTGGTAATTTTGATTATCTCAATGAAACTGGGATGTTGAATTCTTCAGTAAGGATAGTGGGATGATCATGGATATAAGGAAAATTATTAGAAATCAAATTAAGGCAGTGAGGAAGAAACGATTTAAGTTTTAAATTTTTAAACCTAGTTATTACCAGTCTAGAGAAATCGAGCATCATTTCGTCTAGGATGGATCGAGTTCGACAAAACTCTAGAAATTGATAGTCGTGACGTGGATGAACTCGTCGCCGAAGTCACTGGCGTTCTGGTGGTCGAGATTTCGAAGGCGAGGAGATGTTGACAGGTTTGGGTGAAATGGTAGTTCCTGTTCCAGTTTCGAATTTTGGGTCTCGATTCGTTTTCGCAAATGGATTGAAGTTGGATGATCGAAGTTTGGGTTGTGGACGATCGCCGATGAGATGGAGTAGTCGTGGGTGGTCGGAGTTGATGAAGTTGACCGTGCACGTGCACACGGTCGTGAGTGTGTATGGGAAAGTCTGGGTTTTAACAGGGAAAAGCTACTCGAGATTTTCGAGTTTTCAGGCGTGTGAAACTCGGAGCAGTTAGGGTATCGACTCGAAGCATTTTTGAGTAGGCTCGAGTTCATAGTGTTGCCAGGTTTTAAAACCTGTATGTTTAAAAGTTTTAAACTGAATTTAATTTTTGTAAAGAAATATTTAAACAGAAGTTTAAATCTGAGTTAATCTGAAATCAAATTTAAATTTGTATCTCAGATTTGAAATAAAAGAAAGTTTTTAAATTAAATTGTTTTAATAATTTTAATGGTTTAAAATGGATATTAAATGGGTAGAATTTAAAAGTAAATTGATTTAAATTCTTAAGTTCTTTTATAAATTAGTATTTCTTCACCATATGATTTTAAGAGTTTGTAAATGGATTTTTAAAGTTTGTTAAGGTTAAATTTTTATTTATTTTAAATCTCATATTTAAAATGGAATTTAAAAATAAATTTGAAAGTTAAATGTTTTCAAATATGTTTTGAATGATAAATATCATTAATAAGGAAATGTTTTCTTAAGACTTAATGATTTATGATGAATTAAATTAATAAGGTAAATTAATATGGATAATTAATTTAATTTATTAAAAGATTTGGGATCATTAATTTGTAATTAAGGATTTTAAATTAGAATATTAATTAATGATTAAGAATTAATTAATAAAGTAATTAAAGATTAATTAAGTTATGATTAACACTTAATTAATTAAATAATTAGAGATTAATTAATTGATTAATAAAGATAAATTAATTTGAAATTAATAATAATTAATCTAAGTTAATTACTTAAGAAAAGTAATTAAAGAGTTGTTAATAGTTAATGAAGGTCATTAACTATAGATTATTTAATAATTAATTAATGTAATTAATTTTAATAGTTAATTAGATTAATTAATTTAAAGATAATCAAATTTTAGAATTTGTTTTTAATAAATTACTTAGTGGAAGTAATTAAAAGAATTAATTACTCATTGTAATTAATTGAAGTTAATTTGTTTAGTTAAGTTAATTTATTAAGTTAAATTAATTTAGAAAAATCAATGGATTGATTTGTTAAATAATTATTAAGGTATTATTATTTAGGGAAATAAATAATAGATAATTACTGGAAGTAATTAATTGAAGGAAAGTAATTTGAGTTAATTACTTTGAATAATTAATCAAGGGATTAATTAAGGAATTAATTAAGGAAGTAATTAATTTAGTTAATGGAAGTAATTAAAGGTAGTTAATTACTGATTTAGATTAATCAAGGTGATTAATAAATGTTGTTTAATTAAAGGTTAATTACTTAATGCAATTAATTTAATTAAGTAATTAATAATTAATTTATAATTAAGGATCATTAATTTATATAATTAATGATGTAATTAGGAATTGATTAATTAAGTAATAATTAATAAATGAAGTGATTAATTAATGTAATTAATTAAGGTTTAATATAATTAATTATAGTTGATTAATTTAATTAATTTTAGTTAATTAATTAATGAAGTAATTAAAGATTAATTACTATAATGGTTAAGGATAATTAATTTGAGTAATTAATTAAAGGATAAATTACCTGAATGTAATTAAAAGGTAATTAGAGGATAATTAATTAATTGAGTTGGAATTAATTAATGGTTAAGTAAGCAGGATTTATAAAATTAATTTAAGATAGTATAAATCATTACTTATGAATGGGTGATAGTATTGAATACTTGGCATTGATTGATATCTCTGATGAGATATATGCTGTATGATATGGATGTTAGTTGAATTGTGATGATAATATGGATTATCTGATAATGTTGATTATCTGTTGTGAATTATCTTTCTTTGTGTATAAAGATAATGAATTGAATTGTTTTAACCTTTAAAACAACTTGGCCTTAAAAAGATACGCTTTGGATTTCGATGAGACCGGGATCGGGTTTCCGTATACCGGATTTCCAGGTCTGGAGACCCGAATACCACATCGATCCAAATTAACGGTAGGTCGTGAATCAAGTGAAGATGAAGATTCAGAGTGCAAGGGTTATTGTCGTTAACTCTGAGGGTGATTCCAAAACGAGTGTAACGAGATAATGCCTTCGGTTTCGTTCGAACCCGGAACGAACTTGTATGGATTGAATGCTTTCAGCACATCGTCAGGTGGACGATGAGCATTCTAAGTGATGTGTTCTTTTCTAAGGTAATCGTGACCTCAAGCCTCACAAACCGGGAATGGCTAAAACAGGGGAGGTGCAGCAAGGTTAGTGGGTAGCACCCAAGTAGGACAAGGTTACCTCTGTCTAGATGTCCCTTTCTATTTTCGACTTAGTGGTGCGGTTGCTGATCCCAACCGTGAGGTATCTTGTGCGGGAATTATCCAGTAAGGGATGTTCCGACCTTGTGTTGCAGGGGATTGGGAGTGATCCTCGGTACGGTGATCTAGGCCACGTACTGTGACGGGCGGTACCCCGGTAGCCCTGCCATTGTATGGAATCCAAAATCCAATAAGTGCCAACGGACTTGATTGTATAACCCACTTTGTGGCTAGTATGCTGGAATTTAATAATGTAACAATTTCAGCTATTTCATATTTATTTGAAAACCCTAGACCCTATTATAATACAATCGAATTTCCTAACAAATGTTTTGGTTAGCGTAAGGTAAAAACTTACCCATGTTTATGTGTGGGAAGTCTTACGTGATACCTTTTCTTTCAAAAGGTTTTGAAGTTAAGCAAGTTTAACCTGTTACTCACACCAGACCCATGTCTGACCCAAGTTGTTTATTTCTGTTTTATAAACTCTTGGGTACTCAAATTTTTACGAGTAGCCAAGGGATTCAGGTTTAGCCTTGACGAATTGTGGAGGAGCAATGGAGCAGGAGGCTTCAGCGTTGTAGATATAGATAGTAGTTTCCGCTGTGTTGATCTTGTTTAGATCTTTGTTTTGTATTGAGTTGTAATAACTAGACAGATGTTTATAACTGTCTAGTATATGATGTGTAATTTGTGTAACTCTGATAGATGTATATGATACTATGTAATAGTTATATGATATATTATATTTTGTTCCGTTTCCGCTGTGAGTAATTGTGTTGTTTTCTTTCTCTTTCTCTTCTTTTCTATTTCTCACCCCTTTCTTTCTTCATAATGATCCGACTTTCTGTGGAGAAAAAGTCGGGTTATTACAGCGCCCCTAGGGCATGTCCATTTCCTTCTGGATAAGAGGTGATATCATGGTATGGAGCCCAGATATTTTACCTATGTTGATGCTGAAAATTTATTATACTTTGTGGTTGTTGCTTTGTGGTTGAGGATCCTCGGATAAAGGTCGGTAACGACCAGGGGATGGCATACTTGTGTGTTAGTTACCTAGTTACAACTGTACAACGTGAGGTAGCGTTAGTGTGTTAGTTACCTAGTTACAGTTGTACAGCGTGAGGTAGCGTCGGCCTTGTGTTTGCAGAGATCCGGTTAGGTTCTCGGGGCGTCTTTCCAGAGGCGTTTCCATTTCGGTGTAAGAAAGTTCCTTTGCCTGACCATTTGTTGGAAATCCAGAGAAACAATACGCGCCCTGTACGGTTTTAGTTGTAGAACCTGCCATTTACTTATGGTGGTCACCACTGTTTAGATGGTAGCTATAGTAGGCATAGTTCGGAATGTCTATGCTGGCTAAGATTAATATTATACTTTCGAAATGTTTCCACACTAGACATTAATAATAATATCAACTGCTCTTTCGTAGTAAGCATCTTTGACTATCATAAGGAGAAATCGCCTCCAATTCTATGTTTGCATTGTGTGTGTGGCGGGAGGCCTTATGGTAGTTTCATTTTCCAAAAGCATTGCGAATTAATTTTATTTTCTTTGTGAAAATAACTGTTGTACGATCTCACACCAATCACCATGACTGACTCGGAGTTTATTGTTCCCTTTCTAAACTCTGGGTGCCCATAATTTTCCACACGGGCAGCCTAGAGTTATGTTATCAGGATATTCTGGATATTCTGGAGCTTTGGAGATGAGCTGGATGGCGAGGCGTACTACCGTACTTGTTTATTTATTTCGCTGTGTATTCTGTGTGAGGACAAGTTTATATAACTGTCCATTGTTGTATTGAGTTGTATATTGACTCTGATTGATGTATGTATAAACTGATATAGTTCTTTGTGATAAAGATTATTCATTAATCTATTATATATTATTCCGCTGCGAATGTGAGATTCTGATATTGTTTCTGTTTCTGTTTTTTTTTCTTTTTTTTCTTCTGTCTTCTTCTACCTCTTCTTTTTAACCCTAATGGTTCGGTTTTCCGGCATTCGATTGCGCGGCATTTAATACAGTGGACGTATTAATGTCGACTTTCGAGCGTCGAAAAGTCGAAACATTACAGTTAATTTCATTTCATCTCATGTAATCAGTTCTATCCATGGATCGTATCCAATTCCATTCTACTATCAATAATTCCTCAAAGAAATTTCTTTACAATGAAGTTGGTATATCTTGAAACAACAATTGTTTCTCCGTGCAATAGAATAAGTATTCATAAACGTTTTATGAATTTCTTTATTTATAAAACTGATTTGGTTTTAGTTTCTAAAAATTATGTTCGAAACATAAATATTTCATCCAATGGCAGTCTTTTCAAAATCCTTTTGGGGAGATTCATATAAGATCCCTTATGAACAATTATTACGTGCAATCTTTCGACTCGCACAACCTACCAATTCCTTGGCCTAGGATATGTTGGAGTTTCTTATAAACCCTTATCTTATAAAATTTTATAAACTGTTATTCAAATGAAATAATATTAACCTTGTGTACTACCCTTAAGTACATTACCTTATAGAAAAAAACTAACTCAACTCCACTCATAATTAATCATACATTGTCCAACAAAGTTCGATTATTTCATATCAATGCATCATTATGTATCACATGGAGGAGTAATTTTAAGATTGAATCATTATTCATTTTAGGTACGTTCGGAACATTTTCCAATATACCCACTCATTCGATCAAATCAAATCATTTCTATCGCATATTATTTTATATACTTCTATTTCATAATCTATAAGTTTACCATAGACATACTACATGTGTATCAAATACACATGTCCATGTGGACGATAACTTATCGATGAATATGACGAAGTACATGGAACCGTTTCGGTATTTATGGAATTATGATTTCATACAACTATATGTATCAATCCGAAGAGTTCATCAACTCTTATGATACTCCCACTAAATGGGTGCATAGCCCTTTATTGTTTAAGATATCGTTAACAAGTATCATATGATTCAAAATCATACAATGAAATATTTCTCAAAACTACGGCTTAGTCTATAATTTCAAAACAACTATAAATAATATTAGATACTTTTGTATTTTCCAATGCATCACTTTTGTTATAAAAAATTACCATATTATAGTTTTATTTCACAAAGAGTATTCATGTTGAAATATAGCTATGTCTATTTTTTTCAGTCGATACCGAAAAATAATTATATTTCATAAATAATGTATGGTAAATTTTACGAAAACAATTTTCATACTATGATGAAATTAGTAAGTGCTATATGGCAGCTCCCACTATTTCCACCATTACTATAACAGCGTACAAAATTTGAAGGTCCATCATTCACTTAATACAATTTGTTTAATTCATACACTGCAACTATTTACAGTGGAGAGTTCGTTGATCAAATATCTTGAGCTCAAAGAAATAAATCTCATAAAAAAAAATTTCTATATGAAAATAAATTTTGGAATAGGAATCATGTTTCTTATTCCAATATTAAGTAGCAATTATTATCATAATTCTAGTTTCCAATGTTTTTCTATGAAGCATAAGTGACTATTCATTCTCTTCATCTCAACTATACCTTAAATTACATCTATTCTTATACATTCGTTTTCCTTTCAAATGGTCAAACTATTCAAAAGAAAACCTTACTACAATATCATAACAAACTCTTTACAAAAGCGGCATTCAATTATCCTTAACATTTAAGGACATCAAATATTTTGCACTTTACGTAAACCAATCAAAATGGCATTTCAGCGATCGAGTTCTTAGATCTATCTTGTAGTTTTTGGTCTTGTGTTACATTAACACAATATGATCCTTTTTGTAATTAATCAAGTTGATTGCATAATCTCAGAAATACTGTTTGTTGGCTTATTTCCAATGAACTATATTCATTGAAGTATCGTACACTACGAACTATGACCGTTCACCATATAACATTTATAAATGATAGTATGTGGATCAAATATCCATTGCCTTCTATTGCTTTTAGAGTTTGAAACTCATAGAGTGTAATACGCGGTCTCAACTAAATAAGCACGTAAGTGACCATTTTACAAATATATTAAGTCGTGAAAATTAGACACTTGCATGGGTATAGAAAACATTAACGTGCAATAGGCATTTAATAGTGGGTATTAAATTTCCATTTGTTAACTTTCAATTCAGTTCTTTTGTATATGTTAATTGATAAAGATTTTATCAATCATATTAAATGCACAAATTATCATTGTAGATAATTATAACATTATTCAGCTTATGTTCTTACAATATTAGAAAGGTTAAATGTTACCATTTCATTTTCCTAATAAGGCTCCCTTTAGACTTTTATGTTTCTCCAAACCTAAGATAAAACATAGAAGTTTTTCGACTTCACTAGTGGGTGTTAGGACTCGTCTTTCTTGGTATTCCGACCTTGAGTTTGCTTAACAAATCATTGCCCCACAAATGATAGAAAACTACTTATTGGTTGTATCACATACAATTCTTGATGCATTTTTCCTTGTCCTAATCTCATTTCGACCTTGAGTTTGCTCAACAAATCGAAAGATATTATTCACTCGTCCTACTATATCGTGATGGCCTAAGTATAGTATATGTACCTTGAGTTTGCTCAACAAATACATATAGGTATCTTACCTCATATGTTCAATATATTAATAATACTACACATAACATCCCCAGCTTGAGTTTGCTTAATAACTAAGGAGTATGCAAGTAATTTATTAATATATGTATATATATATGGTAGAGGACAACATTATACTAAAGATTCAAAATATTCAATATATTGTATTGAGTGATATCGACTTGTGGAATAATGCATTTTAATGAAATACCCTCGTGATTCAAGTGTCAAACACATCAGAAATCACAGTATATGTACATTTACGTATGTATTTATTCCTTAAGTCTATTTGGGTTTCATTAATATTCCATCATTAGTTTATACATTCATATCATATAAGTTTTACTGTTATGTAACTTTTATATTTTCTATTACTTATATGATAGTCTTATGTATGATATTTTACTAATTAAATCTTATTTAATCAATTTTAATTAATTAACTTTTTAATTAATTTTAAATTAGTATTTCAATACAACTCTTATATTGGAAAAATATATTATAACCTTTATAGTGTATACTACAACATTTATATTATAACACAGATATCGTATAGATGAGTATTTTTTATTTAATTAATTTATTTAATTAAACAATTTCAATTAAATTATGTCAATTTCAAAATTTATCTTAAATGCATGTATACTTATGTTATCTTAACACTTAAAAATAATATAACATATATCAACATATATAATACATGCATATAAGTATTAATTAATTAACTCATTTAATTAAGTTATTTTATTAATCTTATTAACAAATTTTAAATTTTGAAATTAACAGTTTCAAACATTTTGAAATTTTCATTACATTTTCGAACATTTTGAAAATTTACGTTATATTATATAACCTTTGATAATAAACATGTTTTTATTTTAAATTTAACTTTTAAATTTAAAATCATATCTTAATTTTCAAAACTATTTTGAAAATTAGCCCAAGGCCCAATTCAAATTAGGCTTTTTCTATTAGGAGCAACCTTTGGGCTCACATCACCTTTTAGGCCAGGCAAGTAGCCATGTAGGACAGGGTACTTCATTACCCAATTCCATTCCTAGACATCACTTTTCTAGACACCATACTAAGTGAACAAGCTTAATTAGTTAGCCCTAACATGACTAATTTAGACCTCATAAGCTATTGGGTTCTGATACTATTGAAGGACTTGGCCAGCCCGAGAGGAAGAAATGAGCGCATTTTACCATTTTGAATAATTAATCAGCTTATGAAGTCTAAATTCATTTAGAACTTTTCTAAGTTTCTTTTAAATAAAATCAATATTTTATTTAATTTATAAATAAAGTTTTACTTCAATTTAATCTGTACGTAAATTAGAGTATATCGAATATACTCTTATGTACATATTTATGTGTAATGGAATGAATATATCAAATACATTCATGTTGTGAAATATAAGTGTAACATATAAGAAGTGTATATTTGTGTAACTAAGCATGAAAAAAATTAGCTTTCGCTTGACATGTATAATAAATTGAGGAAAGATAAGGCTATAAATGTAGAGAGAGAAACGCTTACGTTTCTCTCTCTTTTTAATTACATTGAATGACATATTAAATTCCATTTACAATAAAATTTGCATATGCCTTTGTTGTCCAAGTTTTTTAAGCAATAAAATATACATGTACAATAATTGATAAGTTTATACATACACATGTCAAAATAATCTTTCCTATATATATGAGTTTGTCAAAACAAGAATTAACAATTGTAACAAAGGTTTCAATTAAGGAAGAGCATGAAATTAAATTCTACAGTTTCACAAAAGGGTCCATTTTGATTTAGATTAAAATAACATAAACACATGTATATCTATATGTATAAATAATTGAAAGTTATGTATTCATTTTATAATAACACACACACACACACACACACATATATATATATATATATGTATATGTATGGAGATTGCGATTTAAGTAACATATATGTTTAAATTTAATGCTAACAAAAATGATTCATCTTTTAATCATAGGTATGAAATAAAAGTCTATAACTTTACATAAATGACCACTTATGAAATCTAAAACAAAAGGAAAATTTTAATTTTATGGCTAAAATAAGTAAAATTAAATCATTTGGAAATTAACTATGCAACATTGAAAATTAATTTTATTGTATTAAACCACCAACAAATATAGTTTATTGAAGTTTATGTATACAAATGTCACAAAATTTTATATACAACATTACAACACAATAAAATATTTTCACATTCCTTTTTCTTTACAATTCCAAAACAATGACAGAAAAAATATCACACAACTTGGGCATATACAAATTTGTCGTAGGATAAATCATACCTGACTATACAAAAGGGACATACAACAAAATAGATAATGGATTTGAAGTCAACCATAATAAACATATAGTCAATGGATATGTAAATAAGGAGAGATTTAAATTAAATCTACATAATGATCATATAATTAAATGAGATGAACAAAAGGGGATCCACGTTATATTACAAGATGAATACAAAAGATAGAAGAGATATAATATGAATAAATCTAAACCTTTTGAACATGATGAGGTAGAAGATATATAATATGAATAAATCTAGACCATTTCAACATGATGAGTATACAAATAAATGAAATTAGAATTACCAAAAATAAAGCCAATGACTTGCATCTTGAATGATGAATCAAATCTCCTAGATTCAGAAATCAGCCTCCAGATGTTGCAAGGATCAAGTGGAATAAACCACTTTTCATAATTGATTTTATTTGTATTTGATTTTAGGAATAATTGAAGGCATGAAAGATCTTATATTTTCAACCATTAGAGAAGGAGAGAACCATAAAAGTTATAGACAGAAGAATGAAAAAAATATATGAGAAACTCAATTGTACGTACAGAATGAATTAGAGAATATGTTTTATTTGAAAGAAAGAAACATTTCCCATTCTTTCATTAAAACTTCTCTAATTAATTCTCTTGATTAACTTTCTATTTTCACTCCTATTTCTTTACATGGTATGGTTGAAAATTACGTGCCATTCAATGACATAAGATTCCATAAAACGCATGTAATTATCTCTTATTTAATTACAATGATATCATATATAAATACGCACAAATAAAGCTTTTATAAATGCATTCAAATAATTACAAATAACTCTCAAACATCAAATAAAATTAATAATAATTAATATTTCTTAAATACTAATTAATTTAATTAATTTACAACATTTTATAAATTAATTAAATCATGTGGTTTTTCGGAGAATTCATCATTACGATTGTGCGACTCAAAGGTGTAAATTCAGTCAGCGATTAATGTTGAAAAATTCAAATATTAACATTCACACGTCACTTAGCAGATGGTGTGACATTTTGGCTGAATTCATCTCTTACACATCTTTTGGTAAAATCCAATTTTACTTATTATAAGCGGTACCCAATAGTCACAATTATTTACACCAATTCTCTTCGTCAAAACTATATCACTTTGGATTTATGGAATTTGGTAATGGTCAAAATTCTTATATCATCCACATTCAACTTTATAGTCCAAACACAAAGTCTTTGGTTCAATAACAATAATTATTATTAACCGAAATGCTCTGGCCCAAGACTTTTACTTTAAGTTGACTTGAGTTGACCATGATACTAACCCCATATAACTAAGGAGATGAATCCTCTCTTGAATAGTGCTTCACTTCCAATACTTCCACTCAACCCAACTATAGTCACTCGATGGAACGCCATGCCATGATTTGACTATAATCAAAGTGGAGCTTTCATATTGAAGATCCACAGTATTCTCAAGTCGAGAGAACTATGTTAATCAGTCGCATTGATATTTTTTGTTTGAACTTAGTTATATTAACCAATAGAAAACCATCGAGTGGGTCATTCCATAGTTATCTGATAATTATCAGTACGTAACCCCTAGGTGCCTCCAACAACATTGAGTAATACACTGCGCAACATTTGGGGAGTGTTACATACTCTAGTCTCAACAGATACATCGATATCCAGTCTCAATGCATCTTGACTAAGAACATTTAAAATGGTATATTTGTTTTATTGTGATAAATTACTCATAGTTACAACACTTTGTAACTACTACCACAAAATATGTCATTTATGGATTTTCTATTAAGTATACGTTTAATTAAACTAATTAATTAATATAACCACATTATATCAAGTATATATTAGAAAGAAACACCTTTATTGTGAACAAAATTGTTCAACGAGTTAGATATTTGTAACAAATTACATAATTGCCCCTACGGCATCCCCTAACTCTATTAATCACTACACCCATTCCTTTGTGGATACAACTTTCCAGTAAAGGTTCTATGATCTCATAGAAGGACAATGCCTACATAGAGAATGTAACACCCAGATTTTTGAAAAAATTATTCAGGATATTTAATTAGATAAATTAAATAAAATAATGCGTCGATTAGGGGATTGAGATTTGATTTTATTAAAGGGGTAGCCATGCCATTTAACAAAGAACTAAAAAGGGATTTAAAATGAATTAGAGGAGGGGTAAAAGGGGAAAGAGGCCATTCCTATACCTTTACCCATAGCCGTGTATAGTAACACACGTTCATTTCATTTCAAATTTTCATAAAACAAGGCTGACCACCATTAATAAGAAAAGGGGAAAAAAAGAAGATAAGCTAGGAAGAAGCTTAAGAAAAATAAAATCTATTCATATCTCAATCTCTTTAATCACAAAGCTTAAGGATAATGTTTACATCTCTATTTTGAATTGATTTCGGTTTTATGATGATTCCTAATTGTTTTGCAATATATCGCTATGTTTTTGAATGATGGAATGTTTATATATACTTGTCGATGAATTATACATGTTCATATTTAATTTTATGATATGTTTTAAGGTAAAACCCTATTAAATGACATTTTTATGCCTTGCAAATTTTTGTATAGATCAGAAATAATATTTTGAAGATGGTTTTCAATTTTCAAAATTTTTGAAATTAATGTGGATTTTATATGAATTTTGTAGTAAGAAAAGGATATTCTGGGTTATAAATTATTTACGGGTAAATAATTAACTATTTGGGTCTGAAATTCTTATATGTTAGAAAACATATATAGTTTGATTTTTGGAATTTTTTCAAAGTTTTCTTAAGAATTTTGATAGGCATATAAAATTATTTAAGATATGGGACTTGAATGTTTTATATATTTTGAAATAGAGAAGGGGCTTTTTGTAAATAAATTGAAATTGTTATTTCTTGAAAAATGGCAGCACTTTTGAAAAAGCACTAAGGCAACTAATCAGAATTAGACAAACAAGGCAGGTTAGGTACAAAAGCAACAATTTAAAAGTATAAATAAATAGGTTTGTCATTGTTTCGTCTCCTTCGGCACCAGGTTCCGCCTTTCTATCTTTGTCGCCGACACAGTCGAAACCAATGCATGGTATCGGGCAATTGGTACATAATGAATTGGATGTGGGCGAAAGGTATAGGGTCGAAACCATTAGGTTCCTAAAGAGATGAAGCTTTGTTTTGTTTTAAAGGAAAATACGCTTGCTTGCTTTCGACTAAAGTACTTTCGACTTGTTCGGGTTTCGACTATGTCAAATGTTTTAAAAGGAAATGGTTTCGATTGGATTGCTTCTTTGTTTTTAAGTGAATGCTTTTGACTAAGTCGAAACACCAAATTGCCGCCTTTTTACCTTTCGACCTAGCTGGTTTCGAAGGGGTTACTTGTTTTCTAAAATTCGCCCACTTCTCAAATGCTTTCGAAGTGCGGTTTCAACACCATCACTTCATTACTTAGGAAATTAGTTTCGAAATAGATGCTTTTGACTTAAATGATTTAAAATACCTTTTTCTTTTGCATGAAGTATAACCCAAATTTGGTTTGGAAAGTGATGATTTGAATGGTTTCAAAAGGAGGTGCTTTTGACTTTAATGAGTTTATGTCCTTTTGCTCTACTTGAAGGCATAATCCAATGGTTTCGACCGAAACGTTTTTAAAGGAGTTTCGAAGGAGTTAACTTCGAAAGGTTTTCCACATGTTTTAAATTGAACCCAAATGCTTTCGAAAGGTTCAGACTTAATGCTTTCGAAAGGTTTTAAAAGAGGTTTTGAAGAGGTGGTTCCCCAGGGGTTTCGAAGGAGTCGAAAGGTTTTGATTTCTGATGGTTTCGAAAAGAAAGGTTTTCCAATGATTTCGAAAGGCAGTGTTTAAAGGTTTTTAAAAGAAAGATGTCTAAGGTTTTAAAGCTATCGAAAGGAAGGTTCCGAAAGGGTTTTTGAGAGTGGTTTCGAAAGGTAGATTGTGTCCTTGGCCTAGATGAAAGAAGGGGTTTTACATGGTTTTGAAAGGGGAAATTTCAATGGTTTCGAAAGAAGTACTTTCAAAGGTTTTGGAAGGGGGACTTTCAAAAGTTAAGTGTTTTCGTCAACTATGATTTGAGTAAAGTATATATATAAATGGCAAGGTAGTTTTGAGTAAAGCATAAAAATTATATAATTATCCTTGTTTAAGTTTGATTTAAAGGTCTTAAATCATTTCGAAAAGGATTTTGTAACGACCACGACTTTCTCTTCATAGAAAGTCGTATCGCTAATAAGAAAGAAAGGGGTAGAAAATAGAAAAGAAGAGAAGAAAGAAAGAAACAACAACAACGATCTCACAGCGGAACGAATAAATTATATTAATAACATATACTATTACATAGTATACAACACTTTACAGAGTTACACAGCATATACATCACTTACTAGACAGTTATAACATCTGTCTAGACATTACAACTCAATACACTACAGAGATACAGACACAGCGGAACTACTATATATATCTACAACGCTGAAGCCTCCTGCTCCATTGCTCCTCCACAATTCGTCAAAGCTAAACCTGAATCCCTTGGCTACTCATAAAAATTTGAGTACCCAAGAGTTTATAAAACAGAAATAAACAACTTGGGTCAGACATGGGTCTGGTGTGAGTAACAGGTTAAACTTGCTTAACTTCAAAACCTTTAGAAAGAAAAGGTATCACGTAAGACTCCCCACAAATAAACATGGGTAAGTTTTTACCTTACGCTAACCAAAACATTTGATAGGAAATTCGATTGTATTATAATAGGGTCTAGGGTTTTCAAATAAATATGAAATAGCCGAAATTGTTACATTATTAAATTCCAGCATACATAAGTATACAATCAAGTCCGTTATCACTTATTGGAATCTGGATTTCCATACAATGGCAGAGCTACCGGGGTACCGCTCATCACAGTACGGGGCCTAGATCACCGTACCGAGGATCACTCCCAATCCCCTACAACACAAAGCCGGAACCATCCCTTACTGGATAATTCCGAATAAAATCACCCCACAGATGGCCGTCGCCAACTGCACCACTAAGCCGAAATAAAAGAAGGAACTCTCTAGACAGGGATGACCTTAATCTCAGTGGGTGCTACCCACGAAGCCTTGCTGCACCTCCCCTGTTTTAGCCATTCCCGGTTGATGAGGCTTGAGGTCACGATTACCTTTAAATCAGAACATCACTTAGAATGCTCATCGTTCGCCTGACGATGTGTTGAAAGCATTCAATCCATACAAGTTCGTTCCGGGTTCGAACGAAACCGAAGGCATTATCTCGTTACACTCGTGTTGGAATCACCCTCAGAGTTAACGACAATAACCCTTGCACTTTGAATCTTCATCTTCACTTGAGATTCACAACCTATCGTTAATTTGGATCGATGTGGTATTCGGGTCTCCAGACCTGGAATCCCGGTATACGGAAACCCGATCCCGGTCTCATCGAAATCCAAAACGTATTTTAAGGGTCAAGTTGTTTTAAGGTTAAAACAATTCAATTCTTTATCTATATACACAAAGATAGATAATTCAATAGATAATTTACATTATCATCCAAACAGATAATTCATATTATCATTTCAATCCAACCAAACATCCATATTATAGATCAGCACATCTCTTATCAAAGATATCAATAATGCAAAGCATTCCATATCATTCAACCATCCCTAAGTAATGATTTATATCATCTCTAATTAATTTAAAGTAAATTAAATTAATTACTTCATTTTATAAATCCTTCTTACTTAATTATTAATTAAACCAATTAATTAATCATACTCTAAGTATCATCTTAATTAATCATTTCTGATTAATAATCCTTTAATTACTTTAAGTAATTAATCCTTAATTAATTTCACAAATTAATTATCTTAAACCATTTCAGTAATTAATCTTTAATTACTTCATAATTAATTAACCATACTTAATTACATTAATCTTTAATTAATTACAATTAATTAATTACAATTAATTAATTACTTTTAATCACTTATTATTTATTAATTAATCTTAATTAATCAATTCTTAATTACATCATTAATTATATTAATTAATGATCCTTAATTACAAATTAATTATTAATTACTTAAATTAAATTAAGTAATTAACCTTTAATTAAACCATATTTATTAATCACTTTTGATTAATCATATTCCAGTAATTAACTCCCTTAATTACTTCATCAAATTAATTACTCCTTAATTAATTATCTCAATTAATCCCTTGATTAATTTCACAAGTAATTTAATCCAAATTACTATCATATTTAAATCACCTTCAATTAATTACATAGAGTAATTACCATTAATTACTTCATTAAGTAATTCCACTTTATTAATTACATTTAAGTAATTATACTTATCAAATCGTTCCATGATTAATTTAAATTAATTAAACTAAATTAATTAACTTAAATAAATCAAATTAGGCTCGATTAATTACATTAAGCAATTGATCTTTTAATTACTTTCATTCATAACATTTTAATAATTGATTATCTTTAATTAACCAATCTAGTGATTAAATAAAATTATCACATTTATTATTTATTAAATAAATCTTAAGTAAATGACCTTCATTTACTACTAATAATCCCCTTAATTTCTTTTCTTAAGAAATTTAACTTAGATAAATCAATATGAATTACAGATTAATTTATCCTTAATAACCAGTTCTTTTTTATTCTAGTATCAACTAGAATTAACATCTTACCTTAGTTTACATTTAATTAATTTACCTAAATTAAGTTTTCAATATTAACATAACATAATCTTGGCTTAACCCATTTAAGTTACTAAATACATAACTTATTAAATCAATGTTAAAGAATTCATTTACACTTGAATTTTTCTTTTAAGAAAAGTCTTAAAACTAATTTATTTAAATTTTAAAAACTGGGCTTAAAAAAACTTATAAAAGAAACAGGCTTTGATCCTGCTTCGAGTCCTACCCCTACTTCACTCGACTCCTGCTTCAAGATAATCCATCTTCCTACTCGACTCAGTCCCCCAATCCCCTTTCTTCTATATTTTAACTAAGATATTTCTAAGTTATAAACTGCCACAAAGAAACTCACGCGTACTCGAGTTCTAACTCGAGCAAATCGACAGTTTACTCGAGAATCGTTCGAGTATCTCGATTCTAAAACCCAGACAAACATCGATACACCATCGCCGTGCACGTGCACAACTTTTCTGGTGAACTCCGACCAACCCCATCGCCTCCCACACATCGAACAACCCATCGTCATCGAATTAAACTCACTCGAGAACCCCCATTCGTCCTTAGTCGAAATCAAGCACCACGATCCAGATTTCCCTCAAAACCAGGCTTCCAACATCGTCTTGTTCCCCCTTTCTCTGACCACCAGAGGCGAAGCAACTCCAGCTACACCACGACAGCACGCCCACCTTTCATTTCCCAAAGCATCACAACACTCGATCCATCGATGGAGGCAAACGAATCGCAAAAGTGGTCATCTTTAAAACTAGGTTTAAAATCTTAAATCTACCGCCGCTACTACCACGATGAACTGGAACCGCTCCAGATATTTTTCTCATCACCTACGTAGGCTCGTCCACCTTCGCAAGAAATTTCGACCACGCTAGTGCCTCCGACCGCCTGAACTTGCCTAAAACCCATTCTCCATTCAAACAAGAACTGCACCTGATTCCTATCACTAGAAATCAAAATCTTTGTTTTAAAAATCATGTTTTGGTTATCGTATTCAAATTATAATCCTGGTTTCGTAAAATATTATATTTGAGTTTGGCTTAAATAAGAGATTTCCCTGTTCTTTTTGATTCCAGATATTTTCCAAGTTATTTCAATCTTGAATCAGTGTTTTAAATCTCGGATTTTGGCCAATATCTCGGGAAAATATCTCGGCTATCTCGGGCGATATTTAAAACACTTATAACTAAATAGGCTGCCAAATCTCGGATTTTGGCTGATATCTCGGATTTTTCATCTCGGCCATCTCGGGGAGATTTAAAAGCCTGTCTTGAATAAATTATCCAACTTTTGTTTATATTAAACAACAATCTTTAAATCCTAAGTTTAAACAACAATAGGTCACAAGATGATTGGATTAAAATTTAAACTTTAACTTCGAAACTAAAGACAGGGGATATCACAGAAATCACATAGTCACACATATATACATTCACACATATACCCAAACATGCACCATAAATATATATCATACAACCATACGAATTCATAGATATAAACATACAACTGGTTATTTTATTTAGGTTTTTAAATAAAAAGTTACTCACCATTTTAGAGAATGAACAGAGAAACTTTCCAGGTTTTAATTTGAAAAGCTTTTGAACTTTTAGCTGAGATGCCTTTTGCTTCTTAAACTTTTAACTTGAATGTTTCTGAAGAAACTTGCATGCATGTCATGATTTCCAGGAAGAAATTGCTCTTGAATTTTAAATTTTGAAAGCTGCTTAAACTCAGGTTTGCTTGCTTCCAGATTTTGAAGAATATTGCAGGCTAAAAACTTTTAATTGTATTTTGTTTGATTCGAATTGTAACTTGAAACTGAGATGCTTAGATCTCAGGTTTTTCTTGCAGTCAGATTTTGAAGAAGATGTTTATAGGCTTGGTGATCTTTTGAAAATGATGCAAGCTTTTGAATTTGAAATTGAGTTACAGGGTATTGTTCTTTTGATTTGAGGGGTTCGATTCTCTGGTTTGTTTTGAGAGGAAGATTTTGGAGAATATTCAGGCTGAAAGTTTTCTTCTTAGTTTTAGAATTTGAAGAGTAGAAAAAGAGAATGAAGATAAGGACATAAGTTTATATAAGTTAATTTGTAGTTTATTTAAAATAAAAGAAAACTAAAAATTTTAAAAACTTGACATTTGTCCTTCTCATATCCTAATCTTATAACACCTATTATATTAAAGTCTTAGGAACTAACACATGTCCCTTTAATTTATTATTTTTATTTATTTTAAATATAAAAACCTTTTTCTTAACTTATTAAATACATATCTATATATATTAATTATAAAGAAATAAAACTAATTATTATAAATAAAAGTTTACATATATTTTGAAATCCAAACTATTTGAATATTACCTCTTTTTGAATTCAAAATTAAATCTAAATTCAAATTCAAATTATATTTAAAATCCAATTTAAAGTCAATTTAAAACAACACATTCAAATTGAAAAAAACAAATCTTATTTACATTAAAATCTATTTATTTAAAAACAATACACTATTAATATTGTTTGAAAATAACACATTTATCAATTTAAAAATAATTTATAAAAGAGATTATAAATTTCTATTATTATTAAATGAATTAACATATCATATGTAAATTGTATTTCAAACCAAAGCTTATCTATTTACAATATACACACATATATATACACATTATAAATAGAAATCATTTTATTAGTTTTTAAAAGATAAAATTCACTAATTAAATATTTATTCAATTAGATTATTAAACCAATTCAAATATTTATTATCAAAGATTAACAAATCGATTTAATTATTTAAACAGATTATTAAATTGATATTGGCCCAAATTTCCGGGATATTACATTCCTTCCCCCTTAAAATAATTTCGTCCCCGAAATTTAAAACAAAGGTAATTTAATAATCTTTTTAAATCACAAGGATGTATTATCATCCATATGCTAACAATCATAGCAACCAATCATCCAAACAAACAATTCTAACAATTCTAACTATCCAGCGAAAAAAATTCTGAATAGAATTTCCTCGAGTTTCCCCAAGTATATATATACCGGGATACTCGATCTACAAACAATCCAACAATCAATACATAGATTCATATTGTATATCAAAATATATATTATATTTAGTACCAGTCAAAATATTTTTACAAGTGCTATCATTCCCATACAAGCATGCCTATATATACAGATACATATATCACCTTACTAACATTTAACACTTAACATCCATGACGTCCAAGGGTCATAGACACATACAAAAAGACACATACTAAAAAGGAAACACCCTAATCAACTATGGACTCTTGCTACTGGAGTCCTCCCCTTCAGGTCCTGACAACACCCTGTCCTCCCAATCACTATCTGGTTCCGAAACATCCTCTGGATCACCTACCCAAGGAATGAAACTCACACCCTTGGCCGGCCTTTCTATTCCATTATCTAAATTCCAAATAATGGCATCATCATTTTCTGATTCGGAGTCTTCCTCTTCTTCGAATTCTTCTTCGTCCTCAAATTCTTCTTCTTCCTCAAATTCTTCTTCTTCCTCAAATTCTTCTTCTTCCTCAATTTCTTCTTCTTCCTCAATTTCTTCTTTTTCCTCAATTTCTTCTTTTTCCTCAATTTCTTCTTCTTGAGGCTGAGGCTGCTCATCAGGCTCTTCTTCATATAAGGACGGTTGTCTAAGTTCTGCTAAAATTCTTTTAACCCTTTCAACATCACCATCTCTTCTTGCCTTAGCCAAGACTCCACGGCAAACGCTACGGGTTCTCTAAAATCAATACCAAAATCCAAAGGTGAGATCTAAGGTTTAGACTTATATAGACTAAGAGTATATCAAGATTAATACTTCAAAATTTATTCCCTTTTAGATTCTTATTACCCAAGATTTTCTTAAAATCATTATTTCAAAATAATTTAAGATATTTTTGAAAAGTGATTATAGTTAGAGAAAATATACACATATATAGTAAGTTTATAAACCTATTATTCCTTCAATTCATAAATCCATATATATATATATGGATTATAAACAAATTGTTATAAGATTTTTAAATTTTAAACATCTCTTTTTAGAAACCCATTATTCTAAAATTATCTTTAAAGGATGGAAAATTTCTTAAAAATTTACTAGTTTAAAAAAAATTTCCAAATTTCTTTAGTAAATAAACTTAGTAAAATTTACTTTCCAAGATTCGAATCCTAAAGGGTTCAGATTTCTAAGGAATTTAGGGTATATTTAAGTAAAAAGGCAACCAGTACAATACACAAGGTTGACAACTAAGACCACTAAATCCTAGATGATAAATTATTATCATCTCAACCAATCATCACAAGTACCATATACTTTTAAAATGATACTTTTTATATATAGAAAATATATCTAGGTAAAATTATTTCACCTTCCCTTTTAAAACAATATTGTGTCCGTTGGCCTGGTCCAAGTGTTTAGAGATCCCTATCAATAACGGTAGCTACTCGTATTGACCAGAATCCATATACCACCCAACCGATCAATTAACACAATATAAAACCATTTTACATAACTAACAAATACGCGCTCTCGTATATATATATATACACTCAGACTAAAATAGGTGGCTACAGATCCTATCTCTAATGAACAACCCTTCCGAACCTAGGTATTCACTCAACCTAGTTCTCTGATGTTCACTTTACCAAAAGCTTAGGCATTCGCTCAACCTAAGCTCTGGTACCACTGTAACGACCACGACTTTCTCTTCATAGAAAGTCGTATCGCTAATAAGAAAGAAAGGGGTAGAAAATAGAAAAGAAGAGAAGAAAGAAAGAAACAACAACAACGATCTCACAGCGGAACGAATAAATTATATTAATAACATATACTATTACATAGTATACAACACTTTACAGAGTTACACAGCATATACATCACTTACTAGACAGTTATAACATCTGTCTAGACATTACAACTCAATACACTACAGAGATACAGACACAGCGGAACTACTATATATATCTACAACGCTGAAGCCTCCTGCTCCATTGCTCCTCCACAATTCGTCAAAGCTAAACCTGAATCCCTTGGCTACTCATAAAAATTTGAGTACCCAAGAGTTTATAAAACAGAAATAAACAACTTGGGTCAGACATGGGTCTGGTGTGAGTAACAGGTTAAACTTGCTTAACTTCAAAACCTTTAGAAAGAAAAGGTATCACGTAAGACTCCCCACAAATAAACATGGGTAAGTTTTTACCTTACGCTAACCAAAACATTTGATAGGAAATTCGATTGTATTATAATAGGGTCTAGGGTTTTCAAATAAATATGAAATAGCCGAAATTGTTACATTATTAAATTCCAGCATACATAAGTATACAATCAAGTCCGTTATCACTTATTGGAATCTGGATTTCCATACAATGGCAGAGCTACCGGGGTACCGCTCATCACAGTACGGGGCCTAGATCACCGTACCGAGGATCACTCCCAATCCCCTGCAACACAAAGCCGGAACCATCCCTTACTGGATAATTCCGAATAAAATCACCCCACAGATGGCCGTCGCCAACTGCACCACTAAGCCGAAATAAAAGAAGGAACTCTCTAGACAGGGATGACCTTACTCTCAGTGGGTGCTACCCACGAAGCCTTGCTGCACCTCCCCTGTTTTAGCCATTCCCGGTTGATGAGGCTTGAGGTCATGATTACCTTTAAATCAGAACATCACTTAGAATGCTCATCGTCCGCCTGACGATGTGTTGAAAGCATTCAATCCATACAAGTTCGTTCCGGGTTCGAACGAAACCGAAGGCATTATCTCGTTACACTCGTGTTGGAATCACCCTCAGAGTTAACGACAATAACCCTTGCACTTTGAATCTTCATCTTCACTTGAGATTCACAACCTATCGTTAATTTGGATCGATGTGGTATTCGGGTCTCCAGACCTGGAATCCCGGTATACGGAAACCCGATCCCGGTCTCATCGAAATCCAAAACGTATTTTAAGGGTCAAGTTGTTTTAAGGTTAAAACAATTCAATTCTTTATCTATATACACAAAGATAGATAATTCAATAGATAATTTACATTATCATCCAAACAGATAATTCATATTATCATTTCAATCCAACCAAACATCCATATTATAGATCAGCACATCTCTTATCAGAGATATCAATAATGCAAAGCATTCCATATCATTCAACCATCCCTAAGTAATGATTTATATCATCTCTAATTAATTTAAAGTAAATTAAATTAATTACTTCATTTTATAAATCCTTCTTACTTAATTATTAATTAAACCAATTAATTAATCATACTCTAAGTATCATCTTAATTAATCATTTCTGATTAATAATCCTTTAATTACTTTAAGTAATTAATCCTTAATTAATTTCACAAATTAATTATCTTAAACCATTTCAGTAATTAATCTTTAATTACTTCATAATTAATTAACCATACTTAATTACATTAATCTTTAATTAATTACAATTAATTAATTACAATTAATTAATTACTTTAATCACTTATTATTTATTAATTAATCTTAATTAATCAATTCTTAATTACATCATTAATTATATTAATTAATGATCCTTAATTACAAATTAATTATTAATTACTTAAATTAAATTAAGTAATTAACCTTTAATTAAACCATATTTATTAATCACTTTTGATTAATCATATTCCAGTAATTAACTCCCTTAATTACTTCATCAAATTAATTACTCCTTAATTAATTATCTCAATTAATCCCTTGATTAATTTCACAAGTAATTTAATCCAAATTACTATCATATTTAAATCACCTTCAATTAATTACATAGAGTAATTACCATTAATTACTTCATTAAGTAATTCCATTTTATTAATTACATTTAAGTAATTATACTTATCAAATCGTTCCATGATTAATTTAAATTAATTAAACTAAATTAATTAACTTAAATAAATCAAATTAGGCTCGATTAATTACATTAAGCAATTGATCTTTTAATTACTTTCATTCATAACATTTTAATAATTGATTATCTTTAATTAACCAATCTAGTGATTAAATAAAATTATCACATTTATTATTTATTAAATAAATCTTAAGTAAATGACCTTCATTTACTACTAATAATCCCCTTAATTTCTTTTCTTAAGAAATTTAACTTAGATAAATCAATATGAATTACAGATTAATTTATCCTTAATAACCAGTTCTTTTTGATTCTAGTATCAACTAGAATTAACATCTTACCTTAGTTTACATTTAATTAATTTACCTAAATTAAGTTTTCAATATTAACATAACATAATCTTGGCTTAACCCATTTAAGTTACTAAATACATAACTTATTAAATCAATGTTAAAGAATTCATTTACACTTGAATTTTTCTTTTAAGAAAAGTCTTAAAACTAATTTATTTAAATTTTAAAAACTGGGCTTAAAAAAACTTATAAAAGAAACAGGCTTTGATCCTGCTTCGAGTCCTACCACTACTTCACTCGACTCCTGCTTCGAGATAATCCATCTTCCTACTCGACTCAGTCCCCCAATCCCCTTTCTTCTATATTTTAACTAAGATATTTCTAAGTTATAAACTGCCACAAAGAAACTCACGCGTACTCGAGTTCTAACTCGAGCAAATCGACAGTTTACTCGAGAATCGTTCGAGTATCTCGATTCTAAAACCCAGACAAACATCGATACACCATCGCCGTGCACGTGCACAACTTTTCTGGTGAACTCCGACCAACCCCATCGCCTCCCACACATCGAACAACCCATCGTCATCGAATTAAACTCACTCGAGAACCCCCATTCGTCCTTAGTCGAAATCAAGCACCACGATCCAGATTTCCCTCAAAACCAGGCTTCCAACATCGTCTTGTTCCCCCTTTCTCTGACCACCAGAGGCGAAGCAACTCCAGCTACACCACGACAGCACGCCCACCTTTCATTTCCCAAAGCATCACAACACTCGATCCATCGATGGAGGCAAACGAATCGCAAAAGTGGTCATCTTTAAAACTAGGTTTAAAATCTTAAATCTACCGCCGCTACTACCACGATGAACTGGAACCGCTCCAGATATTTTTCTCATCACCTACGTAGGCTCGTCCACCTTCGCAAGAAATTTCGACCACGCTAGTGCCTCCGACCGCCTGAACTTGCCTAAAACCCATTCTCCATTCAAACAAGAACTGCACCTGATTCCTATCACTAGAAATCAAAATCTTTGTTTTAAAAATCATGTTTTGGTTATCGTATTCAAATTATAATCCTGGTTTCGTAAAATATTATATTTGAGTTTGGCTTAAATAAGAGATTTCCCTGTTCTTTTTGATTCCAGATATTTTCCAAGTTATTTCAATCTTGAATAAATTATCCAACTTTTGTTTATATTAAACAACAATCTTTAAATCCTAAGTTTAAACAACAATAGGTCACAAGATGATTGGATTAAAATTTAAACTTTAACTTCGAAACTAAAGACAGGGGATATCACAGAAATCACATAGTCACACATATATACATTCACACATATACCCAAACATGCACCATAAATATATATCATACAACCATACGAATTCATAGATATAAACATACAACTGGTTATTTTATTTAGGTTTTTAAATAAAAAGTTACTCACCATTTTAGAGAATGAACAGAGAAACTTTCCAGGTTTTAATTTGAAAAGCTTTTGAACTTTTAGCTGAGATGCCTTTTGCTTCTTAAACTTTTAACTTGAATGTTTCTGAAGAAACTTGCATGCATGTCATGATTTCCAGGAAGAAATTGCTCTTGAATTTTAAATTTTGAAAGCTGCTTAAACTCAGGTTTGCTTGCTTCCAGATTTTGAAGAATATTGCAGGCTAAAAACTTTTAATTGTATTTTGTTTGATTCGAATTGTAACTTGAAACTGAGATGCTTAGATCTCAGGTTTTTCTTGCAGTCAGATTTTGAAGAAGATGTTTATAGGCTTGGTGATCTTTTGAAAATGATGCAAGCTTTTGAATTTGAAATTGAGTTACAGGGTATTGTTCTTTTGATTTGAGGGGTTCGATTCTCTGGTTTGTTTTGAGAGGAAGATTTTGGAGAATATTCAGGCTGAAAGTTTTCTTCTTAGTTTTAGAATTTGAAGAGTAGAAAAAGAGAATGAAGATAAGGACATAAGTTTATATAAGTTAATTTGTAGTTTATTTAAAATAAAAGAAAACTAAAAATTTTAAAAACTTGACATTTGTCCTTCTCATATCCTAATCTTATAACACCTATTATATTAAAGTCTTAGGAACTAACACATGTCCCTTTAATTTATTATTTTTATTTATTTTAAATATAAAAACCTTTTTCTTAACTTATTAAATACATATCTATATATATTAATTATAAAGAAATAAAACTAATTATTATAAATAAAAGTTTACATATATTTTGAAATCCAAACTATTTGAATATTACCTCTTTTTGAATTCAAAATTAAATCAAAATTCAAATTCAAATTATATTTAAAATCCAATTTAAAGTCAATTTAAAACAACACATTCAAATTGAAAAAAACAAATCTTATTTACATTAAAATCTATTTATTTAAAAACAATACACTATTAATATTGTTTGAAAATAACACATTTATCAATTTAAAAATAATTTATAAAAGAGATTATAAATTTCTATTATTATTAAATGAATTAACATATCATATGTAAATTGTATTTCAAACCAAAGCTTATCTATTTACAATATACACACATATATATACACATTATAAATAGAAATCATTTTATTAGTTTTTAAAAGATAAAATTCACTAATTAAATATTTATTCAATTAGATTATTAAACCAATTCAAATATTTATTATCAAAGATTAACAAATCGATTTAATTATTTAAACAGATTATTAAATTGATATTGCCCCAAATTTCCGGGATATTACAGATTTCAAGGAAAATTTTGGAAAGATATCCCTAAGTAAAAATGACTCAGATATTAGATACCAGATGAGACTGGTATAGGGTTGCGCCTTATACATTAGCTATTAGCCCCAGCTAATTTAGTCCAAAATTCCAGTGTGTGTAGGGCTTTATCATAGGTAAGACTAAAATTATGGATACACATAGAAAGGAATATATTTTGTATACAGATAGGTTATTGGTGAGCCTGCAAAACCATTAGGATCAGGTGACCCTGAAAGATGATAAGTTAAGGACAGACCATCCAGAAGAGAAGTATTTAACAGATAATTAAGTACAGATAGTCCAAAAGAAAAAAAAATATCTAACAGATGTTAGATAAATTTTGATGTTGTTTGGTAGGCTCGAGTCAGCCAAAGGTTAAAGGTTAGCTTAACAAAACTTTGGTGTATAACCAGATAGTTCATTTTATTACCTGATATATCTATATATGTTTACATAATGATTCTTTACAGATATTTTAACAAGTTTTGGTTGCAGGAAAAGAATTACAAAAGATATGTTTTAAAAGAAATGTTAGTGCGGGGAAACCCGTTCTGCTTTACGGCATGGTCTCACTTAACATAAATTAATAGAGATGAACAGTGTTATTTACATCAGGCTTTATGTCTGACTCGAAGTTTCTGGTTTCCTTAAACTCTCGGGTGCTCAAAATTGATTTGAGTAGGCTAAGGGTTGAGGTTTTTAGGTTTTTGAGATTTTGGCGAATAAGCTTCTAGAGACGAGCAAGTGACTGACAGATAGCAATTTTAGAAATTTAGATATTCTATTTATTGTTTTCCGCTGTGTATATTAAGATAGTTATGTCTATATTGCTTTGATCATCCAAGGGGGCATCCTCATATGTCGCTCTTGGCGTATTATTGTAATTATAATTGATCATTGCCTGGGATACATTATGGGGATTTTGTAACTTAGATATGATTTATTTGAAATGTAATCACTAAATTTATAGTTATTTGGAAATCTGTGATTTTGTACATATTCAAGTGTTTCTGATATTATGGATACCATTAGTATTTCCATGTTTTGTCACTAGAAGTTAATACTATGGATGACTGCAACATCCGTAGCGCTTAGCTTTTGGCCTCTAGATACGGGATGTTATAGAGAAGGTGCTCTATGCAAGTGCAGTTGATAGCTTGATGTATGCTATGGTGTGTGTTAGGCTTTACATTTTATACGTTGTTGGTTTGGTTAGTAGATATATGGAAAATCTAGAAAAAACGCATTGGGGGGCAATGAAGTATATTTTCAGATATCTTAAAAGAACTCCATATCACGGGCTTGTTTTCAGCGGTAAAGATAGAGATTTCAATTTGGTTGGATTTTGTGATTCCAGCTATGCCAGGACAGAGATCGAAGGAAGTGAACCTCTAGTTATGTATTCACTCTTAGAGGGACAACTATTAATCGGAGAACAAGATCGCAAACAATAATTGTATTGTTTACTAAAGAGACAAAGTTGATATCTTCTACTGAAGTAACTAAGGAAGCACTCTACTTGAAGCATCTGATGTGTGATTTAGGTTTCATATATGATGAAGTTTCAGTGAGTTATGGCAGTTAATGTGAAATTCACCTAACTCAAAATCTGGCTTTCAACTCAAGGACAAAGCATATAGAGATGAGAGTCTTTTCTAGTCTCGATGAATGAAGGGAAGCTAAATTGCCTTTAGAAGGTTTTCATAAGATAATGCAACAAATATTTTTTCCGAGTCTTTTCCTGCTACAAAGTTTGATCATTTCTCAAACTTGATCCACTTATTGAGGTGCTAGGTTCCACATGGTGGTACATGGGAAGAGTGGGTTAGTAGATGTAGGCATTTGTTTTCATGGTGATATTGGAGATTAATAGGTCCTACTTGCACGGAAAGGGCACTTTCAACACTGTATTAGTGGGTGATGGCCTTGTTGAAGTTCGTTACAAAGTGCAATGGTTGATGGTTATGCTAAACCTTATTAGGAAAGCATCTATAGTGTCTTATCCGAGAGTTTCTTGGAGTATGAGAATGTATTTGGAGTTGGTAGGCTTGCATGGAAATATTGTGTCAAGATAAAGATTACTAGATTTAAGTGATACAATATTTTCAAATGAAAGTAGACTTTGGAGATATTTTGAGTCAAAGTGGAATTGTGACCCAAATATATGTTAAAGAATATTAATTGCCTCTTTTACTGCATAAAAGAAAAGACAAGGAATTATCTACATGGAAAAGAATTTTTTCGAGAAATAGAAGTAATCAATTAATTCTCTAATCAACCGATTAAAGAAAATATTTTATCAGACGCATGCATATTGGAGGAAACTAAAAAAATCGATATATGTGTCCTATATGAATCGATGAATTCATGAAGCATTGATTATTGACATAAATCAATTACTACAACATCAAGTAATAATTTCTATATAAAAGCATTCATTCTTTATAGATTGGTATCATCCTCTCAAGTTATATTTTTCATATTCTTTTACTTAGCCTCCATTATCAACCTTGTAAGTTTCTTTTCTAAGAAAATAATAAAATCTCCTCTCCAAAAGTGGATCTACACTATAATGTGATAGTTGAACCACTATAAATTCTGTGTCATTTATTTTTCATTTATTTGCATTCGTGATATGTGATTGTGTGAATTAGGATATTTATGTGCATTTTCTATATGTTCTACCTCACATAAACATGATCCTAATATTTCCGCTGCGTTTAAGGGTGTTAATCCAAATTTTTCCCAACATACTGGATGACTATTCACTGTGACCAACAACTAGAAGGTTGGATGTAATCTTCCATCCTTTTTAGTAGCTCCAGATTTACTCTTAGGTTTAGGACGAATGCTTTTTTGTGGTGAATGAAATGAAACTCAAGGTCTTGAGTTCAATTCTCAATAAAAACACCAAATTTTTTTCTCAAATTATAGGCAAATATCATGTTTAGAATGTGTAGAGCTATAAATACCGAATATAATCAGCAACACCAAGTTATTAATTACAATTATTGTTAAGATTTAAGTAACGAGGAAATATGTTCATAAAATCACAGGCAACAAACATATGTAAAAGTGAAGAATGTAAAATTTTGAGAGTATTTATAGTGGCTTAGCCCAAAAGATGCGTACTTCCACTATGATTCATCTTTCATTTTCTTATAGCTCTTGGGTACAATGCTAAAATACCAGTTATAATGATTTATTCATCAAAAGAAATGAAAAATATGATCTTTATAAATCGGTCAGGTTGCGTTTGAGGAGTTCTCTTCAGTTGTTTTATAGATAGAAACCTATCCACATTACAGTTCAAACGTAGATTATTTATAGCTATCACATAAGTTGAATTTTGTTTAGTATTTTCTTTAACATAGTTACTTTCCACAAATAAACATTGAATTACTCAACAACATTCTGTTCATTATGTACTGGTGTGTATATGTTCGGTCTTAGACATACTGGTTGAGATATACATCCGATAAATAAGAAGGCAAAATTTGTCAAGTGTTGTTGACAATCGAACTATTTTTATGGCCCTATGGAATGTTGCTTGGTACCGAACCATGAAAACGGTTTAGTTCTTAGCACTTGGTAATATTATGAGAAGTCTCTATCTCTAGCTAAGGATCAAAAGTAGAGATAAAGAGTTTTGACCAAACTTTGACTACCAAACCATTTTCACATTTCAGTAGTGTTTTGTTCAGTACCGAACAACGAATTCTATTTGGAACATGATGGAATTTGACATTTAGCCAAAATTTGTCTTTTTCCTTTTTTTTTCTTCTAATTATCTTTTTCCTTCTCATTTCTCTATCTATCCAATTTGTCATTTCGTAGCGTACTTGTCACAATCATACAGTTGTTGCTTTATCTATTAATGTCTTTCCATCCCTAACCCATTGTAAGTGAAAACACCCTTAACATTATGTAGTATAAAGTACTAAACCATTACAAATTATGGTAGTGATATTAGAAGGATGATTAAACCAACTTTAAATTTAGTATATTAACATTACGTACATTTTCGGAGGATAGACATTTACATGACAACAAATGAAAGGGCATTGGTACACTTAATTAGACAAAGGGACTGAAAAATTATGGTGTTATACATAATATTTCTTGTGCATAGGTAATCAAGTCTCCCTTCATGTTTATATACTTCGTTTCTTGTTTGCTTTTGTAGCATCTTCCTTCTAACTTTGTGTTTTGATACCTTCTGCACCATGGTTAACTGAACACAAATGATAAGTCTGTTTTCATCAGTTTTAAAATGATATAGAAGAAAGAATGCATACTTTTATGTATATCCTTCTACACAATCCTTGACCATGTTTGAAATTTAGTGCATAATGATTTGGGCATCAAATGGTATTATGAAAAATTAAACATCGTCATCGACGTTAAGTAGTATCTTTCAAATTGTTTCAACCCAAAACCATACCAGTCACAAAGTTTAATTAATTTACATCAATTGAAGTGTATGTTACAAGGCAATGGCAAGCATAAACTTGATAGAGAACTAAGTTTGAAGGGAACCAATTTCAATGCATGGTCTGTTAAAATTAATAATATATAATCTAACATAATAAAACTAGAAAAACATACAACATTATCCAATATGTCGTTAACATATCTTATATGGCCAAAGTACTGAAATTCTAATAAAAAGTGTAATGATTGGATCCAATATAAGTAACCTGGTTACATCAATTTAATTTGAACCAATTGCTTTGTGCCTTGAACTTGCATCTTGAGTTTTTGGTAATTATTAGCCCACATACGATTAATGCGAATTAAAATAAATTGATTTTATTACAGACAAAACAAATTAGATCCACTATTATTATAGATATCCAGTAACATTTGAGTAATTTCCTTAATTCTTAAATCATGACAAAAGTTAAGAAAACTAATGCAACTTAAGTGTGCAGAATGCATCAATATGCCAATGTAAGCATTCAACATTCTACATGGTAATAAAGTAATGATCAAACACAAATTCTCATACAGAACTTTAAAGGACAAAAATTGTTAAGGGTAATGTTAACGTGTTCCCTAAGAGTACATGTTAATAATGATTGTTTTATATCACTAGACAAAAATATTATTTCAAATACCTATTATATCCTGGTATGAAATTGGGTATGTGGATTTCAAGGAAGCAACTTGGATATATTAACGATCGTAACATGTGCTCTTTTAGTACAAGTTAACATTTCTTAGTTATATTTATCATTAAAAGCGTTAAAGCTACACGAGTGCTTCATATTTGTAAAAATAAAATAAAAGATAAGCAATAAGGTTATAACATAGACATTAAATATACAACATGCCAATATAGTCATTAATAAATACTGATTTCCACACAAAGCTTCAAAGCTAATAAATTTTTACCCAAATAATAAGAGAAAGATACCAACCAATGTACAAGATGGCATGATTCATTTCAGTCCATCATTTAAGAATAAATATTACATATTTATCCTCATGCATGTTTTCAATTTTCCTAAAAAAATAGTTACAACAAAGGTATAATTGTACAATATTGTTGTTAATAGATGATATTTTTTCCCTTTTCAAGGCAGGTTGTGGGTCTTACTGGACCCCCACCAGATTCATTGAGAAAAATACAGAGAATAACAAGGAAACCCTCGTCTAATAAGATACATAAGGCCTAAACAAAGAAAATAAAAGAGGATTCTCCATTAATAGAAAATAAACTGGCCCATTAATAGAAATACAAAAGAATAACAAAGAAATAAACTGGTCGATTAATAGAAATTTTATGATACCGGGAAACAAAAACGGTGCGAAAACCTACTCCGAATCTTCTAACCAAAACAAATACCCCAAACTAAACCGACCCGCATTCAAACGGTTCGGTTGCGGTTTAGACAATCGAACCGACCATATTAAACCGGAATGAACCGAATATTTACACTAGTAATCCTATGATAAAAATATAAGCAACTCCTTTCTTATTTTTGATTCTAACGATGTATATTCTATTTTCTTTTTGAGAAAAATGTGTGATCCTCTAAAATAGAGGAGAGCACACATGTAAAATGTGTGATCCTCTAATGATGTATATTTTATTTTCAACGTATGTTGTTGTTATATTAATAATAATCGTTATCATAAAGGAAGAAGTTATAGCTTTAGTATAATATTTTTCACCTTTTTTGGATAAATACTAATTATAATCTATTTCTAACCATTTTACTTAATGATTATGCATTGATTAACGTTGATGTTTGATTAATATACTAAAAAAATCATCTGTACCTAAGCCTCAAATTGAAATTTTCATACAATTAAGAACTAATCTTTCATTTCAGTATAACATTGCGTGTGTTAAGCTTTAAATATAAAAGCTTCAACCGTTGTCTTTGTAAATTGATTGTTGATGGAAGTAATTCTTTTATTTCATATTTAATATAGGTTCAAACCGAACCGGACCAAAACTGAACCATATTACATTAAACCGAACCGAAACCGAACCGTTTAAAATATTAATATAAAAGTTTATATTTTGATTAACCGTTTAATACGGCGCGGAAGTGGTTTGGACTTTAAACCGCACCGATCCCTGGTTTTTGTTACAAAGAGTCCAAAAAATGGCGTATCGTGCACGGCTTTGAACAAACGCACAAGAACCTGGTTGGCCGAAGTACATAAACCATTGAAAATTCTTTGATTTCTCCTCCCAATTCGTTGCAATGCTCCTCTTGAGCGCCTCGATGAGGATGATACATTTCGATGATCTCCATATAATGGCTTTAAAAATATTGTACCATTCAATATTGGAGCTCCTTGATGGATTGCGTAGACTGAGATGAGCAGGAATTCTCCTCAAAATATTGTATATGAAGCTGCAACTGAAGAAAACACATTTTGTGTTCTCACTCGAGTTTTACAAAGGGTACAGATTGAAGAGTTGATAAGACCTCTATAAAATATATTATCCTGCGTGTGCATAGCATTCCGCACAAATTTCCAGAGCAGTAGGTTTTATTCGGGCTTGGATTTGGACTTCCAAACACATTTGTGCCATGGGAATGTAGGCGCTCGATGAAATTCCACAATGGTTTTGTTGACATTTGATGTGGTGTGAACGTTGCCATAAGTCTCTGATGGTGGCAGAGCTTGAGTGAGGAAAGGTAACATAGCCATTGGTTTAATAATCAGCTGCAATGGCTGTCTCAGGGACCCTAGGCATTATTCTGAGGTTATGATCAATGACATTGGAAAATATCAAACCTTTTCCTAGTCCATGGAGCGTGCCAAAATAGGCGTTTGCTTGTCTGTTTGATCATGATGGTTAATTGGAAATGTGGAAGGAAGGTGGATCTCAACTTGAGCGTATTTCTCCAATCCAGCTGCAATCAAGTAGCATGTCCATTTTGTCCATTGGTAAGGGTTCGAGGAGAGAAGTTTATTAACATGGATGATACAACAACCTTATTACATTTCTGGAGGTTCTGAATTCCAGGCCCCCTTTGCTGTAAGGCAATCACACTATTTTAAAAGTATCGGGCATGAGTTTATTAGAGAAGGGGTTACCATGCCATAGTAAGTGGTTGAGTGTTTTGTTGATCGTGGATATAAGTTTTGTAGAAAGGACATAGATTCTGGAGTAGTACAGTAGCAATGGATTTCACAATAACAAGCCTACTACATTTGATGGTTTTGAGGATGACCAAGTAGAGAGCTTCTTAGTGACGGTTTCATATAAAGGTATGCATTGAGAAGTTTTGATTCTAGATGCGACCAGGAGCTCCAGGATATATGGAATTTAGAGGTAGCTAGTCGATGTAGAGTAGAGAGGTGGATGATGTTGTCTGTTTCAATTTGAGACAATCCAGCAACATAGACATTGTCTTTAGCTTTGTTAATGTGTAGTGCAATGAGGTCATGGAAATCATCAAGTACTGTTAAAATGCAAGTAATGGACCTGTGTGTTGGCTTAATGATCAAAATAAGGTTATCAGCAAACATCAAAGCGGTCACCATAGGTTCTTGCACATAGCATGGTGCTATGTTCTTAACAGCCACTTGTTTAAGTTGGCATTCTAGTTAAGCTTCCCATGACAGTTATGAAGAGATAAGCTGAAAAAGGGTCACATTGCCTTGTACCCTGAGCAACAACAAAGTATCCAAAGCCTCTCACCATTGAGAGAGATAGTAGGGTGTGGAGTAGATATGCATGTGTAAATCCAAATTAAGAAAGGCGAAGAAAATTTGTCTTGGATAAAATAACGGTAATGGAGCTCCATTGAATTGATTCAAAAGCCCACTGGATGTCAAGCTTCACGAGACTGGTGAGATGTGGGATTACACATGGATGGCTGAGACCAATCCAGTATTAACAACCCTACCGGTCCAGACTATCCAAATATAATTTGATGACACCCAAATTTTATTTACTTATTTTTTATGTCCATTTAATTCGATTAGACTTAAATTTATTGTTGAGTTCAATTGGATTCGAGTGCTACCAGCATCAAAAGACAATAAAATTTTCTTATCAACTAGTTTTATATTTTTAATATTCATCAATATACGATAAATAAAAATTACGGCCAAAGTTGCACATAAAAAATTAATCAAACATAATTAAGTTGTACAATATTTTTCCAATATCTCCCAATTTGAATTAAATGAAATTAAACTTGAGGATGGTGGAATTTGCTAGCTAATTCAGCACAAGCTAGCCCATGATTAAACGACACACTTAATTGCTTGGAAATAATGCTAATTACTTGAACACAGCTTGCGTTTTAAACATAGAAAGCCTCACTTTCATATTTAAACCCAGGTAGAATGTAGCTATGGGTGCTCATTCAATACTGTAAAAGGAGCTCAAGAAAAGAAAAACCATATATATTGTGCTTTCTAACATCAGTTGCTTTGTTAAAGAGTTGAGTACTGCTCAGCTTGGAAGCCGTTTCATTCAACAAAACTCAGACAGCACAATTGATGAAAAAAGGTGCATTTCAAAGAGATAATTGATTGTGGGCTCCATTGATGAGAATGCACTACCAAACATCAAAATAAGGTCATCAGCAAACATCAAATTAGCAGTCACCATATTATTCTTGCACATAGAATGCCAAGCTATGTTCTTACCTGCCACTTGTTTAGTTAGCATTCTACCTAAGCATACCCTGATAGTTATGAAGAGATAAGCCAAAATAGGGCCGCATTGCCTTATACCCCGCGAACCAACAAAGTATCCAAAGCTTTCCCAATTGAGAGAGATAGAGGGGGTGTGGATCATATATTCTTGCATAAATCCAAGCTAAATATAGGTGGTGAAAATTCATCTTGGATAGAATAGCGATAATGGAGCTCCATTGAATCGATTCAAAAGCCTTCTGGATGTCAAGCTTCATGAAACGGGTGAGATTTGATTCTTCTTAAAACCTCTTATTAGTTCTTGAATATTGTTAATGATTTCTAGATGTGGCAAGTAGGCATTTTTCTTGTAAGGTATAAGGTTTGGAGGTATTGCTTTCATTCTAGTTACGAGATTATTACTGATACACTTGCAAATGAAAAAACATGCTAAAGGTCTGAGTTGTGTGACATCAATAGGCAGCTCAGTTTTAGGAAGTAGATCTGGTTTAGTAGAGCACTAAGGAATTTGTTAATAAAGAAGAAATGCTTTATTGCTTCAGTAACATTTAATTAATAACTCTCCAAGTTGACTTGTAAAAATGGGCATTAAAGCCATCGGAAGCTGCACAGCTTGAAAATTTTGTAGCAAATATAGCATCCTTGATCTCAGAACTGGTTGCACGAGATAAGAGCAAGTTTCTTGATGGAGTTAATAGTAGGAAGAGACAAGTCAGTCAAGTAATGGAGGTCTGGTTGCAGTGGGTGAAGATTGGAGCAGATAGTGGTAAAGAATGATAGGAAAGCCTGCTTGATATCTGCTTTAGAGTTGCACTGAATTCAATGGTGATCCATGATGGTATGAACTTTAATTAGCATTAGAAACTTTTAGAAAAAGAGAGAGAAATATGAGTTCTTGTCTCCATTTATGCCCCATTGAATATCCTGCGCTTTTGTTTAATCATGGTGTTCTCAAAATAAGTAACGTCAGTTGGTGTCTTTGCCAGCAAGTGTTCCTGAACAGAGAAGTCAGTGTTGTGAGGTTGAGCAAGCGTTGCAAGTTGAATATTGTTCAACTTTTCTATAATGTCATTAGATACTTGTTTCCATTTCCATAATTCTGTTTAGAATAGTTCTTGAGTTTTGCTTTGTTAGTTTTGGTTTTCCTTGTGAAATAAACATATGATTGCCATTAATGGTTGTATTCCAAACCCATTTTATACTAGTTAATGAAATCAGAAACATTAGTCCATTCATTTAAGAAAGAAAAGGAAGAAGATCATTTTATTTTAGCCATGCCCAATGTTAGGTTGAGAGGGTTGTGATCAGGGGAGAGAACATGGGGGAATGGAGGCGGTGAGGTTAGGCCAAAGTGGTAGGGCTTCAAGGTTGAAGTAGGTCTGTAAAGTTTGCATAAGGTTCTTCTGCCATTTCTACTTCTATTGTTCGCAGAAAAATGATCCTAAACCTGGCATGGTGAAGAGGTTTGATTGATTGAGAGGGGATGTATCATTTAGAGTGAGTGGATCACCACCACTTTTGTCACATGAATATTGCATGCATCATAAATTTGAAGGGATGGTAGTACGTCAATAAAAACATGTTTGGTGTTTTTATTATTATTAGCACAAATGAAGGTCATAAGGAAGCTTGAGTTGGTTGATAAGTGCGTAGCATTGACATTAATGAATTTCTTGTGTGTTGTTAAGGTAGAGATGGTATAAATTGATGCATTCCATAGTATATGAAACCTGCCATAGGGAGCTTGTGAAAACCATGTAGAATCGATCAATTTAGAGTAACTGAGTTAGCTGCTTTGTTGTGATCGAGTGATTTTAGCTTTGTTTCACAAATTGTAAGAAGTTGTAAGTTTATGCATCAATTCATATTGCTTGGAGTCCATGTGAGCACCTCTCACATTCCAGAAGACCATGTTGTACATCATGATGATCTTTATGGATTTGGTGGCTGATAGCCAGGTTATTCGAGGACTAGCTTGCTTGTTTTGGTCATTATGCATAAACTCCATCTGGGGAAGTATGATATGATCCATTGGGCATTCAACACCAGCATCCATGTCATCATCACTTGCACGTTGAGTAGCACTGTGAGTTGCCTTTCCTCTCCTTTTTTCTTTCTTATTTCTACTTTTGATAGTTATTGGTTTGAGTATGTGATGCAGCGCAAGTTAAAGATCAACGCGATGACAGTAAACGACTTACCTTAATTCGCGATCAGCCATCGCCGCGACCTAACCTCCACGACCTAACTCCTTTCCCATCGCCGCGACCTAACCTCCACGACCTAACTCCTTTCCCATCGCCGCGACCTAACCTCCACGACCTAACCCTAAGTCGCGAATGAGCAAGAGTAATAAGGTCGCGAACGACCTTCAAGTCGCCTTTCTTTAGGACGCAAACGACCTACTCCAGCCTCATACCGATCTCTTCTAGGTCGCTGCCGTGCTCCATTTTAAATCGCGAGCTGTTTTCTTTAGGTCGTGAATGAGCTTGTTTAAGTCATTGTTTGCTTAGGCCATTAAGATGTTGTTAAGTCGTTTGTATTTTGTACCTTTATGTCGCTTGTGTTGTAATTGTGTTGTAAGCTGTATAGTTGTTAAGTCATGTGTGTGTATTGTCCCTATAAATAGGGAGGTGTTGTCATTTGTAAAGGTTGTTGAATTTGAATAAAATTTCTTTTGTGTGCTCTTGTGCCACCATTAAAATTGGTAGTTGAGTGTTATCTCCTATCTCCACCTTCGGATATTCGAGTGCGCTCGAATCAACGATTGTTGAAGCCGATTCACGGAATCTAGTGCGCTAGATCAACGTCGAAGAATCGTAGATCTTCTCTCACGGCATCGTGCGCGATCAACGTGTCGAAGATAGCTAAAGTCCGGTATCTCGCGAGATCAACGGATTAGAGCATTTTGGTATCATCAATCCATCGATTCATATTGCTTCATCTAATCGTTTCATCGATTAGTTTGACACGAAATCTTCATTTCGTTGTCTTCCGTTATTTCCGCTGCGTCATTTGGTATCAGAGCTAGACCGCAAGGAGTTTGCGTAGATTTTTGGAGTTTGTGCGAGATTTGCATCTTTTGGAGAATTGGGTTCTCGAGATTTTGAAGAGATTTGTTCGTTTGGTATTTTTTTGAAGATTTCAACAAGTGGGTAGTTTTGATTTGAAGATTTTTAGATCGAAGTGAAGTTTTTGTTGGAATTTGTTGAAGAGTGATCATGCCTCTGAGAAGAGCTAACCGTTATCGCAACATTGATGCTTTGTATGGGAGAGAAGAGGCCGATGAGATGGAGAAAAGAATTAATGAAAACTTTAATGAGAAGCTTAATGAAGGGATTGGTCGATTAGAGAGAATGATGTTGGAGATGAACCAAAATTAGAGAAGGGTTTCACCTGAATCTAACCATGGGGGAAGTAGAGTTTCACCACATTCAAATCGAGAGAGAAGTGTTGATAGTGATCATAGAAGTGTGGATCGAGATTATGATAGATATGTTGATGATCGAAATCGTGATAGAAATGTGAATGATCGTGATCGGAGGAATGTAGATCGAAGGGATGTTGGTGGAAGAAAGGGTGGTAGTAGAGATGTTGGTGGTCAGGATCGACATCGATATGCATCAGATTTTGAAGAGGAGTTTGATGGTGGTAGTGTTCATGGACGAGGACGAGGTCAAGGAAGAAATCATTCAGAGTATGATCACAAATGGGAGTCCGGGATGAAAACCGAAATACCGGAATTCAAGGGAGGTATGCAGGCCGAGGAATTTCTTGATTGGCTAGCTTATGTTGAGGAAATTTTTGACTTCAAGGAGGTTCCGGAAGATCGTAAAGTGAAGTTGGTTGCTACTCGGTTGAGGGGGAGAGCTATGGCGTGGTGGCAGCAAACCAAACTCACTAGAGAACGGATGGGGAAGTCGAAGATTGTTGCTTGGGAGAAGATGAAGAAGTTGATGAAGGCTACCTTTTTGCCCTATAATTACCAATCACTGATGTATCAGAGATTACAGAACCTGAGGCAAGGGACGAAGACTGTTACTGATTATGCAGATGAGTTCTACCAATTGATTGCTCGAAATGACATTATGGAGACAGAAGAACAATTGACCGCTAGGTTTGTTGGAGGACTTAGAACACAGATCCAGGATATGGTGAACATGTTCGACCCTAGATCTGTGGCAGAAGCACATCAAAAGGCATTGGCTTGGGAGAAAAAAGGTAGACGTGGGGGAGGTGTGTTTCCAAGTTTTACGGGGCAGAACAAAGGAGCGGGTAGTAGTTTTAATGTTCCTAAAGCATCGAGTAAGCCGGTTGTTCATGAAGTGGCTAAACCAAAAGTCAACGCCAATTTCAAATGCTATAATTGCCAGGAAGTGGGTCACAAGAGCAACGAATGTCCGAAACCAAAGAAGAGAACTATGATTACTGAAGTGGAAGATGAGGATGTAGAAGAAGATCTCAATTCACACTATGATGAGGAGGAAGAAGAGGTGTCGGGAGACGAGGGATGTAATTTGATGCTATGGAGATCTTGTTTAACCCCGAAGCAGGAAGAGGAGTCGAGTTGGTTGAGGAGTAACATTTTTCAGTCAACGTCACTATTTTGGGGAAGGTCTGTAAATTTGTCATTGACACTGGGAGTTGTGATAATATCATTTCAATGGAAGCTGTGAGGAAGTTGAAGTTGAAAACGGAGAAACATCCTAGTCCGTATAAACTTGCTTGGTTGAGAAAGGAGGAGAAGTGAAAGTAGAGAGGCGAGCTCATGTTCCATTTTCTATTGGGAAGAAATACAAAGATGAGATTTGATGTGACGTGGTTGACATGGATATTTGCCATTTGCTGTTTGGAAGGCCGTGGCAGTATGATCGGGAGGTACAGCATAATGGTCGAACAAATAGCTACAGTTTCTTGTTCGAGGGCACGAAAATTACTTTAGTTCCGAAGAAGTGACAGCAGAATGAGAACAAGCTGGAGGAGATTGAGGAACTGAAAACTTTGTTGTCCTTGAAGGAGTTCGTGGAAGAGGTAGATGAGAGCCCTGAAGTTTTTATGTTGATTGGGCATGAAAGCAGTGAAGTTACTGAAGTTCCAGAGGAAGTGAAGCCAGTTTTGGAGGAATTCAAAGATGTGTTTCCAGAGGAGTTGCCGAAAGAGTTACCACCGCTTAGAGACATACAACATCAGATTGACTTGGTGCCAGGTGCTGCATTGCCTCATAGACCGCACTATCGGATGAGTCCAAAAGAACACGAGGAGTTGAGAAGACAGGTGGAGGAATTACTGGAACAAGGGCGTGTTCAGGAGAGTTTGAGTCCTTGTGCAGTGCCAGCTTTGTTGGTGCCGAAGAAGGATGGAACGTGGAGAATGTGCACAGATAGTCAAGTATTGAATAAGATTACGGTGAAATATCGATTTCCTATGCCGAGACTGGATGATCTGTTGGATCAGTTGAGCGGTGCTGCTGTGTTTTCGAAGATTGACTTGAAAAGTGGATACCATCAGATTCGTATTAGACCGGGTGATGAGTGGAAGACTGCTTTTAAAACTCGGGAGGGTCTGTACGAATGGTTGGTGATGCCGTTTGGCTTGTCAAATGCTCCAAGTACATTCATGAGAGTCATGAACCAGATTTTTCGACCATTCATCGGGAAGTTCGTAGTGGTATATTTTGATGACATCTTGATCTACAGTGGAAGCACTGAAGAACACCTACATCATTTGCGGGAAGTGTTGTTGGTTTTACGACATGAGGAATTTTATGCTACAACGAAGAAGTGTACCTTCATGACTACAAGTATTCTATTCTTGGGATATATTGTGTCGAAGGATGGTATTCAAGTTGATCAGAGTAAAGTTGAAGCTATTCGAAATTGGCCACAGCCTAAGACAATAACAGAAGTGAGGAGTTTTCATGGTTTAGCATCATTCTACCGAAGATTCATTCCACACTTCAGTAGCGTGATGGCACCAGTTACGGAATGTATGAAAGGAAAGAAGTTTGTTTGGACTGAAGAGGCTGATTCTGCTTTTCAGAGAATCAAGACACTCTTGACCACAACGCCCATTCTTAGATACCCAGACTTTCAATTACTCTTTGAGCTAAATACTGATGCGTCCAAGGTTGGAATTGGGGGAACGTTGAGTCAAAGGGGTCATCCTATTGCCTACTTTAGTGAGAAACTGACGAGAGCTAAAACGAGATACAATACTTATGACTTGGAATTCTATGCTATAGTCCAAGCCATAAAGCATTGGAGACACTATCTATTTCATAAAGAATTTGTGCTATACACTGACCATGAAGCTTTGAAACATTTGCAGGGGCAAGATAAAATTTCAGCAAGGCATGCTTCGTGGGTTGCTTATTTACAACAGTATACTTTCGTGGTGAAGCACAAATCAGGAGTTACTAACCGAGTTGCCGATGCATTGAGCCGTAGAAATCATTTGCTGACAACTATGCGAGTGGAAGTAGTGGGATTTGATTTGTTGCCAGAGTTGCTTATTTCAGATTCTTATTTTGCGAAAGTGCTGGATCAGGTGCAGGAAGGGAGTTCTGATGATTTTGTGATGAAAGATGGATTCTTGTTCAGAGGAAACCGATTGTGTATTCCGGATTGTAGCTTGAGGTTGAAGATTGTCAAAGAATTGCATGAAGAGGGTCACGTGGGCAGAGATCGTACATTGCAGTTGATTTCACAATCATATTTTTGGCCTTCTATGAGAAAAGAAGTTGAAAGATTTGTGGAGAGATGTCATATTTGTCAAGTTTCCAAAGGGACAGCGACGAATGCGGGATTGTATATGCCATTACCCGTGCCTACTAGACCATGGGTTGATATTAGCATGGATTTTGTTTTGGGATTGCCAAGAACTCAGCGAGGGAATGATTCAATATATGTTGTGGTAGACCATTTCTCAAAGATGGCACATTTCATTGCTTGTAAGAAAACGACGGATGCAGTTCATGTGGCACAGTTATTCTTTAAAGAAATCTATCGTTTACATGGGTTACCTGAATCTATTGTTTCTGATCGAGATACTCGATTTCTGAGTCAGTTTTGGTTGAGTCTGTGGAAGATGGTTGGGACGAAGCTGAATTTTAGTAGTGCATATCATCCTCAGACGGATGGGCAAACTGAAGTTGTGAATAGATCATTGGGAAATCTGTTGAGATGTCTTGTGCAGGATAATTTGAAAAGTTGGGATATGAAGCTGTGTCAGGCGGAATTTGCACATAATCATGCTGTTAATCGAAGTACTGGGTTTAGTCCATTTCAAGTTGTATATTCAAGCTTGCCAAAGGGGACGTTGGATTTAACGGTAGTGCCACAACCGAAAGAAGTGATTAAGTGGGCGTCAGATTTCGTTGATGAGTTGAAAGATTGTCATAGAATCGTTCTGGAACGTTTGGAGAAGATGAATGAGAAGTATAAACGAACTGCAGATAAAAAGAAAAGAAGTGTGGAGTTCAACGAGGGTGATTGGGTGTATGCTGTGTTAACGAAGGATCGTTTCCCAGTGGGTGCGTATAACAAGTTGAAAGCCCGAAAGATTGGTCCAGTAAAAATTATAAAACGGATCAATGAAAATGCTTATAAGTTGAAGCTGCCAGAGGATGTTTACACTTCTGACGTGTTTAATGTTAAACATCTTATACCTTATTATGGAGATGAACAACCCAATGGGGAAGAACTTTTAAATTCGAGGATGAATTTTTCTCAAGCAGGGAAGGATGATGCAGCGCAAGTTAAAGATCAACGCGATGATAGTAAACGACTTACCTTAATTCGCGATCAGCCATCGCCGCGACCTAACCTCCACGACCTAACTCCTTTCCCATCGCCGCGACCTAACCTCCACGACCTAACTCCTTTCCCATTGCCGCGACCTAACCTCCACGACCTAACCCTAAGTCGCGAATGAGCAAGAGGAATAAGGTCGCGAACGACCTTCAAGTCGCCTTTCTTTAGGATGCAAACGACCTACTCCAGCCTCATGCCGATCTCTTCTAGGTCGCTGCCGTGCTCCATTTTAAATCGCGAGCTGTTTTCTTTAGGTCACGAACGAGCTTGTTTAAGTCGTTGTTTGCTTAGGCCGTTAAGATGTTGTTAAGTCGTTTGTATTTTGTACCTTTATGTCACTTGTGTTGTAATTGTGTTGTAAGCCGTATAGTTGTTAAGTCATGTGTGTGTATTGTCCCTATAAATTGGGAGGTGTTGTCATTTGTAAAGGTTGTTGAATTTGAATAAAATTTATTTTGTGTGCTCTTGTGCCACCATTAAAATTGGTAGTTGAGTGTTATCTCCTATCTCCACCTTCGGATATTCGAGTGCGCTCGAATCAACGATTGTTGAAGCCGATTCATGAAATCTAGTGCGCTAGATCAACGTCGAAGAATCGTAGATCTTCTCTCACGGCATCGTGCGCGATCAACGTGTCAAAGATAGCTAAAGTCCGGTATCTCGCGAGATCAACGGATTAGAGCATTTTGGTATCATCAATCCATCGATTCATATTGCTTCATCTAATCGTTTCATCGATTAGTTTGACACGAAATCTTCATTTCGTTGTCTTCCGTTATTTCCGCTGCGTCAGTATGACAATAACATTTGAAAAAGTCACATGTATTCAACAAGTTGAAAAACATTTTGAAAAAGCCACTTGTTTTCCACGATTAAGCTTGTTTTCAAAACAATTTTATTAGCTACTATAATCACTTATCTATGACAAACATTATGAAGAATATAATAAAAATTATAGCGCAGTGGAGTTTCATCTAATATAGTAAAGAAAAAGATCATTTTTATTAAGATTAAGTTGATATATCATCTTAAGGTTATAATCATATATTCAAGGTATATAATTAATCAAATCATGTTGAAATATATTATAAAAAGGTTGTATATATGTTTATCAATATGTTACAGGAAAACAAATAATTGTATATACAAAGTAATTTAGTATGTTATATGAATAATTTTATGAGGATTTAACAATTTTAGTTTCCTAACCTAATTAACCAATTATGAAAATCCATAATATCATATTCTATTTTCTTTTGTGCTCACTATCAACAAATATGGAAAAGCTTGTTAGTTATTTTCTTCCTAGCTATCTAAACATTCCTTCTTAATGCTTAAATATCCATTTTTCATTAGTAGTATATATATAAAAACATAACAATGTTGTTATAATTATAACAAACACAAACAAATATTGCAGAGAAAATTAGTACCATCAAAATACAATTCATCCCCTTGAATTTACAAGAACCAAAATGTATCATCTCTAGATCTTGAGGGTCAAAAGAAATGTTTCTTCAAATACATTTAACACCGATGTTTAATTTTGTCTTGTACGGTTGTACATCGAAAACAGCTCACAAATAATTCATCAACCAAATGAAAACATTTTCAAATTTGAAACATAGGAAGAAGAAAGAGTAACTATCCCGGCTTCAGCTGGAAAAAAGAATGCCAGGGTTGAAAAATGTTGCTCAATTATTAATTATGAGGGGAGAAAACATGGATCAGAACATAGTTAACAAAAGCGTGCACTATGGTGCAAGGCGCGGCATGTCGCAACGTTTGTGCATTTCTTGCCTATGGCACATCGCACGTGGAAAGGTGCCATGAATGGCGCAAATGGCGTTTAAGACGTAAATGGCACGTGATGCAAAAGTGACACGCCTTTTCGTTATTTTAGTGTTTTCTACTCCATTTTTATTTTTCACAATCCAAACTGCATAAAAATTAGTATTTATCATATTATTGTGTTTGACATGCGCTTCTTTTTATCACCCACTTCAGCTTTTTTACATCTTCACGAAGAAAAACGAATTTAATGCGACATGAGGAAGATGTTTAAGCTTATGAATCTAATGATACATATATTTGTTTGAAAAATATAAATGTTGAATCAAGTTTAGATTTCTAGTGCGTTAGTAATATGTATTACTATCTTAGATCTTAGCCTTTCAAGACTATTATGCTTGCAATTCTACGCTCATGACATTATATTTGATGATTTTTTTTCCAAAATGTCTAAAAGTATATTTGTTACACATGTTTCAGTAAAAAATATATAAATTATATTAAACTTTTCAAACTAATTGTTATGTATATTAAATTTATATAAAAAAATAAACATGCATAGTAAATTAAAAAGGTGTGTGTCATTTTCCATGCCACACGCCAAGACTCCGGAAAGGCTTTGTGCCTTTTTTTGCTGTGCGTCATTAATAACTATGGATCAAAAGAAAAATAATCAATCCGTATACAGAAACAAAAGGATTGCCCATTGAATTCGCTAATTTGTAGCCTCAATGAGTTATGAAAATATATAATGTACAAAAAAACTTTGTGTGTTTTAGCAGATGGACATCCAAATGTTTGACTATAAGCTGAATTAAGAGAAACTTCCAAAGTTGGTTCAACCAATATTATCCTATCCAGGTATAACGAAATCTTTTATTTTCATTCTTTCTTGAACTTTTTTCTTGGAAAATAGCATTTTGTAGCTTGAATGATTCATTACAACAAAGTCCTTAAAATAGTATATTTATGATTTTATTTATCATCAAACTCATGATTATGCTTAACAAATCACCAGAATCTACACATACATGTAAAAAAGTCCAAATTCAATAAGTATATACATGTCAATATTACTTGACTTCTTTTGCTATTGTTTGTCCATGTGTTGTTGATCCTCGACTTGTGAGAGTTTGTTTATTGTATCTTTCCTCCATTGAGGAGCTCGAGTATACATGTTAATGATTTGTACGATAATTTTTGACTATGGCCTAGTGTATACGAAAATGAAGGTTTTCATATATAACATGCAATAGAATATATAATACAAGTTGTATACTACAGTCAAAAGTTGATATTTGATGATTATCTTGAACTGAATTTTGTGTGCCTATAAAAAGGTCAAATAGAATCCTTCATGTTTTTTTATTCGGTTGTCACTGTACTTGTTTAACGCCATCATCTCATCATGAACCTTCCAGATCCATATGCAACACACAGGTCCTGATCTAGTATATGGTAAAAGTATGTTTGATAGCTATAAACATATATATGTGTTAGATAAGCATTATTCAAAAACAAATGGCTCTGAAAAATCTGGATTAGACATGGATGGCTGATGCCAATCCAGTATTAGCAACCCCACCGGTCCAGATTAGCCAAATATAATTTGATGATACCCACAGTTTATTTACTTATTTTTGACGTCCATTTAATTTGATTGGATTTAAATTTACTGTTGAGTATAACTGGCTTTGAGTAGTATGAGCATCAAAAGAAAATACAATTTTCTTATCAACTTGTATTATATTTCAATATTCATCAATACATTGATAAAAAATAAAAATAAAAATTTAGTCAAAGTTACACATAAAACATTAATCAAACACAATTAAGTTGTACAATATTTTTCCAATATCTCCCAACCTGAATTAAATGTAACTAACTTGAGGATGGTGGAATTTGCTAGCTAATTCAGCACAAGCTAGCCCTTGATTAAATGAACACGCATATTTGCTTGGAAACAATGCTTATTACTTGAATACAGCTTGCACTTCAAACGTAGGAAGCCTCACTTTCATATTTAAACCCAGGTAGAATGTATTTATGGGTTTTCATTCAAGCCTGTAAGAGGAGTTCAAGAAAAGAACGACCGCAAATATTGAGCTTTCTAACATCAGTGGCTTTGTTAAAGAGTCGAGTACTACTCAGTTTAGAAGCCGTTTCATTCAACAAAACACAGACCGCACGATTGATAAAAGAAGATGCATTTCAAAGAGAATTGATGTTGGGCTCCATTGGTGAGAATTTTGGAGTTCCTAATAATGAAAATTCAGCATACACGGTATCAATTAAATATGAGAAAGTGGACAGTAAACACTACTGCAGAAGTATACAACTCAGCATTTTGAGCTGATTCCATTTTTGGTCTGTTTCCACTCCATTGAAAAGACAAATTCTTGTTGGATAAAAACTAATTATTAAATAATTAATTTTATGTGTGTATAGATACACACACATACTATTAGGACACAAAATGGTGACATAATAGATATTAATCATTGGATCTTATTTGGGGTTGAACTTAGATAACAATGGTATATATTCATCATAACCAGAAAATCTATTTTAGGAAATACATAGGAACATCATGAGGAACATTTAAATAAAACATCAGGGAGTGGTAATAACACCCCACTTAACTAATACCACTGAGAAAGTAGAGTTCTATTGGTAATAGGAGGAAGAGAATGGAGTATGATTATCACCTTTGCATTCATTGTTCCCATGAAAGAAGCACGGACTTTGCTTGGCGGCATTTTAGTAAAAATGAGTGATCCCGATGTGCTGGTTGCAACTCCTGTTACCAATGAAGCAGACTGACTAGTGATGGTGGTATCAACTTTGCTTGGGGCATTTTACTAAAGGTGAGTGATACCGATGCGTTGAGCGCGACTCCTGTTATTAATGAAGCAGACTGATGGGTGATGGTACTGTGAGTTATCTGTAATATAAAGTTAATTGGATTCATACATAAATTATATGAATTGCTTTAAAGTCATTGAGATAGAACAGAACCTTATATATGTTTGTCAGGAATCGTCTATTGAGATTGATTGCTTAGTTTGTTATAATAATACCTGTTATTTTACAGGAATAAAAAATTATGATTACTTGGAGTCTTGGAGAAACCAATGAAAATGAAAATGGAAAATGGTTTCTTGGCACTGACTTATTTCCATCTGCTGCAGTGATCTCTCTCCATGGAGTTAATGCATCAACCCTCTGTGGCATTTAAAGTGAACTTAGACTAATGGGTAACCTTTTTTAGGAAGCTAAGGAACTAGTTATCAACCTACTTCTGTATGCACTACAATCATATTTCAAATAATTCAGCAATTACCAAATATGGCGCAGATATCTTCCCTCCATTTGTAGACTCTTAACCATGCTTTCTGCCTTCGAGCAATCTGATGATCCCTGATGAAATTCAAGTTTAACACAGGAGTGGTCGACAATAGTAGGTAAAAAGAAACTCAACGTACTAATATCAAAATGTTAAAATAACCTCAGAAATTATTCATCAAATTGTAAACTGATAGACCTATTAAAAATACTTTTGCAAACAATATTTCAGTCATCAACTACATTAAAAATTTAAAACAAAACCACGGCAACCTACATCATATGATGAAATGTCTGCATTGAAAATTAAACACTACCATTACTTGTCAGGTATTCATCCCTTCATGCTCTGCATTGGCATCGAGATTAAGCAAATGTGAAACATAATCATCAACATTAACACGTCTTTCAGAAGATCCAGCTCCATCATTTCCAGCATTGAACCCTTGAACCCTTGGAGTGGTCGACACTAGTAGGTAAAAAGAAAAACTATTTTCAACTTGTTTTCTTCTTTTTCTAACAATGTTTTAGCGATAACAAGCATATAAATCAAGAAAAAAAATGTTAGGTACCTGTTCCTGAGCTATAGTATGAAGAGTTCTGTTGACATCCCTAGCCATTCCTTTAGCATCACCACATACATACATATATTTGATGATCATCTTGAACCGAATTCTATGTGCCTGTAAAAAGGTCAAATACAATCCTTCATGTGTTTTTTATTCGGTTGTCATAGTACTTGTTTAAGTTAAAGCAACAGAATGATCGAGATAAAGCTATCTCACATAATAACGTATTGTATTGTATTGTATTGTATAATAACCGGTGCGGGTATGAAAAGCCCAATAGCCAATTTTATTTTGTGTTATAATGACTGCATAAATACAGTCCATTCTACTTTATTCAGATTATTCAATACGCAACAATCATTTGCTTCACTTTAATCTCTCAATTTCTATAATACAAATTATCATCAAATCATAAAATGGTATCAGAGCCATTCAGGGCTTAAAAGCATCAAAATTCATCTTACTGATTAAAGAAGAAACTGATTATCATCAGATTAATCATCATCATCTGATAACCAGAACCCATCAGAGATCAACTCATCATTTGTGTTTTTATCAAGAATATGCCATAGTTTTGTGCCGTGTCTGAAACATAAAGTCTCGGCTGCAACCAAACTCTAACAAACTCAGAGATTAAAGAAGGAAAATCAAAGCAAAATCAGGAACTCAATTAAATTATTAAGAAAAGCAAGTGTCGTGCCAGAAGCTTATCAGAAAGGCCTCATCACTTAAGATTGGCTGCATCTAACCTGGTTCTTGACCATCAAAGAAGTTCTTGCATCTACTCATTTCCCAATTTTCCCCTTTCAGATTGATTCTCGTCAAAGTTCATCATAATTGGTGACAACAACTCTAAAACATCTGAAAGCTCTGCCAACACACAGCAGCTAGAAACTGCAACTAAAAGTCTCATCAAAACAGTGATCAGTCCTTAAAGCCAATTGATAACTGTTCATCTTGAAGATGACAATTATCTATTGTGGAAGCTCCAAATTGAAACTGCACTCCAAGGCTATGGCCTTGAGGGGTTTATTCTTGGCACCATCTCTATCCCTCCAAAATTTATAACTAATCAAGAAAAAAAGTGATTAGTAATGAGGAATACACAAAATATCATAGACAAGACAGACTTATAAGTTCATGGTATTATCATCTATCAGTACTAACTTGTTGTCTCAGGTTCTTGGCTGCAAAACATCCAATGAAATATGGGGTACAGTTGAGAGAATTTTCAATACACAGTCAGCTGCAAAGGTGATGCACTACAAAAGGATGTTGCAAAACATCAAGAAAGACAACATACCCATGAAAGACTATCTATCAAAGATTAAAGTGACATGTGATATGTTAGAAGCAGCAGGTTATAAAGTATCAAATACAGAACAAGTCTTAACCATTCTAAATGGTCTTGGTGAAGAATATGAATCAGTTGTGGTAGTTATCACATCAAAGAAAACCATACCATCACTAGAGTACATTCACTCCACCCTTCTTACCCATGAAGGAAGAATTAACCATAAAAAGCCACTAGATTCAGACATGTCTATCAACTATGCAGCTAATTACAAGGGCAAAGGTCAAGGAAACAGTAAAATAGATCAAACATATCAAAGAGGTGGCTACAGCAATAGAGCAAGAGGCAGAGGCAGATGGAACAATAATAACATGACAAGATGCCAAATATGTGAAAAAGTTGGTCACATTGCAGTCAAGTGCTACTTCAGATTCAATGCAAATTATACAACAAATCAAAATCAAAACAGTCAAAGAAGAGTTAATCCAAATGTTAACATGGCACAAGTTGACTCAAGCAATCAATCAGAAGCATCAAGAAACAATCAGCAAAACATAGTTATAAAGACAAATGATGCAACTGATGAAAACTGGTATCCAGACTCAGGGGCTACCAATCATATCACAAATAATCTAGAAAATCTGAACTTGGGGCAGAAATAATACAGAGGTAAAGAGTCCATATATATGTGCAATGGTAAGAGTATTAAAATCACACACACTGGACTCACTTGCATAAAAGGTCAAAGTTGTTGTATCTTAACAATCTGTTAAGGGTACCACAAATAAAGAAAAATCTCATAAGTGTATCACAATTTGCAAGTGATAACCATGTTTATTTGGAATTTTATCCTAATTACTGCTTAGTCAAAGACATACTCACTAAGGATATTCTCTTGTAGGGTAACCTTGACAAAGGATTATACAAGTTTAATCTTACTAACTCAAGAAAACCCAGAAGTTGTGAAAAATCCTGTAATCTGTCTACTGTTACTGATGAGAAAAATAGTGTGTTTGATTCATGGCATAGCAAGTTAGGGCATCCTAGTATCAATGTTGTAAAATAGGTTCTAATGGATCATAAAATTTCTTTTGAAAATTTTACTCTACCATATGTATGCACTTATTGTCAGATGCACAAAAGCCACAAGTTATCATTCACTGATTCACAAACTGAGTATGAAAAACCACTTGAATTGATTGATGCTGATCTTTGGGGTCCAGCACCAATCAATTCTGATTATGGTTTTAATTATTACATATCGTTTGTTGATGCACATACCAGATACACATGGATATACTTTCTTAAAACCAAATCAGAAACTTGTAGGGCTGTGATGCACTTTATAACACAAGCAGAGAGACAAACTGATCACAGGTTAAAAATTCTGCAAACTGGTGGTAGTGCAGAATTCAAACCACTTAATGATTTATTTCAAAAAAAGAGGAATTATTCATACAATAACATGTCATACACTTCAGAACAAAATGGTCTGCTTGAAAGGAAATACAGACACATTGTAGAGTGTGGTCTTACTCTATTAGCTCAAGGGTGTTTACCTATGAAATTCTGACCAGATGCTTTAGCACTACTGTCTATTTAATAAATAGGCTACCAACAAAAGTGTTAAAGAATAAATGTCATTTAGAACTTTTATTCAGCACAAAACCAGATTATCATAGATTAAGAATTTTTGGATGTCTGTGTTTCCCTTGTGTAAGACCTTACAATGCTCATAAACTAAATTTTAGATCTACTGCTTGTACCTTTTTAGGCTATGCAAGCAATCAAAAAGGTTACAAGTGTCTGGACAATAATGGTAAAGTGTTTATAAGCAGACATGTTGTCTTTAATGAAAGTATTATTCCATTCTCTAGCATAGGGGTAAAAACAACACAGAAAGTATACAATCCAAAAGTTTCAGTACCAGATATACCTTTATATCAGAATGAAGAAATGAAGGAATGGATTGAAGAAGGCTCAGATCACTCTGATCCACAACACACAGTGCTCAATGAACTAGGTCATGAACAAGTAGAGCAATATGATCAACCCAATCACACTCCTACACAGTCAATCATACAGAACAAGTCAAGAAGGAGAGCATGAGCATCAAAATAATGTACAGCAAGACAATACAAGTGAAAAAGCATGTACATCTCAACCAACAGAGAGCAGACATCCTATGATTACCAGAGAGCAGACATCCTATGATTACCAGATCAAAAAGTGGGATTTACAAACCAAAAATATACAATGCAACAATCATATCAAGAGAACCAAGCAACTTTGATGAAGCAGTGAGCAACAATAACTGGAAAATGGCAATGGATGAAGAGTATGATGCTCTTATGAATAATAAGACATGGACTTTAGTTCATTTACCAGAAAACAAAAATGTTGTGGGATGCAAATGGACCTTCAAACTAATGAAAAAACCCCGATGGAACTATTGCTAGATACAAGGTAAGACTTATGGCCAAGGGATATACACAACAACAAGGATTTGATTTTGATCAGACCTTTTCACCAGTTGTTAAACCAACTACCATCAGAGTTGTACTCACTATAGCATTAAACAACAAATGGAAAACCAGACAACTTGATGTAAACAATGCTTTCTTGAATGGAAACTTAAAATAGGAGGTCTACATGGAGCAGCCTCAAGGATACAGAGAAAAAAAGACTTAGTTTGCAAATTAAATAAGGCCATTTATGGTCTTAAACAAGCTCTCAGAGTCTGGGTCAACAAGTTGAAATCCACACTAACAAATTTAGGATTTCAACCTGCTAAGTTAGACAATTCTCTCTTCATAAAACTTAACAGTGCCTTCACTATATATGTACTAATATATATTGATGATCTAATTATTACAGGAAGTGATGAGACAGAGATCAACAACATTATTCAGTTCTTAGATCAACAATTTTCAATAAAAGATCTGGGAGCCTTAAGTTACTTTCTGGGCATAGAGGTTACAAAAATGTCTGAATCAGAACTGTTCTTATGTCAAAGAAAATACATTATGGAAATTCTAACCAAAGCAAAAATGGAAGGGGCAAATTTACTACCAACACCAATGGTGACAAATCATCAACTATCAAAACACAGGGAAGAACTTATATTTAGCACTAAACAATACAGAAGTATTGTTGGTGCTTTACAGTATACAACTATTAGAAGGCCAGAAATATCATACAGTGTTAACAAAGTGTGTCAATTTATGCAGGATCCAAAAGATGAATACTGGAAAGCAGTAAAAAGAATTCTCAGATATTTAAAAGGAACAATCAATTATGGACTACAATTTAAAGCATGCAGACATCTAAACATAGTTGGTTATCCTGATGCAGATTGGGCTACAGATCCTGATGACAGAAGGTCAACAACAGGTCATTTCATATATATAGGAAATAATCCAGTATCATGGTGTTCCAGAAAACAACAAACTGTATCTAGATCAAGCACTGAAGCAGAGTACAGAAGCATAACATGTGCAACAGCAGAAGTTCTATGGATACAATCACTATTATGTGAACTGAAAGTCAATACTAACACTGTAATAGTGATATGGAATGATAATCAAAGTGCAATCTCATTGTCTGCAAATCCAGTTTTACATTCCAGGATAAAACATATAAATAGACTTGTATTTTGTTCGAGAGCAAGTAATGAAGGAAAAACTACATGTAAATCACGTACCTTTAACTTACCAAATTACAGACATACTCACAAAAGCATTGTCTACGAATAACTTTACCAGACTTAGAATCGAGCTCAATGTGAATGAAAAGCAAGGATCTTTGGACCAGATTAAGCATAGATATGCCACTAAAGTGACAGATCTACACTAATAAGGTCATCTGCATGCTCAAAGCTCTCTCTGGTTCACACTCAAAGCAACAAAGTGTCTTCGATTTGCGTTCAAGTGACAGATCTTCAGAAAGCAAGGATCTTTTGACCAGATCAAGTAGAGATTTGCCACTAAGGTGACAGATCGATACTTATAAGTTGTTCGCACGCTCGAGTTTCATCTGGTTGGTGCTCAAAGGTCCTCTTCACAAAGACGAACAGAAGATCTGGCTGCATACGAAGCAAAGTTAGAAGCTTTTCATGACATCTCTCACTTTCGCTCAATTCTCAGTGAAATAGTGAGATATACTCAACAAGCTGTTGATTTACTTTCGGATTGCAGTCAATTTGATGAAAAAAAATTGAAGATTAAAGAGATCGAAGTGGAGCCGCCATAGGAAGATAAACCCTAGACATTTTTTAGAGGGAGAGTTAAAGCAACAGAATGATCGAGATAAGGCCATCTCACATAATAACGTATTGTATTGTATAATAACCGGTGCGGGTATGAAAAACCCAATAGCCATTTTTATTTTGTGTTGTAGTGACTGTATAAATACAGTCCATTCTATTGTATTCAGATTATTCAATACACAACAATCATTTGCTTCACTTTAATCTCTCAATTTTACAATACAAATTATCATCAAACCATAATAGTTTAATGCCATCATCTCATCAAATGAACCTTCCAAATCCATATGGAACACACAGGTCCTGATTTAGTATATAGTAAAAGTATGTTCGGTAGCTATGAAACATATATAAGTGCGAGATAAGCATTATTCAAAAACGAATAGCTCTGAAAAATCTGGGATTAGACATGGATGGCTGAGACCAATCCAGTATTAGCAACCCTACCCGTCCAGGTTATCCAAATATAATTTGATGATACCCACAGTTTACTTACTTATTTTTTGACGTCCATTTAATTTGATTGGACTTAAATTTATTGTTGAGATTAACTGGCTTTGAGTAGTACGAGCATCAAAAGAAAATAAAATTTTCTTATCAACTTGTATTATATTTCAATATTCATCAATATATGATAAACAAAATTTATAGTCAAATTTACACATAAGACATTAATCAAACATAATTAAGTTGTACAATATTTTTCCAATATCTCCCAGTCTGAATTAAATGTAACTAACTTGAGGATGGTGGAATTTACTAGCTGACAAGCTAGTCCTTGATTAAATGAACACCCATATTTGCTTGGAGACAATGCTTGTTACTTGAACACTGCTTGGGCTTTAAACATAGGAAGCCTCATTTTCATATTTTAATCCAGGTAGAATTAATGTAGTTATGGGTTTTCATTCAAGCCTAGAAGAGAAGCTCAAGAAAAGAAAGACCGTATATGTTGAGTCTTCTAACATCAGTGGCTTTGGTAAAGAGTCGAGTACTACTCAGTTTGGAAGCCGTTTCATTCAGCAAAACCCAGACCACACAATTGATGAAAAAAGATGCATTTGAAAGAGATAATTGATGTTGGGCTCCATTGATGAGAATGCACCACTTCAAGCAATGATGAACGACCAATTTGGCAGCTACATGGTGAAGAAAATCCCAGAAACTTACGGTGATCGGCAATGTAAATTCCTTCTTGTTTGCATTAAAGTTCACTTGCATAGTCTGAAGAAATACTGTAGCACAAGGAGAAAGCATAAGAGTTTTGTTCTGACGTTATTCACTAAGCATGGCATAGAAATGTGGTACAACATATAAGAACTGGCCCTCTTAGGCCTGTTTTGTTATGTTTTATTTCAAAAAATACTACACATGTGTTGGGCTCACACATGGTGCTGAGGAGTGAGGAGCTCTCATACCTCTCTCTTGCATGTGAAGTAGCCAAAAACATTAACGGGTAGCGCGTGTTGTGCTATCCTTCTAATTTGGGTTTTGTCTCTATGTTGACAGTCTGTGGGTCCAAATGCTTTTCATGTTTTTACAAGAATTTACGTCAATGTTCTTGTGTTTGTTTTTATTCTTCTTTTCTTCTGTGTTTGGACTGAATTTGAATGTTTCCATTAAGTGAACATTGGGAATAATTTAAACTACAAACAGTTAAAATTCGGCCTACCACAGTGGCAAATGTTTTAGTGTTTTATCTAGTATTCACTTAAGTGAATGTTAGGTATAATTTCATTTTGCTTTTTAGCTTTTTTACAGAAGTACAAAATGATTAAAACAACACTTTCAACGATATCTATAACTCTAGTTAAAAATTAAACTAGTGTGCATCCTCATAACTCTTTTGTTGGTTCCATAGTAGATGAGTGGATTTCATCCAAAGAAATAACCAAATCATTTTATTCAAGTCAGTGACATCATACACACACATAGTGGATTAAACATATATAACAACATGCATAAGATGGACTAAACTTAAATGACAACACAAATTTAGTGAATTAAACATAAATTATTATGCAAGACATTACTCTCACACGTATTGGTCATACCATAAATTTAGTACATGAATATTGAAACCCAAATCAGATTTGAAAATTTTCAGCTTTCATTCATATTAGTGCATATTTCAAGGTATCGAGCTATAAATGAAGCGCATTGAACAAAACTATTATTGAATATAATATAATTTAGTTTAAAGTGAAAATAACATGTATGTAGCAAAATAATTACAAGCATTCATTGTCATTTTCAACACATAATTTTTGGCATCTTTCTTACACCTCTTAGCCCCATCCCAACCTTTTTTCCTTTTCATTTTTGTAATTTGATAATAGATATACATCTATCATTAACAATATGATCATTTGAGAGAAACTACTCTGCTACTACTTGAGTTATAGATATTAGTGTATATATATATATATTTTCAAATAAAATGTCAAACCATTTACCACCGCCACGATCGTTATCCTTGTCGGAACGGTTGCCCTAAACAGCTATCATTCCATCCTTTTCCTAATGTCCGACTTGAATATATTAATGCTACTAAAATTTACATCTAATTATTTTGAACCTTATAATCAAGGTTTGATAATCGTGCATTCGTCAATAGGTTCCATTGATAGTTGAATTGTACTACCTTTAAAAGGTAATTGATTTCTCTTATTCAGCTAACTCTAGTTCTTAAAAATTCATCACTACATCATAGATATATGTTAAACAAGTGCTATATGAACTCAAATATGTATAAATTGAATACCTCTTTCCAATACCTCCCAATCTGAATCGCAAAATCAAATATGGTGTTTCTTCGCGTAGTTGTGCATGTATAAAAACTTAAAAATCTAAATATTTTAGGCACTGAAATCATAAGACTAATTGGAAGAATAAAAATTGTTGTGATAAGAATAATGGTTAAAAAATAGCATTAATTTATAGAAAATTTTCTATGACATCAGTTTAATATGTGGAGCACACTCATTGGGCAATCAAACTACAACATTTTCAGTACAATACAAATAATACCATAAATGACCATGAATTTACATGTGGATTGTCATCATTGGACTTAATACACCATAATGATGTAATTTAGTTAAGACAGCAGCCAAGTAAAGAACTCCAATTTATCATGATATGAGTTGAGAAAAAATCTGTATTGAACATTTATGTAATTGAATTAATACTTGAAATTAATATTTTGAATTATATACATTTAAGTAGGTAGAGCTTTGACGTAGTTCTCATAGTTGTATAATTAATATTTAATGTAATAGTCATCACTATGCATGTTTCTATCACACTAATAACGATTTGATATATGTGTATCTTTTTTCTAAAGATAGTTTAGTAATAAGTAAATATGTTTATATCCAAACAACTTAGCTTATCACTATTTTTGGGTCAAAATAAATTTTACTTATTGCCCTGCACAAAGAAGCCCTTTGAATTAGAATGCCCTTTTAATAAATCGTAGATAAACCCTAAAAATCATATTTATTCTCTAATCACTTTAATTTGGATCACTCATAATATCCATTCATCACCTTATAAAGGTTCCAAATTAGTTTTCCCATTATTAATACTAGTTTCCCTTATCTTTGATGAATCTATATTTAACCATATGGATCTCAAAACTAGCCAAACCCGTCAACAAAAAAACTCCAAACATCACAAATGCATTAAAAAAAATATTGAATAAAATTATTAATTTGGTAAAGTGAATCAAAATTTAAAATGTACAAATTCACCAATATTTCATCACAAATTCAACGTTATTTCCACCGTTGATTATTGATATGACCAAAATCACTATCCAAAGTTATGTGGAACGTTGCTATATTTTTCTTCTCTTTATTTTATTTAGTGGGAAGTCATTGATGAAGAGCAGATGATTTTTGTATGAAAAGACTGAAATGGATAAAGAGACTAATAGAGTTAAGGCTTTTTTATTACCTAGAACAGTCCATTAATATTTTATTCCCAAGGACAAAAACGTTAAAATATTTTAAAACGTCCTAACTGTCGTCGCATGCTTTCTTGTTTTCTTCTTCGATCTTGTTCTTGTTCTTCCTTAATTCTTCTTCGCTTTCTTTTTTGCGCATTCAAACTCAAATTCACTTCTTCATTCTTCTTTATTCTCGTGCGTGACCTAATCATAGTATACTAATTTCGATTCTCGTTTCTTTCCATTCGACAGTAGAAATTTTTAGGTTTAGGTATGATTCTATTATTATTTTTCCTTTTTCTTCTATCAAAGTTTTAATTTGGTTATTTATAACATTATCTTTTTTTTCTTTTTAAAAATTAAATTCAATTTTATTGTTGTGTTTTCTTCATAGAAATTTGGACAGTAGCTGCAAGTATCTTCTGTTTTCTCATATTTTTTATGCAGCAATGTTTGCTTATTTGTTTTAAATTGAATGTTATTTGGTTTTTGTTCACTGATGTATATCTTGGATTCAACTATTGGTTTGTATGAAAATATATTGTTGTGCTTAATTCAATGAAGATCGACTTTTAGGTATTATTTTTAAATTTTTTAGTATTATTTTTCACAATAATGAAATTTTGAAATGTTTTAATGTTTTGTTTATTTGAGAATATACAAACATGAAGTTGTTGCATAGTAAATATGATCATATGCATCAAACATTTAATGGGTTGGATTTGTGCTTTGTTAGTATCAAACATTCAATGAACTCTGTTTGAATATCATTTTTGTTATTAATTTAAGAATCGCATTTTATGTATCAGTTTTATAGTATGTAGGTATCATTTTTGGAAAAAAAAACTTGTTATTTTTATGTTTCTAATTTTTATTTAAAGAAAATTATCGTACTATAATAAAATAATAATCTGAAGCAAACATTTTTTAATTGATGTTTTTTTCTTGCATTCATATTGGTTTGATTGAAAATGTATTGCTGCATTAAGTTCAGCGAGGATCGGTTTTTAGGTATCATTTTTGTTTTTTCTTAGTATGATTTTTCACGATAGTGCAATGTGGAAGTTTTTTAATTTTTGTTTGTTAGAGTAGATAAAAAAATAAAGTTTTTACAAAGTAAATATGTTGATATGCACCAACCAATCAATAAGTTGAATTAGTGTATTATTAGTATCAAACATTTAATGAAGTCTGTTTGAGTATCAGTTTTATTAGTGATTTGAGGATCAGTTTTTAGGTAACAGTTTATATACCGTAGGTATCGTTTTTGAAAAATTTGTATTTTTTATGATCGTTGTTGTATAAAAAAATTATTGTATTAGAATAAAATGATAATCTAAAGCAAACAATTTTTTAAATGTTCTTTTTGCAGTGGTGATAGTAGTCTTCTTGTTTTGTTTGTATTCGATGACAATACTTTCGGCACTCGGTTGTCCTTTGATTATTTTTTTATGTTCCAAAGAATGAAATTTATCGTTATTGGTCTCAACTTACTCTTTGTCCCTTGAGATTTCTGTTGTGCTTGAGAATAAAGTTATTGTGTTGATACTTTGTAGTATTAGTTGTTGTGAAAAAGTGATATTTTGTAGTATTGCATTTGTGGCATCGGTATGTATTAGATTATTGCTTAGTAGTAGTGTTTAGGTATCCGAATTTAACCACGTTTTACTGTGTATAACCTTAATTTTGGTTATCAATTTTTACATATCAGTTTTTAGGTATGATTTTTCAGGTCGCAGTTTTTAGCTATCAATTTTAAGTTAACAGTTGATTAAATTTTATTTTAATGTTTTGTTTACTTGTAAGTTTTTTCTTTTAGCTATGGTTATAGTTTATCTAGAAAATATGGATAATTAAAAAAGGTATTTGTATCATTTAAAACAAATGCTTTAAGAAGATTGTGATTTGGTTTTTATGTAGGATTGCTATCAAGGTTTGATTTTAGGTGTTCGTGATGTTTTCATTTATTCTTTCATAGTTACCGTTATCTTCGTATGGAACAAATGCTTCAAGAAACTGTTGAGTATTATTTTACCATGGATGCTTATCGTTCTTCCTATGCTATTGCTATTAATCATATTCCTAATTTCAATAAGTCTATTGTTGATAAAGTGTTGAAGACGTTATTAAGCCACTTAAGGATAAATGTGGTGTCAGTGAATCTTCTATAAAACGAAAAGAGGGATTTGCATATTTTCAAAATAAGCAAAATAGATGTGGTATATGCAAGCAATATATTCACAATAAGCGTAATTGTCAAACATCTAAGAAGATATGATTTTATTTCCATGTTTTGTATGAATTTATTGAGAGTTATACTTGGTTGTATGTCTTTTTTGGAAATTTTATGTAATTGAACTTGGTTATATAAGTACATCGGTTTAGCATATACTAAATTTGACATTGATTTGCTCTTTCTAGTTGAACTTTGTTATCTAGCATCAATTTTAGTTGACTGTTATGTGCTTTGGAATATATATAGATGGCATGGGAAGTGATGTGTTATTATGTTTTTATGCAGTTTACATTATTCATTATTATTTGTTGTCTGGTTTCAATTTTTGGTGCTATTAGTTTCAATTTTAGACATGAAAAAATGTAACGACCGAAGAGTTTCGACCCTCGAAAATCGACACTAATACGTTCACTGTATAGAGTGCCGAGCAATCGAGTGCCGAAAATACCCGATGTTGGGGTTTTAGAAGAAAAGAGATAGAAGAAAACAGAAAATAGAATCAACACAGATTCTCACAATCGCAGCAGAACAAAATATAATATACAATAACAGATTTTTATATAAAATAGAACTGTAACTGTTAATTTACATACAAATTATCAAAGTACAATCATCAACATACAAATATGGACAGTTATAATAACTTGTCCTCAAAATACTGAATATATAGCCTACACTACACAGAGGAATATAATCAAATATGTGCAATACGTCTCTGCCATCCAGCTTGTCTCCTAAGCTCCAAAGCAACCTAACCTGAATCTGTAATACTCGGTCTGACCCAAGCATTACAATAAAGTAGCACCCGAGTCAGGCTGGAAACCAGCGTGAGTAAACACACTTAATTTGAATTACTCAAGTTATCGAAATCCTTTGAAAAACCAAGGTAACTCATAAGACTGTGTCACATATACACGATGGGTTTTTATCTTACGATAGACAAACACTTTTATAGAAAATCTGGTGGTATTATACCAGTGTCCAAGTACCATACTTAATGAAAATGATCAAATTTGTTAAATTAATCTGATTTCAACATTTAGGACTCTATAATCAAAATCGTAGGGGTTCGTAGTGATTATTAAATCGAAGTGGTTTCGGATAACACTGATATCCGATCTCGGTTTCTTCGAATCCAAACGATAAGTTTTAAAAGGCCAAATTGTTTAAAATAAACAATTTATATCTAGAATGTCAACATTCACATAGGGAAATTTATTACATATATTCATTTCAAATAAAATGTGTCAATGTTTTATTCTAACATTTTAACTGGTTTGGCTACTAATGGCACAGACAAAGAACAATTGAAATAATATCCAAGAGCAATAAAGCTAGAGCATAGATCATTACTAAATTAACGATCAAAAATTAATATTAAACAATTTACAAACCAGAATTTACTAACTTCAATTAACTGAACCCATTTACATTTTTAATCCAAAATTACTCATAAATTAAAGAAAATTTTAAAACGATTTATTATTAGTTAAAACAATCCCTTTAATAACTATTTTACTAACAAAAATAAGATTAAATCAATTAAGACTTTAATTATTTATTCTCTTAAATTATTATAAATACATAAGTTTTATATTACATAAATTTAACAAAATTAAATTAGATTAAGATACTAGGTAATAGAATCACATGCAAAAGTTTCCATGTCAATTGGATTTAAATTGAAAGAGGAAAAATGTTTGAAAGTTTAAATGATTTTTAAATATAACATTTATTTAATCACTTTACTTTTTTTTAAACAAGGTCCACCCATGTTCGGCCCACGAGAAAATGAGCAGGCCGCATTCCCCTCCTTTCTTTCTTTCCCTTGCTTCTCTTCTCCCTTTTCTTTTCCTTTTCTTTTCCACCCGTGCACATGTACACGACGCCGGTCGCCCAGCACTTGTCGCCGACAATCTTCCCTCATCGCCCACGGCTCCTCGACTCAATCACGCATGAGAAATCCCATGAAAAAAACACAAAGCTCGAAAAGTCGAACGCAGCTCAAAAACTCGAACAACCCATCACCACGTCTCCTCTTCGCCACGCCATCATATCCCTCCGTTCACCACCAAACCCTACCAAAAGCTACGCCACATCCTCCACTACCTGCCCCCCTTCCCCGGACCGCATCCTCCCAGTTGCCCCGCGTCATCGCCGTTACCCCAAAACCGAACATTTACACGAAGAAAGCCTAAAACCCTAAAAAGCCTTCGATCCAACACCACACACCAAAAAAAAAGTCGTTGCATTTTTCTTAGCTTCTCCATCATCTAAACCACCTCCACCACCAACGGCAAGTCACCAAGTCGCCACGGTCGTCAAAATTTCACCAAAACCCATTTTCCGTTCATCTTCCTTTACCTCCCTCAATACAAAATTAAAAATCATCAAACCCTTTCCAAAAATCACGATTTTCAAAAACACACACACTCATATAATCGAAAGGTTGAATTTCGATATTCAAATTTTTTTTCATTCTTAGGTTGTTCACTGAAAAATGCATTTTTCTCCTTCTATACTTCACGATAACAAATAAAATAAATTTTGGAGTAATCTACACTTAAAAATAATCAACTTTGCTTTTGAGGCCATGGTCTATAATTAACTGGATTGAGAGGTATTGATTTTTGAAGTTGGAAAGACTATATTCTTTTTTTATAAAAAAACAGAGGCTGTACATGCTTCTTTTTTGTAATTTAGTTTTACCGGTTCCATTAATATGATTAAAACATAAACATAAACAGCATAGCAAAACTTAGTGACACATAAATGCTTGATACGTAAAAGATTTCATTCACATCACAAACATGTCGAAATATACATGATTTTGCAGTAAGTAAGGATGATGTTTTACTCATAGTTTTAAAGAAATGAATGAACACTGCTCTTTATCTTTTCCCCTGCTTCAAACTTTTATTGTCTTCTACAAGTTTTATTGGCAGCCTCCTTTTGTTTCTTTTTTTTCTTTTTTTGTTTGTTTGAGCTAGAATGTTAAACGTGAATAACCAAGGCAGTGTATATATAGAAGAGAATGGGAAGGAATAGGAATGAAGCCCATGTTTATGAACACTACTTTAATTCCCTTCTTATTTTTTTTATTTTTTATTTTTCTTTAATTTGATTTGAAAATTGTTGACTTGATTTTGATAAGTTGATTTGATCTTTTATGGTGATTTGATTTATTTTGTGCTTGAATTGATATGCATTTATCACAATGTTCCCTTGTATGCAAACATACATCATATAGATATATACATGTATAGATGTCCTATAACTTGGACCATAAGCACATGTTTTTGTTTACTAACATGTATATATATAACATGCCTAAGTATAAAGCAATAAACAAGTATCTAATTCCTTATATATATATATATAATTTTATTTAATATCATAAGTTTTGCAGGTATATATCTATATATAATCCCATACACACTATTCTTTGAGAATATATACATACACATATACTTACATTTATTTTGTCACCACATTTATATATATATATATACATTTATACAAATTTTCATATACATTACTTCATATGGCATATATACATATATATATATACTTATATACTTGTGTGTGTATATATATATATATTTAAACATCATAAAGCTTTAAATATTTGGATATTCTATCTTAAATTCTAGATGGTGGAGTTTATTAAATATATCAATACAATTTATCATACCCAAAATTTATATTTTAAGTTTGAATATAGTTTTTATTTTAATTTATACATTCAGATATTTTAAATATCAGAAAATTTATCTATCCGAATTATAAAAATCAATATTTCAACAATTAAAATTAGTTAATCATCCCAAAATCAGATGGCTAAAAATATGGGTTGTTACATTCCTCCCCCTTAGAACTTTTCGTCCTCGAAAAGGAACGAAGCGAGAATTTTAATTTTGATGTATATTATTAAATAATCATCTTTAAACATTTTAACCCTCTTACTCCTTTACTATCCATTTTTTTAAGATACAACACTTTAAATCACATAGTATTACCAAGCTAATTTTATATTAAAACATTATTCATAACTCGATGTCTTAACAAGTCCGTCCTTGTTCTTACAGAAATTTAGTCATACGTTAATCTGGCATAGGACTGAAAATCTCTAAGTACTTAGTAGACCCGTTTCAACATCCAGTGAAAATACTTGAAAAACCTTTTTCTAAATGATATGGAAAGTATCACCGCCCTTTCCTTCTTTACCGCCATGGATACCAGTTAACCCGATGATTGCATCGCCATCCCGACGAAATCATAAGTAAACTGTAGGCATCAGCACCTCTCGACATACGCCATGGGAACACAATAGTCCGCAGCTACACAAAGGTTGCATTGCTATCACAGCAAAACCGTAAGTAGTCTGTAGGCAATCTCTACCCCTCGAACTACGCTACCAAACGAAACTAAACCACATAGATCGCAGGCTACACAAAGGTTGCGTCACTATCCCAGTGAAACCAAACGTAGACTGTAGGCAATCGCTGCCACCCGAATTACGCTATGGAACCAAACCACATAGATTGCAATATACTGATGTTACGTCGCTATCATAGCGAAATCAAACATAGGTTGTAGGCAATCACTGCCTCTCGAATTACGCTATGGAACCACGATAGATCGCAGTTACACAAAGGTTACGTTGCTATCACAGCAAAACCAAACGTAACTGTAGGTATAATACCCTTCGATTTACGCTATCAAACAAATGATCACCAGGAACTCATGATTTTACCCGGACGTCCTCTAGGATCCAAATTCTCATTGAACCCACCCTGTGAATTCCTAGGTAGAACCACCCAGTGGATCTCCTACTCTAAGTTTCGACTTTCGTAGGGGTGCCTTTCCATACCTTTAGTCTCGAAACATATCATACTATATATATAGTACCTTTCAAATCATATACTTTATATGTATTACATTTAAATTTTATCTATATAAAATGGATATCTACTAAATCGATAGTTTTAAATTCGATTTACCCAATTTCCAAAATTGACTATTTGCCTAAAATCAAATGCCTTTGGAAATCAATAGGTTCCAAAACTACCTCAATTTCATATGCATATAAGATCATTCTTTCCAACTCGAATAACTTTCAAATCAATAATTTATGAGTCCACCTCATACTTATATAAACTCTATTTAGTATTTCAAATATCTTTCAAAGATTATTTCTTCCTGGTTATAAATTCAACAAGGGGAGTTTGAATATATAACTAATATATATAACCTTATTTATGCCAAATCAAAAATTTCCAAGTTCGATTACTTTCCAAAGCTATTGGTAACATTTCTTACTTCTTATAAAGTAAATTTCAGTTATAGTAACTATTCAATCTTCATTTTAAAATCATCATATTTACTCAAAATATACTATTTCACTTCAAAATAATTTTTGCCTTAATATCCCGATTTCGGTTCTAATTCAAAGTTGCTTCGAATTTCCATTTGGGTTATTCTTCAATTTAACCCAATTTGTATTTAAATCCATGATTTAAACATAACAATTTCCACTCTGACCAGTTTGAATTTAGAAAATAGCTTGAATAGTTTTTAAATAGTTAAATAGTTAATATAAGATAGTTTGAGTTTTACAAATGGTTTGTATAGTAAAATAGCTTGGAAAATCAAAATAATTTGAATACTTAAGAAGATAGATTTTAAATAGTTTATATTAAAATAATTTATTTGAAAATAGTTTTAAAGTCATACTAATTCAATTCCCAATCTTCCAATTCAAATCAATTTCAATTTCTATTTCCATTTAAGTTGACTCAATTCCGATTTCAATTCGAATTAACTTCGATTCCAATTTTAATTAAAATCAATTTCAATTTGAATTAATTTCAATTCAATTCTCAATTTTAAACCATTTCGATTTATATAAGTTCGAGTTGGATTTTCAAAATATCGATTTAATCACTTAAATCAATTAACCTTCAATATTCAATTAAAAAAATCCAAATCTTTAAAAATAATTCAATTCCGAGCCCAAATTTTGAAATATTCATTTAAATTACTTTTACTTGGACTTATTTCAAGGTTTGAGTAAGAGTTTAAATCTTTTTACAACAAATCAATTTTTTCCGGAATTCAATTGATTTCCCAATTATAACTTCAAAATTTCAAACCCGATTCTTTAAACAATTCCGGTTGACAAGTTCATTTTTAACATTTCAAACTCAAGTTCAAAATGATTCCATTTCCATAAATTCGATTTTATTCCTTAAAATCAAAATCATTTAAATAATTTCAAATCAAAGTTTTATTTCTATTTAATTTTCAGGGATGGATATATATCATTTCAATCCAAAATAGATGTCATAGGTATATATCATTTCAACCCACTTCTTAATTTATTCGAAATAATTCGATTTACAGTTTTATATACTATAAATAACATATAGGATGATAGCAGGATATATCAAAATAAATAAACATCCAAATCATCTAAACCTTAGTCAATAGCATCAATCACAAATTTTCAGAATTTGAAACCTGTTTTGTTTCAAAAATCGTTTTGAAATCATTTATACACACATAACTCCTTTTGTAACTCTTATCAAATCTATACCTTTTCTTTTATAATTTAATTTATTTAACTTTCATAAGTTAAATTTTAATTTCACCTTAAAATTTCCAATTTAAGGTTATAAGTTCAAAACTTATTTAACTTGGCCTGAGTTAATTCCCAATTCGTTCAACCCTTTTAAACTTACTCAATTTAAATTTTACATTCCAAATTTAATTCTTGTTAATATCACTTCCCACCTATAAGTTCAAAAGCTTATTTTTCCTTTGGTTCTACTTCTCATTTTAATGGGAGATCCCAGAATTCAACACCAGGTACATATTTCAAATCAACTTGAAATCATACACACACACATATATCTCATTTACATACCAAATCACACTTTTAAATTTTAAACCAACCTTGGTTTCTATCCAAAACAAATCTCTTCGGAATTTCCAAAACAACCCTTGTTTAAAACAAAAATTTCCATATCAAAATATACTAAATAATATTATTTATTATTTCCTTAAACACTTCGAAACACAGTTCAAATTTTTTAGAACTTAGATTCAAAATTTCACAATTTAAATTCATTTTAATTTATAAGTCATATTTATAAATTATGCTTATACAATTCCACTTCCTTAAAACATTTCACATTGTTTTATCATTGTTTATTTTGCAATAAACATCCTTTATTAAGACCCAACAACCAATTTATGATAATAATCAATATTATCATATCTAGAAACCAAACACACCATATATTCCATAATAATTTCCTGGAAAATTATTTCTCTATATATAAAAATATAATCAGGGTAAAATTATTTCATTTCAAAACACTTTGAAAAACTCTTTCAAAATTTTCGGAATTTAAATTCTGGTTTGAATCTACTTTCAGCTTAACCCATTTGTATAGTTCATTCTTTTCAAATTTCTATTTGGTTATATATATAATAACCACTTAAATCTTATAATCTTATTTGATTAAGATAATAAAAACCAATCTCCTTAATATACTATAATAATTCAGAAATATTATTTCTTTTTATATCAAAATGAAATCTTATATAAATATTATTTTAAAATCGATTTTAAAATCATTATATAAGAAAATAACAAGTACGCCCTCATATATGATACACTCAACTCATTCTAGGGTACTACTGACCCTATCTCTAATAAGTAATTCCCACCAGAGCCAAGGTTCTCGCTTAACCTTCTGCTCTGATACCACGTGTAACGACCGAAGAATTTTCCCCCCCAAAAATCGACACTAATACGTTTACTGTATAGAGTGCCAAGCAATTGAGTGCCGGAAATACCCGATTGTTAGGGTTTTAGAAGAAAAGAGATAGAAGAAAACAGAAAACAGAATCAACATAAAGTCTCACAATCGCAGCGGAACAAAATATAATATACAATAACAGATTTTGATGTAAAAGAGAACTGTAACTATTAATATACATACAAATTATCAGAGTATAATCATCAACATACAAATCTGGACAGTTATAATAACTTTTCCTCAAAATGCTGAATATACAGCCTACACTACACAGCGGAATATAATCAAATACGTGCAATATGTCTCTGCCATACAGCTCGTCTCTTGAGCTCCAAAGCAACCTAACCTGAATCTGTAATACTCGGTCTCACCCGAGCATTACAATAAAGTAGCACCCGAGTTAGGCTGGAAACCAGCGTGAGTAAACACACTTAGTTTGAATTACTTAAGTAATCGAAATCCTTTGAAAAACCAAGGTAACTCATAAGACCGCGTCACATATACACGATGTTTTTATCTTACGATAGACAAACACTTTTATAGAAAATCTGGTGGTATTATACTAGTGTCCAAGTACAATACTTAATGAAAATGATCAAATTAGTTAAATTAATCTGATTCCAACATTTAGGACTCTATAATCAAAATCATAGGGGTTCGTAGTGATTATTAAATCGAAGTGGTTCCGGATAACACTGATATCCGGTCCCGGTCTCTTCGAATCCAAAGGATAAGTTTTAAAAAGCCAAATTGTTTAAAATAAACAATTTATATCTAGAGTGTCAACATTCATATACGAAAATTTATTACATATATTCATTTTAAATAAAATGTGTCAACATTTTATTCTAACATTTTAACTGGTTTGGCTACTAATGGCACAAACAAAGAACAATTGAAATAATATCCAAGAGCAATAAAGCTAGAGCATAGATCATTACTAAATTAACGATCAAAAATTAATATTGAACAATTTACAAACCAGAATTTACTAACTTCAATTAATTGAACCCATTTATATTTTTAATCCAAAATTACTCATAAATTAAAGAAAATTTTAAAATGATTTATTATTAGTTAAAACAATCCCTTTAATAACTATTTTACTAATAAAAATAAGATTAAACCAATTAAGACTTTAATTATTTATTCTCTTAAATTATTATAAGTACTTAAGTTTTATATTACATAAATTTAACAAAATTAAATTAGATTAAGATACTAGGTAATAGAATCACATGCAAAAGTTTCAATGTCAAATGGATTTAAATTGAAAGAGGAAAAATATTTGAAACTTTAAATGATTTTTAAATATAACATTTATTTAATCACTTTACTTTTTTTTACAAAAAAAAACAAGGCCCGCCTATGTTCGACCCACGAGACAATGAGCAGACCGCATTCTCCTCCTTCCTTTCTATCCCTTTCCCCTTCTTCTCTTCTCCCTTTTCTTTTCCTTTTCTTTTCCACCCGTGCACAAGTTGTGCCGTGCACATATACATGACGCCGGTCGTCCAGCACTCGCCGTCAACAATCTTCCCCCATCACCCACGGCTCCTCGACTCAATCACGCATGAGAAATCCCACGAAAAAAACACAAAGCTCGAAAAGTCGAACGCAGCCCAAAAACTTGAACAACCCATCACCACGTCTCCTCTTCGCCTCATCACCGTATCCCTCCGTTCACCACCAAACCCTACCAAAAGCTACGCCGCATCCTCCTCTACCTACCCCCATCCTACGTACCGCATCCTCCCAGTTGGCCCACGTCGCCGCCGTTACCCCAAAACCGAACATCTACACGAAGAAAGCCTAAAACCCTAAAAAGCCTTCGATCCAACACCACACAGTAGGAAAAAATGTCGTTGCATATTTCTTAGCTTCCCCATCATCTAAACCACCTCCACCACCAACGACAACTCACCAAGTCGCCACGGTCGTCAAAATTTCACCAAAACCCATTTTTCGTTCATCTTCCTTTACCTCACTCAATACAAAATTAAAAATCATCAAACCCTTTCCGAAAATCATGATTTTCAAAAACACACACACCCATATAATCGAAAGATTGAATTTCGATATTCAAATTTTGTTCATTCTTAGGTTGTTCATCGAAAAATGCATTTTTCTCCTTCTATATTTCACGATAACAAATAAAATAAATTTTGGAGTAATCTTCACTTAAAATCAATCGACTTTGCTTTTGGGGCCATGGTCTATAATCAACTGGATTGAGAGGTATTGATTTTTGAAGTTGGAAAGACTATATTCTTTCTTTTTAAAAAAACAGAGGTTGTACATGTTTTTTTTTTGTAATTTAGTTTTACAGGCTTTATTAATATGATTAAAACATAAACATAAACAACATAGAAAAACTTAGTGACACATAAATGCTTGATACGTAAAAGATTTCATTCATATCTACAAACATATAGAAACATACATGATTTTGCAATAAGTAAGGATTATGTTTTACTCACAGTTTTAAAGAAATGGATGAACACTTCTCTTTATCTTTTCCCCTGCTTCAAACTTTTACTGTCTTCTACAAGTTTTAATGGCAGCCTCCTTTTGTTTCTTTTTTATTTTATTTTATTTGTTTGAGCTAGAATGTTAAACGTGAATAACCAAGGCAGTGTATATATAGAAGAGAATGGGAAGGAACTGGACTGAAGCCCATGTTTATGAACAGTGCTTTAATTCCCTTCTTTTTTTTCTTTAATTTGATTTGAAAATTGTTGACTTGATTTTGATAAGTTGATTTGATCTTTTATGGTGATTTTATTTATTTTGTGCTTGAATTGATATGCATTTATCACAATGTTCCCTTGTATGCAAACATACATCATATAGATATATACATGTATAGATGTCCTATAACTTGGACCATAAGCACATGTTTTTGTTTACTAACATGTATATATATAACATGCCTAAGTATAAAGGAACAAACAAGTATCTAATTCCTTATATATATATGTATATTATTTTATTTAATATCATAAGTTTTGCAGGTATATATCTATATATAATCCCATACACACTATTCTTTAAGTATATATACATACACATATACTTACATTTATTTTGTCATCACATATATATATTTACATTTATACAAATTTTCATATACATTACTTCATATGGCATATATACATACATATATATATATACACACTTATATACGTGTGTATATATATATTTAAACATCATAAAGCTTTAAATATATGGATACTCTATCTTAAATTCTAGATGGTGGAGTTTATATACATATATCAATAAAATTTATCATACCCAGAATTTATATTTTAAGTCTGAATATAGTTTTTATATTAATTTATACATTCAAATATTTTAAATATCAGAAAATTTATCTATCCGACTTATAAAAATCAATATTTCAACAATTAAAATTAGTTAATCATCCCAAAATCAGATGGCTAAAAATATGGGTCGTTACAAAAAATGTGGTACCGGTTTTTGTATGTTGTTAGTATCAGTTTCAAGTATTATAAATTACGGTATCGGTTTTTGTATGCTTTTAGTATCAATTTTAGATATAAATAATTATGGTATCATTTTTTGCATGCTATTAGTATCATTTTTACATGGTGAATTTTATTTTCTTTCTAGTTTTGAAGTGATTGCAATTATTTGTTTGCTGAGTTGTCAGGTGCAGAAATATGAAAAGAATTATAAGCTTAAATGTCAATATATAATGTAGACTATGTTATGGTGAACAGTTGGTAACTCAATATATGAGGTAGAAGTGTAAAAATATTTTTTGGTATAGTGTTGTTGTCAAATTATATCAAACAGCTGCTGGGTATAAATTTGCATATATATTGGTACTAGTTTTGTTATAAATAATAGTCAAAATAATTTATAAAATAATCAAGCATGAATTCTAAGCTGGATCAGTATGGAAAACTAGTGTGAGAAAACTCAAGTACTAAGGCTAAAATTTAATAATTTTGTGGGATCATGTTGCTAAACGTGGAACGGGTTTTTCTTTCACAAGAGCAACACCCATATATAAAGAAATGGGAAACAATCTGAACAACAATCCAAACAAGAATGGATGTATACAAAAACAACAAAATCCAACTTAAAGAATGGACAAATATAATTAAACATCGAGAAAAACTTCAGACCCTTCTTAATGCAAATTAACACAATTCAAAGATTTGAATCAAACAAGTAAAGGGAATTTTTTACAACAAATGACTAGGAGGGTGTTCCCCTTTACCGAAAATATACCCATAGAAATATACTTGAGAACTACAATGGTTCTCGGGAACTCCAAGCCGGACCCCGCCAACGGTTACTGAGTATCTGAGTATTTAAACATCTCTGAAGCATATAGCCGAACCCAATCTAGAGTAGATGTGAGGTGTGATATCCCGGAATTTCGAGAAGTTTAAAATGTGATAATCTCTTAATTTAAATTATTTAAAATTGATAAAATTGTTATTTTCAATTATAAATAACCAAATAATAATAATATGATGTTTTAATTATGGTTATAGATTAATTTGTAATAAGATAATTATTTAAATTGTGTTATTTTATAAATTTGATTTTAAATAGACTTATCATTTCAAATTAATAAGTATTGTTTAATTATATATATATATATGTCTTGAGTTGTTTTTTTTAAAATAATCATTTCAAACTTAACAATGTGTTATTTAAAATATAAATGTTGAGTTGACTTTTAAATTGGATTTTTAAAAGTAAAATTTGAATTTTTAATCTGGATTTAAATTTGAATCTTTAAAAGATAATTATTTTATTTTATTTGGGTATAAAATATATGAATAAGGCTTTTATTTAAAATAAGATTTGTTTTACAATATTTTCTTTAAAAGGAATTTTATTCATATAAATTTAGAAAATATTTATTTAATAGTGAATTGAATACAAGAGATATTTTTACACTTAAAAATGAGTGAAATACATGTATATGATTTTATTAGGATATAAATGAGTTTTATTTTATTTTCTTTTAAAGGTTTCATTTATTTATAATATAGGAAAGCATTTATAATTAATAAATGTATTTATCTATTTAGGAAATACATATAAAAGCTTTTAAAATCTTTTTAAAAATAATATAAAAACAATTAATGACAAGTGTTAATTTTATACACATGTAAAATACATGTGTTAACATAATAAGAATTTTATGTGACAAGTGTCATTTTCTTTTCATTTTCCTTGATTTTTAATAAACCATAAATTTAGTTTATAAAAGCCTACATCTCCATTTTCTTTCCTTTTCTAATCTCATTTTCAAAACAAAGAAAATTTATTCAAACCGAAATAATAATCTTCTCCAAACCAAATCTGAAATCATCTTCAAACCAAAACTGAGATTCATCTCAAACTAAAAATCAAAACAAATTTACAACCTGAAGCCATTCATTTTTCAAACCTGAAACCTTCCTCTGATTAAAATCAATACCCTGTAAATTATTTCCAAAACCGAGAATCTACAAAACTCAAATAATTTCAAAGCTCAAAAATTCAAATGCCTGAAACCATTATTTCTTCACCTGGAATCATTTCAAGGGCTTAAATTCTCAAATTCAAAAGCCTGTAACCATTTGCTTGTTTCAAAATCAAGTCTGTCACCATTCCAAGGATGCATGCAAATAAATCAAGCAAGTTTCAGTTTCAAAACAAGTTTTCAGTTTTAAAGAAATCAAAAAGCAAAGTTTTCAAAGCTTACAACCAGAGGCCATGATTTTCAAGTTTTTAAAGCAAGCATTTCAATTTTTTTCAAAGCTTCCAGCAAGGCTCTGTTCATCTCTGAAATAGGTGAGTAAACCTTTGAATTAAAATCTAAGTATCAAATATTTATTGCATGTGAATTAATGTGTTGAAATTGCTTTGCATGTCTGTAATTCTGTATGCTCTTGTATATTTTTAAAAATGTGAATATCTGTTGATTTTAAACATCAAAATATTAGTTCAAACCCTCTGCCTTTAAACTGTGAACATGGAATTCCCTTTAGATTGATGTAGATAATATATGTTGGAATTAACTTGGAAATGAATGTTTTGAAAAGTATATATATGCATGTTTATTTATATGAATACAGTTGTATGTAAGTATAGAATTATGCATGTGCTTGTATATCTGTTTTCCAGAGTTCAGTGTTTATAAATTTATCAAAAATTTCATCTCTCTTTATCTGATCAATATTAGCACTTTGTTTTAAGACAAATTAGCTTAGTTTTAATATAATCTAGGTACTAAAAATATAAGCAAGTATATATGTTTTGGAATATGCCTGTTTTTGTAAAATAACAGTAGGAGTACTGTAAGACATCAAAAATCAAATATCGAATTATACTAATTCAAGTTCATGGCTGGAATCATCTTTGAAAAACAAGATTTTTAAAACAAAAACTACAATTTTTAAAATTATATTGAGGGTGCAGTTTGTAGTTAACCAGAGTTGGGTTTTTGAGTGATTTCTGGTGACTGGGATGTTTTTGGTAGTCGGGATGGTTTCTGGAGATGGTGATGAAGTAGTGGAGCTTGAAAAAAATACTTGTTGGATTTTATGATGGTCATGGCAATGGCGAAGAGTTGGAGTAGGGTTTTTCGAACCTGTTTTGGTCATAGCGTTTCTCGAGTGATTTCTTCATCAAGGTTGAATCGGAGGCAATCGCGTGTTGGGGAATCGAAGCTTCGTGTCGAGAGACAGCTCTGGGGTGGTCGGTGGAATTTCTGGTGATCGGAATCGATGGCGCGAGGTGATTTTGGTCAATGGTTTGGGTTTTTGGAAGGATCGAATTTCTCGTTTTCGTTTCTCAGTCAAGTACGAGGTGCTGGGTGGTCTGGGATGTCGGCAAGATCATCGACGACTTGTTGAAAGTCTCGGCGAGGGTCGGAGGCGATCAGGTCGGAGGTGCACGTACACGCGTGTACGTTTGTGTCAGTTTATCTGGTTTTTGGGTTCGAGTGTTTTCTCGAAGACGATTAGGGGAAAAAGGGTTTTTGGCTCGAAGTCATTTCCAGGGAGATACGTGAGTGTTTGAGTGAATTGTTTTAACAGTTTTAAGTTGCAAGCGAACAGGGGTAAATTCACCCGGAAAGGAACTCGAGGAAGAAGAGCTTTGGCTCGGGGTTTTATAGAATTGTACGCGAGAGATTTTTTTTTTTAAGTAAACTGTTAAATTCAAAACAGTTTTAAAATCTAAAAAAATTTAATCTCTGTTTTAAATAAAGATGCTGATGTATTGACTTAGATTCAAATACACATGGGTTAAAACCCCAAAGTAAGATGTTTAAGTCAGTTTTTAAATTTAAATAAAGGTAAGATTTAAATTTAAAATAATCAAGTTAAAACAATTGTTTTGAAAATTCTTTTCTTTGTAATAAATGTTTTGACTAGATTTAATTTGTATAGTGGTTAACTTAAATAATATTAAGTTAAATTTTAAGTTATTTTCAAACTTAATTTGAAATATAAAGGTTAATTAATAAGGAAATGTTATCTTAAAAACTTAATTTAAGTTTGATAATAATGGAATAAATAAAGAGTGATTTATTTAATTAAATTAGAATGGTTAAGGATGAGTAAATTAACAATTAAAGTTTTCAAGTGATTTAGTAACTTGTAATTAAGAATTGTTAATAAATAATTAAGGATAAGTAATTAATGATGATTTATTCTAACTTAATTAATGATTTTAATTAAGTGAGTTAATTATTAAGATCAAATGTTTTTTTATGATAATGTTTTATCTTAAGATTAATTAAGATATATTTTTAAATGAGTTAAAATTAATTTATTTAATTAAGAAATTAAGATTAATTTATTTATTTAATTAATTATTGGTAAGGATTAATTAAATGATTAAGAGTTAATTAAACTAGTAATTAAGAAGTACTTAATAAAGTTTTATTAAATAATAATTAAGTTTTCTTAATTAATAATTAAGAAATTATTAAATTATAATTAAAGTTAATTAAGGATTAATTAACTGTTATTAAGGTTAGTTAATTATCATTAAAGATTGATTAATAGATAATTATGGATTAATTAAATTGGTAATTAAGGTTGTTAATTAATAATTAACTTTTATTAATTAATAACTAAGAATAATTAATTAATTAATTATAAAAGTAATTAAGGATTGATTACTTTGTATTAAAAGATATTGATTAATAATTAAGGTTTATTAATTAATAGTTAAAGAATAATTAATCAAGGATTAATTAATTTGTTTAAAGGGTAATTAAGGATGAGTTACTCAGTTATAATTTAGGAAGGAATGTGATTTATTTAAGTTAATTAATTTGTTAATTAATTAAAGATAGTCACTTGGTAATTAAGTATAATTACTTAATAAGATTGGATAAGAGTAATTACTTAGTGTAAGTAATTGATAAATGAATTATTGTATGAAATTGGTGTAATTAATCAAAAAAGGATTTATAAAAGAAATTAAAGTAATTAAGAATAGTTAATTACTGTTAATGATTATTTAAGGTTGATTAATGGAAGTAATTAATTAATGCATGATTAATTAATGTAATTAATTAAGGAATAATGTAATTAATTATAGTTAATTAATTAATTAATGAAATTAATTAAGGATATTAATTATTATAATTAATGAGAGTAATTAAAGGTTAATTACTATAAATGATTAAGGATAATTAATTTGTAAAATTAATTAAAGGATAATTACTTTATGTAATTAATGAATAATTAATCAAGAGTGATTAATATTTAATGATTGATTAATTAAATGGATAAGTAATTAATTAATGATTGATTAAGCAAGGTTAGGAATTAATTCTTAAGTAATTAATTTAATTTAAGTGGGTTAAATTAATTATAATAGAGATTAATAAATGATTGCTTATGAATGATGGTTGAGTAGAATGTCTGATTTGGTTGATATCTATTGGATGATATACTATGATATATCTGTGATAAATATGTGATATTTATCTATATTAATGCTATGTGAATTCAAGTATTGAATTGAATTGTTTAAACCTTTAAACAACTTGGCCTTAAAAGATACGTTTTGGATTTCGATGAGACCGGGATCGGGTTTCCGTATACCGGATTTCCAGGTCTGGAGACCCGAATACCACATCGATCCAAATTAACGATAGGTCGTGAATCTCAAGTGAAGATGAAGATTCAGAGTGCAAGGGTTATTGTCGTTAACTCTGAGGGTGATTCCAAAACGAGTGTAACGAGATAATGCCTTCGGTTTCGTTCGAACCCGGAACGAACTTGTATGGATTGAATGCTTTCAGAACATCGTCAGGTGGACGATGAGCATTCTAAGTGAAGTGTTCTGATTAAAGGTAATCATGACCTCAAGCCTCACAAACCGGGAATGGCTAAAACAGGGGAGGTGCAGCAAGGTTTCGTGGGTAGCGCCCACTGAGAGTAAGGTCATCCCTGTCTAGATGTCCCTTTCTATTTCGACTTAGTGGTACGGTTGCAGTACACAACCGTGGGGTGATTTTATTCGGAATTATCCAGTAAGGGATGGTTCCGGCTTTGTGTTGCAGGGGAGCGGGCGTACTCCTCGGTACGGTGATCTAGGCCACGTACTGTGACGGGCGGTACCCCAGTAGCCCTGCCATTGTATGGAAATCCAACTTCCAATAAGTGATAACGGACTTGATTGTATACTTATGTATGCTGGAATTTAATAATGTAACAATTTCGGCTATTTCATATTTATCTGAAAACCCTAGACCTATTATAATACAATCGAATTTCCTATCAAATGTTTTGGTTAGCGTAAGGTAAAAACTTACCCATGTTTATGGATGGGAAGTCTTACGTGATACCTTTTGATTTCAAAGGTTCTGAAGTTAAGCAAGTTTAAACCGTTTACTCACACCAGACCCATGTCTGACCCAAGTGTTTATTTCTGTTTTATATAAACTCTTGGGTACTCAAATTTTTACGAGTAGCCAAGGGAGTCAGGTTTGCTTTGACGAATATTCTGGAGGAGCAATGGAGCAGGAGGCTTCAGCGCTGTAGAGATATAGTAGTTCCGCTGTGTTGATCTCTGAGTCATTGTTATCTGTGTTGTATCTTATAGTGTAGAAACTAGACAGGTGTTTATAACTGTCTAGTATGTGTTGTATATGTTGTGTAACTCTGATAGTTGTTGTATATGATACTATGTAATAGTTTATGTTATTAATATAATTTATTCGTTCCGCTGTTTAGATTCTGTTGTTGTTTCTTTCTTTCTTCTCTTCTTTTCTCTTTCTATCCCTTTCTTTCTTATTAGCGATGCGACTTTCTGGTCGATGAAAGCCGGGTCGTCACATTTGGTATCAGAGCATTTGGTTGAGTGAATACCTAGGCTCTGGAATGGTGTCTATCTTGAGAGAGCGTATTTGTAATTTTTATATAACTATATATATATATATATTCTACCTATATTGTTGGGTTACCTGTTCGGGTTTTCCAATATGAGTTATAAAGGTAGATAGGGTAGTGGTGTGTGTAACACGACTACCAATGGTTGGAGTTTGAATGTTTGAGATTGGAAGTATCTGTCGAGACTGTAGACCGAATACCGTCTCGAGTGAACTTTGATTTGGTGTTCATTGATCTCTGAAGGAAACCTTTTAAGGTTCGGAGTCCATTATTGAAGTATAAGTTGAATCGCGCTCGTGTGGGCGGATTTTTGAGAGTTTGGATCTGTCGGTTAAGCAGAAGTGTGTGATGGTATCTCAGGTAGTAGTAACTGTGTGATGAGACGCAGTGACTATGGATATTTCAGAAGATGTTTTCTTTTGGAGCAAGTTTAAGGAAGTAGGTCTGTATTCGGTGATGTGGCTGAGTTCAGCATGATGTTTGTGTTTGGTCTGAGGTCCGAGTTTCTTCAGAAGCTTTGGATAAGGAGTCTTTGTCATCCGTATCAGCGGTGCAGCTCGAGTGTTCTGTGTTCCTGCTGGAAGATCTTTTGGCTTAGCAGTTTCGTAGAGTGGAGTTCAGAAACTGCAGAGTAGATTCATTTTTCAAATGGATTGGTCAAGCAATATGACTGTTTTGATGGATTAAGAAAGAACAGTAATTTTTGGATATTGGACTGGATAGAATCGCAAAAGTGACTTGCGATAATTGAGTATTCTCTTGGGAAATCTTTGCTTGGGTTTGAGGCATCTCTAGAAGATGTAGGAGTTATAGAGTTGTCAGAAATTTTCTGGAGTGTTGATCTAGTTTGTGTTCGAGTTCATAGACGACATCTAGATCAGAGTTGAGCAGCGAAAGCTTGGTAGTAGTTGTTCTAGAGTGGAAGCAACCGGAAATTGCAGTGTTTGGATTAAAGGGTTCCTACAGGAAGTTTTTTCAAGATCTGAGGCCAGATTGGCAGGTGCATCTGTTTTGTCTCTTCTGGATAGGAGAAGTATTTGGAATCTACCGATGATTTAGGAGTAGAGTTTTAGTTCTGGATTTCTGTAAATCTTGAGAGGATCCGTTATTGGATTGTTTTTGGTCCTGTTTGTTTTGAGAAGCGTCAGCAAAGATTGAGCTGATCAGGAAAGGTGAAGGCAGCCCAGAATCGTCAGAAGAGTTCTGTGGATTAGAGATGGAGAATTTTGGAATTCGAAGTTGGAGACTTCATTGTTATTTCTCCAGTAAAAAGGGAGCAAATAAGATTGGGTAAGACTAGGAAGATAGCTTCGAGTATATTAGATCTTTTTGAGTTTTTGTGAGGATATGTGTTTTGGCTTCGGTATTGAATTACCAGTTTGGATTTAGTAGAGCGAGTAACCCAGTATCTGTATCGGGGAAACTCGGGATAATATTGGGTAGTTTATCCGGATCTATGTCCGGATAGCTACAGTTGTTTGTTCGGATAAAATTGTTTGTTTAGATAAAATTGTTTGTTTGGATGAATGGTTGTTTGATTGATAGTATATGGCTGTTAAGTATAATTGAATTGTTTTAAAATTGGTTGAAATAAATATAAAAATCTTTGGATTATCTTTTGTTTTAAATTTCGAGGACGAAATTCTTTTAAGGGGGAAGGAATGTGATATCCCGGAATTTCGAGAAGTTTAAAATGTGATAATCTCTTAATTTAAATTATTTAAAATTGATAAAATTGTTATTTTCAATTATAAATAACCAAATAATAATAATATGATGTTTTAATTATGGTTATAGATTAATTTGTAATAAGATAATTATTTAAATTGTGTTATTTTATAAATTTGATTTTAAATAGACTTATCATTTCAAATTAATAAGTATTGTTTAATTATATATATATATATGTCTTGAGTTGTTTTTTTTAAAATAATCATTTCAAACTTAACAATGTGTTATTTAAAATATAAATGTTGAGTTGACTTTTAAATTGGATTTTTAAAAGTAAAATTTGAATTTTTAATCTGGATTTAAATTTGAATCTTTAAAAGATAATTATTTTATTTTATTTGGGTATAAAATATATGAATAAGGCTTTTATTTAAAATAAGATTTGTTTTACAATATTTTCTTTAAAAGGAATTTTATTCATATAAATTTAGAAAATATTTATTTAATAGTGAATTGAATACAAGAGATATTTTTACACTTAAAAATGAGTGAAATACATGTATATGATTTTATTAGGATATAAATGAGTTTTATTTTATTTTCTTTTAAAGGTTTCATTTATTTATAATATAGGAAAGCATTTATAATTAATAAATGTATTTATCTATTTAGGAAATACATATAAAAGCTTTTAAAATCTTTTTAAAAATAATATAAAAACAATTAATGACAAGTGTTAATTTTATACACATGTAAAATACATGTGTTAACATAATAAGAATTTTATGTGACAAGTGTCATTTTCTTTTCATTTTCCTTGATTTTTAATAAACCATAAATTTAGTTTATAAAAGCCTACATCTCCATTTTCTTTCCTTTTCTAATCTCATTTTCAAAACAAAGAAAATTTATTCAAACCGAAATAATAATCTTCTCCAAACCAAATCTGAAATCATCTTCAAACCAAAACTGAGATTCATCTCAAACTAAAAATCAAAACAAATTTACAACCTGAAGCCATTCATTTTTCAAACCTGAAACCTTCCTCTGATTAAAATCAATACCCTGTAAATTATTTCCAAAACCGAGAATCTACAAAACTCAAATAATTTCAAAGCTCAAAAATTCAAATGCCTGAAACCATTATTTCTTCACCTGGAATCATTTCAAGGGCTTAAATTCTCAAATTCAAAAGCCTGTAACCATTTGCTTGTTTCAAAATCAAGTCTGTCACCATTCCAAGGATGCATGCAAATAAATCAAGCAAGTTTCAGTTTCAAAACAAGTTTTCAGTTTTAAAGAAATCAAAAAGCAAAGTTTTCAAAGCTTACAACCAGAGGCCATGATTTTCAAGTTTTTAAAGCAAGCATTTCAATTTTTTTCAAAGCTTCCAGCAAGGCTCTGTTCATCTCTGAAATAGGTGAGTAAACCTTTGAATTAAAATCTAAGTATCAAATATTTATTGCATGTGAATTAATGTGTTGAAATTGCTTTGCATGTCTGTAATTCTGTATGCTCTTGTATATTTTTAAAAATGTGAATATCTGTTGATTTTAAACATCAAAATATTAGTTCAAACCCTCTGCCTTTAAACTGTGAACATGGAATTCCCTTTAGATTGATGTAGATAATATATGTTGGAATTAACTTGGAAATGAATGTTTTGAAAAGTATATATATGCATGTTTATTTATATGAATACAGTTGTATGTAAGTATAGAATTATGCATGTGCTTGTATATCTGTTTTCCAGAGTTCAGTGTTTATAAATTTATCAAAAATTTCATCTCTCTTTATCTGATCAATATTAGCACTTTGTTTTAAGACAAATTAGCTTAGTTTTAATATAATCTAGGTACTAAAAATATAAGCAAGTATATATGTTTTGGAATATGCCTGTTTTTGTAAAATAACAGTAGGAGTACTGTAAGACATCAAAAATCAAATATCGAATTATACTAATTCAAGTTCATGGCTGGAATCATCTTTGAAAAACAAGATTTTTAAAACAAAAACTACAATTTTTAAAATTATATTGAGGGTGCAGTTTGTAGTTAACCAGAGTTGGGTTTTTGAGTGATTTCTGGTGACTGGGATGTTTTTGGTAGTCGGGATGGTTTCTGGAGATGGTGATGAAGTAGTGGAGCTTGAAAAAAATACTTGTTGGATTTTATGATGGTCATGGCAATGGCGAAGAGTTGGAGTAGGGTTTTTCGAACCTGTTTTGGTCATAGCGTTTCTCGAGTGATTTCTTCATCAAGGTTGAATCGGAGGCAATCGCGTGTTGGGGAATCGAAGCTTCGTGTCGAGAGACAGCTCTGGGGTGGTCGGTGGAATTTCTGGTGATCGGAATCGATGGCGCGAGGTGATTTTGGTCAATGGTTTGGGTTTTTGGAAGGATCGAATTTCTCGTTTTCGTTTCTCAGTCAAGTACGAGGTGCTGGGTGGTCTGGGATGTCGGCAAGATCATCGACGACTTGTTGAAAGTCTCGGCGAGGGTCGGAGGCGATCAGGTCGGAGGTGCACGTACACGCGTGTACGTTTGTGTCAGTTTATCTGGTTTTTGGGTTCGAGTGTTTTCTCGAAGACGATTAGGGGAAAAAGGGTTTTTGGCTCGAAGTCATTTCCAGGGAGATACGTGAGTGTTTGAGTGAATTGTTTTAACAGTTTTAAGTTGCAAGCGAACAGGGGTAAATTCACCCGGAAAGGAACTCGAGGAAGAAGAGCTTTGGCTCGGGGTTTTATAGAATTGTACGCGAGAGATTTTTTTTTTAAGTAAACTGTTAAATTCAAAACAGTTTTAAAATCTAAAAAAATTTAATCTCTGTTTTAAATAAAGATGCTGATGTATTGACTTAGATTCAAATACACATCGGTTAAAACCCCAAAGTAAGATGTTTAAGTCAGTTTTTAAATTTAAATAAAGGTAAGATTTAAATTTAAAATAATCAAGTTAAAACAATTGTTTTGAAAATTCTTTTCTTTGTAATAAATGTTTTGACTAGATTTAATTTGTATAGTGGTTAACTTAAATAATATTAAGTTAAATTTTAAGTTATTTTCAAACTTAATTTGAAATATAAAGGTTAATTAATAAGGAAATGTTATCTTAAAAACTTAATTTAAGTTTGATAATAATGGAATAAATAAAGAGTGATTTATTTAATTAAATTAGAATGGTTAAGGATGAGTAAATTAACAATTAAAGTTTTCAAGTGATTTAGTAACTTGTAATTAAGAATTGTTAATAAATAATTAAGGATAAGTAATTAATGATGATTTATTCTAACTTAATTAATGATTTTAATTAAGTGAGTTAATTATTAAGATCAAATGTTTTTTTATGATAATGTTTTATCTTAAGATTAATTAAGATATATTTTTAAATGAGTTAAAATTAATTTATTTAATTAAGAAATTAAGATTAATTTATTTATTTAATTAATTATTGGTAAGGATTAATTAAATGATTAAGAGTTAATTAAACTAGTAATTAAGAAGTACTTAATAAAGTTTTATTAAATAATAATTAAGTTTTCTTAATTAATAATTAAGAAATTATTAAATTATAATTAAAGTTAATTAAGGATTAATTAACTGTTATTAAGGTTAGTTAATTATCATTAAAGATTGATTAATAGATAATTATGGATTAATTAAATTGGTAATTAAGGTTGTTAATTAATAATTAACTTTTATTAATTAATAACTAAGAATAATTAATTAATTAATTATAAAAGTAATTAAGGATTGATTACTTTGTATTAAAAGATATTGATTAATAATTAAGGTTTATTAATTAATAGTTAAAGAATAATTAATCAAGGATTAATTAATTTGTTTAAAGGGTAATTAAGGATGAGTTACTCAGTTATAATTTAGGAAGGAATGTGATTTATTTAAGTTAATTAATTTGTTAATTAATTAAAGATAGTCACTTGGTAATTAAGTATAATTACTTAATAAGATTGGATAAGAGTAATTACTTAGTGTAAGTAATTGATAAATGAATTATTGTATGAAATTGGTGTAATTAATCAAAAAAGGATTTATAAAAGAAATTAAAGTAATTAAGAATAGTTAATTACTGTTAATGATTATTTAAGGTTGATTAATGGAAGTAATTAATTAATGCATGATTAATTAATGTAATTAATTAAGGAATAATGTAATTAATTATAGTTAATTAATTAATTAATGAAATTAATTAAGGATATTAATTATTATAATTAATGAGAGTAATTAAAGGTTAATTACTATAAATGATTAAGGATAATTAATTTGTAAAATTAATTAAAGGATAATTACTTTATGTAATTAATGAATAATTAATCAAGAGTGATTAATATTTAATGATTGATTAATTAAATGGATAAGTAATTAATTAATGATTGATTAAGCAAGGTTAGGAATTAATTCTTAAGTAATTAATTTAATTTAAGTGGGTTAAATTAATTATAATAGAGATTAATAAATGATTGCTTATGAATGATGGTTGAGTAGAATGTCTGATTTGGTTGATATCTATTGGATGATATACTATGATATATCTGTGATAAATGTGTGATATTTATCTATATTAATGCTATGTGAATTCAAGTATTGAATTGAATTGTTTAAACCTTTAAACAACTTGGCCTTAAAAGATACGTTTTGGATTTCGATGAGACCGGGATCGGGTTTCCGTATACCGGATTTCCAGGTCTGGAGACCCGAATACCACATCGATCCAAATTAACGATAGGTCGTGAATCTCAAGTGAAGATGAAGATTCAGAGTGCAAGGGTTATTGTCGTTAACTCTGAGGGTGATTCCAAAACGAGTGTAACGAGATAATGCCTTCGGTTTCGTTCGAACCCGGAACGAACTTGTATGGATTGAATGCTTTCAGAACATCGTCAGGTGGACGATGAGCATTCTAAGTGAAGTGTTCTGATTAAAGGTAATCATGACCTCAAGCCTCACAAACCGGGAATGGCTAAAACAGGGGAGGTGCAGCAAGGTTTCGTGGGTAGCGCCCACTGAGAGTAAGGTCATCCCTGTCTAGATGTCCCTTTCTATTTCGACTTAGTGGTACGGTTGCAGTACACAACCGTGGGGTGATTTTATTCGGAATTATCCAGTAAGGGATGGTTCCGGCTTTGTGTTGCAGGGGAGCGGGCGTACTCCTCGGTACGGTGATCTAGGCCACGTACTGTGACGGGCGGTACCCCAGTAGCCCTGCCATTGTATGGAAATCCAACTTCCAATAAGTGATAACGGACTTGATTGTATACTTATGTATGCTGGAATTTAATAATGTAACAATTTCGGCTATTTCATATTTATCTGAAAACCCTAGACCTATTATAATACAATCGAATTTCCTATCAAATGTTTTGGTTAGCGTAAGGTAAAAACTTACCCATGTTTATGGATGGGAAGTCTTACGTGATACCTTTTGATTTCAAAGGTTCTGAAGTTAAGCAAGTTTAAACCGTTTACTCACACCAGACCCATGTCTGACCCAAGTGTTTATTTCTGTTTTATATAAACTCTTGGGTACTCAAATTTTTACGAGTAGCCAAGGGAGTCAGGTTTGCTTTGACGAATATTCTGGAGGAGCAATGGAGCAGGAGGCTTCAGCGCTGTAGAGATATAGTAGTTCCGCTGTGTTGATCTCTGAGTCATTGTTATCTGTGTTGTATCTTATAGTGTAGAAACTAGACAGGTGTTTATAACTGTCTAGTATGTGTTGTATATGTTGTGTAACTCTGATAGTTGTTGTATATGATACTATGTAATAGTTTATGTTATTAATATAATTTATTCGTTCCGCTGTTTAGATTCTGTTGTTGTTTCTTTCTTTCTTCTCTTCTTTTCTCTTTCTATCCCTTTCTTTCTTATTAGCGATGCGACTTTCTGGTCGATGAAAGCCGGGTCGTCACATGAGGATACCATAATGGGAATAATCCTACATAACTTGGTCCTCACTCGCACTTTGGTTTTAGTCATTTTCAACAAAGAATAGCAAAAATTAAATGAGCAACAAATCGTCTTAGATTGATGAAACACACAAAAGAAAAGATTAATTTCAAGGTTCAAGATAGGAACAAGGAAAATGAATTTATCCAACATAACTGGAATGGTGCTCCCCTTTCAACAAAATATACTTCTAGATAAAATATACTTGAGAGCATATGCGTCACTCTAGGGAATCTCCAAGCTGGACCCCGTTGCATTCATAGGCATACAAATATACTCACATCGATGCATACATGCTATCGACTTGTCTAGATGAATGTGCATATATCATAATGAGTGCGACCCACATGGCTTGGCTTGACTTCCACTTGTGCTTTGGTTTTAGTTTTTTCGATGTTGGATACCAATGCTCAAAATGAGCGATAAATTGCCTTAGAATGACGAAGCACAACAATGACTAGGAGGGTGCACCCCCTTTACACGTGCTTTAGTTTTAGTCATTTTCGACAAAGGATATCAAAACTCAAACCGAGCAACACACCATTTTAGAGTGATGAAATACCAAGAAGATAGCATAATCAAAATCGAGAGTCTACAAATCAACTATCGAGAATCCACAAATCAACTATCGAGAATAACAAAGTGATTTGTGTATGAGAATTAAATCGCATATGCTTACCACTAATAAATGAATCAAACTTTTAAATCATTTGATCCACACTTGGGCTTGATTTTCACATTTCAAATATTGTAAAAAAAATTAAAATACTCTTTGACTTATTCTTTTAAGAGGGAAAATAATAATACTAAGTGTATAAAAACAAGGATAAAAAACGAATGTCATTAAAACATTGTTTACTATAAACCCAAAATAATTTACACTTGGTTTTATTTTTAAACAATTTCTATTAAAAGATTTTCTCACTTATAAACCAGCATTTATATATTTAAAACAACATTTATTATCCTAAAAGATAATAATCAATTTAAATACCTTTATAAATTTAAAACAATTTTAATTTGTCCCAAAGGATAACTCATATACAACTTTATAATCTTTTTAATAAATTAATCATTTATTTTTATACACTTTTATCAAATTAATTAACTAGCTTTAAAAAATTTTTATTAAATCAATTAAGTAACTTTAAAACACTTTTATTAAATCAGTTGATTTACTTTAAAGTCTTTTATTAAATTAGCTAATTAACTTTTTTTTAAACCATTAATTAAAATCAGTACTTAAATCCAAATATCATTACCCAAATGGATTATTTACATTCGAACATCATTAATTAAAAATAGTAATTAAATCCAAATATCATTAAATTAAAAATGACACCATTAATTAAAATGATTAATTAAATTCAAATCCCATTAATTAAAATGATTAATTAAATTTTAATTATCATTAATTAAAATGATTTACTAAATTCAAACACCATAAATTAAAATGATTGATTAAATTCAAATATCATTAATCAAAATGATTAATGAATTTTAAACATAAGGTGTGTAAATACAAGCTTAAGTTCAATATACAAAGGTTTAGGGAGATGATATTCAATAAGTGACGATATAGTGAAAAATCGCTATAATGACACTTAAACAATTCAAATAGACGGTCATAAATTATTTTAACTAAACATCAATATAAGTAATAAGAGAATATAAATAAGATGTAGATAAAGTAAATAAGTAATGGTGAAAACCCCTTTTGGGTCTCTCTACAAATGACCCCTATAAATCACATATATGTATATGTATTTTCCGAAGTGTTCAGTAGCAACCTATTCACTATGGAAGCACTCCGACTTTTTCTTTTTATCCCCTATAACAAAATAGTTATTTATGTCATCCGCTACTAAGCCAGAACAAACAATAATATACGAGATTATAAATTCTATATAAATCAGATAATATGTCATCTGTTTTTCAAAATGGGAATCGAAATAAACAAATAATCAAATAGCAATCTAAACTAACGTCCAAGCATTTAATAACAATGTATAGCATCATATATATTTATAGTTAAATTCTAAGTGAGTAAACTCATCGAAATTTTAATTATCGCCGAAGCGTTTCAGTTTGAATTAAAATCGCACGGGCGTTCGATTTTAGCATAAAATTTCATTAGCCTATAATTCAATCAACCAATTCCATAGCAAAGAAGACATTCTTACGAATGCAATGCAACTCCCTGTGCTCGATTCTGCAACATTCCCTATCTTGAGGCCCAGAGCTAAGCGCTACATATGCTATAGTCATCTATAGTATTAACGTCCAACGATAAAATACGGTAATGTTAATGGTATCCATAATATCAGAAGTACATGAATATGAAACAAAATCACAGATTTCAAGAACAACTTTTCTGATTACATTTCACAAACATGTTTCATATCCAATTACATAATCCCAACATTTCTCAGGTTAAGATCAAATATAATTATTACATAAATACGCTAAGAGCGACATACGAAGATGCCCTCTTGGATGATCATACTACTAAATGGACAAAAACTGTCTTAATACATCACAGCGGAATAAAACAAAATAACAACTCCTAAATATAGCTAACATCATCCTCCTGCTCATCTCCGGAAGCTTTATTCATCCACCTACAAAAACCTATAAATCATCAACCTTCGGCTTACTCAAATTAATTTTGAGCACCCGAGAGTTTAAGGGGAAAAACATAAACTTTGAGTCAGACATAATGCCTGGTGTGAACAATACTATACATCTCAGTTATCTGATATTAAGTAAGACCACACCGCTTAGTGGAACGGGTTTCCCCTCACCAATATCCATTTAAAAACATACCTTTTGCAAATCTTAATCCTGCAACCAAAACTGGTTTAAACAATAATATCAATATCATGTAAGCGTACAAATCACGTAATCAATGGACTATCTGTCCGGACACTATAGTTTTGTTTGGCTAACTACTAACCTTTGGCTGACTCGGGTCTACTAGACAAAATAAACAAATAATCTAACTTCTGTCAGATAATCTTCTGGATGGTCTGTCTCTAACTTATTTCTCCCAAGGTCAACTGATCTTAATGATTTTGCGGGCTCACCAATAACCTATCTCTACTCTATATATTCCTTTCTATGTGTGACATCATTTTAGTCTTACCTGTGACAAACCCGTACACACTAGAACTTTGGACTTATATTAGCTAGGGGCTACTAGCTAAAGTATAGGGCACGACCCCATATCAGTCCCATCTGGTATTCTAATATATGAGTCATTTTACTTAGGGTCATCTACCCTTAAAATTTTCCTTGAAAACATTTCTTTCAAATTGATTTAACCCTTAAAATCATACTTTAAACAAGAAAAATATTTTCTATGATTTACTAAATCACATTGCCATGTTATATACACTTTACACAAAACATTGTTGATGAAAACATTCAAAACCTTTAAATTACCCCTTTCGAAACCATTGAAAGTCCCCCTTTCGAAACCATTGAAAGTACCCCTTTCAATACAAGTAAACTACTTTGCTTTATATCCTTAGGCCGAAGACCAAAACATACCTTCTGAAACCATTCACAACATACCTTTCGAAAGCATTGAAAACGTCCCTTTCGAAAGCATTACAAAACCTTAGACATCCTATTTTCAAAACGCTTTAAACATGCCTTTCGAAAACATTGGAAACCCTCCATTAAAAACCTTTCGAAAACATTGGAGAACCACCTATTTGAAACCTTTATCTTATACCTTTCGAAAGGACTAAGTCCTTTACACAAAATTGAACCTTTCGAAAGCATTTGGGTTCAAGTAAAATATGTGGAATAACCTTTTGAAACCATTTAAAACCATTCCTTCCGAAACTTTTGGGTTTAGCTTTCAATAGAACAAAGGATCTTAAAACAAATAAGTCGAAAGAACTCTTTCGAAAGTAATTTCCTAAGTAAAAGAAGTGGATGGTGTCGGAATCATTTCCTTCGAAAGCATTAGAGAAGCGGTTAAGATTTTTTTTAAAAAGGCACCATGTCGAAAGCATTGCTTCGAAAGGTATGATGCGGCAACAAGGGGTTTCGACCCCTTCGAAAGCTTGTTTATAAAACAAAAGGCACGACCTCTTTTGAAACCATTCTTTAAAACATTTAATCAAGTCGAAAGCTATCTAAGTCGAAAGCATTCTTTTCGAAAGCAAAGCAGGCGCATTTTCTTTTAAAAGAAAACAAGGTTTCGACCCCTTCGAAACCCCTTATTTCGACTCAATACCTTTTGCCTATATCTAATCCACTACGTACCAAGGCTTTTCATACCATGTATATTGGTTTCTACTATGATGGAGGCGGAAGTACCTAGTTGAAATGTAGATGCCGAAAGTGGCGAGACAACAGAAGTATGGTAAACTGAATTTTAACTTTAAAAAGTAATTCTTTTTAACTAACTTCCTTTGTTTGTCAAAATATGATTAGTTCTTAATTTCTTTTCTAAATTCTTTTCTAAAAGTACTGTCAAAATTTCAAATTTCAAATTATTTACAAAATATCCCATCTTCTTTTATAAACATATAAAACATTTATGTCCCATACCTTAAATAATTTTATATACTTATTAAAACACTTAGGAAAAATCTATATGAAATAGTATAAATTATCAACAAGCATATATATATAGATATATATATCCATTTTTAACAATCAAAACATGACAAACCCTTTGCAAAATAATTCGGATCTCAATCTAAAACCGAAAATAAGAAATCATGAGATGTAGTCTATTATTCGGCTTAGCTTTGCGATTAAGGAGTTGAGATTTGATCTTGGATTAAGTTGATTAAGCTTTTTCCTCTTATCTTCTTCTTGTTTTCCCTTAATGGAGGTCGACCACTCTTTTTTTTATTTTACTTATGAACGTATGAAATGAATATGTATAAGGGTTTAAAGTATAAGAATGTATCTTTTTCCTATTTTGTCCTAATCGACTACCCTAACTTATTTTATTTCATCTTTCCTTAGTTCATTTTTTTAAATTGGCACAGCTACCTCTATTAACACAAATCTCAATCTCTTAACCATTTCATTATTTCATTTAATTTAACTAATGAAATGTCCTAAATAATGGTAATCAAAATTAGGGTCGTTACAGACTCCCCTTCTTAAAGAATTCCGTCCTTGAAATTACGATAAGGTACACAACAAATATATCATAAAGGTAAAACATACCATGAAACAAATCAGGATAAACGTCACTAATCCCGCTTTTAGTTTTCCAAGTACAGTCTCTCTCATCGTCGCTCCATTGGACCGTAACTAATACGACTATCTTGTTCCTTAGCCTTTTCTCATCTCTCGCGACTATACAGACTGGCCTTCTAACTATAGTCAAATTCGGCTCTATTATTAAGTCCTCTAACACAGTCGGTGCTATAGTAGTCTCCGGATCTCGAATACACTTTCTAAGATGAGAAACATGAAAAACATTAGGGACTCCTGCAAAACTGTTCGGTAACTTTACTCTATATGCGAGTTTCCCGATCCTATCTACAATAGGAAATGGTCCAACGAACCTTGGTGCCAATTTCCCTGATTTCCCGAATACACTTTTCATTAGTGATACCATGACGAAAACATGATCTCCAATCGAAAACCCTAAGTCTTTCTGTCTTCTATCAGCATAACTCTTCTACATAGACTGAGCTTTCTTCATTCTAGCTTGAATTAACTCAATCTTCTTGAACATTTAACATAGCTGCATTTGTCAATAAGTGTTTCAATCTCTAGAATTCTTCCTCATATTCTTTCATGTTAGCTTGGTCATTGGTGCTATTATATATAAAAAATCCTTTATGAACCTTCTATAGTAACCAGCTAATCCAAGAAAACTCTTTATCTCAGTCACTGTCTCGGGTCTCATCCAATTATTCACCGCTTTAATCTTAGTCGGATCTACGGACAACCCTTCCTCTGAGACTACATGACCAAGAAACTTCACCTCCTTCTTTCAAAAATGACACTTTCAAAACTTCGCCTTCAGCTGATGCTGCCTCAACGTCTCAAGCATAACTCTAAGATGAACTTCATGCTCACTTTCATCCTTAGAGTATATCAAAATATCATCTGTGGATACGAACATGAACCTATCCAAGTGCTCTCGGAAAACTCGGTTCATCAAATCTACAAAGAATGCTGGCGCATTAGTTAGTCCGAAGAGAATTACTCTCCATTCGTATGATCCATATTTGGTTCTAAATACCATCAAAGGAATACTACCTTCTGCTACTCTTAGCTGATGGAACCTTGTCGCTAAATCCAACTGGGAAAATACCTTAGCTCCACTCAATTGGTCGAACAAATCGTCAATTCTAGGCAATGGATATCGATTCTTTATCGTCTTCTCATACGACTTATGATAATCGATACATAACCTTAAGATCCATCCGGCTTCCTAGAAAATACTGCGGTTGCTCCCCAAGATGAACTACTTGGCCTAATAAAATTCTTGCCTTCCAAATTTACCGACTACACCTTTAGCTCCCTCATCTTGGCAGACGTCATCCTGCTTGGCGTTCTACTCACTGGTTCTGCTCCTGGCATCAAGTCTATCCGAAACTCAATAGCTCGCTTAGGTGGAAATCCTACTATGGATCCAAAGACATCTGTGAATTATATAACTACGAAAATTCGATTCAACTCGTCTTTCACCTCCAAAACACCCAACAAAGCATTAACCTCACAGCTAGGGCTTTCTACGGAATATATAATACGGTTACTACAATCAGGGTGTCTAAGTGATATTTTCCTATTAAGGCAAAATATCCTAGCATCCTATTTACTTAACTAATCCATACCAAAAATAATTCTGAAGCCTACAAAATCAAACACATGCAAACTGCAAACAAAGGTATAACCTAACAAATCAAACTCTAGGTGGTCATACCTCATCCCAAGTATCGCATACCCTCCTACCGGATTTGAAACCCTTAAAGATGTAACTAGGTATAAGGGTTTTGGGTTAAGCTTATCTACCAAACAACGAGATACAAAAGAATGTGATGCACAAGTAGCAAATAGAATGCTAATTGACATACCACGAATCATAAGCGTACTTCCCAACATAGCTTTTCCTTTTTCCTCTGTTGTTGGCCTAGAGTTAGCTGGTTTCAATGCAAACACTTTACCCTTTCTGTCCTTGGCTGGCTCCTTGCACTGGTTCTTGTAATGTCCAATTTGATCGCAGTTGAAGCATCTAATATTTTTCTTCCCGATTACTTTATTCCCATCTCCTAAGCGACATTCATTTGTGTAACGCCCCACTCTGAGACCCACTGTAACAAAGAGTATTACGGGAGTAATACTGTCTGTTAAAGCGGAGAATAGAGTATAGTGGAAGCGACCATCTATAATCAAGCTATAACTATCTACCGAATACGTCGAAAGGTGGAATCTATTTAAATTTTTCTCAATCAGGTGGTTCGACATATTCGGTAAATACTTATAACGAAATTACAAATGGCTAAAGATCTATCAGGACAAAGCATAATAACATAATGAAATAGCATCACAGAACAGAATCACATGACAGATATAAAATCCCAGAACAATACATCATCAATACAGATCCAAATACTATAAGTGGGTACAAAGCCACCGCTCACACATGTGAGTCAAAAATATGTACATATCAAAGTCTGAATGATAATATAGTAGCAGAATAGTGGACAAATAAAGCGCTATCTATCAGCATAGCAGATAATGTCCAAGCGGAAGCACAGAAGCTAAGTCCAGAGACCTAACCTGAAACAACTCGGTCTGACCCGAGCGAAAACACTCGGGTCAGGCTAGCTAAACAATCAGTAATAACTGAGATATATAATAATGCGGTACATAAATAAAATAGTACTTATCCAAAGAGAAGTATATTATGAACCACATGAATATAATGACGATCCCTAATCATCAATAAACAATAAAAATCTCCAAAGAGAAATCAACACCAAAGTGTAGAATAAATAAAATTGCCTCATATCATCGGCGTAGCCAAAGCTATAAAAAGATGCCCATAGGCAATAATCCCAAGAGTGACCAGAGTCTGTAATCAATGCCCAAGCAAAGATCGATGCTCCAAAGAGCAATGGGGATATACTGAAAAATCAATGAAATCAAACACTGAAAAGCAGTGTCCAGAGACACTGTGAATCCACAAGGTAATCGCACTTACATCGTATGGTTCCATAGAACCAACGCCGAATGGCGGTACTCGAATGGATATAAAAATCATCAGATAATACAAGTTTTGCACGTGCACCGACCAGAGTCGTTGTTGCCAAGTACTGTAAAGTTGTGATCGATCACTCGCACCGATGCGAAACGCGCGAGACGGCGAGATCCTTCCCAGAAGGATAAAGGCCCAGAGGCACACGCCGAAAAATAAACTGCTCCATAGAGCAGGTGTCCAGAGACGGTTGCCCAGAGGCGTGGTGACCCAGAGGTCCAGTACTGGCCGCCCAGAGGCTAATGTGTCACTAACTTCTTGGAGAGGAACCCGCAAAGTGTTAACAATGAGTCCCATACCCCACGTTCGCACTAAACGGTTTCCTAACCAATAGCAAGCTCACACTCCAAACAATAAAAAGTCTACCTCATATCATCGGTAAACTAGACCCAAAGGTCAAAACGATCAATCGAATAGGTCGGGGATTAACCGGAAAGAAAATACACACGGTTCCATAAGCCGGAGTTTTTCCCAACCGTTTAAGCACCTTTCCACTTCGCTCGAAGTGCTAAAGTGTGAGTGTGGGGTTTTATTAGAGAAAATAATTGTGCGAAACGGATTTATAATTGATTTTTGAAATCACTTTAAAACGACTTTTGAAAACTCTCCTATTATAGAGTAATTAATTTAATAATTAAAAATAATATTATATAATAATTTCGAAAGCCATTTAGGAGTGCAAAATCTTTTGAAAAGGATTCATAAAACCCGTGTACGAAATCTAGAGACAAATTTCAAAGAAATCAATGAAAACCAGAAAATCATCAAAAATATTCTAAGTGTTTGTAAACATTCAAAAACAGCTGCGAACCCAAGTTCGGGAATTTATTTGGACCAGCAAACTATGTCCAAATATCATGAAAATTTGCAGGCATGTAGTACAACATTCCTACTTTAAGTTGCAAAAAGAATTTCTGCATTCCGAGTTGATACGAAGTGGCAGCGATGTCTCAAAGTTGGACCCAGAACAAGATTCACACTGTTTACCAACAGCGACCAGAGTTCGACTTCGGCACGAAATTCAAAGTATCAAACGAATTCCGATGATGCCCAAATTTTCCATAGGCGGAGTTCGAAACTCCACCTTTCCAACGAGACCAAAAACGTCGAATTCCGACTTCGGATGCGATCGTGGCGGCATCGCGAAGTGGAGGCAAAAATCTAAAAACAGACAGTTTCGATGCAGTTTTTTTTTTTTTTTCCCTTTCGACGCGGGCTTCGGCCCGCGTCAGCCTGCCCCAGCCCGCTCGGGCTGGGGAGATTTTTTCTCCACCCCAGCCCGCCTGGGCTGGGAATTAAATCCCAGCCCACGCGGGCTGGCCCAGCCCGCCTGGGCTGGGAGTAATGTCCCAGCCCTTGCGGGCTGGGATCCGTCCCAGCCCGCCTGGGCTGGGAATTAAATCCCAGCCCACGCGGGCTGGGATCCATTATGTCCCAGCCCGTGGGCTGGGAGTAAAGTCCCAGCCCACGCGGGCTAGGATCCGTCCCAGCCCGCCTGGGCTGGGAATTAAATCCCAGCCCACGCGGGCTGGGATCCGTCCCAGCCCGCCTGGGCTGGGAATTAAGTCCCAGCCCACACGGGCTGGGAAGGTTAAGTCCCAGCCCGCCTGGGCTGGGAACCTTAAGTCCCAGCCCATGCGGGCTGGGGAGTTTAGCGGGCCGCCTAGTGCGGACCCGCGAAGTTCACTGTGTGCCAGCCCACTAGGGCTGGCCTGCTACGCCTGGGCCGCAGTCTGGGTGCAACCCAGGTCTGTTCTGGGCTCTTAGACCAAATTTTCAGCCTGTTTTCAGGCTGAACCAAAACAGCCAACATAAATTGCAGTTTTTAGATGATTTGGGGTGTTTTTTTCAATTTTTAGCATCAAATTTTCACCAAAATTAAGTAGCAATTATCACTAATAGGTAAAACTAACAATAATTACTAATAGATAGTAATTACCTTAATGAAGCAATGGATCAAATAGCTTGTGTGCAATATCAAGCAAGCCAATTCCTCAATCTCAAAGCATAAGATCATGAAACTTCAAGAACCCAAAATCAACAAAAATAAAACAATGATTACAACAAGATGGAAGAGATGAAATAAGGATTAAGAAGGATTAGAGATTAGGAGAGATTGCATTACCTTTCTTCTTCTTCTTCTTCTTCTTTTTTTTTTTTAGGATTTAAACTAATTTAATTATGAAGAGAAGGAGATGGATCTTATAAAGGGAGGCCATTAGTTTTGCTTAGGTTTAGATTTAGGAATTTATGAAGAGGATGAGGGTTAGGGTTAGGGTTATGAAATGGGTTTAAGATATTATATAGAGTGGGTAGGCTAATGGGTTTGTTATGAGGGTTTTACAACCCAATAAGGCTTAGTTCAATTACTTAAGTGCATATGTAAATTTAAAAGAAAATTTTCTAATGTTATCATTTGAACAAAAATCCTAAGTAGTAACCTAGTTTTAATCAAAACCATATAATTGTCTCATTAGCCAATTAAACCCATTATCACATTTAAAAATTCCCCTTTTAAATATTAAATTCCAAAAATATTAATTTTCCCATTTTAAACCCAAAATACTTTAATTTGCAAACCAATTGCAAATTTAAATTCCCAAAATTTTTGTTTAGCTCCCTTTTCAACTTAAAATCATAATTTTAATTTATTATTCGGTAATTGCAATCTCAGGGTTGTTACAGACTCCCCCCCTTAAGAAAATTGCGTCCCCGCAATTCCTTAAATATAGAAATCGTCTATAACATCTAATCCACAACGTGCAGATTCGCACGGAAAGAAAATCCACAAAGATCAATATTTATATTCTCACAGAGCAAGCTAAGGGTCGTGGATCCACCAATGGGATTCACAATCCTTAGTGAAGAAACCATACAAGTAATATCCAAAGATAAAGTATCAACTAGTTCCTTTGATACGAATGAGCGAGAGACACCCGTATCAAAAAAACTCTAAAAGATTGATCGTGAAATAAAAGAGAACCTTCGAGAACGGAAGGATGCGTACCTCGAGACTGAGATGAAGATGCAAGTTAAGCACGATTCAAAGATAGATAATTCAAATGGAATACTACGGAATATAAATGTATTCCTAAACATATTCCTAACTTATCTATCCAATGTCATGAGGAAAGGGCTTTGTAATATTCGAATCATACTAGGATGTATTGTACTAAGTGTTACTGTTCTGTGTTTATTATGCTTATTCCTGAAACCAGGCTCTGATACCAAGCTGTAACGCCCCACTCTGAGACCCACTGTAACAAAGAGTATTACGGGAGTAATACTGTCTGTTAAAGCGGAGAATAGAGTATAGTGGAAGCGACCATCTATAATCAAGCTATAACTATCTACCGAATACGTCGAAAGGTGGAATCTATTTAAATTTTTCTCAATCAGGTGGTTCGACATATTCGGTAAATACTTATAACGAAATTACAAATGGCTAAAGATCTATCAGGACAAAGCATAATAACATAATGAAATAGCATCACAGAACAGAATCACATAACAGATATAAAATCCCAGAACAATACATCATCAATACAGATCCAAATACTATAAGTGGGTACAAAGCCACCGCTCACACATGTGAGTCAAAAATATGTACATATCAAAGTCTGAATGATAATATAGTAGCAGAATAGTGGACAAATAAAGCGCTATCTATCAGCATAGCAGATAATGTCCAAGCGGAAGCACAGAAGCTAAGTCCAGAGACCTAACCTGAAACAACTCGGTCTGACCCGAGCGAAAACACTCGGGTCAGGCTAGCTAAACAATCAGTAATAACTGAGATATATAATAATGCGGTACATAAATAAAATAGTACTTATCCAAAGAGAAGTATATTATGAACCACATGAATATAATGACGATCCCTAATCATCAATAAACAATAAAAATCTCCAAAGAGAAATCAACACCAAAGTGTAGAATAAATAAAATTGCCTCATATCATCGGCGTAGCCAAAGCTATAAAAAGATGCCCATAGGCAATAATCCCAAGAGTGACCAGAGTCTGTAATCAATGCCCAAGCAAAGATCGATGCTCCAAAGAGCAATGGGGATATACTGAAAAATCAATGAAATCAAACACTGAAAAGCAGTGTCCAGAGACACTGTGAATCCACAAGGTAATCGCACTTACATCGTATGGTTCCATAGAACCAACGCCGAATGGCGGTACTCGAATGGATATAAAAATCATCAGATAATACAAGTTTTGCACGTGCACCGACCAGAGTCGTTGTTGCCAAGTACTGTAAAGTTGTGATCGATCACTCGCACCGATGCGAAACGCGCGAGACGGCGAGATCCTTCCCAGAAGGATAAAGGCCCAGAGGCACACGCCGAAAAATAAACTGCTCCATAGAGCAGGTGTCCAGAGACGGTTGCCCAGAGGCGTGGTGACCCAGAGGTCCAGTACTGGCCGCCCAGAGGCTAATGTGTCACTAACTTCTTGGAGAGGAACCCGCAAAGTGTTAACAATGAGTCCCATACCCCACGTTCGCACTAAACGGTTTCCTAACCAATAGCAAGCTCACACTCCAAACAATAAAAAGTCTACCTCATATCATCGGTAAACTAGACCCAAAGGTCAAAACGATCAATCGAATAGGTCGGGGATTAACCGGAAAGAAAATACACACGGTTCCATAAGCCGGAGTTTTTCCCAACCGTTTAAGCACCTTTCCACTTCGCTCGAAGTGCTAAAGTGTGAGTGTGGGGTTTTATTATAGAAAATAATTGTGCGAAACGGATTTATAATTGATTTTTGAAATCACTTTAAAACGACTTTTGAAAACTCTCCTATTATAGAGTAATTAATTTAATAATTAAAAATAATATTATATAATAATTTCGAAAGCCATTTAGGAGTGCAAAATCTTTTGAAAAGGATTCATAAAACCCGTGTACGAAATCTAGAGACAAATTTCAAAGAAATCAATGAAAACCAGAAAATCATCAAAAATATTCTAAGTGTTTGTAAACATTCAAAAACAGCTGCGAACCCAAGTTCGGGAATTTATTTGGACCAGCAAACTATGTCCAAATATCATGAAAATTTGCAGGCATGTAGTACAACATTCCTACTTTAAGTTGCAAAAAGAATTTCTGCATTCCGAGTTGAGACGAAGTGGCAGCGATGTCTTAAAGTTGGACCCAGAACAAGATTCACACTGTTTACCAACAGCGACCAGAGTTCGACTTCGGCACGAAATTCAAAGTATCAAACGAATTCCGATGATGCCCAAATTTTCCAGAGGCGGAGTTCGAAACTCCACCTTTCCAACGAGACCAAAAACGTCGAATTCCGACTTCGGATGCGATCGTGGCGGCATCGCGAAGTGGAGGCAAAAATCTAAAAACAGACAGTTTCGATGCAGTTTTTTTTTTTTTTCCCTTTCGACGCGGGCTTCGGCCCGCGTCAGCCTGCCCCAGCCCGCTCGGGCTGGGGAGATTTTTTCTCCACCCCAGCCCGCCTGGGCTGGGAATTAAATCCCAGCCCACGCGGGCTGGCCCAGCCCGCCTGGGCTGGGAGTAATGTCCCAGCCCTTGCGGGCTGGGATCCGTCCCAGCCCGCCTGGGCTGGGAATTAAATCCCAGCCCACGCGGGCTGGGATCCATTATGTCCCAGCCCGTGGGCTGGGAGTAATGTCCCAGCCCACGCGGGCTGGGATCCGTCCCAGCCCGCCTGGGCTGGGAATTAAATCCCAGCCCACGCGGGCTGGGATCCGTCCCAGCCCGCCTGGGCTGGGAATTAAGTCCCAGCCCACACGGGCTGGGAAGGTTAAGTCCCAGCCCGCCTGGGCTGGGAACCTTAAGTCCCAGCCCATGCGGGCTGGGGAGTTTAGCGGGCCGCCTAGTGCGGACCCGCGAAGTTCACTGTGTGCCAGCCCACTAGGGCTGGCCTGCTACGCCTGGGCCGCAGTCTGGGTGCAACCCAGGTCTGTTCTGGGCTCTTAGACCAAATTTTCAGCCTGTTTTCAGGCTGAACCAAAACAGCCAACATAAATTGCAGTTTTTAGATGATTTGGGGTGTTTTTTTCAATTTTTAGCATCAAATTTTCACCAAAATTAAGTAGCAATTATCACTAATAGGTATAACTAACAATAATTAATAATAGATAGTAATTACCTTAATGAAGCAATGGATCAAATAGCTTGTGTGCAATATCAAGCAAGCCAATTCCTCAATCTCAAAGCATAAGATCATGAAACTTCAAGAACCCAAAATCAACAAAAATAAAACAACGATTACAACAAGATGGAAGAGATGAAATAAGGATTAAGAAGGATTAGAGATTAGGAGAGATTGCATTACCTTTCTTCTTCTTCTTCTTCTTCTTTTTTTTTTTTTTAGGATTTAAACTAATTTAATTATGAAGAGAAGGAGATGGATCTTCTAAAGGGAGGCCATTAGTTTTGCTTAGGTTTAGATTTAGGAATTTATGAAGAGGATGAGGGTTAGGGTTAGGGTTATGAAATGGGTTTAAGATATTATATAGAGTGGGTAGGCTAATGGGTTTGTTATGAGGGTTTTACAACCCAATAAGGCTTAGTTCAATTACTTAAGTGCATATGTAAATTTAAAAGAAAATTTTCTAATGTTATCATTTGAACAAAAATCCTAAGTAGTAACCTAGTTTTAATCAAAACCATATAATTGTCTCATTAGCCAATTAAACCCATTATCACATTTAAAAATTCCCCTTTTAAATATTAAATTCCAAAAATATTAATTTTCCCATTTTAAACCCAAAATACTTTAATTTGCAAACCAATTGCAAATTTAAATTCCCAAAATTTTTGTTTAGCTCCCTTTTCAACTTAAAATCATAATTTTAATTTATTATTCGGTAATTGCTATCTCAGGGTTGTTACAATTTGTGAAATGCCCTTTCTTGTCACACTTGTAGCAGACCACTTATGTCTTTCCCTTCTTTGCGGATCCACCCTTCTGAGCCCCTTTCTTGTCGAAAAACTTCCTCTTCTGACCCTGCCCCACTTAGTATTCCTTTGCCTTATTTCTTTCCAAAAAAGAAAGTATCTCCTCATGCCTCAAACCCTTTTCCACTACAACATCACAAGGGTCTCTGATATGCGGTAATGTAGCCTTAGCAAGCTCAGGCTTCAACCCCTAATGAACTTCTCGTTCCTCTGAATCACAGTATCCACCGTAGCATAACCATTCCGCGCCAGCTCCTCAAACCTCATTGCATACTCAATCATAGACATATCCCCCTACTCAAAATCAACGAACTTTCTGAGCAGAGTAGACTTAGCAATCTCCGACATAAACCTCTCTTCAAATCTCCTTTTGAACTCAGCCCATGTCATTATCTCCTCATTAACTCCAATACAACGCTGCTCCATGTAATTTTATAGAAGCAAGCCTTCTCTTTTGCCCATCATTGAGCCCCAAATCCACGAAAATCCTCTCGCAATGAAGTGACCAGTTCTCTACTTCAATTGCATCTTCAGTACCAATAAACGGATTTCCTTCCAGCCGAGCATAATCTCTACTCAACACATCATAGTTATTTACCACTGGAGCTTTTTAAGTCCCTCCAACTACTCCAGCAGTAACACCCGCTTGCATCATATTGATAAAGAACTAATACATAGCTCCCATATCAACTTACAGGACTCCAACACCCACATTTCCAACTTGTGCCTGATCTTGATCCCTCTTCGTATTTGGTCTAGCATTTCCATTTGTTGTGGTGCTTCCCCCACCATGATTAACACTTCCACCTCTAGCATCCATATCTGCATTCAAGTCTTCATAAGATACGGAAGAATAGCCTAAGAGAGATAGGAGAACAGAGGTATATCGTACACTAAAGTTTTTTATAAACCTATGCTTTGATACCAAGTTGTAACATCCTCTATCTTGAGTCCCAAAGCTAAGCGCTACAAATACCGCAGTCATCTATAGTATTAACTTTCGGTGATAAAATACGGTAATGTTAATGGTATCCATAATATCATAAGCATATGAATATGAAACAAAATCACATGTTTCAAAAACAACTTTTCTGGTTACATTTCACAAACATGTTTCATATCCAATTACATAATCCCAAGGTTTACCAGGTTCAGATCAAATATAATTATTACATAAATATGCCAAGAGCGACATACGAAGATGTCCCTTTGGATGACCAGAGTACTAAATAGACAAAAACTGTCTTAATACATCACAGCGGAATAAACAAAATAATAACTCCTAAATGTAGCTAACATCAGCCTCTTACTCATCTCCGGAAGCTTTATTCGTCAACATACTAAAACCTGTAAATCATCAACCCTCGGCCTACTCAAATCAATTTTGAGCATCCGAGAGTTTAAGGGGAAAAACATAAACTTCGAGATAGACATAAAGCCTGGTGTGAATAATACTATACATCTCGGCTATCTAATATTAAGTGAGACCACGCCGCTTGGCGGAATGGGTTTCCACTCATAAATATCATTTTAAAAACATATCTTTTGCAAATCTTAGTCCTACAACCAAAACTGGTTAAAACAATAATATCAATATCATGTAAGCATACAAATCAGGTAATCAATGGACTATCTGTTCGAACAATGTAGTTTTGTTTGGCTAACTACTAACCTTTGGCTGACTCGGGCCTACCAGACAAAATAAACAAATAATCTAACTTCTGTCAGATACTCTTCTGGATGATCTGTCCCTAACTTATTTCTCCGAGGGTCAACTTATACTAATGGTTTTACGGGCTCACCAATAACCTATTGTACTCTGTATATTCCTTTATGTTTGTAACATCATCTTAGTCTTACTTGTGACATAGCCCTACACACTAGAATTTTGGACTTATATTAGCTAGGGGCTATAGGTAGTATAGGATGCAACCCCATACCGGTCTCATTTGGTATTCTAATATCCGAGTCATTTTACTTAGGATCATCTACCCTTAAAATTTTCCTTAAAAACATTTCTTTCAAATTTATTTAACCCTTTAAATCATACTTAAATAAGAAAAATATTTTTCAAATCACCTTGCCATGTTATATATACTTTACATAAAACATTGTTGATGAAAAAATTCAAAACTTTTGAAAGTACCCCTTTCGAAACCTTTGAAAGTCCCCCTTTTGAAACTATTGAAAGTACCCCTTTTGATACAAGTAAACTACTTTGCTTTATATCCTTAGGCCGAAGGCCAAAACATACATTTCGAAACCATTCACAATAGACCTTTTGAAAACATTGAAAACGTCCTTTCAAAAGCATTAACAAAACCTTAAACATCCTATTTTCAAAACACTTTAAACATCCTTTTCAAAAAAATTGGAAACCCTCCATTTAAAACCTTTCAAAAACATTGGGAAACCACCCCTTTAAAACCTTTATCTTATAGCTTTCGAAAGCACTAAGTACTTTACACAAAATCAAACTTTTCGAAAGCATTTGGATTCAAGTAAAATATGTGCAACAACCTTTCAAAACCATTTAAAACCATTCCTTTTGAAACCTTTGGGTTTAACTTTTAATTGAACAAAGGGTCGTGAAATAACTAAGTCAAACGCACTCTTTCGAAAGCAATTTCCTAAGTAAAAGAAGTGGATGGTGACAAAACCACTCCCTTCGATGGAGAAACGACTAAGATTTTTAAAAAAAGGCCTCCTTTCGAAAGCATTGCTTCGAAAGGTAAGATGTGGCTTCAAGGGGTTTCGATCCCTTCGAAAGCTTCTTTATAAAACAAAAGGCGCAACCTCTTTCAAAACCATTCTTTAAAACAATTAATTAAGTCGAAATCTATCTAAGTCGAAAGCATTCTTTCGAAAGCAAAGTAGGTGCATTTCCTTTTAAAAGCAAAACAATGTTTCGACCCCTTCGGAACTCCTTGTTTCAACTCAATATCTTTCACCTATGTCCAATCACTATGTACCAAGGCTTTTGATACCATGTGTACTGGTTTCGACTGAGATGGAGGTGGAAGTACCTAGTCGAAAGGTAGGTGTCGAAAGTGGCGAAACAACAAAAGTATGGTAAAACTGAAATTTAACTTTAAAAAGTAATTCTTTTCAACTAACCTATTTTGTTTGTCAACATATGATTGGTTGCTAATTCTTTTTCTAAATTCTTTTCTAAAAGTAATGTCGAATTTTCAGAATTTAAATTATTTACAAAATGCCCCTTCTCCTTTTATAAACATATAAAATATTTAAGTCCCATACCTTAAATAATTTTATATATTTATTAAAACACTTAGGAAAAATCTACAAATATTACCATAAATCATTTTTAATATGTTTTCTACCATATATTAATTTCTGACTCAAAAACAATATAAATAAGCCGTAATTAATTTTAAACCAAATTAACCATTTTCTTCACTAGAAAATTAATAATAAATCCACATTAATTCAGAAATTATGGAATTTGAAACTCATCTCTAAAATATCATTTCTGACCTTATATTAAAATTATAAGGCATTTGGATGTCATCAAATAGGGTTTTTACATTAAAACTTATTATAAAATCCATATGAAATAGTATAAATCATCAACAAGCATATATATCCATTTTTAACAATTAAAACATGGTAAAACCTTTGCAAAATAATTCGAATCTCAATCTAAAACCGAAAATAAGAAAACATGAGATGTAGTCTATTATTCACCTTAGCTTTGTGATTAAGGAGTTGAGATTTGATCTTGGATTAAGTTGATTAAGCTTCTTCCTCTTATTTTCTTCTTGTTTTCCCTTAATGGTGGTCGACCACTTTTTTATTTGATTTTACTTATGAATGTATGATTATTTGATTTTACTTATGAATGTATGAAATGAATGTGTATAAAGGTTTAGTGTATAAGAATGTATCTTTTTCTATTTTACCCTCATCAACTATCCTAACTTATTTTATTTCATCTTCCCTTAGTTCATTTGTTTAACTTGGCACGGCTACCCCTATTAACACAAATCTCAATCCCTTAACAATTTCATTATTTTATTTTATTTAACTGTCCTGAATAATGTTAATTAAAATTAGGATCATTACAGATTCTGACCTCGTATGAATTTGTTCTGGGTTTAATAAGATATTCAAGTTAAATAATATAATTAATTTAAATAATTACATGATTAGCCTAAATTAAAAAACCTACCAGGCCACTATCTTCGAAACCATCGACGTGACCTACTTTCCCACGCAGTAACTACCAATGTTCCATGCCACTACGCATCCATCGACGCTAGAGCCGCCTCCTCTCAACGCCTAACGGTGGTGAACGAACGAATAAGGTCGGTGACGTTTAGCTCAATATCGTAGCCGCCTCCCTCTACCATACTCTGATCCAACCGATCATCTTGCTTGCCTCACCATGCCGATCAAGTCCCCAGTTGAGGTCGAAGATCGATGCGGCCTCTGGTGGTCACGGGAATGCAGGCTGTTGGATTGACTTTCTTTAATCAGCGCCTAGGGTTTCAAATTAGGTTTTGAGCAAAATGGATAGGGTAGAACTCCAAATGAGGCATGCTCATTGGTGTTTCTAGCTAAATACCCCTATTTCGAACTCAGTGGAACTATTTTCGGGAGCTAATTCCATCATATACAGAATACTTTTAAAATCAAATTATATTATATATTAAATTCCTAAAATTAAGCGCTACATGTTTCGAGTTCGCACGATCAATTGGTAAGTGTGATTGCCACGAAAATCTTCAATATTCAACAATTTATTATTCCGGATCAGATAACACTAGTTTCGTCAAAATTCGAGAGAGTGCCCTAGAATGTTAATTTCACAAATTTACATATCATTTAATATTTTCGATCCAACTATTGATATTTATCCGATCTATTTATTATTGCAAATTACATATTGAATTCACCAATATTATTTATTAATTAAAAGGAGTTAAATAAGATTATTAAATTCATTTAATTAATATTTAATTCACAATTAAAATATTTAAACGATCATTTTAATTGGATATGAACAATTAAATTTCAAAATTCAATTATTTAAATATTTAGAAGTTAGTTTAATATTTAAAATTCAATGATTAAAATTCTGGGTTGTTGCATTCTCCCCCTTAAAAGAATTTTGTCCCTGAAATCCTCAAGGAAGAAAACGTCACCAAATCGTTAGTTTAAAATGGCGACTCCTCTAATGACATCTTCGGCGATTTCGTTTGTTTCTTCCTTCGTCTAATCTTTTCCCTCCCATCGTTCGTTGTCTTATCTCTCCATTTCCTCGTTGTCGCCTCGTCTTTTCCTCAATGCCCAAGAAGAAGCGCTCGTCGATCGCCTCTTGTGTGCCAGATCTGGAACTTTCCCAAACACACTCTGGCGACTCGTCTGTCAGAGCGATGGGGCTTCCTAGTATTGGCTCCGCGAGTTCTGGTACCTCTCAAAGCATGGGTGAGCCAGCCTTGCCTGTTGCGGAAAGCGTTAATCTCCTATCTAGTTTGCTGAAGGAAATTAATTCGTCGCCTTCTTTGCTTGCCTGTCCATTGTCTTCTGGTGAGCACCAACTGCCTCCGTATTTAGCTTCAGCTTGTAATAATCCTTGGTCGAAAACTGATGTTGGGATGCCCGTCGAATCTAATTTGGGTATTGTTGAAACCGAGCAAGTTGATATCTTATCATGTGGTGTGAACGTTGTTGCCGAAGATGAAATAGCTAGTGTTGTTAAGGCAGTTGGTTTCGCTTCTTCTGACAATGATCTGGTTCAAAGCTGCATATCTAGTGCTCGTGTAAATGCCGAGCACGCTGTCCCCTTTTCCTGTAAAAATCCAAGTGGTCCTGTTCTTGAGGAACCATCTCCTCTTCGATCAGTTACTCGGTGGTCGTCGTTATTCACCAACTTGCCAAAAATGCGGGTGTGCATTCTCCCCGTTGTTTTGACAAAGTAGAGATCGAGGGAGTTATGATTCCTCCAATGGAAGTTATTGAGGCCGATGTTGATTTTTGGAAGGACTATTTGGTGAGTTTTTTCCTTGACTCCAATCCTTCCTACCAGCTTGTTAAGGCGCATTGCAATCAGGTATGGAAGCCTAAAAGGGGATTAATGTTCACTTCGATAATGCAATGTTCTACTTTAAATTCTGATGTAGTGATGAAAGATAGCTTATTCTTGAGGCCAATCCTATTCTCATTGATGGGAAACCATTCATTATTACAACCTAGAGTCCGTCTGTTGATAGGGCTAAGTATTAGGTATTATCTATTCCAGTCTGGGCCCACTTTTATCATATCCCATCTGTTCTTCAGCCTTTGATCGGGATTGATTGGCTAGCTGGCCTTGTTGGTAAGGTGATCTGTTATGGCGCTAACACTGTAGCCAGAAAGAGATTAGTTTATGCCAAAGCTTTGATTGAAATAACCCTTGCTAAGCCTTTGCCTACGGTGTTAAAAGTCAGACTCGATGAGGGCCACTTTGCCGAGGTTAGAGTTCGCTATAGATGGAAACCGGACATTTGTAAGTTCTGTCAGTCCTTTGGGCATCTTTCGGATGCGTGTTCTAGATCGGCCACTGCTGACCCTGTTCCACTTTTTGATCAGATTCCACTTCCTCATCCTCCTATCAGGAAGTGGGTCCTGAAGGTTCCTCCTCCCCATGTCTCTTCTGCTGTCGCTTCTCCTGGAGTTGCTCCAGTTGTTGATGCTCCTGTTGGTGGGGCCTAGATTGAGCGTGCTTCTTCTGTTTTGTCTGATTCTGTTATTTGGAATTCTGAGGAGCGGGCCTGACTCCATGTTCCATCTGAGATGTAGTACTCGCTGGAGACTGACATTCTTTATGCCTTTATCAGTGATATTGAGGGTGAAAGTCGATGTCTTATATATCACATTGAGGGTGAGGGTCTGTCCCTTACTAGGGTTGGTGAGATTGGTGACGAGAATAAATGTAAGTTTTATGACGTCGGTTGGGATATAAATTTATTTACTCTCCTTCTTTTGAAGGTTATGATCCAAATCTGGTTGCTCTTTTCTCTAAGTATGTTCATGTTATTGGCCCTTCATCTTATGTTGGTAGTGGCAGTTCTTCTTCGGAGGGCGCGTAGTCATACTTGTTTAGTAATTTAGGCTCTTTTTGCCTAGCTCCTGTGCTTTTTTTCTCTTTGGTTTGGATTTCTTGCGCCCGTTTTGCTGTTATGTGCATGTGCAGAACGTCTATTTTTCCATTATTTATACAGTGGCATGGCCTACTATAAAGCCAGCTAGCTTTGCTAAAAAAAGTTATTAATTAAAATGAGTTATTAAACTTATTACTTGAGTAATTCTCAAACGTTACAAAAAATTTCGATAACTCTCATTTGCACGGCTCGATTGGAACAACTACAAAGTACCTCTACGAGTCTCAAACCAACAAAAGGAAACAAAACCCAAGTGGCTTCTCATATCTGAGGCATAAAATCATCAACAAATTTCAATTTCTAAATCTACTACTTACTCTTTTGCGTTAAATTTTTAAAATTTACAAACGATTTATTTTCTTGATGCAAATGTAGATGCACAAGAATCAAATACAAGTCTCTTGCTTACCTGTACTTACACAATCCAAAAGAGAGTTAGGCTGGCAAAAGAGCAATATGATGCAACTAAAAATAATGAAACAACTCTAAATGCAAAAACTAGCATGATATAGATCTATGTGCAACTGTAATGAATAAAGTCATATGCAAACAAAAACAACATATCAACCATATGCAACAAAACATAGAGAATACTCTGAAATCATAATTACACATCCAATATTTTTAAGAGGTAAATTTTAGAACTAATTACATGAGTTTTATATTTAAGATATATTTGTAGGAAATTCAATTTAGCCATAATTAACCCTAATCAATTTAAGAGAAATCAAAACGGTAAACAAATAGGGATTAGCGGAAGCGTACCAGAATCCATTAAATAAAATTGTATGGAGATTGTGATCTTCCAAGAATACAGTTTCTTCTGTTTTGTGATGTTTCTTTCTGATGGGATGAAAGAAAATGAGAAGCGTACGTATTCTCGGGGACCCCAACGGCCTTTTATTAACTGATAATAAAATCAGCTATTTTATATTTACAATTTACCCCCTCATTAAATTGTAAATACCGCTTGATGTTTTATACCTCAATTTTAATAGCATCATACACTTTAACATATGTGCCCACAATAGAATTTTAATCCAACAATCTCCCGCTTGGGCAACATATGTTTCTTTATAAATGTATAACCTTGTGAGCTCAAAATTTGCTATTACATAAAGGTATTTCTTTACAATCTCGTCCATCAACCATATTTATACAGGATCACAGTGGTCTCGCCATATTAATCATGACTAAACCCATCAGTGGTCACATACATATATATAGTCAAATGACATAGATCAACCTATTTTCAATTAGTCCTCCTTAAACTTAAGTGAGGTCAGAATCAAAACAATAAAACAGAGTGAATGAACTGAATACTTTACTTCTGATCAGAAAGTCAAACACATAAATGTCTTAAAGCAAATATATAGTACATATAATACAAACTCCCACTAAACCATAATATCCTCAATCAATACAACACCCATATGAGCAGTGTGCTCATGAAAGACCTTGGGTGGTAAACCTTTTGTGAGCGGATCCGCTATCATGAAGTTTGTTCCAATATGCTCTATAGATATATGTCCACTCTGCACTCTTTCTTTCACAACTAAGTATTTTATGTCAATATGCTTTGACTTAGTTGAGCTTCTATTATTGTTAGAATATAGCACTGCTGACTTATTATCACAATATAACTTCAGTGGTCTTTCTACATTCTCCAAAATGCGCAGCCCAGTGACAAAGTTGCGTAGCCATATTCCATGATTTGATGCCTCATAACATGCTACAAATTATGCTTCCATAGTGGAAGCAGTAACAAGTGTTTGCTTAACACTTTTCCAGGATATAGCTCCTCCAGCCAATAGATAAATATAGCCTGATGTAGACTTTCTGCTATCTTGGCATCCAGCAAAATCAGAATCAGAATACCCTACGACCTCCAAATGATCTGATCTTCTATAAGTGAGCATGTAATATTTTGTTCTCTGAAGATACCTCATAACCCTCTTGGTTGCTTTTCCAATGGTCTATACCAGGGTTGCTTAAGTATCTGCCTAACATCCCAACAATGTATTTAATATCTGGACGTGTACATACTTGAGCATACATTAGACTCCCAATAGCTGAAGCATAGGGAATCTTTTGCATTTCTTGAATTTCAAGATTGCTTTTAGGGCACTGACTAAGACTGAATTTATCTCCTTTAGCAACAGGGGTATCTCCTGGTCTACAACCTTGCATGCCAAACCTTTTGAGTGCTTTATCAATATAGCACTTTTGTGATAATCCAAGAATACCCCGAGATCGATCTCGAAGTATCTGAATACCCAATACAAAAGAGGCGTCCCCAAGATCTTTCATCTCAAAATGTTTAGATAGAAATTTCTTGGTTTCATGCAATAAGCCTATATTGTTAGTGGCAAGCAAGATGTCATCGACATATAGAACCAGGAATATATGTTTACTCCCACTGAACTTGTGATACACACAATCATCAACAATATTCGTCTCAAAACCAAACGAGATGATTACTTGATGGAATTTGTGGTACCATTGACGAGAAGCTTGCTTAAGTCCATAGATGGATTTTGTTAATTTGCAAACCATATTCTTTGGATCTCCCGACACAAAGTTTTCTGGTTGTACCATATAAATTGTCTCATCAATGTCTCCATTGAGAAACGCCGTCTTAACATCCATCTGATGTAACTCAAGATCAAAATGAGCAACAAGTGCCATAATTGTTCTAAAAGAGTCTTTCGATGAAACTGGAGAGAAAGTCTCTATAAAACCGATACCTTCCTTTTGAGTATAGCCTTTTGCTACAAGACGTGCCTTATACCTCTCCACATTACCCTTTGCATCCCTTTTGGTTTTAAATATCCATTTACAACCAATTGGTTTTGCACCTTCCGATAATGGGACAAGTTCCCAAACTTTATTGTCTTGCATGGACTTGTACTCCTCATTCATGGCATCCATCCACTTTTGAGAGTTAGAAATTTTCATGGCATGATGAAAGTTGATTGAATCATCTTCCATCATTCCATTGTCATTTTCTTATTCTTGGAGAAATACAATATAATCATCTGAAATAGAACTTCTCCTCTCTCTCATGGACCTCCTTAATGGCACTGGTTCTTGAGGTTGTTGAGTTTGTTCTTCTGGAACAATTGTTTCATTTTGAATAAGGGGTTGTATAACATTGTCTTGAGGTTTCGGATTCACTTCTTGATCAACGATATGTGTATGAAACCGAACATTGTCAAAAGTGAGAGTAGAAACTGGATTTGGATCCAATTCCTCCTCAAAAGCAATGTCTTTAACTTTATTTCTCCCCTCAAACTCAACATCCTCAAAGAATACTGCATTTCCCGTCTCAAAAATATTCTTAGCTATGGGATCATAAAACTTATAGCCCCTAGAACGCTCAGAATAACCAATAAAGTAGCTGCTCACTGTTTTGGAATCCAGCTTCTTTTCATGTGGCCTATAAGGCCTTGCCTCAGCTGGACATCCCCAAATGTGAAAGTGCTTTAGACTAGGCTTTCGACCTGTCCAAAGCTCATAAGGTGTTTTTGCAGATGCTTTAGTTGGTACTCTATTGAGAATGTAAGATGCTGTCTTTAATGCTTCTCCCCAGAGAGACTCTGGTAATGTGGAATGAGCAATCATACTCCTTACCATATCCTTAAGAGTCCTATTTCGTCTTTCAGCAACACCATTCATGCTAGGTGATCCTGGCATGGTGTACTGTGGGACAATACCGCATTCCTCTAGGAATTTAGCGAACGGTCCTGGACGTTGTTCACCAGAGCCATCATATCGACCGTAGTACTCACCACCACGATCAGATCTGACATTTTTAATCCTTTTGTTGAGTTGATTCTCAACTTCAGCTTTATAAGCTTTGAACACATCCAGTGACTGTGATTTTTCATGAATAAGATATAGGTACCCATAACGTGAGTAATCATCTATGAATGTTATGAAATATTGTTGACCATTCCAAGATGCCGTAGGAAATGGCCCACAAATGTCTGTATGAACCAATTCTAAGACATCTGTAGCTCTATTGGCACCTAATCTCTTAGTTTTGGTCTGTTTTCCCTTGATGCAATCTACACAAACGTCAAAGTTTGTGAAGTCAAGAGATTCTAAAATACCATCAGATACTAAGCGCTCAACTCTACCTTTTGAGATATGACCTAAGCGCTTATGCCATAAAGATGCTAAATTTTCTTTATTTAATTTACGTTTAGTACCACGTGATGCTACATGCAAGATTTCATTATAGGATGCAACTGTTTCCAACAAATAAAGATTGTCATATGCATTTAAATAACCAGTTCCAACAACATTTGAATTCAAAGACAAAGTAAACTGATTGTTTCCAAATGAACAACAATATCCAAATTTGTCCAACACAGAAACAGAAACCAAATTCCGTCTAAATGACGGTACAACAAAAGTGTCTTTTAAATCCAAATAAAAACCAGTTCCTAATAACAATCTAAAATGTCCAATTGCTTCCACTTCTACCGATTGTCCATCGCCCACAAAATGTGTCTTTCACCATTACTTGGCTTTCGGTAGCTCAGGCAACCCTGCATAGAAACACTTATGTGAGTGGTAGCACCAGAATCTATCCACCAAGTGTTTCTAGGTACTGAAGATAAATTAACTTCAGAACAGACCAAAGTAACAAACATACCTTTCTTTTCACGCCATGCATGATATTTGGTACATTCCTTCTTCATATGTCCAGGTTTGTGACAAAAGAAACAACCATCTTTTTCCTTTTGTTGTTTCTTTTGATCTGGATCCTTAGCAGCTTCATTTTTAAATTTTCTTTTCTCGCCCTTTGCTTTACAGGTGCTTGCCAAATGGGCACTCTTAGTTTTATCTTGCTTCAGCCTTTCTTCCTCTTGCACACAATATGAAATGAGCTCATTGAGAGTCCACTTCTCCTTTTGACAGTTGTAACTGACCTTAAATTGACTGAATTGTGGAGGAAGCGAGATAAGCACTAAATGCACAAGCAAGTCATCCGAAAGCTCAAGCTTTAGTGCCTTTAATTTTGAAGCAATGTGAGACATTTCCATAATGTACTCCCTTATGTTTCCTTGCCTTTGAACCTCATGGAAATAAGTTTCTGCAAAAGAGTACTTGTTTCCGCCTTATCGCTTTTGGCAAAGCGTTTCTCAATTTCAGCAAGGAAATCTGTGGCATCGGTAATCTCTTCGGATACCGCACCCCTAAAAGCCTTAGGTATGCCCCGTTTAATGACCATAAGACTCATGCGATTTGAACGCTCCCATTTCTCAAAAATTATCCTTTCTTCGGAGGAACTGTCATCCGTAAGAGAAGCGGGCCGATCCATCCTTAATGCAAAGTCAATATCCATGCAACCAAGAACAATTAATATGTTCTCCTTCCAGTCCTTAAAGTTATTATCATTAAGGACCGGTACTGAATTAAGGTTAGCAGATACAGTAGCAACGGCTGAAACAGAAAACGAATAAAATTATATAAATTACATGCCTTTAACGACTTCATATAAAACAATAAATTCAAATAATGGTTAATTACATCTCAAGATACCAAACACATCATTAATATCAAGTCTTTGGACAGTAATATTAACGGTAAGCGGTACTCTTGTTGTAGCAATCAAACGTTGACAATAAATTATGTCAAACAATATGTAATCATTGGACTAACGTATTGCTCACAAAAATACTTTGCAATTGTCACACATTTATCGCCACAAGTGTGCATGAAATTCGGCCAAATATTAATTTGCCTTTGGGTTCGTTAATAAATGCTTGAATTATATACACACGACTATTTCAATATTTTAATTAAATTAATCTAAACAAAAGTGATCACTTTGGTGATATTTTGTTCCAATTAATCTATTTAAAATATTAAACATCCTTAGGGCATTAAAGGATGAGTTCTACAGTGATGTACAACAAAAAACCAAAATATCATGCATCCAAAAAATTGCAACTGCTGTACTACACGGTGGAAGAGCCACCATAATTTAATATAATGCAAACTCAGTTAAGTAGTTAATAAAATTCTAAAGAAACACTTAACTGATTTTTTTTTAATAATAACTGTATGGATACCAGTCTGTACTAAAGTGTTTCACTGGACAGTAGTACAACTATTTGCATTTGCTGAATGAAACTATGTCACATGCGTGTGAATTTACAGCAAAACAGTAGTACAACTTTTTGAATTTGCTGAATGAAACTATGATACTAGTATTTAAATATATATGCTGCCACTGTCTCAGAGAAGAAAAATGATGACAGCACATTGAATGCAGGCCATATTTCTCTGAAAAGCATAAAAGGCTATAGGCACATAGCTTTCAGGCGTGAATGAATTTATACCATGCCTTTATTTCTAACAGGCAGTGAATGAATTAGCAAATTAGAAGTTAATTATTCTCCACGCAAATCCGGAAATCAAACATGGACGCTGAAAATATTTATTGAACCGGAAATCAAACATGGGTTTTATGTATAATCAAAATATTGCTTTCATGAAATTCTTGCAGCATGAAGATCATAACAACACAGTAAATTCTCAGGAATCAATTTAGGGTTGCTCCGATACCAATTGTAGGAAATTCAATTTGGCCATAATTAACCCTAATCAATTTAATAGAAATCAAAACGACAAACAAATAGGGATTAGCGGAAGCGTACCAGAATCCATTAAATAAAATTGTATGGAGATTGTGATCTTCCAAGAATACAGTTTCTTCTGTTTTGCGATGTTTCTTTCTGATGGGATGAAAGAAAATGAGAAGCGTACGTATTCTCGGGGACCCCAACGGCTTTTTATTAACTGATAATAAAATCAGTTATTTTATATTTACAATTTACCCCCTCATTAAATTGTAAATACCGCTTGATGTTTTATACCTCAATTTTAATAGCATCATACACTTTAACATATGTGCCCACAATAGAATTTTAATCCAACAATATTTTCAAATTTTCTTCGAAGAGAATTTAAATCAAAATCAAAATCAATTATGACAAGAAGTGGTTTCTCCCATCGATGCATAGTGTAACTCTAGAATCAAACAACATGAAGCATCCAGTGGTATTTCAGTTCCTCCTAATCAATAACTAAAATATAAATATACCCAGTGAGTTTTCTAAATTGGAAAATTCTCTTTTGCCCAATTTTAGCCATAACAAAAAATATTTGAATAGCTCACTTAGAATTTAACTATAAAATATATGTGATGTTATACATTAACCTGAATTATACAACTGATGTATAGCATCACATATATATTTAGTTATGACTATGTTCGAGGTTAATGTATAACATCACATATATTTTATAGTTAAATTCTAAGTGAGTTATTTAAATGTATTTTTGGTTACTTAGATGCATTGTTCGAAAAATAATTTTTACACTCCAAATCATTAACCTCGAACATACAAAATTTAGGTATCATTTTTTATTGATAACGGTTTCAGTTTTTAAACAAAATACAGTGAAGACAATTTATAAAAGTACAAAGTATATACAAACTTCAAACAAACATATTGCTGGTATCATTTTTACTACAAATTACATTTAGAATCATTAGTAATTTTACAAAATTTATGTATTTCTCTTCAAATTCTTCAACATCATTCTTTTCCTTTTGTTTTCATGCTTTCTCCTGTTTAAAAATTGTAGTACTATAAGCATATGTGTTTAATAATAGTATGATACTGTTAGTATCACTTTTATAAATTTAATGTATTATTTATCTGTTGAACCGTCTCTTTAGTTTTTGCTTGATTTTCCTTTTGAATTATTTTTTCATTTTTTTCATTTTTCTTCTTTCTTTATTTTTCAGCTGTTCTTTGTTTTTTCTCAAAAGCTGTTTGTTGTTGCATATTTTATTCAACGTTCTGTCAAAAAAATTCAATGATATTACAATACGACTATATTAATATTGTTGTACTTTATAGTATCAGTTACCTTCTTCTTCTGTGTATTGATTAAATTTCATCTTCTGTTTGTTTTTCATGTCTCTTTGTTCTTTTTTCTGGCCTCTGTTGTTCTTCTTGTTCAGCTGGCCGTTTTTATAGTTTTAGCTTACTAGATTTTAATGTCGTCACTTGCGGTTTTGGGTCGGTCTAAGTCAGGCTGTGTGTTTCTCTAGTTGGTGATTGTTGTTGAATTTCCGCTTGAGTTAAATTTTCGTTTTTTATAGCTGAGCATTGCTATTGAATTTCAGACGGAGGTAGATTTTCGATTTTGCGAATTGGTGATTGTTGTTGAATTTCTTATTGTTGTTCATTGTTCGTTGATGTTTTGCGGTTATGTTGAAGATGATTTTCTTTTGGTTTTAGGTGTCATAACAGGGGTGATTTTAAGTTTTGAGATCAAATAAGAAGAAGAGTTTGAGAAGGCGATCGAGTGGAATGAAACGGAAAGGTAGAGGGAAGATTCAAATGAAGAATGAGCATTGGGTTGTCCTAAAATGAAAAAATCAAAGTGCATGTCCTTTCACCTAATTTAATTTTTATGCGCATTTTGTCCTTAGAATTTTTTTTTCCTAAAAAAGTCCAAACTCATTATCTATATACATATCAATATTAATTGGCTTCTGTTGCTATTGTCCGTTTGTGTGTGTTGTTGATCCTCGATTTGTGAGAGGTTGGTTACTGTGTTTTTGATCCAATAGAGGAGCCCGAGTACACATGTTAATGGTTTCTGCGATAATTTTTTACTATGGTCTAGTGTATACGAAAATAAAGGTTTTCATAGATAACACGGGATCGAATACATATAATGCAAGCTCTACAATAGGTATACTGCTGTCAAAAGTTGATATTTGATGATCGTCTTGAACCGAATTCCGTGTGCCTATAAAAAGGTCAAATACAATCCTTCATGTGTTTTTTATTCGGTTGTCACAGTACTTGTTTAACGCCATCATCTCATCATGAACCTTCCAGATCCATATGCAACACACAGGTCCTGATTTAGTATACAGTAACAGTATGCTTGATAGCTATGAAACATACATATGTACGAGATGAGCATTATTCAAAAACGAATAGCTCTGAAAAATCTGGGATTAGACATGGATGGCTGAGACCAATCCCGTATTAGCAACCCTACTGGTCCAAATTAGCCAAATATAATTTGATGATACCCACAGTTAATTTACTTATTTTTGTTGTCCATTTAATTTGATTGGACTTAAATTTATTGTTGAGTTTGCTGGCTTTGATTAGAACGAGCATCAATAGAAAATAAAAATTTCTTATCAACTGGTATTATATTTACAATATTCAACAATATATGACAAACAAAAATTATAGTCAATGTTACACACAAAACATTAATCAAACATAATTAACTTATACAATATTTTTCCAATATCTCCCAATCTGAATAAAATGTAACTAACTTGAGGATGGCGGAATTTGCTAGCTAATTTAGCACAAGCTAGTCCTTGATTAAACGAATACGCAAATTTGCTTGGAAACAATGCCTGTTACTTGAACACAACTTTTGCCTCTGCTTGTTCTCCTCAGATGTCATCAATGTCTGCGACAGCAACGGAGCAGTATGCACCATGGTCCATGGTCATTCCCAAATCTCTCGCCTTGCTTCTTTTCATCTCCCGTTCCTCCTCCACTGACTCGTCCAATTCAGCTGCTTCCCTAAAGGGGGAAAAAAAAGCAACACAAAATTAAGGGAAAAAATGCTATCGAAAGCATATAAGATACTGTTCACGTTGAAAAGCAGTATAAAAACGTGATCTTTTTCATAAACATTACTCAGCTTTATGATTATAATGAAATATTGCATGCATTATGTAACGACCCGATATTTTCAACCATTCGCATCCATTATAAGTGTATAGATAGACACTCATGACGGAGTTGAATTGCTCAAAATACCACGTTGTAATTAAAATTTGGCAAATCTCAGAATATACAGTAAATAAATATAATCACAGATCACAGACACAGAGTAAAATAATGCAGCGGAAGTAAAAGAAATAGTAGTTCATGAAGCTACTATATAAATATATCAGAGTTACATAAGATACAACAGAAGAAATAGAGTACAACAGAAGTATCAATAAGATAACCAAGTACAAGCTGAACAGAGCAACATAACTGAAGTAGATAGAAGAAGACTAGCAGATAATCTCCAACGATTCAAATATCCAGAAGGTGGAAATCCAAATCTGTGAATAACTCAGGCTGACCCGAGCGTAAAGCAAAACACAAAACACTCGAGTCAGGACAATATATACTTATATAATGTAAACCAACTCAAGTGAACTGTAATAAAGGTACAAGTAACTTAGAAGATGCTTAGGACCGCCCATCCTCTAAGGATCCGTTAAACTATCTACTATGTAGTAATATTCGATATTATAATAATGTCTAAATAAGTAAAGTATAATCATATAGAAAATAGCGTTAAGGGGATGGAGAACCTTAACGCGGTCGGATCTTAAAATCATAATCGTAGTAAAGCTCGATATGGTAGGTGACACGGCACAACTAGGCAATGCCAGGGTAGATATACCAATTACGCACACGGACTGATGGATACGCATAGCAGCCACTACCGTTCCACCTCGAACAACACTCCCAAATCGGAGGATGGCCATCTAATCAATCACAAGTAAGAGTATAATATCGAAGAAATGTGTCCGAGAAGAGGTGCTACCTCACTGGTCCGAGATCGCTCCTGTTTTAGCCACCTTATGCCAACTCACGGGAGTTGGGTCCACGTAACATACCTTAAGAACGTCGCCACCATCCTACTTCATTCTGGAATCTCCACCGCGTACACGGTTGTCAAAGTGGTTTTCGGTATCGACAGAGAGTATGTCCATATCCGATCCCGGTCTCTTTGCCAACCAATCGTTATTATAACCCGTGGTTATAACTTTTAAAAACAATACTTTACTTCAAAATAAAATATCATTTCAAACCATATCTTTATCAAAATAAAGATTAAATCAATTCCAAACCATTTCCATATATTTAAATTTTCATATCATTTCAATACTTCATTTCAAATCATTTTAATATAATAAAATATCATATCCTTACAAAACTTCATTTCAAATCATTTTAATAAAATAAAATATCCTATCAGTTCAAATCCAAATATTCAACTTTAAATACTTTTAAATTCAAAAATATCGTTCATTTACTATCATTTAAAATCACCTTTAAATAGTTTATATTCCAATCAAAATAATTCATTTAAACCTTTTAAAAGTGTAATTATTATATTTTCAAATCAAGTATTCAATTTCCAAAGTTTCAAACCATTCTGAGTTCGTTTACTAAGTCAAAAACCCTAATTATTAAAATTTCAGCATTTCACAACATTTAAAAACAACCGCTATAAGTTATATTTGAAAACATTTTTAATTCAGCAAAGACAGCACTTAAAACTGTTGTTAAAACTCAGTTTTAGTTGAATTATAGTTCAAAACAGAAAAGACAGCATTTCAGAAGTGCTGTGGTAGTTCAGATTTCAAAACAAGGGTTAAATTTGGTTTCAGCAAAGACTGCAGACCATTATAGCATTTCCAGAGAATGCTATAATAGACCTGGGTTCAATATTAGCCTATAAGTTCAACTGCAGCAACTGCAGCATTTCAGAAATGCTGTAGTAGCCCTTATATTCAATTTTTAGTGTAATTCAGAACCATAGCATTTCTGAATGCTATTAAAAGTGATTTCCAGCTTTTTAGTGTATTTCCAGCAATTAAATAACTTCATTTTAAACTCTTTAAACATTTTAAAAATCATAATTTAACATTTAAAATGTTCATTTACATATCATTTAACATGTATCTTTTTCACAATAAATTTTTTATAATTAAATCCAATTTTCAACAATTTACTTAATAAATTTAAGTGTAAAAGTTTCCAATTCTTCACATTTCAACAAATAACTTAACACTTCAAATTTAAATTACCATTTCACAAATTTAACTAAATTTCCAATTTTATTTAATTAACTTAAACCTTTAATTAAAACCAATTTCACATTTCCAAGTCAAGTTATATTTTTAAAAGATCACTTTTAAACATTCATTTATTTAACCGCTTAAATTCATAGAAAAATCAATAATACTTTAATAAATCACTTAAATTAAAATTTAAATCAAATTATCATATTTACCATTTTCCAAATATAATTAAATTTCCATTTTTATTCATATAACTTAAATATCATTTTTAACCAAATTCCAAATTTCCAACTTAAGTTATATTTCAAAAATCCAGTTAAACCATTCATTAATTACATTTTTAACACATAGAAAAATCATAATTTCTTTATTTTAAACATTTCAAAATCTATTTAAATCAAATTTCATAAATTTATAATTTTTAAAATACTTAAAAATATCCAAAACACTTTATAAAATAACCACGGGCCTGTATATAGTTTTCTAGCCTAGGTCAAGTGATACGGATATGTATCATTTCGATCCGTAGTTTAAAAAGAAAAATCCGGGTTCTATCATTTCAAACCCGCAATCCCAAGTTAAAATAAATTAAATAAAAACCATTCAGGCCTATCATTTCAGCCCATAACGATTTTTCCCTATTCTAAAGTCCGTTCGGGTATGTATCATTTCAACCCATAGTGATTCTAATCTACAGGGAACTTGCAATGGTGATAACTGATATAAATAACAGAATAACATTAAATAACAGTAACATATGATATAACAGGTGTAATAACAGGTGTGAACATCATATGATAATAATATAGGCATATATAACATGATAATATATTTCTACAGATTCACAGGGTGTCAATTTACTAGTTATATAGGTACATATTGTCTGGTGAGAATAACTCACCTTTTCAAGCTGAAGACCACAACGACACACAAAACGATTCCAGAAGGCACGATTTGAATTGAATGAATGGAGAGCCTTGATAATGATCTTGTATACAACAAATAAACAAGACCATATAAACATATGCATACAATACAAAATACATTGAAACAAATTGAATTTTGATTAACAAAGAACATCACCTAGCTTTCCTCAAACTTTGCTTGACCATGACAACATGGTTTGCTACATGATCAATTTGGGCTTGATCACACCACACTAGGTTCGGCCTAGGTGTCAACATGGCTCGACCAAGACCTAGATGCAAGGCTAAGGCATGAAAGTGGAAGGCAAAGGCAAAATAAGAGAAAGGTCAAAGGCAAGGCAAGATAGGAAGGGTTTGGATGCACCACTTGGCTCGGCTTGGTCACATATGGCTTGGATCATGCTTGTACAGGTCTGGACATGTCTGGAGCAGCAGCTAATGGTGGTGGAGTGGCTAGTGGTGGCGGCTAAGGGGTGGCCAAAGTGCATAGGAAGAGGCAGGTGGAGTATAGTGGCCTGTCTAGGCATTTTTGGAAGAGTTTTATGCAAATTTTGGGTGATGGCTTCCATTGGATGGCATGGACAGGTCAAGGTCAGAGGAGAAGGAGGAAGAGCTGCTGTAGATGTGGTGGTGAGTGGAGCTGAAGGGTGGAGAGGCTAGTGGCCGAGCATGCAAGGTAGAAGAGGAAGGCTAAATTCATTGAATATTGAAGAGAAGAAGAGATAAAGGAAGCCATTGCTCATTTTTTTTCTCTTTCAAATGAAATAGCCGTGAATGGTGATGAGATGGGAAGGTTTTTCACGTGAAACAACAGAAAATACATGGCCAATGCAAAAGAAATGAACGGCTAAGTCAAAATGAAAAGTCAAAAGAAGGTGTAAAGCCAAAGGTAAGTGAAAAGTCACATGCAAATGAATGGTTTAAGTCTTTTTGTATTCCCCTTTCTTTTAGAACAAATAAAACAAAAAATAATTCAGCAAATACTCTTGAAAACCGAAACAAAGTGAAATAGTATGAAAATAAATAATAAAATTTAAAGAAAATAGAAAAAAGAATAAAAGAAATTGCTTAAAAATCCAAACAGTGTCCAGAAATTACAAATAAATCACCATTGACTTTGAAAAATTATTTTCTTCATTTTAAAAATATTCCAAGACAAAATTTGAACTAAAATGATTTTTAAAACATTTTCAAAGTGAAATAAAAATTTAAATTCAGAGAAAATAGCAAAAGGATTGAAGAAATTGTTTAAAATTAGCAGACAGGACATGAAAATTTCACATAAATTACCATTGACTCTAGAAAAATGTCTACTTCACTTTAAAAATAATAAAAGACAAAAATATACATAAAATAACATATTAACACATATTAAAATAAAATATGACAAAGAAAAATAAAATTTATAAAATTTAAAATAGGAAAAAATGCACAATAAAACAAATTATACTGAAAATTGAAATGTACATAACTTTTACATTTTAACTCCGTTTCCAACGAAACGAAAAGCAGTATTCAAGTTATTAAATCTATTGTCATAATAAAAGATAAAATTTATAATTTCAAATACTAAAAATTTAAATTAAAAATTCAAAGTTTGACTATTGACCAAAATTCACATTTTCTGGAAATATTAAATTTAGTCATATTTGGAATTCTAATCCACATCAAAGTCAAAGTTTATATTAAAAATAACAAAATTTATTCTTTTTCATAAATAAAGCTTTTAAATCTGGAAAAATCAATTTAAAAATATTTGTAAAATACAGGGTTGTTACACTCTCCCCCACTCAAAACTTTTCGTCCCCGAAAAGGAACGAGGTACGGGAAAGCACAGAAAAAGATAGAATGAAATAGAATTAAGACAAGATGATAAGAAGATTGGAATTACACCTGATAACTATTGTTATAGGTAAGTTTAACAAGATTGAGGTGATCAAATCAAGAATATAAGCACGAAAAAGATCATCTAGAGTCTGAATCTCCTTTTTCACTTGACCGACGGTCTATGAATGGAAAAACAGTGTTCAGATCCAGATGAGTAACAAAGATTATCAAAGATTACAGAAAGATTTCTAAACAGACTGGTATTAGCAATAGCCTTCCCATTCTGTAACAAGGTAAGAGAAATAAGGACAACCAAAAGATAGTTTGAAAAATAATAATAATAATAATAATAAGATAATAAATGTGAAACAATAACGCTTTGAAATCATAACAAATTAGAGATGTTTATCATTTGGAAATCATACTACTAAAATCATAACACTTTGGAAATGTAATTCTAAAAAAACATAATACTTAGAAAATCATAACACCTTTTAAAATAATCTTTATTTAAACCATTTTAATTCAAGGTCAAATAATATTCATTTTAAAGTTGTAACATTTCTAAGTTCATTTAATTATAAAAATTTCCAAAACATTGTATTTTCAAAATAGTAGTACTTATAAAATGCTACAGTAGATATATTAATATTTCAAATTAGTTCAATTTCAGAAATATTCATTTGGATATCTTTTAACTTATGACTTATTAAAACAAACCTTTATGAATGGAATATCCAAATTAAACTATACTTCGTTTATTAAGTTAAAAGTTCACTATTTTAGTTAGCTCTTAATTTAACACATAACCTAACACTTTATTTAAAATACCCATTTCATAAATAGATATTCCTTTAATAAGTTACACTTAAAATTTCATTTGAAAACCAAATTCTCAATTATCAAATTTTAGTGATGTTAAAATACATTTTAACTATTTAAATCATAATTATTCATTTTTCAAGACATATCTATTTCATAAATAAAATATTTATCATAGCAAATATAAAATCAAATTCCTTTACACATTTATTCATTTAGACATCAATTAAACTATGAATTCAAGTTAAATAAACTTTATTACAAAATGTCCAATTCCAATGTATTTTATTTTATCTATTCAAAGATACATTATTTATTATACAACATATTAGTTTCAGGAAATAACCATTATTAAAATTCCTAGGTTAAACTTAAGGTTCCATATTAAATCAAATTTGATTATTAAGTTATTTAAATAAAATCTCTTTAAATCCCTTTTCACTATTTACCTCTGTTAATCTTTTATAACTAAAATTTAAGTGTATAACATTTATTATAACCACTCAAATTTTATTTATAAAATCCTTTCTATATTGTAATTATCCAATTTCATATTCAACTTCTGTGTAATTTTGATAAGTTATATTGGAATGAAATTGTATGTTATACAAATAAAACTTTCCAATTCAATTATCTCAAGTTTAAATCATTTATCCAAATTTTTGATTTTCTTTTTATAATTGAAATTATTCTTCAAGATGAAATATAAGAATTAAATTTCCGGTTTCCTTCAAACCAGTTAGAGATAAATAAATATATGTACATAATATGTCAAATCAATTTAAATCATATATCTATATATTTTATAAATCAAATCATCTTTTAGAAATTCAAATCAATTAAATTCCCCAAAATAAAGCTGTAGCAAGACTACAGAACAGTCTCTTCACTTCGAAACTCGAAAATGAACGTCGATGATGCTGCAGTCATCACCGAAATTATTTTCCAGCGACAAAGAGAAGAGCACTAAATTTTTAAACTTTAAAATCCTTTAGAGACAAATTTTTATTCAAAATACTTTAAATAATATCCTTTTAAAAATTTTAAACACAAGGTTTGAAACCATCGGAAATTAACTTCTTCAACTTTCTTGTTTTAAATTCATTTCAGTTCCCAAATAAATTTATAAACAACTATTTATAAATTCATTTGTAGAACAATAAATGATAAATCAAGTATTATCATTTCAAATTATCAATTTAAATCAATTTATTAAGTTCCATAAAATTATATATCCAAATTTATTTCATAAACCAAATTTTAAAATAATATTGTGTCAGTTTGTTCTGTCAAAGTGTTTTAGAAATCCTATCGATAGCGTTGATCAGACGAATCGATCGGAAACCCAAATCAACATCAACAACTCAAACAACACAATATAAAACAAAACATTAATTTACAAGTACAGTTCAAAATGTTTGGAAGATAGATTGGAACAAAAGACAAGATGATTAAACAGAGTAGAGAGATGGGTAAGCTTAGATAAATCGCGGACAACCTTAACCGGGTCAACCGTGACTTAATGGATAAGATCAAATGTGGATTTTCTGGGGTAAATCTACCTTCGATCTCAAGAGATAGAGTTTGGAATAACAAAAGACATTAGAATCTAAACCAAGGATAAATATAAATCTTTGGTTAATCGATGCTGATTGTAAAGGATTTTCACCCCTTTACAAGAAAATTAGAATATTGGCGAGACCGCCAATTTACTATAAAGATCATTCGAAGTGGGGTTATGTGATACTCCAAAATCAAAAGAAGATGAATAGTGAGGGACAAGAATGAATTTTGGAACCGCAGGGAACGTTCCAAAAATTCAAAGGAAATCGAATAAAAAGGAAGAGATTCAAACTCGAACGAAAGTGATTCTATAAATAAATCTACTCCATATGCTGAGTTTTGCCTCAAAGCCAGAGCTCTGATACCAACTGTAACGACCCGATATTTTCAACCATTCGCATCCATTATAAGTGTATAGATAGACACTCATGACGGAGTTGAATTGCTCAAAATACCACGTTGTAATTAAAATTTGGCAAATCTCAGAATATACAGTAAATAAATATAATCACAGATCACAGACACAGAGTAAAATAATGCAGCGGAAGTAAAAGAAATAGTAGTTCATGAAGCTACTATATAAATATATCAGAGTTACATAAGATACAACAGAAGAAATAGAGTACAACAGAAGTATCAATAAGATAACCAAGTACAAGCTGAACAGAGCAACATAACTGAAGTAGATAGAAGAAGACTAGCAGATAATCTCCAACGATTCAAATATCCAGAAGGTGGAAATCCAAATCTGTGAATAACTCAGGCTGACCCGAGCGTAAAGCAAAACACAAAACACTCGAGTCAGGACAATATATACTTATATAATGTAAACCAACTCAAGTGAACTGTAATAAAGGTACAAGTAACTTAGAAGATGCTTAGGACCGCCCATCCTCTAAGGATCCGTTAAACTATCTACTATGTAGTAATATTCGATATTATAATAATGTCTAAATAAGTAAAGTATAATCATATAGAAAATAGCGTTAAGGGGATGGAGAACCTTAACGCGGTCGGATCTTAAAATCATAATCGTAGTAAAGCTCGATATGGTAGGTGACACGGCACAACTAGGCAATGCCAGGGTAGATATACCAATTACGCACACGGACTGATGGATACGCATAGCAGCCACTACCGTTCCACCTCGAACAACACTCCCAAATCGGAGGATGGCCATCTAATCAATCACAAGTAAGAGTATAATATCGAAGAAATGTGTCCGAGAAGAGGTGCTACCTCACTGGTCCGAGATCGCTCCTGTTTTAGCCACCTTATGCCAACTCACGGGAGTTGGGTCCACGTAACATACCTTAAGAACGTCGCCACCATCCTACTTCATTCTGGAATCTCCACCGCGTACACGGTTGTCAAAGTGGTTTTCGGTATCGACAGAGAGTATGTCCATATCCGATCCCGGTCTCTTTGCCAACCAATCGTTATTATAACCCGTGGTTATAACTTTTAAAAACAATACTTTACTTCAAAATAAAATATCATTTCAAACCATATCTTTATCAAAATAAAGATTAAATCAATTCCAAACCATTTCCATATATTTAAATTTTCATATCATTTCAATACTTCATTTCAAATCATTTTAATATAATAAAATATCATATCCTTACAAAACTTCATTTCAAATCATTTTAATAAAATAAAATATCCTATCAGTTCAAATCCAAATATTCAACTTTAAATACTTTTAAATTCAAAAATATCGTTCATTTACTATCATTTAAAATCACCTTTAAATAGTTTATATTCCAATCAAAATAATTCATTTAAACCTTTTAAAAGTGTAATTATTATATTTTCAAATCAAGTATTCAATTTCCAAAGTTTCAAACCATTCTGAGTTCGTTTACTAAGTCAAAACCCTAATTATTAAAATTTCAGCATTTCACAACATTTAAAAACAACCGCTATAAGTTATATTTGAAAACATTTTTAATTCAGCAAAGACAGCACTTAAAACTGTTGTTAAAACTCAGTTTTAGTTGAATTATAGTTCAAAACAGAAAAGACAGCATTTCAGAAGTGCTGTGGTAGTTCAGATTTCAAAACAAGGGTTAAATTTGGTTTCAGCAAAGACTGCAGACCATTATAGCATTTCCAGAGAATGCTATAATAGACCTGGGTTCAATATTAGCCTATAAGTTCAACTGCAGCAACTGCAGCATTTCAGAAATGCTGTAGTAGCCCTTATATTCAATTTTTAGTGTAATTCAGAACCATAGCATTTCTGAATGCTATTAAAAGTGATTTCCAGCTTTTTAGTGTATTTCCAGCAATTAAATAACTTCATTTTAAACTCTTTAAACATTTTAAAAATCATAATTTAACATTTAAAATGTTCATTTACATATCATTTAACATGTATCTTTTTCACAATAAATTTTTTATAATTAAATCCAATTTTCAACAATTTACTTAATAAATTTAAGTGTAAAAGTTTCCAATTCTTCACATTTCAACAAATAACTTAACACTTCAAATTTAAATTACCATTTCACAAATTTAACTAAATTTCCAATTTTATTTAATTAACTTAAACCTTTAATTAAAACCAATTTCACATTTCCAAGTCAAGTTATATTTTTAAAAGATCACTTTTAAACATTCATTTATTTAACCGCTTAAATTCATAGAAAAATCAATAATACTTTAATAAATCACTTAAATTAAAATTTAAATCAAATTATCATATTTACCATTTTCCAAATATAATTAAATTTCCATTTTTATTCATATAACTTAAATATCATTTTTAACCAAATTCCAAATTTCCAACTTAAGTTATATTTCAAAAATCCAGTTAAACCATTCATTAATTACATTTTTAACACATAGAAAAATCATAATTTCTTTATTTTAAACATTTCAAAATCTATTTAAATCAAATTTCATAAATTTATAATTTTTAAAATACTTAAAAATATCCAAAACACTTTATAAAATAACCACGGGCCTGTATATAGTTTTCTAGCCTAGGTCAAGTGATACGGATATGTATCATTTCGATCCGTAGTTTAAAAAGAAAAATCCGGGTTCTATCATTTCAAACCCGCAATCCCAAGTTAAAATAAATTAAATAAAAACCATTCAGGCCTATCATTTCAGCCCATAACGATTTTTCCCTATTCTAAAGTCCGTTCGGGTATGTATCATTTCAACCCATAGTGATTCTAATCTACAGGGAACTTGCAATGGTGATAACTGATATAAATAACAGAATAACATTAAATAACAGTAACATATGATATAACAGGTGTAATAACAGGTGTGAACATCATATGATAATAATATAGGCATATATAACATGATAATATATTTCTACAGATTCACAGGGTGTCAATTTACTAGTTATATAGGTACATATTGTCTGGTGAGAATAACTCACCTTTTCAAGCTGAAGACCACAACGACACACAAAACGATTCCAGAAGGCACGATTTGAATTGAATGAATGGAGAGCCTTGATAATGATCTTGTATACAACAAATAAACAAGACCATATAAACATATGCATACAATACAAAATACATTGAAACAAATTGAATTTTGATTAACAAAGAACATCACCTAGCTTTCCTCAAACTTTGCTTGACCATGACAACATGGTTTGCTACATGATCAATTTGGGCTTGATCACACCACACTAGGTTCGGCCTAGGTGTCAACATGGCTCGACCAAGACCTAGATGCAAGGCTAAGGCATGAAAGTGGAAGGCAAAGGCAAAATAAGAGAAAGGTCAAAGGCAAGGCAAGATAGGAAGGGTTTGGATGCACCACTTGGCTCGGCTTGGTCACATATGGCTTGGATCATGCTTGTACAGGTCTGGACATGTCTGGAGCAGCAGCTAATGGTGGTGGAGTGGCTAGTGGTGGCGGCTAAGGGGTGGCCAAAGTGCATAGGAAGAGGCAGGTGGAGTATAGTGGCCTGTCTAGGCATTTTTGGAAGAGTTTTATGCAAATTTTGGGTGATGGCTTCCATTGGATGGCATGGACAGGTCAAGGTCAGAGGAGAAGGAGGAAGAGCTGCTGTAGATGTGGTGGTGAGTGGAGCTGAAGGGTGGAGAGGCTAGTGGCCGAGCATGCAAGGTAGAAGAGGAAGGCTAAATTCATTGAATATTGAAGAGAAGAAGAGATAAAGGAAGCCATTGCTCATTTTTTTTCTCTTTCAAATGAAATAGCCGTGAATGGTGATGAGATGGGAAGGTTTTTCACGTGAAACAACAGAAAATACATGGCCAATGCAAAAGAAATGAACGGCTAAGTCAAAATGAAAAGTCAAAAGAAGGTGTAAAGCCAAAGGTAAGTGAAAAGTCACATGCAAATGAATGGTTTAAGTCTTTTTGTATTCCCCTTTCTTTTAGAACAAATAAAACAAAAAATAATTCAGCAAATACTCTTGAAAACCGAAACAAAGTGAAATAGTATGAAAATAAATAATAAAATTTAAAGAAAATAGAAAAAAGAATAAAAGAAATTGCTTAAAAATCCAAACAGTGTCCAGAAATTACAAATAAATCACCATTGACTTTGAAAAATTATTTTCTTCATTTTAAAAATATTCCAAGACAAAATTTGAACTAAAATGATTTTTAAAACATTTTCAAAGTGAAATAAAAATTTAAATTCAGAGAAAATAGCAAAAGGATTGAAGAAATTGTTTAAAATTAGCAGACAGGACATGAAAATTTCACATAAATTACCATTGACTCTAGAAAAATGTCTACTTCACTTTAAAAATAATAAAAGACAAAAATATACATAAAATAACATATTAACACATATTAAAATAAAATATGACAAAGAAAAATAAAATTTATAAAATTTAAAATAGGAAAAAATGCACAATAAAACAAATTATACTGAAAATTGAAATGTACATAACTTTTACATTTTAACTCCGTTTCCAACGAAACGAAAAGCAGTATTCAAGTTATTAAATCTATTGTCATAATAAAAGATAAAATTTATAATTTCAAATACTAAAAATTTAAATTAAAAATTCAAAGTTTGACTATTGACCAAAATTCACATTTTCTGGAAATATTAAATTTAGTCATATTTGGAATTCTAATCCACATCAAAGTCAAAGTTTATATTAAAAATAACAAAATTTATTCTTTTTCATAAATAAAGCTTTTAAATCTGGAAAAATCAATTTAAAAATATTTGTAAAATACAGGGTTGTTACACATTATTATGCACAGTGCCCTACGACTTTTAGTCCCACGTTGTCAATTTAAAAGAATCAGAAACTGAAATTACCTGAGTCTTCAGTCTGCGGGGCTGCTTGCGTCACCGCTGGAGGGGGCGAGAGGTCTTTTTGCGGCTGCTGTGGTGGGATCATCATGACCGGTGTCGGGGAGACGGGGATCAGGCGAGCGTTGCGGAGATCGAGTACATCAGCGAGCGATTCGTGGATGTTGAAGCCCATGTTGGTAGGCAGGTTGAATTCTTTCCTTTCACGCCGCTCCATCTCCCAGTAGCTTTTCCGGTTGGCACCAGTACCAGGTTCGGCTGCAGCGTTTCTGGACTCGTAGTCGCAGACCTTTATGTACTCGCGGAGGAGGTTGTTCCATTTGTTCTTGCACTGGTTCTGGGAGCGGAGGCAGCCGTGGGCGCAGCAGTAGTTCTCGATCCACTTCCACTGTGGCTGGGATGACGTGGCGGCATAGCGTCGGTTGTCATGGAAGTGTTTGGCGGTGATGACATCAGTGGCTTTGTTGAAGAACGTAGTTACGGGTGTTCATTCAATACTTCAAGAGGAGCTCAAGGAAAGAAAGACCGTGTATATTGAGCTTTCTAACATCAGTGGCTTTGTTGAAGAATCGAGTACTGCTCAGTTTGGAAGCAGTTTCATTCAACAAAACTCAGACCGCACAATTGATGAACAAAGATGCATTTCAAAGAGATAGTTGATGTTGGGCTCCATCGATGAGAATTTTGGAGTTCCTAATAATGAAAATTCAGCATACACTGTGTCAATTAAATATGAAAAGAAAAGTGGACAACAAACACTACTGCAGAAGCATACTAACCTCAGCATTTTGAGCTGATTCCATTTTTGGTCTGTTTCCACTACTTTGAAAAGACAAATTCTTGTTAGATGGAAACTAATTAATTAAATAATTAATTTTATGTGTGTGCAGATGCACACACATACTATTAGGACACAAAATTAAATGAGAACATAATAGATATTAATCATTGCATCTCATTTGGGGTTGAACTCGGATAAAAATGGTATATATTCATCATAGCTAGAAAATCAGTTTTAGGAATACATAGGAAGTAGGAACATCATGAGGAACATTTAAATAAAACATCAGGGAGTGGTAATAACACTCCACTTAACTAATATCACTGAGAAAGTAGAGTTCTATTGGTAATAGGAGGAAGAGAATGGAGTATGATTATCACCTTTGCACGTACTTTAATTTGTTACAGGTTCAGCTACTGCTGCTGCAGTATTCCATTTTATTTAACAATGGTAAACTAAGGAGACTTGCATTCATTGTTCCCATGAAATAAGCACGGACTTTGCTTGGTGGCATTTAAAGTGAACTTAGACTAATGGGTAACATTTTTTAGGAAGCTAAGGAACTAGTTATCAACCTACTTCTGTATGCACTACAATCATATTTCAAATAATTCAGCAATTACCGAATATGGCGCAGATATCTTCCCTCCATTTGTAGGCTCTTAACCATGCTTTCTGCCTTCGAGCAATCTGATGATCCCTGATGAAATTCAAGTTTAACACAGGAGTGGTCGACAATAGTAGGTAAAAAGAAACTCAACGTACTAATATCAAAATGTTAAAATAACCTCAGAAATTATTCATCAAATTGTAAACTGATAGACCTATTAAAAATACTTTTGCAAACAATATTTCAGTCATCAACTACATTAAAAATTTAAAACATAACCACGGCAACCTACATCATATGATGAAATGTCTGCATTGAAATAGCTTGTGCTGTCCTTCTAATTTGGGTCTGTTTATGTTGGAAGTCCGTGGATCCAAATGCTTTTCATGTTTTTACAAGAATTTATGTTAACATTCTTGTATTTGTTTTTATTTCTTTTCTTCTTCTATGTTTGGATTGAATTTAAATGTTTCCATTCAGTGAATGTTAGGAATAATTTAAACTACAAACAGTTAAAATTCAGCCTACCATAGTAGTATATGATTTTGTGTTTTATCTAGTATTCCTTAAGTGAATGTTATGTATAACTTCATTTTGCTTGTAGTTTCGTTACAGAAGTACAAAATGATTAAAACAACACTTTCAACGATATCTATAACTCTAGTTAAAAATTAAACAAGTGTCCATCCACATAGCTCTTTTGTATAACTTTGTTGGTTCCATAGTAAGTGAGTGGATTTTATCCAAAGAATAACCAAATCATTTTATTCAAATCAGTAACATCATACACACACGGACATAGTGAATTAAACATATATAACAACGTGCATACGATGGACTAAACTTAAATAACAACACAAATATGGTGAACTAAACATAAATGATTATGCAAGACATTACTCTCACACGTATTGGTCACCATAAATTTAATACATGAATATTGAAACCCAAATCAAATATGAAAAAATTTCCGCTTTCATTCATATCAACGCATATTTCAAGTTACCGGGATATAAATGAAGTGCATTGAACAAAACTATTATTGACTATAATATAATTTAGTTTAAAGTGAAAATAAGATTGAGCGTCTAACATGTATGTAGCAAAATAATTACAAGCATTCAATGTCATTTCCAACACATAATTTTAGGCATCTTTCTTACACCTCTTAGGCCCCACCCTTTTTTCTTTTCTTTTTTGTAATTTGATAATGGATATATATATATATATATATATATATATATATATATATATTTAAATAAAATATCAAACCATTTACCGCAGCCAAGATCGTTAACCTTGCCAGATCGATTGCCTAAACAGCTGTCATTCCATCCTTTTCCTAGTGTCCGACTTGAATATATTAATGCTACTAAAATTTTCATCTAATTATTTTGAACCTTATCTAGGTTTGATAATCGTGCATCCGTCAATAAATTCCATCGAGATTTGAATTATACTGCCTTTTAAAGGAAGTTATTTCTCTTATTCACCTAAATTAAAATTTTGAAATTCATCAGATGGTAACTAGTGCGATATGAACTCAAAAATATGCAAATTATGTACCTCTTTCCAATACCTCCCACTCTGAATCGCAAAACCAAATATGATGTTTCTTCGTATAGTTGTGAATGTAAAAAAACTAAAAATCTGAATATTTTAGGCATTGAAACCATGAGACTAGCTGGAAGAATAAAAATTGTTGGGATCTGAAATTATGAGTCGGGTTAAAAGGCAAGATTAAGTTACAGAAAATTCATGTGACGTCAATAGAACATGTGGAGCGCACTGATTGAGCAATCAATACGGTACAACAAGTTCAACACGGTGCAAACCAACACCATAAATGACCATGAATTTACACATGGACTATCATTATTGGACTTTCTACATCAGAATGATGTAATTTGACCATGGATTTTCAATATGATGTATTTTGTTATATACATTTAAATAAGTAAAGTTATAACATAGTTTTCTCAGTAGTACAAATATTTGATGTAACAGTCTTTCACTATGTATAATTTTGTCACACTAATACTTGTCTCTACTATTAATAAAAAGAATTCATTCCATTAATTTACTCGGTGTCTTTTTGAAATACCTATAATACCCTTCATCCTTCTTCCATTTTACATCCAGATGTCCTTCGCCCTTTTTCCCCTCTACATCATTAAATGTCTACTTTTAACTTCAACTGTGTCTTTTTGAAATCCCGAAAATGACCTTTGCATATATATGACAGCAGTAGAAATTGAAGTGAATGCAAGTCGAGCAAAGTGAAATTTTGTGAGTTGAAATATATACGTTGAAAAAATGCATCAATTCATTTGTACATGCCATCCACGTTAGGGGCATGCTATGTTTATCAACATCATTTTGATTGTTGCTTCATATATTATCTTATATACACTAAGAAAAGATATGTCTTGGACGATGTGGGACTAACCTAATTTATAAACCCAACATTAGCTTCAATTCTTTTTACCCACTTACCTAAATAGACGCATATATATTGCACCCAAATTGACTTACTCATACACATCTCTCCACCATATCGAAGAATGCAAATGCAGCCACTTCCCCAGACACAACCACGCAAACATACTCTATATTATAAGCTAAAAAGTTCTCATAATTGTCATTAATTTATCAGATTTAGATAAATAATTATAACTAAATACAAAACTTAATATTTTATAATTCTTTAGTTCTACCTCTTTATATAAGTTCTAATATTAATTTAAATAACGCTAAGATACTCAGGAATCATACTTGCTACTTTAAAACCCTGCAAATAGATTATAAAACCAAATATTATGAATAACATTATTCCTACAATTATTGTAACTAATTTCTACTATAAAACATTACAATCAATTATATACGTGTTCAAAACAGGAATTATATGGGTCATAATGCAAAGCCATGTATTTTACATTGATAGGCTAAAAGTAAATGCATTAAACAACTAATAACTAATGAGGTATAGAAATATCAGCTCACGAATATATATAGAAAAGTTGGCATTTTGTGCATGGAGACAAGCTTAGTGCTAGGCTATAGATCAAGTTAAGAATGAATGCTCTTAGCAAAATGTATGTACGTGGAACAAGGGAGTATTTTAATCAATATAAAGCAACAATTGAATATCATTTTATATTTACATTTCTTAAACTTTGTTTATTTACTAAACTTGACTCATATTTACATCTATATTCACAGCCACTCCTACCGAGATTCCAGTTTTCCTCATGGGTTATATACAGCTGTAGTAACACCCACACACAATCCGATATCATACCCATGCATAATAATTCCCATACAAAACTAAACTCTCACAGCGCAACAGCCAACAAACCAGTACACGTAGACTTATACATATACACCCTATATTATATTCATATATCCATAAAGCACAAAAAGTTTTGTAAACAGTAGCCGAGTCAAAGGGACACAGATAAAATAAAGTACAGGGCTTTGAGTTTTAGTATACCATTCAGAGTTTGGTCAACTACGTATCGGCATAAACATTTAATTACTTGGTCTTATGGTTGATAGAATGGACATATTCTTTATGCATCTATGGTGTTGTTTGCAAGATCAAACGTCTGCGATTGGGAATAAGTAAGCCTGGCAGACTAAACATATCTCTATCTCTAACTCTACTATTAATAAAGAGAATTCATTTCATTGAGAATAAGTAAGTCTGGCCTGATTCCAAGTTAGTATGAAGGAGTTATTGAAATCTGAACAAAACAATGCAGTATAGTGTTGTTCAATAGAAAATATAGAGAGATGGTGTTTTTCGTGTGATGCTAAAAGTTTTTTTAAAGGTTTTTTATTTTATGAGTAGAATAAATCAATAATTCTATTCTGACATGTGCTTATTGTTTGCTCCCATTTCAAATCTTTATCCAGTGAGTCAGGTGTGCTTATTGCTTACTGTTTGTGAATAATTCTATTCTGTTATTCATTTGTTTTTTTCTTATGGATGCTTTTCTATTTAGGCTTATCGGTTGGTATTATTTTGTTAAGGTTGTGTATGTATTAAGTTTAGGATATATTTCATTCAGTGTTATATTAAGGAAGACATTGGCTTTCATATTTTAATTGTAATAGTGGAACAACTGCAATACACCTCTGGGATTTATTATACGTGTAACCTCAAGAATTCTTGCCCCTATCTGAATACCAGGTTTACATCTACAAACCAATAATTCCTTTATATTTCTTTTTTTATTCTTTTCATGTCTATTCTTTGAGGTTCATGTTTCCTTTCTTGAATGCCGAACAAATGAAGAAAAATATCATTAAAATGAAAATAAAATATAAAGATTTTACTCGGGTAATTAACCCTATTAAAATAAGCAGTACAAACTTAAGAAAGACAAATATGAAATTACTGGTTTCCAAAAGAAAAAATAGTAATTTGAAAATTGATTTCCAAAAGAGTAACTTGAAAGTATAAAAGACAAAAAACTACAAAAGAGTGGTAAATAAACAATTAATTGCTGATATATTTTGATATATATTTGCTCACAACTCACATTAGTTAAAAGAACATAAGCATATAAAAGTACAAGTATTATTTGAAAGTGTATATGATTGCTGATATATTTTGATATATATTTGCTCACAACTCACATTAGATAAAAAGAAGTAACAAAGCTGTGAATAACAAAATAATTAAGAAATGTAAACAAATCAATGTTTAAGACACAGCATTTGTTTACCCAACATAGTTGACTAAGAAAGACAGATAAAATTATACAATCAACTTAGAAGTTTTAAACACAACCAAAAAAAAAATTTATGACAGAAAATTTGTTTGAACCCAAAAGACAAACCAAAAGAAAACCATCTTCATTCACCATTCTCCCCAAGTTGGAGAAGAAGGAGGAGAAGATCCATGAGACTTTTTCCATAATTGACGAAGAATTGTCTTGATATTTTTCAATTCTTGTGCATTCTCTTCGACTTTGGCATCTAAAACATCGAATCTAGAATTGATGGAAGAAAAGCCTTGTGCTATTTGTTGAGAAATTTTCTTTTGATTTTTAGAAATAGTGATGCCGGATTTGAGCTTTTCATTTTTAGTATAAGTGCGTGAAGTACCAGAAATTAGTTCAATTTCGTAATTTTCGGAGTTTGAACTTTGGATAAAAGCTTGCTCAAAAGCTTCATCTTCTTCTTCTTCTTCATCTTCCCTTTCTTCATCATCCCTTTCTTGTTCAGTATCTCCTTCATCTCCAACATTTCCGGAACTGCCTACTTTTGTTTTACCTTTTTCTTTTTGTAAAGCTAGTTGTTCCGCTTTATAATCATTATATGTTGGAAATGTCGGAGGAGATTCCGGTAATCCCATCAAACTAAAGAAGCGAATGTTGGATACCTTGATCTTTTCAAATTCAATTGACGGACTTTGAATAGAAAAGGCAGATAGAATTCGAGTAATATAAGGAGCATAGACAATTGAACGTTTCTTGGAGTCATGATAAGTACGAAAAGCATCATAAAAGTATTGAGCCCAATTGATCTGAGTATTTGATAAAATTGATTGAAGCGCCTTATCTTCATCATCGTAAATGACCTCATGGCTTCCTTACCGGGGAAAAATTGTTTTTATAAGCATTCTAAGCAATAGTCGAGGTCGAGGACGAAGATGATTTGATCTATCTGTGGACTTTTCAGGTTCAAAAAGATAATATTCTATTTGTTTAAGTTCCTCCCCTTCTAACTTAAAGTCGTCTAAGTCAACCCCATCCGAGCTACATTTCAAAACTCGTCCAATGTCAGAGGGAGTTATTTGCAGAATGTTTCCAAATACGCTTGTCCAAAGCGTTCCTTTATCTCGATGAAGTCTAATTTTTGGATTATTAACATTTGCAAGAAATAATAAGACACTAAGTTTACAAATGTTGACTTGATTATCTTTGAAATCAATAAGACTTGTAATCTGAGATCTATCAGTATAGAGCCTAAGTTTGTACGTATGAAAATGATCAAGATCATGAAAGATACCATGAAAAGATGGTAGAGAAGATAAATGCTTGTAACGAGCCACACTTCGGGGTTCGTGGTATAACCAAGCTGCAATTTGATCTTCCGAAGGAAGAATATGAGGAGGTTGTTGAGATGAATCTCCTTTTTGTTTCTTTGATTTGGGCGCCATTTGTTTAATTTGAAGAAGGCTAGGGTTTTGAGTTTGAGAGAAAATAGACGTGAAGAAAAGAATAAACCGTTGGTATAATTTAAATAGTTTTCTTCTTAACAGGGTTTCAAACGTCTAAAAATATACATACGTCTGAGGTTCTGTAGAGTAGATTCAAAGACGAGAAGATTAGACGTCTAAATATTTATAAAGACGGCTAAGACATATGACAGACGTCTAAAAAATATTTACAGATGGCTCAGAAGGTTTAAATTGAAACAGAGAGTCAAAAACATTTTGAACTAAATTCAGACGTTTGAAAATTTTATGTTTAGACGTCTATATTGAATAACAGACGTCTGTTATTTTTAAACAGACGGCTAATTGAAGCAGAAAATATATACTTTGATTTAGACGTCTGTGATAAATGATTCAGACGTCTGTGTGGCTGAAAACAGTAAAAGTAGTTCTTTTTACAGATTTCTGTTAAAAAAATGTAGACGTCTGTATGTCTGATGATGAATATTTTTGCTTAGGCTTAGTAAAAAAATATTTAATTATTTATTTATTTTGATAAGACTAAAGCAAATATGAATAACCAAATCAACATACAGTCATATATATATTATCTACTTAGGAGTCTTTGGAGTTTTTGGAGACTTCGAAGACTTCCCTTTGGATGATTCGTGTTGATTTTGTTCATCAGACTGTTTAATGGGAGACCATTGAGGTTGACGATCCCATGAGTTTGGGGAAACATGAGGACGTTGAGTTGAAAGGATATGTGCATTTGTGTTGATCGGAGATGAACCACATATTTTTGCAGCACACCGTTCAAGAAAACTGAGTCGTCTTCCATGACTCTTTTGCTCAAAATACATTTCTTGCTGAAGATTAAGTGTTTCTCTCTGATAGTGATGTAAGTCATCTATCTTTTCCTTAGTAGTTGGAGATGGAAATAAACTTCTTCGTGTGCGTTTATTTTCCGGCGTATACCCCGTATGATGACTTTGTGGTGGACATATCGGAATATAAGCTGGAGTTGGAGTCGGAAGTTCGGAAGACCCAGAACTAGGTGTTTCAAAATTAATTGACGAATATTCAGATGAATAGGAAGGCTCATCTGAGGATGAACCAGCCATGGTATATATGAATAATGCAAAGTTAAAAAGCATATTTGAATTTTTGCTTTCACCTTTTAAAAAAATAGATAAGCTGAATGACAATTTTCTTCGGAAAGAAGGAATTTGTAGAAAACTGAAGGCTAAAAAATAAATGGTTAAGATTAAAAGAAGAAAAAAAATTTAATGTTAACCAGAAACAATATGTGTGGATAGAAACAAGTTAAAAAACAGAATAGTTGAAGTAAACTTCATAAATTTTTGAGAGAGATAATTCCAAGTTCTCGTCTCAATTTTACAAAAGTGTTTTCATTTAATGGTTTGGTAAAAATATCTGCTAATTGATTTTCCGAAGATACGAATTCTAGATTGATTATATCTTTTTCAATATTATCACGAAGAAAATGATGACGAATATCAATATGTTTTGTCCGTGAATGATTTACTGGATTTTTAGATAAATTAATAGCACTAGAGTTATCACAGAAGATTGTAGATTTGGATAAGTTAAAACCAAAATCTTGAAGAGTTTGTTGCATATAAATTACTTGAGCACATGCTAAAGCTGCAGATATATATTCTGCTTCACAAGTAGAAAGTGATACGCAATTTTGTTTCTTACTGAACCAAGATACTAGAGACCGTCCAATGAAGTGACAAGTCCCACTTGTACTTTTTCTATCCGTCCGACTTCCTCCAAAATCAGCATCACTATATGATACTAATTCAAAAGGACATTCTTTCGGATAAAATAGTCCAAAATCTTTGGTTTTGTTGAGATAACGTAAAATACGTTTCACTGCTCTAATATGTGATTCTTTAGGATCGGCTTGAAATCGTGCACACAAACAAACACTCTCATTATATCGGGTCTACTAGCGGTTAAATATAATAAAGATCCAATCATACTTCGATATAATTTTTGGTCTACACTCTTGCCATTTTCATCTTTTTCAAGATGTATGGTTGTACTCATAGGAGTTGGTTTGGCAGAAGTATTTTCCATACCAAAGCGTTTGATTAAATTATTACAATATTTTTCTTGATTTATAAAAATACCATTATTAACTTGTTTAATTTGAAGTCCAAGAAAATATGTTAATTCTCCCATATGAGACATTTCAAATTCATTTGTCATTATTTTAGAAAATTCTTGACATAATTTATCATTAGTTGATCCAAAAATAATATCATCTACATAAATTTGAACAATTAAGATATCATGTTTCTTTTTCTTAATAAAAAGAGTTTGATCAACCTTTCCAATTTCAAAACCAGAATTGATTAAATAACTTTTTAAACGATCATACCAAGCACGAGGTGCTTGTTTCAAACCGTATAAAGCCTTTTTAAGTTTATAAACATGTTCTGGAAATTGTTCGTGTATAAACAAGGGAGGTTGTTCAACATAAACATTTTCTTTAATAAATCCATTTAAAAAAGCACTTTTAACATCCATTTGATATAATTTGAAATCATGAAAGCAAGCATAGGCTAATAGAATTCGTATTGCTTCTAATCTTGCGACAGGAGCAAATGTTTCTTCATAGTCAATTCCTTCTTCCTGATTATATCCTTGAGCAACTAATCTAGCTTTATTTCTAGTGATATTACCATTTTCATCAGCTTTATTTTTAAAAACCCATTTAGTGCCAATAACTGTTTGATCATTTGGTCGTGGAACTAAATCCCAAACGTCATTTCTTTCGAATTGGTTTAGTTCTTCTTGCATCGCAATAATCCAATAATCATCAGTTGAGGCTTCCTTAATATTTTTAGGTTCTATATTAGAAAGAAACGCTATATGACCCATTTGATTTAGTTGATTTCTTGTTTTAACTCTTTCATCAATTTCTCCTATTATATTTTGAATTGGATGATCTTTTAAAATTCTTGGTGGAGATTTTAATTCAGTTTCAATTTGATTTATAGAAGTGATATTGTCAGGTGTATTGTTGTCAAAAGTAGAATTTGAATTTATTACAATGTCTTCATCATCATTTGTTTTAATTTTGAAATTTTCATCAAATGATACATGAAGTGTTTCTTCAATAGATTTAGTTCTTATATTATAGATTCTATATGCTTTGCTTCGTTCTGAATATCCGATGAATATACATTCATCCGATTTTGGATCAAACTTACCTAATTGATCTTTTGTATTTAAAGCAAAACATTTAGAACCAAAAATTTTAAAGTAAGATATATTAGGTTTTCTACCGATGAAGAGTTCATATGGAGTATGTTTAGTTAAAGGTCGAATAGATACACGATTTAGGACATAACAAGCAGTAGCAACGGCTTCTGCCCAAAATTGTTTTGGAAGAGTGGTTCCATTCAATAAAGTCCTAGCACATTCTTGAAGTGTTCTATTTTTACGTTCAACAACTCCATTTTGTTGAGGCGTTCTTGGAAATGAAAAGTTATGAAATATTCCTTTCTTATTACAAAACTTCTCAAACATTTCATTTTCAAATTCTCCTCCATGATCACTTCTAATATTTTTAATTTTTAGATTTTTAATATTTTGAATTCGTTTAGCAAAGATTTTGAAATTTTCAAAAGTATCACTTTTGTTTTTCATAAATAAAGTCCAAGTATATCTAGAGAAGTCATCAACTATTACAAAGACATATCTATTGTGATTAATAGATTGAATCTGAGTTGGTCCAAATAAGTCTAGATGCAACAATTCAAGAGGTTGCAAAGTTGAGACGATCTTCTTGGATTTAAAAGTAGATTTAGTTAGCTTTCCTAGTTGACAAGCATCACAAATGCTATTTACCTTAAAATTCATTTTAGGTAATCCTTTTACCAAATTATTTTTGGATAATTTATTAATAGCTTTGAAATTTATATGACAAAATCTTTTATTCCATAGCCAAGGATCATTTTCTTTGACTAATAAGCACATATTTGTATTATGATTTATTTTCATATTTAAAATATAAATATTATGATCTCTTACTCCTTCGAAAATAATATTTTTGTTATGATCAAAAATATTGCATTTATTTTCAGAAAATACTATGTTAAAACCTTTATCACATAATTGACTAATACTTAGTAAGTTATGTTTTAAATTTTTAACTAATAAGACATTTGTAATAAGAGGTAATTTAGATGTACCGTCATTGCTCACATCGCCTTTGCCGATGATGTAACCTTTTGAATTATCTCCAAAAGTGACAGATCCTCCATCTGAGTAGATAATGTTAGTTAACATATTTTTGTTGCCTGTCATGTGTTTTGAGCAACCACTGTCTAGAATCCATTTTCCTCTTTTCTTAATCGGTACCTGCAAAAAATATTAAAATTCTATTGGTACCCACTTCCTCTATAGGGTCCTAAGGGTTAAATCTTAGGAAGCCAAACCCAGTTGGGTTTAGAGTTCCCTTTAAAAATAAAATTTTCATTCTTATGTACAGACATAATAAAAGATTTAATGTAGTTTTTCCTAATCAAATTATTATTAGTTTTTGGAACCCAAATCATAATTGATTTTGGATGAATAGTTTTTGAAGAAGTTTTTTGAGTAGATATAGATTCCTTTTTCTTAAAATTAGTATATAAAGAACCATTATTTTTAGAATGCTTTTGTATTGGTTTTTTATATCCTAACCCCTTTTTATTTGAACAAGTTTGAGAATTCTCAATTATTTTAGAGAGACTCTCTCTTCCACTGTTAAATTTAGAAACATTTTTAGAAATATTTTCCAGTTTTGTTTTAAGATTTGATACTTCTATATCAAGTGTTTTAATATTAGAGTTTAAATCATAATTCTCTTTTGCTAATTTAACATTCTCATATTTCTGTCTTTCTATTTCACTGCTTAAATCAGTGAATTGAGATGTTATATTAACATAAGATTCTTGAGATTTTACTAACTCTTCCTCTAATATTTTCTTTTCATCTTTTAACATGTCAGTTTCTATTTCAGTTCTATTTAATTTTCCTAAAGCATCTTTATATTTACTCTTTAGGATTCTAAGTTTATCTAACAATTCAGAGTTTATTTCTATTAAATCGTCAAAAGTTAGATCACTTACATCATCATTTGTTGCCATAAAACAAACGTTGGCTTGTTCTGAATCACTGTCATTATCACTGTCTGATGAAGAAGATTCTGTATCATCCCATGTAACTGAGAAGGCTTGTTTCTTTTTATATTTGTCCTTTTTAAGATTATTCTCTTTCTTCCGATCAGGACAATCTTTCTTTATGTGGCCCTTCTTGTGACATTCGTAGCATTCAAGAGATGAGCTTGATGGCTTATTAAAACCCTTGTTATTTCCAAATTTATTACCCTTATTGAATTTTAAAAACTTTTTGAAATTCTTAGCTATAAATGCCATATCATCTTCTGATTCAGAGTCTTCTTTTTCTGCTTGAAAAGCGATAGTTTTCTTGTCCTGTGCTTGTGCTCGTCTTGCCTGTAAATTTACTTCATAGGACATTAGATTTCCTATTAACTCTTCTGTTTTTATGGTTGAAATATCATTAGCTTCCTCGATAGCTAAGACTTTTCGTTCCCATTCATCAGTTAAAGAGTTAAGGATTTTTGATACAACATCAGATTCAGTAAAAGTGACTTCTAAAGCTAAAAGTGAGTGATAAATATCCTGGAATCTAGAGTACATTTCACTAATACTTTCTCCTTGTTTCATCCTAAAATTTTGAAATTGGTTTTTAAGCATAGAGATCTTGCTTTGTTTTACTTTATTTGTTCCTTCGTGTGTAACCTTAAGAGTATTCCAAATTTCATATCCAGTTTTACAAATACTGACTCGATTGAATTCATTTTTGTCTAAAGCACAAAATAACATGTTCATTGCTTTTGCATTTGCAGTAGCATCTAGTTTTTGGGTATTAGACCATGTAGCATACTCTGTAGTAGGAATATGATATTCAGTTTGAATGATATTCCAGGTTTCAAATCCACTTGCTTGCATAAAAATTCTCATTCTAGTTGACCAATAACTATAATTTAATCCGTTAAACAATGGTGGTCGTGTAGTGGCTTGTCCCTCAGTGAAACTGTTGCTAGTGTTATTGTCCATATTAAAAATATATCAGATAACTATGTTATAGTTATGTGATGACCTTGCTCTGATACCAAATGAAAGTGTATATGGATCGATAATATAGTTAAACTACGACTAGCAAGTGCGGAATTATAAATAATAGTAAATGGCAGTAATAAAAATGACACCAGGGATTTTTATACTGGTTCGAACTTCTCGTTCTACGTCCAGTCCCAGACTCCTTCTGGAATTTCTCGAATAACCCTCACTTAACCCGGAGGAACAGGTATTACACCGCCTGAGCAACCGAACAGGACTTTTCCGCCTAAGCAACCGAATAGGACTTTTCCGCCTAAGCAACCGAATAGGACTTCAAATACAATTTGGTAAATTGTTTCTCGACTTTGTGTGTTCTTTGAATAACACGAATATAGTCAATGTAGTACACCCTTCCTATAATCTTCTTGATATGATGATTTGAATGTACAAAAGATAGGAAGTAGAGAATTGAAAATCACTTGATATTATAACAATATAAGATCAGAATAGATAGAAAGAATTAGTTGTTGAAATAGTGAATTTTCATCTCTATTTATAGTATTGAATAGTCTTAATTTAATAGTTGCAACTATTTGAAGAAGTGCAACTCTTGGTGAAGAAGACAACTCTTCAGATTTTGATATTTCATGAAGAGATGCTTCAGTTCGTCAAGTTCAGATGTCTGAGATAAAAGTGACAGATGTTTGAATAAATTTTGAAATTCAAAAAATAAAAGAAAGACAAAAACAGTCAATTTAGACGTCTGTCTTTTAATTCAGACGTCTGTCTAGGATGACAGACGTCTGTTATTAAATTGACAGACGTCTATTTCATATAAAAATAGAGGCACTCAAAGCATAGAGTTCAGACGTCTGTTATATTATTTTTAGACGTCTGATATTGATGTCAGACGTCTGAAATAATATACAGACGTCTAATTCTGTACTGTTTTGTTCCTTCCTTTATTTTAGCACTTTTGAACTTGAGATAATATATAATTTTAAAAATACCTTTTTATATCTTTTAAATAATAAAAGATATTTTATTTTAAAACATGATTTTCAAAAGTATATTTGTGTGTGTGTGTGTTTCATCATCATATCAGAGATTGTACATAGATATCTAAATAGAATTTTGAGAACTTTTAATCTTGTAGATGATATGATAATAGCTTCTTTTGTAGATTCCTGCAAGAGTATTTGACATTATAGTATATAGATTGAAATATATAGTTGTCGCATTAAAATCGAAGAAAGCAGGTTCCAACATTATTTCCATTTTAGTAGTATAAAATAAACTAAAACAAAAGAAATGAATAATAAAACTACAAATGCTTTCAACTTATTAGTTCTATGAATGTTCTTCAGTTGTCTCAGTCTTCTCGGTCGTTGCCTCAGGTTCAGTTTATGCTAGCAACGCTACTGTCAAATCTACTTTCATGGTGCAACTATAAAAGTATGCATGTTGTGATTAAATGCAGGCCTACATGGGCGTGCATATATACTCGTTTGAAATATGTTTGTTCATTCCCAAAAGAAAATTTAGTAATTAACTAAATATGTTTATATCCAGGCAACTTAGTTTCTTACTATTTTTGGATTGAAATAGATAAGAACAAATCATGGATAAACCCTAGATATCATATTTTAACCCCTAATTGCATTAATTTGGATCTAACATCCAATCGCCGTTTTATGTAGGGTTTATAAATTAGTTTTCCCATTTTAAATACTAGTTTTCCCTCACCTTCGATGAATCTATATTTAGCCATAAAGATATCAGAAATTAATAAAGCGCATCAAAGAAAATACTCTAAAACATTACAAATGCAGAAAAGAAAATACTATATAAAATTATTAATTTGTTAAAGTGTATTAACCTTTGCAATGCACAAATTTGTTGCTAAGTCATCGTTATTTCATCACAAATTCATCGATATTTCCACCATTGATTGTTGGTATTGTTGAAATAACTATCCAAAGTGATGTGTAATGTTGTGCTAATTATTTTGAGCAAAATATTATCTAGTGTTCTTATCTTTATTTTATTCGGTGGGAAGCCATTGAAGAAGGGTATATGATTATTTTTGTATGAAAAGATTGAAATGAATAAAGAGACTGATAGAGTTAAGGATTTGTCATATGTTAACCCGAATTTCTCACTTTTGATGACGAGTACACTACAAAAAATATTGCTAAATCTTTAACAACACTTACAGGTCAATAGTAAGTTATGAGACATTGTAACAGGAAGAAATAAGCTTATATGCATGCACGATTGTGGATTGTCATATACATTAATTACAATTATGATGAAGTTAATAAGGTTACAGAATGACGTACAAGCATTCAACCAAAAAATGGAGTCAATGAATCAAGTGAAGCTTAGAGAAATACTCTAGGATTAACCAAAGAGCTACAAAATGAATTATGTTTTCAGTTAAGTCCTTATCAAATCATTTTACCTTTGAATTGAAACAAACCCGCAAATAATCTCCAAATCACTCTAATTTTCTCCCATCATCAAATATATCTTTAAGATCATTTTTGAATTTTTTCCATGATCTTTAGAAATGTTTAAATATCTTTTTAAGGCTTAAAACCCACCTTTTTTCTGAATTTTCATATCCAGGGTACCAGCGGTCGATTGGTGGTATCCCTATCAATCGGTCAACGGTTCCTAAAACCAGAATTTTGAAAAGATGTAGAAGGTCAAAACAACTCGAGAACTTGGAAACACGGTCAGAAGGATAAGAGTGGAACTCAAGGAAAACCATCAAGTTTGGAGCTAAGTAATACCAAGGGGTATTTCCCTCCCTTTTGACCTCATAAACCCTATATGCTTCATACTACATGTCAACCACTAGTTATCAAGAGCTTTCCTCAAGGAATAGACGAGTAATTTTCATGATTGTGAGAAGAAATCAAAGAAAGAAGAATAATACAAGTGTTATCGAAGTAATCATCAGAATCAACCCAAACTCAATGAAAAAGAGACAGAAACGCATCAAATATGAGATAGAAGAATGAAACAGGCGAAGGAAGTGGAATTGCACAAAGAAAAATCACTCGGTACTGAGAAAAACCTTTTTGTACCAAGAGGTTTAAATGGCTTGTAAGCCCACGTGCTCACTTGTACGACATTGGGCTTGCTTTTGGGCTTCAATTCAAGCGGGCTCTTGAACCTGTATAAATGTTTCTCTATAAATATCAATCCTACTGCAGCTAAATAAGGATCTTGGATTTTCTCCTTCTTCATCTCCTTTCTCTTCCTCATAATAGTCAGCTAGGCAGATACTATTGGCAATTCTAGGCATAAGAACATGCCAATCCTTATACTGATAACTTTAATTCTCTTTCAAATCCATAATCAATAAAACTATAAAGTGGACATAGGTCAGAGATTGCCGAGCCACTATAAAAATTTTGTGTCTCTCTACCTTTTTATGCTTTTCCGCATTTTCGTGTTATTTCTACTAGATCTAAATTCTACAATGGATCAAATTTATGTAATGACAACGAATGCATCTGAAAGCTTTAATGGTGTACTCAAAGGTGCAAGATCACTGCCTATTAAAGCTTTGGTGTCTTGTACCTTCTTTCGATCAGTGGATTATTTCTATCAACAAAGAGAGTTTGTTAAGGCTTCGACATGTGGATTAACTCCAAAGTGGGAAGCAAGCTGAGAGAGCAAGTGAAGCAAGACATTGTAGAATAGTCCATTTTAGACAAACCGAATGGTAAGTAATTCACTACTTTGGTGATGAGTTCAAAGTTACAATTGATGGTAATACTTGTTCTTGCACATGTAACATCCCTTTACTACAACAGCTTCCTTGCACGCATGTTATGACTACTTTTTCATCAGTTTCTAATGGTGCAAACAGAGCTCATCATGACTTTGCCTCGCTTTGGTACTCGGTTCAGAATTACTTAGCCGCTTACACACTAGAATTTCATCCCGTTTGTGACAAACGCTATTGGAGTATACAAGAACGTCCTTTGGTTCTGCCGCCAATTGCTCGTAGAGTACCCGGAAGACCAAGGTCTACACGAATTAAAGGGACTATGGATGAGATGCAGCCTCCACGGGCAAATAGGTGCAGTAGGTGTGGAGTTCTCGACCAGAAGAGGAGTCGTTGTACATCAGCAACTTATTTTTTATTATTATTTTTAGTAACTCTCTATTTGTTTGTGTTTTGTAAAAAAGTTTTTCTACTTCAGCATACATTATTGATATTGTTAATGTTTGTGTTGGTATTGTAAGGACATCAAATTACCAATCAATAATATATATCAACACGAATTACGCATACCACACAACCTACGATACAACACGATAACACAACAACATACGATAGAACATAATAACACAACTACATACCATAACATACAATACAACTTACGATACAACACTAGCTATGATAATATATAATACAACTTACGATACAACGTACAACAAAACACTATACATTGCTGTAACACCCTATAATTTTATTACATTATTTAGAATAATTAATTGGGTAAATTAAATAAATAATGTGAAGATTAAAAGGTTGATCTTTGATTAACAAAGGGTGGTCGTGCCATGTTAGTGCGTTAATTAAAATGAAATAACCTAAGTTAATGTGTTAGGATATGAGAAGGGCAATATGGGAAATAGGTAAGGTTTATACCCTAAACCCTTGGGAATGTAACTCACATTCATTTTCATTTTACTCAAACCAAAATTTCCTAAGGCCAACCACCATTATTATTCTCAAGAAGAAGATTAAGGCTAGGATTCAAAAGAGGGAAAAAAATCAACAAAATCAACATCAAATCTCACATCTATAATCTCAAAGCTAAGGTGAATAATTACTACATCCCAATTTCTTTTAGTTTCCGGTTTTAAGATTAGACCCAAAATGATTTTGCAAGTATATGCCATGTTTGATGATTAAAGTTATATATATATATATATATTGTTGATGGATTATATATGTTCATGTTAGTTTGAATGATATGTTTGGCATGAAAACCCTATTTAATGATATCCAAATGCCTTGAAAATTTAAATATTGATTAGAAATTATATTTTAGAGTTGGATTTCAATTTTCATAATTTTCTAAATTAATATGGATTTTATATTAATTTTCTAGTGAAGGAAATTATTTATTAGGTTTTAAATTATTTTCTGCTAAATTAATAATTATTTAGGGTTGAATCTTTTATATGTTAGGAAACATATTAAATAGATTTTCTGGGATTTTTTCTAGATTTTTCCTAAGTTATTTGATGAATATATAAAATTATTTAAGGTACGGGACTTAAATGTTTTATATATTTTATTAAGGAGAAGGGGCATTTTATAAAAGGAAATTATTATTCAATTCTGAAAATAGTGGCAGCATATTTCTGAAAAGAATTTGTTAACCAATGGAAATTTGACAAACAAAGGCAGGTTAATTGAAAAGTTGTCTTTTTTAAGTTAAAAACAAAGAAAACATACTTTTAGCATGTTTCAGCCTTTACGGCAACAAACCTTTCGACCCAGACCTTCCGATAAGTTTGAGAGGTTCTAAGCTTTCAATAAGGTCAAACTAATGCATATTGTATCAAGCTACTTGGTACATAATGAATTGAACAGAGTCGAAGGGCTCTAACTCGAAAGGTTGATGACCAAAGAGGTTGGGGTATATTTGTTTTATAAACCAAAAGCTTTCACCTACTTTGCTTTCGAATAAGAGCTTTTGACTTGGTTGCTTTCAATGTGACGACCCGGAATTTTTGTATATTTGAAATGTGAATATTTAATTTATTTTAAATATCCGAAGGTTAAATTTTAACTTTAATTTCAAATATACAGTATTTATTTGGATAATTAATTATTAAATTTAATTATCGGGATTGGGTAAAATATTGAATCTTGATTTTAAGCCTGTTAAAAATAGTTCAAAGGTCCAGAAAATTTATATTGTTAATACTGAAGATGATAGAACTTTTAAAATGGAATTTTAAAAGAATTTTGTTCAGTTTTAAAAATATATCGTTGAAATTAAATTTAAAAATAGCTGTCCGAGGCACAGTCTCGGAATTCAGCGAAACCAGTTCCATTGGATCCGTAATATTGTATTATTATTGGATTTCAATTTTCGTAGTATTTGGAGTTGTCATGTGATCGTACGGAATGTAAACGCGCTGAAATTTAATCGGAAATTTAGTATTTTAACTGGTCGATATATCTCCCATCAGTGTTTTTTTTGCTTTCATTTCTCAACACCTGTAACAAGCCTATGCAGACACGCAAGGCAGTTCAAAACACGTGTTCTCCCTGGTATAACCTGCGTCCTCTCTCAAGAAATACAGAGTTAAAATTCGTTCCATCCCTATTCTTTTCCCCTCTTTTTAAAATCATGTCATTCCTTTCGTTCGAGTCCATGCCGAACCCTTTCTCCTTTTCAAAAGCCAGATCGAGATAAAATCGCTGCTCACCTCTAAACTTCCTCAATCTAAAAATCGAATTCGCTCGATCACTCGCGAGGAGAGGCGCTCGTTCGACAGCATGAACGCGAAGCTAGGGCATGGGTTTTCTTTCAGTAGGAGCGAAGCTGGGTTGATCAGAGGCACGCAATGGTTCGTGGGAGGAAGTCGAGCAGTGGGGTGGGTCATGGCAGAACGTCGGCATCGCGACGTAGAATCGAGCTCGGGTCAAGCGCGTGGGGACGATCGTCAGAGTCGCGATGGTTGAAGCTCGCGTTTGGGGATTTGGGGTATTAGTTCGTCGGAACCGCGATGGGGCAATCGAGATGAAGTGGTCGCGAGGCTAATAAGGAGCGTGCTTGACTGTGAAGTGTGGGATTGAGCTCGTCACAGGCGTGAGGTGGATTTCGAGCAGCAGTTGTTTTTTTTTTGGGTTCCTGTTCTTTGAGGTAGTTAATCTTAAGCAATTTTAGTTTTTATGTTTCCACAGTTTAAACTGGCAGACTGTTTGATTTAAATTAGCAGTTTGCTATAAAGTAGAAAAGTTTATGAAATATGGAAATTCATTACACTAAAATAAATAGTTAGTTATCTGAAATAATATATTAGGGTAGTTAATTGGGTTAATTAACTGGGTTAATTGTTTCAGTTACTAAAAATAATTTATCTAATAGGAACTGATCAATAGCTTAGTTTAAATTTATAGTGTTAATTAATTGAATCTTTTAAAAGGAAATTATGTGTAAGATTTAAATTATTAGGTTAACCAAACTTTAGTTAAATTAAATGGTTGGTAACTAAGTGATAGTTAACTGTTTGATCAATTCAAGTATTTATAAACTGTATAAATATTTTTACAAGGTCTGAAATTATGGAAATCAAATCGGGTTGGATCGACGGCAAAACAACAAAATCAAAGGTGAGTTAATCTCACTCAGTTGAATTTAAATTTAAATGGTTAAATTTAAATAATTGATTGAATGGTTGCATTGATTGAATATGCTATATTATATATAGTAGTATATAGCAATATATACATATTGGCATATGTATATATTTGAGTTGTTGATATTCCCGCATTTATATAGCGGATGAGACCCTATGCGCCGCATAATAGCGGATGATATTTTATAAAACCCATATACCGCGATATTCCACTTTGAAGTGGAATTGGTATTTTTTTGTGCTAACGTTTGTGGATGCAGGGAACAGGTTGGAGGGATCCAACTGGATTCCTCAAAATTATTAGATTATTTAATATTCTGTGTTTTGAATATTTGATATCATGTGATGATTTTACATTGGATGATGTGGTTGATTTGGATTGTCCAGTATAATAAATTATAAAATCTATGGAATTGAATTTTTGAAAAGAAATAAAGGAATAAAAGTTTAAGTAAAATAATTCGAGGAATTGGGATAAAATTTATAACGAATTGAAATAAAAATAAGGTGATTTGGAATTTTAACAAATATGAAAAAGGGGATTTTGAATTCACAAGGGATAATAAATTTTATATTTAAGTGATATTATTTGAAGAATAAAAAGAGGTTATTTTTTAAATTAAGGATTAAAGTTAATTAAAGAATAAATAAGGAGTTTTGGAAATCTGTAATCGATATTGGTAAAAAGGGGTTTAACTCGTAATAAGGAATAAAAATCTAAAGGTTAATGTATTTTGGAATAAATGAAGTAGCAAAGAAAATTTATTTCAAAGTAAGTAGAGTAAATTGGGAAATCAATTGGAAATTGATTTAGTTGTTTAAAATTGGAATTTTAGAAGAGAAATGAGATTTTGGAATTTATAAACTGGGTTTATAAAGTAAAATAAAATATCAGTGGATATTAGAAAATATAAATTCAAGGTGGGAATTTATAAAGGGATATGAATTGGTTTAAAATAAATGTTGATTTATTTTTAAAGGATGGAAATGAGAAGTGTATTTCTCTGGATAGCCAAGTACGTTTTCAAGGTAGTTTTAAATATAAGTTAAAAGTTTTAATATGTTTTAAAAAGCATGTTTCAGAAAATTGATTATTTTTAAATGTTAACTTTTTAAAGTAAGTATTTTCAAAAATATATTATTGTAGTAATTATATAAAAGGGATTTGCTATTATGTTTTAAAAGGAGAAATTTAGTTTATATTTATAAAGTGGTTTATTTTAAAGTATATATTTTTAATAAAGTATTAAAGTAGTTTAAATTTCAATGTTATAAGATATATTTAAAATAAAGTGTTTTTAAATTATTTTAAAATTAAAAGTATTTTGTACTTGGTGATTCAGTGGAAATAATTATTTGGGAAATGTTTTCCGTAAGTGGAAACTGTTTTGAAATTGTTTTCAAATGAGCTTTGAAAATTTGAAAATATATCTTGGAAAGATATTTGGGCAAATAAATAATGTGGTAAATTATTTATTGTGTGTGATGGTTGCTTGTGGATGTAAATTGATAGTTAAATAACCGACTATCAATATTGGCCAAATGCGCTGATCGTTTCGAAGAGACCGGGATCGAGTTTCCGTATACCGGGATTCTAGGTCTGGAGACTCGAATACCACTTCGATCCGGTTTGTACGTTTCGTGTAACGATTTCGGAGTCGAAGATGGAGCTGTGAAGTGCAAGGGCTAGTCGCTACTAATCCTGAGGATATTTCCAAAATGGATGTAGTAGGAGTAGTGCCTTCGGTTCCGTTCAAACCCAGGACGGACTTGTATGGACGAATGCTTGCGAAACATCGTCAGCGGACGATGGGCATTCTAAGGGATATGTTCTGAAAAGGTATCGTTTAGCCTCGAACCTCATCAACTGGGAATGACTGAAAATCAGGGGTTATGCAGCAAGGCTTCGTGGGTAGCTCCCACTGGAGGGTAAGGTCATCCCTGTCTAGATGTCCCTTTTTATTTCGGCTTAGTGGTGCGGTTGCTGATCCCAACCGTGGGGTGATTTTATTCGGGATCATCCAGTAAGGGATGGTTCCGGCCTTGTGTTGAAGGGGAGCGGGCGTACTCCTCGGTACGGTGATCTAGGCCACGTACTGTGATAGGTGGTACCCCAGTGCCTAGTCATTCGTTGGAAATCCATTCTCCCTACGTGCCTGTACGGTTTTGATTGTGCCCAACTATTGTTGAAATGTGAGATGCAAGCATTTCAGCTAGATTCTATTTTACTTTCTGTAGACACTATTATAATATCAGAGGATTTTGATAAAGTGTTTTAGCTATCGTAAGGTAAAAACCCGACATGTTTATTTGTGGCGTGGTCTTACGAGATGCTTTTGTTTTCAAAAGATTTTGAAACTTTAATAATCAATTGAGTGTGATTTTCTCACGCTGGTATTCCAGACTGACTCGGGTATTGTTTTATATGATGCTCGGGTCAGACCGAGTATTATAGATTACAGGAAATGATGCTATGGAGCTGGATGGCGATACGTACTTTCGTATTTGAGTTATATATTCCGCTGTGTATTCAGATTGTGAGGACAAGTTATGATTACTGTCCAGTTGTATGATATTGATGTGATGTACTCTGATGATGTATTTGGATGATGTATATGTAAACAGAAATAGATTTCTTTTTGTGTAAAGATCTGTTATTACCTATTATATTCTATTCCACTGCGTATGTGAGATTCTGTTGTTGTTTTCTATTTTTCTTCTTCTTCTACCTCTTCTTTTTACCCAAATGGTCCGGTTTTTTTTCGTGTTAGAAAAACTCGGGTTGTTACACTTGGTATTAGAGCTTAGGCTAGCGATAACCTTGGCTCTGTTGGGAATTTTGAGAGTACTAATAGATATGAGCGCGTATTTGTTAGTGGATATAAAAATGGTTTTATATTGTGTTGGTTGATTTATTGAGTGGCATATGAACCTTCGTCGGCACAGTCTGGACAACTGTATCGAAGGGGTTTCTAAACACTTGAATAGAACAGTTCGACACAATATTGTTTTAAATAGGGTGAATGAAATAATTTTGCCCAAATTATTTTTATATATAAAAGGATAACTTTTGTAAATTATATATTTGGTTGCTTGGTTGTTAGAAAGTGATGATATTAAATTATTATCATCATTGTGTAAAAATTGAATCAGAAATTGGAAAAAGTATAACCAAAGATGAAAGAATAAATTTATATAACAAAATGGAATTTGAAATATAGACTATAAATGAAATTTATAAATTGAGATAAACTTTATATACAAATGTGAATTACAAATGTGATTTATAATCAAATGAGATAAATTCATAAACAAATGAAATTTGTAAATGTAAATTGTAAATGTGTCTTATAACTTGGAATAAAATGTGATAGAATTCCAGAGTAATGCTTGGATATAAAGTTGAATAGATTTTGAATTTGAAGTTTTGGGAAAGGTTTAAATTCCTTTGGATTTAAAAATAGTTTTTAAAGGTTTTGGGGAAATAATAGTGATATTATTTCATGAATATTTTTGAAATTGAATTGAAATCTGGTGGGATTTAAAAATGTTTGAAATGTTTAGAGTGATAAAAGCATTAAATTCTCTTTTGGTCGCTGGAAAATAATTTCGGTGATGACTGCAGCATCATCGATGTCTATTTTCGAGTTTCCAAAGAGAAATTGCTACCAAACTGTTTTAAATTGGAAATGATTGTGAATTGGGTTGGTTTTGAAATTCAAAGGGAAAATTGTTTGGTAAAAGCAGATTATTTTGGAAATTGGGGTTTGATGTGATATACCAGATGTGTATGAGTTATTTATGGATTCAAAATGGTTTTGAAATAAAACCGGGCAATTGGATTCTGGAAATTCTATTTAAAATTTAAATGTGGAAATTTAAATGAATCAACAATATAAAGTATAGAATGAAGTTGATTGAAATAAGAAAGGAATGAAAGTTTAATTCTGGGATTATAATTATGAGATGAAAATAACTAAATGAGTAATATAAGTTGATAGATAAAAGAGTTAGAGAACTTGAAGGTGAATGAATTGTAAATTTTGTATAAAATTTGTATCCTGGAATTAAAATTTAATTCGAGTATATGAAGGTGAATAAGATATATTTGAATTTAACTTAAGATGAGTTAAATAAAATTGAGAATTGGAATTGAATTAAATGTAAATAAGTTGAAATCGAATTGAATTGGATATAAAGGTAATGTAAAATGCTTATAATTGTGTAAAGAAATTCATATTCTTAAGTTCTTAAGTGTAATAATTTGAAATTTGATTTGAAGATGGAAATGGACTTAAATGAATAGTCCTAGATCTTAAGTAAGTAAGTTGAAACTTATGAATAGAAATGAAATTGTAATTATCAAATGGAAACGACTAAGATGAGCAATCTTAATAAATCCAAACTTGAATTATAAAATAAATTGAACTTAAGATAATTAAGTGAAGTGATATTTGGAATTAAAAAGCAAGTATTTAATTTTAACCAGCGGAGGAACTAATTTGATAATAAATTAGTTATTGAAATTAAATGGTGAGTTAATGGAATTGGATTAAAACAATGATGGTTTGAATTACGAATGAAATCCAAATAAGTGAAAATAAATTGGAAATGGTCTGGTTATTAATAAAATAATTCTAGATGAATTGAGTATGGAAATTAAAATTCATAATGATTGAGTGAATGAACTAATTAAATAAATAAATGGATGGAATTTGATTAAATAAGAATCAAATGAAAGATGGAAATAAAACTTTAAAGGGTTGGTTAAATGGAAAATAAACTTAAGTTATTGACTTAAGTGAATGTTGAATGGAAACTGAACTCAAACAGAGGAGTGGTTTAAATAAGTTGGGAAATAGTTAATGAATGAATTAACTTGGATTGTTTTCGAGCTAAATAAAATTCAATATTCAGAAGTTGGAGATGAATTGAATATAAGAAAAATTTATATTGAACTTAAGAATTGAAGAATGAAATTCTTAAGAAAATTGGTATTGGAAATATACTTAGTAATTTTGGAATGAAAATATATATACTAAGTGAATAGTTGAATGAAGACTAAAACTGAAGTTGAGAAATGGGATAGTTGTGAATAAGGGGATAACAAATAAAAAGGAATGTAAATAAAGGAGAATTGATATAATTGGTAATCAATTGGAATTTATACGTAAGATGTACGTATATTATTTTATTCGCATAACTATTTGGTCCAGATGTCGAACACAGAATTTCGAGATAGTTTTATCGATCCGAATCAGGATTTTTCACTCGATTTTCAACGGCGAACCTGGATATGGATTGTTGAATGATTCTGGATATTCTCTATCATAGTTTGTGGCTATGCAAGGAGAATGACGGTTTCTGATCAAGAAACCAGATCTGAGTCCGCACTAGGAAGTCGGGTGGACGATACTAGTTCAGAAGTGAAATTGTGTGATCGAGTGAGCGATCAAATGTGATATTGCGTACGGATGATATATGTGCATCGTACGGGCTTAAGTTAAGTAAATATTGAAAATTTGTAAAGAAGTCAATAAAATGACTTTGGAATCTGTGATTGAATATTATTGCTTAATAGGATATACAGGTGTATAAAAGCAATGGATAAATTGGGATTTTTGATTTAGAAGATAAAATTTAATGGCCCGACAAAAAGGTATGTATTTGAATTTCTATATGAAATTTGATTGGGTTTTGGATCCAACCACTTGGCTTTTTGTTTTCTTTTTGAGATTGGGAGGCCGTAGAGCCATTTTGTAGTAGTACTGAGCTAGCCGCGCAAAGGAGACGCTGGCGAAATTTTTCGGAAATTTAGGGAGTTAGAAAAAAATTTTGGAAAATTTTGATAAGTTAAAATTTGAATTCAAATTTAAATTTGAATGGATAAGCAGGTGGTATGGGTTGAACTTATGAATAAGTTTGGGAGGTTAAAGGATGATTAGTGTATCATTAATAAAAGAATTGTTATGGAAAGTTGTTAAAACTATTTGGATTGGGAAAAAGAACGGGTATTGAATCATTCTTCCTAACTAGTAATTTCGGGGACGAAATTCTTTTAAGGGGGGAGGAATGTAACGACCCGGAATTTTTGTATATTTGAAATGTGAATATTTAATTTATTTTAAATATCCGAAGGTTAAATTTTAACTTTAATTTCAAATATACAGTATTTATTTGGATAATTAATTATTAAATTTAATTATCGGGATTGGGTAAAATATTGAATCTTGATTTTAAGCCTGTTAAAAATAGTTCAAAGGTCCAGAAAATTTATATTGTTAATACTGAAGATGATAGAACTTTTAAAATGGAATTTTAAAAGAATTTTGTTCAGTTTTAAAAATATATCGTTGAAATTAAATTTAAAAATAGCCGTCCGAGGCACAGTCTCGGAATTCAGCGAAACCAGTTCCATTGGTCCGTAATATTGTATTATTATTGGATTTCAATTTTCGTAGTATTTGGAGTTGTCATGTGATCGTACGGAATGTAAACGCGCTGAAATTTAATCGGAAATTTAATATTTTAACTGGTCGATATATCTCCCATCAGTGTTTTTTTTGCTTTCATTTCTCAACACCTGTAACAAGCCTATGCAGACACGCAAGGCAGTTCAAAACACGTGTTCTCCCTGGTATAACCTGCGTCGTCTCTCAAGAAATACAGAGTTAAAATTCGTTCCATCCCTATTCTTTTCCCCTCTTTTTAAAATCATGTCATTCCTTTCGTTCGAGTCCATGCCGAACCCTTTCTCCTTTTCAAAAGCTAGATCGAGATAAAATCGCTGCTCACCTCTAAACTTCCTCAATCTAAAAATCGAATTCGCTCGATCACTCACGAGGAGAGGCGCTCGTTCGACAGCGTGAACGTGAAGCTAGGGCATGGGTTTTCTTTCAGTAGGAGCGAAGCTGGGTTGATCAAAGGCACGCAATGGTTCGTGGGAGGAAGTCGAGCAGTGGGGTGGGTCATGGCAGAACGTCGGCATCGCGACGTAGAATCGAGCTCGGGTCAAGCGCGTGGGGACGATCGTCAGAGTCGCGATGGTTGAAGCTCGCGTTTGGGGATTTGGGGTATTAGTTCGTCGGAACCGCGATGGGGCAATCGAGATGAAGTGGTCGCGAGGCTAATAAGGAGCGTGCTTGACTGTGAAGTGTGGGATTGAGCTCGTCACAGGCGTGAGGTGGATTTCGAGCAGCAGTTGTTTTTTTTTTTGGGTTCCTGTTCTTTGAGGTAGTTAATCTTAAGCAATTTTAGTTTTTATGTTTCCACAGTTTAAACTGGCAGACTGTTTGATTTAAATTAGCAGTTTGCTATAAAGCAGAAAAGTTTATGAAATATGGAAATTCATTACACTAAAATAAATAGTTAGTTATCTGAAATAATATATTAGGGTAGTTAATTGGGTTAATTAACTGGGTTAATTGTTTCAGTTACTAAAAATAATTTATCTAATAGGAACTGATCAATAGATTAGTTTAAATTTATAGTGTTAATTAATTGAATCTTTTAAAAGGAAATTATGTGTAAGATTTAAATTATTAGGTTAACCAAACTTTAGTTAAATTAAATGGTTGGTAACTAAGTGATAGTTAACTGTTTGATCAATTCAAGTATTTATAAACTGTATAAATATTTTTACAAGGTCTGAAATTATGGAAATCAAATCGGGTTGGATGGACGGCAAAACAACAAAATCAAAGGTGAGTTAATCTCACTCAGTTGAATTTAAATTTAAATGGTTAAATTTAAATAATTGATTGAATGGTTGCATTGATTGAATATGCTATATTATATATAGTAGTATATAGCAATATATACATATTGGCATATGTATATATTTGAGTTGTTGATATTCCCGCATTTATATAGCGGATGAGACCCTATGCGCCGCATAATAGCGGATGATATTTTATAAAACCCATATACCGCGATATTCCACTTTGAAGTGGAATTGGTATTTTTTTTGTGCTAACGTTTATGGATGCAGGGAACAGGTTGGAGGGATCCAACTGGATTCCTCAAAATTATTAGATTATTTAATATTCTGTGTTTTGAATATTTGATATCATGTGATGATTTTACATTGGATGATGTGGTTGATTTGGATTGTCCAGTATAATAAATTATAAAATCTATGGAATTGAATTTTTGAAAAGAAATAAAGGAATAAAAGTTTAAGTAAAATAATTCGAGGAATTGGGATAAAATTTATAACGAATTGAAATAAAAATAAGGTGATTTGGAATTTTAACAAATATGAAAAAGGGGATTTTGAATTCACAAGGGATAATAAATTTTATATTTAAGTGATATTATTTGAAGAATAAAAAGAGGTTATTTTTGAAATTAAGGATTAAAGTTAATTAAAGAATAAATAAGGAGTTTTGGAAATCTGTAATCGATATTGGTAAAAAGGGGTTTAACTCGTAATAAGGAATAAAAATCTAAAGGTTAATGTATTTTGGAATAAATGAAGTAGCAAAGAAAATTTATTTCAAAGTAAGTAGAGTAAATTGGGAAATCAATTGGAAATTGATTTAGTTGTTTAAAATTGGAATTTTAGAAGAGAAATGAGATTTTGGAATTTATAAACTGGGTTTATAAAGTAAAATAAAATATCAGTGGATATTAGAAAATATAAATTCAAGGTGGGAATTTATAAAGGGATATGAATTGGTTTAAAATAAATGTTGATTTATTTTTAAAGGATGGAAATGAGAAGTGTATTTCTCTGGATAGCCAAGTACGTTTTCAAGGTAGTTTTAAATATAAGTTAAAAGTTTTAATATGTTTTAAAAAGCATGTTTCAGAAAATTGATTATTTTTAAATGTTAACTTTTTAAAGTAAGTATTTTCAAAAATATATTATTGTAGTAATTATATAAAAGGGATTTGCTATTATGTTTTAAAAGGAGAAATTTAGTTTATATTTATAAAGTGGTTTATTTTAAAGTATATATTTTTAATAAAGTATTAAAGTAGTTTAAATTTCAATGTTATAAGATATATTTAAAATAAAGTGTTTTTAAATTATTTTAAAATTAAAAGTATTTTGTACTTGGTGATTCAGTGGAAATAATTTTTTGGGAAATGTTTTCAGTAAGTGGAAACTGTTTTGAAATTGTTTTCAAATGAGCTTTGAAAATTTGAAAATATATCTTGGAAAGATATTTGGGCAAATAAATAATGTGGTAAATTATTTATTGTGTGTGATGGTTGCTTGTGGATGTAAATTGATAGTTAAATAACCGACTATCAATATTGGCCAAATGCGCTGATCGTTTCGAAGAGACCGGGATCGAGTTTCCGTATACCGGGATTCTAGGTCTGGAGACTCGAATACCACTTCGATCCGGTTTGTACGTTTCGTGTAACGATTTCGGAGTCGAAGATGGAGCTGTGAAGTGCAAGGGCTAGTCGCTACTAATCCTGAGGATATTTCCAAAATGGATGTAGTAGGAGTAGTGCCTTCGGTTCCGTTCAAACCCAGGACGGACTTGTATGGACGAATGCTTGCGAAACATCGTCAGCGGACGATGGGCATTCTAAGGGATATGTTCTGAAAAGGTATCGTTTAGCCTCGAACCTCATCAACCGGGAATGACTGAAAATCAGGGGTTATGCAGCAACGCTTCGTGGGTAGCTCCCACTGGAGGGTAAGGTCATCCCTGTCTAGATGTCCCTTTTTATTTCGGCTTAGTGGTGCGGTTGCTGATCCCAACCGTGGGGTGATTTTATTCGGGATCATCCAGTAAGGGATGGTTCCGGCCTTGTGTTGCAGGGGAGCGGGCGTACTCCTCGGTACGGTGATCTAGGCCACGTACTGTGATAGGTGGTACCCCAGTGCCTAGTCATTCGTTGGAAATCCATTCTCCCTACGTGCCTGTACGGTTTTGATTGTGCCCAACTATTGTTGAAATGTGAGATGCAAGCATTTCAGCTAGATTCTATTTTACTTTCTGTAGACACTATTATAATATCAGAGGATTTTGATAAAGTGTTTTAGCTATCGTAAGGTAAAAACCCGACATGTTTATTTGTGGCGTGGTCTTACGAGATGCTTTTGTTTTCAAAAGATTTTGAAACTTTAATAATCAATTGAGTGTGATTTTCTCACGCTGGTATTCCAGACTGACTCGGGTATTGTTTTATATGATACTCGGGTCAGACCGAGTATTATAGATTACAGGAAATGATGCTATGGAGCTGGATGGCGATACGTACTTTCGTATTTGAGTTATATATTCCGCTGTGTATTCAGATTGTGAGGACAAGTTATGATTACTGTCCAGTTGTATGATATTGATGTGATGTACTCTGATGATGTATTTGGATGATGTATATGTAAACAGAAATAGATTTCTTTTTGTGTAAAGATCTGTTATTACCTATTATATTCTATTCCACTGCGTATGTGAGATTCTGTTGCTGTTTTCTATTTTTCTTCTTCTTCTACCTCTTCTTTTTACCCAAATGGTCCGGTTTTTTTTCGTGTTAGAAAAACTCGGGTTGTTACATTCAACAAGGTCAAAATGTTTAAAAGAAAGGTTTTAAACTCTTCGACACAGTCGAAAGATTACTACTACTTTATTGCTACTTTTTTTGAAACCTTCTGACATAGTCGAAAGGTTACTACCGCTTTATAATTGTTCTATTTTTTCGACAAAGTCGAATGGTTTACTTGTTTTTAAAACTAGCTGCTTCTCCATGCTTTCGAAGTGAAGCTTTTGACTTAGGTGATTTACCCTTGTTTTATAAATTGAAGTATAATCCAAAGCTTTCAAAAGAGTTGTTTTAAAGGACATGTTTAACGCACTCAAAGCAGAGCTTTCGACTTAGTTGAAAGGTTGCTTCCAATAGAGTCGAAAGGTTTTAAAAGAAGATTTCTATTTGTTATAAATTGAACCCAGAATGATTTCGAAAGGTTTTGATTTCGAAACTTTTTAGTTGAATGAATTCGAAAGGCTTAAGTGAATGATTTCGAAAGGCTTATATTGAATAAATTCGAAAGGTTTATATTGCATGGTTTCAAAAGATTTGTTTATTGAATGGTTTCGAAAGGTTTGTTTTAAATGATTTCGAAAGGTTTAGTTTAATGGATTCGAAAGGTTTAAAATGGAAATGGATGGTTTTCCAAGGTTTTCCTAATGCAATGTTTTAAAGTGGTGTCCAAAGTTTTATAGCTTACGAAAGGTTTGCTTTTCAATGGGTTTGAAAGGTTTTAAGAATGGTTTCGAAAAGTTTGATGTATGGTTTCGAAAGGTTTGAAGAATGATTTCGAAAGGTTTGATATTGGTCTTGAAAGAGATGATTTCAATGTATAGAAAGAGGTTCTATCAAACGGTATAATGTTTTCATCAACTAAATTTTGAGTAAAGATTATATATATAACATGGTGATACGATTTTGAGTAAAGTATATAGACTATATACTTTTCCTTGTTAAAGTTTGATTTAAAGGTTTTAAATCATTTTGAAAATGTTTTCAAGGAAAATTATGGGAGGGGATCTTTAAGTGAAAATGACTCAGATATTAGAAAACCAGATGGGACAAATATGGGGTCGCACCCTATACATTAGCTAATAGCCCCAGCTAATTATTTGTCCAAAATTCTAGTGTGTAGGGCTCTGTCCCAGGTAGGCTAAAATTATGATTACACACTGAAAGAAATATATTTTTGTATACAGATAGGTTATTGGTGAGCCGAAAAACCATTAGGATCGGGAATACCTGGGAGATGATTAAGTTAGGGACAAATCGTCCAGAAGTGAAGTACTTAACATATAGTTAAGGACAGACCTTCCATATGGAAAATGTTTAACATATAATTAAGGATAGATAATCCAGAAGAAGAATATCTAATAGGTGTTAGGTTAATTTTGATTATATTGTCTAGTAGGCCCGGGTCAGCCAAAGGTTAAAAGTTATCCAAACAAAACTTGTGTGTTTGAATAGATAGTTCGTTATTACTTGATATTTATGTATGCTTACATAATGATTGCTTTACAGTATTTAACCATTGTGGATGTAGGAGCACAGTATATGATTTTATGAAAGGTTTTGCAAAGATATGTTTTAAAAGGATGTTATTGAGGGGAAACCCGTTTCGCTAAGCCGTGTGGTCCCGCTTAACATAATTATTCTGAGAAGTATAATATTATTCACACCAGGCTTTATGTATGACTCGAAGTTTATGTTTTCCCTTTAAACTCTCGGGTGCTCAAAATTAATTTGAGTTGGCTAAGGGATAAAGACCTTTTCAGGTTTAGTAGGATGACAAATAAGCTACCGGAGGCATGCAGGAGGAAAATGGATAGTTATTTAGGAGTTACAGTTCTTGTTATGTTTTGATGGATTTTCCACTGTGTTGTTTTGTATTAGGTCTATTATTACCAGATGACTCTGATCAACCAAAGAGGTATCTTCATATACCGCTCTTGGCGTATTTTGTAATAATTATATTTGATTTGTGCCTGGGAACGATTTGGGATTATGTGTTGTGAATATGAAACAACTTGTTTTGAACTGTACTGTAGTAAAAGTTGTTTTTGAAATCTGTGTTTTGTTTCATATTCAACTGCTTCTGATATTATTGATGCCATTAACATAGCCATATTTAGTTGCCGAAAACTGGTATTATAGATGACTGCAACATCTGTAGCGTTTAGTTTTGGGCCTCTAGATAAGGGATGTTACAGCTTGGTATCAGAGCATGGTTTATGAAATACTTTAATTAAAAAAAATGATTTCTGAAAACATAATCCTTAGAAATTAGAGTTAAGATCGGGGTATGGGATAACGCTATAATAACATACTTGTATTTATTATATATAAGTATTCGCTATCTCTCTAGACTCCTATCTGAATTAGGCTATTCATTTGTATCTCACTAGATTTGAATACAAATATGGATGGAAGAAGAGGCGGAGTAAATCCTGGAGGAGATAGCACCACTAATGGAAATGCCCCACCAAACACTAGGAGAGGACCCGGTCAGGTTCAAGATGAAACTGTTGGCGCAGGAGTCCCCCAGATGGACATAGGAGCAATGTATCAGTTCTTTGTAAACATGATTCAAGCTGGAATATCAGCCGGAGTTGTTGGAGGTAATGCTGCTGGAGGTGGAGCTCAGTAAGTTCCGATGGTCAATCAGTATGCTAACTTGAGTAGGGATTACATCAGGCTTGGAGGGAAGCTGTTTATTGGTACTGAAGATGCGATCGAGGTGGAAAATTGGCTACTGCATTGCGAGATAATTTTTGTTGACTTAGAATTGAATGATGCATAGAAGAGGAGATTGGTTTTGAGGCAGCTACAGAGAGCTACTCTATTCTGGTGGAATACTATTACTATTGGAGTTGATGAGGAAACCATAACTTGGGAAGAGTTTAAGAGAAGGTTTTCAGAAAGATTTATGTCTGTAATGGTGCCGTCGGCGTTGGTGAGGAAGTTTGCAGGGTTGGAACAAGGAGATATGTCCGTCTTGGAGTATGCGATAAAGTTTGAGGAGTTGGCCCGATACAGGTATGCTTTGGCAAATACCGTGACCAGAAGGAATGAAAAGTTTATAAGAGGTTTGCAGAGTTGGAACAAGGAGATATGTCCGTCTTGGAGTATGCGAGAAAGTTTGAGGAGTTGGCCCGATACGGGTATGCTTTGGCAAATAACATGATCAGGAGGAATGAAAAGTTTATAAGAGGTTTGAGGCCAGAGTTGATAAGTGCCACTTTACCACATTTGAGAGATCCCAGTTATGTAGTGGTTGAAATGGCATTAAGACAAGAAGAGGTATTGGCTTGCTTAAGGAAGAAGATGAAGGAGGCCTAGATGGGACAGGGCTAGAAAAGGAAGTTTTTCCAGAAAAAGAATGCTTAGAAGGGAGGAGCATAGAAGAAAGGAAAGGCTGAAGTGGTTTACTACAAATGTGATAAGAAGGGACACTATGCTAATGAGTATCGTACCGGGAATGGAAAAGGAAAAGGGAAAGAAGCTGTTGGAAAGAAGAATGACAGTTATTTTAATTGTGATCAAATCAGCCATTATAAGAACAAATTTCCTGAGCCTGCTAGAGATGGAAAGGGATAGATATATTCACTGGAGCTCGCAATTCTAAGGCCAGTTGTGCAGGAAAAAGGAAGGCTATTCTGGGAGGCTCGTTGCAGGTTCACGGTATGTCTGTTAGCGTTCTATTTGATACTGGAGCATCTCATTCTTTTATTTCTTGATGTTTGGTAGATAGGCATAACCTAGAACTCTCATACTTAGTTACTTCTTTAAGGGTTGCAAATTCGATAGGAGAGTATGCAACGCTTGGGATGAGGTGTGACCATTTAGAATTTGATTTGCTAGGCCATATTTTTTATTGCTGTTTGCATGTGTTTGACTTTGTGGGATTTGGGATAATCCTTGGGATGGATTGGTTAAGTAAATATGATGCTCAGATATTTTTTCATGGTAGGAGAATATCACTTAGTCATCCGGATTGTAGTGATCGGATAGTTTATACCATAGAGAACCCTAGTTGTGAAGTGAATGCTTTATTGGGTATTATGGAGTTGGAGGTTAAGTCGCATCGAGTCTTTGTAGTTAGAGAATTTGCTGATGTATTTGAGCCGGTAATTGGACTGCCACCGAAACGAGCCATAGAGTTTCAGATTGATTTGGTGCCTGGAGCAGAACCAGTGAGTAGACCGCCGAGCAGGATGACACCCATAGAGATGAGAGGGTTGAAAGCGCAGTTGGTGGATTTGGAAGGCAAGAGTTTTATCCGACCAAGTAGTTCTCCATGGGGGGCTGCCGTAGTGTTTGCTAAGAAGCCGGACGGATCGTTAAGGCTATGTATCGATTATCGTAAGTTGAATGAGAAGACGGTAAAGAACCGATATCCATTGCCGAGAATTAACGATTTTTCGATCAGTTAAGTGGAGCCAAGGTATTTTCTCAGCTGTATTTGGTGATGGGATTTCATCAGCCTAGAGTGGTAAAGGATAGCATTCCTTTGACGGTGTTTAGAACAAGATATGGATCGTATGAATGGTTAGTTATGTCGTTCGGACTAACTAATGCGCCAGCATTCATTGTGGATCTGATGAATTTTCTGAGAGCATTTGGATAGATTTTTGTTGGTCTTCATAGATGACATTTTGATATACTCTAAGGATGAAGAGCATGAAGTTCATCTTAGAGTTGTGCTCGAAACGTTGAGGGAGCATCAGTTAAAGGCTAAGTTTTTGAAGTGTCATTTTTGGAAGAAGGAAGTGAAGTTCCTTGGTCATGTCATCTCAGAGAAAGAGTTGTCTGTAGATCAGACTAAGATTGAAGCAGTGAATAGTTGGAAAAGACCCGAGACGGTGACCGAGATTAAGAGCTTTCTTGGATTGGCTAGATATTATCGAAGGTTTATAAAGGATTTTTCACGAATATCTGCACCGATGACTAAGCTTACACGAAAAGATGTGAAGTTTGTATGGAGTGATAAGTGTGAGGAAGCATTTCAGAACTTGAAACACTTATTGACCCATGCACCGGTGTTAGTGGTTCCGAAGGGGAATCAAGATTTAGTTGTTTATGCTGATGAGTGTGGAATTGGATTGGGAGCTGTGTTGATGCGAAGAGGTAAAGTGATTGCTTATGTTTCTAGAAAGCTCAGACCACGTGAAGTTAGGCATCCTACGCATGATTAGGAGTTAGCTGTCGTTATATTTGCTCTGAAGGTGTGGAGGAATTATCTTTTGGGAGAGAAATCTGAGCTTTATACTAATCATAAGTCGTTGAAGTACTTTTTCTCTTAGAAGGAGCTGAACAAGAGACAACAGAGATGGTTAGAGTTTATCGCTGCTTATGATTTTAGAATTAAGTACACACCCGAAAAAGAAAATAAGGTGGTGGATGCACTCAGCCGAAAACATCAGAATGCAGTAATGGTTATGATTGCTGAGTGGAAAGATTTGGAAGCATTATTAGCTTTAGTGTGCAGTTTAGATCCGAGGTAGGTTCAAGTGCAGGAAGTGCTATGTTGTCTTGTTTAGAAGTTCGACCAGTAATGATTGAGAAGATAGCTTCAAAATAAGAGGAGGATTTAGTTTTGGCTGAACGGATCCGAAGGTTGAGGGAAGGAACGGAGAGCGAGGACCTAAAGGATTTCAGTCTTGACCAAAATGGGTAGTTGAGGAAGAAAGGAAGGTTGTGTGTTCCGAATGTAGGAGACATGAGGAAGGAAGTTTTGGATGAGTGCCATCGTTCGAAGTTCACTACCCGTCCAGGAGGAATGAAGATGTATCAGGATATGAAGAGAAGTTTCTTCTGGGAAGGTATGGAATGGGACATTTCTTTGTGTGTTAAGCAGTGCTTAAATTGCCAACAGGCAAAGGCTGAACACCAGAAGCCTAGTGGATTGCTTCAATCGTTAAAAGTTCCATTGTGGAAATGAGATTCCATCTCTATGGATTTTATTGATGGGTTGCCAAGGTCTAGAAGAGGAAATGAAAGCATATGGGTCATAGTAGATAGATTGACTAAGAGTGCCCATTTCATTCCGGAAAAGTCAACTAAGACAGCACATATTTTAGCGAAGTTATTTATGACGAATGTAATTAGGCTGCATAGGATTCCTAATAGTATTGTTAGTGATAGAGATTCTTTATTTACTAGTGAGTTCTGGAAAAGTCTACAGGAAGCATTAGGAACCAAGCTCAACATGAGACCATCCACAGACTGATAGGCAAATAGAAAGAGTTAACAAAATCTTGGAGGAATTGTTAAGAGCTTGTGTATTGGATTTCGGGGGATCATGGGAGGACCATCTTCATCTAGTTGAGTTCTCATATAACAATAGTTATCATACTAGTATTGGGATGGCACCGTTTGAAGCCTTGTATGGAAGACATGTAAGTCTTTCGTATGTTGGTTAGAGACCGGGGATAGATTGGTTCTTGGTCTGGATTTGGTGAAGGAAGCTGCGGAGAAGATTGAGTTGATCCGAGTTAGGATGAAGGAAGCTCAATCTAGGCAGAAAAGTTATGTTGATAGAAGAAGGAAATATTTGGAATTTTCTATCGGAGATTATGTGTTCATTAAGGTTTCACCGATGAAGGGTGTGATTAGATTTGGAAAGTCAGGAAAGTTAGCACCTAGATTTGTTGGACCTTTCCGTATTGTTGAGAAGATCGATAAACTCGCTTATAGAAGAGAGTTACCGAGTTGTTTGGCTGGAGTTCATGATGTTTTCCATGTTTCTCATCTTAGGAAATATGTTAGAGACCCGGAGACTACCGTAGCACCTACAATGTTAGAGGATTTAGAAGTAGAACCGGATTTGACCATAGTTAGAAAGCCGATTCAGATTGTGGCTAGAGATAAGAAGAAGTTGAGGAATAAGACAGTCAAGTTAGTAAAGGTTCAGTGGAGTGACGATGCTAGAGACTGTACTTGGAAGACGGAGAGTAGGATTAAAGACTCTTACTCTGATTTGTTTAATGGTATGTTTTACCTTTGGTTGTTTTGATTGTGTACCTTATTGTAATTTCGATGACAAAATTCTTTAAGGTGGGGAGTCTGTAACACCCCATATTTTTATAACATTATTTAGGATAATTAATTGGGTAAATTAAATAAATAATGTGAAGATTAAAAGGTTGAGATTTGATTAACAAAGGGTAGCCGTGCCATGTTAGTGTGTTAATTAAAATAAAATAACCTAAGTTAATGTGTTAGGATATAAGAAGGGCAATATGGGAAATAGGTAAGGTTTACACCCAAAACCCTTAGGAATGTAACTCACGTTCATTTTCATTTTACTCAAACCAAAAATTCCTAAGACTGGCCACCATTATTATTCTCAAGTAGAAGATTAAAGCTAGGATTCAAAAGAAGGAAGAAAATCAACAAAGTCAACATCAAATCTCATATTTATAACCTCAAAGCTAAGGCGAATAATTACAACATCCCAATTTCTTTTAGTTTTCGGTTTTAAGATTAGACCCGAAATGATTTTGCAAGTATATGCCATGTTTTTATGATTCAAGTTATATATATATATATATATATATATATATATATATATATATATTTGTGTGTGTGTTGTTGATGGATTATATATGTTCATGTTAATTTTTATGATATGTTTGGCATGAAAACCCTATTTAATAACATCCAAATGCCTTAAAAACTTAAATATAGATTAGAAATGATATTTTAGAGACAAGTTTCAATTTTCATAATTTTCTGAACTAGTATGGTTTTTATATTAATTTTCTAGTGAAGGAAATTGTTTATAGGGTTATAAATTATTTTCGGCTAAATTAATAATTATTTCGGGTTGAAATTTTTATATGTTAGGCAACATATTAAAATAGATTTTTTCGGGATTTTTCCAGATTTTTTCTAAGTTATTTGATGAATATATAAAATTATTTAAGGTATGAGACTTAAATGTTTTATATATTTTATTAAGGAGAAGGGGAATTTTATAAAACAAAATTATTATTCAATTCTAAAAATAGTGCTAGCATATTTCTGAAAAGAATTTGTTAACCAATGAAAATTTGACAAACAAAGATAGGTTAGTTGAAAAGTTGTTTTTTTAAGTTACAAACAAAGAAAACATACTTTTAGCATGTTTCAGCCTTTACGATAACAAACATTCTGACCCAGATCTTCCGACAAGGTCGAGAGGTTCTAAGCTTTTAACAAGGTCAAACCAATGCATATGGTATCAAGCTACTTGGTACATAATGAATTGAGCAGAGTCGAAGGGTTCTAAGTTGAAAGGTTGGTGGCCAAAGAGGTTGGGGTATGTTTGTTTTATAAACCAAAAGCTTTCACCTGCTTTGCTTTTGAATAAGATCTTTCGACTTGGTTGCTTTCGACCAGGTCAAAATGTTTAAAAGAAAGGTTTTAAATCCTTCGACACAGTTGAAAGGTTACTGCTGCTTTATTACTACTTTGTTTTGAAACCTTCCGACATAGTCAAAAGGTTACTACAGCTTTATAAATGTTCTGTTTTGAACCTTTTGATAAAGATGAAAGGTTTACTTGTTTCTAAAACTAACTGTTTCTCCATGCTTTCGAAGTGAAGCTTTCAACTTAGGTGATTTACCCTTGTTTTATAAATTGAATTATAACCCAAAGCTTTCGTAAGAGTTGTTTTAAAGGATATGTTTAAAGCATTCGAAGCAGAGCTTTTGACTTAGTTGAAAGGTTGCTTCCAATAGAGTCGAAAGGTTTTAAAAGAAGATTTCTATTTGTTTTAAATTGAACCAAGAATGATTTCGAAAGGTTTTGATTTCGAAAGGTTTTAGTTGAATGAATTCAAAAGGCTTAAGTGAATGATTTTGAAAGGTCTATATCTAATAGATTCGAAAGGTTTATATTGCATGGTTTTGAAAGATTTGTTTATTGAATGGTTTTGAAAGGTTTGTTTTAAATGATTTCGAAAGGTTTAGTTTAATGGATTCAAAAGGTTTAAAATGGAAGGTTTTCCAAGTTTTTCCTATGGCAATGTTTTAAAATGATGCCCAAAGTTTTATAGCTTACGAAAGGTTTGCTTTTCAATGGGTTCGAAAGGTTTGGAGAATGGTTTTGAAAGGTTTGATGTATGATTTAGAACGGTTTGCTGAATGATTTCGAAAGATTTGATATTGGTTTTGAAAGAGATGATTTCAATAGAAAGATGTTCTATCAAATGGTTTAATGTTTTCATCAACTAAAGTTTGAGTAAAGATTATATATATAACATGGTGATACGATTTTGAGTAAATTATAAAGACTATATAATTTTCCTTGTTAAAGTTTGATTTAAAGGTTTTAAATCATTTTGAAAATGTTTTCAATGAAAATTATGGGTGGTGATCCTTAAATGAAAATGACTCAGATATTAGAAAACCAGATGGGATTAGTATGGGGTCGCACCCTATACATTAGCTAATAGCCCCATCTAATTGTTTGTCCAAAATTCCAATGTGTAGGGCTTTGTCACAGGTAGACTAAAATTATGATTACATGCCGAAAGGAATATATGTTTGTATATAGATAGGTTATTGGTGAGCTGAAAAACCATTAGGATCGAGAAGATCTGGGAGATGATTAAGTTAGGAATAGACCGTCCAAAAGTGAAGTATTTAACAGATAGTTAAGAACAGACCGTCCAGATGGGAAATGTTTAACAGATAGTTAAGGATAGATAATCCAGAAGAAGAATATCTAAGAGGTGTTAGGTTAATTTTTATTATATTGTCTGGTTGGCCTAAGTCAGCCAAAAGTTAAAAGTTATCCAAACAAAACTTGTGTGTTTGAACAGATAGTTCATTATTACCTGATATTTATGTATGTTTACATAATGATTGCTTTACAGTATTTAACCATTGTGGATGCAGGAGCACATCATATGGTTTTATGAAAGGTTTTGCAAAGATATGTTTTAAAAGGATGTTAGTGAAGGGAAACCCGTTCCTCTAAGCGGCGTGGTCTCGCTTAACATAATTATTCCGGGATGTATAATATTATTCACTCCAGGCTTTATGTCTGACTCGAAGTTTATGTTTTCCCCTTAAACTCTCGGGTGCTCAAAATTAATTTGAGTAGGCTGAGGGATTAAGGTCTTTTTCAGGTTTAGTAGGATGACCAATAAGCTACTGGAGGCCTGCAGGAGGCAAACAGATAGCTATTTAGGAGTTATAGTTCTTGTTATGTTTTGATGGATTTTCCGTCGTGTTGTTTTGTATTAGGTCTATTATGACCATCTGACTCTGATCAACCAAGGGGGTATCTACATATACCGCTCTTGGCGTATTTTGTAATAATTATATTTAATCTATGCCTGGGAATGATTTGGGATTATGTGTTGTGAATGTGAAACAACTGGTTTTGAAATGTAATGAAGTAAAAGTTGTTTTTGAAATCTGTGTTTTGTTTCATATTTAAGTGCTTCCGATGTTATTGATACAATTAACATATCCGTATTTAATCGCCGGAAGCTAATACTATATATGACTGCAATATCTATAGCACTTAGTTTTGGGCCTCTAGATAAAGGATGTTATAATTGCCAATTAGGATATCTCGGTAGTCTTGACCCTAGGTCTGGAAAATTTTCTTTTAGTCGATAATTCTCCTTTTTCAAACGTGAATTTTCTTCCTGCATCTCAAGCGCATACTCATGCCCTGTACGACGCATTGGAGGATCAATCCACTCAGTATAACCGCAACAACTAAACGATCCAGGAAGTTGTCTGCTCAACGTATACCTTGCACAAACGTAGTATCTACGACCTGCGTTGAATTAACTTTTTTCGACAATCACTTCACACCTGCTATTACAATGACAAATTTACGTGAAGGGCCTCTCCAATAGCATGTGCTTTACCTCGATTTTTCCACCTACCGCCATGTATAGAGACAAAATGTGTTTACTTCTCACCAGGTACACGATCAGGTTGTTCAAAAAACCTCTCTCGCTTCATTGTGAACTTCTTTACCTAGCCTTTGATGATTGACTTCACCATCCACCATGTTTGCATTGAGTTCAAATGCATCAATGCATGTCATTAAAGTCTCGTCATCAATTTCCCATTGAGCCATTTCTAGTAATGGTTAATAAAAATTGGTTTTAAGAAATGCAAGGAAAGTGAAAAGCAATGAAAAGCAATTAAAGTGAAAATTGGTTTAAATGTAGAAGATTACCTTCGATTATCTAGCAAATCCGCAAAAAAATCACAACTTTGATAAGGGATGATTTAGAATTGTGGAAAGGAATGTAATTGGGGTTTTGGAGGTTTTTTGTGTTAAGTTTGGTAAAGTAAGAAATGAAAGGAGAGAGAGGAGAGGGTTTCTATTTTGAAACCTGTAAGCCATAATTGGGGTGCTATTTGAAAATTCACCAACTAGCGATATTTGAAATTGCAACAGTTGGTGCAATTTCAAATAGCGCCCTAGGTATGACTTATTGGTTTCAAATCAGAAACCTGTCAAACACAATACAACATATACCATCCGTCGAAACAAAACTCCAAACTGCCAAATTCTGACATTTTAACATTAAACAATACATAAATAATCCAACAATCATATAAACATTACCCAAATAATCCAACAATCGAAATCATACAACGTCAAAATATTCAACCGACACTACAAATCAAATCAACTAACACTACAAATCAAACTACAAGCTAAACATCCACCTACCAAATAGTCGTAACTAACATGTTTGCAAACTAAACATGACTAATTTCCTCTCAAGTTAAATAATAACAATTAACATATACCACATTCCTATCAAGTGGAGCTCTCGGAGTATACGTGTCTACCTCAGCGGGCTGCTCTATCTCAACAGGAGGTTCTATGGAACGAAGAATATAGTGTCGGGTGATGTACCAGTACCATGTATAATACTCGTCGTCCGATAGCGTGAGGTCTTTTCTTGTTGTGTATGCATATGATGATGATTCCATGTCTCAATCATCATCTCATACTCACCGGTTGAGCTATCGATCCGGTAGTGAGGAGTTGCCTCTGGCAGATGCTTACTAAAACCAAATTGTCGCATCACTCTATCTAAAAGATGAAACACTACAACGGCAAAACAAATAAGTGGCATCCGTGCTGTCCATAGGTCAATGGAAGTGGTGCATAAGGGCAGAAGCTGTCCAAATACATGTGCGTATGGGGTCCATGTGACCGCATCACAACCAAGTACATCAGACTCATTATGGTAGAACATAACATTACGTCTAGGAGTATTCACTGTGCTCTTCGGCCCAATACATCTACAAGAGAAAAATAATAAGAATTAGTGGAGCAAAACATGTGTGTGTAATCAAATAATGCGGTACACCATACGACAAATATGAATCAACTTTCGCTCCCTTCATTGTTATTCTCCCGACCGAAAGATATGATCAAGACAATATCTACAAATGTATAGATGCATAAAAAATGTATATGTACATAAAATATATGCATATGAAGGGGGAAAATATGAATACGTGAATTAGAGTCAAACAACCTTCAATATATGTGCTCTCTTGTAAAGCGAGCCTAGTCAGCTTGGTGTACGTATACGTCAGAACCGCACTATCCCACGAATACTGGTGACATACATCAAAGTCATCTATGAAATGAAGCCACCCAAGCCAAACACAGGTCCTCGAATGATCACATATCAAACACGAAGTGATGATATGCAATATTATAGCTCGAGCCCGTTGCTCAATCTGAATCTGGTAGGCGTCAGCTGGAATGTCCCCCTCAAGCTGCTACTGGAACCAAGTTGTAACTATCAACACATTTCCTCACCATCGCTTGGGGGAGGATACAGACCTAAGAGGCTCTCTCACATCAAAGGTAATCAGCTGACTTCGGATTACTCAATGGAGCACCATCAATTGGTAAGCCAAGCAACACAGCAACATCACCCAAGGTAATGGTCATCTCACCCGCTCTAAGGTGGAGTGTAGACGTCTTCGGCCACTATATATTCACCAAGGCAGCGATAAGGTGACGATCCAATTAGGTGTAACCCAATCGATATATAAGCAAGAAGCCAGCTCTATCTAATAACTCTAGCATGCCAGGATGAGAGGAAGTCACTGTCCTGAGCGTCGATGAATGATCAATAGTTGTAACTTCTTTTTTGTTCCACTAAATAAGATACAAAATATAAGTGCTACTAATAACAAAAATCAACGTATATCGAGATAGCGTTGTCACTCAATCGATGACGTGCTTGCAAGTATAAAATGTTACCGTCAACCGGTCCAAGTAACATCTCGGTGTCATCTATAATAAATGTTGACAATTTGAATATAGTAAAATTCCAAATTCTAGTTGCCAATTAACAATTTCAAATTCAACTACAAATCGATGTTTAACAACATAAAGTTAAGTAATTTGTGAATTACAAGATGAAACAACTATTACAAAGCTAAATAGCTACTACTCCTAACAATTTCAATATCAGCAAACCCTAGATTGTAAATTAAATGAAGTTTTTTGTATAGCTATTACCTATAGAAGCTTTTCGTGTCGACGAACTAGGCATGGTTCAATTTTTAGAAGAAATAAGCTAAAATAGAGTTAGGATTTTAGTTTTGAAAAATTCGAAAAATGGGTTCTGGTTTTGATGATTGGGGGAGAATTGGAAAAATGAGGAGAAAGAGGGGGTTGATGTTTTGTATACGCAGAGGCAGCATTTGAAATTGCGCCAACTGGCGTAATTTCAAATGCCACCCATATATTTTTGTTTTTTCTTGCCTCAATTATTCTGGCGCTATTTGAAATAGCGCCGGTTATAAATTCAAAAAAAAAAAAAATTGTTTCAACTCGCGCAATTTGAGATTGCGCCAGTACGTTCTGGCCAACTCAGCGCCAAGTTAGCCAAAATAGGGCTGCATTTGTAAATAGTTTTAAAACAAGGCTATTTGCGTAACAATTTTGAAAAATAGGGCTAAATCGAAAATATTTCCTTTAATAGCTGATGTTTTTTCCTTTTCAAGGCACTGACACGTAGGTCTCACTACACCCTACCAGTTTCGTTACGAAAAGGATTTTTTTAGATTTAGCCCTATATTACTAACTTACTAAGCAAGAAACCTATTTTTAAAACTATTTAAAAAAGCAGCCCTTTTTTGCCTACTCGGCGTTGAGTTGACAAAATGTACTGGCGCAATTTGAAATTGACCGGTACATGGGGTTTATTTTTTTTACTTGAATTTATAACTGGCACTATTTGAAAGGGCGTTAGTATATCACATGTATAGATAATGAAAAGATAAGGGCGCCATTTGAAATCGTGCTAGTTGGCGCAATTTCAAATGCCGTCTTATAGATAATGAAAAGATAAGGATGACATTTGAAATCACGTCAGTTGGCGCAATATCAAATGCCGCCTCTGTGTGTACAAAACAGTAGCCCTCCCCTCTCCCTCCTCACTTTTCCTTCTTCCCACAAACATCAAAACCGAAACCCACTTTCCTAATTTTTCAAAATTAAAATATTAAGTCCATTTCATCTAAAAATAAGTGTTTTTTCAGATCTACTTCAAGAATAACAACATCTTCTTCATTTGGCTTATTAAAGGTATGATTTTGCAAACCCTAGTTTTTTTATTTATACATTTCACTTCATAATGATAATTCCATTATCAACCTAGAATGGCTCCTAATTTTATTGCAACTATATGCTACAATCATGGCGAATTAGTTAGTGATGATCAAATGTGTGGAAAATATAACGGCAGACCTTACAAACTGGCAAACGTTCGTAAAGGATCTAACTTCGAGCAAGTAAAAGTGTTAGCTTACAAAGCAACCAAGATCAAATTGAAGGAGTTTGATATTGATTTAGTTTGCAATTGGCCAACTGATTCTAGATCTAAAGCGATTAAAATTGTAGATGACGAGAATTTTGAGTTAATATTCTCTGTTGTCTCTAAATCTATAGAGTTGTTTGTTGTGAAAAACAGAAAGTTGTTAGTAGAACAACCTATAGTTGCATTCGTAGCAGCATCTGTAACCATCTATCCTTCGCAACCAATTTCGTCTCCTAGTTATAGTAATCCTCCTATGAATGTACTACAATGCGGACACTAACAAATGTTGTTTGGTTATCCTCCATTTATGAATTTTCAACAAAATCTACAATTTAGCTATCCATATCCTAATCAGGGTAGTATTGCACGCATGAGTCAAATGTAACTCCTATTTTCCACTAACTCTAAACGACATATTGTTCATCGTGTTAAATTTGATATCAAATATTATTATTATGTTAGTTATATTCCACATCATCATCCGATGAAAACTAGTGCTGGACCGTCTATTACTCATAGGTCTTGTCCTTTTCAGCCCACACCCTCCGAATTATACCATATAAGCCAAAAGTAAGTTAGGTTTGGCAATGATAATGCATTGTGTTGCATATATAACTATATTTAAAATTTTATATTTTCATATTGTAGCTTTTCGGGATAAGATACAGATGCACAATTGAACATGCAACCAAATGTATCCGATGACGATATGGAAATAGAGGAACATGTAGATGAACAATTAAACGATGTTTCAACTCTTGATAGCATGACTATTGTATCTATACCGAAGAATGATACAACGTGGATCGACAACATGCAAGTAAACAACGATCCACTAAACTACGATTTTGGAGGCGAAGACAATGCTAGTGCTGATAATGATGAACCTGAAATGGAGATACCATTGGATGATGACTTGTGTAATGCAAAAACGTTGGCTAGATCCATCGTCGCAAATCTGCAATTCAACGAAGAACTATTCTCATCATCTTGTGTTCAGAATGGTTTCAAAGTTAGTATGGTATTCGAGACCAAAGCAAAATTTCTACAACAACTAAGTGAATGGTCAATTTTACATGCAGTTTCTTTTAAGTCAATCAGGTCTAACAATGAAAAATACACTGCCATTTGCAATGTCGATGCAAACTGTCAATGGAGAATTCATGATATAGATTTTTAAAAATGGCAATCTGGATGGTGGGTTGTTAAAAAAATCCAAGCAATCATACTTGCATTAAACCAGTAGTTAACTCCAATCACAAGCAAGCGACATCTAATTTTTTGGTTTCAAAGATCATGCCTTTTGTGAAATTGGATTTGAACATAACGGTTGGAACTGTGCAGGTATTAATGGAGGAACAATTATTTATTAAGATCAGTTATATGAAAGCATGGAGAGCACTAAGCATGGCAATAGAATGAATATACGGTGATTAGGCAGAGTCATATTCAAACCGACGATAATATTTTGTTGAAATTACTAGAACGAATTCTGGTAGTGTTGGACATGTAACAACCGATGAGTTTGGCGTCTTCGATCGTGCTTTTTGGGTTTTGGGCCTTTTATCGAGGGATTTGTGCATTGTCAACCTTCGATTTGTATCGTTGGAATGCATCTATATGTCAAATACAAAGGTACACTACTTGTTATGACTGCGGTTGATGCGAATGATCAATTTATCTTTTGGTTTATGCGATTGTTGAGACTGAATCATGTGATCAACTTTCATTTCCGATAGAATGAAAGGAATATCGACCGTACTGAAGAGAAAATGGAGATCACCGCATAAATATAGATTTTGTGCTAGACATTTGAAAGAAAACTTTCGAGCTGCTGGCCTTAGGGAAAAACGTTTGACCGGTTTATTCTACACAGCTGCATGTGCTTCGGAGGAGGTTGAGTATCTGAAAATCCAGAAGGAAATAAAGACCACCAATTTTAGAGCTCATAATTGGATTGAGAGAAGTCTGCAGGGAAGGAGGAGAACTAGGCTTTGTGTAAGGATGATGGTGGACGATTTCATGTAATGACAACGAATGCGTCTGAAAGCTTTAATGGTGTACTCAGAGGTGCAAGATCACTACCTGTTAAAGCTTTGGTTGCTCGCACCTTCTTCTGCTCGGTGGATGGTTTCGATCAACAAAGAGAGTTTGCAAAGACTTCAACATGTATTTACTTTAAAGTGGGAAGCAAAGATAGCTGAGAGAGCAAGTGAAGCAAGACGTTGTAGAATAGTTCGGTTTAGCCAAACTAAATGGCAAGTAATTCACTACTTTGGGGATGAGTTCAAAGTTACAGTTGATGGTAGCTCATGTTCTTGTACATATAACATCGCTTTACTATAACAGATTCCTTGCGCGCATGTTATGGCTGCTTGTTCATCAGTTGGTACTAGTGCAAACAGAGCTCATCATGGCTTTGCCTTGCTTTAATACTCGGTTCAGAATTACTTGGCCTCTTACACACCATAATTTAATCCCGTTGGTGAAAACATTATTGGAGTATACAAGATGGTCCGTTGTTTCTGCAACAAACTGCTCATAGAGCACCCGGAAGGCCAAGATATACACAAATTAAAGGGACTATGGATGAGATGCAGCCTCCACGGGCAAATAGGTGCAATAGGTGTGGAGTTCTCGACCAAAAGAGGAGTCGACTCATTATACATCAACAACTTAGTTTTTTTATTGTTTTTATTTACTCTTTATTTTTTGTGTGTTATGTAATAGAATTTTTGTACTTCAACATATGTCGTTATTGATATTGTTCATGTTTGTGTTTGTGATTTAAGGACTCCAAATTACCAATCGGTAATATATATCAACATGAATTATGCATACAACAGAACCTACAATACAACACAATAACACAGCAATGTACGATAACATATAATACAATTTATGATACAACACAACATACGATAACATACAATACAACTAATGACACAACATATAACCAAACAACATACATTACTCATTAGGATATCTCGGAAGTCTTGACTCTAGGTCTGAATATTTTTCTTTTAGTCGATAAATCTCCTTTTTCAAATGTGAATTTTCTTCCTGCATCTCAAGCGCATACTCATTCCCTCTAGGACATTTTGGAAGATCAATCCACTTGGTATAACCGGAATAACTAAACAATCCAGGTAGTTGTCTACTCAACGTATACCAGGCACAATGTAGTACCTACGACCCGCGTTGAGTGCATTTTTTTGACAATCACTTCACACCTGCTATTATAGTGACAAAATTTACGTGGAGGGCCTCTCCAATAGCTAGTGCTTTACCTTGATTTTTCCACCTCCCATGATCTATTGCGCCGAAATGGGTTTGCTTCTCACCAAGTAAACGATCAGGTTGTTTGGAAACCGCTCTTGCTTCGTTGCGAACTACTTTACCCGGCCTCTGATGATTGACTTCACCACCCACGATGTTTGCATTAGATTCAAATGCATCTACGCATGTCATTAAAGTCTCGTCATCAATTTCCCATTGATCCATTTCTAGGAATGGTTAATAAAAATTGGTTTGAAGAAATGAAAAGAAAGTGAAAAGCAATTAAAGTGAAAATTGGGTTTAAATATTGAAGATTACCTTTTATTTTCTAGTAAATTTGCATTAAAATCACAATTTTGATAAGAGATGATGTAAAATTGTCAAAACGAAGTTAATTGGGGTTTTGGGGTTTGTTATCCCACCTTTTGTGAATAATGACCTAAGACCTAAGACCTAACGACCTAAGACCTAAGAGCTAAGACCTAACGACCTAAGACCTAAGACCTAATACCTAAGATCTAAGACCTAACGACCTAAGACCTAAGACCTAACGACCTAAGACCTAAGACCTAAGACCTAAGACCTAACGACCTAAGACCTAAGACCTAAGACCTAACGACCTAAGACCTAACGACCTAAGACCTAAGACCTAACAACCTAAGACCTAACGACCTAAGACCTAAGACCTAAGACCTAACGACCTAAGACCTAAGACCTAAAACCTAACGACCTAAGACCTAAGACCTAAGACCTAAGATCTAAGACCTAACGACCTAAGACCTAAGACCTAACGACCTAAGACCTAACGACCTAAGACTTAAGACCTAAGACCTAACTCCAGATTTTCCCTATAAATACTTCACCTACTCCGCATTCGAAGGAGACTTTTTCCGGACTGGGAAGCGTCGAACCTCTGCTGCATTCTCCACCTCCACAACATTCCATTTGCCAACAACACTTCGAAGGGTCAAGAGTGAAGATCGACGACATTCAACATCAATCAAAAGAGCAATTCATCATCGAAGTTCTAACTTCTTGTCTTGATTGTATTGTAGCCGAAGATTCATTGTAAACATTGTAAAAGTTGTAATCGAATCAGCAATAAAGAAGAGATAAAGTGGATGTAGGCTTGAATTTGAGCCGAACCACTATAAAAATCGTTGTCATTTTACTGTTTTTGATATATTTTGTTTACCTTTAGTTCCCATGCAAACGGGTGGTGCTTTCACTTTGTTTCAATTCACACCGGGTGTTAGCGTTTACCAATTTTAGCGTTAACATTTTGGTGCTTTCACTGAGAACCGAACTCAGGAATTCTACTGCTTGGAAGTTGAGTTTAAAAGTTTGAAAGTTCAGATCCGAAGAATTATGGCAAGGCGGTCGAGTAGATTACAGAGACCAGAGAGTAGTCAGCAGAGAGGTAGTCAAGAGGCTTCTTCAGGAGCAAACCAAACTTCACCTTTCGTGACCAGGGACGAGATGGAGGCAATGATGAAAAGGCAAGAAGAGTTGATCCAGGGCTTGTTTCATCAGATTGGGCAACTTGGAGCACAGAATCAAAGAGGAACAGAAACCCAACCAGAAGAACGGATTCCATTATCCCCTCGTGAACTCGGGGGGCAAGACGAAAGCAATGGGCGAGGACTACAACTAGGAGACAATGACAGATTAGTGGAAATGGTCAAAAGGGCTATGAGAGGCGGTTTGGTAAACAAAGACTTGGAGGATGTGAATATGAGTCCTTTTACCATGACAATCAGGCGAGCTAAAAACCCACCAGACTTTAAGCTACCATCATTGGATATGTATAATGGAAGGACAGACCCTACGGTTCACCTTACAAAATATATGAGGCATATGGAAGTGCTGGGGGCATCAGAGGAAGTTATGGCTCGGTGCTTTCCATTGTACTTGGCAGATATTGCGGCATTGTGGTTCAGGCAATTGGAAAGTGGATCAATCGGGACATGGAATGGTTTGATTGAGAAGTTTATGAGGCAATTCAGGGTCCACATCTCGAGGCCCAAGAATGTTATGAGTTTGACAGCACTGAAGCAAAGACCTGGAGAATCTTTGAGAAGTTTTTTGACGCGATTCAACATAGCTGCGGCATCGGTGGATCGACCAGATCCATCTATGGTCTTGATGGCAGCTGTGTCGGGCATAGCTGACGGGACAGATTTCAAGGATTCGCTGACAAGAGATCCCCCTATGGATCTAGGGGAATTTTACCATGAGGCTGAAGGATTTCTACGATTAGAAGACGCAAAGGCTGAAAGAGAAGAAGGAGAAGGAATTGATGTTTTTGCAGTCAAAGGTGGGAATCCTCCTGAAAAAGGTGCAGAAACTAGCAAAGGTAAACGAAAGGTTGAGGATGACAACAATAGATCAACACGACAGCGAATGGGACCGAGATTCACCTCATACACAGAATTGAATGAGACTTTGGAGCAGATCTACCAGAACACTAAGGGACAGGTTCCTTATCGAAAGCCAATTAGGAGAGATCCAACTAACAACGAGAGAAAGTCGGACAAGTACTGCTTGTTCCATGAGCTAAATGGTCATAGCACAAATGACTGCAGACACTTGAAAGACGAAGTTGAGGGACATATCCGGGATGGTCTGCTATCGTAATATGTAAAAAAGAAAGCTGCAACGATGGAACAAGAACGTCCACATTCTGCACCAACTGGAGACGACTCAGGATCAAGGCGTCAGCTTGTTATCAACTGACTAAGGTTACGACGAATGAGTAGAAACCTCTACATCAACACAATTAAGTTGTTCACACATGTATGGGACCGCAAACGATCCCCAAGCATGCTCTGATACAACTATAAAATCATATCGATGTAGATGTTTGCACTCGGACGTCGATTCTTTGTTTTTGAGTTTTAATTCTGATGATTGACTACTTTACTTTCGTATTTTACTTCAGATGACCGATTACATTGCTTTCATGTTTTGCTACCAATGTTTGTAACTTTACATTGCTTTCATGCTTTGCTTCTAGTGTTTTGAGTTTGATCCTACTTTGCTTTCATGATATAATTTGCTTCTGATGTTTGGATTTGACTTTTTCAGACATTTCTACTTGACAACTTTCCAGTTGAACATTTGATTTTGATGATTTTGCAATGATTAAGCCCTACGAACAGGCACCCGACTTCGAACAGTCAAAGATTCGCCTCAAATGGCTCGATCCCGAACGGTCGTCATTTGGAATGGCAAAAACTCGCCTCAAATGGCTCAATCCCGAACGATCGTCATTTGGAACGGCAAAAAACTCACCTCGAACGGCATGCCTCAGATGGCTGGATCCCGAACGATCGTCATTTGAGGTCCACCCTCTGACCGCCAACAGTCGCACTTTATCTCGAATGTCTCGATCCCGAACGATCGTCATTTGAAGTAAGGCGCTTGACCGTGAATGGTCACATTTCATCTCACATGATTCAATCTCGAGCAATTATCACATGAAGATAAGCGCTTGACCGCGCACTGTCCCACTTTGCCACAAATGGCTCGAACCCACACGATCGTCATTTGAAGTAAAGCGCTTGACCATGAACGGTCGCACTTCACCTCAAGCAACTCGATCCCGAACGATCGACACTTGAGACCCGCCACCTGACCACGCACGGTCGCACTTTACCGCAAATGGCTCGACCTCGAATGATCGTCATTTGAAGTAAGGTGCTTGACCACGAACGGTCGTCATCTGAGCTGCGCCACTTGACCGCGCACGATCGCACTTTACCGCAAATGACTCGATCCCAAATGATCGTCATTTGAAGTAAAGCGCTTGACCATGAATGGCACCTGACCATGCACGGTCGCACTTCACCTCAAATGGCTCGATCCCGAACAGTCGTCATTTGAAGTTAGGCGCTTGACCATGGATGGTCGCACTCCATCCCAAATAGCTCGATCCCGAACGGTCATTATTTGGGGCCACATAAAACTGTCAGTTCCTTTGTAGGTCATCAACAGGATACGAACATCCAGCTTATGGCATTACAAAACATACCTTCTTACCGCAAGGCATGTTTTGGGGGGCAAGTGTTATCCCACCTTTTGTGAATAATGACCTAAGACCTAAGACCTAACGACCTAAGACCTAATACCTAAGACCTAACGACCTAAGACCTAAGACCTAATACCTAAGATCTAAGACCTAACGACCTAAGACCTAAGACCTAACGACCTAAGACCTAAGACCTAAGACCTAAGACCTAAGATCTAAGACCTAACGACCTAAGACCTAAGACCTAACGACCTAAGACCTAAGACCTAAGACCTAACGACCTAAGACCTAACGACCTAAGACCTAACGACCTAAGACCTAACGACCTAAGACCTAAGACCTAACGACCTAAGACCTAAGACCTAAGACCTAACGACCTAAGACCTAAGACCTAAAACCTAACGACCTAAGACCTAAGACCTAAGATCTAAGACCTAACGACCTAAGACCTAAGACCTAACGACCTAAGACCTAAGACCTAACGACCTAAGACTTAAGACCTAAGACCTAACTCCAGATTTTCCCTATAAATACTTCACCTACTCCGCATTCGAAGGGGACTTTTTCCGGACTGGGAAGCGTCGAACCTCTACTACATTCTCCACCTCCACAACATTCCATTTGCCAACAACACTTCGAAGGGTCAAGAGTGAAGATCGACGACATTCAACATCAATCAAAAGAGCAATTCATCATCGAAGTTCTAACTTCTTGTCTTGATTGTATTGTAGCCGAAGATTCATTGTAAACATTGTAAAAGTTGTAATCGAATCAGCAATAAAGAAGAGATAAAGTGGATGTAGGCTTGAATTTGAGCCGAACCACTATAAAAATCGTTGTCATTTTACTGTTTTTGATATATTTTGTTTACCTTTAGTTCCCGTGCAAACGCATGGTGCTTTCACTTTGTTTCAATTCACACCGGGTGTTAGCGTTTACAAATTTTAGCGTTAACAGGGTTTTTTGTGTTGAGTTTGGTAAAGTGAGATATTTGAGGAAAGAGAGGGGAGGTGTGACGCCCCACCTCTATACTCACGCTAGACAAGGACACTACGGGGTAATGCCGTCGACTAGCGCGGAGAATAAGGCTGTTAAGGAGCGACCATCCATGTAATTGCTTTGTGCGAGTACCGATATGCCAGATAAAAATATAACTTTTCATCTCAAGAGGAAATCCGACATACCGATACAAACTCAAAGCTACTACACAGTGGCTATGTATATATACTTCGGAAACAAATATAGAAATAAACATAACACAAATCAGTCACAGACAATTCATATCACAAAGGCGGAAATAGATATTAATATAACACATGAAAGTGTACATCAGAGTAGTGGTCAAACAAGATCCACAATATCACAAAAGAAAAGATACAAGTGCTAGACAACAGAATATGTATACATCAATGAGTCAGTATATCGAATGTATACAACCAAAAACTACAATGCTAGAGTAGTTAGCCAAAAGTCAGATGATAGTCCCAAATAAGAAGTCATGAGGAAGCACCTATAAAATCTCAGTCTGACCCGAGTATTATTTAATAAGAAAATAATAAACGGATCAGTCTAGCTATAATTATCAGATAAAATGAGATATAAGAAGAGATATAATAAAAACGTATGATACCAAAAATATCATACCTCGACAAGTATACATTAGAAAATCAACAAAGGAAAATAATACAAATATCTCACGAATCTCATAGCATAAAAAGAATGTCATATTCTTTATTTAATTCACCAAGCCACAATAAATGACATACATATCAATGCCAACTGAAAAAGGTGGTGAAACATAAATTCCAGAAATCAAAACGAGAAATCCAGAAATCACAAGAAAAGAGGATGGCCAATCCCATAAAACTGAACATCGACATACCTAGAAAGATACGCCCCATGTAAAGTCTAACATCGATACACCTAAAAAGATGCACTCCATGCAAAGTCGAACATCGACGCACCTAGAAAGATACGCTCCATGCTCTAGCATCGACGCACCTAGAAAGATACGCCCCATACATAAATAAACATCGACGCATCTAGAAAGATACGCCCCATGTAATGTCTAACATCGATGCACCTAGAAAGATACACCCCATGCAAAGTCGAACATCGACGCATCTAGGAAGATACGACCCATGCATAGACGAACATCGACGCACCTAGAAAGATACACCCCATGCCCCGACTTATTGAGCCGATTGCTCCACGAAGTAAACAAACATCGACGCACCTATATAGGTACGACCCATGCGTAAAGTAAACATTGACGCACCTATATAGGTATGACCCATGCATAAAGTAAACGTCGACGCACCTAGATAGGTACGACCCATGCGAGAAGTGAGACGAAGCTCATTAAAACGAGGAACAGTCCTCCACATGGACAAAGAGACATCGCACATTGCTAGTCTAAACCATAAAATGATCAGCATCGATCATCAAGAAGTGTCGATTACACTAAGCTAGTAAATATAAGAGTTTAGCTTCATGTCCCATAACCACTTTCTTAACTTAAATATTTGCGAACAAACTGTAGATCTCCACTAGAAAATTGTCGTAAGAGTTTCAATCGAACAAGTCCATAAATTAACCGACGAAGTAAATGCAAGCGTTTCATACCACTTGTTTTGCTAAGCCATTTAATTAGATTTTCTCATACGAATGAGGTAAAGGTTTGTATATACTAATAGATTAGAAAACGGTTTTATAAACGAGTTTTGTATTAAAAATAGAGTTGAAATCATCTTTGTAAAGAGTTTGAATATTTACTATTAGTATAGAAACCTTTGTATTTTTAAAGTGACAAGTCATAGAAATGATTGTAGAAACAATCAACCATCAAAAATTCACATCCGAAGACGTGAATCAATTCCAACGAAATCGATACCAAATCCATCAAAAATGAATAACCAAAAAAATCCCGAAAAAGAAGTCATCACGGTAGATAATAAAAGATAACAACAAATCGGATAACCTTGAATCGATAAGGCTGGAAAATCAAAACAAAATAATTAGATAGGTTGAGAGGAGCAGTTCGGTCGACTGGACCAAGGGGTTGGTCGACCGATACAGACCCAGGCAATTTCCTGGGTCTGGTTCGGTCGACTGAACCCCTGGTTCGGTCGACCGAACCTGCTTCCGAGACATTCTGTTTTACTGTTCGGTCGGCTGAACCCCTGGTTCGGTCGACCGAACTTGCTCCAGAAGCATTTTCAGTCCAGCCCCCTTTGGGGCAAATTCCAACAATGGCGATCGGACGAGCAATGGGCGCTAAGGGTTTACGCCAATCGGCAACCCATCCCTATATGACTCTCCGAAACACTCCACTAACGTGTTCAAACATCAAAGATTGGATTTTTAAAAAAATTGGATTCCAAAAACCAAAAATTGAACAATTCATCAATTCAATCCAAATCGAAAGCAATTGAACATAAATAAGTTTTAGGAATTCATACCCAACAATCAAAGATAAATATAGACATAGATGTGAGATAAAAATCTCACCTTTTCACAAAATCAATGAAGAAGAAGCTATAGAGCAATGGCAAGGACAATCACTCTTCAATTCCAACTCAACAAGCTTGAATCTAAGCTGAAAAGAGAAACATTTCCTAAATTAGGTTTAGGGAATTTCTGAAATTGAAAGGAGAATGAGTTGGAGAAGATGAAGAGGATGCTTACCAATAGCTTCTCTTTGAATTTGGAGCTAGAAGAAGGATTTGCAAATGAACTAGGGCTTGGAGTTTTAATTTCCCATTCCACTCTCCATTTTTGATGAAGCTTAAGTGTTAGGAAATGAAAGTGAAGTAATGAAGAGGAGAGGGAGTGGAGCTTGAGTTAATGAAACCAGAATTGGGCAAATGGGTTGAACCAAACCCAAAGTCCAAAGTGAAAAAGTAGCAAAATTCTACTAACTCCAAACATATCGAAGTTTATACTCAAAAAGGTCGCAAACTGCATTTTGAACTCAATGGATGTGGTCTCGAGTCCTAATTTGACAGTTTGCAAAAAGTAGCTTTTCGGACCTCAATCTGATTAACGATTCTATATTTAAATAAAATATTTTAATTTGCAATCGAAAAATATGCGGGTTGTTATAGGAGGGTTTATGTTTTGAAATATGTAACACAACTGGGGCGCTATTTAAAATTGCTCCAACAAGCACTATTTAAAATCGCACTAGTTGGCGCAATTTAAATAGCGCTCCAAGTGTGTTACAGGTTTCAAAATAGAAACCTATCAAACATAATACCCCATATACCATCCGCTAGACAAAAAATCCAAACAGTTAAATTCTGACATTCTAACATTATAAATCACATAAATAATCTAACGATCACATAAAAATTACACAAATAATCCAATGTTCGAAATCATACAATGTCAAAATAATCAACCAACACCACACATCACAATATTCAACCAACACTACAGATCAAACTACAAGCTAAACATTCAATTTACACCATAGGTCCGTGTTCGAATTGCATAGGTGTGTTACGTTTGACCCCTGCGGCTGTGAAGGTCCATGTTCGAATTGCATAGGTTGAGAAGATGAAGGACTTTTTCCCTTACCCTTCCGGCTTTTGTGCTGGTATACATGTGTCGTAGGAGGCAGAGGAATCGATTAAAGAGGTGCTTCAATGAGAGAAAGAGGAGGAGGAGGTGGTGGGGGAGGAGATGATGGTGCAGGTCTAGCTAGCTTGTTCTTCCCAAGAATAGATTGCAATATACACTTCACACTAAAGCATTTGCCCTTCGTACGCTCCAGCACCTCTCCCGATAGCTCATCAACCAATTCAATAGCACGGTAAATGCCATCCGCCAGTCAAGTACTAGTAATTAACATGTATGGAAACTAAATATGACTACTTTCCCCACAAGTTAAATAATATCAATTAACACATACCGCATTCCTTACAAGTGGAGCTCTCAGAGTATATGCGTCTACCTCAGCAGGCTGCTCTACCTCAGCAGGCAGCTCTATGGCATAAAGAATATAGTGTCCGGTGATGTACCAGTACCATGTATAATAATCATCGTCCGATAGCGTGAGGTCTCGTTCTTTTTGCACATGCATATGACAATGATTCCATGTCTCAATCGTCTTCTCATACTCTCCGGTTGAGTTGTCGATCCGGTAGTGAGGAGCTGCTTCTGGCAGATGCCGTCTAAAACCAAATTGTCGCATCACATTATCTGGAAGATGAAAAGCTACATCTCCGAAACAAATAATTGGCACCCGTGTTGTCCATGGATCAATAAAAGCGGTACATAAGGGAGGAAACTGTCCAAGTGCATGTGCGTATAGGGTACATGTGACAGCATTACAGCCGAGTACATCAAACTCATTACAGTAGAACATAACATTATGTCTAGGAGTATTCACCGTGCTCTTCGGCTCAATCCATCTGGAACAGCAAGATAATAAGAATTATTAGAGCAAAAGATGTGTGTATAATTAAATAATGTAGTAAATATACCAAGCATCATAGGGCAAAGATAAATACACTGCAACATTTTCAATACGATGCAAACCAACACCATAAATGATCATGAATTTACACATGGACTATCATTATTGGACTTTCTACATCATAATGATGTAATTTGGATAATTAACATTTGACAGCTACCAGGCAAAGTACTTAATTCTATGATAACAAGTTGAGAAAAATATTATATTGAACATTTGTGTTATCGAATTAATAGCTACAACTAACGAAGTTTATTATATACATTTAAATAAGTAAAGTTTTAACTTATTTTTCATAGTAGTACAAATATTTGATGTAACAGTCACTATGTATAATTTTGTCATGCTAGTACGGATTTGAAATATGGTTGTTCATTCTTAAATAAAATTTAGTAATTTAGTAATTAACTAAATATGTTTATATCCAAACAACTTAGTTTCTTACTATATTTGGATCAAAATAGATAAGAACAAATTGTAGATAAACCCTAGATATCATATTTTAACCCCTAATCAAATTAATTTGGATCTAATATCCAATTGCCGGTTTATATAGGGTTTACAAATTAGTTTTCCCATTTTAAATAATAGTTTCCCTCAACTTCGATAAATCTATGTTTAACTATAAAGATCTCAAAAATTAATAAAGCTCATCAACAAAAATAATCTCACAACGAAACATCATTTCATAGTTATAATATCAAAAGACAACACAACAATAGAATCTCACAACGAAACGATAACATATAATATCAAAAGACAGCACAAACTATCACTCTAAGATGCACATCATTTCATAGTTATAACCATAAGTACTATCATTAATCTGGAAAATTATAACAACATGTCTTGACATATGCTGATATATACAATGTAGTAATGCAGCGGAAACAAGATTGCTATGGTAGGGGAATGGAAGCATCCTGCTCATTTCAAGAAGCTCCAAAGAACATCGATGAAAACCTGCTTTTTCCAGACTACTCAAAAGAGCGCCTATGGAAATAAGGGAAATATAAAACCACAAGTCGGACATAAGTCTGGTATGAGAAACTCAAGAAATATGTGTGAAATATAACATTATCTTTTGAGATCAACCGAATCACAGGGTTGGTTTTCCCCTTAAAATAGCCAACCATCTATTAAGTGTATACTTCAATGTAATAGATAATGTCTAGGGTGTAGAACACAAGTAATAAATAGTCATAGTACGTGTACATTACCATAAAACTAGGTATACAATCAAAACCCACTAAGGCGCGTTTGCATAATTGTGTAGGATTTCCGTGGAGATCTCTCTGGTCAAACCAAATCCAACCTCCTGCATAAGGATCAGAGATATCCTTCCGAGCATCGTATATCTCTAGATAAAATATATGGTAAGCCATAGCCGGTCAATGACCGAAGACATTACACATATTATTAACTTCCGCTAGCAATGTCGATAGCATCTCTTGATCTAGAGTTGATATACCCTATTAGGCTTGCTAAACTTTTCATGGCTAGGTACTATACTCTGATTTTAGTTATTTCCAATGTCGAGGCTAATCTAACATCTCTCACATGAGTTTACATCACTTGAACAGAACAAGAATCCCTAAATGGATTTTAGCATTTCGAACAGATCACGAACCTCTACATGGTTTCGAGCATCTCAAACAGATCTCGAATCTCCACATATAATCTAGCATAAGTCGATCGACAAATGCTAACATTGACCTCTTCCTTGAACTTAACCTTAGGATAGACAATTCAACTCCATAGCATTAGTCTAAAATGCCAACGCCGACCTCACCCTTAGACTTAACCTTAGGATAGACAGTTCAGCACTATAACATTTCACTTCACTGTCGCTTTTAGAACATAGATCGTGTATGTGGTTTTGAAGTGGTTACGAGTTCAAGTAATCTCATCGGCTTTTAGTGCTAAGTATACGACTAATTACTTTCCATAAACAACTAATAAATAAAGCACGATTTAATCATACAAAACACAATTAAGTCATCCAAAACATGATTAAGTCACACAAGGCAACTCTTAATCTCTTCTATTTAATTAATCCTTTTATTAATTAAAAACTCCTTTGTAAATACTTGTATATATATTTAAAATACCTTTACAAAAGATATATACATGTACACTAATATTCACTAATCATTTCTATTCTTTTTAGTAAATAGAAATGTATTTATATTCTTATCCCAAATCCCAAATGGTATAAGAATATTCATAAATTTTAAATATGATTTCACATTTACACAAGTATATTTCGATGAATTAAAAATGTCATCAACATATCGTTACTATAAACCGTAAACCATTCTTTTATACTTATCATTAAACATTCTTTTTAAAGATCTAATTGCTTTACTTAGTATAATCAAAAAGGGTTAAAGATCAAAGTTTGTAACACATTGTCACAACAAATCCAAAACCAATTTTGTACTTGTTGATATCTTTAAAAACAGTCATTTAAAGATCTAACTAGATATTTGGTTCAGTTCGGTATTTGACTAGTTAACTATCTAGTTCCAAAGGCGATCACGTATGGGAATCAAGGTTCGTATACTTATCACGTTTTCGAACTTTTCAACTTTCTCGATGGATTTAATAGGAGGAAGAGACAAGTCAGTCTAGTAATGGAGGTCTAATGGGGTGTGGATTGGAGTGGATAGTAGTCAAGTATGATTAGACAGCCCGCTTGATATCTACTTGAGAGTTGCACTGAATTCAATGACGATCCATGATGGTATTGACTTTTTATTAGCATTAGTGCCTTTTAGTGAAGAGTGGAAGAAAGAAGAATTCTTATCTCCATTTTTGTCCCATCGAATCGCGAGCTTTTATTTAATCATGTTATCTCAAACTAAGTAACATCGGTTAGTTACTTTGCCAGCAACTGTTTATAAACAGAGAAGTTGCAATTGTTGTTCATGTATCAGGTGCTTAATTTCCTGTTGCTTGGAGTCCATCTGAGCACCTCTCACATTCCAGAAGCCCATGTTGTGCATCATGATGATCTTTTGGCTTTAGTGGCCGATAGCCAGGTTATTCAAGGACTAGCTTGCTTCTTTTGGTCATTATGCAAAAATTCCTTCTAGTGAAATGTGATTTAATCCATTGGGTATTCAGCCAGCATCCATGTCATCAGCACTATGAATTGCTTTGCCTCTCCTTTTTCCTTCTTATTTCGATTTTCAGTAAGTACGAAAAATACATTTGAAAAAGCCACTTGTTTTCAACTATCAAAAAAACATTTAAAATAGCCACTTGTTTTCAACGATTTAGCTTGTTTTCAAAACAACTTCATTAGCTAGTACAATAACTTGTGTACAACAAACATTTTGATGAATGTAATAAAATTATATCGTAGTGGATGTTCATCTACTACAGTAAAGAAAAAGATATTTTAATAAGATTAAACTGATATATCATATTAAAGTTGCAATAATATATTCAAGATATAAAATTAATCAAATCATGTTGAAATATATTGTAAAAAGGTTGTTGTTTATCAGTGTATTATAGGAAAATAAACAATTGCATATACAAAATAATTAGTATATTATATGAAGAACTTTGTGACGATTTAACAATATTTGTTTCTTAACCTAGTTAACCAATTATGAAAATACATAAGATCAGATTCTGTTTTCTTTTGTAAGCACTATTAACAAATGTGAAAAAGCCTGTTAATTATTTTATTCCTATCTATCCAAACCTTCTTCTCAGATTATCGTTTACCATTGCTTCATGCTTTAATATTCATTGCTTCCTACTTTAATATCCTAATAAAAATAAACAAAAGTTGCAGAAATAATTAGTACCATCAAAATACAATTCATCACATTGAACTTGCAAGAATCAAAATGTATCATCTCTAGGTCTTGGGGTTAAAAAGAAACATTTCTATATATAAATTAATAGCGTATTTTAGTTTGTCTTGCACAATTGTACCTAATTTTCTGTATCAAAAACAGCTCATAACTAATTCATCAACAAAATGAATAACACTTTCAAATTTGAAACATAGGAAGAATAAAAAGTAACTATTGTGGGTTCAGCTAGAAAAAGGAAGGATGGGATTGAAAGATGTAGCACAAATATAAATTATGAGGAGATAAAACATGGATCAGAAAAAGCACAAATATAAATTATGAGGAGAAAAGTAACTATCGTGCTTTCCAAGTTTTGAACTTTTCAAAATGACTCCAACTTAGCTTTCATCGTATACACCCAAACCTTCTGAGAGCAGTCATAGATAAAAGAGATAAAATACTTAGCTCCTCCAATAGTAGCTATAGCTACTGGTCCCTAAACATCCGTATGGACAGACTCTAGTACTCCTTTGGACTCATGTCTGCCAACACCGAAAAAAACTTTTGTCTGCTTCCCTAACACACACTCCTAGTAGAATTCCAAACGGTTGAAGCTTTCACCTTGATCATCTTCCTTTTTTGAAGCAGCTCCAAACTCTTCTCTGAAACGTGACATAATCTGAGATGCCAGAGTCCGGTGGTATCCAAAGCTTGTGAACTATCAACTCCAACACACGTCTCTCCAAGAACTATATATCCTTTCAACATATAAAGATTTTGGACCATCATTCCTTTCATCAACACAAGAGCACCACGTGTCACCTTCAAGCCATCCGACTCTAGCGTAATCTTGCACCCTAAAGATGCTAGTTTACCCAAGGACATAAGAGCTAGATTTTTTTAAACCTAAAACATAGCGGACTCCAGTGATAGCGTGCACCACACCATCGTGCACGTAAATACGCACTGATCCTTCTCCCAATGACTTGCAAGTAGCATCATTCCCCATTAATATGAAACTTCCTTCCTTGTCTTCATAAGAACAGAAATCCTCCTTCCTAGATGTCATATGGAAAGATAACCCTGAATCAAGCACCCAATGGTCTGATACATAGGAAACAGATGTAGTCAACACATCATCAGAAACAACCTTCTCCACCGCAATAGATGAAGAACCATCCGCTTCATTTCTCTTCCTCAAATCTGGACAATCTTTCTTCCAGTGACCATGTTTCTTATAATGATGACACCTGTTGTCTTTGGACTTACCTCTCCAACAACTTCCAGGCTCCCTTGATTGGAACGCCCTCTAAAGTTATTCTCCTTCTTCTCCTTTCTTCCTCTCTCCACAAACAGCCCCTGACTACTACTAGCTTCTCCACTTTCTCTCATATTCTTCATCTGATCCCTCATTTCTTCACATAGAAATCCCGTCTTCACATCTTCTAATGACAGCGTGCTTTTGCCATAAATCAAGCTGTTAGTGAAAACCGTATATCACTCAGGAAGAGAGCATAATATCACCATAGCCTTTTGCTCCTCGTCCACATTCAAATCAACAGCTTTCATCTTCATCATCGAAGAAGTTCAGATGTGCTTTAAATGACGTACCATCCCGCATCTTATATATGAAAAAAGTCTTCAATAGAATCAGCCTATTCGTGAGCGACTTCTTCATGTAGAGATCCCCAAATTTCTTCCATAAGTGTGATGACCCAAATTGGGGAAGGTTTAAATCGACAATAATCCACGCATGTCCGACTTAAACAATTCGGAACATAGATAATCAATGCGCATAATTAAGAAAAATAAGGAAGAAGAAGAAAACAAACACAGAATCTCACAACGGAACGACAAAATATAATAATCAAATAACAGTTCATGAAGTTGTCTATATTATACGTTTGATTATAATCTATACAGCATTTATCAGAGTTATATATATACATCAGGGATAAATAAACAATGCAGCATAATAGCATGATGCAGAGAATAATAATAGTAATAATATACCAATTTTCGTCTCCGTCCTCTGGAAAACGATCTTCATTGTGCTGAAAAAAAACTCAAGGCTGACCCGAGCGTTATGAAAAGACAAAACACTCGAGTCAGGACTAAAATACTCTTATGTAAGTCAAATCAATATCAATAAAATACGAGTGTAACAGCGTCAGAGATGTTTACGGGATTTTACATCTCCTATCCAGTGTATAACGTGCGTGTAACAACTTAAGATATGTTACGAGATTTTTCCATCTCCTAAGGATCTATTAAACTATTTATATATAATAGTATACGCTATAGTAGGTAATGTCTATCAGTAAAATAAATATCAAAATAGCGTTAAGGCTTTACATTGATCTACCTTAACACATTTTTATAGTACTAAACCAAAGTTGTAATAGGCTCACATAAGGATAAATATGACAAGGCACGTGAGGCAATGTCCAAGGTAGGATTATACTAGTTTGCCCTTTCTGGCTGGTCTTAACTCATCCGTGGTTGACCGCGACAATCAATCCGAACAAAAGGATGCACCTATCGAGTAAAAAATCGTGATAGTAATACGAGTGATCAACGTCTCTAGAGGTAGCTAACCTCATTGGCCAGACATAGGCTCCTGATTTAGTCATTTTAATTATGACACAAGTGTCAAGGCTATCCATCATCGTTCTCTTACTTCATTCCAGTAAAAGTTCACCAATTCAACCACTACATTCTGGATATCATCCACCATGTACACGGTTGTCAAAGTGGTTCCAATATTGACAAAGAGTATGCCAATAAGAGGCCCCGGTCTCTTTAACAACCATACGTCGTTTTACACACCGGTTGGTGCTTTTATATTTCGAAAATAATTCGTACTTGATATCAAAATATCATATTCGTTTCAAAATCAAATCCATTTCGAAATCATCATATTTACTCAAAAATCATATTCAGTTCGATACGTCATTTTCACTTGAAATATCATTTCACTCCAATATCTCGATTTCGCTTCCAAATTTGTTTCGAACTTCAATTTAGGTTATAACTTCATTTTTACCCATTTCGTATTTAAATCCAAGATTTAAACATAAACATTTCACCTTTTGACCAGTTTGAATTTTTAGAAAATAGTTTAAATAGTTTTAAAATAATTAAATAGTTAAAATAGTTTAATAGAAAATAGTTTGAGTATTAAAAATGGTTTATATAGTAAAATAGTTTCTAAAATCAAAATAATTTGAATATTTAAAGAAGATAGATTTTAAACAATTTATACTACAATAATTCACTTGAAAATAGTTTCAAAATCAAACCGGTTCACTTTCAAAAAATTTCAATTCAAATCGGCTTCAATTTCTATCTCGATTTAATCGATTCGATTCCGATTTCAAGTCGAATTTTACTTTGATTCCGATTTCAATTCAAATAATTTCGATTTCGATTTTGAATTAATTCAATTTCGCTTCAATTCCAATTGATTTCAATTTATATTCCAAGTTGAATAAATATCAATCCAATCCCAATTCAATTTCAAATCCAAATTAAATTCAATTTCAATTTCAATTCCAAATTAATTTCAATTCCAATTCCAAATTAATTTCAATTTCAAATTAAAACCATTTCGATTTATATCAATTTCGAGTTCGTTTTGCAAAATATCGATTCAAAACAGTTAAATCTAATTAAACTTTAATATCCAATTAAAAATCCAAATCTTCAAATATAATTCAATTCCGAGCTCAATTTCGAAATATCGTTTTATATCACTTTTACTTAGCAATATTCAAAGTTCAAATAAAAGTCCAATCTTTTAAAACAATCAATTTCTGAAATTCAAATCATATCTCGATTATAATTTCAAACTCTCAACTTCGATTATTCAAACCATTCCTGTTTCCAAATTTAAATTTAAACATTTTGAGCTAAAGTTTCGAAAATAATTCGATTTCCATAAATTCGATTTTTATTTCTTAAAATCAAATCATTTAAATAATTTCAAATCAAAAAATTTTAAATCATTTAATTTAACCAATCCAGTGTCCGTATATAATTCTTTATCCTATGGCCAAGTGAATCAATTATTTCAATTTAATTCCAAGGATGGATATATATCATTTCAATCCAAAAGAAATGTCATAGGTATATATCATTTCAACCTATTTCTTAATTTATTCGAAATAATTCAATTTACAGTTTTATATACTGTAAATAATATACAGGATGATAATAGGATATATTAAAAATAAATAAACATCCAAAATATCAATCAATAGCATCCATCTCAATCCATCATCCAAACAATCAAAAATCACAACAATCAACCAATTATCGATAATCGGGGATTTTACTAGTAGTTATTTCTATTTCAATTTAACTGTCAATTCAAATTCTATCAATTAATTCTGATGTCAATTTAAATATCAATTTAATTTATGAAACAACAATCAATAAATTTAAATCACATTATAACTTCAAATTTAACTAACACAAAAATATTCTAGTCAATCGTGAGCGTATAAACACTCATCTTAATTTGAAACTGAAAATAATTTCAGCTTCAAATAAATTCAAAGTCCACTTCAAGTCAAAGGCAATTTCGATACGATCCCAATGCAAATTTTCTCACCCGAATCAGACCTCGTATTGAAGTGTTATTCAATGATTAGTTTAACGATTAATTAAAATAAAAATCAACTTAAGTAAAATCAAATAAAAGTTAAACCTTTCCTAATCCTCTCCTCCTCACTTCATAGTTCCAGGCTCCCCTCTTCTTTTTTAAAGCCGATCAAGCTTCATCGCGCGCTCACCTCTACCCAAGGCCAGCCGCCGATTGAACTCTCACCGAGCCTCCAATCGCCGCTCGCTCCTCTAGAACCGCTATCGCCATGTCCTCCAGGCACGCACGCGCGCCACCATGCAACCCTAAATCGATCGAATTCATTTTCGTCGTTCATCTCCTTCACACGTACAGCGTGCGCGCCTCCGTCATCCCATTCGCGACCACCAACGCGCGACGTCCAGGCACTTGCGGCATCGTGTTTTGTTTTTTTAAATCGAGCTTTCATTTATTGATCTGTTTCCCTCTTTCGATTTTTGAACTAATCCGATTCGAATAAAAAGGGGAGAGGGAGTAATGTTCGGTAGAAAGAAAAGTGTGGTACGAACGGTTGAGAGAAAAAAAATAAAAAAATAAAATATTATAATTAGAAAATATCTCACCCGTTCGATCCGCGCAATTTCGAACTCCAAGCGAAGCGTTCCGCTTGGCATTCATAATGTTTTACCCCCATTCCGAATGCAATGGAACTAGTCTTGAGGCCTAATTCAATCATATGCAGAAGATGACTTTTCAAAATAGATTAATTTTAATCGAATTCCTTAAATTGATTTCTATGTGTTTCAAGCTTGCACGGCCAAACGGCAAGTCCGATCGCTATGAAACTTGAAATCCTACAATAACTCACTATTACAGATCCGATGAAATTATTTTCGTCGAAATCCGAGACAGTTGCCAAAATGGCTATTTTTACTCGTTAATTAAAATATAAAATTTCAATTTTTAATTATTCACATTTAAATCCAATCTTACATGTTAACCATCTTCATTCGTATTTAAATAAAATCTAAATCAATATCCGATATCATTTTCATTCACATTAATTTAAGATTCAATTATTTAAATAATTCTAGTATTAAATTTAAACAATTTAACTATCCAGTAAATCAATATAAATAAATCATTAAATTCCAAATAAATTTTAGTTATCAACATTATTTTATTTCTATCTAAATAATTCACAATCATTATTCAACTCCAGTTATTGATTATAAACAGAGTTAATATATAGAATTTTATTTCAATACTCGTTATTAGGGCTGGGTATTTTTCCGTTTTACCGCTTTTCCAACATTTTCCTTCCGTTTATTTCCTAAATTTTCCATTTCCGCGTTTTTCCATTAAAAATAATTCGGAAGGAATTCCTTTCGGTTTGTGATGGAAGAATGCGGAAATTTCTGTAGTTTTTCGTGAAAATTTATTTCCTTCCGTTTTCTTATCAGCCTGTTTAGTTAGGCTAGGCCCCGAAGGAAACTTATATTCGATACTTTAACACTGCGAATAAACCTTTCATGTCCGCTCAAATTCATCTGTAACAAAGCAAACCCTGGTTCCACTTTCCTCCTTCATCCACAAATTCCTATAAGAAAACCTACTAATTACCTATGCCGCTCCATTTTTTGATTCATAGATTCTCTTCCAGGTATTTAGAGCACTTCAATTTTTATTACCTCTATTGTTTTTATCTATTTTTCGTTTCAGATTTGTTGTTTGACGATGTTAAAACTAAAATCGATTGGATTTCTACTGCGGAAAATCTAATGTATTGATTTTCATTTTAGCTTTTGGTTTATTTAAGAAATTACATTAGGTATGAATATACACTGACATTAATTTTCGTTTCTTCTTGTAAGCCAAACTTTTGGTAAATAACCTACGAATTTCGGTGAGTAACCCATGCTTGATTTAATGTTGAACTAGCCATTGTTGTTGGAGTTCCACCATCAAAAGTCTTTGTCTATGTTTGAGTGAATACACACAAAGTATATCAATTTTATTGCATTTGACTGATCTGTATCCAAAATGAGATTGTAAATGAATAACAGTTTTGATACGTTCAAGTCTATGACTAATAAATAGCTGTCTACCACTCCACCTAGCTAGCTTATGTTTACTTTTATTGATTAACTTGTTAAAATGAAATCTTTTTTATTTACTGCTGCTAAGAGAAACTCCAAAATAGATTGCAGGAAGATTTCCAATTGGAACTTGGATAACTGTTGATGCTTATTACGAAATGAAATTACTTGCTACAACATACGTTCACTTACTATTATCATATATATAATACTTTGCTCTTTGATTTTTTAGTTTATTTATCAATTAAAAAGCAAAACCTTAAAAATCCCACATAAAAGTTATTTAAAGATTCATTAGATATGTTCAGTTTTCAATATCAAGCATTGATCTCAATGAGTGCTCATGTTCGGTTATCATAACCAAATTGAAGGCTTTAATCTTAGTTAGAACTTTGACATATATGTACAGTTTTCATTTACTGGTGTTTTTGACATATATGTACATTGCTAGATATTTGCTTACGGCCCTTCTGTCGTCTATTCAAGCTTTTAACAAACCGATCCGGCCTTCACCTAAACCTTTGCGGTCTCGACGAACGTGCAACTTGGTGCAAAGATGGGGGCGAGATGGACCTGGGGGTTGAACTGAAGCTAGAGACTGGGAGCTCATTGAATTCTTCTCGTATCTCTCACGAAGTTCATTGTTTTTCTTCTTTAATTCATCAATTTGAGCCCTTAATTGTTTTATCAAATCATTTTTTGTTTCAAAAGTCTGAATTTTTTCTAACAATACTTCAAAAGTCCGAATTAAAAACGCGACCGTTCATTTTACAAAATTATTTATCGACTTCACACTAGGCAATACATTTCCTCGCGTCTGCTCAAATTATTTATCGAATAAACAGTTCCTCTTTCCTCCCACATCCGCAATTTTTTTTAAATAAACCTACTAATCGCCGATGGCGCTTCGTTTTTCAACTAAAAAATTCTCTTCAAGGTATTTAAACCATTACAATTTGATGGTGCTAAAACTAAAATTGATTAGATTCTTGTATGAAAAACATGATCAGTTTGTGTGACCCGCAATAATTACAGAAAGCATCGAAGTTGCCGCCACCTGGATTCCACAATCGCCTTGGATTCCATAATCGTTATGGTAATTTTCTTGGTCGGTCTTATGAAAATCCTTTTGGAAGGAGCTATTACTTGAGAAAAGTTGCAGGATAAAATATGATATGGGAGTGTGATTAAATCTATGCTTTTTTTCTTGATCGTGTGCTGCTTATTTTCTGTGGTTATGTTTGTGTTGGTAAATAAATCAAGCTGTTTTGCTTGTTCAGTGTTGACGATTATCACTAAACAATGTTGACTTTGGACATATGCACCTTTGTACAGGAGTAAGAGTGTTTAAGTTTGTATATGTAAAATTATAAAGATACGTGGTTTAAAGTACATGTATGATTTCAAATACTAACTCAATTTCTTTTGGATTATTACAGGATGTTGATAAAACTCTCAAGTGCAAATAAAATTCAAGAAAAGCGACATAGAAACTAAGCTTGATGGACTGTTCTATCATTCTTCCCATTTGTTTTGGTTTTATGTAACGTGATTTGCGTGTTTCTCCTTTTGTTGCCTTTTGTTTTACGTCCTGTTATTGTACATATTTGACCTCTGTACCTCTTTTGCTTTTGCCGTATAAAACAATGCTTTTATCTATACAAATTTTCCATTACTTGTTCCTTCATCAGTGATATTCAGGCTATTCTTTATTATAGTTTTTATCTCGGCACAAATAGGTACGTGAGCCTATTTTTATTTTATGTGCAGGACATTTTGCATTTTAATTGCCTCATTTGGAAAAATGGAATTCCATCTTCCGTTTCGCCTTTTCCAGTTTCCGCCTATTGGAATTCCGGAGCTAGTGGAACGGAATTTGGAACATTACGTATCATTCCATCAACGATTGGAAGAAAATGGAAATGTCTCGGTTGGTACGGAAATTTTCCATAGCCACCCCTACTCGTTATTGCCAAATCTTCGAAATTAGTTATTTCAAAAATTTATTCAAGTTCATATCCAATAACTTACATTCAAAATTATTAAATATTTATTTTAATCATTTTTATTCAATAATTATATTAAATTTCACAATTTAAAATAGCTAAAAAATACGGGTCGTTACATTCTCCCCCACTCAAAACTTTTGGTCCTCGAAAAGGGCTAAGTACAAAATTTAACACTTGATACATTTTCTCAAAATAATTAACTTATAAAACATAAACATCTTATTTGCAAAACTATTACTACACTTCTACTACGCCACTCCGATATCGGTTTTACGAAAAATATAACATATATATAAAACAAGCTATAAAAATTTTAAAACTTTTAAATTTTTCTAACACCCGGATTTACAGAAAATTTCGGCAGAGTCTCCTTTGCGCGGCTCGATCGGAAATTTTTTACAATATAATATATAACACAAATATACCCAATATATATCACATATACATTTCATCTCAATGATGAGGCATCCCAAAAGAAAAAAAATATAAAATCGCCATATGTAATCCGAGATATGTACCTTATTATTAATAATACGAGCAAGTTAGCTCGTATTAAAAGCAAAAGCATATAAATCTGCGTATACATCCAAACGGTCTTCATATGTACCTATCTCAACTCAATTTAGAATATTAGGAACTTATAATAAGATATAGAACATGTATAAGTTCAATAAACTCTAAAACATGCATTCTAAATCCAAACCATAACACAAGCAAGAATACACGACAAACCAATCATATGCAATCAAACAGTTCTAACAAAATTTACAACCAAAGAAATCATCCAACCAACAATATTCATCTAATTAATTCAAACTATCAAATTTTACATTTTCATTGTCAATATCTAATTTATATACTATCATTTCTTCTAATGTCCAACTTTTTATATCAACATTTAGTTAACTCATTTCAATTTATTTCTATTTGTTTTATTTACATTGAATCGACTTATATTCAATTTCATTTGTTTCCAATTGATTTACATTTATTTCACTTGTTATGTCAACATCTTCTATTTACATTTAATTTTATTTCAATTTGTTTATATTCCATTTTGTGACGACCGCCCTTGACCCCTGCACCGAATCTAGAGATAGTGCGCTGTAAAGTGTGCCAGGCGACCATGGACGATTGTCAGGGTAGATTAAAACAGCAGAATCTATCGTATTACTCACAGCGCATGGACAAAATACAATAGAACATATGTATAGTGAAGCTTTACAGAACAAAATGACATCATATAAAACTCCATAATAGTTGAATACAAGCATCCAAATAGCCCATACATCAAGCCTCACTACATAACACTCAGAGAATACAAAACAGCGGAACATCCAGTACATATAAGAAGATAATATGCAACCCTCCAACTCGTCTTCGATATCAGCATCGTGAGAAGAGAACAACACCTGTCACCTGCTACCTAGTCTGCCCGTCCCAAAAATGGACGAACAGCCCAAGGCAATAAGAATTAAAACATAAAGCCTTGAGTCAGACAACAGTCTTAGTGAGAAGTAAATTAACTAACAACATACCAAAAGAGCATAAAGGAAAAGGAATAGGAATACAACCCTCCCACTCCACCTCTTTCTACAGTGATAGCCCCCAGACACACACTAAGCAGAAGCAACACAGCAGAGCATACAATTTAAAGTAAAGTAATAATCATTCGAGTCAAGGGCGATGTTTTCCAAGTACCAAGGCCTAAATCAGATAAGCACCCAGAAAATACCGCTCTTGAGTCCGAATGATGATACAACCAAACATCCATGACTCTGGCAATCACTGTTATCATTGCTTCGATATCACCGTTAATTGAATGACCGGCACATTCTTTCAGCCGTCCGTCAAGGGCTAATGGAAACCCCGGTTCTAGACAAAACTCCGCACGTCGTCGCAGCCCGTGCCAAGGATTTTCGCAACTACCCAGGGTACTCGACCATCAATTCATTGTCGTTGGGATTTTCGCAACTGCCCAAACGTACCCTTGCTTTAAGTCTGCTAGAACCTTCAACAACGATGCTATCCAAGCCTCCTAGTCATCCTCCTCGACGACTATTTCCATACTAGCTCAAGCGCCTCTCGAGCATCCATTATCCTCAAACTCGAATCATATCACCGAGTTATCAATCTGCTTGGAATGATCCCGTCTGGATTAGACCAAGACTATCTCATATCATGCTTCGCTTCATCCCATCCTCGCAAAGCCTCATCTCAACATCACATCATTAAATCTACGCATAAGAGCTTCATCATCCCGCTACATATGCCACGAGCAGCTTTCCCAATTCAAGAGCCTTTCCCTTAGCGTTTGAATCGTCTTCGGTCTAAATCAAACCATCAATCATCTAATTCATAACAATCAATCAAATCAAACATTAATCCAAACAATCAAGCATTCAAACAAGATCTAAATAGAAAATAATCACAAAAATGGCATTTTCGTAATTAAAGAGTTGAAAGTCCAATAAGCATGAAAACATGAATTATATCCCTACAAACTTGATGAATGAACTTGCATAGGTTAACATATGATAAAATGGATGTAACATCATCATGAACAATGGATCTATATGGATCTACACTTAGGATGAAGAAAATGCATGGAAATCACTATTTTAACACCAAATCGAGCCAACAATCCGATATACTCCTTTGGATCCGTGTGAGAGATAATCACCACTCACCAAATCACCAAAACAAACCCAAATCAACACGCTTCAGATCTGGACAGCGAGGGATCAAGCTTGATCTATCACGAATCCGCTTCAAACGAAGAAATCTCTCTTGAAAAGATGAAGATCTTCAATCTATGCTCTTGAATCTTCAATTTGATCTTCAACTTGGATGGATGGAAGCACTAGATTAGAGTGGAGAAAAGAAGTGAAGAAGTGTAGAAGTCGAGCTCTCAAAATGGCAGCACTTCGTTGCTTCAAAATCCGGATCCCAAAAAGTGAGAACAACCCCCTCTATTTATAGCAGAAATCTTCCCTAGGTCGCTCGGAGTTAGGTCGTCCACGACCTACGACCTAAAACCAACCGACCTAAAGACTTGCCCAAACCTTACGACTTAACACATGGCCAAACCCAGCGACCTAACAATGCGCACGACCTAATAGACAACTGAAGCTTAGCGCACATACGACTCAACTTTTAGGTCGCTTTCAACCTAACACCCAGCGACTTATCGCACGCGCGACCTAACAACTTATGCGCTTAGCGACCTAACAGAGCTCTCCATCCTACGACCTAATGAGGTTACGACCTAACACTTAACAAAACCCAGCGACTTACCAGTGTTACGACCTAACACTTAGACCCACGCGACCTAACACTTAAACTATCCTAGCGACCTAACAACTCACGCGACCTACCAACCCAAGCGACCTAACAACTTATGCGACCTAACTCCTTAGGTCGCCTAACGACCTAACTATGCTAACAAGCTATCCACTAGGTCGCAACATACTGGGTTGTTAACTCGCTAACCCTTAGGTCGCGTACTACTATAGGTCTCTCCCTGCTTATCCCCTAGCTTCCTTAGGTCGCTGCCCCTATAAGTCGTCTACGACTTACCACTTACAACTTACCACTTAACTTCCCTAAGTCGTATACTCCTTAAGTCGCTAACCTATAGGTCATACCAAGATACTAGGTCGCAACACAGCTATCTCCAAACTTCTTAGGTCGTTGCCGACCTAACAATGCTAACTCGGAACCACTAGGTCGCTCCAAACTGTCCACGACCTAAACCACCTCGCGACTTATCACCTGAACGACTTAACACTTAGGTGCGACTCAAGACAGTGCGACCTACCACTTAATCTGGCTACGACCTAACTCTTAACTCGCCTATCCCCTTAGGTCGCAGACCTTCTCTAAGTCGCTCACGACTTATCTCCTAAGTCGCCAACAACATTTAACTAACCTCTAGGTCACGTACGACCTAGGACTTAGGCAAATTTCAACCAAAATCTGAAACAACTAGAAAATGCTGAAAATCCTAGATTTTGACAAACTTGTCGATCCGTAAAAATACGGGTCGTTACATTCTCTCCCCCATAGGAATTTCGCCCCCGAAATTCCAAGCAATCATAGCAATCAAAAACTATTCTGTACGCCTACCATCCATAGCAATCAACAAACCATGCATCCAATTCTAGCTTAGCATACAAAATTCTAAAACTAGAACAAGTTACAATATCGCGAGATTACACGACACCTTAGGGCCATACCTTGAAGAGTTCAGGATGAGCTGCCTTCATCCTCTCTTCCACCTCCCACGTACAGTCGTTATCATCATCACTCCATTGTATCTTGAGCAACTTAACTACCTTCCTCCTGAGCTGTTTCGTGTCAGTTTCAACAACACGAAGCGGCTTACGGGGTCTTCTATCGACTGGATCAACTTCGAAGTCTTCATAGCTATCAGCAGAAACCACTGTATTCGAGTCGTGCACATACTTCCGTAGATATGATACATGAAAAACATTGTGCACACTCGACATCTTCTCCGGTAATTCCAGTCTATAAGCGAGCTTTCCAATTCGCTCGGTAATCGGGAATGGTCCAACAAATCTCGGAGTCAATTTTCCTTTCTTCCCGAATCGAATAACATTCTTCAGTGGAGAAATCTTCACAAAAACCATATCTCCTACGTCGAATTCCAAATCCTTTCGACGCTTATCGGCATAACTCTTCTGACGGTCTTGGGCTGCCTTCATTCGTTGTCGAATGATCTCTATGCAATCCGAAGTCTGTCGAATCATCTCTGGCCCAAGCATCAGCTTTTCTCCAGTCTCTAACCAACATGTCGGAGAGTTACACGGTCTTCCATACAATGCCTCATACGGTGCCATACCAATGCTTGACTGGTAACTGTTGTTGTACGCAAACTCCACCAAATGAAGGTGATCTTCCCATGTTCCTCCGAAATCCAAAACACAAGCTCTGAGGATATCTTCCAAAACTCGGTTGACTCTCTCGGTCTGGCCATCTGTTTGAGGGTGATAAGCTGTACTCAAACACAACTCGGTTCCCAAAACTTCCTGGAAGCTCTTCCAAAATCCACTAGTGAACAATGGGTCTCGATCGCTCACAATACTCTTCGGAATACCATGGAATCGAACTATCCACTTAACATACAACTCAGCCAACTTTGATGCAGTCCTAGTCGATCGAACAGGAATGAATCTTGCACTCTTAGTCAGACGATCTACAATGACCCAAATCCCTTCACTTCCCGTTCTTGTTCTAGGTAGTCCATCAATAAAATCCATCGATATCTGCTCCCACTTCCATGCAGGAACTTCTAATGGCTGAAGCAATCCACTTGGCTTCTTCTGTTCGGCTTTTACCAACTGGCAGTTCATACACTTGGAAATAAAATTTCCAACATCCTTCTTCATACCTTCCCAGTAGTAGGTTCTCTTCATATCCCGATACATCTTATTTCCACCTGGATGAATTGTCAACTTCGAGTGATGACTTTCCTTCAGAACTTCACTCCTCAATTCATCTATATCAGGAACGACTAGTCGTCCTTGCTTCCGAAGCCAACCCTCTCGATCGATCTGGAATCCTTTATCCTTTTCTGGATCCAATCCAGATTCTAAATTACGGATAATCATGACAAGCTTATCGTCTCGTTTTTGGCTCTCGCCAATCCTTTCCACAAGAGAAGGTCTTATCGATAAGTTTGCCAACATCTCAGGTTCCAATTCACATCTAGGCTTGAAGTCAAATCCAGCTAAATACTCGAGATTCTTCCATTCTGAAAACATGGCTCCCAATCCTGCATGTCTTCGACTTAACGCATCTGCCACTGCGTTACCTTTTCCCAGAGTATAAGCTATACCAAAATCATATGATGCTAAAAACTCTAGCCAACGTTGCTGCCGAAGATTCAAATCCTTTTGGGAGAAAAGATACTTCAACGACTTATGATCCGTAAACAACTCGAATCGAACTCCCAACAGAGAATGTCTCCACATCTTCAGAGAAAATACAATCGCCGCTAACTCCAAATCATGAGTCGGGTAATTCCTTTCATGCGGCTTCAGTTGTCGACTTGCATACGCAACAACTTTATCCCTCTGCATCAGCACTGCTCCAAGTCCAGTACCACATGCGTCGGTGTAAACCACCATCTCATCATTCGCACTTGGAATGGTCAAAACAGGAGCGCTTGTCAATCTCTCCTTTAGGATTCTGAAAGCTTGCTCACACTTAGCATCCCAACTGAACACTTGGTTCTTCTTCGTCAATCCTGTTAACGGTGCAGCTATCTTGGAGAAGTCTTTGATAAACCGTCGATAATATCCTGCTAAACCAAGAAAACTTCTCACATCAGATGCATTCTTAGGTCTAACCCAATCCTGGATTGCTGCCACCTTAGCGGGATCAACCGCTATCCCATTTCCAGAAATCACATGGCCTAAGAACCTCACTTCACTCTTCCAGAAGTGACACTTCGAAAACTTAGCCTTCAGCTGATGTTTCCGCAAGATTTCTAAAACAATACACAAGTGCGTCTTGTGCTCCTCTTCCGTTCTGGAATAAATCCGAATATCATCCACGAACACAAGTACGAACTTGTTCAACTGATCTCTGAACACTCTATTCATAAGATCCACAAAATATGCTGGCGCGTTAGTCAATCCAAACGGCATTACCAGCCACTCAAAGAAACCCGATGGTGTCCGAAAAGCAGTCTTCGGCACACTATCCTTAGCCACTCTCAACTGGTGAAATCCCGTTGCCAAATCCATCTGAGAAAACACCTTGGCTTCGTGAAGCTGATCAAACAAGTCATCTATTCTCGGCAACGGATACTTGTTCTTCTTAGTCACCTTATTCAGTTCACGATAATCCACATACAATCTCAGCGACCCATCTGCCTTGGTTGCAAACACAACTGGTGCACCCCACTCGGACACACTACTCCGAATGAATCGTTTCTGCAAAAGATCATCAACTTGCACCCTCAACTCCTGCTGTTCCCTAGGCACCATCCGCCTAAGAGGCATCACAACAGGTCTGGCTCCTTCAACTAGATCTATCCGAAACTCGATCTCTCTATGCGGCGGCAACCCTTTGACTTCGTCAAAGACATCCTCGAATCCATTCGCGATTGGCACTAATGACAGTCCATCCCGTGGAACAACTAGCGAATACATGAAGCTCATGAAGACGCCTTCTTCATGCTTACATCGTATCACAATCTTTCGCCCCTCCACATTCTCGACTGTCACCTCCAACCTCTCGCAATCAACCTTTGCCGCATACATCCTAAGCCAGTCCATACCCAAAATAATTCCGAACCCCGCAAAGTTCAGAACAAAGCAATCACAAACAAAAGAGCAACCATGACTCGATACAACTAGACCACGGCATAACATACACAAACAAGACGAACCCCCAACTGGATTAGTCACAACCAATGGCCTATCAACAATATCCGGCTTCAAACCTAACCGGCCTACGAGTTCATTACAAACAAATGAATGCGACGCTCCAGTATCAAACAGAACTCTAACTGGAACACCACATAAGAAAAGAGTACCTTGAACCACCACACTCTTTCCCTTCTCTTCAGCAGTAGGAGCTTTCGAAGACGAAGGAACAGCTCCCAAAGCATAAGCTTGGACAATCTGCTTGTCCCTCCTCGGTTCCGAACAATTCTTCCTGAAATGCCCCGGCTTGTCACAGTTGTGGCACTTCGCCGGCGCTTTCGGATTCTTGCAATCCCTGGAGAGATGGCCTTTCTGCTGACAGTTGTAGCAAGTCACCTCGCCTTTCGGCTTCTTCTGGCCATCCTTACCCTTCTACTGCTGCTGCTTCCTCTTCTTGTTTCCACCCTGCTGGGGTTTAGACTCTTCCCTGGTCACAGCAACAACAGATCCTTCCTTAGGAAACAGACTCTCATGCCTAAGAGCTTTCTCCACAAGCTTCTCAAATGAATCGTCCAAATGATCCACCAACTGTCTCCCAAGATAACTGTCCAAGCCTGTCACAAATTTCTCATTCTTCTGGTATGCAGACTCAATATATGATCGGGCATACTTGGACAACGCTTCAAACTCAGAAACATACTCAAGAACTGATCTCCCACCTTGCTTGAGCTCCACAAACTTCTTGAACATAACAGACTTCTGAGCTGTAGAAATGAACTTAGCTTCAAATCTAACTTGGAATTGCTCGCAAGTAATCTCTTCCTCCGGAGTATTGATGGTAATAGAGTTCCACCAATCAGAAGCTCTCCCTTGAAGCTGTCTCGATGCCAACTTCCTCTTAGTTGCATCCTCGATTCCCAAATCACCAAAGATCCTTCTACAAGCATCTATCCATCTCTGGACCTCAATGGTAGATTCTGTTCCCAAGAAAACCTTCCCTCCAAGAGCAGTATAATCCTTGCATAACTTAGCAAAATCCACTGGTTTTGGAGTTTGGACTTGAACTCCAACATCTACTGTTGCCCCTGGAACTGGTATCCTTCTCATGATCGAAGTCATCATAGCTTCGAACATAGCTGCATAATCAGCAGTCCCTTCAGTAGCTCGGCCTTCCCTAGCAGCTGGTCTCCCTCTTCGACTCATTCTCAATATCTATAAAAAGGAATGATTAGAACATCTAGAGAAACAACTGCATAAAGGACTCAAACTCTACTAAGCTACTATATTATATATAGTAATCATCCATCAAAATACAATTACGTCTCTCATACGTAGTTACGTCAGCGAGCGTTGGGTAAAATCGATTAACCAATGCTCTGATACCAAATGTGACGACCGCCCATGACCCCTGCACCGAATCTAGAGATAGTGCGCTGTAAAGTGTGCCAGGCGACCATGGACGATTGTCAGGGTAGATTAAAACAATAGAATCTATCGTATTACTCACAGCGCATGGACAAAATACAATAGAACATATGTATAGTGAAGCTTTACAGAACAAAATGACATCATATAAAACTCCATAATAGTTGAATACAAGCATCCAAATAGCCCATACATCAAGCCTCACTACATAACACTCAGAGAATACAAAACAGTGGAACATCCAGTACATATAAGAAGATAATATGCAACCCTCCAACTCATCTTCGATATCAGCATCGTGAGAAGAGAACAGCACCTGTCACCTACTACCTAGTCTGCCCGTCCCAAAAATGGACGAACAACCCAAGGCAATAAGAATTAAAACATAAAGCCTTGAGTCAGACAACAGTCTTAGTGAGCAGTAAATTAACTAACAACATACCAAAAGAGCATAAAGGAAAAGGAATAGGAATACAACCCTCCCACTCCACCTCTTTCTACAGTGATAGCCCCCAGACACACACTAAGCAGAAGCAACACAGCAGAGCATACAATTTAAAGTAAAGTAATAATCATTCGAGTCAAGGGCGATGTTTTCCAAGTACCAAGGCCTAAATCAGATAAGCACCCAGAAAATACCGCTCTTGAGTCCGAATGACGATACAACCAAACATCCATGACTCTGGCTATCACTGTTATCATTGCTTCGATATCACCGTTAATTGAATGACCGGCACATTCTTTCAGCCGTCCGTCAAGGGCTAATGGAAACCTCGGTTCTAGACAAAACTCCGCACGTCGTCGCAGCCCGTGCCAAGGATTTTCGCAACTACCCAGGGTACTCGACCATCAATTCGTTGTCGTTGGGATTTTCGCAACTGCCCAAACGTACCCTTGCTTTGAGTCTGCTAGAACCTTCAACAATGATGCTATCCAAGCCTCCTAGTCATCCTCCTCGATGACTATTTCCATACTAGCTCAAGCGCCTCTCAAGCACCCATTATCCTTAACTCGAATCATGTCACCGAGTTACCAACGTACTTGGAATGATCCCGTCTGGATTAGACCAAGTCTTCATCACATGATGCTTCGCTTCATCCCATCCTCGCAAAGCCTCATCTCAACATCACATCATCAAATCTACGCATAAGAGCTTCATCATCCCACTACATATGCCACGAGCAGCTTTCCCAATTCAAGAGCCTTTCCCTTAGCGTTTGAATCGTCTTCGGTCTAAATCAAACCATCAATCATCTAATTCATAACAATCAATCAAATCAAACATTAATCCAAACAATCAAGCATTCAAACAAGATCTAAATAGAAAATTATCACAAAAATGGCATTTTCGTAATTAAAGAGTTGAAAGTCCAATAAGCATGAAAACATGAATTATATCCCTACAAACTTGATGAATGAACTTGCATAGGTTAACATATGATAAAATGGATGTAACATCATCATGAACAATGGATCTATATGGATCTACACTTAGGATGAAGAAAATGCATGGAAATCACTATTTTAACACCAAATAGAGCCAACAATCCGATATACTCCTTTGGATCCGTGTGAGAGATAATCACCACTCACCAAATCACCAAAACAAACCCAAATCAACACGCTTCAGATCTGGACAGCGAGGGATCAAGCTTGATCTATCACAAATCCGCTTCAAACGAAGAAATCTCTCTTGAAAAGATGAAGATCTTCAATCTATGCTCTTGAATCTTCAATTTGATCTTCAACTTGGATGGATGGAAGCACTAGATTAGAGTGGAGAAAAGAAGTGAAGAAGTGTAGAAGTCGAGCTCTCAAAATGGCAGCACTTCGTCGCTTCAAAATCCAGATCCCAAAAAGTGAGAACAACCCCCTCTATTTATAGCTGAAATCTTCCCTAGGTCGCTCGGAGTTAGGTCGTCCACGACCTACGACCTAAAACCAACCGACCTAAAGACTTGCCCAAACCTTACGACTTAACACATGGCCAAACCCAGCGACCTAACAATGCGCACGACCTAACAGACAACTGAAGCTTAGCGCACATACGACTCAACTTTTAGGTCGCTTTCAACCTAACACCCAGCGACTTATCGCACGCGCGACCTAACAACTTACGCGCTTAGCGACCTAACAGAGCTCTCCATCCTACGACCTAACGAGGTTACGACCTAACACTTAACAAAACCCAGCGACTTACCAGTGTTACGACCTAACACTTAGACCCACACGACCTAACACTTAAACTATCCTAGCGACCTAACAACTCACGCGACCTACCAACCCATGTGACCTAACAACTTATGCGACCTAACTCCTTAGGTCGCCTAACGACCTAACTATGCTAACAAGCTATCCACTAGGTCGCAACATACTGGGTTGTTGACTCGCTAACCCTTAGGTCGCGTACTACTATAGGTCGCTCCCTGCTTATCCCCTAGCTTCCTTAGGTCGCTGCCCCTATAAGTCGTCTACGACTTACCACTTACGACTTACCACTTAACTTCCCTAAGTCGTATACTCCTTAAGTCGTTAACCTATAGGTCGTACCAAGATACTAGGTCGCAACACAGCTATCTCCAAACTTCTTAGGTCGTTGCCGACCTAACAATGCTAACTCGGAACCACTAGGTCACTCCAAACTGTCCACGACCTAAACCACCTCGCGACTTATCACCTGAACGACTTAACACTTAGGTGCGACTCAAGACAGTGCGACCTACCACTTAATCTGGCTACGACCTAACTCTTAACTCGCCTATCCCCTTAGGTCGCAGACCTTCTCTAAGTCGCTCACGACTTATCTCCTAAGTCGCCAACAACATTTAACTAACCTCTAGGTCGCGTACGACCTAGAACTTAGGCAAATTTCAACCAAAATCTGAAACAACTAGAAAATGCTGAAAATCCCAGATTTTGACAAACTTGTCGATCCGTAAAAATACGGGTCGTTACACATTTACTACTTACTATTAGTTGATACATGATAAAGTTATTGTTGTTAAAAAGATAAAAATCAATTATCTATATTACTTATAGTAATAGCATAAGAACTCTAACTCATTTCGTTGTTATTTCATTTGTTTTAATGACAGTTCATACAGGCTCATCCTATACAGTAGATTGAGGAATTTTGATCAGTTACATCTAATTTAGCTTCCATATAATGTTATTCAACATTTTATATCAGTAAGATCCTAATAAACTCTGTACGTTCATAGATATATGCTACCTTTTTTAGTTTTCATTTTCATCCTATAGGAATTAAAGCTTTGCGCAAGGCAAATCTTCAAACTGAATTAACTTGAAAATTTTTCACTTAAACTACATTTTCTTTTTGCCAATAGTCTTCATGTACCAAATTATGAAGTTGCTAATTTGTAGCTACTTTTATCTTTTGTCTCATTGCAGCACTATATGTTGCCACATCTTTTTTTCTTAAGTGAATATCTTTTTATACACATATTCATATTAACAAGTTTTTCTTTTTATCACAGTTTATTTCATTCAATTCTCTTAAGTTAACTTCCATCTTTTAATTTATTTCATTAACTTATTTCATATTCAATTAGTTACCATTCAATTTAATTTAACTCATTCTATTTGCATTTAATTTATTAACATCCAATTTAAATTAAATTCAATCATTCATATTAATTTTACTTACATGCATTTATTTTATTTAATTTCTTTCACACTTAAATTACATTTCATTTTAAAATTCAAGTTCGTATTCATTTATTAATTCATTTTATAGCTCAAGTGAAAATAAGTCACTTTACTAATTCCTCTAGTTCAATTCAAATCCAACTCAACTCATTTAATCTTTATTAAGTGAAATTCTATTTCATTTAATCTATTTCTCATTTTATTTCACTCTCTTTTGAATATTTTCTTCTTATCATTCATATTCAACCAAATTTAAAATTTGTTTTTAGCTTAATATTCTCAAATCTATAAATTATACAATTTATTCATTTAAAATTTCATTTTATTATTTTATCTAATTAATTTCAAATACAATTCTCCTTTATCTAATCTTCTTGAGTTCAACTTCATTTTATTTTATTTATTTCTCAAATTCAAAGTTTCTTTTGTTTGCTTAACCGAAATATTCAATAGTTTTAAAATTTAATTTTACTTCCCTATTCAAATTTACAAGTTATAACTTATTTTTATCTATACTATTTTCAATTATAAGTTCAAAACTATTTTCATATATTTATCAAATCATATTTAGAATATTTTTCACAACAAAGCTTGTTTTAATTGAAAATAAATTCCTTTTGGTGGAAATTCTCACTCAGAAACTCAAAAATGAATACTGGCGATGCTGTAGTCATCCCCAGAATTATTTCCTGGCGACCAAAGCGAGTTAATGCTTTTATTTTCTTCCAAAATCTTTTCAAAATATTTTTAAAATATTTTTTCTAGTTAAAACTCTTTCAAATAATATTAATATTAATTTTGAAGGCTTCGAAAACAATTTTGGAAACAAAAGGATTTTAAATTCTAAAATTCTCAAACTTTCTTTTCTCTTTTTTTATCATTTCTACACAAATTTCCTTACCTTATTACCAAACTAGTTCATTAATTTACAACTTGCTCATTTAACCAATTCTTATTTTAGTTGATTTCAATTCAATTTAATTATCAAATGCTTCATAAAATAAAATTCATTAAGTATTCGCTTTATTTTAATTCAACCAATAATCGATGATAACTAAATATTATCATCTCCTAACACTTTATTAATAATCATTTTATATATATAAAATATAATTTAGGTAAAATTATTTCATTTACCCGATTTTTAAAACAATATAATGTCGACTTGCCTCGTTTAAGTGTGTAGAAACCCCTATCGATAACATGACGTTCCACGCACCGACCAGATTTCATAAAAGACTTAACGGATAAGTAAACACAATATAAAACATTTTATAACACTAACAAGTACGCTCTTTCATATATATACACTCAAACAGACTCATTCTAGGGCATTACTACCGTATCTCTAAACCCCACAAAGCTAAGGTTATCGCTAAACCAAAGCTCTGATACCAACTGTGATGACCCACATTTCGGAAGGTTTAAATCGACAATAATCCACGCATGTCCAACTTAAACAATCCAAAACGTAGATAATCAATGGGGATAATTAAGAAAAATAAGGAAGAAGAAGAAAACAAACACAGAATCTCACAGCAGAACGACAAAATAAAATAATCAAATAACAGTTCATGAAGTTGTCTATATTATACGTTTGATTATAATCTGTACAACATTTATCAAAGTTATATATATGCATTAGTGATAAATAAACAATGCAGCAGAATAGCATGATGCAGAGAATAATAATAGTAATAATATACCAATTTTCGTTTCCGTCCTCTGGAAAACGATCTTCATTGTGCTGAAAAAAAATTCAGGGCTGACTCGAGCGTAATGAAAAGACAAAATACTCGAGTCAGGACTAAAATACTCTTATGTAAGTCAAATCAATATCAATAAATACGAGTGTAACAGCGTCAGAGATGTTTACGGGATTTTACATCTCCTATCCAGTGTATAACATGCGTGCAATAACTTAAGAGATGTTACAGGATTTTTTCATCTCCTAAGGATCCGTTAAACTATTTATATATAATAGTATACGCTATAGTAGGTAATTTCTAATAGTAAAATAAATATCAAAATAGCGTTAAGGCTTTACATTGATCCACCTTAACACATTTTTGCAGTGCTAAACCAAAGTCGTAATGGGCTCGCATAAAGATAAATATGACAAGGCACGTGAGGCAATGTCCAAGGTAGGATTCTACTAGTTTGCCCTTTCTGGCTGGTCGTAACTCATCTGTGGCCGACTGCGACAATCAATCCAAATAAAAGGGTACACCCATCGAGTACAAAATCACGATAGTAATACGAGTGATAACCGTCGCTAGAAGTAGCTAACCTCAATGGCCAGACATAGGCTCCTGTTTTAGTCATTTTAATTATGACACAAGCGTCAAGGCTACCGATCATCGTTCTCTTACTTCATTCCAGTAAAAGTTCGCCAATTCAACCACTACATTCTGGATATCATCCACTTTGTACACAGTTGTCAAAGTGGTTCCAATATTGACAGAGAATATGCCAATAAGAGGCCCCGGTCTCTTAACAACCATACGTCGTTTTACACACCGGTCGGTGCTTTTATATTTCGAAAACAATTCATACTTGATATCAAAATATCGTATTCGTTTCAAAATAAAATCCATTTTGAAATCATCATATTTACTCAAAAATCATATTCAGTTCGATACGTCATTTTCACTTGAAAATATCATTTCACTCCAATATCTCGATTTCGCTTCCAAATTTATTTCGAACTTCAATTTAGGTTATAACTTCATTTTTACCCATTTCGTATTTAAATCCAGGATTTAAACATAAACATTTCACCTTTTGACCAGTTTGAATTTTTAGAAAATAGTTTAAATAGTTTTAAAATAATTAAATAGTTAAAATAGTTTAATAGAAAATAGTTTGAGTATTAAAAATGGTTTATATAGTAAAATAGTTTGGAAAATCAAAATAATTTGAATATTTAAAGAAGATAGATTTTAAAAATTTTATACTAGAATAATTCATTTGAAAATAGTTTCAAAATGAAATCGGTTCACTTTCCAAAATTTTCAATTCAAATCGGCTTCAATTTCTATCTCGATTTAATTGATTCGATTCCGATTTCAAGTTGAATTTTACTTTCATTCCATTTTCAATTCAAATAATTTTGATTTCGAATTAATTCAATTTCGCTACAATTCCAATTGATTTCAATTTATATTCCAACTTGAATAAATATCAATACAATCCTAATTCAATTTCAATTTCAAATCAAAATTAAATTCAATTTCAATTCCAAATTAATTTCAAATTCAGTTCCGAATTAAAACCATTTCGATTTATATCAATTTCGAGTTCGTTTTGCAAAATATCGATTCAAAACACTTAAATCAAATTAACCTTCAATATTCAAATAAAAATCCAAATCTTCAAATATAATTCAATTCCGAGCTCAATTTCAAAGTATCGTTTTATATCACTTTTACTTAGCAATATTCAAAGTTCAAATAAAAGTCCAACCTTTTAAAATAAATTTATTTCTGAAATTCAAATCATATTTCGATTATAATTTGAAAATCTCAACTTCAATTATTTAAACCATTCCTGTTTCTAAATTTAAATTTCAACATTTCGAGCTCAAGTTTCAAAAATAATTCGATTTCCATAAATTCGATTTTTATTTCTAAAAATCAAATCATTCAAATAATTTGAAATCAAAAATTTTAAAATCATTTAATTTAACAAATCCGATGTCCATACATAATTCTCTATCCTATGGCCTAGTGAATTAATTATTTAATTTAATTCCAAGGATGGATATATATCATTTCAATCCAAAAGTAATGTCATAGGTATATATCATTTCAACCTATTTCTTAATTTATTCGAAATATTTCAATTTACAGTTTTATATACTGTAAATAATATACAGGATGATAATAGGATATCAAAAATAAATAAACATCCAAAATATCAATCAATAGCATCCATCTCAATCCATCATCCAAACAGTCAATAATCACAACAATCAATCAATTATCGATAATCGGGGATTTTACTAGCAATTATTTCTAATTCAATTTAACTGTTAATTCAAATTCTATCAATTAATTCTGATGTCGATTTAAATATCAATTTAATTTATCTAACAACAATCAATAAATTTAAATCACATCATAACTTCAAATTTAACTAACATAAAAATATTATAGTCAATCATGACCGTATAAACACTCACCTTAATTTGAAACTGAAAATAATTTTAGCTTCAAATAAATTCCAGGTCCACTTCAAGTCGAAGAAAACTTCGATACGATCCCAATGTAAATTTTCTCGCTCGAATCGGACCTCGTATGGAAGCGTTATTCGATGATTAGTATAACGATTAATTAAAATAAAAATTAACTTAATTAAAATCAAATAAAATTAAACCATTCCTAATCCTCCCTCACTGCATCGTTCCAGGCTTCCCTTTTTTTTTTAACGCTGATCAAGCTTCATCACGCGCTCGCCTCTACCCAAGACCAGCCGCCGATTGAACTATCACCGAGCCTCCAATCACCACTCGCTCCACTAGAGCCGCTGTCGCCATGTCCTCCAGCCGCGTACGCGCTCCACCACGCAACCCTAAATTGATCGAATTGACTGTCGTCGTTCATCTCCTTCACACGTACAGCGTGCGCGCCTCCATCATCCCATTCGAGACCACCAACGCGCGACGTTCAGGCACTCGCAGCATCGTGTTTTGTTTTTTTAATCGAGCTTTCATTTTTTGATTCATGTCCCTCTTTTGATTTTTGAACTGATGCGATTTGAATAAAAAGGGGAGAGCGAGTAATGTTCGGTAGAAAGAAAAGTGTGGTACAAACGATTGAGAGAAAAAAAATAAAAATATAAGATATTATAATTAGAAAATATCTCACCCGTTCAACGAATAAAAAGGGGAGAGCGAGTAATGTTCGGTAGAAAGAAAAGTGTGGTACGAACGATTGAGAGAAAAAAAAATAAAAATATAAGATATTATAATTAGAAAATATCCCACCCGTTCAACCCGTGCAATTTCGAACACTAAACAAAGCGTGCCGCATGGCGTTCATAATGTTTTACCTCCATTTCGAACGCAATGGAACTAGTCTCGAGGCCTAATTCGATCGTATGCAGAAGATAACTTTTCAAAATCCATTAATTTTAATCGAATTCCTTAAATTGATTTCTACGCGTTTCAAGCTCGCACGGTCAAATGACAAGTCTGATCGCTACGAAACTTGAAATCCTACAATAACTCAATATTATGGATCCGATGAAACTGGTTTCGTCGAAATCCGAGATGGTTGCCAAAATGGCTATTTTACTCGTTAATTAAAATATAAAATTTTCAATTTTTAATTATTCACATTTAAATCCAATCTTAAATGTTAACCATCTTCATTCATATTTAAATAAAATCTAAATCAATATCCGATGTCATTTTCATTCACATTAATTCAAGATTCAATTATTTACATAATTCCAGTATTAAATTTAAATAACTTAATTATCCAACAAATCAATATAAATAAATCATTAAATTCCAAATAAATTTTAGTTATCGACATTATTTTATTTTTATCTAAATAATTCACAATTATTATTCAACTCCAGTTATTGATTATAAACACAGTTAATATATGGAATTTCATTTCAATACTCGTTATCGCCAAATCTTCAAAATTAGTTATTTCAAAAATTGATTCAAGTTCATATCCAATAACTTACATTCAAAATTATTAAATATTTATTTTAACCATTTTTATTCAATAATTATATTAAATTTCACAATTTAAAATAGCTAAAAATACAAATCGTTACAATAAGTCTCTAGTAGTAGTTTCACCGCTAATCTTTGAAATAACATTCACCATGGCCAATTGGAGAGCAGTAAAAGCCCACTCTTCCATCTTCTTTCTTTTCAATTCTGAGATATCTGTTGGCAATAATTCTATGTCATATTCAACCTGATGAACACGATTTCTTCTCAACACCGCCATCATCTTCCACTGTCACTTCCCAAAATCATTATCTCCATTCCACTTCTCTAGCCAACTGCGAACCTGATGCTGCATATGAACCTCTAATGTAGGGTTCATATTCCTGGGTAGGTCTCACCTCCTCATTTCTGGGTCCTGCCATTTTATCGAACACCTTCTAGCCCTAGGCTTCAACAACAACCTTCAATACTCCGGTACCAAACTGTAGGGGTGAATTTGCACAAATGATTGCAAATCAAGCCTAATACATGCGAAAGCAATAAGATCGTGTCGTAGTGCGACAAAACAAACATAACTTGAGAATAAAACAACAAATCAGCAAATCACACAAGAAAGTAAATAGAAAGCTCACATACAGATTTATAGTGGTTCCACTATCGTAAGATAGTGTATATCCACTTGGGTAGAGGAGATTTTATTACTTTCAGAGAAAAGAATTACAATATTGATAATAGAGACTGAGATGAATATTAAGAAATACAAAAGAGAAGGTAATTCGTTTCTGATGATTCTATTCATCTTAATACCTATCTTTATATAGGGATTATTACATGAGGTTAAAGTAATTGATTTATAGTTATAAATCAATACCTAATCAATTCTTCAAATCAAACGAGAAATATTTACCATTTTATTTTTCAGTTTCCCACAATTTTATGTGTTTGATAAGATTCTTTCTTTAATCATCTAATTAGAGAATTAATTAATTACTACACTCTTTTTCAAATATTTCTTCCTCTTATGTACCTAATTCATTGCTCTCTTTAATGCATATAAAAGAGGCAATATATTTGAGAAATTATCTCAAATATCTTCCAAATCTTTTAAGTATGGAAATATTGTATCAAACCTAAGAAGAAGTGCTTCGACAGACATCCAAAACTTTGATAGTAAGCCGAATTAAGAGAAACGTCCAAAGTTGGTTGGATTAATATTATCCCATCGAGGTATGATGAATTGTAGTATTTTCATTCTTTCTTAAACTTTTTTACTGAAAATATTGTTTTGTAGCATATGATTGTATCATAACAAATTCCTTAAAAGATATATTTATGATTTTGTTTATCATCAATTCACGATGGTGCATAACAAATCACCTGAACCTATACATACACATAAACAAGTTCAAATTCAATTCAATAAGTATATAATACATATACATACACACACACACACACACATATATATATATATACACACACATACATAAACACACACGCACACACACACATACATACACACACACGCACACACACACACACACACACACACATATATATATATATATCAATATTAGTTTGCTTTTGTTGCTACTGTTTGTGTGCGCGCGCATGTGTTGTGTTGTTGATCCTGGATTCTCTAATAGAGGAACCTGCGTACACTTTCTACGATAATTTTTGACTGTGGCCTAGTGCATACGAAAATGAAGGTTTTCGTATGTAACATACAATAGAATATATAATGCAAGTGAATGACACATTTTTTGTTCTTAGTGAAGGCTAATTTGGGGTGGCTAACTGTTGTGACATTTTTTGATCTTAATCAATATACCATGTATGGATGAAGTGATATTGTACAAAAGGTTACTTGTTTTCTTGCGAGCTATAAACAGTGCTTGAATCTGTTTCTGAACATAAACAATTTAGAATGTCATGAATATGAAACAGAGTCTCCAATTTCTTCTCTTACAGGCCTAGGCTCTGAAGCTTACTGCATAAAAGCCATTGTTACCATGTTGGCCACCAGCTCTGCAACAGGTATGCTATTGTCAAAAGTTGATATTTGATGATCACCATGAACTGATTAATTTTATTATTAAAGATTCTGGATCTGAGTTCTAGTCTAAAGTTCAACTGGCGGAGTCAGATTATTTTAGTTTATTCACTAATGCGTTTAGACTGGTATTACTAGGAGTCTAGAATCTGCATTTTCTAAGAACAATGAATTCATAGATGTTGCTGCTCAAACATGACAGGGATTTCAGAATGAAAGACCACTAGGATAATCAGAATGGTACTTCTGTACCAAGCACATGAACAATGTTCTATGGAGTAAAAACAGTTTTAAAAGTTAACAGGAAATACAAATAGTTTAAAGTGATTAGAGTGGGTAAAAAGCATTCAGGATTCATTGAAAAGCAGTCCAATATCTTCCACAGCATAATTAGGATTTTCTTCTCCGATCATTCTAATAGTATGACGCTCAAACACATTTAAGGCTTTCCATTTGATATAGTATCAAATGTTCGATTTTCTTTTCTTTTCCTATGACGTTATCAAAACCAAATGAATTTCATTCACACCTGCACATCATCTATATGCGCTGTGATAAAAACAACCTTCTTTTCCTTTACAGCAAGCCTATTTATAAAAGTCTCAATGTTTTCGCATTTGTCACTCCATTGAGCAACAAAACAAATCACGATCCAAATATTACAGGCAACAATCCTTCAGAGTGCCTAATAAAAAGGTCAAATACAATCCTTCATAATTTGATGATACCCACAGTTTATTTAGTTATTTTAGTTCTCCATTTATTTGATTGGAATTACATTTATTGTTGAGTTCAATTGGATTTGAGCAATACCAGCCTCAATAGGCAATTAATTTTTCTTATTGACTTTTATTATATATATTTTTCAATATTCATCAATATGTGATAAATAAAAATTAAGGTCAAAGATACACATAAAAAAATTCAAATCAAACATATTTAAATTGTACATTAATTTTCCAATATTTCCCAATCTGAGTTAAATACTATAAACTTGGAAACGATGCATATTACTTGAAGATAGCTTTCTCTTTATTAAACCCAAGAAGCCTCGGTTTCATATTTAACTACATGTAGAATTAGTTATCCGTTTCCTTTCAACCCTGCAAGAGGAACTCGAGAAGAGAAACTCTATACCTGCTGGCTTTGTTAAAGAGTTCAATACCGATAAGTTTGGAGGTTGCCTCAACAAAACTTGAGACCACCACAATTGAGGAAACAAAACTTGATAAGTTCCGTCTCCTATAAACTTAGTCCATTTGCGCGATAGTGATTCACTCATGCTAGTACAGAAGCTATTAAAGTTTGAATTGAAGAATAAGAAGAGTTAGAAGAAACAAATTTTGTATATTGATTTGTATTGAATTATTACAATCATCTGTATAACCAAATACAAGAGCAGCCTGTATTTATAACAAACAAGACTGTTTGGGCCAAATATAAGAACAGCCCAAGACTTAAGTTAGCAATCTGAAACTAAGAAAGAAAAAGATACGAGCCGTTGGATGGTCTTCAGATGTGTGGCTGATATGCTTGAGTCCAAGATAGTTTAAGATCTGTGTTAGTTTGTATCAGCTAACATACGAAAGCTAATACTCCCCCTCAATTCAAACTAGGGTTAGGTCTTGAGCCATGGCGATGAGTGCGATTCAGCAATAAGACGAAACCTTTTTCAGATCTGAGGGAGAAGTTGGAACTTTGTTAGATCTGAACTCGGCTATGACTTCTGTATCTTTTCTGGTTTGATTTCTTTGACCTTTAAATCTTCTCTTAGCCTGTGAAAGCTTGACTTCGATAAAGCTTTGGTAAGGATATCTGCTTTTTGATAATATGTAGGAACATGACATACTTGTAGCTTTCCTTTGGTTACTTGCTCTCGAACAAAATGTAGATCAATCTCTATGTGTTTAGTTCTGGAATGCTGAATTGGATTGACTGACATATAGATTGTACTTTGATTATCACACCATAAGGTTGCTTTGTCATTATTGCTGATTTTTAGTTCGGATAAGAGTGATTGTAGCCACATAATTTCAGCTGTAGCACTTGCTACACTTTGTATTCTGCTTCACTGCTAGATTTAGAAATAGTAGATTGTTTCTTTTAACTCCATGAGATTAAGTTGCCACCGAGATATATACAGTAACCAGTAATGGACTTTCTATCATCTAAATCTCCAGCCCAGTCTGCATCACTATAACCCACTAGATTTAGATCACTGCCTTTTTTAATATGAAGACCAAAATTGATAGTGCCTTTAAGATATCTGAGCACCCTTTTGATCCCTTTCTAGTGATTATCCAGTGGATTCTGCATAAACTGAGATAATTTGTTAACACTAAAGGCAATATCAGGCCTGGTTATAGTAACATATTGCAGTGCACCAAAGATACTCCTATATTGTTTGGCATTTAATATAGATTCACCTTGATTCTTGGAGTATCTTCGGTTACTGATCATAGGTGTTGGTTGAGGTTTTGCATTATCCATTTTGGTTTTGTTTAAGATATCTAAGATATATTTCTTTTGACTGAGAAATATATCTGTAGAGGATAATTTTAAAACCTCAATACCTAAGAAGTAATCCAGTTCACCTAAATCTTTGATAGAAAATTGCTTGTGAAGATACTTGACTAACTCATTTATTTCATCAATGTTATCACCTGTTATAATCAAGTCATCTACATATATTAGTATATATATAGATGATTCATTTTCATTTTGATGAAAAGTGAGTTGTCAGATTTGGTGAATTGAAACCCCTTATTGGTTAGAGTGGTTTTCAGTTTGTCAAACCATACTCTAGGTGCTTGCTTGAGGCCATATATAGCCTTGTTGAGTTTGCATACAAGATTATTATCTTGTATGTAGCCTTGTGGCTGTTGCATATAGATGTCATCTTGCAAGACACCATTTAAAAAAGCATTATTCACATCTAGTTGACTTAAGTACCAGTTTCTATGCAAAGCAATAGTAAGTACAAGTCTAATGGTAGAGGGTTTTACCACCGGTGAAAAAGTTTCACCAAAGTCAAAACCATACTCCTGTGTATACCCCTTTGCTACAAGTCTAGCCTTGTGCTTGCTTATTGTACCATCAAGATTTTTCTTTAATCTGTAGGTCCACTTACAGTTAATAATGTTTTTATTACCTGGGGGTGTGACCAAATTCCAAGTTTTGTTTTTGATAAGAGCATTGAATCCTTCATCCATGGCTGCTTTCCAATTTTTGTCACTAGCAGCTTGAATGAAGTTTTCAGGCTCTTTGTCGAAAGAGGATGTTATAGTGTAGACCTTTGGCTTGAAGATGCCACTTTTGGCTCTTGTAATCATGGGGTGACCTGCAATGGGTTGACTCATCATGGGTGGTGACTCAGCTTGATTAGTTTGCTGTATGTTGTTATCATAACTGCTAATTTCTTCAGCTAAGTCTTGATCCTCATTTTGACTATAGTTGCTTTCTGTTGTGACAGATCTGTGCTGACTCGAAGGGCCTTGCAGTTCACAAGCTGACCTTGATGGTATAGTGTGTTGTGGATTTGAAGCACCTTTGTTGGCATCATCATTAACATCCTTTTGGATGTCAGTATACAAAGGTAAATGTGGGATAGATCTACTTGGATTGTAAACCTTTGCAGTAGTCTTTATATTTGTCTTACTAAAAGGAAACACAAATTCATTAAACACTACATGTCTGCTTATGATAATTCTTCCACTTTCGTCCAGGCACTTGTACCCTTTTTGGTTTGTACAATATCCAAGAAAGGTACAAGACTTTGATCTGAAGTTTAACTTGTTCTTATTGTAGGGTCTAAGACATGGGAAGCATAAACAACCAAAGGTTTTTAACATTTTATAGTCTGGTTTAGTTTTGAGTAATTTCTCTATAGGACACATGTAATTCAATACTTCAGTTGGAAGCCTGTTAATTAGATAAACAGCTGTACTAAAAGCTTCAGGCCAAAACTTAAGAGGTATTGAAGCATGTGCAAGAAGTGATAAACCAGACTCTACAATGTGTCTGTGTTTTCTTTCTGCTAACCCATTTTGTTCTGAAGTGTAAGGACAAGTAGTTCTATGAATTATACCTTTTCTTTTAAAGAAATCATCAAGTGGTTGGTATTCACTGCCACCATCAGTTTGAAAAGTTTTTAGCTGACAATTTGTTTGTTTTTCAGCCATAGTTATGAATTGTACTACAGCATTATATGTGTCAGACTTAGCTTTAAGAAAGTAAATCCAAGTGTGTCTAGAGTAGGAGTCAACAAAGGAAATATAGTATTTGTACCCATAGTCAGAACTATAGGGTGCTGGACCCCATAGATCTGAAGCAATCAGATCAAGAGGTTGCTTATACTCAGTTTCTGAGTTTGCAAATGGCAGCATATGACTTTTGCCAAGTTGACAATGAGTACATACATAAGGTGATGCATATTCATTAAAGGAAATTTTATTTTCTAAGAGTATTTTCCTAACTATTTTCTCATTAGGGTGTCCTAATTTGTAGTGCCATAACTCAAATGTGTTTATGCTACTTTTAGATATCATAGAGTTATTGCACACTTTATCTTCAAAAGCTGATTTATTTTGACAGGATTTTACATCAATATGTTCATCAGTTTTGCTCAACATTGTGACATTACAAGAATTTTCAGCTATAGGCTTTTTACAATTTACAGAATTAAACTTGTATAATCCTCTATCAGCTTCACCCTGCAATATAATTTCCCTAGTTAGCATATCTTTGATTAAACAATATTTGGGATAAAATTCAAAGAACACATTGTTGTCTCTAGCAAATTGGGACACACTAATGAGATTCTTTTTTATTTTGGGTACTCTTAGAAGATTATTTAAATACATCATTCTTTTTCCTTTAATGTGAGCATCCCCTATGTGTGTGATATTTATACAGTCACCATTACCTAAAGAAATTAATTGAGTACCTCTATATTCCCTGTTGCCTGCATTAAGATTTTCCAAGCTGTTGGTTATGTGATTGGTAGCACCAGTATCTGGGTACCATGCATCATCCTGGACCTGATCTGTCTTGGTGCCTTCACTTAGCTGACAGCTTTTGATATCATTTGAGTCAGAATTACCTTGAGCTTGAACAAGATTAGCACTGCCATTGTTGTTGTTCCTTTGATTGTTAGAATTCTGCCCAGGCATGTAGTTCTGATTAAATCTGAAGTAGCATTTTGCAGCAGTATGACCCATTTTTTCACAAATTTGACACTTGGGTCTGGTGTTATTATTCCATCTCCCCCTGCCTCTAGATCTGTTGGTAAAGCCTCCTCTCTGATTGTGTTGATCACCCTTATTTTGATTGAAATTCTTATTTTTGGTAGTGTAGTTTATTGATATTTCAGAATCAGTAGTTCTTTTGTGATCAATCCTTGCCTCATGTGCAAGAAGAGTAGACTCAACAAATTGCATATCAGGAATAGTTCTTTGAGTAGTGAGAACTGCTATGACAGATTCATAGTCTGTGCTTAGTCCATTTAAGACAGTCAAGACTTGTTCATCTTCAGGTACTTTTCGTCCTGCAGCTTCAAGAAGGTCATATAGCCTTTTGATCTTGGCTATATATTCTCTCATGGGTTCATCTTGTTTTCTAATGCTTTGGAGTTCTCTTTTGTAATGCATTAGTTTTGCACCTGATTGTGTGTTGAACACCCTTTCGGTAGTGAGCCAAATTGCATTTGCAGTTTTGCAACTTATTATTTGAGGTAGTAGCTTGGGAGTGATAGATGCCATGAGCCATGAACTTATCAATCTATCTTGCCTATGATACTTTGTGTATTCATTATTGCTAACTACCTTGTTTTAAACAGTGATAAATTTAGGAGGGATGGTTAAAGTACCAAGGATGTGTCCCTCCAAGCCATAGCCTTCTATGGCTGTTTCAACTTGTACTCGCCAGAGAAGATAATTGTCTTCATCTAGCTGAACTGTAATCAATTGGCTTTGAGGGCTGATGATATTCTTGATCAGGTTACTTGCTTCTACTGTCAGATTTGGAGGAGCAGTGTTACCAACATTGCCAACTTCTGAATTGCTGTCATCTGTCATGATGAATTGATGAAAAAGGTTGGAAGATGAGACAGTGGAGGGAGTTTGCACTTGCAGGTATGAATCTTCACTTTTCAAGAAGTGTGATGAATCACCAGTGAAAGAGAAGGTCAGATGCAACCAATTTTAAAGATAATTTTCTTTAAAATTTAGGTATGGCACTGGCTAAATTCTGATTTCTTGATTAGAGAAGAGAATACTTGTAATGAATGAATAATTTTCACAATATAGTTTCTTTCAAGAAGTCTTTGATGCAACCAAGAACTTATTCTTTTTGGATGGTACTTGATTTCTTGATATAGACTATATAAAACCCCAAATGATGAAACTGAATATGATGGGGAAAAGAACACCAAATGACACTGTAAAAAAGTGGATGGTGTTTCTTGAAAACAATCGATACGATTTGAGAGGTGGATAGAATAGCTGTTAAGCTTTTGAATAATGCTCTGATACCATATTAAAGTTTGAATTGAAGAATAAGAAGAGTTAGAAGAAACAAATTTTGTATATTGATTTGTATTGAATTATTACAATCATCTGTATAACCAAATACAAGAGCGGCCTGTATTTATAACAAACAAGACTGTTTGGGCCAAATATAAGAACAGCCCAAGACTTAAGTTAGCAATCTGAAACTAAGAAAGAAAAAGATACGAGCCGTTGGATGGTCTTCAGATGTGTGGCTGATATGCTTGAGTCCAAGACAGTTTAAGATCTGTGTTAGTTTGTATCAGCTAACATACGAAAGCTAATAGAAGCTGTCTACCATGCGCTGTGCTAGCTTAATCATGTTGCTCTTCCCAACATCGGTAATAACTGTATTCAAGTGTCAATAAAACATTTCTAGAATGAGCACTAATGATGCTATAGCAAACAAAAGGTAAATTATGTGCAGTGAATAACTGAATATGGTCTGTAAATTATTACCTGCATTTTCATAAGGATATAGAGGGGGGAGTAGTATAGTCAAGCCTAAGCCTTCCCAACGTCTCTGAAGAGCAGAAAGCCAACATTGGGTACCAAGTCCTATTCCTGAGCGGAGAAACTGAAGCTTTTAAAAAGTGCTCTACCCAAGTCGCCTACAAAAAAGTGCAGTATCATGCTTAACTTTACTTCAGATAAAAGGTATATTGCAATGGGAGGCTACAAGTTAAATTTACTTCAAGAAATTGGGTATGGTTCAACAACTAAGACAAGTTCGACTCAACTTTAACAGAACTCTAATTCTAGACTAGGTTTTTTTCCTTTACCTTTTGAGTTAAACAAGATGATTTGTTTAACAGTAACATTATGTCTCACTTGTCAACATTATTTGATATATTCAGGTGGTGCAAGCGGTATCTTCTATTGATTATCTGATGATTGTGCAACAGGAGTAGAGATGTGCTGCTTATTGTCTAGCTGACCGGTTGCGAAATTTAAGATGTCAGTTTAGTAATGTATTTGGAAGAGGTACGTAAAATTTTAAACTTATATTATCCCAAGCCTACCCTATCACGTTGAGACCATTAATATCGTGGTAAGGCTTTTAAATTGAATCCAGGGGTCTTGGGTTTGTATAAGACTGGTTGTCGACTTTATGTTGACTAACTGGAAAGAAGCTAGGCGAGAACATACATGGTTTTCCTACAAAGAGAATAAGTCATGTTTAACAAGTGATTTTTCTAATTTAAATTCCAGTGAAGTTGTTACCCCTCCTTGTTCTCTGTCTTGCACAATGAACCAAATAAAGGATAGGGACATGCAAAGTTTGAGCTCCCACCCTGCAAACCAGAGTAGAAGAAATTAAATAAGCTGCAATTTTTTTTGGTTTCATAACTTATACACTGTATATAATATGATGCATAACACAGCAGCAGTTGTTATATATTATCTAATAATTCATTCATAAGTGGTGGTGTTAGTAGTAAGAATAACACAAATCAAATATGAAATCATGTTAGCTTATAGATGCACCTATGTTATATGTACTGTATATCTATGCAAGAAAGCTAAGAATAATGTATCATGGTACCACTTAAAGGGAAAAAAAAAGTAAACTATTTTCACATCTTAGTTTTAACGAGACTAATTTCTAGCGATATATGACATACATATTACTTAACCAATATGAAATCTCAGTTTGATAAACACACATCCATCAATAAGTTCCATCGATATTGAATTATACTGCCTTTTAAAGGTAAATTATTTCTCTTGTTCATCTAAATTAAATTTTGAAATTCATCACTACATGGTAATTATATGTTAAACTAGTGCTATATGAATCCAAAAATATACAAACCGTGTACCTCTTTCCAATACCTCCCAATCCGAATCGTAAAACCAAATATGGTGTTTCTTCGTACAGTCGCGAATGTATAAAAACTAAAAATCTAAATATTTTAGGCATTGAAATTATGAGACTAACTGGAAAAATAAAAGTTGTTGGGATATGAAATTATGAATTGTAGTTAAAAGGCAAGATTAATTTATAGAAAATTTATGTGACGTCAATGGAACAAGTGGAGCACGCTGATTGAGCAATCAAAATACACTACAGCATTTTCAATACGGTGCCAACCAATAAATGACCATGAATCTACACATGGACTGTCATTATTGGACTTTCTACGTCATAACAATGTAAATTATATAATTAACATTTGACATCTGTCAGTTAAAGTGCTTAATTCAATGATGAAACAAGTTGAGAAAAAAAAATCATATTGAACATTTACGTAATTGGATTAATAACTAAAAATTATGTATTTTATTATATACATTTAAATATGTAAAGTTTTAACATAATTTCCACAATAGTACAAATATTTGATGTAACGGTCTTTCACTATGTATTATTTGTCACATCAATACGGATTTGAAGTATGTTTATTCATTTTCAAAAGAAAATTTAGTAATTAACTAAATATGTTTATATCCAAACAACTTAGTTTCTTACTATTTTCGGATCAAAATAGATATGAATAACTCATAGATAAACCCTAGAAATCATATTTTAACCCCTAATCACATTTATTTGGATCTAATATCCAATTGCCAGTTATATAGGGTTTACAAATCAGTTTTCCCATTTTAAATGCTAGTTTCCCCTTATCTTTGATGAATCTATGTTTAATCATAAAGATCTCAAAAATTAATAAAGCTCGTCAACAAAAATACTCTAAAACATTACAAATGCAAAAAATAAAATACTGTATAAAATTATTAATTAGGTAAAGTGCATTAACGTTTGAAATGCACAAATTTGTTACTAAATTCATCATTATTTCATCACAAATTCATCGATATTTCCACCATTGGTTTTTGATATGGTCGAAATCACTGTCCAAAGTGATGTGGAATGTTGTGCAAATTATTTTAAGCAAAATACTATCTATTTTTCTAATCTTTATTTGATTTAGTGGGAAGCCATTAATGAAGAGTATATGATTTATTTAGTGTGGTGTGGTTGGAGCGGATAGTGGCAAGTATGATTGGAAAGCCCGCTTGATATCTGCTTGAGAGTTGCACTGAATTCAGTGGTGATCCTTAATGGTATGAACTTTTTGTTAGCATTAGAAACTTTTAATGAAGAGTGGAAGAAAGATGAATTATTGTCTCCATTTATGTCCCATTTAATCACGAGCTTTTGTTTAATCATGTTATCTCAGACTAAGTAACATCGGTTAGTTGCTTTGCCAGCTATTGTTTCTGACCGGAGAAGTTGCAATTTTTGTTCATGTGTCAAGTGCTTAATTTCCTGTTGATTGGAGCCCATCTGAGCACCTCTCACATTCCAGAAGCCTATGTTGTGCATCATGATGATCTTTTGGGTTTAGTGGCCGATAGCCAGGTTATTCAAGGACTAGCTTGCTTCATTTGGTCATTATGCATAAATTCCTTCCAGTGAAATGTGATTTAATCCATAGGGTATTCAACCAGTATCCATGTCGTCGTCATTGGTACATTGAGTAGCACTATGAGTTGCTTGGCCTCTCCTTTTTCCTTCTTATTTTGATTTTCGGTGAGTGCGACGATTACATTTGAAAAAGCCACTTGTTTTCAACTGTCAAAAAAACATTTGAAAAAGCCATTTGTTTTCAATGATTTAGCTTGTTTTCAAAACAACTTCATTAGCTGGTATAATAATTTATGTACAACAAACATTATGAAGAATATAATAAAATTATATTGCATTGGATGTTAATCTACTATAGTAAAGGAAAAGATATTTTTAATAAGATTAAACTGATATATCATATTAAGATTACAATAATGTATTCAAGATATAAAACTAATCAAATAATGTTGAAATATATTATAAAAAGGTTGTTGTTTATCAGTGTATTATAGGAAAATAAATAATTTATATACAAAATAATTAGTATATTATATGAAGAACTTTGTGACAATTTAACAGTATTTGTTTCTTAACCTAATCAACCAATTATGAAAATACATAAGATCAGATTCTGTTTTCTTTTGTAAGCACTATTAGCTAATATGAAAAAGCCTGTTAATTATTTTCTTGCTAGCTATCCAAACATTCTTCCTGGATTGTCGTTTTCCAATGATTCATGCTTTAATATCCATTTTTCATTGTTAGTATATAAAAACATACAATGTTGTTATTATTATAATAAAAATTTAACGGCCCACCATTTCGAACCATTCAAATCGACAATCATCCACACATGTCAGACTTGAATTGCTCAAAACAACAGATTGTTAATTTATATTTGGCAAAACTTAGTATATACAGTAAATAAATCAATCACAGAATCACAGATATAGAGTAATATAACAATAAGCAGCGGAAATAGATAAATAGTAGTTCATGAAGCTACTATAGAACATCAAAGTCTAAAGTAAAATACAACAGAAATCCAATTACATAGAAGTCTCAAATACAAAAGCCAATGACAAATCTAAACATAAACAACTGGAAATAACTAAAAGGATGAATAGATAAAGATAGATCTCCAAGCAAAGCTCCAAGCTCCAAAGGTGAGTCTCAAATGCTATGACACTCAATCTGACCCGAGCATAAAGCAAAACACAAAACACTCGAGTCAGGATTAACATTCTTATGCAAGTAAATCAACTCAAGTGAAATGTCCAATTGAAATGTAATATAACTTAAAGGATGTTTGAGATTCCCATCTTTTAAGGATCCATGAAACTATCTACATACATAGTAAAATACTCTACATAGATAATGTCTATAGTAAAGTAAACTATTAAAATAGTGTTAAGGTGTTGACCATATCCCGCTTAACACATTTTATATAAATACCATAGTCTATACAGTACTGTAAACTTAATGCAGCGCAGAATGTTAAAGGCATAGGTCGATCATGACCTAAGGAGTTTGTAGGTCGCTCACGACCTAAGGAGTTAGAGGAGGGAGCGAGTGATGCTGGGAAGAGTGGTTTAGCGACCTATGATAAGTCGCTAAGCGAGCTAAAGAGCGGCACAGTCCAAGTTGGTGAAGTGTTAGGTCGCATACGACCTAACGAGGCCTTTAGGTCGCTCCAACGACCTACCGAAGATTTGCAAACTAACGAGATACTGGAACGACCTAACATGTTTTTAACTCGTATACGACTTAGCGAGTTAGAAGATAGGTCGCAAGAAGGACTTAACCAGTTAACTCGTGTACGACTTAACGAGTTGGAAAATAGGTCGCTGGAACGAGCTAACAAAGTGCTACGACCTAACAAATCACGACCTATGCTAGGTCGCAGGAAACATTCATGACTTAAGATAGGTCGCGAGGTGATCTGGGGAGTTAGGTCGCTAGGATTTAGGTCGCGAGACTTAGGTCGCGAAGTTTCTAGAACAGCTTATCTTTTAGGTCGCAAAGCTCTGGATGCCGTTGATTCTTCTGCGAGTTAATCCTTGCCATTGATTTCCTTAAGTCGTTGATCTGGAATGCCGTATGTTCTTAAGTCGCTGAAGCTTGTAGCCGTAGATTGTTATGCCGCTTAGATCTGAGCCATTGATTCTTAAACTGTGTGAAGATGCTGCTGGGATATGTATAAGTCATTACCGACTTAAGTTGAGTCGTCTGTTGTTTGTTGTATTGTATTTTTAGGTCGAAGGTTATAAGTCGTGTACGACCTAAGTGGTGTAAGTCGTATGTTGTTTTGTATGTTGGTTGTAATATGCGATTGTATTGTAATGTGAACTGTTAGGTCGTTAACGACCTATACTAAGTCGCTGGGTTTTATAGGTCGCATCATTATAGGTCGTAGGTCGTTCACGACCTAAGTACTTGTAATTTTTGAAATTTCTGTTGAAAAATTGTAACGCCTATAAATAGGCCATGTGAGTCATTTGTAAAGGTTGTTGAATATTGAATAAAATTCTCTTTTGTTAGCTTTGTGCTTTCAATTTCAATTGGTAGTCGAGTGTAATCTCCTATCTCCTCTTTCGGATAATCGAGTGCGCTCGATTCAACGATTGTAGAAGCCGATTCGCGGAATCTAGTGCGCTAGATCAACGCTCGAAGAATTGAAGATCTTTGAACCCGGTATCGTGCGCGATCAATGAGTTCGGGATAGCTAGAATTCGGTATCTTCGGATCAACGAATTTGGGCATTTCAGTATCTTCCAATCCACCGATTACTACATTCAACGATCTACATTGTTTTTGTAATATCCGCTGCGTCAAAACTCCACCAAACCGGTGGGCTATCAGGGAGCACTCCATAGGTACGACACAAACCAAACTCGTAGTGGGCGTGATAAGGCATGTGACAAGGCACGCGAGACAATGCCTAGGATAGGATTCTACCATTTTGCAGAACCGGGCTGATGGTAACGCATAGCAGCTACTACAGCCCACCTCGAGACACACTCCCATAATCGACGGTGCACCCAATCAAATCACAAAGTAATAGATATGGTATCAAAGAAGCATGCTCGATCGGAGGTGCGACCTCACTTGGCCCAGGTATAGCTCATGTTTTAGTCACATCAAGTTGACTCGTGGGAGTTGGGGCTGCGTTCATACCTCATATAGACGTCGCTAAACCATCCTACTTCGTTCTGGATTTTCCACCACATACACAGTTGTTAAAGTGGTTTTCGGTATTGGCAGAGAGTATGACAATATCCGATCCCGATCTCTTTAACAACCAAACGCTTATTTCACACCGTGGTCATTTTCATTTCAAACAGTTCATACTTCATATCAAAATATCATATTCATTTCAAAATCATATCACTTTCGAAATCAAATTCACTTTCAAAATCATAGTCACTTTAAATCAAATTTGTTTCCGAAAATTATAACCACAAAATAGGTTAAACCATCATATCAAGTATTCGCATTTAAATCCATTAAATCTAAATCATAACAGTTCCAACTTAAATGGTTTGAATATTGAAGGTAGTTTATATATTGGAATAGTTATACCTTAAAAATAGTTTATATTTAAAAATAGGTTATAGATTAAAATAGTTTATGTATTAAAATAGTTTATATATTAAAAATAATTTCAAATTAGAATTGCTTCTTCCAATCTCACAAATCAATTCAAGTCAAATTTAGTTCCAAAAGTTTTATTTAAATCAATCTCAGTTCAAAAATTTCAATTAAAAAGGGTTAAAGGTTCAATTCGAATTCTCGTTAAACTATTTTTAATTTATATAACTACTTCAAATTCAATAGGTTTGAAAGTTTAAATATTCAAACAATTTACAATAACTCAATTTGATAAATATTATTTATATTCAAAATTCAACTTTAATTTTATTTAAATTCGAAATATTCACTTAATCATTTTAATATCATTTAAATAAAATTCCATATTACAAATTTAAATATTCAATTTCAATTATATATATATTTAAAAAATATTCATTTAACCACCTTTAGTTAAACATATAAATAGAATCTCAAATTACAAATTTAAATCAAAATTAAATATTCAGATTCAATTTTATTTAAATTTAAAATATTCATTAATCACATTTAATCAAAAATCTAGTTATCAAGTTATAAAATCATTTCTTTGAATCTCAAAATTAATAAGTTTCAAATCAATTTTTATTTATATACAATTCTTAAACAAATAAAATTACAAGTCCACTTTAACTTATCTTTCCAACCTTTATTTATTAAAGTTATTACAAAATCTATTTTAAAATAATAACATAAATATAAATAAATATTTAAACATATTATATATATATATAAAAGTCACTACAAAATCTCTTTAAAATATTAATATAAATTGTAAATAAATATTTAAAACATATTATATATATTAGTTAAATTAAATTCTTATTAAATTTTATTATATCAATTATTATTAAATTAAATCTTATTATTATTAAATCTATTTTAAATCTTATTTTATATATATTTTAAAAATAATAAAGTTATAAGTAAAATTTTATAATTTTCATTTTAAAACTTAACTTATAATTTTAAAATTTCCAAAACATAAAATTTTAAAAATCAAAATTTTACACATATATTAAAATTAAAATATCTTTATATTATATTCTAACAATACACATATATTTCTCCTTTTCAAAAATTTGGAAATCATTTAAAAATAAACCAACGATGTCCGTATATAATTTCCTATCCTATGGTCAAGTGATACAGATATTTATCATTTCAATCCGCAATAATTTAAATTTTAAGAGTAATATCATTTCAACCCGCAATTCCAAAATTTCAAAAATCAATAAAATCGCTTGGGTTTATCATTTCAATCCATAACGATTTTCTCTAATCTATAAGATCGTTCGGGTATGTATCATTTCAACCCATAGGGATTCCTAACTAACATGGAACTTGCATGGTGAGAGCAGTAAAATAATAATATAAAATAGCATATCATATCAATTGCAAGCAAGGATCATAACTAACAATTTAAAATATAATATATATATATATATATATATACATAACATGTCAATTAGTGTCATATGTCAATTAACATAGGTAAGAAATTTTTAAACAATAACATATCATATTTAACGATTAAATTACTAAACAATTCAAATCTAATTACATATTTAAATCGTAATTTCATGTGAAATCAAATTATGAATGTTAATCGTGAGTGATCACTCACCTTTTGAGGCTAGATAAAATAGACAACACAACAAGCTACGAATTTGAATCACAAACTCGACAATCGACCAATCCAAATGACAATTTCCAAAGCAAAGCAAGGTGGACTCGAGTTCGAAGAAAACAAAATATATACACTATATATATTATTGTCTTGAAAGCTTGGCTGCTTGGTTAACTATTGTCTTGAATAATTTTTTTTTCCAAATGCTCATTGATGTAGGCATTGTCAGGATTAGTTTATATCCTTTCGAAGCAGCTACAAATGCAAGAGCAATGCTAGTTAAACAAAAATCTTCTTTCCATACTCATTCTTATATATATATATATATATACTATAATAAACCTTCTTTTTTTTATAAAGAGGAAGTGAAAGCACAAAACCAAGCTACTGTGCGGAGTTGGGTGGTTGTGGAGAACGGGGTCTGGGATGGTTTTCTAAGTCGAGGAGGGACAGTCGGCTATTGGTTGAAGGCTCGGTGATGTGGCGGAGGTATGGAGATGAGGCTGTCGGTTGTGGTTGGAGTTGATGGGAGGCGAGGCCGAAGGTGTGGTGGCTGCGGCTGTTCGAGGCGGAGACGGTCAGAGTAGGCTGTAGGGAGGGGTGCTATGGAGGCGACAACTATTAGTGGCAGACGTGGCTGCTCTAGTTCACCATAAGAGATGGCAGAGGGTAGTTTGGCAGCTTGCTTCGGCTGCTGTAGGCGGCTGATCAGGTGGTAGGAGGTAGGGACTAGCACAGTTCAGCGTGGATGCTAGGATGATGGTCGGTTAAGCATTGTGGGGAAGAGTGGTTGAACGAAAGGCTGCAGCTATGGGTATTTTGTGGTGGGAGGTGGCTGACGTGGAGATGAGGGGGAAGATGGCACGGCTATCGGTTTCAGGGAGGGGAATGGGTGCACTGTGATGTGGAGAGGGAGGATGGTCGGTGGATGAAGGTTCGGGTGGAGTGGGCAAAGGGATGAGGCGGGTTGTGGCTATTGAGGAGAGTGGCGGCCAGTTTCAAAGGAATGGGAGATGGAAAGGTTTAAGAAACCATTATACGAGAATTATATATATATATATATATATTATAAGCATAGAAATGAAAATGGAAGAAAACGAGTACGAACAACCAGCAAATTATATTGAATACCATAGGAATAGGGAAAGTCAAAATTAAATTCAAAGATATATTAAAAGCTAATGGTTGTTTGTTTCATCAGATGGACAAATGAATGGACATAGAAACCCAAAGGACCCAAATGCGGAACCGATACGGCTAATCGTTTCGCAGATTTCGCCGCATACCGGACGCCAAAACACACAAATGAATATAGTGCGAAGATCAGCACGACGAGACGAATAGAATGGCACATAGATATCTTTGGCATGACCCTCCTATCAAAACTCCATATTCGCTGCCAAAACTACTGCTAAACCGCCGAAATTAATATAAACGGAGTAAGAGCATCCAAATTTGGCGAAACGAAATACGACGCCTCACTCGGAAAATGGTAAATATTTTATATCTAAAATATTAAGATTTCAATAATATTTTATTTCCATCAAATTTAACTGATTTAAATTTAAATTTGAAATTTCACAAATAAACAAACTTTCAAATTTTTTGATGAAAATCTGACACTCGCTACGTTTTATATAGACGTAACCCAAATATCAAATTTTCATAGCTAAATTTTATTGCTTATTTTCATAAAAAATTTAGTTAATTATGTTATTAAAAATCGTTAAAATTTCCGGGTCATTACACTCTTCCCCACTCAAAACTTTTTGTCCCTGAAAAGGAACAATATAGGAGAATAAAAGCAACAGAAAGGAAAAATAGATTCGAAATACATAGAACCAAATACAACAATTAATTTAAAACCGTTTGAATTTTATTTTCGGACATCTTATTACTTAGATTTATATTATATACTATTCAATTACATGTTCTCATTACATTTAGACTTTTCCCAGGTAAGTTTTATTAATGTTTCCGAATGTAATTGAGCACTATACCAATTTACCTTTTATTTACAACATTTCTATTAAGAAAAATTTAGTTTGAACATCTTTAGTACTTAAAGTTTTTTCTTGTATAACCTTCAATTACATATTCACATTAACATTTTAACTTTTTGAACATTTCAGGTAAATTATATATGTTTTAGAATGCAATTGAGTATTATACAAATAAATTTTATCCTAGTTCAACTGTTTCAAACTGTTTCAATTTCATTTTCATTTTAGACACTCCAATTATTCAAATTTTTTTCTTCATTTCAATAATTGAAAACCATTACTTAACATAAGACACTCCACTTTGAACCATTCAAATCGACAATCATCCACACATGTCAGACTTGAATTGCTCAAAACAACAGATTGTTAATTTATATTTTGCAAAACTTAGCATATACAGTAAATAAATAAATCACAGAATCACATACATAAAGTAATATAACAACAAGCAGCGGAAATAGATAAATAGTAGTTCATGAAGCTACTATAGAATATTAGAGTCTAAAATAAAATACAATAGAAATTCAATACCTAGAAGTCTCAAATACAAAAGCCAATGATAAATCTGAACATAAATAAGTGGAAATAACTGAAAGGCTGAATAGATAAAGATAGATCTCCAACCAAAGCTCCAAGCTCCAAAGGTGAGTCTCAAATGCTATGACACTCAGTTTGACCCGAGCATAAAGCAAAACACAAAACACTCGAGTTAGGATTAACATTCTTATGCAAGTAAATCAACTCAACTGAAATGTCCAATTGAAATGCAATATAATTTAAAGGATGTTTGGGATTCCCATCCTTTAAGGATCTTTGAAACTATCTACATACATAGTACAAAACGCTACATAGATAATGTCTATAGTAAAGTAAACTATTAAAATAGTGTAAGTCTTACCCATATCCCCCTTAACACATTTTATATTAATGTCGTAGTCTATACAGTATATTAACTCCACCAAACCGGTGGGCTATCGGGGAGCACTCCATAGGTACGACACAAACCAAACTCGTAGTGGGCGCGATAAGGCATGTGACAAGGCACGCGAGGCAATGCCTAAAGTCGGATTCTACCGTTTTGCAGAACCAGGCTGGTGGTAACCATAGCAGCTACTACCGCCCACCTAAAGACACACTCCCGTAATCGAAGGTGCACCCAATCAAATCACAAAGTAATAGATATGGTATCGAAGAAGCATGCTCGATCGGAGGTGTGACCTCACTTAGCCCAGGTATAGCTCCTATTTTGGTCACATCAAGCTGACTCGCGGGAGTCGGGGTTGTGTTCATCCTCATATAGACGTCACCAAACCATCCTACTTCATTCTGGATTCTCCACCACGTACACGGTTGTTAAAGTGGTTTTCGGTATTGGCAGAGATTATGACAATATCTGATCCTGGTATCTTTAACAACCAAACGCTTATTTCACACCCTGGTCATTTTCATTTCAAACAGTTCATACTTCATATCAAAATATCATATTCATTTCAAAATCATATCACTTTCGAAATCAAATTCACTTTCGAAACCATATTCACTTTAAATCAAATTCATTTCCAAAAATTATAACCACAAAATAGGTTAAACCATCATATCAAGTATTTGCATTTGAATCCATTAAATCTACATCATAACAGTTCCAACTTAAACAGTTTGAATATTGAAAGTAGTTTATATATTGGAATAGTTATACCTTAAAAATAGTTTATATTTAAAAATAGGTTATAGATTAAAATAGTTTATATATTAAAAATAGTTTATATATTAAAATAGTTTATAAATTAAAAATTGTTTCATATTAGAATTGTTTCTTCCAATTTCACAAATCAATTCAAATCAATTTTAGTTCCAAAAGTTCGATTTAAATCAATCTCAGTTCAACAATTTCAATTAAAAAGGGTTAAAGGTTCAATTCGAATTCTCATTAAACTATTTTTAATTTATATAACTACTTCAAATTCAATAGGTTTCAAAGTTTAAATATTCAAACAATTTACAATAACTCAATTGATAAATTTCATTAATATTCAAAATTCAACTTTAATTTTATTTAAATTCGAAATATTCACTTAATCATTTTTAATATCATTTAAACAAAATTCCAGATTACTAATTTAAATCAAAATTAAATATTCAATTTCGATTATATATATATATTTAAATATTCATTTAACCACCTTTAGTTAAACATATAAATAAAATCTCAAATTACAAATTTAAATAAAAATTAGATATTCAGATTCAATTTTTTTAAATTTAAAATAATCATTTAATAACTTTTAATCAAAAATATAGTTATCAAGTTATAAAATCATACCTTTAAATCTCAAAATTAATAAGTTTCAAATCAATTTTTATTTATATACAATTCTTAAACAAATAAAATTACATGTCCACTTTAACTTATTTTTCAAACCTTTATTTATTAAAGTTGTTAAAAAATCTATTTAAAAATAATAACATAAATTCAAATAAATATTTAAACATATTATATATATAAAAGTTATTACAAAATCTGTTTAAAATATTAATATAAATTGTAAATAAATATTTAAAACATATTATATATATATATATATTAGTTAAATTAAATTATTATTATATTAATTATTATTAAATTAAATCTTATTATTATTCAATCTATTTTAAATCTTATTTTATATATATTTTAAAAATAATAAAGTTATAAGTAAAATTTTATAATTTTCATTTTAAAACTTAACTTATAATTTTAAAATTTCCAAAACATAAAATTTTAAAAATCTAAATTTTAGACATGTATTAAAATTAATATATCTTTATATTATATTCTAAAAATCAATACACATATATTTCTCTTTTTTAAAAATTTGGAAATCATTGAGTAATAGACCAACTATGTCCGTACATAATTTTCTATCATATGGTCAAGTGATACGGATATTTATCATTTCAATCCGCAATAATTTAAATTTTACGGGTATATATCATTTCAACCCTCAATTTCAAATTTTCAAAAATCAATAAAATTGCTTGGGTTTACCATTTCAACCCATAACGATTTTCCCTAATCTATAAGATCGTTCGGGTATGTATCATTTCAACCGATAGGGATTCCTAACTAATAGGGAACTTGCAGTGTGAGAACAGTAAAATAATAATATAAAATAACATATCATATCAATTGCAAGCAAGAATCATAACTAACAATTTAAAATATAATATATACATACAACATGTCAATTAGTGTCATATGTCAATTAACATAGGTAAGAAATTTTTAAACAATAACATATCATATTTAATGATTAAATTACTAAACAATTCAATCTAATAACATATTTAAATCGTCATTTCATTGACATCAAATTACGAATGTTAATCGTGAGTGATCGCTTACCTTTCGAGGCTAGAGAAAATAGACAACACAACAAGCTACGAATTTGAATCACAAACTCGACAATCGACCAATCCAAATGACAATTTCCAAAGCAAAGCAAGGTGGACTCGAGTTCGAAGAAAACAAAATATATACACTATATATATTATTGTCCTGAAAGCTTGGCTGCTTGGTTAACTATTGTCTTGAACAAAATTTTTTTTCAAATGCTCATTGATGCAAGCATTGTCAGGATTAGTTTATATCCTTTCGAAGCAGCTACAAATGCAAGAGCAATGCTAGTTAAACAAAACTCTTCTTTCCATGCTCATTCTTATATATATATATACTATAATAAACCTTCTTTTTTTTATAAAGAGGAAGTGAAAGCACAAAATCAAGCTACTGTGCGGAGTTGGGTGGTTGTGGAGAGCGGGGCCTGGGATGGTTGTTTGGGTCGAGGAGGGACAGTCGGCTATTGGTTGAAGGCTCGGCGATGTGGTGGAGGTTGCAGATAAGGCTGTCGGTTGTGGTTGGAGTTGATGGAAGGTGAGGCCAAAGGTGGGGTGGATGCGGTTGTTCGAGGCGGAGAGGGTCGGAGCAGGCTGTGGGGAGGGGTGCTATGGAGGCGGCGACTATTAGTAGAGGGCGTGGCTACTCTGGTTCTCAATAAGAGATGGAAGAGGGCAGTTTGGCAGCTTGCTTCGGTTGCTGTAGGTGGCTGATCTTGTGGTAGGAGGTAGGGACGAGCACAGTTCAGCGTGGATGCTAGGGTGATGGTCGGTTAGGCATTGTGGGAAAGAGTGGTTGAACAGCAGGCTGCGACTATGGGTATTTTGTGGTGGGAGGTGACTGGCGTGAAGATGAGGGGGAAGATGGTGCGGCTATCGGTTGTAGGGAGGGGAATGGGCGCACTGTGACGTGGAGAGGGAGGATGGTTGGTGGATGAAGGTTCGGGTGGAGTGGGCAAGGGGATGAGGCAGGCTGTGGCTATTGGGGAGAGTGGCGGCCAGTTTCAAACGAATGGGAGATGGAAAGGTTTCAGAAACCATTATACGCGAACTATATATATATATATATATATATATATATTATAAGCATAGAAATGAAAATGGAAGAAAACGAGTACGAACAACCAGCAAATTATATTGAATACCATAGGAATAGGGAAAGTCAAAATTAAATTCAAAGATATATTAAAAGCTAATGGCTGTTTGTTTCATCCGATGGACAAATGAATGGACATAGAAACCCAAAGGACCCAAATACGGAACTGATACGGCTAATCGTTTCGCAGGTTTCGCCGCGTACTGGACGCCGAAACACACAAATAAATATACTATGGAGATCAGCACGACGAGACGAACAGAATGACACACATATATGAGTGACACGACCCTCCTATCAAAACTCCATATTCGCTGCCAAAACTGATGCTAAACTGCCGAAATTAATATAAACGGAGCTAGAGCAGTCCAAATTTGGCGAAACGAAATATGACGTCTCACTTAGAAAATGGTAAATATTTTATGTCTAAAATATTTAGATTTCAAAAATATTTTATTTCCATCAAATTTAACTGATTTAAATTTAAATTTGAAATTTCACAAATAAACAAACTTCCATATTTTTCGATGAAAATCTGACACTCGCTATGTTTTAAATAGACGTAACCCAAATATTAAATTTTCATAGCTAAATTTTATTGTTTATTTTCATAAAATAATTTAGTTAATTGCATTATTAAATATCATTAAAATTTCTTGGTCGTTACAAAAAATAAACAAAAGTTGCAGAAATAATTGGTACCATGAAAATACAATTCATCCCATTGAACATGCAAGAATCGAAATGTATCATATCTAGATCTTAGGGTTAGAAAAAAATTTCGTCAAATAAAGAGCAAATTTTTGAAATAGCCCTCCAAAAAAGCTTATTAGAAAAATAGGCTGGGGTAAAAACTTATTATGAAAATAGGTCTGTTTTGTTCACATGCCAGTATACATGCATATTCAGTAAATACACATGAACAAACTTGTACATCCCATTTACAGAATGCGCATGTACATTGGTTTTTTTAAATAAACTAAAATAGTGCATTCCATAAATGTGCATGTACAGATTTGTTCATGTGCATTTATAGAATGCGCAAATACTATTTTGGCATAAAAGAAGACAACCACTGCAATTCTTCCTCGTTTTAACCTCTATCAAAACCTAACCCAAAATCCTCAATTTCAAAACCCGAACCCCAAATCCTACTTCCATCCAAACATCAAATTAATCTATTTTCATCTTCAAATCCTAAATATTCAATAATATTTATAGCAACATCATCCATCTTCCAATCAAGTAAAGATCATAAATGTAAAAAAAATTGATTTTATTTTCAGCAAATTTTCATGTCTAAATTGTTTATATTCTAGTTTATCATTTTCTTAGTTGTAATGCAATCTTATACTCATTATTGTTTTCATTGCTAAAAGTTTTTATTTGAAAATAGTGTAGATAATGTCTACCATTCCAATTATATATTACTATGACGACGAATTAGTGATTGAAGACGACGATAAACCTAAATATGTTGGTGGAAAAAGGAAAGGATCACAAATTAAGAAATATTGTAAGTTTACAGAGCTTAAGAAAAACGTATATAATGTGACAAAAATAAATCCTAGTGAGTTTGATATAAAGCTAATAACAAAATGGATAAGAGATGACAGTTCGTCTGCTGTTGATGTAGAGAATGATGAAGATACGGACTCACTATTTTCTGTTGGAATGAAAATGATAGAGCTATATGTTAAAAAATGTAAAATTGTTAATGCAGAAAAACCACAATATCCAACGGTTGACTCCGTACACGCAACAAATTTTGAAGAGACACAATATCCAAGTGGTAGTATTGCGATTCATTCTCAAACAACCACTTGGCTAGTATTCAAATTATAAATTTGTGAATTATCTTTAAATATATTGTTTATATGTTGGTCAAATCTTTTTTATAGTTATACAACACATGAAGTTGGAGAAGCATCAAAGTATGTACGGAGGAGGACGATGCTTTTCTTGACAATGCAAATGTTGGTGAAGGGAAACTTGATAGTATGCACGTAACGAAACGGGTTTTCGACCATCGAAAATCGACACTAATACAACTACTGTATCACATGCCGAACATTCAAGTGCTGGAAATACCGATTTTTTAGGGTGAAAGAAGAAGGTAGAAGATAGAAGAAAACTAAACAACACAGAATTTCACAACCCAGCGAATAATATATAGTACAACAATGATCTTTACAAAAAATGAAACATCTTTATTCATATACACAACATTAGAGTACATTAGACTTATCCTAAATCTGAACAGTTATAGAAACCCGTCCTTACATTGACAGACATATAGACTCTATAATACCGTGAAAGAAAAATATACGTGAATATGCCTTGACCATCCAGCTACTCTCCAACTCCAAAGTATCCAGCTAAACCTAGGAAAACATGCTTGGTCTGATCCGAGCATTACATGGAATAACGTCGGGTCAGTCTGGTAAACCAGCATGGGTAAAACTCGATAACAAGTAACGACCAAACTGATTTCTACATTTGAAAACTTTTAAAATAAAGGGTATCTTGTAAGACCACACCGCACATAAAAATGGATGAGTTTTTACTTTACGATAACCAAAACAGTTTATATCAAAATTCAGTGATATTATCATAGTGTCTAGGTTTAAAGTAAATAGATAAAATAGCTGAAATGCTTGCATCTCACATTCCAACTGTAACAACCCTACATTTTAGGCTTATTTTATTTTATATTTTATTTCTGTTAAATTGAATTTCCTGATTGAAAAACTTTATTTTAATTTGAAATTATTTTAAACTTGTTTTGTTTCAAATATTTCATTTCTAAATATATATTTTGATTGTTATGTAAATTATACTTTCAAACTGGTAAAAATTGGATATTTTACTGTAAAGTGAATTTCTGTTCAAACTGGTCAAACTTTGACTTTTAAACTTTAAATTTAAATATTTAAAATTCTTAAATTTTATCTTTTATTATGAAAATAGATTTAATTCCATGAATACTGCTTTTCGTTTCGTTGAAAACGGACTTATATTGTAGAAGTTATGTAATTTTCAATTTTGTGTATAAACTGTTTATTTTGCAATATTATTTATTTTAAAACATATAAATTATATTTTATTTGTCATATTTTGTTCTAATATATGTTAATATTTTATTTTATGTATAATTTTGTCTTTTAATAATTTTAAAGTGATTATAAAATTTTTCCAATGCTTGTTGAATTTATTTTGTAATTTTAAAGCCTAATTTCTATTTTCTTTGCTATTTTCTTAATTTAACTATATATAATTAAAATTTATTTATTTATTTTATACATTCACTTTATTTTCTTTGTTTTACTTTATTAATATTCACTTTACATGTATTTAGATTAGAATAGATTTTTCCAAAGATTATTTGAATTTGTTTCAGTTTATTTAACCTAGTTTGTATATAGTGTTATTTTTCTTCATTTAATTTAATTAATATAAAATTTATTTATTTATTTTTCTTATTTACTTTATTTCTGAGTTTATTTATCTTTAATTTCAGCTATTTTCATATTTATAAATATATATATAAATATATAATGGAAATTTGAAAAGTTTATGTCTCTTTAGTTGCTTAAGGTCCTTTAATCTTCCGACCTTTCATTTTCTCAACCTCCACCTTAATGATTTTTTTTGCCGTGCTTTTCTTTTCTTTTCCAGCAACATCTTCCTCATTTTTCACGTGAATTCTCACCTCTAACTTGAAAAAAAATGACGGCCTCTCCCTTGTTCAAAGATTTGGTAAAATTCCCTTTCTTTTCCATTGTTTTCTACTTGTTTTGTTGATTTTGCACTTGCTCTCTTCTCCTTTTAGGCTCGGCTCCTCTCAACTCCAGCACCTTGGCTTCCTCCACCACCACCTGAACCTATCACTACCTCCTCCAGCCCAACCCCAAGCCCAAGCCGTGGCCTCCCATGATGTTGATCCATACAAAAATGAGCAAACTTCACCTATATCTTCCTAGTCGAGAACCATACATCACCACCACCTCCAACTCCTCCTTGGCCGCCACCTACATCACCACCACCTGCCATAGTGGACCCTGACACCACTGCCACACCTGTACCTAACCCACTACAGACCTGACCATGACTTGTATTGCCTTAGCCGTGACCTTATGTGGCTTAGAAACCATGTAGTTTGCCTTTGTGTTGTAGTTCATGCTCACATATCTTTGCACCATCACCATACATGTTTGGCCAACCCTATGGAACCCAAAACCAGATCCAAACCCACCCCTTAGCCATGCATTTCAGATCTGGAGCTGAAGCATAGATGGTAGAAAGCATGTGCAATCACTTTGGCTTTGGTTCATGCATTCATTTCTAACATTGTTTTATTGAATTTTGAGTTAAAAACTCATGTTGTCTGTATTTGTTTTGTTTGAATGTGACAAGGGAATTTATCTTTGGCTCTCCCATATCAAATCATATTCGTGTTATCGTGCTTGTTTGGATCCCATTCGTGCAGTCGTCGTCGTTTCTCCAGCACAAAACGGTGAGTTATTCTCACCAGACAATATGTACCTATATAACTGATAAACCGACACCATTTGAATCTGTAACGTATATCATCATGTTATATATGTTTATATTATTATCATATGATGTTCACACCTGTTATTACACTTATTATATCATATGTTACTATTATTTAATGTTATTCTGTTATTTATATCTGTTATCACCATTGCAAGTTCCCTGTAGATTAGAATCACTATGGGTTGAAATGATACATACCCGAACGGACTTTAGAATAGGGAAAAATCGTTATGGGCTGAAATGATAGGCCTGAATGATTTTTATTTAAATTATTTTAATTTGGGATTGCGGGTTTGAAATGATAGAACCCGGATTTTTCTTTTTTAACTGCGGATTGAAATGATACATATCCGTATCACTTGACCTAGGTTAGAAAATTATATACAGGCCCGTGGTTATTTTATAAAGTGTTTTGAATATTTTTAAGTATTTTAAAAATATAAATTTATGAAATTTGATTTAAATAGATTTTGAAATGTTTAAAATAAAGAAATTATGATTTTTCTATGTGTTAAAAATGTAATTAATGAATGGTTTAACTGGATTTTTGAAATATAACTTAAGTTGGAAATTTGGAATTTGGTTAAAAATGATATTTAAGTTATATAAATAAAATGGATATTAAATTTTATTTGGAAATGGTAAATATGATAATTTGATTAAATGTGAATTTAAGTGATTTATTAAAGTATTATTGATTTTTTCTATGAATTTAAGTGGTTAAATAAATGAATGTTTAAAAGTGATCTTTTAAAATATAACTTGACTTGGAAATGTGAAATTTGGTTTTAATTAAAGGTTTTAGTTAATTAAATAAAATTGGAAATTTAGTTAAATTTGTGAAATGGTAATTTAAATTTGAAGTGTTAAGTTATTTGTTGAAATGTGAAGAATTGGAAACTTTTACACTTAAATTTATTAAGTAAATTGTTGAAAATTGGATTTAATTATAAGAAATTTATCGTGAAAAAGATACATGTTAAATGATATGTAAATAAACATTTTAAATGTTAAATTATGATTTTTAAAATGTTTAAAGAGTTTAAAATGAAGTTATTTAATTGCTGGAAATACACTAAAAAGCTGGAAATCACTTTTAATAGCATTCAGAAATGCTATGGTTCTGAATTACACTAAAATTTGAATAAAAAGGGCTACTACAGCATTTCTGAAATGCTGCAGTTGCTGCAGTTGAACTTATAGGCTAATATTGAACCCAGGTCTATTATAGCATTCTCTGGAAATGCTATAATGGTCTGCAGTCTTTGCTGAAACCAAATTTAACCCTTGTTTTGAAATCTGAACTACCGCAGCACTTCTGAATTGCTGTCTTTTCTGTTTTGAACTATAATTCAACTAAAACTGAGTTTTAACAGCAGTTTTAAGTGCTGTCTTTGCTGAATTAAAAATGTTTTCAAATATAACTTATAGCAGTTGTTTTTAAATGCTGTGAAATGCTGAAATTTTAATAATTAGGGTTTTTGACTTAGTAAACGAACTCAGAATGGTTTGAAACTTTGGAAATTGAATACTTGATTTGAAAATATAATAATTACACTTTTAAAAGGTTTAAATGAGTTATTTTGATTGGAATATAAACTATTTAAAGGTGATTTGAAATGATAGTAAATGAACGATATCTTTGAATTTAAAAGGTATTTAAAGTTGAATATTGGATTTGAACTGATAGGATATTTTATTTTATTAAAATGATTTGAAATGAAGTTTTGTAAGGATATGATATTTTATTATATTAAAATGATTTGAAATGAAGTTTTGAAATTATATGAAAATTTAAATATATGGAAATGGTTTGGAATTGATTTAATCTTTATTTTGATAAAGATATGGTTTGAAATGATATTTTATTTTGAAGTAAAGTATTGTTTTTAAAAGTTATAACCACGGGTTATAATAACGTTGGGTTGTTAAAGAGACCGGGATCGGATATGGACATACTCTCTGTCTTACCGAAAACCACTTTGGCAACCGTGTACGCGGTGGAGATTCCAGAATGAAGTAGGATGGTGGCGACGATCCTAAGGTATATACGTGGACCCAACTCCCGTGAGTTGGCATAAGGTGGCTAAAACAGGAGCGATTGACGGACCAATGAGGTAGCACCTCTGATCGGACACACTTCTTCGATACCATTCTATTACTTGTGATTGATTTGGTGCGCACCCTTGATTTGGGAGTGTTGTTCGAGGTGGGCGGTAGTGGCTGCTATGCGTCACCACCAGTCCGGATGCGTAATTGGTATATCTACCCTGGCATTGCCTAGTTGTGCCGTGTCACCTACCATATCGAGCTTTACTACGATTATGATTTTAAGATCCGACCGCGTTAAGGTTCTCCATCCCCTTAACGCTATTTTCTATATGATTATACTTTACTGATTAGACACTACTGTATATAGCGTATATTACTACATAGTAGATAGTTTAACGGATCCTTAGAGGATGGGCGGTCCCAAGCATCTTCTAAGTTACTTGTACCCTTATTACAGTTCGCTTGAGTTGGTTTACATTATATAAGTATATATTGTCCTGACTCGAGTGTTTTGTGTTTTGCTTTACACTCGGGTCAGCCTGAGTTATTCACAGATTTGGATTTCCACTCTCTTGGAGATTTGAATCGCTGGAGATTATCTGCTTATCATGTCCTATCTATTCCAGTTCCGTTGTTCTACTCAGCTTGTACTTGGTTATTTTATTGAGACTTTTGTTGTACTCTATTTCTTCTGTTGTATCTTATGTAACTCTGATATATTTATATAGTAGCTTCATGAACTACTATTTCTTTTACTTCCGCTGCATTATTTTACTCTGTGTTTGTGATCTGTGATTATATTTATTTACTGTAGATTCTGAGATTTGCCAAATTTTATTTACAACGCGGTATTTTGAGCAATTCAACTCCGGCATGAGTGTCTACCTATACACTTATAATGGATGCGAATGGTTGAAAATATCGGGTCGTTACAGTTGGTATCAGAGCTTTGGCTTTGAGGCAAAACTTAGAATGTATGGTAAATTTATTTACAGAATCACTTTCGTTCGAGTTTGAATCTCTTCCTTTGATTAGTTTTCCTTTGAATTTTGGAACGTTCCCTGCGGTTCCGAAATTCATTCGTGTCCCTCACTATTCATCATCTTTTGATTCTGGAGTATCCCATGACTCCACTTCCAATGATCTTTATAGTGAATTGGCGGTCTCGCCAATATTCTAATTTTCTTGTAAAAGGGTGAAAATTCTTTATAATCAGCATCGATTCACCAGAGATTTATATTTATCCTTGGTTTAGATGCTAATATCTTTTATTATTCCAAACTCTATCTCTTGAGATTGAAGGTAGATTTACCCCAGAAAATCCACATTTGATCTTATCCATTGAGTCACGGTTGACCCGGTTAAGGTTGTCCGCGATTTATCTAAGCTTACCCATCTCTCTACTCTGTTTAATCATCTTGTCTTTTGTTCCAATCTATCTTCCAAACATTTTGAACTGTACTTGTAAATTAATGTTTTGTTTTATATTGTGTTGTTTGAGTTGTTAATGTTGATTTGGGTTTCCGATCGATTCGTCTGATCAACGCTATCGATAGGATTTCTAAAACACTTTGACAGAACAAACTGACACAATATTATTTTAAAATTTGGTTTATGAAATAAATTTGGATATATAATTTTATGGAACTTAATAAATTGATTTAAATTGATAATTTGAAATGATAATACTTGATTTATCATTTATTGTTCTACAAATGAATTTATAAATAGTTGTTTATAAATTTATTTGGGAACTGAAATGAATTTAAAACAAGAAAGTTAAAGAATTTAATTTCCGATGGTTTCAAACCTTGTGTTTAAAATTTTTAAAAGGATATTATTTAAAGTATTTTGAATAAAAATTTGTCTCTAAAGAATTTTAAAGTTTAAAAATTTAGTGCTCTTCTCTTTGTCGCTGGAAAATAATTTCGGTGATGACTGCAGCATCATCGACGTTCATTTTCGAGTTTCGAAGTGAAGAAACCATTCTGTAGTCTTGCTACAGCTTTGTTTTGGAAAATCTGATTGATTTGAATTTCTAAAATATGACTGGATTATAATATATATAAAGATATATGATTTAAATTTGATTTAACATATTATGTATATATAATTACTTATCTCCAGATGGTTTGAAGATGTTCGAAGATTCAAATTCTTAAATTTTTTTCTTAAAGAATAATTTCAATTATAAAAAAGAAAAATCAAAATTTTGGATAAATGATTCAAACTTGAGATAATTGAATTGGATAGTTTTATTTGTATATTACAATTGCATTCAAATATAACTTACCTTAAATTTTTTTAGAAGTTAACAATGTAATTGGATAATATACAATATAAAAAGGATTTTTATACACTTAAATATTAGTTATAAAAGATTAACAGAGGTAAATAGTGAAAAAGGAATTTAAAGAGATTTTATTTAAATAACTTAATAATCAAATTGATTTAATATGGAACCTTAAGTCTAACCTAGGAATTTTAATAAAGGTTATTTCCTGAAATGAATATGTTGTATAATAAATAATGTATCTTTGAATAGATAAAATAAAATACATTTGAATTGGACTTTTGGTAATAAAGTTTATTTAACTTGAATTCATAGTTTAATTGATGTCTAAATGAATAAATGTGTAAATAAATTTGATTGTTATATTTGCTATATAAATGTTTATTTATGAAATAGATATGTCTTGGAAATTGAATAATTATGATTTAAATAGTTAAAATGTATTTTAACATCACTAAAATTTGATAATTGAAAATTTGGTTTTCAAATGGAATTTTAAGTGTAACTTATTAAAGGAATATCTATTTATGAAATGGGTATTTTAAATAAGTGTTAGGTTATGTGTTAAATTAAGAGCTAACTAAAATAGTGAGCTTTTGACTTAATAAATGAAGTATAGTTTATTTGGATATTTCATTCATAAAGGTTTGTTTTAATAAGTCATAAGTTAAATGATATCCAAATGAATATTTCTGAAATTAAACTGATTTGAAATATTAATATATCTACTGTAGCATTTTATAAGTGCTGCTGTTTTGAAAATACAATGTTTTGGAAATTTATAATTGAATGAACTTAGAAATGTTACAGCTTTGAAATGAATATTATTTGACATTGGATTTAAATGGTTTAAATGAAGATTATTTTTAAAAAGGTGTTATGATTTTCAAAGTATTATGTTTTTTTTAGAATAACATTTCCAAAGTGTTATGATTTTAAGTAGTACGATTTCTAAATGATAACATCTCTAAATTGTTATGATTTCAAAACATTATGGTTACAAATCTATTACCTTATTTTGTTTTTCAAACTACCTTTTGGTTGTCCTTATTTCTCTTATCTTGTTACAGAATGGGAAGGCTATTGCTTATACTAGTCTGTTTAGAAATCTTTCTGTAATCTTTGATAACCTTTGTTACTCATCTGGATCTGAACACTATTTTTCCATTCATAGAACGTCAGTCAAGTGAAAAGGGAGATTCAGACTCTAGAGGATCTTTTTCGTGCTTATAGTCTTGATTTGATCACCTCCATCTTGTCAAACTTACCTATAACAATAGTTATCAGGTGTAATTCCAATCTTCTTATCATCTTGTCTTAATTCTATTTCAATTTTTTTCTTTTTCTGTGCTTTCCTGTACCTCATTCCTTTTCGGGGACGAAAAGTTTTGAGTGGGGAAGAGTGTAACAACCCTACATTTTAGGCTTATTTTATTTTATATTTTATTTCTGTTAAATTGAATTTCCTGATTGAAAAACTTTATTTTAATTTGAAATTATTTTAAACTTGTTTTGTTTCAAATATTTCATTTCTAAATATATATTTTGATTGTTATGTAAATTATACTTTCAAACTGGTAAAAATTGGATATTTTACTGTAAAGTGAATTTCTGTTCAAACTGGTCAAACTTTGACTTTTAAACTTTAAATTTAAATATTTAAAATTCTTAAATTTTATCTTTTATTATGAAAATAGATTTAATTCCATGAATACTGCTTTTCGTTTCGTTGAAAACGGACTTATATTGTAGAAGTTATGTAATTTTCAATTTTGTGTATAAACTGTTTATTTTGCAATATTATTTATTTTAAAACATATAAATTATATTTTATTTGTCATATTTTGTTCTAATATATGTTAATATTTTATTTTATGTATAATTTTGTCTTTTAATAATTTTAAAGTGATTATAAAATTTTTCCAAAGCTTGTTGAATTTATTTTGTAATTTTAAAGCCTAATTTCTATTTTCTTTGCTATTTTCTTAATTTAACTATATATAATTAAAATTTATTTATTTATTTTATACATTCACTTTATTTTCTTTGTTTTACTTTATTAATATTCACTTTACATGTATTTAGATTAGAATAGATTTTTCCAAAGATTATTTGAATTTGTTTCAGTTTATTTAACCTAGTTTGTATATAGTGTTATTTTTCTTCATTTAATTTAATTAATATAAAATTTATTTATTTATTTTTCTTATTTACTTTATTTCTGAGTTTATTTATCTTTAATTTCAGCTATTTTCATATTTATAAATATATATATAAATATATAATGGAAATTTGAAAAGTTTATGTCTCTTTAGTTGCTTAAGGTCCTTTAATCTTCCGACCTTTCATTTTCTCAACCTCCACCTTAATGATTTTTTTTGCCGTGCTTTTCTTTTCTTTTCCAGCAACATCTTCCTCATTTTTCACGTGAATTCTCACCTCTAACTTGAAAAAAAATGACGGCCTCTCCCTTGTTCAAAGATTTGGTAAAATTCCCTTTCTTTTCCATTGTTTTCTACTTGTTTTGTTGATTTTGCACTTGCTCTCTTCTCCTTTTAGGCTCGGCTCCTCTCAACTCCAGCACCTTGGCTTCCTCCACCACCACCTGAACCTATCACTACCTCCTCCAGCCCAACCCCAAGCCCAAGCCGTGGCCTCCCATGATGTTGATCCATACAAAAATGAGCAAACTTCACCTATATCTTCCTAGTCGAGCACCATACATCACCACCACCTCCAACTCCTCCTTGGCCGCCACCTACATCACCACCACCTGCCATAGTGGACCCTGACACCACTGCCACACCTGTACCTAACCCACTACAGACCTGACCATGACTTGTATTGCCTTAGCCGTGACCTTATGTGGCTTAGAAACCATGTAGTTTGCCTTTGTGTTGTAGTTCATGCTCACATATCTTTGCACCATCACCATACATGTTTGGCCAACCCTATGGAACCCAAAACCAGATCCAAACCCACCCCTTAGCCATGCATTTCAGATCTGGAGCTGAAGCATAGATGGTAGAAAGCATGTGCAATCACTTTGGCTTTGGTTCATGCATTCATTTCTAACATTGTTTTATTGAATTTTGAGTTAAAAACTCATGTTGTCTGTATTTGTTTTGTTTGAATGTGACAAGGGAATTTATCTTTGGCTCTCCCATATCAAATCATATTCGTGTTATCGTGCTTGTTTGGATCCCATTCGTGCAGTCGTCGTCGTTTCTCCAGCACAAAACGGTGAGTTATTCTCACCAGACAATATGTACCTATATAACTGATAAACCGACACCATTTGAATCTGTAATGTATATCATCATGTTATATATGTTTATATTATTATCATATGATGTTCACACCTGTTATTACACTTATTATATCATATGTTACTATTATTTAATGTTATTCTGTTATTTATATCTGTTATCACCATTGCAAGTTCCCTGTAGATTAGAATCACTATGGGTTGAAATGATACATACCCGAACGGACTTTAGAATAGGGAAAAATCGTTATGGGCTGAAATGATAGGCCTGAATGATTTTTATTTAAATTATTTTAACTTGGGATTGCGGGTTTGAAATGATAGAACCCGGATTTTTCTTTTTTAACTGCGGATTGAAATGATACATATCCGTATCACTTGACCTAGGTTAGAAAATTATATACAGGCCCGTGGTTATTTTATAAAGTGTTTTGAATATTTTTAAGTATTTTAAAAATATAAATTTATGAAATTTGATTTAAATAGATTTTGAAATGTTTAAAATAAAGAAATTATGATTTTTCTATGTGTTAAAAATGTAATTAATGAATGGTTTAACTGGATTTTTGAAATATAACTTAAGTTGGAAATTTGGAATTTGGTTAAAAATGATATTTAAGTTATATAAATAAAATGGATATTAAATTTTATTTGGAAATGGTAAATATGATAATTTGATTAAATGTGAATTTAAGTGATTTATTAAAGTATTATTGATTTTTTCTATGAATTTAAGTGGTTAAATAAATGAATGTTTAAAAGTGATCTTTTAAAATATAACTTGACTTGGAAATGTGAAATTTGGTTTTAATTAAAGGTTTTAGTTAATTAAATAAAATTGGAAATTTAGTTAAATTTGTGAAATGGTAATTTAAATTTGAAGTGTTAAGTTATTTGTTGAAATGTGAAGAATTGGAAACTTTTACACTTAAATTTATTAAGTAAATTGTTGAAAATTGGATTTAATTATAAGAAATTTATCGTGAAAAAGATACATGTTAAATGATATGTAAATAAACATTTTAAATGTTAAATTATGATTTTTAAAATGTTTAAAGAGTTTAAAATGAAGTTATTTAATTGCTGGAAATACACTAAAAAGCTGGAAATCACTTTTAATAGCATTCAGAAATGCTATGGTTCTGAATTACACTAAAATTTGAATAAAAAGGGCTACTACAGCATTTCTGAAATGCTGCAGTTGCTGCAGTTGAACTTATAGGCTAATATTGAACCCAGGTCTATTATAGCATTCTCTGGAAATGCTATAATGGTCTGCAGTCTTTGCTGAAACCAAATTTAACCCTTGTTTTGAAATCTGAACTACCGCAGCACTTCTGAATTGCTGTCTTTTCTGTTTTGAACTATAATTCAACTAAAACTGAGTTTTAACAGCAGTTTTAAGTGCTGTCTTTGCTGAATTAAAAATGTTTTCAAATATAACTTATAGCAGTTGTTTTTAAATGCTGTGAAATGCTGAAATTTTAATAATTAGGATTTTTGACTTAGTAAACGAACTCAGAATGGTTTGAAACTTTGGAAATTGAATACTTGATTTGAAAATATAATAATTACACTTTTAAAAGGTTTAAATGAATTATTTTGATTGGAATATAAACTATTTAAAGGTGATTTGAAATGATAGTAAATGAACGATATCTTTGAATTTAAAATGTATTTAAAGTTGAATATTGGATTTGAACTGATAGGATATTTTATTTTATTAAAATGATTTGAAATGAAGTTTTGTAAGGATATGATATTTTATTATATTAAAATGATTTGAAATGAAGTTTTGAAATTATATGAAAATTTAAATATATGGAAATGGTTTGGAATTGATTTAATCTTTATTTTGATAAAGATATGGTTTGAAATGATATTTTATTTTGAAGTAAAGTATTGTTTTTAAAAGTTATAACCACGGGTTATAATAACGTTGGGTTGTTAAAGAGACCGGGATCGGATATGGACATACTCTCTGTCTTACCGAAAACCACTTTGGCAACCGTGTACGCGGTGGAGATTCCAGAATGAAGTAGGATGGTGGCGACGATCCTAAGGTATATACGTGGACCCAACTCCCGTGAGTTGGCATAAGGTGGCTAAAACAGGAGCGATTGACGGACCAATGAGGTAGCACCTCTGATCGGACACACTTCTTCGATACCATTCTATTACTTGTGATTGATTTGGTGCGCACCCTTGATTTGGGAGTGTTGTTCGAGGTGGGCGGTAGTGGCTGCTATGCGTCACCACCAGTCCGGATGCGTAATTGGTATATCTACCCTGGCATTGCCTAGTTGTGCCGTGTCACCTACCATATCGAGCTTTACTACGATTATGATTTTAAGATCCGACCGCGTTAAGGTTCTCCATCCCCTTAACGCTATTTTCTATATGATTATACTTTACTGATTAGACACTACTGTATATAGCGTATATTACTACATAGTAGATAGTTTAACGGATCCTTAGAGGATGGGCGGTCCCAAGCATCTTCTAAGTTACTTGTACCCTTATTACAGTTCGCTTGAGTTGGTTTACATTATATAAGTATATATTGTCCTGACTCGAGTGTTTTGTGTTTTGCTTTACGCTCGGGTCAGCCTGAGTTATTCACAGATTTGGATTTCCACTCTCTTGGAGATTTGAATCGCTGGAGATTATCTGCTTGTCATGACCTATCTATTCCAGTTCCGTTGTTCTACTCAGCTTGTACTTGGTTATTTTATTGAGACTTTTGTTGTACTCTATTTCTTCTGTTGTATCTTATGTAACTCTGATATATTTATATAGTAGCTTCATGAACTACTATTTCTTTTACTTCCGCTGCATTATTTTACTCTGTGTCTGTGATCTGTGATTATATTTATTTACTGTATATTCTGAGATTTGCCAAATTTTATTTACAACGCGGTATTTTGAGAAATTCAACTCCGGCATGAGTGTCTACCTATACACTTATAATGGATGCGAATGGTTGAAAATATCGGGTCGTTACACCAACATACCGGGCTCTACAATCGAAAACGTAAGGCACGTATTAGAGAATGGATTCCAACTAATGACCGGGCTACTGGGGTACCGTGCGCCACAGTACACCTCTAGAAAAATATACCTAGGTCGTACCTAACGACCCTTGCCAACACAGGACCGGCCTACTCCTTGCTGGATAGTACCGAAGATATCATCATCCTAGTTGCTTTGCAACATATAACCGAGCGCTCCCACGTACACGAATTCATTGATGATTGTGTATATATCTAGAAAGGTGATGATATACCCTAATGGGTGCGACCTACATAATCCTGCTGCATATCCTCTGTTTTAGTCATTCCCTGTTGATGAGGCTTGAGGCTACATTTTACCTTTCTGAATAGCAATCCATCTTGGGACGCTAACACTGCCCTCCAGGCGTCAATGCAATGCCAACATTCATCCGTACAAGTTCGTTCTAGGTTTGAACAAAATCGAAGGCACTAACTCTACTACATCCATTTTGGAAGGACCCTCAGGATTAGTAGCAGTATTCATTGAACTTCAAAGAGCACTGTCTTCAATCATCATCAAGATGTCTTCCACTCGAACGTAAATGTTGGTTCAGAGTGGTTTTCGGATATATAATCCGATCTCGGTCTCTCCATACCAACAACCGATAATTTTCGGTTGACTCATTCCCAGTTCTTTTGGAAGTAAATATTCAAGTCCTCATCAGGGAACTCGAATTCACATTCATACTTCCTAAGTCAAATTGGGTCAAACTTGATAGTCGGTTATTTAACTATCAAATATACAAACAACTAATTCTATTTGAAATTTATTTATTCATTGCAACCACTAAGCCTCAAAACATATCATTGTTTAATAAATCTCTTTCAAAAACATTCATATACTTACCTTTGTGGCATAAGTATATTCACAAAACTGTTAGGAACTGGAGATAGTGGTTTTGATGACAACAACCTTTGTAACTTATTATATTATAACTTATATACTAACACTATTATCTAGATATATATGAATGTTATTATGAAGGATATATATAAGGCAGGTACTGATTATTGAAGACCGTACAATATAAAGATCAAGAATGAAGAAATCAAGTTTGAAGACTCGTGAGTATCAAGATGAAGATTTCAAGATAAGTGTCTAGTTCTATTAAAACTTCATAATAGCATGGAAATCTTCATTCCAAATTTCATTTGGGATGGAACCCATTTTTACCTTCTTAGTGGCTTATAAACCCACGACAAGTAGCTTACAAACCTACAACAAGTGGCTTACAAATCCACGAACATCCTGGTTTTGTACAAGTTCTCGAGTCCTGATGTGATGAAATATTCTGCAGGAAGAAGCTTGCAAAACTACTTCAAAATGGTTTTTTTAAAATGATTTTCAAAACTGTTTTTTTTGTTTTAGCTTTAAAAATTATCTTTTCAAATGATTTTCAAAAAGATGTTTTAGCCTTAAAATATTCTTTGTTTTAGTTTTTAAATAAACTCTTGTTTTAAACTTCGTTTGTTTTTAAACTATCTTCTGATTTTTAAAAAATTCTTTTATAATATATATATACTTGAGATTTAAAATCAAATTTATATATACATTCTAAAAATATAATTTTCTACTCTTCTTTATTTTAAATCATAGGAAAATTAGTTTATTTTACTCCAGAATCATTTCATCTTGTTTTCCTTTCAAAACAAATTTTACATTGTTTTTAACTAAGGGATGTCGACATCATGGGATACCCCATGTTGACATGGTGGCCGTTAAATTCAAAAGTTTCAATTTTCAAAAGAAGTGTCTATTTGTTTAAATCTCTTTACGAATGGTTATGACCGTTACTGGTCCATAAATAGCCTTCATAAACGAATTTTTTAACTAACTATTTTCTTATTTTCTTCACTCCTTCTTCTCCACAAAACCATATTCTAAAATTTTCATATTTTTAAGATCGTGCCGAAATTCTACCGAATTCTCAAGTGAATCAAATTAGAATCTCATTCATGTCTGATTCTCTGCCCTCTCTCGAAGATCAAAGTGATATTCAGAGTTATAGGATCAATTTGTAATCAAAAGTTTATCGAGTCTCTCTATAAGGTATGGTTGTGCCTGGAAATCAATTGGGCGATCTTGTGTCCCGTAAATCAAGAGAGTTTGCCCCGGACTCGAAGACAGGAGGGTACCTCAAGGCCTTTAGAAATTGAGGATTGTAATCTCGACATTGTTATAATAAAAATCTACACGAGGTGTTTGCCTTGGTGCAGGACTAGACGTAGGGTAACTCCGAACCAGTATAAAATCCGGTGCGTTCTTTCCTTTTACTGCTTATTTACTTTATGCATCTGTGTTAGATTCTGTGATTGTTCTGTGATTAAGTTCTGCATTTGTTTATATCATAATTTTTAAATTAGTCCATATAAGTCTTAGAATCCATTAAACACTATTCACCCCCCTCTAGTTTTAAATTAGCCTTAAGATCCTTAGTCCGCACTCCCTTTCAATTGGTATCAGAGCATAGGTTTTCATAGCTTTCATAATCTGAAACTTGAAAAGTTAAAAATGGCATTTTTAGGAAATTTTGTTAATACTAGTTTGAATTTATGCATTTCATCAAAGTATCATAAGTCTGCATATAGTTTTTATGAAAAATCAAGTTATCTACCGAATTGATTTATTATGCAGAAAAAACATGTTACATGGCTTTTGAAGAATCAACAACCAATGGAGAAACTGTGCAAATTAAGAAAGATAAATGAATACTTGATAGTGGCTGTTCAAGGCATATGACTGGAAATCCCGAGATACTCAATGACATTATATATCAAGATGATGGATTGGTCAACTTTGGAGATAACTCAAAAGGATATGTGATTGGCATTGGCAATGTCGGTAATTCTAAAACTCCTCGTATTTATGATGTTTTGCTAGTTAGGAATTTAAAATATAATTTGCTTAGTATAAGTCAACTATGTGATAAAGGATTTAAAATTAAATTTGGAAAAGATAAGTGTCACATCGAAGATAATAAGTCAAATATTATCTTTGAAGGAATTAGGAAGAAAAACATTTACATCCTTAGTATGAAAGTTTCAAATGATAACTTATGTCTTTTGGGTAATACAAGTGACCCTTGGATTTGGCAGAAAAGATTTGGTCATTTAAATTTTAAACTGTTATCTAGGTTATCAAAACTTGACTTAGTTAAAGGTCTTCCCAAGTTAAACTTTAAAGTAGATAGTATATGTGATGCTTGCCAATTATGAAAACTTAAGAAAAGTTCATTTAAACTAAAAGATATGATTTCTACTTCTAAACCTCTAGAATTACTTCATTTAGATTTATTTTGTCCATCTCAAGTCCAATCAATTAATCATAATAAATATGTTTTTGTAATTGTAGATGATTATTCTAGATATACTTGGACAATTTTTCTTAAACTTAAAAGTGATCGTTTTGAATTATTTAAGAATTTTGCTAAAAGAATTCCAAATCAACTTTCTTTAAAAATAAAAACCATTCGTAGTGATCACGGTGGAAAATTTGAAAATGAAAATTTTGAGAATTTCTGTAATAAAAAAGGAATTACTCATAATTTCTCTTTTCCATGAACTCCACAACAAAATGGAGTGGTAGAACGTAAGAATAGAACGATTCAAGAGTGTACTAGAACAATGCTTTCTGATAGTAACTTACCTAAAACTTTTAGGCTGAAGCAGTCGCTACAGCTTGTTATATATTAAATAGGATTTTAATTAGACCATTAACAAATAAAACTCCATATGAATTACTTTACAATAAGAAACTCATAGTAGCTTATTTTAAAGTTTTTGGTAGTAAGTGTTTTATTCTTAATACAAAAGATAATTTAGATCAATTTGAACCTAAATCCGACAAAAGTATCTTTATCGGATATTCTAATAGAAGTAAAGCATTTAGAGTTTATAATTTAAGAACTAACACTATTGAAGAAACAATGCATGTATCTTTTGATGAAAATTTTAAAGATACTGTACAAATAGAAGATGAAGAAGATTTTGTAACTTTAAATAATGAACCTAATGAAACTAATTGTGAAATCATTCAACCTAATAAAAGAATTAGGCTATTAAAAGATCATCCTATAGAAAATATACTGGGAAATATTGAATCTATAGTTAAAATAAGAAATCAACTAAATAGTATGAGTAATGTAGCTTTTATATCGACTATTGAACCTAAAAATCCAAAGAAAGCATCATCTGATGATTCATGGATTCTTGCTATGCAAGAAGAATTGAATCAGTTCACCAGAAATGATGTTTGGGAACTTGTTCCTAGACCTGAGGATAAAAGTATAATTGGAACAAAATGGGTTTATAAAAATAAAATGAATGAACTTGGTGAGGTCGTGAGAAATAAAGCTCGTTTAGTCGCGCAAGGTTATTATCAAGAAGAAGGAATTGATTATGGCGAAACCCTTGCACCCGTAGCAAGACTAGAAGCTATCAGGATTCTACTTGCTTTCGCAAACTACAATAATTTCAAGTTATATCAAATGGATGTTAAAAGTGCTTTTCTAAATGGTTTTGTAAAAGAAGATGTTTATGTTGAACAACCTCCACTTTTTGAAGATAATAAATTTCCAAATCATGTATATAAATTAAAGAAAGCTTTATATGGTCTAAAACAAGCTCCTAGAGCCTGGTATGAAAGACTAAGATCTTATTTACTACAATCTGGTTTTGAAATTCGTAAAATAGATACAACTCTTTTTATTAAAAGAAACAAAACTGATATTCAATTAGCACAAATATATGTAGATGATATAATATTTGGGTCAACTAATGTAACAACCCTAAGATTGCAATTACCGAATAATAAATTAAAATTATGATTTTAAGTTGAAAAGGGAGCTAAACAAAAAATTTGGGAATTTAAATTTGCAATTGGTTTGCAAATTAAAGTATTTTGGGTTTAAAATGGGGAAATTAATATTTTTGGAATTTAATATTTGAAAGTGATAATGGGTTTAATTGGCTATTGAGACAATTATATGGTTTTGATTAAAACTAGTATGCCATTTAGGATTTTGTTCACATGATAACCTTAGAAATTAAACTAAGTCCTAATGGGTTTTAAAACCTCCTAACATGACCCATTAGCCTACCCACTTCTATATAATATCTCAAACCCCTTCCATAAACCCTAACCCTCCTCTTCATAATTCCTAAACCTAGATCTAAACATAACTAATGGCCTCCCTTTTGTAGAAGACCCATCTCCTTCTCTACATGGCTAAACTTGTTTAATCCTAGCAAGGTAATGCAATCCTAGGCCAAATCACCTTCTAATCTTTAGTTTAATTTTTGAAATCTCTTTGTAATCCTTGGTTTTGTTCTCTTTTTAATTTTGAAGCTCTCTAATCTCCATCCTCTTTGCTTTGGAAAGTTGCACTTGAAGTGTTTGCTTATTTGCTTGATATTGTGCACACAAACCATTTGATCATTTGCTTCTTTGAGGTAATTACTATCTATTAGTGATTATTGCTAGTTAATTTTGGTGAAAATGATTATTGCTAGTTAATTTTGGTGAAAATTTGATGCCAAAACTTGAAAAAAAACACCCCTAAACCATCAAAATCAACAAATTATGTTGGTTGGAAATGTTCAGCCTGAAAACAGGTTGAAACAGAGATCTGGGTGCACCAGGACAGGCCTGGGCTGCACCCAGGCTGTTGCACACCCCAGCCCGCTTGGGCTGGGGCTCCCCAGCCCGCGCCCAGGCGGGCTGGGGCAGATTCCCCCAGCCCAGGCGGGCTGGGGCAGAACCCCCCAGCCCAGGCGGGCTGGGGCCGAAGCACACCCCAGCCCGCGTGGGCTGGGGCGTCCCCAGCCCAGGCGGGCTGGGGCATAACAGGCCCCCAGCCCACGCGGGCTGGGGCCTGGAGAACAGAACCCCAGCCCGCGTGGGCTGGGGCGTCCCCAGCCCAGGCGGGCTGGGGCATAACAGGTCCCCAGCCCAAGCGGGCTGGGGCCTGGAGAACCCCAGCCCGCGTGGGCTGGGGCGTCCCCTGCCCAGGCGGGCTGGGGCCTGGATGGATCCCAGCCCAGGCGGGCTGGGCTTGAAGAAAAAAAAAATCCTGTTTTCAGATTTTTTTACCTCCACTTCACGATGCCGCAACGATCGCATCCGAAGTCGGAATTCGACGTTTTTGGTCTCCTTGTAAAGGAGGAGTTTCGAACTCCGTCTCTGGAAAATTTGGTCAACATCGGAGTTCGTTTGGTACTTTGAATTTCGTGTCGAAGTTGAACTCTGGTCGCTGTTGGTAAACAGTATGAATCTTTTTCTAGGTCCAACTTTGAGATGTCGCTGCCACTTCGTCTCAACTCGGAATCCAGAAATTCTTTTTGCATCTTAAAGTAGGGATGTTGGACTACATGTCTGCAAATTTTCATGACATTTGGACACTGTTTGCTGGTCCAAATAAATTGCTGAACTTGGGTTCGCAGTTGTTTTTGAATGTTTACAAACACTTGAATATTTTTCAGTGATTTTCTGGTTTTATTGATTTCTTTGAGATTTGTCTCTAGATTTCGTACACGGGTTTTATGAATCATTTTCAAAAAAAAATTCACTCCAAAATGGCTTTCGAAATTATTATATAATATTATTTTTAATTATTAAATTAATTACTCCATAATAGGAGAGTTTTCAAAAGCCGTTTTAAAGTGATTTCAAAATCAATTATAAATCTGTTTCGGACCATTATTTTCAATAATAAAAATCTCAAACTCACTTTTTAGCACGTCGAGCGAAGTGGAAAGGTGCTTAAACGGTTAGGAAATCTGCGGCCTATGGAACCGTGTGTATTTTCTTTCCTGTTAATCCCCGACCTATTCGATTGATCGTTTTGACCTTTGGGTCTAGTTTACCGATGATACGAGGTGGACTTTTTATTGTTTGGAATATGAGCTTGCTATTGGTTAGTAAACCGTTTAGTGCGAACGTGGGGTATGGGACTCATTGTTAACACTTTATGGGTTCCTCTCCAAGAAGTTAGTGACACATTAGCCTCTGGGCGGCCAGTACTGGACCTCTGGGTCACCACGCCTCTGGGCAACCGTCTCTGGACACCTGCTCTATGGAGCAGTTTATTTTTCGGCGTGCGCCTCTGGGCCTTTATCCTTCTGGGAAGGATCTCGCCGTCTCGCGCATTCCGCATCTGTGCGAGTGATCGATCATAACTCTACAGTACTTGGCAAAAACGACTTCGGTCGGTGCACGTGCAATACTGGTATTATTTGATGATTTTTATATCCATTCGAGTACCTCCATTCGGTGTTGGTTCTATGGAACCATACGATGTAAGTGCGATTGCCTTGTGGATTCACGGTGTCTTTGGACACTGCTTTTCAGTGTTGGATTTCATTGACTTTTCAGTATATCCCCATTGCTCTTTGGAGCATCGATCTTTGCTTGGGCATTGATTACAGACTCTGGTCACTCTTGGGATTATTGCCTATGGGCATCTTTTTATAGCTTTGGCTACGCCGATGATATGAGGCGATTTTATTTATTCTACACTTTGGTGTTGATTTCTCTTTGGAGATTTTTATTGTTTATTGATGATTAGGGATCGTCATTATATTCATGTGGTTCATAATATACTTCTCTTTGGATAAGTACTGTTTTATTTATGTACCACATTATTATATATCTCAGTTATTACTGATTGTTTAGCTAGCCAGACCCGACTGTTTTCGCTCGAGTCAGACCGAGTTGTTTCAGGTTAGGTCTCTGGACTTAGATTTTGTGCTTCTGCTTGGACATTATCTGCTATGCTGATAGATAGCGCTTTTATTTGTCCACTATTCCGCTGCTCTGTTATTATTCAGACTTTGATATGTACATATTTTTGACTCACATGTGTGAGCAGTGGCTTTGTACCCACTTATAGTATTTGGATCTATATTGATGATGTATTGTTTTGGGATTTTATATCTGTTATGTGATTCTGTTCTGTGATGTTTTATCATTTTATTACTATGCTTATTCTGATAGATCTTTAGCCATTGTAATTTCGTTATAAATATTTATTGAATATGTCGAACCACTTGAAAAAAAAATAGACACCACCCTTTCGACGTATTCAGTAGATAGTTATAGCTTGATTACAAATGGTCGCTTCCACTATACTCTATTCTCCGCTTTAACAGACGGTATTACTCCCGTAATACTCTTTGTTACATGGGTCTCAGAGTGGGGCGTTACAGTTTGGTATCAGAGCCTAGTTTCAGGAATAAGCATAATAAACATAGAACAGATACACTTAGTACAATACATTTTCATTAGATCCGAATTAAATCAAATCCCTTCCTTATGTTTATTGATAGATAAGTTAGGAATATGTTTAGGAATCTGTTATATTCCGTAGTATTCCTTAATTAATTATCTATCATTGAATCATGTCTAACTCTAATTCCCGTTTGACTTTCAGTATGTCTGGAAGGGGAAGAGGGAGACCCACACGTCAGACCAGTGCTGCTGGGCAGTCCAGCAACACTCATCCAGAGGGCGTGTTCATGACCACCGACCAGATCATGGAGCTGGTTCGGAAATCCCAGTCTCATTCTCAGTCTCTAGCCCCAGTTGCTGATGCTCCGTGCAAGTCTGCTTATGTGCGTCTCTGTAGTGATTTTACCCATCTCGGAGGGAAGCCGTTCAGTGGCTTCGAGAATGTCTTAGAGGTCCAGGCTTGGATTCGGATATGCGAGCACATTTTTACTCGTATGGATATCCCGGATCATGACCGTGTTCTTATTGCTTCTAGTCAGCATCTGAGTCGTGCCCTGGATTGGTACGAACTCCTTATTGCCGAGATAGATGAGTCCATACTTACTTGGGCTCAGTTTTGTGAGAGATTTGAGCTCAAATTCATCCCAGAGTCAGAGAAGAACTCCCTTGCTCGCCGCTTTCTTGATCTCAAGCAGGGGAAGTCCTCCGTATCCGATTATGTCTCTTCCTTCGAGGCCCTGTCCAAGTACGGCCTTGAGTTTATTGCTACTCCTTATAAGAGGAACCTCAAATTTGTTGAGGGCTTGAAGAAATATCTGAAGAGGCAGCTTTTGCTACAGCTTGAGCTCTCATTCGAGAAGCTAGTCGATGCAGCTCTACATCTTGAGTCAGTCGAGGTGGATCATAGTGATGATGGTGGTGTGGGTTCCACAAACCCCACCAAGAAGAGGTTTCCTCCTGGCCAGTCTGGCTCTTCTTTTCAGCACAAGAAGAAGAAAGCGATCAGCTCTAGTTCTCAGCCTCAGACTCAGTCCCAAACTCCTGCTCTGCCTAGTGGGACCCGTCCTCCGAGGAAATGCTTCAACTGTGGTTCTCCAGATCACTTTATTCGAGAGTGTCCCAAACCTCTCTATTGTACCTTCTGCAAGAAGGAGGGACACAAGATCTCCACTTGTCCTATTGCTCCAGCTAGTGCCAAGCCTGGCAGGCTTAATGCTGCCAAGGCTCCTACCACTTCTGCTCAGCCTAAAGGTACACATCCTTCCGTTCTTGAAGACTCTATTTTATTTCATGGTAGATCTATTAGAGTTCTTTTTGATACGGGTGCCTCTCACTCATTCGTATAAAAGGAACTAGTTGATACTTTATCTTTGGATGTTACTTGTATGGTTTCTTCACTAAGGATTGTGAATCCCATTGGTGGATCCACGACCCTTAGCTTGCTCTATGAGAATATAGATATTGATCTTTGTGGCTTTTCTTTCAGTGCAAATCTCCACGTTATGGAGTATTTGGGCTTTGATATGATTCTTGGCATGGATTGGCTCGTTCAGCACGACGCCAAAATTATTTGTTCGGAGCAGATATTATTCATTCATCACCCTGACTCGTCCTCCCCGTTAGCTATTGTTCTTCAAGATGTTGGGCTTTCTGATGTTACTTTATTTGCTCTTGATTCACGAGATGAGGATGTGGACATATCTCGTATTCTTGTTGTTCGGGATTTCCCTGATATATTCGAGCCAGTATCAGGCCTGCCGCCAAAGCGGGCCATTGAGTTCCGCATTGATCTCATTCCAGGCTCCCACCCAGTTGGGCGTCCTCCCACGAGGATGTCTACTAAAGAGAATGAGGAACTCAAGAAGCAGTTAGTGGAGCTTGAGGCGAAGCAGTTCATTCGGTCCAGTTCTTCGCCATGGGGTGCTGCTGTGGTCTTCGTTAAGAAGCCCGATGGCTCTCTTAGGCTTTGCATTGACTATCGCAAGCTTAATGAGTTGACCATCAGAAATCGTTATCCATTGCCACGGATAGACGATATGTTTGATCAGTTAAGCAGTGCGAAGGTCTTCTCCCAGCTCGACCTTGCCACCGGATTTCATCAGCTCCGAGTTGCGGAAGACAGCGTTCCTCTTACTGCATTTCGCACTCGTTATGGTTTTTTTTAGTGGTTGGTCATGCCGTTCGGCTTGACGAACGCTCCGGCTTTCTTCGTCGATCTCATGAATCGAGTATTCTGAGAATACATCGATAGATTCGTTCTGGTTTTCATCGACGGTATTCTTATTTATTCTAGATCCGAGGCAGAGCATGCTCATCATTTACGGATCGTCTTGGATACTCTTCGTTAGCATCAGCTTAAGGCCAAGCTCTCCAAGTGCCATTTTTGGGAGAGCAAGGTCAAGTTCTTGGGCCATATTGTATCATCTGAGGGTATTTCTGTCGATCCTGCCAAGATTGAAGCTATTCAGAATTGGAAGCAGCTCGAGAACGTTCATGATATTCGCAGCTTCCTTGGGCTGGCGGGTTATTACCGTCGGTTTATCAAGGATTTCTCTCGAGTTGCACTTCCCCTTACGACGCTGACTCGTAAGGGTGTTCGCTTTATTTGGTCTGATAAGTGTGAAGCTTCCTTTCAGCGACTAAAGGAACTTCTCACCCATGCTCCTATTCTGGTGGTTCCTGAGAGTAACCAGGATCTTGTTGTTTACACCGACGCTTGCGGTAGCGGCCTCGGTGCTGTGCTTATGCAGAAGGATCGGGTAGTTGCTTATGCTTCTAGGCAGCTACGTCCGAATGAGTTTCGCTATCCTACTCATGATCTTGAGTTAGCTGCTATTGTCTTTGCCTTGAAGACGTGGCGTCATTATCTATTGGGCGAACGTTTCATTCTCTAGACCGATCACAAGTCGCTGAAGTATTTATTCAGTCAGAAGGATCTTAATATGAGGCAACAGCGATGGCTTGAGTTTCTCGCCTCATATGACTTAGACATTCAGTATACCCCTGGCAAGGGTAATCGTGTGGCTGATGCACTCAGTTGCAAACACTCGGCGGTAGTTTCTATGATGATAGCCGAGTGGGATATTCTTGAGACTCTTTCTATGTGCGATATTCGAGATCGAGCTCCACCTTCTGATTCTCCGGCCTTATTATTCAGCTTGGAAGCTCGTCCTATCTTATTGGATCGCATTGCCCATGCTCAGCGGCAGGATCCAGAATTATTGCATTATATTCATCTCCTTGAGTCGGGATCCAGTGATGAGACACTATTGGATTATTCTATTGATTCTCATCGGTGTCTTCGCAGGAAGAACCGTATTTTGATACCATCTGATTTATCACTTAGGCGTGACATTCTAGACGAGTGTCATCGCACTAAGTACACTATACATCCCGGGTTGAGTAAGATGTATGCCGACATGTGTCGCCTATTTTATTGGGAGGGCATGAAGAGTGATGTTGCAAGTTATGTAAGCCGTTGCATGACTTGTCAACAGATCAAAGCTGAGCATCAGCGTCCATCCGGTCTTCTTCAGCCGCTAGAGATTCCATTATGGAAATGGATCAGATATCCATGGATTTTATTGACGGTTTGCCTCGATCGAGGTCAGGCCATACTTCTATTTGGGTCATAGTCGATCGCTTGACCAAATCAGCTCATTTCATTCCTATTAAGTCCACTCGGACTGCTCCTCAGCTTGCCAAGCTATATGTGAAGGAAGTCGTTCGACTTCATGGCATTCCTAGCTCTATCGTCTGTGATCGAGACACTATCTTTACTAGTCACTTCAGGAAGTGCCTACAGTCGGCTTTGGGCTCAAAGCTGAATCTCTCGACTGCTTATCATCCTCAGACCGACGGTCAGACGGAGAGGGTGAATCGTGTTTTAGAGGATCTTTTGCGCTGTTGTATTCTGGATTTCGGAGGTAGTTAGGAGGATCACTTACCGCTTGTAGAGTTCTCCTACAATAACAGCTTTCAGTCTAGTATCGGCATGGCACCTTTCGAGGCTCTTTACGGAAGGCCATGTCGCTCTCCTGCTTGTTGGTTAGAATCTGGTGAGAAGCACCTTCTTGGTCCAGATTCAGTTCGGGAATCTTCTGAGAAGATTATTCTTATTCGTCAGAGAATGAAAGAGGCGCAGAACCGTCAGAAATTCTACGCGGACAGCCGTAGGAAGCCTCTTGAGTTCTCCATTGGTGATCATGTCTTTATTCGGATATCTCCCATGAAGGGGGTTGTGCGTTTCAGCTCTATAGGGAAGTTGGCTCCTCGTTATGTCGGACCATTTCCTATTACGGAACGCATCGGCCCCGTTGCTTATCGTGTGGCTCTACCTGCTCACTTCTCCGGAATGCACGATGTGTTCCATGTTTCCCAGCTTCGCATGTGTGTCCGCGATCCTGATTCTATCATCGAGCCTCATATCGTGCCCGATTTGGAGATCTTACCCGATCTATCTATAGAGCAGCAACCTCTTCGTGTGCTTGATTCGGAGATCAGACGTCTTCGAAACAAAGAGGTTCCGCTTGTGAAGATTCAATGGTCGTCTAATCCTAAGGACTGCACTTGGGAGACCAGAGAATTTATCGAGCGTACTTATCCTGGTTTTCTTTCATCTTCCGGCACGGGTGAGCATCTATATTTTATCTTCTGTATTCCTTTTGTGGATTGGATGTTATAGACGACTTCTATATTTAAGGAATTGCGGGGACACAATTTTCTTAAGGGAGGGAGTCTGTAACAACCCTGAGATGGCAATTACCGAATAATAAATTAAAATTATGATTTTAAGTTGAAAAGGGAGCTATACAAAAAATTTGGGAATTTAAATTTGCAATTGGTTTGCAAATTAAAGTATTTTGGGTTTAAAATGGGGAAATTAATATTTTTGGAATTTAATATTTAAAAGGGGAATTTTTAAATGTGATAATGGGTTTAATTGGCTATTGAGACAATTATATGGTTTTGATTAAAACTAGTATGCCATTTAGGATTTTTGTTCACATGATAACATAGAAATTAAACTAAGTCCTAATGGGTTTTAAAACCTCCTAACATGACCCATTAGCCTACCCACTTCTATATAATATCTCAAACCCCTTCCATAAACCCTAACCCTCCTCTTTATAATTCCTAAACCTAGATCTAAACATAACTAATGGCCTCCCTTTTGTAGAAGACCCATCTCCTTCTCTACATGGCTAAACTTGTTTAATCCTAGCAAGGTAATGCAATCCTAGGCCTAATCACCTTCTAATCTTTAGTTTAATTTTTGAAATCTCTCTGTAATCCTTGGTTTTGTTCTCTTTTTAATTTTGAAGCTCTCTAATCTCCATCCTCTTTGCTTTGGAAAGTTGCACTTGAAGTGTTTGCTTATTTGCTTGATATTGTGCACACAAACCATTTGATCATTTGCTTCTTTGAGGTAATTACTATCTATTAGTGATTATTGCTAGTTAATTTTGGTGAAAATGATTATTGCTAGTTAATTTTGGTGAAAATTTGATGCCAAAACTTGAAAAAAACACCCCTAAACCATCAAAATCAACAAATTATGTTGGCTGGAAATGTTTAGCCTGAAAACAGGCTGAAACAGAGATCTAGGTGCACCAGGACAGACCTGGGCTGCACCCAGGCTGTTGCACACCCCAGCCCGCTTGGGCTGGGGCTCCCCAGCCCAAGCGGGCTGGGGCAGAACCCCCAGCCCAGCCCAGGCGGGCTGGGCCGAATCCCCCCCCTCCCCAGCCCAGGCGGGCTGGGGCGGAGCCGCACCCCAGCCCGCTTGGGCTGGGGCAGAACTCCCCAGCCTAGGCGGGCTGGGGCCGAAGCACACCCCAGCCCGCGTGGGCTGGGGCGTCACCAGCCCAAGCGGGTTGGGGCATAACAGGCCCCCAGCCCATGCGGGCTGGGGCCTGGAGAACAGAACCCCAGCCCACGTGGGCTGGGGCATCCCCAGCCCAGGCAGGCTGGGGCATAACAGGTCCCCAGCCCACGCGGGCTGGGGCCTGGAGAACCCCAGCCCGCGTGGGCTGGGGCGGCCCCAGCCCAGGCGGGCTGGGGCCTGGAGAACCCCAGCCCGCGTAGGCTGGGGCGTCCCCAGCCCAGACGGGCTGGGGCCTGGATGGATCCCAGCCCAGGCGGGCTGGGCTTGAAAAAAAAAATCCTGTTTCCAGATTTTTTACCTCCACTTCGCGATGTCGCAACGATCGCATCCGAAGTCGGAATTTGACGTTTTTGGTCTCGTTGGAAAGGTAGAGTTTCGAACTCCATCTCTGTAAAATTTGGGCAACATCGGAGTTCGTTTGGTACTTCGAATTTTGTGTCGAAGTTGAACTCTGGTCACTGTTGGTAAACAGTATGAATCTTTTTCTGGGTCCAACTTTGAGATGTCGCTGCCACTTCGTCTCAACTCGGAATCCAGAAATTCTTTTTGCATCTTAAAGTAGGGATGTTGGATTATATGCCTGCAAATTTTCATGACATTTGGACACTGTTTGCTGGTCCAAATAAATTGCCGAACTTGGGTTCGCAGCTGTTTTTGAATGTTTACAAACACTTGGAATATTTTTCAGTGATTTTCTGGTTTAATTGATTTCTTTGAGATTTGTCTCTAGATTTCGTACACGGGTTTTATGAATCATTTTCAAAAGATTTTTCACTCCTAAATGGCTTTCGAAATTATTATATAATATTATTTTTAATTATTAAATTAATTACTCCATAATAGGAGAGTTTTCAAAAGCCGTTTTAAAGTGATTTCAAAATCAATTATAAATCCGTTTCGCACCATTATTTTCTATAATAAAAATCTCACACTCACTTTTTAGCACGTCGAGCGAAGTGGAAAGGTGCTTAAACGGTTAGGAAATCTCCGGCCTATGGAACCGTGTGTATTTTCTTTCCGGTTAATCCCCGACCTATTCGATTGATCGTTTTGACCTTTGGGTCTAGTTTACCGATGATACGAGGTGGACTTTTTATTGTTTGGAATGTGATCTTGCTATTGGTTAGTAAACCGTTTAGTGCGAACGTGGGGTATGGGACTCATTGTTAACACTTTACGGGTTCCTCTCTAAGAAGTTAGTGACACATCACTTGAAAAAAAAATAGACACCACCCTTTCGACGTATTCAGTAGATAGTTATAGCTTGATTACAAATGGTCGCTTCCACTATACTCTATTCTCCGCTTTAACAGACGGTATTACTCCCGTAATACTCTTTGTTACAATGGGTCTCAGAGTGGGGCGTTACAACTAATAACATAATGAATAAAGAATTCTTAGATATAATGACTAAAGAATTTGAAATGAGTCATATGGGAGAACTAAGTTTCTTCTTAGGACTTCAAATCAAACAATTAGATAAAGGAATTTTCATTAGTCAAGAAAAATATGCTAAGGATTTAATTAATAAATTTGGATTGACCACTTCTATTGGGAAACCAACTCCAATGACAACTAATATAGCTTTAAGTAAAGAAGATAAATCAAAAGATGTTGATCAAAAATTATATAGGGGAATGATTGGTTCGCTGCTTTATATTAGAGTAAGTCGTCCTGACATCATGCATAGTGTCTGTCTTTGTGCAAGATACCAATCTCAACCTAAAGAAACTCACTTAAAAGATATTAAAAGAATTTTAAGATATGTAAAACATACTTTAGATTATGGTTTATTTTACCCTAAAAATGATGTATTGATTTAATTTCATATTGTGATGCTGATTACGCTGGTTGTAAATCAGACCGAAAATGTATGAGTGGAGCTTGTCACTTTCTAGGACATTCTCTGGTTTCTTGGTTTAGTAAGAAGCAAAACACTGTATCCTTGTCGACAACTGAAGAAGAATATATATCTGCTGCTTTGGCTTATTCTCAAGTTATATATATGCAACAAACTTTAAAAGATTTTGGATTAACTATAATTAAATAACAAATTTATTGTGATAATACTAGTGCAATAAACCTATCTAAAAATCCAACTCATCATGCTAGAACAAAACATATTGATATTAGACTTCATTTTCTTAGAGATAATATAAGTAAAGAACTCATAACTCTTGAATATATTAATACTGAAAAACAAATTGCTGATATATTAACCAAACCATTAAATGAACAAAACTTTACTAAATTTAGAAGAGAATTAGGTATATGTTCCTTAACTGAAATATAAATTATAAATAATACAAGTATAGTTAATAATTAATATAAATAAAAATTTCTCAAAAATTGAACTGGGCATGTCGACATGACCCATCCCCCTATGTTGACATACAGGCCGAGATTTTCAAATTTAAATTTCCCTCTAAAAATTAGTTATTTGGTTATATATTTATATATTTCGACTTTTACTCCTTTTCTCTGTTCTATTCTCTGTAATAAACATCTAAAACAGTAAATTAATGGCTTCCTCTTCTAATAATGAACCTTCTTCACCCACTTCTCCTCATTCTGTCCCTTTTCAACGTTCCACACACGTACGAGTCATCATATTACAGGAGAGGATGAAAGATTTGCTTCAAATGATGATGGAAATTCAAGTAAGTCAACTGTGAATGGCTAGAGAACAAGATAGGCAAGGCATAATCCTTATGAATTTACAAAACTTCCTTATGGATAACCATGCCAATCCCATTGTCATCGAAGAATCATCACAAGCCATGGATTCTGAAGAAGCCCCTAGAAGAACCACAAGAGGATCAAGAAGAAGAACATCCTCTGTTGAATCTGGATGTTCATATGGACGAAGACGATGGCGTAATTTGCATTGGAGATGTCCTTTTTGATGCTAATAGGAACTTGGTCGAACAACGTGGAAACTTTTGTCTCCACTATCCAAATTGTTCGGTCCATAAATCACCAATAGTTAAGGGTCCTCGTTAAGCATTTTTCGTTTTTGTTTTTCTCTTTCTTGATTATATATTGGTTTGTTAATTTGTATATAAATTTTATCTTCATAAAACTAATGTTCTTCTAAAAAAATCTTTAGTGTATAAATAATCTTGAATTCCATTTAATTTAGGATGCTATATTTTATATCACTCATACATAGTTATTATCCTTTTGTCATATGTTTGTTTATCTCATTTTCTATTAAGTTCAAGGTTTATAGGTCTTATTTTTATTGATGACAAAAGAGGAGAAGTTATATAAAATAGTAGGCTTGGAGTAAGGGGGAGTTGTTGGTGTAAGGGGGAGTTATGGTATGATCGAAGTGGTAAGTATATTTTATAAGGTTGCCATCATCAAAAAGGGGGAGATTGTTAGGAACTGGAGATAGTGGTTTTGATGACAACAACCTTTGTAACTTATTGTATTATAACTTATATACTAACACTATTGTCTAGATATATATGAATGTTATTATGCAGGATATATATAAGGCAGATACTGATTATTGAAGACTGTACAATATAAAGATCAAGAATGAAGAAATCAAGTTTGAAGACTCATCAAGATTTCAAGATAAGTGTCTAGTTTTGTTAAAACTTCATAATAGCATAGAAATCTTAATTCCAGATTTCATTTGGGATGGAACCCATTTCTACCATCTTAGTGGCTTACAAACCCACGACAAGTAGCTTACAAACCTACGACAAGTGGCTTACAAACCCACGAACATCCTGGTTTTGTACAAGTTCTCGAGTCCTGATGTGATGAAATATTCTATAGGAAGAAGCTTGCAAAACTACTTCAAAATGATTTTTTTAAATGATTTTCAAAACTGTTTTTTTAATGTTTTAGCTTTAAAAATTATCTTTTCAAATGATTTTCTAAAAGATGTTTTAGCCTTAAAATATTCTTTGTTTTTGTTTTTAAATAAACACTTATTTTAAACTTCGTTTGTTTTTAAACTATCTTCTGATTTTAAAAAAATTCTTTTATAATATATATACACATATATATATATACTTGAGATTTAAAATCAAATTTATATATACATTCTAAAAATATAATTTTCTACTCTTCTTTATTTTAAATCATAGGAAAATTAGTTCATTTTACTCCAGAATCATTTCATCTTGTTTTCCTTTCAAAACAAATTTTACATTGTTTTTAACTAAGGGATGTCGACATGGTGGCCGTTAAATTCAAAAGTTTCAATTTTCAAAAGAAGTGTATATTCGTTTAAATCTCTTCATGAATGGTTATGACCGTTACTGGTCTATAAATAGCCTTTACAAACGAATTTTTTAACTAACTATTTTCTTATTTTCTTCACTCCTTCTTCTCCACAAAACCATATTCTAAAATTTTCATATTTTTAAGATCGTGCCGAAATTCTGTCGAATTCTCAAGTGAATCGAATTAGAATCTCATTCTTGTTTGATTCTCTGCCCTCTCTCAAAGATCAAAGTGCTATTCAGAGTTATAGGATCAATTTTGTAATCAAAAGTTTATCGAGTCTCTCTATAAGGTGTAGTTGTGCCTGGAAATCAATTGGGTGATCTTGTGTCCTGTAAATCAAGAGAGTTTGCCCCAGACTCGAAGACAGGAGGGTACCTCAAGGCCTTTAGAAATCGAGGATTGTAATCTCGACATTGGTATAATAAAAATCTGTACGAGGTGTTTGCCTTGGTGTAGGACTGGACGTAGGGTAACTCCGAACCAGTATAAAATCCGGTGTGTTCTTTCCTTTTACTACTTTTTATTTACTTTCTGCATCTGTATTTGATTCTGTGATTGTACTGTGATTAAGTTCTGCATTTGTTTATATCATAATTTTTTAATTAGTCCATATAAGTCTTAGAATCCATTAAACACTATTCACCCCCCTCTTGTGTTAAATTAGCCTTAAGATCCTTAATCCACACTCCCTTTCAAAAACATTTGTAAGATTTTCCATTACCAATTCTCTAAAAAGGATTTAATAAATTGGAGAAAAGATAACTCTAAGCACTATTCCTTCGGTGTACAGTGTGGAACAGATGTTCCATACCACCATTTTTTTAAAGGTCGGCCTCAAGAAACCCAAACCTCAATTTCCTGTTGTAATTATTTCCAATAAATCCTTTTATAAATTTCCCTTACTCATGAAATCCTTTTTGCTTTAACCCAAACACGTTTACAAAACGTTTATCAACTTCTATACTCATTTATGAAACTCTTAATTATTCAAACCTAGTTATATAAATTCTTTATAAACTTTCAAACCTTTCATAAAACTTCCTAATACAGACATTCAAACCCATTTATAAATCCTTTTTATAAACATTCAAAAACATTTCTAAAACTTCTTTTATAAATACCCCAAAATTGTTTATAAAACTTCTTTATATAATATTCAAAACAATTTTTAAATCATTCTTCAAATATCTTGTTCAAAATAGAATAACCTTGAAGACCATTTTAAAAGAAAATGGCATATTAGCTTTCCAAAATCATATGGAGGCTTAATGATTACAATGGATCATTAAATTTGGGTTTACTTGTCTAAGTTATATCATGGGTATTGCCTAACGTCAGAAATGTAATGGATTCACACATAACATAGAATCAATCATAAGTAGGTGTCCAAGTTACAAATATAGATACATCCATTATCGGTGAAAAATGTACATATAGAAGTATATTATATATGTATAATTATATTCTATATGCCTAAAATGTACATATAGTGATACACATGTAAATGTCGTTACAACATGCTAAAGGTCTGAGTTGTGTGCATCAATAGGCAGCTCAGTTTTAGGAATTAGATTTTGTTTAGTAATATTAGTTCCACCTAAGAGTTTGTTAGTAGAGAAGAAATGCTTTATTGCTTCAATAACATTTGGTTAATAACTCTCCAGGCTGACTTATAAAACAAGGCATTGAAGCCATCAGAACCGCACAACTGAAGAATTTATGGAAAATATAGCATCCTTGATCTTAGAACTTGTTACATTGGAGATAAGAGCAAGTTTCTAGATGGAGTTAATAGTAGGAAGAGACAAGTCGGTCTACTAATGAAGGCTGGTTGCATGGGGTGTGGATTGGGGCGGATAGTGGTCAAATATGATTAGAAAGCTCGCTTATACCATGGTTTATAAATGGTTTTAGAAAATTATAAGGAGTTATAAATGATTTTGGAACCAATTAAAAAGGAAAATCTTCCTTTATTTTGTAAATATACTTATACCATTGAGACAAGCATATGAGTGCATTTTCTAAGTTGCGAGGTGTAATGTGTGTGAGTATACTTATACCATTGAGAGAAGTATATGAATATTTTCTAAGTATTGAAATATAGGGATTTGTGGATACAACTTTGTAAAAGTATTTTTATACAAGTAATTTACAAAATGATTTCAATGAACGAAAGATTTATTAAAGCGGGCTAGTGGTTGCTTATGTGCTTAACCAATGTTGGTTGCCCCCTAAGGAACAAATCCTTGATTTGAATGTGTGTTTGTTGATAGTTAAATAACAGACCGTCAAAATCTTGGCCTAAGTATGTAATCCTTCTTATTTTTGGTGGTACGAAAATATTCCCTACTTAACACCGAAGGATTTTAATTTTGAAAATATATAGGAGAAACACGTGAATTATATGGTACAATTACCGTCGGTGGTGTTATATAGTACATACAAATGCATTTTGTTCTTCTAGGAAAAATGATGAGGAGATCTGTCCACTTAAACAGTTAGGGGGTGATCCCGCTCTTGTGTATTGTTTGATTATTACCGGCATTGAGCATTCCGAAAATTTGACTGTAACACCAGATTTTTGATAACATTATTTAGGAGATTTAGTTAGATAAACTAAATAAAATAATGTGTTGATAAGGGGATTGAGATTTGGTTTAATTAAGGTAGCTGTGCCTTTTTTTAACTAATAAATTAAATGAAGGGTTTAAAAATGAATTAGAGGAGGCGTATTATGGGAAAGAGGCCATTCCTATTGGCAAGGTCAAATACCAATGCACATGGTATGAGCAATGGGTACGTAGTGAATTGGACAAAGTCGAAAGGTTTAGGGACGAAAGGTTATAGCTTTCGAAAAAGATGATGTTTTGTTTTGGTTTAAAGAAAATACGCCTGCTAGCTTTCGACAAAGAGCTTTCGAAATTATCAAAAGGTTTAAAAGAAAAGGTTTCAATTGGTTTGCTTTCTTGTTTTAAATGAAACCTTTCGACAAGGTCGAAAGGTAGTTTTCGACAAGGCCGAAAGCATAGTTGCCGCTTCCTAACCTTTCGACATAGATGGAGTCAAAGGTTATCTTTTGTTTTCCAAAACTTGCCGCCTCTTGTAGAATATGCTAGTATATGATTTTTGTTTGATGATAATAAACATATATATATATATATATATTCGTTTAAATGTATTTGTTATTGTACTATTTTATTTTTCACATAATTAAATAAATATTTGTTGGATAAAATAATAACACATAATTCAAATTCAAACAAATATTTTATTACAAATTCAAATAGTACAAATTTGAGCTCTCACTACATATATACATTTTCAATTACATTTCAGTTTCGATTACATCACAAATTTCAATTTACAATTTTGACCTCACTATATATCACTCAAACACTCGTATTTATCTTCAACTCTATTCCAGCTTGAATCCAGCACCTGAATTATCTACAAAATAAACACTGACGCAGTCAAACTGAAAAAGAAATATTTTTGCAGTGTACAATGAAATGTGTTTTTGAAAATATTATTTGCCTCAGTTATTTGGGTTGTTCGTCATCGTTTCTCTTGAATTCATCATACACGAACACCTTGTGACATGCACAGTGTATCACTGTACATGCCACAAAGCCATGCACACCGATATACACTTGATAAAACTGCTGGGACAGGTGAGCACAAGGTCAAACCCGAGCCAAAGCTGGTTTCAACTCAGTTGCAATAAAATAAAAAATAGAATGGTCAAGTACAAGTTTCAATGACTGGAACAAGCTCAAACAACATGAACTAGACCATTCTAACTCGAGGTAGGTCACTATTACTCAACGAGCAGTATGTACATTTACAAGCTAAAGGCACAATAATTATACACATATATACATACATATATATATATGTATGTGTGTGTGTGTATATATATTTATATGTGCACTCTTACTAACAGTAGAAACAAGTTCTCAGCCAAGACACAGTGCAGATCAATGACTCGAAGTCTGAAAACAGTACAAGAAAATCCAGACAACATGAAGTACATGATGCAATAAAGCAGTGGATACAAAGTCAACCTGAAAGCATTTCAGAAATGAAGCAGTGGAACAGTACAACGTGCAAATGAAAACAACATGACTCAAGTGCAAACAAAATAAAGTGCAAACAATAACTCAACATTTCAAACATACATGAACATGCAAGGACAAGGGCAGCAACCAGACTACTTGATACAATGCACAAATGACTCAACATGCTCACATATGCAAAGTAGGGATAATAGACTCTGAAGTACAACTTCAATTACCAAAAGCAGTGAACCAAGCACTCCAGAGACCAGTGTGTACAACAAGACCACAAACAATCAACATGTACAAAGGGCAGTATAAATATACTCAAACTGAATGAAACAAAATAGTTCAACTTGAAGCAAGACTCAGGTTAACTATCAATGTATAACATAAGTGTGCAGATAAACATACATCAATGCAGACCAGGCTGTGAACAAAACAAAGCAGCTACACACATGTATACATATATACATGCAGCACAGTTTAGTTACAGACTCCAACCAAGCATATGTTCAATCAAGTGTATCACCACCCCAAGTACAAAGCAGTACAAGTCAATACAAGTGGACAGTGCAACCAAGTGCAAGCATTCAGGTATGCAACCAGACTAAGGCAACAACAAGCATGAAGATATACAACAGAAAAGACTGCAACATAATGATGTCCTAAATTAACATAAGTACAAACCAACATAGCAAAAAAATTGTTCGAACAAGTCAGAGAAAACTACAGAACCAAGTCAATTATCTCAAGAATTCAAATGCCAGAAAAGAACGGAGAAAATTTGAATTCATCAGAGGTCATATAAGTAATAAATTGAACAAGTCAGTGGCAGTAATGGACGGAACCAACTCAAACTGTTCAAGAAAAAATCAAATGGCCGAAGTCATAGGAAAAAAAATGAAACCAACTCAGAGAAAATCAAACAACGAACAAGTCAATTTCATCACATCGTTTGATCAAAATCAATGGCAGAGCAAATCACGTGAAGAATTCAAACCCAAAAATACGAACGAGATTATAGTGGTTCGTTCCCTATATAACCCAAAATCATCATTGGCAGTAAATTATTTGAGTTAAAAAAACTAATACCAGAGCTAGCTAACTCATGAACAAATATATAACTCGAATCGAGTTCGAGCAAATCAACAGTGAAATCAAGCAAAAATTACATACCAATTTCTATTCGCTCGAACTCGAAAATTAAAGCGACCGCAAGCTATAAAAGCCAAAGAATCAATTGACCAAGCCTAACAAAGCAAAATAATCATTGCAATTGATCAAATACAAGCGGCATTTTCAATTTCACAAAGCCCTAGTTTTTGGAAGAGGAATGAGAAAGATCGGCTGAAGCCATTTTACACAGAAAAGATAAGAGGGGAGAATATCTTCTTATAATTAAAATTGGGTCGGTCTCATATTTCATTTTGGGCTTAAAATATTAAATAGGGTTTTGTTTATTTTCAATTGTAATTTTCTTTTTAAAATTTTCAAACTCTAGTTGTTTAACTAGGTTACGAACTACGGTTTTGTAGTTCGAGAATTCGCAACTCAGTGGCTGAGTTGTGGTAGGGTTTTGAGCATAGAGTTAGGTTAGTCGATAGCGGGTGTCGCAAGTTTATGTGTGTATGCGTCTGACTACTTAATTTCTAGTAGAAACCTAAGGGGCAACACGTAGGCAGGGTTTTGCCGAAGCTGGGTAAATCTGTGTTGTTCTATTTCTATTTTTATTATTCTGCTATTATTTGTGCTGCAATTATTTTATATATTTCTTCATTAATTTTTATTATTATTAGTATCACCATATTCGCCCCCCTCTAGGGTGAAATCGATCTTACAAGTGGTATCAGAGCTAGGAACAAAAACCAATTTTGTATTAAAAATTTGATTTTTTAAATGGCTTCTTTTAATAATGGTTTTGTTGAGGTTCAGTCCATAGTTAGACCACCCATGTTCAATGGTGAATATGCTTACTGGAAAAATAGAATGAAAGTTTTTCTGAAAACCATAGATGCATGGAATATTGTTGAAACGGGATATAGGACTCCAACTATAGTCGTAGATAATCAAGAAATTGAAAAACCGATGGATCAATGGACAGATCTTGAAAATAAACTGCAGAATGCTAACGCTAAAGCTATGAATTCTATTATATGTTCATTGGATCAAATTGAATTTAATCATGTCTCACATTGTCTAACTGCGTAGGAAATCTGGTACGCACTTGAAGTGACTCATGAAGGAACCTCTCAAGTCAAAGAATCTCGCCTTGCCATGCTTAGTAGCGAAAACGAAAGCTTCACAATGGCGAAGGATGAAAGTGTCAAAGAAATGTATAAACGACTTTCTAATCTAGTATACAAATAAAAATCACTTGGAAAGCCATACACAGAGCTGGAAATAGTTCGAAAAATCCTCAGAATTCTCCCACGAAATTTTGAAGCAAAAGTTACTGCCATTCGAGGATCAAAAGATTAGAAACAAATCAAAGTTGAAGAACTCATCGGAAATCTCACCACTTATGAGCTAGAAATCAAATTCAAGGAAGAACACGAAGGAGGTGATACGCGAAAGAAATCAATAGCTCTCAAAGGAACAATGAAAAGTGAAGATGACGACGATGATGATGGAGCAACCGAACTAGCACTATTAATAAAGAGATTCAAAAGGTGGAACCACAAATACGGAAATCCAGCTTTAAATTAACAATTGAAAAGCAGAATAGTCAAAGCACTAGACAACTCAGAAGAACAGGAGATCATCTGTCACAAGTGTAATAAACCTGGTCATATCAAGCCAAATTGTCCTCAAAATCAATTCAGCAAAGGAAAGAAACCGAAAAGGAAAAGCTTTGAAGCAACCTGGGATGAAACTGATGAAAGTGATGAAAGCACTGGCAGTGAAAATGAAAAAGCAAAACTGTGGCTTCAAGGAGAAATAAGTGATAGCGATGATGACGAGCCAAGTGAGGTATCAAAACTTACTCACTCAGAATTATTTATATATTTTCACGAAGTAAATGGCTATTTTGAACGACTTAGGGAGAAGTACGCTAAAATTGAATCACAAAGAGATAGTTTAATAGAACTAAATAAATAGCTTGATCAATTGGTTAAAAACTATCGAAATAAGAGCCCTAAGTGTGATAAGTGTCCATCATTTGAAGAGGAGATTAAAAAATCAGAAATTAAAGTTAAATCACTTGAAAATGATATTCTGATTTTGAAAGAAAGTGAAAATACTAGGAGAGAAAATTCTATCAAAAAGTGCACTTTGTTATTGAATGAAAATGAATCTCTCAAAACACAAGTCCAATAATTGTCTACAACTTTAGGAAAATTCTCCAAAGGAGAAAAATCACTAAATATGCTATTAGGGAAACAAACTGTCAATACTATTAGACAAGGACTTGGGTATACTCAATTTGAACGTGTTAGAAGTGAAATTATTAAAGTCAATTTCAAGCGCACGATTTGTGGAAAAATTGGACACAATCACAACAATTGCTGGTATAGACCCAAACACACAAAAACCATACCAATTTGGGTTCCAAAAGACACGAATGTAAAATCCCTTAGAATTAAAAAAATCTGCATGCCAAAAGGAAAAAATATAAATTGTTTTGTGGCTACTCAAACTTGTTTTTCAAAATCATATGTCACTAACAATCATGGACCTATAAAAACAAATAGGTCACAAAAATCTTTCCTCGTGTAGGTGTGGTGGCAGGCTAAGGAACAACAAGAGTGATACCTGGATTCTGGCTGTTCCAGGCACACAATGGGCGACAAATCAAAGTTCCTTAGCCTAGCACAAAGGTGGCAGAGTCATAATGGGTAACAACGAAAAATTATCGTAAAGGTATAATAGGTAACGGTACATTTATCTTGAACGATATATTAAATGTTGAAAATCTGCACTATAATCTGATCGGCCAGTTATGTGATAAAGAAATGAATGTTGATTTTGATTTATGCAAAATTGTTGGCCAATTATCTTGTTATGCCGAGAACACTATATGTACCTCTAGAGTCTTTGAACTAGTTTATATAGATTTGTTTGGACTAATGATGTTGTTTTATTAGTTGAGATTATTCTATATACACGTGGATATATTTGACCTGACATTATATTTTGTGTTTGCTTGTATACACTGTTTCAATTCAAATCCAAAAGAAATTCATTTAAAAGCTGTAAAAAGGATTTTAAGGTATCTGTTGCACACTCCACGATTTGGTCTATGATATCTATCTAATGATAACTTTGAATCAAAGGGGAATTTAGATGCAAATTACACTAGTAGCCTAGTTGATAGAAAAAGTACTAGTGGAACGTATTTTATGTTGAGACATTCATTAATTGCATCATTTTCAAAGAAATTATCTGCATATTTTTTCATTTCAACTGATTTTCAATTAGCAGACATTTTTTTATATAACCCCTTCCAGAAAATAGTTTTTGTTAACTTCGTTTCAGATTAGGCATCTTAGAAAATTTGATTTTATAATTATTTTTGGATTTGATGTTAAATGACTAAATTAACTAATCTGACTCCCTACTGATTATCGAAAAGATAAATAGTCACTCAAAAAGTGATGAGTGTTGATATTAATCATATATTATGACTTGAGACAGTATATTTTGTAAATTTCTTTAAAAGTTTAAACAAGATTTATAATAACTTTTGTTGGTAAAAATATTCCATGACCATCTCTATTTCTATCATATTTCTAACAACCATCACTCATCAAAATCCAATATAGTATGTCAAAATGTGGTATTTTAAACAAGAAATTATTTGTTTTTATTTTATTTATTTATTTTCTTTTTGTAATTAAAACATCCAAAGTATTCACTCTCATTTAAAAGTCCTCACAGTTATGTATGGGTGAATTACTTGGAATATTTGTTTATGTGTTTTCATGCTCATTTAAAAGTCCTTACGATTATGCGTGTATGAAACACATATCAAAATTGGTTATTAAATAGACAAGTTGATTCTAATCCCATTTAAAAGTCCTCACGATTATGCGTGGTTAGAAGATGCTTGAAATTCATTTTTTTTATAAAAATTGGGAATACTACTAATCTTATTTAAAAGTCCTAACGGTTATGCATGGTTAGTAGATATTCAAATTCCTGATATAAATATACCACAAATACACACAACTATGGTTTTATATGCCGACATCACCCTTATCACTCTAAAGTGGAATATACGCCTAACATAGTATTTATGATTTTTGTTTGATTTTTTATTGAAATTTAATATTTATACTAGATTGGGTATTAATGCTGTATTAATATCTATCACTTTATCTTTATTTTTCTAGTACTATTACTCTTTTGCTGATAACAAAAGGGGGAGAGAGAAGTTAAGATTTTGGCAAATAAGTCAAGTCATATTTTTTATTTGCATATTCCCTTCTAGGTTCATTTGCATATTTTTTATTTATTTTCATGCATATGTGAAGGAGGAGTATTCAAATAGGGGGAGAAAATAGAATTCATCAATGATCAAATACATTTAATAGAGTCAAAATCTTAATATATGTTTGTTATCATCAAAAGGGGGAGATTGTAGAATATGCTAGTATATGATTTTTGTTTGATGATAATAAACACACACACACACACACACACACATATATATATATATATATTCGTTTAAATGTACTCTTTATTGTACTATTTTATTTTTCACATAATTAAATAAATACTTGTTGGATAAAATAATAACATAGAATTCAAATTTAAAAAAATATTTTATTCAAACAAATATTTTATTACAAATTCAAATAGTATAAATATGAGCTCTCACTATATATACATTTTCCATTACATTTCAATTTTGATTACATCACAAATTTCAATTTATAATTTTGACCTCACTACATATCACTCAAACACTCGTAATTATCTTCATCTCTATTCCAGCTTGAATCCAGCATCTGAATTATCTGCAAAATAAACACTGACGCAGTAAAATTGAAAAAGAAATATTTTTGCAGTGTACAATGAAATGGGTTTCTGAAAATATTAGTTGCCTTAGTTATTTGGGTTGTTCGTCATCATTTATTTTGAATTCATTATGCACGAACAACTTTTGACATGCTCAGTGTATTACTGTACATGCCACAAGGCCGTGCACTCCGATATACACTTGATAAAACTGCAGGGACAGGTGAGCACAAGTTCAAACCCGAGCCAAAGCTGGGTTCAACTCAAGTGCAATACGAAAACAAAAATAGAATGGTCAAGTACATGTTTCAATGATTGGAACAAGCTCGAACAAAAATAAAATGGTCAAGTACATGCACAACCATATCCATAATTTATAATATATTTCTGAGTGTATCTAGAAAGGTGATAACATACCCTAATTGGGCGCGACCCACTTAGCCTTGCTGCATCACCCCTGTTTTAGTCATTCAAGATTGATGAGGCTTGAGACTACGTTTACCTTTCAAGAACAATTCCACTTAGAATGCTCATCGTCCTCCAATGACGATGTTCTGATAGCATTCGTCCATACAAGTTGTCCTGGGTCTGGACAAACCGAGTCATCGTCTTCACCATCTTCATGATATCACCATTCGTAACGTTCAAACCGAATCGAAGTGGTTTTTAGATAATTAAATCCTATCCCGGTCTCATCGAAACGATCAACGAATTTGGCCAGATTTGATAGTCGGTTATTTAACAAAAATAGCATCCATAAGTAGTCACTAGGCCCATATTATAAATTCTAACATTCATTTTAAAAATATCTTTACAAAGATATATATTCAATCTCTTTCGATATTTCAATATTTTAAAACATTTTCGAATACTTATATCCATAACAGGATATTTCAACCCATATCTTACTTCAACACTTATTTAAATATTTCCAATTTCGATTTATAATCCACTACTTAGAAAAATATCTCGATATAAATCCTTCGTCGCTAAATATTTCTAAAAAAAATTCATTTCCACACTTAGGAAAATATTATAAATCCATTTTCCGAAATCATTTCTAATATCAGTACTCAAGAATTATTTCATATCTTATCTCCTACATTTCCGGAATTTATATTAATTCCTTTTTACATTTACCAAAATTGATTATACTCACCTATAATCTCATCTATCCATTTATAACTTCTTTATGAATTTAGATTCAATCCCGAAGTTCTTGTTTTCTAACATTTCGAGAATTTCCTTAAGCCCCCAAAATTTCATTATAAGATTTTCTCTTATAAAATCTCATCTGTTAAATAAACCCCATTTACAAATCTCGAGAGAACTTATAAATAAATTCTAATCATTCCAAACCTCTCTATATATATGTATAAGTATTTTTAAAGAATAATAAGTTATTTTTAAAACTAGTTTAAGTAACTATTTAAAATATCAAAACATTTTTAATAAAACATCAATAAATCATTTCCAACTCATTTTTAAATAAAATTAATCGATTTACAAAGCTAATTAAAATAATTAGAAATTTATTTCAATTAATATTAAATATTTGAAATATCCACTTCCGAAGTATTTTATTACTAAAGTAGCTTTAAATTACATAGTTTGAATAAATAAAAATTCTCTTTTAAAACCGTTCAACTTCTCGTTAAAAAAATATATTTTTAAAATTCCAATAACCAATTCAATTTATAAATCACTCTCGATTCATAACACATCGATATCAATCCGATTTCTAACCATCCTCACTTTTCAAAAATAGAATTCACTATTTTTCCCAAAAATCTATTTTTCATATATTGATATAAATTCACAATGTGAAATTATATTCCAATTTATCAATTTATTTCATTTTTCCTTATTTATCAACATCGTTCATAAATTTATAACTCCTTTGAGTTTCACTTGTTTATAAAACTAATCCCATTTATAAAATCTCATTTTATAAATCCATTTATTAATGAATTCCATATATTTCACAAATCTATTTAAAATATCGATTTCAAACTCCTTTTCATATTTTCTAGGAATATCGTTTAAAACCCCATCATTTAAAAATCTTGTATATAAATTATTTTAAAATCTCTATTTAAAATATTTTTACGAATAGTTAAATATAACCCAAAATCAATTATTGTTTTTATCCAAATCAATTTCTTTAAAAATAATCCAAATTTCGATATAAATATTTTTATATTCAAAATCTCCTTTTAAATCCTTTCAAATTGCAAAAATAATATTTATGGTATTTAAAATACCAAAAGTTAGGCTAGTGCTACTATAGCATCCAATAAAACAAATCACACAACAATCCATAACAGATTATCAATTCACATCAAATATCACTATATATGAAAACAATCAATATATATTTGAGGAATCTAGTTGGATCCCTCCAACCTATTTCCCTGCATCCACAGATGTTAGATAACATAAAACAAAATACCAATCCCACTTCGAGGGAGATATCGTGGTAATATAGGGTCATCCGCTATTATGTGGGGCGCATTGGGTCTCATTCGCTCCAATGGCGGGAAAAATATCCAACTACTAATATATATACTACTATATATATATATATATAACATCCAAACTGATAATATTTATAAATTCATTCAATCAACCAATAATTAATTTTAACTATTAAATTAAAACTAGCAATCCAAATGTGTGAGATTTACTCACCTTGATTTTCGAGTTTGTTAATCGTTCCAATCCAAAATTTATCTCATTGCGTAGTGTTTGTTGCTACAATCCAAAGTGACTTTTTTTCTTTTGTAAATTTTAGACTGCGCACGAATAATTTCCGATGTATATAAGTTAACAAATTAAATTATTGGGACAGTTTGGCACAGGTCCCTTATAAGTTTCAAAATACACCAAAACCCCAGTAAAAAAAAGTTTGTAAATTAGGTCCCTAGAATTAAGTGACCGAATAATTGCATACGCTTATGCGAATAATTGCAGACATTTATGCAATTATATCAAAAAATTGCAGACATTTCCACAATTATTCACTGAAAAATTGCGGAAAAGTCCGCAATTATTCACCAAAAAATTGTGGAAACTTCCGCAATTTTTTCAAAAATTTGCGGAAAATTCCGCAATTATTCACCAAAAAAATTGCGGAAATTTCCGCAATTATTCACCGAAAAAATTGCATAAATTTATGCAACTTTTGGGTATAATTGCATAAATGTCTGCAATTATTCAATGAATAATTGCATAACTATATGCAATTACTTAGTAACTTAATTTTAGGGACCTAATTTACATACTTTTTTTGCTGGAGTTTTTGTGTATTTTGAAACTGATTAGGGACCTAAGCCTAATATTCACTTAAATTATTATAAATCTAAATTGTTAATTTCAGTAATTAGACAAATTAATTACCTTATAACCTTAACCCCTTTCTAAACTTAGCAAGAACGAGACCCTCCACCACTGCCTCACCCACATCCAGCCACCGCTGATGCCATCATCCCCAGCTCTGCCCTCCATCTGGGCAACTCTAGCCAAGCCCAGGCCCTGCTCTTCAATGACATCCTCACCAATTGCTCTGCCGCCTACCCTTTGCCTCTAGCCTACACCTCGACCAAGACTCAAAACGTCGCTACATCGATTACTTGAAACCCATACTACCATCAACATGTGACTGCTTGCCTCTTGCCATACTCCAACTCGACATCGAACCAAAATTGCCTCACGCGACTCATGCCATCGCGATACCATCACGCGCGTATGCGCTGCTACCTCCTTCTCTACCTCGCTTCAGTCTTGCGCGCTCGCTCCAACATCGCGCGCGCTTCATCCATTGACTTCCCCTATAGCCCCGCCACCATAAGCGACTCCCTACGCCACCGCACGCGCGCATCCATCAGTGTGCCATCATGCGACCCAAAAACCCCAATCGAACTCACCCATCGCAGCCTCCGCTCGCTTGTTATAGCCCTCAATGCCCCTGCCGATCATCGCGATCGCATCGCTCGTGCAAATTCGAGAACAACATGGTTTTTTTTATTTCCTTCTCCAATTTCGGTTATCCTATTTCCTGTTTGAATTCCTGAAGAGATATAGGAAGGTCGAGTTTTTAAAGAGGGGAAAAGTACTGTAGCGGATAGGTTAGGGTGCAGCTCGTATGTGCTAGGTCAGAGGGGTTAGGTCTGCTATAAGTTGGCTGATTTAATATTTTGTGGGCTGAGGTGAAATAAAAATAACATATACATTTAAAAATTCTAAAATATCTAGATATTTCATTTCGAATCCTTATTGAGGCGTGCCACCAGGCGTTCCTAATGTTATGCCTCTATTCCGAACGAAATGGAACAAGTCTCGAGTCCCAATTCGATCGTATGAAGAAGATAGCTTTTTTGAACTTAATTATAATATTAAATTTCCAATATTTATTTCAACGCGTTTCTCTCCCATACGACCAAACGGTAAATCCAAACGCTATGAAATTTGAAATCCGATAATAATACACTATTACGGATCCAATGGGATGTGTCTCGTGGAATTCCGAGATCGTGCCCTGGATCGCTATTTTAACGAGTCGATTAAATCGATGATTTCAAAATTTGGCGAAATCACTTGAAATCCCAATTTTAAAAACTTATTAACTAAATTCTAGTTCAAATAGAATTCATATTAACATTAGAAATTGTTTCGATTCTTATTCAGATCAATTTTCAATTATTCGCCCTATTTCCGTATTACGATAATCGCTGTATTTCGAAATTAAATTCATTTAACGTTTTCAACCGAAATCTTCATATTCAAAAATCGATTTACATTCCAAATCAACATTTAAACCATTTAAATATTCAAAATTAACCGTCGAAAAAATCGGGTCGTTACAGTCCTCCCCCTGTTTGTACCAAAAACGGGCACAACACTCTTCGGAAGTTTTTGAAGAGATAAAGTGAAGAAATTAAATGGAAAAAGAGGATTATCTAACAAAAACTCCAAAAAAAATATGAAAGTAATTAAAACGCACATAAACACAAGAATTTAGAGTGGTTCAGCGTGTTGCCTATGTCCACTATGAAATTGATCGCTTTATTGATGTTTCTTTGATGATTACAATTGATTGCAGCAGGTTACAGTAGATAACAATGAATTTCAGTAGTAAAATTCGTTAGCAGCAGCAGCAATGGACTTTAGAACTGAATCTGGTAGGGTCTGGGCATTGGAGAATTCAAAGATCCTCTTTCTGTAAGCTCTGGGCTCTATTTATAGGTGTAGGAGGCTGATATTTCGCTCAGATCTCGGGAGACTTCTTCTGGCACGTGAGTGGGCCCACGCGACTAAGCCCGTAAAGTTTCGGCCTGATCCGTGATCGATACGAATGAATTTTGTATCGATCAAGATTGCGTCCAATGGAGTCGAAATTTGGTGTGGACATCCTTTAGCATGCACGTAAGCTCCTGTGAAAATTTCATAGCATTTGGACTTGTGGGTCTCGATTTATGATCAATTCGAATTAGAGTTGCTCGGCAAGCTGTTTCATCCGAATCGATCATTTCGACTCGATCATTTCGAATTGATGGTTGCGTGTGATCAGGTGGTGACGTGGCGCACATTCTTCGTATCGATCCACATTTTTCGCCGAGTTGATCGAGTCATTCCGGAGTTTTCGCCGCGTCCATATCGATGCCTTCGTCTCATTCGAATCGATCATTAGTGCGTTCTTCGCATCGATCTGTAGCACACTTAGTTTGAATCAATGAAGACAATCTAGTTCGAATCGATGGATGTTGGCTTGTTCGTATCGACGAAGGATGCACAGTTCGTATCGATTGTTGTGCTTTGCTTCGCATTGATGGGAGGTGTGCGTTTCGTATCGATTGGTGATCGATCGATATGAAATGAGTTTAAGATTGAACGATGCGAAACAGATGCTCATGCTTCTTGCCGATGGATACAAAGTGGACATGGATGATCGAGTCGAACTGTGGCTTGTCGATGGATGCGAAGTCGATCGAGTCGAACTGAGGCTTCCTGATGGATGCGAAGTCGATCTGAGGCTTGTCGATGGATGCGAGGTCGCTGCCTTTCTGATCAATATGAAAGTGATGGATTCGAACCGGGGATCGATGATGGATACGAAAATGGGATTATTGCCTTAATCTTGCATCGATCATAACTTGATCATACGAACTCGGATTGACTTGAGATTTTGAACGCTAGCTTCCATGGCTTTGTTCGTCGTGTCTTGTCGATCGTAGCTTAATTCAGAGTCGGACAAAATTCGTCGATATCCATAGTGAGCCTGGGTATAACCGATCTCTAAGACGAACTGTTATTGGTGTCTAGTTAAGTTCTTTGATATCTCGGCCTTGCCAAAAGGCGGGATAACATTTGCCCCCCAAAGTACGTCTTGTGGAAACATGATGTGCTTTGAAAAGCTGTAATCTTTATTCTTAACAGTTATCGTTTTTCCCCTGAAAGTTGTAATCTTTGACTGATTTTCTCTGTAACATGAACTGTTGATTGTCAACTGTTGTACCCTGTATTGTTGTAACTGATTGCTGCATGCTAGTGATTAGTTGTTTGTTGTTGTAATCGTTATCATATAAGTATCCAATTCCTGTGAATGTTAAAAATTGAATATTAGTCAGTGATATATGCATATATGTTAATCTGACTCTCGTTAACGTTGCACGTTCACGAGTCATTATCAGTTCATTTCGTATCGAATCCCATATCGATCCTCTCCTGAACCGATGTGAACTTCGAATTGTAACAATGCTTGATGGTTGCTTTCGAATGCTCCTTCGTATCGATCCTCTCCTGAATTGATGTAAAAGGTTGAAACATTGTCTTTGCATCGGTATACATCGTATTGATGGATATGAAATGAACATTTCGCATCGATCAATATAAGATTCGATAGATACTAAATTAACTTTCATATCGATAGTTTCCCATGGTTCCATCAGGTCTTTGTAATGCCCTTCGCATCGATGAAGCATTGAGCCATTGGATTTGACTAGCCAGTTCGTACCGATGGGTATAAGTGTTTGGGAGTCGTGAATCGATGGATTCGAACAGTGTAGTTCGCATCGACGAACCGTGTGTGGAGACGCAAAATCATCGATACGAATAAAGGTTTCGTATCGATGGAGCTCAAAGCCTTCAGAATTGTCTTCGTCGTGTATTTCGAATTGGTGGGCCTTCTGTCGTTGGATACGAATTGACAATTCGTATCGATGGGTACCTGAGGTAGTTGAAAATGATCGATACGAATAGCGACTTCGTATCAATGGATTTGGGTGACCCTGAAAGGCTTCCGTTGGCAACTTCGTTTTGATGAAGGCTCGAGTTGATGGATTTGAATGGCTCGTTCGAATCGATTCAGTGGTGACATTTTGTAACCGGTCGAGTTCACTGGGATGCGAATCGTTTTTCACCTTCACACTCAAGTCCATATAAATACTGTGGACTTAGCCATTTTTCACTTTTTACTTTTTACTTCTCTGCCTTGTCTTCGTATTGATAAAGAACTCGAGAAAGAAATATTGCCTTCGAATCGATTCAACTTATTCCTTAATCTAGCGCAACAACATCTGAATTTAGGTAAATAGATGACGAATCCATTCTGAAAATGACGAGACTCGAATCTTAGTGTCGGTTCGTTCGATGTCATTGCCGATTCCATCATTGTCGATGCTGGGACATGGTCGACATTGAGTCGAGAAGGAGTAACAGCACGTTAATTGCTTGGGGAAGAAGGAGTAAGGAGGGATGCGAAGGAAGTGGTCGCTCTGAATTTCGTATCGATCGATTGGGGAAGAAGGTGTTTTATTTGGCATTGGTTTTAACTGGAGGTTTCGTATCGATCTTTCATTTTGGAATTTTGTATCAATCCCTTACCCTTTGATTTTATATCGGTTGAGGGATTCAATACGAGGTGGAGATGTTTGATTGATACAAAATCGACAACTTAGGATCGATACGAAATGGAGGTTAGTCGATCGATACGAAATGATCAACACAGATCGATTCGAAATCTTTGACACTAATCGATACGAAGTTACAGCCTTCGATCGATAAGAAATGAACCTTTGGACCAATGCGAATTGAACCTTGATTAATCTCGAATCCTTTTGCACGTTCGAACATCTAACTCCGACGAGCTTCAACCTTGCATATTTGGACTTGATTGTTGAACTGCATACTTGACCATCATTCAAAGCTCGTCGATGGAACTATAACTTGGTTAAAATTTTACTGAACTTTAACTCAGATCGACCATTAGAGTCTGGATGGCATGGTTGTGACGGTCAACGATGACGGTCACTCCAACTAAGTTTCGAAGTCTCGTCGTTTGCATGATTATTCATACTCTATAGAACTTTTCCAAGTGATATACAGCACTGCACTGCACAACATATTCACACACTTCACACTATGGGGTGCACGGGTTTATTATCTATTTAACGATGATTTTTCATAAGCTAGTTAGTCATGGAACCTTCAAGTTCACAACAGCAGGAAGTTCAAGGTTCAATCCCTCCAATAATTGAGATACTGGCCATCGAGGCCGAAGTCATAGATCCAGCTCCGGACGAGTTTCCAGGCACCCGGTTCATTTGTCGTCCATAAGACTCTGTGCCGTCTAGCATTTTCGAAGATATGCTGGGACGGATATGCTTAAGACATGGTCTGTTGCTTGATGACGTATTACTGCCAGGGCTAAATGATAGGCCGCATTCTCCTCCGGAGGGGTTTACTGCTTTCGATCGTCATGCTTGCACGGTGGGGACACTTCCTCCATTTAATCAGTACATAAGGGAAATGTTGTCATTCCTTGGAATCGCTCCATCCCAGCTACACCCCAATGGATACGCCTTGTTGAATAGCACTTTCATTCTGTTTATGGAAATTCTCTTTCGACCACCAAAGTCGATCGAGATTAGATATCTCTTCAACATCAAGAGCCATAGAGATAGCCCTTCTTTCACATTCTTGGAAGCGGTCAGGAACTGTCAAATAGTAACGGGGTCCTGGGGAAGGCTGAGTTACTTTAAGATAGAATGGTTCTACGTTAGATGCCCCCCTGGATTTGCTAGGCGATGGTTGGATAGACATAAGTGTTGCAGTCTTTCTCATGAATTATCGAGATAATAACAATAGTTCTCAAAACTAACATACTTCTCTTCCTTTACAGCCGCAATCTCACGACCCGTTGGTGGATATTTCAGAGAGTTAGTTCAGATCCTTCAAGCGGTTCTGGGTGAAGAGAGGAACATTGACTTGGTTCTAACCGACGAAAACTTGAGAATTGTTGGGTTGATTGAACGGAGGCAAAGCATAAGGCTGGAAGGGACACTTAGGGCGGTCTCAAAGAAACGGACGAAACACAAAGTGCCCGGCATCGTAATAGCTGAAGAGGTTGATCCAAACAGAACACCCACTGATAACGAACTCCATGCTGGGCCTTCTTCTAGTGTTCAAGATTCAGGAGGAAGGAGAAAAGGCAAGGCAGTTGCTCATAAGCATTCTAAATCCATGAGACTGAAATCCGTGGTTATGTCTTTGCCTGTTCAGGGGATTAGAATTTCGGAGGCTCCTCCCCCGTAAGTAGAGAATCTTTTCGAAGGGCTTGCTGATATTCTGATTCCGGATTATGTGTCGTTTCAACACGACACTGGGATGGAGGAGCTTGACAATGCTCTTGATCTGAGCGGGTCACTTGCTATGAGTGCGGCTGACATTTCCGATTGGTCGGGGGGTTGCACATACATACACTTCACTGCACTACATGATTCATAATCGTAAATCGTCCAGTCTAGTAGATCGCTAACTTTTTCTTTCGTTTCTTACTTTCAGGTACGATGTCTGGAAAAGGATCAATGCTTGGGAGCCTTCGCTCGGCCCGAAAATCTTCTTCTTATTATTATGATTCCCACAGGAGAGACTCGGATAGAGACCGCGATCGCGGGTACTCTAATCAAGAGAGGTACGAGCGGGACAAGGATAGAGAATATAGACACCGATCTAGGTCTCGTTCGCCACCTCTTTGAATTCCATCTCCACCTCCTGTTCAGACTTCACATCCACCCGAGCCTCCACGACACAGGCCATCCTCTCACACTTCTAGATCCGAGACTCATCTCCAAAGGGTCGAAACCACGACCTCCATAATTGCAGAGCAGGTCCCAACTAAGCCCACAGGAGAAGGGGCTATTAAAATTGCTCAGTTGAGAAAGGAGTTCCCCAACATATGCTTCGACGGCTACGTCTTTCCACCTCACTTAAAGAGAATCCCATCTGGTGTGGAAAACACGATGCATGACTACATTCATGACGTGTACACCCAGTATAGAGAGTGGGTAAAGGCTGCAAAGAAAGCTTCCAAGTTGGCCTTTGAGCGAGCCAAAGCGATTGAGAAAATGGAGACCGAACTCGCTCAAAAGGACTGAATCATACAAGTGCTTATACCGAGGCCGAGTCTTCTCGGAAATCTGAAATTGAGGCCACCAAAAAAGCTGACGAAGCGACTGTGGCGATGGATAGGTTGAGGCAGACACACGTTGCCTTGGTGGAGGAGATGGGCCACTGAAATACTACAGTCACCGCCGAACGGGATGCGGCGGTCAAGGAATTCAATGAGCTTAAGGCCAAATTCTCTGACATGGCCAAGGAAAATGATGATGCGAATAATGCAGCCCAGGAGGCATGTGAGCAGGCTGTCTTGCTCCGGGGTAAACGGGATGCGGCCATGGTTAAGGTTCGCAAGGTGGAGATTGAGGTTGAGGAGAAGGTGAAATCGGCCGAGTCCAGGCTAGAAGCTGATATTGAAGACTTTCTCGTTGTTTACAACGCTAACGTGCTGAGGCATAGGGGTCTAGCCTGGCTCGATGATTATCCGACGCATCTATACAATGCCTGCGGCCGATTGGTTGAGGAGGAGAAGGCGGTGCATCTGGGTGAGTCTATTGATGAATTTGAGCTCGAGAATCGTCTGTTGAACGAAGACGAAAGGAAGATTCTCTACGAGTCAGTGATTTCTTATGAAAGGAGAGACTCGGCACCCAGCACCTGGAAGTAGGAGAAGGCTCTAGGGTTGAACATCACGACGCAAGTCTTGAACTTCCAGCGTCAACCCAGTCTGAATCTTTGCCTGCGGTTGATCCCCAAGCTGTTCCTGCCTATAATCCGGATCAGCCGCAGATGTCTCCGGCTACAGAGCAAGTTGCTAAAGCCGTTCAGCCGCTTATAAGCCAAACTGAGGAAGGTACTCTGATCATTCCATATATCTGTCTCAGGTCGGAATTTTCACTTGAATTAAGTTCTAACAGTTCTCTTATTTTTTGTCTAGTGATCGATGCTGCTCCGGTCGTGCCTCCTGTCACTCAAGAATCATATCAGATGCAGGAGGCCATCGTCACTGAAGCGACCACCATAACTACAACTGCGCCACTCGATGAAATGCAGGGAAGCACGCTTGTCTTTGATGAGCAGATGATGGAGAAACTCTTTCGCCGTCATAGCAATCCTTTTTCTGACCTGCCATTATTATGGGTGGAAACGCTCCTGCTACAAGCTCCTCAATGCCAACTACCAATGCTCCCAGCAAGGCCCGAGTGATTACTGAAGAGGAAATATTGGCCAAGATCAACGCTGAGATGGGAGCAGCGGGACATGTCGGCAATTTTGAAGGTGGGATGGCGGCACCTGGACCAGCTCCGCTCAGAATGATATCTCCTGGTGGTACAGTTTTCGACACCAGTGTGCCCATTCCACCTTCTGTATTTGATCATGTTCCTCCGACTCCGCCCGCAGGAAGCATCCCTATTCATTCGAGCTCGGAGGAGGATGTCGAGATCATGCCCTCGCTTGGAGACCGACCACCGAAAAGTAAAGGCTCAAAAAGGAAAGGTAGTGGCGGCTCCAGTGGGTATACACCGAAAAGGAAGCCGAGGAAGAAGAAAGATTAGACATGCTTCCTCGGTTTATTTTGACTTTCATTTTGTTGGCCGTGTATAGATGCGGGTTCGGCCCCTGCTAGTAAGAATTTTTTGGAACAAACTTATACATGAATTTCTTTCATAAATAGTAGAAATGGAACTCTTCTTTTTTGGCTTCTTGTGTATTTGCTTAAGTGTTTCAATGTTTGAAATGAACTTGTAAAGTTTCAGCTTCCGAGTCAAGTTTGTATTTTTGCACCAGGTCTGGAAACCGTGGACATGGTTCGCGACCGGGAAGTGAATTGAATTTTGACATCGCACCGCTTCAGCCAATAGTCGATGCTTAAGTCTTGCCCCCCAATCTTGGGGGTGAGTTGTGGAACACCAGTCAGCGATTGCTTCTCACTTATAACATGTTGAGTCTAGTGCCACTGAATGGATGTCTGAGACAAGCGGAGATGAGTGGTTCATCCATACTTGTTCGAATATCGGTGATCATATCTGCACTCCGAGAATTCTCATTTGCTTTCTGGCGGTTGGTCACGCCGGCTTAAGTTTTTTGTACGTCCGCGCTCCGGGGACTCGGAATCGACATTTATACTCCAACTCGCACTCTGGGAGTTCGGAGTTGGCATTTACACTCCATTTCGCACTCTGGAAATTCGGAGTTAATGTTTATACTCCAATTCGCACTCTGGGAATTCGAAGTTGATGTTTATACTCAATTTCGCACTCTGGGTATTCGGAGTTGATGTTTATACTCTGTTTCGCGCTCTGGTAATCCGGAGTTAATGTTTATACTCCGACTCACACTCTGGGAGTTCGGAGTTGGTGTTTATACTCCAATTCGCGCTTTGGGAATTTGCAGTTGATGTTTATACTCCGTTTCGCACTCTGGGAATCCGGAGTTGATAAACAGACGGTCAGTCACATCTGCTGTATGTTTTTAGATTTCGCCCGCACTCTGGGAATGAAAGGTGTATCAGGATTGTGGATGGTCAGATCACATCCACCCTGAGTTAACAAGAGAGGTCGTTAGGTGGACAGGTCCACCCTCTTCAAACTTGGTTCAGATACGGACGAAGTCGTTAGGAGGACGGATCCACCCTCTTCGTAGACTTATTTTTATACTCCAGTTCGCACTCTGGGAATCTGGAGTTAAGTGAAGGATTGTCGTGTATCAATCCCTTTTTGACTTTGGTGTGATGGCTTGTTCTCAAGCTTGGGTTTCACTTAGCGAGTGACCGGTTGAATCACAGTCACTCCCTATCTGAATAAGCCCCACCATATGATGGAACTTAGCTCTCCGTGCATAGTGATGATCATATGAAGCATTTCAAGTAAATCACAGCTCTAGCTCGAAGAGATTGCATTTTATTGCTGAAATAAGAAAATATGACAAAGTCAGTTGCCTTATTACAGATTCTAATTTCAAAATGCAGAAACAAATTGCAAATGGAAAATAAACTAAATGAATAAACATAGCCTGTTATGTGTAGCAGCGACGAAGACTCTCGTTGTTCCAGGCTCTTGGTAGAGCAGGTCCGCCAACGATCGCTAACTTAAATGTGTCATTTTCGAGATTTTGTTTGATCACATATGGCCCTTCCCACGTTGGTTTCGCGTGTGGAGGCATCGAGAAGATTCTCTTGTGGACAAAATCACCGAGTCTGAAAGTTTAGGGTCGGACTTTGACACTGTGCATTCGGGGGACTTGATTTCGGTACACGGTCGCTCTCGAATTAGCCAGATCCCCTTGAACGACTCCAACTCCATTGACGGTAGGGAATTTTAAAGTTAAACACCACGGGGAAATAATAACACTAAATTCAGCAAGGGCCGGTCGGCCCAAGAAGGCGTTGTATGGAGAATCTATGTTCAATACAACGAATTGCAACGTCCGGACTCTCTAGTGTTCTCCAATTCCCAGCTCCACTGGCATTTCCACCATACCAGTGGGTATGGTCTCACTCCCGTTGAAGCCATGAATACGGAATTGACAAGGCTTCAAATCTTCGGCCTCCCTCTTCATCTGGTCATAGGCTTGCTTAAATATTATATTCACAGAACTTCCGCTGTCGACCAGAATCTTTTTCATCCAAGCATGACCTACTTGAGTTGATATGACCAGTGGATCAGTGGTTGGGGCTCCGACCCTGTCAGCATCCCTATTTCGAAACATGATATCGTCAGTCATCGTCTTCTGTCGCTTGGTCGGAGCACTATCTCCTAAATTAATACAACACTCAGGATCCGCATGCCTAATAGGACCGGCATACGACTCCATTTCCCTCCAGCTTCGGTCTGCTGGATGAGGACCACCACTAACTGCGTTTATCACCAACCTCCCGCCAGTACGAGCGGGTTCCTCCTGTCTTGCCTGGTCTGGCGCACGATTTTGATTCGATGGGCCGTGACCCCTGACTGCGGTGCCTGCACATACTGATCTAACTTCCTCTCGCTGGTCAACTTTTCAATGAGGACTTGTAAATGACGACACTCACTTGTGTTATGACTCTCATGGAATCTGCAGAACTTCCCTGTTTGGACTCGTCTTTCCGTTGACGGCTTCGGGGCAGGTTTCTTATATTGCATGGTATTACAAGTCTGTAAATATACATTTTCCAATGACGTATTCAGTGGAGTATAATTGTCTAACATAGGAGCTCTGCGCTGTGGGCCACGATTTTGATCTCGTTTTTTATTTTGATTTCCACTGTCCCTCTGCTGGTTCTGTTTATTTTGAATATTCAACTGAACTTTCCCGGAACTCTCCCCGGATTGTTTAACTGCGACTTTACTTTGAATTCCTTCAATGCTGGGGCCTACGTCATCCTGCTTCCTAGACTGTTTCGCATCCTCCCTTTTCAAGAATTGGGCTACCTTGGAATAAAAACGGTCCAATGACGTAGGCGGCTTCCCAACTAACCAATTTCCCAACTCGGAATCAGGGTCAATCCCTTTAGTCAATGCCATCAGGATAGAGTTGTCATTGGGATTACTTATTTCTGCACACGCACCAAGGAATCGCTCCAAGTAACGTCTGAGTGTTTCTCCGAGAGCTTGAGTGACACTAGACAGGGTATTGACATCTTTAGGCCTCGCTACGTGCATACAGAATTGTTCAACAAACTTGGTGGTCATTTGGTCAAAATTAGAAATGGATCATGGTGGTAAACGAGTAAACCACATTGTAGCAATGCTCCCCAAGGAAATGGAGAAACTATAGTATTTTACTGCATCGTCGGCTCTCGCGGCATTCATCAGCCATTCATACTTCAGGATGTGTTGATTGGGGTCAGAATTTCCTTCATAGACTGGAAAGGTTGGCATCCTAAAGTGCTGAGGTGGTTCAGCATATAATATGTCATCAGTGAAAGCGGTATGACTCCGGGAGATTCCCCAGTCATCATTAGTGAGACCCTGACTTTCACGGATCATCTGACGAATCATCGTCGGTATATCCGGCATCCGGATATTTGGAGGATGTTATGCTAAGGTGTGGTCGGGTTCCACAGCACGAGTCTGGACCGGACGCGGTCGATGGTCCGTGCCTCGCCTCCTTTGTTCAACCTTTTCAAGGACGTAAGGTTCTAGAGTATGATCTCGTTGGTGACGATGCGGATCAGCTTGATTTCTAGCATCATCTCCTTGTTCGGTAGTGGTGGTGGTAGCAGCAAGGTTGCCTGTGATATGGTAAGGAGCGGCACCCCCTCGGGATGAAGGTCCGGTATGATGACTGGTGGATGGTCCAGTTCTGGGTTGTCCAAGATTCAAGGTAGGTTGGTGTCCTGTGGCCTGGGTGTAGCTTACATCCAGCCGTGGGCGTGTGGATCGGTGATGATCGTCAGATGAGGTTGAACTCTCCATGGAAGAGTAAGAAGCTTGATCTCTTCTGGATCTTCTGTGCCTTTGGCGATTCAGCTGGTTGGTAAACTCCGTGTTGGTGGCAGTTATTCAGTAAGTTGTTGCCGACTCTAGGTCAACTCTTGAAGTAGCTTCTAGAATTCTTGTCTGGTAACCGGGCCTAATGGATCTGAAGGTCCGGCGGCATCTTGGTTGGATGGAGGCAATTGCACGGGATTCTGTCTGTCCCGTCCTTCTTGATCAACAGCTGTAGAGGCAGTTCGTGTACTCACCATGATAAATTGACGAAGTCCTTTCCTAGATTTGTCGCAAATCTGAATAGAATGGAAGGGCTTCAAGACTTGAGATCTGGATCTTCTTCTTGGATTTATGCAATCCGGTATCGATAGGAGATCCAAAGAGCAGGAGAAAAAATTGGGTTTTTCTCAGTGAAAGCACCAAAGTGTTTGTACCAAAAACGGGCACAACACTCTTCAGAAGTTTTTGAAGAGATAAAGTGAAGAAATTAAATGGAAAAAGAGGATTATCTAACAAAAACTTCAAAAAACAAATATGAAAGTAATTAAAACGCATAGAAACACAAGAATTTAGAGTGGTTCGGCGTGTTGCCTACGTCCACTATGAAATTGATCGCTTTATTGATGTTTCTTTGATGATTACAATTGATTGCAGTAGGTTACAACAGATAACTATGAATTTCAACAGTAAAATTCATTAGCAGCAGCAGCAATGGACTTTAGAACTGAATCTGGCAGGTTCTGGGCGTTGAAGAATTCAAAGATCCTCTTTCTGTAGGCTCTGGGGCTCTATTTATAGGTGTAGGAGGCTGATAGTTCACTCAGATCTTGGGAGACTTCTTCTGGCATGTGAGTGGGCCCATGTGACCAAGCACGTGAAGTTTCGGCCCGATCTGTGATCGATACGAACGAATTTCGTATCGATCAAGATTGCGTCCAATGGAGTCAAAATTTGATGTGGACATCTTTAGCATGCACGTATGCTCCTGTGAAAATTTCATAGCATTTGGACTTGTGGATCTCGAGTTATGATCAATTCGAATTGGAGTTGCTCGGCAGGTTGTTTCGTTCGAACCGATCATTTCGACTCGATCATTTCAAATTGATGGTAGCGTGTGATCGGTGGTGACGTGGCGCGCATTCTTCGTATCGATCCACATTCTTCGCCGAGTTGATCGAGTCGTTCCGGAGTTTTCGCCGTGTCCATATCGATGCCATCGTCTCGTTCGAATCGATCATTAGTGCGCTCTTTGCATCGATCTGTAGCACACTCAGTTTAAATCGATGAAGACAGTCTAGTTCGAATCGATGGATGTTGGCTTGTTCGTATCGATGTAGGATGCACAGTTCGTATCGATTAAAGTTCCTTAGTTCATATCGATTGTTGTGCTTTGCTTTGCATCGATGGGAGGTGTGCATTTCGTATCGATTGGTGATCGATCGATAAGAAATGAGTTTAAGATTGAACGATGCGAAACAGATGCTCATGCTTCTTGCCGATGGACATTGGATGATCGAGTCGAACTGTGGCTTGTCGATGGATGCGAAGTCGATCAAGTCGAACTGAGGCTTCCTGATAGATGCGAAGTCGATCGAGTCGAACTGAGGCTTGTCGATGGATGCGAGGTCGCTGCCTTTCTGATCGATACGAAAGTGATGGATTCGAATTGGGGATCGATGATGGATACGAAAATGGGATTATTTGCTTAATCTTGCATCGATCATAACTTGATCATACGAACTCAAATTGACTTGAGATTTGGAACGCTGGCTTCCATGGCTTTGTTAGTCATGTCTTGTCGATCGTAGCTTGATTCGGACTCGGACAAAATTCGTCGATATCCATAGTGAGCCTGGGTATAACCGATCTCTAAGATGAACAATTATTGGTGTCTAGTCAAGTTCTTTGATATCTCGGCCTTGCAAAAAGGCGGGATAACACCCCCTTAAAAGAATTTCATCCCCGAAATTGCCAAGGTAGGACAGATGATCCAAACCCGCTACTTTTCAAAAACCCACTTAGTTAAAATTCGATATTTCACTTTCGAAATCATTTGGTTCCCACCCAAATTGTTTTTTCCATTTCTAAACCCAAGTCCTTTATTTCGATTTAAATTCGAAATCAAATTTTGGTTAACAAAAATTTTCAAAATTTTTCTAACACCCTAAATTTCCGAAATTTTTTGGTAGAGTCTCTCTTGTACGGAGAGCCATTTGTAGCATGACAGAAATGATAAAAATATATACATCGACCCACACGGTCGAAAAACACAATATATATCAATATTTTATATTATCGTTGTATTTAATCCGAAAACGTATCTTTATTTAGCGTTTTAGCGAGCGAGCTTACTTAATATGTGATTTCGCAACCCAAAATATAGCCAAATGGTCTTCTTGTACCTGTACTTACTTAAATAAACCCCATAAGTACCAAAAATATGAAGTTGAATAACATTTCATGCATTTAACTAGTTAAACACATTATTTTCATAACCAACATGTTATAGCATTCATTTATCAATAATCACAAGGTTCCAACATGTAATCATTCACTTCAATCGATTTACATACCATTTTATTCAATTTCTAATAATCCATAAGCAAATTATTTGCATTCATTACATATTTGCACATATTACATTCCTATCCATTTCAAATTGATTAAAATCCAATTTATTCACTTCCCATTAATTCACAGAATTTTTATTTACTTCCGTTTACATCAAACGACAACTTTTTTCCATGCAAATTCAGTGATATTCATTTAATAAAATAATGACTTAAGCTTATAGCTATTTTAAATCGATTCCAAATCAATTTATATCCAATTCTATTCCATTTCAAATGGATCATCGATCAATTCATTTGTATTCCATTCATATCCAAATTCATTACATTAAAATCCATTTTATTAAGCTCGTAATCATTCCTTGCTAATTTATTAAATTACCATTTCACAAATTTATTTGAGCCAAGCTTCCCTCCAAAAATATCAACTTAAGTTAATTCGTTTACTTTCAATCATTTCATAAAATTAATATTAAGGTTTATTATAACCTTTTATACCATACATATATTCATTTCCAAGAAAATCTAATTCCATTCACAAATTTAATTTATTAGTTCATTCCATTACCCGGTTCCAAATCCCAATCCATATTCATTAATTAATTCATTTCAATTTGAATTCAATTCATTCCCACTTATGTTAAATTTCATCAATTTATTTATAACTTAACTCATCACTATTTCAATCCATTTCTATTTTATTTGACAACACTTTAAAATATATTAAATCCGCTTATATTTAAGTTGAATTTTCATTTTTAACTCAAGTTCCACATTAAAATTCAATTTCAATTCACAATCCATTTTATTTAATCAAGTTAAGTTCTATTTCAATATTCAATTAACTAATAATTTATCTAATCAGTTCACTTTAATTTTATAGTTCAATATCGAATTTATATTTCAAAAATCCCTTCATTTAATTTACTTGGGTTCAATTTTATTTTATAATTCAAGTTTGGATTTTTATTTCTTCACCAAAATATCAAACATTTTTATTTTTGGTTGTTCTATTCCATTTTTCAATTTTATAAGTTACACAACATATCTCACATTTCCATAATTTCTATACCCGAGTTTATACCCTAATTTTAATCAAATTCAATTTGATTCACCATTCATTTGATTTCTATAATTCAAGTCTATATTCATTTCATTTAGTCATCTAAATTATACATCCAACTCTATTTTAATTCAATTTTCATTTCAATTACGATAACTTATAGTTATATAACTATTTCACCACACAAATTTATATATTAAATTCAATTTGATTTGAGTTCAAATCCAATCAAATTTTCATTTAACTTATCTCAAGTTAAATTCAAACCCATACAAATTTTTTTCTTCTTTTACAAATTCAATTTATTTAACTTGCATAAGTTAAATTTTAATTTCATATTGAAATTCACATTTCCCAAGTTTTTAGTTCAAAAACTTATTCTCTTTTAGTTTTACTTCTTATTTAATTGGAAATTCCAGAATTCAATCACCCGGTTCTATTTCAAATCATTTTGAAATCACATATATAGATATATATTCCCTTTTTCATACCAAAACTTTCTTTTGGAATTTTTGAATCAAAACCTGATTTTACCAAAACAGTTCTGAAGCCAAATAATCATAGTAGCAGTCCGTCACTTAGGAACTCGAAAATGAATACTGATGATGCTGCGCAGTCATCACCAGGATTATTTTCCAACAACTGAAGTGAGTTCAGTGCTTTATCACTAGAATCCATTTTAAAACCTCCCATTCAAAAATATTCCAAAAATAATATCACCATTGTCCTTTTCAAAACACTTTGGAAAACAGTTTCCAAAAATATCCAAGGTCTAAAAATTTCTCAAATCTTAGTTCGAATCCATTTAAACATTTCTTAAAGCTTTTGGGATTTTAAATTTCCAAATTCTGGTTTGAATCCAATTTTATTTATAATTCATTTGCATAAATTTCACCTTTGAGATTCCTTTTGGTTATATAAACCATTTCATTTATAATAATTTTGTCTTGATTATAATAATATCAACCAAACACTCCAAATTTACTATAATAATTTTAGAAAATTATTTCTTTATATCAAAAATAAAATTTGGGTAAAGTTAGTTCATTTACCCTCTTTAAAACAATATTGTGTCGAATTGCGCTACTCAAGTGTTTAGAAACCCTTATCGATACAGTTGTACGGACTGTGCCAATAATAATTCATAAGTACTCAAGTAATAAATCAACACAATATAAAATAATTTATATTCACTAACAAATATGCACTCATATCTATTAATACACTCAAACTCATTCTAGGATACTACTGACCCTATCTCTAATGAGTAATCCCCACCAAAGCCAAGGTTCTCGCTTAACCTTCAGCTCCGATACCAAGTGTAACGATCCACTTTTCCGTCCAGCCTAAGCTGACAATATAACCGAACATGTCAACTCAAATTGCACAAAAAGGCGGATTGTTAGGGGTGAAGAAGAAAAGATAGAAGAAGAAACAAAAACGACAACATAAAATCTCACAATCGCAGCGGAACAAAATATAATATATAAAAATAGATTTTTATACATGGAAACTATAACTATTAATATACATACAATTACCGAAGTACATCAATCAGCAATCAATCTGGACAGTTATAATAACTTGTCCTCACTCAGCGGAAACATAAATCAAGTACGAGAATACGTCTCTGTCATCTAACTTGTCACCCTAGCTCCATAACATTCTGTCCTGGATCTGTAATACTCGGTCTGACCCGAGCATTATAATAAAATAACACCCGAGTTAGTCTGGAAAACCAGCGTGAGAAAACACACTCAATTTGAATTATTAACATTTATCAAAATCCTTTATAAACAAAGGTATCTCGTAAGACCGCGTCACACATAAACACGACAGGTTCTTTCCTTACGATAACCAAAACATTTGATATCAAAATTATCTGATATTATAATAGTGTCTATAGAAAGTAAATTAGAAAATAGCCAAAATGCTTGCATCTCATGTTTCAGCATAGCTGGGCACAATCAAAACCGTGTGGCGCTTATTGGAGAATGGATTCCATACAATGACGGGCTACCGGGGTACCGCCCATCACAGTACAACTCTAGAAAAAAGTACCGAGGGCCTCGCCGGGATCCCTGCCAACACAAGACCGGCCTACCCCTAACCTGGATAGTATCGAATATGTTATCACCCCAGATGTTCCCACCCTTAATCGAGCGCTCACTTTTCCACGCACAACCATATCCATAATTTATAACATATTTCCGAGGGTATCTAGAAAGGTGATAACATACCCCTAATTGGGTGCGACCCACTTAGCCTTGCTGCATCTCCCATGTTTTTGTCATTCTCGATTGATGCGGCTTGAGGCTACGTTTACCTTTAAAGAAAAAATCCACTTAGAATGCTCATCGTCCTCCAATGACAATGTTCTGAAAGCATTCGTCCGTACAAGTTGTCCTGGGTTTGGACAAACCGAGTCGCCATCTTCACCATCTTCACGATATCACCATTTGTAACGTTCAAACCGGATCGAAGTGGTTTTCGGATAATTAAATCTGATCTTGGTCTCTTCGAAACGATCAACGAATTTGGCCAGATTTGATAGTCGGTTATTTAACTATCAAATAACATCCATGAGCAGTCACTAGGCCTATATTATAAATTTTTCAAAACATTCATTTCAAAAATATCTTTACAAAGATATATATTAAATCTCTTTCGATATTTCAATATTTGAAAACATTTTCGAATACTCATATCCATAACAGGATATTTCAACCCATATCTTACTTCAACACTTATTGAAATATTTCCAATTTCAATTTATAATCCACTACTTAGAAAAATATCTTGATATAAATCCTTCGTCGCTAAATATTTCCAAAAACCTTTCATTTCCACACTTAGGAAAATATTATAAATTCATTTTCCGAAATCATTTCTAAATTCAATACTCAGGGAATATTTCATATCTTATCTCCTACATTTCCAGAATTTATATTAATTCCTTTTTACATTTGCCAAAATCGATTATACTCACCTATAATCTCATCTATCCATTTATAACTTATTTATGAGGTATGGGACTTGAATGTTTTATATATTTTGAAATAGAGAAGGGGCTTTTTGTAAGTAAATTGAATTTGTTATTTCTTGAGAAAGGGCAGCACTTTTGAAAAAGTACTAAGGCAACAAATCAGAATTAGACAAACAAGGCAGGTTAGGTAGAAAAGCAACAGTTTAAAAGTATAAATAAATAGGTTTTTCATTGTTTCGTCTCCTTCGGCACCAGGTTCCGCCTTTCTATCTTTGCCTCCGACACAGTCGAAACCAATGCATGGTATCAGGCAATTGGTACATAATGGATTGGATGTGGGCGAAATGTATAGGGTCGAAACCATTAGGTTCCTAAAGAGATGAAGCTTTGTTTTGTTTTAAAAGAAAATACGCTTGCTTGCTTTTGACTAAAATACTTTCGACTTGGTCGGGTTTCGACTAAGTCAAATGTTTTAAAAAGAAATGGTTTCGATTGGATTGCTTCTTTGTTTTTAAGTGAATGCTTTCGACTAAGTTGAAACACCAAACTGTTGCCTTTTTACCTTTCGACCCAGCTGGTTTCGAAGGGGTTACTTGTTTTCTAAAATTTTCCCACTTGTCAAATGCTTTCGAAGGGCGGTTTCAACACCATCACTTCATTACCTAGGAAATTAGTTTCGAAATAGATGCTTTTGACTTAAATGATTTAAAGGCCATTTTTCTTTTGAATGAAGTATAACCCAAATTTGGTTTGGAAAGTGATGATTTGAATGGTTTCAAAAGGAGGTGCTTTTGACTTTAATAGGTTTATGTCCTTTTACTCTACTTGAAGGCATAATCCAATGGTTTCGACCAAAACGTTTTTAAAGGAGTTTCGAAGGAGTTAACTTCGAAAGGTTTTCCACATGTTTTAAATTGAACCCAAATGCTTTCGAAAGGTTCAGACTTAATGCTTTCGAAAGGTTTTAAAAGAGGTTTCGAAGAGGTGGTTCCCTAGGGGTTTCGAAGGAGTCGAAAGGTTTTGATTTCTGATGGTTTCGAAAGGAAAGGTTTTCCAATGATTTCGAAAGGCAGTGTTTAAAGGTTTTTAAAAGAAAGATGTCTAAGGTTTTAAAGCTATCGAAAGGAAGGTTTCGAAAGGGTTTTTGAGAGTGGTTTCAAAAGGTAGATTTTGGCCTTAGTCTAGATGAAAGAAGGGGTTTTACATGGTTTTGAAAGGGATACTTTCAATGGTTTCGAAAGAAGTACTTTCAAAGGTTTTGGAAGGGGGACTTTCAAAAGTTAAGTGTTTTCGTCAACTATGATTTGAGTAAAGTATATATATAACATGGCAAGGTAGTTTTGAGTAAAGCATAAAAATTATATAATTATCCTTGTTTAAGTTTGATTTAAAGGTCTTAAATCATTTCGAAAAGGATTTCAAGGAAAATTTTGGGAAGATATCCCTAAGTAAAAATGACTCAGATATTAGATACCAAATGAGACTGGTATAGGGTTGCGCCTTATACATTAGCTATTAGCCCCAGCTAATTTAGTCCAAAATTCCAGTGTGTGTAGGGCTTTATCGTAGGTAAGACTAAAATTATGGATACACATAGAAAGGAATATATTTTGTATACAGATAGGTTATTGGTGAGCCTGCAATACCATTAGGATCAGGTGACCCTGGAAGATGATAAGTTAAGGACAGACCATCCAGAAGAGAAGTATTTAACAGATAATTAAGTACAGATAGTCCAAAAGAAGAAAAATATCTAACAGATGTTAGATAAATTTTGATGTTGTCTGGTAGGCTCAAGTCAGCCAAAGGTTAAAAGTTAGCTAAAAAAACTTTGGTGTATGACCAGATAGTTCATTTTATTACCTGATATATCTATGTATGTTTACATAATGATTCTTTACAGATATTTTAACTAGTTTTGGTTGTAGGAAAAGAATTACAAAAGAAATGTTAGTGCAGGGAAACCCGTTCTGCTTTGCGGCATGGTCTCACTTAACATAAATTAATAGAGATGAACAGTGTTATTTACATCAGGCTTTATGTCTGACTCGAAGTTTCTGTTTTCCTTAAACTCTCGGGTGCTCAAAATTGATTTGAGTAGGCTCAGGGTTGAGGTTTTCAGGTTTTTGAGATTTTGGCGAATAAGCTTCTGGAGACAAGAAAGTGACTGGCAGATAGCAATTTTAGGAATTTAGATATTCTATTTATTGTTTTCTGTGTATATTAAGATAGTTATGTCTATATTGCTTTGATCATCCAAGGGGGCATCCGCATATGTCGCTCTTGGCGTATTATTGTAATTATAATTGATCATTGCATGGGATACATTTTGGGGATTTTGTAACTTAGATACGATTTATTTGAAATGTAATCACTAAATTTATAGTTATTTGGAAATCTGTGATTTTGTACATATTCAAGTGTTTCTGATATTATGGATACCATTAGTATTTCCATGTTTTGTCACTAGAAGTTAATACTATGGATGACTGCAGCATTTGTAGCGCTTAGCTTTTGGCCTCTAGATACGAGATGTTATAGAGAAGGTGCTCTATGCAAGTGCAGTTGATAGCTTGATGTATGCTATGGTGTGTGTTAGGCTTTACATTTTATAGGTTGTTGGTTTGGTTAGTAGATATATGGAAAGTCTAGAAAAAATGCATTGGGGGGCAATGAAGTATATTTTCAGATATCTTAAAAGAACTCCAGATCACGGGCTTGTTTTAGCGGTAAAGATAGAGATTTCAATTTGGTTGGATTTTGTGATTCCAGCTATGTCAGGACAGAGATCGAAGGAAGTGAACCTCTAGTTATGTATTCACTCTTAGAGGGACAACTATTAATCGAAGAGCAAGATTGCAAACAATAATTGTATTTTTTACTAAAGAGACAAAGTTGATATCTTCTACTGAAGTAACTAAGGAAGCACTCTACTTGAAGCAGCTGATGTGTGATTTAGGTTTCATATATGATGAAGTTTCAGTGAGTTATGGCAGTTAATGTGAAATTCACCTAACTCAAAATCTGGCTTTCAGCTCAAGGACAAAGCATATAGAGATGAGAGTCTTTTCTAGTCTCGATGAATGAAGGGAAGCTAGATAGCCTTTAGAAGGTTTTCATAAGATAATGCAACAAATATGTTTTCCGAGTCTTTGCCCGCTACAAAGTTCGATCATTTCTCGAAATTGATCCACTTATTGAGGTGCTAGGTGCCACATTGTGGTACATGGGAAGAGTGAGTTAGTAGATGTAGGCATTTGTTTTCATGGTGATATTGGAGATTGATAGGTCTTACTTGCACGGAAAGGGCACTTTCAACACTGTATTAGTGGGTGATGGCCTTGCTGAAGTTCGTTGACAAAGTGCAATGGTTGATGGTTATTCTAAACCTTATCAGGAAAGCATCTATAGTGTCTTATCCGAGAGTTTCTTGGAGTATGAAAATGTATTTGGAATTGGTAGGCTTGCATGGAAATATTGTGTCAAGATAAAGATTACTAGATTTAAGTGATACAATATTTTCAAATGAAAGTAGACTTTGGAGATATTTTCAGTCAAAGTGGAATTGTGACCCAAATATATGTTAAAGAATATTAATTGCCTCTTTTACTGCATAAAAGAAAAGGCAAGGAATTATCTACACGGAAAAGATTTTTTTTGAGAAATAGAAGTAATCAATTAATTCTCTAATCAACCAATTAAAGAAAATATTTTATCAGACGCATGCATATTGGAGGAAACTAAAAATATCGATATATGTGTCCTATATGAATCGATGAATTCATGAGGCATTGATTATTGACATAAATCAATTACTACAACATCAAGTAATAATTTCTATATAAAAGCATTCATTCTTTATAGATTGGTATCATCCTCTCAAGTTATATTTTTTCATATTATTTTACTTAGCCTCCATTATCAACCTTGTAAGTTTCTTTTCTAAAAAAATAATAAAATCTCCTCTCCAAAAGTGGATCTACACTCTAATATGATAGTTAAACCACTATAAATTCTATGTCATTTATTTTTCATTTATTTGCATTCGTGATATGTGATTGTGTGAATTAGGATATTTATGTGCATTTTCTATATGTTCTACCTCACATAAACATGATCCTAATATTTCCGCTGCGTTTAAGGGTGTTAATCCAAATTTTTCCCAACATACTGGATGACTATTCACCGTGACCAACAACTAGAAGGTTGGATGTAATCTTCCATCCTTGTTAGTAGCTCCAGATTTACTCTTAGGTTTAGGACGAATGCTTTTTTGTGGTGAATGAAATGAAACTCAAGGTCTTGAGTTCAATTCTCAATAAAAACACCAAATTTTTTTCTCAAATTATAGGCAAATATCATGTGTAGAATGTGTAGAGCTATAGATACCGAATATAATCAGCAACCAAGTTATTAATTACAATTTGTGTTAAGATTTAAGTAACGAGGAAATATGTTCATAAAATCACAGGCAACAAACATATGTAAAAGTGAAGAATGTAAAATTTTGAGAGTATTTATAGTGGCTTAGACCAAAAGATGCTTACTTCCACTATGATTCATCTTTCATTTTCTTATAGCTCTTGGGTACAATGCTAAAATACCAGTTATAATGATTTATTCATCAAAAGAAATGAATAATATGTTCTTTATAAATCGGTCAGGTTGCGTTTGAGGAGTTCTCTTCAGTTGTTTTTTAGATAGAAACCTATCCACATTACAGTTCAAAGGTAGATTATTTATAGCTATCACATAAGTTGAATTTTGTTTAGTATTTCCTTTAACATAGTTACTTTCCACAAATAAACATTGAATTACTCAACAACATTTTGTTCATTATGTACTGGTGTGTATATGTTCGGTCTTAGACATACTGGTTGAGATATACATCAGATAAATAAGAAGGCAAAATTTGTCAAGTGTTGTTGATAATCGAACTATTTTTATGGCCCTATGGAATGTTGCTTGGTACCGAACCATGAAAACGGTTTAGTACTTAGCACTTGGTAATATTATGAGAAGTCTCTATCTCTAGCTAAGGATCAAAAGTAGAGATAAAGAGTTTTGACCAAACTTTGACTGCCGAACCATTTTCACATTTCAGTAGTGTTTTGTTCGGTACTGAACAATGAATTCTATTTGGAACATGATGGAATTTGACATTTAGCCAAAATTTGTATTTTTCCTATTTTTTTCTCTAATTATCTTTTTCCTTCTCATTTCTCTATCTATCCAATTTGTCATTTTGTAGCATACTTGTCACAATCATACAGTTGTTGCTTTATCTATTAATGTCTTTCCATCCATAGCCCATTGTAGGTGAAAACACCCTCAACATTATGCAGTATAAAGTACTAAACCATTACAAATTATGGTAGTGATATTAGAAGGATGATTAAACCAACTTTAAATTTAGTATATTAACATTACGTACATTTTTGGAGGATACACATTTACAAGACAACAAATGAAAGGGCATTGGTACACTTAATTAGACAAAGGGACTGAAAAATTATGGCGTTATACATAATATTTCTTGTGCATAGGTAATCAAGTCTCCCTTCATGTTTATATACTTCGTTTCTTGTTTGCTTTTGTAGCATCTTCCTTCTAACTTTGTGTTTTGATACCTTCTGCACCATGGTTAACTGAACACAAATGATAAGTCTGTTTTCATCAGTTTTAAAATGATATAGAAGAAAGAATGCATACTTTTATGTATATCCTTCTACACAATCCTTGACCATGTTTGAAATTTAGTGCATAATGATTTAGGCATCAAATGGTATCATGAAAAATTAAACATCATCATCGATGTTATGTAGTATCTTTCAAATTGTTTCAACCCAAAACCATACCAGTCACAAAGTTTAATTAATTTACATCAATTGAAGTGTATGTTACAAGGCAATGGCAAACATAAACTTGATAGAGAACTAAGTTTGAAGGGAACCAATTTCAATGCATGGTCTGTTAAAATAAATAATATATAATCTAACATAATAAAACTAGAAAAACATACAACATTATCCAATATGTCGTTAACATATCTTATATGGCCAAAGTACTGAAATTCTAATAAAAAGTGTAATGATTGGATCCAATATAAGTAACCTGGTTACATCAATTGAATTTGAACCAATTGCTTTGTGCCTTGAACTTGCATCTTGAGTTTTTGGTAATTATCAGCCCACATACGATTAATGCGAATTAAAATAAATTGATTTTATTACAGACAAAACAAATTAGATCCACTATTATTATAGATATCTAGTAACATTTGAGTAATTTCCTTAATTCTTAAATCATGACAAAAGTTAAGAAAACTAATGTAACTTAAGTGTGCAGAATACATCAATATGCCAATGTAAGCATTCAACATTCTACATGGCAATAAAGTAATGATCAAACACAAATTCTCATACAGAACTTTAAAGGACAAAAATTGTTAAGGGTAATGTTAACGTGTTCCCTAAGAGTACATGTTAATAATGATTGTTTTATATCACTAGACAAAAATATTATTTCAAATACCTATTATATCCTGGTATGAAATTGGGTATGTGGATTTCAAGGAAGCAACTTGGATATATTAACGATCGTAACATGTGCTCTTTTGGTACAAGTTAACATTTCTTAGTTATATTTATCATTAAAAGCGTTAAAGCTAAACGAGTGCTTCATATTTGTAAAAATAAAATAAAAGATAAGCAATAAGGTTATAACATAGACATTAAATATACAACATGCGAATATAGTCATTAATAAATACTGATTTCCACACAAAGCTTTAAAGCTAATAAATTTTTACCCAAATAATAAGAGAAAGATACCAACCAATGTACAAGATGGCAAGATTCATTTCAGTCCATCATTTAAGAATAAATATTACATATTTATCCTCATGCATGTTTTTAATTTTCCTAAAAAAATAGTTACAACAAAGGTATAATTGTACAATATTGTTGTTAATATATGATATTTTTTCCCTTTTCAAGGCAGGTTGTGGGTCTTACTGGACCCCCACCAGATTCATTGAGAAAAATACAGAGAATAACAAGGAAACCCTCGTCTAATAAGACACATAAGGCCTAAACAAAGAAAATAAAAGAGGATTCTCCATTAATAGAAAATAAACTGGCCCATTAATATAAATACAAAAGAATAACAAAGAAATAAACTGGTCGATTAATAGAAATTTTATGATACCGGGAAACAAAAACGGTGCGAAAACCTACTCCGAATCTTCTAACCAAAACAAATACCCCAAACTAAATTAACCCGCATTCAAACGGTTCGGTTGCGGTTTGGACAATCGAACCGACCATATTAAACCGGAATGAACCGAATATTTACACTAGTAATCCTATGATAAAAACATAAGCAACTCCTTTCTTATTTTTGATTCTAACAATGTATATTCTATTTTCTTTTTGAGAAAAATGTGTGATCCTCTACAATAGAGGAGAGCACACATGTAAAATGTGTGATCCTCTAATGATGTATATTTTATTTTCAACGTATGTTGTTGTTATATTAATAATAATCGTTATCATAAAGGAAGAAGTTATAGCTTTAGTATAATATTTTTCATCTTTTTTGGATAAATACTAATTATAATCTATTTCTAACCATTTTACTTAATGATTATGCATTGATTAACGTTGATGTTTGATTAATATACTAAAAAAATCATCTGTAACTAAGCCTCAAATTGAAATTTTCATACAATTAAGAACTAATCTTTCATTTCAGTATAACATTGCGTGTGTTAAGCTTTACATATATAAAAGCTTCAACCGTTGTCTTTGTAAATTGATTTTTGATGGAAGTAATTCTTTTATTTCATATTTAATATAGGTACAAACCGAACCGGACCAAAACTGAACCATATTACATTAAACTGAACCGAAACCGAACCGTTTAAAATATTAATATAAAAGTTTATATTTTGATTAACCGTTTAATACGGTGCGGAAGTGGTCTGTAGTTTAAACCGCACCGACCCCTGTCTTTTGTTACAAAGAGTCCAAAAAATGGCGTATCGTGCACGGCTTTGAACAAACGCACAAGAACCTGGTTGACCGAAGTACATAAACCATTGAAAATTCTTTGATTTCTCTTCCTAATTCGTTGCAATGCTCCTCTTGAGCGCCTCGATGAGGATGATTCATTTCGATGATCTCCATATAGTGGCTTTAAAAATATTGTACCATTCAATATTGGAGCTCCTTGATGGATTGCGCAGACTGAGATGAGCAGGAATTCTCCTCAAAATATTGTATGTGAAGCTGCAACTGAAGAAAACACATTTTGTGTTCTCACTCGAGTTTTACAAAGGGTACAGATTGAAGAGTTGATAAGACCTCTATGAAATATATTATCCTGCGTGTGCATAGCATTCCGCACAAATTTCCAGAGCAGTAGGTTTTATTCGGGCTTGGATTTGGACTTCCAAACACATTTGTGCCATGGGAATGTAGGCGCTCGATGAAATTCCACAATGGCTTTGTTGACATTTGATGTGGTGTGAACGTTGCCATAAGTCTCTGATGGTGGCAGAGCTTGAGTGAGGAAAGGTAACATAGCCATTGGTTTAATAATCAGCTGCAATGGCTGTCTCAGGGACCCTAGGCATTATTCTGAGGTTATGATCAATGACATTGGAAAATATCAAACCTTTTCCTAGTCCATGGAGCGTGCCAAAATAGGCGTTTGCTTGTCTGTTTGATCATGATGGTTAATTGGAAATGTGGAAGGAAGGTGGATCTCAACTTGAGCGTATTTCTCCAATCCAGCTGCAATCAAGTAGCATGTCCATTTTGTCCATTGGTAAGGGTTCGAGGAGAGAAGTTTATTAACATGGATGATACAACAACCTTATTACATTTCTGGAGGTTCTGAATTCCAGGCCCCCTTTGCTGTAAGGCAATCACACTATTTTAAAAGTATCGGGCATGAGTTTATTAGAGAAGGGGTTACCATGCCATAGTAAGTGGTTGAGTGTTTTGTTGATCGTGGATATAAGTTTTGTAGAAAGGACATAGATTCTGGAGTAGTACAGTAGCAATGGATTTCACAATAACAAGCCTACTACATTTGATGGTTTTGAGGATGACCAAGTAGAGAGCTTCTTAGTGACGGTTTCATATAAAGGTATGCATTGAGAAGTTTTGATTCTAGATGCGACCAGGAGCTCCAGGATATATGGAATTTAGAGGTAGCTAGTCGATGTAGAGTAGAGAGGTGGATGATGTTGTCTGTTTCAATTTGAGACAATCCAGCAACATAGACATTGTCTTTAGCTTTGTTAATGTGTAGTGCAATGAGGTCATGGAAATCATCAAGTACTGTTAAAATGCAAGTAATGGACCTGTGTGTTGGCTTAATGATCAAAATAAGGTCATCAGCAAACATCAAAGCGGTCACCATAGGTTCTTGCACATAGCATGGTGCTATGTTCTTAACAGCCACTTGTTTAAGTTGGCATTCTAGTTAAGCTTCCCATGACAGTTATGAAGAGATAAGCTGAAAAAGGGTCACATTGCCTTGTACCCTGAGCAACAACAAAGTATCCAAAGCCTCTCACCATTGAGAGAGATAGTAGGGTGTGGAGTAGATATGCATGTGTAAATCCAAATTAAGAAAGGCGAAGAAAATTTGTCTTGGATAAAATAGCGGTAATGGAGCTCCATTGAATTGATTCAAAAGCCCACTGGATGTCAAGCTTCACGAGACTGGTGAGATGTGGGATTACACATGGATGGCTGAGACCAATCCAGTATTAACAACACTACCGGTCCAGACTATCCAAATATAATTTGATGACACCCAGATTTTATATACTTATTTTTGATGTCCATTTAATTTGATTAGACTTAAATTTATTGTTGAGTTCAATTGGATTCGAGTGCTACCAGCATCAAAAGACAATAAAATTTTCTTATCAACTAGTTTTATATTTTTAATATTCATCAATATACGATAAATAAAAATTACGGCCAAAGTTGCACATAAAAAATTAATCAAACATAATTAAGTTGTACAATATTTTTCCAATATCTCCCAATCTGAATTAAATGAAATTAAACTTGAGGATGGTGGAATTTGCTAGCTAATTCAGCACAAGCTAGCCCATGATTAAACGACACACTTAATTGCTTGGAAATAATGCTAATTACTTGAACACAGCTTGCGTTTTAAACATAGAAAGCCTCACTTTCATATTTAAACCCAGGTAGAATGTAGCTATGGGTGCTCATTCAATACTGTAAAAGGAGCTCAAGAAAAGAAAAACCGTATATATTGTGCTTTCTAACATCAGTTGCTTTGTTAAAGAGTTGAGTACTGCTCAGCTTGGAAGCCGTTTCATTCAACAAAACTCAGACAGCACAATTGATGAAAAAAGGTGCATTTCAAAGAGATAATTGATGTTGGGCTCCATTGATGAGAATGCACTACCAAACATCAAAATAAGGTCATCAGCAAACATCAAATTAGCAGTCACCATATTATTCTTGCACATAGAATGCCAAGCTATGTTCTTACCTGCCACTTGTTTAGTTAGCATTCTAGCTAAGCATACCCTGATAGTTATGAAGAGATAAGCCGAAATAGGGCCGCATTGCCTTATACCCCGCGAACCAACAAAGTATCCAAAGCTTTCCCAATTGAGAGAGATAGAGGGGGTGTGGATCATATATTCTTGCATAAATCCAAGCTAAATATAGGTGGTGAAAATTCATCTTGGATAGAATAGCGATAATGGAGCTCCATTGAATCTATTCAAAAGCCTTCTGGATGTCAAGCTTCATGAAACGGGTGAGATTTGATTCTTCTTAAAACCTCTTATTAGTTCTTGAATATTGTTAATGATTTCTAGATGTGGCAAGTAGGCATTTTTCTTGTAAGGTATAAGGTTTGGAGGTATTGCTTTCATTCTAGTTACGAGATTATTACTGATACACTTGCAAATGAAAAAACATGCTAAAGGTCTGAGTTGTGTGACATCAATAGGCAGCTCAGTTTTAGGAAGTAGATCTGGTTTAGTAGAGCACTAAGGAATTTGTTAATAAAGAAGAAATGCTTTATTGCTTCAGTAACATTTAATTAATAACTCTCCAAGTTGACTTGTAAAAATGGGCATTAAAGCCATCGGAAGCTGCACAGCTTGAAAATTTTGTAGCAAATATAGCATCCTTGATCTCAGAACTGGTTGCATGAGATAAGAGCAAGTTTCTTGATGGAGTTAATAGTAGGAAGAGACAAATCAGTCAAGTAATGGAGGTCTGGTTGCAGTGGGTGAAGATTGGAGCAGATAGTGGTAAAGAATGATAGGAAAGCCTGCTTGATATCTGCTTTAGAGTTGCACTGAATTCAATGGTGATCCATGATGGTATGAACTTTAATTAGCATTAGAAACTTTTAGAAAAAGAGAGAGAAATATGAGTTCTTGTCTCCATTTATGCCCCATTGAATATCCTGCGCTTTTGTTTAATCATGGTGTTCTCAAAATAAGTAACGTCAGTTGGTGTCTTTGCCAGCAAGTGTTCCTGAACAGAGAAGTCAGTGTTGTGAGGTTGAGCAAGCGTTGCAAGTTGAATATTGTTCAACTTTTCTATGATGTCATTAGATACTTATTTCCATTTCCATAATTCTGTTTAGAATAGTTCTTGAGTTTTGCTTTGTTAGTTTTGGTTTTCCTTGTGAAATAAACATATGATTGCCATTAATGGTTGTATTCCAAAACCATTTTATACTAGTTAATGAAATCAGAAACATTAGTCCATTCATTTAAGAAAGAAAAGGAAGAAGATCATTTTATTTTAGCCATGTCCAATGTTAGGTTGAGAGGGTTGTGATCAGGGGAGAGAACATGGGGGAATGGAGGCTGTGAGGTTAGGCCAAAATGGTAGGGCTTCAAGGTTGAAGTAGGTCTATAAAGTTTGCATAAGGTTCTTCTACCATTTCTACTTCTATTGTTCGCAGAAAAATGATCCTAAACCTGGCATGGTGAAGAGGTTTGATTGATTGAGAGGGGATGTATCATTTAGAGTGAGTGGATCACCACCACTTTTGTCACATGAATATTGCATGCATCATAAATTTGAAGGGATGGTAGTACGTCAATAAAGACTTGTCTGATGTTTTTATTATTATTAGCACAAATGAAGGTCATAAGGAAGCTTGAGTTGGTTGATAAGTGCGTAGCATTGACATTAATGAATTTCTTGTGTGTTGTTAAGGTAGAGATGGTATAAATTGATGCATTCCATAGTATATGAAACCTGCCATAGGGAGCTTGTGCCATGTAGAATCGATCAATTTAGAGTAACTGAGTTAGCTGCTTTGTTGTGATCGAGTGATTTTAGCTTTGTTTCACAAATTGTAAGAAGTTGCAAGTTCATGCATCAATTCATGTTGCTTGGAGTCCATGTGAGCACCTCTCACATTCCAGAAGACCATGTTGTACATCATGATGATCTTTATGGATTTGGTGGCTGATAGCCAGGTTATTCGAGGACTAGCTTGCTTGTTTTGGTCATTATGCATAAACTCCATCTTGGGAAGTATGATATGATCCATTGGGCATTCAACACCAGCATCCATGTCATCATCACTTGCACGTTGAGTAGCACTGTGAGTTGCCTTTCCTCTCCTTTTTTCTTTCTTATTTCTACTTTTGATAGTTATTGGTTTGAGTATGACAATAACATTTGAAAAAGTCACCTGTATTCAACAAGTTGAAAAACATTTTGAAAAAGCCACTTGTTTTCCACGATTAAGCTTGTTTTCAAAACAATTTTATTAGCTACTATAATCACTTATCTATGACAAACATTATGAAGAATATAATAAAAATTATAGCGCAGTGGAGTTTCATCTAATATAGTAAAGAAAAAGATCATTTTTATTAAGATTAAGTTGATATATCATCTTAAGGTTACAATCATATATTCAAGGTATATAATTAATCAAATCATGTTGAAATATATTATAAAAAGGTTGTATATATGTTTATCAATATGTTACAGGAAAACAAATAATTGTATATACAAAGTAATTTAGTATGTTATATGAAGAATTTTGTGAGGATTTAACAATTTTAGTTTCTTAACCTAATTAACCAATTATGAAAATCCATAATATCATATTCTATTTTCTTTTGTGCTCACTATCAACAAATATGGAAAAGCTTGTTAGTTATTTTCTTCCTAGCTATCTAAACATTCCTTCTTAATGCTTAAATATCCATTTTTCATTATTAGTATATATATAAAAACATAACAATGTTGTTATAATTATAACAAACACAAACAAATATTGCAGAGATAATTAGTACCATCAAAATACAATTCATCCCCTTGAGTTTACAAGAACCAAAATGTATCATCTCTAGATCTTGAGGGTCAAAAGAAATGTTTCTTCAAATACATTTAACACCGATGTTTAATTTTGTCTTGTACAGTTGTACATCGAAAACAGCTCACAAATAATTCATCAACCAAATGAAAACATTTTCAAATTTGAAACATAGGAAGAAGAAAGAGTAACTATCCCGGCTTCAGCTGGAAAAAAGAATGCCAGGGTTGAAAAATGTTGCTCAATTATTAATTATGAGGGGAGAAAACATGGATCAGAACATAGTTAACAAAAGCGTGCACTATGGCGCAAGGCGCGGCATGGCGCAACGTTTGTGCATTTCTTCCCTATGGCACATCGCACGTGGAAAGGCGCCATGAATGGCGCAAATGGCGTTTAAGACGTAAATGGCACGTGATGCAAAAGTGACACGCCTTTTCGTTATTTTAGTGTTTTCTACTCCATTTTTATTTTTCACAATCCAAACTGCATAAAAATTAGTATTTATCGTATTATTGTGTTTGACATACGCTTCTTTTTATTACCCACTTCATCTTTTTTACATCTTCACGAAGAAAAACGAATTTAATGCGACATGAGGAAGATGTTTAAGCTTATGAATCTGATGGTACATATATTTGTTTGAAAAATATAATTGTTGAATCAAGTTTAGATTTCTAGTGCGTGAGTAATATGTATTACTATCTTAGATCTTAGCCTTTGAAGACTATTATACTTGCAATTCTATGCTCATGACATTATATTTGATGATTTTTTTTCCAAAATGTCTAAAAGTATATTTGTTACACATGTTTCAGTAAAAAATATATAAATTATATTAAACTTTTCAAACTAATTGTTATGTATATTAAATTTATATAAAAAAATAAACATGCACAGTAAATTAAAAACGTGTGTGTCATTTTCCATGCCACACGCCAAGACTCCAGAAAGACTTTGTGCCTTTTTTTGCTGTGCGTCATTAATAACTATGGATCAAAAGAAAAATAATCAATCCGTATACAGAAACAAAAGGATTGCCCATTGAATTCGCTAATTTGTAGCCTCAACGAGTTATGAAAAAATATAATGTACAAAAAAACTTTGTGTGTTTTAGCAGATGGACATCCAAATGTTTGACTGTAAGCTGAATTAAGAGAAACTTCCAAAGTTGGTTCAACCAATATTATCCTATCCAGGTATGACGAAATCTTTTATTTTCATTCTTTCTTGAACTTTTTTGTTGGAAAATAGCGTTTTGTAGCTTGAATGATTCATCACAACAAAGTCCTTAAAATAGTATATTTATGATTTTATTTATCATCAAACTCATGATTATGCTTAACAAATCACCAGAATCTACACATACATGTAAAAAAGTCCAAATTCAATAAGTATATACATGTCAATATTACTTGGCTTCTGTTGCTATTGTTTGTCCGTGTGTTGTTGATCCTCGACTTGAGAGTTTGTTTACTGTATCTTTCCTCCATTGAGGAGCTCGAGTATACATGTTAATGGTTTGTACGATAATTTTTGACTATGGCCTAGTGTATACGAAAATGAAGGTTTTCATATATAACATGCAATAGAATATATAATACAAGCTGTATACTACAGTCAAAAGTTGATATTTGATTATCATCTTGAACTGAATTCTGTGTGCCTATAAAAAGGTCAAATAGAATCCTTCATGTGTTTTTTATTCGGTTGTCACTGTACTTGTTTAACGCCATCATCTCATCATGAACCTTCCAGATCCATATGCAACACACAGGTCCTGATCTAGTATACAGTAATAAAGTATGTTTGATAGCTATGAAACATATATATGTGTGAGATAAGCATTATTCAAAAACAAATGGCTCTGAAAAATCTGGATTAGACATGGATGGCTGAGGCCAATCCAGTATTAGCAACCCCACCTGTCCAGATTAGCCAAATATAATTTGATGATACCCACAGTTTATTTACTTATTTTTGACGTCCATTTAATTTGATTGGACTTAAATTTACTGTTGAGTATAACTGGCTTTGAGTAGTACGAGCATCAAAAGAAAATACAAATTTCTTATCAACTTGTATTATATTTCAATATTCATCAATACATTGGTAAAAAATAAAATAAAAATTTAGTCAAAGTTACACATAAAATATTAATCAAACACAATTAAGTTGTACAATATTTTTCCAATATCTCCCAACCTGAATTAAATGTAACTAACTTGAGAATGGTGGAATTTGCTAGCTAATTCAGCACAGGCTAGCCCTTGATTAAATGAACACGCATATTTGCTTGGAAACAATGCTTATTACTTGAATACAGCTTGCGCTTTAAACGTAGGAAGCCTCACTTTCATATTTAAACCCAGGTAGAATGTACTTATGGGTTTTCATTCAAGCCTGTAAGAGGAGCTCAAGAAAAGAAAGACCGCAAATATTGAGCTTTCTAACATCAGTGGCTTTGTTAAAGAGTCGAGTACTACTCAGTTTAGAAGCCGTTTCATTCAACAAAACTTAGACCGCACGATTGATAAAAAAAGATCCATTTCAAAGAGAATTGATGTTGGGCTCCATTGATGAGAATTTTGGAGTTCCTAATAATGAAAATTCAGCATACACAGTATCAATTAAATATGAGAAAGTGGACAATAAACACTACTGCAGAAGTATACAACTCAGCATTTTGAGCTGATTCCATTTTTGGTCTGTTTCCACTCCATTGAAAAGACAAATTCTTGTTGGATAAAAACTAATTATTAAATAATTAATTTTATGTGTGTATAGATACACACACATACTATTAGGACACAAAATGGTGACATAATAGATATTAATCATTGGATCTTATTTGGGGTTGAACTTAGATAACAATGGTATATATTCATCATAACCAGAAAATCTATTTTAGGAAATACATAGGAACATCATGAGGAACATTTAAATAAAACATCAGGGAGTGGTAATAACACCCCACTTAACTAATATCACTGAGAAAGTAGAGTTCTATTGGTAATAGGAGGAAGAGAATGGAGTATGATTATCACCTTTGCACGTACTTTGTTACAGGTTCAGCTACTGCTGCTGCAGTATTCCATTTTATTTAACAATGGTAAACTAAGGAGACTTGCATTCATTGTTCCCATGAAAGAAGCACCGACTTTGCTTGGGGGCATTTTAGTAAAAGTGAGTGATCCCGATGTGCTGGTCGCAACTCCTGTTACCAATGAAGCAGACTGACTAGTGATGGTGGTATCGACTTTGCTTGGGGGCATTTTACTAAAGGTGAGTGATACCAATGCGTTGAGCGCGACTCCTGTTATTAATGAAGCAGACTGATGGGTGATGGTACTGTGAGTTATCTGTAATATAAAGTTAATTGGATTCATACATAAATTATATGAATTACTTTAAAGTCATTGAGATAGAACAGAACCTTATGTTTGTCAGGAATCATCTATTGAGATTGATTGCTTAGTTTGTTATAATAATACCTGTTATTTTACAGGAATAAAAAATTATGATTACTTGGAGAAACCAATGAAAATGGAAAATGGTTTCTTGGCACTGACTTATTTCCATCTGCTGCAGTGATCTCTCTCCATGGAGTTAATACATCAACCCTCTGTGGCATTTAAAGTGAACTTAGACTAATGGGTAACATTTTTTAGGAAGCTAAGGAACTAGTTATCAACCTACTTCTGTATGCACTACAATCATATTTCAAATAATTCAGCAATTACCAAATATGGCGCAGATATCTTCCCTCCATTTGTAGACTCTTAACCATGCTTTTCTGCCTTCGAGCTATCCGATGATCCCTGATGAAATTCAAGTTTAACACAGGAGTGGTCGACACTAGTAGGTAAAAAGAAAAACTATTTTCAACTTGTTTTCTTCTTTTTCTAACGAAGTTTTAGCGATAACAAGCATATAAATCAAGAAAAAAAAAATGTTAGGTACCTGTTCCTGAGCTATAGTATGAAGAGTTCTGTTGACATCCCTAGCCATTCCTTTAGCATCACCACATACATAAATGTATCCATCATTTGAAATTATATCCCTCAGCTCTGAAGCCTGTTTGTTATTTGGTATGTTGAATGTTCAGATAAATTTTTTTCTGAAATGTGTCAAAATATAATTCAGTAACATACCTTCTGAGCCATCTTATGCTGCACATATTCCTTAGTTGGACCCTCTCGAGAAAAGGCTACAATTAGCTCAGTGAGCACCCTTGCCTCAACAAAGTTGTTCAACTCTTTATCGTAGATGAAATCCTTAATATTGTTATCATCAAAAACACAATTAGTTTTTTTTTTAATGCACAGATTAAGAGGATTGGAGGATACGATTATCATTAACATATTTCCAGGATAATATGATGTACTTGCATTAAAATATAATATACTGATCAGTGGACATGATTAATAACAAATGCAAGCATAAATTAATTATATACTGGCATACTGTACATACCTGTCTCTTGCATTGCATGCGAAGAAGCCAAAAACATTAACGAGTAGCGTGTGTTGTGCTATCCTTCTAATTTAAGTTTTGTTTCTATGTTGTAAGTCTGTGGGTCCAAATGCTTTTCATGTTTTTACAAGAATTTATGTTAATGTTCTTGTGTTTGTTTTTATATCTTCTTTTCTTCTGTGTTTGGACTGAATTTAAATGTTTCCATTATTAGGAATAATCTAAACTACAAACAGTTAAAATTCAGCCTATCATAATAGTAAACATTTCAGTACTTTCATCCAGTATTCACTTAAGTGAATGTTAGGCGTAATTTCATTTTGCTTTTCAACTTTTTTATAGAATTACAAAATGATTAAAACAATACTTTCAACCGACGTCTATAACTCTAGTTAAAATTTAAACAAGTCTCCATCCGCATAACTCTTTTGTACAACTCTTTTGTTGGTTCCAGAGGAGATGAATGAATTATTAATGCTTCCCTTGCCGAATCGGTTGCTCTAAAGAGCTGTCATTCCAGTCTTGTCCTAGCGTCAATATATTAATGCTACTAAAATTTTCATCTAATTATTTTGAAGTTATCAAAGATTTGATAATCGTGCATCCATCGATAGGTTCCATTGATATTTGAATTGTACTACATTTAAACGGTAACTGATTTCTCTTATTCAACTAAATTAAATCTTCAAAAATTCATACATGACAAATATATATTTAACAAGTGCTATATGAATTAAATGTACATCTTTTCAATATCTCCCAATCTGAATCACAAAAACCAAATATGGATTTTCTTCGTATAGCTTTGAATGTATAAAAACTAAAAATCTAAATACTTTAGCCATTGAAATCATATAACTAATTGGAAGAATAACAATTGTTGGGATACGAAATCATGGTTAAAAAATAGAATTAATTTATAGAAAATTTTATGTGACATCAACTGAACACGTGGAGCATACTGATCGGGCAATAAATACACCATCACATTTTCAATACGGTACAAACCAATACCATAAATGACCATGAATTTACACGTGGATTGTCATCATTGGATTTAATACACCATTATGATGTAATATAGGTAATAAAAATTTGCATCTGCCAAGTAAAGAGCACCAATTCTACCGTGATACAAGTTGAGAAAAAAATTGTATTGGACATTTACGTAATTGAATTAATAACTAAAACTAATGTATTTTGTTATATACATTTAAATAGGTAGATTTTCAACATAGTTCTCACAATAGTATAAATATTTGATGTAATGGTCTTGACTATGCATATTTTTATCACACAAATACATATTTGAAATATGTTTATCCTTTTTCTAAAGATAGTTTAGTAATTAAGTAAGATTGGAAGCTATTAATGGTGTCGAGACCATCACCGGTTCAACACATTCGAAACCCCTGGAAACAACCCATCGACAGAGTCGAAAGCTCTTATAAAGCAACGTAAAGAAGTGAAGGCGTAATCGCCCATTTCGATGAAGATGGAGGCTTTCGAGCCCATTCGAAAGCATTGCAAAGAGAAGCGCATGTGCCGACGGAGGCGAAAGGCATCTGAAGCCACCTTTCGACCAGGTCGAAAGTACTTGGTCAAAAGGTGCCAACCCACATCTATAAATAAGACCCAAGAGGTCTGGTTTAGAGGATCCAAACGCATTCATTCTACACTTATATTTTCTTAATTCTAAAAAGTTGTAACCCTAATTTGTAAATTGAATTAGGAAAAATTGATTAATAAAGGTTTTGTTGAGTTGCGAAAGGGAAGTCTTCAATATTCTTAATTATTTAGTTGTTTCAACAGCTTTTATTAGGACTAACTCTGTTTTCTAGGTATCGACCTCATCGAAGGACACTTTCCGACTTGGTCGAAACCCCTGCATTTTCAAGTAATTCCATTTATCAACTCATTGGACTTCTACCTTCAAGTGGGTCGAAACCCAAACACAGGCCAGTTTTACCTTTAATTTCTGATTTAGACCAAGTCATTTAAGATTTGAGCTTTCGACCATGTCAAAACCATTTAAAGTTGATCATAACCTTGATTCCTAGAGCCATCCATTAGGCTTCCACAACAGCTTCAAAGGGACTGTTTCGAAGGCAAAGTCAAGCTACTTTATCTAGCTCGAAAGACCAATAACAAGGGAACTTAAGCCTTTCGACTGAGTCGAAAGGTCAATAAGAAGGAAATTTCATAATAAAGTCCGATTCGAAGGTGATCCAAAAGAAAGCATTTATATTCTAAAAGGATTAACCTGCCCTATTACATCAACTTTGGGGTTTTAATAAGTTTTCTTATTAACATTGATATTTGATGATCATCTTGAACCGAATTCCGTATGCCTATAAAAAGGTCAAATACAATCCTTCATGTGTTTTTTATTCGGTTGTAACAGTACTTGTTTAAGTTAAAGCAACAGAATGATCGAGATAAAGCTATCTCACATAATAACGTATTGTATTGTATAATAACCGGTGCGGGTATGAAAAGCCCAATAGCCATTTTTATTTTGTATTATAATGACTGCATAAATACAGTCCATTCTACTTTATTCATATTATTCAATACACAACAATCATTTGCTTCACTTTAATCTCTCAATTTCTACAATACAAATTATCATCAAATCATAATATGGTATCAGAGCCATTCAGGGCTTAAAAGCATCAAAATTCATCTTACTGATTAAAGAAGAAACTGATTATCATCAGATTAATCATCATCATCTGATAACCAGAACCCATCAGAGATCAATCTCATCATTTGAGTTTTTATCAAGAATCTGCCATAGTTTTGTGCCGTATCTGAAACATAAAGTCTCGGCTGCAACCAAACTCTAACAAACTCAGAGATTAAAGAAGGAAAATCAAAGCAAAATCAGGAACTCAATCAAATTATTAAGAAAAGCAAGTGTCGTGCTAGAAGCTTATCAGAAAGGCCTCATCACTTAAGTTTGGCTGCATCTAACCTGGTTCTTGACCATCAAAGAAGTTCTTGCATCTACTCATTTCCTAATTTTCCCCTTTCAGATTGATTCTCCTCAAAGTTCATCATAATTGGTGACAACAACTCTGAAACATCTAAAAGCTCTGCCAACACATAGCAGCTAGAAACTGCAACTGAAAGTCTCATCAAAACAGTGATCAGTCCTCAAAGCCAATTGATAACTGTTCATCTTGAAGATGACAATTATCTATTGTGGAAGCTCCAAATTGAAACTACACTCCAAGGCTATGGCCTTGAGGGGTTTATTCTTGGCACCATCTCTGTCCCTCCAAAATTTATAACTAATCAAGAAAACAAAGTGATTAGTAATGAGGAATACACAAAATATCATAGACAAGACAGACTTATAAGTTCATGGTATTATCATCTACCAGTACTAACTTGTTGTCTCAAGTTCTTGGCTAGAAAACATCCAATGAAATATGGGGTACAGTTGAGAGAATTTTCAATACACAGTCATCTGCAAAGGTGATGCACTATAAAAGGATGTTGCAAAACATCAAGAAAGACAACTTACCCATGAAAGACTATCTATCAAAGATCAAAGTGACATGTGATATGTTAGAAGCAGCAGGTCATAAAGTATCAAATACAGAACAAGTCTTAACCATTCTAAATGGTCTTGGTGAAGAATATGAATCAGTTGTGGCAGTTATCATATCAAAGAAAACCATACCATCACTATAGTACATTCACTCCACCCTTCTTACCCATGAAGGAAGAATTAACCATAAAAAGCCACTAGATTCAGACATGTCTATCAACTATGCAGCTAATTACAAGGGCAAAGGTCAAGGCAACAGTAAAATAGATCAAACATATCAAAGAGGTGGCTACAGCAATAGAGCAAGAGGCATAGGCAGATGGAACAATAATAACATGACGAGATGCCAAATATGTGAAAAAGTTGGTCACATTGCAGTCAAGTGCTACTTCAGATTCAATGCAAATTATACAACAAATCAAAATCAAAACAGTCAAAGAAGAGTTAATCCAAATGTTAACATGCATGGCACAAGTTGACTCAAGCAATCAATCAGAAGCATCAAGAAACAATCAGCAAAACATAGTTATAAAGACAGATGATGCAACTGATGAAAACTGGTATCCAGACTCAGGGGCTACCAATCATATCACAAATAATCTGGAAAATCTGAACTTGGGGCAGAAAGAATACAGAGGTAAAGAGTCCATATATATGTGCAATGGTAAGAGTATTAAAATCACACACACTAGACTCACTTGCATAAAAGGTCAAAGCTGTTGTATCTTAACAATCTGTTAAGGGTACCACAAATAAAGAAAAATCTCATAAGTGTATCACAATTTGCAAGTGATAACCATGTTTATTTTGAATTTTATCCTAATTACTGCTTAGCAAAGACATACTCACTAAGGATATTCTCTTGTAGGGTAACCTTGACAAAGGATTATACAAGTTTAATCTTGCTAACTCAAGAAAACCCAGAAGTTGTGAAAAATCCTGTAATCTATCTACTGTTACTGATGAGAAAAATAGTGTGTTTGATTCATGGCATAGCAAGTTAGGGCATCCTAGTATCAATGTTGTAAAATAGGTTCTAATGGATCATAAAATTTCTTTTGAAAATGTTACTCTACCATATGTATGCACTTATTGTCAGATGCACAAAAGCCACAAGTTATCATTCACTGATTCACAAACTGAGTATGAAAAACCACTTGAATTGATTGCTGCTGATCTTTGGGGTCCATCACCAATCAATTCATATTATGGTTTTAATTATTACATATCGTTTGTTGATGCACATACCAGATACACATGGGTATACTTTCTTAAAACCAAATCAGAAACTTGTAGGGATGTGATGCACTTTATAACACAAGCAGAGAGACAAACTGATCACAGGTTAAAAATTCTGCAAACTGATGGTAGTGCAGAATTCAAACCACTTAATGATTTATTTCAAAAAAGAGGAATTATTCATACAATAACATGCTCATACACTTCAGAACAAAATGGTATGGTTGAAATGAAATACAGACACATTGTAGAGTGTGGTCTTACTCTATTAGCTCAAAGGTGTTTACCTATGAAATTCTGACCAGATGCTTTTAGCATTGCTGTCTATTTAATAAATAGGCTACCAACAAAAGTGTTAAAGAATAAATGTCATTTAGAACTTTTATTCAGCACAAAACCAGATTATCATAGATTAAGAATTTTTGGATGTTTGTGTTTCCCTTGTCTAAGACCTTACAATGCTCATAAACTAAATTTTAGATCTACTGCTTGTACCTTTTTAGGCTATGCAAGCAATCAAAAAGGTTACAAGTGTCTGGACAATAATGGTAAAGTGTTTATAAGCAGACATGTTGTCTTTAATGAAAGTATTTTTCCATTCTCTAGCACAGGGGTAAAAACAACACAGAAAGTATACAATCCAAAAGTTCCAGTACCAGATATACCTTTATATCAGAATGAAGAAATGAAGGAATGGATTGAAGAAGGCTCAGATCACTTTGATCCACAACACACAGTGCTCAATGAACTAGGTCATGAACAAGTAGAGCAATATGATCAACCCAATCACACTCCTACACAGTCAATCATACAGAACAAGTCAAGAAGGAGAGCATGAGCATCAAAATAATGTACAGCAAGACAATACAAGTGAACAAGCATGTACATCTCAACCAACATAGAGCAGACATCCTATGATTACCAGATCAAAAAGTGGGATTTACAAACCAAAAATATACAATGCAATAATCGTATCAGAAGAACCAAGCAACTTTGATGAAGCAGTGAGCAACAATAACTGGAAAAGGGCAATGGATGAAGAGTATGATGCTCTTATGAATAATAAGACATGGACTTTAGTTCATTTACTAGAAAACAAAAATGTTGTGGGATGCAATGGACCTTCAAACTAAAGAAAAAACCCCAATGGAACTATTGCTAGGTACAAGGTAAGACTTGTGGCCAAGGGATATACACAACAACAAGGATTTGATTTTGATCAGACCTTTTCACCAGTTGTTAAACCAACTACCATCAGAGTTGTACTCACTATAGCATTAAACAACAAATGGAAAACCAGACAACTTGATGTAAACAATGCTTTCTTGAATGGAAACTTAAAATAGGAGGTCTACATGGAGCAGCCTCAAGGATACAGAGAAAAAAAGACTTAGTTTGCAAATTAAATAAGGCCATTTATGGTCTTAAACAAGCTCCGAGAGTCTGGGTCAACAAGTTGAAATCCACACTAACAAATTTAGGATTTCAACCTGCTAAGTTAGACAATTCTCTCCTCATAAAAGTTAACAATGTCTTCACTATAAATGTACTAATATATATTGATGATCTAATTATTACAGGAAGTGATGAGACAGAGATCAACAACATTATTCAGTTCTTAGATCAACAATTTTCAATAAAAGATCTTGGAGCCTTAAGTTACTTTCTGGGCATAGAGGTTACAAAAATGTCTGAATCAGAACTGTTCTTATGTCAAAGAAAATACATTATGGAAATTCTAACCAAAGAAAAAATGGAAGGAGCAAATTTACTACCAACACCAATGGTGACTAATCATCAACTATCAAAACACAGGGAAGAACCTATATTTAACACTAAACAATACAGAAGTATTGTTGGTGCTTTACAGTATACAACTATTAGAAGGCCAGAAATATCATACAGTGTTAACAAAGTGTGCCAATTTATGCAGGATCCAAAAGATGAACACTGGAAAGCAGTAAAGAGAATTCTCAGATATTTAAAAGGAACAATCAATTATGGACTATAATTTAAAGCATGCAGACATCTAAACATAGTTGGTTATGCTGATGCAGATTGGGCTACAGATCTCGATGACAGAAGGTCAATAACAGTTCATTGCATATATATAGGAAATAATCCAGTATCATGGTGTTCCAGAAAACAACAAACTATATCTAGATCAAGCACTAAAGCAGAGTACAGAAGCATAGCATGTGCAATAGCAGAAGTTCTATGGATACAATCACTATTATGTGAACTGAAAGTCAATACTAACACTATACTAGTGATATGGAATGATAATCAAAGTGCAATCTTATTGTCTGCAAATCCAATTTTACATTCCAGGACAAAACATATGGAAATAGACTTGTATTTTGTTCGAAGCAAGTAATGAAGGAAAAACTACATGTAAATCACGTATCTTTAACTTACCAAATTGCAGACATATTCACAAAAGCATTGTCTACGAATAACTTTACCAGACTTAGAACCGAGCTCAAAGTGAATGAAAAGCAAGGATCTTTGGACCAGATTAAGCATAGATCTGCCACTAAAGTGACAAATCTACACTAATAAGGTCATTTGCATGCTCAAAGCTCTCTCTGGTTCACACTCAAAGCAACAAAGTGTCTCCGATTTGCGTTCAAGTGACAGATCTTCAGAAAGCAAGGATCTTTTGACCAGATCAAGTAGAGATTTGCCACTAAGGTGACAGATCGATACTTATAAGTTGTTTGCACGCTCGAGTTTCATCTGGCTGGTGCTCAAAGGTCCTCTTCACAAAGATGAACACAAGATTTGGCTGCATACGAAGCAAAGTTAGAAGCTTTTCATGACATCTCTCACTTTCGCTCAATTCTCAGTGAAATAGTGAGATATACTCAACAAGCTGTTGATTTACTTTCGGATTGCACTCAATTTGATGAAAAAATTTGAAGGTTAAAGAGATCGAAGTGGAGCCGCCATAGGAAGATAAACCCTAGACATTATTTAGAGGGAGAGTTAAAGCAACAGAATGATCGAGATAAGGCCATCTCACATAATAACGTATTGTATTGTATAATAACCGGTGCAGGTATGAAAAACCCAATAGCCATTTTTATTTTGTGTTGTAGTGACTGTATAAATACAGTCCATTCTACTGTATTCAGATTATTCAATACACAACAATCATTTTCTTCACTTTAATCTCTCAATTTCTACAATACAAATTATCATCAAACCATAATAGTTTAATGCCATCATCTCATCAAATGAACCTTCCAGATCCATATGGAACACAGAGGTCCTGATTTAGTATACAGTAAAATTATGTTCGGTAGCTATGAAACATATATAAGTGCGAGATAAGCATTATTCAAAAACGAATAGCTCTGAAAAATCTGGGATTAGACATGGATGGCTGAGACCAATCCAGTATTAGCAACCCTACCCGTCCAGGTTATCCAAATATAATTTGATGATACCCACAGTTTACTTACTTATTTTTTGACGTCCGTTTAATTTGATTGGACTTAAATTTATTGTTGCGTTTAACTAGCTTTGAGTAGTACGAGCATCAAAAGAGAAAATAAAATTTTCTTATCAACTTGTATTATATTTCAATGTTCATCAATATATGATAAACAAAAGTTATAGTCAAAGTTACACATAAGACATTAATCAAACATAATTAAGTTGTACAATATTTTTCCAATATCTCCCAGTATGAATTAAATGTAACTAACTTGAGGATGGTGGAATTTGCTAGCTGACAAGCTAGTCCTTGATTAAATGAACACCCATATTTGCTTGGAGACAATGCTTGTTACTTGAACACTGCTTGGGCTTTAAACATAGGAAGCCTCATTTTCATATTTTAATCCAGGTAGAATTAATGTAGTTTTGGGTTTTCATTCAAGCCTGTAAGAGAAGCCCAAGAAAAGAAAGACCGTATATGTTGAGTCTTCTAACATCAGTGGCTTTGGTAAAGAGTCGAGTACTGCTCAGTTTGGAACCCTTTTCATTCAGCAAAACCCAGACCACACAATTGATGAAAAAAGATGCATTTGAAAGAGATAATTGATGTTGGGCAACATTGATGAGAATGCACCACTTCAAGCAATGATGAACGACCAATTTGGTAGCTACATGGTGAAGAAAATCCCAGAAACTTACGGTGATTGGCAATGTAAATTCCTTCTTGTTTGCATTAAAGTTCACTTGCATAGTCTGAAGAAATACTGTAGCACAAGGAGAAAGTATAAGAGTTTTGTTCTGACGTTATTCACTAAGCATGGCATAGAAATGTGGTACAACATATAAGAACTGGCCCTCTTAGGCCTGTTCTTATATGTTTTATTTCAAAAAATACTACACATGTGTTGGGCTCACACATGGTGCTGAGGAGTGAGGAGCTCTCATACCTGTCTCTTGCATGTGAAGTAGCCAAAAACATTAACGAGTACCGCGTGTTGTGCTATCCTTCTAATTTGGGTTTTTTTCTATGTTGAAAGTCTGTGGGTCCAAATGCTTTTCATAATTTATGTTAATGTTCTTGTGTTTGTTTTTATTTCTTCCTTTCTTCTGTGTTTGGACTGAATTTAAATGTTTCCATTAAGTGAATGTTGGGAATAATTTAAACTACAAACAGTTAAAATTCGGCCTACCACAGTGGCAAATGTTTTAGTGTTTTATCTAGTATTCACTTAAGTGAATGTTAGGTATAATTTCATTTTGCTTTTTAGCTTTTTTACAGAAGTACAAAATGATTAAAACAACACTTTCAACGATATCTATAACTCTAGTTAAAAATTAAACTAGTGTGCATCCACATAACTCTTTTGTTGGTTCCATAGTAGATGAGTGGATTTCATCCAAAGAATAACCAAATCATTTTATTCAAGTCAGTGACATCATACACACACATAGTGGATTAAACATATATAACAACATGCATACGATGGACTAAACTTAAATGACAACACAAATTTAGTGAATTAAACATAAATTATTATGCAACACATTACTCTCACATGTATTGGTCATACCATAAATTTAGTACATGAATATTGAAACCCAAATCAGATTTGAAAATTTTCAGCTTTCATTCATATGATCAGTGCATATTTCAAGGTATCGAGCTATAAATGAAGCGCATTGAACAAAACTATTATTGAACATAATATAATTTAGTTTAAAGTGAAAATAACATGTATGTAGCAAAATAATTACAAGCATTCATTGTCATTTTCAACACATAATTTTTGGCATCTTTCTTACACCTCTTAGCCCCATCCCAACCTTTTTTCCTTTTCTTTTTTGTAATTTGATAATAGATATACATCTATCATTAACAATATGATCATTTGAGAGAAACTACTCTGCTACTACTTGAGTTATAGATATTAGTATATATTTTATTTTTTCGAATAAAATGTCAAACCATTTACCACAGCCACGATCGTTATCCTTGTCGGAACGGTTGCCCTAAACAACTATCATTCCAGCCTTTTCCTAGTGTCCGACTTGAATATATTAATGCTACTAAAATTTACATCTATTTATTTTGAACCTTATAATCTAGGTTTGATAATCGTGCATTCGTCAATAGGTTCCGTTGATAGTTGAATTGTACTACCTTTAAAAGGTAATTGATTTCTCTTATTCAGCTAACTCTAGTTCTTAAAAATTCATCACTACATCATAGATATATGTTAAATAAGTGCTATATGAACTCAAATATGTATAAATTGAATACCTCTTTCCCATACCTCCCAATCTGAATCGCAAAATCAAATATGGTGTTTCTTCGCATAGCTGTGAATGTATAAAAACTAAAAATCTAAATATTTTAGGCACTGAAATCATATGATAAATTGGAAGAATAAAAATTGTTACGATAATAAAATGGTTAAAAAATAGCATTAATTTATAGAAAATTTTCTATGACATCAGTTTAACATGTGGAGCACACTCATTGGGCAATCGATACACTACAACATTTTCAATACAATACAAATAATACCATAAATGGCCATGAATTTACATGTGGATTGTCATCATTGGACTTAATACATCATAATGATGTAATTTAGTTAAGACAGCTGCCAAGTAAAGACCTCCAATTTATCATGTTATGAGTTGAGAAAAACTTTGTATTGAACATAAGAGTCTCAGGTCCCTGTTTTTGATGTTGTTATAGGAAAAGTCCCTGTAGAAATGAATATGTAAATTTGATCGTTATTTTTGAAAAATACGAAACGCAAGGTGCCTTGCCCTTTTCTGATAGAAAACGCAAGGTAAATTGCACTTTTCTGATTTTGGAATTTTTTTCGAAATTTTGAAAATTTTTAAAAAATTTCAAAATTTTGAAAAGCGCAAGTTAACCTGCATTTTCTATCGGAAAAGCGCAAGCTAGTTTGCGCTTTCTGATTTTGAAATTTTTGAAAAGTGCAAGGTAACTTGCGCTTTCTATCAAGAAAGCGCAAGCTAGTTTGCGCTTTTTGATTTTGAAATATTTTTAAAATTTTTGAAATTTTCAAAAAAAATTAATGTTTAAAAAGCGCAAGCTAACTTGCGTTTTTTGATTTAGAAAAAACAGGGACCTAATTTACATACTCATTTCTACAGGGACTTTTCTTATAACAACAACAGAAATAGGGACCTTTCGTGCAATGTAATTGAATTAATACTTGAAAAGAGTCGCAGGTCCCTGTTTTTAATGTTGTTATAAGAAAAGTCCCTGTAGATATGAATATGTAAATTTAGTCCCTATTTTTTGAAAAATAGAAAATGAAGGTGTTTTGCATATTTCTGACAGAAAATGCAAGCTAACTTGCAATTTTTTGACTATGAATTTTTTTTTAAAACTTTGAAAATTTGAAAACTTTTGAAATTTTTGAAAAACGCAAGTTAATCTGTGCTTTCTATCAAGAAAGCGCTAGCTAGTTTGCGCTTTTATTTTGAATTTTTTTTAAATGTTTGAAATTTTTGAAAAATACAAGTTAACTTGCGCTTTCCATCACTTTCTGATTTTGAATTTTTTTTAAATTTTTGAAAAGCGCAAGTTAACCTGCACTTTTAATCAAGAAAGCGCAAGCTAGTTTGCGCTTTTTGATTTTGAAATTTTCAAAAAAAATTTAAATTTTTGAAAAGCACAAGTTAACTTGCACTTTCTATAAGGAAAGCGCAAGATAATTTACGCTTTCTGATTTAGAAAAAATAGGAACTTAATTTACATACTCATTATCATAGGGACTTTTTCCTACATCAACATCAAAAATATGGACCTTCAATGCAAAGCCCCTTTTGAAATATATACATTTAAGTATGTAGAGCTTTGACATAGTTCTCATAGTTGTATAATTAATATTTAATGTAATAGTCTTCACTATGCATGTTTTTATCACACTAATAACGATTTGATATATGTGTATCCTTTTTCTAAAGATAATTTAGTAATAAGTAAATATGTTTATATCCAAACAACTTAGCTTCTCACTATTTTTGGGTCAAAAATAAATTTTACTTATTGCCCTGCACAAAAAAGCCCTTTGAATTAAAATGTCCTTTTAATAAATCGTAGATAAACCCTAAAAATCATATTTATTCCCTAATCACTTTAATTTGGATCACTCATAATATCCGGTCATCACCTTATAAAGGTTCCAAATTAATTTTCCCATTATTAATACTAGTTTCCCTTATCTTTGATGAATCTATATTTAACCATATGGATCTCAAAAACTAGCCAAACCCATCAACAAAAAAACTCGAAACATCACAAATGCATTAAAAAAACATTGAATAAAATTATTACTTTGGTAAAGTGAATCAAAATTTAAAATGTACAAATTCATCAATATTTCATCACAAATTCAACGCTATTTCCACCGTTGATTATTGATATGATCAAAATCACTATCCAAAGTTATGTGGAACATTGCTCTATTTTTCTTCTCTTTATTTTATTTAGTGGGAAGTCATTGATGAAGAGCAGATGATTTTTGTATGAAAAGACTGAAATGGATAAAGAGACTAATAGAGTTAAGTTATTACCTAGAACGGTCCATTAATATTTTATTCCCAAGGACAAACACATTAAAATATTTTAAAACATCCTAATTGTTGTCGCATGCTTTCTTGTTTTCTTTTTCGATCTTGTTCTTGTTCTTCCTTAATTGTTCTTCGCTTTCTTTTTTGCGCATTCAAACTTAAATTCACTTCATCATTTTTCTTTATTCTCGTGCATGATCCAATCATAGTATACTAATTTCGATTCTCGTTTCTTTCCATTCGACAATAGAAATTTTTAGATTTAGGTATGATTCTATTATTATTTTTCTTTTTTCTTCTATTAAAGTTTTAATTTGGTTATTTATAACATTATCTTGTTTTTCTTTTTAAAAATTAAATTAAATTTTATTGTTGTGTTTTCTTCATAGAAATTTGGACTGTAGCTGCAAGTATCTTCTGTTTTCCCATATTTTTTATGCAGCAATTTTTTCTTATTTGTTTTAAATTGAATGTTATTTGGTTTTTGTTCACTGATGTATATCTTGGATTCAACTATTGGTTTGTATGAAAATATATTGTTGTGCTTAATTCAATGAAGATCGGTTTTTAGGTATTATTTTAAAAAAATTTAGTATCATTTTTCACAATAATGAAATTTTGAAATGTTTTAATGTTTTGTTTATTTGAGAATATACAAACATGAAGTTGTTGCATAGTAAATATGATTATATGCATCAAACATTTAATGGGTTGGGTTTGTGCTTTGTTAGTATCAAACATTCAATGAACTCTGTTTGAATATCATTTTTGTTATTAATTTAAGAATCGGATTTTATGTATCAGTTTTATAGTATGTAGGTATCATTTTTGAAAAAAAAAACTTGTTATTTTTGTGTTTCTAATTTTTATTTAAAGAAAATTAACATACTATAATAAAATAATAATCTGAAGCAAAAAAATTTTAATTGATGTTTTTTCTTGCATTCATATTGGTTTGATTGAAAATGTATTATTGCATTAAGTTCAGTGAGGATCAGTTTTTAGGTACCATTTTTGTTTTTTCTTAGTATCATTTTTCACGATAGTGCAATGTGGATGTAAAGACCCGAAATTTTGGTCGTTAGATTTTGAACATTTAATTCATTTTAAATGTTGAATGTGAATTATAATTTGATTTTGAAATACAAAGATCTGATTGAATCGATAAATTTAGTTATAATTTCAAATATGGCAAATTTAATTGGGTTTGAATAATAATAATTTGTTATTTGAAATTGGAGTAATACTGGAATCTGGAATATAAATGGTTATGAAAATGGTTTCTAAGATTTATTTTGAGTCTAGTTTGATTTTAATTTTAATGTTGGACTTTTCGATGGAATCAAAAGTCGATAAGTTTAAAATTTGGAATTTTTATATTAATTTAGCAATGGAATTTAATATATATTAATGGTGTAAATAATCAGATTTGGATTTAAAATGAATCAGAATGATTTATAATGTGAATATAAATTCCATATGGTTTATATTAAGTTAGTAAAATTTTAAAAATGAAATTTTAAATGATTTCGATGATTTTGGAAATCGCTCGATTTAATCGACAAGTTAAAAATAGCCTTCCGGGGCATAGTCTCGGAATTCGATGAAACCTGTTCCATTGTGTAACGACCCGGAATTTTCGATCCCGAAAATTCCAGATAGTTATGGAAAGAAGAAAGAGATAGAAGAAAGAAACAGAAATCACAACACAGATTCTCACATTCGCAGCGGATCAAAATATAATATCAAATAAATATCAGTTATACAAAGGAAAATTGTATCAGTTAATTACATTTTAATACATCAGAGTTACAACATTTCACAGTCACTGGACAGTTAAAGTAACTTGTCCCAAATAAATAACAATATAACACAGCGGAATACACTCCATACGTTCCTGCCATCCAGCTCGTCGCCTGAGCTCCAGAACGTCCTTACCTGAAAATCTGTAATACTCGGTCTGACCCGAGCATTACATCAAAGTAACACCCGGGTCAGGCTGGAAACCAGCGTGAGTAAACCCATATAACACGGAATATTTAAGCATACAACTTATATAAAGCCCGGGTAACTCATATCAATACACATTTACAATTTGTTATGGTCCTCACCTATTCCACACATCACTTTTTAAATACCAAATGGTTCAACTTAGTTAAGTCATTTCCTTTCAGTCTATTGGTTTTACATATCGATTTATGAAGAATCGAAGTGGTTTTCGGGTATTACACAAACCCGATTCCGGACTCTTCGAGTTCAATACCATATTAACCCAAGTTATACAAGTGGAATACAGTTCAACTTTAATTATCGGATAACACCTTTACACAGCAATCCGTAATTAATAGATAAACTCATTATCACTGTCCACCCATACCTATCATATCACAAAGCAATTTATATCAGAGATACCAGTCAATCCAAAGCACTTATCATCATTAAAGCATTATCAATTCATATCATAATTAATTTAATTACTTAAATTAAATTAATTCCTTATGAATTTGTCACCTAATCCTGCTCATATTACTTAATTACTAACTTTTAATAAATCAACCACTTCCTAATTATCTTATAAATCACATAATTAATTCTCAACTATAGATTAATTCTCGTTTTTTAACTGTCAATTACTAAACCTTAATTGTTGATAAATCTTCTTCAAAACAAAGTAATCAATCCTTAATTCTTTATAACCATTTAATTATACATTAATTTACTAATTAGCTATTCATCAATTATTGATTGATAACCTTAATTATTAACCAATATCTGTTAATACCCCATTAATTAACACCTAATTATTTATACCAATCTTTAATTACAATCGATTAATCCCAAATCACATAGCTAATTACCATTATAAATTAATTAACATCCTTGATTACCTTACAATTGAATTAATAAATAAATTCATTCATCTTATTTACCTTCTTACTTAACATTTACAATCTTCCTTAATAGCTTTGGAAACAAAGTATTTCTAACTTAAAAGCTTCAATGTTAATAAAATTCCAAACACTTATCTTAAATTTACTACGTAATTTAGATATTAATTAAGATTTCAAAACATTTATTGTCAACCCTTAATTACTTCATCCATACTTGAAATTGTTAAGATGATTAACTTTAATTTATTTCGCTAAGCACTTTAAAAACCAACCCGAGAATATTCCCAGTTTACTCGAGTTAAAACTTGAGTTTCCCACTATCTTTCCTGAGTTTCTCGTCTTCTCATATACATTTCTTTGTTTAAGTTTAGTTTAGGTTTTAAACTTTAATAACATGAAAACATGTTTACACACTCAGGTTCCAACTCGAAGCAATCCCCTCACCTACTCGAGTAAGACCTATCCTTTCCCGAGCACATTCTCGAGAAACCAAATCTCAAATCCCAAACGTGCACACGACCCACTGTACATGCACATCCACCGCCGACGAACTTCCGTCACCTGAAGCGATCACCCACGAGTTGACAATCGATCCTTCTTTCAATCGCATCAACCAAAGACCCTGATGAAACACGAGAACGCAAATCGACAGTTTCGAGCTTCCTGACAAAAAATACACCGACCATCAATCACCTCGTTCAGACGACGCCAACCTCCTAAAGTCTCGAAACTTCGGCTACGACACCACTAGCCTCCGTGCAATCTCTACCCAAATTCACTTGCAGCTCGATGCATCCAAGGATCCACAGCGACCAATTTTTCAAGCCTCGAGAAACCTAGGGTTAGAAACTAAATTTGCCTCCCGCTGTCGCTACGACGAACTAGAACGCTTAACACCATTTTTCCTAACTTCGACGTGCCTTCCTCCTCCTCCAATCGAAAACTCGACTTTCACAGTTTCACAAATCGCCGGAATTTGATAAAAATCCATTTCTTGATCAACTATGAACTGCTCTTAACTTACTCAGCTAAAAATCACCATTCTTGTTGTAAAAGTCCTATTTTCTAATGACGATTCAAGTTATATAATTGAATTGATAATTCGTGACATTCACGTTTTACATATATTTGAATTTTCTCCATAAAATCAAATTCCCAGATGCTATATTTCACTATCCTACTTAAAACCATTTTTAGATCATGACTCATGTATAAACAAACTTGTTTTGTTTTAAACTTCAAGCCCAACAATAGTTGGATGAAGATGTATTTAATTTTTCTAGTTTATTTTCACTCTGTAACTTGAACACAGAAGAACAGGTCATAACAAAAATCTACAGTATAGTCATATGGATATATATATCGAGTTAAAACTTAAAATAAAATACATAAGCAGAGCACAATATTATGCATGAATCATACACACAGATATAATCATACTTAGGCTTTAAAAAAAATTTGTTTACTCACTGTAAAAAGTTTGAGCAGAGAGTTGATCTTGTTTTTCTTGGAACTGCTAGCCTGAATCTCTCTGTGATTCTCTTGGTTGTTTAAATGAAGTTGTTATTTTAAATTTGCAAGGTAGAAATGTTAAGTATTTCTCTGAACGAACAAGGACTAGGTGATATACATATATAGAGAAAAGGTGTTTACTGGTGTAAAACATATCTTGTTTGGGTCAGAGATTTTCCTTTGTAGCCTCCTTCTTTGACTAGCAGACATTCTACAGGAATTGAACTGATTCATATACACTTCGAATTGACCTGGTTTGAGCTTGAATTAATTGCATTTAATGTTGATGCTTCCTTACAAGTATACAGCCATGTCCTATTACTTTATATCTAGATATTTTGCCAATCTATTTTAGTTTCAGGTTGTTATATTTTTTTTTATTAGATTAATGAACGAAGGAAACATATGAGATGATATATAGGAGAAAGTATACAGGCTGTGATACTGGTACAGGATATTGATGCACGATTTTTCTTGTACTGGAAACGATTTTAAAAATGTTATCCAGAGATTTTTTTTTGTTAGTTTGGAGGCTGATATGATTTTTTTTGGTGGCTTGCATTTATTTACATTGGCTTGTTTGACAAGCTTATACTTATCTATATTTGACTTGGCCATAATTTATTTTAGATATAAACTTAACTACCAAATTCTTATGTTCATATCATAATACATATATTCATATTAAATTATGAAAATTATTCTAAGTGTTCATTTTATATTTACATAACTATAAAGTTGTTTAAAACATTTATTTTATTTCTTTTTAAAGTTTAACCATCCAACACTTAATTTCCTATTTATTAAATTGATTTATACTTATGTTTATATCTATTTTCTAGTGCTGATATATTATTTATACATTTTCATAACCATATTTTGTTTTTATACTTCAAGTTTAAATTTATAAGGTTCATTTTATTCCAACCATATAATTATTTAAATATTGGTAAGACTATATTTTATCTTTTAAAACATTATTGTTAATAAGCTAGATTTTTATTTTATATTTCAAATTGTAGTTATTTTACCAAACATCCCCATATATATATATAAATATATATATATATATATATATATATATAGTTAACATAATAAATTATATTTTATATTTAATTAAATTAAATATTTATTAAAATAATACTGCCAAAAACCCGGGATGTCACATCCCTCCCCTCTTTAAAACTTTTCGTCCTCGAAAAGGAATGAAGCCAGTTTTAGTAAAATGCTTGAAATCAGGTAAATTTCTTTGATCATTTTTAAACTACTTTAAAATCTATATAATATTATTCGAAAATAGTTTTATAAAAATACTTTTATAACTTGATGTTTTGACAAGTCTATCCTTGTTCTCACAGGAATTCGGTCATACGTTGATCAGGCGTAGGACTGAAAACCTATAAGTACTTGGTAAACTCGTTTCCAACATCCAGTGAAATTACTTTGGAAAAATAATTTTATTGAAAATATAGAAAACGGTTTCGAAAATAGAGGAAATATCTTTGGTGAAATTGCTCTGGAAATCATCACACCCATCCATGGTCACAGTTACATCCTGGGTTACGTTGCCATCGCAGCAAAAGTCCATGTAACTGATTACACCATAGAACCCACAACAGATCGCAGTTACATCCAGGGTTACGTTGCCGTCACAGCAAAAGTCCATGTAACTGTTGGCTCTCAGCGGCACACACGATTACGCTGTCAAATGAAACTTCTCCACTCCTACATAGGTCTCAGTCTACCGATATAAAATCAAACGCAGACTGTTGGCTCTCAGCGGCACACATGACTTTCGCTATGTTACCATAGTGTCGCAGTCTACCGATATAAAATCAAACGCAGACTGTTGGCTCTCAGCGGCACACACGACTTTCGCTATGGTCTGCAGTAGATCGCAGTGACATCGAATTACACTGTCGTCACAGCATAACCCAAATGCCCCTGTGGGCACCAGCCCCTCGACTTTCGCTACACAAATAATCCTCAGGAACTAGTTTTGTCCGGACTCCTCACAGGATCAACTTTAGAAACCCCCCCTTGGGGCTCAAGGCAGTACCACCCAGTGGCACTCCTGAGAAGTTCATTTCAAGGGAGCGCCTTTTTCCCCAGAGCAAATCTCAAAACACTTTATACTATACACATATAGTATTTTCCAAATCATACACCTAGTATGAACCTCATATAAATGCTTTTACACAAAATCGATTCTCAAAATCGATAATTCACAAATCAGGCTTTCCCAAATCCCAATATTGATTTTATCCAAAAATCAAAAGCCTTTTCCAAATCCAAAGGTTCCCAAAACCTTTTTCTCAAAACCATTTCCATAAAATCTTTTATATATATATTCATATATATAATTTTCTTGGGAAATCTTTAAATCACTTTATACTTATATAAGTTTCCTTTGTATACTTCAAAACTTTCAAAAACCCTTTTTCTTCAGGCAATGGATTCAATAAAGGGAGTTTTATCATATATAACAAAGATACGTAACTTTGTTTATTCCCAATCAAATATTCTCAATTTCCACTTTATTTCCATAAAGTTAATTTCTACCATAGAGATATAAATTTTAAATTTATTTTATTTTAGTTCCTCATATATTCACGAATATATTTTCCCTTTCAAAAATCATCTTATAACCTCTTATCTACAACTTCAAAATCAAATTTCCACCTTTATTCATTGTCAATTTCTCAAAATATACTTTCAATTTCAAAAATCTTTTTCAGTTTTTATCCACAATTCAATAACAATTTCATTCAAACTCGTACGATGTTCTCATATTATCCGTACGCAATATCAATCTGATCGCTTACTCGATCACACAATTTCACTTCCGAACTAGTATTGTCCACCCGACTTCCTAGTGCGGACTTAGATCTGGTTTCTCAATCAGAAACCGTCATTCTCCTTGCATAGTCACAACTATGATAGAGAATATCCAGAACCAATCAAAAATCCATATCTAGGTTCGCCGTCGAAAATCGAGCGAAAAATCCCAACTCGGATCGATAATACTATCTCGAAATTCTGTGCTCGAATCTGGATCAAATCACTATGCGAATAGAATAATATACGTATATCCTACGTATTTATCTTCATTGATTATTAGTTAAATCAATTTCCTTTCTATTCACCCTCATTTTGATTTTATTCACTTATTCACATTTGGCTAAATCCCCACTTGGATTATCACTTCAATTCTTATCTCAGTTGGGTATTTACTCAATAACAGTTTGAACTCCGACCAGTTTATAATTAGAAAATAGCTTGGAAAATTTAAAAATATATAAGTAGTTGAAAAATAATTATTAGTTTGTAAAATAACTGTAAAATAGTTAAGTAATCATAAAATAATTGAAAAATAGTAAAATAATTGCAAAATAGTTGTAAAACAGTAATCAATTATAAAATAGTAGAAAAATAGTAATTAGTTTATAAAACAGTTGTAAAATAGTTAAATAGTTCCAAAAGTAGGTGCAAAACAAGCTTAAGATAGTTTTAGGTTTAAAAAGAAAGGTTGTATAGTATATAGTTTGGAAGAATAGATTTATATTAAAACAATTTATTTTGAAAATAGTCCAGAGTCAAACTGTTTAATACCCCATCTCCATTTCCATCCATTCAATTTAAATTTTCACTTTCATTTAAATTGACTCAATCCCAATCTGAATAACTTCAATTTTGTTCCATATTAATCCAATTCAAATTTCCCATTTGAATTTTATACTTATCCATTATAAATCGCAATTCCCATTAATTCAAATCAAATTCAGTTTGAACTAATTCAATTTAAATCTCAATTTTAAACCATCTCGAATTATATAAATTCGAGTTAAATTTTCAAAGGTTGATTTAACCCCTTAAATCAAATTAACCTTTATTTTTAAATTAATAATCCAAATCTTTAAATAATTTAATTCTTAGTCCAATTCTCAAAATTCCATTTTAAGTTATCTTTACTTAACTTATTTCAAAGTTCAAATAAGAGTTCAAAGCAATTTTACCTTAAAAATTCAATTTATTACCCAATTTAAATTTTGAAACCAGTGCTTAACAATTTAAATTTCCACATTTAATTCTTAAGTTCAAAGTGATTCCATTTAAATTTCTGCAATGGATGTATATTACCTCAATCCATTTCTTAATTTAATTAGAATAATCCGATTCACAGTTTCATGGATTATTAATAACAAAAGGATGATATCGGGATAAGCCAAAGTAAATAAACATCCAGATTATTTAAAACAACATCCATTAATAACACACACTTCCTATTTCCAGATCTCAAATCCGTTTGAGATCACACATAACTTCCATTTCAAAACAACCCATTTAACTTCACTAAGTAAATTTTTAATTTCATCTTGAAATTTCCAATTTAGGTTGTTCTTATTTAACTTTCCCTAAGTTAAATTTAATTCACTTGATCTAGTCAATCTCACAAAATTTGAATTTCTCCATTTCAAATTCTTAAACTTCCTATCAATATCCCTTCTCCCTTATAAGCTCAAAACTTATCACATTTAAGGAAAATTCAAAACTGGACACCTAGTGTTTACTTCCTATCAACTTTGATCTTATGTATATCCCTTATACATATTATTTCCTTTACACACCAAGTTATCTTTAAAATTTAAACCACCTTTGGTTCCAAACAAATTTCCAACAACCTTTGTTGAAATAGGACCCTTCCATTTAAATATATTAAATAATATTATTTATTATTTCTTTATCAATTTGAAACAATTTTCAAATTCTGGACCCAGATTTAAAACTTCACAATTTATCATCTTCCGTTCCAATTTCTAAGTCATACTTCCCTAAATGTTTTACTTCCCTAAAACATTACATCTTGCTTACTCATTAACAACATTTCATTATTAAACACAACAACCATTTATGATAATAACCAAGATTATCATATCTGGGAACCAATTCATTATTATCCTTATTCTGAAATTATTTCTACAAATTCAGGATTTTAAATTTTCAGTTTGAATCCAATTCAAACTTATTTTTACTTTCATTTTAGTTATATTTCTATTACCACTTAATTTAATTCCAATAATTTTACAACAAATCTCCTTAACATTTATTGGTAAGAAATATTGCTTTATATATATATCAAAATATATAATTATAAAGTCATTTAAAATCTTTATATATGAAAATAACAAGTACGCTCTCATATATACACTCAACTCATCCTAGGGTACTATTGACCCTATCTTTAGATGGGTAGACCCACCAGAGCCAAGGTTTTCACTTAACCTTTGCTCTGATACCAAATGTAACGACCCGGAATTTTCGATCCCGAAAATTCCAGATAGTTATGGAAAGAAGAAAGAGATAGAAGAAAGAAACAGAAATCACAACACAGATTCTCACATTCGTAGCGGATCAAAATATAATATCAAATAAATATCAGTTATACAAAGGAAAATTGTATCAGTTAATTACATTTTAATACATCAGAGTTACAACATTTCACAGTCACTGGACAGTTAAAGTAACTTGTCCCAGATAAATAACAATATAACACAGCGGAATACACTCCATACGTTCCTGCCATCCAGCTCGTCGCCTGAGCTCCAGAACGTCCTTACCTGAAAATCTGTAATACTCGGTCTGACCCGAGCATTACATCAAAGTAACACCCGGGTCAGGCTGGAAACCAGCGTGAGTAAACCCATATAACACGGAATATTTAAGCATACAACTTATATAAAGCCCGGGTAACTCATATCAATACACATTTACAATTTGTTATGGTCCTCACCTATTCCACACATCACTTTTTAAATACCAAATGGTTCAACTTAGTTAAGTCATTTCCTTTCAGTCTATTGGTTTTACATATCGATTTATGAAGAATCGAAGTGGTTTTCGGGTATTACACAAACCCGATTCCGGACTCTTCGAGTTCAATACCATATTAACCCAAGTTATACAAGTGGAATACAGTTCAACTTTAATTATCGGATAACACCTTTACACAGCAATCCGTAATTAATAGATAAACTCATTATCACTGTCCACCCATACCTATCATATCACAAAGCAATTTATATCAGAGATACCAGTCAATCCAAAGCACTTATCATCATTAAAGCATTATCAATTCATATCATAATTAATTTAATTACTTAAATTAAATTAATTCCTTATGAATTTGTCACCTAATCCTGCTCATATTACTTAATTACTAACTTTTAATAAATCAACCACTTCCTAATTATCTTATAAATCACATAATTAATTCTCAACTATAGATTAATTCTCGTTTTTTAACTGTCAATTACTAAACCTTAATTGTTGATAAATCTTCTTCAAAACAAAGTAATCAATCCTTAATTCTTTATAACCATTTAATTATACATTAATTTACTAATTAGCTATTCATCAATTATTGATTGATAACCTTAATTATTAACCAATATCTGTTAATACCCCATTAATTAACACCTAATTATTTATACCAATCTTTAATTACAATCGATTAATCCCAAATCACATAGCTAATTACCATTATAAATTAATTAACATCCTTGATTACCTTACAATTGAATTAATAAATAAATTCATTCATCTTATTTACCTTCTTACTTAACATTTACAATCTTCCTTAATAGCTTTGGAAACAAAGTATTTCTAACTTAAAAGCTTCAATGTTAATAAAATTCCAAACACTTATCTTAAATTTACTACGTAATTTAGATATTAATTAAGATTTCAAAACATTTATTGTCAACCCTTAATTACTTCATCCATACTTGAAATTGTTAAGATGATTAACTTTAATTTATTTCGCTAAGCACTTTAAAAACCAACCCGAGAATATTCCCAGTTTACTCGAGTTAAAACTTGAGTTTCCCACTATCTTTCCTGAGTTTCTCGTCTTCTCATATACATTTCTTTGTTTAAGTTTAGTTTAGGTTTTAAACTTTAATAACATGAAAACATGTTTACACACTCAGGTTCCAACTCGAAGCAATCCCCTCACCTACTCGAGTAAGACCTATCCTTTCCCGAGCACATTCTCGAGAAACCAAATCTCAAATCCCAAACATGCACACGACCCACTGTACATGCACATCCACCGCCGACGAACTTCCGTCACCTGAAGCGATCACCCACGAGTTGACAATCGATCCTTCTTTCAATCGCATCAACCAAAGACCCTGATGAAACACGAGAACGCAAATCGACAGTTTCGAGCTTCCTGACAAAAAATACACCGACCATCAATCACCTCGTTCAGACGACGCCAACCTCCTAAAGTCTCGAAACTTCGGCTACGACACCACTAGCCTCCGTGCAATCTCTACCCAAATTCACTTGCAGCTCGATGCATCCAAGGATCCACAGCGACCAATTTTTCAAGCCTCGAGAAACCTAGGGTTAGAAACTAAATTTGCCTCCCGCTGTCGCTACGACGAACTAGAACGCTTAACACCATTTTTCCTAACTTCGACGTGCCTTCCTCCTCCTCCAATCGAAAACTCGACTTTCACAGTTTCACAAATCGCCGGAATTTGATAAAAATCCATTTCTTGATCAACTATGAACTGCTCTTAACTTACTCAGCTAAAAATCACCATTCTTGTTGTAAAAATCCTATTTTCTAATGACGATTCAAGTTATATAATTGAATTGATAATTCGTGACATTCACGTTTTACATATATTTGAATTTTCTCCATAAAATCAAATTCCCAGATGCTATATTTCACTATCCTACTTAAAACCATTTTTAGATCATGACTCATGTATAAACAAACTTGTTTTGTTTTAAACTTCAAGCCCAACAATAGTTGGATGAAGATGTATTTAATTTTTCTAGTTTATTTTCACTCTGTAACTTGAACACAGAAGAACAGGTCATAACAAAAATCTACAGTATAGTCATATGGATATATATATCGAGTTAAAACTTAAAATAAAATACATAAGCAGAGCACAATATTATGCATGAATCATACACACAGATATAATCATACTTAGGCTTTAAAAAAAATTTGTTTACTCACTGTAAAAAGTTTGAGCAGAGAGTTGATCTTGTTTTTCTTGGAACTGCTAGCCTGAATCTCTCTGTGATTCTCTTGGTTGTTTAAATGAAGTTGTTATTTTAAATTTGCAAGGTAGAAATGTTAAGTATTTCTCTGAACGAACAAGGACTAGGTGATATACATATATAGAGAAAAGGTGTTTACTGGTGTAAAACATATCTTGTTTGGGTCAGAGATTTTCCTTTGTAGCCTCCTTCTTTGACTAGCAGACATTCTACAGGAATTGAACTGATTCATATACACTTCGAATTGACCTGGTTTGAGCTTGAATTAATTGCATTTAATGTTGATGCTTCCTTACAAGTATACAGCCATGTCCTATTACTTTATATCTAGATATTTTGCCAATCTATTTTAGTTTCAGGTTGTTATATTTTTTTTTATTAGATTAATGAACGAAGGAAACATATGAGATGATATATAGGAGAAAGTATACAGGCTGTGATACTGGTACAGGATATTGATGCACGATTTTTCTTGTACTGGAAACGATTTTAAAAATGTTATCCAGAGATTTTTTTTTGTTAGTTTGGAGGCTGATATGATTTTTTTTGGTGGCTTGCATTTATTTACATTGGCTTGTTTGACAAGCTTATACTTATCTATATTTGACTTGGCCATAATTTATTTTAGATATAAACTTAACTACCAAATTCTTATGTTCATATCATAATACATATATTCATATTAAATTTTGAAAATTATTCTAAGTGTTCATTTTATATTTACATAACTATAAAGTTGTTTAAAACATTTATTTTATTTCTTTTTAAAGTTTAACCATCCAACACTTAATTTCCTATTTATTAAATTGATTTATACTTATGTTTATATCTATTTTCTAGTGCTGATATATTATTTATACATTTTCATAACCATATTTTGTTTTTATACTTCAAGTTTAAATTTATAAGGTTCATTTTATTCCAACCATATAATTGTTTAAATATTGGTAAGACTATATTTTATCTTTTAAAACATTATTGTTAATAAGCTAGATTTTTATTTTATATTTCAAATTGTAGTTATTTTACCAAACATCCCCATATATATATATAAATATATATATATATATATAGTTAACATAATAAATTATATTTTATATTTAATTAAATTAAATATTTATTAAAATAATACTGCCAAAAACCCGGGATGTCACACATTGGATCCGTAATAATGTATTATTATTGGATCTCAATTTTCGTAGCGTTTGGAGTTGCCGGTAGTTCGTACGGGTGAGAAATGCGTTGAAATTTAAATCGATAATTAAATATTTAAACTCGATTCAAAAAGCTATCTTCCACATACGATCAAATTGGCTTCCGAAACATGTACCATTGTGTTCGAAACGTGGGTAAAACCTTATGAACGCCAGGTGGCACGTGTTGTTTGGAGTTCGTTTGAATTAGCAGTTGAAATTGAGAATATTAATAAAATAATATTTATCAAATGTGTATATATACACGTTTAAGGGGCCAAAACCCTAGCTATTTTCTTCGGCCGCCACAAAACAATTCAATGGCCGAGAAGCACCTTCGTTTCCCCTTAGATATCTCGAGATCCATCAACTTTTAGGTGAAATCTTCAACTGCAAAGTGGAAGAGCTCAAGGAGATCCACCCATCTAACGGTGGAGATCGCATATGAGGGGACAATGGAGGCGTGGGCTGCTCGTTTTGGTTGGCCGTTCGATCACGATTTCTGGGTTGAAAGGGCACTCGAGTTCGCCTAGGTCAGGGATGGAGGTAAGGTTTGCGAAGGGAGTTCGAATGGCGGTTGTTGATCGAGTTCGTGATGACCGAGGAGGAGCGGCGTTGTGGCCCTAACGGTGAATGATGGGTTCACTAGTTCGTGATGTAGCTGGAGCTCATTCGTGTAGAGGGGTGTGTGGCTCGATTTTCTTTTAGCAGGTCAACGGTTGAGATTTGTAATGAAATAATTTTTTTTATAAAAGTATATACACAACTTATAAATCCATAACTATTTTATACATTGACAGATTCCGACGAAACTGGTAGCGCCGGAATCGCAGCGACGAGCGCTACCTAGTGGAGAAGATCTGGGAACGATTAATGCTCATGAAAATTTTAGATTAAATCGAAGGCGCTCGATTTAATTTGAAATTGTAACACTCCGCGTTTTAAATTCAAGGTGAGTTAATCTCACTCACATCTGGAATGCTAGTTTATTTAAATAGTTAATATTTAAATAATTGAATGATTGGTTGGATATGAGTATTAATACCAGTTTGGATTGATATTTGGTGTTGTGCTAACATCTGTGGATGCAAGGAAACAGGTTGGAGGGATCCAACTGAATTCCTCACAGTATAGAAATTATATTCATAATCTGTGATATAATTCACTGATATCCTGTGATAGATTGATTTGGAATTTTGTTATGCTGTGTTATGGTTGGATAATATAATTTGGTATTTTAAAATATCAATGAAATGGGGATGTAAGAGGGAAATGAAAAGGAATTTTTGAGTTACGAATTTAAGGAAATTAAATTCAGGAAATTGGTTTGGAATTTGAAGTGTTTTTGAAATGGTGTTTTAAAAAGGGAATGAGGAATGGAAATGTATAAACTGGGCTTATAAATGAAATGGGATATTTATAGGTGGATAAATTTTGAAAGATAGATTTCCGGTGGGAATTTCTATAAGAAGTGCAAATTGTTTAAAACAATAGAGAGATTATTTTTAAAGGATGGAAAGTGTATTTTTTTCCTAGAAAATGAAGTATTCAAAGAGAACTTTCATTATATAAACCAGAATGTTTAAATGGGTTTCTAGAATATTTTAGAAAATTATTATCTTTAATTATTTTTAAGGGAAAGAAATAAGTATTTATTAAGTAATTATAGCATTTAATTAATTTAAAGATAAATTAGCATTTTGATTTCTAAAGGAAATTTTATTATAAGTATTCGATATAATAAATTTATATTAAAAGGAAATTTTTGATTTAAGTTACCCAATATAAAATTTTATAGTTTTTTTCAAAAAGGTACATTTTAAATAAAGAATTTGGAAACTTATTTTAAATAATTGAAGCATATATTTTGGAAGTGATTTCCAGGAAATGGGAAGTGTGCTTAAAAATAAAAAGGTGTTTATTTTTAAAGTGTTGGAAGAAATTTAAGGGATTCAAACGTAAATTTGAATTGAGATAAATCAAGCAGGATTTAGAAGGAGAATTCTTTGGTTTATTCTGAAATGGAAATAGAAAATGTTTGGGAAATTTATTTCCGTAAAAGGAAGTGGGTTTAAACTGTTTTCAAAGGGTTGAAAATAGAAATATATCTTGCGAAGATATTTTGAGGAAAACATGAATTTGGGAAATTATCTATGTTTGGTGGATGTTTGTGAATTTTTTTGATAGTTAAATAACGGACTATCAATATTGGCCAACGCGCTAATCGTTTTGAAGAGACCGGAATCGGGATTAATTTCTCGAAAACCACTTCGATCCGGTTTGTACGTTTTCGTGGAAAAACGAGTTTGGAGTCGAAGATGGAGCAGTGAAGTGCAAGGGCTAGCCGCTACTAATCCTGAGGGTGATTCCAAATGGATGTAGTAGGAATAGTGCCTTCTGTTCCGTTCGAACCCGGGACGGACTTGTATGGATGAATGCTTTTAGAACATCGTCAGGTGGACGATGAGCATTCTAAGTGATATGTTCTAAAAAGGTAACGCTTAGCCTCAAGCCTCATCAACCGGGAATGACTGAAAATTAGGGGTTATGCAGCAAGGCTAAGTGGGTATCACCCATTAGGGTGAGGTCATCCCTGTCTAGATGTTCATTTTATTCGGCTTAGTGGTGTGGTTGTTGATCCCAACCGTGGGGTGATCTTACTCGGAATTATCCAGTAAGGGGTAGTTCCGGCCTTGTGTTGCAGGGGATCGGGTTTGCTACATTACAGCATGATAGGGGGTTCTCGCTTCGTGTTTAGTGGAGAACGGGAGACTCTTACCCCTACATGTCCCTTTGTGGTAGTATAAGGCCTTGGGTTGGTTGCGAGTCGAGAGGCTGGCCGTAAAAGCAAATTTGAGGTATCACTGTATGCCACGGTGGGGCTGGGATGGTTGAAAAGCCTACCAGTCGCTACTTCCTTGCGGGTTGTTACAGTGGTATCAGAGCTTAGGTTAGCGATAACCTAGGCTTTAGTGGGGAAATTACTCATTAGAAATAGAGTCAATAGTACTCTAGAATGAGTTGAGTGTAATAATAGATATGAGCGCGTACTTGTTAGTGAATACAAAAACTGTTTTTTATACTGTGTTGACTTATCGGTTGAGTGTTTATGAATTCTGGTCGGTACGAGAAGTACAACTGTATCGATAGGGGTTTCTAAACTCTTAAACAAGATAAACCGACATAGTATTGTTTTTAAAAGTGGGTAAATGAAATAATTTTACCCAAAATTATATTTTGATATAAAAGAAATGATTTTCTGAAATTTTTATATATATTTGGATGTTTGGTTGTTAATATTATAATCAAATAAGAATCTAAAATTTGGAATAGTTTATAACCAAATAAAATTCTATAAGTGGGACTTATCCAAAGAAATATAACTAAGATTTGATTTAAACCAGAATTTAAATCCCGGGAATTTTGAAAAGTGTTTTAAATGTATTTAAAACAAAGATTTGGGAATTTAAGGTCTTGGAAATGTTTGAAATGTTTTCCAGAATGTTTGAAGGAAATAATGAAGTAATATTTTGGGAATTATTTTTGAATGGAAATTGTTTTGAAAGGAATTTATGGAAGTAAGGAAGCACTGAACTCACTTCAGTCGTTGGAAATTAATCCTGATGATGATGGCCACATCATTAGAATTCATTTTCGAGTTTCTAAAGTGATGGATTGCTGCCGTGGTAATTGGTTATGATATTATTTGAACTTGTTGGGTATACAAGTGGTTTTAGAAATTTGTTTTGGTAAAACCAAGTGTTTTGGAATCTGGAGATTTGATTTGATACACCAAGTGGGTATGTGTTGATTATTATTTCAAATTGGTTTTGAAATAAGACTGGGAAATTAAATTTTGGGAATTCTATTTAAAATAAAAATGTGAAAGTTAAAATGAATCAACTATTGAACTTATAAAGTGAGATTGATATTAATAAGGAAGGAAGGAGAAATTTTTATCCTGGAATTAAAATTTAGTTTGAGTGTATGGAAGTGAATAAAATATATTTGAATTTACCTTAAGATAAGTTAAATAAAATGGAAAATAAATTTGAAATTGGAATTAAATTGACTTAGAATAGTTGGAATGTAAAATGATTATAATAGTGGATTATAATTATGTAATGAAATTTTTTATCCAGTAGCCATTAAGTGTTATATTTATAATTTGGAGTTGTGATTATAAGATGAAGATGGACTCAAATGAGTAATATAAGCTTTTAAATAAATAAGTTGGTGAACTTATGAATAGGAAATGGAATTGTGAAACCAAAGTAAGATGGTTGGTATTTTATGGAAAATCCAAATTTAAATCCTAAGTGAAATGTAAGGAGAGATAAGGTATAGTGAAATATAAATTGTGAATGGACTTAGGTTAGTAAATATGTTTTGAACTTATATATGGAGAAATAAAATTTGATCAAATTTAATTTAACTTAAATTAAAAGGAATTGAGTTAAATTTGGATTGAATTGAAATCAAAAAAAATTTAGTTATGTTATAAATAATATTGAATGAAATTCAAATTCTTATTTAAAATAGTAAAGGAAATGGTATAAATTTAAGTTGGCCAAATAAAATTTAGTTGAAATTAAATTAAAATTTGAATAAAAATTGAATTGAAGAAAATTTAATTTAGTTGAAATGATATTGAATGAAGTAGATATTCACTCAACTAAATCCAAAGAATCATTTGAAGGTGAATTTAGTGTAAGCTAAATTAAATAATAAAGGGTAATGGGATGAATAAAAATTTGGTAGCTTGTTAAAAATATGAAAAGAAAAATAAAACCCAGTTCTGGTATAGAATAATTGGAATGGCAATGTTATTAGTAAATTCAGAAATGAATTGAGAAGGCGAATAAAAAGAAAAGGATTTCAAGTAACTAGTTGAATTTAAAATTTGAAATGGATTGGAATTTAATTGGATAAGGATCAAATTAAATTGAAGTAGAATTGATGAAAGAAAAATGGGATGTAATAGAGTTGAGAAAACTTAAGAAATTTTGAAACGGTTGTTGTCGAGCTTATAAAATGGTTTTGAATGGACCTTTATGGATAATGAAATTAAAATGTAAGAGTAAGGATTTAATTCAATAACGGTAATGAAGTGAGAATGATTGGGGGTGGATAATTCCGAATGAAATAAAATTAATATAAATCTAAGTTGGAATTAATTTAAAATGGTTTTAAGCTTAAGAAATGGTTACTTGTTTGAATAACAACAAACTTGCATAGGAATTGGTCGTTTTGTTGTAAACGAAAGTGAATTGATTTGAAGAAGCAAATAAAGTTGGTTTTGAATCAATTGGTATAAGTGCAATATAATTAAGTGATTTTGCATATAAATGAAAGTGGATTATTAAAGAAATGCAAGTATATAAAATTGAAAATAAAATTTGATTGTGAATCGATTTGGAATTGAATTGAAGTAAATTAATGTAAGAAAAGCATATGTTAACCATATTGAAGTGAATATGAATTGAGGATAGTAAAATTGAATGTAAATCATTCAAGTGAAATAAAAGGAATTTAAAATGGTGTCGAAACCTTATGGTTGGTTTTAATATATGGTTAACGTGTTAAATTATGAAGTTTATTTGTTTAAACTATGTAATTGATGTGTTTGGCTAGTTTAATGAATGGAATGTTGTTAAAATCTCATATTATTGAAAACTCATGTGTTTGTTTGAGTGAGTACAGGTACGGGAGGCAATCGATAGAGTTAGAGCACGTAAATGCATAATAAATTAGCCGCTTGCTTTTAAAATGCTAATCAAAAGGTACGCCTACGCAATAAAATTGGAAAATGATATATATATATATATATATATATATTGTGAAATATTTTGTTTTCCGACCGTGTGGGTCGATGTATATATATTTATATCTATTGTGATATTATGAAACGCTCTCCGTACAAAGGAGACGCTGTCAAAATTCCCCGGAAATTTTGGGAGTTAGAAATATTTTTGGGAATTTTGAAAATTTTGGTTAATTAGTAACGTTATTTTTGAAATGAAGTTGTAAACAAAACTTTTGAGTTATAAATAAAGAGAATGGTTTTGGAATTGAGCTAAGAATTTTGGTGAAGTGAATGTAAGTTTTTAACTAAGTAAATTTGGGTAAGTAAATGAGCTTACTAGCATTTTCCTACCTTAGCAAATTTCGGGGACGAAATTTTTATAAGGGGGGAGGAACGTAACGACCCGGAATTTTGGTCGTTAGATTTTGAACATTTAATTCATTTTAAATGTTGAATGTGAATTATAATTTGATTTTGAAATACAAAGATCTGGTTGAATCAATAAATTTAGTTATAATTTTAAATATGGCAAATTTAATTGGGTTTGAATAATAATAATTTATTATTTGAAATTGGAGTAATACTGGAATATAAATGGTTATGAAAATGGTTTCTAAGATTTATTTTGAGTCTAGTTTGATTTGAATTTTAATGTTGGACTTTTGGATGGAATCAAAAGTCGATAAGTTTAAAATTTGGAATTTTTATATTAATTTAGCAATGGAATTTATTATATATTAATGGTGTAAATAATCAGATTTTGATTTAAAATGAATCAGAATGATTTCTAATGTGAATATAAATTCCATACGGTTTATAATTAAGTTAGTAAAATTTTAAAAATGAAATTTTAAATGATTTCGACGATTTTGGAAATCGCTCGATTTAATCGACAAGTTAAAAATAGCCTTCCGGGGCACAGTCTCGGAATTCGACGAAACCAGTTCCATTGGATCCGTAATAGTGTATTATTATCGAATCTCAATTTTCGTAGCGTTTGGAGTTGCCGGTAGTTTGTACGGGTGAGAAACGAGTTGAAATTTAAATCGATAATTAAATATTTAAACTCGATTCAAAAAGCTATCTTCCACATACGAACAAATTGGCTTTCGAAACACGTTCCATCGTGTTCGGAACGTGGGTAAAACCTTATGAACGCTAGGCGGCACGTGTTGTTTGGAGTTCGTTCGAATTAGCAGTTGAAACTGAGAATATTAATAAAATAATATTTATCAAACGTGTATATTGTGACGATCCGGATTTTTAGCGTATGTTAATTGGGTAATTGACTGGATTAAATTATTGAAATATTGATTTTTATATGTCAAACAAATAAATCTCTGGTAATTAAAATACCTGAATATATAAACTGATTTGAAATTATAATAAATATTGAATTATGAAATCTCTGGATATTATAAGTTCTATAAGAAAAGAATAATAATAATAATAAAAGATATATATTTATATAAACTCCACCATTTGAATTAAGACGAAATATCCATAAATATACAAATAAAAATACATACAAGATTATGACGTTTAACATATATATAAGTATATAATTGCATATATATGTGTATATATATGCCCATATGAAATCAAATATAGAAAAGTTTGTATAATGTTGAATATATATATTATATATATATAATATCAAAAATATACATAAGCAATGTATATGGGAAAATGTATAAATGTGTGTAATGTGGTGACAAATACAGGAAATGTATGTATACATATTTAAATAGTGAAAATGTAAGCATATACATATATAATGATAACAACATATATGAATAGATATATGTATATGTTTATAAAAGTGGGTATGGGTGAATATGTGTATATATGTATATAAAATATAAGAGAATATATATGTATGTAAACATACAAGGGGACAAGCATTTAATCCTAGCATACAAAACTTAACATCAAAGCTTTTATATGAAATCAAATCAGATTTATTAAGTCAAAGTAGCAAACAAAGAAAGGCAAAAGCCTGTAAACAGGTGCAGCTGCTCCTTTCCGTCCTCTTTAATGTATAAAATATAAAAAGAAGCTTGCCGTGTACAACAATGCAGCCTACTTTCTTATGTATACCTCCCCTACCTTCTTTTATTTGATTCATTCGAGAGCTAGGTAAGTAAAACAAAAATAAACACTTCTTCCATTTACAAACTATAGAATTAAACAAACAACTCGACATAGGAGATTAAGATCAAAGAAAAGCAAGCAGCAATCTTTTTTTGACCGTTGCTCTCTATTTCAAACCATTTAAGGTGAGTAGACTTAACCCATAAATCAGTTTTAATTTGTTGTATTTATCATGTTTGATGTGAATCTCGTAATGCCTGTTTAAATTTATGTATGCATGCTTGTTTAAAACTGAATACATGTTTATATGTCTGTATATATTGGTATGCAAGTTTGTGTTCGACTCAGTTATTTTCTAACAGGCTCAATAAGAAGAATATATAAAAATTTCTTCATATGATCCTTGTTAGGCTAAAGTATTCAAACAAATATTGTTTGTTTATATGCAATTAAGTTTTAAAATTTTATTTTTAAGAAATAAGTTTGAAAATTTATCTGGAAATAGCAAGAACAAGTTTCCAGATTTCAAAACCTCATAACTTCTCTGTTTATTATTACACTGAGTAAACATAGAATTTATAAACAGTTTTTAATCCTCGATTTCACTTTGATATGTGTATGAAATCATGTGTTGGCCTGAGTATCTGAATGGAAATGGATGTAAGCATGTATATCAGTGTTTATTGCCTGGATATTGCCTTGATATAGTCTCCGTTGTGATTACAGGATGTTTATTTCTAATTAAATTCATTATCTCTGTATTGAGTCACCGTTAGTTTTTGATTTTTAAATGAAAAGTGTTCGAAATCATGTAACATCACACCTAAAAATGATCACTGGAATTTAAAATGGATATTTGGCTCGAAAATTTCAAATTTACAGTGGAATTTGTATTTGGGTCAAAATTTTATCAACTCAATTTTAAGAATAGATTGCAGAATTGAATTCACTATAGATAATCATGATTTTGATATATCATGATTTTTAGTTTGGAGATTGGTTGGGTTCTTGAGTTGAACAGATCGACTATTTTAGTCAATTTCCGTTGATCAACGTCGAACTGGGAAACGTGGTTGGGCTTAAAGCTCGAGTGGAAATCGAAGATCATCGGAAAAATACTATCGTTATTTATCAAAGGCCATGATGGCCAGAAATGATCGAGATAGGGTTTTTCTTCCTGGTGGTGTCAATTGTGTTCAAATGGGTTCCGCGTTGCCCAGTGGCGTTCAGAGTCGATCGCGAGTCGAACGGAAGATGCTGGGAGACGTGGCGAGGCTACGGTGAAGGTGGCATGGTGTCTCGTGTCAGGGATCGTCGGAGGGAAGGAATTTTCCGATGGGGTTTGTTACAGGCTATGGGATTTTGGTCGATTTCGTTTCTCGATCGAATTGAGGGTTTTGGAGGGTTGTGTTTGGTCGCGAGGATCACCGGAGAAATGAAGGAATTGGCATCGATGGTCGGAGCGTTGTGGTTCATCGGTGAAGGTACACGGGTGCACGGCGTATTAGTGGATAATGGTGGGTGAAGTTGGACTCGGGTAAGGGCTCAGGGAAGATGCATTGTGGCTCGAGTTGGGTTTCAAGATTTTTGTGTGTGTGATGGTTTCCAGGTTGAAGTTAAAACTTATAAAACAAAATCAAAATGGGAGATACTCGGGTCTGGACTTGAGTGAATACTGGGATGGACCCGAAGTAAATGAGTATAACAGTTTAAAGTTTTATAAAAACAAGTTTTAAAGATTTTAAAACATAAATCAAAATTTTCTTTATAATTTATGTGTTTAAATACTTGGTTTTTAAGAAAAGATGTATGTTTTGTTTAGCTTAAAATTTATTAAGTTAAGTTCTTAAGTTATTTTTAAACTTAGGGAAATATAAAATTAAGTAGTTTATTATAAGGTAAAATGTTTTAAATTTATGTGTTAATCATAATTAAGAAATTGATACAGGTAAATGGGTTATCTTAAAGTTAATTAGGATTTTGGATAATTAATGATTAATTAAATTAATAAAGTAATTGAAGAAAAACTAATTAATTAATGATTAAGAATAATCACTAAAAGGAAGTGATTAAGATAATTACTTAATGTAATTTATAAAGTATAATTACTTAGTAAAGAGATTATAGGAGAATTACTGAATCTGATTTATTAAGGTTAATTAATTTATAAAAGATTACTTGTTAAATGTAATTAATTAAAAGAATAGTTAATTACTAGAAGTGATTAGAGGATCATTAATGAATGTCATTAATTAATTAAAGATTAATTAATGTGAATGGTTAAGGCTAATTAATCTAAGTGATTAATTAAAAGACAATTACTAAATGAATTATAAGATAATTAATCAAGGAGGATTAATTAAGGTGGATAATTAAAAGATGATTAATTAATTGGTTTGTAATTAATTAATGTTAAGTAAAGGTAATCTAAGTGATTTAAGTTAGTAATTAATTTAATTAGAGACAAATTAAATTAATTTTGGAAGTGATAAATCTTGCTTATGAATGATTGAATGATGTTAAATGCCTTGAATTGGTTGATATCTCTGATATGAAATGTTTTGTGATATGATATGTTTGGTTTGAACTGTGATAATGTGGTTATCTTTCGGTGATGAATTACTATGTAAAAGTTGGCATCCTATATTTAAAATTGAATTGTTTTCACTTAAATAACTTGGGTTAAGGTGTCATTGGATTCGAAGAGACCGGGGTCGGGTATTAGTAAATACCCGAAACCACTTCGATTTGGAATCTACAATAATTCTTTATAAATTCGATATGTGAAATCAATAAGATAGGATGGAATAAAATGGACCTTTGAAACTAAGTAAGAATACTTAGAATTTGATTTGTGAAAATAAGTGTTGACTATTACAAGTTATGAACCCGTTGTAAGGTACGAGTTACCCCGGGTTTTAATGAGTTCTATGCGTTGGTATTTCATATTTTGGATTTACTCACGCTGGTTTCCAGCCTGACCCGGGTGTTACTTTGATGTAATGCTCGGGTCATACCGAGTATTATAGATTTTCAGGTTAGGACGTTCTGAAGCTCAGGAGGCGAGCTGGATGGCAGGAACGTATGGAGTGTATTCCGTTGTGATATATTGTTATTCATCTGGGACAAGTTATTTTAACTGTCCAGTGACTGTGAAACGTTGTAACTATGATGTATTAAAATGTAATTAACTTATACAATTTTCCTTTGTATAACTGCTTTTTTTTTGATATTATATTTGATCCGCTGCGAATGTGAGAATCTGTGTTGTGTTTCTGTTTCTTCTTCTTCTATCTCTTTCTTCTTTTCCTAACTATCTGGAATTTTCGGGATCGAAAATTCCGGATTGTTACAGTGTATATATACACGTTTAAGGGGCTGAAACCCTAGCTATTTTCTTCGGCCGCCACAAAACAATTCAATGGCCGAGAAGCACCTTCGTTTCCCCTTAGATATTTCGAGATCCATCAACTTTTAGGAGAAATCTTCAACTGCAAAGTGGAAGAGCTCAAGGAGATCCACCCATCTAACAGTGAAGATCGCATATGAGGGGACAATTGTAACGCCCCACCTCAATACCCACGCTAGCCAAGAACACTACGATGTAGTGCTGTCAACTAGCACGGAGAATAAGGCTGTTGAGGAGCGACCATCCATGTAATTGCTTATCACACGGTGGCTATAAAATAATCTTCGGAAACAAACATAGAAATAAACATAACACAAATCAGTCACAGACATCCATATCACAAAGGCGGAAGAAGATATGAATATATAACTAACACATGAAAGTGTACATCAGAGTAGTGGTCAAAAAGATCCACAATAATACAAAAGAATTGCAACACGTGCTATACCAAAAGAATACAACTATGAGTCCATATCTCAAGTGTTAACAACAAAAACTGCTAAACTAAATAGTTAGCCAAAAGTCAGAGTAGCAAATCCCGGAAGGAAGTCAAGCAGAAGCACCTGTAACATCTCGGTCTGACCCGAGTATTATTTAAGAAAATAATAAACGGATCAGTCTAGCTATAAATATCAGATGACATGATATAAAATAAAAGATATGGCATAAACATAAAATATCCATACTGACATACTACTATAAGTATGCAAATGATGATCAATAGGAGATCAACCGATGAGAAATGATCAATATCACAAGAATCTTCTCAAAGATCCAAAGAGGGCATCATACCCTAAACTTGTACTCATAACAAGTCAATGACATAAAAAATCCAGAAATCAAAGCAAGAAATCCAGAAATCATAAATAGAGAAAGAGGCCTATCACATGATGGTCCGAAGACCATGGGGAGCTACCCCATATGTGTGAGTCGGAATCACACAAATTGAGGTCTAGACTAACCAAAAAGCAAAAAGGTATGTGTGAGTGGAATCACACAAGTGGTGTCTAGTCTAACCTCGCAAACAAAAAGGTATGTGTGAATGGAATCACACAAGTGGTGTCTAGACTAACCTCGCAGGCAAATAGATATGTGTGAGTCGGAATCACACCAATGAGGACTAGTCTAACCTTGCAAACAAAGATACATCGCACAATTGCTAGTCTAAATCATAAGAATGATCGTCATGATCAACGAGAAGTGTCAATCACACCAAGCTAGTAAATATATGAGTTTAGCTTCATGTCCCATAACCACTTGCTTAACTTAAATATTTACGAACAAGCTGTAAATCTTCACTAGGAAATTGTCACAAAAAGGGTTCAATCGAACAAGTCCAAGAGCTAACCGACGAAGTGAACGCAAGCGTTTCATACCACTCGTTTTACTAATTCGTTTAAGTCGATTTCTCATTCGAGTGAAGTAAAGGCTTGTATATACTAGTAGATTGGAAATCGGTTTGAGAAAACGAACTTTTGATATTTAAAATAGTGTTGAAATCGCTTTGATGAAAGAGTTTTGATATTTACTACTAGTATTGAAACCTTCATATATCTTTAAAGTGACAAGTCATAAAACGATTGTTGAAACAATCTATCACAAAAATTCACATTCGAAGATGTGAACAAAATCCAAGGAAATCAGCTCAAAATGCATCAAAGTGGAAGTTCTGTTGAATGCTTTTCAGATAAGATTGCCTACGCAGAGGTGTACGGGGTTCGACCTAAGGCAAAAGTGAGGTCTAACGACCTAAGGGTTAACTCGCGAACGACTCACGACTCACGACTTAAGACTTAACTCGCGAATGACTTACGACTTAAGACTTAACTCGCGAATGACTTACGACTCATCTCGCGAACGACTTACGACTTAAGGCTTACGACTTAAGAGGGTATACGACCCAACGACCTAAAGTCGATACGACTTAACGACTTAAGCTCAAATACGAGCTACGAGCTAAGGTCTATACGACCTAACGACTTATCCAATACGACCTAAGCCAGGACGAGGTAGCAGAAGGCAACGACTTAACTCTTAACTCGCGCACGACTTAGCGCTTAACTCGCGAACGACTTAGCACACCCAGAACGACTTAAGGCCTGGAACGACTTATCTCTTAACTCGCGCACGACTTAGCACTTAACTCGCGAATGACTTAGCACACCCAGAACGACTTAAGGCCTGGAACGACTTATGCTCCGTGTGACTTTTCAACGCGAACGACCTACGACTTAGGCTTAACTCGGGAACGACTTAGCACTTCCAGAACGACTTAAGTGCAGTTTTTCACCAAAAACACTAAAATTTTAGGTTTTTCGCCAATCCAATCCAAACCAAATGCAAATGTGCATGCTAAAATGATAGGGAATCATTCCCAACAGTCCAAGATAGGTATAGATGAGAGTGTGAGATAAAAATCTCACCTTTTCATGAATTTGATGAAGATGGAGCTTAAAATCAATGCAAGAAACAACCACAAGCTTGAATCTATTATCTTCTACTTGAATTTGGAGTTGAATCTCGGATTTGAAATAGAATTTGAGTTTGGAGTTTTAATTTCTCTTTCCCACCACCATTTTTGACAAAGCTTGAAGTGTTTTATCAAGTGAGGAAGAGGGTTGGGCTGAATTAAGAAGGTGCAGACCCAACCAAAGTCACAAGCGGGAAAAGTGACGAAAATTTCACTATCTCCAAACATATCGAAGTTTACACATAAAAAGATCGCAAACGTCATTTTGAACTCAATGGAGGTGGTCTCGAGTCCTAATTTGACCGTATGCAAAAAGTAGCTTTTCGGACTAACATCCGACTAACGATAAAATATTTAAATAAAATATTTAAATATAAAATCGACAAATATGCGGGTTGTTACAACAATGGAGGCGTGGGCTGCTCTTTTTGGTTGGCCGTTCGATCACGATTTCTGGGTTGAAGGGGAACTCGAGTTCGCCTAGGTCAGGGACGGAGGTAATGTTCGCGAAGGGCGTTCGAATGGCAGTTGTCGATCGAGTTCATGATGACCGAGGAGGAGCGGCGTTGTGGCCCTAAAGGTGAACGATGGGTTCACTAGTTCGTGATCTAGTTGGAGCTCGTTCGTGTAGAGGGGTGTGTGGCTCGATTTTCTTTTAGCAGGTCAACGGTTGAGATTTGTAATGAAATAAAATTGTTTATAAAAGTATATACACAACTTATAAATCCATAACTATTTCATACATTGAAAGATTCCGACGAAACTGGTAGCGCCGGAATCGCAGCGACGAGCGCTACGTAGTGGAGCAGATCTGGGAACAATTAATGCTCGTGAAATTTTTAGATTAAATCGAAGGCGCTCGATTTAATTTGAAATTGTAACACTCCACGTTTTAAATTCAAGGTGAGTTAATCTCACTCACATCTGGAATGCTAGTTTATTTAAATAGTTAATATTTAAATAATTGAATGATTGGTTGGATATGAGTATTAATATCAGTTCGGATTGATATTTGGTGTTGTGCTAACATCTGTGGATGCAGGGAAACAGGTTGGAGGAATCCAACTGGATTCCTCACAATATAGAAATTATATTCATAATCTGTGATATAATTCACTGATATCCTATGATAGATTGATTTGGAATTTTATTATGCTGTGTTATGGTTGGAAAATATAATTTGGTATTTTAAAATATCAATAAAATGAAATGGGGATGTAAAAGGGAAATGAAAAGGAATTTTTGAGTTACGAATTTAAGGAAATTAAATTCAGGAAATTGGTTTGGAATTTGAAGCGTTTTTGAAATGGTGTTTTGAAAAGGGAATGAGGAATGGAAATGTATAAACTGGGCTTATAAACGAAATGGGATATTTATCGGTGGATAAATTTTGAAAGATAGATTTTCGGTAGGAATTTCTATAAGAAGTGCAAATTGTTTAAAACAATAGAGAGATTATTTTTAAAGGATGGAAAGTGTATTTTTTTCCCTAGAAAATGAAGTATGTTTCAAAGAGAACTTTCATTGTATAAACCAGAATGTTTAAATGCGTTTCTAGAATATTTTAGAAAATTATTACCTTTAATTATTTTTAAGGGAAAGAAATAAGTATTTATTAAGTAATTATAGCATTTAATTAATTTAAAGATAAATTAGCATTTTGATTTCTAAAGGAAATTTTATTATAAGTATTCGATATAATAACTTTATATTAAAAGTAATTTTTTTATTTAAGTTACCCAATATAAACTTTTATAGTTTTTTTCAAAAAGGTACATTTTAAATAAAGAATTTGGAAACTTATTTTAAATAATTGAAGTATATATTTTGGAAGTGATTTCCAGGAAATGGGAAGTGTGCTTAAAAATAAAAAGGTTTTTATTTTTAAAGTGTTGGAAGAAATTTACGGGATTCAAACGTAAATTTGAATTAAGATAAATCAAGCAGGATTTATAAGGAGAATTCTTTGGTTTATTCTGAAATGGAAATAGAAAATGTTTGGGAAATTTATTTCCGTAAAAGGAAGTGGGTTTAAACTGTTTTCAAAGGGTTGAAAATAGAAATATATCTTGCGAAGATATTTTGAGGAAAACATGAATTTGGGAAATTATCTATGTTTGGTGGATGTTTGTGAATGGTTTGGATAGTTAAAAAACCGACTATCAATATTGGCCAATGCGCTGATCGTTTCGAAGAGACCGGGATCGGGATTAATTTCTCGAAAACCACTTCGATCCGGTTTGTACGTTTTCGTGGAAAAACGAGTTTGGAGTCAAAGATGGTGCAGTGAAGTGCAAGGGCTAGTCGCTACTAATCCTGAGGGTGATTCCAAATGGATGTAGTAGGAATAGTTCCTTCGGTTCCGTTCGAACCCGGGACGGACTTGTATGGATGAATGCTTTCAGAACATCGTCAAGTGGACGATGAGAATTCTAAGTGATATGTTCTAAAAAGGTAACGCTTAGCCACAAGCCTCATCAACCGGGAATGACTGAAAATCAGGGGTTATGTAGCAAGGCTAAGTGGGTAGCACCCATTAGGGTGAGGTCATCCCTGTCTAGATGTTCCTTTTATTCGGCTTAGTGGTGCGGTTGCTGATCCCAACCGTGGGGTGATCTTACTCGGAATTATCCAGTAAGGGGTAGTTCCAGCCTTGTGTTGTAGGGGTTCGGGTATGGTCCTCGGTACGCTGATCTAGACCAGGTACTGTGACAGGTGGTACCCGGTGCCTAGTCATTAGTTGGAAATCCATTTTCCCTACGCGCCTGTACGATTTTGATTATGCCCAACTATTGCTGAAATGTGAGATGCAAGCATTTCAGCTAGATTCTATTTTACTTTCTATATACACTATTATAATATCATACGGATTTGATAAAAAGTGTTTTGGCTATCGTAAGGTAAAAACCCGACATGTTTATTTGTGGCGTGGTCTTACGAGACGCTTTTGATTTTCAAAGGATTTTGAAACTTTAATAATCAGTTTGGATGTATTTCTCTCACGCTGGTATTCCAGACTGACTGGGTGTTATTTTATTATAATGCTCGGGTTAGACCGAGTATTACAGATAAATGATAGGATGCTGTGGAGCTCAGAAGACGAGCTGGATGGCGAGACGTATCACCCGTATTTGTTGTATTCCACTGTGTATCATAAGTCGTATAGTCATCTTGTGAGGACAAGTTATTATAACTGTCCTGAATTGTGATGTTGATTGTATTGTACTCTGATGTTGTATTCTGATGATGTATGTATAAACTGATATAGTTTCTTTCTGTAAAGATCAGCTATTATCTATTATATTTTAATCCGTTGCGATGTGAGATTCTGATGTTGTTTTCTATTTTCTTCTTCTACCTCTTTCTTCTTTAACCCTAATGGTTCGTATTTCCATTCATCTTGAGTTGATTTGATGTAGAATAAGTCGGCTCAAAGGGTACGGGTTTGCGGGCTGTTACAGTGGAAGTTTTTTAATTTTTATTTGTTAGTGTAGATAAAAAAATAAAGTTGCTACAGAGTAAATATGTTGATATGCACCAACCAATCAATAAGTTGAATTAGTGTATTGTTAGTATCAAACATTTAATTAAGTCCGTTTGAGTATCAGTTTTATTAGTGATTTGAGGATCAGTTTTTAGGTAACAGTTTATATACCGTAGGTATCATTTTTGAAAAATCTGTATTTTTTATGATCGTTGTTGTATAAAAAAATTATTGTATTAGAATAAAATGATAATCTAAAGCAAACAATTTTTTAAATGTTCTTTTTGCAATGGTGATAGTAATCTTCTTGTTTGGTTTGTATTCGATGATAATACTTTCGGCACTCGGTTGTCCTTTGATTGTTTTTTTATGATCCAAAGAATGAAATTTATCGTTATTGGTCTCAACTTACTCTTTGTCCATTAAGATTTCTGTTGTGCTTGAGAATAAAGTTATTGTGGTTGATACTTTGTAATATTAGTTGTTGTGAAAAAGTGATATTTTGTAGTATTGCATTTGTGGCATCGGTGTGTATTAGATTATTGCTTAGTAGTAGTGTTTAGGTATCTGAATTTATACACGTTTTACTGTGTAAAATCTTAATTTTGGTTATCAATTTTTACATATCAGTTTTTAGGTATGATTTTTCAGGTCACAGTTTTTAGCTATCAATTTTAAGTTAACACTTGATTAAATTTTATTTTAATGTTTTGTTTACTTGTATGTTTTTTCCTTTAGCTATGGTTATAATGTATCTAGAAAATGTGGATAATTAAAAAAGGTATTTGTATCATTTAAAACAAATTCTTTAAGAAGATTATGATTGGATTTTATGTAGGATCGCTACCAAGGTTTGATTTTAGGTGTTCGTGATGTTTTTCATTTATTCTTTCATAGTTACCGCTATCTTCGTATGGAACAAATGCTTCAAAAAACTGTTGAGTATTATTTCACCATGGATGCTTATCGTTCTTCCTATGCTAATGCTATTAATCGTATTCCTAATTTTAATAAGTCTATTGTTGATAAAGTGTTGAAGACGTTATTAAGCCACTTAAGGAGAAATGTGGTGTCGGTGAATCTTCTATAAAACGAAAAGTGGGATTTGCATATTTTCAAAATAAGCAAAATAGATGTGGTATATGCAAGCAATATATTCACAATAAGCGTAATTGTCAAACATATAAGAAGATATGATTTTATTTCCATGTTTTGTATGAATTTATTGAGAGTTATACTTGGTTGTATGTCTTTTTTGGCAATTTTATGTAATTGAACTTGGTTATATAAGTACATCGGTTTAGCATATACTAAATTTGACATTGATTTGCTCTTTGTAGTTGAACTTTGTTATCTAGTATCAATTTTAGTTGACTGTTATATGCTTTGGAATATATATAGATGGCATGGGAAGTGATGTGTTATTATGTTTTTATGCAGTTTACTTTATTCATTATTGTTTGTTGTCTGGTATCAATTTTTGGTGCTATTATTTCAGTTTCAGACATGAAAAAATGTAACGATCGGAGATTTTTGACCCTCGAAAATCGACACTAATACGTTCACTGTATAGAGTGTCGAGCAATCGAGTGCCGAAAATACCTGATGTTGGTATTTTAGAAGAAAAGAGATAGAAGAAAACAGAAAACAGAATCAACACAGATTCTCACAATCGCAGCGGAACAAAATATAGTATACAATAACAGATTTTTATATAAAAGAGAACTGTAAATGTTAATATACATACAAATTATCAGAGTACAATCATCAGCATACAAATCTGGACAGTTATGATAACTTGACCTTAAAATGCTGAATATACAGCCTACACTACACAGCGGAATATAATCAAATACGTGCAATACGTCTCTGCTATCCAACTCGTCTCCTGAGCTCTAAAGCAACCTAACCTGAATCTGTAATACTTGGTCTGACCCGAGCATTACAATAAAGTAGTACCCGAGTAAGGCTGGAAACCAACGTGAGTAAACACACTTAATTTGAATTACTTAAGTTATCGAAATCCTTTGAAAAACCAAGGTAACTCATAAGACCGCGTGACATATACACGATGGGTTTTTATCTTACGATAGACAAACACTTTTATAGAAAATCCGGTGGTATTATACCAGTGTCCAAGTACCATACTTAATGAAAATGATCAAATTTGTTAAATTAATCCGATTCCAATATTTAGGACTCTATAATCAAAATCGTAGGGGTTCGTAGTGATTATTAAATCGAAGTGGTTCCAGATAACACTGATATCTGATCCCGGTCTCTTCGAATCCAAACGATAAGTTTTAAAAGGCCAAATTGTTTAAAATAAACAATATATATCTAGAGTGTCAACATTCACATATGGAAATTTATTACATATATTCATTTCAAATAAAACGTGTCAATGTTTTATTCTAACGTTTTAACTGGTTTGGCTACTATTGGCACAGACAAAAAACAATTGAAATAACATCCAAGAGCAATAAAGCTAGAGCATAGATCATTACTAAATTAACGATCAAAAATTAGTATTAAACAATTTACAAACCAGAATTTACTAACTTTAATTAACTGAACCCATTTATATTTTTAATCCAAAATTACTCATAAATTAAAGAAAATTTTAAAACAATTTATTATTAGTTAAAACAATCCCTTTAATAACTATTTTACTAATAAAAATAAGATTAAATCAATTAAGACTTTAATTATTTATTCTCTTAAATTATTAAAAATACTTAAGTTTTATATTACATAAATTTAACAAAATTAAATTAGATTAAGATACTAGGTAATAGAATCACATGCAAAAGTTTCCATGTCAATTGGATTTAAATTGAAAGAGGAAAAATGTTCGAAAGTTTAAATGATTTTTAAATATAACATATATTTAATCGCTTTACTTTTTTTTTAAACAAGGCCCAACCACGTTCGGCCCACAAGACAATGAGCATGCCGCATTCCCCTCCTTTCTTTCTTTCCCTTTCCCCTGCTTCTCTTCTCCCTTTTCTTTTCCTTTTCTTTTCCACCCGTGCACATGTACACGACGCCGGTCGCCCAACACTTGTCGTCGACAATCTTCCCTCATCACCCACGGCTCCTCGACTCAATCACGCATGAGAAATCCCACGAAAATAACACAAAGCTCGAAAAGTCGAACGCAGCCCAAAAACTCGAACAACCCATCACCACGTCTTCTCTTCGCCTCGCCACCGTATCCCTCCGTTCACCACCAAACCCTACCAAAAGCTACGCCACATCCTCCTCTATCTGCCCCCCTCCCCCATACCGCATCCTCCTAGTTGCCCCACGTCGCCGCCGTTAGTCCAAATTCGAATACCTACACGAAGAAAGCCTAAAACCCAAAAAAGCCTTCGATCCAACACCACACACCAGAAAAAAATGTCATTGCATTTTTCTTAGCTTCCCCATCTTCTAAACCACCTCTACCACCAACGACAAGTCACCAAGTCGCCACGGTCGTCAAAATTTCACCAAAACCCATTTTCCGTTCATCTTCCTTTACCTCCCTCAATACAAAATTAAAAATCATCAAACCCTTTCCAAAAATCACGATTTTCAAAAACACACACACCCATATAATCGAAAGATTGAATTTAGATATTCAAATTTTGTTCATTCTTAGGTTGTTCACTGAAAAATGCATTTTTCTCCTTCTATACTTTACGATAACAAATAAAATAAATTTTGGAGTAATCTACACTTAAAAATAATCGACTTTGCTTTTGGGGCCATGGTCTATAATCAACTGGATTGAGAGGTATTGATTTTTGAAGTTGGAAAGACTATATTCTTTTTTTTATAAAAAAACAGAGGCTGTACATGCTTCTTTTTTGTATTTAGTTTTATAGGCTCCATTAATATGATTAAAACATAAACATAAACAACATTGCAAAACTTAGTGACACATAAATGCTTGATACGTAAAAGATTTAATTCACATCTACAAACATATAGAAACATACATGATTTTGCAGTAAGTAAGGATTATGTTTTACTCATAGTTTTAAAGAAATAGATGAACACCGCTCCTTATCTTTTCCCCTGCTTCAAACTTTTACTGTCTTCTATAAGTTTTAATGGTAGCCTCCTTTTGTTTCTTTTTTATTTTATTTTATTTGTTTGAGCTAGAATGTTAAACGTGAATAACCAAGGCAGTGTATATATAGAAGAGAATGGGAAGGAACAGGGCTGAAGCCCATGTTTATGAACAGTGCTTTAATTCCCTTCTTATTTTTTTTATTTTTTACTTTTATTTTTTTTGATTTGAAAATTGTTGACTTGATTTTGATAAGTTGATTTGATTTATTTTGTGCTTGAATTGATATGCATTTATCATAATGTTCCCTTGTATGCAAACATACATCCTATAGATATATACATGTATAGATGTCCTATAACTTGGACCATAAGCACATGTTTTTGTTTACTAACATGTATATATATAACATGCCTAAGTATAAAGCAACAAACAAGTATCTAATTCCTTATATATATATATTTATTTTATTTTATTTAATATCATAAGTTTTGCAAGTATATATCTATATATAATCCCATACACACTATTCTTTAAGCATATATACATACACATATACTTACATTTATTTTGTCATCACATATATATATATATTTACATTTATACAAATTTTCATATACATTACTTCATACGGCATATGTAACGGCCTGCATTTTTGACCGTTCAAGTCGACAAAACATACACACATGCCGACTCAAACAATCCAAAATACAGATAGTTATTGTGGTAAATAAGAAATAGATAAGAAAGAATAGAAACAAACACAGAATCTCGCAGCGGAAGGAACAAGATATAATAATAAAATAATAGTTCATGAAGCTGTTAAATAAATACATTTGATTATTATTATACATCACAAATCAGAGTTACATACACATCAGAGATAATACAACAATGCAGTGGGAAAATAATACAATAGTAGAATACAAATGATATAATACCAAACTCCGTCTTCGTCCTCCAGAATATGTCTTCAACCTAATCTGAAATGCTCAGGCTGACCCGAGCGTAATGAAAAGACATAACACTCGAGTTAGGACTAAAATATCTCATGTAAGTTAAATCGGATAAGTAAATATGAGTGTGACGGCGTCGGAGATGTTTACGGGTTTTAGACACCTCCTATCCAGCGTTTAACGTGCGTGCATTAACTTAAGAGATTTTCGGGATTTCCATCTCCTAAGGATCCGTTAAACTATCTACTATATAATAGAATACGCTATATACAATAATGTCTATCATAAAGTAAAATATCAAACTAGCGTTAAGCCATGGCCCATTCCACCCTTAACACATTTTTATAAATGTCATAGTCTATACAGCACCGTAAACTAGTGGTTATCAGAGGATACCCCATAGGTATAACACAAAACCAATCGTAGTGGTCGCGAAAGGATAATCAGTATGACAAGGTACATAAGGCGATACCAACTAGGATACTAGTAGTTGCCTGATCCGGACTGATGTTGGGCATAGCAGCTACTACCCCAACACCGCGAAACAACACTCCCAAATCAAGGGGTGCAACCAAATCAAATCACAACAGTAATAGATATGGTATCGAAGAAGTGTGTCCGCTAGAGATGGCGAACCTCAATGGCCCGGCACGGCTCCTGTTTTAGTCATATCAAGGGTCATCCAAAATCGTTCTCTTTCTTCAAATCAACATGTTCACCAAAACCATCCACTTCATTTTGGATTAACACTCCGCGTATATTAGTTATTAAAGTGGTTTTCGGTATCGACAGAGAGTATGTCCATATCCGATCCCGGTCTCTTTAATAACTACGTTATATTTTTCACACCGGTTGGATCTTTACATGTCAAAACAGTTCATATATTTATATAAGAATATAAGATTCGCTTTAAAACCATTTCGTATTCAAATTAGAATATACTTCAAATTAAACATATGTATTAAGTAGTTTACTTAATTTCCGGAACAATTCCAATTCAATAAACTTAGATTAATATTCGGATTTCAAGAATTCATTTAAGTATTACATTCCAAATCAATTTCAGTTCAAATCCTATTCAAATCAATTTTATCTTCAAATTTAATTCAATAGTTTCAATTTAGTTAAATTCACAAATATTTCATATTTTCTTCAAATTTAATTCAAATAGGTTGATTCAATTAATTAAAACTTCAATACAATCTTCCATTTAAAACCATTTCAATATATAGCAATTTCAAGTTAAAATTTCAATTATCGATTCAAATCCCTTTAGTTTAAAATAAATTTAATAATGAATGTTTATTCTAAGTTTCAAGCAATTTTGTTTCAATAAATTCAATTCATATATCAATTCAGATTTAGCTTTCAATTTATTTCATAATAGATTCAAAACAAAGTTTCAATTTCAATAATTTAAAGTTCAAATTTTAGAGAAGATCAATTTATAAATATCACTTATATTTCTTTTTAAAACAAAGTTCAGTTAAATCAAAATTCAAGATTTTGAAATCATTTAATTTATCAAACCGGTGTCAGTATAAAATTTTCTACCCTAGGGTCAAGTGATACGAATATAAATCATTTCAATTCGAAATAATTTAATTTACGGACATCTATCATTTCAATCCGCAATCCCGAGGTAAAATTCAAATCAGGTAATAAATCATAAATGCAGTAAAATTCAACGCTGACAACATACAATATAAATGCAATATCCAATCATCCAATATTAAAGTTAAACATCATCAATCATCATCCAAATCAGATAATAAATCATGAAAATCCACTAATTATCAATTATCAGTTATTTTCTAGCAATTCCAATTTAGTTTCAATTAGCTTATCAATCTATATTCCAAATTAAATTTAACTGTCAATTTAATTCAGACATCAAATTATAAATCACCATCATAGACCACATCCATATAATCAATATAGTTCAACATATAACAATTTTCAACTAGTCAGTTATTTAATTTACAATTTTAATTTCAATTTAAACCAAACTGTCAATTTAAATTTAACATTAACATCAAATTAATCCAATTCACATGCAAATAAATTTTTAACTGTTCAATACTATATTGACAATCATCAATCAAATCAAACAGTAAATCATAACAAATAACTGGTTATCATAATTGGGTATTTAACTATCGATTAAATTCCAACATTAGTTTAAATAACAATTTAATTCAATTCAATTCAATTTCAACTAAACAACAATTTTAAATTACTAACTAGCAACCAGAAACATTCATAATACTTTATGCATTCAATTTAACTAACATAACATATTTAGTCAAGCGTGAGTGGGTAAAATCACTCACCTTTGGTTTTAAAGTCGATATGAAACCCAGAAGATCACCAAAATTCCAACAGTTCAGATCTGAATGGAAACAGCTTCATTGCGTAGCCTTCGCGAATACAAATCCAACGCAAAAATCCGCTCGTCAATCGGATCTCTTATGCAATATATATCAGTTAATAACGGTACGGTATAAATTAAATAATAACATAATTCAAATTAACAAAACTCAACCCAACTTTCCACGTCACTAAAATTTGGAATCTGCTCCCTTTGACTTCGTGTTTAACCCAGTAACAAGAAACAACATGAAATTGAATCCTGGACCACGAAATCAAATCGAACGACCGTGCTTTCCTCTACTCATTCATGTGAAACTGCTCCAGAAACTCCATACGATGGTAAGAACCCATCGATCGATTCTTTGACCATAAAACGCCGCAACCCCGTGCCATAATACTCCAATCGGGAGCCGCCACCAGATGCGCCTCAGCCTCCTCCTCCTACGTTGAAGTCACGGCAAACCCCAGTTCCACCATCGCCTGGGAAATCGTGCTTGAAGCCCACCAAAACGCGGCACCATTGCTGTCCAAAAAGTCCACGATAACTTAATCCACCGTATAGAATCAAAGAGCTAACGAAGATCTTCCATTTTTGTTTTGGAAGTTTTGAAAATCATCGAGTAAATGAGGAGAAATTAAGGCCAACAGTTTGTATAGTTTCGGCCATTGGTTTTCAGAGAGGAGGCGGCTGTTGATATGCGTTAGGGTTTTAGTTTAATTAATTTTTTTAATTAATATTTTAACATTAAACTCGTATTTATATCCACACAACAAACGAGCTTCATTTCTAACAAACCAAAAGGCTATCTTAACGTTAAACAACGTTCTGGACTCAATGGAAATGGTCTGGAAGTCAAATTTTGAAGTTTACAGCAATTAACATTTAAAATCGTATTATTCTAATTAAATTACACGAATAAATTCAAGCACATTTCAATGCCGTACAATCAAACCGAATGTCCGATTGATACGAAATTTGAAACCTAGCAATAATATACTGTTACAGATCCGATGAAACTGGTTTCGTCGAAATCCGAGACAGTTTGTAAAATTGGTTATTTTCACAGGTTAATTTAAATATAACCATTCAATTAACATATTCACTTTTAATTCAAAAATAAAAGTTCATAAACTTTATTCTAATTCAAATATAATTTTAGGTTAACTTAATAAATCGATTTCATATATATTAAACCCTATATTCAATTAATTTACAACTTCAATTATTTAACAACTAATATATTTAACTTCCAATTATATTCAACTAATTTACCTAACAATTTCTTTTGTTTCTAATTAAATTCAACTTATTAAATCTATTTAAATAAAACAGAATTCAAAATAACTCTATAAATCAATTCTCATATATATCAAATTTTTAACCCAACTATTTCGCAATTTCAATTTAAATTTCAATTATAAAATAATTGGTTCAGTTTAATTCAAACTATTCAATATCTGATTCCAAATTTCATTATTCATATACAAATCAATTATACTTTAATTAAAATCAATTACAAGTTATTATTGTTATATTATATTGGTATTAATCACTTTATCAATTAAATTAAGTTCAGGTTGTGAAATTTACCACTTAAACCCTTAGATTTTTATTTCTAACCATAATAATAATCAAAATTCATTTAAATTCAATAAAATAAATAGTAGAAAAATACAGGTCGTTACAGCATATATACATATATATATATACACTTATATACTTGTGTGTGTGTGTGTATATATATATTTAAACATCATAAAGCTTTAAATATATGGATATTCTATCTTAAATTCTAGATGGTGGATTTTATATACATATATCAATAAAATTTATCATACCCAGAATTTATATTTTAAGTTTGAATATAGTTTTTATTTTAATTTATACATTCAGATATTTTAAATATTAGAAAATTTATCTATCCGACTTATAAAAATAAATATTTCAACAATTAAAATTAGTCAGTCATCCCAAAATCAAATGGCTAAAAATACGGGTTGTTATATTCCTCCCCCTTAGAACTTTTTGTCCTCGAAAAGGAACGAAGCAAGAATTTAATTTTGATATATATTATTAAATAATCATGTTTAAACATTTTAACTCTCTTACTCCTTTACTATCCATTTTTTTAAGATACAACACTTTAAATCATATAGTATTACCAAGCTAATTTTATATTAAAACATTTTTCATAACTCGAAGTCTTAACAAGTCCATCCTTGTTTTTACAGAAATTTAGTCATACGTTGATTAGGCGTAGGACTGAAAATCTCTAAGTACTTAGTAGACCCGTTTCAACATCCAGTGAAAATACTTGAAAAACATTTTTCAAAATGATATGGAAAGTATCACCCCCCTTTCCTTCTTTACCGCCATGGATCGCAGTTAACTCGATGATTGCATCACCATCCCGACGAAATCATAAGTAAACTATAGGCATCAGCACCTCTCGACTTACGCCATGGGAACTCAATAGTCCGCAGCTACACAAAGGTTGTGTTGCTATCACAACAAAACCGTAAGTAGTCTGTAGGCAATCTCTGCCCCTCGAACTACGCTATCAAATGAAACTAAACCACATAGATCGCATGCTACATAAAGGTTGTGTCACTATCCCCGTGAAACAAAACGTAGACTGTAGGCAATCGCTGCCACCCGAATTACGCTATGGAACCAAACCACATAGATCGCAATCTACTGATGTTACGTCGCTATCACAGCAAATCAAACGTAGATTGTAGGCAATCACTGCCTCCCAAATTACGCTATGGAACCACGATAGATCGCAGTTACACAAAGGTTACGTTGTTATCACAGCAAAACCAAACGTAACTGTAGGTATAATACCCTTCGATTTACGCTATCAAACAAATGATCACCAGGAACTCATGATTTTATCCGGACGTCCTTTAGGATCCATATTCTCATTGAACCCACCCTGTGAATTCCTAGGTAGAACCATCCAGTGGATCTCCTACTCTAAGTTTCGACTTTCGTAGGGGTGCCTTTCCATACCTTTAGTCTCGAAATATATCATACTATATATATAGTACTTTTCAAATCATATACTTTATATGTATTACATATAAATTTTATCTATATAAAATCGATATCTACTAAATCGATAGTTTTAAATTCGATTTACCCAATTTCCAAAATTTACTATTTGCCTAAAATCAAATGCCTTTGAAAATCAATAGGTTCCAAAACTACCTCAATTTCATATGAATATAAGATCATTCTTTCCAACTCGAATAACTTTCGGATCAATAATTTCTGAGTCCACCTCATACTTATATAAACTCTATTTAGTATTTCAAATATCTTTCAAAGATTATTTCTTCCTGGTTATAAATTCAACAAGGGGAGTTTGAATATATAACTAATATATATAACCTTATTTATGCCAAATCAAATTTTTCTAAGTTCGATTACTTTAAAAAGCTATCGGTAACATTTCTTACTTCTTATAATTAAATTTCGGTTATAGTAACTATTCATTCTTCATTTTAAAATCATCATATTTACTCAAAATATACTATTTTACTTCAAAATCATTTTTGCCTTAATATCCCGATTTCGGTTCCAATTCAAAGTTGCTTCGAATTTCCATTTGGGTTATTCTTCAATTTAACCCAATTTGTATTTAAATCCATGATTTAAACATAACAATTTCCACTCTGACCAGTTTGAATTTAGAAAATAGCTTGAATAGTTTTAAAATAGTTAAATAGTTAATATAAGATTGTTTGAGTTTACAAATGGTTTGTATAGTAAAATAGCTTGGAAAATCAAAATGATTTGAATACTTAAGAAGATAGATTTTAAACAGTTTATATTAAAATAATTTATTTGAAAATAGTTTCATAGTCATACTAATTCAATTCCCAATCTTCCAATTCAAATCAATTTCAATTTCCATTTTCATTTAAATTGACTCAATTCCGATTTCAATTCGAATTAACTTCGATTCCAATTTTAATTCAAATCAATTTCAATTTGAATTAATTTCAATTCAATTCTCAGTTTTAAACCATTTCGATTTATATAAGTTCGAGTTCGATTTTCAAAATATCGATTTAATCACATAAATCAATTAACCTTCAATATTCAATTTAAAAAAATCCAAATCTTTAAAAATAAATCAATTCCGAGCCCAAATTTCGAAATATTCATTTAGATTACTTTTACTTGGACTTATTTCATGGTTTGAGTAAGAGTTCAAATCTTTTTACAACAAATCAATTTTTTTCGGAATTCAATTGATTTCCCAATTATAACTTCAAAATTTCAAACCCGATTCTTTAAACAATTCCGGTTGACAAGTTCATTTTTAACATTTCAAACTCAAGTTCAAAATGATTCCATTTCCATAAATTTGATTTTATTCCTTAAAATCAAAATTATTTAAATAATTTCAAATCAAAGTTTTATTTCTATTTAATTTTCAGGGATGGATATATATATCATTTTAATCCAAAATAGATGTCATAGGTATATATCATTTCAACCCACTTCTTAATTTATTCGAAATAATTCGATTTACAGTTTTATATACTGTAAATAACATACAGGATGATAGTAGGATATATCAAAATAAATAAACATCCAAATCATCTAAACCTCAGTCAATAGCATCCATCGCAAATTTTCAGAATTCGAAACCCGTTTTGTTTCAAAAATCGTTTTGAAATCATTTATACATACATAACTCCTTTTGCAACTCTTATCAAATCTATACCTTTTCTTTTATAATTTAATTTATTTAACTTTCATAAGTTAAATTTTTATTTCACCTTAAAATTTCCAATTTGAGGTTATAAGTTCAAAACTTATTTAACTTGGCCTGAGTTAATTCCCAATTCGTTCAACCCCTTTAAACTTACTCAATTTAAATTTTACATTCCAAATTTATTCTTGTTAATATCACTTCCCACTTATAAGTTCAAAAACTTAGTTTTCCTTTGGTTCTACGTCTCATTTTAATGGGAGATCCCATAATTCAACACCAGGTACATATTTCAAATCAACTTGAAATCATACACACACACACACACATATATATATATATATCCCATTTACATACCAAATCACACTTTTAAATTTTAAACCAACCTTGGTTTCTATCCAAAACAAATCCCTTCGGAATTTCCAAAACAACTCTTGTTTAAAACAAAATTTTCCATATCAAAATATACTAAATAATATTATTTATTATTTCCTTAAACACTTCGAAACACATTTCAAAATTTTCAGAACTTAGATCCAAAATTTCATAATTTAAATTCATTTTAATTTATAAGTCATATTTATAAATTATGCTTATACAATTCCACTTCCTTAAAACATTTCACATTGTTTTATCATTGTTTATTTTGTAATAAACATCCTTTATTAAGACCCAACAACCAATTTATGATAATAATCAATATTATCATATCTAGAAACCAAACACACCATATATTACATAATAATTTCCTGGAAAATTATTTCTCTATATATAAAAATATAATCAGGGTAAAATTATTTCATTTAAAAACACTTTGAAAAACTCTTTCGAAATTTAAATTCTGGTTTGAATCTACTTTCAGCTTAACCCATTTGTATAGTTCATTCTTTTCAAATTTCTATTTCGTTATATATATAATAACCACTTAAATCTTATAATCTTATTTGATTACCATAATAACAACCAATCTCCTTAATATACTATAATAATTCAGAAATATTATTTCTTTTTATATCAAAATGAAATCTTATATAAATATTATTTTAAAATCGTTTTTGAAATCACTATATAAGAAAATAACAAGTACGCCCTCATATATGATACACTCAACTCATTCTAGGGTACTATTGACCCTATCTCTAATGAGTAATCCCCACCAGAGCCAAGGTTCTCGCTTAACCTTCTGCTCTGATACCACGTGTAACGACCGAAGATTTTTGCCCCCCGAAAATCGACACTAATACGTTCACTATATAGAGTGCCAAGCAATCGAGTGTAGGAAATACCCGATTGTTATGGTTTTAGAAGAAAAGAGATAGAAGAAAACAGAAAACAAAATCAACACAGAGTCTCACAATCGCAGCGGAACAAAATATAATATACAATAACAGATTTTGATATAAAAGAGAACTGTAACAGTTAATATACATAAAATTATCAAAGTACAATCATCAACATACAAATCTGGACAGTTATAATAACTTGTCCTCAAAATGCTGAATATACAGCCTATACTACACAAAGGAATATAATCAAATACGTGCAATACGTCTCTGCCATCCAGCTCGTCTCCTGAGCTCCAAAGCAACCTAACCTGAATCTGTAATACTCGGTCTGACCCGAGCATTACAATAAAGTAGCACCCGAGTCAGGCTGCAAACCAGCGTGAGTAAACACACTTAATGTGTTACTTAAGTTATCGAAATCCTTTGAAAAACCAAGGTAACTCATAAGACCGCGTCAAATATACACGATGTTTTTATCTTACGATAGACAAACACCTTTATAGAAAATCCAGTGGTATTATACCAGTGTCCAAGTACAATACTTAATGAAAATGATCAAATTTGTTAAATTAATCTGATTCCAACATTTAGGACTCTATAATCAAAATCGTAGGGGTTCGTAGTGATTATTAAATCGAAGTGGTTTCGGATAACACTGATATCCGATCCCGATCTCTTCGAATCCAAACGATAAATTTTAAAAGGCCAAATTGTTTAAAATAAACAATATATATCTAGAGTGTCAACATTCACATATGAAAATTTATTACATATTTCATTTTAAATAAAACATGTCAACATTTTATTCTAACATTTTAACTGGTTTGGCTACTAATGGCACAAACAAAGAACAATTGAAATAATATCCAAGAGCAATAAAGCTAGAGCATAGATCATTACTAAATTAACGATCAAAAATTAATATTGAACAACTTACAAACCAGAATTTACTAACTTCAATTAATTGAACCCATTTATATTTTTAATCCAAAATTACTCATAAATTAAAGAAAATTTTAAAACGATTTATTATTAGTTAAAACAATCCCTTTAATAACTATTTTACTAATAAAAATAAGACTAAACCAATTAAGACTTTTATTATTTATTCTCTTAAATTATTATAAATAATTAAGTTTTATATTACATAAATTTAACAAAATTAAATTAGATTAAGATACTAGGTAATAGAATCACATGCAAAAGTTTCCATGTCAATTGGATTTAAACTGAAAGAGGAAAAATGTTTGAAAGTTTAAATGATTTTTAAATATAACATTTATTTAATCACTTTACTTTTTTTTATAAAAAAAACAAGGCCCACCTACGTTCGGCCCACGAGACAATGAGCAGACCGCATTCTCCTCCTTCCTTTCTTTCCCTTTCCCCTGCTTCTCTTCTCCCTTTTCTTTTCCACCCGTGCACATGTTGGGTCGTGCACATATACACGACACCGGTCATCCAGCACTTGCCGTGGACAATCTTCCCCCATCACCAATGGCTCCTCGACTCAATCACACATGAGAAATCCCACGAAAAAAACACAAAGCTCGAAAAGTCGAATGCAGCCCAAAAACTCGAACAACCCATCACCACGTCTCCTCTTCGCCACGCCACTGTACCCCTCGGTTCACCACCAAACCCTACCAAAAGCTACGCCACGTCCTCCTCTACCTCCCCCCCCCGTACCGCATCCTCCTAGTTGCCCCACGTCGCCGCCGTTACCCCAAAACCGAACACCTACACGAAGAAAGCCTAAAACCCTAAAAAGCCTTCAATCCAACACCACACACTAGAAAAAAATGCTGTTGCATTTTTCATAGCTTCCCCATGATCTAAACCACCTCCACCACCAACGGCAAGTCACCAAGTCACCACGGCCGTCCAAATTTCACCAAAACCCATTTTCCATTCATCTTCCTTTTCCTCCCTTAATACAAAATTAAAAATCATCAAATCTTTTCCAAAAATCATGATTTTCGAAAACACACACAGCCATATAATCGAAAGATTAAATTTCGATATTCAAATTTTGTTCATCTTAGGTTGTTCATCGAAAAATGCATTTTTCTCCTTCTATATTTCTCGATAACAAATAAAATAAATTTTGGAGTAATCAACACTTAAAATCAATCGACTTTGCTTTTGGGGCCATGGTCTATAATCAATTGGATTAAGAGGTATTGATTTTTGAACTTGGAAAGACTATATTCTTTCTTTTTCTTTTTCTTTTTTAAAACAGAGGCTGTACATGCTTCTTTTTTGTAATTTACTTTTACAGACTTCATTAATATGATTGAAACATAAACATAAACAACATAGCAAAACTTAGTGACACATAAATGCTTGATACATAAAAGATTTCATTCACATCTACAAACATATAGAAACATACATGATTTTGCAATAAGTAAGGATTATGTTTTACTCACAGTTTTAAAGAAATGGATGAACACTACTCTTTATCTTTTCCCCTGCTTCAAACTTTTGCTGTCTTCTATAAGTTTTAATGGTAGTCTCCTTTTGTTTCTTTTTTATTTTATTTTATTTGTTTGAGCTAGAATGTTAAACGTGAATAACCAGGGCAGTGTATATATAGAAGAGAATGGGAAGGAACAGGGCTGAAGCCCATGTTTATGAACAGTGCTTTAATTCCCTTCTTATTTTTTTTATTTTTTACTTTTATTTTTTTTGATTTGAAAATTGTTGACTTGATTTTGATAAGTTGATTTGATCTTTTATGGTGATTTGATTTATTTTGTGCTTGAATTGATATGCATTTATCACAATGTTCCCTTGTATGCAAACATACATCATATAGATATATACATGTATAGATGTCCTATAAGTTGGACCATAAGCACATGTTTTTGTTTACTAACATGTATATATATAACATGCCTAAGTATAAAGGAACAAACAAGTATCTAATTCCTTATATATATATATGTATTATTTTATTTAATATCATAAGTTTTGCAGGTATAAATCTATATATAATCCCATACACACTATTCTTTAAGCATATATACATACACATATACTTACATTTATTTTGTCATCACACACACAAACACACACACACACATATATATATATATATATATTTACATTTATACAAATTTTCATATACATTACTTCATATGACATATATACATATATATAAATATATATATATATATACTTATATACTTGTGTATATATATATTTAAACATCATAAAACTTTAAATATATGGATATTCTATCTTAAATTCTAGATGGTGGAGTTTATATACATATATCAATAAAATTTATCATACCCAGAATTTATATTTTAAGTCTGAATATAGTTTTTATATTAATTTATACATTCAAATATTTTAAATATTAGAAAATTTATATATCCGACTTATAAAAATCAATATTCAACAATTAAAATTAGTTAATCATCCCAAAATCAGATGGCTAGAAATACGGGTCGTTACAAAAAATGTGGTATAAGTTTTTGTATGCTATTAGTATCAGTTTCAGGTATTATAAATTACGGTATCGGTTTTTGTATGCTTTTAGTATAAATTTTAGATATAAACAATTATGCTATCATTTTTTGCATGCTATTATTATCATTTTTACATGGTGAATTTTATTTTCATTCTATTTTTGAAGTGACTGCAATTATTTGTTTGCTAAGTTGTCAAGTGTAGAAATATGAGAAGAATTATGAACTTAAATGTCAATATATAATGTAGACTATGTTATGGTGAACAGTTGGTAACTCAATATATGATGTAGAAGTGTAAAAATATTGTTTGGTGTAGTGTTGTTGTCAAATTATATCAAACAGTTGCTGGGTATAAGTTTTGCATATATATAGGTATTAGTTTTGTTATAAATAATAGTCAAAATAATTTATAAAATAATCAAGCATGAATTCCAAGCTGGATCGGTATGGAAAACTAGCGTGAGAAAACTCAAGTAATAAGGCTAAAATTTAATAATTTTGTGGGATCATGTTGCTAAACATGGAACATGTTTTTCTTTCACAAGAGCAACATCCATATATAAAGAAATGGGAAACAACTGAACAACAATCCAAATAAGAACAGATGTATACAAAAACAACAAAATCCAACTTAAAGAATGGACAAATATAATTAAACATCGAGAAAAACTTTAGACCCTTCTTAATGAAAATTAACACAATTCAAAGATTTGAATCAAACAAGTAAAGGGAATTTTTTTCAACAAATGACTAGGACGGTGTTCCCCTTTACCGAAAGTATACCCATAGAAATATACTTAAGAACTACAATGGTTCTTGGGAACTCCAAGCCGGACCCCGCCAACAGTTACCGAGTATCTAAGTATTTAAACATCTCTGAAGCATATAGCCGAACCCAATCTAAAGTAGATGTGAGGATACCATAATGGGAATAATCCTACATAACTTGGTCCCCACTCGCACTTTGGTTTTAGTCATTTTCAACAAAGAATAGCAAAAATTAAATGAGCAACAAATTGTCTTGGATTGATAAAACACACAAAAGAAAAGATTAATTTCAAGATTCAAGATAGGAACAAGGAAAATGAATTTATCCAACATAACTGGAATGGTGCTCCCCATTCAACAAAAGTATACTTCTAGATAAAATATACTTGAGAGCATATGCGTCACTCTAGGGAATTTCCAAGCTGGACCCCGTTGCATTCATAGTCATACAAATATACTCACATCGATGCATACATGCCATCGACTTCTCTAGATGAATGTGCATATATCATAATGAGTGCAACCCACATGGCTTGGCTCGACTTCCACTTGTGCTTTTGTTTTAGTTTTTCTGATGTTGGATACCAATGCTCAAAACAAGTGATAAATCGCCTTAGAATGATGAAGCACAACAATGACTAGGAGGGTGCACCCCCTTTACACATGCTTTAGTTTTAGTCATTTTCGACAAAGGATATCAAAACTCAAACCGAGCAACACATCGTCTTAGAGTGATGAAATACCAAGAAGATAGCATAATCAAAATCGAGAGTCTACAAATCAACTATCGAGAATAACAAAGTTATTTGTGTATGGTAATTAAATCGCATATGCTTACCACTAATAAATGAATCGAACTTTTAAATCATTTGATCCACACTTGGGCTTGATTTTCACATTTCAAATATTGTAAAAAAAATTAAAATACTCTTTGAATTATTCTTTTAAGAGGGAAAATAATAATACTAAGTGTATAAAAACAAGGATAAAAAACGAATGTCATTAAAACATTGTTTACTATAAACCAAAAATAATTTACACTTGGTTTTATTTTTAAACAATTTCTTTTAAAAGATTTTCTCACTTATAAACCAGCATTTATATATTTAAAACAGCATTTATTATCCTAAAAGATAATAAATCAATTTAAATACCTTCATAAATTTAAAACAATTTTAATTTGTCCCAAAGGATAACTCATATACAACTTTATAATCTTTTTAATAAATTAATCATTTATTTTTAAACAATTTTATCAAATTAATTAACTAGCTTTAAAACATTATTATTAAATCAATTAAGTAACTTTAAAACACTTTTATTAAATCAGTTGATTCACTTTAAAGTCTTTTATTAAATTAGCTAATTAACTTTTTTAAAAAAACCATTAATTAAAATCAATACTTAAATCCAAATATCATTACCTAAATGGATTATCTACATTCGAACATCATTAATTAAAAATAGTAATTAAATCCAAATATCATTAAATTAAAAATGATTAGTTAGATTCAATCACCATTAATTAAATGATTAATTAAGTTAAAATCCCATTAATTAAAATGATTAATTAATTTTAAATATCATTAATCAAAATGATTTACTAAATTCAAACATCATAAATTAAAATGATTGATTAAATTCAAATATCATTAATCAAAATGATTAATGAATTTTAAACATAAGGTGTGTAAATACAAGCTTAAGTTCAATATACAAAGGTTTAGGGAGATGATATTCAATAAGTGACGATATAGCGAAAAATCACTATAATGACACTTAAACAATTCAAATAGACGGTCATAAATTATTTTAACTAAACAACAATATAAGTAATAAGAGAATATAAATAAGATGTAGATAAAGTAAATAAGTAATGGTGAACAACCCTTTTGGGTCTCTCTACAAATGACCCCTATAAATCACATATATGTATATGTATTTTCCGAAGTGTTCAGTAGCGACCTATTCACTATGGAAGCACTCCGACTTTTTCTTTTTATCCCCTATAACAAATAGTTATTTATGTCATCCGCTACTAAGCAGGAACAAATAAAAATATACGAGATTATAAATTCCTTATAAATCAGATAATATGTCATCTATTTCTCAAAATGGGAATCGAAATAAACAATCAATCAAATAACAATCTAAAATAACGTCCAAGCATTTATGTAACAGCCCGAGTTTTTCATACACGAAAAACCGAACCATTTTTGTTAAGAAGAAGAGAAAACAGAAAACAACAACAGAATCTCACATTCGCAACGGAATAATCTATAATAGGTAATAACAGATCTTTACACAAAAAGAAATCTATATCTGTTTATATATATACATCATCAGAGTACATCACATCAATATCATACAACTGGACAGTAATCATAACTTGTCCTCACAATCTGAATACACAGCGGAATATATAACTCAAATACGGAAGTACGTATCGCCATCCAGCTCCACAGCATCATTTCCTGTAATCTATAATACTCGGTCTGACCCGAGCATTATATAAAACAACACCCGAGTCAGTCTGGAAAACCAGCGTGAGAAAATCACACTCAATTTATTATTAAAGTTTCAAAAATCCTTTAAAATCAAAAGCATCTCGTAAGACCACGCCACAAATAAACATGTCGGGTTTTTACCTTACGATAGCTAAAACACTTTCTTATCAAATCCTCTGATATTATAATAGTGTCTATATACAAATACTTATTCAAATAGCTGAAATTGTTACATGATTAAATTCCAGCATACTAGCCACAAAGTGGGTAATACAAACAAATACCGTACAAGGCACGTAGGGAGAATGGATTTCCAACTAATGACTAGGCACTGGGGTACCACCTGACACAGTACGTGGCCTAGATCACAGTACCGAGGAGTACGCCCACTCCCCTGCAACACAAGGCCGGAATCATCCCTTACTGGATAATTCCAAGTAAAATCACCCCACGGTTGGGATCAGCAACCGCAACACTAAGCCGAAATAAAAGGGACATCTAGACAGGGATGACCTTACTCTCAAGTGGGAGCTACCCACGAAGCCTTGCTGCATAACCCCTGATTTTCAGTCATTCCTGGTTGATGAGGCTCGAGGCTAAACGATACCTTTTCAGAACATATCCCTTAGAATGCCCATCGTCCGCTGACGATGTTTCGCAAGCATTCGTCCATACAAGTCCTTCCCGGGTTCGAACGGAACCGAAGGCCCTACTCCTACTACATCCATTTTGGAAATATCCTCAGGATTAGTAGCGACTAGCCCTTGCACTTCACTGCTCCATCTTCGACTCCGAACACGTTACACGAAACGTACAAACCAGATTGAAGTGGTTTTCGAGAAATTAATCTCGATCCCGGTCTCTTCGAAACAATCAGCGCATTGGCCAATATTGATAGTCGGTGATTTAACTATCAATTCACATTCATAAACAACCATCACACAATAAATAATTTCCCACATTATTTATTTGCCTCAAATATCTTTCCAAGATATATTTCATTTTCACTCCTTTGAAAACAATTCCAAAACAGTTCCTTTCACGGAATGCATTTCCCAAATAATTATTTCCACTGAATCACCAAGTACAAAATACCTTTCGATTTTTAAAATAATTTTAAAACACTTTATTATAAATATACCTTATAACATTGAAATTTTCAAACTACTTAAATACTTTATCAAAATATATACTTTAAGAATATTTAAAATAAAACTACTTTATAAATATAAACTAACTTTCTCTTTTTAAAACATAATACCAAATCACTTTTATATATTTACTACAATAATAGATTTTGAAATTCTTACTTTAGGCTTTAACATTTAGAAATAATCAATTTTCTAAAATATGCTTTTTAAAACTACATTAAAACTTTTAACAAGTATTTAAAGTTTCTTTGAAAACGTACTTGGCTATCCAGAGAAATACACTTCTCTTTCCCATCTTTTAAAAATAAATCAACATTTATTTTTAAACCCATCCATATTCTTTTATAAATTCCCACCTTGAATTTATAATTTCAAATATCCACTGATATTTCATTTTACTTTATAAAGCCAGTTTATAAATTCCAAAATCTCACTTTTCATTTAAAATTCCAATTTTAAACAATTAAATCAATTTCCAATTGATTCTCCAATTTACTTTACTTTACTTTGAAATAAATTTTCTTTGCTACTTCATTTATTTCAAAATACTTAACTTTTAGATTTATTTCTTTATGGTGAGTTAAAACTCTTTTAATCGAAAATACCAATTTTTAAACTTCAAAAATTCTTTCTTATTCTTTAATTAAATTTAATCCTTAAACTTTTGAAAATAATATCTTTATTCTTTCCAATAATGTCACTTTAGTTTAAAATTTATTATTCTCATGTTAATTCAAAATCCCCTTTTCCATATTTGTTCGAATTTAGAAATTTCTTTATTTCTTTTACAATTCCTTATTAAATTTATTCGAATTCACTAACTTAAATTTTACTCTTTTATTTCTTTCCAAAAATCCAATTCTATTTCTTTTGATAACTCATTATACTGGGAAATTCAATCCAACCAGATTATCCAATATAAATCATCACAGGATATCAACAATCATATCACAGAATATTTAAACAAAATTAAATATTTTGAGGAATCCAGTTGGATCCCTCCAACCTGTTTCCCTGCATCCACAGACGTTAGCACAATACCAATTCCACTTCAAGGTGGAATATCGCGGTATATGGGATTTTATAAAATATCATCCGCTATTATGCAGCGCATAGGGTCTCATCCGCTATATAATGCGGGAATATCAACAACTCCAATATATACATATGCCAATATGTATATATTGATATATATACTACTATATATACCATCACATATCCAATCAATTTCAATCAATCAACCAAATATTTAAATTTAACTGTTTAAATTTAAATTAAACCAGATGAGTGAGATTAACTCACCTTTGATTTTTTTTTGTTTGTAGTCTATTCCACTCCAGTCCATTCCGACTTGTATTTTCTCGGTTTAAGACCTTGTAAAAACATTGTGTTGTTTTATAATTAATTGAACAGATCGAATGAATCAATTGTCATCTAAATAACTTTAATTAACCGATTATTTCATTTGAACTAACCGAACAACCTATTCACATTTAATAAATGTAATTTAAATTAATTTCCTTTAAACAATTTTTAGTAACCAAAATAACTATATAAGTTAATTAAATAAAATAAATTTTCTTCCAAATCTATATATTAAATATAAACAGAGTTATTTTGAATACCTCACTGTTCAATATTTTTATTTTATCCTCCTTTGATTTCATATTCATATATATATGTGATTAAATTTAAACTGAAACCTATAATTTACTGCTATTATAATTCCTAACATCTATATATACATTAAATTAAATTAAGATTAGATGGAGTTAGCAATATACCTTGCTGTATCAAGCATCACGACCACCCTGCTCTGCTCGAATACAACCCAACGAAACCCTATCCCAATCGTCCTTCTGACCTCGACGTCCCACGCGACCAACTCGCAACCACGTCGAATCGAGCACTGCCACTGCACGTTATCGCCCAATCCACATCTCGAGATAGCCGCGATCTCTGTCGAGACACCCACGCGACCAGCATTACTCGCGACCCTCGATTTTCTCGAACAAGCACCGTTGCCGACCCATCAACCCGCGATGTCACCGCAGCGCTCGAGCTCGCCGTTCGATCGCGAACACTTCAACTAGGGCTTGAGTTGATTTGGGAATATACTTGATTCGTTGCGAACGGAGGAAAGGGGAAAAGATCGATCTCGATAAAGGAAACGAGGTGGTTTATAGTCGAGAGAAAAAAAACAAAGGCAGCCATTATTTCTTTTGTAAATTGATTTTGTAGGAACTGTAAATAGAGGAGAAAGAACGAGAAGCCTTTCATATTGTACTTTTGTTCGGCAGAAAAGGAGATGTGATTTTTACTTTTAGCTTCTAAAGGAAGACAGAGTATGTGATGTCTTTGAAAGGAGGGTAACGTGTTCAAGTAGGCCATCTACAGTGACATTCGAAATGAAGGAAAAAGATCTGAGGTGAAATTCTTTTAACTGTTCAACATAACTTATTATTTATATTCAAATTTCAATTTAATTTTCAGCGTGTTTATATATCGTATGCCCACGTAACAACTCAAAATGCTATGAAAATTAAAATCCTATAATAATACAATATTACGGATCCAACGGAACTGGTTTCGTCAAATTCCGAGACTGTGCCCCGGAAGGCTATTTTTAAATTCAATTTAAATGATATAAATTTCAAAACCGAACAAAACACTTTGGAATTCCATTTTAAAAGTTCTATCATCTTCAGTATTATTAATATGAATTTTCCCAACTTCCAAATTATTTTTAACAGGCCTAAAACCCCACATTCAATAATTTACCTAATTCCGATAATTAAATTCAACAATTAGTTATCCAATAAATATTGATATTTGAAATTTATATTAAACTTACTCTTTTGAATATTTAAAATCAATTAAATATTCATATTTTAACTATTCAAAATTCCGGGTCGTCACATTCCTCCCCCCTTAAAAGAATTTCGTCCCCGAAATTACTAGTTAGGAAGAATGTCCCATATCCCGTTAGCTATTTCCCAAATTCAAACAGTTTTAACAATGCTCCAAACAATCTTTTATTAATGATACACTAATCATCTTTTAACTTCCCAAACTTATTCATAAGTTCAACCCATATCACCTACTTATCAATTCAAATTTAAATTTAAATTCAAAATTTAAATTATCCAAAATTTCTCAAAAATTTTCTAACTCTCTAAATTCCCGAAAATTTTTGCCAACGTCTCCTTTGCGCGGCTAGCTCGGTACTACTACAAAATGGCTCTACGGCCTCCCAATCTCAAAAAGAAAAACAAAAAGCCAAGTGGCTAGATCAAAAACCCAATCAAATTTCATATAGAAATTCAAATACATACCTTTTGTCGGGCCATTCAATTTATCTTCTGAAATCAAAAACATCCATTTATCCTTTGCTTTTATACACCTGTATATCCTTACTAAGCAATAACATCTAATTACAGATTCAAAACCATTTTATACATTCCTTTACAAATTTTCAATATTTGCTTTACTTAAGCCCGTACGATGCACATATATCATCCGTATGCAATATCAAATTCGATCGCTCACTCGATCACACAAATTCACTTCCGAACTATTATCGTCCACCCGACTTCCTAGTGCGGACTCAGATCTGGTTTCTTGATCAGAAACCGTCATTCTCCTTGCATAGTCACTAACTATGATAGAGAATATCCAGAATCAATCAACAATCCATATCCAGGTTCGCCGTCGAAAATCGAGTGAAAAATCCTGATTCGAATCGATAAAACTATCTCGAAATTCTGTGTTCGACATTCGGACCAAATAGCTATGCGAATAAAATAATATACGTACACCTTACGTAATTAGCCCAATTGAATTATCAATTTTATCAATTTCCTTTTTATTCAAATTCATTTTGATTGTTATTCACTTTCCACAATTTATCCCATTTCACAACTTCCAATTTTAAATCTTTATTCAATTATTCACCTAGAATAATTTTTTTCAATACCAAATTTACTTAAGAATCTCACCATCCATTTCTTAAGTTCAAGATAAACATTTTATAAACTTCTTGGATTTATTTCACTTCATTCTTGAAGTTTATATTCAATTTTATTCACTTTTGTCTTTACAATTCCATTTGAATACAATTTGATTCCCACTTTGAATATTCAATCAGTTACACTTACTAATTAATTTAAATCTCAATTAAAAATTTATTTGGAAGCTTTACATTCCTTAGTTCTTTCGATTCACTAACTTTACATTCATATTTCAAATAGATTTCAATTATTTAGTTCCAATTCCATTTTATACGTTCACGTACAAATTTTCAAAAATTTTCTAACTCCCAAAATTTACGGAAAATTTTGGCAGAGTCTCCCTTGTACGGAGGGACTTCTGCGATATCGCAGGATGCACAAATATATATATATATACATCGGCCTCAGGCCGGAAATCACAATATATATATCAATATATGCAGTTCATATTTCCTATTTTGAATTTTTGCGTAAGCGTACCTTATTATAGCAATTTTTAAGCAAGCGGCGATTTATTTTAGCATTTAACGCAGTCAAAACCAGCCAAACGGCTTCCCTGAACCTGTACTAACTCAATATAAATATGTGAGCGACAAATATTCAAAGTTCATTAACATCTTACTAAATTTCAATAGCTAACATTTGTATAACATAAGCAATATCCACTAAACACTTCCATAAGCCAATTTACAAGGTTCCGACAAAATTTCCAATCAATTCTGAGGCTATTTCAATTAATTCCAATGGTTTACAATTTAGTTCCTTACATTTAATCTATTGTTAATCCAACTTTATTTAACGGGTTTTCAATCTATTTAAACTTTATTCTCATTTCAATTTACTTCCAACTTAATAAATAAACCATTCCAATCCAACTCTATTTTATAATTCAAGTTTTGGCTTCCTATCCATTTTTCCAAAATACAACCAAATTCATTTAGCTTATTTCTTCCACTATTAAATTTTATAAGTCGCAACTTCTTTATATCATACTTTCACCTATTTAAAACCAATTCTATTCGCCTTTTACTTTTTAACTCGGATTATACAATTTTATTTACAATACAAATCAATACCATTTTATTCCAATCCCATTTTTATTTTTAGTTTCAACATTTCCACTTATTTTCAGTTCACTATCAATTCCAGTCAAATTATATTTTTAATTCAAATTTATTTCCAGGCTTCATTATTAACTCACAATCCATACAATCGAGTTAAGTTTCATTAACATACTTATCAAATAATTTATTTAGATAAACAGCTTACTTTCAATTTTTAAACCAATATTTGGTTTTATCTCAATAAAAACTACTACATCATCTTTCCTTGAGTTCAATATTATTTTATAATTCCAGTTTGGATTTATTCATTTTTAATCCAACAAGCTCATATTCAATCCAATTGATCTCGAAATCAATTTTATTTTACTTCAATTAATTGGCTTATACTCTAGCTTATTATATTTTTTTTTCCGTTTTCTTACTTACTTCAACCTTTTGTAAGTATCCAAACTTTATTTATTGTCCCATAATCATTTTAATAAAATTCCAGAGTTTAAACAATTTTCAACATTTCATAATCACTTTTGAAATCAACTATATCCAAACTCCTTTGGTAAATTCAATTATCCCCTTGAATTTCAAAACCAACCCAGTTCACAATCATTTCCAATTTAAAATAGTTTGGTAGCAATTTCTCTTTGGAAACTCGAAAATGAACACCGATGATGTCACGATCATCATTAGAATTATTTTCCAGCGACCGAAGAGAATTTAAATGCTTTTATTTCTTTAAAACATTTCAAATATTTTTAAATTTCAAATCTTCCCAGATTTCAAACCCAACTCCAAATATTTTTGAAATAATACTATTATTTCCGCAAGCCCTTTGAAAACTATTTCAAACCGAAAGGAATTTAAATTTTTCCCAAATTCAAAATCCCTCCAATTTTATATTCAAACATTACTCTGGAATTCTATCACATTTTATCTCAAGTTATAAATCACTTTTACAATTTACATTTACAAAATTTCATTTGTTTATGAATTTATCTCATTTGATTATAAATCACCTTTATAATTCACATTTGTATACAAAGTTTATTTCAATTTATAAATTGCATTTATAATCTACATTCTCAAATTCCATTTGTTATATAAATTTATTCTTTCATCTTTGGTTATACGTTTCCAATTTCTGATTAAATTTTTACACAATGATGATAATAATTTAATATCATCGCTTTCTAACAACCAGGCAACCAAATATATAATTTACAAAAGTTATTCTTTTATATATAAAAATAATTTGGGCAAAATTATTTCATTCACCCATTTAAAACAATATTGTGTCGAATTGTTCTATTTAAGTGTTTAGAGATCCCTATCAATAACGTTAATTGCTCGTATTGACCAGAATCCATAAACTACCCAATAAACCAACCAACACAATATAAAACCATTTTATATTCACTAACAAATACGCGCTCATATCTATTAGTGCTCTCAAAATTCCCACCAGAGCCAAGGTTATTGCTAGCCTAAGCTCTGATACCACTGTAACAGCCCGAGTTTTTCATACACGAAAAACCGAACCATTTTTGTTAAGAAGAAGAGGTAGAAGAAGAGAAAACAGAAAACAACAACAGAATCTCACATTCGCAGCGGAATAATCTATAATAGGTAATAACAGATCTTTACACAAAAAGAAATCTATATTTGTTTATATATATACATCATCCAAATACATCATCAGAGTACATCACATCAATATCATACAACTAGACAGTAATCATAACTTGTCCTCACAATCTAAATACACAGCGGAATATATAACTCAAATACGGAAGTACGTATCACCATCCAACTCCACAGCATCATTTCCTATAATCTATAATACTCGGTCTGACCCGAGCATTATATAAAACAACACCCGAGTCAGTCTGGAAAACCAGTGTGAGAAAATCACACTCAATTTATTATTAAAGTTTCAAAAATCCTTTAAAATCAAAAGCATCTCGTAAGACCACGCCATAAATAAACATGTCGGGTTTTTACCTTACGATAGCTAAAACACTTTCTTATCAAATCCTCTGATATTATAATAGTATCTATATACAAATACTTATTCAAATAGCTGAAATTGTTACATGATTAAATTCCAGCATACTAGCCACAAAGTGGGTAATACAAACAAATACCGTACAAGGCACATAGGGAGAATGGATTTCCAACTAATGACTAGGCACTGGGGTACCACCTGACACAGTACGTGGCCTAGATCACAGTACCGAGGAGTACGCCCGCTCCCCTACAACACAAGGCCGAAATCATCCATTACTGGATAATTCCAAGTAAAATCACCCCATGGTTGGGATCAGCAACCGCAACACTAAGACGAAATAAAAGGGACATCTAAACAGGGATGACCTTACTCTCAAGTGGGAGCTACCCACGAAGCCTTGCTGCATAACCCCTGATTTTCAGTCATTCCTGGTTGATGAGGCTCGAGGCTAAACGATACCTTTTCAGAACATATCCCTTAGAATGCCCATCGTCCGCTGACGATGTTTCGCAAGCATTCGTCCATACAAGTCCGTCTCGGGTTCGAACGGAACCGAAGGCACTACTCCTACTACATCCATTTTGGAAATATCCTCAGGATTAGTAGCGACTAGCCCTTGCACTTCACTACTCCATCTTCGACTCCAAACACGTTACACGAAACGTACAAACCAGATCGAAGTGGTTTTCGAGAAATTAATCTCGATCCCGGTCTCTTCGAAACGATCAGCGCATTGGCCAATATTGATAGTCGGTGATTTAACTATCAATTCACATTCATAAACAACCATCACACAATAAATAATTTCCCACATTATTTATTTGCCTCAAATATCTTTCCAAGATATATTTCATTTTCACTCCTTTGAAAACAATTCCAAAACAGTTCCTTTCACGGAATGCATTTCCCAAATAATTATTTCCACTTAATCACCAAGTACAAAATACCTTTCGATTTTTAAAATAATTTTAAAACACTTTATTATAAATATACCTTATAACATTGAAATTTTAAAACTACTTAAATACTTTATCAAAATATATACTTTAAGAATATTTAAAATAAAACTACTTTATAAATATAAACTAACTTTCTCTTTTTAAAACATAATACCAAATCACTTTTATATATTTACTACAATAATAGATTTTGAAATTCTTACTTTAGGCTTTAACATTTAGAAATAATCAATTTTGTAAAATATGCTTTTTAAAACTACATTAAAACTTTTAACAAGTATTTAAAGTTTCTTTGAAAACGTACTTGGCTATCCAGAGAAATACACTTCTCTTTCCCATCTTTTAAAAATAAATCAACATTTATTTTTAAACCCATCCATATTCTTTTATAAATTCCCACCTTGAATTTATAATTTCAAATATCCACTGATATTTTATTTTACTTTATAAAGCCAGTTTATAAATTCCAAAATCTCACTTTTCCGTTAAAATTCCAATTTTAAACAATTAAATCAATTTCCTATTGATTCTCCAATTTACTTTACTTTACTTTGTAATAAATTTTCTTTGCTACTTCATTTATTTCAAAATACTTTAACTTTTAGATTTATTTCTTTATGGTGAGTTAAAACTCTTTTAACCGAAAATACCAATTTTTAAACTTCAAAAATTCCTTCTTATTCTTTAATTAAATTTAATCCTTAAAATTTTGAAAATAATATCTTTATTCTTTCCAATAATGTCACTTTAGTTTAAAATTTATTATTCTAATGTTAATTCAAAATCCCCTTTTCCATATTTGTTCGAATTTAGAAATTTCTTTATTTCTTTTACAATTCCTTATTAAATTTATTCGAATTCACTAACTTAAATTTTACTCTTCTATTTCTTTCCAAAAATCCAATTCTATTGCTTTTGATAACTCATTATACTGGGAAATTCAATCCAACCAGATTATCCAATATAAATCATCACAGGATATCAACAATCATATCACAGAATATTTAAACAAAATTAAATATTTTGAGGAATCCAGTTGGATCCCTCCAACCTATTTCCCTGCATCCACAGACGTTAGCACAATACCAATTCCACTTCAAGGTGGAATATCGCGGTATATGGGATTTTATAAAATATCATCCGCTATTATGCGGCGCATAGGGTCTCATCCGCTATATAATGCGGGAATATCAACAACTCCAATATATACATATGCCAATATGTATATATTGATATATATACTACTATATATACCATCACATATCCAATCAATTTCAATCAATCAACCAAATATTTAAATTTAACTGTTTAAATTTAAATTAAACCAGATGAGTGAGATTAACTCACCTTTGATTTTTTTTTGTTTGTAGTCTATTCCACTCCAGTCCATTCCGACTTGTATTTTCTCGGTTTAAGACCTTGTAATAACATTGTGTTGTTTTATAATTAATTGAACAGATCGAATGAATCAATTGTCATCTAAATAACTTTAATTAACCGATTATTTCATTTGAACTAACTGAACAACCTATTCACATTTAATAAATGTAATTTAAATTAATTTCCTTTAAACAATTTTTAGTAAGCAAAATAACTATATAAGTTAATTAAATAAAATAAATTTTCTTCCAAATCTATATATTAAATAAAAACAGAGTTATTTTGAATACCTCACTGTTCAATATTTTTATTTTATCCTCCTCTGATTTCATATTCATATATATATGTGATTAAATTTAAAATGAAACCTATAATTTACTGCTATTATAATTCCTAACATCTATATATACATTAAATTAAATTAAGATTAGATGGAGTTAGCAATATACCTTGCTGTATCAAGCATCACGACCACCCTGCTGAGCTCGAATACAACCCAACGAAACCCTATCCCAATCGTCCTTCTGACCTCGACGTCCCACGCGACCAACTCGCAACCACGTCGAATCGAGCACTGCCACTGCACGTTATCGCCCAATCCACATCTCGAGATAGCCGCGATCTCTGTCGAGACACCCACGCGACCAGCATTACTCGCGACCCTCGATTTTCTCGAACAAGCACCGTTGCCGACCCATCAACCCGCGATGTCACCGCAGCGCTCGAGCTCGCCGTTCGATCGCGAACGCTTCAACTAGGGATTGAGTTGATTTGGGAATATACTTGATTCGTTGTGAACGGAGGAAAGGGGAAAAGATCGATCTCGATAAGGGAAACGAGGTGGTTCATAGTCGAGAGAAAAAAAAACAAAGGCAGCCATTATTTCTTTTGTAAATTGATTTTGTAGGAACTGTAAATAGAGGAGAAAGAACGAGAAGCCTTTCATATTGTACTTTTGTTCGGCTGAAAAGGAGATGTGATTTTTACTTTTAGCTTCTAAAGGAAGACAGAGTATGTGATGTCTTTGAAAGGAGGGTAACGTGTTCAAGTAGGCCATCTACAGTGACATTCGAAATGAAGGAAAAAGATCTGAGGTGAAATTCTTTTTAATTGTTCAACATAACTTATTATTTATATTCAAATTTCAATTTAATTTTCAGCGTGTTTATATATCGTATGCCCACGTAACAACTCAAAATGCTATGAAAATTAAAATCCGATAATAATACAATATTACGGATCCAATGGAACTGGTTTCGTCAAATTCCGAGACTGTGCCCCGGAAGGCTATTTTTAAATTCAATTTAAATGATATAAATTTCAAAACCGAACAAAACACTTTGGAATTCCATTTTAAAAGTTCTATCATCTTCAGTATTATTAATATGAATTTTCCCAACTTCCAAATTATTTTTAACAGGCCTAAAACCCCACATTCAATAATTTACCTAATTCCGATAATTAAATTCAACAATTAGTTATCCAATAAATATTGATATTTGAAATTTATATTAAACTTACTCTTTTGAATATTTAAAATCAATTAAATATTCATATTTTAACTATTCAAAATTCCGGGTCGTCACATTCCTCCCCCCTTAAAAGAATTTCGTCCCCGAAATTACTAGTTAGGAAGAATGTCCCATATCCCGTTAGCTATTTCCCAAATACAAACAGTTTTAACAATGCTCCAAACAATCTTTTATTAATGATACACTAATCATCTTTTAACTTCCCAAACTTATTCATAAGTTCAATCCATATCACCTACTTATCAATTCAAATTTAAATTTAAATTCAAATTTTAAATTATCCAAAATTTCTCAAAATTTTCTAACTCTCTAAATTCCCGAAAATTTTTGCCAGTCTCCTTTGCGCGGCTAGCTCGGTACTACTACAAAATGGCTCTACGGCCTCCCAATCTCAAAAAGAAAAACAAAAAGCCAAGTGGCTAGATCAAAAATCCAATCAAATTTCATATAGAAATTCAAATACATACCTTTTGTCGGGCCATTCAATTTATCTTCTGAAATCAAAAACATCCATTTATCCTTTGCTTTTATACACCTGTATATCCTTACTAAGCAATAACATCTAATTACAGATTCAAAACCATTTTATACATTCCTTTACAAATTTTCAATATTTGCTTTACTTAAGCCCGTACGATGCACATATATCATCCGTATGCAATATCAAATTCGATCGCTCACTCGATCACACAAATTCACTTCCGAACTATTATCGTCCACCCGACTTCCTAGTGCGGACTCAGATCTGGTTTCTTGATCAGAAACCGTCATTCTCCTTGCATAGTCACTAACTATGATAGTGAATATCCAGAATCAATCAACAATCCATATCCAGGTTCGCCGTTGAAAATCGAGTGAAAAATCCTGATTCGAATCGATAAAACTATCTCGAAATTCTGTGTTCGACATTCGGACCAAATAGCTATGCGAATAAAATAATATACGTACACCTTACGTAATTAGCCCAATTGAATTATCAATTTTATCAATTTCCTTTTTATTCACATTCATTTTGATTGTTATTCACTTTCCACAATTTATCCCATTTCACAACTTCCAATTTTAAATCTTTATTCAATTATTCACCTAGAATAATTTTTTTCAATACCAAATTTACTTAAGAATCTCACCATCCATTTCTTAAGTTCAAGATAAACATTTTATAAACTTCTTGGATTTATTTCACTTCATTCTTGAAGTTTATATTCAATTTTATTCACTTTTGTCTTTACAATTCCATTTGAATACAATTTGATTCCCACTTTGAATATTCAATCAGTTACACTTACTAATTAATTTAAATCTCAATTAAAAATTTATTTGCAAGCTTTACTTTCCTTAGTTCTTTCGATCCACTAACTTTACATTCATATTTCAAATAGATTTCAATTATTTAGTTCCAATTCCATTTTATACGTTCACGTACAAATTTTCAAAAATTTTCTAACTCCCAAAATTTACGGAAAATTTTGGCAGAGTCTCCCTTGTACGGAGGGACTTCTGCGATATCGCAGGATGCACAAATATATATATATATATATATACATCGGCCTCAGGCCGGAAATCACAATATATAAATCAATATATGCAGTTCATATTTCCTATTTTGAATTTTTGCGTAAGCGTACCTTATTATAGCAATTTTTAAGCAAGCGGCGATTTATTTTAGCATTTAACGCAGTCAAAACCAGCCAAACGGCTTCCCTGAACCTGTACTAACTCAATATAAATATGTGAGTGACAAATATTCAAAGTTCATTAACATCTTACTAAATTTCAATAGCTAACATTTGTATAACATAAGCAATATCCACTAAACACTTCCATAAGCCAATTTACAAGGTTCCGACAAAATTTCCAATCAATTCTGAGGCTATTTCAATTAATTCCAATGGTTTACAATTTAGTTCCTTACATTTAATCTATTGTTAATCCAACTTTATTTAACGGGTTTTCAATCTATTTAAACTTTATTCTCATTTCAATTTACTTCCAACTTAATAAATAAACCATTCCAATCCAACTCTATTTTATAATTCAAGCTTTGGCTTCCTATCCATTTTTCCAAAATACAACCAAATTCATTTAGCTTATTTCTTCCACTATTAAATTTTATAAGTCGCAACTTCTTTATATCATACTTTCACCTATTTAAAACCAATTCTATTCGCCTTTTACTTTTTAACTCGGATTATACAATTTTATTTACAATACAAATCAATACCATTTTATTCCAATCCCATTTTTATTTTTAGTTTCAACATTTCCACTTATTTTCAGTTCACTATCAATTCCAGTCAAATTATATTTTTAATTCAAATTTATTTCCAGGCTTCATTATTAACTCACAATCCATACAATCGAGTTAAGTTTCATTAACATACTTATCAAATAATTTATTTAGATAAACAGCTTACTTTCAATTTTTAAACCAATATTTGGTTTTATCTCAATAAAAACTACTACATCATCTTTCCTTGAGTTCAATATTATTTTATAATTCCTGTTTGGATTTATTCATTTTTAATCCAACAAGCTCATATTCAATCCAATTGATCACGAAATCAATTTTATTTTACTTCAATTAATTGGCTTATACTCTAGCTTATTATATTTTTTTTCCGTTTTCTTACTTACTTCAACCTTTTGTAAGTATCCAAACTTTATTTATTGTCCCATAATCATTTTAATAAAATTCCAGAGTTTAAACAATTTTCAACATTTCATAATCACTTTTGAAATCAACTATATCCAAACTCCTTTGGTAAATTCAATTACCCCCTTGAATTTCAAAACCAACCCAGTTCACAATCATTTCCAATTTAAAACAGTTTGGTAGCAATTTCTCTTTGGAAACTCGAAAATGAACACCGATGATGTCACGATCATCATTAGAATTATTTTCCAGCGACCGAAGAGAATTTAAATGCTTTTATTTCTTTAAAACATTTCAAATATTTTTAAATTTCAAATCTTCCCAGATTTCAAACCCAACTCAAAATATTTTTGAAATAATACTATTATTTCCCCAAGCCCTTTGAAAACTATTTCAAACCGAAAGGAATTTAAATTTTTCCCAAATTCAAAATCCCTCCAATTTTATATTCAAACATTACTCTGGAATTCTATCACATTTTATCTCAAGTTATAAATCACTTTTACAATTTACATTTACAAAATTTCATTTGTTTATGAATTTATCTCATTTGATTATAAATCACCTTTATAATTCACATTTGTATACAAAGTTTATTTCAATTTATAAATTGCATTTATAATCTAAATTCTCAAATTCCATTTGTTATATAAATTTATTCTTTCATCTTTGGTTATACGTTTCCAATTTCTGATTCAATTTTTACACAATGATGATAATAATTTAATATCATCGCTTTCTAACAACCAAGCAACCAAATTTTTAATTTACAAAAGTTATTCTTTTATATATAAAAATAATTTGGGCAAAATTATTTCATTCACCCATTTAAAACAATATTGTGTCGAATTGTTCTATTTAAGTGTTTAGAGATCTCTATCAATAACGTTAATTACTCGTATTGACCAGAATCCATAAACTACCCAATAAACCAACCAACACAATATAAAACCATTTTATATTCACTAACAAATACGTGCTCATATCTATTAGTGCTCTCAAAATTCCCACCAGAGCCAAGGTTATTGCTAGCCTAAGCTCTGATACCACTGTAACAGCCCGAGTTTTTCATACACGAAAAACCGAACCATTTTTGTTAAGAAGAAGAGGTAGAAGAAGAGAAAACAGAAAACAACAACAGAATCTCACATTCGCAGCGGAATAATCTATAATAGGTAATAACAGATCTTTACACAAAAAGAAATCTATATCTGTTTATATATATACATCATCCAAATACATCATCAGAGTACATCACATCAATATCATACAACTGGACAGTAATCATAACTTGTCCTCACAATCTGAATACACATCGGAATATATAACTCAAATACGGAAGTACGTATCGCCATCCAGCTCCACAGCATCATTTCCTGTAATCTATAATACTCGGTCTGACCCGAGCATTATATAAAACAACACCCGAGTCAGTCTGGAAAACCAGCGTGAGAAAATCACACTCAATTTATTATTAAATTTCAAAAATCCTTTAAAATCAAAAGCATCTCGTAAGACCATGCCACAAATAAACATGTCGGGTTTTTACCTTACGATAGCTAAAACACTTTCTTATCAAATCCTCTGATATTATAATAGTATCTATATACAAATACTTATTCAAATAGCTGAAATTGTTACATGATTAAATTCCAGCATACTAGCCACAAAGTGGGTAATACAAACAAATACCGTACAAGGCACATAGGGAGAATGGATTTCCAACTAATGACTAGGCACTGGGGTACCACCTGACACAGTACGTGGCCTAGATCACAGTACCGAGGAGTACGCCCGCTCTCCTGCAACACAAGGCCGAAATCATCCATTACTGGATAATTCCAAGTAAAATCACCCCACGGTTGGGATCAGCAACCGCAACACTAAGCCGAAATAAAAGGGACATCTAAACAGGGATGACCTTACTCTCAAGTGGGAGCTACCCACGAAGCCTTGCTGCGTAACCCCTGATTTTCAGTCATTCCTGGTTGATGAGGCTCGAGGCTAAACAATACCTTTTCAGAACATATCCCTTAGAATGCCCATCGTCCGCTGACGATGTTTCGCAAGCATTCGCCCATACAAGTCCGTCCCGGGTTCGAACGGAACCGTAGGCACTACTCCTACTACATCCATTTTGGAAATATCCTCAGGATTAGTAGCGACTAGCCCTTGCACTTCACTACTCCATCTTCGACTTCGAACACGTTACACGAAACGTACAAACCAGATCGAAGTGGTTTTCGAGAAATTAATCTCGATCCCGGTCTCCTCGAAACGATCAGCGCATTGGCCAATATTGATAGTCGGTGATTTAACTATCAATTCACATTCATAAACAACCATCACACAATAAATAATTTCCCACATTATTTATTTTCCTCAAATATCTTTCCAAGATATATTTCATTTTCACTCCTTTGAAAACAATTCCAAAACAGTTCCTTTCACGGAATGCATTTCCCAAATAATTATTTCCACTGAATCACCAAGTACAAAATACCTTTCGATTTTTAAAATAATTTTAAAACACTTTATTATAAATATACCTTATAACATTGAAATTTTAAAACTACTTAAATACTTTATCAAAATATATACTTTAAGAATATTTAAAATAAAACTACTTTATAAATATAAACTAACTTTCTCTTTTTAAAACATAATACCAAATCACTTTTATATATTTACTACAATAATAGATTTTGACATTCTTACTTTAGGCTTTAACATTTAGAAATAATCAATTTTGTAAAATATGCTTTTTAAAACTACATTAAAACTTTTAACAAGTATTTAAAGTTTCTTTGAAAACGTACTTGGCTATCCAGAGAAATACACTTCTCTTTCCCATCTTTTAAAAATAAATCAACATTTATTTTAAACCCATCCATATTCTTTTATAAATTCCCACCTTGAATTTATAATTTCAAATATCCACTGATATTTTATTTTACTTTATAAAGCTAGTTTATAAATTCCAAAATCTCACTTTTCCTTTAAAATTCTTATTTTAAACAATTAAATCAATTTGCAATTGATTCTCCAATTTACTTTACTTTACTTTGAAATAAATTTTCTTTGCTACTTCATTTATTTCAAAATACTTTAACTTTTAGATTTATTTCTTTATGGTGAGTTAAAACTCTTTTAACTGAAAATACCAATTTTTAAACTTCAAAAATTCCTTCTTATTCTTTAATTAAATTTAATCCTTAAACTTTTGAAAATAATATCTTTATTCTTTCCAATAATGTCACTTTAGTTTAAAATTTATTATTCTCATGTTAATTCAAAATCCCCTTTTCCATATTTGTTCGAATTTAGAAATTTCTTTATTTCTTTTACAATTCCTTATTAAATTTATTCGAATTCACTAACTTAAATTTTACTCTTTTATTTCTTTCCAAAATCCAATTCAATTGCTTTTGATAACTCATTATACTGGGAAATTCAATCCAACCAGATTATCCAATATAAATCATCACAGGATATCAACAATCATATCACAGAATATTTAAACAAAATTAAATATTTTGAGGAATCCAGTTGGATCACTCCAACCTGTTTCCCTGCATCCACAGACGTTAGCATAATACTAATTCCACTTCAAGGTGGAATATCGCGGTATATGGGATTTTATAAAATATCATCCGCTATTATGCGGCGCATAGGGTCTCATCCGCTATATAATGCGGGAATATCAACAACTCCAATATATACATATGCCAATATGTATATATTGATATATATACTACTATATATACCATCACATATCCAATCAATTTCAATCAATCAACCAAATATTTAAATTTAACTGTTTAAATTTAAATTAAACCAGATGAGTGAGATTAACTCACCTTTGATTTTTTTGTTTGTAGTCTATCCACTCCAGTCCATTCCGACTTGTATTTTCTCGGTTTAAGACCTTGTAAAAACATTGTGTTGTTTTATAATTAATTGAACAGATCGAATGAATCAATTGTCATCTAAATAAATTTAATTAACCGATTGTTTCATTTGAACTAACCGAACAACCTATTCACATTTAATAAATGTAATTTAAATTAATTTCCTTTAAATAATTTTTAGTAACCAAAATAACTATATAAGTTAATTAAATAAAATAAATTTTCTTCCAAATCTATATATTAAATAAAAACAGAGTTATTTTGAATACCTCACTGTTCAATATTTTTATTTTATCCTCCTCTGATTTCATATTCATATATATATGTGATTAAATTTAAACTGAAACCTATAATTTACTGCTATTATAATTCCTAACATCTATATATACATTAAATTAAATTAAGATTAGATGGAGTTAGCAATATACCTTGCTGTATCAAGCATCACAACCACCCTGCTGAGCTCGAATACAACCCAACGAAACCGTATCCCAATCGTCCTTCTGACCTCGACGTCCCACGCGACCAACTCGCAACCACGTCGAATCGAGCACTGCCACTGCACGTTATCGCCCAATCCACATCTCGAGATAGCCGCGATCTCTGTCGAGACACCCACGCGACCAGCATTACTCGCGACCCTCGATTTTCTCGAACAAGCACCATTGCCGACCCATCAACCCGCGATGTCACCGCAGCGCTCGAGCTCGCCGTTCGATCGCGAACGCTTCAACTAGGGCTTGAGTTGATTTGGGAATATACTTGATTCGTTGCGAAGGAGGAAAGGGGAAAAGATCGATCTCGATAAGGGAAACGAGGTGGTTCATAGTCGAGAGAAAAAAAACAAAGGCAGCCATTATTTCTTTTGTAAATTGATTTCGTAGGAACTGTAAATAGAGGAGAAAGAACGAGAAGCCTTTCATATTGTACTTTTGTTCGGCTGAAAAGGAGATGTGATTTTTACTTTTAGCTTCTAAAGGAAGACAGAGTATGTGATGTCTTTGAAAGGAGGGTAAAGTGTTCAAGTAGGCCATCTACAGTGACATTCGAAATGAAGGAAAAAGATCTGAGGTGAAATTCTTTTTAACTGTTCAACATAACTTATTATTTATATTCGAATTTCAATTTAATTTTCAACGCGTTTATATATCGTATGCCCACGCAACAACTCAAAATGCTACGAAAATTGAAATTCGATAATAATACAATATTATGGATCCAATGGAACTGGTTTCATCAAATTCCGAGACTGTGCCCCAGAAGGCTATTTTTAAATTCAATTTAAACGATATAAATTTCAAAACCGAACAAAACACTTTGGAATTCCATTTTAAAAGTTCTATCATCTTCAGTATTATTAATATGAATTTTCCCAACTTCCAAATTATTTTTAACAGGCCTAAAACCCCACATTCAATAACTTACCCAATTCCGATAATTAAATTCAACAATTAGTTATCCAATAAATATTGATATTTGAAATTTATATTAAACTTACTCTTTTGAATATTTAAAATCAATTAAATATTCATATTTTAACTATTCAAAATTCTGGGTCGTCACAATTTAATAATAATGTATAACATCATATATATTTATAGTTAAATTCTAAGTGAGTAAACTCACTGAAATTTTAATTATCGCCGAAGCGTTTCAGTTTGAATTAAAATCGCACGGTCGTTTGATTTTAGCATAAAATTCCATTAGCTCCTAATTCAATCAACCAATTCCATAGCAAAGAAGACATTCTTACAAATGCAATGCAACTCCCTGCACTCGATTCTGCAAAATTCCCTATCTTGAGGCCCAAAGCTAAGCGCTACAGATGCTATAGTCATATAGAGTATTAACTTCCGATGATAAAATATGGTAATGTTAATGGTATCCATAATATCAGAAGTACATGAATATGAAACAAAATCACAAATTTCAAGAACAACTTTTCTGATTACATTTTACAAACATGTTTCATATCCAATAACATAATCCCAACGTTTCCCAGGTTAAGATCAAATATAATTATTACATAAATACGCCAAGAGCGACATACGAAGATGCCCTCTTGGATGACCAGAGTACTAAATAGACAAAAACTGTCTTAATACATCACATCGGAATAAAACAAAATAACAACTCCTAAATATAGCTAACATCAGCCTCCTGCTCATCTCCGGATGCTTTATTCATCCACCTACGAAAACCTATAAATCATCAACCCTCGGCTTACTCAAATCAATTTTGAGCACCTAAGAGTTTAAGGGGAAAAACATAAATTTTGAGTCTGACATAATGCCTGGTGTGAATAATACTATACATCTCGGTTATCTGATATTAAGTGAGACCACACCGCTTAGCGAAACGGGTTTCCCCTCACCAATATCCATTTAAAAACATACCTTTTGCAAATCTTAATCCTGCAACCAAAACTGGTTAAAACAATAATATCAATATCATGTAAGCATACAAATTAGGTAATCAATGGACTGTCTGTCCGAACACTATAGTTTTGTTTGGCTAACTACTAACCTTTGGCTGACTCGGGTCTACTAGACAAAATAAAAAAATAATCTAACTTCTGTCAAATAATCTTCTGGACGGTCTATCTCTAACTTATTTCTCCCAAGGTCAACTGATCATAATGGTTTTGCGGGCTCACCAATAACCTATCTCTACTCTATATATTCCTTCCTATGTGTGACATCATTTTAGTCTTACCTGTGACAAAGTCGTACACACTAGAACTTTGGACTTATATTAGCTAGGGGCTAATAGCTAAAGTATAGGGCACGGACCCATATTAGTCCCATCTGGTATTCTAATATATGAGTCATTTTACTTAGGGTCATCTACACTTAAAATTTTCCTTGAAAACATTTCTTTCAAATTGATTTAACCCTTAAAATCATACTTTAAACAAGAAAAATATTTTCTATGCTTTACTAAATCACCTTGCCATGTTATATACATTTTACACAAAACATTGTTGATGAAAACATTCAAAACCTTTGAAATTACCCCTTTCGAAACCATTGAAAGTCCCCCTTTCGAAACCATTGAAAGTACCACTTTCGATACAAGTAAACTACTTTGCTTTATATCCTTAGGCCGAAGGCCAAAACATACCTTCTGAAACCATTCACAACATACCTTTCGAAAGCATTGAAAACGTCCCTTTCGAAAGCATTACAAAACCTTAGACATCCTATTTTCAAAACGCTTTAAACATGCCTTTCGAAAACATTGGAAACCCTCCATTAAAAACCTTTCGAAAACATTGGGGAACCACCTATTTGAAACCTTTACCTTATACCTTTCAAAAGGACTAAGTCCTTTACACAAAATCGCAACTTTCGAAAGCATTTGGGTTCAAGTAAAATATGTGGAATAACCTTTTGAAACCATTTAAAACCATTCCTTCCGAAACTTTTAGGTTTAGCTTTCAATAGAACAAAGGATCTTAAAACAACTAAGTCGAAAGCACTCTTTCGAAAGTAATTTCCTAAGTAAAAGAAGTGGATAATGTTGGAATCATTTGCTTTGAAAGGTATGATGCGGCAGCAAGGGGTTTCGACCCCTTCAAAAGCTTCTTTATAAAACAAAAGGCACGACCTCTTTCGAAAACATTCTTTATAACATTTAATCAAGTCGAAAGCTATCTAAGTCGAAAGCATTCTTTTCGAAAGCAAAGCAGATGCATTTTCTCTTAAAAGAAAAACAAGGTTTCGACCCATTCGGAACCCCTTATTTCGACTCAATACCTTTTGCCTATATCTAATCCACTACATACCAAGGCTTTTCATACCATGTATATTGGTTTCTACTGAGATGGAGGCGGAAGTACCTAGTTGAAATGTAGGTGTCGAAAGTGGTGAAACATCAAAAGTATGGTAAACTGAATTTTAACTTTAAAAAGTAATTCTTTTTGACAAACTTGCTTTGTTTGTCAACATATGATTAGTTGTTAATTTCTTTTCTAAATTCTTTTCTAAAAGTACTGCCAAAATTTCAAAATTTAAATTATTTACAAAATATACCATCTTCTTTTATAAACATATAAAACATTTATGTCCCATACCTTAAATAATTTTATATACTTATTAAAAAACTTAGGAAAAATCTATATGAAATAGTATAAATTATCAACAAGTATATATATATCCATTTTTAACAATCAAAACATGACAACACCTTTGCAAAATAATTCGGATCTCAATCTAAAACCGAAAATAAGAAAACATGAGATGTAGTCTATTATTCGGCTTAGCTTTGCGATTAAGGAGTTGAGATTTGATCTTGGATTAAGTTGATTAAGCTTTTTCCTCTTATCTTCTTCTTATTTTCCCTTAATGGAGGCCGACCGCTCTTTTTTTATTTTACTTATGAACATATGAAATGAATGTGTATAAGGGTTTAAAGTATAAGCTTGTATCTTTTTCCTATTTTGTCCTAATCGAATACCCTAACTTATTTTATTTCATCTTTCCTTAGTTCATTTGTTTAAATTGGCACGACTACCCCTATTAACACAAATCTTAATCTCTTAACCATTTCATTATTTCATTTAATTTAACTAATGAAATGTCCTAAATAATGTTAATCAAAATTAGGGTTGTTATAGACTCCCTTCCTTAAAGAATTCCGTCCTCGAAATTACGATAAGGTACACAACAAATATATCATAATGGTAAAACATACCATGAAACAAATCAGGATAAACGTCTTTAATCCCGTTTTTGGTTTCCCAAGTACAGTCTCTCTCATCGTCGCTCCATTGGACCTTAACTAATACGACTATCTTGTCCTTAGCCTTTTCTCATCTCTCACGACTATACAGACTGGCCTTCTAACTATAGTCAAATTCGGCTCTACTATTAAGTCCTCTAACACAGTCGGTGCTATAGTAGTCTCCGGATCTCGAATACACTTTCTAAGAAGAGAAACATGAAAAACATTGTGGACTCCTGCAAAACTGTTCGGTAACTTTACTCTATATGCGAGTTTACCGATCCTATCTACAATAGGAAATTGTCCAACGAACCTTGGTGCCAATTTCCCTGATTTCCCAAATACACCTTTCATCAGTGATACCATGACGAACACATGATCTCCAACCGAAAACTCTAAGTCTTTATGTCTTCTATCAGCATAACTCTTCTGCATAGACTGAGCTTTCTTTATTCTAGCTTGAATTAACTCAATCTTCTTGAACAATTAACATAGGTGCATTTGTCAATAAGTGTTTCAATCTCTAGAATGCTTCCTCACACTTATCTGTTCAAACGAACTTCACATTCTTTCGTGTTAGCTTGGTCATCGGTGCTATTATCTATGAATAATCCTTTATGAACCATCTATAGTAACCAGCTAATCAAAGAAAACTCTTTATCTCAGTCATTGTCTCAGGTCTCATCCAATTATTCACCGCTTCAATCTTAGTCGGATCTACAGACAACCCTTCCTTTGAGACTACATGACCAAGAAACTTCACCTCCTTCTTCCAAAAACGACACTTTGAAAACTTCGCCTTCAGCTGATGCTGCCTCAACGTCTCAAGCACAACTCTAAGATGAACTTCATGCTCACTTTCATCCTCAGAGTATATCAAAATATCATCCGTGGATACCAACATGAACCTATCCAAGTGCTCTCGGAAAACTCGGTTCATCAAATCTACAAAGAATGCTGGCGCATTAGTTAGTCCGAATAGCATTACTCTCCATTCGTATGATCCATATTTGGTTCTAAATGCCGTCAAAGGAATACTATCTTCTGCTACTCTAAGCTGATGGAACCTTGTCGCTAAATCCAACTAGGAAAATACCTTGGCTCCACTCAACTGGTCGAACAAATCGTCAATTCTAGGCAATGGATATCGATTCTTTATCGTCTTCTCATTCGACTTATGATAATCGATACATAACCTTAAGATCCATCCATCTTCCTAGAAAATACTACGGTTGCTCCCCAAGATGAACTACTTGGCCTAATAAAATTATTGCCTTCCAAATCCACCGACTGCACCTTTAGCTCCCTCATCTTGGCAGACGTCATCCTGCTTGGCGTTCTACTCACTGGTTCTGCTCCTGGCATCAAGTCTATCCGAAACACAATAGCTCGCTTTGGTGGAAATCCTACTATGGATTCAAAGACATCTGTGAATTATATAACTACGAAAATTCGATTCAACTCGTCTTTTACCTCCACAACACCCAACAAAGCATTAACCTCACAGCTAGGGCTTTCTATGGAATATATAATACGGTTACTACAATCAGGGTGTTTAAGTGATATTTTCCTATTAAGGCAAAATATACTAGCATCCTATTTACTTAACTAATCCATACCTAAAATAATTCCAAAACCTACAAAATAAAACACATGCAAACTGCAAATAAAGGTATGACCTAACAAATCAAACTCTAGGTGGTAACATCTCATCCCAAGTATCGCATACCCTCCTACCGGATTTGCAACCCTTAAAGATGTAACTAGGTATAAGGGTTCTAGGTAAAGCTTATCTACCAAACAACGAGATACAAAAGAATGCGATGCACAAGTATCAAATAGAATGCTAACTGACATACCACAGATCATAAGCGTACCTCCCAACAAAGCTTTTCCTTTTTCCTCTGTTGTTGGCCTCGAGTTAGCTGGTTTCAATGCAAACACTTTACACTTTCTGTCCTTGGCTGGCTCCTTGCACTGGTTCTTGTAATGTCCAATTTGATCGCAGTTGAAGCATATAATATTTTTCTTCCCGATCACTTTATTCCCATCTCCTGAGCGACATTCATTTGCGAAATGCCCTTTCTTGTCACACTTGTAGCATACCACTTATGACTTTCCCTTATTTGCGGATCGACCCTTCTGAGCCCCTTTCTTGTGGAAAAAATCCTCTTCTGACCTTGCCCCACTTCGTATTCCTTTGCCTTATTTCTTTCCAAAAAAGAAAGCATCTCCTCATGCCTCAAACCCTTTTCCACTACAACATCACAAGGGTCTCTGATATGCGGTATTGTAGCCTTAGCAAGCTCAGGCTTCAACCCCCTAATGGACTTCTCGTTCCTCTGAATCACAATATCCACCGTAGCATAACCATTCCTCGCCAGCAACTCAAACCTCATTGCATACTCAAGCATAGACATATCCCCCTACTCCAAATCAGCGAACTTTTTGAGCAGAGTAGACTTAGCGATCTCCGATATAAACCTCTCTTCAAATCTCCTTTTGAATTCAGCCCATGTCATTATCTCCTCACTAACTCCAATACAACGTTGCTCCATGTAATTTTCTAGAAGCAAGCCTTCTCTTTTGCTCATCATTGAGCCCCAAATCCACGAAAATTCTCTCGCAACGAAGTGACCAGTTCCCTACTTCAATTGCATCTTCAGTACCAATAAACGGATTTGCTTCCAGCCGAGCATAATCTCTACTCAACACAGCATAGTTATTCACCACTGGAGCTTTTTGAGTCCCTCCAACTACTGCAGCAGTAACACCTGCTTGCATCATATTGACAAAGAACTGATACATAGCTCCCATATCAACTTACGGGACTCCAACACCCACATTTCCAACTTGTGCCTGATCTTGATCTAGCATTTTCATTTGTTATGGTGCTTCCCCCACCAAGATTAAGACTTCCACTTCTAGCATCCATATCTGCATTTAAGTCTTCGTAAGATACAGAAGAATAGCCTAAGAGATATAGGAGAATAGAGATATATCGTACACTAATATATAGCAAATACAAGTATGTTACTATAGCATTATCCCTACCCCGATCTTTCCTCTAATTCCTTAGGATTATGTTTTCAAAAATCGTTTTAGTTTAAAGTTTTTCATAAACCTATGCTTTGATACCAAGTTGTAACATCCCCTATCTTGACTCCCAAAGCAAAGCGCTATAGATACCGCAGTCATCTACGGTAATGTTAATGGTATCCATAATTTCAGAAGCATATGAATATAAAACAAAATCACATATTTCAAAAACAACTTTTCTGATTACATTTCACAAAAATGTTTCATATCCAATTACATAATCCCAACGTTTACCAGGTTCAGATCAAATATAATTATTACATAAATACGCCAAGAGCGACATATGAAGATGCCCCTTTGGATGACCAGAGTACTAAATAGACAAAAACTGTCTTAATACATCACAGTGGAATAAAACAAAATAATAACTCCTAAATGTAGCTAACATCAGCCTCTTGCTCGTCTCCGGAAGCTTTATTCGTCTACATACTAAAACCTGTAAATCCTCAACCCTCGGCCTACTCAAAACAATTTTGAGCATCCGAGAGTTTAAGGGGAATAACATAAACTTCGAGATAGACATAAAGCCTGGTGTGAATAATACTATACATCTCGATTATCTAATATTAAGTGAGACCACGTCGCTTGGCGGAATGGGTTTCCACTCATAAATATCATTTTTTAAAAAAATATCTTTTGCAAATCTTAATCCTATAACCAAAACTGGTTAAAACAATAATATCAATATCATGTAAGCATACAAATCAGGTAATCAATGGACTATCTATCCGAACACTATAGTTTTGTTTGGCTAACTACTAACCTTTGGCTGACTTGGGCCTAGCAGACAAAATAAACAAATAATCTAACTTCTGTCAGATACTCTTCTGGACGGTATGTCCCTAACTTATTTCTCCTAGGGTCAACTGATACTAATGGTTTTGCGGGCTCACTAATAACCTACTATACTCTGTATATTCCTTTATGTTTGTAACATCATTTTAGTCTTACTTGTGACATAGCCCTACACACTGGAATTTCAGACTTATATTAGCTAGGGGCTACAGGAAGTATAAGACGCAACCCCATACCGGTCCCATTTGGTATTCTAATATCCGAGTCATTTTACTTAGGATCATCTACCCTTAAAATTTTCCTTAAAAACATTTCTTTCAAATTGATTTAACCCTTTAAATCATACTTAAATAAGAAAAATATTTTTCAAATCACCTTGCCATGTTATATATACTTTACATAAAACATTGTTGATGAAAACGTTCAAAACTTTTGAAAGTACCACTTTCGAAACCTTTGAAAGTCCCCCTTTCGAAACCATTGAAAGTACCCCTTTCGATACAAGTAAACTACTTTGCTTTATATCCTTAGGCCGAAGACCAAAACATACCTTTCGAAACCATTCACAATAGACCTTTTGAAAACATTATATTGAAAACGTCCTTTCAAAAGCATTACAAAACCTTAGACATCCTATTTTCAAAACACTTTAAACATCCCTTTCGAAAACATTGGAAACCCTCCCTTTAAAACCTTTCAAAAACATTGGGGAACCACCCCTTTAAAACCTTTATCTTATACCTTTTGAAAGCACTAAGTCCTTTACACAAAATCAAACTTTTTGAAAGCATTTGGATTCAAGTAAAATATGTGCAACAACCTTTCAAAACCATTTAAAACCATTCCTTTTGAAACCTTTGGATTTAACTTTTAATTGAGCAAAGGGTTGTAAAATAACTAAGTCAAAAGCACTCTTTCGAAAGAAATTTCCTAAGTAAAAGAAGTGGATGGTGACGAAACCATTCCCTTCGATGGAGAAACGGCTAAGATTTTTAAAAAAAGGCCTCCTTTCGAAAGCATTGCTTCGAAAGGTAAGATGCGGCTTCAAGGGGTTTCGACCCCTTCAAAAGCTTCTTTATAAAACAAAAGGTGCAACCTCTTTCAAAACCATTCCTTAAAACAATTAATCAAGTCAAAAGCTATCTAAGTCGAAAGCATTCTTTTCGAAAGCAAAGCAGGTGCATTTCCATTTAAAAGCAAAACAAGGTTTCGACCCCTTCGGAACTCCTTGTTTCAACTCAATATTTTTCGCCTATGTCCAATCACTACGTACCAAGGCTTTTGATACCATGTGTACTGGTTTCGACTGAGATGGAGGTGGAAGTACCTAGTCGAAAGGTAGGTGCCAAAAGTGGTGAAACAACAAAAGTATGGTAAAACTGAAATTTAACTTTAAAAGTAATTCTTTTCAACTAACCTATTTTGTTTGTCAACATATGATTGGTTGCTAATTCTTTTTCTAAATTCTTTTATAAAAGTATTGTCGATTTTCATAATTTAAATTATTTATAGAATGCCCCTTCTCCTTTTATAAACATATAAAATATTTAAGTCCCATACCTTAAAGAATTTTATATATTTATTAAAACACTTAGACAAAATCTACAAAAATTATCATGAATCATTTTTAATATATTTTCTACCATATATTAATTTCTGACCCAAAAACAATATAAATAAGCCGTAATTAATTTTAAACCAAATTAACCATTTTCTTCACTAGAAAATTAATAATAAATCCACATTAATTCAGAAATTATGAAATTTGAAACTCATCTCTAAAATATCATTTCTGACCTTATATTAAAATCACAAGGCATTTGGATGTCATCAAATAGGGTTTTTACATTAAAACTTATCATAAAATCCATATGAAATAGTATAAATCATCAACAAGCATATATATCCATTTTTAACAATTAAAACATGGAAAAACCTTTGCAAAATAATTCGAATCTCAATCTAAAACCGAAAATAAGAAAACATGAGATGTAGTCTATTATTCACCTTAGCTTTGTGATTAAGGAGTTGAGATTTGATCTTGGATTAAGTTGATTAAGCTTCTTCCTCTTATTTTCTTCGTGTTTTCCCTTAATGGTGGTTGGCCACTTTTTTATTTGATTTTACTTATGAATGTGTATAAAGGTTTTGGGTATAAGAATATATCTTTTTCATATTTACCATCATCAACTATCCTAACTTATTTATTTCATCTTCCCTTAGTTCATTTGTTTAACTTGGCACGGCTACCCCTATTAACACAAATCTCAATCCCTTAACCATTTCATTATTTTATTTTATTTAACTGTCCTAAATAATGTTAATTAAAATTAGGATCGTTACAGATTTTGACCTCGTACGAATTTGTTTTGGCTTTAATAAGATATTCAAGTTAAATAATATAATTAATTTAAATAATTACATGATTAGCCTAAATTAACAAACCTTAATCATTTTCTAACCCAGGCCACTATCTTCGAAACCCTCGACGCGACCTACTTTCCCACGCAGTAGCTGCCAATGTTCCATGCCACTACGCATCCATCGACGCCAGAGCCGCCTCCTCTCATCGCCTAACGGTGGTGAATGAACGAACCCTCGACATGACCGATCATCTTGCTTGCCTCACCATGGCAATCAAGTCCCTAGTTGAGGTCGAAGATCGATACGACCTCTGGTGGTCACGGGGAATGCAGGCTGTTGGATTGAGTTTCTTTAATCAGCGCCTAGGGTTTCGAATTAGGGTTTGAGCAAAATGGATGGGGTAGAACTCCAAATGAGGCATGCTCATTGGCGTTTCTAGCTAAATACCCCTATTCCGAACTCAGTGGAACTATTTTTGGGAGCTAATTCCATTATATACAGAATACAACTTTTAAAATCAAATTATATTATATATTAAATTCCTAAAACTAAGCGCTACATGTTTCGAGTTTGCACGATCAATTGGTAAGTCTGATTGCCATGAAAATCATCAATATACAACAATTTATTATTCCGGATCAGATAACACTAGTTTCGTCAAAATCTGAGAGAGTGCCCCAGAATGTTAATTTCACAAATTTACATATCATTTAATATTTTTGATCCAATTATCGGTATTTATCCGATCTGTTTATTATTGCAAATTACAAATTGAATTCACCAATATTATTTATTAATTAAAAGAAGTTAAATAAGATTATTGAATTCATTTAATTAATATTTAATTCATAATTAAAATATTTAAATGATCATTTCAATTGGATATGAACTATTAAATTTCAAAATTCAATTATTTAAATATTTAAAAGTTGGTTTAATATTTAAAATTTAATGATCAAAATTCTGGGTTGTTGCATTCTCACCCTTAAAAGAATTTCGTCCCTGAAATCCTCAAGGAAGAAAACGTCACCAAACCGTTTAGTTTAAAATGGCGACTCCTCTAATGACATCTTCGGCGACTTCGTTTGTTTCTTCCTTCGTCTAATCTTTTCCCTCCCATCATCCGTTGTCTCATCTCTCCATTTCCTTGTTGTCGCCTCGTCTTTTCCTCAATGCCCAAGAAGAAGCGCTCGCCGATCGCCTCTTGTGTGCTAGATCTGGAGCTTTCCCAAACACACTCTGGCGTCTCGTCTGTCAAAGCGATGGGGCTTCCTGGTATTGGCTCCGCGAGTTCTGCTACCTCTCAAAGCATGGGTAAGCCTACCTTTCCTGTTGCGGAAAGCGTTAATCTCCTCTTTAGTTTGTTAAAGGAAATTAATTCGTCGCCTCCTTTGTTTGCCTGTCCGTTGTCTTCTGGTGAGCACCAACTGCCTCCGTATTTAGCTTCAGCTTTTAATAAGCCTTGGTCGAAAACTGATGTTGGGATGCCCATCGAGTCTAATTTGGGTATTGTTGAAACCGAGCAAGTTGATATCTTATCATGTGGTATGAACGTTGTTGCCGGAGATGAAATAGCTAGTGTTGTTCAGGCAGTTAGTTTCGCTTCTTCTGACAATGATCTGGTTCAAAGCTGCATATCTAGTGCTCGTGTAAATGCCAAGCACGCTGTCCCCTTTTCCTGTAAAAATCCAAGTGGTCCTGTTCCTGAGGAACCATCTCCTCCTCGATCAGTTACTCGGTAGTCGTCGTTATTCACCAACTTACCAAAAAATGCGGGTGTGCATTCTCCCTGTTGTTTTGACAAAGTAGAGATTGAGGGAGTTATGATTCCTCCAGTGGATGTTATTGAGGCCGATGTTGATTTTTGGAAGGACTATTTGGTGAGTTTTTTCCTTGACTCCAATCCTTCCTACCAGCTTTTTAAGGCGCATTGCAATCAGATATGGAAGCCTAAAGGGGGATTAAGTGTTCATTTCGATAATGCAATGTTCTACTTTAAATTCTCACGTAGTGATGAAAGATAGCTTATTCTTGAGGCCAATCCTATTCTCATTGATGGAAAACCATTCATTATTACAACCTGGAATCCGTCTGTTGATATGGCTAAGGATTAGGTATTATCTATTCCAGTTTGGACCTACTTTTCTCATATCCCATCTGTTCTTCAGCCTTTGATCGGGATTGATTGGCTAGTTGGCCTTGTTGGTAAGGTGATCTGTTATGACGCTAACACTGTAGCCAGAAAGAGATTAGTTTATGCCAAAGCTCTGATTGAAATAACCTCTTCCAAGCCTTTGCCTATGGTGTTAAAACTCAGACTCGATGAGGGCCACTTTGCCGAGGTTAGAGTTCGCTATAGTTGGAAACTAGACATTTGTAAGTTCTGTTAGTCCTTTGGGCATCTTTCGGATGCGTGTTTTAGATCGATTCCACTTCCTCGTCCTCCTATCAGGAAGTGGGTCCCGAAGGTTGCTCCTCCTCCTTGTCTCTTCTGTTGTTGCTTCTCCTGGAGTTGCTCCAGTTGTTGATGCTCCTATTGGCGGGGCCTAGATTGAGCGTGCTTCTTCTGTTTTGTCCGATTCTGTTATTTGGAATTCTGAGGAGTGGGCCTGACTCCATGTTCCATCTGAGATGTGGTACTCACCGGAGACTGACATTCTTATGCCTTTATCAGTGATATTGAGGGTGAAAGTCGATGTCTTATATATCACATTGAGGGTGAGGGTCTGTCCCTTACTAGGGTTGGTGAGATTGGTGAGGAGAATAAAAGTAAGTTTTATGACGTTAGTTGGGATATAAATTTATTTACTCTCCTTCTTTTGAAGGTTATGATCTGAATCTGGCTGCTCTTTTCTCTAGGTATGTTCATGTTATTGGCCCGTCGTCTGATGTTGGTAGTGGCAGTTCTTCTTCGGAGGGCGCGTAGTCATAGTTGTTTAGTAGTTTAGGCTCTTTTTGCCTAGCTTCTGTGCTTTTTTTCTCTTTGGTTTGGACTCCTTGCGCCCGTTTTGCTGTTCTGTGCATGTGCATAACACCTGTTTTTCCATTATTTATACAGTGGCATGGTCCACTATAAAGCCGGCTAGCTTTGCTAAAAAAAGTTATTAATTAAAATGAGTTATTAAACTTATTACTTAAGTAATTCTCAAACGTTACAAAAAATTTCGATAGCTCTCATTTGCACGGCTCGATTGGAAAAACTACAAATTACCTCTACAAGTCTCAAACCAACAAAAGAAAACAAAAGCCAAGTGGCTTCTCATATCTGAGGCATAAAATCATCAACAAATTTCAATTTCTAAATCTACTACATACTCTTTTGCGTTAAATTTTTAAAATTTATCAAACAAATTATTTTCTAATTGCAAATGCAGGTGCACAAGAATCAAATACAAGTCTCTTGCTTACCTGTACTTACACAATCCAAAAGAGAGTTAGGCTGACAAAAGAGCAATATGATGCAACTAAAAATAATGAAACAACTCTAAATGCAAAAACTAGCATGATATAGATCTATGTGCAACTGTAATGAATAAAGCCATATGCAAACAAAAACAACATATCAACCATATGCAATAAAACACAGAGAATACTCTAAAATCAAAATTACACATCCAATATTTTTAAGAGGTAAATTTTAGAACTAATTACGTGAGTTTTATATTCAAGATATATTTTCAAATTTTCTTTGAAGAGAATTGAAATCAAAATCAAAATCAATTATGACAAGAAGGGGTTTCTCCCACCGACGCATAGTATAACTCCAGAATCAAACAACATGAAGCATCCAGTGGTATTTCAGTTCCTCCTAATCAATAACTAAAATATAAATATACCCAGTGAGTCTTCCAAATTGGAAAATTCCCTTTTGCCCAATTTTAGCCATAACAAAAAATATTTGAATAGCTCACTTAGAATTTAACTATAAAATATATGTGATGTTATACATTAACCTCGTAGTATACAACTGATGTATAGCATCACATATATATTTAGTTATGACTATGTTCGAGGTTAATGTATAACATCACATTTATTTTATAGTTAAATTCTAAGTGAGTGATCCCGATGTGCTGGTCACAACTCCTGTTACCAATGAAGCAGACCGACTAGTGATGGTGGTATCAACTTTGCTTGGGGGCATTTTACTAAAGGTGAGTGATACCGATGCGTTGAGCGCGACTCCTGTTATTAATGAAGCAGACTGATGGGTGATGGTACTGTGAGTTATCTGTAATATAAAGTTAATTGGATTCATACATAAATTATATGAATTACTTTAAAGTCATTGAGATAGAACAGAACCTTATGTTTGTCAGGAATCGTCTATTGAGATTGAAAAATGAAAATGGAAAATGGAAAATGAAAATGAAAATGAAAATGAAACCAATGAAAATACCTGTTATTTTACAGGAATAAAAACCTATGATTACATGGAGAAACCAATGAAAATGAAAATGGAAAATGGTTTCTTGGCACTGACTTATTTCCCTCTGCTGTAGTGATCTCTCTCCATGGAGTTAATGCATCAACCCTCTGTGGCATTTAAAGTGAACTTAGACTAATGGGTAACCTTTTTTAGGAAGCTAAGGAACTAGTTATCAACCTACTTCTGTATGCACTACAATCATATTTCAAATAATTCAGCAATTACCGAATATGGCGCAGATATCTTCCCTCCATTTATAGACTCTTAACCATGCTTTCTGCCTTCGAGCTATCTGATGATCCCTGATGAAATTCAAGTTTAACACAGGAGTAGTCGACAATAGTAGGTAAAAAGAAACTCAACGTACTAATATCAAAATGTTAAAATAACCTCAGAACTTATTCATCAAATTGTAAACTGATAGACCTATTAAAAATACTTTTGCAAACAATATTTCAGTCATCAACTACATTAAAAATTTAAAACATAACCACGGCAACCTACATCATATGATGAAATGTCTGCATTGAAAATTAAACACTACCATTACTTATCAGGTATTCATCCCTTCATGCTCTGCATTGGCATCGAGATATGAACTCAAAAATATGCAAATTGGGTACCTCTTTCCAATACCTCCCACTCTGAATCGCAAAACCAAATATGATGTTTCTTCGTATAGTTGCGAATGTAAAAAAACTAAAAATCTGAATATTTTAGGCATTGAAATCATGAGACTAACTGGAAGAATAAAAATTGTTGGGATATGAAATTATGAGTCCGGTTAAAAAGCAAACTTAATTTATAGAAAATTCATGTGACGTCAATAGAACATGTGGAGCGCACTGATTGACCAATCAATACGCTACAACATTTTCAATACGGTCAAACCAACACCATAAATGACCATGAATTTACACATGGACTATCATTATTGGACTTTCTACATCAGAATGATGTAATTTAGATAATTAACATTTGACATCTATCAGGTAGTGCTTAATTATATTATGAAACAAGTTGAGAAAAATATTATATTGAACATTTATGTAATTGAATTAAAAAACTAACGTATTTTATTATATACATTTAAATAAGTAAAGTTATAACATAGTTTTCTCAGTAGTACAAATATTTGATGTAACAGTCTTTCACTATGTATAATTTTGTCACACTAATACTTGTCTCTACTATTAATAAAAAGAATTCATTCCATTGATTTACTCGGTGTCTTTTTGAAATACCTATAATACCCTTCATCCTTCTTTCATTTTACATCCAGATGTCCTTCGCCCTTTTTCCCCTCTACATCAGTAAATGTCTACTTATAACTTCAACTGTGTCTTTTTGAAATCCCGAAAATGCCCTTTGTATATATATGACAGCAGTAGAAATTGAAGTGAATGCAAGTCGAGCAAAGTGAAATTTTGTGAGTTGAAATATATACGTTGAAAAAATGCATCAATTCATTTGTACATGCCATCCACGTTAGGGGCATGCTATGTTTATCAACATCATTTTGATTGTTGCTTCATATATTATCTTATATACACTAAGAAAAGATATGTCTTGGACGATGTGGGACTAACCTAATTTAGAAACCAAACAGTAGCTTCAATTCTTTTTACCCACTTCCCTAAATAGACGCATATATATTGCACCCAAATTGACTTACTCATACACATCTCTCCACAATATCGACGAATGCAAATGCGGCCACTTCCCCAGACACAACCACGCAAACATACTATATATTATAAGCTAAAAAGTTCTCATAATTGTCATTAATTTATCAGATTTAGATAAATAATTATAACTAAATACAAAACTTAATATTTTATAATTCTTTAGTTCTACCTCTTTATATAAGTTCTAATATTAATTTAAATAACGCTAAGATACTCAGGAATCATACTTGCTACTTTAAAACCCTACAAATAGATTATAAAACCAAATATTATGAATAACATTATTCCTACAATTATTGTAACTAATTTCTACTATAAAACATTATAATCAATTATATACATGTTCAAATCATTCTTTAGATTTGTTTCTGATGATCATCTAGACCTTAGATGCCTATATTATAGACCGTATGGTGACTCATTAGCTCTTGTTTTGGATGATTATTTATCGAGATCGAATTCTATCTTGCTTGCTGATTCATCCTGGGATCGTTCATTTGTGTATTCTTCTGATTCTGTGGCTTATGATCCTTGTCTTGCTTCCCATTTCCGCCCCTATGCTGGTCTGTTAGGGAATGTCCCTTTGGAGTCTTCTCAGGAGTTAGCAGATGATGGTGATGCTACCTCTTCGGAGGAGTAGTAGTTTTCGTTATTCATATAGTAGTTGTGATATGTCTATCACACTCCTGTGCTGTTTTCTTTCTTTTTCATAGTAGTTAAGGTGCTCTTACCTTTCTCCTGTACTTCAATATTATAACGTTCGTAATAAATAGTGGACGGTCCACTATAAAACCGGCTGGCCTTGCCCAAAAAAAACAGGAATTATATGGGTTATAATGCAAAGCCATGTATTTTACATTGATAGGATAAAAGTAAATGCATTAAACAACTAATAACTAACGAGGTATAGAAATATCAGCTCACGAATATATATATATATATATATATATATATATATATAAGTTGGCATTTTGTGCATGGAGACAAGCTTAGTGCTAGGCTATAGATCAAGTTAAGCATGAATGCTCTTAGAAAAATGTATGTACGTGGAACAAGGGAGTATTTTAATCAGTATAAAGCAACAATTGAATATCATTTTATATTTACATTTCTTAAACTTTGTTTATTTACTAAACTTGACTCGTATTTACATCTATATTCACAGCCACTCATACCGATATTCCAGTTTTCCTCATGGGATATATACAACTGTAGTAACACCCACACACAATCCCATATCATACCCATGCACAATAATTCCCATACAAAATTAAACTCTCACAGCGCAACAGCCAACACACCAGTACACGTAGACTTATACATATACACCCCATATTATATTCATATATCCATAAAGCACAAAAAGTTTTGTAAATAGTAGCCTAGTCAAAGGGACACAGATAAAATAAAGTACAAGGCTTTGAGTTTTAGTATACCATTCAGAGTTTGGTCAACTATGTATCGGCATAAACATTTAATTACTTGGTCTTATGGTTGATAGAATGGACATATTCTTTATGCATCTATGGTGTTGTTTGCAATATCAAACGTCTGCGATTGGGAATAAGTAAGCCTGGCAGACTAAACATATCTCTATCTCTAACTCTACTATTAATAAAGAGAATTCATTTCTGATGCAGCACATACCTGGTGCCGCAATGGCGAAGACAAAGTCAATCGACTTAACTCCTACGACCTAAATCCACTTCCGCGAAACCCAGTGTCCGACCTAATTCCACCAACTCCACCACGACCTAACTTCCACGACCCACAACTTAAGTGCTCCGACCTAACAATGCCGCGACCTACCAGACTCTCCGACCTAACATCCATTCCACGACTTAACTCCACCGACCGACATAAAACAAGTCGTGGCCGACCTAAAACTTCCACGACCCAAAAACTCCACGACTTATCACTTCCGCGATTTAATTCCTCCACGACCTATTTCCACGACCTAAAACTTTCCCGATCCAAATCACTTCCGCGACCTAACTTTTCCTTTTCCCGACCTAATACTAAGCCGCAGAACTTCCCTCCGAACTTCCCCTAAATCGCGTGAATGAGTTTCAGTAGCTTCTCTCTTATGTCGCGTGCCGCCTTCCATAAGTCGCGAACGAGCTTTCTTTAGATCGCAAATTTAATTTGATAAGTCGGAAATGCTGGGGATAAGTCGTGAGATTTGATAAATCGAGATGCTGTGGATAAGTCGCGAGATTTGATAAATCGAGATGCTGTGGATAAGTCGCAAGATTTGATAAGTCGAGAGATATGATAAGTCGCGAGAGAATATTGATAAGTCTTTGTACATTACTGTTTGTTAAGTCGTGATTTCTTTAGGTCGTTAAACACTATAGTTAAGTCGTGTACTATTGTAAAGGTCGTTCTTTACTTATGTCGTTAGAAAATTGTATCTGTTAAGTGTTGTAAATATTCTAAGTGTTAGGTCATTCAAAACCTATGAGTTGTGTTGTAAGTGTTGTGTTGTATGCCTATAAATAGGCGAGTTATATCATTTGTAAAAAGTTGTTGAATTTGAATAAAATTTCTTTGTTAGCTTTGTGCTTTCATCCAATTGGTAGTTGAGTGTTATCTCCTATCTCCACCTTCGGCATTCGAGTGCGCTCGAATCAACGATTGTTGAAGCCAATTCATGGAATGAAGTGTGCTTGATCAACGTCGAAGAATTGAAGATCTATCTTCACGGTATCGAGATCGATCAACGTGACGTAGATAGCTAAAATTCGGCATCTTAGGATCAACGAATTTGGGCATTTCGGTATTCATCAATCCACTGATTGCTACGTTCATCGATCTATCTTGTTTTTGTATTATCCGCTGCGTCATTTGGTATCAGAGCTAGAACGCAAGAAGTTTGCGTAGATTTTTGGAGTTGTGCAAGATTTACATCATTTGGAGAAGTGGGTTATCGAGATTTTGAAGAAATTTGTTCGTTTGGAGATTTTTGAAGATTTCAACAAGTGGGTAGTTTTGATTTGAAGATTTTTAGATCGAAGTGAAGTTTTTGTTGGAATTTGTTGAAGAGTGATCATGCCTTTGAGAAGAGCTAACCGTTATCGCAACATTGATGCTTTGTACGGGAGAGAAGAGGCCGATGAAATGGAGCAAAGAATTAACAAAAACTTTAATGAGAAGATTAACGAAGGGATTGGTCGATTAGAGAGGATGATGTTGGAGATGAGTCAAAATCAGAGAAGAGTTTCACCTGAATCGAGCCATGGGAGAAGTAGAGTGTCACCACATTCCAATCGGGAGAGAAGTGTTGATAACGATCATAGAAGTGTGAGTCGAGATTGTGATAGAGATGTTGATGATCGAAGTCGTGATAGAAATGTGAATGATCGTAATCGGAGGAATGTAGATCGAAGGGATGTTGGTGGTAGATGTGATGGTAGTAGAGATGTTGGTGGTCAGGATCGACATCGATATACATCGGATTGTGAAGAAAAGTATGATGTGGTAGTGTTCATGGACGAAGACGTGGACAAGGAAGAAATCAGTCAGAATATGATCACAAGTGGGAATCTGGAATGAAAACTGAAATTCCAGAATTCAAGGGAGGTATGCAAGCTGAGGAGTTTTTGGATTGGTTGTCTAATGTGGAAGAGATTTTTGACTTCAAGGAAGTTCCAGAACATCGTAGAGTGAAGTTGGTTGCTACAAGGTTGAGGGGTAGAGCTTTGGCATGGTGGCAGCAAACCAAACTTACACGTGAACGAATGGGGAAGTCAAAGGTTGAATCTTGGGAGAAGATGAAGAAATTGATGAAAGCAACGTTCTTACCTTACAACTATCAATCTCTGATGTATCAACGTTTGCAAAACTTGAGACGGGGGATGAAATCTGTGAATGACTATGCTGACGAATTTTATCAACTGATTGCAAGGAATGATATCATGGAGACAGAGGAACAATTAACAGCTCGATTTGTTGGAGGATTGAAAATGCAGATTCAAGATATGGTTAACATGTTTGATCCCAGATCTGTAGCGGAAGCACACCAGAAAGCGTTGGCTTGGGAGAAACAGGGAAGACGAGAAGGTGGTGTGTTTACAAGTTCCAACAATCCAGTGAAGGGTGTTAGTGGAAGCTCTAATGTTTCTAAACCTATCAGCAAACCAGCGGTGAAGGAGGCTGAGAAGGCAAAGATTAACAATGGTTTCAAATGTTACAATTGTCAGGAGTTGGGTCATAAAAGCAATGAGTGTCCAAAGCCAAAGAAGAGAACCATGGTTGCAGAAATTGAGGATAAGGATGTTGAAGGAGATTATTCTAGTCCAGTTGAGGAGGATGAACAGGATGTTGCGTCAGGAGATGAATGTTGTAATCTAATGCTAAGAAGATCATGCTTGACACCGAAGCAAGAAGAAGCTAGTTGGTTGAGGAGTAATATCTTTCAGTTGACATGTACTATACTGGGGAAGGTGTGTAAATTTGTGATTGACGCGGGAAGCTGTGACAATATCATTTCAACCGAGGCTGTAACAAAATTGAAGTTGAAGACAGAGAAGCATCTGAATCCATACAAGTTAGCATGGTTGAGAAAAGGAGGAGAGGTGAAAGTGGATAGACGAGTTCGTGTTCCATTCTCTATTGGGAAGAAATACAAAGACGAGATCTGGTGTGATATAGTAGAGATGGATGTTTGTCATTTACTTTTGGGAAGACCATGGCAGTATGATCGAGCAGTACAGCATGACGGTCAGACCAATAGTTATAGTTTTATGTTTGAAGGTACGAAGATTATCTTAGTTCCAAAGAAGAGACATCAAGGAGAGAGTAAGTCAGAAGAGATTGAAGAACTGAAAACTTTGTTATCTTTGAAAGAGTTTGTTAAAGAAGTTGAGGAAGAGCCGGAAGTATTCTTGTTAATTGGGCGTGAGAGCAGTGAAGAAGTTGAAATTCCAGAAGAAGTGAAACCAGTATTGAAAGAATTTGAGGATGTATTTCCAGAGGAGTTACCAAAGGAGTTACCGCCACTGAGAGACATTCAACATCAAATTGATCTTGTTCTGGGAGCAACGTTGCCGCATAGACCACATTATCGAATGAGTCCGAAGGAACATGAAGAATTGAGGAGGCAAGTGGAAGAATTGCTTGAACAGGGGCGTGTGCAAGAAAGCTTGAGTCCGTGTGCGGTGCCAGCTTTGTTAGTACCGAAGAAGGACGGGACATGGAGAATGTGCACTGACAGTCGAGCATTGAATAAGATTACCGTGAGATATAGATTTCCAATGCCGAGGTTGGATGACTTGCTAGATCAAATAAGCGGAGCTACTACCTTTTCGAAGATTGATTTGAAGAGCGGATATCATCAAATTCGTATCAGGCCAGGTGATGAGTGGAAGACTGCTTTTAAAACCAAGGAGGGTCTATACGAATGGTTGGTTATGCCATTTGGCTTATCAAATGCACCAAGTACTTTCATGAGGGTGATGAACCAGATTTTTAGACCATTCATAGGGAAGTTCGTGGTGGTGTATTTCGATGATATTCTGATATATAGTGGAAGTCCAGAGGAACATTTGAATCATCTGAGAGAAGTGCTGATGGTACTGCGACAAGAACAATTTTATGATGCGACGAAGAAATGCGTGTTCATGACGCATAGTGTTTTATTTTTGGGGTATATTGTATCGGATGGAGGAATACAGGTTGACCAAAGTAAAATCGAATCGATTAGAGATTGGCAACAACCCAAGACGATAATAGAAGTTCGAAGTTTCCACGGGTTGGCTTCATTCTATCGAAGATTTATTCCACACTTTAGTAGTGTGATGGCGCCTGTTATTGATTGTATGAAGGGCAAACAGTTTTCATGGACGGAGGAAGCAGGAGTTGCTTTTGAATGAATCAAGGAGTTGTTGACGACAGCACCAATTCTAGCATTACCTGATTTTCAGTTGTTGTTTGAATTACATACTGACGCGTCGAAGGTTGGAATTGGAGGGGTGTTGAGTCAGAGGGGTCGTCCTATTGCATATTTCAGTGAGAAGCTATCGGGAGCAAAGATGAGATATAGTACATATGATGTGGAATTTTATGCTGTTGTGCAAGCTATTAAACACTGGAGACACTATCTATTTCAGAAAGAGTTTGTTCTTTACACTGACCATGAGGCGTTGAAACATTTACAAGGGCAAGACAAGATTTCAGCGAGACATGCATCATGGATTGCATATCTGCAACAGTTTACGTTTGTTGTGAAACACAAATCGGGAGTGACAAATCGTGTTGCGGATGCATTGAGTAGAAGAAATCATGTGTTGACTACAATGAAGGTCGAAGTGACAGGGTTTGATGTGCTACTAGAGTTGTTTGTTGAAGATCCTTACTTTATGAAGTTTGTAGATAAAGTGAAGAAAGGAGAGACGGATGAGTTTGTGATGGTAGATGGTTTTCTGTTCAAGGGAAATCGATTATGTATACCGGATTGCAGTTTACGGTTGAAGATTGTGAAGGAATTGCATGAGGAAGGTCATGTGGGTAGAGACCGTACATTATAGCTGATTTCTCAATCTTATTTTTGGCCATCAATGAGGAAAGAAGTGGAAAGGTTTGTGGAGCGATGTCATATCTGTCAGGTTTCGAAAGGAACTGCGACCAATGCTGGATTATATATGCCGTTACCTGTACCAACTAAGCCTTGGGTTGATGTGAGTATGGATTTTGTTTTGGGTTTGCCTCGAACTCAAAGGGGAAACGATTCCATTTATGTGGTGGTTGATCGATTTTCGAAAATGGCACATTTTATTGCTTGTAAGAAGACGGCGGATGCTGTTCATGTTGCTCAATTATTCTTTAAAGAAATATATCGTTTACATGGATTACCTGAATCTATTGTTTCCGACCGGGATACTCGATTTCTGAGTCACTTTTGGCTGAGTTTGTGGAAGATGGTGGGAACGAAGCTGAACTTTAGTAGTGCATATCATCCTCAAACAGATGGGCAAACGGAAGTGGTAAATAGATCGTTGGGAAACTTGTTGCGATGTCTTGTACAAGACAATTTGAAGAGTTGGGACTTAAAGTTGTGTCAGGCAGAATTTGCTCATAATCATGCTGTGAACCGAAGCACTAGTTACAGTCCATTTCGGATTGTATATTCAAGCTTGCCAAAAGGGACGTTGGATTTAACGATAGTACCACAATCGAAGGGGACAGTTAAACGAGCTGCTGATTTCGTTGATGAGTTGAAAGATTGTCATAGAATCGTTCAGGAACGTTTGGAGAAGACGAATGAGAAGTATAAACAAGCTGCGGATAAAAAGAGAAGAAGAGTGGAGTTCAACGAGGGTGATTGGGTGTATGCTGTGTTAACAAAGGATCGTTTTCCAGTGGGTGCTTATAACAAGTTGAAAGCCCGAAAGATTGGTCCAGTAGAAATTATAAAACGGATCAATGAAAATGCTTATAAATTGAAGTTGCCCGAAGATGTTTACACTTCTGACGTGTTTAATGTTAAACATCTTATACCTTATTGTGGAGATGAACAACCCAATGGGGGAGAACTTTTAAATTCGAGGACGAATTTTTCTCAACCTGGGGAGGATGATGCAGCACATACCTGGTGCCGCAATGGCGAAGACAAAGTCAATCGACTTAACTCCTACGACCTAAATCAACTTCCGCGAAACCCAGTGTCCGACCTAATTCCACCAACTCCACCACGACCTAACTTCCACGACCCACGACTTAAGTGCTCCGACCTAACAATGCCGCGACCTACCAGACTCTCTGACCTAACTTCCATTCCACGACTTAACTCCACCGACCGACATAAAACAAGTCGCGGTCGACCTAAAACTTCCACGACCCAAAAACTCAATGACTTATCACTTCCGCGATTTAATTCCTCCACGACCTATTTCCACGACCTAAAACTTTCCCGATCCAAATCACTTCCGCGACCTAACTTTTCCTTTTCCCAACCTAATACTAAGCCGCAGAACTTCCCTTCGAACTTCCCCTAAATCGTGTGAACGAGTTTCGGTAGCTTCTCTCTTATGTCGCGTGTCGCCTTCCATAAGTCGCGAACGAGCTTTCTTTTTAGATCGCAAATTTAATTTGATAAGTCGGAAATGCTGGGGATAAGTCGCGAGATTTGATAAATCGAGATGCTGTGGATAAGTCGTGAGATTTGATAAGTCGAGAGATATGATAAGTCGCGAGAGAATATTGATAAGTCATTGTACACTACTGTTTGTTAAGTCATGATTTCTTTAGGTCGTTAAACACTATAGTTAAGTCGTGTACTATTGTAAAGGTCGTTCTTTGCTTATGTCGTTAGAAAATTGTATCTGTTAAGTGTTGTAAATATTCTAAGTGTTAGGACATTCAAGACCTATGAGTTGTGTTGTAAGTGTTGTGTTGTATGCCTATAAATAGGCGAGTTATATCATTTGTAAAAAGTTGTTGAATTTGAATAAAATTTCTTTGTTAGCTTTGTGCTTTCATCCAATTGGTAGTTGAGTGTTATCTCCTATCTCCACCTTCGGCATTCGAGTGCGCTCGAATCAACGATTGTTGAAGCCAATTCACGGAATCAAGTGCGCTTGATCAACGTCGAAGAATTGAAGATCTATCTTCACGGTATCGAGATCGATCAACGTGACGTAGATAGCTAAAATTCAGCATCTTAGGATCAACGAATTTGGGCATTTCGGTATTCATCAATCCACCGATTGCTACGTTCATCGATCTATCTTGTTTTTGTATTATCCGATGCGTCAATTTCATTGAGAATAAGTAAGTCCGGCCTGATTCCAAGTTAGTATAAAGGAGTTATTGCAATCTGAACAAAACAATGCAGTATAGTGTTGTTCAACAGAAAATATAGAGAGATGGTGTTTTTCGTGTGATGCTAAAAGTTTTTTTGGAGGTTTTTTATTTTATGAGTAGAATAAATCAATAATTCTATTCTGACATGTGCTTATTGTTTTCTCCCATTTCAAATCTTTATCCAGTGAGTAAGGTGTGCTTATTGCTTACTGTTTGTGAATAATTCTATTTTGTTATTCATTTGTTTTTTTCTTATGGATGCTTTTCTATTTAGGCTTATCGGTTGGTATTATTTTGTTAAGGTTGTGTATGTATTAAGTTTAGGATATATTTCATTCATTGTTATGTTAAGGAAGACATTGGCTTTCATATTTTAATTGTAATAGTAGAACAACTGTAATACACCTCTGGGATTTATTATACGTGTAACCTCAAGAATTCTTGCCCCTATCTGAATACCAAGTTTGCATCTACAGACCAATAATTCCTTTATATTTCTTTTTTTGATTCTTTTCATGTCTATTCTTTGAGGTTCATGTTTCCTTTCTTGAATGCCGAACAAATGAAGAAAAAAATCATTAAAATGAAAATAAAATATAAAGATTTTACTCGGGTAATTAACCCTATTAAAATAAGCAGTACAAACTTAAGAAAGACAAATATGAAATTACTGGTTTCTAAAAGAAAAAAATAGTAATTTGAAAGTTGATTTCCAAAAGAGTAACTTGAAAGTATAAAAGACAAAAAACTACAAAAGAGTGGTAAAGAAACAATTAATCGCTGATATATTTTGATATATATTTGCTCACAACTCACATTAGCTAAAAGAACATAAGCATATAAAAGTACAAGTATTATTTCCATTTTAGTAGTATAAAATAAACTAAAACAAAAGAAATGAATAATAAAACTACGAATGCTTTCAACTTATTAGTTTTATGAATGTTCTACAGTTGTCTCAGTCTTCTCGGTCGTTGCCTCAGGTTCAGTTTATGCTAGCAATGAAACTGTCAAATCTACTTCCATGGTGCAACTATAAAAGTATGCATGTTGTGATTAAATGCAATCCCACATGGGCATGCATATATACTCGTTTGAAATATGTTTGTTCATTCCCAAAAGAAAATTTAGTAATTAACTAAATATGTTTATATCTAGGCAACTTAGTTTCTTACTACTTTTGGATTAAAATAGATAAGAACAAATCATGGATAAACCCTAGTTATCATATTTTAACCCCTAATTGCATTAATTTGGATCTAACATCCAATCGTCGTTTTATATAGGGTTTATAAATTAGTTTTCCCATTTTAAATACTAGTTTTCCCTCACCTTCGATGAATCTATATTTAGCCATAAAGATATCAGAAATTAATAAAGCGCATCAAAGAAAATACTCTAAAACATTACAAATACAGAAAAGAAAATACTATATAAAATTATTAATTTGTTATAGTGTATTAACCTTTGCAATGCACAAATTTGTTGCTAATTCATCGTTATTTCATCACAAATTCATCGATATTTCCACCATTGATTGTTGGTATTGTTGAAATAACTATCCAAAGTGATGTGTAATGTTGTGCTAATTATTTTGAGCAAAATATTATATAGTCTTCTTATCTTTATTTTATTCGGTGGGAAGCCATTGAAGAAGAGTATATGATTATTTTTGTGTGAAAAGATTGAAATGAATAAAGAGACTGATAGAGTTAAGGATTTGTCATATGTTAACCCGAATTTCTCACTTTTGATGACGAGTACACTACAAAAAATATTGCTAAATCTTTAACAACACTTACAGGTCAATAGTAAGTTATGAGACATTGTAACAGGAAGAAATAAGCTTATATGCATGCACGATTGTCGATTGTCATATACATTAATTACAGTTATGATGAAGTTAATAAGGTTACAGAATGACGTACAAGCATTCAACCAAAAAATGGAGTCAATGAATCAAGTGGAGCTCAGAGAAATACTTTAGGATTAACCAAAGAGCTACAAAATGAATTATGTTTTCAGTTAAGTCCTTACCAAATCATTTTACCTTTGAATTGAAACAAACCCGCAAATAATCTCCAAATCACTCTAATTTTCGCCCATCATCAAATATATCTTTAAGATCATTTTTGAATTTTTTCCTTGATCTTTAGAAATGTTTAAATATCTTTTAAGGCTTAAAACCCACCTTTTTCTGAATTTTCATATCCAGGGTACCGGCGGTCGATTGGTGGTATCCCTATCAATCGGTCGACGGTTCCTAAAACCAGAATTTTGAAAAGATGTAGAAGGTCAAAACGACTCGAGAATTTGGAAACACGATCAGAAGATAAGAGAGTGGAACTCAAGGAAAACCATCAAGTTTGGAGCTAAGTAATACCAAGGGGTATTTCCCTCCCTTTTGACCTCATAAACCCTATATGCTTCATACTACATGTCAACCACTAGTTATCAAGAGCTTTCCACAAGGAATAGACGAGTAATTCTCATGATTGTGAGAAGAAATCAAAGAAAGAAGAATAATACAAGTGTTATCGAAGTAATCATCGGAATCAACCCAAACTCAATGGAAAAGAGACAGAAACACATCAAATATGAGATAGAAGAATGAAACAGGTGAAGGAAGTGGAACTGCACAAAGAAAAATCACTCGGTACTGAGAAAAACCTTTTTGTACCAAGAGGTTTAAATGGCTCGTAGGCCCACGTGCTCACTTGTACGACATTGGGCTTGTTTTTGGGCTTCAATGCAAGCGGGCTCTTGAACCTGTATAAATGTTTCTCTATAAATATCAATCCTACTGCAGCTAAATAAGGATCTTGGATTTTCTCCTTCTTCATCTCCTTTCTCTTCCTCATAATAGTCACCTAGGCAGATACTATTGGCAATTCTATGCATAAGAACATGCCAATCCCTTATACTGATAACTTTAGTTCTCTTTCAATTCCATAATCAATAAAACTATAAAGTGGACATAGGTCAGAGATTGCCGAGCCACTATAAAAATCTTGTGTCTCTCTACCTTTTTACGCTTTTTCGCATTTTCGTGTTATTTCTACTAGATCTAAATTCTACAATGGATCAAATTTATGTAATGACAACGAATGAATCTGAAAGCTTTAATGGTGTACTCAAAAGTGCAAGATCACTGCCTGTTAAAGCTTTGGTGTCTCGTACCTTCTTCCGATCAGTGGATTATTTCTATCAGTGAAGAGAGTTTGTTAAGGCTTCGACATGTGGATTAACTCCAAAGTGGGAAGCAAGCTGAGGGAGCAAGTGAAGCAAGACATTGTATAATAGTCCATTTTAGACAAACCGAATGGCAAGTAATTCACTACTTTGGTGATGAGTTCAAAGTTACAATTGATGGTAACACTTGTTCTTGCACATGTAACATCCCTTTACTACAACAGCTTCCTTGCACGCATGTTATGGCTACTTTTTCATTAGTTGCTAATGGTGCAAACAGAGCTCTTCATGACTTTGCCTCGCTTTGGTACTCGGTTCAGAATTACTTAGCCGCTTACACACTAGAATTTCATCCCATTCGTGAAAAATGCTATTGAAGTATACAAGAACGTCCTTTGGTTCTGCCACCAACTGCTCGTAGAGCACCTGGAAGGCCAAGGTCTACACGAATTAAAGGGACCATGGATGAGATGCAGCCTCCACGGGCAAATAGGTGCAGTAGGTGTGGAGTTCTCGACCATAAGAGGAGTCGTTGTACATCAGCAACTTATTTTTTATTATTATTTTTAGTAACTCTCTATTTGTTTGTGTTTTGTAAAAAAATTATTCTACTTCAGCATACATTAGTAATATTGTTCATGTTTGTGTTTGTATTGTAAGGACATCAAATTACCAATCAATAATATATATCAACATGAATTACGCATACCACACAACCTACGATACAACACAATAACACAACAACATACGATAGAACATAATAACACAACAACATACCATAACATACAATACAACTTACGATACAACACTAACTATGATAATACATAATACAACTTACGATACAACACTAGCTATGATAATATATAATACAACTTACGATACAACGTACAACCAAACACTATACATTGCTGTAACACCCTATAATTTTATTACATTATTTAGAATAATTAATTGGGTAAATTAAATAAATGATATGAAGATTAAAAGGTTGATCTTTGATTAACAAAGGGTGGTCGTGCCATGTTAGTGCGTTAATTAAAATGAAATAACCTAAGTTAATGTGTTAGGATATGAGAAGGGCAATATGGGAAATAGGTAAGGTTTATACCCTAAACCCTTGGGAATGTAACTCACGTTCATTTTCATTTTACTCAAACCAAAATTTCCTAAGGCCGACCACCATTATTATTCTCAAGAAGAAGATTAAGGCTAGGATTCAAAAGAAGGAAAAAAATCAACAAAATCAACATCAAATCTCACATCTATAATCTCAAAGCTAAGATGAATAATTACAACATTCCAATTTCTTTTAGTTTTCGGTTTTAAGATTAGACCCAAAATGATTTTGCAATTATATGCCATGTTTTGATGATTAAAGTTATATATATATATATATATTGTTGATGGATTATATATGTTCATGTTAGTTTGAATGATATTTTTGGCATGAAAACCCTATTTAATGATATCCAAATGCCTTGAAAATTTAAATATTGATTAGAAATTATATTCTAGAGATGGATTTCAATTTTCATAATTTTTTGAATTAATATGGATTTTATATTAATTTTCTAGTGAAGGAAATTATTTATTGGGTTTTAAATTATTTTCAGCTAAATTAATAATTATTTAGGGTTGAAACTTTTATATGTTAGGAAACATATTAAATAGATTTTCTGGGATTTTTTCTAGATTTTTCCTAAGTTATTTGATGAATATATAAAATTATTTAAGGTACGAGACTTAAACGTTTTATATATTTTATTAAGGAGAAGGGGCATTTTATAAAAGGAAATTATTATTCAATTCTGAAAATAGTGGCAGCATATTTCTGAAAAGAATTTGTTAACCAATGAAAATTTGACAAACAAAGGCAGGTTAATTGAAAAGGTGTCTTTTTTAAGTTAAAAACAAAGAAACCATACTTTTAGCATGTTTCAGCCTTTACGGCAACAAACCTTTCGACCCAGACCTTCCGATAAGGTTGAGAGGTTCTAAGCTTTCGATAAGGTCAAGCTAATGCATATTGTATCAAGCTACTTGGTACATAATGAATTGAATAGAGTCGAAGGGCTCTAACTCGAAAGGTTGATGACCAAAGAGGTTGGGGTATGTTTGTTTTATAAACCAAAAGCTTTCACCTACTTTGCTTTCGAATAAGAGCTTTTGACTTGGTTGCTTTCGATAAGGTCAAAATGTTTAAAAGAAAGGTTTTAAACCCTTCAACACAGTCGAAAGGTTACTACTGCTTTATTGCTACTTTTTTTGAAACCTTCCGACATAGTCGAAAGGTTACTACCGCTTTATAAATGTTTTATTTTTTCGACAAAGACGAATGGTTTACTTGTTTTTAAAACTAGCATCTTCTCCATGCTTTCGAAGTGAAGCTTTCGACTTAGGTGATTTACCCTTGTTTTATAAATTGAAGTATAACCCAAAGGTTTCAAAAGAGTTGTTTTAAAGGATATGTTTAACGCACTCGAAGCAGAGCTTTCGACTTAGTTGAAAGGTTGCTTCCAATAGAGTCGAAAGGTTTTAAAAGAATATTTCTATTTGTTATAAATTGAACCCAGAATGATTTCGAAAGGTTTTGATTTCGAAAGGTTTTAATTGAATGAATTCGAAAGGCTTAAGTGAATGGTTTTGAAAGGTTTATATTGGATAAATTCGAAAGGTTTATATTGCATGGTTTTGAAAGATTTGTTTATTGAATGGTTTCGAAAGGTTTGTTTTAAATGATTTCGAAAGGTTTAGCTAAATGGATTCAAAAGGTTTAAAATGGAGGGTTTTCCAAGGTTTTCCTAATGCAATGTTTTAAAGTGATGTCCAAAGTTTTATAGCTTACGAAAGGTTTGCTTTTCAATGGGTTCGAAAGGTTTTAAGAATGGTTTCGAAAAGTTTGATGTATGGTTTCAAAAGGTTTGAAGAATGATTTTGAAAGGTTTGATATTGGTTTTGAAAGAGATGATTTCAATGGATAGAAAGAGGTTCTATCAAATGATATAATGTTTTCATCAACTAAATTTTGAGTAAAGATTATATATATAACATGGTGACATGATTTTGAGTAAAGTATATATATTATATACTTTTCCTTGTTAAAGTTTGATTTAAAGGTTTTAAATCATTTTGAAAATGTTTTCAAGGAAAATTATGGGAGGGGATCTTTAAGTGAAAACGACTTAGATATTAGAAAACCAGATGGGACAAATATGGGGTCGCACCCTATACATTAGCTAATAGCCCCAGCTAATTATTTGTCCAAAATTCCAGTGGGTAGGGCTTTGTCCCAGGTAGACTAAAATTATGATTACACATTGAAAGAAATATATTTTTGTACGCAGATAGGTTATTGGTGAGCCGAAAAACCATTAGGATCGGGAAGACATGGGAGATGATTAAGTTAGGGACAAACCGTCCAGAAGTGAAGTCTTAACAGATAGTCAAGGACAGACCATCTAGATGGGAAATGTTTAACAGATAATTAAGGATAGATAATCTAGAAGAAGAATATCTAACAGGTGTTAGGTTAATTTTGATTATATTGTCTGGTAGGCCCGAGTCAGCCAAAGGTTAAAAGTTATCCAAACAAAACTTGTGTGTTTGAATAGATAGTTCGTTATTACCTGATATTTATGTATGCTTACATAATGATTGCTTTACAGTATTTAACCATTGTGGATGCAGGAGCACAATATATGGTTTTATGAAAGGTTTTGCAAAGATATGTTTTAAAAGGATGTTAGTGAGGGGAAACCCCTTTCGCTAAGCGGTGTGGTCCCACTTAACATAATTATTCCGAGAAGTATAATATTATTCACACCAGGCTTTATGTCTGACTCGAAGTTTATGTTTTCCCTTTAAACTCTCGGGTGCTCAAAATTAATTTGAGTTGGCTAAGGGATATGGACCTTTTCAGGTTTAGTAGGATGACAAATAAGCTACCGGAGGCATGTAGGAGGCAAATGGATAGTTATTTAGGAGTTACAGTTCTTGTTATGTTTTGATGGATTTTCCACTATGTTGTTTTGTATTAGGTCTATTATGACCAGATGACTCTGATCAACCAAGGAGGTATCTTCATACCGCTATTGGCGTATTTTGTAATAATTATATTTGATCTGTGCCTGGGAATGATTTGGGATTATGTGTTGTGAATATGAAACAACTGGTTTTGAACTGTACTGAAGTAAAAGTTATTTTTGAAATCTGTGTTTTGTTTCATATTCAAGTGCTTCTGATATTATTGATGACATTAACATAGCCGTATTTAGTTGCCGGAAACTGGTATTATAGATGACTGCAACATCTGTAGCATTTAGTTTTGGGCCTCTAGATAAGGGATGTTACAGCTTGGTATCAGAGCATGGTTTATGAAATACTTTAATTAAAAAAATGATTTCTGAAAACATAATCTTAGAAATTAGAGTTAAGATCGGGGTATGGGATAACGCTATAATAACATACTTGTATTTATTATATATAAGTATACGCTATCTCTCTAGACTCCTATCTTAATTAGACTATTCATTTGTATCTCACGAGATTTGAATACAGATATGGATGGAAGAAGAGGCGGAGTAAATCTTGGAGGAGATAGCACCACTAATGGAAATGCCCGACCAAACACTAGGAGAGGACCCGGTTAGGTTCAAGCTGAAACTGTTGGCGCAGGAGTCCCCCAGATGGACATAGGAGCAATGTATCAGTTCTTGTAAACATGATTCAAGCTGGAATAGCAGCCAGAGTTGTTGGAGGTAATGCTGCTGGAGGTGGAGCTCAGTAAGTTCCGATGGTCAATCAGTATGCTAACTTGAGTAGGGATTACATCAGGCTTGGAGGGAAGCCGTTTATTGGTACTGAAGATGCGATCGAGGTGGAAAATTGGCTACTGCATTGCGAGATAATTTTTGCTGACTTAGAATTGAATGATGCATAGAAGAGGAGATTGGTTTCGAGGCAGCTGCAGAGAACTACTCTATTCTGGTGGAATACTATTACTATTGGAGTTGATGAGGAAACCATAACTTGGGAAGAGTTTAAGAGAAGGTTTTCAGAAAGATTTATGTCTATAATGGTGCTGTCGGCGTTGGTGAGGAAGTTTGCAGAGTTGGAACAAGGAGATATGTCTGTCTTGGAGTATGCGAGAAAGTTTGAGGAGTTGGCCCGATACGGGTATGCTTTGGCAAATACCGTGATCAGGAGGAATGAAAATTTTATAAGAGGTTTTCAAAGTTGGAACAAGGAGATATGTCCGTCTTGGAGTATGCGAGAAAGTTTGAGGAGTTGGCCCGATACGGGTATGCTTTGGCAAATACCGTGATCAAGAGGAATGAAAAGTTTATAAGAGGTTTGAGGCCAGAGTTGATAAGTGCCACTTTACCACATTTGAGAGATCCCAGTTATGTAGTGGTTGAAATGGCACTAAGACAAGAAGAGGTATTGGCTTGCTTAAGGAATAAGATGAAGGAAGCCCAGATGGGACAGGGCCAGAAAAGGAAGTTTTTCCAGAAAAAGAATGCTTAGAAGGGAGGAGCACAGAAGAAAGGAAAGGCTGAAGTGGTTTACTACAAATGCGATAAGAAGGGACACTATGCTAATGAGTGTCGTACCGGGAATGGAAAAGGAAAAGGGAAAGAAGTTGTTGGAAAGAAGAATGACAGTTGTTTTAATTGTGATCAAATCGGCTATTATAAGAACAAATTTCCTGAGCCTGCCAGAGATGGAAAGGGACAGATATATTCACTGGAGCTCGCAATTCTAAGGCCAATTGTGCAGGAAAAAGGAAGGCTATTCTAGGAGGATCGCTGCAGGTTCACGGTATGTCTGTTAGCGTTCTATTTGATATAGGAGCATCTCATTCTTTTATTTCTCTATGTTTGGTAGATAGGCATAACCTAGAACTCTCATATTTAGTTACTTCTTTAAGGGTTGCAAATTCGATAGGAGAGTATGCAACGCTTGGGATGAGGTGTGACCATTTAGAATTTGATTTGCTAGGCCATATTTTTTATTGCTGTTTGCATGTGTTTGACTTTGTGGGATTTGGGATAATCCTTGGGATGGATTGGTTAAGTAAATATGATGCTCGGATATTTTTCCATGGTAGGAAAATATCACTTAGTCATTCGGATTGTAGTGATCGGATAGTTTATACCGTAGAGAACCCTAGTTGTGAAGTGAATGCTTTATTGGGTATTATGGAGTTGGATGTTAAGTCGCATCGAGTCTTTGTAGTTAGAGAATTTGCTGATGTATTTGAGCCGGTAGTTGGACTGCCACCGAAACGAGCCATAGAGTTTCAGATTGATTTGGTGCCTGGAGCAGAGCCGGTGAGTAAGCCGCTGAGCAGGATGACACCCATAGAGATGAGAGAGTTGAAAGCGCAGTTGGTGGATTTGGAAGGCAAGAGTTTTATCCGACCAAGTAGTTCGCCATGGGGGGCTGCCGTAGTGTTTGCTAAGAAGCCGGACGGATCGTTAAGGATGTGTATTGATTATCGTAAGTTGAATGAGAAGACGGTAAAGCATCGATATCCATTGCCAAGAATTGACGATTTTTCGATCAGTTAAGTGGAGCCAAGGTATTTTCTCAGCTGGATTTGGTGATGGGATTTCATCAGCCTAGAGTGGTAAAGGATAGCATTCCTTTGACGGTGTTTAGAACAAGATATGGATCGTATGAATGGTTAGTTATGCCGTTCGGACTAACTAATGCGCCAGCATTCATTTTGGATCTGATGAATTTTCTAAGAGCATTTGGATAGATTTTTGTTGGTCTTCATAGATGACATTTTAATATACTCTAAGGATGAAGAGCATGAAGTTCATCTTAGAGTTGTGCTCAAAACGTTGAGGGAACATCAATTAAAGGCTAAGTTTTTGAAGTGTCATTTTTGGAAGAAGGAAGTGAAGTTCCTTGGTCATGTCATCTCAGAGAAAGAGTTGTCTGCAGATCAGACTAAGATTGAAGTAGTGAATAGTTGGAAAAGACCTGAGACGGTGACCGAGATTAAGAGCTTTATTGGATTGGCTGGATATTATCGAAGGTTTATAAAGGATTTTTCACGAATATCTGCACCGATGACTAAGCTTACACAAAAAGATGTGAAGTTTGTATGGAGTGATAAGTGTGAGGAAGCATTTCAGAACTTGAAACACTTATTGACCCATGCACTGGTGTTAGTGGTTCCGAAGGGGAATCAAAATTTAGTTGTTTATGCTAATGAGTGTGGAATTGGATTGGGAGCTGTGTTGATGCAAAGAGGTAAAGTGATTGCTTATGTTTCTAGAAAGCTCAGACCACATGAAGTTAGGCATCCTACGCATGATTTGGAGTTAGCTGCCGTTATATTTGCTTTGAAGGTGTGGATGCATGATCTTTTGGGAGAGAAATCTGAGCTTTATACTAATCATAAGTCGTTGAAGTACTTATTCTCTCAAAAGGAGCTGAACATGAGACAACAGAGATGGTTAGAGTTTATCGCTGCTTATGATTTTGGAATTAAATACACACCCAGAAAAAAAATAAGGTGGTGGATGCACTCAGCCGAAAACATCAGAATGAAGTAATGGTTATGATTGCTAAGTGGAAAGATTTGGAAGCATTATTAGCTTTAGTGTGCAGTTTAGATCCGAGGTAGGTTCAAGTGAAGGAAGTGTTATGTTGTCTTGTTTAGAAGTTCGACCAGTAATGATTGAGAAGATAGCTTCAAAATAGGAGGAGGATTTAGTTTTGGCTGAATGGATCCGAAGGTTGAGGGAAGGAACGGTGAGCGATGACCTAAAGGATTTTAGTCTTGACCAAAATGGGTAGTTGAGGAAGAAAGGAAGGTTGTGTGTTCCGAATGTAGGAGACATGAGGAAGGAAGTTTTGGATGAGTGTCATCGTTCGAAGTTCACTACCCGTCCAAGAGGAATGAAGATGTATCAGGATATGAAGAGAAGTTTCTTCTAGGAAGGTATGGAATGGGACATTGCTTTGTGTGTTAAGCAGTGCTTAAATTGCCAACAGGCAAAGGCTGAACACCAGAAGCCTAGTGGATTGCTTCAATCGTTAAAAGTTCCATTGTGGAAATGAGATTCCATCTCTATGGATTTTATTGATGGGTTGCCAAGGTCTAGAAGAGGAAATGAAAGCATATTGGTCATAGTAGATAGATTGACTAAGAGTGCCCATTTCATTTCGAAAAAGTCAACTAGGACAGCACCTATTTTGGCGAAGTTATTTATGACGAATGTAATTAGACTGCACGGGATTCCTAATAGTATTGTTAGTGATAGAGATTCTTTATTTACTAGTGAGTTCTGGAAAAGTCTACAGGAAGCATTAGGAACCAAGCTCAACATGAGTACCTCTTACCATCCACAGACTGATGGGCAAACGGAAAGAGTTAACAAAATCTTGGAGGATTTGTTAAGAGCTTGTGTATTGGATTTTGGGGGATCATGGGAGGACCATCTTCATCTGCTTGAGTTCTCATATAACAATAGTTACTAGACTAGTATTGGGATGGCACCGTTTGAAGCCTTGTATGGAAGACCATGTAAGTCTTTCGTATGTATGTTAGAGACCGGGGATAAATTGGTTCTTGGTCCGGATTTGGTGAAGGAAGCTGCGGAGAAGATTGAGTTGAACCGAGTTAGGATGAAGGAAGCTCAATCTAGGCAGAAAAGTTATGTTGATAGAAGAAGGAAAGATTTGGAATTTTCTGTCGGAGATTATGTGTTAATTAAGGTTTCATCGATGAAGGGTGTGATTAGATTTGGAAAGTCAAGAAAGTTAGCACCTAGATTTGTTGGACCTTTCCGTATTGTTGAGAAGATCGAAAAAATTGCTTATAGAAGAGAGTTACCGAGTAGTTTGGCTGGAGTTCATGATGTTTTCCATGTTTCTCATCTTAGGAAATGTGTTAGAGACCCGGAGACTACCGTAGCACCTACAATGTTAGAGGATTTAGAAGTAGAATCGGATTTGACCATAGATAGAAAGCCAATTCAGATTGTGGCAAGAGATAAGAAGAAGTTGAGGAATAAGACGGTCAAGTTAGTAAAGGTTCAGTGGAGTGACGATGCTAGAGACTGTACTTGGAAGACGGAGAGCAGGATTAGAGACTCCTACTCTGATTTGTTTAATGGTATGTTTTACCTTTGGTTGTTTTGATTGTGTACCTTATTGTAATTTCGATGACGAAATTCTTTAAGGTGGGGAGTCTGTAACACCCCGTATTTTTATAACATTATTTAGGATAATTAATTGGGTAAATTAAATAAATAATGTGAAGATTAAAAGGTTGAGATTTGATTAACAAAGGGTAGTCGTGCCATGTTAGTGTGTTAATTAAAATAAAATAACCTAAGTTAATGTGTTAGGATATAAGAAGGGCAATATGGGAAATAGGTAAGGTTTACACCCAAAACCCTTAGGAATGTAACTCACGTTCATTTTCATTTTACTCAAACCAAAATTTCCTAAGACTGGCCACCATTATTATTCTCAAGAAGAAGATTAAAGCTAGGATTCAAAAGAAGGAAGAAAATCAACAAAGTCAACATCAAATCTCATATCTATAACCTCAAAGCTAAGGTGAATAATTACAACATCCCAATTTCTTTTAGTTTTCGGTTTTAAAATTAGACCCGAAATGATTTTGCAAGTATATGCCATGTTTTTATGATTAAAGTTATATATATATATATATATATATTTGTGTGTGTGTGTTGTTGATGGATTATATATGTTGATGTTAATTTTTATGATATGTTTGGCATGAAAACCCTATTTAATAACATCCAAATGCCTTAAAAACTTAAATATAGATTAGAAATGATATTTTAGAGATGAGTTTCAATTTTCATAATTTTCTGAACTAGTATGGTTTTTATATTAATTTTCTAGTGAAGGAAATTGTTTATAGGGTTATAAATTATTTTCGGCTAAATTAATAATTATTTGGGGTTGAAATTTTTATATGTTAGGAAACATATTAAAATAGATTTTTTTGGGATTTTTCCAGATTTTCTCTAAGTTATTTGATGAATATATAAAATTATTTAAGGTATGGGACTTAAATGTTTTATATATTTTATTAAGGAGAAGATGAATTTTATAAAAGAAAATTATTATTCAATTCTAAAAATAGTGCTAGCATATTTCTGAAAAGAATTTGTTAACCAATGAAAATTTGACAAACATAGGTAGGTTAGTTGAAAAGTTGTTTTTTTAAGTTAAAAACAAAGAAAACATACTTTTAGCATGTTTCAGCCTTTACGACAACAAACATTCTGACCCAGATCTTCCGACAAGGTCGAGAGGTTCTAAGCTTTTGATAAGGTCAAACCAATGCATATGGTATCAAGCTACTTGGTACATAATGAATTGAGCAGAGTCGAAGGGTTCTAAGTCGAAAGGTTGATGGCCAAAGAGGTTGGGGTATGTTTGTTTTATAAACCAAAAGCTTTCACCTACTTTGCTTTCGATTAAGAGCTTTCAACTTGGTTGCTTTCGACCAGGTCAAAATATTTAAAAGAAAGGTTTTAAACCCTTCGACACAGTTGAAAGGTTACTGCTGCTTTATTACTACTTTGTTTTGAAACCTTCCGACATAGTCGAAAGGTTACTGCCGCTTTATAAATGTTCTGTTTTGAACCTTTCGATAAAGACGAAAGGTTTACTTGTTTCTAAAACTAACTGTTTTTCCATGATTTCGAAGTGAAGCTTTCAACTTAGGTGATTTACCCTTGTTTTATAAATTGAATTATAACCCAAAGCTTTCGAAAGAGTTGTTTCAAATGATATGTTTAAAGCATTCGAAGCAGAGCTTTTGACTTAATTGAAAGCTTGCTTCCAATAGAGTCGTAAAAGAATATTTCTATTTGTTTTAAATTGAACCAAGAATGATTTCGAAAGGTTTTGATTTCGAAAGGTTTTAGTTGAATGAATTCAAAATGCTTAAGTGAATGATTTTGAAAGGTCTATATCTAATAGATTCGAAAGGTTTATATTGCATGGTTTTGAAAGATTTGTTTATTGAATGGTTTCGAAAGGTATGTTTTGAATGATTTCGAAAGGTTTAGTTCAATAGATTCGAAAGGTTTAAAATGGAAGGTTTTCCAAGGTTTTCCTATGGCAATGTTTTAAAATGATGTCCAAAGTTTTATAGCTTACGAAAGGTTTGCTTTTCAATGGGTTCGAAAGGTTTGGAGAATGGTTTTGAAAGGTTTGATGTATGATTTCGAAAGGTTTGCGGAATGATTTCGAAAGGTTTGATACTGGTTTTGAAAGAGATGATTTCAAAGTATAGAAAGAGGTTCTATCAAATGGTTTAATGTTTTCATCAACTAAAGTTTGAGTAAAGATTATATATATAACATGGTGATACGATTTTGAGTAAATTATAAAGAGTATATAATTTTCCTTGTTAAAGTTTGATTTAAAGGTTTTAAATCATTTTGAAAATGTTTTCAATGAAAATTATGGGTGGTGATCCTTAAATGAAAATGACTCAGATATTAGAAAACCAGATGGGACTAGTATGGGGTCACACCCTATACATTAGCTAATAGCACCAGCTAATTGTTTGTCCAAAATTCCAGTGTGTAGGGCTTTGTCACAGGTAGACTAAAAGTATGATTACATGCCGAAAGGAATATATGTTTGTATATAGATAGGTTATTGGTGAGCCGAAAAACCATTAGGATCGGGAAGACCTGGGAGATGATTAAGTTAAGGATAGACCGTCCAAAAGTGAAGTATTTAATAGATAGTTAAGAACAGACCGTCCAGATGGGAAATGTTTAACAGATAGTTAAGGATAGATAATCCAGAAGAAGAATATCTAAGAGGTGTTAGGTTAATTTTTATTATATTGTCTGGTTGGCCTAAGTCAGCCAAAGGTTAAAAGTTATCCAAACAAAACTTATGTGTTTGAACAGGTAGTTCATTATTACCTAATATTTATGTATGTTTACATAATGATTGCTTTACAGTATTTAACCATTGTGGATGCAGGAGCACAGTATATGGTTTTATGAAAGGTTTTGCAAAGGTATGTTTGAAAAGGATGTTAGTGAGGGGAAACCCGTTCCTCTAAGCGGCGTAGTCTCGCTTAATATAATTATTCCGGGATGTATAATATTATTCACACCAGGCTTTATGTCTGACTCGAAGTTTATGTTTTCCCCTTAAACTCTCGGGTGCTCAAAATTAATTTGAGTAGGCTGAGGGATTAAGGCCCTTTCAGGTTTAGTAGGTTGACGAATAAGCTACTGGAGGCATGCAGGAGGCAAACAGATAGCTATTTAGGAGTTACAGTTCTTGTTATGTTTTGATGGATTTTCCGCCGTGTTGTTTTGTATTAGGTCTATTATGACCATATGACTTTGATCAACCAAGGGGGTCTCTACATATACCGCTCTTGGCGTATTTTGTAATAATTATATTTAATCTATGCCTGGGAATGATTTGGGATTATGTGTTGTGAATGTGAAACAATTGGTTTTGAAATGTAATGAAGTAAAAGTTGTTTTTGAAATCTATGTTTTGTTTCATATTTAAGTGCTTCTGATGTTATTGATACAATTAACATATCCGTACTTAGTCGCCGGAAGTTAATACTATATATGACTGCAATATCTATAGCACTTAGTTTTGGGCCTATAGATAAAGGATGTTATAATTGCCAATTAGGATATCTCGGTAGTCTTGACCCTAGGTCTGGAAAATTTTCTTTTAGTCGATAATTCTCCTTTTTCAAACGTGAATTTTCTTCCTGCATCTCAAACGTATACTCATGCCCTATACGACGCATTGGAGGATCAATCCACTCAGTATAACTGCAACAACTAAACGATCCAGGCAGTTGTCTGCTCAACGTATACCTTGCACAAACGTAGTATCTACGACCTGCGTTGAATTCACTTTTTTCGACAATCACTTCACACCTGCTATTACAATGACAAATTTATGTGAAGGGCCTCTCCAATTGCATGTGCTTTACCTCGATTTTTCCACCTACCGCCATGTATAGAGACGAAATGTGTTTACTTCTCACCAGGTACATGATCAGGTTGTTCAAAAAACCTCTCTCGCTTCGTTGTGAACTTCTTTACCCAGCCTTTGATGATTGACTTCAACATCCTCCATGTTTGCATTAGGTTCAAATGCATCAATGCATGTCATTAAAGTCTCGTCATCAATTTCCCATTGATCCATTTCTAGTAATGGTTAATAAAAATTGGTTTTAAGAAATACAAAGAAAGTGAAAAGCAATGAAAAGCAATTAAAGTGAAAATTGGTTTAAATATAGAAGATTACCTTCGATTATCTAGCAAATCCACAAAAAAATCACAACTTTGATAAGGGATGATGTAGAATTGTGGAAAGGAATGTAATTGGGGTTTTGGAGGTTTTTTGTGTTAAGTTTGGTAAAGTAAGAAATGAAAGGAGAGAGAGGAGAGGGTTTCTATTTTGAAACCGGTAAGCCATACTTGGGGTGATATTTGAAAATGCATCAACTAGCGATATTTGAAATTGCGACAGTTGGCACAATTTCAAATAGTGCCCCAGGTATGACTTATTGGTTTCAAATCAGAAACCTGTCAAACACGATACAACATATACCATCCGTCGAAAAAAAACTCCAAACGGTCAAATTCTGACATTTTAACATTAAACAATACATAAATAATCCAACAATCACATAAACATTACCTAAATAATCCAACAATCAAAATCATACAACGTCAAAATATTCAACCGACACTACAAATCAAATCAACTAACACTACAAATCAAACTACAAGCTAAACATCCGCCTACCAAATAGTCGCAATTAACTTGTTTGCAAACTAAACATGACTAATTTCCTCTCAAGTTAAATAATAACAATTAACATATACCACATTCCTATCAAGTGGAGCTCTCGAAGTATACACGTCTACCTCAACAGGCTGCTCTATCTCAACAGGAGGTTCTATGGAACGAAGAATATAGTGTCGGGTGATGTACCGGTACCATGTATAATACTCGTCGTCCGATAGCGTGAGGTCTTTTCTTATTGCGTATGCATATGACGATGATTCCATGTCTCAATCATCATCTCATACTCACTGGTTGAGCTATCGATCCGGTAGTGAGGAGTTTCCTCTGGCAGATGCTTACTTAAACCAAATTGTCGCATCACTCTATCTAAAATATGAAACACTACAACGGCGAAACAAATAAGTGGCATCCGTGTTGTCCATAGGTCAATGGAAGTGGTGCATAAGGGCGGAAGCCGTCCAAATACATGTGCGTATGGGGTCCATGTGACCGCATCACAACCGAGTACATCAGACTCATTATGGTAGAACATAACATTACGTCTAGGAGTATTCACTGTGCTCTTCGGCCCAATACATCTACAAGAGAAAAATACTAGGAATTAGTGGAGCAAAACATGTGTGTGTAATCAAATAATGCGGTACACCATACGACAAATATGAATCAACTTCTGCTCCCTTCATTGTTATTCTCCCGATCGAAAGATATGACTAAGACCATATCTACAAATGTATAGATGCATAAAAAATGTATATGTACATAAAATATATGCATATGAAGGGGGAAAATATGAATATGTTAATTAGAGTCAAACAGCCTTCAATATATGTGCTCTCCTGTAAAGCGAGCCTAGTCAGCTTGGTATACGTATACGTCAGAACCACACTATCCCACAAATACTGGTGACATACATCAAAGTCCTCTATGAAATGAAGCCACCCAAGCCAGACACAGGTCCTCGAATGATCACATATCAAACGCGAAGTGATGATATGCAATATTATAGCTCGAGCCCGTTGCTCAATCTAAATCTGGTAGGCGTCAGCTGGAATGTCCCCCTCAAGCTGCTACTGGAACCAAGTTGTAACTATCAACTCATTTCCCCACCATCGCTTGGGGGAGGATACGGACCTAAGAGGCTCTCGCACATTGAAAGGTAATTAGCTGGCTTCGGATTACTCAATGGAGCACCATCTATTGGTAAACCAAGCAACACAGCAACATCACCCAAGGTAATGGTCATCTCACCCGCTCTAAGGTGGAGTGTAGACGTCCTCGGCCTCTATATATTCACCAAGGCAGCGATAAGGTGATGATCCAATTAGGTGTAACCCAATCGATATATAAGCAAGAAGCCAGCTCTATCTAATAACTCTAGCATGCCAGGATGAGAGGAAGTCACTGTCCTGAGCGTCGATGAGTGATCAATAGTTGTAACTTCTTTTTTGTTCCACTAAATAAGATACAAAATATAAGTGCTACTAATAACAAAAATCAATGTATATCGAGATAGCGTTGTCACTCAATCGATGACGTGCTTGCAAGTATAAAATGTTACCGTCAACCGGTCCAGGTAACATTTTGGTGTAATCTACAATAAATGTTGACAATTTGAATATAGTAAAATTCCAAATTCTATTTGCCAATCAACAATTTCAAATTCAACTACAAATCGATGTTTAACAACATAAAGTTAAGTAATTTGTGAATTACAAGATGAAACAACTATTACAAAGCTAAATAGCTACTACTCCTAACAATTTCAATATCAGCAAACCCTAGATTGTAAATTAAATGAAGTTTTTTGTATAGCTATTACATATAGAAACTTTTTGTGTTGACGAACTAGGCATGGTTCAATTTTTAGAAGAAATAAGCTAAAATAGAGTTAGGATTTTAGTTTTGAAAAATTCGAAAATGGTTCTGGTTTTGATGTTTAGGGGAGAATTGGAAAAATGAGGAGAAAGAGGGGGTTGCTGTTTTGTATACGCAGAGGCACTACACCATACTGCCCATTTTGCCACACCCCAATGCGGAAAAATTGCCACGGCCATGAGCCGTGGCAATTTTACCATGGTTTTGAGCCGTGGTAAAATAAATTATAATGGTTTCGGGCCGTGGCAATTTAGCAACATCCGTAAACCGTTCCAATTTTATAAAAAAAATTTCCACTCCATACATCTCAATAAAGCTCACAGCTTTCTCAAAAAAAAGAACGCCCCATTCCCAAATTAACCAGCGTACCCTCGCTAAATAATTTCCATCCCGCGCCCTAATTCTCATCGATTTTCACCTAAATCCCCATCGCTCTAACGTAAACGTGAATAGCTCGTATTCTCAATCACCGTGGATAACATTCTTTTGCCGATAGAGTTGTTTGGTAAAGCTCTGGCACCTGCACCAAGGCCTGCAGCGGATTCTCCAGTGGAAGCGCCATCACCTGCAGTGGACGCTCCTGCGCCAGCACCAGAAGTGAAGTCGCCATCGCCGATGCCGGATTCGCCATCGCCGATGCCGGATACTGTGAGTATAGGCTTGTGACTCGAGATTGTTGCGTTTTATTTGGTTTATTTTTATGTGAACATTTCGTTGAGTTTTGTATGATGCATGGATTTGTTTGTAGTTAAAAAAAGACTTGTTTTTTCATTTTGGTATTTTGCTGTTAATGGCGGTGAAACATTTTAGCTTAAGGCTATAAAAATATAAATTGAAACACCAGTTTGTCATTGAGTAGGAAATGACGTTGGTGATAATGGAAATAGGATTTTTGCTGATATTCACTCTTTGATTTCGTATACAATAGGTTATAGAGAATTAAAAAATGGCAGAGATTTTGCCATCCAAAACTGATATTTTTCTTCTTTTTGCGATGGTGTATCTATAAATGGTTCTGGACACGATCTAGCTTGAAAATATACCTTATAATCAGATCTGAAGGTTTGGGTGAATTTTTCTAGAAATATTTAAGTGTATTGAATAACATGTTCGAGTATATAGAGTCGCACTTAAAAATTAAAAGTATTATTGGAAATTTAATCTCGCAATTCAATTGAAAGATAGTAAAAGAACTCCCTGTTTTTTTATTTGTCTATTTGTAAAAGATCACTAAAGACAACATGTACATATTCCACATTGGAATCCAATGATTGGATCAAGAATAAAAGATGCAATGTTATTCCATTTGGTACAAAGATATACAATTGATCTAAACTAAGGTTTTAGTTCATAATCAAAATACACAGATATACCATTACATTTGATCATCTTTTGTTTGATTTTTCAAATTTTGATTAGGTTCTTAAGGTGGATATGTGAAATGAATGATTTCTGATATGAGGGACGTGAAACAAACAACCACATTCTTTTTTATATGTACTGAATAAAATATTTTATACGAAAATAAAATATAATTTAGTATCTAATTTCTCAGACATGATATATTTTTTGTTGAATTTTCTTTTCTCTCCTTAAGATTACAAGTCTTATGTGAGTAAACTCTCAACATACAAGATCTTCTATCCTGGTTTTTTTATAAATTCAGGTAAATGAAATTTAATATACTTGTGCATGTGCACCATAAAATATGCAAATTAGATGTCATGAATTTCAAAACAATATCTTTTATCGTATGATTTATTTCAAACAATATGCAACTAGAAGCATGATTGTTGTTTGGCTGGCTTTGAACAAAAAAGCGTATCAAGTTGTTTGAATAGTTTTTGTTGGTTGTTCTGTATATTTTATTGTAAAAAGATTTCGAACTAGCTGATTAGGAGAAGGCTGCCGTCGATGTTCTTAATTGGAAGAAGTCAATTCAGGCAATTGATCTTACTGTTATCTAATACTATGATCCATATGCCAAAGAATTGAATTGAACTTATTAAACACATGTTTGCAGCCCTGCTTTTGGACTCTGCTAAATTAAGCAAAGAGATGCAATGTCATCAACATCGTCCACTTTAAGTCTGTAATGTGCTGCTGTATGTACAGCTCAAGCCATTCGACATGTCAAGCTAGCATTGACACTATAGTCCTACATTTGATTATTACTACACTCAAATAAGGCGGCCGAGTCCAGAATTTTAATTTGCTTATATATACACTTGTAAAGTGAATTCTGCATTCTATATAGATATCTACTTTCAAACTGTTATGCAAAATACCCCCCAGACCTTAAATATAAACCAACCTATAACTCAAATTATAAATTGACAATGAATACTTTATATATTGATGACTGTCTAAATTCTTATTTGATGTTCATTAAACTATAATTCATTCCAACTCCGCAGAGGTTTTTGTTATTGTTGAGAGTTTGGACCTCTCGTGACATTTATAGTTAATTTCGACTCATTATTCCAAAACAAAAGGAGCTGCATTAGTCATGATTAATCTAAGGCTACGCTTGAACACTTATAAGGATCATATTCTGAGCTGGACAATAAGTTTTCCAAATTATTGTACTGTCGTCGTAGATTTGAGCTTATGATGGAACATCAGACAAGAAGAATACACTATGTTATGTAATTGAAAGAATTTCTGAACTTGGATGAATATAAATTTAAACCATCAGTCAAAATGTGTGCTCCTGTCCTTAAGAGGATGGAAACTGTGGGAGTTTTTTATTAGATATTATGATCCCACATCAACTAATTATTTATATACCCTATTTACAGGACTTGCTGTTGAAGTGGATGATGTGAAGCCTGAAGTTGAAATACATGCCTTATAGCGTGAAATCTTATTGTATCATTGTACTGTACTTGTATTATGTATTGCCTCTTTACAACAATGCTGGAGATTAGTTACACGTTGTAGTGTGTATTATGTATTGTTGCTGAATTGTTGTTTTCATGTATCATTGTACTATACTTGATGAACTATCTGAAACTTTTGTCTTCATCTATCATTGTATTGTACTTGATGAACTATCTGAAACTTTTGTCTTCATGTATCATTGTATTGTAATTGATGAACTGTTTGTAACACTGAACCTTATTATGAACTGAGACATTTACTCTATGTTTTGAGTTTCAACAGAGACACTATTTTGTATTGAATTGAACTGAAGTAAGAACCGCTGAGATGGTTAAATGATTTGAGTAACATACAAAAATTATCCATGGCCTTAAGCCGTGGCTAATCATGTATTTGCCACGGCCTCAAGACGTGGCAAAACATATATTTGCCAAGGCTCTAAACCGTGGCTAATGAAATATTGCCACGGCCCAAAGCCGTGGCAAAACAGAAAACAGCCACGGCTTTGGGCCGTGGCAAATTTTTTTCCACTGCCTATTTTGCCACGGCCCAAAGCCGTGACAAAATCGTTTAGCCACGGCCCAAAGCCGTGGCAAAATGACTTTTCTGGTGTAGTGAGTCAGCATTTGAAATTGCACCAACTGGCGTAATTTCAAATGCCACCCATATATTTTTGTTTTTTCTTGCCTCAATTATTCTGGCGCTATTTGAAATAGCGCTGGTTATAAATTCAAAAAAAAATTAATTGCTTCAACTGGCACAATTTGAGATTGCGCCAGTACGTTCTGGCCAACTCAGCGCCGAGTTAGCCAAAATAGGGCTGCATTTGTAAATTGTTTTAAAACAAGGCTATTTGCGTAACAATTTTGAAAAATAGGGCTAAATCGAAAATATTTCCTTTAATAGATGATGTTTTTTCCTTTTCAGGGCACTAACATGTAGGTCTCACTACACTCTACCAGTTTCGTTACGAAAAGCATTTTTTTAGATTTAGCCCTATTTTACTAACTTACTAAGCAAGAAACCTATTTTTAAAACTATTTACAAACGTAGCCCTATTTTGCCTACTCGGCGTTGAGTTGCCAAAATGTACTGGCGCAATTTGAAATTGCACCAGTACATGGGGTTTATTTTTTTTTACTTGAATTTATAACTGGCGCTATTTGAAATAGCGTTAGTATGTCACAGGTATAGATAATGAAAAGATAAGGGCGCCATTTGAAATCGTGCTAGTTGGCGCAATTTCAAATGCCGCCTTATAGATAATGAAAAGATAAGGACGACATTTGAAATCACGTCAGTTGGCGCAATATCAAATGCCGCCTCTGCGTGTACAAAACAATAGCCCTCCCCTCTCCCTCCTCACTTTTACTTCTTCCCACAAACATCAAAACCGAAACCCACTTTCCTAATTTTGCAAAATTAAAATCTTAAGTCCGTTTCATCTAAAAATAAGTGTTTTTTCGGATCTATTTCAAGAATAACAACATCTTCTTCATTTGGCTTATTAAAGGTATGATTTTGCAAACCCTAGTTTTTTTATTTATACATTTCACTTCATAATGATAATTCCATTATCAAACTAGAATGGCTCCTAATTTTATTGCAATTATATGCTACAATGATGGCGAATTAGTTATTGATGATCAAATGTGTGGAAAATATAACGGCAGACCTTACAAACCGGAAAAAGTTTGTAAAGGATCTAACTTCGAGCAAGTAAAAGCGTCAGCTTACAAAGCAACCAAGATCAAATTGAAGGAGTTTGATATTGATTTAGTTTGCAACTGGCCAACTTATGGATCTAAAGCGATTAAAATTGTAGATGACGACAACGTTGAGTTAATATTCTCTATTGTCTCTAAATCTATAGAGTTGTTTGTTGTGAAAAACAGAAATTTGTTAGTAGAACAACCTGTAGTTGCATTCGTAGCAGCATCTGTAACCATCTATCCTTCGCAACCAATTTCGTCTCCTAGTTATAGTAATCCTCCTATGAATATACTACAATGCGGACACTAACAAATGTTGTTTGGTTATCCTCCTTTTATGAATTTTCAACAAAATCTACAATTTAGCTATCCATATCCTAATCAGGATAGTATTGCACGCATGAGTCGAATGTAACTCCTATTTTCCACTAACTCTAAATGACATATTGTTCATCGTGTTAAATTTGATATCAAATATTATTGTTATGTTAGTTATATTCCACATCATCATCCCATGAAAACTAGTGCTGGACCGTCTATTACTCATAGGTCTTGTCCTTTTCAGCCCACACCCTCTAAATTATACGATATGAGCCAAAAGTAAGTTAGGTTTGGCTATGTTAATGCATTGTGTTGCATATATAACTATATTTAAAATTTCATATTTTCATATTGTAGCTTTCGGGATAAGATACAGATGCACAATTGAACATGCAACCAAATGTATCCGATGACGATATGGAAATAGAGGAACATGTAGATGGACAATTAAACGATGCTCCAACTCTTGATAGCATGACTATTGTATCTATACCGGAGAACGATACAAGGTGGATCGACAACATGAAAGTAAACAACGATCCACTAAACTATGATTTTGGAGGCGAAGACAATGCTAGTGCTGATAATGATGAACCTAAAATGGAGATACCATTGGATGATGACTTGTGTAATGCAAAAACGTTGGCTAGATCCATTGTCGCAAATCTACAATTCAACGAAAAACTATTCTCTTCGTCTTGTGTTTAGAACGGTTTCAAAGTTAGTATGGTATTCGAGACCAAAGCAAAATTTCTACAACAACTAAGTGAATGGTCAATTTTACATGCAGTTTCTTTTAAGTCAATCAGGTCTAACAATGAAAAATACACTACCATTTGCAATGTCGATGCAAACTGTCAATGGGGAATTCATGCTATAGATTTTTAAAAATGGCAATCTGGATGGTGGGTTGTTAAAAAAATCCAAGAAATCATACTTGCATTAAACCAGTAGTTAACTCCAAACACAAGAAAGCGACATCTAATTTTTTGGTTTCAAAGATCATGCCTTTTGTGAAATTGGATTTGAACATAACGACTGGAACTGTGCAGGTATTAATGGAGGAACAATTATTTATTAAGATCAGTTATATGAAAGCGTGGAGAGCACTAAGCATGGCAATAGAATGAATATATGGTGATTAGGTAGAGTCATATTCAAACCGACGATAATATTTTGTTGAAATTACTAGAACGAATTCTGGTAGTGTTGGACATGTAACAACCGATGAGTTTGGCGTCTTCGATCGTGCTTTTTGGGTTTTGGGCCTTGTATCGAGGGATTTATGCCTTGTCAACCTTCGATTTGTATCGTTGGAACGCATCTATATGGCAAATACAAAGGTAAATTACTTGTTTTGACTGCGGTTGATGCGAATGATCAATTTATCTTTTGGTTTATGCGATTGTTGAGAGTGAATCATGTGATCAACTTTCATTTCCGATAGAATGAAAGGAATATCGACCGCACTGGAGAGAAAATGGAGATCACCGCATAAATATAGATTTTGTGCTAGACATTTGAAAGCAAACTTTCAAGCTGCTGGCCTTAGGGAAAAACGTTTGACCGGTTTATTCTACACAACTGCATGTGCTTCGGAGGAGGTTGAGTATCTGAAAATCCAGAAGGAAATAAAGACCACCAATTTTAGAGCTCATAATTGGATTGAGAGAAGTCTGGCAGGGAAGGAGGAGAACTAGGCTTTGTGTAAGGATGATGGTGGATGATTTCATGTAATGACAACGAATGCGTCTCAAAGCTTTAATGGTGTACTCAGAGGTGCAAGATCACTGCCTGTTAAAGCTTTGGTTGCTCGCACCTTCTTCTGCTCGGTGGATGGTTTCGATCAACGAAAAGAGTTTGCAAAGACTTCAACATGTATTAACTCTAAAGTGGGAAGCAAAGATAGCTGAGAAAGCAATTGAAGCAAGACGTTGTAGAATAGTTCGGTTTAGCCAAACTGAATGGCAAGTAATTCACTACTTTGGTGATGAGTTCAAAGTTACAGTTGATGGTAGCTCATGTTCTTGTACATATAACGTCGCTTTACTATAACAGATTCCTTACGCGCATGTTATGGCTGCTTGCTCATCATTTGCTACTAGTGCAAACAGAGCTCATCATGACTTTGCCTCGCTTTGATACTCGGTTCAGAATTACTTGGCCGCTTACACACCATAATTTAATCCCATTGGTGAAAACATTATTGGAGTATACAAGATGGTCTGTTGGTTCTGCCACAAACTGCTCATAGAGCACCCGTAAGGCCAAGATATACACGAATTAAAGGGACTATGGATGAGATGCAGCCTCCACGGGCAAATAGGTGCAATAGGTGTGGAGTTCTCCACCATAAGAGGAGTCGTTATACATCAGCAACTTAGTTTTTATATTGTTTTTAGTTACTCTTTATTTTTTTGTGTTATGTAATAGAATTGTTGTACTTCAGCATATGTCGTTATTGATATTGTTCATGTTTGTGTTTGTGATTTAAGGACTCCAAATTACCAATCGGTAATATATATCAACATGAATTATGCATTCAACAGAACCTACAATACAACACAATAACACAGTAATGTACGATAACATATAATACAATTTACGATACAACACAACATACGATAACATACAATACAACTAATGATACAACGTATAACCAAACAACATACATTACTCATTAGGATATCTCGGAAGTCTTGACTCTAGGTCTAAATATTTTTCTTTTAGTCGATAAATCTCCTTTTTCAAATGTGAATTTTCTTCCTACATCTCAAGCGCATACTCATTCCCTCTAGGACATTTTGGAAGATCAATCCACTTGGTATAACCGGAATAACTAAACAATCTAGGTAGTTGTCTACTCAACGTATATCAGGCACAAATGTAGTACCTAAGACCCGCGTTGAGTGCATTTTTTTGACAATCACTTCACGCATGCTATTATAGTGACAAAATTTACGTGGAGGGCCTCTCCAATAGCTAGTGCTTTACCTTGATTTTTCCACCTACCATGATCTATTGCGACGAAATGGGTTTGCTTCTCACCAGGTACACGATCAGGTTGTTCGGAAACCGCTCTTGCTTCGTTGCGAACTACTTTACCCGGCCTCTGATGATTGACTTCACCACCCGCAATGTTTGCATTGTATTCAAATGCATCTATGCATGTCATTAAAGTCTCGTCATCAATTTCTCATTGATTCATTTCTAGGAATGGTTAATAAAAATTGGTTTGAAGAAATGAAAAGAAAGTGAAAAGCAATTAAAGTGAAAATTGGGTTTAAGTATTGAAGATTACCTTCGATTTTCTAGCAAATTCGCATTAAAATCACAATTTTGATAAGAGATGATGTAAAATTGTCAAAACGAAGTTAATTGGGGTTTCTTGTGTTGAGTTTGGTAAAGTGAGATATTTGAGGAAAGAGAGGGGAGGGTTTATGTTTTGAAATCTGTAACACAGCTGGGGCGCTATTTAAAATTGCTCCAACATGCACTATTTAAAATCGCACTAGTTGGCGCAATTTAAAATAGCGCTCCAGGTGTGTTACAAGTTTCAAAATAGAAACCTATCAAACATAATACCCCATATACCATCCGCCAAACAAAAAATCCAAATGGTTAAATTCTGACATTCTAACATTATAAATCACATAAATAATCTAACGATCACATAAAAATTACACAAATAATCCAACGTTCGAAATCATACAATGTCAAAATAATCAACCAACACCACACATCACAATATTCAACCAACACTACAGATCAAACTACAAGCTAAACATTCAATTTACACCATAGGTCCGTGTTCGAATTGCATAGGTGTGTTACGTTTTACCCCTGCGGCTGTGAAGGTCCATGTTCGAATTGCATAGGTTGAGAAGATGAAGGACTTTTTCCCTTACCCTTCCGGCTTTGTGCTGGTATACTTGTGTCGTAGGAGGCAGAGGAATCGATTAAAGAGGTGCTTCAATGAGTGCAAGAGGAGGAGGAGGTGGTGGGGGAGGAGATGACGGTGCAGGTCTAGCTAGCTTGTTCTTCCCAAGAATAGATTGCAATATACACTTCACACTAAAGCATTTGCCCTTCGTACGCTCTAGCACCTCTCCCGATAGCTCATCAACTAATTCAATAGAACAGTAAATGCCATCCGCCAGTCAAGTACTAGTAATTAACATGTATGGAAATTAAATATGACTACTTTCCCCTCAAGTTAAATAATATCAATTAACACATACCACATTCCTCTCAAGTGGAGCTCTCAGAGTACACTCGTCTACCTCAGTAGGTTGCTCTACCTCAGCAGGCAGCTTTATGGCATGAAGAATATAGTGTCCGGTGATGTACTAGTACCATGTATAATAATCATCGTCCGATAGTGTGAGGTCTCGTTCTTTTTGCGCATGCATATGACAATGATTCCATGTCTCAATCGTCATCTCATATTCTCCGGTTGAGTTGTCGATCCGGTAGTGAGGAGCTGCTTCTGGCAGATGTCGTCTAAAACCAAATTGTCGCATCACATTATCTGGAAGATGAAAGCTACATCTCCGAAACAAATAATTGGCACCCGTGCTGTCTATAGATCAATAAAAGCGGTACATAAGGGAGGAAACTGTCCAAGTGCATGTGCGTATAGGGTACATGTGACAGCATTACAGCCGAGCACATCAAACTCATTGCAGTAGAACATAACATTATGTCTAGGAGTATTCACCATGCTCTTTGGCTCAATCCATCTGCAACAACAAGATAATAAGAATTATTAGAGCAAAAGATGTGTGTATAATTAAATAATGCAGTAAATATACCTAGCACCATAGGGAAAAGATAAATACACTGCAACATTTTCAATACGGTGCAAACCAACACCATAAATGATCATGAATTTACACATGGACTATCATTATTGGACTTTCTACATCATAATGATGTAATTTAGTTAATTAACATTTGACAGCTACCAGGCAAAGTACTTAATTCTATGAGTAACAAGTTGAGAAAAATATTATATTGAACATTTGTGTTATCGAATTAATAGCTACAACTAACGTAGTTTATTATATACATTTAAATAAGTAAAGTTTTAACTTATTTTTCATAGTAGTACAAATATTTGATGTAACAGTCACTATGTATAATTTTGTCATGCTAGTACGTATTTGAAATATGGTTGTTCATTCTCAAATAAAATTTAGTAATTTAGTAATTAACTAAATATGTTTATATCCAAACAACTTAGTTTCTTACTATTTTTGGATCAAAATAAATAAGAAAAAATTGTAGATAAACCCTAGATATCATATTTTAACCCCTAATCAAATTAATTTGGATCTAATATCCAATTGCCGGTTTATATAGGGTTTACAAATTAGTTTTCCCATTTTAAATAATAGTTTTCCCTCAACTTCGATAAATCTATGTTTAACCATAAAGATCTCAAAAATTAATAAAGCTCATCAACAAAAATAATCTCACAACGAAACATCATTTCATAGTTATAATATCAAAAGACAACACAACAGTAGAATCTCACAACGAAACGATAACATATAATATCAAAAGACAGCACAAATTGTCACTCTAAGATGCACATCATTTCATAGTTATAATCATAAGTACTATCATTAATCTGGAAAATTATAACACATGTCTTGACATATGCTGATATATACAATATTGTAATGTAGCGGAAATAAGAATGCTATGGTAGGGGAATGGAAGCATCCTGCTCGTTTCAAGAAGCTCCAAAGAACATCGATGAAAACCTGCTTTTTCCAGACTACTCAAAAGAGCGCCTATGGAAATAAGGGAAATATAAAACCACAAGTCGGACATAAGTCCGGTATGAGAAACTCAAGAAATATGTGTGAAATATAACATTATCTTTTGAGATCAACCGAATCACAGGGTTGGTTTTCCCCTTAAAATAGCCAACCATCTATTAAGTATATACTTCAATGTAATAGATAATGTCTAGGGTGTAGAACACAAGTAAGAAATAGTCATAGTACGTGTACATTACAATAAAACTAGGTATACAATCAAAACCCACTAAGGCGCGTTCGCATAATTGTGTAGGATTTCCATGGAGATCTCTCTGGTCAAACCAAATCCGACCTCCTGCATAAGGATCAGAGATATCCTTCCGAGCATCGTATATCTCTAGATAAAATATATGGTAAGCCATAGCCGGTCAATGCACGAAGACATTACACATATTATTAACTTCCGCTAGCAATGTCGATAGCATCTCTTGATCTAGAGTTGATATACCCTATTAGGCTTGCTAAACTTTTCATGGCTAGGTACTATACTCTGATTTTAGTTATTTCCAATGTCGAGGCTAATCTAACATCTCTCACATGAGTTTACATCACTTGAACAGATCAAGAATCCCTAAATGGATTTTAGCATTTCGAACAGATCACGAACCTCTACATGGTTTCGAGCATCTCAAACAGATCTCGAATCTCCACATATAATTCAGCATAAGTCGATCGACAAATTCTAACATTGACCTCTTCCTTGAACTTAACCTTAGGATAGACAATTCAACTCCATAGCATTAGTCTAAAATGCCAATGCCGACCTCACCCTTAGACTTAACCTTAGGATAGACAGTTCAACACTATAACATTTCACTTCACTGTCGCTTTTAGAACATAGATCATGTATGTGGTTTTGAAGTTGTTACGAGTTCAAGTAATCTCATCGGCTTTTAGTGCTAAGTATAAGACTAATTACTTTCCATAAACAGCTACCAAATAAAGCACGATTAAATCATACAAAACACAATTAAGTCATCCAAAACATGATTAAGTCACACAAGGCAACTCTTAATATCTTCTATTTAATTAATCCTTTTATTAATTAAAAAATCCTTTGTAAATACTTGTGTATATATTTAAAATACCTTTACAAAAGATATATACATGTACACTAATATTCACTAATCATTTCTACTCTTTTCAGTAAATAGAAATGTATTTATATTCTTATCCCAAATCCCAAATGGTATAAGAATATTCATAAATTTTAAATATGATTTCACATTTACACAAGTATATTTCGATGAATTAAAAATGTCATCAAAATATCGTTACTATAAACCGTAAACCATTCTTTTATACTTATCATTAAACATTCTTTTTAAAGATCTAATTGCTTTACTAAGTATAATCAAAAAGGGATAAAGATCAAAGTTTGTAACACATTGTCACAACAAATCCAAAACTAATTTTGTACTTGTTGCTATCTCATTTAAAGATCTAACTAGATATTTGGTTCAGTTCGGTATTTGACTAGTTAACTATCTAGTTCCAAAGACGATCGCGTATGGGAATCAAGGTTCGTATACTTATCATGTTTTCGAACCTTTCAACTTTCTCGATAGATTTAATAGGAGGAAGAGACAAGCCAGTCTAGTAATGGAGGTCTAATGGGGTGTGGATTGGAGTGGATAGTGGTCAAGTATGATTGGACAGCCCGCTTGATATCTTCTTGAGAGTTGCACTGAATTCAATGGCGATCCATGATGGTATTGACTTTTTATTAGCATTAGTGCCTTTTAGTGAAGAGTGGAAGAAAGAAGAATTCTTATCTCCATTTTTGTCCCATCGAATCGCGGGCTTTTATTTAATCATGTTATCTCAAACTAAGTAACATCGGTTAGTTGCTTTGCCAGCAACCGTTTTTAAACAAAGAAGTTGCAATTGTTGTTCATGTATCAGGTGCTTAATTTCTTGTTGCTTGGAGTCCATCTGAGCACCTCTCACATTCCAAAAGCCCATGTTGTGCATCATGATGATCTTTTGGCTTTAGTGGTCGATAGCTAGGTTATTCAAGGACTAGTGTAATATCCCGGAATTTTGGACAATATCAATTTAATAATCTGTTTAAATAATTAAATTAATTTGATAAATTTTTGATAACAAATTTGAATTGGTTTAATAATCTAATTGAATAAATATTTAATTAGTGAATTTTATCTTTTAAAAACTAATAAAATGATTTCTATTTATAATGTGTATATATATGTGTGTATATTGTAAATAGATAAGCTTTGGTTTGAAATACAATTTACATATGATATGTTAATTCATTTAATAATAATAGAAATTTATAATCTCTTTTATAAATTATTTTTAAATTGATAAATGTGTTATTTTCAAACAATAATAATAGTGTATTGTTTTTAAATAAATAGATTTTAATGTAAATAAGATTTGTTTTTTTTTCAATTTGAATGTGTTGTTTTAAATTGACTTTAAATTGGATTTTAAATATAATTTGAATTTGAATTTAGATTTAATTTTGAATTCAAAAAGAGGTAATATTCAAATAGTTTGGATTTCAAAATATATGTAAACTTTTATTTATAATAATTAGTTTTATTTCTTTATAATTAATATATATAGATATGTATTTAATAAGTTAAGAAAAAGGTTTTTATATTTAAAATAAATAAAAATAATAAATTAAAGGGACATGTGTTAGTGCCTAAGACTTTAATATAATAGGTGTTATAAGATTAGGATATGAGAAGGACAAATGTCAAGTTTTTAAAATTTTTAGTTTTCTTTTATTTTAAATAAACTACAAATTAACTTATATAAACATACACCTCCCCTCTCTTCTATTTCTTCCCTTATCTTCTCATTTTCAAAATCTTCAGCCGGAGACAAATTTTCAAAACAATCTGTAACTCAAAAACTTCCAAACCATAAATTTATCAAATCTGTAATCAAACACTCCTATAAACCAAAATTATCAAAACCAAAACCTATAATCAAACCTTCCTCATAAACCAGAAATTATCAATCCTCTGAAAAGCTTCTTCCAACTCTGTAATTCATTTTCAAAACAAGTCTGTAAACATTTCTTCAACCTGCAATTCTTTTTGAACATCAAAATTGGAGCATGCAAAGCATTTTCAAAAATTAAAGAGAAAGGGCCTGTAGCAGATAATCAAAAGCAAGTCTGGAATCAAGCAGTAATCTCTGCAACAAGCTTTTCAGATCAAAACAATTCAAGTTTTAAATCAAAAGAAATTGCCAGATCAAAATTTAAAGCCTGGGAAATTTCTCTGCTTTTAAAAATGGTGAGTAACATTCATTTTTAAAACTTAAGTTTATGATATATGTTTGCATGTGATGATATTGGCTTGTATTGAAGTTCTTAATTTGAATTTATGTGAATTGGTATAAATATATTATATGACCCTGTCTGTTTACATAAACAAGCCTGTATTCTGTTCTTTCAAACAAGTGAGTAAACTATTTTATCAAGGCTTAAAACTGATTTAATCTTGGTTTGCATGTGATGAATATTTGAAATAATATTGTGTAAATTGTTGCATGGATGTAAATATGTTTGAATATATATGAATATGAAATTGATTGCATATGAAGGTCTGTACATATATATTTGTAAGGCTCTGTTCAAGTACAGTTTTTAAACAATGATCAAAAATTCAATCTCTCTTTCTCTACTCTTCTATAGGGTTAGATGTATAAATGAAATATGCTTGAATTAACAAGATATTCGTTTTAAAAATGGGTTCCAGTGAAAATATTGGGTAAATGTTTCTGGAAGAAGAAAATAGCAGAGATGAACTAATATAAGTCAAAAATCGATTACCTTAGTTTCATGATTTGAATTCATGATCAGATACGTAGTAGAAACTAATGATTTTTGAAAATCATTTCATGATTTCTAAGTTTATATTCATTGAGAAATCTGGAGTTGAACAGAAAACATATTTTCGTAAATTGTCATCGATCGGCGACGAATTAGGCGACGTGATGGTTGATGAAGGTGGTCGGGGGTTTAGAGATGATCGGAAAAATACCAGTTGGAATTATTAATGACTGTGGTGATGATGTTTTTGATTTGAGTTTTGGAAACCTAGTTTTACTGGGTTACGATTTTGCTTGAGTTCGTTTTCCTCTGGTGATCGAGTTGGCTGGGGTTTTGGGTACTGGAAGAGGGTGGGTTGACGAAGTTCTCACCGAAGTTTCAACGACGATGGTGGTCGGAGGAGGGAATACGAGTCGTTGACAGGTTTGGGAAGATTTCCAGTTTCTTGTTCCAGGTTGAGATTAATGTTCGATTTCGATTGTTGATGTTGTTCGAGTTTCTGGTGATCGAGATCGTAAGAGATGGCCGTGGACGATATGCTGGCGTAGTCATCGAGGGTCGGAGGCGATCATCTCGTGTGTGCACGTGAACGAGTATCAGCGTGTCAGTGTTTTGGTTTGGGAATTAACAGAGGAAAAGCACTCGAGAAAAACGCGTGAGTGACTCGAAGTTTTCTCGGGGGTTTCAGGTTTTGACTTGGGGAAAAATTGAGTGGGCTCGGGTAATTTTGGGTTATAGTTTTTAAGACTGGCAGTGTTTTAAAAATTTAAAATGAGTTTAAAATTTGAAGGCAGGATTTAAACTAAGTTTTAAATCAAGTTTAAAATATGGGTTCAAGTTTAAATTTGTATCCCAGATGTGAAATGAATAAATTTGTATTATAATATTTAAACAAATTTAAGATGTTTAAAGTAAATTATAAAAGGGTTGAATTTTAAAGGATGGATTTAAAAATCTTGTAAATTTCTTTATAAATGTTAAGTGTTCTTTAACATTGGTTTTAAAAAAGGGATTTGTAAATTTAATTTAAATTTGGTTAAAGTTAAATTTGAAATTTATTATAAATCTTTAATTGGAAATGAAATATAAGAAAGATTTAAAAGTAAAAGATTTCAAAGCCTTTTGTAAATAATAATTAAAGTAGTTGTAATGTTAATACTTTAATTTAGAGATTTAATGATTTAGGAGACATTAAATTAATAAGGTAATTAAGAGTAATTTGATAATTTAATTAATTCATGGTTTAGTGTTAATTAATTAAATAATTAAATGATAAGTTAATTAATTAAGGGATTAATTAATTTGAAATTAAGAATCATTTATTTAGATAAGTATAGATTATTAATAAATGATTAGAAATTAATTAATCAAGTGATTAAAGATTAATTAAGGAATTAATAAAGTAATTAGAGATTTATTAATTGGTAATTAAGAATTTATTAATATAAATTAATAATAGTTGATTTAAAATTAATTACTTAAAGAAGTAATTAAAGAATGGTTAATAATTAATAAGGGATCATTAATTAGAGATTTTTGAGTAATTAATTAATGTGATTTGTTTTATTAAGTAATGATAATCATTTATAAATTGGTTAAGTATAATTACTTAATGGAAGTAATTAAAGAAATTAATTACTTAAGGTAATTAATTAAATAAATTTGATAAGTTTAAATTAATTTGTTTAATTAAATTAAGATAATTACTTGGTGATTTGATAATTACTTAGATGTAATTAGTGAAAGTATAAATTACTTAGGAAAGTAATTAAAGTTAATTAGTGGATGTAATTAACTAAGGATGATTTAATAAAAGTAATTTGAGTTTAATTATTTTGAATAATTAATCAAGGAGTTAATTAAAGGATAATTAATTAAGAAATAATTAATTAAGGGAAGAGTAATTAAGGGTAGTTAATTACTAAATGTGATTAATCAAAGGTGATTTATAATTAAAGAATAATTATGAAATGTAATTAATTTAAATGGAGTAATTAATTAAAGAGTAATTAAGGATCATTAATTAATATAATTAAAGATGAAATTAAGGATTTGATTAATTAAACTAATTAATCAATAATTAGTGATTAAAGTAATTAATTAATTGTAATTAATTAAGGATTAATGTAATTAAATATAGTTAATTAATTAATGAAGTAATTAAAGATTAATTACTGAATGGTTTAAGATAATTAATTTGTGAAATTAATTAAGTATTAATTACTTAAAGTAATTAAAGGATTATTAATCAGGAATGATTAATTAAGATGGATACTTAGAGTAATGATTAATTAATTGGTTTAATTAATAATTGAGTAAGCAGGATTTATAGAATGAAGTAATTAGTTTAATTCACTTTAAATTAATTAGATGATATAAATCATTGCTTAAGGATGGATGAATGAGATTGAATGTATTTCTTTGTTTGATATCTCTGATGAGATATGATTGATATATGATATGGATGTTTGGTTGAATTATAATGATAATGTGAATTATCTGTTTGGGATGATAATGTAAATTATCTATTGAATTATCTATCTTTGTGAATATAGATAAGAATTGAATTGTTTTAACCTTAAAACAACTTGGCCCTTAAAAGATACGTTTTGGATTTCGATGAGACCGGGATCGGGTTTCCGTATACCGGAATTCCAGGTCTGGAGACCCGAATACCACATCGATCCAAATTTACGATAGGTCGTGAATCTCAAGTGAAGATGAAGATTCAAAGTGCAAGGGTTATTGTCGTTAACTCTGAGGGTGATTCCAACACGAGTGTAACGAGATAATGCCTTCGGTTTCGTTCGAACCCGGAACGAACTTGTATGGATTGAATGCTTTCAGAACATCGTCAGGTGGACGATGAGCATTCTAAGTGGTGTGTTCTGATTTAAAGGTAAATCGTAACCTCAAGCCTCATCAACCGGGAATGGCTAAAACAGGGGAGGTGCAGCAAGGCTTCGTGGGTAGCACCCACTGAGAGTAAGGTCATCCCTGTCTAGAGAGTTCCTTCTTTTATTTCGGCTTAGTGGTGCAGTTGGCGACGGCCATCTGTGGGGTGATTTTATTCGGAATTATCCAGTAAGGGATGGTTCCGGCTTTGTGTTGCAGGGGATTGGGAGTGATCCTCGGTACGGTGATCTAGGCCCCGTACTGTGATGAGCGGTACCCCGGTAGCTCTGCCATTGTATGGAATCCAAACTCCAATAAGTGCCGTACGTATTAGTTGTGCCCAACTATGTTGGAATGTGAGATGTAAGCATTTCAGCTATTTCTATATTTTACTTGAAAACCCTAGACCCTATTATAATAAAATCAGATTTCCTATCAAATATTTTGGTTATCGTAAGGTAAAAACTTTTCGTGTTTATGTGCGGGAAGTCTTACGAGATACCTTTTCTTTCGAAATGGGTTTCAAAGTTAAGCAAGTTTAATCTGTTACTCACACCAGACCCATGTCTGACCCAAGTTGTTTATTTCTGTTTTATAAACTCTTGGGTACTCAAATTTTTACGAGTAGCCAAGGGATTCAGGTTTAGCTTTGACGAATATTCTGGAGGAGCAATGGAGCAGGAGGCTTCGGCGTTCGTAGATATAGTATTCCGCTGTGTTGATATCTGTGATAGTGTCTTGTCTTGTATTTGAGTTGTAATGTCTAGACAGATGTTTATAACTGTCTAGTAAGTGATGTATATGCTGTGTAACTCTGTAAATTGTTGTAAACTATGTAATAGTTTATGTTATTAATATAATTTATTCGTTCCGCTGTGAGATCGTTGTTGTTGTTTCTTTCTTTCTTCTCTTCTTTTCTATTTTCTACCCCTTTCTTTCTTCATAATGATGCGACTTTCTGGGCATAGGAAGTCGGGTCGTGACAATTGGTATCAGAGCTTAGGTTGAGCGAATGCCTAAGCTTTTGGTTAAGTGAACACCAGAGAACTAGGTTGAGTGAATACCTAGGTTCGGAAGGGTTGTTCATTAGAGATAGGATCGGTAGCCACCTATTTTTGTCTTAGTGTATATATATATATACGAGAGCGCGTATTTGTTAGTTATGTAAAATGGTTTTATATTGTGTTAATTGATCGGTTGGGTGGTATATGGATTCTGGTCAATACGAGTAGCTACCGTTATTGATAGGGATCTCTAAACACTTGGACCAGGCCAACGGACACAACATTGTTTTAAAAGGAAAGGTGAAATAATTTTACCCAGTTATATTTTCTATATATAAAAAGTATCATTTTAAAAGTATATGGTACTTGTGATGATTGGTTGAGATGATAATAATTTATCATCTAGGATTTAGTGGTCTTAGTTGTCAACCTTGTGTATTTTACTGGTTGCCTTTTTACTTAAATATACCCTAAATTCCTTAGAAATCTGAACCCTTTAGGATTCGAATCTTGGAAAGTAAATTTTACTAAGTTTATTTACTAGAGAAATTTGGAAACTTTTTAAACTAGTAAATTTTTAAGAAATTTTCTATCCTTTAAAGATAATTTTAGAATAATGGGTTTCTAAAAAGAGATGTTTAAAATTTAAAAACCTTATAACAATTTGTTTATAATCCATATATATATATATATATATGGATTTATGAATTGAAGGAATAATAGGTTTATAAACTTACTATATATGTGTATATTTTCTCTAACTATAATCACTTTTCAAAAATATCTTAAATTATTTTGAAATAATGATTTTAAGAAAATCTTGGGTAATAAGAATCTAAAAGGGAATAAATTTTGAAGTATTAATCTTGATATACTCTTAGTCTATATAAGTCTAAACCTTAGATCTCACCTTTGGATTTTGGTATTGATTTTAGAGAACCCGTAGCGTTTGCCGTGGAGTCTTGGCTAAGGCAAGAAGAGATGGTGATGTTGAAAGGGTTAAAAGAATTTTAGCAGAACTTAGACAACCGTCCTTATATGAAGAAGAGCCTGATGAGCAGCCTCAGCCTCAGCCTCAAGAAGAAGAAATTGAGGAAGAAGAAGAAATTGAGGAAGAAGAAGAAATTGAGGAAGAAGAAGAAATTGAGGAAGAAGAAGAAATTGAGGAAGAAGAAGAATTTGAGGAAGAAGAAAAATTTGAGGACGAAGAAGAATTCGAAGAAGAGGAAGACTCCGAATCAGAAAATGATGATGCCATTATTTGGAATTTAGATAATGGAATAGAAAGGCCGGCCAAGGGTGTGAGTTTCATTCCTTGGGTAGGTGATCCAGAGGATGTTTCGGAACCAGATAGTGATTGGGAGGACAGGGTGTTGTCAGGACCTGAAGGGGAGGACTCCAGTAGCAAGAGTCCATAGTTGATTAGGGTGTTTCCTTTTTAGTATGTGTCTTTTTGTATGTGTCTATGACCCTTGGACGTCATGGAGGTTAGGTGTTAAATGTTAGTAAGGTGATATATGTATCTGTATATATAGGCATGCTTGTATGGGAATGATAGCACTTGTAAAAATATTTTGACTGGTACTAAATATAATATATATTTTGATATACAATATGAATCTATGTATTGATTGTTTGGATTCTGTAGAGCGAGTATCTCGGTATATATACTTGGGGAAACTCGAGGAAATTCTATCTAGAATTTTCTTGATAGTTTGAATTGTTTGATTGAGTGAATTGTTTGCTATGGTTGTTAGCATATGGATGATAATTTATGGTTGTGATTTAAATAGATTATTAAATTACCTTTGTTTTAAATTTCGGGGACGAAATTATTTTAAGGGGGGAGGAATGTGATATCCCGGAATTTTGGACAATATCAATTTAATAATCTGTTTAAATAATTAAATTAATTTGATAAATTTTTGATAACAAATTTGAATTGGTTTAATAATCTAATTGAATAAATATTTAATTAGTGAATTTTATCTTTTAAAAACTAATAAAATGATTTCTATTTATAATGTGTATATATATGTGTGTATATTGTAAATAGATAAGCTTTGGTTTGAAATACAATTTACATATGATATGTTAATTCATTTAATAATAATAGAAATTTATAATCTCTTTTATAAATTATTTTTAAATTGATAAATGTGTTATTTTCAAACAATAATAATAGTGTATTGTTTTTAAATAAATAGATTTTAATGTAAATAAGATTTGTTTTTTTTCAATTTGAATGTGTTGTTTTAAATTGACTTTAAATTGGATTTTAAATATAATTTGAATTTGAATTTAGATTTAATTTTGAATTCAAAAAGAGGTAATATTCAAATAGTTTGGATTTCAAAATATATGTAAACTTTTATTTATAATAATTAGTTTTGTTTCTTTATAATTAATATATATATATATATATGTATTTAATAAGTTAAGAAAAAGGTTTTTATATTTAAAATAAATAAAAATAATAAATTAAAGGGACATGTGTTAGTTCCTAAGACTTTAATATAATAGGTGTTATAAGATTAGGATATGAGAAGGACAAATGTCAAGTTTTTAAAATTTTTAGTTTTCTTTTATTTTAAATAAACTACAAATTAACTTATATAAACATACACCTCCCCTCTCTTCTATTTCTTCCCTTATCTTCTCATTTTCAAAATCTTCAGCCGGAGACAAATTTTCAAAACAATCTGTAACTCAAAAACTTCCAAACCATAAATTTATCAAATCTGTAATCAAACACTCCTATAAACCAAAATTATCAAAACCAAAACCTGTAATCAAACCTTCCTCATAAACCAGAAATTATCAATCCTCTGAAAAGCTTCTTCCAACTCTGTAATTCATTTTCAAAACAAGTCTGTAAACATTTCTTCAACCTGCAATTCTTTTTCAACATCAAAATTGGAGCATGCAAAGCATTTTCAAAAATTAAAGAGAAAGGGCCTGTAGCAGATAATCAAAAGCAAGTCTGGAATCAAGCAGTAATCTCTGCAACAAGCTTTTCAGATCAAAACAATTCAAGTTTTAAATCAAAAGAAATTGCCAGATCAAAATTTAAAGCCTGGGAAATTTCTCTGCTTTTAAAAATGGTGAGTAACATTCATTTTTAAAACTTAAGTTTATGATATATGTTTGCATGTGATGATATTGGCTTGTATTGAAGTTCTTAATTTGAATTTATGTGAATTGGTATAAATATATTATATGACCCTGTCTGTTTACATAAACAAGCCTGTATTCTGTTCTTTCAAACAAGTGAGTAAACTATTTTATCAAGGCTTAAAACTGATTTAATCTTGGTTTGCATGTGATGAATATTTGAAATAATATTGTGTAAATTGTTGCATGGATGTAAATATGTTTGAATATATATGAATATGAAATTGATTGCGTATGAAGGTCTGTACATATATATTTGTAAGGCTCTGTTCAAGTACAGTTTTTAAACAATGATCAAAAATTCAATCTCTCTTTCTCTACTCTTCTATAGGGTTAGATGTATAAATGAAATATGCTTGAATTAACAAGATATTCGTTTTAAAAATGGGTTCCAGTGAAAATATTGGGTAAATGTTTCTGGAAGAAGAAAATAGCAGAGATGAACTAATATAAGTCAAAAATCGATTACCTTAGTTTCATGATTTGAATTCATGATCAGATACGTAGTAGAAACTAATGATTTTTGAAAATCATTTCATGATTTCTAAGTTTATATTCATTGAGAAATCTGGAGTTGAACAGAAAACATATTTTCGTAAATTGTCATCGATCGGCGACGAATTAGGCGACGTGATGGTTGATGAAGGTGGTCGGGGGTTTACAGATGATCGGAAAAATACCAGTTGGAATTATTAATGACTGTGGTGATGATGTTTTTGATTTGAGTTTTGGAAACCTAGTTTTACTGGGTTACGATTTTGCTTGAGTTCGTTTTCCTCTGGTGATCGAGTTGGCTGGGGTTTTGGGTACTGGAAGAGGGTGGGTTGACGAAGTTCTCACCGAAGTTTCAACGACGATGGTGGTCGGAGGAGGGAATACGAGTCGTTGACAGGTTTGGGAAGATTTCCAGTTTCTTGTTCCAGGTTGAGATTAATGTTCGATTTCGATTGTTGATGTTGTTCGAGTTTCTGGTGATCGAGATCGTAAGAGATGGCCGTGGACGATATGCTGGCGTAGTCATCGAGGGTCGGAGGCGATCATCTCGTGTGTGCACGTGAACGAGTATCAGCGTGTCAGTGTTTTGGTTTGGGAATTAACAGAGGAAAAGCACTCGAGAAAAACACGTGAGTGACTCGAAGTTTTCTCGGGGGTTTCAGGTTTTGACTCGGGGAAAAATTGAGTGGGCTCGGGTAATTTTGGGTTATAGTTTTTAAGACTGGCAGTGTTTTAAAAATTTAAAATGAGTTTAAAATTTGAAGGCAGGATTTAAACTAAGTTTTAAATCAAGTTTAAAATATGGGTTCAAGTTTAAATTTGTATCCCAGATGTGAAATGAATAAATTTGTATTATAATATTTAAACAAATTTAAGATGTTTAAAGTAAATTATAAAAGGGTTGAATTTTAAAGGATGGATTTAAAAATCTTGTAAATTTCTTTATAAATGTTAAGTGTTCTTTAACATTGGTTTTGTAACGACCCTGAATTTCGAACGAATTAAATTGAGAATATTTAATTAATTTTAAATATTTGAACGATGATTTAATTCGAATCCCGGATATAACTTTGAAACTGACGATTAAATTTTAAAATTTAATCTATTAATGTTGAATAAAAATTTAAATCTTCAGTTTAGAGTTGAAGAAAAATATTTCGAAAGCTTTTAAAATTCGTATTTATAATACTGAAGATAAAAGAAGCTTCAGAATCGAATTTGAAAATGGTTTGTTCAGTTTTGAAATTTAATCGTTCGAATCAATATTTAAAAATAGCCGTCCGAGGCACAGTCTCGGAATTCGACGAAACCAGTTCCATTGGGTCCGGAATATTGAATTATTGTCGGATTTCAAATTTCGTATTTTTCGAAGTTGATACGTGACCATACGGTGAGAAAACGCATTGAAATGTAAACGGATTCAATTTAAATTTAAATTTTAAGATTGGTCACGTCAATTTCTTTTCGTTCCTTAAAGCGCGCTCCTTTGTTTCAGCCGAGCATCACGGGAAGAAATCGCGATAACCATGCCGTCTTCAATTTCAATATCGCGTCCTTCCTCAGTTCAAAATCTCGTTCAAAAATAAAATCAATGGCCGCCTCTTCCCAATCAAAAATCAATTCGTTCCCCTTCCTCCCTCATTTTCAAAATAAAAGAAAAATTCATTTCCTTTTACTCTTTCGTTCCAGCCGAATGAAATCAAATAAATTTTTATTTAGTTACGAACGAATCCATCGTTCAATCGAAGGGAGAAGGCACTGTCGTGCTCGCGTATTCGAGTTAAGATTGGGGGAAATGTCGCGATTGAGGGCAGCAGCTTTGGGATGGAGGCGGCGGCGCTCGCTGGAGGGGGTGGCACTGGCGAAGTCGCGGCTGGGTGTTGGTGGAGGATTTCGCGATGACCGGAGGCAGTTCGATGATGGATGGCGACTCGAGGGGATGGCGGCGATCAGCGTTGTGGAGACTCGCGATCGAGCAGGAGCGGCGCTTGCTGGGGTTGGGTACAGCGGTGGCAACACGCGCGCGTAGGCGCGAGGCGGTGGCGACGCCGTGGAATCTCGAGTTGATGATAGGGTCACGGCAGTTAGGAATTCTCGATGTCGAAGTCAAGGCCGGAGACGAGTTCGTCTAAGTGGTGTAATCTACGATTTCCAGTGAGGTATTAAAAGTGAATTTCTGTTATTTATAAAAACACCTGTATATATATATGTAGATTCAAAATAAAACATTTACAGTGAGGTATATAAAATTCACTCAGTTCAATTTAAATTTGAATATGAAGTTAAATTGTACCGGAAAAAGATTTCTATTTCACTAGATTTTAAAATACATATGCATGTATTTAGATTCAAAAAGGAATTTTACAGTAAAACATAAAAATACTTCTGTTTTGAATATTTACATATACAAGTTGAAGGGGAAAATTTTCAGTTAAAAATGAAATCTGTTTCAAAGAAAATATTTTTTTTGTTAAAAGAAATTAGTTTAAAAGTCAAATTTTAATTTTTAAAATTAAAATCATTGTATAATTGAAACCTATCAAGTAGAAATTGAGTTGTTCGATTTATTCGGATATTAATAGAATTGTATAAATTGTTTATACTAGGTCTGAAATGGAGAAACTAGCTGAAATGATAAGTGGGATTGCAAATTAAAAGCTAAGTTGAGATTTTCTCACTCGAAGGAAATTTGATTTTACAGTTATTATTGACTGTTTGATTTCTATTTGGATGTGGTATTAGATATTATAGGATATATCTATATATATAGCAGTATATACATATTGGCATATGTATATATTGGATTGTTGATTTCCCGCCTCGTATAGCGGATGAGACCCTATTGCGCCGTTAGTAAGCGGATTTATAAAAACCTATATACCGCGATAATTCCGTACTGGAGCGGAATTGGTATTGTGCTAACGTCTTTGGATGTAGGGAAACAGGTTGGAGGGATCCAACTGGACCCCTCAATATTGTTGTGAATTTATTTTATTGTGATATGATAATTCTGTGAATGATTATATTGATACGATCGATGATATTGATGATTGGGAATTGTTTGAAAATAAAAATTGGCCGAATGGATGTTTGATATCATTGGATTCCAAAATATACGAAATTGGATTTTTGAAATCAAAAATAGGAATTTCTAAATGAATCAATTTTAGAAATTTAATAATTTTGAAGAAAGAAATTTTTAAAGTATAAAAAGTTAATTTTTATAATCTTATGGAATAAATTCCAGAATAAAGTGAAATTGCTAAATAAAAGAATTTCATAAAACAGTGATTACAAATTGAAGAATTTAATTTAAATTTGGATTTTTAAATAGATTGAAAGAGACAAAGAAATTTATTCTCTTCAAAAGGAATTTATTTAAAATGAAATAAGTTGGAAGTCCAATTAGAAATTAAATTTATGAATTGAAATAACTTGGGAAATCAATGTAAAAATGATTTCAAATTGAAGAATTCTTTTAAAAATAGAATATTGAATAAATTGGAAAGAATAAGGAAAATTATTTAGAAATGATAAAATTTTGGAAATCAATCTGTAATTGATGTAGTATTTGGAAATGACGTTAAAATGGGTTTATAAAAGGGTAAATTTTACAGTTGTAAAGTTTTAAAAGAATGATCTTTGTAAATAAATGAAATTATAAGTATTTAACTTATAATATGGATTGTGGTATATAAATTGAATTGTGAATTGAATTGGTAAATAAAGAAGATTTATAAACTGAAGTTTTTATAAATAGAAATAGAATTTATAACCGTGTTTATAAATTCGAAATCGATTGAATTTGATAAATTAAATATAGAAGATTATCAAAGAAGATATATTCGCGATTTTGGATAGCGAATTTTTATTGAAATAAAAATGTGTGGAAAAGATTGAGATTGGGTTAAGTAAATTATATTCACGATTTTGGACAGTGAATATATTGTTAAGTAAAATAGATATGGTTTTGGGAAAGTGATATTTGAAATGAAGTTAATTGTTTTAAACGATGTTTTAAATTATATTGAATATCGAAATCATAGATTTCAACATTTATTGTTGAAATAGACGTTTTCGAAAAATAAGGAAAATGGTGGACTATAACACTGTTGTTATAGTAAATGATTTTCGAAAGGAAATATTTTATATGGTATTGGGATTTATATATCTATCTTAATTCCGAATCCCTATACTAGTGATTTCGAGTCGTCGTAACGATGTTTTACGCAACATTCGTTTTGACTCAAATAAATGTGATTTAAGAATGATTTCCTTAAAGAATGAGATACATACTTAATTTTGATTTTAAGTATGTCGAATATTTTCAAACGTTGAAAATAAATAGATTTGTGAAACACTTATTTTTAAATAAGTATGGAATTGCTTTTCCAATATGAAGTGAACGTTTGAGAATTTACCTTCGTAAAGGTAAATTGAAACTGAATATATTTGAAATCGAATTGAGAATCGTATATCAGTAGATATTTTGAAGATATAAATTCACTATGGGATTTATAAATGGAATGTAAAATTGTTTTAAAAATAAACGTTGATTTATTTTTAAAGTGTGGAAATTTTATATCTAGTAAAGATATTTTTGAAGATAAAATAATTTGGGAAAATTATTGGAATCTGATGATGTTGCGCATCTTTATTGATAGTTAAATAACCGACTATCAATAATTACCTTTAGATAGGTATCTGTTGTGAATTGGATGAATTTGAATGCCACACTTATTTTTGAATAATCGCTCACTATTCGGGTTAGCCGGGAAAGGACCATGGGGTCGTATAACCCATTCCGAATATGTGATACGTCGTTATGAATCGCATTTGAAGACCGGTGTTGAAGACCGGATATTTTTGAAAACGGAAGGATTACCGTCGAGTTACTCTACATCGACTGATCTTCGATTTAGAGGTTTTATCACCCTTAGTGACGGGAAGTCCTGACGTGATTGAAATTATCCGGATGTGCAAGGGCTTCGTGAGAAGTGCCTTCGGTTCTGTTCGATCCCGGAACAGACTTGTATGGATTGTGTGTCTGACGTTACAATTTGAGATATAAAGCTGATTTCTTTCAAATACATTTCTGTTGGTGGCGGAGAATTTATTCTCTTAGCTTAACACCCTTCTCTGAGACGTACGAGCTCAGAGGTTATGTAGTTGAAATTTATCAGCAATATATCCCAATTTGGTAACGTGGCATACTGAGTGTTGCTGTGAAATGATCAGTGTTTGATCATTTGCGATATGATCATTTGTTTGATCTTATATCTTCGTGATCATAGGTTGATCATTTTGTTTGACCCGAAGCAGGGCTTTTTGAGAAAGCGTAGCTTTGTGGACGAGACTTCGTCGAGCCTCACACCCCGGAAATGGTCGAAACAGGACGAATGCAGCAAGGTTCTAGGGAGTAGCGCCCCTTAGTGTATGTCATTCCTTCTGGATAAAGGTGGTATCATGGTATGGAGCCCAGATACTTAACCTCTGTGGTTACTGCATTATTATTATCTATGTGGTTTGTTGCGAATCGGGGATCCTCGGGAAGATCGGTGACGATCGGGGGATGGCATACGCGTGTCAGTAGTTACCTATTTTTGCAGAGGTAACCCGGCCTTGTGTTGGCAGAGATCCGGTTAGGTTCTCGGGTCGTCTATTCCAGGGACGTACCCATCGTGGATAGGAAGTTCCTTAGCCTGACCATTTGTTGGAAATCCAAACTCCAATACGTGATTTGTACGGTATTAGTTGTAGAACCTGCCATTTACGTACGGTGGTCACCACTGTTTAGATGGTAGCTATAGTAGGCATACGATACTGGTCGTATGTTGGCTAAGATTAATATTATACTTTCGAAATGTTTTCGACACTATGCACTAATAATAATATCAAAAATGATTTGATTTTGCGTAGTAAGCATCTTTGACTATCATAAGAAGAAATCTCCTCCAATTCTGCGTTTGCATTGTGTGTGTGGTGGGAGGTCTTATGGTAGTTTCATTTTCCAAAAGCATTGCGAATTGACATTAAAAGTTTTCCTGTTGTTTATTTTAAAGAATAACTGTTTTACGATCTCACACCAGTCACCATGACTGACTCGGAGTTTATTGTTTCCCTTCTAAACTCTGGGTGCCCACCAATTTCCACACGGGCAGTCTAGAGTTAGATTATCAGGATATTCTGGATATTTTGGAGCTTGGAGATAAGCTGGACGACGATGCGTAGTATTTGTATCTGATAGTATTTATTCCGCTGTGTATTCTGTATGAGGACAAGTTTATATAACTGTCCATTGTTGTATATTGACTCTGATTGATGTATGTATAAACTGATATAGTTCTTTGTTTTAAAAGACTAGTGTTTATCTATTATATATTGTTCCGCTGCGATATGTGAGATTCTGATATTGTGTTCTGTTTCTGTTCTGATATGTTTTCTGTTGTTCTTCTTCTTTCTTTCTTTCTTTTTCTTCTATCTTCTTCTACCTTTTTCTTCTTTCTTAAAACCATAACTTTTCGGGTTTTCGGCATTCGATGGCTCAGCAGTCGATAAAGTGAGTATCGATGTTGAATTTTCGAAAGTCGAAAAATTTCGGGACGTTACATTTGGTATCAGAGCATATGGTTAAGCGACAACCCTGCTCTGTTGGGTGTTACTCATTAGAGATAGAGTCAGTAGTACTCTAGAATGAGTTGAGTGTAATAATAGATACGAGCGCGTATTTGTTAGTAAATATAAAAATGTTTTATATTGTGTTTGCTTATCCGTTGAGATGTTTATGAGTTTTGGTCGGTATATGGGACGCCATATTATCGATAGGGATTTCTAAACACTTAAATGAGGCAAGACGACATAGTATTGTTTTAAATAGGGTAAATGAAATAATTTTACCCAAGACTATTTTTGTATATAAAAGAAATGTTTTTCTGTAAATTATTACAGTATATGGTTGCATGGATGTTAGAGGTGATAATATTGAATGTTATCATTATTATATGAAATTAAATGAGAAATTGAAATCATAACTCCAAAGTTAAGAAATAAAATTCACATATAAATGAAATTTGAGAATGTGAATTATAAATGTGAATTGTAATTTAAAAGGGAATTCCAGAGAAGTTTTTGGAAATGTTTTGAGAAGAATTTGAAAATTTTGGAGATTTGGAAGTTTAAATCATTTTTGATTTGAAAATGAATTTCAAAAGTTTTGAAAAATGTTCTGAAGGAATGAAAAGCTCTAAACTCTTTTTCGGTCGTTGGAAAATAACTTCGGTAATGACTGCAGCATCACTGATGTTCATTTTCGGGTTTCCAAAAGAGGAATTGCTGCCAAATTATTTTAAATGGAAGTTGTTCGGAAAATTGGATTTTGCTTTGGAAATTCAAAAGATAAATTGATTTGTTTTCAAAATGATTTTGAAATATTGGTAAGACTCTGGGATACCATGTTTATGAAATATTATCAAGTTGATAACTTATACAATTTGAAAGGTTGATAGCATAAATTTAACTTAAAGGATAAAGTTAAATGAATATAAGTACAAGTGAATCAATTTAATGAAAATGAAATTGAAAGTTGAAATTCATTTCGAATTCGTAAGCAAATGAATGGAATTGAATAATTGAAAATGAAAGATGAATTGAAATTTGTATGGGAATTGGAAATTCAGTTTTAATGTAAATAGATCTAACCGAAGTGGTAAATTTAAAATAAGAATATTTATATTGAACCTAAGTAATGAAGAGCGAAATTCTTAAGTAAAATTCGAATATTGAAATTATTCTAAGTTGATGATTGAATGAAGATAAAACTGGAATTAGAACTGAATGTTGAAAACGAATGTGAATAAATGAATTAGAATTGAAATGAATTAGTAACTGGAACTAATTTAAAAGAGTGCAGTTGTGAATGAATGAAAGCTGATAAAATTCAATATTCAGGAGATAAACCGAATCCAAATTAGATTGGAATTGTGAATTGAATTCAAATGAATTTGAAATGTAAAATTGAATAAATGAATATGTGTAACTTCAACAGTGAAGTAAGCTAAAGATATATAAGCAGTTGATATTAAAAAAAATTTGTAATAGAATTTGCAAAATGATTTGAATGCTGTAACTAGATATAATGGCTAGTAGGATATACAGGTGTATAAAGGGATTGGAAAATTTATTTCACAGATAATTTGAATTGCTCGACAAAAGGTACGTATTTGAATTATAATATGAGTTTTTGATGATTTCTGGTCTAGCCGCTTGGCTTTTTCTTTTTCTTTTTGAAATCTGAGAGTCCGTAGGGACGTTTTGTAGTCGTGCCGTATTAGCCGCGCAAAGGAGACGCTGGCGAAATTTTTCGAAAATTTCGAGTGTTAGAAAATTTTTGAGAAAATTTTGAAAGTTTAAGTTTGAATTTAAACTCGAATTTGAATTTAGAAGTTAAACAATGTTGTTTGGAACTTAGAATTCAAGTTGGAAAATTGAGTTGAATTGATAACGAATCTTTAGTAGGAAGATTTGTTTTGATAAATTGATAAAACTATTGAATGTTGAAAAATGGTAGACGAATTAAGGACCACTTTTCCTAACTTGTAATTTCGAGGACGAAATTCTTTTAAGGAGGGAAGTCTGTAACGACCCTGAATTTCGAACGAATTAAATTGAGAATATTTAATTAATTTTAAATATTTGAACGATGATTTAATTCGAATCCCGGATATAACTTTGAAACTGACGATTAAATTTTAAAATTTAATCTATTAATGTTGAATAAAAATTTAAATCTTCAGTTTAGAGTTGAAGAAAAATATTTCGAAAGCTTTTAAAATTCGTATTTATAATACTGAAGATAAAAGAAGCTTCAGAATCGAATTTGAAAATGGTTTGTTCAGTTTTGAAATTTAATCGTTCGAATCAATATCTAAAAATAGCCGTCCGAGGCACAGTCTCGGAATTCGACGAAACCAGTTCCATTGGGTCCGGAATATTGAATTATTGTCGGATTTCAAATTTCGTATTTTTCGAAGTTGATACGTGACCATACGGTGAGAAAACGCATTGAAATGTAAACGGATTCAATTTAAATTTAAATTTTAAAATTGGTCACGTCAATTTCTTTTCGTTCCTTAAAGCGCGCTCCTTTGTTTCAGCCGAGCATCACGGGAAGAAATCGCGATAACCATGCCGTCTTCAATTTCAATATCGCGTCCTTCCTCAGTTCAAAATCTCGTTCAAAAATAAAATCAATGGCCGCCTCTTCCCAATCAAAAATCAATTCGTTCCCCTTCCTCCCTCATTTTCAAAATAAAAGAAAAATTCATTTCCTTTTACTCTTTCGTTCCAGCCGAATGAAATCAAATAAATTTTTATTTAGTTACGAACGAATCCATCGTTCAATCGAAGGGAGAAGGCACTGTCGTGCTCGCGTATTCGAGTTAAGATTGGGGGAAATGTCGCGATTGAGGGCAGCAGCTTTGGGATGGAGGCGGCGGCGCTCGCTGGAGGGGGTGGCACTGGCGAAGTCGCGGCTGGGTGTTGGTGGAGGATTTCGCGATGACCGGAGGCAGTTCGATGATGGATGGCGACTCGAGGGGATGGCGGCGATCAGCGTTGTGGAGACTCGCGATCGAGCAGGAGCGGCGCTTGCTGGGGTTGGGTACAGCGGTGGCAACACGCGCGCGTAGGCGCGAGGCGGTGGCGACGCCGTGGAATCTCGAGTTGATGATAGGGTCACGGCAGTTAGGAATTCTCGATGTCGAAGTCAAGGCCGGAGACGAGTTCGTCTAAGTGGTGTAATCTACGATTTCCAGTGAGGTATTAAAAGTGAATTTCTGTTATTTATAAAAACACCTGTATATATATATGTAGATTCAAAATAAAACATTTACAGTGAGGTATATAAAATTCACTCAGTTCAATTTAAATTTGAATATGAAGTTAAATTGTACCGGAAAAAGATTTCTATTTCACTAGATTTTAAAATACATATATATGCATGTATTTGGATTCAAAAAGGAATTTTACAGTAAAACATAAAAATACTTCTGTTTTGAATATTTACATATACAAGTTGAAGGGGAAAATTTTCAGTTAAAAATGAAATCTGTTTCAAAGAAAATATTTTTTTTGTTAAAAGAAATTAGTTTAAAAGTCAAATTTTAATTTTTAAAATTAAAATCATTGTATAATTGAAACCTATCAAGTAGAAATTGAGTTGTTCGATTTATTCGGATATTAATAGAATTGTATAAATTGTTTATACTAGGTCTGAAATGGAGAAACTAGCTGAAATGATAAGTGGGATTGCAAATTAAAAGCTAAGTTGAGATTTTCTCACTCGAAGGAAATTTGATTTTACAGTTATTATTGACTGTTTGATTTCTATTTGGATGTGGTATTAGATATTATAGGATATATCTATATATATAGCAGTATATACATATTGGCATATGTATATATTGGATTGTTGATTTCCCGCCTCGTATAGCGGATGAGACCCTATTGCGCCGTTAGTAAGCGGATTTATAAAAACCTATATACCGCGATAATTCCGTACTGGAGCGGAATTGGTATTGTGCTAACGTCTTTGGATGTAGGGAAACAGGTTGGAGGGATCCAACTGGACCCCTCAATATTGTTGTGAATTTATTTTATTGTGATATGATAATTCTGTGAATGATTATATTGATACGATCGATGATATTGATGATTGGGAATTGTTTGAAAATAAAAATTGGCCGAATGGATGTTTGATATCATTGGATTCCAAAATATACGAAATTGGATTTTTGAAATCAAAAATAGGAATTTCTAAATGAATCAATTTTAGAAATTTAATAATTTTGAAGAAAGAAATTTTTAAAGTATAAAAAGTTAATTTTTATAATCTTATGGAATAAATTCCAGAATAAAGTGAAATTGCTAAATAAAAGAATTTCATAAAACAGTGATTACAAATTGAAGAATTTAATTTAAATTTGGATTTTTAAATAGATTGAAAGAGACAAAGAAATTTATTCTCTTCAAAAGGAATTTATTTAAAATGAAATAAGTTGGAAGTCCAATTAGAAATTAAATTTATGAATTGAAATAACTTGGGAAATCAATGTAAAAATGATTTCAAATTGAAGAATTCTTTTAAAAATAGAATATTGAATAAATTGGAAAGAATAAGGAAAATTATTTAGAAATGATAAAATTTTGGAAATCAATCTGTAATTGATGTAGTATTTGGAAATGACGTTAAAATGGGTTTATAAAAGGGTAAATTTTACAGTTGTAAAGTTTTAAAAGAATGATCTTTGTAAATAAATGAAATTATAAGTATTTAACTTATAATATGGATTGTGGCATATAAATTGAATTGTGAATTGAATTGGTAAATAAAGAAGATTTATAAACTGAAGTTTTTATAAATAGAAATAGAATTTATAACCGTGTTTATAAATTCGAAATCGATTGAATTTGATAAATTAAATATAGAAGGTTATCAAAGAAGATATATTCGCGATTTTGGATAGCGAATTTTTATTGAAATAAAAATGTGTGGAAAAGATTGAGATTGGGTTAAGTAAATTATATTCACGATTTTGGACAGTGAATATATTGTTAAGTAAAATAGATATGGTTTTGGGAAAGTGATATTTGAAATGAAGTTAATTGTTTTAAACGATGTTTTAAATTATATTGAATATCGAAATCATAGATTTCAACATTTATTGTTGAAATAGACGTTTTCGAAAAATAAGGAAAATGGTGGACTATAACACTGTTGTTATAGTAAATGATTTCCGAAAGGAAATATTTTATATGGTATTGGGATTTATATATCTATCTTAATTCCGAATCCCTATACTAGTGATTTCGAGTCGTCGTAACGATGTTTTACGCAACATTCGTTTTGACTCAAATAAATGTGATTTAAGAATGATTTCCTTAAAGAATGAGATACATACTTAATTTTGATTTTAAGTATGTCGAATATTTTCAAACGTTGAAAATAAATAGATTTGTGAAACACTTATTTTTAAATAAGTATGGAATTGCTTTTCCAATATGAAGTGAACGTTTGAGAATTTACCTTCGTAAAGGTAAATTGAAACTGAATATATTTGAAATCGAATTGAGAATCGTATATCAGTAGATATTTTGAAGATATAAATTCACTATGGGATTTATAAATGGAATGTAAAATTGTTTTAAAAATAAACGTTGATTTATTTTTAAAGTGTGGAAATTTTATATCTAGTAAAGATATTTTTGAAGATAAAATAATTTGGGAAAATTATTGGAATCTGATGATGTTGCGCATCTTTATTGATAGTTAAATAACCGACTATCAATAATTACCTTTAGATAGGTATCTGTTGTGAATTGGATGAATTTGAATGCCACACTTATTTTTGAATAATCGCTCACTATTCGGGTTAGCCGGGAAAGGACCATGGGGTCGTATAACCCATTCCGAATATGTGATACGTCGTTATGAATCGCATTTGAAGACCGGTGTTGAAGACCGGATATTTTTGAAAACGGAAGGATTACCGTCGAGTTACTCTACATCGACTGATCTTCGATTTAGAGGTTTTATCACCCTTAGTGACGGGAAGTCCTGACGTGATTGAAATTATCCGGATGTGCAAGGGCTTCGTGAGAAGTGCCTTCGGTTCTGTTCGATCCCGGAACAGACTTGTATGGATTGTGTGTCTGACGTTACAATTTGAGATATAAAGCTGATTTCTTTCAAATACATTTCTGTTGGTGGCGGAGAATTTATTCTCTTAGCTTAACACCCTTCTCTGAGACGTACGAGCTCAGAGGTTATGTAGTTGAAATTTATCAGCAATATATCCCAATTTGGTAACGTGGCATACTGAGTGTTGCTGTGAAATGATCAGTGTTTGATCATTTGCGATATGATCATTTGTTTGATCTTATATCTTCGTGATCATAGGTTGATCATTTTGTTTGACCCGAAGCAGGGCTTTTTGAGAAAGCGTAGCTTTGTGGACGAGACTTCGTCGAGCCTCACACCCCGGAAATGGTCGAAACAGGACGAATGCAGCAAGGTTCTAGGGAGTAGCGCCCCTTAGTGTATGTCATTCCTTCTGGATAAAGGTGGTATCATGGTATGGAGCCCAGATACTTAACCTCTGTGGTTACTGCATTATTATTATCTATGTGGTTTGTTGCGAATCGGGGATCCTCGGGAAGATCGGTGACGATCGGGGGATGGCATACGCGTGTCAGTAGTTACCTATTTTTGCAGAGGTAACCCGGCCTTGTGTTGGCAGAGATCCGGTTAGGTTCTCGGGTCGTCTATTCCAGGGACGTACCCATCGTGGATAGGAAGTTCCTTAGCCTGACCATTTGTTGGAAATCCAAACTCCAATACGTGATTTGTACGGTATTAGTTGTAGAACCTGCCATTTACGTACGGTGGTCACCACTGTTTAGATGGTAGCTATAGTAGGCATACGATACTGGTCGTATGTTGGCTAAGATTAATATTATACTTTCGAAATGTTTTCGACACTATGCACTAATAATAATATCAAAAATGATTTGATTTTGCGTAGTAAGCATCTTTGACTATCATAAGAAGAAATCTCCTCCAATTCTGCGTTTGCATTGTGTGTGTGGTGGGAGGTCTTATGGTAGTTTCATTTTCCAAAAGCATTGCGAATTGACATTAAAAGTTTTCCTGTTGTTTATTTTAAAGAATAACTGTTTTACGATCTCACACCAGTCACCATGACTGACTCGGAGTTTATTGTTTCCCTTCTAAACTCTGGGTGCCCACCAATTTCCACACGGGCAGTCTAGAGTTAGATTATCAGGATATTCTGGATATTCTGGAGCTTGGAGATAAGCTGGACGACGATGCGTAGTATTTGTATCTGATAGTATTTATTCCGCTGTGTATTCTGTATGAGGACAAGTTTATATAACTGTCCATTGTTGTATATTGACTCTGATTGATGTATGTATAAACTGATATAGTTCTTTGTTTTAAAAGACTAGTGTTTATCTATTATATATTGTTCCGCTGCGATATGTGAGATTCTGATATTGTGTTCTGTTTCTGTTCTGATATGTTTTCTGTTGTTCTTCTTCTTTCTTTCTTTCTTTTTCTTCTATCTTCTTCTACCTTTTTCTTCTTTCTTAAAACCATAACTTTTCGGGTTTTCGGCATTCGATGGCTCAGCAGTCGATAAAGTGAGTATCGATGTTGAATTTTCGAAAGTCGAAAAATTTCGGGACGTTACAGGTTTTAAAAAAGGGATTTGTAAATTTAATTTAAATTTGGTTAAAGTTAAATTTGAAATTTATTATAAATCTTTAATTGGAAATGAAATATAAGAAAGATTTAAAAGTAAAAGATTTCAAAGCCTTTTGTAAATAATAATTAAAGTAGTTGTAATGTTAATACTTTAATTTAGAGATTTAATGATTTAGGAGACATTAAATTAATAAGGTAATTAAGAGTAATTTGATAATTTAATTAATTCATGGTTTAGTGTTAATTAATTAAATAATTAAATGATAAGTTAATTAATTAAGGGATTAATTAATTTGAAATTAAGAATCATTTATTTAGATAAGTATAGATTATTAATAAATGATTAGAAATTAATTAATCAAGTGATTAAAGATTAATTAAGGAATTAATAAAGTAATTAGAGATTTATTAATTGGTAATTAAGAATTTATTAATATAAATTAATAATAGTTGATTTAAAATTAATTACTTAAAGAAGTAATTAAAGAATGGTTAATAATTAATAAGGGATCATTAATTAGAGATTTTTGAGTAATTAATTAATGTGATTTGTTTTATTAAGTAATGATAATCATTTATAAATTGGTTAAGTATAATTACTTAATGGAAGTAATTAAAGAAATTAATTACTTAAGGTAATTAATTAAATAAATTTGATAAGTTTAAATTAATTTGTTTAATTAAATTAAGATAATCACTTGGTGATTTGATAATTACTTAGATGTAATTAGTGAAAGTATAAATTACTTAGGAAAGTAATTAAAGTTAATTAGTGGATGTAATTAACTAAGGATGATTTAATAAAAGTAATTTGAGTTTAATTATTTTGAATAATTAATCAAGGAATTAATTAAAGGATAATTAATTAAGAAATAATTAATTAAGGGAAGAGTAATTAAGGGTAGTTAATTACTAAATGTGATTAATCAAAGGTGATTTATAATTAAAGAATAATTATGAAATGTAATTAATTTAAATGGAGTAATTAATTAAAGAGTAATTAAGGATCATTAATTAATATAATTAAAGATGAAATTAAGGATTTGATTAATTAAACTAATTAATCAATAATTAGTGATTAAAGTAATTTATTAATTGTAATTAATTAAGGATTAATGTAATTAAATATAGTTAATTAATTAATGAAGTAATTAAAGATTAATTACTGAATGGTTTAAGATAATTAATTTGTGAAATTAATTAAGTATTAATTACTTAAAGTAATTAAAGGATTATTAATCAGGAATGATTAATTAAGATGGATACTTAGAGTAATGATTAATTAATTGGTTTAATTAATAATTGAGTAAGCAGGATTTATAGAATGAAGTAATTAGTTTAATTCACTTTAAATTAATTAGATGATATAAATCATTGCTTAAGGATGGACGAATGAGATTGAATGTATTTCTTTGTTTGATATCTCTGATGAGATATGATTGATATATGATATGGATGTTTGGTTGAATTATAATGATAATGTGAATTATCTGTTTGGGATGATAATGTAAATTATCTATTGAATTATCTATCTTTGTGTATATAGATAAGAATTGAATTGTTTTAACCTTAAAACAACTTGGCCCTTAAAAGATACGTTTTGGATTTCGATGAGACCGGGATCGGGTTTCCGTATACCGGAATTCCAGGTCTGGAGACCCGAATACCACATCGATCCAAATTTACGATAGGTCGTGAATCTCAAGTGAAGATGAAGATTCAAAGTGCAAGGGTTATTGTCGTTAACTCTGAGGGTGATTCCAACACGAGTGTAACGAGATAATGCCTTCGGTTTCGTTCGAACCTGGAACGAACTTGTATGGATTGAATGCTTTCAGAACATCGTCAGGTGGACGATGAGCATTCTAAGTGGTGTGTTCTGATTTAAAGGTAAATCGTAACCTCAAGCCTCATCAACCAGGAATGGCTAAAACAGGGGAGGTGCAGCAAGGCTTCGTGGGTAGCACCCACTGAGAGTAAGGTCATCCCTGTCTAGAGAGTTCCTTCTTTTATTTCGGCTTAGTGGTGCAGTTGGCGACGGCCATCTGTGGGGTGATTTTATTCGGAATTATCCAGTAAGGGATGGTTCCGGCTTTGTGTTGCAGGGGATTGGGAGTGATCCTCGGTACGGTGATCTAGGCCCCGTACTGTGATGAGCGGTACCCCGGTAGCTCTGCCATTGTATGGAATCCAAACTCCAATAAGTGTCGTACGTATTAGTTGTGCCCAACTATGTTGGAATGTGAGATGTAAGCATTTCAGCTATTTCTATATTTTACTTGAAAACCCTAGACCCTATTATAATAAAATCAGATTTCCTATCAAATATTTTGGTTATCGTAAGGTAAAAACTTTTCGTGTTTATGTGCGGGAAGTCTTACGAGATACCTTTTCTTTCGAAATGGGTTTCAAAGTTAAGCAAGTTTAATCTGTTACTCACACCAGACCCATGTCTGACCCAAGTTGTTTATTTCTGTTTTATAAACTCTTGGGTACTCAAATTTTTACGAGTAGCCAAGGGATTCAGGTTTAGCTTTGACGAATATTCTGGAGGAGCAATGGAGCAGGAGGCTTCGGCGTTCGTAGATATAGTATTCCGCTGTGTTGATATCTGTGATAGTGTCTTGTCTTGTATTTGAGTTGTAATGTCTAGACAGATGTTTATAACTGTCTAGTAAGTGATGTATATGCTGTGTAACTCTGTAAATTGTTGTAAACTATGTAATAGTTTATGTTATTAATATAATTTATTCGTTCCGCTGTGAGATCGTTGTTGTTGTTTCTTTCTTTCTTCTCTTCTTTTCTATTTTCTACCCCTTTTTTTCTTCATAATGATGCGACTTTCTGGGCATAGGAAGTCGGGTCGTGACAATTGGTATCAGAGCTTAGGTTGAGCGAATGCCTAAGCTTTTGGTTAAGTGAACACCAGAGAACTAGGTTGAGTGAATACCTAGGTTCGGAAGGGTTGTTCATTAGAGATAGGATCGGTAGCCACCTATTTTTGTCTTAGTGTATATATATATATACGAGAGCGCGTATTTGTTAGTTATGTAAAATGGTTTTATATTGTGTTAATTGATCGGTTGGGTGGTATATGGATTCTGGTCAATACGAGTAGCTACCGTTATTGATAGGGATCTCTAAACACTTGGACCAGGCCAACGGACACAACTATTTCATCAACAAAATGAAGAATACTTTCAAATTTGAAACATAGGAAGAATAAAAAGTAACTATTGTGGGTTCAGCTAGAAAAAGGAAGGACGGGATTGAAAGATGTAGCACAAATATAAATTATGAGGAGAGAAAACATGGATCAGAAAAAAGCACAAATATAAATTATGAGGAGAAAAGTAACTATCGTGCTTTCCAAGTTTTGAACTTTTCAAATGACTTCGACTTAGCTTTCATCGTATACACCCAAACCTTCTGAGAGCAGTCATAGATAAAAGTGATAAAATACTTAGCTCCTCCAATAGTAGCTATAGCTACTGGTCCCTAAACATCCGTATGGACAGACTCTAGTACTCCTTTGGACTCATGTCTGCCAACACCGAAAAAAACTTTTATCTTCTTCCCTAACACACACTCCTGGTAGAATTCCAAACGGTTGAAGCTTTCACCTTGATCATCTTCCTTTTTCGAAGCAGCTCCAAACTCTTCTCTGAAACGTGACATAATCTGAGATGCCAGAGTTCGGTTGCATCCAAAGCTCGTGAACTATCAACTCCAACACACGTCTCTCCAAGAACTGTATATCCTTTCAACAGATAAAGATTTTGGACCATCATTCCTTTCATCAATACAAGAGCACCACGTGTCACCTTCAAGCCATCCGACTCTATCATAATCTTCCACCCTAAAGATGCTAGTTGACCCAAGGACATAAGAGATTTTTTTAAACCTAAAACATAGCGAACTCCAGTGATAGCGTGCACCACACCATCGTGCACGTAAATACGCACTGATCCTTCTCCCAATGACTTGCAAGTAGCATCATTCCCCATTAATATGACACTTCCTTCCTTGTCTTCATAAGAACAGAAATCCTCCTTCCTAGGCGTCATATGGAAAGATAACCCTGAATCAAGCACCCAATGGTCTGATACATAGGAAACAGATGTAGTCAACACATCATCAGAAACAACCTTCTCCACCGCAATAGATGAAGAACCATCTGCTTCATTTCTCTTCCTCAAATCTGGACAATCTTTCTTCCAGTGACCATGTTTCTTACAATGATGACACCTGTTGTCTTTGGACTTACCTCTCCAACAACTTCCAGGCTTCCTTGATTGGAACGCCCTCTAAAGTTATTCTCCTTCTTCTCCTTCTTCTCCTTTCTTCCTCTCTCCACAAACAGCCCATGACTACCACTAGCTTCTCCACTTTAGCTCATATTCTTCATCTGATCCCTCATTTCTTTACATAGAAGTCCCGTCTTCACATCTTCTAATGACAGCGTGCTTTTGCCATAAATCAAGTTGTTAGTGAAAACGTATATCGCTCAGGAAGAGAGCACAATACCACCATAGCCTTTTGCTCCTCGTCCACATTCAAATCAACAGCTTTCATCTTCATCATCGAAGAAGTTCAGATGTGCTTTAAACGACGTACCATCCCGCATCTTATATGTGAAAAAAGTCTTCAATAGAATCAGCCTATTCGTGAGCGACTTCTTCATGTAGAGATCCCCAAATTTCTTCCATAAGTGTGATGACCCAAATTGGGGAAGGTTTAAATCGATAATAATCCACGCATGTCCGACTTAAACAATCCGGTACATAGATCAATGCGCATAATTATGAAAAATAAGGAAAAAGAAGAAAAAAAACATAGAATCTCACAGTGGAATGACAAAATATAATAATCAAATAATAGTTCATGAAGTTGTCTATATTATACGTTTGATTATAATCTATACAGCATTTATCAGAGTTATATATATACATCAGGGATAAATAAACAATGCAGTAGAATAGCATGATGTAGAGAATAATAATAGTAATAATATACCAATTTTCGTCTCCGTCTTCTGGAAAACGATCTTCGTTGTGCTGAAAAAAAACTCAGGGCTGACCCGAGCGTAATGAAAAGACAAAACGCTCGAGTCAGGACTAAAATACTCTTATGTAAGTCAAATCAATATCAATAAAATACGAGTGTAACAACGTCAGAGATGTTTACGGGATTTTACATCTCCTATCCAGTGTATAACGTGCGTGCAACAACCTAAAATATGTTACGAGATTTTTCCATCTCCTGAGGATCCGTTAAACTATTTATATATAATAGTATACGCTATAGTAGGTAATGTCTATCAGTAAAATAAATATCAAAATAGCGTTAAGGCTTTACATTGATTCACCTTAACACATTTTTATAGTACTAAACCAAAGTCGTAATAGGCTCGCATAAGGATAAATATGACAAGGCACGTGAGGCAATGTCCAAGGTAGGATTCTACTAGTTTGCCCTTTCTGGCTGGTCATAAATCATCCATGGTTGACCGCGACAATCAATCCGAACAAAAGGGTGCACCCATCGAGTAAAAAATCACGATAGTAATACGAGTGATCAACGTCTCTAGAGGTAGCTAACCTCATTGGTCAGACATAGGCTCCTGATTTAGTCATTTTAATTATGACACAAGTGTCAAGGCTATCCATCATCGTTCTCTTACTTCATTCCAGTAAAAGTTCGCCAATTCAACCACTACATTCTGGATATCATCCATCGTGTACACGGTTGTCAAAGTGGTTCCAATATTGACAAAGAGTATGCCAATAAGAGGCCCCGGTCTCTTTAACAACCATACGTCGTTTTACACACCGGTTGGTGCTTTTATATTTCGAAAATAATTCGTACTTGATATCAAAATATCATATTCGTTTCAAAATCAAATCCATTTCGAAATCATCATATTTACTCAAAAATCATATTCAGTTCGATACGTCATTTTCACTTGAAATATCATTTCACTCCAATATCTCGATTTCGCTTCCAAATTTGTTTCGAACTTCAATTTAGGTTATACTTCATTTTTACCCATTTCATATTTAAATCCAAGATTTAAACATAAACATTTCACCTTTTGACCAGTTTGAATTTTTAGAAAATAGTTTAAATAGTTTTAAAATAATTAAATAGTTAAAATAGTTTAATAGAAAATAGTTTGAGTGTTAAAAATGGTTTATATAGTAAAATAGTTTGGAAAATCAAAATAATTTGAATATTTAAAGAAGATAGATTTTAAACAATTTATACTAGAATAATTCATTTGAAAATAGTTTCAAAATCAAACCGGTTCACTTTCCAAATTTTTCAATTCAATCTGCTTCAATTTATGTCTCGATTTAATCGATTCGATTCCAATTTCAAGTAGAATTTTACTTCGATTCTGATTTCAATTCAAATAATTTCGATTTCGATTTTGAATTAATTCAATTTCGCTTCAATTCCAATTGATTTCAATTTATATTCCAACTTGAATAAATATCAATCCTGAGACGACTCAACTTTCTACTACCAAAAAGTTGCATCATTCTTTAAGAAAGAAAGGGGTGAGAAATAGAAAAGATAGAGAAGAAAGAAGAAACAACATCAGAATCTCAACAGCGGAATGAATGAAATATAATATATCACATAAATATTACATAATATGCAACATCAATCAGAGTTACACAGATAGTACATCACATACTAGACAGTTATAAACACATGTCTAGTTAATACAACTCGATACAACTCAAATACAACACAGAGATACCAACACAGCGGAACACTATACATATCTATATCGATGAAGCCTCCTGCTCCATTGCTCCTCCACAATTCGTCAAAGCTAACCTGAATCCCTTGGCTACTCGTAAAAATTTGAGTACCCGAGAGTTTAAGAAAAACAGAAATAAACTCCGGGTCAGACATGGGTCTGGTATGAGTAACAGGTTAAAGTTGCTTAACTTTAAAAATCCTTTGAAAACAAAAGGTATCACGTAAGACTTCCTACACATAAACATGGAAAAGTTTTTACCTTGCGCTAACCAAACATTTGATAGGAAATTCAGTGATATTATAATAGGTCTAGGGTTTTCAAGTAATAAGAAATAGCTGAAATTGTTACATGATTAAATTCCAGCATACTAGGTTTACAATCAAGTCTGAAGGCACTTATTAGAGATTGGATTCCATATAATGGCAGGGCTACTGGGGTACCGCCCGTCACAGTACCTGGCCTAGATCAGCATACTGAGGATTACTCCCAATCCCCTACAACATAAGGCCGGAACCATCCCTTACTGGACAGTCCCGAACGAAACAACCCCAGCAGTTGTGGCCACAACTGCCCACACAGCCGAATATAAAGGGACATCTAGACAGGGGAAAATCTCGCTCTCAAGTGGGTGCTACCCACGAAACCTTGCTGCACCTCCCCTGTTTTAGCCATTCCCGGTTGATGAGGCTTGAGGTCACGATTACCTTAACAGAACTCATCACTTAGAATGCTCATCGTCCACCTGACGATGTTCTGAAAGCATTCAATCCATACAAGTTTGTTTTGGGTTCAAACGTGTAACAGCCGCGACTTTTCATACCGGAAAAGTCGAACCATTAGGGTTAAAAGAAGAAGAGGTAGAAGAAGAAAGTAGAAAATCAACATCAGAATCTAACCATCGCAGCGGAATAAAATATAATATATTAACAGATCTTTACACAAATCAAAAATATATCTATTTTTTTCAATACATCATCAGAGTACACATAACATACAACTGGACAATAATCAAATCATGTCCTCAATACAACAGAGTACAGAGTTCAACACAGCGGAATATATATAAACAAGTACGGGAGTACGTATCTCCATCCAACTCGTCTCCTGAGCTCCAAAGCATAACCTGAACCTGTTTATCTCGGTCTGACCCGAGCATCATATAAAACAACACCCGAGTCCGTCTGGAAAACCAGCGTGAGAAAATCACACTCAATTTATTATTAAAGTTTCAAAAATCCTTTGAAATCAAAAGCATCTCGTAAGACCACGCCACAAATAAATATGTCAGGTTTTACCTTACGATAGCTAAAACACTTTTTATAAAATCCTCTGATATTATAATAGTGTCTATATACAAATACTTATTAAAATAGCTGAAATTGTTACATCTATTAAGTTCCGGCATACTAGCCACAAAGTGGGTAATACAAACAAAATTCGTACAAGGCACGTAGGAAGAATGGATTTCCAACGAATGACTAGGCACTGGGGTACCACCTGTCACAGTACGTGGCCTAGATCACAGTACCGAGGAGTACGCCCGCTCCCCTGCAACACAAGGCCGGAATCACCTATGGGAAATTTCGAATATGATCACCCCATGGTTGGGATCAGCAACCGCACCACTAAGCCGAAATAAAAGGGACCTCTAGACAGGATGACCACACTCTCAAGTGGGCGCTACCCACGAAGCCTTGCTGCATAACCCCTGATTTTCAGTCATTCCCGGTTGATGAGGTCTGAGGCTAAACGATACCTTTATAGCACATATCCCTTAGAATGCCCATCGTCCACCTGACGATGTCACGAAAGCATTCGTCCATACAAGTCCGTCCCGGGTCCGAACGGAACCGAAGGCACTATTCCTACTACATCCATTTTGGAAATATCCTCAGGATTAGTAGCGACTAGCCCTTGCACTTCCCTGCTCCATCTTCGACTCCGAAATCGTTTCCACGAAACGTACAAACCGGATCGAAGTGGTTTTCGAGAAATAAATCTCGATCTCGGTCTCTTCGAAACGATCAGCGCATTTGGCCAATATTGATAGTCGGTTATTTAACTATCAATTAACATCCATAACATCCATCAAACAAGTAAATAATTTCCCAAATTATTTATTATTTCCAAAATATCTTCACCAGATATACAATTTCCATTCAACCCCCTTTTGAAAACAGTTTCAACATATTTCTCCCATTGAATAATTTCTCAAATAATTATTTCCTCTGAGACACCAAGTACAAAAGCCCTTTTAGAATTTTGAAATATTTTTTTTAAAAACACTTTATTACAAATATACTTGAAAATATTGAAATTAAAACTACTTTAACACTCTGTTTGAAATATATATATTTTTAAAACAAATATTTAAAATAAAACCACTTTGTAATTGTAAACTAATTTTTCTTTTTAAAACATTTACCAAATCACTTATATTTATTACAATAATAGATTTGAAAAATACTTACTTTAGAAATTTAACATTTTGAAATAATAGATTTTCTAAAATATGATTTTTAAAATAACAATAGATCCTTTAACCAATATTTAAACTTGCTCAAAAACAAAATGTACTTGGCTACCCAGGAAATACACTTTCTTTCCACATCTTTAAAATGAATCACCATTTATTCTAAACCCAATCCACATTCCTTTATAAATTCCCACCTTGAATTTATATTTAAATATCCACTGATTTTTCACTTTACTTTATAAACCCAGTTTAAAATTTCAAAGTCTTCCTTCTCTTTCAAATTACAATTTCCAACATTTGAGTAAATTTTCAATTGATTCCCAACTTACTTCACTTGAATAAATTTCTTTACTTACTTCATTATTCAAATACACTAGCTTTTAGATTTATTTATTTTATTTGAGATTAGAACCCTTTTAACTAAAATATCAATTTTAGATTTTTAAAGTCCCTTATTTAACCTTAAGTTCTAAAAATAAATTCTTTAGTCTTTAATATACCATCACTTAAACTTAAGATTTATTATTCCTTTGTTTATTCAAAATTTCTCCTTTTTCCATATTGATTAAAATCTTGAAAATCACTTTATTTTATTTCCTTTCCAATTCATTATTAAATTTATTCAAATTCTCTTGAATTATTTTACTGAAAATTTTACTCTTTGACTTTTCTAAAAATCCAATTTTATAGATTTTAATAACTCATTGTAATGAAATATTCAATCCAATATTTCAATCATCCATATAATCATCACAGGATATTAAAAATCATCACAGAATATTTAAACGAAATTAAATATTTTGAGGAATCCAGTTGGATCCCTCCAACCTGTTTTCCTGCATCCACAGATGTTAGCACAATACCAATTCCACTTCGAGGTGGAATATCGTGGTATATGGGATTTATATAAAATCATCCGCTATTATGCGGCGCATAGGGTCTCATCCGCTATAAAATGCGGGAATATCAACAACTCCAATATATACATATGCCTATATGTATATATTGCTATATACTACTATATATACTATAGCACATCCAATCAATTCAACCATTCAATCAATTATTTAAATTTAACCATTTAAATTTAAATCAAAATTCAACCGAGTGAGATTAACTCACCTTTGCTTAATTTGGTTTGCAGTCTATTCCACTCCAGTTCCATTCTGACTTGTATTTTCTCGATTTTAGACCTTGAACAAATATTTGATAATTTTATTAATATTTGAAATAATCAAACAATCTATTACTATTCATTTTATTTAATTTAAACTAACAAATTTAATTTTAAACTACTAATTTAATTTTAAATTAGTTTTCTTTCAATAAAAATATAATTTTATAGCGACTGAAATAATTAAATAAGTTTATTAAATAGATTAATCACCATAATACATTATATTTAAAATAAACTAGTAGCCTTAAAATATGAAAATGTATATTTATTTTATTCCTCACATATACTATATATACGTTTATATATTATTTTCTTTTCTTTTGAAATTACATATATATGTATACTTATAAAATATCTTGTATAGATTAAAAATCAAATTTTTAAATAAGCTCTGTGACATTTTAGAGGTTCCCATATATTTTCAAAAATCTTATCCTTGAACTACACTTATATAAAAAATCTATTTGGTTCAAAATCTGATTTTATTTACACTGCTCAATCTATATTTTATATTTTCCAAAACTTGTATGTATATATATATATATATATACTATTCTCAGTTATTATCTGTTTCAAATCTGCAAATACAAATATAACTTTGCTGCTTAACTACATTATATTTTTCCCAAATCAATACATTTTAAATTTCTGTAAAAATCTTCTCTTCATATACATATATAAATACATTCTCCTTATAATAAATTTAACTGCCCCAAACTCAATAAACTCAAACTAATCACAGAAAATACCTTACTGTAACTATAATTTATTTATTTATTTATTTTTATTCTTTTCTGTTTCTATTACTGATTTCAACTAAAATGGTTTATTAAATCCCCAAATTTACAGATTCCATAATTATCATTATTTAATTAAAAGGAAAAAAAAGTCACGTACCAAAAGCATCGAACTCCAAATGAACATGCCACGAACATGCGAAAACCCCAACTCGCGACACTCTCAAACGACCACGCTGCCCTGCTTCGCCATCGAGCCGATCGTCACCCAGATCGAGATCGCGACAACGTCTCATCTCCACGCGTGAACGCGGCCTTCATCGATACCATGACCCACATCGCGACCTTCATCCTCGCGAGTCGCCTGCCTCCAGTCCATGCTGTCGCCCTTCCGCGAAAATCTTGAAGCCCCCCAAATCAATTTACCCTAAATCGAAACAAAGGCATGTGCTTTGTTCGAACTCGCGTCTGTCGAACGAATTCGATTCGTTCATTCATTTATTTTTTGAGGAAGAACGTGAGGGGAGATGGTGGTATGCGATTAGAAGAAGAAGGCGACTATTTTTCGATGAATATCTCTGCACTTGTTTGAACGAGTTCGTTATCCCCTTCCCATATATTTTCCTTTGAACCGGTTAGCTTCTAAACGAAGAAGAAGGGGAAATTGCGATTTTCTTCTGTTGATTAATGAAGGAAGTCGTGATTCTTTTTGATTTGTTCGAATCCCTGAATCAAAAGGAGAGGAGATGAATTTTTAAAGAACAGGCACGTACAGGGTAAGCTAGTGAAAGTAGGTCTGCTTGTTATCAGTATTAGGGTGGCTGATGGATTTGAAATTATATATTTTTATATCCAAAAATATCTCATGGTCCACAATTCTGAACTCCGAACTTCAATTTAAATGCAACGATCGGAGTTCCTAGCATTATATCGTTATTCTGAACATGTTGGAACAGGTTTCGAGGTCTAGTTCGACCATATGGGGAAGATAGCTTTTTGGATCTAGTTATTTAATATTAGATTCCGATATTAATTTCAGTGCGTTTACCTACCGTACGATCACCCGACAACTCCAAATGTAACGAAAATTGAAATCCGATAATAATACAATATTACGGATCCAATGAAACTGGTTTTGTCAAATTCCGAGACTGTGCTCCGGAAGGCTGTTTTTAAATATCATTTTAAACGATATATTTACAAAACTGAACAAAACACTTTTAATTTCAGTTTTAAAAATTCTATTATCTTCAGCATCATTAATATGAATTTTATAAGCCTTTAAATTATTTTTAACATGCCCAAAACCCCAGATTCAACATTTTACCCAATTTTTAATTGTTTAATTCAAAAATTAAATTACCAATAAATAGTGATTCAAGTTAAAATTACCCTTTTGAATATTTAAAATTAATTAAATATTCCCATTTCAAATATACAAAAATTCCGAGTCGTCACATTCCTCCCCCCTTAAAAGAATTTCGTCCCCGAAATTACCAGTTAGGAAGAATGATTCAATTCCTGTTAACTATTTCTCAAATTCAAACAGTTTTAACAATACCCAAACAATCTTTTATTAATGATACACTAATCATCTTTTAACTTCCCAAACTTATTCATAAGTTCAACCCATATCACCTACTTATCAATTCAAATTTATATTTGAAACCAAATTTTGAACTATCAAAAAAAAATTTCTCAAAATATTTCTAACTAATTTTCGAAAAATTTTACCAGCGTCTCCTTTGCGCGGCTAGCTCGGTACAACTACAAAATGGCTCTACGGCCTCCCAATCTCAAAAAGAAAACAAAAAGCCAAGTGGCTGGATCAAAACCCCAAACAAATTTCATATAGAAATTCAAATACATACCTTTTGTCGGGCCATTAAATTTTATCTTCTAAAATCAAAAATCCCAATTTATCAATTGCTTTTATACACCTGTATATCCTACTAAGCAATAATGTTCAATTACAGCTTCAAAACCATTTTAGACATTTCTTTACAAATTTCAATATTATCTGCTTTACTTAAGCCTGTACGATGTATATATATCATCCGTACGCAATACCAATCTGATCGCTCACTCGATCACACAAATTCACTTCCGAACTAGTATCGTCCACCCGACTTCCTAGTGCGGACTCAGATCTAGTTTCTTGATCAGAAACCGTTATTCTCCTTGCATAGCCACAAACTATGATAGAGAATATCCAGAATCAATCAATAATCCATATCCAGGTTCGCCGTCGAAAATCGAGTGAAAAATCCTAACTCGGATCGGTAAAACTACCTCGAAATTCTGTGCTCGAATTCTGGATCAAATAGCTATGCGAATAAAATAATATACGTACACCTTACATAATTAGCCCAATTGATTATCAATTATATCAATTTCCTTTTTATTCACATTCATTTGATTGTTATTCACTTTCCACAATTATCCCATTCACAACTATTAGTTTTGATCTTCATTCAATTATTCACTTAGAATAATTTTCCTCAATATCACATTTACTTAAGAATTTCATTTTTCATTTCTTAAATTCAAGATAAACATTTTATATACTTCTTGGATTTGTTTCACTTCATTACATAAGTTTATTTTCATTACTATTCATTATGCCTAAACAATTTCATTTGAATTCAAATTGGCTTCCATTTTGACTATTGAATTAGTTCCACTTACTAATTAATTTAAATCTCAATTAAAAGTTTATTTGCAAGCTTTACTTTCCTTAGTTCTTTCGATTTCACTTACTTTACATTCACATTTAAAATAGATTTCAATACTCAGTTTCAACCTTATTTGCTTAACAAATTTTAAATCATTTGTAGTTAATGAAAATTTTCAAAAATTTCAAAAATTTACTAACCCCCAAAATTTACGGAAAATTTTGGCAGAGTCTCCCTTGTACGAAGGGACTTCTGCGATATCGCAGGATGCACAAATATATATATATACATCGGCCTGAGGCCGGAAATCACAATATATATCAATATATGCAGTTCATATTTCCTCTTTTGAATTTTTACATAAGCGTACCTTATTTTAGCAATTTTAAAGCAAAGCGGCGATTTATTTTAGCATTAAACGCGGTCAAAACCAGCCAAGCGGCTTCCCTGAACCTGTACTAACTGGATTTAAACAGGTAAGTGACAAGTATACAAAATTTATAGCATTTCAATCCATTTCAATAACTAAAAACATGGGTTTTACACGTCATACTTTCCAAACAACACTTAAAGGTAATTTATAAAGTTTCAACCACCAATTTTATTTGTTTTCATTCGCTTCCAACCAATTTTAATGTCATTTCATTCAATTCCATTGGTTTATAATTCAATTCCTTATATCCAACTCATTTTAATCTAAATGAACTTATATTTATTACAAGTGATTCAAAATAAATTTTATTTCACTTCTATCAACTCGAAGAATTTTATTCAATGAATTTCCATTTTATTCGAAGCCAAGCTCTTGTTAATATAACTTGAGTTACTCAACTCAATTACTAATTTCATTCCGTCTACCAAACAGGTTTTATTATAAACCATTTATAATTCAATCGATTCTAAAATCAATTTTTAGTCCATTTCTATGCATTCATAGAAATTTTTTTTTATTAATAACAAGGTCTTTTCCATTCTATTTCATTCTACTTGGATTTTATTATTCCATAAACATCTTTAAATAAGATTCCAGAGTTCAAACAATTTCAAAATTTCAAAATCATTTTTGAAATCTATTATACCCAAAATCCTTTTCAAATTTCAAAACCAAACCCAGTTTTGCAAACAAACTCTAGCCCAAAATATCCAGGTAGCAATTTCTCTTTTGGAAACCCGAAAATGAACATCGATGATGCTGCAGTCATCACCGAAGTTATTTTCCAGCGACCGAAAGAGAATTTAGTGCTTTTATCCCTTTAAAAACATTTCAAATATTTTTAATTTCCAAATCTCACAAGATTTCAAATTCAACTCAAAAATATTCCTGAAATAATACTATTATTTCTCCAAAACCTTTGAAAACTGCTTTCAACTTCCAAGAGATCCAAACCTTTCTCAAAATTCCAAATTTGAAACCCATCCCGATTTATTTCCAAATATTTCTCTGGAATCCTATTTCCAATTTTAAATCACATTTGTATATGAAGTTTTATTCCAACTTATAAATTACATTTATAATTTATATTCTCATTCCATTTGTTATATAAATTTATTCTTTATCTTTGGTTATAAGTTTCAATTTCTTATTCAATTCCCTCCTAATGATAATAATTTATTATCATCATCTAACAACCAAACATCCAAATATAACTATAATAATTTATAAAAACTATTTCTTTCATATACAAAAATAATTTGGGTAAAATTATTTCATTTACCCCTTTAAAACAATATTGTGTCGAATTGTTCTATTCAAGTGTTTAGAGATTCCTATCAATAACGTTAATTAATCGTATTGACCAGAATCCATAAACTACTCAATAAACCAACCAACACAATATAAAACCATTTTATATTCACTAACAAATACGCGCTCATATCTATTAGTACACTCAAACTCATTCTAGAGTACTGTTGACTCTATTTAAGAGTAATTCCCACCAGATCCAAGGTTGTCGCCAACCTAAGCTCTGATACCACTGTAACAGCCGCGACTTTTCATACCGGAAAAGTCGAACCATTAGGGTTAAAAAAAGAAGAGGTAGGAGAAGAAAGTAGAAAATCAACATCAGAATCTAACAATCGCAGCGGAATAAAATATAATATATTAACAGATCTTTACACAAATCAAAACTATATCTATTTTTTCAATACATCATCAGAGTACACATAACATACAACTGGACAATAATCAAATCATGTCCTCAATACAACAGAGTACAGAGTTCAACACAGCGGAATATATATATAAACAAGTACGGGAGTACGTATCTCCATCCAGCTCGTCTCCTGAGCTCCAAAGCATAACCTGAACCTGTTTATCTCGGTCTGACCCGAGCATCATATAAAACAACACCCGAGTCAGTCTGGAAAACCAGCGTGAGAAAATCACACTCAATTTATTATTAAAGTTTCAAAAATCCTTTGAAATCAAAAGCATCTCGTAAGACCACGCCACAAATAAATATGTCGGGTTTTTACCTTACGATAGCTAAAACACTTTTTATAAAATCCTCTGATATTATAATAGTGTCTATATACAAATACTTATTAAAATAGCCGAAATTGTTACATCTATTAAATTCCGGCATACTAGCCACAAAGTGGGTAATACAAACAAAACTCGTACAAGGCACGTAGGAAGAATGGATTTCCAACGAATGACTAGGCACTGGGGTACCACCTGTCACAGTACGTGGCCTAGATCACAGTACCGAGGAGTACGCCCGCTCCCCTGCAACACAAGGCCGGAATCACCTATGGGCAATTCCGAATATGATCACCCCACGGTTGGGATCAGCAACCGCACCACTAAGCCGAAATAAAAGGGACCTCTAGACAGGGATGACCACACTCTCAAGTGGGCGCTACCCACGAAGCCTTGCTGCATAACCCCTGATTTTCAGTCATTCCCGGTTGATGAGGTCTGAGGCTAAACGATACCTTTATAGCACATATCCCTTAGAATGCCCATCGTCCACCTGACGATGTCACGAAAGCATTCGTCCATACAAGTCCGTCCTGGGTCCGAACGGAACCGAATGCACTATTCCTACTACATCCATTTTGGAAATATCCTCAGGATTAGTAGCGACTAGCCCTTGCACTTCCCTGCTCCATCTTCGACTCCGAAATCGTTTCCACGAAACGTACAAACCGGATCGAAGTGGTTTTCGAGAAATAAATCCCGATCCCGGTCTCTTCGAAACGATCAACGCATTTGGCCAATATTGATAGTCGGTTATTTAACTATCAATTAACATCCATAACATCCATCAAACAAGTAAATAATTTCCCAAATTATTTATTATTTCCAAAATATCTTCACGAGATATACAATTTCCATTCAACCCTCTTTTGAAAACAGTTTCAACATATTTCTCCCATGGAATAATTTCTCAAATAATTATTTCCTCTGAGACACCAAGTACAAAAGCCCTTTTAGAATTTTGAATTTTTTTTTTAAAAACACTTTATTACAAATATACTTGAAAATATTGAAATTAAAACTACTTTAACACTCTACTTGAAATATATATATTTTTAAAACAAATATTTAAAATAAAACCACTTTGTAATTGTAAACTAATTTTTCTTTTTAAAACATTTACCAAATCACTTATATTTATTACAATAATAGATTTGAAAAATACTTACTTTAGAAATTTAACATTTTGAAATAATAGATTTTCTAAAATATGATTTTTAAAATAACAATAGATCCTTTAACCAATATTTAAACTTGCTCAAAAACAAAATGTACTTGGCTACCCAGGAAATACACTTTCTTTCCACATCTTTAAAATGAATCACCATTTATTCTAAACCTAATCCACATTCCTTTATAAATTCCCACCTTGAATTTATATTTAAATATCCACTGATTTTTCACTTTACTTTATAAACCCAGTTTAAAATTTCAAAGTCTTCCTTCTCTTTCAAATTACAATTTCCAACATTTAAGTAAATTTTCAATTGATACCCAACTTACTTCACTTGAATAAATTTCTTTACTTACTTCATTATTCAAATACACTAGCTTTTAGATTTATTTATTTTATTTGAGATTAGAACCCTTTTAACTAAAATATCAATTTTAAATTTTTAAAGTCCCTTATTTAACCTTAAGTTCTAAAAATAAATTCTTTAGTCTTTAATATACCATCACTTAAACTTAAGATTTATTATTCCTCTGTTTATTCAAAATTTCTCCTTTTTCCATATTGATTAAAATCTTGAAAATCACTTTATTTTATTTCCTTTCCAATTCATTATCAAATTTATTCAAATTCTCTTGAATTATTTTACTGAAAATTTTACTCTTTGACTTTTCTAAAAATCCAATTTTATAGATTTTAATAACTCATTGTAATGAAATATTCAATCCAATATTTCAATCATCCATATAATCATCACAGGATATTAAAAATCATCACAGAATATTTAAACGAAATTAAATATTTTGAGGAATCCAGTTGGATCCCTCCAACCTGTTTTCCTGCATCCACAGATGTTAGCACAATACCAATTCCACTTCGAGGTGGAATATCGTGGTATATGGGATTTATATAAAATCATCCGCTATTATGCGGCGCATAGGGTCTCATCCGCTATAAAATGCGGGAATATCAACAACTCCAATATATACATATGCCAATATGTATATATTGCTATATACTACTATATATACTATAGCACATCCAATCAATTCAACCATTCAATCAATTATTTAAATTTAACCATTTAAATTTAAATCAAAATTCAACCGAGTGAGATTAACTCACCTTTGCTTAATTTGGTTTGCAGTCTATTCCACTCCAGTTCCATTCTGACTTGTATTTTCTCGATTTTAGACCTTGAACAAATATTTGATAATTTTATTAATATTTGAAATAATCAAACAATCTATTACTATTCATTTTATTTAATTTAAACTAACAAATTTAATTTTAAACTACTAATTTAATTTTAAATTAGTTTTCTTTCAATAAAAATATAATTTTATAGCGACTGAAATAATTAAATAAGTTTATTAAATAGATTAATCACCATAATACATTATATTTAAAATAAACTAGTAGCCTTAAAATATGAAAATGTATATTTATTTTATTCCTCACATATACTATATATACGTTTATATATTATTTTCTTTTCTTTTGAAATTACATATATATGTATACTTATAAAATATCTTGTATAGATTAAAAATCAAATTTTTAAATAAGCTCTGTGACATTTTAGAGGTTCCCATATATTTTCAAAAATCTTATCCTTGAACTACACTTATATAAAAAATCTATTTGGTTCAAAATCTGATTTTATTTACACTGCTCAATCTATATTTTATATTTTCCAAAACTTGTATATATATATATATATATATACTATTCTCAGTTATTATCTGTTTCAAATCTGCAAATACAAATATAACTTTGCTGCTTAACTACATTATATTTTTCCCAAATCAATACATTTTAAATTTATGTAAAAATCTTCTCTTCATATACATATATAAATACATTCTCCTTATAATAAATTTAACTGCCCCAAACTCAATAAACTCAAACTAATCACAGAAAATACCTTACTATAACTATAATTAATTAATTTATTTATTTTTATTTTTATTTTTATTCTTTTCTGTTTCTATTACTGATTTCAACTAAAATGGTTTAATAAATCCCCAAATTTACAGATTCCATAATTATCATTATTTAATTAAAAGGAAAAAAAATCACGTACCAAAAGCATCGAACTCCAAATGAACATGCCACGAACATGCGAAAACCCCAACTCACGACACTCTCAAACGACCACGCTACCCTGCTTCGCCGTCGAGCCGATCGTCACCCAGATCGAGATCGCGACAACGTCTCATCTCCACGCGTGAACGCGGCCTTCATCGATACCATGACCCACATCGCGACCTTATCCTCGCGAGTCGCCTGCCTCCAGCCCATGCTGTCGCCCTTCCGCGAAAATCTTTAAGCCCCCAAATCAATTTACCCTAAATCGAAACAAAGGCATGTGCTTTGTTCGAACTCACGTCTGTCGAACGAATTCGATTCGTTCATTCATTTTTTTTTGAGGAAGAACATGAGGGGAGATGGTGGTATGCGATTAGAAGAAGAAGGCGACTATTTTTCGGTGAATATCTCTGCACTTGTTTGAACGAGTTCGTTATCCCCTTCCCATATATTTTCCTTTGAACCGGTTAGCTTCTGAACGAAGGAGAAGGGGAAATTGCGATTTTCTTCTGTTGATTAATGAAGGAAGTCGTGATTCTTTTTGATTTGTTCGAATCCCTGAATCAAAAGGAGAGGAGATGAATTTTTAAAGAACAGGCACGTATAGGGTAAGCTAGTGAAAGTAGGTCTGCTTGTTATCAGTATTAGGGTGGCTGATGGATTTGAAATTATATATTTTTATATCCAAAAATATCTCGTGGTCCACAATTTTGAACTCCGAACTTCAATTTAAATGCAATGACCGGAGTTCCTAGCATTATATCGTTATTCTGAACACGTTGGAACAGGTTTCGAGGTCTAGTTCGATCATATGGGGAAGATAGCTTTTTGGATCTAGTTATTTAATATTAGATTCCGATATTAATTTCAGTGCGTTTACCTACTGTACGATCACCTGACAACTCCAAATGTAACGAAAATTGAAATCCGATAATAATACAATATTACGGATCCAATGAAACTAGTTTCGTCAAATTCCGAGACTGTGCTCCGGAAGGCTATTTTTAAATATCATTTTAAACGATATATTTACAAAACTGAACAAAAAACTTTTAATTTCAGTTTTAAAAATTCTATTATCTTCAGCATCATTAATATGAATTTTATAAGCCTTCAAATTATTTTTAACATGCCCAAAACCCCAGATTCAACATTTTACCCAATTTTTAATTGTTTAATTCAAAAATTAGATTACCAATAAATAGTGATTCAAGTTAAAATTACCCTTTTGAATATTTAAAATTAGTTAAATATTCCCATTTCAAATATACAAAAATTCCGGGTCGTCACAGACGAAACCGAAGGCATTATCTCGTTACACTCATTTTGGAAACATCCTCAGAGTTAACGACAATAACCATTGCACTTTGAATCTTCATCTTCACTTGAGATTCACGACCTATCGTTAATTTGGATCGATGTGGTTTTCGGATATCCAAATCTAGAAACTCGATCCCGGTCTCATCGAAATCCAAACCGTATCTTTTAAGGCCAAGTTGTTTTAAAGTTAAAACAATTCATTTCATTATCCATATACACACAGATAGATAATTCACAATATCACTAATAGATAATCTACAATATCACAGATAGATAATCTACAATATCAAAGATAGATAATCTACAATATCACAGATAGATAATCTACAATATCAAAAATAGATAATCTACAATATCACAGATCGATAATCTACATTATCCATATACTTCAATCAAAGCAACCATATCATACAGCATTACTTATCTCATATCTGAGATTTCAAACTATTCAAGGAAATCAATATCATCCATCATATATAAGCAAGGATAAATAATCACACCATTTATAATTAATTTAAAGTGAATTAAATTAATTACTTATATCTAATTAATTTAAAGTAAATTAAATTAATTACTTCATCATTATAAAACTTGCTTACATAACCATTAATTAATTACAAATCAATTAATTAATCATTCTCAAATTTCCATCTTAATTAATCATCCTGGATTAATTATTCTTTAATTTCATTCAAGTAATTCCTTTAATTAATTTCACAAATTAATTATCCTTTAACCAAATACAGTAATTAATCTTTAATTACTTCATTTATTAATTAACTATAATTAATTACATTAATCCTTAATTAATTACATTAATTAATTACTCAAAATCACTTATTATTGATTAATTACTCTTAATGAATCAACCCTTAATTACATCATTAATTATATAAATTTAATGATCCCTAACTACATTTAAATTAATTATTCTATTTAAATTAATTACATTAAGAAATTAATCTTTAATTAAACCATAATTATTAATCACTCTTGATTAATCTCATTTAGTAATTAACCCCCCTTAATTACTTCATCAAATAAATTAATTACTCCTTAATTAATTATCTCAATTAATCCCTTGATTAATTTCACAAAGTAATTCAATCCAAATTACTTTCCTATTTAAATCATCTTCAATTAATTACATATAGTAATTCCATTAATTACTTCATTAAGTAATTACACTTCATTAATTACATTTAAGTAATTACACTTATCAAATCATCCAATGATTAATTTAAATCAATTAAACTAAATTAATTAACTTAAATAAATCAAATTTATTTAATTTGTTACCTTGAGTAATTTATTCCTTTAATTATACTTAAATAATTTCACACTTTATTATCTTTAATTAATTAATCTAATTAATTATTAAAATTATCACATTGATTAATTATTAAACAAATCTTAAGTTTTTTCTTAGAGAAAGACGGGTGTGTAGCATGACGTTACATAGCCGATTATATAATAATAATAGATAAGTTGACCAACATGCCTGATCGATGACAGTACAAGCTAAAGATCACCAAAACATACAACAAAGATAGAAAGGAAAGCATCATACTACAACCCATACAAGCATAAACACAATACTGACAAAGCTACAAGCCAAAAGGGAGGAAAAAGCACCGAAAGAGACTTGCTACAAACATCAAGCAACCAGACCAACGACTATGGCTGAGGAGGGAACGCCGAACTGCTCTCCACTAACTCGGTTGGGGAAGGACTACTATGCGGGAGGCGGAGCCTGAAGGGGGCTGATTGGCTGCAACCTGTAAGAATAGTGAATAAGTGAGACAATTCTTAATTTCCTTACTTTAAGAAATTAAACTTAGATTAATCAATATTAATTATATTAATTATTCCTTAATAACCAATTAATTAACCACTAATTATTTAATTCATTTAAGTTTTAGCTGTAACTTAACTAATCTTTAATTACTTGATTAATTAATCCCTAATTTCAAATTAATTATTCCTTAAATAATTAGTCTTAAACTTTAATTAATTATTTTAAAACTCTTAATTACTCAATTAATCATCCATACCATTAATTAATTAATTATCCATTTTTAATTATCGAAATAATTTAATGAATCCAAATCATTAAATTCTAATTATCTTTAAGATAAATCTTTATTCATATTAATGATTTAATTATCATTAATAAAGTATTCAAAACAATTTGCTTTTAATTTTACTTTAAATTTCATTTTAAATTTAAGATTTAAAATGAATACTAATTTAACTTAACAAAGTTTTTTTTAAAACATTTAAAAACCCTTTTAAATCTCATGTTAAAGAAGTATAGACCTTATAAAGAAATTTGAAAGAATTTAAAACAAATCTCCTTATAAGTTCAAATCATTTAAAGAAATACTTTACATTTAAAGTTTCTTAAATATTTGAGTTTTTATAAAACTTAATTTATTTCAAAACTGGATTAAATTTCATTTTGAAATCAGATTTTAAACAGGTTTTAAAATCTATGTTATAATCTTGCTTTACACTTTGAATTTAATTTAAGTTCAAAAACTTAAATACTGTCAGGTCAAAAACAATTGACCCGAGCCACCACAAAATCTACTCGAGAAAACCCCTACCCTACTTCGAGCAAATACTCAAATTTCTCGAGATAAACTCGAGCAACCTCCACTGCTCAACCAACTTCACCTTCACCAGAACAACTGTGCACCGTGCACATGCACGGTGCCGTTGGTCATCTCAAATCATCAACGATAATCTTCCCCTACCAACCATCATCCAACTACCCAAATTCGATCATAAGTTCGTCATCCAAATCTCCAAGTCGAATTCGAGATGAGCATCCAAACCTGGAACTACACAGAACCCATCATCGCAAAGCCTGTCATCGCCTCGTACCCACGACCCCGACCACCAACACTCATGCGACTCCGGCCACTCACTCTCCAACATCCCCTCTACCATCCCCCAGAATCACGGAGAACTCGATCGAGCGAGGACAACGAACGCAATGAAATTCTTTATCATACTAAAATTAGGTTTAAAAATTTAACTTGGACGCCGCCGCTGCCACGTTGAACTGGAGCACTTCCCACCATTTTTCCCTGGCACACAGTACTCCCCTCTATCCTCACACGAAACCCGAAGTCCCTCAACGACGAGATCACTAGAAAACACCCTATTTCCCATTTTAGTTCAAACAAGAACTACACCTTCAACCCAGTACTAAAAATTGTGAATTTAGTTTTAAAAAACATAAATTTGAATAAGTTTTCAGATTCTAAACTTAGATCAGTGAATTAATAGGTTTGAATTTTAACATAAATCAACTTGCACTGTTGTTTTATATTTTTCCAGAGAACATACTAATTATTTTCAACTTAAACAAATTTTTAACTTAAATCAATGATGTAACAAACATACTTTGTTCAAGACTTAAGTCTTAACAAACATTGGATCGAGAGCTAGAGATTTTGATTTGAAAATTAAGCCTGGAACTAGAATCAGAGAAGAACACAGATATATGCACAAAAATATTTCATATACAAAGCTAAGCTGATAAATTCATTCACAAACATATTTGTTTTCAGGGTTGAACATGCAACACAATTATATACTTAAATTTTAAAAATAATGCTACTCACCAGTTTTAGAAAGGAAGAACAGAGCCCCTCTTTATTTTGAAACAAGCTTTGAAAACTTGAGTGTTTAAAAATAAATGCTTTCTGATCTTTTGAAAACTTGAACTGGAGACTTGGTTGAGATGAACTGGAAGCTTCATTTGTAATATACTTTCTAGTATGCTAAGTTTCTTGAACGAAAAGGAGAAGAGATGGATTGATATAGAAAAGAGGTTAACGGGTTATAATTTTTTACTGGTACAAAATGTCCAGAGATTTTTTTCTCTATAGGGGGCTGAGATGATCTATATTGTACTAGAGAGATGTTAGTATTAAAGAAGATGTCCTTATGTCTACATATATTATCTCATATTTAAATTTTCGTATGGTACTTATACATCATTTTCTATATGTTTCTTTTCAAGTGTACAGGCTCATTTAATTCTTCCTGTACAACATGAATACATTTCCCTTATGCCTTACATAATTACCTACAGCCTAGCAAACATAAAGACATATATTTTTATACCCTTTCAAGTGTAGATACTGTACAGGCATGAAGACATATTCCTTTTTATACTTAGTTTTACAGTCTTGCAACATATGAACGTATATTTTTACTTTTATACTTTGTTTTACAACCTTGTTTTAGTGTTATCTTTCTAATATAGATAAGTCCTCATAGTTAACATGTTGTTAGAATTTTATGTCATGGTTATTGTTATAATTTTAACTTATGGATAAGTTCTATTTCTAACATACGTGTTTATTTTTATTTTACTTTATTTTTTTAAACTTAAACTATTAAATACTTAGTCTATTATTATTTATATTTTATACTTATGTTAGAAAGACTAAATTTTAATATTAATAAGGTATATTTTATTTTAAACATATTTGAAAGTCTAGATTTTAAAATTTCCAAATCATATCTTCCCTTAATTAATAAATTTAAAATAACAATTTCTATAAGAAACACATTTGTAAAGATATTACATTATTGATATTATTTAAAATATAACTCATTGTTAAATTAAAATAATTTATAAAAGAAATTATCACTTCATTAATAAATTACTTATTTAAACAAACTATATTTAAAAAGAATAAAACAACCTTTTTGTTAATCTTATTTAAATTCAAACTTAAACTAAAATAAATTTAAAACAATTAATATTTTCCTTAAGTATTTTAAACCATACAGTTATTTATTTAAATAGCCCTAAAAACAAATATATATCCAATCAAATTATAATTACCAAAAATATTAAAATTAGAAAACATATCTTTATTTATTAAATTTAAAACAAAGCTTATCTATTTACAATTATATACAAATATATACATTATAAATAAAACAATTTATTAGCTTTTAAAAGATAAATTACCAGTTAAATATTTATTTAAAAGAAGATTATTAAATCAATTCAAATCTTATTAACAAATATTATCAAATCAATTTAATTTTTAATGCAGATTATTAAATTGATATTGCCAGAAATTCCGGGATGTCACATTCTTCCCCCCTTAAAAGAATTCCGTCCCCGAAATTTAAAACAAAGGTAATTTAATAATCTAATTAATGATTTAATTTTAAAAACACAAGCATATATTAATCATATGCTAACAACCATAGCAACCAACTCATCTAATCAAACAAATCTAGCTATCCAAACAAAATCAGGATAGGACTATCTAGAGTTTCCCAAGTAAAAATACCGGGATACTCGCTCTACAGAATCCAAACAAAACTGTACTACTAAGCTACAGAGCTCCTACTCATCTAGATCTACAAAACTAGACAGGATATCAGACTATAGACAAGTCTGACTCAACAATCAAACCTCTAGAACTGCTGGTTCCAAAACCAGAGATAGACCTTACACGTACTCCCTCAGAGATATGTGAAACACATCGAATCCCAGTTATCCAAACTGACATTCAATCCTGAAGACCAACACTTATCCTCACCAGAACACGGAAAAGATCCAAGATACCTCGGAGCTAGCTTCCCAATCTTACCAAACCTTAAAGCTCCTTCGATCGGAGAAAACTTACTCAAAATCAAATTCCCAACTTCGAAATCCAAATTTCTCTATTTCTTCCACAAAACTCATCTGACGATCCTGGGCTGTCTACCTCCCTACCGATCAGCTCAACCTTCGCTGAAACCTCTCAAAACAACTCATCAAGATGATCCACTCAAAATCAATCCAAGAACACAAACTCTACTCCTCAAACATCAAAAGACTGAACTTACTTTTCCTATCCGAAAAGATAAAGCAGATGCACTCCCAAACTACTTTCGCTACACAACTCTGATCTGAGAAGATGAAACTGCTGATGGTACACGAGCACAAACTGGACCACACATCCTAGAAATATGGTTCAACAGATCCATAAAGAGAAAACTCGGATATCTTGAAAGATCTCTGACAAACCAAGAGAACACTCAACTATCGCAAGTCACTTTTGCGATCAACCCAATCCAATATCCAAAGAAAACTGTTCTCTCTTTACCAATCAGAACAGCTTAAGCTAATCTAGCCAATCCATCGAAGAAATGGATCCACACTGCTGCTTCTGAACTACACCTCTAGAAAACTGCTGACAGATGACCTCCTTGCCTGTACACAGAACAAATCCGAACTGCGACGCTGCCACTGACGCCAAAGACTTCCTAATCCAAATCCTCGAGAAACTCAGGCCTCAAAGCCAAACAAAAACACCCAACTGAACTCAGCCTCAACGCCGATGCAGACACACTTCCTTAAACTTGTTCCAAAGAAACATCTTCGGAGACATCCATAATCACTGTGTCTCATCACACAGCTACTAATTCCTGAGGTATCAAGATACCATCACTTGCTTCTGCTCAACTATCAGAACCCAAATTCTGCTCATACAAACTTGCACTTCAAAAGTGGACTCCGAACCTTAACAGATTCCCTTCAGAGATTGGTGAAATCCTTACACCACAACAAAAATTCACTCGAGACGGTATTGGATCTACAGTCTCGACATATACACTTCCAACCTCAACAAACTCCAACCATTGGTAGTTGTGTTACACACACCACTACCCTATCTTTATAACTTATATTGGAAAACCCGAACAGGTAACCCAACAAATAGGTAGAATATATAAATATATATATATATATATATATATCTAAAATTACAAATACGCTCTCTCAAGATAGAAATCACTCAAGAGCCTAGGTATTCACTCAACTTATGCTCTGATACCAACTGAGATGACCCAACTTTCTACTACCAGAAAGTTGCATCATTCTTTAAGAAAGAAATGGGTGAGAAATAGAAAAGATAGAGAAGAAAGAAGAAACAACATCAGAATCTCAGCAGCGGAACGAATGAAATATAATATATCACATAAATATTACATAATATATAACATCAATCAGAGTTACACAGATAATACATCACATACTAGACAGTTATAAACACCTGTCTAGTTAATACAACTCGATACAACTCAAATACAACACAGAGATACCAACACAGCGGAACACTATACATATCTATATCGCTGAAGCCTCCTGCTCCATTGCTCCTCCACAATTTGTCAAAGCTAACCTGAATCCCTTGGCTACTCGTAAAAATTTGAGTACCCGAGAGTTTAAGAAAAACAAAAATAAACTCCGGGTCAGACATAGGTCTGGTATGAGTAACAGGTTAAAGTTGCTTAACTTTAAAAATCCTTTGAAAACAAAAGGTATCATGTAAGACTTCCCACACATTTGATAGGAAATTCAGTGATATTATAATAGGTCTAGGGTTTTCAAGTAAATAAGAAATAACTGAAATTGTTACATGATTAAATTCCAGCATACTAGGTTTACAATCAAGTCCGAAGGCACTTATTGGAGATTGAATTCCATACAATGGCAGGGCTACTGGGGTACCGCCCGTCACAGTACCTGGCCTAGATCAGCGTACCAAGGATTACTCCCAATCCCCTACAACACAAGGCCGGAACCATCCCTTACTGGATAGTCCTGAACGAAACAACCCCAGCAGTTGTGGCCACAACTGCCCACACAGCCGAATATAAAGGGACATCTAGACAGGGGAAAATCTCGCTCTCAAGTGGGTGCTACCCACGAAGCCTTGCTGCACCTCCCCTGTTTTAGCCATTCTCGGTTGATGAGGCTTGGGGTCACGATTACCTTAACAGAACTCATCACCTAGAATGCTCATCGTCCACCTAACGATGTTCTGAAAGCATTCAATCCATACAAGTTCATTCCGGGTTCGAACGAAACCGAAGGCATTATCTCGTTACACTCATTTTGGAAACATCCTCAGAGTTAACGACAATAACCCTTGCACTCTGTATCTTCATCTTCACTTGAGATTCACGACCTATCGTTAATTTGGACCGATGTGGTTTTCGGATATCCAAATCTGGAAACACGATCCCGGTCTCATCGAAATCCAAACCGTATCTTTTAAGGCCAAGTTGTTTTAAAGTTAAAACAATTCATTTCATTATCCATATACACACAGATAGATAATTCACAATATCACTGATAGATAATCTACAATATCAAAGATAGATAATCTACAATATCATAGATAGATAATCTACATTATCCATATACTTCAATCAAAGCAACCATATCATACAACATTACTTATCTCATATCTGAGATTTCAAACTATTCAAGGGAATCAATATCATCCATCATATATAAGCAAGGATAAATAATCACACCATTTATAATTAATTTAAAGTGAATTAAATTAATTACTTATCTCTAATTAATTTAAAGTAAATTAAATTAATTACTTCATCATTATAAAACTTTCTTACATAACCATTAATTAATTACAAATCAATTAATTAATCATTCTCAAATTTCCATCTTAATTAATCATCCTAGATTAATTATCCTTTAATTTTATTCAAGTAATTCCTTTAATTAATTTCACAAATTAATTATCCTTTAACCAAATACAGTAATTAATCTTTAATTACTTCATTTATTAATTAACTATAATTAATTACATTAATCCTTAATTAATTACTCAAAATCACTTATTATTGATTAATTACTCTTAATGAATCAACCCTTACTTACATCATTAATTATATAAATTTAATGATCCCTAATTACATTTAAATTAATTATTCTATTTAAATTAATTACATTAAGAAATTAATCTTTAATTAAACCATAATTATTAATCACTCTTGATTAATCTCATTTAGTAATTAACCCCCCTTAATTACTTCATCAAATAAATTAATTACTCCTTAATTAATTATCTCAATTAATCCCTTGATTAATTTCACAAAGTAATTTAATCCAAATTACTTTCCTATTTAAATCATCTTCAATTAATTACATATAGTAATTCCATTAATTACTTCATTAAGTAATTACACTTCATTAATTACATTTAAGTAATTACACTTATCAAATCATCGAATGATTAATTTAAATCAATTAAACTAAATTAATTAACTTAAAAAAATCAAATTTATTTAATTTATTACCTTGAGTAATTTATTCCTTTAATTATACTTAAACAATTTCACACTTTATTATCTTTAATTAATTAATCTAATTAATTATTAAAATTATCACATTGATTAATTATTAAACAAATCTTAAGTTAATGACCTTCATCATTTAACAATTTTTAATTTCCTTTCTTTAAGAAATTAAACATAGATTAATCAATATTAATTATATTAATTATTCCTTAATAACCAATTAATTAACCATTAATTATTTTATTAATTTAAGTTTTAACTATAACTTAATTAATCTTTAATTACTTGATTAATTAATCCCTAATTTCAAATTAATTATTCCTTAAATAATTAGTCTTAAACTTTAATTAATTAATTTAAAACTCTTAATTACTCAATTAATCATCCATACCATTAATTAATTAATTATCCATTTTTAATTATCTAAATAATTTATTGAATCCAAATCATTAAATTCTAATTATCTTTAAGATAAATCTTTATTCATATTAATGATTTAATTATCATTAATAAAGTATTCAAAACAATTTGCTTTTAATTTTACTTTAAATTTCATTTTAAATTTAAGATTTAAAATGAATACTAATTTAACTTAACAAAGTTTTTTTTAAAAAACATTTAAAAACCCTTTTAAATCTCATGTTAAAGAAGTATAGACCTTATAAAGAAATTTGAAAGAATTTAAAACAAATCTCTTTTTAAGTTCAAATCATTTAAAGAAATACTTTACATTTAAAGTTGCTTAAATATTTGAGTTTTTATAAAACTTAATTTATTTCAAAACTGGATTCAATTTCATTTTGAAATCAGATTTTAAACAGGTTTTAAATCTATGTTTTAATCTTGCTTTACACTTTGAATTTAATTTAAGTTCAAAAACTTAAATACTGTCAGGTCAAAACCAATTGACCCGAGCCACCACAAAATCTACTCGAGAAAACCCCTACCCTACTTCGAGCAAATACTCGAATTTCTCAAGATAAACTCGAGCAACCTCCACTGCTCAACCAACTTCACCTTCACCAGAACAACAGTGCACCATGCACATGCACGATGCCGTTGGTCATCTCATATCATCAACGATGATCTTCCCCTACCAAACATCATCCAACTACCCAAATTCGATTGTCAGATCGTCATCCAAATCTCCAAGTCGAATTTGAGATGAGCATCCAAACCTGGAACTACACAAAATCCATCTTCGTAAAGCCTGTCATCGCCTCGTACCCACGACCCCGACCACCAGCACTCATGCAACTCCGGCCACTCACTCTCCAACATCCCCTCTACCATCCCCCAGAATCACGGCGAACTCGATCGAGCGAGGACAACGAACGCAACGAAATTCTCTGTCATACTAAAATTAGGTTTAAAAAATTAATTTGGACGCCGCCGCTGCCACGTTGAACTGGAGCACTTCCCACCATTTTTCCCTGGCACACAGTACTCCCCTCTATCCTCACATGAAACCCGAAGTCCCTCAACGATGAGATCACTAGAAAACACCCTATTTCCCATTTTAGTTCAAACAAGAACTGCACCTTCAACCCAGTACTAGAAATTGTGAATTTAGTTTTAAAAATCATAAATTTGAATAAGTTTCCAGATTCTAAACTTAGATCAGCGAATTAATAGGTTTGAATTTTAACATAAATCAACTTGCACTGTTGTTTTATATTTTTCCAGAGAACATACTAATTATTTTTAACTTAAACAAAATTTTAACTTAAATCAATGATGTAACAAACATACTTTGTTCAAGACTTAAGTCTTAACAAACATTGGATCAAGAGCTAGAGATTTTGATTTGAAAATTAAGCCTGGAACTAGAATCAGAGAAGAACACAGATATATGCACAAAAATATTTCATATACAAAGCTAAGATGATAAATTCATTCACAAACATATTTGTTTTCAGGGTTGAACATGCAACACGATTATATACTTAAATTTTAAAAATAATGTTAATCACCAGTTTTAGAAAGGAAGAACAGAGCCCCTCTTTATTTTGAAACAAGTTTTGAAAACTTGAGTGTTGAAAAATAAATGCTTTCTGATCTTTTGAAAACTTGAACTGGAGACTTAGTTGAGATGAACTGGAAGCTTCATTTGTAATATACTTTCTAGTATGCTAAGTTTCTTGAACGAAAAGGAGAAGAGATAGATTGATATAGAAAAGAGGTTTACAGGTTATATTTTTTACTGGTACAAAATGTCCAGAGATTTTTTTCTCTATAGGGGGCTGAGATGATCTATATTGTACTAGAGAGATGTTAGTATTAAAGAAGATGTCCTTATGTCTACATATATTATCTCATATTTAAATTTTCGTATGGTACTTATACATCATTTTCTATATGTTTCTTTTCAAGTGTACAGGCTCATTTAATTCTTCCTGTACAACATGAATACATTTCCCTTATGCCTTACATAATTACCTACAGCCTAGCAAACATAAAGACATATATTTTTATACCCTTTCAAGTGTAGATACTGTACAGGCATGAAGACATATTCCTTTTTATACTTAGTTTTATAGTCTTGCAACATATGAACATATATTTTTACTTTTATACTTTGTTTTACAACCTTGTTTTAGTGTTATCTTTCTAATATAGATAAGTCCTCATAGTTAACATGTTGTTAGAATTTTATGTCATGGTTATTGTTATAATTTTAACTTATGGATAAGTTCTATTTCTAACATACGTGTTTATTTTTATTTTACTTTATTTTTTTAAACTTAAACTGTAACGACCCGGAATTTTCGACCCAGAAAATTCCAGATAGTTAAGAAAAGAAGTAAAGAGATAGAAGAAGAAAGAGGTAGAAGAAGAATAGAAAACAAAACTCAGAATCTCACATTCCGCAGCGGATCAAATATAATATCAAATAATAGCATTTATACAAAGAAAAGCTGTAATTGTTACTTTACATTCAATACATCAGAGTTACAACCATTACAAATAGACTGGACCATTATATCAACCTGCCCATACTACTATCAATACAACTCTCAAATACACAGCGGAATACACTCCATACGTCTCTGCTATCCAGCTCGCCACTTGAGCTCCAGAACGTCCTTACCTGAAAATCTGTAATACTCAGTCTGACCCGAGCATTACATCAAAGTAACACCCGGGTCAGGCTGGAAACCAGCGTGAGTAAACCCATCTAACAAGGAATACTAAAGCATGCAACTTATATAAACCCGGGGTAACTTATATCAATTTACAACTTCACAAGCTGTTATAGACATTCCTTGTTTCACACATCACTTTCTAAGTGCCAAACTTAGATTAAATGGTCTAATTTACTTAAATCATTCCATACCAGTTTATTGATTTCACATATCAATCTATAAAGAATCGAAGTGGTTTCGGGTATTAATTAATACCCGACTCCTGTCTCTTCTAATCCAATGTCATCTTAACCCAAGTTATTCAAGTTAAACGCAATTTAACCTTTAAATGCAAAGTGTCACTTTACACAGCAATTCACCCTTGGAAAATAACCGCATTATCACTGCGTACCCAAACATATCATGTCACAAAACTTTTCATATCAGAGATATCAATCAATCCAGGGCATTCAATATAATCCACAAATAGGAATTATTAATCCATATTAAAATTTATTTAATTAATTCAAATTAAATTAATTACTTAAGAATTAATCACTAATTCCCTGCTTAATCAATCATTAATTAATTACAATCCTTTAATTAATTAATCACTCCTTTATTACCTTATAAACTCATTAATTAATCTTTGATTATTCTTTAACTATTAATTAATAAACCTTAATTATTAATTAATAAAACTTAATTTCAAATTAATTAATTCTTAATTATAAGTTAATTAATCCTTAATTACCAATTGATTAATCTCTAATTACTTAATTAACTAATACTTAATTACAAATTAATTAACCTCTAATTAATTAACTTTTAACCCTTAATTATTAATTTATTATTTATTATTCATTAATTAAATTAATTAATTAATTACTCCTTAATTACTTCATTAATTACCAAACCTTAATTATGAAGTTAATTAACCTTAATCAATCTTTAATCACTTAAGATTTAATCAATTAAAAGATAAACCATTTATCTTTATTATTTAATCCTTATTTTAATAACCTTTGGAAATAAATCATCATCAATACATTAATTAACTTAAAATCTTTAATTAATAAACTTTATAATTAATCACCATTAACCCATGAATTAATTCAAAAGATTAAGGTTAATTGAAATAACATTTCATCTTAATTAGGTTTTTAATTACATTATTCATTTAAAATAATTAATTTAGAAATAATGTTACAAAATTAAATAAATTAAAACTTAATTACTTTTAAAAAATATCTTCCTCAAAATTCTTATTAATCGAAACTTAATCAAAACCATTATCTAAAAACATGGATTAAAAATATTTTAAAATTTGAATTTTGGTTCTAAAGTCAAAAACTGTTTTTACAGCAAACCCGAGACCCACTCGGGTCTACCGCCGACCAACTTGCGGTTTACTTCGAGTTTTTCCCCAAACCAACCCGTATGCTCTTTTCAAACTTAATTTTTGTTTAAGTTTTTAGAAAACCCGGTGTAACTAAAACTTACTCGAATCAAAACTCGAGCCACCACGATGTTTTCCCGAGATCATCTTCGAGACCAAACCTCCTTCCCTAATCCTTCAACACAACCTAAAAGCTCCTGATACAATCAGACACCGTGCACGTGTACACCAAGTCCGGTCATCTCTGACCGGCACCGCAACCATCAACACGTCGACGACATCATCGTCGACTGTCACGACCACCCAGAACCCTTAGTTTCGCAATAGATCAAAATCAAGATAGCCAAACCCGTCCTGGAACATTACACTGCACACAGCCCCAAACCTGTCATCACCTCGACAACCCATTTCCGACCATCAGAATTACTGCGACTCCGGCAAACCCTTCATCTACATCCCTTCTTCCAATCCCCAAAGCCTTACATCACTCGATGCACCATAGAAATCAATAAGCTACAAAACTCCAACCTCCAGAAAACTAGGGTTAGAAACTGGAATAGCCAACCACGGTCGCCACCAACCTCTGACCATCCATCTGACAATTTTCCAAAGCTCACCGAACTTCCCTTTACCTCCAGTGAAGTCCCCGATCACCCGAGTACCTCCGGCCACCAGATTTTGCTTCATGACCATATTCTGGTCATCTCAGATTTACACACTCGATACAACACTAAAAATTGTGATTTTCTTTTTAAAAATCATGATTTTAGATAACAAATCTGATTGTAAACCTGGAACCAAGAATTATTCAAGTCGAAGATTTTATAAGTTTACAATTTCCACTGTTTTCCTAAATTTATAGATGGTTTCAACTTATCATGCCTAATATATTTTATATACTTAGTTTATGTAAAAACAAACATATTTTGTTCAAATTTCACAACCTATAAGTGATTGTTTGAAGAGAACTTGATCTTTGACCAAGATTTTAGCCTGTCACTTGTAAATCAGAGGTATGCACAGGGTTTCAGACATGCACACTTATATACCTACACATTTATAACATACAAACCAAAATTTCACACATGCAAATAATTTTCACATCACCTACTTACTAAATACATCATGAACAACAATTTAAAACAAAGCTAGTTGTTTACTCACCTTATATAGAACAGAGGCCTGGAACTTGTTAAATCCTATTGAGTTTTATCTGGAAACTCTGATTCAATCTGGATTTTGATCTGTTACTCGATTTGTTGAATTGAACTTTGATTTTAATTTTTTGCTTGATTCCTGTTGTATCTTTGTTTTACATTTGAGTTGAACTTGAATTGCTTGAATCAGGTTGCAAACTTGATCTCTTTTCTATTTTCCAGGTTTTGATTTTGAAACAGATTTTTTTTTCAGGTTTGAAAAATGAAGATGAGAGAAAGAGATGAGAAAATTTAAGAGAAATGTGTATAGCCTGGTTACTTCTTTTCTATACATATTTTTTTTTTTTTAGTTTAAAAGAAATTAAGCCATTTGTTAATACTAGCTACACTTGTTTATTACCTATTTCCTTTAGCCTACACTTGTAATTTATATTTTACTTATTAAACATTTGTCACAAGTTTGTATTTTTATGTTTAAATCCTTGTCTCATTTTTATATTTAATTTATAAATTATGTTTTAAACCCCTACTTCATTTTAATTTATGAATCATATTCTTATGTTTATATATGTATACATTTTTAAAAGGAAATGATTTGAAATCTAATTATACTAAATAAATAATCACATATATACATATGCTATAATTGTTGTTGTAAAATATAGAATTTATCTTTAATAGCTTTGAAAATTAATATTTGAATTTAAACCATAGCTAACCATTTACAATATACATATGTACATATTCATTATAATATAAAATATATTTACTTGTAAAAGATAAATTTTGCCAAATTGAATAACTATAAAAGAAGGTCATTAAACAAGTATTATCAAATTTTCAATAACTATAATAGGAGATTATCAAATAAGCATTTATTATAAATCAAATTCATCTATATACCTATCCATATATATATATATATCAGAATTTTATTTGTTCACTTATAAATCAGTATTTTATTAATTCAATCCAGTTAATTATCAATTAACAGATGTTCCAAAATCCGGGTTATCACATAAACTATTAAATACTTAGTCTATTATTATTTGTATTTTATACTTATGTTAGAAATACTAAATTGTAATATTAATAAGGTATATTTTATTTTAAACATATTTGAAAGTCTAGATTTTAAAATTTCCAAATCATAGCTTCCCTTAATTAATAAATTTAAAATAACAATTTCTATAAGAAACCCATTTGTAAAGATATTACATTATTAATATTATTTAAAATATAACTCATTGTTAAATTAAAATAATTTATAAAAGAAATTATCACTTCATTAATAAATTACTTATTTAAACAAACTATATTTAAAAAGAACAAAACAACCTTTTTGTTAATCTTATTTAAATTCAAACTTAAACTAAAATAAATTTAAAGCAATTAATATTTTCCTTAAGTATTTTAAACCATACAGTTATTTATTTAAATAGCCCTAAAAACAAATATATATCCAATCAAATTATAATTACCAAAAATATTAAAATTAGAAAACATATCTTTATTTATTAAATTTAAAACAAAGCTTATCTATTTACAATTATATACAAATATATACATTATAAATAAAACAATTCATTAGCTTTTAAAAGATAAATTACCAGTTAAATATTTATTTAAAAGAAATTATTAAATCAATTCAAATCTTATTAACAAATATTATCAAATCAATTTAATTTTTAATGCAGATTATTAAATTTATATTGCTAGAAATTCCGGGATGTCACAAATCCAATCCCAATTCAATTTCAAATCCAAATTAAAATCAATTTCAATTGCAAATTAATTTCAATTTCAATTCCAAATTAATTTCAGTTCCAAATTAATTTCAATTTCAAATTAAAACCATTTCGATTTATATCAATTTCGAGTTCGTTTTGCAAAATATCGATTCAAAACAGTTAAATCAAATTAAACTTTAATATCCAATTAAAAATCCAAATCTTCAAATATAATTCAATTCCGAGCTCAATTTCGAAATATCGTTTTATATCACTTTTACTTAGCAATATTCAAAGTTCAAATAAAAGTCCAATATTTTAAAACAATCAATTTCTGAAATTCAAATCATATCTCGATTATAATTTCAAAATCTCAACTTCGATTTTTCAAACCATTCATGTTTCCAAATGGAAATTTAAACATTTTGAGCTCAAGTTTCGAAAATAATTCGATTTCCATAAATTTGATTTTTATTTCTTAAAATCAAATCATTTAAATATTAAATAAAATCTAAATCAATATCCGGTATCATTTTCATTCACATTAATTTAAGATTCAATTATTTAAATAATTCCAGTATTAAATTTAAACAATTTAACTATCTAGTAAATCAATATAAATAAATCATTAAATTCCAAATAAATTTTAGTTATTAACATTATTTTATTTCTATCTAAATAATTCACAATCATTATTCAACTCCAGTTATTGATTATAAACAGAGTTAATATATAGAATTTCATTTCAATACTCGTTATCGCCAAATCTTCAAAATTAGTTATTTCAAAAATTTATTCAAGTTCATATCCAATAACTTACATTCAAAATTATTAAATATTTATTTTAACCATTTTTATTCAATAATTATATTAAATTTCACAATTTAAAATAGCTAAAAATACGGGTCGTTACATTCTCCCCCACTCAAAACTTTTGGTCCTCGAAAAGGGCTGAGTACAGAATTTAACACTTAATACATTTTCTCAAAATAATTAACTTATAAAACATAAACATCTTATTTGCAAAACTATTACTACGCTTCTACTACGCCACTCCAATATCGGTTTTATGGAAAATATAACTTATATATAAAAACAAGCTATAAAAATTTTAAAACTTCAAAATTTTTCTAACACCCGGATTTACGGAAAATTTCGGCAGAGTCTCCTTTGCGCGGCTCGATCGAAATTTTTTTACAATATAATATATAACACAAATATACCCAATATATATCACATATACATTTCATCTCAATGATGAGGCATCCCAAAAGAAAAAAAATATAAAATCGCCGTATGTAATTCGAGATATGTACCTTATTATTAATAATACGAGCGAGTTCGCTCAGATTAAAAGCAAAAGCATATAAATCTGCGTATACATCCAAACGGTCTTCGTATGTACCTATCTCAACTCAAATTAGAATATTAGGAACTTATAATAAGATATAGAACATGTATAAGTTCAATAAACTCTAAAACATGCATTCTAAATCCAAACCATAACACAAGCAAGAATACACGACAAACCAATCATATGCAATCAAACAGTTCTAACAAAATTTACAACCAAAGGAATCATCCAACCAATAATATTCATCTAATTAATTCAAACTATCACAATTTACATTTTCATTGTCAATATCTAATTTTACACTATCATTTCTTCTAACGTCCAACTTTTTATATCAACATTTAGTTAACTCATTTCAATTTATTTCTGTTTGTTTTATTTACATTGAATCGACTTATATTCAATTTCATTTGTTTCTAATTGATTTACATTTATTTCACTTGTTATGTCAACATCTTCTATTTACATTTAATTTTATTTCAATTTGTTTATATTCCATTTACTACTTACTGTTAGTTGATACATGATAAAGTTATTGTTGTTAAAAAGATAAAAATCAATCATCTATATTACTTATAGTAATAGCATAAGAACTCTAACTCATTTCGTTGTTATTTCATTTGTTTTAATGACAGTTCATACAGGCTCATCCTATACAGTAGATTGAGGAATTTTGATCAGTTACATCTTATTTAGCTTCCATATAATGTTATTCAACATTTTATATCAGTAAGATCCTAATAACCTCTGTACGTGCATAGATATATGCTACCTTTTTTTGTTTTCATTTTCATCCTGTAGGAACTAAAGCTTTGCGCAAGGCAAATCTTCAAACTGAATTAACTTGAAATTTTTTCACTTAAATTACATTTTCTTTTTGCCAATAGTCTTCATGTACCAAATTATGAAGTTGCTAATTTGCTGCTACTTTTATCTTTTGTCTCATTGCAGCACTATATGTTGCTACATCTTTTTTTCTTAAGTGAATATTTTTTTATACTCATATTCATATTAACAAGTTTTTCTTTTTATCACGGTTTATTTCATTCAATTCTCTTAAGTTAACTTCCATCTTTTAATTTATTTCATTAACTTATTTCATATTCAATTAGTTACCATTCAATTTAATTTAACTCATTCTATTTGCATTTAATTTATTGACATCCAATTTAAATTAAATCGTTCATATTAATTTTACTTACATGCATTTATTTTATTTTATTTCTTTCACACTTAAATTACATTTCATTTTAAAATTCAAGTTCGTATTCATTTATTAATTCATTTTATAGCTCAAGTGAAAATAAGTCACTTTACTAATTCCTCTAGTTCAATTCAAATCCAACTCAACTCATTTAATCTTTTTTAAGTGAAATTCTATTTCATTTAATCTATTTCTCATTTTATTTCACTCTCTTTTGAATATTTTCTTCTTATCATTCATATTCAACCAAATTTAAAATTTGTTTTTAGCTTAATATTCTCAAATCTATAAAATATACAATTTATTCATTTAAAATTTCATTTTATTATTTTATCTAATTAATTTCAAATACAATTCTCCTTTATCTAATCTTCTTGAGTTCAACTTCATTTTATTTTATTTATTTCTCAAATTCAAAGTTTCTTTTGTTTGCTTAACCGAAATATTCAATAGTTTTAAAATTTAATTTTACTTCCCTATTCAAATTTACAAGTTATATCTTATTTTTATCTATACTATTTTCAATTATAAGTTCAAAACTATTTTCATATATTTATCAAATCATATTTAGAATATTTTTCACAACAAAGCTTGTTTTAATTGAAAATAAATTCCTTTTGGTGGCAATTCTCACTTAGAAACTCAAAAATGAATACTGGCGATGCTGTAGTCATCCCCAGAATTATTTCCTAACAACCAAAGCGAGTTAATGCTTTTATTTTCTTCCAAAATATTTTCAAAATATTTTTAAAATATTTTTTCTAGTCAAAACTCTTTCAAATAATATTAATATTAATTTTGAAGGCTTCGAAAACAATTTTGGAAACAAAAGGATTTTAAATTCTAAAATTCTCAAACTTTCTTTTCTCTTTTTTTATCATTTCTATACAAATTTCCTTACCTTATTACCAAACTAGTTCATTAATTTACAACTTGCTCATTTAACCAGTTCTTATTTTAATTGATTTCAATTCAATTTAATTATCAAATGCTTCATAAAATAAAATTCATTAAGTATTCGCTTTATTTTAATTCAACCAATAATCGATGATAACTAAATATTATCATCTCCTAACACTTCATTAATAATCATTTTATATATATATATAATATAATTTAGGTAAAATTATTTCATTTAGTCGATTTTTAAAACAATATTATGTCGACTTGCCTCGTTTAAGTGTGTAGAAACCCATATCGATAACATGAAGTTCCACGCACCGACCAGATTTCATATACAACTCAACGGTTAAGTAAACACAATATAAAACATTTTATAACACTAACAAGTACGCTCTTTAATATATATATACTCAAATAGACTCATTCTAGGGCATTACTACCCTATCTCTAAACCCCACAAAGCTAAGGTTATCGCTAAACCAAAGCTCTGATACTAACTGTGACGACCCACATTTCGGAAGGTTTAAATCGACAATAATCCACGCATGTCCGACTTAAACAATCCGGAACGTAGATAATCAATGGGGATAATTAAGAAAAATAAGGAAGAAGAAGAAAACAAACATAGAATCTCACAGTAGAACGACAAAATATAATAATCAAATAATAGTTCATGAAGTTGTCTATATTATACGTTTGATTATAATCTATACAGCATTTGTCATGACCCACCCTTCTATACACAGAAAGACGCATCATCAATAAGAAAGAAAGGGATAGAAAAGAGAAAAGATAGAGAAGAAAGAACTAAACAACATCAGAATCTCACAGCAGAATGAATAAATTATATTAATCACATTAGTATTACATAGTATACAACATCTATCACAGTTACACAACTTATTCAAACACAAACTAGACAGTTATAAACACCTGTCTAGTTATTACAATTCAATACAACAGAGAGATACAGATAAACACTAACACAGCGGAACCAATATGTATCTATACGTTGAAGCCTCCTGCTCCATTGCTCCTCCAGAATTCATCAAAGCTAACCTGAATCCCTTGGCTACTCGTAAAAATTTGAGTACCGAAGAGTTTAAGAAAAACAGAAATAAACTCCGTGTCAGACATGGGTCTGGTATGAGTAAACGGTTAAAGTTGCTTAATTTTAAAAATCATTTGAAAAAAAGGTATCACGTAAGACTCCCCACACATAAACATGGGTAAGTTTTTACCTTACGCTAACCAAAAAATTTGATAGGAAATCCAGTGATATTATAATAGGGTCTAGGGTTTTCAAGTAAAATACAGAAATAGCTGGAATGCTTACATCTCACGTTCCAACATAGTTGGGCACAATCAAAACGTACGACACTTATTGGAGATTGGATTCCATACAATGGCGGGGCTACTGGGGTACCGCCCGTCATAGTACGTGGCCTAGATCAACGTACCGAGGATCCACCCTAAATCTCCTGCAACACAAAGCCGGAACCATCCCTTACTGGATAGTCCCGAATAAGATAACCCCATCGGTTGTAGCTATTCAACTGCCCACACAGTCGAATAAAAAGGGACTCTAGACAGGGGTTCATCTCATCCTACTTGGGTATGACCCACTTAGCCTTGCTGCACCTCCCCTGTTTTAGCCATTCCCGGTTGATGAGGCTTGAGGCTACGATTACCTTTAGAGAACACATCTCTTAGAATGCTCATCGTCCACTTGACGATGTGCTGAAAGCATTCAATCCATACAAGTTCGTTCCGGGTTCGAACGAAATCGAAGGCATTATCTTGTTACACTCATTTTGGAATCACCCTCAGAGTTAACGACAATAACCCTTGCACTCTGAATCTTCATCTTCACTTGAGATTCACGACATATCGTTAATTTGGATCAATGTGGTTTTCGGATATCCAAATCTGGAAACCCGATCCCGGTCTCACCGAAATCCAAAATGCCATCTTTTAGGTCCAAGTTGTTTTAAAGTTAAAATAATTCAATTCCAATATCTATATATACACAGATAAATAATTCATATCATCATCACAAACAGATAATTCACATTATCATAATAAACAGATAATTCACATTATCATCACATTTCAACCAAAGCATCCATATCATACAACATCACTTATCTCATATCTGAGATCTCAAACCATTCAAGGCAATCAACATCATTCAACATCCATAAGCAATGATTTATTAATCACCATTTATAATTAATTTAAAGTGAATTAAATTAATTACTTCCATTTCTAATTAATTTAAATAAATTAAATTAATTACTTTCATCACATAAATCTTGCTTACTTAATCATTAATTAATTACAAATCAATTAATTGATCATCCTCTAATTATCCATCTTAATTAATCATCCTGATTAGTTATTCTTAATTACCTTAAGTAATTAGCCTTTAATTAATTACACACATTAATTATCCTTAACCATTCACAAGAATTAACTATTAATTACTTCATTTATTACATTAATTAATGATCCTTAATTAATTACTTCCATTAATTAATTAACTATAATTAATTACATTAATCCTTAATTAATTACAATAATTAATTAAACTTTAATTAATCACTTCCATTAATCAACGTTAATCATAAACAGTAATTACCATCCTATACTTACTTACCTTAATTAATTAACTTCTTAATTAATTATATTAATCCTTTAATTAATTACACCAAGTAATAAATCCTTAATTACTTCTACTAAGTAATTATCCTTTAATTACTTCACATTAAGTAATTCCCTTTAATTAATTACATCCAGTAATTATACATTACTTACTTCACTAAGTAATTCCACTATTCAATCTCATTAAGTAATTTTACTTAATCAACCATCAATGATTATCTTTAATTAATTAACAAATTAATTAACTAAAATTTATCACATTCATTTCCTTGATTATAATTGGTAATTCATCCCTTAATTACATTAAAACAAATTAATTAATCTTTAATTGTAGATTAATTATCCTTTAACTATTAATTAATAAATCTTAATTATAAATTAATAAAACTTGATAACAAATTAATTAATCCTTAATTAATTAGTTAATCAATCCTTAATTACAATTAATTAACCCTTAATAATAGTTAATTAATTCTTAATTAACTTTAATTATAGATTAATTAATTAATTAATCCTTAATTAATCAGTTAATCAATCCTTAATTACAATTAATTAACCCTTAATAATAGTTAATTAATTCTTAATTAACTTTAATTATATATTAATTATTTCTTAATTATTAATTAATAAAGCTTAATTATTAATTCATAAAACTTAATTACATATTTCTTAATTACTAATTAATCAACCTCTAATTACTTAATTAAGTAAATTCTAATTACAAATTAATTAATCTCTAATCATGATTTAATCAATCATAATCATAGTTAATTAAATTAATTAATTATTCTTAATTAATTACTTAATTAATCCTTTATCCTTAATTAATTAAATTAATTAATTATACTTAAATTTCTTAATTAACTTAATTAATCTCAATCATTAAAACCTTAATTATCCTTTAATGTTAACCATTATCTTAATTAATTAAATTACTTAATTACTCTATAATTAATTAATCATAAATCATCAAAACTTTGATAAATTTTAAGGTAAATTATTATCTTTATTAGTGACTAATCAATTATTTAAACAATTAACCTTTAATCATCACTTAATTATACTTATGAAAAATTAAGCTAAATTTCTTATAGTTTAACTTAACAACTTAAGTTAACAAACATATAATTTCTTAATCCAAGGTTTAAGTAAACATTTAAAAAGATTTAGAATTTATTTAAGAAAAGATGTAAAACAAATTTCATTTTTAATTTTCAAAACTTTGCTTTTAAAACATGATCTCAAATTTTTGCTTCGGGTCAAACTCGATCCTTACTCGAGACTGGCCTCGAGTTTTTCTTCATCTTCTTCTTATATATATTTTTTCTTTAAAACTGTATTTAGTTTAAAATTTAAACTGTTAAAACCCAACAGTTAACACTCATGTACACGAGAAAATACTCGAGCCCAACATCCATTTTCTCGAGTCTCCCTTCGAGTAATCCACAACCAAGACTTACAGACACAACAGAGCTCCACCGTGAACGTGCACCGGCGTCAAAGCCTCCTCCGACCTCCGATGAACCTTCCGGCACCTCGACCATGTTAGTCCTTGAGATGATGGTTTTGATGACAACAACCTTAGAATAGATTATAAAATATAAATACTAACATTACAAGTTTAGATATATATGTATTTGCACGATCTAACCATGCAGGTATCAAGAATGAAGACTATACAGTATAGAGATTCAAGATACAGAGATAGAAGACTCATGAGTATTAAGATTATCAAGAGTTCAAGGTTAAGTTTGTTTTATTAGGAATATTTGTTAAAACTCGTAGAAAAGCACTGGCATCTTAATATCCAATTTATTCGTGGAATGGAATCCACTTCGAGCCCATTAAAGGGATGGAACCCTAAGTAGGATGGAACCAACGAAAATCTAGTAGGACATTGTTTTGTATCCACTAATTTTAATTCAAATGATTTTACAAAATTATCTTGTTTTCAAAATGATTTCAAAACTTTCCTTTTAAAAGATTCAAAACTCTCTATCCTGATTTTAAATAATTTTAGCCTCAAAACATCTTTAATTTCAAAGTCAAAATACTCCTGATTTTAAATGTCTTTTCAAATAATATATTTAACTTTTAATATTTATACTTAGATTTAAATATAAAATTATAGTTAAATTATGTATATATTGTTCTTTACATTTACTTATGAATTTCAACTATATTCAAGTATATTTATAAAGTTTTAAATAGTTTTTATATAAGATAAATATTGTTTTTATAGAAATTCAAATTATCATTTTTGGCTGAGGGATGTCGACATGCCCCTAGGTAGTATGTCGACGTAGTGACAGTTGAAGTTAAAATTCAAATTTCAAAAGAAGTGTCTATTCTCCATAACTCTTCATGAATGGTCAAGGCTGTTGGTTTTCTATAAATAGGGGTCAGTTTCAACGAATTTTTAATCACTTTTTTCTGGTTTTCACTCCTCTTCATCTTCCACATTTCTTATTACAAAATCATACCATTACTCTACCGAAATCAACATCGAATCATACTCGATTACTTCTAGTTTGATTCTACATCACTATCTCTATAAGGTTCTCAGTGCTATTCAGAGTTATAGATTTCTTTGTAATATATTAGCGAGAAAAGGTGTGATTGTAGCCTTTGAAATCAATCAAGCGAGAAAAGGTGTGATTGTAGCCCTGGAAATCAATTGGGTGAACTTGTTGCCCGGTAAATCAAGTATCCCTACCCAAAGGATTGGTATTCTGGAGGGTGTACCTCGTAGCCTTGAAATCGAGGGTTGTAATTGTTGAATTGCTTTTGAAAGGAAATCCGTACTTAGTTGTGCGGGACTGGATGTAGGGTAACTCCGAACCAGTATAAAATCCGGTGTGTTCTTTCCTTTACTGCTTTTACTTTATATTTGCATCTGTGTTTGATTCTGTGTTCATATCTGTGTCTAATTAGTGTATATATTGTTAATAAAGTAAGATAAATCAAAAAGATTAACAAATTTCTTAAAACACTATTCACCCCCCCCTCTAGTGTTAATTCTAGCCTTACGATCCTTAATCTGCATTTCTCACATTTGGTATCAGAGCATTGGTTTTCAAAGTTTCATAATCTGATTTTTGAAAAGTTTTCAAAATAGCTACCAACACTGGTACTGTTTCTAACACTAGTTCATTTGTAGAGGGTCAGTCTACTACCAGACTACCACTTTTTAATGGCAGTAACTATGCATATTGGGCATGTAGGATGAGAATATATTTACAATCTGTAGGATTAGATACTTGGAATATCACACAAACTGAATATTCTGAACCCACAATTAATTTTGCACAGTGGACCACTAAGCAAAAGACTATTGCACAAAATAACTCTAAGGCAATGAATATCTGTTTTGTTCACTTGAAAGAAATGAATTTAATAAGTGTCAGTTTGTAAGTCTGCATATGAAATCTGGAAAACTTTGCAAGTAACTCACGAAGGAACAAGCAAAGTTAAACAGACCAAAATTTCCATGCTCACAAATCACAAATCAGTTTCAGTTATTTAAAATAAATACTAATAAGTCTGTTTCATATATGTATAGTCGATTTCAAGATATTGTGCATTCTTTAATATCTTTGGGAAAGGAATTTTCGGAAGAAGATCAAGTCAGAAATTTTTTGAATTCTCTCACTCCAGAATGGGATCAAAAGACACTTGCAATTGAAGAGGCAAATGACATTAGTACTTTAAAGATAGAAGAATTGATTGGAAATCTAATGTCGTTTGAAGTTCAAATGATCGGGAGAAGAGAAAGCAAAGCATCTGAAAAGAAATCAATGACATTCAATGCATTGACCGATGGATCAGACTCAAACAGTGACAATGATGAAGAGATAGCATTTATGACCAGAAATTTTAGGAAATTTCTGAAGTACAGAAAATTGAATAGTTCCAAGAGAAACAACTTTAAGAATTCCGGCAATCAGACTACAGTACCAAACTTTATCAAATGCTTCAATCATGACGAACCAGGTCATATCAAAAAGAACTGTCCGTATCCAGAAAGGCAGAATCTTCCTATGAACAATGAACCAACAAAGAAACGGAAGCATGCATTTACTGCTACTCTAGATGACTCAGACTCGTCCTCAAGTGATGATGATCAAAAGACGGATAATTCGAATTTGTGTTTCACTGCAGTTTACGACTCCGACGAATTCAAAGAAACGGACTCAGAAAAAGGTACACATTTACAATACTATTGGTTGAAATTGCTTGCATAGAATTAGCTGCTTGATTGTTTGATTGATTGATTTTGAATTGATATGTTGTTTGAATTTTAAAATTTATTTTCTATTTTTACTATTATTTTATTATTATTTTTATTATTTTTGACACATTCTGAAATATATTATAAGTAAAATAATATTTCAGAAATATAGACATTAATAATAATATTTATATATATGTATATTAGATATCTTAGGAAAATCATATCATGAAAATTCACAGGCACATGTCGACATGCCTACCTGAATTTGAATTTCAAAATTTTGAATTCAAATATTTGAATTTCCCTCCACCTTTTCACTTCATTTATTTCTCTGAAAAGATACCTTTTGACCAGAGAATATGTCCTTTGAAAGTCTATTTATCCACTATCTTTTATCATATCTTTTCACTTTCATTTTCAAATTCAAACTCTCTCTTCATATCTTCAAGCACTCCACTCTCTACTCTAATGGCTTCATCAAGCAACCCCTCAACCATGAGAATTTCCAGAAAAATCAAAGAGCAATTATTCATTGATCCGGAGGCAATTAAAGCATACATCAATTATGCTAATTATGCCAAAGTCCATCCCGGAAAATTTTCTATTTTTCAAGATTTTTCCTTTTATGAAATTGATTCTCTTTTTGCAAACAATGGTGTTTTAAGTCTTATTGACTCTTCTTAAAACGATTTTGTTTGCTATCCTAATCTTGTCAAAATCTTTTATGCTAATTTAAACCGTGGTTTTTATAATGGAAATGTTATCCCGCATTTTGGTCAAAGCCGGAATACCAAACAAATTGGCAAGGAACAATGGATATCAGGATTAGAGATCGATCGGAATCAAGGCTACAATCGATGTCGACAAAATTTGGTCGTGCTCTGATTAGGGCGGAATCGATTGAGAATGATAATCAAGGATAGGAGAGGCTATGTTTCAATTTTCAATACAATCGGAGTTCGTATGCTTGAGATAAGGATGGGGCAAATTATGTGAAAACAGGTTCGTATCGATGCACTTCGTATCGATAGATATTGGTTCGAATCGATGGACTTCATATCGATTAAGGTGGAGTTGGCAACGTACTTCGAATCGATACCATTCGTATCGATCAGCACAGTTTCGACTCCAACAAACTTCCCCTGCTCCGAATCCATCAGATTCGACTGCATCTATTTCGTACCCTTCGGTGAACACTCTCTCGAACCCGCAAAGACTGGTCACTTCGTATCCACTTGGAACCATTACTTCGAATCCATGCAATTAAGGGTGCCTCGACTCCATAACCTTCGAATCCCCAGGATAAGACAACTCCGAATCGATCCACAACAGCGCGTCTTGATCGATTCGAACCAGCTCCAGTTCCATCGATTCGAAGGAAGCGAACCTTCGAATCCAACGTCTAGAGTCCACCAGGTAAACGCGGCTAAAATCAAGGATTCGACCCAGTAAACTCGGAGAAAAAGGAGGATCAACTCGAAGATTGTGCGACACATCACCACGAGAGCGCGTGCCATGATCGATTCGAAAGAATCGATTCGAAGGAGATCGATTCGAACGACATGCACAGCCGAAAAACGTCATCTTGGATCGATCATAACTTGAGATCTACAAGTCCAAAACCAATGAAATTTTCACAGTAGCTTGAGCACATGTTGAGGAATGTTCACCCCAAATTTCAAGTCGATCGGACAATTTCTTGATCGATTCGAACGTAGCTTCGAATCGATCCCAAAGTGGGCCCGGATTTCCAGAAAGCGGGCATGTGGGCCCCCTGACGTACTGGAACTGGTCTTCCTTCAATTTAGGCGAAATATCAGCCTCCTACACCTATAAATAGAACCCCAGGTCATTCAGAAAAAGGGTCGGACAATTTTGAGAGCTAAAGAGCGCCCGGACTCTGCCAGATTTACTCCAGATCACCATTACTGCCTTAGATTCAGATTATAATCATAAAATCCGTTGTACTACACGATAGGAAATTGTAATCTTCAATCATCGATCAATAAAAGATAAAAACTTTGGAGTGGACGTAGGCCGGAGATAGCCGAACCACTATAAATCTCGTGTTTTTGTTCATTATTTCTGGATTGCTGTTTGTTGTTTGTTTAGATCTGAAATTTGTGTTTGAATATTGCTGATTTGTATTCATACACTGGTGCTTTCACAACATTCGGGGTTTGTGACCATTTTTGGCGCAAACACAAACTAGGACAAATATAATAAGATACTAAAAGATAAAACTAGTTAGAAGATGAGGATGATGAAGATAGTCCAAGTTTCTTGCTAACTTTTGAAAAGAAGTTGTTCATCTTCGAAGACATATTATCCAACTTCTTACTAACGGATCGTTTTAAAATCCGTTGATTCTCCACAATTATCTTTTGGTTTTTGAGAAGGGTTTTGTTGGATGGATTGGAAGGATATTCAATACTTTCTAAGGATGTTTCACCTTCTTCTATTTCCATTTCATCCCTTTCTTCTTCTTCTTCCTCTTCCATTTCTTCATGAGCCAAACGCTCTTCCTTTTCGGTAAGAGTCTCATAAGGTTGAAAAACATATGGGATTTTCATGAGAGAAATGTTTGAGATATTAAAAACTTTTCTAGAGACAAATTCTTCACCTTTGAAATCCACTCCAAAATAGTTAAAAATCCGAGTAAGGTAAATTCCATAATATAAAGTGTTTTCTCCAATTTCAAAATTTTTAGGACGAAGTTCATCCAAAATAACTTGCGCCCAATTGATGTCATAATTTCCAAAAATACCAAAAAGTGCTTTGCACACTTTTGAGGTAGGATTGTTAAAGTTTCCCAATCTTGGGGTCAAAGTATGTTGCAAAAGAAGATTAACAATCCTTGCTTTAGGACGAAAGTTTCAGTTTTTAAATTCAAAATTATCATCTCCTTCAAAAATATGATGAAATGTCTCACGATCATGTTCATCGATTTTAAAACTAGAAAGATCCATTCCTGTGCTTTTGCAATTAAGAATGGTACCCAAAAGATCACAATTCAAAACAATTTGAGTGCCTTTAACACTACTCCAAATTTCATTCTCATTTCCTGTTGCGCCAAAAATGGTCACAAACCCCGAATGTTGTAAAAGCACCAGTGTATGAATACAAATCAGCAATATTCAAACACAAATTTCAGATCTAAACAAACAACAAACAGCAATCCAGAAATAATGAACAAAAACACGAGATTTATAGTGGTTCGGCTATCTCCGGCCTACGTCCACTCCAAAGTTTTTATCTTTTATTGATCGATGCTTGAAGATTACAATTTCCTATCGCGTAGTACAACGGATTTTATGATTATAATCTGAATCTAAGGCAGCAATGGTGATCTGGAGTAAATCTGGCAGAGTCCGGGCGCTCTTTAGCTCTCAAAATTGTCCGACCCTTTTTCTGAATGACCTGGGGGTCTATTTATAGGTGTAGGAGGCTGATATTTCGCCTAAATTGAAGGAAGACCAGTTCCAGTACGTCAGGGGGCCCACATGCCCGCTTTCTGGAAATCCGGGCCCACTTTGGGATCGATTCGAAGCTACGTTCGAATCGATCAAGAAATTGTCCGATCGACTTGAAATTTGGGGTGAACATTCCTCAACATGTGCTCAAGCTACTGTGAAAATTTCATTGGTTTTGGACTTGTAGATCTCAAGTTATGATCGATCCAAGATGACGTTTTTCGGCTGTGCATGTCGTTCGAATCGATCTCCTTCGAATCGATTCTTTCGAATCGATCATGGCACGCGCTCTCGTGGTGATGTGTCGCGCAATCTTCGAGTTGATCCTCCTTTTTCTCCGAGTTTACTGGGTCGAATCCTTGGTTTTAGCCGCGTTTACCTGGTGGACTCGAGACGTTGGATTCGAAGGTTCGCTTCCTTCGAATCGATGGAACTGGAGCTGGTTCGAATCGATCAAGACGCGCTGCTGTGGATCGATTCGGAGTTGTCTTATCCTGGGGATTCGAAGGTTATGGAGTCGAGGCACCCTTAATTGCATGGATTCGAAGTAATGGTTCCAAGTGGATACAAAGTGACCAGTCTTTGCGGGTTCGAGAGAGTGTTCACCGAAGGGTACGAAATAGATGCAGTCGAATCTGATGGATTCGGAGCAGGGGAAGTTTGTTGGAGTCGAAACTGTGCTGATCGATACGAATGGTATCGATTCGAAGTACGTTGCCAACTCCACCTTAATCGATATGAAGTCCATCGATTCGAACCAATATCTATCGATACGAAGTGCATCGATACGAACCTGTTTTCACATAATTTGCCCCATCCTTATCTCGAGCATACGAACTACGATTGTATTGAAAATTGAAACATAGCCTCTCCTATCCTTGATTATCATTCTCAATCGATTCCGCCCTAATCAAAGCACGACCAAATTTTGTCGACATCGATTGTAGCCTTGATTCCGATCGATCTCTAATCCTGATATCCATTGTTCCTTGCCAATTTGTTTGGTATTCCGGCTTTGACCAAAATGCGGGAATTTCGAATGTTCGTATAGTTCCTTATGTTTAATCATTGTATTATCCAATTATGCAATAAAATTGAATTTCCTTCCTGTCATCTAGCTTATTTTATATCTAGAATAAATGTTAGTATATTATAGAAATATATATATATATATCATTATTCACAAGATAAAATTATCATCAATTTTTAGTGAAGTATGTCGACATACCCCCCTTGACCATGTCGACATGTACTGGTCAGAAGTGACTATTGATTTTGAATTTGAAATTTGAAAAACTACCAAATGTCTATTCATTTCAAACGAATTCCTACACCTATATATACCTTTGTCTTCTAGAAATCTTCACTGAAATTTATTTCTCATTATCTATATCCTTCATTTCTTTCTCTAATTCAATTATGGCCAATCCTATTCATAATCTATCTGAAAATCTTGAAGAAACACTCAATTCATTCAAGAATATTCTCTCTATCATCCTCCGTAATCAGCGTCACTTAGAATTAAGTCAAATGCAGATGATCAAGGAACAAGAGAGACACTTCGATGTAATTCGTTGGATGATCTCCTCCCTACACAAAGACGATAACGAAGCACATCCTCCTGTTTCTCTATCTGTTGATAATAAAAATTGGGATGCTATCAAACAAGACCCTATCTTTGGAGAAGAAGGATGGGTTGATGTTCCACGTAACGTTTAATTTTCTTTCTTTGATTGAATTGTTTGAATTAATTTGTTTGATTTGGTTTGGATTGATACTTTGTGTGGATTGATTTCATTTGGTTTGAAGTTTGCTGTATGAAACATGTATATATATATATACATTAAAATGAATATAGTCTTTGGTTAAAGTTATTATGCTCATATGAATCATTATTTCTTAATCTATATATTCCGTTGTATAGTTTATCAATGTAGGTACTAAAGTCCAAGAGAAAGGGGGAGTAAATTTTTGTTGATGACAAAGGGGGAGAAGTATAAAATAGGATAGTTAGGCATAGATTAAGCGGGAGTTGCTAGTTTTAGGGGGGGTTATTAAGATAGAAGTGATATTTTATAAACAAAGGTTGTCATCATCAAAAGGGGGGAGATTGTTAGTCCTTGAGATGATAGTTTTGATGACAACAACCTTATAATAGATTATAAAATATAAATACTAACATTACAAGTTTAGATAAATATGTATTTGCAGGATCTAACCATGCAGGTATCAAGAATGAAGACTGTACAGTATAGAGATTCAAGATACAGAGATAGAAGACTCATGAGTATCAGATTATCAAGAGTTCAAGGTTAACTTTGTTTTATTAGGAATATTTGTTAAAACTCGTAGAAAAGCACTGGCATCTTAATATCCAATTTATTCATGGAATGGAATCCACTTCGAGCCCGTTAAAGGGATGGAACCCTAAGTAGGATGGAACCTACGAAAATCTAGTGGGACATTGTTTTGTATCCACTAATTTTAATTCAAATGATTTTACAAAATTATCTTGTTTTCAAAATGATTTCAAAACTTTCCTTTTAAAAGATTCAAAACTCTCTATCCTGATTTAAAATAATTTTAGCCTCAAAACATCTTTAATTTCAAAGTCAAAATACTTCTGATTTTAAATGTCTTTTCAAATAATATATTTAACTTTTAATATTTATACCTAGATTTAAATATAAAATTATAGTTAAATTATGTATATATTGTTCTTTATATTTACTTATGAATTTCAACTATATTCAAGTATATTTATAAAGTTTTAAATAGTTTTTATATAAGATAAATATTGTTTTTATAGAAATTCAAATTATCATTTTTGGTTGAGGGATGTCGACATGCCCCTAGGTAGTATGTTAACATAGTGACAGTTGAAGTTAAAATTCAAATTTCAAAAGAAGTGTTTATTCGCCATAACTCTTCATGAATGGTCATGGCTGTTGGTTTTCTATAAATATGGGTCAGTTTCAACGAATTTTTAATCACTTTTTTCTGGTTTTCACTCCTCTTCATCTTCCACATTTCTTATTACAAAATCATACCGTTACTCTACCGAAATCAACATCGAATCATACTCGATTACTTCTAGTTTGATTCTACATCACTATCTCTACAAGGTTCTCAGTGCTATTCAGAGTTATAGATTTCTTTGTAATATATTAGCGAGAAAAGGTGTGATTGTAGCCTTTGAAATCAATCAAGCGAGAAAAGGTGTGATTGTAGCCCTGAAAATCAATTGGGTGAACTTGTTGCCCGGTAAATCAAGTATCCCTACCCAGAGGATTGGTATTTTGGAGGGTGTACCTCGTAGCCTTGAAATCGAGGGTTGTAATTGTTGAACTGCTTTTGAAAGGAAATCCGTACTTAGTTGTGCGGGACTAGATGTAGGGTAACTCCGAACCAGTATAAAATCCGGTGTGTTCTTTCCTTTACTGCTTTTACTTTATATTTGCATCTGTGTTTGATTCTGTGTTCATATCTGTGTCTAATTAATGTATACATTGTTAATAAAGTAAGATAAACTCAAAAAGATTAACAAATTTCTTAAAACACTATTCACCCCCCCCCCCTCTAGTGTTAATTCTAGCCTTAAGATCCTTAATCCGCATTTCTCATAGACCATCGATGCAGCAACCAACCTCGATCACCAAGACACACACACAAGCCTTTGATCGAAATCGAACAGTCCAGTTGAAACTGGAACCAAACACCATGGCCAAAAACTTCTCGAACCCACATCTCCTATCACCGGAGCCGCTGCAACTCCGGCCACACGTTCCCCGACCATCCACGCTGCCTTCCCCCAAGCCTCGTACCACTCGATCACCTGGAGACGACGCAGCGATCACAAAACCGACCTCAACAATAACTAGGTTTAAAACCTAGTTCGACCTACCGCCGCCGCCAAGGTGCCGATGAAAATCTTTCACCATTTTTTCTGGCCTCGACCACTTCCTTACCACCTCCAGTCGAAATCCCGATCACCTTAGATCCTCCGGCCATCAGAATTTACTCAAAAACCAAATTCTGGTCAACATCAAATTCCACACTCGATATAATGTTAAAAATTGTGATTTTTGTTTTAAAAATCCTAACTTCCAAAGTGGATTCGAGTTATAATCCTGAAACAACAAATTATGATGATTGAATTTAACATGTTTAAAGATTTCTACTGTATTTTCCTTGATTTCAACAGTTTTCAAACAATTATGCTTAAACGTATTTTAAGCACCTAGATTATGATTAGATTAACTGATTTTGTTTGAATCTCAAGGCCTAACAGAAAACAATTAAAAAGATTTGAAATTTTTATCAATTTTAATCTCTGTACATAACAGAGATACACACAGATATACATATCAAACATGCATACTTATTACATTCATATTCTCAGGTCTATCACATATATATACACAAGTAAGCATCATTCATACCAGAACTTCACAAGCACAGATTTATTTACTTAAGCTTTAGTATAAAATGTTTACTTACCTTTTTTAAAAAGACAGAGAGTTTGGGAAACTGGATTTGAAACTTGACTGCTTTTGAAAATTTGAATACTTTGCATTGCTTGATTTCTTTAAAACTGAAGAAGCTTTGAAACTGGAATGCTTTAAGACTGGAACATGATGATGATTCAAACTTGATTCCAGGTTGCAGTTTTTTGAAAAATGCTACAGGCTTGAGAAAAAGGATTACAGGGTTTTAAATTTATTTCTGGTTGAAGGTTTGTTTCAGAGGAGATGATTATAGGTTTTGAAAATGTTTTGAGGAGATGTTCTCAGGTTTGACAATTTTCTGGTTTGCATTGTTTTTAAATGAACGAAAATGAAAAAGGAGATTGATATATGAACAAGTGTACATAGGTAAGTATTTTACTGGTACAAGATTTTATTAGTTTGGGTCAGAGATTTTTTCTTTGGAGGCTGAAATGATATTTTCCTTGTGCTAGAGATGATGGCATTAAATGCCTTGTTCCTTATCATGTTTACACATACCATTTCTTTTATTTTGAAGGTACAATCTTGCATATATTTTATTGTTTCCTTTTTATCTTATTTCCTTGTAGAACTACATGTATTCCACTAGTGTAAATATATATACAATTCTAAAATTTATCTTAAGTTCATTTCATATTATTTTTTTACATAACCATTTATTTGAAATATTTATTTCTGTTTAGCACTTAATGTATTTAACTAATGTATTTGTTTCTATTTTAAAACTTAACTACCAAATACTTCATTTATAAATTTTTATTTATTTTATTTTCACTTATGTTTAATATCATAGTTTCTTATGTTTATATGTTTATATTTATACTTACGTTTATGACCATATATTTGTTTTATACTTATATTTAATATTGATAAGATTCATTTTATTTTAAACATAATTACCAAATATTCCCTTTACAATTAAATATTTATTTTATTTTATTTTTAAACATTATTTTCAAGATTACATCAAATATATATATATATCAAAAGTGAATAAGTAAAGCTTTACTTTAAATTTAAGATAGATTTTATTGTAATTATATTGGAACACTTTTATTTTAAATTCTCAAATCATAATTTTCTTCCAAAATACACATATATATATTCATTTTTAAATAATACTTATTAAATTTGAAATAATAGGTCTATTTAAAATCTATTTATAAAATAACACAAATTAAATTTGTAACTAATTATTCCATTTAAAAATCTATTTATAACTATATTTTAAAACAACTCATTATTAAATTGTTTGAAAAATAATAAACTTACCAATTTTAATTAATTAATTAAGGAGATTATCACATTTTAAATTCCTTGAAATTCCGAGATATCACAGCATTTATCAGAGTTATATATATGCATCAGGGATAAATAAACAATGCATCAGAATAGCATGATGTAGAGAATAATAATAGTAATAATATACCAATTTTCGTTTCCGTCCTCTGGAAAACGATCTTCATTGTGCTGGAAAAAAAACTCAGGGCTGACCCAAGCGTAATGAAAAGACAAAACACTCGAGTCAGGACTAAAATACTCTTATGTAAGTCAAATCAATATCAATAAATATGAGTGTAAAAGCGTTAGAGATGTTTATGGGATTTTACATCTCCTATCCAGTGTATAACATGCGTGCAATAACTTAAGAGATGTTACAGGATTTTTCCATCTCCTAAGGATCCGTTAAACTATTTATATATAATAGTATACACTATAGTAGGTAATGTCTATCAGTAAAATAAATATCAAAATAGAGTTAAGGCTTTACATTGATCCACCTTAACACATTTTTGCAGTGCTAAACCAAAGTCGTAATGGGCTCGCATAAGGATAAATATGACAAGGCACGTGAGGCAATGTCCAAGGTAGGATTCTACTAGTTTACCCTTTCTGGCTGGTCGTAACTCATATGTGGCCGACCGCGACAATCAATCCAAATAAATGGGTACACCCATCGAGTACAAAATCACGATAGTAATACGAGTGATCAACGTCGCTAGAAGTAGCTAACCTCAATGGCCAGACATAGGCTCCTGTTTTAGTCATTTTAATTATGACACAAGTGTCAAGGCTACCCATCATCGTTCTCTTACTTCATTCCAGTAAAAGTTCGCCAATTCAACCACTACATTCTGGATATCATCCACTGTCTACACGGTTGTCAAAGTGGTTCCAATATTGATAGAGAGTATGCCAATAAGAGGCCCCGGTCTCTTAACAACCATACATCGTTTTACACACCGGTTGGTGCTTTTATATTTCGAAAACAATTCGTACTTGATATCAAAATATCATATTCGTTTCAAAATAAAATCCATTTTGAAATCATCATATTTACTCAAAAATCATATTCAGTTCGATACGTCATTTTCACTTGAAAATATCATTTCACTCCAATATCTCGATTTCGCTTCCAAATTTGTTTCGAACTTCAATTTAGGTTATAACTTCATTTTTACCCATTTCGTATTTAAATCAAAGATTTAAACATAAACATTTCACCTTTTGACCAGTTTGAATTTTTAGAAAATAGTTTTAAAATAGTTTAATAGAAAATAGTTTGAGTATTAAAAATGGTTTATATAGTAAAATAGTTTGGAAAATCAAAATAATTTGAATATTTAAAGAAGATAGATTTTGAACAATTTATACTAGAATAATTCATTTGAAAATAGTTTCAAAATCAAATCGGTTCACTTTCCAAATTTTTCAATTCAAATCGGCTTCAATTTCTATCTCGATTTAATCGATTCGATTCCGATTTCAAATCAAATTTTACTTCGATTCCATTTTCAATTCAAATAATTTCGATTTCGATTTCGAATTAATTCGATTTCGCTTCAATTCCAATTGATTTCAATTTATATTCCAACTTGAATAAATATCAATCCAATCCTAATTCAATTTCAATTTCAAATCAAAATTAAATTCAATTTCAATTCCAAATTAATTTCAATTTCAGTTCCAAATTAAAACCATTTCGATTTATATCAATTTCGAGTTCGTTTTGCAAAATATCGATTCAAAACACTTAAATCAAATTAACCTTCAATATTCAATTAAAAATCCAAATCTTCAAATATAATTCAATTCTGAGCTCAATTTCGAAGTATCGTTTTATATCACTTTTACTTAGCAATATTCAAAGTTCAAATAAAAGTCCAACCTTTTAAAATAAATCTATTTCTCAAATTCAAATCATATTTCGATTATAATTTGAAAATCTCAACTTCGATTATTTAAACCATTCCTATTTACAAATTTAAATTTCAACATTTCGAGCTCAAGTTTCAAAAATAATTCGATTTCCATAAATTCGATTTTTATTTCTTAAAATCAAATCATTCAAATAATTTGAAATCAAAAATTTTAAAATCATTTAATTTAACCAATCCAATGTCCGTACATAATTCTCTATCCTTTAGCCTAGTGAATCAATTATTTCAATTTAATTCCAAGGATGGATATATATCATTTCAATCCAAAAGAAATGTCATAGGTATATATCATTTCAACCTATTTCTTAATTTATTCGAAATAATTCAATTTACAGTTTTATATACTGTAAATAATATACAGGATGATAACAGGATATATCAAAAATAAATAAACATCCAAAATATCAATCAATAGCATCCATCTCAATCCATCATCCAAACAGTCAATAATCACAACAATCAATCAATTATCGATAATCAGAGATTTTACTAGAAATTATTTCTAATTCAATTTAACTGTTAATTCAAATTCTATCAATTAATTCTGATGTTGATTTAAATATCAATTTAATTTATCAAACAACAATCAATAAATTTAAATCACATCATAACTTCAAATTGAACTAACATAAAAATATTATAGTCAATCGTGAGCGTATAAACACTCACCTTAATTTGAAACTAAAAATAATTTTAGCTTCGAATAAATTCCAGGTCCACTTCAAGTCGAAGAAAACTTCGATACGATCCCAACGCAAATTTTCTCGCTCGAATCGGACCTCGTATGGAAGCGTTATTCGATGATTAGTATAACGATTAATTAAAATAAAAATTAACTTAATTAAAATAAAATAAAATTAAACCTTTCCTAATCCTCCCTCACTGCATCGTTCCAGGCTCCCCCTTTTTTTTAACGCCGATCAAGCTTCATCACGCGCTCGCCTCTACCCAAGACCAACCGCCGATTGAACTATCACCGAGCCTCCAATCGCCGCTCGCTCCACTAGAGCCGCTGTCGCCATGTCCTCCAGTCGCGTACGCGCGCCACCACGCAACCCTAAATTGATCGAATTCACTGTCGTTGTTCATCTCCTTCACACGTACAGCGTGCGCGCCTCCATCATCCCATTCGTGACCACCAACGCGCGACGTTCAGGCACTCGCAGCATCGTGTTTTGTTTTTTTTAATCGAGCTTTCATTTTTTGATCCATGTCCCTCTTTCGATTTTTGAACTGATGCGATTCGAATAAAAAAGGGAGAGCGAGTAATGTTTGGTAGAAAGAAAAGTGTGGTACGAATGATTGAGAGAAAAAAAATAAAAATATAAGATATTATAATTAGAAAATATCTCACCCGTACAACCCGTGCAATTTCGAACACTAAACGAAGCGTGCCGCATGGCGTTCATAATATTTTACCCCCATTCCGAACGCAATGGAACTAGTCTCGAGGCCTAATTCGATCGTATGCAGAAGATAACTTTTCAAAATCCATTAATTTTAATCGAATTCCTTAAATTGATTTCTTCGCGTTTCAAGCTCGCACGATCAAATGACAAGTCCGATCGCTACGAAACTTGAAATCCTACAATAACTCAATATTATGGATCCGATGAAACTAGTTTCGTCGAAATCCGAGACAGTTGCCAAAATTGCTATTTTACTCATTAATTAAAATATAAAATTTTCAATTTTTAATTATTCACATTTAAATCCAATCTAAATGTTAACCATCTTCATTCATATTTAAATAAAATCTAAATCAATATCCGATGTCATTTTCATTCACATTAATTCAAGATTCAATTATTTATATAATTCCAGTATTAAATTTAAACAACTTAATTATCCAACAAATCAATATAAATAAATCATTAAATTCCAAATAAATTTTAGTTATCGACATTATTTTATTTTTATCTAAATAATTCACAATTATTATTCAACTCCAGTTATTAATTATAAACACAGTTAATATATGGAATTTCATTTCAATACTCGTTATCGCCAAATCTTCGAAATTACTTATTTCAAAAACTGATTCAAGTTCATATCCAATAACTTACATTCAAAATTATTAAATATTTATTTTAACCATTTTTATTCAATAATTATATTAAATTTCACAATTTAAAATAGCTAAAAATACAAATCGTTACAATAAGTCTCTAGCGGTAGTTTCACCGCTAATCTTTGAAATAACATTCACCATGGCCAATTGGAGAGTAGTAAAAGCCTACTCTTCCATCTTCTTTCTTTTCAATTCTGAGATATCTGTTGGCAATAATTCTAGGTCATATTCAACTTGATGAACACGATTTCTTCTCAACACCACCTTCATCTTCCACTGTCACTTCCCAAAATTATTATCTCCATTCCACTTCTCTAGCCAACTGCGAACCTGATGGTGCATACGAACCTCTAATGTAGGGTTCATATTCCTGGGTAGGTCTAACCTCCTCATTTCTGGGTGCTGCCATTTTATCGAACACCTTCTAGCTCTAGGCTTCAACAACAACCTTCAATACTCCGGTACCAAACTATAGGGGTGAATTTGCACAAATGATTGCAAATCAAGCCTAATACATGCAAAAGCAATAAGATCGTGTTGTAGTGCGACAAAATAAACAGAACTTGAGAATAAAACAACAAATCAGCAAATCACATAAGCAAGTAAATAGAGAGTTCACATACGAATTTATAGTGGTTCCACTATCGTAAGATAGTGTACATCCACTCGGGGAGAGGAGATTTTATTACTTTCAGAGAAAAGAATTACAATATTGATAATAGAGACTGAGAAGAATATGAAGAAATACAAAAGAGAAGATAATTCGTTTCTGATGATTCTATTCATCTTAATACCTATCTTTATATAGGGATTATTACATGAGGTTAAAGTAATTGATTTATAGTTATAAATCAATACCTAATCAATTCTCCAAATCATACGAGAAATATTTACCATTTTATTTTTCCAGTTTCCCACAATTTTATGTGTTTGATAAGATTCTTTCTTTAATCATCTAATTAGAGAATTAATTAATTACTACTCTTTTTCAAATATTTCTTCCTCTTATGTACCTAATTCATTGCTCTCTTTAATGCATATAAAAGAGACAATATATTTGAGAAATTATCACAAATATCTTCCAAATCTTTTAAGTATGGAAATATTGTATCAACGCTAAGAAGAAGTGCTTCGACAGACATCCAAAACTTTGATAGTAAGCCGAATTAAGAGAAACGTCCAAAGTTGGTTGGATTAATATTATCCCATCGAGGTATGATGAATTGTAGTATTTTCATTCTTTCTTGAACTTTTTTACTGAAAAATATTGCTTTGTAGCATATGATTGTATCATAACAAATTCCTTAAAAAGATATATTTATGATTTTGTTTATCATCAATTCACGATGGTGCATAACAAATCACCTGAACCTATGCATATACATAAACAAGTTCAAATTCAATTCAATAAGTATATAATACAAATACATATACACACACATATACACACACACATATATATACATACACACACATACACACACACACATATATATATCAATATTACTTTGCTTTTATAGCTGCTGTTTATGTGCGCGCGCGTGTGTTGTGTTGTTGATCCTGGATTCTCTAATAGAGGAACCTGCGTACACTTTCTACGATAATTTTTGACTGTGGCCTAGTGCATACGAAAATGAAGGTTTTCGTATGTAACATGCAATAGAATATATAATGCAAGTGCATAACACATTTTTTGATCTTAGTGAAGGCTAATTTGGGGTGGCTAACTGTTGTGACATTTTTTGATCTTAATCCAAACAAACAGCATAATCTACTCCCCACCAAACAGCCCAACTCTAACCTGGCCCCAACGCTACAACATAATCTCCGGTCTAACCTCCGCCCTCCACTACCTCCACGACCAATTCGGTCAGAAAGTGATCCACCGTGACCTGAAGGCCTACAACATTCTACTCGACTCCAACTTCAATGCCTGACTGGGCGATTTCGGCCTGGCATGTGCGATCGACACAGACAAAACATCCTACATCGAGCAGGAACAGGGATTCGTACAAGGCACCATCGGCTACATCGCTCCCGAATGCTTCCACATAGGTAAAGCGACAAGCGATCCGACGTCTTCGCGTTCGGCGTGGTCGTGCTCGAAGTCGTGTGTGGTCGAAGGCCCAAGTGCAATATCAGTGAGTTTCAATTTTTGGCGGATTGGGTCTGGAAGCTACATAGCGAAGGTCGGATACTCGATGCGGTCGACCCGAGGTTGGAGAATCAGTTCTCTAAAGAAGACGCGAAAAGGATTTTGTTGTTGGGCTTGGCCTGCCAGCATCCATTGGGAAAGGAGAGACCGAAGACGTCGAGAATCGTGTAGATTGTTATGAGGTCGGTTGGGCCACCAGTTGTGCCTCCGTTTAGGCCCGCATTTGTTTGGCCTGCAATGGATTTTGTTACTGATGACGAATATGAAATTTCTCCATCCAATTTCTTCATTTCCGATCTCTTTTTAATTTAATGTTTCACCGGGATATATAATTCCAACTAATTTTTGGCAGTATTTTTTTTAATGGTTTTGACTTGGTAATATTAAAATCGAGTAATATCAATAACGATTACCTTTTGGGTGCTACTGACTCAACCGTTTTTTTGTGCAGAGATTATTACTTGACGGCGCTGCATTCGAGACTGTCTTGCACGATTTTGGGATAGCGGCGAAACGTCTGAAAGAAAGCGACATAGTACGCAACTCAGCCACAAAAACACTACAAAATCCAAATCGAGGTACAACAGTTAGAGAAGGGGTTACCATGCAATAGGAAGTGGTTGAGTGCTTTGTTGATCATGGATATAAGTTTTGTAGGAAGGACTTAGATTCTGGAGTAGTATATGCATATAGAAGTAGCAATGGGTTCCACAATAACAAGCCTACCACAGTTGATGGTTTTGAGGATGACCAAGTAGAGAGCTTCTTAGTGACGGTTTCGTGTAAAAGCATGCATTGAGAAGTTTTTATTCTAGATGTGTCCGAGGGAGCTCCAGGATATATGGACATTAAGAGGTAGCTAGTTGATGTAGAGTACAAAGGTGGATGATGTTGTCAGTTTCAGTTTGAGACAATCCAACAACATAGACGTGGTATTTAGCTTTGTTAATATGTAGTGCAGTGAGGTCATGGAAATCATCAAGTATGGTTAAAATGCAAGTAATGGACCTGTGTGTTGGCTTAATGAAAAAAATAAGGCTATCAGCAAACATCAAAGCAATCACCATAGGTTCTTGCACATAACATGCAGAGCTATGTTCTTAATAGCCACTTGTTTAGTTAGCATTCTAGTTAAGTGTCTCATGACAGTTATGAAGAGATAAGCCGAAATAGGGTCACGACTCACGTTGTCTTATACCCTGAGAAACAACAAAGTATCCAAAGCTTTCACCATTAAAGGAGATAGAGGGTGTGGAGTAGATACTCATTTGTAAATCCAAGCTAAGAATGGGAGGAGAAAATTCATCTTGTATAGAATAGCGATAATGGAGCTCCATTGAATTGGTTCAAAAGCCTTCTGGATGTCAAGCTTCACGAGACAGGTGAGATTTGATTCTTCTTAAAACCTCTTGGTTTTTGGGAGGTATAAGGTTAGGAAGTATTGCTTTAATTCTAGCTACAAGTATTTAGCGATACACATGTAAATGACATTACAACATGCTAAAGTTCTGAGTTGTGTAACATCAATAGGCAGCTCAGTTTTAGGAATTAGATCTTGTTTAGTAACATTAGTTCCACCTAAGAGTTTGTTGGCAAAGAAGAAATGCTTTTTTGGTTCAATAACATTTGGTTAATAACTCTCCAGGCTGACTTGTAAAAATGGGCATTAAAGCCATCAGAACAGCACAGCTGAAGAATTTGTGGCAAATATAGCATCCTTGATCTTAGAACTTGTTACGCTAGAGATAAGAGCAAGTTTCTCGATGGAGTTAATAGTAGGAAGAGACAAGTCAGTCTAGTAATGGAGGTCTGGTTGCATGGGGTGTGGATTGGAGCGGATAGTGGTTAAGCATGATTGGAAAGCCCGCTTGATATCTACTTCAGAGTTGCACTGAATTCAATGGCGATCCTTGATGGTATGAACTTTTTATTAACATTAGAACCTATCAATGAAGAGTGGAAGAAAGATGAATTCTTGTCTCCATATATGTCCCATTGAATCGCGAGCCTTTGTTTAATCATGTTAACTCAAACTAAGTAACATCGGTCAGTTGTTTTGCCAGCAATTGTTTCTGAACAGAGAAGTTACAATTTTTGTTCATGTATCAAGTGCTTAATTTCGTGTTGCCTGGAGTCAATCTGAGCATCTCTCACATTCCAGAAGCTCATGTTGTGCATCATGATGATCTTTTGGCTTTAGTGGCCGATAGCTAGGTTATTCAAGGACTAGCTTGCTTCTTTTGGTCATTATGCATAAATTCCTTCTAGTGAAATGTGATTTGATCCATTGGGTATTCAACCAGCATCCATGTCATCATCACTGGTACGTTGAGTAGCATTGTGAGTTGCTTTGCCTCTCCTTTTTCCTTCTTATTTCGACTTTAAGTGAGTGAGACAATTACATTTGAAAAAGCCACTTGTTTTCAACTATTAAAAAATCAATTTGAAAAAGCCACTTGTTTTCAATGATTTAGCTTTTTTTCAAAACAACTTCATTAGCTAGTACAATAACTTATGTACAACAAATATTATGAAGAATGTAATAAAATTATATTGCAGTGGATGTTCATCTAATATAGTGAAGAAAATGATATTTTTAATAAAATTAAACCGATATATCATATTAAGGTTACAATAATATATTCAAGATGTATAATTAATCAAATCATGTTGAAATATATTATATAAAGGTTGTAGTTTATCAGTGTATTACAGGAAAATAAATAATTGTCTATACAAAATAATTAGTATATTATATGATGAAGTTTGTGACAATTTAACAATATTTGTTTCTTAACCTAATTAACCAATTATGAAAATGCATAAGATCAGATTCTGTTTTCTTTTGTAAGCACTATTAACAAATATGAAAAAGCCTGTTAATTAATTTCTTCCTAGCTATCCAAACATTCCCCAGATTGTTATTTACCAATGCTTAATGCTTTAATATCCATTTTCAGTGTTAGTATATATTAAAAACATACAATGTTGTATAATTATATAATAAAAATGAACAAAAATTGCAGAAATAATTAGTACCATCAAAATACAATTCATCCCATTGAACATGCAAGAATCGAAATGTATCATCTGTAGATCTTGGGGTTAAAAAGAAACGTTTCTTCAAATAAATTAATACCGGATTTTAATTTGTCTTGCACAGATGTACCTAGTTTTCTGTATCCAAAACAGCTCATAACTAATTCTTCAAAAAAATGAGGAACACTTTCAAATTTGAAACATAGGAAGAAGAAAAGGTAACTATCGTGGATTCAGCTAGAAAAAGGAATGACAGGCCTCAAAGATGTAATACAAATATAAATAATGAGGAGAGAAAACATGGATCAGAAGAAAATAATCAATCCCTAGATAGAAATAAATAGTGCGAATATAATTGCTTATTGAATTCAGTAATTGGTAGCTTCTAATGGATGATTGATTCAAAAAGAATGAGTTGTGAAAATTGTATGAACAAAATACATCGTATTTTTACCGTTATCGCTTGAAAGAAGTGCTTAGACAGACATCCAAAATTTTGATAGTAAGCCAAATTAAGAGAAACGTCCAAAGTTGGTTGGATTAATATTATCCCATCGAGGTACGATGAATCCTAGTATTTTCATTCTTTCTTGAACTTGTTTACTGAAAAATATTGTTTTGTAGCTTATGATTGTATCATATTTCCTTAAAATGATATATTTATGATTTTGTTTATCATCAATTCACGATTTTGGTTAACAAATCACCTGAACCTATACATACACATTTACAAGTTCAAATTCAATACGTGTATACATATCAATATTACTTGGCTTTTGTTGCTGCTGTTTTTGTGTGTGTGCGCTGTTGATCCTGGATTTGTGATGGTTTGGTTACTGTGTTACTTCTCTAATAGAGGAGCCTGTGTACACAAGTTAATGATTTCTATGATAATTTTTGACTGTGGCCTAGTGTATACGAAAATGAAGGTTTTCTAATATAACATGCAACAGAATATATAATGCAAGTGCATGACACATTTTTTGATCTTAGTGAAGGCTAATTTGGGGTGGCTAACTGTTGTGACATTTGATTTGAGTAGAATTAATCAATATACCATGTATGGATGAAGTGATATTGTACAAAAGGTTACTTGTTTTCTTGCGAGCTATAAACTGTGCTTGAATCTGTTTCTGAACATAAATAATTTAGAATGTCATGAATATGAAACAGAGTCTCCAATTTCTTCTCTTACAGGCCTGGGCTCTGCAGCTTACTGCATAGAAGCCATTGTTACCATGTTGGCCACCAGCTCTGCAACAGGTATGCTATTGTCAAAAGTTGATATTTGATGATCACCATGAACTGATTAATTTTATTATTAAAGATTCTGGATCTGAGTTCTAGTCTAAAGTTCAACTGGCGGGGTCAGATTATTTTAGTTTATTCACTAATGCGTTTAGACTGGTGTTACTAGGAGTCTAGAATCTGCATTTTCTAAGAACAATGAATTCATAGATGTTGCTGCACAAACATGATAGGGATTTCGGAATGAAAGACCACTAGGATAATCAGAATGGTACTTCTGTACCAAGCACATGAACAATATTCTATGGAGTAAAAACAGTTTTAAAAGTTAACAGGAAATACAAATAGTTTAAAGTGATTAGAGTGGGTAAAAAGCATTCAGGATTCATTGAAAAGCAGTCCAATATCTTCCACAGCATCATTAGGACATATGTTGGCGCTGACGTAATGTTCCGGTCCCATGCCAGTGTCTAAAATCAAATAAGATTAATCAAATGTTCGATATTCTTTTCTTTTTCTATGACGTTATCAAAACCAAATGAATTTCATGTAATTGCGACTACACCCAAGACCACTCGAATACAATCGCAACGCGCAACGCAGAAAAGCCAAATCGTGCTAGGTAGTGCAAAACAACCAAACACTCGAAGAATTCAATAAAACCAAATCCGAACACGATCACAACACCAATACAAGCAATATATGAATGCAATGACAATAAGTAAATCACACACGATTTTATAGTGGTTCCACTAACGTCGCGTTAGTGTACATCCACTTTGAGAGAGCTTTTATTATATCACCAATAGAAAGAGTACAAGAGATTGTTTACAATGATCTATTCAATAAGAATCAATGTTTGTGGAGATTAGAATTGAAGAAATAGGGTTTTGCCTAAAACCCTAATTAATGGAGGACTAAACCCTAGGTTAGATTGCTTGAATGAATTGCCTCCCTTTCAGACCTGAAAAGAGTATAAATACTAATAGAGAAAACCTTGGCGAAAGACCACTTTGCCCTTCACAAATCACAAAACAGCTCAGAAAACCCGGCCCAGGAAAAAACAGGTTTATACCGCCTCAGACGTCTGACCTCTGGCCTCAGACGTCTGAGCCAGGTTCAAACAGGCTGAAATAGACAGGCCCAGACGTCTGGCCAGAGGGACCAGACGTCTGCAGGAACTTTCGGGAACCAGCCTGAACCTCGTCAGACGTCTGGCCCTCTCAGCCAGACATCTGACCTCTAACAGAAAAACAGCCCAGCTTCTTCCCTTCATATCTTCTTCCTCCGGACTCCGATTTGCGAACCGTTTTCTCCGACAGGAAGCTACTTCCATCCTCTTCAATTCTACTATATATTGTGTCGCCAAATTTCAACACTCCACCTCGACACTATATCCATCTCCAACACCAATGGTACCATACCATCAACAACCGATAGCTCCAACTACCAACACTTCTACCTTCAACCAAACGTGAATGTTTCCCCAACGGGTTCCGGCAAAGCCACCCCCCATTGCATTCCATCAACGAGTTCAGACACAAAGCCCCCACCCGCCAACGAAATGTTGAAAACATTCAAACACCGTCTCACCAAGGACAAGAGCACTAGGAGTGTACACTAGCACTACACCAAGAAGATAGAATGACAATCTCATACCAATACTCTTCCTCATCTACAACTAAGCTACTCTCTCACCCGTGCCACCTAGTGGCACCTAGCACTTCTCCAAGCAAATCAAGTTCGAGCAATGCTCGAACTTCCCAAACGGCAATGTCTTCGTGAACATATCCGCCGCATTATCCTTTGTGTGCACTTTCCGAAGACTTACTTGCTTATCCTCATCCATGGCTACCAAGAATGACTCCCTCACTTCTATGTGCTTAGTCCATGAGCTAAATGCCAAATTCTCCGCCAAGTGAATAGCACTTTGGCTATCACATTGAACATCGATGCTATCGTGTCCAATCCCCAAGTCACACAACAAACGCTTCAAATAGAGTGCCTCCTTAGCCGCCTCCACCGCGGCTATCAACTCCGCTTCCGTAGTGGATAAAGCTACTACGGTTTGCAATCTCGATCTCCAACTTATGGCCGTACTACCTAGTGTGAAGACATAACCGGAAGTTGACTTTCTCCTATCTCTATCACCGGCGTAGTCCGAATCACAATAACCAACTAAGTTGCAACTCCTTTTCCCACTACCGTCAAAAACAAGATCATGAGATGACGTACCTCTAAGGTATCTCAATATAAGCTTCACGGCTTCCCAATGCGATTTTCCCGAGTTAAACATAAAACGACTAACCACCCCGACGGCATTTGCAATATCGGGTCTTGTACACACCATAGCATACATCAAACTACCAACCGCACTTGCATATGGCACCTTTGCCATATAAGCCTTGTCTTTCTCCAAGATAGGTGAATCCTTACTCGAAAGCTTCACGTGCAAAGGTAATGGTGTATTTGACACCTTTGCATTCTCCATGCTAAACCGGCAAAGCACCTTCTTTATGTACTCCTTTTGAGTCAATTTCAACTCAAAACGCTTTCGGTCCCTTTCAATCTCCATGCCCAATATCCTCTTTGCTTCTCCAAGGTCTTTCATTTCGAATTCCGACTTTAATTTGAATTTCAACTTGTTGATTTCATTCTTGTCCTTCGAAGCAATGAGCATGTCGTCCACATACAAGAGCAAGTACACCCAACAATCATTTCCCAACTTCTTGAAATAAGCACAAGCATCTTTGATGCTCCTATCAAAACCACTTTCAAGCATAAAATGATCAAATCTCTTGTACCATTGCCTAGGTGATTGCTTCAACCCATATAGTGATTTCTTCAACTTGCACACCATATTTGACTTACCATTTACAACAAAACCTTGCGGTTGCTCCATGTAAATGTCTTCATCCAAGTCACCATGCAAGAAGGCGGTCTTCACATCAAGTTGCTCCAACTCCAAGTTGTGAATAGCAACTATGGCAAGTAATATCCGGATAGAAGTGTGGCGCACAACCAGTGCGAATATCTCATCATACTCCTTTCCTTTCCTTTGTGCAAACCCCTTAGCCACTAACCTAGCTTTGTATCTTCCATCGTCCTTCACCTTGTAAATCCATTTGCACCCAATAGCACAGTTTCCTTTAGGAAGTGGAACCAAACTCCAAGTTTGATTCTTCATCAATGATTGCATCTCTTCCTCCATGGCAAAAATCCACTTCGAGCTATCACTCGAATTCATGACGTCTTCAAGGTCCATAGGCTCATCTTGGACTACATTTAGAGCATAGTCCAACCTATCACAAAAGATAAGATAGTTCTAATCACCATATCTTTCGGGTGGCCTTATAGCACGACGACCAACCCGAGTAGCAATATTATCACCCAAACTCCTTTCGGCTCCACCTTGAACCGAATCTTCTCTAGGTTCGTGTACATCACCAACACTACTAGAGGCACCTTGTGGACTATGTGATGTATCATCAACCGCTTTCTCCTCACAAGCATCTTCAACTAATCTACTCTCTCTACTACATGGACAAAATGTGGTAATAACTTCCTTCCCCTTCGATTCATCACGAACTAAGACCGGAATATCCGATGAGCTTTCATTCTCCTTGAACATAGCCGACTCATCAAAAGTAACATGACGAGAGTTGATTACCTTCTTCGTTTCCGGATTCCAAATCCGATAGCCTTTCACTCCATCCGTATAACCAAGCAAAATCCCCTTGAAAGCTCTTGGTTCAAGCTTATCATTACCCGGATCATGCACATAAACCGGACTTCCAAAGACACAAAGATAGCTCAAGTCAATACTCTTTCCCTTCCACACTTCCTCCGGGATTTTTTTGTCAATAGCCGAGCACGGAATTCGATTAATAATATGCACCGCGGTTGACAAAGCTTCGGCCCAAAATCCCTTAGACAAACCCGATGTCAATCTCAAGCATCGGGCTTTCTCTAGTAGAGTACGATTCATCCTCTCCGCAAATCCATTTGATTGCGGATCTCCCGGTGTAGTAAAATGTCTCCGAATCCCATGATGCCTGCAAAACTCTAAGAATTCTCCGGAAACATATTCTCCGCCATTGTCGGACCTAAGAACCTTCAAAGGCTTACCACTCTCATTCTCAACAAGAGCCTTCCATACTTTGAACTTAGCAAATGCCTCCGACTTAGCCTTCATTACATACACCCAAACTTTACGAGAAAAATCATCAATAAAAGAAATATAATACCTTGCTCCACCTAAAGAAGCTACCGGTGCCGGTCCCCAAACATCCGTATGCACATACTCAAGAACGCTTCTTGAATCATGTTTTCCTTCACCGAATGAAACCTTTGTTTGCTTCCCCATGACACACTCTTCGCAAAACTCTAGCTTGTTGAAACTCTCACCACCAATCATCTCCCTTTTCCGAAGAATATCCAAACTCCTCTCTGAGACATGTCCTAACCTCAAATGCCACAATCTAGTTGCATCTAAGTCGCGAGAACTATCAACCCCAATGCTAGCTTCACCTTCTATGGTCACACCTTGAAGCAAATATATACCATGAGCCCTAACACCTTTCATAACCACAAGCGCCCCCTTCGAAACCCTCAAGCCATCTCTCTCAATAGTGATCTTGCACCCCAAAGAATCTAATTGCCCCAAAGAGATAAGGGACTTCCTAAGTCCCGGAACATAGCGCACATTAGTGAGAGTACGAACTACTCCGTCAAACATCCTAATTTGCACGGAACCAATGCCCTTCGAATTACAAATAGCACCATTTCCCATAACAATCGAATTTCCCTCTCTAGCTTCGAACGAAGAAAAACAATTCCTATTCGGCGTCATATGATAAGACGCCCCCGAATCGAGAACCCATTCGCTACCCGAAACATTTGATGCTACCGCCGTCAATACATCCATGTCTCCCTCACCAACACCTCTCTCCACTGCGACCGATGAAGATGCTACTTCCTTCTTGGCCTTATCCTTGTCCGGACACTCATTCTTCCAATGACCGGGCTTCTTACAAATATAGCACTTGCCTTTCTTTTCCTTCGACTTTCCTCTCCAACCGGGATTCCTAGATTTGGAACGCCCCCGATTCTCCTTCTTCGTATATCTCTCCTTCTCCACAAACAAACCTTGACCATTACCGGCACTACTACCACCAACACTCAACTCCTTCATTTGATCTCTCGATTCCTCACTAAGAAGACCCGTCTTGACATCATCTAACGTCAATGTATCCCGGCTATAGATCAAGCTATTCGAGAAACCCGTATAACGGTCCGGCAACGAACATAACAATATCATCGCCTTTTGCTCTTCCTCAATCTTCAAATCTACCGCCTTCATCTTCATTAGTAAATCATCAAACACATTCAAGTGTGCCTTAAGCGAACTCCCTTCTTTCATCTTATATGTGAAAAACGTTCGCAACAAGATCAAACGATTAGTTAGAGACTTCTTCATATACAATTCTTCCAACTTGTCCCAAATTCCCTTAGCGGTGGTCTCACCACTAATTTCGGAGATCACATTCTCTCCCATAGCAAGTTGAAGTGTAGTAAATGCCCACTCTTCCATTTCCTCTCTCTCGACATCCAAGATGTCCGCCGGCAACAAATGAGTATCAAACACTACCCTATGAACACGATTTCTCCTTAGAACCGCTTTCATCTTCCATTGCCATTTTTCAAAATCATTATCGCCATTTCACTTGTCGATTACCAATTGAGATCCCGACGCCACATACGACCCACGTACATACGGCGCTATACTACTTGGACCAACCATTGAATTTTCAGAGGTATCCGTTTCCAGCATTTCAACAACCACCTAGCAACACCAAAGCTCTGATACCAAATGTAATTGCGACTACACCCAAGACCACTCGAATACAATCGCAACGCGCAACGCGGAAAAGCCAAATCGTGCTAGGTAGTGCAAAACAACCAAACACTCGAAGAATTCAATAAAACCAAATCCGAACACGATCACAACACCAATACAAGCAATATATGAATGCAATGACAATAAGTAAATCACACACGATTTTATAGTGGTTCCACTAACGTCGCGTTAGTGTACATCCACTTTGAGAGAGCTTTTATTATATCACCAATAGAAAGAGTACAAGAGATTGTTTACAATGATCTATTCAATAAGAATCAATGTTTGTGGAGATTAGAATTGAAGAAATAGGGTTTTGCCTAAAACCCTAATAAATGGAGGACTAAACCCTAGGTTAGATTGCTTGAATGAATTGCCTCCCTTTCAGACCTGAAAAGAGTATAAATACTAATAGAGAAAACCTTGGTGAAAGACCACTTTGCCCTTCACAAATCACAAAACAGCTCAGAAAACCCGGCCTAGGAAAAAACAGGTTTATACCGCCTCAGACGTCTGACCTCTGGCCTCAGACGTCTGAGCCAGGTTCAAACAGGCTGAAACAGACAGGCCCAGACGTCTGGCCAGAGGGACCAGACATCTGCAGGAACTTTCGGGAACCAGCCTGAACCTCGTCAGACGTCTGGCCCTCTCAGCCAGACATCTGACCTCTAACAGAAAAACAACCCAGCTTCTTCCCTTCATATCTTCTTCCTCCAGACTCCGATTTGCGAACCGTTTTCTCCGACACGAAGCTACTTCCATCCTCTTCAATTCTCCTATATATTGTGTCGCCAAATTTCAACATTTCATTCACACCTGCACATCATCTATATGCGCTGTGATAAAAACAACCTTCTTTTCCTTTACAGCAAGCCCATTTATAAAAATCTCAATGTTTTGGCATTTGTCACTCCATTGAGCAACAAAGCAAATCACGATCCAAATATTGCAGGCAATAATCCTTCGGAGTGCCTAATAAAAAGGTCAAATACAATCCTTCATAATTTGATGATACCCATAGTTTATTTAGTTATTTTAGTTCTCCATTTATTTGATTGGAATTACATTTATTGTTGCGTTCAATTGGATTTGAGCATTACCCGCCTCAATAGACAATTAATTTTTCTTATCGAGTATATTTTTTAATATTCATCGATATGTGATAAATAAAAATTAAGGTCAAAGATACAGATATAAAAATTCAAATCAAACATATTTAAATTGTACATTAATTTTCCAATATTTCCCAATCTGAGTTAAATACTATAAACTTGGAAATAAACTTGGAAACGATGCATATTACTTGAAGATAGCTTTCTCTTTATTAAACCCAAGAAGCCTCACTTTCATATTTAACTACATGTAGAATTAGTTATCCGTTTCCATAAATGCCATCATCCTTGCTGCTACGATACTCCATCATGTACCAGTCTGTCTTTTTCCTATCGCCATTAGTCCTGGCAAAAAAATTGAATTTCCTTTTCCACCCAACAATCTTCCCATCTACCAAAATCTCCCGCTTTAGTCCCGATATCCACTGCCCTTCGGGAGTTTCTCGGTTGACATTTGTCCTGCTTCTACTCGGCCGCACAGAACTTCCTTTCTTATGGCCGGAAACTAGATTGAAGAAATACCATTCTTTGCCCGTCACAGTGAACTTTGAAAGAGCCGGAAGTTGCCATGGCTCGTAACCGTAAAGATTGATTTGGGGAACTAAGTCAACCGAAATGGGATGTTAGAGATTTTCCGGTGAAGATAATAAGTAATAAGTTCGCCGTCGGTCGGATGGAATCGGTATCCCGGTGGAAGGGTAGAGTAGAGGTTCTCTTCTGAAGTCGGAATTCTCATCATTGGAATTTGAGTTTACAGACGAGATGAAGTGCTATCTGATTTTCGAGAAATGATCATTGGAAATGGTACATAAGCTGTCTACCATGCGCTGTGCTAGCTTAATCATGTTGCTCTTCCCAACATCGGTAATAACTGTATTCAAGTGTCAATAAAACATTTCTAGAATGAGCACTAATGATGCTATAGCAAACAAAAGGTAAATTATGTGCAGTGAATATGGTCTGTAAATTATTACCTGCATTTTCATAAGGATATAGAGGGGGGAGTAGTATAGTCAAGCCTAAGCCTTCCCAACGTCTCTGAAGAGCAGAAAGCCAACATTGGGTACCAAGTCCTGTTCCTGAGCGGAGAAACTGAAGCTTTTAAAATTTCTTTGTGATGAAATTCTTATACAAATTCTTATATGCCCTCTCCTATGATGTAAAATGTAAGGTGGATATTGGATGTTCAGTTACATGCATACCAGAGTATTAGACGCTTCGATATTTATTCTCATTTGTTTTCGGCAAAATAAAAATAAACCTAACGTGTACCGACTAATACGTGGTACGCATGGTGCTTTCCACATAGTTCAAATATTTAATACGCGTCGTTTTCTCTTAATGCACGTTTACAATAAAACTCCGTGAAGTCTGAGCGTTTTCTTAGCATTTCACAAACGTAAATAAAAGGAATGGAGAAGAAAAAGGAGCAGCAAAAGCATGAGGGTACCATATCGGAGATGAAAGCAACAACGAAGGAAGCATATGGTGGTGGACTGTACGGAACTGATGACGATGTCGTTGATGAAACAGGTGAAGTGGACGTGAAGAAGAAGGTGCCACGTGCAAGCATGACGCAGAGTGCAGATGGAGCCGAAGAGTATTATGAATCAAACAATACAAGGGTATCGGCTATACTAACACACTTATCAATCCGCACCAACAAGGGACCATAGCCATCAACCGTTGATCTACAATCAATGGCCTCGATTTTCTCTCTTGAAGAATTCGGATTACCAACTCATCTTGGGCCATGAGATATTAGGCCCATTCTATTGTATTTAAATACTTAGCCTCTGTATCATTTTCAGTATTGAAGTATTGTAATAAAATACAAATTACTTTTTCTTCTTATATGGTATCAGAGCCAACAAAGCCAAACGGCAAAATTCAAAGATCATAATCAAAGTTTTGAATTGTGTTGATTCCTCTCAGAAAATTATCATCATCGAGGAAGCTTATCCCATCCTTGATCATATCAAGATCAGTTATACCTATCCCACAGCTTTCACTTGCCATCCTAAAAGGAGAAATCAGATATCATCCTCATCTTTCTCCTCTGGTTGCAAGATACCAAACTGTTGTTCATATATATTACTGTTTCTTGATGAAACAGTAATATATACCTATCACAAACAGTTTGATCCCTTATCAGTTCTTGTTTCTTGGCTGCTATCCTCAAATAGCCACGCCAATATTCTTTTTCCACCAAGCAATCATCAATCCCAGATCACTGAATCACCATGGCAAATAACGAAGAAGAAATGTCATCAGCCACTTCAGGCAACCAACCAAGAAATCCCCAAAATTCTGATCTAATCTTGATCAAACCTAAAAGTCAAGTTATCACAACACCATTAGATGAAGACAATTACATTCTATGGAAATATCAAATCGAAATAGCTTTAAAAGGATATGACCTACATGATTACGTCTCTGGAATCAAGATCATACCACCGATCATGATAACTGACAAAGAAGGCAAAACTATTAGCAATCCAGACTACAAGCATTATCAAAAACAAGATAATCTATTATCATCATGGTTGCTATCATCAATTAGTCAAAGCTTACTGTCACAAATGGTTGGATGCAACAGCTCTTATGAGATATGGTCAGCAATTCAACGGATTTTCAGTTCGCAATCAGCAGCAAAGGTCATGCAATATAGAAGGGAATTACAGAATGCAAAGAAAAATGACATGCCAATGAGAGAGTATCTTGCCAAAATTAAAAACTTATGTGACAAACTGAAAGGAGTTGGTCATGATATATCCATCAGTGAACAGATTCTAGTAATAACCAATGGATTAGATCAAGATTATGAGTCTTTAATAACATATATTGCAACTCAACCAACCCTGCCTGATATTGAATATATACACACAGCCCTACTGGCTCATGAAGGAAGAATTCAGCAAAGAAAATCAATGCAAGAAGAATACAACATCAATTATGCCGCTGCATCTAGGAACAGAAATCAGAAAAACCCACCAAACCAACCCAGGCAAGAGAACCAGAGTCAGAGAGGAGGCAATGTTCCAAGAGGCAGAGGCAGAGGAAGAAGTGCATACAATAATAGAGTCAAATGCCAGATTTGTGAAAAACTTAGGCACATGGCAAACAAATGTTATTTCAGATATAAAGAAGACTTTAATGCAGGACAAACATCTCAAACCAACAAGGGACCAAATGCTAACATGGTTCAGACTGGGAATCAAACTGGAAACAGTGGAAATAATACTACTGATGATGCAACAAAAACAGATGATTACAGCAGTGAAGAATGGTTTCCTGATTCTGGTGCTACAAATCACATTACAAACAATCTACAGAACCTAAATCTGGGCAGCAAAGGATACACAGGTAACCAAACTGTTCTTATGGGAAATGGTGAAGCTACAAATATAACACATGTTGGTACTGGCTATATAAAAGGTACAAGGTTACTCTATTTAAACAATTTATTAAGAGTACCAAGTATCAAGAAAAACCTTATTAGTGTTTCACAATTTGCCAGCGAAAATAAAGTTTATTTTGAGTTTCACCCAAGGTCTTGTCTTGTTAGAGATTCATTAAACAAAAACATATTATTACAGGGTAAGCTGGATAATGGTCTATACAAATTCAGCAATACTCATGCTGCTAACAAGGGAATTTGGTCAAATAATGTTAGCACAAGGAATAACAGCAATGTAAAACTGTTTCATGAATGGCATTGTAAACTTGGTCATCCTAGCTATGATATAGTTAAACTCATTTTAATGCAAAACAATATTTCCACTCCAGATAAATCTGATTTGTCTCTGTGTGATCATTGTCAAATGGGGAAAATGCATAAATTGCCTTTTCCTATTTCTGAGACTATATATGAAAATCCCCTTGAGTTAATTACTGCAGATCTATGGGGACCAGCACCACTTACTTCAACACAGGGTCACAGGTACTATCTATCACTTGTAGATGCACACACAAGGCATACTTGGATTTATTTTCTCAAAGCTAAATCAGACACAAGCCATGCTATAATACAATTTGTTAATTATGTTGAGAAACAGATTAACAAATATGTCAAGATAATACAAACAGATGGTGGGGGAGAATTTATGCCATTAAAAGAATTTTTTAGCAAAAAGGGAATTCTTCATAGAGTCACATGCCCCCATACATTAGAACAAAATGGGTTGGTAGAGAGGAAGCATAGACATATCGTTGAGACAGGTTTAACACTTTTGTCTCAGGCATCACTTCCTTTAAAATACTGGAGTGAGGCTTTTGCCACTGCAGTATATCTTATTAATAGGATGCCAACAAAGGTACTAAACAATGTCTGTCCACATGAAAAACTTTTCAAAATTAAACCAAAATATGATCATCTCAAAATTTTTGGATGTCTATGCTACCCCTATCTCAAACCCTACAATAAGCATAAACTAAGCCTGAGATCAAGTCCATGCACTTTTCTGGGATATGCCCACAATCAGAAAGGGTATAAGTGCATGGATGATCAAGGCAAAATGTATATTTCTAGACATGTGGTGTTTAATCAAACCATGTTTCCCTTTGCAGGTAAAAAACAGCAGAATCATGAAATCAACAATAAGGGAACACATAATTTTCATATTCCAGAGTTGTCAGAACATACTCAAGGAATTAGTCAAGCTATGCAAAATGTTGATGAAGATGCATCTATGTCCAACAACAAGTCAGGACACAATTCTGATGAAGGAGATAACAGCAACTGTTCACCAATTGGATCAAATGATGAACAGAGTGACAGTATCCCTAACAACAGTCATGATCAAAGTGCAAACATGTCTAAAGACAACCAAACCACAGATACAACAGCAAGCATCAATGATAATCAACTAGAAGACTCTCATAATCAACATGCAGAAAAAGGACATCATATGATTACCAGATCCAAGAGTGGTATCTTCAAACCCAAATTATACACAGCACAAATAAACGAGGTAGAGCCAACTTCTTATGATCAAGCCAGCAAACATGAAAAATGGAGAAAAGCAATGGATGAAGAACTAACTGCACTAGTGAAAAACAGAACATGGACACTAGTGGAACCACCAAACAACAAAAATATCGTGGGATGCAAATGGACTTACAAAATCAAAAGAGATGCAAATGGTAATATATCAAAGTATAAGGCCAGACTGGTTGCAAAAGGATATTCACAGCAGTTTGGTTTTGACTTCACTGAAACCTTTTCCCCAGTAATTAAGCCCACTACTATAAGGATCATGTTAACTTTAGCTCTACACAGAAATTGGGGAATAAGACAGCTGGATGTCCATAATGCATTTTTAAATGGTGAATTATGTGAAGATGTTTACATGCAACAACCAGAAGGATACAATCCTCACACAAATAAAGGTTATGTTTGCAAACTGCACAAAGCCATATATGGGTTAAAGCAAGCCTCTAGAGCATGGTACGAGAAGCTTAAAGGAACATTGACACACTTGGGCTTTTATGCTACAAAATCTGACAATTCCCTTTACATGAAAAAGGACAAGCATGGGAGCACATATATACTTGTTTATGTTGATGACATACTTATCACAGGTGATGACCAACAAGAAATCAACCACATCATTAAACTTCTGGACAAACACTTCGCAATCAAAGACATGGGTGAATTAAAATATTTTCTAGGAATTGACATCCAAAGGAAAACTGACAGTGAATTTTTTCTATCACAGAAACAATACATCAAAGACATTCTGATCAGACATAACATGGACAAGGCAAAACCGCTACCTACTCCTATGACAAGCAGTAAACAATTGTCCAAAAATAAAGGTGATCCTATTGATAATGTCAAGCAATACAGAAGTGTCGTAGGAGCACTTCAGTACGCCACAATTACAAGACCAGACATATGCTTCAGCGTCAATAGAGTATGTCAATATATGCAGAATCCTCTAAGTGAACATTGGAGTGCTGTCAAGCGTATTCTTAGGTACCTTAAAGGAACGAACACATATGGCCTACGTCTAAAAGCTAGTAAAGACATAAGTATAAATGCTTACAGCGATTCCGACTGGGCCAACAATATTGATGACCGGAAATCGATCTCTGGATATTGTGTTTATTTGGGACCAAACCCGGTTTCTTGGTGCACGAAGAAGCAAAGTACCATTTCCAGAAGCAGCACTGAAGCTGAATACAGATGTATAGCAAGTACGACTGCAGAGATCACCTGGATCGAAACCCTAATTTGGGAATTAGGGTTCGGATCCACTCGCAAGCCCATCATCTGGTGTGACAATCTCAGCGCCATCTCCCTCTCCATGAATCCTGTTCAACATGCTCGCACGAAACATATGGAGATCGACCTCCACTTCATTCGTGAAAAGACAGGAAGCGGCAAGCTCGCCATCAACCACGTTCCATCTTATTACCAAAGAGCAGACTTCCTGACCAAAGCTCTATCGGCCAAGAGTTTCAATCGCTTTCGAGAAGAACTTAAAATTTTCTCAGCCGACATTGATAACGAAGAGGAAGTAAAACCCTAGCTTTGTTTGAGGAGGGGTATTATGAATCAAACAATACAAGGGTATCGGCTATACTAACACACTTATCAATCCGCACCAACAAGGGACCATAGCCATCAACCGTTGATCTACAATCAATGGCCTCGATTTTCTCTCTTGAAGAATTCGGATTACCAACTCATCTTGGGCCATGAGATATTAGGCCCATTCTATTGTATTTAAATACTTAGCCTCTGTATCATTTTCAGTATTGAAGTATTGTAATAAAATACAAATTACTTTTTCTTCTTATAAAGAGGAAGTAGCGGAGCCTAAACATAGGCCACCTCCTTCTACTGGCGATCTGGATACAATAATCTTGACATCTCGGAGAAACTGAAGCTTTTAAAATTTCTTTGTGATGGAATTCTTACCAGCAAGTAAATGCATGAATTTAAATTTATATAAAGCCGATAACCTTATTAGATTTACCATTTTTGATATTTTCATTGAAGCTCATTTTGTTTTTAGTGAGCTGAGGACTACGATTAATATGGTAGCAGCTAAATTTGATGATGCAGTGAAAGAAAACAATGATAAAGTTACTTCTGCAAGAAAAAGGGTAACTATTTTTTGTTTGATGGGTGCATATCACTTTCTCCTGCTAAATGCAGACTTGCGATTCCTGTAGGAAATTTCTAAACTCCTTTTGCATCATACTCTATGTGATCTACCCAAGTCGCCTACAAAAAAGTGCAGTATCATGCTTAACTTTACTTCAGATAAAAGGTATATTGCAATGGGAGGCTACAAGTTAAATTTACTTCAAGAAATTGGGTATGGTTCAACAACTAAGACAAGTTCGACTCAACTTTAACAGAACTCTAATTCTAGACTAGGTTTTTTTTCCTTTACCTTTTGAGTTAAACAAGATGATTTGTTTAACAGTAACATTATGTCTCACTTGTCAACATTATTTGATATATTCAGGTGGTGCAAGCGGTATCTTCTATTGATCATCTGATGATTGTGCAACAGGAGTAGAGATGTGCTGCTTATTGTCTAGCTGACCGGTTGCGAAATTTAAGATGTCAGTTTAGTAATGTATTTGGAAGAGGTACGTAAAATTTTAAACTTATATTATCCCAAGCCTACCCTATCACGTTGAGACCATTAATATCGTGGTAAGGCTTTTAAATTGAATCCAGGGGTCTTGGGTTTGTATAAGACTGGTTGTCGACTTTATGTCGACTAACTGGAAAGAAGATAGGCGGGAACATACATGGTTTTCCTAGTGAGAGAATAAGTCATGTTTAACAAGTGATTTTTCTAATTTAAATTCCAGTGAAGTTGTTACCCCTCCTTGTCCTCTGTCTTGCACAATGAACCAAATAAAGGATAGGGACATGCAAAGTTTGAGCTCCCACCCTGCAAACCAGAGTAGAAGAAATTAAATAAGCTGCAATTTTTTTTGGTTTTATAACTTATACACTGTATATAATCTGATGCATAACACAGCAGCATTTGTTATATATTATCTAATAATTCATTCATCTAAATTAAATTTTGAAATTCATCACTACATGGTAATTATATGTTAAACTAGTGCTATATGAATCCAAAAATATACAAACCGTGTACCTCTTTCCAATACCTCCCATTCCGAATCGTAAAACCAAATATGGTGTTTCTTCGTACAGTCGCGAATGTATAAAAACTAAATATCTAAATATTTTAGGCATTGAAATTATGAGACTAATTGGAAAAATAAAAGTTGTTGGGATATGAAATTATGAATCGTAGTTAAAAGGCAAGATTAAATTATAGAAAATTTATGTGACGTCAATGGAACAAGTGGAGCACGCTGATTGAGCAATCAAAATACACTACAGCATTTTCAATACGGTTCCAACCAATAAATGACCATGAATCTACACATGGACTGTCATTATTGGACTTTCTACGTCATAACAATGTAAATTATATAATTAACATTTGACATCTGTCAGTTAAAGTGCTTAATTCAATGATGAAACAAGTTGAGAAAAAAAATCATATTGAACATTTATGTAATTGGATTAATAACTAAAAATTATGTATTTTATTATATACATTTAAATATGTAAAGTTTTAACATAATTTCCACAGTAGTACAAATATTTGATGTAACGGTCTTTCACTATGTATTATTTGTCACATCAATACGGATTTGAAGTATGTTTATTCATTTTCAAAAGAAAATTTAGTAATTAACTAAATATGTTTATATCCAAACAACTTAGTTTCTTACTATTTTCGGATCAAAATAGATATGAATAACTCATAGATAAACCCTAGAAATCATATTTTAACCCCTAATCACATTTATTTGGATCTAATATCCAATTGCCAGTTATATAGGGTTTAGAAATCAGTTTTCCCATTTTAAATGCTAGTTTCCCCTTATCTTTGATGAATCTATGTTTAATCATAAAGATCTCAAAAATTAATAAAGCTCGTCAACAAAAATACTCTAAAACATTACAAATGCAAAAAATAAAATACTGTATAAAATTATTAATTAGGTAAAGTGCATTAACGTTTGAAATGCACAAATTTGTTACTAAATTCATCATTATTTCATCACAAATTCATCGATATTTCCACCATTGGTTTTTGATATGGTCGAAATCACTGTCCAAAGTGATGTGGAATGTTGTGCAAATTATTTTAAGCAAAATACTATCTATTTTTCTAATCTTTATTTGATTTAGTGGGAAGCCATTAATGAAGAGTATATGATTTATTTAGTGCAGTGTGGTTGGAACGGATGGTGGCAAGTATGATTGGAAAGCCCGCTTGATATCTGCTTGAGAGTTGCACTGAATTCAATGGTGATCCTTAATGGTATGAACTTTGTGTTAGCATTAGAAACTTTTAATGAAGAGTGGAAGAAAGATGAATTATTGTCTCCATTTATGTCCCATTTAATCATGAGCTTTTGTTTAATCATGTTATCTCAGACTAAGTAACATCGGTCGGTTGCTTTGCCAGCTATTGTTTCTGACCAGAGAAGTTGCCATTTTTGTTCATGTGTCAAGTGCTTAATTTCCTGTTGCTTGGAGCCCATCTGAGCACCTCTCACATTCCAGAAGCCCATGTTGTGCATCATGATGATCTTTTGGGTTTAGTGGCCGATAGCCAGGTTATTCAAGGACTAGCTTGCTTCATTTGGTCATTATGCATAAATTCCTTCCAGTGAAATGTGATTTAATCCATAGGGTATTCAACCAGTATCCATGTCGTCGTCATTGGTACATTGAGTAGCACTCCTTTTTCCTTCTTATTTTGATTTTCGGTGAGTGCGACGATTACATTTAAAAAAGTCACTTGTTTTCAACTGTCAAAAAAAACATTTGAAAAAGCCATTTGTTTTCAATGATTTAGCTTGTTTTCAAAACAACTTCATTAGCTGGTACAATAATTTATGTACAACAAACATTATGAAGAATATAATAAAATTATATTGCAGTGGCTACTATAGTAAAGGAAAAGATATTTTTAATAAGATTAAACTGATATATCATATTAAGATTACAATAATGTATTCAAGATATAAAACTAATCAAATAATGTTGAAATATATTATAAAAAGGTTGTTGTTTATCAGTGTATTATAGGAAAATAAATAATTGTATATACAAAATAATTAGTATATTATATGAAGAACTTTGTGACGATTTAACAGTATTTGTTTCTTAACCTAATCAACCAATTATGAAAATACATAAGATCAGATTTTGTTTTCTTTTGTAAGCACTATTAGCTAATATGAAAAAGCCTGTTAATTATTTTCTTCCTAGCTATCCAAACATTCTTCTTGGATTGTTGTTTTCCAATGATTCATGCTTTAATATCCATTTTTCATTGTTAGTATATAAAAACATACAATGTTGTTATTATTATAATAAAATTTTAACGACCCACCATTTCGAACCATTCAAATCGACAATCATTCACACATGTCAGACTTAAATTTCTCAAAACAACAGATTGTTAATTTATATTTGGCAAAACTTAGAATATACAGTAATTAAATCAATCACAGAATCACAGACACAGAGTAATATAACAATAAACAACGGAAATAGATAAATAGTAGTTCATGAAGCTACTATAGAACATCAGAGTCTAAAGTAAAATACAACAGAAATCCAATACATAGAAGTCTCAAATACAAAAGCCAATGACAAATTTGAACATAAACAACTGGAAATAACTAAAAGGCTGAATAGATAAAGATAGATCTCCAAGCAAAGCTCCAAGCTCCAAAGGTGAGTCTCAAATGCTATGACACTCAGTCTGACCCGAGCATAAAGCAAAACACAAAACACTCGAGTCAGGATTAACATTCTTATGCAAGTAAATCAACTCAAGTGAAATGTCCAATTGAAATGCAATATAACTTAAAGGATGTTTGAGATTCTCATCCTTAAGGATCCATGAAACTATCTACATACATAGTACAATACGTTACATAGATAATGTCTATAGTAAAGTAAACTATTAAAATAGTGTTAAGGTGTTGACCATATCCCGCTTAACACATTTTATATAAATACCGTAGTCTATACAGTACTGTAAACTCCACCAAACCTGTGGGCTATCAGGGAGCACTCCATAGGTACAACACAAACCAAACTCGTAGTGGGCGTGATAAGGCATGTGACAAGGCACGCGAGACAATGCCTAGGATAGGATTTGTGATATCCCGGAATTTTGGGCAATATCAATTTAATAATCTGTATTGAAAATTAAATTGATTTGTTAACCTTTGTTAATAAATTTGAATTAGTTTAATAATCTAATTTAATAAATATTTAACTGGTGAATTTTATCTTTTAAAAATTAATAAAATATTTTCTATTTATGATATATATATATAACTGTATATATTGTAAATAGATGAGCTTTGGTTTGAAATAAATAAATCTTGTTTTCTAATATATATTTTGGTAATTTGGGAATCATGATTAATTTAATATTAAGCTTTTCAAAGTTATTTAACAAATAACTATATGGTTTTAAAATACATAAAATAAATGTTTAATCGTTTAAATAGATTTAAGCTTAAGTTTAAATTTAAATAAAAGGTTTGTTTTATTTCTTTTTAAATATTACTTGATATATATGATTTAAAAATAGAAGTTTAAATACAATTTACATATGGCATTAATTCATTTAAGTAATAAGTAATTTATAATCTCTTTTATAAACTATTTAAAATGGTCAAATGTGTTATTTTCAAATAATAGATATATGTATTGTTTATATATATAAATATGATTGGTTTTATTCTTTAAAAGTTATCTATATATATATAAATAAGTATTTGTAAATTTATAAATTAAGTAAAAAGCTTTTAATTTTATATAATTGGTTTTATTTACATTTTCTTTAAAGTAATTAATATACATATATACATTTAGGTAAGTATTTATAAATAGTAAACTAGTATAAAAGTTTTATTAACATTTAAAAATAAATAAAAATATGTAAAAATATGTATTAAATACTTAAAAGACAAATGTCACCATATTAAGGTTTAATAAAACATGTGTAATGTAAATAGTTAAAGTATATGACAAGTGTCACATTTAATTTAATTTTTCTTTTATTTTATTTATTTATTTCAGCCTTTATACATATATTATCTTACCTTCATTCTTTTTCCCATTTCCTCTTTTCAATAACTTGAGAAAATTTTCAGCATGTACAAACCTTAAATCAATACCTCCTCAAAAACAAAACATGAAATCAACATCCACCTCCAATTTGAAATGCAACTCAATAACCTGTAATCCACTTTCTAAATAAAGATCTAGAATCAAAGCTGTAATCTCTTCATAATGCAATCTGAAGTAGTAATTAAAGCCAGCATGTATTCTTCAACCTGGAATCAAAGCAGAGATCAAACTTCTCTGTTTTGAAATCAAGCCTGCATGTATTATTCAAAAACAGAAGCAAGCAAATCTAGAATTAAAAAGAAAATCAAAAGCATGCAGTTTTAAAAACCAAAGATTTATCAAAATCAAAAGCCTGTTGTCTCAGTTTCAAAAATCTGGAGGCTCTGCTTCTTTTAAAATCTGGTGAGTAACTTTTAAAATTTAAAATTCAATTGGGTTGCTTGCTAGTATGGTCGAATATAAATGTGTATTGCATATATATAAGTGAATGTCTATATTTAATTGTATGCATGTCTGTAATATTCTCTGTTCTTGTTTTCCTGTATGTTAAAAATAGTTTAAATCTATTGCATGTGATAAATTAATATGGATATGATATAATATGTTTGCATGAATGATTCTTTTCTGAAATATGATTGAAACTACCCTGTACATATGGATGTATTTTGTTTAAAAAAAAATAGATGGATTACTGAGTATATACACATATGTGCATGTCTGTGTATAAATAAGAGTGCCTCTGTTTTGATTCTAACAGGCTAAATCAAGTTCAAAAATCAAACTCTCTTTTCCCAATCTCTTTTAGTATTTGATCTTTAAATGAAAAATGTTAGTATCAACCAGATTTTATTTTTAAATTTAGTTTCAAGTGAATATATTGAGTAAATATTTCAAAAACAGGAAAGAACAGTGAAAGCTAATTATAGTCAGGAAATCGATTGTCTAAAATTCATGTTTTGATTATATAGCTAGATTCGTTTTTAGAAATGACGATTTTTAGTAATAGAATCATAATTTTTAAGCTTATAAATTGGAAGGAATTAGGGATTGAACGGAAAATAGTTTTATGTCAATTTCCGGCAATCAAAATATGGAGGGGTGTCGTGATCGATGTTAGAGATAGTTTGGAGGTCGAGACACTCGAGAAAAATGGTGGCTGATTTTTCAGATCATCGTGATGAGTGTATGGCGACGTAGTAGGGTTTAGGGCTTGCGTTGGAGTGTCGTCGTTCTCAATGGAAATTGCGGCAACGTCGAGGAACCAGGGTTGATCGGACCAAGGGGTAATGGTGCGTAGATGGTCGAAGATGCCATGGAAGGAGTTGCAGCACTAACGATGGTCGGAGGACGGAAATTTGGCCGTTGAAAGGTTTGAGTTTTGAGGAGTCCTGTGTTTCCAGGCTTTGGGTGGTTCGAGACTTTTGTTCCAGGCGAGTTGAATAGCTCGATTTCGAATTCAAGCATGATCGAAGCTCTGGGTGGTCGCAATCCAGTGAGAAGATCGTAGTCGACTTGTAGGCGTCAGCAGAGATGGTCGGCGTCGAAGTTTTCAGATGTGCACATGCACGAGATATCACGGTGTCTGGGTTGTTTGTTTTTTTTTTGGGAAGATGTAGTCTCGGGTTCGACTCGAGATTCTTGCGTGAGTGACTCGGGGAAATTAGGTTTTGACTCGGGTTTTAAAAAGGGGAGGCTCGGGTAGCTGTTTGGTTGATTTCAGTTTTAACCTGGAAGAGTTTTAAAATTTAAAATGAGTTTAAATTGTAAAGCAGAATTTAAAACAAAGTTTTAAATAAAAGTTTAAAGTATGGATTCAATTTAAATTTGTATCCTAGTTAAGATAAATAAGTTTATTAAATTTTAATGTTTAAGCAAATTTAAAATGTTTAAAGAAGATATGAATTTTAAATGAGTGGGTTTAAAATCTTATAAATTTCTTTTATAAATGTTAAGTGTTTCTTTAACATTTGGTTTTAAGAAGATTTTGTAAATTTGATTTAAAATTGGTTAAAGTTAAATTGTAATTTATTTTAAATCTTTAATATAAAATGAATTAAAAGAAAGATTTTAAAGTTAAATCTTTTAAAGTCTTTGTTAATAATAATTAAAGTAGTTAAAGGTTAATACTTTAATTTAGAAAGTAATTAAAGGATTATTAATAATTAATGAGAGATCATTAATTAGGAATTATTAAATAATTAATTAATGTGATTAATTTTTGATAATCAATTAGATTAATTAATTAATATAAATTGGTTAAGTATAAATTACTTAAAGAAAGTAATTAAAGAAATTAATTACTTAAGGTAATTAATTAAATAAATTTGATAAGTTTAAATTAATTAGTTAAATTAATTTAAGATAATGATTTGGAAATTTGATAATTACTTAAATGTAATTAGTGAAAGTATAATTACTTAGGAAAGTAATTAAAGGTAATTACTAGATGTAATTAACTGAAGATGATTTAATAATAAAAGTAATTTGAGTTAATTACTTTTGAATAATTAATCAAGGGATTAATTAAAGGATAATTAATTAACGAGTAATTAATTTATGAAGTGGAGTAATTAAGGGAAGTTAATTACTAAATGAGATTAATCAAAGGTGATTAATAAATGTGACTAATTAATTATTAAATGTAATTAATTTAAATAAGATAATTAATTAAGAGTAATTAAGGATCATTAATTAATATAATTAATGATGTAATTAGGAATTGATTAATTAAGATTAATTAATATATAATTAGTGATTAAAGTAATTAATTAATTATAATTAATTAAGGATTAATGTAATTAAATATAGTTAATTAATTAATGAAGTAATTAAAGATTAATTACTGAATGGTTTAAGTTAGTTAATTTGTAAAATTAATTAAGAGTTAATTACTTAAGGTAATTAAAGTATAATTAATCAGGATTGATTAATTAAGATGATACTTAAAGTATGATTAATTAATTGATTGTAATTAATTAATGGTTAAGTAAGAAGGATTTATAAAATAAAGTAATTAATTTAATTCACTTTAAATTAATTAGAGATGATATAAATCATTACTTATGGATGGATGATAATACTGAATGCTTTACATTGAGTGATATCTCTGATGAGATATATGCTGTATGATATGGATGTTAGTTGAATTGTGATGATAATATGGATTATCTGATAATGTTGATTATCTATTGTGAATTATCTTTCTTTGTGTATAAAGATAATGAATTGAATTGTTTTAACCTTTAAAACAACTTGGCCTTAAAAGATACGCTTTGGATTTCGATGAGACCGGGATCGGGTTTCCGTATACCGGATTTCCAGGTCTGGAGACCCGAATACCACATCGATCCAAATTTACGATAGGTCGTGAATCAAGTGAAGATGAAGATTCAGAGTGCAAGGGTTATTGTCGTTAACTCTGAGGGTGATTCCAAAACGAGTGTAACGAGATAATGCCTTCGGTTTCGTTCGAACCCGGAACGAACTTGTATGGATTGAATGCTTTCAGCACATCGTCAAGCGGACGATGAGCATTCTAAGTGATATGTTCTGATTAAAGGTAATCGTAACCTCAAGCCTCATCAACCGGGAATGGCTAAAACAGGGGAGGTGCAGCAAGGCTTCGTGGGTAGCACCCACTGAGAGCAAGATAGATCCCTGTCTAGAGGTCCCTTTTCTTTTATTCGGCTTAGTGTGTGGTTGGTCGCGCCAACTACGGGATTATCTTGTTCGGGATTATCCAGTAAGGGATGGTTCCGGCTTTGTGTTGCAGGGGAGCGGGCATACTCCTCGGTACGGTGATCTAGGCCACGTACTGTGACGGGCGGTACCCCAGTAGCCCTGCCATTGTATGGAATCCAAACTCCAATAAGTGCCGTACGTATTAGATGTGTCCAACTATGTTGAAATGTGAGATGTAAGCATTTCAGCTATTTCTATATTTTACTTGAAAACCCTAGACCCTATTATAATAAAATCAGATTTCCTATCAAATGTTTTGGTTAGCGTAAGGTAAAAACTTACCCATGTTTATTTGTGGGGAGTCTTACGTGATACCTTTTCTTTCTAAAGGTTTTGAAGTTAAGCAAGTTTAACCTGTTACTCACACCAGACCCATGTCTGACCCAAGTGTTTATTTCTGTTTTATAAACTCTTGGGTACTCAAATTTTTACGAGTAGCCAAGGGATTCAGGTTTAGCTTTGACGAATATTCTGGAGGAGCAATGGAGCAGGAGGCTTCGGCGTTCGTAGATATAGTATTCCGCTGTGTTGATATCTGTGATAGTGTCTTGTCTTGTATTTGAGTTGTAATGTCTAGACAGATGTTTATAACTGTCTAGTAAGTGATGTATATGCTGTGTAACTTTGTAAATTGTTGTATACTATGTAATAGTTTATGTTATTAATATAATTTATTCGTTCCGCTGTGAGATCGTTGTTGTTGTTTCTTTCTTTCTTCTCTTCTTTTCTATTTTCTACCCCTTTCTTTCTTCATAATGATGCGACTTTCTGTGGAGAGAAAGTCGTGGTCGTTACAGGATTCTACCATTTTGCAGAACCGGGCTGATGGTAACGCATAGCAGCTACTACCGCCCACCTCGAGAGACACTCCCATAATCGAAGGTGCACCCAATCAAATCACAAAGTAATAGATATGGTATCAAAGAAGCATGCTCGATCGGAGGTGCGACCTCACTTGGCCCAGGTATAGCTCATGTTTTAGTCACATCAAGCTGACTCGCGGGAGTTGGGGCTGCGTTCATACCTCATATAGACGTCGCTAAACCATCCTACTTCGTTCTGGATTTTCCACCACATACACAGTTGTTAAAGTGGTTTTCGGTATTGGCAGAGAGTATGACAATATCTGATCCCGGTCTCTTTAACAACCAAACGCTTATTTCACACTGTGATCATTTTCATTTCAAACAGTTCATACTTCATATCAAAATATCATATTCATTTCAAAATCATATCACTTTCGAAATCATAGTCACTTTAAATCAAATTTATTTCCGAAAATTATAACCACAAAATAGGTTAAACCATCATATCAAGTATTCGCATTTAAATCCATTAAATCTAAATAATAACAGTTCCAACTTAAACGGTTTGAATTTTGAAGGTAGTTTATATATTGGAATAGTTATACCTTAAAAATAGTTTATATTTAAAATTAGGTTATAGATTAAAATAGTTTATATACTAAAAATAGTTTATGTATAAAAATAGTTTATATATTAAAAATTATTTCAAATTAGAATTGCTTCTTCCAATCTCACAAATCAATTCAAGTCAAATTTAGTTCCAAAAGTTCGATTTAAATCAATCTCAGTTCAACAATTTCAATTAAAAAGGGTTAAAGGTTCAATTCGAATTCTCGTTAAACTATTTTTAATTTATATAACTACTTCAAATTCAATAGGTTTGAAAGTTTAAATATTCAAATAATTTACAATAACTCAATTTGATAAATTTCATTTATATTCAAAATTCAACTTTAATTTTATTTAAATTCGAAATATTCACTTAATCATTTTTAATATCATTCAAATAAAATTCCAGATTACAAATTTAAATCAAAATTAAATATTCAATTTCAATTATATATATATATATATATTTAAAAAATATTAATTTAACCACCTTTAGTTAAACATATAAATAGAATCTCAAATTACAAATTTAAATCAAAATTAAATATTCAGATTCAATTTTATTTAAATTTAAAATATTCATTTGATCACATTTAATCAAAAATCTAGTTATCAAGTTATAAAATCATTTCTTTAAATCTCAAAATTAATAAGTTTCAAATCAATTTTTATTTATATACAATTCTTAAACAAATAAAATTACAAGTCCACTTTAACTTATCTTTCCAACCTTTATTTATTAAAGTTATTACAAAATCTATTTTAGAATAATAACATAAATTTAAATAAATATTTAAACATATTATATATATATAAAAGTTACTACAAAATCTGTTTAAAATATTAATATAAATTGTAAATAAATATTTAAAACATATTATATATATTAGTTAAATTAAATTCTTATTAAATTTTAATATATCAATTATTATTAAATTAAATCTTATTATTATTAAATCTATTTTAAATCTTATTTTATATATATTTTAAAAATAATAAAGTTATAAGTAAAATTTTATAATTTTCATTTTAAAACTTAAATTATAATTTTAAAATTTCCAAAACATAAAATTTTAAAAATCAAAATTTTACACATATATTAAAATTAAAATATCTTTATATTATATTCTAAAAATCAATACACATATATTTCTCCTTTTCAAAAATTTAGAAATCATTTAAAAATAAACCAACGATGTCCGTATATAATTTCCTATCCTATGGTCAAGTGATACAAATATTTATCATTTCAATCCGCAATAATTTAAATTTTACGAGTATAATATCATTTCAATCCGCAATTCCAAAATTTCAAAAATCAATAAAATCGCTTGGGTTTATCATTTCAATCCATAACGATTTTCTCTAATCTATAAGATCGTTCGGGTATGTATCATTTCAACCCATAGGGATTCCTAACTAACATGGAACTTGCATGGTGAGAACAGTAAAATAATAATATAAAATATATAGCATATCATATCAATTGCAAGCAAGGATCATAACTAACAATTTAAAATATAATATATATATATATACACAACATGTCAATTAGTGTCATATGTCAATTAACATAGGTAAGAAATTTTTAAACAATAACATATCATATTTAACGATTAAATTACTAAACAATTCAAATCTAATAACATATTTAAATCGTCATTTCATGTGAAATCAAATTACGAATGTTAATCGTGAGTGACCGCTCACCTTTCGAGGCTAGAGAAAATAGACAACACAGCAAGCTACGAATTTGAATCACGAACTCGACAATCGACCAATCCAAATGACAATTTCCAAAGCAAAGCAAGGTGGACTCGAGTTCGAAGAAAACAAAATATATACACTATATATATTATTGTCTTGAAAGCTTGGCTGCTTGGTTAACTATGGTCTTGAACAAATTTTTTTTCCAAATGCTCATTGATGTAGGCATTGTCGGGATTAGTTTATATCCTTTCGAAGCAGCTACAAATGCAAGAGCAATGCTAGTTAAACAAAAAATTTCTTTCCATGTTCATTCTTATATATATATATATACTATAATAAACCTTCTTTTTTTATAAAGAGGAAGTGAAAGCACAAAACCAAGCTACCGCGCGGAGTTGGGTGGTTGTGGAGAACGGGGTCTGGGATGGTTTTCTAGGTCGAGGAGGGGCAGTCGGCTATTGGTTGAAGGCTCGGTGATGTGGCGGAGGTATGGAGATGAGGCTGTCGGTTGTGGTTGGAGTTGATGGGAGGCGAGGCCGAAGGTGCGATGGCTGCGGCTGTTCGAGGCGGAGAGGGTCAGAGCAGGCTGTAGGGAGGGGTGCTATGGAGGCGACAACTATTATTGGCAGGCGTGGCTGCTCTAGTCCACCATAAGAGATGGCAGAGGGTGGTTTGGCAGCTTGCTTCGGCTGCTGTAGGCGGCTGATCTGGTGGTAGGAGGTAGGGACTAGCACAGTTCAGCGTGGATGCTAGGATGATGGTCGGTTAAGCGTTGTGGGGAAGAGTGGTTGAACGGAAGTCTGCGGCTATGGGTATTTTGTGGTGGGAGGTGGCTGACGTGGAGATGAGAGGGAAGATGGCACGGCTATCGGTTGTAGGGAGGGGAATGGGTGCACTGTGATGTGGAGAGGGAGGATGGTCGGTGGATGAAGGTTCGGGTGGAGTGGGCAAAGGGATGAGGCGGGCTATGGCTATTGAGGAGAGTGGCGGCCAGTTTCAAAGGAATGGGAGATGGAAAGGTTTCAGAAACCATTATACGCGAATTATATATATATATATATATATATATATATTAAGCATAGAAATGAAAATGGAAGAAAACGAGTACGAACAACCAGCAAATTATATTGAATACCATAGGAATAGGGAAAGTCAAAATTAAATTCAAAGATATATTAAAATCTAATGGTTGTTTGTTTCATCCGATGGACAAATGAATGGACATAGAAACCCAAAGGACCCAAATGCGGAACCGATACGGCTAATCGTTTCGCAGATTTTGCCGCGTACCGGACGCCAAAACACACAAATGAATATACTGTGGAGATCAGCACGACGAGACGAATAGAATGGCACACCGATATCTTTGGCACGACCCTCCTATCAAAACTCCATATTCCCTGCCAAAACTGCTGCTAAACCGCCGAAATTAATATAAACGGAGCTAGAGCAATCCAAATTTGGCGAAACGAAATACGACGCCTCACTCAGAAAATGGTAAATATTTTATATCTAAAATATTAAAATTTCAAAAATATTTTATTTCCATCAAATTTAACTGATTTAAATTTAAATTTGAAATTTCACAAATAAACAGACTTTCAAATTTTTCGATGAAAATCTGACACTCGCTACGTTTTATATAGACGTAACCCAAATATCAAATTTTCATAGCTAAATTTTATTGTTTATTTTCATAAAAAATTTAGTTAATTACGTTATTAAAAATCGTTAAAATTTCTGGGTCATTACACTCTTCCCCACTCAAAACTTTTCGTCCCTGAAAAGGAACAAGATAGGAGAATAAAAGCAACAGAAAGGAAAAATAGATTCGAAATACATAGAACCAGATACAACAATTAATTTAAAACCGTTTGAATTTTATTTTTGGACATCTTATTACTTACATTTATATTATATACTATTCAATTACATGTTCTCATTACATTTAGACTTTTCCCAGGTAAGTTTTATTAATGTTTCTGAATGTAATTGAGCACTATACCAATTTACCTTTTATTTACAACATTTCTATTAAGCAAAATTTAGTTTGAACATCTTTAATACTTAAGTTTTTTCTTGTATAACCTTCAATTACATATTCACATTAACATTTTGACTTTTTGAACATTTCAGGTAAATTATATATGTTTTAGAATGCAATTGAGTATTATACAAATAAATTTTATCCTAGTTCAACTGTTTCAAACTGTTTCAATTTCATTTTCATTTTAGACACTCCAATTATTCAAAAAAAATTGCTTCGTTTCAATAATTGAAAACCATTACTTAACATAAGACATTCCACTTTGAACCATTCAAATCGACAATCATCCACACATGTCAGACTTGAATTGTCCAAAACAATAGATTGTTAATTTATATTTTGCAAAACTTAGCATATATAGTAAATAAATCAATCACAGAATCACAGACATAGAGTAATATAACAATAAGCAGCGGAAATAGATAAATAGTAGTTCATGAAGCTACTATAGAACATCAGAGTCTAAAGTAAAATACAACAGAAATCCAATACATAGAAGTCTCAAATACAAAAGCCAATGACAAATCTGAACATAAACAACTGGAAATAACTAAAAGGCTGAATAGATAAAGATAGATCTCCAAGCAAAGCTTCAAGCTCCAAAGGTGAGTCTCAAATGCTATGACACTCAGTCTGACCCGAGCATAAAGCAAAACACAAAACACTTGAGTCAGGATTAACATTCTTATGCAAGTAAATCAACTCAAGTGAAATGTCCAATTGAAATGCAATATAACTTAAAGGATGTTTGAGATTCCCATCTTTTAAGGATCCATGAAACTATCTACATACATAGTACAATACGCTACATAGATAATGTCTATAGTAAAGTAAACAATTAAAATAGTGTTAAAGTCTTACCCATATCCCCCTTAACACATTTTATATTAATGTCGTAGTCTATACAATACTATAAAATCCACCAAACCGTTGGGCTATCGGGGAGCACTCCATAGGTACGACACAAACCAAACTCGTAGTGGGCGCGATAAGGCATGTGACAACGCACGCGAGGCAATGCCTAAGGTTGGATTCTACCGTTTTGTAGAACCGTGCTGGTGGTAACCATAGCAGCTACTACCGCCCACCTCAAGACACACTCCCATAATCGAAGGTGCACCCAATAAAATCACAAAGTAATAGATATGGTATCGAAGAAGCATGCTCGATCGGAGGTGTGACCTCACTTAGCCCAAGTATAGCTCCTGTTTTGGTCACATCAAGCTGACTCGCGGAAGTCGGGGTTGTGTGCATCCTCATATAGACGTCACCAAACCATCCTACTTCGTTCTGGATTCTCCACCACATACACGGTTGTTAAAGTGGTTTTCGGTATTGGCAGAGATTATGACAATATCCGATCCTGGTCTCTTTAACAACCAAACGCTTATTTCACACCATGGTCATTTTCATTTCAAACAGTTCATACTTCATATCAAAATATCGTATTCATTTCAAAATCATATCACTTTTGAAATCAAATTCACTTTCGAAACCATATTCACTTTAAATAAAATTCATTTCCAAAAATTATAACCACAAAATAGGTTAAACCATCATATAAAGTATCTGCATTTGAATCCATTAAATCTACATCATTACAGTTCCAACTTAAACGGTTTGAATATTGAAAGTAGTTTATATATTGGAATAGTTATACCTTAAAAATAGTTTATATTTAAAAATAGTTATAGATTAAAATAGTTTATATATTAAAAATAGTTCATATATTAAAATAGTTTATAAGTTAAAAATTGTTTCAAATTAGAATTGTTTCTTCCAATTTCACAAATCAATTCAAATCAACTTTAGTTCTAAAAGTTCGATTTAAATCAATCTCAGTTCAACAATTTCAATTAAAAAGGGTTAAAGGTTCAATTCGAATTCTCATTAAACTATTTTTAATTTATATAACTACTTCAAATTCAATAGGTTTCAAAGTTTAAATATTCAAATAATTTACAATAACTCAATTTGATAAATTTCATTAATATTCAAAATTCAACTTTAATTTAATTTAAATTCGAAATATGCACTTAATCATTTTTAATATCATTTAAACAAAATTCCATATTACTAATTTAAATCAAAATTAAATATTCAAATTTCGATGTTATATATATATATATATATATATATTCTTTTAAATATTCATTTAACCACCTTTAGTTAAACATATAAATAAAATCTCAAATTACAAATTTAAATCAAAATTATATATTCAGATTCAATTTTTTTTAAATTTAAAATAATCATTTAATAACCTTTAATCAAAAATCCAGTTATCAAGTTATAAAATCATACCTTTAAATCTCAAAATTAATAAGTTTCAAATCAATTTTTATTTATATATAATTCTTAAACAAATAAAATTACATGTCCACTTTAAGTTATTTTTCAAACCTTTATTTATTAAAGTTATTACAAAATCTATTTAAAAATAATAACATAAATTCAAATAAATATTTAAACATATTATATATATATATAAGTTATTACAAAATCTGTTTAATATATTAATATAAATTGTAAATAAATATTTAAAACATATTATATATAGTTAAACTAAATTCTTATTATATTTTATTATATTAATTATTATTAAATTAAATCTTATTATTATTCAATCTATTTTAAGTCTTATTTTATATATATTTTAAAAATAATAAAGTTATAAGTAAAATTTTATAATTTTCATTTTAAAACTTAACTTATAATTTTAAAATTTCCAAAACATAAAATTTTAAAAATCTAAATTTTATACATATATTAAAATTAATATATCTTTATATTATATTCTTAAAATCAATACACATATATTTCTCTTTTTCAAAAATTTGGAAATCATTGAATAATAGACCAACTATGTCCGTACATAATTTTGTAACGACCCTAGATTTTAATTTAATTTAAATTAATGATTAAATGAATTTTTGAATAAAAATTGTATAATCCATTTTAAATTGAAGCGAGTTTCCCCGATATCCAAATATATTTTGTATAAATCATTTGAATTTAAACGATTTGTATATATGTGAATATATATGTATGTACAATTGATTTGAATTTGAATTGTAAATAAATTGTTTAATAATAAATGATAATAATAAATATTAGAAAGAAAATTATAAAACACTAATTATTAGAGTAAAATTAATGATAAATATTTAAACTAAAAATAGAAGTGAAATAAATATTTGAGTTAGAAATAGAGATAAATGTATATAAGATAAATTATGAAAGTAAATATCAAGTAACACTTAAATAAAATTTTAATAACATATTTAAAATAGAAATTATTCATACTATGAAATAATAAGACTAAAGAAGAAAAATAAAATATAACATAACTAAATATAAGTATGTAAACAAAGTATAAGTCAAAAAGAAAAGGGAATAAAATACGCTCAAACATGTAAACAAGTAAACATATAAGAGTGTAAACAAGTAAGTGTATATATAAAGTATTGCAAGGGAATGAAATAAGTAAATATATACATGTGAATAAAGCTTACAAAAGAAGGAACCAAATAAATATATATGTTTGTACACCCGAAATCAAGTATTAGCACATTATATAAGTACCAAAACAAAGACATATCATCTCAGCTGAACTAAAGAATTTTTTTATATGAAAATGGTACAAGATCATTAATGCAAGCACAAAAATATTCCATCAGCCACCATAATCTCGAGCAGGTACAGCCGAAGAAAATATATATTCATTTGTACAAAGTTAATTAATACAAGCCAAGATTTTCATCACTTCAGCCACCAAAGCCAAGAAAAAAATCCATGTCCTATTTTGTACAAAAATATCAGAACCCTGTAACTCATTTTTTTTCTTTCTTTTTTATATCATCTTTGTATCTCATTTCGTCCATCTTCAAAACTGAGCAAATCTGGAGTGATGACCATTTTAAAATTTAAACAAAACTTTAATACTTCAACCCAAACACAAACAAGAAGATCAAAGAAGGGAGCTTCAGCAAACAAATTCCAAAGCTGTGCCAACATGAGGCTCTGTTCATTTTGAAAACAACTGTGAGTAACATTTGTTTGAACTTAAACTATGAACCTATTTTGAATATATCCTTGAACAAGTATGGTTGAATCTATATATGCATATAAAAATTTTCTATAAATATTGTTGTGTGCAGTCAGTTTATGATTGCCTCTGCTCTTGTTCTTTTCAACCCAATATGCAAACAGATCTATTTCTCTTGATCCAATAACAGATAGATTATTCAATATAAACAAATATTGTTTGTTTGATTTGGAACTGAAGTTTTAAAAAATTCATTTAAGTTAAACAACTTATGATTTCCTCTGGAAGCACAAAATAGCTGAGCAAACTCAAGATAAGTCAAAATTTAAATTTCATAATTTTTGAATTCAGGTATCTAAACTGAATACTCATACAAAAATATGATTTTTAAAACAAATTTCAATATTTTTAGTTCATTAAATCATGTGAAAAAGTGAGATGAACGGAATTGACATTTTTGTCAATTTCTGGTGATATACGTCGATCTGGGCGTCGAGATTAAGGGTGAAGGAAGCTGGCGAATAGGCAGGTTTGGGGAAAATGTTCGATCGAATTTCAGACTCACGTGGATGGAGAATGAGGTGAATGTAGGGTTTAAGCTTGCATTTCGTTTGTCTTGGCTGTCGAGACAATTTCGACATGGGTAATGGATTGGGTGCGATCACGAGTTGAAGGGTGGTGGCGTGGTGGTGCGTGGGTGCTCTGGAAGGGATACTGGAGTTTCCAGTTGACGGCATCATCGGTGGCGAGAGTTTTGGTGGGTCGAACTTTGCTCGAGATTTCGAACGAGGATCGAAATTTCTATTCGTGGTTGTATTAGGTTGCTGGTTGTTCTCGTTGGGGCATCGAAGTTGTTGGTGACGTGGTCGCAGGTTGGATGATGGTCGGAGGCGCTTCGACCCAGTGTGCATGTGCACCGTGACACGCGTGCAAGTGGAAGAAAGAATCAGGAAGAAGAAGTGAGTTGGAGGAAGGTTTGCTCACTGTTATTTTGCTCGAGTTTAGCCCGAGTAATTTGAATGCCGAACCCGAAGTGGTGAAGTGTCTTACTCGAAGCAATATTTTGTTGCCTCGGGTTTGTTTAGTCTGGTTACAGGTTTTCTTTTTAAAACCTGACTGTAACGTGAAAGTGAACAAATTTAAATTTGTGAGCTAGAGTTAGATAAAGTTTAAAACCAGTTTGAAGTGTGGATTTAATTTTTTTTTTTTGAATTCTAATATGAAATAAAATAAAGTTTTAAATAATTTAATGTTTGGTTTTCAGGTTTATAAAAACCTGACAGTTTTCTGAATTTTAAAATTTAATCTAAAGTTTGAAAGCATCATTTAAACAATGGTTTAAACTCAAAGTTAAGGTTTTAAATGGTAAATCATTTTGAATCTTATGTTCAAAATGTAATTTAAATTTAAATTCAAAAGTGTAATGTTCTACACATTAATATTAATTAAATCCTTAATAAAGGAATAGATTATCTTAGAGATAATTTAGATATTGATGTAATTTAAATTAATAAGTTAATTAAAGAATGACTTATTTATTTAATTTAAAATTAATAATTTAGAATTAAAGGAAATTTCTTAGGAAAGTAATTAAAGAAATGTTATTGGTTAATGAAGTTAATTAACTAAGTATTATTAAGTATTGATTAAAGTAATTGATGTTAATAATAAATTAGATTTATTTATTTAGATAATCAATTATAAATTGTTTAAATGAAATTACTAAATGAAAGTGATTAAGGAATTAATCACGTATTGTAATTGATTTTTGGGATATTTTGATTAATTAAAGTTAATTAAATTAGTTTAATTAATTTAAGAAAATATATCATTTGTTAAACTTTCTCCGCTTTTATTCTTCCATGGTGTCCCTTCCTCAACCTTCCTCTTTTTCACCCTCCCTTTCATTCGCCGATATCTCGTTCGTCCCTCCCAAATACCTTCAGGAGCTCCCCCGTCCTCAACCCTTGCCCTCCTCTGGCCCCCAAACACCCGCCTACGTTGATTCTTCCCAATGTTCCGGCCCCCCACAACCTCCGTCCCAGTTCGTCAAAGGCAGATCCTTCGCGCAGGTAGTCGCAACACCACGTCCTAATCCTCCCCCAGCTCTCCTGCCTCTTCTCCCGTCCCCTCCGAACTTCAATCGTCGTCGTCCTATTCCTTTTTTTGATTCCTACCGCCAAACCATCAATTTTTTAAAATTGAAAAAGAGATGTTTCAAATGCGCGGGATTAGGCCACATGGCATCTTCCTGTAGGGACCCCAGGATTTGCTTCTGCTGTGGCTTCTATGGCCATCATTACGTGCATTGTCCCAATAAACCTTCTGCATTGGGTCCTTCAAAAATCTTTTCAGCTTCTCTGAGTAATCATTCCTCTGCTCCCATACCTCGAACCCAAAAAACTCCAGGGACTTCCAATACTACACGCACACGTGTGGTACCATCAAATCAGCAAGCTGGCCCAGCTCCCAACCCCACTGCACCCAATCTTACTGAATCCCTCCCTCTGTTTCAAACCATTCCACCCTCTCCTCCTTTCAAGTACTCCCCTCCTTCATCCATCTTTCACATGGCAGACTACTCACTTTATATCACCGCTACCATTATTGATGGAATCTGGACTGTGGAGACTCAAGAAGCGGTCCTGATCTCCTCCTTTAAACATAGGGGCTGGGCGATCTGGCTTTTAGATAACAACAGATTCCTGATCTGTTGCCCCACTGAATATTTGAAAATCGCTGCTCTCAACTCCAAGATCATCACCAAAGCAGGAGGGTCGATCTACTTAGAGGCTTGGCCAGACTACGAGCCGCCGCCCTCCATCGAATTAGAATCACCCAGCTGGGCTACCATCAAAGGCTTCCCAGAACCTCTCAGAAACGACCAAGACGCAGTCCAGTTTGCTCTAAACCCAATTGGGCGGTTCACAGAATTTGATAGATGCGACTGGTCTGAGCTCGATCGCCGCCAGATCTATGTCAAAATGCAATTTATGGTGGGTATTGCGGCTTCCTCCTCTTATAGGGTTCGCCTCAACAATGCAGACTACCTCATCACGGTTTCGCGATGGGACCATACTCACCCTAGACTTAGACCAGAGACATATCCCCTAGGCATTGATATTGAGAAGGAGTTCAGGTGTTTTGAAGGCCAGATGGATCTAAACGATCTGAATTCTGACGACCGCTTTGACGCTATGAATCTAGAACCGGACTCGTTTTCCCCTCCACGGAACATCTTTGAGGAGGTCGACCCCATGATAATCCAGAATGCTGAGCCAGCTCCACAGCGGTGGGACCCCATACTTGACTTTGACCTCTCAGTGCCTTATTTCCTTCAAGCCTCGAATCCCGCCCTAGTTCCAGATCCCAGTAACCCTCCAGTCTCTCCCCCTCCTTCGGCTCCGGTCCTTCCAGCCTTCCAAGGTCTCTCACCTCTGATAATCAGGAGAAGCTCTAGAAACACCCGAGCAGCCTCCCTGCCTGGAGCTACAGGTAGCTTTTATAAACCTGTAGTTTTCTCTTCTGCCAATAGTAGATTAAATAAGAAATTAGCACGTTGCATGGGAGTCAATATTCTAGATGAGCATTATTCGGCCATGCAAACCCTAGAACAAGAGCGCCTTTCCCTTTCCCAATGAAATTCGTCTCCTGGAATATTCGAGGGCTTGGGGACCCCTCCAAAAGACATTCTGTTTATCTGTCTTTGTCCCCCTTACACATAGATATCCTCCTGCTTCAAGAATCCAAACTTTCTGATCCATCTCCCACACTCATTCGTCAAATTGGTGGCCCACATCTCTCTGGGTGGGCTCATTCTAACGCCATTGGCTCCAAGGGGGGTCTCATAACCATGTGCGACGAATTTGTATGGTCCCTTGGCCAAATCATTCATCAGCCCTTCGTGTTACATGTAGCTCTTAAACATCTGCGGTCCAACACTACGTTTTTCTTCTCAAACATATATGGTCCCCAAACGGCTCAGGATAGGGCTGTTCTCTGGAATAGCTGTAGGAATTTTGCTACTCACATATATGGTCCATGGGTGCTTGGAGGAGACTTCAATACAACAAGATACTCCATGGAAAGGAACTCGGGTAATTTCTCGGCCGACTCAGACGCCTTCAATGTTTTCATTAACTCTTGCTCTTTGATTGAACCGCCGATCAACAACCGTCTCTATACTTGGTCCAATAGGCGTCACAATCCTTCCTTGGCCAAACTAGATCGTTTCCTCTTCAACTCTGCATGGGACGATACTCACCCTCTATCTTCCTGCCGTGGCCTTGCAACAGTTCACTCAGACCACTGTCCTCTCGTGCTGGAATCGGGTTCACTTTCTAACCAGACTAGACCATTCAGATTTGAAAGACTCTGGATACTTGAACCATCCTTCGAAGATTTTATTAAACTCGCATGGGCTCAGCCCATCAGGTCCAACTCTGCTTCAGGTAGGGTCGTTGGCAAGCTTAAATCACTGAGAAGACTGCTTAAACCTTGGGCCAAATCTATTTGGGGCTCGCTCAGAAACCGTATCTCCTCAACCCAAGATGAAATCCTTAATTTAAATATCCTAGAAGAATCACACCCTCTCAGTGACTCTGAGATTCTCAAACTTAGGAATCTGGAAGCGGAACTCGAAAGACTTCTGAAACAGGAGGAAATTGGCTGGAAACAGCGCTCTAAAGCCAGGTGGCTAGCAGATGGCGACAAAAATACGGCTTACTTTCACAGGTTAGTGAATGGCCGCCGCAGATCCCTGTTCATCCCAGAAATTATCCACAACAACTCGCCAGTCTCGGATCAGTCAGAAATTCTGCAGCTGTTTACCCAATACTATCGCTCGATCCTTGGCAAACCATCACCACCCCTACCAACCATAGACTGGAACCTTCTATACCCCAATCCTTCAGTCATCGCAATAGATGCTCCATTCTCTGAAGAAGAAATCCTTTCCGCCCTTTGACATATGGATGATAATAAAGCACCGGGCCCAAACGGCTTTGGCCCTTTTTTTTCAAACACTTTTGGGATGTTATCAAATCCGACATTCTTGACCTGTGCTCAGAATTCTATTCCAACCCTGCATCCATAGCCCGGCTCAACTACACCAATATTATCCTCCTTCCGAAAACTGCTGGAGCCAATTCCCCTTCAGCCTTCCGACCCATTAGTCTCCTTAACACCACCTTCAAGCTCATCACCAAAGTCCTAGCCAACCGCCTTCAGCTTTTCATGGATCAGCTGATAGGGCCAGAGCAATCAGCATTCATTTTAGACCGTAACATTCTAGATTGTGTGGCGGCTACATAGGAAGTTATCTCCTACTGTCATTCCAACAACATTCCAGGTGTCCTCCTTAAACTTGACTTCTCCAAGGCCTTCGACTCGGTTAATTGGAACTTCATACTTGAGCTCTTATCCCATAGAGGTTTCCCTATGAGATGGTGCGATTGGATATCATGCATTTTTACCTCCAGTCTCTCTTCCATTCAAATCAACGGTTCTTCCGGTGGCCTAATTAAATCTGCCCGTGGCCTCAGACAAGGAGACCCCCTCTCGCCGCTGTTATTTGTGCTAGTTGCAGACGTCTTTAATCGCATGACCAAATTGGCAATCGCGAACAACTACTTAGCTGGTATTGGCCCTCCCAATTCTAATCTGATGATCTCCAATCTCCAATTTGCTGATGACACTATCCTATTTTCCTCTCCCTCGCCGGATCATATCCACTGTCTCAAAGTCCTTCTTTACTCCTTCGAACTCATCTCTGGCCTCTCCATCAACTTCCACAAAAGCTCCATCATTATGCTTGGCTCCGCTGATATTCTCGCACCCTCCATCTCTTCCATCCTAAATTGCAATATTGATCAATTCCCTATCTCCTACCTGGGTATTCCCCTGCGCCCTTCCAAACTGCATCGAGCTGATTGGGTCCCCCTCGTTTCTAAGATTGATGCCAGACTTTCGGGCTGGAAAGCGGAGGCCCTATCGGCCGCAGGCAGGCTGGTGCTTGTCAAATCGGTGCTCTCTTCCTTACCCACTTACTGGCTCTCTTTTCACAAACTACCTGCCTGGGTCTCCAAGCGAATCGATTCCGCTAGAAGATCCTTCCTCTGGAATGGGGGAAAAGTCAAATGCCTTGTCAGCTGAAGGATTGCCTGTTTGCATCGTGACCATGGTGGACTTGATATTCTTAACCTTCGAACCTTCAACCTTGCTCTTTTGGCCAAATGGTTATGGCGTCTTCTCTCACTGGGCCATTTCATTTGGAAAGATTGGATCCTTTCTGTCCACTATCATAACAACCCTTTCTGTGTCCTTCACCTCGCCCCCCTCTCTAAGCCATCCCCTTTCTGGTCTGGTGTACTCTCTTCCTTAGCCCGGGTTAAGCCGCTCTTTCAAGTAGTATTAGGCAACGGCTCGAATTGCCTCTTCTGGCAAGACTCATGGTCTCAACACTCTCCTCTTTACCGATGCTTCCCTACTCTCTTCGCCTTCGCACCATTACAGTACCTCACAGTAGCCGACGCAGTTTCCTTAGGCCCTCTCTCGTTTTGTCCTGCTTCCCTTTTTGGTGATTGCCTGCTTCGCGAATTCCTTGCCGTCTCCAACCTGCTTCTGTCCATTAACCTGCCTACCTCCACCCCTGACCTATTCTCATGGCCCCTATCCCCTTCCAAAGGCTTCTCAGTATCCCAATGCTATACCTACTTGAACCACCCTGGCAGACTTTTCTCCTTCGCCCGCATTTGGAAATGCCACCTCCCCCCGCAAATCCTCTTCTTCCAATGGTGTTTGATTCACGGTCGCATTAACACCAAAGACCGTCTCTCTCGTCTCAATATCCTTTCGGATCAGGTCTGTGCTCTTTGCTGTTTGGAAGTCGAAACCATTAACCATCTGTTCGTAGATTGCGACTTTGCTCATTTCGTTTGGGTCTCTTCTTGTGCGCACATTCTTGGTTTCATCCCCTTCATTTCTAGCTTCTTCGACCATTGGCAGTACAACGCCCTGGATTCTCTTCTGGATTCTCTACTTGCAATTTTCTGTTGGATCATTTGGAAAGAAAGAAATGCCCGTGTCTTTAACAAACCAGCTAGTTCGAGAATGCTTTTATGCAACAGGATTATTTACATCTTTGCTTTTTGGACAGGCTCCAGCTTCTCTGCCCCTTTCAGGCTCCGTCTTCCCTCTGCGGATTCTCCACCAGATGAGTCGGTGGGCAGCACATCTTCCGCCGCACCGGTTGGATATCCTCCTTTTGGGCATCACTACTAGCTAAGACATTATCACTTCATTTTCACTTTTATCTGACTGCTCCTGATGTATATATTGTACGGTAGTTTCATTTTCGGGTACTCTTTTTTGATGCTACTGCTGATGTAATTTGACACTATCTTTTTGGCTAACAATCAAGCATGTTGATCGTAATATTTATATTTAGTATCTATCACTAATCGGCTGTGTAGCTCCACGCTACACATCCGTTCTACTCAAAAAAAAATTTAAGAAAATCATTGGATAATTGGATAAGTAATTTTACTTAATGAAATTAATGGAGATAATTAATTATGGGATAATTAATTTAATTAATGAGTGATTAAGAAATAATTAATTAAAATGGTTTATAATTAATTTATGATTAATTAACCAAGATTTGTAGTTTATTCATAAGTAATTAATCTGGTATAAATTAATTATAATTAGATATTGATTGATCTTACTTATGGATGTTTGAATTGTATTGAATGGTGAATTGTTTGATATCCCTGATATATGATGCTTTGTGATACATCCTGATTTATGTCGTGATCTGTGATTTCTGTTTTTGTGATATATTACTATGTGAATATGAAACCCATGGCCCGTAAAACGGCACTTGAATTTCGATGCGATAGGGAGTCGGATTCTAGTTGGTTATCCGAAACCCACATCGAATTGTAATATTGAATCTTTGTGACCGATAAATTTATTTTATCTATGAATCTGTGAATGAAGATAAGCGTTATCGATTATACCGCTTATCGATATATCTGTGATGATTGAAGTTGCACTATTGTGTGTGAAACCCCTGGACTACACCATACACACACAAATATGGATTTCACGTGGAAATCGGTTAAGTCACAAATAATTTAAAATCTGATGTTTTTGAAATTTTAATTTTAATTTCAATTGATTTTGAAATTAGAAATTTGGGTTTAAATGTGAAAAGCTTTTGAAATGGAATTTCAAAGATAAAACTTATTTTTGAATAATTCGATAAAGTTTTGAAGTTTAAATAATTTGATTTAAACTTAAAAATCAAGATTTGAAATTGAATCCTACGATTTGAAACTAGGGATTAAAGATGTTATAACCGTTATATATGGGTTAAACCATTTTAAGAGTATTGATTTTGGAATATAAATATAATTCAAGGGCTTTAACTCGTGCAAATATGATTGGATTTTTCTTAAACGAAAACTATTTGTTTTCAAATAATAACAGCTTTCATATAAGAAGTGAACTTCCAATTTGTGTTGAAAGGTTTCAAATTTAAAATGAAATTGAAATGTTTTGAAATGCTATGAATGAATTCTTTTTGAAAGCTATGAATTGAATCTGTTTATTTTTAACAGATTTAAAATGATGATTTGTTTAAACCATTCGAAATAAAATTGTTTTGAAAGCTATAATTTGAATCTTTGTTTTAATGATTTAACGAGTTAATCCAATTGAAACGGAAATTGTTTTGAAAACTGTGAATGAATCTTTGTGAAAATTAAGTGAACTTTGTGAAATAAATCTTTTTGTTTAAAAGATTTGAAATGGTAATCGATTGAAACCATTTGAAAGAAAGTTTGGAATTATTAAGTTCTGACTTAATTGAAATCACATATCCATATGTTTTTAAATATCGCGCTCATTATTCGGGTTAGCCGGGAAAAGACATTTGTGTCATATAACCCATTCCGAATAGTGATATGTCGTATATGGATAGTATTTGAAGACCGGTGGTGAAGACCGGATATTTTCGAAAACGAAAGGACAACTCGTCGAATGTCTCTGCATCGACTGGCCCCGATATAGAGATTTTATCACCCTTTGTGATGGGAAGTCTAGACGGGATTGTGAATACCCGGAATTGCAAGGGCTTCGTAAGAAGTGCCTTCGGTTCTGTTCGAACCTGGAACAGACTTGTATGGTTACATGTCTGACATTACACTTTAAGATATAAAGCCGATTTCTTTCAAATACATTTCTGTTGGTGGTGGTGAATTTATTCTCTTAGCTTAACACCCTTCTCTGAGACGTACGAGCTCAGAGGTTATGTAGTTGAAGGTTATCAGCGATATACTCCCAATTTGGTAATGTGACATGTTGAGTGTTGCTGTGTAATGATCATTGTTTGATCATTTGCGATATGATCATTTGTTTGATCATTTATCTTTGTGATCATTACTTTGATCATTTGTTTGACCCGAAGCATGGCTTTGTGACAAAGTGTAGCTTTGTGGACGAGACTTCGTCGAACCTCACACCCCGGAATGGTCAAAACAAGAAAGATGCAGCAAGGTTATTAGGGGGTAGCGCCCCTTTAGTGTATGTCATTCCTTCTGGATAGAGGTGGTATCATGGTATGGAGCCCAGATATTTAACCTATGTGGTTGCTGCAAATTTATTACTTTGTGGTTGTTGGAAATCGAGGATCCTCAGATATAGATCGGTTACGATCGGGGGATGACATATTCGTGTCAGTAGTTACCCAGTTAGCGGTAACCCGGCCTTGTGTTGGTAGAGATATAACCGTAATGTTAGGTTATTTCTCGGGACGTCATTCCAGAGGCGTTTCCATGTGGCAATGGGAAGTTCCTTGGCCCGACCATTTGTTGGAAATCCAAAGAAACAATACGAGCCTTTTACAATTTCAATTGTATAACCTGTCTCCTCAGGAGGCAGCTATAGCAGGCATAATATAATGGTACCTATGCTTGCTAAGATTTATATTCTACTTTCGAAATGTTTTCCACTAAGCACTAATAATAATATCAAATCAAATTATTTGATTTTGCGTAGTAAGCATCTTTGACTAACATAAGAAGAAATCTCCTCCAAGTTTGCGTTTGCATTGTGTGTGTGGTGGGAGGTCTTATGGTAGTTTCATTTTCCAAAAGCATTGCGAATTGACTTTAAAATTCTTTTGCTATTTGTTTTTAAAGATAAACTGTTTTGTTGCTCGCACCAGTCCCATGACTGATTCGGAGTTTATTGTTCCTTTCCTAAACTCTGGGTGCTCATAATTTTCTACACGAGCAGTCTAGAGTTAGGTTTTTCAGATAGTCAGAATTAGTAGATTTTCTGGAGCTAGTTCAGTCTTTGGATTTGGACTGCACTTGCTTATCTTTGTGCCTCTTTATCGAGAGTTCGAGCTATTTCTGGATTGATGTTTTGGAGATGGAGATTATCCGCTGCTGATGTTATCGTTTTCTTTTCCGCTGCTATTTGTTGTATCATATCTCTGATGTATATTGATATTCATTGTATCACTCTGTTGTATTAGATATTTTATCAAAGTTGTATATCAATGTATTATTCTGTTTCTTCCGCTGTGTTATTTACTTAATGTTGTTATAAGCTCCGGCGACTCGGATTTGAACGGTCGAATCTACGGCATTCGAGTACGATGTAAAGTATGGATGTCGATTTTCGAGCGGGCAAAATCTGCCTCGTCACATTTGGTATCAGAGCTAAGGTTGAACTTTAGCTCAGGAATATAACACATTAAGTAGCTCATTAGAGATAGAGTGAAGTAAACTCTAGAATGAGTAATTCTCAGATATCCGTTCGAATGCCTCAGTAAATTCTCTTACTATCCATTGATAGTGAGTATGAGTGCAAGAAGAGGATGAGATAGGGGACAAGGGAATACGACTATAAATGGTCAATACCCTGCAACAGTGGAAACAACTTTCTTACCAATCTCCTTTGATTCGTTTCCAAATTCTTTTGATTTCTTCGTATCAGCTACAAGAAGGAGTTTCAGTATGATGATGACCCTACGAATCGTTGTAGGAAAATTTTACTTCGTATCTTCATCGTTTTCTTATCAGCTTTTTGATTTAAACCTTAATGAATATGAATTGTAATTTGGAAATTGGAAATTTTAAATAAATTGGAGATTTTAAATTGAGTTAAATTGATTAATAGAATATGAGGATAAAATTGTATCGAATCGATAAAATGATTTCGTTTAAAACCAAATTTGAAATTCAATTGTAATTTCTTTTGAATACCAAAGTCCGAAGAGGGACAAATTGGTATGTATTCTGAGATATTCCGACTTGAGTTTGGAATTCATATCTTAAGTTGAGGAGTTATAGGAGAACGAATCTATCTATCTCTGTGTTGTTTTCGTGCCTGCGAATTTCGAGGACGAAATTCTTTTAAGGGGGGAAGTTTGTAACGACCCTAGATTTTAATTTAATTTAAATTAATGATTAAATGAATTTTTGAATAAAAATTGTATAATCCATTTTAAATTGAAGCGAGTTTCCCCGATATCCAAATATATTTTGTATAAATCATTTGAATTTAAACGATTTGTATATATGTGAATATATATGTATGTACAATTTCTTTGAATTTGAATTCTAAATAAATTGTTTAATAATAAATGATAATAATAAATATTCGAAAGAAAATTATAAAACACTAATTATTAGAGTAAAATTAATGATAAATATTTAAACTAAAAATAGAAGTGAAATAAATATTTGAGTTAGAAATAGAGATAAATATATATAAGATAAATTATGAAAGTAAATATCAAGTAACACTTAAATAAAAATTTAATAACATATTTAAAATAGAAATTATTTATACTATGAAATAATAAGACTAAAGAAGAAAAATAAAATATAACATAACTAAATATAAGTATGTAAACAAAGTATAAGTCAAAAAGAAAAGGGAATAAAATACGCTCAAACATGTAAACAAGTAAACATATAAGAGTGTAAACAAGTAAGTGTATATATAAAGTATTGCAAGGGAATGGAATAAGTAAATATATACATGTGAATAAAGCTTACAAAAGAAGGAACCAAATAAATATATATGTTTGTACAGCCGAAATCAAGTATTAGCACATTATCTAAGTACCAAAACAAAGACATATCATCTCAAATGAACTAAAGAAAATTTTTTTTATATGAAAATGGTACAAGATCATTAATGCAAGCACAAAAATATTCCATCAGCCACTATAATCTCGAGCAGGTACAGTCGAAGAAAATATATATTCATTTGTACAAAGTTAATTAATACAAGCCAAGATTTTCATCACTTCAGCCACCAAAGCCAAGAAAAAAATCCCTGTCCTATTTTGTACAAAAATATCAGAACCCTGTAACTCTTTTTTTTCTTTCTTCTTTATATCATCTTTGTATCTCATTTCGTCCATCTTCAAAACTGAGCAAATCTGGAGTGATGACCATTTTAAAATTTAAACAAAACTTTAATACTTCAACCCAAACACAAACAAGAAGATCAAAGAAGGGAGCTTCAGCAAACAAATTTCAAAGCTGTGCCAACATGAGGCTCTGTTCATTTTGAAAACAACTGTGAGTAACATTTGTTTGAACTTAAACTATGAACCTGTTTTAAATATATCCTTGAACAAGTATGGTTGAATCTATATATGCATATAAAAATTTTCTGTAATTATTGTTGTGTGCAGTCAGTTTATGATTGCCTCTGCTCTTGTTCTTTTCAACCCAATATGCAAACAGATCTATTTCTCTTGATCCAATAACAGATAGATTATTCAATATAAACAAATATTGTTTGTTTGATTTGGAACTGAAGTTTTAAAAAATTCATTTAAGTTAAACAACTTATGATTTCCTCTGAAAGCACAAAATAGCTGAGCAAACTCAAGAGAAGTCAAAATTTAAATTTCATAATTTTCGAATTCAGGTATCTAAGCTGAATACTCATACAAAAATATGATTTTTAAAACAAATTTCAATATTTTTTGTTCATTAAATCATGTGAAAAAGTGAGATGAACGGAATTGACATTTTTGTCAATTTTTGGTGATATACGTCGATCTGGGCGTCGAGATTAAGGGTGAAGGAAGCTGGCGAATAGGCAGGTTTGGGAAAAATGTTCGATCGAATTTTAGACTCACGTGGATGGAGAACGAGGTGAATGTAGGGTTTAAGCTTGCATTTCGTTTGTCTTGGCTGTCGAGACATTTTCGACATGGGTAATGGATCGGGTGCGATCGCGAGTTGAAGGGTGGTGGCATGGTGGTGCTCTGGAAGGGATATTGGAGTTTCCAGTTGACGGCATCATCGGTGGAGAGAGTTTTGGTGGGTCGAACTTTGCTCGAGATTTCGAACGAGGATCGAAATTTTGATTCGTGGTTGTATTAGGTTGCTGGTTGTTCTCGTTGGGGCATCGAAGTTGTTGGTGACGTGGCCGCAGGTTGGATGATGGTCGGAGGCGCTTCGACCCAGTGTGCATATGCACCGTGACACGCGTGCAGGTGGAAGAAAGAATCAGGAAGAAGAAGTGAGTTGGAGGAAGGTTTGCTCATTGTTGTTTTGCTCGAGTTTAGCCCGAGTAATTTGAATGCCGAACCCGAAGTGGTGAAGTGTCTTACTCGAAGCAATATTTTGTTGCCCCGGGTATGTTTAGTCTGGTTACAGGTTTTCTTTTTAAAACCTGACTGTAACGTGAAAGTGAACAAATTTAAATTTGTGAGCTAGAGTTAGATAAAGTTTAAAACCAGTTTGAAGTGTGGATTCAAATTTTTTTTTTTGAATTTTAATATGAAATAAAATAAAGTTTTAAATAATTTAAATGTTTGGTTTTCAGGTTTATAAAAACCTGACAGTTTTCTGAATTTTAAAATTTAATCTAAAGTTTGAAAGCATCATTTAAACAATGGTTTAAACTCAAAGTTAAGGTTTTAAATGGTAAATCATTTTGAATCTTATGTTCAAAATGTAATTTAAATTTAAATTCAAAAGTGTAATGTTCTACACATTAATATTAATTAAATCCTTAATAAAGGAATAGATTATCTTAGAGATAATTTAGATATTGAAGTAATTTAAATTAATAAGTTAATTAAAGAATGACTTATTTATTTAATTTAAAATTAATAATTTAGAATTAAAGGAAATTTCTTAGGAAAGTAATTAAAGAAATGTTATTGGTTAATGAAGTTAATTAACTAAGTATTATTAAGTATTGATTAAAGTAATTGATGTTAATAATAAATTAGATTTATTTATTTAGATAATCAATTATAAATTGTTTAAATGAAATTACTAAATGAAAGTGATTAAGGAATTAATCACATATTGTAATTGATTTTTGGGATATTTTGATTAATTAAAGTTAATTAAATTAGTTTAATTAATTTAAGAAAATCATTTGATAATTGGATAAGTAAATTTACTTAATGAAATTAATGGAGATAATTAATTATGGGATAATTAATTTAATTAATGAGTGATTAAGAAATAATTAATTAAAATGGTTTATAATTAATTTATGATTAATTAACCAAGATTTGTAGTTTATTCATAAGTAATTAATCTGGTATAAATTAATTATAATCAGATATTGATTGATCTTACTTATGGATGTTTGAATTGTATTGAATGGTGAATTGTTTGATATCCCTGATATATGATGCTTTGTGATACGTCCTGATTTATGTCGTGATCTGTGATTTCTGTTTCTGTGATATATTACTATGTGAATATGAAACCCATGGCCTGTAAAATGGCACTTGAATTTCGATGCGGCAGGGAGTCGGATTCCAGTTGGTTATCCGAAACCCACATCGAATTGTAATAGTGAATCTTTGTAACCGATAAATTTATTTTATGTATGAATCTGTGAATGAAGATAAGCGTTATCGATTATACCGCTTATCGATATATCTGTGATGATTGATGTTGCACTATTGTGTGTGAAACCCCTGGACTACACCATACACACACAAATATGGATTTCACGTGGAAATCGGTTAAGTCACAGATAATTTAAAATCTGATGTTTTTGAAATTTTATTTTTAATTTCAATTGATTTTGAAATTAGAAATTTGGGTTTAAATGTGAAAAGCTTTTGAAATGGAATTTCAAAGATAAAACTTATTTTTGAATAATTTGATAAAGTTTTGAAGTTTAAATAATTTGATTTAAACTTAAAAATCAAGATTTGAAATTGAATCATATGATTTGAAACTAGGGATTAAAGATGTTATACCCGTTATATATGGGTTAAACCATTTTAAGAGTATTGATTTTGGAATATGAATATAATTCAAGGGCTTTAACTCGTGCAAATATGATTGGATTTTTCTTAAACGAAAACTATTTGTTTTCAAATAATAACAGCTTTCATATAAGAAGTGAACTTCCAATTTGTGTTGAAAGGTTTCAAATTTAAAATGAAATTGAAATGTTTTGAAAGGCTATGAATGAATTCTTTTTGAAAGCTATGAATTGAATCTGTTTATTTTTAACAGATTTAAAATGATGATTTGTTTAAACCATTCGAAATAAAATTGTTTTGAAAGCTATAAGTTGAATCTTTGTTTTAAAGATTTAACGAGTTAATCCAATTGAAACGGAAATTGTTTTGAAAACTGTGAATGAATCTTTGTGAAAATTAAGTGAACTTTGTGAAATAAATCTTTTTGTTTAAAAGATTTGAAATGGTAATCGATTGAAACCATTTGAAAGAAAGTTTGGAATTATTAAGTTGTGACTTAATTGAAATCACATATCCATATGTTTTTAAATATCATGCTCATTATTCGGGTTAGCCGGGAAAAGACATTTGTGTCATATAACTCATTCCGAATAGTGATATGTCGTATATGGATAGCATTTGAAGACCGGTGGTGAAGACCAGATATTTTCGAAAACGAAAGGACAACTCGTCGAATGTCTCTGCATCGACTGGCCCCGATATAGAGATTTTATCACCCTTTGTGATGGGAAGTCCGGACGGGATTGTGAATACTCGGAATTGCAAGGGCTTCGTAAGAAGTGCCTTCGGTTCTGTTTGAACCCGGAACAGACTTGTATGGTTACATGTCTGACATTACACTTTGAGATATAAAGCCGATTTCTTTCAAATACATTTCTGTTGGTGGCGGAGAATTTATTCTCTTAGCTTAACACCCTTCTCTGAGACGTACGAGCTCAGAGGTTATGTAGTTGAAGGTTATCAGCGATATACTCTCAATTTGGTAATGTGACATGTTGAGTGTTGCTGTGTAATGATCATTGTTTGATCATTTGCGATATGATCATTTGTTTGATCATTTATCTTTGTGATCATTACTTTGATCATTTGTTTGACCCGAAGCATGGCTTTGTGACAAAGTGTAGCTTTGTGGACGAGACTTCGTCGAACCTCACACCCCGAAATGGTCAAAACAGGAAAGATGCAGCAAGGTTATTAGGGGGTAGCGCCCCTTTAGTGTATGTCATTCCTTCTGGATAGAGGTGGTATCATGGTATGGAGCCCAGATATTTAACCTATGTGGTTGCTGCAAATTTATTACTTTGTGGTTGTTGGAAATCGAGGATCCTCGGATATAGATCGGTTACGATCGGGGGATGACATATTCGTGTCAGTAGTTACTCGGTTAGGGGTGGCCTTGTGTTGGCAGAGATCTAACCGTAATGCTAGGTTATTTCTTGGGACGTCATTCCAGAGGCGTTTCCATGTGGCAATGGGTAGTTCCTTGGCCTGACCATTTGTTGGTAATCCAAAGAAACAATACGAGCCTTTTACAATTTCAATTGTATAACCTGTCTCCTCAGGAGGCAGGTATAGCAGGCATAATATAATGGTACCTATGCTGGTTAAGATTTATATTCTACTTTCGAAATGTTTTCCACTAAGCACTAATAATAATATCAAATCAAATTATTTGATTTTGCGTAGTAAGCATCTTTGACTAACATAAGAAGAAATCTCCTCCAAGTCTGCGTTTGCATTGTGTGTGTGGTGGGAGGTCTTATGGTAGTTTCATTTTCCAAAAGCATTGCGAATTGACTTTAAAATTCTTTTGCTATTTGTTTTTAAAGATAAACTGTTTTGTTGCTCGCACCAGTCCCATGACTGATCCGGAGTTTATTGTTCCTTTCCTAAACTCTGGGTGCTCATAATTTTCTACACGAGTAGTCTAGAGTTGGGTTTTTCAGATAGTCAGAATTAGTAGATTTTCTGGAGCTAGTTCAGTCTTTGGATTTAGACTGCACTTGCTTATCTTTATGCCTCGTTATCAGGAGTTCGAGCTATTTTTGGATTGATGTTTTGGGGATGGAGATTATCCGCTGCTGATGTTATCGTTTTCTTTTCCGCTGCTATTTGTTGTATCATATCTCTGATGTATATTGATATTCATTGTATCACTCTATTGTATCAGATATTGTATCAAAGTTTTATTTCAATGTATTATTCTGTTTCTTCCGCTGTGTTATTTACTTAATGTTGTTATAAGCTCCGGCGACTCAGATTTGAACGATCGAATCTACGGCATTCGAGTACGATGTAAAGTATGGATGTCGATTTTCGAGCGGGCAAAATCCGTGTCGTTACAATTTTCTATCATATGGTCAAGTGATACGGATATTTATCATTTCAATCCGCAATAATTTAAATTTTACGGGTATATATCATTTCAACACTCAATTTCAAATTTTCAAAATTCAATAAAATCGCTTGGGTTTACCATTTCAACCCATAACGATTTTCCCTAATCTATAAGATCGTTCTGGTACGTATCATTTCAACCCATAGGGATTCCTAACTAACAGGGAACTTGCAGTGTGAGAACATAAAAATAATAATATAAAATAGCATATCATATCAATTGCAAGCAAGGATCATAACTAACAATTTAAAATATAACATATATATACAACATGTCAGTTAGTGTCATATGTCAATTAACATAGGTAAGAAATTTTTAAACAATAACATATCATATTTAACGATTAAATTACTAAACAATTCAAATCTAATAACATATTTAAATCGTCATTTCATTGAAATCAAATTACGAATGTTAATCGTGAGTGATCACTCACCTTTCGAGGCTAGAGAAAATAGACAACACAACAAGCTACGAATTTGAATCACGAACTCGACAATCGACCAATCCAAATGACAATTTCCAAAGCAAAGCAAGGTGGACTCGAGTTCGAAGAAAACAAAATATATACACTATATATATTATTGTCTTGAAAGCTTGGCTGCTTGGTTAACTATTGTCTTGACCAAATTTTTTTTCAAATGCCCATTGATGCAGGCATTGTCAGGATTAGTTTATATCCTTTCGAAGCAGCTACAAATGCAAGAGCAATGCTAGTTAAACAAAACTCTTCTTTCCATGCTCATTCTTATATATATATATATACTATAATAAACCTTCTTTTTTTATAAAGAGGAAGTGAAAGCACAAAATCAAGCTACTGTGCGGAGTTGGGTGGTTGTGGAGAACGAGGTCTGGGATGGTTTTTTGGGTCGAGGAGGGACAATCGGCTATTGGTTGAAGGCTCGGTGATGTGGCGGAGGTTGGAGATAAGGCTGTCGGTAGTGGTTGGAGTTGATGGAAGGTGAGGCCGAAGGTGCGGTGGCTGCGGCTGTTCGAGGCGGAGAGGGTCGGAGCAGGCTGTTGGGAGGGGGGCTATGGAGGCGGCGACTATTAGTGGAGGGTGTGGCTACTCTGGTTCGCAATAAGATATGGTAGAGGGCGGTTTGGCAGCTTGCTTCGGTTGCTGTAGGTGGCTGATCTTGTGGTAGGAGGTAGGGACGAGCACAGTTCAGCGTGGATGCTAGGGTGATGGTCGGTTAGGCGTTGTGGGAAAGAGTGGTTGAACAGCAGGCTACGACTATGGGTATTTTGTGGTGGGAGGTGGCTGACGTGAAGATGAGGGGGAAGATGGTGCGGCTATCGTTTATAGGGAGGGGAGTGGGCGCACTATGACGTGGAGAGGGAGGATGGTTGGTGGATGAAGGTTCGGGGGGAGTGGGCAAGGGTATGAGGCGGGCTGTGGCTATTGGGGAGAGTGGCGGCCAGTTTCAAAGGAATGGGGGATGGAAAGGTTTCAGAAACCATTATACGCGAACTATATATATATATATATATATTATAAGCATAGAAATGAAAATGGAAGAAAACGAGTACGAACAACCAGCAAATTATATTGAATACCGTAGGAATAGGGAAAGTCAAAATTAAATTCAGAGATATATTAAAAGCTAATGGCTGTTTGTTTCATCCGATGGACAAATGAATGGACATAGAAACCCAAAGGACCCAAATGCGGAACTGATACGGCTAATCGTTTCGCAGATTTCACCGCGTACCGGACGCCGAAACACACAAATAAATATACTACGGAGATCAGCACGACGAGACGAACAGAATGACACACAGATATGAGTGACACGGCCCTTCTATCAAAACTCCATATTCGCTGCCAAAACTGTTGCTAAACCGCCGAAATTAATATAAATGGAGCTACAGCAGTCCAAATTTGGCGAAACGAAATATGACGTCTCACTCAGAAAATGGTAAATATTTTATGTCTAAAATATTTAGATTTCAAAAATATTTTATTTCCATCAAATTTAACTGATTTAAATTTAAATTTGAAATTTCACAAATAAACAAACTTTCAAATTTTTCGATGAAAATCTGACACTCGCTATGTTTTAAATAGACGTAACCCAAATATCAAATTTTCATAGCTAAATTTTATTGTTTATTTTCATTAAAAAATTTAGTTAATTGCGTTATTAAATATCATTAAAATTTCCTGGTCGTTACAAAAAATAAACAAAAGTTGTAGAAATAATTGGTACCATGAAAATACAATTCATCCCATTGAACATGCAAGAATCGAAATGTATCATATCTAGATCTTAGGGTTAGAAAAAAATTTCGTCAAATAAAGGGCAAAATTTTGAAATTGCCCTCCAGAAAAGCTTATTAAAAAATAGGCTTGGGTAAAAACTTATTATGAAAATAGTTCTATTTTGTTCAGATGCCAGTATACATGCATATTCAGTAAATACGCATGAACAAACTTGTACATGCCCATTTACAGAATGCGCATGTACATTGGTTTTTTTTAAATAAACTAAACCAGTGCATTCCATAAATGCGCATGTACAGATTTGTTCATGCGCATTTATAGAATGCGCAAATACTATTTCGGCATAAAAGAAGACAACCACTGCAATTCTTCCTCGTTTTAATCTCTATCAAAACCTAACCCAAAATCCTCAATTTCAAAACCCGAACTCCAAATCCTACTTCCATCCAAACATCAAATTTATCTATTTTCATCTTCAAATTCTAAATATTCAATAATATTTATAGCAACATCAACCATCTTCCAATTAAGTAAAGATCTTAAATGTAAAAAAAATTGATTTTATTTTCAGCGAAATTTTCATGTCTAAATTGTTTGTATTCTAGTTCATCATTTTCTTAGTTGTAATGCTACCTTATACTCGTTATTGTTTTCATTGCTAAAAGTTTTTTATTTGAAAATAGTGTAGATAATGTCTACCATTCCAATTATATATTACTATGACGGCAAATTAGTGATTGAAGACGACGATAAACCTAAATATGTTGGTGGAAAAAGGAAAGGATCACAAATTAAGAAATATTGTAAGTTTAAAGAGCTTAAGAAAAACGTATATAATGTGAAAATAAATCCTAGTGAGTTTGATATAAAGCTAATAACAAAATGGATAAGAGATGACAGTTCATCTGCTATTAATGTAGAGAATGATGAAGATACGGACTCACTATTTTCTGTTGGAATGAAAATGATAGAGCTATATGTTAAAAAATGTAAAATTGTTAATGCAGAAAAGCCACAATATCCAACGGTTGACTCCATACACGTAACAAATTTTGAAGAGACACAATATCCAAGTGGTAGTATTGCGATTCATTCTCAAACAACCACTTGCTAGTATTCAAATTATAAATTTGTGAATTATCTTTAAGTATATTGTTTATATGTTGGTCAAATCTTTTTTATAGTTATACAACACATGAAGTTGGAGAAGCATCAAAGTATGTACGGAGGAGGAAGATGCTTTACTTAACAATGAAAATGTTGGTGAAGGGCAACTTGATAGTATGCACGTAACGAACCGGGTTTTCGACCATCGAAAATCGACACTAATACATCTACTGTATCACATGCCGAACATCCAAGTGCTGGAAATACCGATTGTTTAGGGTGAAAGAAGAAGGTAGAAGATAGAAGAAAACTACACAACACTGAATTTCACAACGCAGCGAATAATATATAGTACAACACTGATCTTTACAAAAAATGAAACATCTTTATTCATATATACAACATCAGAGTACATTAGACTTATCCTAAATTTGAACAGTTATAGAAACCCGTCCTTACATTGACAGACATATAGACTCTATAATACCGTGAAAGAAAAATATACGTGAATATGCCTTGACCATCCAGCTACTCTCCAACTCCAAAGTATCCAGCTAAACCTAAGAAAACATGCTTGGTCTGACCCGAGCATTACATGGAATAACGTCGGGTCAGTCTGGTAAACCAGCGTGGGTAAAACTCGATAACAAGTAATGACCAAACTGATTTCTACATTTGAAAACTTTTCAAACAAAGGGTATCTCGTAAGACCACACTGCACATAAAAATGGATGGGTTTTTACTTTACTATAACCAAAACAGCTTATATCAAAATTCAGTGATATTATCATAGTGTCTAGGTTTAAAGTAAATAGATAAAATAGCTGAAATGCTTGCATCTCACATTCCAACATACCGGGCTCTACAATCGAAAACGTAAGGCACGTATTAGAGAATGGATTCCAACTAATGACTGGGCTACTAGGGTACCGTCCGCCATAGTACACCTCTAGAAAAACATACCTAGGTCATACCTAACGACCCCTGCTAACACAGGACCGGCCTACTCCTTGCTGGATAGTACCGAATATATCATCATCCCGGTTGCTTTGCAACCTATAACCGAGCGCTCCCACGTACACGAATTCATTGATGATTGTGTATATATCTAGAAAGGTGATGATATACCCTAATGGGTGCAACCTACATAATCCTTCTGCATATCCCCTGTTTTAGTCATTCCCGGTTGATGAGGCTTGAGGCTACATTTTATCTTTCTGAATAGCAATCCATCTTGGGACGCTAACACTGCCCTTCAAGCGTCAATATAATGCCAACATTCTTCCGTACAAGTTCGTTCTGGGTCTGAACGAAATCGAAGGCACTAACTCTACTACATCCATTTTGGAATCACCCTCAGGATTAGTAGTTGAACTTCAAAGAGCACTGTCTTCAATCATCATCAAGATGTCTTCCACTCGAACGTACATGTTGGTTCAGAGTGGTTTTCGGATATATAAATCCGATCTCGGTCTCTCCATACCAACAACCGATAATTTTCGGTTGACTCATTCCCAGTTCTTTTGGAAGTAAATATTCAAGTCCTCATCAGGGAACTCGAATTCACATTCATACTTCCTAAGTCAAATTGGGTCAAACTTGATAGTCGGTTATTTAACTATCAAATATACAAACAACCAATTCTATTTGAGATTTATTTATTCATTGCAACCACTAAGCCTCAAAACATATCTTTGTTTAATAAATCTCTTTCAAAAACATTCATATACTTACCTTTGTGGCATAAGTATATTCACAAAACTGTTAGGAACTGGAGATAGTGGTTTTGATGACAACAACCTTTGTAACTTATTATATTATAACTTATATACTAACACTATTGTCTAGATATATATGAATGTTATTATGAAGGATATATATAAGGCAGGTACTGATTATTGAAGACTGTACAATATAAAGATCAAGAATGAAGAAATCAAGTTTGAAGACTCGTGAGTATCAAGATCAAGATTTCAAGATAAGTGTCTAGTTTTGTTAAAACTTCATAATAGCATGGAAATCTTTATTCCAAATTTCATTTGGGATGGAACCCATTTTTACCTTCTTAGTGGCTTACAAACCCATGACAAGTAGCTTACAAACCTACAACAAGTGGCTTACAAACCCACAAACATCCTGGTTTTGTACAAGTTCTCGAGTCCTGATGTGATGAAATATTCTGTAGGAAGAAGCTTGCAAAACTACTTCAAAATGGTTTTTTAAAAATGATTTTCAAAACTGTTTTTTTTGTTTTAGCTTTAAAAATTATCTTTTCAAATGATTTTCAAAAAGATGTTTTTGCCTTAAAATATTCTTTGTTTTATTTTTTAAATAAACTCTTGTTTTAACTTCGTTTGTTTTTAAACTATCTTCTGATTTTAAAAAATTCTTTTATAATATATATATACTTGAGATTTAAAATCAAATTTATATATACATTCTAAACATATATTTTTCTACTCTTCTTTATTTTAAATCATAGGAAAATTAGTTTATTTTACTCCAGAATCATTTCATCTTGTTTTCCTTTCAAAACAAATTTTACATTGTTTTTAACTAAGGGATGTCGACATCATGGGATACCCCATGTCGACATGGTGGCCGTTAAATTCAATATTTTCAATTTTCAAAAGAAGTGTCTATTTGTTTAAATCTCTTCACGAATGGTTATGACCGTTACTGGTCCATAAATAGCCTTCACAAACGAATTTTTTAACTAACTATTTTCTTATTTTCTTTACTCCTTCTTCTCCACAAAACAATATTCTAAAATTTTCATATTTTTAAGATCGTGCCGAAATTCTGCCGAATTCTCAAGTTAATCAAATTAGAATCTCATTCATGTTTGATTCTCTGCCCTCTCTCGAAGATCAAAGTGATATTCAGAGTTATAGGATCAATTTGTAATCAAAAGTTTATCGAGTCTCTCTATAAGGTGTGGTTGTGCCTGGAAATCAATTGGGTGATCTTGTGTCCCGTAAATCAAGAGAGTTTGCCCCGGACTCGAAGACAGGAGGGTACCTCAAGGCCTTTTGAAATTGAGGATTGTAATCTCGATATTGGTATAATAAAAATCTACACGAGGTGTTTGCCTTGGTGCAAGACTAGACGTAGGGTAACTCCGAACCAGTATAAAATCTGGTGCGTTCTTTCCTTTTACTGCTTATTTACTTTCTGCATCTGTGTTTGATTCTGTGATTAAGTTCTGCATTTGTTTATATCATAATTTTTAAATTAGTCCATATAAGTCTTAGAATCCATTAAACACTATTCACCCCCCTCTAGTGTTAAATTAGCCATAAGATCCTTAGTCCGCACTCCCTTTCAATTGGTATCAGAGCATAGATTTTCATAGCTTTCATAATCTGAAACTTGAAAAGTTAAAAATGGCATTTTTAGGAAATTTTTTTAATACTAGTTTGAATTTATGCATTTCATCAAAGTATCATAAGTCTGCATATAGTTTTTATGAAAAATCAAGTTATCTACCGAATTGATTTATTATGCAGGAACAAACATGTTACATGGCTTTTGAAGAATCAACAACCAATGGAGAAACTGTGCAAATTGAGAAAGATAAATGGATACTTGATAGTGGTTGTTCAAGGCATATGACTGGAAATCCCGAGATACTCAATGACATTATATATCAAGATGGTGGATTGGTCAACTTTGGAGATAACTCAAAAGGATATGTGATTGGCATTGGCAATGTCGGTAATTCTAAAACTCCTCTTATTTCTGATGTTTTGCTAGTAGGAATTCAAAACATAATTTGCTTAGTATAAGTCAACTATGTGATAAAGGATTTAAAATTAAATTTGGAAAAGATAAGTGTCACATCGAAGATAATAAGTCAAATATTATCTTTGAAGGAATTAGGAAGAAAAACATTTATATCCTTAGTATGAAAGTTTCAAATGATAACTTATGTCTTTTGGCTAATACAAGTGACCCTTGGATTTGGCATAAAAGATTTGGTCATTTAAATTTCAAACTATTATCTAGGTTATCAAAACTTGACTTAGTTAGAGGTCTTCCCAAGTTAAACTTTAAAGTAGATAGTATATGTGATGCTTGCCAATTAGGAAAACTTAAGAAAAGTTCATTTAAACTAAAAGATATGATTTCTACTTCTAAACCTCTATAATTACTTCATTTAGATTTATTTGGTCCATCTCAAGTTCAATCAATTAATCACAATAAATTTGTTTTTGTAATTGTAGATGATTATTCTAGATATACTTGGACAATTTTTCTTAAACTTAAAAGTGATCATTTTGAATTATTTAAGAATTTTGCTAAAAGAATTCCAAATCAACTTTCTTTAAAAATAAAAACCATTCGTAGTGATCACGGTGGAAAATTTGAAAATGAAAATTTTGAGAATTTCTGTAATCAAAAAGGAATTACTCATAATTTCTCTTTTCCAAGAACTCCACAACAAAATGGAGTGGTAGAACGTAAGAATAGAACAATTCAAGAGTGTACTAGAACAATGCTTTCTGATAGTAACTTACCTAAAAACTTTTGGGCTGAAGTAGTTGCTACAGCTTGTTATATTAAATAGGATTTTAATTAGACCATTAACTAATAAAGCTCCATATGAATTACTTTACAATAAGAAACCCATAGTAGCTTATTTTAAAGTTTTTGGTAGTAAGTGTTTTATTCTTAATACAAAAGATAATTTAGATAAATTTGAACCTAAATCCGACAGAAGTATCTTTATCGGATATTCTAATAGAAGTAAAGCATTTAGAGTTTATAATTTAAGAACTAACACTATTGAAGAAACAATGCATGTATCTTTTGATGAAAATTTTAAAAATACTGTACAAATAGAAGATGAAGAAGATTTTGTAACTTTAAATAATAAACCTAATGAAACTAATTGTGAAATCATTCAACCTAATAAAAGAATTAGGCTATTAAAAGATCATCCTGTAGAAAATATACTAGGAAATATAGAATCTATAGTTAAAACAAGAAATCAACTAAATAGTATGAGTAATGTAGCTTTTATATCGACTATTGAACCTAAAAATCCAAAGGAAGCATCATCTGATGATTCATGGATTCTTGCTATGCAAGAAGAATTGAATCAGTTCACCAGAAATGATGTTTGGGAACTTGTTCCTAGACCCGAGGATAAAAGTATAATTGGAACAAAATGGATTTATAAAAATAAAAAGAATGAACTTGGTGAGGTCGTGAGAAATAAAGCTCGTTTAGTCGCGCAAGGTTATTGTCAAGAAGAAGGAATTGATTATGGCGAAACCATTGCACCCGTAGCAAGACTAGAAGCTATCAGGATTCTACTCGCTTTCGCAAACTACAATAATTTCAAGTTATATCAAATGGATGTTAAAAGTACTTTTCTAAATGGTTTTGTAAAAGAAGATGTTTATGTTGAACAACCTCTACTTTTTGAAGATAATAAATTTCCAAATCATGTATATAAATTAAAGAAAGCTTTATATGGTCTGAAACAAGCTCCTAGAGCCTGGTATGAAAGACTAAGATCTTATTTACTACAATCTGGTTTTGCAATTCGTAAAATAGATACAACTCTGTTTATTAAAACAAACAAAAATGATATTCAATTAGTACAAATATATGTAGATGATATAATATTTGGGTCAACTAATAACATAATGAATAAAGAATTCTTAGATATAATGACTAAAGAATTTGAAATGAGTCATATGGGAGAACTAAGTTTCTTCTTAGGACTTCAAATCAAACAATTAGATAAAGGAATTTTCATTAGTCAAGAAAAATATGCTAAGGATTTAATTAATAAATTTGGATTGACCACTTCTAGTGGGAAACCAACTCCAATGACAGCTAATATAGCTTTAAGTAAAGAAGATAAATCAAAAGATGTTGATCAAAAATTATATAGGGGAATGATTGGTTCGCTGCTTTATATTAGAGTAAGTCTTCCTGACATCATGCATAGTGTCTTTCTCTGTGCAAGATACCAATCTCAACCTAAAGAAACTCACTTAAAAGCTGTTAAAAGAATTTTAAGATATGTAAAACATACTTTAGATTATGGTTTATTTTACCCTAAAAATGATGTATTGATTTAATTTCATATCGTGATGTTTATTACTGGTTGTAAATCAGACCGAAAATGTACGAGTGGAACTTGTCACTTTCTAGGACATTCTCTGGTTTTTTGGTTTAGTAAGAAGCAAAACACTGTATCCTTGTCAACAACTGAAGCAGAATATATATCTGCTGCTTTGGCTTGTTCTCAAGTTATATATATGCAACAAACTTTAAAAGATTTTGGATTAACTATAATTAAATCACAAATTTATTGTAATAATACTGGTGCAATAAACCTATCTAAAAATACAACTCATCATGCTAGAACAAAACATATTGATATTAGACTTCATTTTCTTAGAGATAATATAAGTAAAGAACTCATAACTCTTGAATATATTAATACAGAAAAACAAATTGCTGATATATTAACCAAACCATTAAATGTACAAAACTTAACTAAATTTAGAAGAGAATTAGGTATATGTTCCTTAACTGAAATATAAATTATAAATAATACAAGTATAGATAATAATTAATATAAATAAAAATTTCTCAAAAATTGAACTGGGCATGTCGACATGACCCGACCCATCCCCCTATGTCGACATACAGGCCGAGATTTTCAAATTGCCTCTAAAATTAGTTATTTGGCTATATATTTATATATTTCGACTTTTACTCCTTTTCTCTGTTCTATTCTCTGTAATAAACTTCTAAAATAGTAAATTAATGGCTTCCTCTTCTAATAATGAACCTTCTTCACCCACTTCTCCTCATTCTGGCCCTTTTCAACGTTCCACACAGGTATGAGTCATCAAATTACAAAAGAGGATGAAAGATTTGCTTCAAATAATGATGGAAATTAAAGTAAGTCAACTGCGAATGGCTAGAGAACAAGATAGGCAAGGCATAATCCTTAGGAATTTACAAAACTTCCTTATGGATAACCATGCCAATCCCATTGTCATCGAAGAATCATCACAATCCATGGATTCTGAAGAAGCCTCTAGAAGAACCATAAGAGGATCAAGAAGAAGAACATCCTCTATTGAATCCGGATGTTCATATGGACGAAGACGATGGCGTACTTTGCGTTGAAGATGTCCTTTTTGACGCTAATAAGAACTTGGTCGAACAACGTGGAAACTTTTGTCTCCACTATCCAAATTGTTCGGTCCATAAATCACCAATAGTTAAGGGTCCTCGTTAAGCGTTTTTCATTTTTGTTTTTCTCTTTCTTGATTATATATTGGTTTGTTAATTTGTATATAAATGTTATCTTCATAAAACTAATGTTCTTCTAAAAAAAATCTTTAGTGTATAAATAATCTTGAATTCCATTTACTTTAGGATGCTATATTTTATATCACTCATACATAGTTATTATCCTTTTGTCATTTGTTTTTTTTTATCTCATTTTCTATTAAGTTCAAGGTTTATAGGTCTTATTTTTGTTGATGACAAAGGGGGAGAAGTTATATAAAATAGTAGGCTTGGAGTTAGGGGGAGTTGTTGGTGTAAGGGGGAGTTATGGTATGATCGAAGTGGTAAGTATATTTTATAAGGTTGTCATCATCAAAAAGGGGGAGATTGTTACGAACTGGAGATAGTGGTTTTGATGACAACAACCTTTGTAACTTATTATATTATAACTTATATACTAACACTATTGTCTAGATATATATGAATGTTATTATGCAGGATATATATAAGGCAGATACTGATTATTGAAGACTGTACAGTATAAAGATCAAGAATGAAGAAATCAAGTTTGAAGACTCATCAAGATTTCAAGGTAAGTGTCTAGTTTTGTTAAAACTTCATAATAGCATGGAAATCTTAATTCCAAAATTCATTTTGGATGGAACCCATTTCTATCATCTTAGTGGCTTACAAACCCACGACAAGTAGCTTACAAACCTACGACAAGTGGCTTACAAACCCACGAACATCCTGGTTTTGTACAGGTTCTCGAGTCCTCATATGATGAAATATTCTACAGGAAGAAGCTTGCAAAACTACTTCAAAATGGTTTTTTAAATGATTTTCAAAACTGTTTTTTTTATGTTTTAGCTTTAAAAATTATCTTTTCAAATGATTTTCAAAAAGATGTTTTAGCCTTAAAATATTCTTTGTTTTTGTTTTTAAATAAACTCTTATTTTAAACTTCGTTTGTTTTTAAACTATCTTCTGATTTTAAAAAAATTCCTTTATAATACATATATATACTTGAGATTTAAAATCAAATTTATATATACATTCTAAAAATATAATTTTCTACTCTTCTTTTTTTTTAATCATAGGAAAATTAGTTCATTTTACTCCAGAATCATTTCATCTTGTTTTCCTTTCAAAACAAATTTTTCATTGTTTTTAACTAAGGGATGTCGACATCATGGGATACCCCATGTCGACATGGTGGCCGTTAAATTCAAAAGTTTCAATTTTCAAAAGAAGTGTCTATTCATTTAAATCTCTTCACGAATGGTTATGACCGTTACTGATCTATAAATAGCCTTCACAAACGAATTTTTTAACTAACTATTTTCTTATTTTCTTCACTCCTTCTTCTCCACAAAACCATATTCTAAAATTTTCACATTTTTAAGATCGTGCCGAAATTCTGCCGAATTCTCAAGTGAATCAAATTAGAATCTCATTCTTGTTTGATTCTCTGCCCTCTCTCGAAGATCAAAGTGCTATTCAGAGTTATAGGATCAATTTGTAATCAAAAGTTTATCGAGTCTCTCTATAAGGTGTAGTTGTGCTTGGAAATCAATTGGGTGATCTTGTGTCCCGTAAATCAAGAGAGTTTGCCCCGGACTCGAAGACAGGAGGGTACCTCAAGGCCTTTAGAAATCGAGGATTGTAATCTCGGCATTGGTATAATAAAAATCTGCACGAGGTGTTTGCCTTGGTGCAGGACTAGACGTAGGGTAACTCCGAACCAGTATAAAATCCGGTGTGTTCTTTCCTTTTACTGCTTTTTATTTACTTTCTACATCTGTGTTTGATTCTGTGATTGTTCTGTGATTAAGTTCTGCATTTGTTTATATCATAATTTTTAAATTAGTCCATATAAGTTTTAGAATCCATTAAACACTATTCACCCCCCCTCTTATGTTAAATTAGCCTTAAGATCCTTAATCCACACTCCCTTTCAAAAACATTTGTAAGATTTTCCATTACCAATCCTCTAATAAGGATTTAATAAATTAGAGAAAAGATAACTCTAAGCACTATTCCTTCAGTGTACAGTGTGGAACAGATGTTCCATACCACCATTTTTTTTAAAGGCCGGCCTCAAGAAACCCAAACCTCAATTTCCTGTTGTAATTATTTCCAATAAATCCTTTTATAAATTTCCCTTACTCATGAAATCCTTTTTGCTTTAACCCAAACACGTTTACAAAACGTTTATCAACTTCTATACTCATTTATGAAACTCTTAATTATTCAAATCTAGTTATATAAATTCTTTATAAACTTTCAAACCTTTCATAAAACTTCCTAATATAGACATTCAAACCCATTTATAAATCCTTTTTATAAACATTCAAAACCATTTCTAAAACTTCTTTTATAAATACCCCAAAATTGTTTATAAAACTTCTTTATATAATATTCAAAACAATTTTTAAATCATTCTTCAAATATCTTGTTCAAAATAGAATAACCTTGAAGACCATTTTAAAAGAAAATGACATATTAACTTTCCAAAACCAAATGGAGGCTTAATGATTAGAATGGATCATTAAATTTGGGTTTACTTATCCAAGTTATATCATGGGTGTTGCCTAACGTCAGAAATGTAATGGATTCACACATAACATAGAATTAATCATAAGTAGGTGTCCAAGTTACAAATATAGATACATCCATTATCGGTGAAAAATGTACATATAGAAGTATATTATATATGCTAATTATATTCTATATGCCTAAAATGTACATATAGTGATACACATGTAAATGTCGTTACAACATGCTAAAGGTCTGAGTTGTGTGCATCAATAGGCAGCTCAGTTTTAGGAATTAGATCTTGTTTAGTAATATTAGTTCCACCTAAGAGTTTGTTAGTAGATAAGAAATGCTTTATTGCTTCAATAACATTTGGTTAATAAGTCTCTAGGCTGACTTATAAAACAAGGCATTGAAGCCATCAGAACCGCACAGCTGAAGAATTTATGGCAAATATAGCATCCTTGATCTTAGAACTTGTTACATTGGAGATAAGAGCAAGTTTCTCGATGGAGTTAATAGTAGGAAGAGACAAGTCAGTCTACTAATGAAGGCTGGTTGCATGGGGTGTGGATTGGGGCGGATAGTGGTCAAATATGATTGGAAAGCTCGCTTATACCATGGTTTATAAATGGTTTTAAAAAATTATAAGGGGTTATAAATGATTTTTGAACCAATGAAAAAGGAAAATCTTCCTTTATTTTGTAAATATACTTATACCATTGAGACAAGTATTTGAGTGTATTTTCTAAGTTGCGAGGTGTAATGTGTGTGAGTATACTTATACCATTGAGAGAAGTATATGAATATTTTCTAAGTATTGAAATATAGGGATTTGTGGATACACCTTTGTAAAAGTAATTTTACACAAGTAATTTACAAATTGATTTCAATGAATGAAAGATTTATTAAAGTGGGCTAGTGGTTTCTTATGTGCTTAACCAATATTGGTTGCCCCCTAAGGAACAAATCCTTGATTTGAATGTGAGTTTGTTGATAGTTAAATAACAGACTGTCAAAATCTTGGCCTAAGTATGTAATCCTTCATATTTTTGGTGGTACGAAAATATTCCCTACTTAACACCGAAGGATTTTAATTTTAAAAATATCTAGGAGAAACACGTGAATTATATGGTACAATTACCGTTGGTGGTGCTATATAGTATATACAAATGCATTTTGTTCTTCTAGGAAAAATGATGAGGAGATCTGTCCACTTAAACAGTTAGGGGGTGATCCCGCTCTTGTGTATTGTTCGATTATTGTTGGCATTGAGCATTCCGAAAATTTGACTGTAACACCAGAATTTTGATAACATTATTTAGGAGATTTAGTTAAACTGTAAAGATCCAGAACTCGGCCTTCGAAAATCGGCACCCATACTTCACTTGTACTCAAATGCCGTAGATTCAAACGCCGAATTTGGCTCCCCGGAGCTTATAACACCATTAAGTATAACAACACAGCGGAATAAAGAAATCAATGATATCATATACAGCTCCAATGAATACAATATCCAGAATGATATACAACAATGATATCAATATTGTACAAGAATATCAGACATAAATAAAGATGCTACAGCGGAAACAACAGAAGTGATAACTCCAAATGATCTTTAAAAGAGAATGAGTCCAACAACTCCAACATCAAGCTCGAACCACCATCACGTTTCACGAAGAGAAGCAAGGACAGTCATCCGTGAACTCCAAACATTGAACTAGCTCCCGGCAATCTACTAAACCTGACTATTTGAAAAACCCAACTCTAGACTGCCCGTGTGGGAAATTGTGGGCACCCAGAGTTTAGGAAGGGAACAATAAACTCCGAGTCAGTCATAGGACTGGTGTGAGTAACAAAAACAGTTTATCTTTAAAACAAACAATAAAAGAGTTTTAAACATTGAAATCCGCAATGCTTTTTGGAAAATGTAACTACCATAAGGCCTCCCGCCACACACACAATGCAAACACAGAATTAGAGGAGATTTCTCCTTATGATAGTCAAACATGCTTGATACGCAAATTCTTTTTAATATTATCATTAGTGCATAGTGTCGAAACCTTTCGAAACTATAATATTAATCTTAGCCAACATACAACCATTATTGTATGCCTACTATAGCTACTATGTTCAATAGCAGGTTACCGCCACATTCCATAGCAGGTTATACAACTAAAACCATACAAAGCTCGTATTGTTTCTTTGGATTTTCCAACAAATGGTCAGGCTAAGAAACTTCCTACTAGCACATGGGAACGCATCTGGAGGGACGTCCCGAGAACCTACCCGGCTCTCTGCCAACACAAGGCCGGGTTACCTCTGTAACTAGGTAACTACTACTCGAGTATGCCACCCCTCGGTCCTTTGGGACCTTTATCCGAGGCCTCGATCACACAGCAACAATCACACAGTAAATGAGATTGGAGCAACCACACAGGTAAATATCTGGGCTCCATACCATAATATCACCTTTTTCCAGAAGGAAATGACATACCCTAAAGGGAGCGACCCTCATAACCTTGCCGCATCTTTCCAGTTTTGACTATTTCCGGGTTGTGAGGTCCGATGAGGTCTCGTCCACAAAGCTATGCTTTTTTCACAAAAGCCATGCTTTGATCAACAAATGATCAGCAACACACAACAACACTTAGCATGCCACACTACCAAATTGGGAGTATATCACTGATAACCTTCAACTACATAACCTCTGAACTCGTACGTCTCAAAGAAGGGTGTTAAGATAAGAGAATAAATTCTCCGCCACCAAACAGAAATGTATTTGAAAGAAATCAGCTTTATATCTCAAAGTGTAATGTCAGACATACAACCATACAAGTCTGTTCCGGGTTCGAACAGAACCGAAGGCACTTCTAAAGAAGCCATTGCAATCCAAGTATTCACAATCCGGATTAGACTTCCCATCACATATGGAGGTCTCTATACCGGAGCAACTCAGTGCAGAGACAATCGATAGGTTATCCTATCGTTCTCGCAAACACCCGGTCTTCAACACCGGTCTTCAAATGCTATCCATTTACATCGTATCACTATTCAAAATGGGTTATATGACACAAAGTCCTCTCCCGGCTAAACGGAATGGTGAGCGCTAAATTTTAAAACATATGGATATTGGGATTTCAGTTAAGTCACAACTTATTACCCAAAACTTCTCTTTCAAATGGTTTAAACACATTACCATTTTAATCTTTTACACAAAAAGATTCATTTCACAAAGTTCACTTAGTTTCACAAAGATCTATTCATAAATTTCAAATCGATTTCCATTTCAATTGGATTAACTCATTAAATCTTTAAATCAAAGATTTAACTTATAGCTTTCAAAACAATTCCATTTCGACCTTTTATACGAAAGGTACACCTTTCCAATTTCAAACCAAAGTTCAACAATCTTTCACAAAGATTTATTCATAACTCGGAAAACCATTTTCATTTCAAACTTGAAATTCTTTTTGACACAAATTGGAAATTCATTCCTTATATGAAAGCTTCTATTATTTGAAAACAAATAGTTTTCATTTCGGAAAATCCGATTCATTTATACGAGTTAAAATCCTTGGGTTAAATTTGAATTCTCAAAACCATACTTTTAAAATGGTTTAAATTCATATAAACACATTTATAGCATCTTTAACCATAATTTCCAAATAGGAATTCAATTCCAAATTTTGAATTCAAATTCAAATTAAATTATTTAAATTGAAAAACTTTACCAAGTTATTCAAAATAACTTTTATCTTAAAACTCCTTTTCAAAGGCTTTAACATTTAATCCCAATCCATTTCCAAAATCAATTGAAATTAAAATCTCAATTTCAAAAACATTAAATTTAAATCATCTGTGACTTAACCGATTTCCTCGTGAAATCCATATTTGTGTGTGTAAAAGTGTGGTCCAGGGGTTTAACACAATAGTGCAACATCATTCAATCATCACAGATTCAAACACAGAAATATAGTTAATAAGCGGTATAAACTATAACGCTTATCTTTCATTCACAGATCACAGATATATATATATATATATATAAATGTATCACAAATAAATGAATATATAAATGTATTCACAGATACTTTCGAAAAGTTTCCACACTAGACATTAATAATAATATCAACTTACTTTCGTAGTAAGCATCTTTGACTATCATAAGGAGAAATCTCCTCCAATTCTGCGTTTGCATTGTGTGTGTGGCGGGAGGCCTTATGGTAGTTTCATTTTCCAAAAGCATTACGAATTAATTTTATTTTCTTTGTGAAAATAACTATTTTACGATCTCACAGCAGTCACCATGACTGACTCGGAGTTTATTGTTCCTTTTCTAAACTCTGTATGCCCATAATTTTCCACACAGGCAGCCTAGAGTTATGTTATCAGGATATTCTGGATATTCTAGAGCTTTGGAGATGAGCTGGATGGCGAGGCGTACTACCGTACTTATTTATTTATTCCGCTATGTATTCTATGTGAGGACAAGTTTATATAACTGTCCATTGTTGTATTGAGTTGTATATTGACTTTGATTGATGTATGTATAAACTGATATAGTTCTTTGTGATAAAGATTATTCATTAATCTGTTATATATTGTTCCGCTGCGAATGTGAGATTCTGATATTGTTTCTGTTTCGGTTTTTTTTTGTTCTTTCTTTTCTTCTGTCTTCTTCTACCTCTTCTTTTTAACCCTAATGGTTCGGTTTTCCAGCATTCGATTACGCGGCATTTGATACAGTGGACGTATTAATGTCGACTTTCGAGCATCGAAAAGTCGAAACGTTACATGTGGTATCAGAGTTGTTGGTTAAGCAACAACCCTGGCTCTGTTGGGTGTTACTCATTAGAGATAGAGTCAGTAGTACTCTAGAATGAGTGTGAGTGTAATAATAGATATGAGTGCGTATTTGTTAGTGAATACAAAATTTGTTTTATATTGTGTTGACTTATCGGTTGATTGTTTATAGATTCTGGTCGGTGCAGTCTGGCCAACTATAATCGATAGGGATTTCTAAACTCTTAAATAAGATAAACTGACACAGTATTGTTTTAAATAGGGTAAATGAAATAATTTTTCCCAAAACTATTTTTGTATAGAAAAGAAATCATTTTCTATGAATTATTATAGTATATGGATGCTTGGTTGTTAGGAGGTGATAATATTGAATTATTATCATTATTATATGGAAATTGAATGAGAAATAATCGTATAACCAAAGATTTGGAGATAAATTCATTTAACAAATGAAGTTTATAAAAATGAATTGAAAGTAGAAGAAATGAATTCATATACGAATGGGATTTGTAAATGAAATTGTAAATGTGATTTATAATTTGGAATAAAATTCATTTATGGAATGAAATTGGTAATGTGAATTTATAAATGAGTTTTATAAATTGAAATGAGATGCAGAGTAAATTTTGAAATACGAATTAAAGAATTTGGAATTGAAATGTGAGTAATTGTTTAAAAGACTGTAACAACCCGCATATCTATCGATTTTATATTTAAATATTTTATCGTTAGTCGGAGGTTAGTCCGAAAAGCTACTTTTTGCATACGGTCAAATTATGACTCGAGACCACCCCCATTGAGTTCAAAATGACGTTTGCGATCTTTTTGAGTGTAAACTTCGATATGTTTGGAGATAGTGAAATTTTCGTCACTTTTCCCACTTGTGACTTTGGTTGGGACTGCACCTTCTTAATTCAGCCCAACCCTCTTTCTCATTTGTTCAAACACTTCAAGCTTTGTCAAAAATGGTGGTGGGAAAGAGAAATTAAAACTCCCAACTCAAATTCTATTGCAAATCCGAGATTCAACATCAAATTAGAAGATTGTGGATTCAAGCTTTGGATTGCTTCTCCTTGCTTTCAATCTTCATCTTCATCAATTTCGTGGAAAAGGTGAGATTTTTGATCTCACATCTTGCCTATAATCGTCATTGGACTGTTGGGAATGATTCCTCATCACTTTAGCATGTTTGTTGCATTTGGTTTGGATTGGATTGGCGAAAAATTCCAAATTTTAGTGATTTTGGTGAAAAAACTGCTACTAGGTCGTTCTGGCCATTTTTAGCTCGTTCGGAGTTAGGTCGCTCATCCATAGGTCGTAGGTCGCCTGCGAGTTAAAGGCTTAGGTCGCCTGCGAGTTAAAGGCCTAGGTCGTTCATGAGTTAAAGGCTTAGGTCGTTCGTGAGTTAAAGAGTTAGGTCGTTCGCGAGTTAACTCCTTAGGTCGTAAGACTTTTCTTTTCCTTAGGTCGTAAGACCTTAGGTCGCACCCTCCTTAGGTCGCGAACCAGTTAGGTCGCGCACCATCCTTAGGTCGTTCGCCCTTAAGTCTTAGGTCGTTGCCGACCTATAAACCCCCAGGCAAACTTTAGGTCGCAAGCTTTAAGTCGCGAGTCTTAGGTCGCGAACCACGTTAGGTCGCGAACCCTTAGGTCGCGAATCACCTTAAGTCGCGTAACCCTCTTAAGTCGTTAGGTCGTCTGGCCTTAAGACGTTAGGTCGCGTACCTAGTTAAGACGTTAGGTCGTGAACACTTAGGTCGCGCCTCACTGTTAGGTCGCGCACTTCGTTAGGTCGCTCGCATTTAGGTCGCAGACCTTAGGTCGCTCGCGAGTTAGCACTTAGGTCGCTCGCGAGTTAGCACTTAGGTCGTTCGACCCCGTATTACTCTGCGTAGGCAATCTTATCTGAAAAGCATTCATCAGAACTTCCACTTTGATGCATTTTGAGCTGATTTCCTTGGATTTTATTCACGTCTCCGAATGTGAATTTTTGTGATAGATTGTTCCAGCAATCATTTTATGACTTGTCACTTTAAAGATATGAAGGTTTTAATACTAGTAGTAAATATCAAAACTCTTTCATCAAATCGATTTCAACACTATTTTTAATATCAAAAGTTCGTTTTCTCAAACCGATTTCCAATCTACTAATATATAAGCCTTTACTTCACTCGAACGAGAAATCGACTTAAACGACTTAGTAAAACGAGTGGTATGAAACACTTGCGTTCACTTCGTCGGTTAGCTCTTGGACTTGTTCGATTGAACCCTTTTGTGACAATTTCCTAGTGAAGATCTACAGTTTGTTCGTAAATATTTAAGTTAAGCAAGTGGTTATGGGACATGAAGCTAAACTCATATATTTACTAGCTTAGTGTGATTGACACTTCCTTATGATCATGACGATCATTCTTGTGATTTAGACTAGCGATTGAGCGATGTCTCTTCGTCCGTGTGTTCGGACTTGCCTTCGGGCCATCCGTGTGTTCGGAAAAATTAAATGGATAGCTTCCATGAGATAGCTTCTCGTCCGTGTGTTCGGACTTCCCCCTTTTAGTGATTTCTGGATTTCGTGTGTTGATTTCTGGGATTTGTTCTGGATTTCGTGTGTTGATTTCTGGATTTAGTGCTTCACCAACTTTTGTGATTTTCACTGATATGATATCAGGTTGTTGTGTATTGGTGAATTTGTGTGTCATTACTTTTTTATGTGTTTGGATCTTTGAGAAGATTCTTGTGACATTGATTAATCCCTTGTTGATTATCATTTACATACTTATAGTAGTATGCCATCATGGTTATTATATGTTTATGCCATACCCCTTATCCTATATCATGTCATCTGATATTTATAGTTAGACTGATCCGTTTATTATTTTCTTATAAATAATACTCGGGTCAGACCGAGATGTTACAGGTGCTTCTGCTTGACTTCTCTTCTGGATTACTCTGACTTTTGGCTAACTACATAGATTAGTAGTTTTTGGTTGTACACCTTTGAGATATAGACTCTATGTTATGTACTTATTCTTTTGTATAGCACGTGATGCTATTCTTTTGTATTATAGTGGATCTTTCTGACCACTACTCTGATGTACACTTTCATGTGTTATATATTTATTCATATCTTCTTCCGCCTTTGTGATATGGATGTCTGTGACTGATTTATGTTATGACTATTTCTATGTTTGTATCCGAAGATTATATATAGCCACCGTGTGATAGCTTTGTGGTTGTATCGGTATGTCGGATTTCCTCCTTAAAAGATATGCATTCTATTCTATCTGACGTATCGGTGCTCGCACAAAGAAGTTACATGGATGGTCGCTCCTCCACAGCCTTATTCTCCGTGCTAATTGACAGCACTACATCGTAGTGTTCTTGGTTAGCGTGGGTTTAGAGGTGGGGCGTCACAAAGACTCTGGAATTTCTTTAAATTTTTATGGAATGTAAATAAGTTTGATAACTTATAAAATATCCAAAATTTGATTGGAATAAGATTCAAATTGAAAAGGAATGAATATGTGAATGAACAAATGAGGTTACATTTGTAAATAAATGAATTCAAATTGAAAAAAATGGAATGAGATTTGATTTGAATCAAGTCGAAGAAAATCCAAACTTGGAAATAAAATAAAATGGATTGAATTCAAGTAAACTGACTTGATAATTTATTAATTCATGAAGTAATGAATTGAAAGTTGAATTAGCTAAATTAAAGTTGAATGGTGAGCAGAATAAAAATAGTTTGAATTTGCATATAAATTCAAGTAAGTAGTAGAAATAAATTGAAATTCCTTGTCATTGATAAAGTAAATTCAGGATGAATTGAATATGGAAATTTGAAATTTAAAAAGGATAAGTGAATATACTAATTGAATTAAATTAGTAGATGGAATGGATTTGATAAAGGAAAAATCAAATCAAGAATTTAAATTGGAAATTGTTTACAAGGAAACTATAACTTGAATTTTGAGTTGAAATAACTTAAGTAAATATTGGACAATAACTCAACTTCGGTAATGAAGTGAACTTAAATACAAGGAGTGTATATAAATACTTGCGTTGAACTTAAGAAATAAATGTGGAATTATTAAGTGAAGTTGATATTGGAAAAACACCAAGTTAATAAGTGAGGTTGTATAAAATTATATGAGTTATTAAAAGAAAATAAAAAAATTGTTTTTTGAATCAATTGAAATGGATATGAATTTGTTTCGCCTAAAAAATGAATTGAATGTAAGAAAGTGAGCTGTAAATCACTTGAATTGAAGGGAAATAGTATGTGAATTGGTCGTAAGCGATTAAATTTGTATTGAAACCATATGAATTGCAAATGGAAATTGTTTTGAATATTTTGCTTATGAAATCTATGTATTTGCTATTGAAAATAAATGAGATGTAAATGAATTTCCTATATATGTCACTTACATGTTTAAACTGAGTAAGTGCAGGTTTTTGGGAGCCGTTTGGCTGCGTTGGGTTGCGCAAATAGCTAAATAAATAAGCCGCTTTGCTTAAAAATGCTAATAAAGGTACGCCTACGCAATACAAAATAGGAAATATGAACTGTTTTTGTTTTCCGACCGAGTGGGTCGATGTATATATATTTATATCTTTTGTCAAATTGCAAAAGCTCCTCCGTACAAAGGAGGCTCCGCCAAAATTTTCCGAAAATTTTGGGAGTTAGAAATTTTTGGAAATTTTTCACTAACGACAAAAAAATTTAAAATTGGAATTTGAGATAAAGGTAAATAAAACTCAATATTCAGAGTTAGAAGATGAATCGAATTCAAGTAAAATTTGAAATGAAAATTTGAATGAAAAATTTGGAAATAAAAGTATTGAGATTTGAAATGAATTAGTAAATAGAAGCAAATTGATTTTATATGGAAGTGGAATTCAATTTGAATATATAACTTTGGTAGTAAAGTGAAAATAAATTTAAGAAGTATGTAAATACTTATATTGAACTTAAGAAATGAATGGAGAAAATTCTTAAGTAAAATTGGTATTTGGAATCCAATAAATAAATTTGGACATTGTTGTTAAGTAAAGTATACAGGGATTATAAAGGCTATAGGAAAATGGAATTGGATTTAGATTTCGAAGATGAATTTGAATTTCTCAACAAATAGGTATGTATTTGAATTTCAGTATGAAATTTGATTGGGTTGTTGTCTAGCCACTTGGCATTTTGTTTTCTATTGGAATTTGGGAGTCCGTAGGGACATTTTGTAGTTGTACCGAGCTAGCCGTGCAAAGGAGTCGCTGGCGAAATTTCTCGGAAATTTAGAGAGTTCGAAAAATTTTGAGAAAATTTTGAATTTAAAATTTGAATTTGAAATGGAATTTGAATTGTTAAGAAAACCATATTATTTGGAACTTATGGTTGAGTTTGGAAAGTTAGTTGAAATGATAATGACTCTCTAATAAAAATATTTATATTGGCAAGTTATTGATAAAATTGTTTGGTTCTGGGAAAATGATAAACGGGTATTGGAGCATTCTTCTTAACTTGTAATTTCGGGGACGAAATTCTTTTAAGGGGGAAGATTATAACGACCCGAATTTTTGACATTCGAAATATGAATATTTAATTGAGTTTAAATATTCGAATGATAGTTTACTTTGTAATTCAAATATCAGAATGAATTTGGCAATTTAATTATTGAATTAATTTACTGAAGTTGGGGAAAAAATTTGAATCTTTAGTTTTGAGCTGATTAAAAATAATATGAAGTCTTGGAAAGTTCATATTAATAATGCTGAAAATAATGGAATCTTCAGAATTGAATTTGAAACTGTTTTGTTCAGTTTTGAAATTTTATCGTTTAAATTGAAGTTAAAAATAGCATTCCGGGGCACAATCTCGGAATTTGACGAAACCAGTTCCATTGGATCCGTAATAGTGTATTATTATCGGATTTCAATTTTCATAATGTTTGGAGTGATCCTTTGGCCATACGATAAACAAACACGCTGAAAAATATATCGAAAATTTAATTTAATAACTGGGTTCAAAAAGCTATCTTCTCCATACAATCGAATTTGGACTCGAAACCTTTTCCATTGCGTTCGAAATAGGCGTATAACATTATAAACGCCTAGCAGAACGCCTCGATAGGATATCGAAATTTTGAGTTGCAAAGTCGTGACGATTTAAATTTGAATTTGAATTTAAATTTAATATATATACACCAATCAACCATCAGCTGATATTATTTCACATCGTCGTTTTTCCTTCACTTTAAAATACTATAGTTAATCGACTGAAGCACGCAACCATCCTCTTTTCTTTTCAAAGCACACGTCTTCTTCTGTCTTCGTTCAAGAAAAAAACATTCGTTTAAACAATGGCGGCCTCATCCCTTTTTCTTGCTCGACCCTCTTTTGAAAATTAAGGCTGGAGATAATCAATTTTATATTAAATATGATCGGCGATTGAGTGCGATTTCAAATCGAGCTGAGGTCGCGTGATGTAATCGAGAGGGGAGACTCATTCGTGATATCAACATCCACCATTGGCGCGACGCCTTCGACGTGATCGAAGACCATATCGACTTCGGCAATTCTAACGAATCCATAGGCGAGTCGATCAGAGCTGTGGGGGTCGTCACGAGCTCGGGATTGGTTGCAAAGGGGCGAACGATGCTCTGGGTCGCGTGAAGCTAGGGCGAAGTCGAAGTTGAACGGTGGAGGAGGTGGTCGCCTAAGTTTGAGTTTTGCGGAGAGGTATATCCAGTTTTTTCCCGTTTCATAATAAATTTAGTATTTTATATATATGTTAAACAGAAAAAGAAAATAGGTATAAATTTATGTTTTTGATTTGGTAATATATATATATATATATATATATTAAAGGAGAAGTTTACAAATATAGATATATTTCAATTAGAAACCGTTTTAAGGAAATTAGAAATATACAGTAAGTTTGTAAAACATTTGATTTACATATGTATATATATTATACAATAAGGAAAATTTTGTTGGTATGTCCAGTGAAAAGAAATTGATTTTTTGTCAATGAAAATAATAATTTATTAATGGAAATTTAATTTTAGTTAAATCAATTTATTAAAAAGGAATTGGTTTAAAGTTAAAAGTATTAGTTGAAATAAAATCAATAGTTGATTAAATTTGTTAAAATGGAAATTTATTGTTCGATTAGTTCGAATATTAATAAATTGTATAAAATGTTTATACAAGGTCTAAAATGGAGAAACAAGTCGGAAATGGAAAATGGATTGCAAAACAAAATCAAAGGTGAGATCTTCTCACTCAAATAAAATTGGAATTGCAGTTATTGATTGATTGTTTGGATGTGATAGTATATATAGTAGTATATAGCAATATATATATATATATTGGAATATATATATATATATTGGAGTTGTTGATTTCCCGCATTATATAGCGGATGAGACCCTATGCGCCGCATAATAGCGGATGATATTTTATAAATCCAATATACCGCGATATTCCACCTTGAAGTGGAATTGGTATTTAATTGTTGTGCTAACATCTGTGGATGCAGGGAAACAGGTTGGAGGGATCCAACAGGATTCCTCAAAACATTTGAATTGGTTTCATATGTTGTGTGTTGATTATTTATAATCTCCGTGTGATTATCTTTGTGATTGAATTTGTTGAAGGCTAAAATTTAGCCGAATGTATTTTTGGTATCGTTGGATACCAGAAATAAATAAAAATTGGATTTTTGAATTAAAGTAGAAATTTTAAGTAAATTCTTTTGAAATAATTGGGTGAATTTAAAAGAAGGAATTTAAAAGCATAAAGTTGATTTTGGTAATCTAATCGAATTATTTCCAAAAATATGGAAAAAGATATAAATAAATGGGCTTTGAAAGATATTATTTAAAAGTTGAATAATTTATTAAAAAATGGAATTTTAAATGGTTTGGAAGAGATAAAGGAATTTATTTTAAAAAAGTGATAAATTTGTTTGAAATCCAATTGATAATTGATTTGGTATTTGAAAATAATCTTTTGGAAATCGATATGAAAGTTTATTTGATGTTGAATGAAAAATTGATTTGTGTTGAAATAAATTTGGAAATCGATTTGCAAATGTTTTGGTATTTGGAAATAAACTTAGAAATCAATTTGTAATTGATTTGGTGTTGAAATAAATTTAAAAATCAATTTGGAATTTGATTTGGTGTTTGAAAGTGAATATTTGGAAAACGATTTGAAAATCGTATATAAGTGAATATTTGGAAATTTAAATTCATAATGGAATTTGTAAAGGAAAAGTGAAAATAAATAACATTCGGGAATTTTTATTCCAAGAGTGAAAAGTGATTTGAAATTTGTTTTCAAAGTGATGAAGTGTGGAAAATTATATATCTTGTGAAGATATTTTGAAATTTAATAATTTGGGAAAATTATTTAAATTGGTTGATTGTTGTGAATTTTGTTGATAGTTAAATAACCGACTATCAATATTTGCCTTTGAAGTGGCACTTGAATTTGTTTTTAAAACAAGCGCTCATTATTCGGTTTGGGCGGGAGAGGACTTTGTGTCATATAACCCATTCCGAATAATAATACGACGTTATGAATTGCATTTGAAGACCGGCGTGAAGACCGTGTATTTTCAAAAATGAAAGGACAACCTGTCGAATGTCTCTGCACCGAGTTGCTCCGGTATAGAGATTTATATCACTCTTCTTGTGATGGGAAGTCCGATCGGGATTGTGAATACCCGGATTGCAAGGGCTTCTTCGGAAGTGCCTTCGGTTCTATTCGAACCCGGAACGGACTTGTATGGTTGTATGTCTGACATTACACTTTGAGATATAAAGCTGATTTCTTTCAAATACATTTATGTTTGGTGGCGGAGAATTTATTCTCTTATCTTAACACCCTTCTCTGAGACGTACGAGCTCAGAGGTTATGTAGTTGAAGGTTATCAGTGATATACTCCCAATTTGGTAGTGTGGCATGTTGAGCGTTGTTGTGTGTTGATGGTCATTTGCTGATCATTTGTTGATCAAAGCATGGCTTTGTGAAAAAGCATAGCTTTGTGGACGAGACTTCGTCGAGCCTCACAACCCGGTAATGGTCGAAACAGGAATGTTGCGGCAAGGTTTTTAGGGGTCGCGCCCCTAGGGTATGTCCATTTCCTTCTAGATAAGAAGTGATATCATGGTATGGAGCCCAGATATTTTACCTATGTTGATGCTGCAAATTTATTATACTTTGTGGTTGTTGCTTTGTGGTTGAGGATCCTCGGATAAAGGTGGGTAACGACCAGGGGATGGCATACTTGTGTGTTAGTTACCTAGTTACAACTGTACAGCGTGAGGTAGCGTTAGTGTGTTAGTTACCTAGTTACAGTTGTACAGCGTGAGGTAGCGTCGGCCTAGTGTTTGCAGAGATCCGGTTAGGTTCTCGGGGGCGTCTTTCCAGAGGCGTTTCCATTTCGGTGTAAGAAAGTTCCTTTGCCTGACCATTTGTTGGAAATCCAGAGAAACAATACGCGCCCTGTACGGTTTTAGTTGTAGAACCTGCCATTTACTTATGGTGGTCACCACTGTTTAGATGGTAGCTATAGTAGGCATAGTTCGGAATGTCTATGCTGGCTAAGATTAATATTATACTTTCGAAATGTTTCCACACTAGACATTAATAATAATATCAACTGCTCTTTCGTAGTAAGCATCTTTGACTATCATAAGGAGAAATCGCCTCCAATTCTATGTTTGCATTGTGTGTGTGGCGGGAGGCCTTATGGTAGTTTCATTTTCCAAAAGCATTGCGAATTAATTTTATTTTCTTTGTGAAAATAACTGTTGTACGATCTCACACCAATCACCATGACTGACTCGGAGTTTATTGTTCCCTTTCTAAACTCTGGGTGCCCATAATTTTCCACACGGCAGCCTAGAGTTATGTTATCAGGATATTCTGGATATTCTGGAGCTTTGGAGATGAGCTGGATGGCGAGGCGTACTACCGTACTTGTTTATTTATTCCGCTGTGTATTCTGTGTGAGGACAAGTTTAAATAACTGTCCATTGTTGTATTGAGTTGTATATTGACTCTGATTGATGTATGTATAAACTGATATAGTTCTTTGTGATAAAGATTATTCATTAATCTATTATATATTATTCCGCTGCGAATGTGAGATTCTGATATTGTTTCTGTTTCTGTTTTTTTTTCTTTTTTTCTTCTGTCTTCTTCTACCTCTTCTTTTTAACTCTAATGGTTCGGTTTTTCGGCATTCGATTGCGCGGCATTTAATACAGTGGACGTATTAATGTCGACTTTCGAGCGTCGAAAAGTCGAAACGTTACAGTTAATTTCATTTCATCTCATATAATCAGTTCTATCCATGGATCGTATCCAATTCCATTCTACTATCAATAATTCCTCAAAGAAATTTCTTTACAATGAAGTTGGTATATCTTGAAACAACAATTGTTTCTCCGTGCAATAGAATAAGTATTCATAAACGTTTTATGAATTTCTTTATTTATAAAACTGATTTGGTTTTAGTTTCTAAAAATTATGTTCGAAACATAAATATTTCATCCAATGGCAGTCTTTTCAAAATCCTTTTGGGGAGATTCATATAAGATCCCTTATGAACAATTATTACGTGCAATCTTTCGACTCGCATAACCTACCAATTCCTTGGCCTAGGATATGTTGGAGTTTCTTATAAACCCTTATCTTATAAAATTTTATAAACTGTTATTCAAATGAAATAATATTAACCTTGTGTACTACCCTTAAGTACATTACCTTATAGAAAAAAACTAACTCAACTCCACTTATAATTAATCATACATTGTCCAACAAAGTTCGATTATTTCATATCAATGCATCATTATGTATCACATGGAGGAGTAATTTTAAGATTGAATCATTATTCATTTTAGGTACGTTCGGAACATTTTCCAATATACCCACTCATTCGATCAAATCAAATCATTTCTATCGCATATTATTTTATATACTTCTATTTCATAATCTATAAGTTTACCATAGACATACTACATGTGTATCAAATACACATGTCCATGTGGACGATAACTTATCGATGAATATGACGAAGTACATGGAACCGTTTTGGTATTTATGGAATTATGATTTCATACATCTATATGTATCAATCCGAAGAGTTCATCAACTCTTATGATACTCCCACTAAATGGGTGCATAGCCCTTTATTGTTTAAGATATCGTTAACAAGTATCATATGATTCAAAATCATACAATGAAATATTTCTCAAAACTACGGCTTAGTCTATAATTTCAAAACAACTATAAATAATATTAGATACTTTTGTATTTTCCAATGCATCACTTTTGTTATAAAAAATTACCATATTATAGTTTTATTTCACAAAGAATATTCATGTTGAAATATAGCTATGTCAATTTTTTCAGTCGATACCGAAAAATAATTATATTTCATAAATAATGTATGGTAAATTTTACGAAAACAATTTTCATACTATGATGCAATTAGTAAGTGCTATATGGCAGCTCTCACTATTTCCACCATTACTATAATAGCGTACAAAATTTGAAGGTCCATCATTCACTTAATACAATTTGTTTAATTCATACACTGCAACTATTTACAGTGGAGAGTTCGTTGATCAAATATCTTGAGGTCAAAGAAATAAATCTCATAGAAAAAAAATTTCTATATGAAAATAAATTTTGGAATAGGAATCATGATTCTTATTCCAATATTAAGTAGAAATTATTATCATAATTCTAGTTTCCAATGTTTTTCTATGAAGCATAAGTGACTATTCATTCTCTTCATCTCAACTGTACCTTAAATTACATCTATTCTTATACATTCGTTTTCCTTTCAAATGGTCAAACTATTCAAAAGAAAACCTTACTACAATATCATAACAAACTCTTTACAAAAGCGGCATTCAATTATCCATAACATTTAAGGACATCAAATATTTTGCAATTTACGTAAACCAATCAAAATGGCATTTCAGCGATCGAGTTCTTAGATCTATCTTGTAGTTTTTGGTCTTGTGTTACATTAACACAATATGATCCTTTTTGTAATTAATCAAGTTGATTGCATAATCTCAGAAATACTGTTTGTTGGCTTATTTCCAATGAACTATATTCATTGAAGTATCGTACACTACGAACTATGACCGTTCACCATATTACATTTATAAATGATAGTATGTGGATCAAATATCCATTGCCTTCTATTGCTTTTAGAGTTCGAAACTCATAGAGTGTAATACGCGGTCTCAACTTAATAAGCACGTAAGTGACCATTTTACAAATATATTAAGTCGTGAAAATTAGACACTTGCATGGGTATAGAAAACATTAACGTGCAATAGGCATTTAATAGTGGGTATTAAATTTCCATTTGTTAACTTTCAATTCAGTTCTTTTGTATACGTTAATTGATAAAGATTTTATCAATCATATTAAATGCACAAATTATCATTGTAGATAATTATAACATTATTCAGCTTATGTTCTTACAATATTAGAAAGGTTAAATGTTACCATTTCATTTTTCTAATAAGGCTCCCTTTAGACTTTTATGTTTCTCCAAACCTAAGATAAAACATAGAAGTTTTTCGACTTCACTAGTGGGTGTTAGGACTCGTCTTTCTTGGTATTCCGACCTTGAGTTTGCTTAACAAATCATTGCCCCACAAATGATAGAAAACTACTTATCGGTTGTATCACATACAATTCCTGACGCATTTTTCCTTGTCCTAATCTCATTTCGACCTTGAGTTTGCTCAACAAATCGAAATATATTATTCACTCGTCCTACTATATCGTGATGGCCTAAGTATAGTATATGTACCTTGAGTTTGCTCAACAAATACATATAGGTATCTTACCTCATATGTTCAATATATTAATAATACTACACATAACATCCACAGCTTGAGTTTGCTTAATAACTAAGGAGTATGCAAGTAATTTATTAATATATGTATATATATATGGTAGAGGACAACATTATACTAAAGATTCAAAATATTCAATATATTGTATTGAGTGATATCGACTTGTGGAATAATGCATTTTAATGAAATACCCTCGTGATTCAAGTGTCAAACACATCAGAAATCACAGTATATGTACATTTACGTATGTATTTATTCCTTAAGTCTATTTGGGTTTCATTAATATTCCATCATTAGTTTATACATTCATATCATATAAGTTTTACTGTTATGTAACTTTTATATTTTATATTACTTATATGATAGTCTTATGTATGATATTTTACTAATTAAATCTTATTTAATCAATTTTAATTAATTAACTTTTTAATTAATTTTAAATTAGTATTTCAATACAACTCTTATATTGGAAAAATCTATTATAACCTTTATAGTGTATACTACAACATTTATATTATAACACAGATATCGTATAGATGAGTATTTTTTATTTAATTAATTTATTTAATTAAACAATTTCAATTAAATTATGTCAATTTCAAAATTTATCTTAAATGCATGTATACTTATGTTATCTTAACACTTAAAAATAATATAACATATATCAACATATATAATACATGCATATAAGTATTAATTAATTAACTCATTTAATTAAGTTATTTTATTAATCTTATTAACAAATTTTAAATTTTGAAATTAACAGTTTCAAACATTTTGAAATTTTCATTACATTTTCGAACATTTTGAAAATTTACGTTATATTATATAACCTTTGATAATAAACATGTTTTTATTTTAAATTTAACTTTTAAATTTAAAATCATATCTTAATTTTCAAAACTATTTTGAAAATTAGCCCAAGGCCCAATTCAAATTAGGCTTTTTCTATTAGGAGCAACCTTTGGGCTCACATCACCTTTTAGGCCAGGCAAGTAGCCATGTAGGACAGGGTACTTTATTACCCAATTCCATTCCTAGACATCACTTTTCTAGACACCATACTGAGTGAACAAGCTTAATTAGTTAGCCCTAACATGACTAATTTAGACCTCATAAGCTATTGGGTTCTGATACTATTGAAGGACTTGGCCAGCCCGAGAGGAAGAAATGAGCGAATTTTACCATTTTGAATCATTAATTAGCTTATGAAGTCTAAATTCATTTAGAACTTTTCTAAGTTTCTTTTAAATAAAATCAATATTTTATTTAATTTATAAATAAAGTTTTACTTCAATTTAATCTGTATGTAAATTAGAGTATATCGAATATACTCTTATGTACATATTTATGTGTAACGGAATGAATATATCAAATACATTCATGTTGTGAAATATAAGTGTAACATATAAGAAGTGTATATTTGTGTAACTAAGCATGAAAAAAATTATCTTTCGCTTGACATGTATAATAAATTGAGGAAAGATAAGGCTATAAATGTAGAGAGAGAAACGCTTACGTTTCTCTCTCTTTTTAATTACATTGAATGACATATTAAATGCCATTTACAATAAAATTTGCATATGCCTTTGTTGTCCAAGTTTTTTAAGCAATAAAATATACATGTACAATAATTGATAAGTTTATACATACACATGTCAAAATAATCTTTCCTATATATATGAGTTTGTCAAAACAAGAATTAACAATTGTAACAAAGGTTTCAATTAAGGAAGAGCATGAAATTAAATTCTACAGTTTCACAAAAGGGTCCATTTTGATTTAGATTAAAATAACATAAACACATGTATATCTATATGTATAAATAATTGAAAGTTATGTATTCATTTTATAATAACACACACACACACACACATATATATATATATATATGTATATGTATGGAGATTGCGATTTAAGTAACATATATGTTTAAATTTAATGCTAACAAAAATGATTCAATCTTTTAATCATAGGTATGAAATAAAAGTCTATAACTTTACATAAATGACCACTTATGAAATCTAAAACAAAAGGAAAATTTTAATTTTATGACTAAAATAAGTAAAATTAAATCATTTGGAAATTAACTATGCAACATTGAAAATTAATTTTATTGTATTAAACCACCAACAAATATAGTTTATTGATGTTTATGTATACAAATGTCACAAAATTTTATATACAACATTACAACACAATAAAATATTTTCACATTCCTTTTTCTTTACAATTCCAAAACAATGGCAGAAAAAATATCACACAACTTGGGCATATACAAATTTGTCGTAGGATAAATCATACCTGACTATACAAAAGGGACATACAACAAAATAGATAATGGATTTGAAGTCAACCATAATAAACATATAGTCAATGGATATGTAAATAAGGGGAGATTTAAATTAAATCTACATAATGATCATATAATTAAATGAGATGAACAAAAGGGGATCCACGTTATATTACAAGATGAATACAAAAGATAGAAGAGATATAATATGAATAAATCTAAACCTTTTGAACATGATGAGGTAGAAGATATATAATATGAATAAATCTAGACCATTTCAACATGATGAGTATACAAATAAATGAAATTAGAATTACCAAAAATAAAGCCAATGACTTGCATCTTGAATGATGAATCAAATCTCCTAGATTCAGAAATCAGCCTCCAGACGTTGCAAGGATCAAGTGGAATAAACCACTTTTCATAATTGATTTTATTTGTATTTGATTTTAGGAATAATTGAAGGCATGAAAGATCTTATATTTTCAACCATTAGAGAAGGAGAGAACCATAAAAGTTATAGACAGAAGAATGAAAAAAATATATGAGAAACTCAATTGTACGTACTGAATGAATTAGAGAATATGTTTTATTTGAAAGAAAGAAACATTTCCCATTCTTTCATTAAAACTTCTCTAATTAATTCTCTTGATTAACTTTCTATTTTCACTCCTATTTCTTTACATGGTATGGTTGAAAATTACGTGCCATTCAATGACATAAGATTCCATAAAACGCATGTAATTATCTCTTATTTAATTACAATGATATCATGTATAAATACGCACAAATAAAGCTTTTATAAATGCATTCAAATAATTACAAATAACTCTCAAACATCAAATAAAATTAATAATAATTAATATTTCTTAAATACTAATTAATTTAATTAATTTACAACATTTTATAAATTAATTAAATCATGTGGTTTTTCGGAGAATTCATCATTACGATTGTGCGACTCAAAGGTGTAAATTCAGTCAGCGATTAATGTTGAAAAATTCAAATATTAACATTCACACGTCACTTAGCAGATGGTGTGACATTTTGGCTGAATTCATCTCTTACACATCTTTTGGTAAAATCCAATTTTACTTATTATAAGCGGTACCCAATAGTCGCAATTATTTACACCAATTCTCTTCGTCAAAACTATATCACTTTGGATTTATGGAATTTGGTAATGGTCAAAATTCTAATATCATCCACATTCAACTTTATAGTCCAAACACAAAGTCTTTGGTTCAATAACAATAATTATTATTAACCGAAATGCTCTGGCCCGAGACTTTTACTTTAAGTTGACTTGAGTTGACCATGATACTAACCCCATATAACTAAGGAGATGAATCCTCTCTTGAATAGTGCTTCACTTCCAATACTTCCACTCAACCCAACTATAGTCACTCGATGGAACACCATGCCATGATTTGACTATAATCAAAGTGGAGCTTTCATATTGAAGATCCACAGTATTCTCAAGTCGAGAGAACTATGTTAATCAGTCACATTGATATTTTTTGTTTGACCTTAGTTATATTAACCAACAGAAAACCATCGAGTGGGTCATTCCATAGTTATCTGATAATTATCAGTACGTAACCCCTAGGTGCCTCCAACAACATTGAGTAATACACTGCGCAACATTTGGAGAGTGTTACATACTCTAGTCTCAACAGATACATCGATATCCAGTCTCAATGCATCTTGACTAAGAACATTTAAAATGGTATATTTGTTTTATTGTGATAAATTACTCATAGTTACAACACTTTGTAACTACTACCACAAAATATGTCATTTATGGATTTTCTATTAAGTATACGTTTAATTAAACTAATTAATTAATATAACCACATTATATCAAGTATATATTAGAAAGAAACACCTTTATTGTGAACAAGATTGTTCAACGAGTTAGATATTTGTAACAAATTACATAATTGCCCCTACGGTATCCCCTAACTCTATCAATCACTACACCCATTCCTTTGTAGATACAACTTTCCAGTAAAGGTTTTATGATCTCATAGAAGGACAATGCCAACATAGAGAATGTAACACCCAGATTTTTGAAAAAATTATTCAGGATATTTAATTAGATAAATTAAATAAAATAATGCGTCGATTAGGTGATTGAGATTTGATTTTATTAAAGGGGTGGCCATGCCATTTAACAAAGAACTAAAAAGGGATTTAAAATGAATTAGAGGAGGGGTAAAAGGGGAAAGAGGCCATTCCTATACCTTTACCCATAGCCGTGTATAGTAACACACGTTCATTTCATTTCAAATTTCCATAAAACAAGGCCGACCACCATTAATAAGAAAAGGGGAAAAAAAGAAGATAAGCTAGGAAGAAGCTTAAGAAAAATAAAATCTATTCATATCTCAATCTCTTTAATCACAAAGCTTAAGGATAATGTTTACATCTCTATTTTGAATTGATTTCGGTTTTATGATGATTCCTAATTGTTTTGCAATATATCGCTATGTTTTTGAATGATGGAATGTTTATATATACTTGTCGATGAATTATACATGTTCATATTGAATTTTATGATATGTTTTAAGGTAAAACCCTATTAAATGACATTTTTATGCCTTGCAAATTTTTGTATAGATCAGAAATAATATTTTGAAGATGGTTTTCAATTTTTAGAATTTTTGAAATTAATGTGGATTTTATATGAATTTTGTAGTAAGAAAAGGATATTCTGGGTTATAAATTATTTACGGGTAAATAATTAACTATTTGGGTCTGAAATTCTTATATGTTAGAAAACATATATAGTTTGGTTTTTGGAATTTTTTCAAAGTTTTCTTAAGAATTTTGATAGGCATATAAAATTATTTAAGATATGGGACTTGAATGTTTTATATATTTTGAAATAGAGAAGGGGCTTTTTGTAAATAAATTGAAATTGTTATTTCTTGAAAAATGGCAGCACTTTTGAAAAAGCACTAAGGCAACTAATCAGAATTAGACAAACAAGGCAGGTTAGGTACAAAAGCAACAATTTAAAAGTATAAATAAATAGGTTTGTCATTGTTTCGTCTCCTTCGGCACCAGGTTCCGCCTTTCTATCTTTGCCGCCGACATAGTCGAAACCAATGCATGGTATCGGGCAATTGGTACATAATGAATTGGATGTGGGCGAAAGGTATAGGGTCGAAACCATTAGGTTCCTAAAGAGATGAAGCTTTGTTTTGTTTTAAAGGAAAATACGCTTGCTTGCTTTCGACTAAAGTACTTTCGACTTGGTCGGGTTTCGACTATGTCAAATGTTTTAAAAGGAAATGGTTTCGATTGGATTGCTTCTTTGTTTTTAAGTGAATGCTTTTGACCAAGTCGAAACACCAAATTGCTGCCTTTTTACCTTTCGACCTAGCTGGTTTCGAAGGGGTTACTTGTTTTCTAAAATTCGCCCACTTCTCAAATGCTTTCGAAGGGCGGTTTCAACACCATCACTTCATTACATAGGAAATTAGTTTCGAAATAGATGCTTTTGACTTAAATGATTTAAAGGCCCTTTTTCTTTTGCATGAAGTATAACCCAAATTTGGTTTGGAAAGTGATGATTTGAATGGTTTCAAAAGGAGGTGCTTTTGACTTTAATGAGTTTATGTCCTTTTGCTCTACTTGAAGGCATAATCCAATGGTTTCGACCGAAACGTTTTTAAAGGAGTTTCGAAGGAGTTAACTTCGAAAGGTTTTCCACATGTTTTAAATTGAACCCAAATGCTTTCGAAAGGTTCAGACTTAATGCTTTCGAAAGGTTTTAAAAGAGGTTTTGAAGAGGTGGTTCCCCAGGGGTTTCGAAGGAGTCGAAAGGTTTTGATTTCTGATGGTTTCGAAAAGAAAGGTTTTCCAATGATTTCGAAAGGCAGTGTTTAAAGGTTTTTAAAAGAAAGATGTCTAAGGTTTTAAAGCTATCGAAAGGAAGGTTCTGAAAGGGTTTTTGAGAGTGGTTTCGAAAGGTAGATTTTGGCCTTGGCCTAGATGAAAGAAGGGGTTTTACATGGTTTTGAAATTAGAAATTTCAATGGTTTCGAAAGAAGTACTTTCAAAGGTTTTGGAAGGGGGACTTTCAAAAGTTAAGTGTTTTCGTCAACTATGATTTGAGTAAAGTATATATATAAATGGCAAGGTAGTTTTGAGTAAAGCATAAAAATTATATAATTATCCTTGTTTAAGTTTGATTTAAAGGTCTTAAATCATTTCGAAAAGGATTTCAAGGAAAATTTTGGAAAGATATCCCTAAGTAAAAATGACTCAGATATTAGATACCAGATGAGACTGGTATAGGGTTGCGCCTTATACATTAGCTATTAGCCCCAACTAATTTAGTCCAAAATTCCAGTGTGTGTAGGGCTTTATCATAGGTAAGACTAAAATTATGGATACACATAGAAAGAAATATATTTTGTATACAGATAGGTTATTGGTGAGCCTGCAAAACCATTAGGATCAGGTGACCCTGAAAGATGATAAGTTAAGGACAGACCATCCAGAAGAGAATTATTTAACAGATAATTAAGTACAGATAGTCCAAAAGAAAAAAATATCTAACAGATGTTAGATAAATTTTGATGTTGTTTGGTAGGCTCGAGTCAGCCAAAGGTTAAAGGTTAGCTAAACAAAACTTTGGTGTATAACCAGATAGTTCATTTTATTACCTGATATATCTATATATGTTTACATAATGATTCTTTACAGATATTTTAACAAGTTTTGGTTGCAGGAAAAGAATTACAAAAGATATGTTTTAAAAGAAATGTTAGTGCGGGGAAACCCGTTCTGCTTTACGGCATGGTCTCACTTAACATAAATTAATAGAGATGAACAGTGTTATTTACATCAGGCTTTATGTCTTACTCGAAGTTTCTGGTTTCCTTAAACTCTCGGGTGCTCAAAATTGATTTGAGTAGGCTAAGGGTTGAGGTTTTTAGGTTTTTGAGATTTTGGCGAATAAGTTTCTAGAGACGAGCAAGTGATTGACAGATAGCAATTTTAGAAATTTAGATATTCTATTTATTGTTTTCCGCTGTGTATATTAAGATAGTTATGTCTATATTGCTTTGATCATCCAAGGGGGCATCCTCATTTGTCGCTCTTGGCGTATTATTGTAATTATAATTGATCATTGCCTGAGATACATTATGGGGATTTTGTAACTTAGATATGATTTATTTGAAATGTAATCACTAAATTTATAGTTATTTGGAAATCTGTGATTTTGTACATATTCAAGTGTTTTTGATATTATGGATACCATTAGTATTTCCATGTTTTGTCACTAGAAGTTAATACTATGGATGACTGCAACATCCGTAGCGCTTAGCTTTTGGCCTCTAGATACGGGATGTTATAGAGAAGGTGCTCTATGCAAGTGCAGTTGATAGCTTGATGTATGCTATGGTGTGTGTTAGACTTTACATTTTATACGTTGTTGGTTCGGTTAGTAGATATATGGAAAATCTAGAAAAAACACATTGGGGGGCAATGAAGTATATTTTCAGATATCTTAAAAGAACTCCATATCACGGGCTTGTTTTCAGCGGTAAAGATAGAGATTTCAATTTGGTTGGATTTTGTGATTCCAGCTATGCCAGGACAGAGATCGAAGGAAGTGAACCTCTAGTTATGTATTCACTCTTAGAGGGACAACTATTAATCAGAGAACAAGATCGCAAACAATAATTGTATTGTTTACTAAAGAGACAAAGTTGATATCTTCTACTGAAGTAACTAAGGAAGCACTCTACTTGAAGCATCTGATGTGTGATTTAGGTTTCATATATGATGAAGTTTCAGTGAGTTATGGCAGTTAATGTGAAATTCACCTAACTCAAAATCTGGCTTTCAACTCAAGGACAAAGCATATAGAGATGAGAGTCTTTTCTAGTCTCGATGAATGAAGGGAAGCTAAATAGCCTTTAGAAGGTTTTCATAAGATAATGCAACAAATATTTTTTCCGAGTCTTTTCCTGCTACAAAGTTTGATCATTTCTCGAACTTGATCCACTTATTGAGGTGCTAGGTTCCACATGGTGGTACATGGGAAGAGTGAGTTAGTAGATGTAGGCATTTGTTTTCATGGTGATATTGGAGATTAATAGGTCCTACTTGCACGGAAAGGGCACTTTCAACACTGTATTAGTGGGTGATGGCCTTGCTGAAGTTCGTTACAAAGTGCAATGGTTGATGGTTATGCTAAACCTTATTAGGAAAGCATCTATAGTGTCTTATCCGAGAGTTTCTTGGAGTATGAGAATGTATTTGGAGTTGGTAGGCTTGCATGGAAATATTGTGTCAAGATAAAGATTACTAGATTTAAGTGATACAATATTTTCAAATGAAAGTAGACTTTGGAGATATTTTGAGTCAAAGTGGAATTGTGACCCAAATATATGTTAAAGAATATTAATTGCCTCTTTTACTGCATAAAAGAAAAGACAAGGAATTATCTACATGGAAAAGAATTTTTTCGAGAAATAGAAGTAATCAATTAATTCTCTAATCAACCGATTAAAGAAAATATTTTATCAGACGCATGCATATTGGAGGAAACTAAAAAAATCGATATATGTGTCCTATATGAATCGATGAATTCATGAAGTATTGATTATTGACATAAATCAATTACTACAACATCAAGTAATAATTTCTATATAAAAGCATTCATTCTTTATAGATTGGTATCATCCTCTTAAGTTATATTTTTTCATATTCTTTTACTTAGCCTCCATTATCAACCTTGTAAGTTTCTTTTCTAAGAAAATAATAAAATCCCCTCTCCAAAAGTGGATCTACACTATAATGTGATAGTTGAACCACTATAAATTCTGTGTCATTTATTTTTCATTTATTTGCATTCGTGATATGTGATTGTGTGAATTAGGATATTTATGTGCATTTTCTATATGTTCTACCTCACATAAACATGATCCTAATATTTCCGCTGCGTTTAAGGGTGTTAATCCAAATTTTTCCCAACATACTGGATGACTATTCACTGTGACCAACAACTAGAAGGTTGGATGTAATCTTCCATCCTTGTTAGTAGCTCCAGATTTACTCTTAGGTTTAGGACGAATGCTTTTTTGTGGTGAATGAAATGAAACTCAAGGTCTTGAGTTCAATTCTCAATAAAAACACCAAATTTTTTTCTCAAATTATAGGCAAATATCATGTTTAGAATGTGTGGAGCTATAAATACCGAATATAATCAGCAACACCAAGTTATTAATTACAATTTTTGTTAAGATTTAAGTAACGAGGAAATATGTTCATAAAATCACAGGCAACAAACATATGTAAAAGTGAAGAATGTAAAATTTTGAGAGTATTTATAGTGGCTTAGCCCAAAAGATGCGTACTTCCACTATGATTCATCTTTCATTTTCTTATAGCTCTTGGGTACAATGCTAAAATACCAGTTATAATGATTTATTCATCAAAAGAAATGAAAAATATGATCTTTATAAATCGGTCAGGTTGCGTTTGAGGAGTTCTCTTCAGTTGTTTTATAGATAGAAACCTATCCACATTACAGTTCAAACGTAGATTATTTATAGCTATCACATAAGTTGAATTTTGTTTAGTATTTCCTTTAACATAGTTACTTTCCACAAATAAACATTGAATTACTCAACAACATTCTGTTCATTATGTACTGGTGTGTATATGTTCGGTCTTAGACATACTGGTTGAGATATACATCCGATAAATAAGAAGGCAAAATTTGTCAAGTGTTGTTGACAATCGAACTATTTTTATGGCCCTATGGAATGTTGCTTGGTACCGAACCATGAAAACGGTTTAGTACTTAGCACTTGGTAATATTATGAGAAGTCTCTATCTCTAGCTAAGGATCAAAAGTAGAGATAAAGAGTTTTGACCAAACTTTGACTACCAAACCATTTTCACATTTCAGTAGTGTTTTGTTCAGTACCGAACAACGAATTCTATTTGGAACATGATGGAATTTGACATTTAGCCAAAATTTGTCTTTTTCCTTTTTTTTCTTCTAATTATCTTTTTCCTTCTCATTTCTCTATCTATCCAATTTGTCATTTTGTAGCATACTTGTCACAATCATACAGTTGTTGCTTTATCTATTAATGTCTTTCCATCCCTAACCCATTGTAGGTGAAAACACCCTTAACATTATGTAGTATAAAGTACTAAACCATTACAAATTATGGTAGTGATATTAGAAGGATGATTAAACCAACTTTAAATTTAGTATATTAACATTACGTACATTTTCGGAGGATACACATTTACATGACAACAAATGAATGGGCATTGGTACACTTAATTAGACAAAGGGACTGAAAAATTATGGTGTTATACATAATATTTCTTGTGCATAGGTAATCAAGTCTCCCTTCATGTTTATATACTTCGTTTCTTGTTTGCTTTTGTAGCATCTTCCTTCTAACTTTGTGTTTTGATACCTTCTGCACCATGGTTAACTGAACACAAATGATAAGTCTGTTTTCATCAGTTTTAAAATGATATAGAAGAAAGAATGCATACTTTTATGTATATCCTTCTACACAATCCTTGACCATGTTTGAAATTTAGTGCATAATGATTTGGGCATCAAATGGTATTATGAAAAATTAAACATCGTCATCGACGTTAAGTAGTATCTTTCAAATTGTTTCAACCCAAAACCATACCAGTCACAAAGTTTAATTAATTTACATCAATTGAAGTGTATGTTACAAGGCAATGGCAAGCATAAACTTGATAGAGAACTAAGTTTGAAGGGAACCAATTTCAATGCATGGTCTGTTAAAATAAATAATATATAATCTAACATAATAAAACTAGAAAAACATACAACATTATCCAATATGTCGTTAACATATCTTATATGGCAAAAGTACTGAAATTCTAATAAAAAGTGTAATGATTGGATCCAATATAAGTAACCTGGTTACATCAATTTAATTTGAACCAATTGCTTTGTGCCTAGAACTTGCATCTTGAGTTTTTGGTAATTATTAGCCCACATACGATTAATGCGAATTAAAATAAATTGATTTTATTACAGACAAAACAAATTAGATCCACTATTATTATAGATATCCAGTAACAATTGAGTAATTTCCTTAATTCTTAAATCATGACAAAAGTTAAGAAAACTAATGCAACTTAAGTGTGCAGAATGCATCAATATGCCAATGTAAGCATTCAACATTCTACATGGCAATAAAGTAACAATCAAACACAAATTCTCATACAGAACTTTAAAGGACAAAAATTGTTAAGGGTAATGTTAACGTGTTCCCTAAGAGTACATGTTAATAATGATTGTTTTATATCACTAGACAAAAATATTATTTCAAATACCTATTATATCCTGGTATGAAATTGGGTATGTGGATTTCAAGGAAGCAACTTGGATATATTAACGATCGTAACATGTGCTCTTTTGGTACACGTTAACATTTCTTAGTTATATTTATCATTAAAAGCGTTAAAGCTACACGAGTGCTTCATATTTGTAAAAATAAAATAAAAGATAAGCAATAAGGTTATAACATAGACATTAAATATACAACATGCGAATATAGTCATTAATAAATACTGATTTCCACACAAAGCTTCAAAGCTAATAAATTTTTACCCAAATAATAAGAGAAAGATACCAACCAAATGTACAAGATGGCATGATTCATTTCAGTCCATCATTTAAGAATAAATATTACATATTTATCCTCATGCATGTTTTCAATTTTCCTAAAAAAATAGTTACAACAAAGGTATAATTGTACAATATTGTTGTTAACAGATGATATTTTTTCCCTTCTCAAGGCAGGTTGTGGGTCTTACTGGACCCCCACCAGATTCATTGAGAAAAATACAGAGAATAACAAGGAAACCCTCGTCTAATAAGATACATAAGGCCTAAACAAAGAAAATAAAAGAGGATTCTCCATTAATAGAAAATAAACTGGCCCATTAATAGAAATACAAAAGAATAATAAAGAAATAAACTGGCCGATTAATAGAAATTTTATGATACCGGGAAAAAAACGGCGCGAAAACCTACACCGAATCTTCTAACCAAAACAAATACCTCAAACTAAACCGACCTGCATTCAAACAGTTCGGTTGCGGTTTGGACAATCGAACCGACCATATTAAACCGGAATGAACCGAATATTTACACTAGTAATCCTATGATAAAAATATAAGCAACTCCTTTCTTATTTTTGATTCTAACGATGTATATTCTATTTTCTTTTTGAGAAAAATGTGTGATTCTCTAAAATAGAGGAGAGCACACATGTAAAATGTGTGATCCTCTAACGATGTATATTTTATTTTCAACGTATGTTGTTGTTATATTAATAATAATCGTTATCATAAAGGAAGAAGTTATAGCTTTAGTATAATATTTTTCACCTTTTTTGGATAAATACTAATTATAATCTATTTCTAACCATTTTACTTAATGATTATGCATTGATTAACGTTGATGTTTGATTAATATAATAAAAGAATCATCTGTACCTAAGCCTCAAATTGAAATTTTCATACAATTAAGAACTAATCTTTCATTTCAGTATAACATTGCGTGTATTAAGCTTTAAATATAAAATCTTCACACCGTTGTCTTTGTAAATTGATTGTTGATGGAAATAATTCTCTTATTTCATATTTAATATAGGTTCAAACCAGACCGGACCAAAACTGAATCGTATTACATTAAACCGAACCGAAACCGAACCGTTTAAAAGATTAATATAAAAGTTTATATTTTGATTAACCGTTTAATAGGGCGCGGAAGCGGTTTGGACTTTAAACCGCACCAAACCGACCTAAAATATATATATATATATAGTTTTATTAAAGACACTCGGCCCTAAAATCAAAATGCATGAAAATTAATGACCATTTGATTCTAATGATGGCAACCGGCGAATTTCTTAGGATATAAAGCGATTCATTTGGAAATGGTTAGAAAAAAACGTCCATTCACATTAGGAACATCTAAGGTGCATTAATACAAGAATGATAGATTAGACTATTCAAAATATGGGGTGTGTAATTATTAGTCTGCCCTAATAAATATTAGTTCAAACTTGAGGTGAAAGTATTAAACCCACTTTTTCTCTCCTATATAAACATTTAAAGCAGGTTCAAATGCACGTAATCAAAGTACTACATGGCTTCACGAAGGAATAAAGAACCAACTTAGTTGGACAAGCCAAAATATGATGAATGGTATTGATTTAACATAGCAAAGACTGCACAAATCAAAGAGTCCAAAAAATGGCGTATCGTGCACGGCTTTGAACAAGACACACAAGAACCTGGTTGACCGAAGGACATAAACCATTGAAAATTCTGTGATTTCTCCTCCCAATTCGTTGCAATGCTCCTCTTGAGCGCCTCGATGAGGAGGATACATTTCGATGATCTCCATATAGTGGCTTTAAAAATATTGTACCATTCAATATTGGAGCTCCTTGATGGATTGCGTAGACTGAGATGAGCAGGAATTCTCCTCAAAATTTTGTATGTGAAGCTGCAACTGAAGAAAACACATTTTGTGTTCTCACTCGAGTTTTACAAAGGGTACAGATTGAAGAGTTGATAAGACCTCTATGAAATATATTATCCTGCGTGTGCATAGCATTCCGCACAAATTTCCAGAGCAGTAGGTTTTATTCGGGCTTGGATTTGGACTTCCAAACACATTTGTGCCATGGGAATGTAGGCGCTCGATGAAATTCCACAATGGCTTTGTTGACATTTGATGTGGTGTGAACGTTGCCATAAGTCTCTGATGGTGGCAGAGCTTGAGTGAGGAAAGGTAACATAGCCATTGGTTTAATAATCAGCTGCAATGGCTGTCTCAGGGACCCTAGGCATTATTCTGAGGTTATGATCAATGACATTGGAAAATATCAAACCTTTTCCTAGTCCATGGAGCGTGCCAAAATAGGCGTTTGCTTGTCTGTTTGATCATGATGGTTAATTGGAAATGTGGAAGGAAGGTGGATCTCAACTTGAGCGTATTTCTCCAATCCAGCTGCAATCAAGTAGCATGTCCATTTTGTCCATAGGTAAGGGTTCGAGGAGAGAAGTTTATTAACATGGATGATACAACAACCTTATTACATTTGTGGAGGTTCTGAATTCCAGGCCCCCTTTGCTGTAAGGCAATCACACTATTTTAAAAGTATCGGGCATGAGTTTATTAGAGAAGGGGTTACCATGCCATAGTAAGTGGTTGAGTGTTTTGTTGATCGTGGATATAAGTTTTGTAGTAAGGACATAGATTCTGGAGTAGTACAGTAGCAATGGATTTCACAATAACAAGCCTACTACAGTTGATGGTTTTGAGGATGACCAAGTAGAGAGTTTCTTAGTGACGGTTTCATATAAAGGTATGCATTGAGAAGTTTTGATTCTTGATGCGACCAGGAGCTCCAGGATATATGGAATTTAGAGGTAGCTAGTCGATGTAGAGTAGAGAGGTGGATGATGTTGTCTGTTTCAATTTGAGACAATCCAGCAACATAGACATTGTCTTTAGCTTTGTTAATGTGTAGTGCAATGAGGTCATGGAAATCATCAAGTACTGTTAAAATGCAAGTAATGGATCTGTGTGTTGGCTTAATGATCAAAATAAGGTCATCAGCAAACATCAAAGCGGTCACCATAGGTTCTTGCACATAGCATGGTGCTATGTTCTTAACAGCCACTTGTTTAAGTTGGCATTCTAGTTAAGCTTCCCATGACAGTTATGAAGAGATAAGCTGAAAAAGGGTCACATTGCCTTGTACCCTGAGCAACAACAAAGTATCCAAAGCCTCTCCCCATTGAGAGAGATAGTGGGGTGTGGAGTAGATATGCATGTGTAAATCCAAATTAAGAAAGGCGAAGAAAATTTGTCTTGGATAAAATAACGGTAATGGAACTCCATTGAATTGATTCAAAAACCCACTGGATGTCAAGCTTCACGAGACTTTAATTTGAGTAGACTTAAATTTATTGTTGAGTTCAATTGGATTCGAGTGCTACCAGCATCAAAAGACAATAAAATTTTCTTATCATCTAGTTTTATATTTTTAATATTCATCAATATACGATAAATAAAAATTACAGCCAAAGTTGCACATAAAAAATTAATCAAACATAATTAAGTTGTACAATATTTTTCCAATATCTCCCAATCTGAATTAAATGAAATTAAACTTGAGGATGGTGGAATTTGCTAGCTAATTCAGCACAAGCTAGCCCATGATTAAACGACACACTTAATTGCTTGGAAATAATGCTAATCACTTGAACACAGCTTGCGTTTTAAACATAGAAAGCCTCACTTTCATATTTAAACCCAGGTAGAATGTAGCTATGGGTGCTCATTCAATACTGTAAAAGGAGCTCAAGAAAAGAAAAACCGTATATATTGCGCTTTCTAACATCAGTTGCTTTGTTAAAGAGTTGAGTACTGCTCGACTTGGAAACCGTTTCATTCAACAAAACTCAGACAGCACAATTGATAAAAAAAAGGTGCATTTCAGATAGATAATTGATGTTGGGCTCCATTGATGTGAATGCACTACCAAACATCAAAATAAGGTCATCATCAAACATCAAAGCAGTCACCATATTATTCTTGCACATAGAATGCCAAGCTATGTTCTTACCTGCCACTTGTTTAGTTAGCATTCTAGCTAAGCATACCCTGATAGTTATGAAGAGATAAGCCGAAATAGGGCCGCATTGCCTTATACCCCGCGAACCAACAAAGTATCCAAAGCTTTCCCCATTGAGAGAGATAGAGGGGGTGTGGATCATATATTCTTGCATAAATCCAAGCTAAATATAGGTGGTGAAAATTCATCTTGGATAGAATAGCGATAATGGAGCTCCATTGAATCGATTCAAAAGCCTTCTGGATGTCAAGCTTCATGAAACGGGTGAGGTTTGATTCTTCTTAAAACCTATTATTAGTTCTTGAATATTGTTAATGTTTCTAGATGTGGCAAGTAGGCATTTTTCTTGTAAGGCATAAGGTTTGGAGGTATTGCTTTCATTCTAGTTACGAGATTATTAGTGATACAATTGCAAATGAAAAAACATGCTAAAGGTCTGAGTTGTGTGACATCAATAGGCAGCTCAGTTTTAGGAAGTAGATCTGGTTTAGTAGAGCACTAAGGAATTTGTTAATAAAGAAGAAATGCTTTATTGCTTCAGTAACATTTAATTAATAACTCTCCAAGTTGACTTGTAAAAATGGGCATTAAAGCCTTCGGAAGCTGCACAGCTTGAAGAATTTGTAGCAAATATAGCATCCTTGATCTCAGAACTGGTTGCACGAGATAAGAGCAAGTTTCTTGATGGAGTTAATAGTAGGAAGAGACAAGTCAGTCAAGTAATGGAGGTCTGGTTGCAGTGGGCGAAGATTGGAGCAGATAGTGGTAAAGAATGATAGGAAAGCCTGCTTGATATCTGCTTTAGAGTTGCACTGAATTCAATGGTGATCCATGATGGTATGAACTCTAATTAGCATTAAAAACTTTTAGAAAAAGAGAGAGAAATATGAGTTCTTGTCTCCATTTATGCCCCATTGAATATCCTGCGCTTTTGTTTAATCATGGTGTTCTCAAAATAAGTAACGTCAGTCGGTGTCTTTGCCAGCAAGTGTTCCTGAACAGAGAAGTCAGTGTTGTGAGGTTGAGCAAGCGTTGCAAGTTGAATATTGTTCAACTTTTCTATGATGTCATTAGATACTTGTTTCCATTTCCATAATTCGGTTTAGAATAGTTCTTGAGTTTTTCATTGTTAGTTTTGGTTTTCCTTGTGAAATAAACATATGATTGCCATTAATGGTTGTATTCCAAACCCATTTTATACTAGTTAATGAAATCAGAAACATTAGTCCATTCATTTAAGAAAGAAAAGGAAGAAGATCATTTTATTTTAGCCATGCCCAATGTTAGGTTGAGAGAGTTGTGATCAGGGGAGAGAACATGGGGGAATGGAGGCGGTGAGGTTAGGCCAAAGTGGTAGGGCTTCAAGGTTGAAGTAAGTCTGTAAAGTTTGCATAAGGTTCCTCTGCCATTTCTACTTCTATTGTTCGCAGAAAAATGATCCTAAACCTGGCATGGTGAAGAGGTTTGATTGATTGAGAGGGGATGTATCATTTAGAGTGAGTGGATCACCACCACTTTTGTCACATGAATATTGCATGCATCATAAATTTGAAGGGATGGTAGTACGTCAATAAAAACTTGTCTGGTGTTTTTATTATTATTAGCACAAATGAAGGTCATAAGGAAGCTTGAGTTGGTTGATAAGTGCGTAGCATTGACATTAATGAATTTCTTGTGTGTTGTTAAGGTAGAGATGGTATAAATTGATGCATTCCATAGTATATGAAACCTGCCATAGGGAGCTTGTGAAAACCATGTAGAATCGATCAATTTAGAGTAACTGAGTTAGCTGCTTTGTTGTGATCGAGTGATTTTAGCTTTGTTTCACAAATTGTAAGAAGTTGCAAGTTCATGCATCAATTCATGTTGCTTGGAGTCCATGTGAGCACCTCTCACATTCCAGAAGACCATGTTGTACATCATGATGATCTTTATGGATTTGGTGGCTGATAGCCAGGTTATTCGAGGACTAGCTTGCTTGTTTTGGTCATTATGCATAAACTCCATCTGGGGAAGTATGATATGATCAGTTGGGCATTCAACACCAGCATCCATGTCATCATCACTTGCACGTTGAGTAGCACTGTGAGTTGCCTTTCCTCTCCTTTTTTCTTTCTTATTTCTACTTTTGATAGTTATTGGTTTGAGTATGACAATAACATTTGAAAAAGTCACCTGTATTCAACAAGTTGAAAAACATTTTGAAAAAGCCACTTGTTTTCCACGATTAAGCTTGTTTTCAAAACAATTTTATTAGCTACTATAATCACTTATCTATGACAAACATTATGAAGAATATAATAAAAATTATAGCGCAGTGGAGTTTCATCTAATATAGTAAAGAAAAAGATCATTTTTATTAAGATTAAGTTGATATATCATCTTAAGGTTACAATCATATATTCAAGGTACGTATATAATTAATCAAATCATGTTGAAATATATTATACAAAGGTTGTATATATGTTTATCAATATGTTACAGGAAAACAAATAATTGTATATACAAAGTAATTTAGTATGTTATATGAAGAATTTTGTGAGGATTTAACAATTTTAGTTTCCTAACCTAATTAACCAATTATGAAAATCCATAATATCATATTCTGTTTTCTTTTGTGCTCACTATCAACAAATATGGAAAAGCTTGTTAGTCATTTTCTTCCTAGCTATCTAAACATTCCTTCTTAATGCTTAAATATCCATTTTTCATTATTAGTATATATATAAAAACATAACAATGTTGTTATAATTATAACAAACACAAACAAATATTGCAGAGATAATTAGTACCATCAAAATACAATTCATCCCCTTGAATTTACAAGAACCAAAATGTATCATCTCTAGATCTTGAGGGTCAAAAGAAATGTTTCTTCAAATACATTTAACACTGATGTTTAATTTTGTCTTGTACGGTTGTACATCGAAAACAGCTCACAAATAATTCATCAACCAAATGAAAACATTTTCAAATTTGAAACATAGGAAGAAGAAAGAGTAACTATCCCGGCTTCAGCTGGAAAAAAGAATGCCAGGGTTGAAAAATGTTGCTCAATTATTAATTATGAGGGGAGAAAACATGGATCAGAACATAGTTAACAAAAGCGTGCACTATGGCGCAAGGCGCGGCATGGCGCAACGTTTGTGCATTTCTTCCCTATGGCACATCGCACATGGAAAGGCGCCATGAATGGCGCAAATGGCGTTTAAGACGTAAATGGCACGTGATGCAAAAGTGACACGCCTTTTCGTTATTTTAGTGTTTTCTACTCCATTTTTATTTTTCACAATCCAAACTGTATAAAAATTAGTATTTATCGTATTATTGTGTTTGACATGCGCTTCTTTTTATCACCCACTTCAGCTTTTTTACATCTTCACGGAGAAAAACGAATTTAATGCGACATGAGGAAGATGTTTAAGCTTATGAATCTGATGATACATATATTTGTTTGAAAAATATAATTGTTGAATCAAGTTTAGATTTCTAGTGCGTTAGTAATATGTATTACTATCTTAGATCTTAGCCTTTGAAGACTATTATGCTTTTAATTCTACGCTCATGACATTATATTTGATGATTTTTTTTCCAAAATGTTTAAAAGTATATTTGTTACACATGTTTCAGTAAAAAATATATAAATTATATTAAACTTTTCAAACTAATTGTTATGTATATTAAATTTATATAAAAAAATAAACATGCACAGTAAATTAAAAAGGTGTGTGTCATTTTCCATGCCACACGCCAAGACTCCATAAAGGCTTTGTGCCTTTTTTTGTTATGAGTCATTAATAACTATGGATCAAAAGAAAAATAATCAATCCGTATACAGAAACAAAAGGATTGCCCATTGAATTCGCTAATTTGTAGTCTCAATGAGTTATGAAAAAATATCATGTACAAAAAAAACTTTGTGTGTTTTAGCAGATGGACATCCAAATGTTTGACTGTAAGCTGAATTAAGAGAAACTTCCAAAGTTGGTTCAACCAATATTATCCTATCTAGTTATGACAAAATCTTTTATTTTCATTCTTTCTTGAACTTTTTTGTTGGAAAATAGCGTTTTGTAGCTTGAATGATTCATCACAACAAAGTCCTTAAAATAGTATATTTATGATTTTATTTATCATCAAACTCACGATCATGCTTAACAAATCACCAGAATCTACACATACATGTAAAAAAGTCCAAATTCAATAAGTATATACATGTCAATATTACTTGGCTTCCGTTGCTATTGTTTGTCCGTGTGTTGTTGATCCTCGACTTGTGAGAGTTTGTTTACTGTATCTTTCCTCCATTGAGGAGCTCGTGTATACATGTTAATGATTTGTACGATAATTTTTGACTATGGCCTAGTGTATACGAAAATGAAGGTTTTCATATATAACATGCAATAGAATATATAATACAAGCTGTATACTACAGTCAAAACTTGATATTTGATGATCATCTTGAACTGAATTCTGTGTGCCTATAAAAAGGTCAAATAGAATCCTTCATGTGTTTTTTATTTGGTTGTCACTGTACTTGCTTAACGCCATCATCTCATCATGAACCTTCCAGATCCATATGGAACACACAGGTCCTGAATTAGTATACAGTAAAAGTATGTTCGGTAGCTATGAAACATATATAAGTGCGAGATAAGCATTATTCAAAAACGAATAGCTCTGAAAAATCTGGGATTAGACATGGATGGCTGAGACCAATCCAGTATTAGCAACCTCACCTGTCCAGATTAGCCAAATATAATTTGATGATACCCACAGTTTATTTACTTATTTTTGACGTTCATATAATTTGATTGGACTTAAATTTACTGTTGAGTATAACTGGCTTTGAGTAGTACGAGCATCAAAAGAAAATACAATTTTCTTATCAACTTGTATTATATTTCAATATTCATCAATACATTGATAAAAAATAAAAATAAAAATTTAGTCAAAGTTACACATAAAATATTAATCAAACACAATTAAGTTGTACAATATTTTTCCAATATCTCCCAACCTGAATTAAATGTAACTAACTTGAGAATGGTGGAATTTGCTAGCTAATTCAGCACAGGCTAGCCCTTGATTAAATGAACACGCATATTTGCTTGGAAACAATGCTTAATACTTGAATACAGCTTGCACTTTAAACGTAGGAAGCCTCACTTTCATATTTAAACCCAGGTAGAATGTACTTATGGGTTTTCATTCAAGCCTGTAAGAGGAGCTCAAGAAAAGAAAGACCGCAAATATTGAGCTTTCTAACATCAGTGGCTTTGTTAAAGAGTCGAGTACTACTCAGTTTAGAAGCCGTTTCATTCAACAAAACTTAGACCGCACGATTGACAAAAAAAGATGCATTTCAAAGAGAATTTATGTTGGGCTCCATTGATGAGAATTTTGGAGTTCCTAATAATGAAAATTCAGCACACAGTATCAATTAAATATGAGAAAGTGGACAATAAACACTACTGCAGAAGTATACAACTCAGCATTTTGAGCTGATTCCATTTTTGGTCTGTTTCCACTCCATTGAAAAGACAAATTCTTGTTGGATAAAAACTAATTATTAAATAATTAATTTTATGTGTGTATAGATACACACACATACTATTAGGACACAAAATGGTGACATAATAGATATTAATCATTGGATCTTATTTGGGGTTGAACTTAGATAACAATGGTATATATTCATCATAACCAGAAAATCTATTTTAGGAAATACATAGGAACATCATGAGGAACATTTAAATAAAACATCAGGGAGTGGTAATAACACCCCACTTAACTAATACCACTGAGAAAGTAGAGTTCTATTGGTAATAGGAGGAAGAGAATGGAGTATGATTATCACCTTTGCATTCATTGTTCCCATGAAAGAAGCACGGACTTTGCTTGGCGGCATTTTAGTAAAAATGAGTGATCCCGATGTGCTGGTTGCAACTCCTGTTACCAATGAAGCAGACTGACTAGTGATGGTGGTATCAACTTTGCTTGGGGCATTTTACTAAAGGTGAGTGATACCGATGCGTTGAGCGCGACTCCTGTTATTAATGAAGCAGACTGATGGGTGATGGTACTGTGAGTTATCTGTAATATAAAGTTAATTGGATTCATACATAAATTATATGAATTGCTTTAAAGTCATTGAGATAGAACAGAACCTTATATATGTTTGTCAGGAATCGTCTATTGAGATTGATTGCTTAGTTTGTTATAATAGTACCTGTTATTTTACAGGAATAAAAAATTATGATTACTTGGAGTCTTGGAGAAACCAATGAAAATGAAAATGGAAAATGGTTTCTTGGCACTGACTTATTTCCATCTGCTGCAGTGATCTCTCTCCATGGAGTTAATGCATCAACCCTCTGTGGCATTTAAAGTGAACTTAGACTAATGGGTAACCTTTTTTAGGAAGCTAAGGAACTAGTTATCAACCTACTTCTGTATGCACTACAATCATATTTCAAATAATTCAGCAATTACCATGCTTTCTGCCTTCGAGCTATCCGATGATCCCTGATGAAATTCAAGTTTAACACAGGAGTGGTCGACACTAGTAGGTAAAAAGAAAAACTATTTTCAACTTGTTTTCTTCTTTTTCTAACAAAGTTTTAGCGATAACAAGCATATAAATCAAGAAAAAAAAATGTTAGGTACCTGTTCCTGAGCTATAGTATGAAGAGTTCTGTTGACATCCCTAGCCATTCCTTTAGCATCACCACATACATAAATGTATCCATCATTTGAAATTATATCCCTCAGCTCTGAAGCCTGTTTGTTATTTGGTATGTTGAATGTTCAGATAATTTTTTTTCTGAAATGTGTCAAAATATAATTCAGTAACATACCTTCTGAGCCATCTTATGCTGCATATATTCCTTAGTTGGACCCTCTCGAGAAAAGGCTACAATTAGCTCAGTGAGCACCCTTGCCTCAACAAAGTTGTTCAACTCTTTATCGTAGATGAAATCCTTAATATTGCTATCATCAAAAACACAATTAGTTTTTTTTTAATGCACAGATTAAGAGGATTGGAGGATACGATTATCATTAACATATTTCCAGGATAATATGATGTACTTGCATTAAAAGATAATATACTGATCAGTGGACATGATTAATAACAAATGCAAGCATAAATTAATTATATACTGGCATACTGTACATACCTGTCTCTTGCATTGCATGCGAAGAAGCCAAAATCATTAACGAGTAGCGTGTGTTGTGCTATCCGTCTAATTTAAGTTTTGTTTCTATGTTGTAAGTCTGTGGGTCCAAATGCTTTTCATGTTTTTACAAGAATTTATGTTAATGTTCTTGTGTTTGTTTTTATATCTTCTTTTCTTCTGTGTTTGGACTGAATTTAAATGTTTCCATTATTAGGAATAATCTAAACTACAAACAGTTAAAATTCAGCCTATCATAATAGTAAATATTTCAGTACTTTCATCCAGTATTCACTTAAGTGAATGTTAGGCGTAATTTCATTTTGCTTTTCAACTTTTTTATAGAATTACAAAATGATTAAAACAATACTTTCAACCGACGTCTATAACTCTAGTTAAAATTTAAACAAGTCTCCATCCGCATAACTCTTTTGTACAACTCTTTTGTTGGTTCCAGAGGAGATGAATGAATTATTAATGCTTCCCTTGCCGAATCGGTTGCTCTAAAGAGCTGTCATTCTAGTCTTGTCCTAGCGTCAATATATTAATGCTACTAAAATTTCATCTAATTATTTTGAAGTTATCAAAGGTTTGATAATCGTGCATCCATCAATAGGTTCCATTGATATTTGAATTGTACAACATTTAAACGTAACTGATTTCTCTTATTCAACTAAATTAAATCTTGACGCAGCCTACAGGATCACACAACTCACGAATTGATGAATTCGCGGAAAATGAATCGATGAAACAAGATGAATCGATGAATTGAATATACCCAAGTGTCCAAATCCGTTGATCTCTCGAGATACCGGATTCTAGCTATTTTCAACACGTTGATCGCGTACGATACCGCGTTAGAAGATCTACGATTCTTCGACGTTGATCTCGCGCACGAGATTCCATGAATCGGCTTCAAGTTCGTTGATTCGAGCGCACTCGAATATCCGAAGATGGAGAAAGGAGTTAACACTCAACTTCCAATTTTAATGGTGGCACAAAGCACAAACCAAATTTTATTCAAAAATCAACCCACTTTTACAAATGACAACACACCCCTATTTATAGGAAATTACAACACACACGACTTAACCACATACGACTTAACAATACACAAATTACAACACAAACGATTTAACAAATACAACACAAACGACTTAACAAATACAATACGACTTAACAAACAAACAATCGACTTAAGAAAATACAAACAAACGACTTAAGAACAATGCGACATACGATTTACAACATCACGCGACTTAACAACATACGACTTAAGCAGGTACAACACGGCAGCGACATAAAGCTTCGGCATCTAGGAGCGACTTAAACATCTTCAGCGACCTAGGCTTCGCGACATAAGAAATGTCGTACGCGACCTAACTGGAGCGACCTAAAATCTACAACGACCTAAAGAATTCGCCGCGACTTAAGGAATTCGCGACCTAACTGTAGCTTCGCGACTTAGGCTGAGCGACCCACGACTTAAGGCAGCTTCGCGACCTACTGGAGCTTCGCGGCTTAAGTATGTTCGCGGCTTAGGCTGTCTTCGCAATTTAAGGAGTAGCGACATAAGGATCTGGAGCTCGCGACCGCGACCTAAACTGGAGCGACCTAGGGCTTCGCCTTCGCCGCGACTTAAGGTAGCGCGATTCAAGGTAAGCGGTGCATCATCTTCCCCTGGTTGAAAAGAATTCGACCTCGAATTCACGCTCTCCTCTTCTTCGACAAGCTTCTTCCCATAATACGGAATTAAGTGTTTGACATTGAATACATCAGAAGTATGAACATTTTCCGACAACCTTAACTGATACGCATTATCATTGATCTTCTTCAAGATTTCTACTGGACCAATCTTTCGAGCTTTCAACTTGTTGTAAGTTCCAACTGGAAAACGATCTTTCGTCAATACTGCGTAAACAAAATCACCCTCTTTGAAGTCCACCCTTCTTCGCTTCTTATCTGCCAATTGCTTATACTTCTCATTTGACTTAAGCAATCGTTCATGAACAATCCTGTGACACTCCTGCAACTCATTCACGAAATCACAAGCTCGTTTAACAATCCCTTTCTGAAGTGGAACTGTCGACAAATCCAACGGTCCCTTCGGAATTGCTGAATATACCACTTGAAATGGACTAAATCCAGTACTTCGATTAACGGCATGATTATGTGTGAATTCTGCCTGACACAATTTCGCATCCCAGCTCTTCAAATTATCCTTCACAAGAAATCTCAACAAGTTTCCCAAAGATCTGTTCACCACTTCCGTTTGCCCATCCGTTTGTGGATGATAAGCGCTACTAAAATTCAGCTTAGTTCCAACCATCTTCCACAGACTCAACCAAAAATGACTTAGAAATCGAGTATCCTGGTCAGAAACAATAGACTCAGGTAGTCCATGTAGTCGATAAACCTTTTTAAAGAACAATTGAGCCACACAGACTGCATCGGCGGTCTTCTTACAAGCTATAAAATGTGCCATCTTCGAAAATCTATCCACCACAACATATATAGAATCATTCCCTCGTTGAGTTCTTGGCAAACCCAAAACGAAATCCATGCTAACATCAACCCATGGTCCAGTAGGCACGGGCAATGACATATACAATCCTGCATTCGTAGCTGTCCCTTTGGAAACTTGACATATGTGACATCTCTGCACAAATCTTTCAACTTCTTTCCTCATGGAAGGCCAAAAATATGATTGAGAAATCAACTGCAAGGTACAATCTCTTCCCACATGACCTTCTTCATGCAATTCCTTCACAATCTTCATTCGCAAACTGCACTCTGGTATACACAACCGATTTCTCTTAAATAGACAACCTTCTACCAACACATACTCATCCGTCCTCCCTTTCTCGACTTCATCTACAATCTTGGCAAAGTAAGGATCCTCAAAAAACAAATCTGGATATACATCAAACGACTTAAGAACAATGCAACATACGATTTACAACATCACGCGACTTAACAACATACGACTTAAGCATGTATAACATGGCAGCGACATAAAGCTTCGGCATCTAGGAGCGACTTAAACATCTTCAGCGACCTAGGCTTCGCGACATAAGAAATGTCGTACGCGACCTAACTGGAGCGACCTAAAATCAACAGCGACCTAAAGAATTCGCCGTGACTTAAGGAATTCGCGACCTAACTATAGCTTCGCGACATAGACTGAGCGACCCACGACTTAAGGCAGCTTCGCGACCTACTGGAGCTTCGCGACTTAAGTATGTTCGCGACTTAGGCTATCTTCGCGATTTAAGGAGTAGCGACATAAGGATCTGGAGCTCGCGATCGCGACCTAAACTGGAGCGACCTAGGGCTTCGCCTTCGCCACGACTTAAGGTAGCGCGATTCAAGGTAAGCGCTGCATCAAATCTTCAAAAATTCATACATGACAAATATATATTTAACAAGTGCTATATGAATTAAATGTACATCTTTCCAATATCTCCCAATCTGAACCATAAAAACCAAATATGGATTTTCTTCGTATAGCTTTGAATGTATAAAAACTAAAAATCTAAATACTTTAGCCATTGAAATCATAAAACTAATTGGAAGAATAACAATTGTTGGGATACGATTCATGGTTAAAAAATAGAATTAATTTATAGAAAATTTTATGTGACATCAACTGAACACGTGGAGCATACTGATCGGGCAATAAATACACCATCACATTTTCAATACGGTACAAACCAATACCATAAATGACCATGAATTTACACGTGGATTGTCATCATTGGATTTAATACACCATAATGATGTAATATAGGTAATAAAAATTTGCATCTGCCAAGTAAAGAGCACCAATTCTACCGTGATACAAGTTGAGAAAAAAATTGTATTGGACATTTACGTAATTGAATTAATAACTAAAACTAATGTATTTTGTTATATACATTTAAATAGGTAGATTTTCAACATAGTTCTCACAATAGTATAAATATTTGATGTAATGGTCTTGACTATGCATATTTTTATCACACAAATACATATTTGAAATATGTTTATCCTTTTTCTAAAGATAGTTTAGTAATTAAGTAAGATTGGAAGCTATTAATGGTGTCGAGACCATCACCAGTTCAACACATTCGAAACCCCTGGAAACAACCCATCGACAGAGTCGAAAGCTCTTATAAAGTAACGTAAAGAAGTGAAGGCGTAACCGCCCATTTCGATGAAGATGGAGGCTTTCGAGCCCATTCGAAAGCAGTGCAAAGAGGAGCGCATGTGCCGATGGAGGCGAAAGGCATCTGAAGCCACCTTTCGACCAGGTCGAAAGTACTTGGTCGAAAGGTGCCAACCCACATCTATAAATAAGACCCAAGAGGTCTGGTTTAGAGGATCCAAACGCATTCATTCTACACTTATATTTTCTTAATTCTAAAAAGTTGTAACCCTAATTTGTAAATTGAATTAGGAAAAATTGAGTAATAAAGGTTTTGTTGAGTTGCGAAAGGGAAGTCTTCAATATTCTTAATTATTTAATCGTTTCAAAAGCTTTTATTAGGACTAACTCTGTTTTCTAGGTATCGACCCCATCGAAGGACACTTTCCGACTTGGTCGAAACCCCTGCATTTTCAAGTAATTCCATTTATCAACTCATTGGACGTCTACCTTCAAGTGGGTCGAAACCCAAACGCAGGCCAGTTTTACCTTTAATTTCTGATTCAGACCAAGTCATTTAAGATTTGAGCTTTCGACCATGTCAAAACCATTTAAAGTTGATCATAACCTTGATTCCTAGAGCCATCCATTAGGCTTCCACAACAGCTTCAAAGGGACTGTTTCGAAGGCAAAGTCAAGCTACTTTATCTAGCTCGAAAGACTAATAACAAGGGAACTTAAGCCTTTCGACTGAGTCGAAAGGTCAATAAGAAGGAAATTTCATAATAAAGTCCGATTCGAAGGTGATCCAAAAGAAAGCATTTATATTCTAAAAGGATTAACCTGCCCTATTACATCAACTTTGGGGTTTTAATAAGTTTTCTTATTAACATTGATATTTGATGATCATCTTGAACCAAATTCCGTGTGCCTATAAAAAGGTCAAATACAATCCTTCATGTGTTTTTTATTCGGTTGTCACAGTACTTGTTTAAGTTAAAGCCAGAATGATCGAGATAAAGCTATCTCACATAATAACGTATTGTATTGTATAATAACCGGTGCGGGTATGAAAAGCCCAATAGCCATTTTTATTTTGTGTTATAATGACTGCATAAATACAGTCCATTCTACTTTATTCAGATTATTCAATACACAACAATCATTTGCTTCACTTTAATCTCTCAATTTCTACAATACAAATTATCATCAAATCATAATACGGTATCAGAGCCATTCAGGGCTTAAAAGCATCAAAATTCATCTTACTGATTAAAGAAGAAACTGATTATCATCAGATTAATCATCATCATCTGATAACCAGAACCCATCAGAGATCAATCTCATCATTTGAGTTTTTATCAAGAATCTGCCAAAGTTTTGTGCCGTGTCTGAAACATAAAGTCTCGGCTTCAACCAAACTCTAACAAACTCAGAGATTAAAGAAGGAAAATCAAAGCAAAATTAGGAACTCAATCAAATTATTAAGAAAAGCAAGTGTCGTGCTAGAAGCTTATCAGAAAGGCCTCATCACTTAAGCTTGGCTGCGTCTAACCTGGTTCTTGACCATCAAAGAAGTTCTTGCATCTACTCATTTCCCAATTTTCCCCTTTCAGATTGATTCTCCTCAAAGTTCATCATAATTGGTGACAACAACTCTGAAACATCTAAAAACTCTGCCAACACACAGCAGCTAGAAACTGCAACTGAAAGTCTCATCAAAACAGTGATCAGTCCTCAAAGCCAATTGATAACTGTTCATCTTGAAGATGACAATTATCTATTGTGGAAGCTCCAAATTGAAACTGCACTCCAAGGCTATGGCCTTGAGGGGTTTATTCTTGGCACCATCTCTGTCCCTCCAAAATTTATAACTAATCAAGAAAACAAAGTGATTAGTAATGAGGAATACACAAAATATCATAGACAAGACAGACTTATAAGTTCATGGTATTATCATCTATCAGTACTAACTTGTTGTCTCAGGTTCTTGGCTGGAAAACATCCAATGAAATATGGGGTACAGTTGAGAGAATTTTCAATACACAGTCATCTGCAAAGGTGATGCACTACAAAAGGATGTTGCAAAACATCAAGAAAGACAACTTACCCATGAAAGACTATCTATCAAAGATCAAAGTGACATGTGATATGTTAGAAGCAGCAGGTCATAAAGTATCAAATACAGAACAAGTCTTAACCATTCTAAATGGTCTTGGTGAAGAATATGAATCAGTTGTGGCAGTTATCATATCAAAGAAAACCATACCATCACTATAGTACATTCACTCCACCCTTCTTACCCATGAAGGAAGAATTAACCATAAAAAGCCACTAGATTCAGACATGTCTATCAACTATGCAGCTAATTACAAGGGCAAAGGTCAAGGCAACAGTAAAATAGATCAAACATATCAAAGAGGTGGCTACAGCAATAGAGCAAGAGGCAGAGGCAAATGGAACAATAATAACACGACAAGATGCCAAATATGTGAAAAAGTTGGTCACACTGCAGTCAAGTGCTACTTCAGATTCAATGCAAATTATACAACAAATCAAAATCAAAACAGTCAAAGAAGAGTTAATCCAAATGTTAACATGGCACAAGTTGACTCAAGTAATCAATCAGAAGCATCAAGAAACAATCAACAAAACATAGTTATAAAGATAGATGATGCAACTGATGAAAACTGGTATCCAGACTCAGGGGCTACCAATCATATCACAAATAATCTGGAAAATCTGAACTTGGGGCAGAAAGAATACAGAGGTAAAGATTCCATATATATGTGCAATGGTAAGAGTATTAAAATCACACACACTGGACTCACTTGCATAAAAGGTCAAAGCTGTTGTATCTTAACAATCTGTTAAGGGTACCACAAATAAAGAAAAATCTCATAAGTGTATCACAATTCGCAAGTGATAACCATGTTTATTTTGAATTTTATCCTAATTACTGCTTAGTCAAAGACATACTCACTAAGGATATTCTCTTGTAGGGTAACCTTGACAAAGGATTATACAAGTTTAATCTTGCTAACTCAAGAAAACCCAGAAGTTGTGAAAAATCCTGTAATCTGTCTACTGTTACTAATGAGAAAATTAGTGTGTTTGATTCATGGCATAGCAAGTTAGAGCATCCTAGTATCAATGTTGTAAAACAGGTTCTAATGGATCATAAAATTTCTTTTGAAAATGTTACTCTACCATATGTATGCACTTATTGTCAGATGCACAAAAGCCACAAGTTATCATTCACTGATTCACAAACTGAGTATGAAAAACCACTTGAATTGATTGCTGCCGATCTTTGGGGTCCAGCACCAATCAATTCAGATTATGGTTTTAATTATTACATATCGTTTGTTGATGCACATACCAGATACACATGGATATACTTTCTTAAAACCAAATCAGAAACTTGTAGGGCTGTGATGCACTTTATAACACAAGCAGAGAGACAAACTGATCACAGGTTAAAAATTCTGCAAACTGATGGTAGTGCAAAATTCAAACCACTTAATGATTTATTTCAAAAAATAGGAATTATTCATATAATAACATGCTCATACACTTCAGAACAAAATGGTTTGGTTGAAAGGAAATACATACACATTGTAGAGTGTGGTCTTACTTTATTAGCTCAAGGGTGTTTACCTATGAAATTCTGACCAGATGCTTTTAGCACTGCTGTCTACTTAATAAATAGGCTACCAACAAAAGTGTTAAAGAATAAATGTCATTTAGAACTTTTATTCAGCACAAAACCAGATTATCATAAATTAAGAATTTTTGGATGTCTGTGTTTCCCTTGTCTAAGACCTTACCATGCTCATAAACTAAATTTTAGATCTACTGCTTGTACCTTTTTAGGCTATGCAAGCAATCAAAAAGGTTACAAGTGTTTGGACAATAATGGTAAAGTGTTTATAAGCAGACATGTTGTCTTTAATGAAAGTATTTTTCCATTCTCTAGCACAGTGGTAAAAACAACACAGAAAGTATACAATCCAAAAGTTTCAGTACCAGATATACCTTTATATCAGAATGAAGAAATGAAGGAATGGATTGAAGAAGGCTCAGATCACTCTGATCCACAACACATAGTGCTCAATGAACTAGGTCATGAACAAGTAGAGCAATATGATCAACCCAATCACACTCCTACACAGTCAATCATACAGAACAAGTCAAGAAGGAGAGCATGAGCATCAAAATAATGTACAACAAGACAACACAAGTGAAGAAGCATGTATATCTCAACCAACAGAGAGCAGACATCCTATGATTACCAGAGAGCAGACATCCTATGATTACCAGATCAAAAAGTGGGATTTACAAACCAAAAATATACAATGCAACAATCGTATCAGAAGAACCAAGCAACTTTGATGAAGCAGTGAGCAACAATAACTAGAAAAAGGCAATGGATGAAGAGTATGATGCTCTTATGAATAATAAGACATGGACTTTAGTTCATTTACCAGAAAACAAAAATGTTGTGGGATGTAAATGGACCTTCAAACTAAAGAAAAAACCCTGATGGAACTATTGCTAGATACAAGGTAAGACTTGTGGCCAAGGGATATACACAACAACAAGGATTTGATTTTGAGCAGACCTTTTCACCAGTTGTTAAGCCAACTACCATCAGAGTTGTACTCACTATTGCATTAAACAACAAATGGAAAACCAGACAACTTGATGTAAACAATGCTTTCTTGAATGGAAACTTAAAATAGGAGGTCTACATGGAGCAGCCTCAAGGATACAGAGAAAAAAAGACTTAGTTTGCAAATTAAATAAGGCCATTTATGGTCTTAAACAAGCTCCCAGAGTCTTGGTCAACAAGTTGAAATCCACACTAACAAATTTAGGATTTCAACCTGCTAAGTTAGACAATTCTCTCTTCATAAAAGTTAACAATGCCTTCACTATATATGTACTAATATATATTGATGATCTAATTATTACGGGAAGTGATGAGACAGAGATCAACAACATTATTTAGTTCTTAGATCAACAATTTTCAATAAAAGATCTTGGAGCCTTAAGTTACTTTCTGGGCATAGAGGTTACAAAAATGTCTGAATCAGAACTGTTCTTATGTCAAAGAAAATACATTATGGAAATTCTAACCAAAGCAAAAATGGAAGGAGCAAATTTACTACCAACACCAATGGTGACAAATCATCAACTATCAAAACACAGGGAAGAACCTATATTTAACACTAAACAATACAGAAGTATTGTTGGTGCTTTACAGTATACAACTATTAGAAGGCCAAAAATATCATACAGTGTTAACAAAGTGTGTCAATTTATGCGGGATCCAAAAGACGAACACTGGAAAGCAGTAAAGAGAATTCTCAGATATTTAAAAGGAACAATCAATTATGGACTACAATTTAAAGCATGCAGACATCTAAACATAGTTGGTTATGCTGATGTAGATTGGGCTACAGATCCTGATGACAGAAGGTCAACAACAGGTCATTGCATATATATAGGAAATAATCCAGTATCATGGTGTTCCAGAAAACAACAAATTGTATCTAGATCAAGCACTGAAGTAGAGTACAGAAGCATAGCATATGCAACAGCAGAATTCTATGGATACAATCACTATTATGTGAACTGAAAGTCAATACTAACACTGTACTAGTGATATGGAATGATAATCAAAGTGCAATCTCATTGTCTGCAAATCCTGTTTTACATTCCAGGACAAAACATATGGAAATAGACTTGTATTTTGTTCGAGAGCAAGTAATGAAGGAAAAACTACATGTAAATCATGTACCTTTAACTTACCAAATTGCAGACATATTCACAAAAGCATTGTCTACGAATAACTTTACCAGACTTAGAACCGAGCTCAAAGTGAATGAAAAGCAAGGATCTTTGGACCAGATTAAGCATAGATGTGCCACTAAAGTGACAGATCTACACTAATAAGGTCATCTGCATGCTCAAAGCTCTCTCTGGTTCACACTCAAAGCAACAAAGTGTCTCCGATTTGTGTTCAAGTGACAGATCTTCAGAAAGCAAGGATCTTTTGACCAGATCAAGTAGAGATTTGCCACTAAGGTGACAGATCGATACTTATAAGTTGTTCGCACGCTCAAGTTTCATCTGGCTGGTGCTCAAAGGTCCTCTTCACAAAGACGAACACAAGATCTGGCTGCATACGAAGCAAAGTTAGAAGCTTTACATGACATCTCTCACTTTCACTCAATTCTCAGTGAAATAGTGAGATATACTCAACAAGCTGTTGATTTACTTTCGGATTGCATTCAATTTGATGAAAAAATTTGAAGATTAAAGAGATCGAAGTGGAGCCGCCATAGGAAGATAAACCCTAGACATTTTTTAGAGGGAGAGTTAAAGCAACAGAATGATCGAGATAAGGCAATCTCACATAATAACATATTGTATTGTATTGTATAATAACCGGTGCGGGTATGAAAAACCGAATAGCCATTTTTATTTTGTGTTGTAGTGACTGTATAAATACAGTCCATTCTACTATATTCATATTATTCAATACACAACAATCATTTGCTTCACTTTAATCTCTCAATTTCTACAATACAAATTATCATCAAACCATAATAGTTTAACGCCATCATCTCATCAAATGAACCTTCCAGATCCATATGGAACACACAGGTCCTGATTTAGTATACAGTAAAAGTATGTTCGGTAGCTATGAAACATATATAAGTGCGAGATAAGCATTATTCAAAAACGAATAGCTCTGAAAAATCTGGGATTATACATGGATGGCTGAGACCAATCCAGTATTAGCAACCCTACCCGTCCAAGTTATCCAAATATAATTTGATGATACCCACAGTTTACTTACTTATTTTTTGACGTCCATTTAATTTGATTGGACTTAAATTTATTGTTGAGTTTAACTGGCTTTGAGTAGTACGAGCATCAAAAGAAAATAAAATTTTCTTATCAACTTATATTATATTTCAATATTCATCAATATATGATAAACAAAAATTATAGTCAAAGTTACACATAAGACATTAATCAAACATAATTAAGTTGTACAATATTTTTCCAATATCTCCCAGTCTGAATTAAATGTAACTAACTTGAGGATGGTGGAATTTGCTAGCTGACAAGCTAGTCCTTGATTAAATGAACACCCATATTTGCTTGGAGACAATGCTTGTTACTTAAACACTACTTGGGCTTTAAACATAGGAAGCCTCATTTTCATATTTTAATCCAGGTAGAATTAATGTAGTTATGGGTTTTCATTCAAGCCTGTAAGAGAAGCTCAAGAAAAGAAAGACCGTATATGTTGAGTCTTATAACATCAGTGGCTTTGGTAAAGAGTCGAGTACTGCTCAGTTTGGAAGTCGTTTCATTCAGCAAAACCCAGACCACACAATTGATGAAAAAAGATGCATTTGAAAGAGATAATTGATGTTGGGCTCCATTGATGAGAATGCACCACTTCAAGCAATGATGAACGACCAATTTGGCAGCTACATGGTGAAGAAAATCCCAAAAACCTACGGTGATCGGCAATGTAAATTCCTTCTTGTTTGCATTAAAGTTCACTTGAATACTCTTGAAGAAATACTGTAGCACAAGGAGAAAGTATAAGAGTTTTGTTCTGACGTTATTCACCAAGCATGGCATAGAAATGTGGTACAACATATAAGAACTGGCCCTCTTAGGCCTGTTCTGTTATGTTTTATTTCAAAAAATACTACACATGTGTTGGGCTCACACATGGTGCTGAGGAGTGAGGAGCTCTCATACCTCTCTCTTGCATGTGAAGTAGCCAAAAACATTAACGAGTAGCGCGTGTTGTGCTATCCTTCTAATTTGGGTTTTGTCTCTATGTTGAAAGTCTATGGGTCCAAATGCTTTTCATGTTTTTACAAGAATTTACGTCAATGTTCTTGTGTTTTTTTTATTCTTCTTTTCTTCAGTGTTTGGACTGAATTTAAATGTTTCCATTAAGTGAACATTGGGAATAATTTAAACCACAAAGAGTTAAAATTCGGCCTACTACGGTGGCAAATGTTTTTGTGTTTTATCTAGTATTCACTTAAGTGAATGTTAGGTATAATTTCATTTTGCTTTTTAGCTTTTTTACAGAAGTACAAAATTATTAAAAAAACATTTTCAACGATATCTATAACTCTAGTTAAAAATTAAACTAGTGTCCATCCACATAACTCTTTTGTTGGTTCTATAGTAGATGAGTGGATTTCATCCAAAGAATAACCAAATCATTTTATTCAAGGCAGTGACATCATACACACACATAGTGGATTAAACATATATAATAACATGCATATGATGGACTAAACTTAAATGACAACACAAATTCAGTGAATTAAACATAAATTATTATGCAAGACATTACTCTCACACGTATTGGTCATACCATAAATTTAGTACATGAATATTGAAACCCAAATCATATTTGAAAATTTTCAGCTTTCATTCATATCAGTGCATATTTCAAGGTATCGAGCTATAAATGAAGCGCATTGAACAAAACTATTATTGAATATAATATAATTTAGTTTAAAGTGAAAATAACATGTATGTAGCAAAATAATTACAAGCATTCATTGTCATTTTCAACACATAATTTTTGGCATCTTTCTTACACCTCTTAGCCCCATCCCAACCTTTTTTCTTTTCATTTTTGTAATTTGATAATAGATATATATCTATCATTAACAATATGATCATTTGAGAGAAACTACTAGGCTACTACTTGAGTTATAGATATTAGTATATATATTTTTTTCAAATAAAATGGCAAACCATTTACCACAGCCACGATCGTTATCCTTGCCGGAACGGTTTCCCTAAACAGCTATCATTCCAGCCTTTTCCTAGTGTCCGACCTGAATATATTAATGCTACTAAAATTTTCATCTAATTATTTTGAACCTTATCTAGGTTTAATAATCGTGCATTCGTCAATAGGTTCCGTTGATAGTTGAATTGTACTACCTTTAAAAGGTAATTGATTTCTCTTATTCAGCTAACTCTAGTTCTTAAAAATTCATCACTACATCATAGATATATGTTAAATAAGTGCTATATGAACTCAAATATGTATAAATTGAATACCTCTTTCCAATACCTCCCAATCTGAATCGCAAAATCAAATATGGTGTTTCTTCGCGTAGTTGTGAATGTATAAAAACCAAAAAATCTAAATATTTTAGGCACTGAAATCATAAGACTAATTGGAAGAATAAAAATTGTTGTGATAAGAATAATGGTTAAAAAATAGCATTAATTTATAGAAAATTTTCTATGACATCAGTTTAACATGTGGAGCACACTCATTGGGCAATCAATATACTACAACATTTTTTATACAATACAAATAATACCATAAATGACCATGGATTTACATGTGGATTGTCATCATTGGACTTAATACATCATAATGATGTAATTTAGTTAAGACAACAGCCAAGTAAAGACCTCCAATTTATCATGATATGAGTTGAGAAAAAATTTGTATGGAACATTTATGTTATTGAATTAATACTTGAAATTAACATTTTGAATTATATACATTTAACTAGGTAGAGCTTTGACATAGTTCTCATAGTTGTATAATTAATATTTAATGTAATAGTCTTCACTATGCATGTTTTTATCACACTAATAACGATTTGATATATGTGTATCCTTTTTCTAAAGATAATTTAGTAATAAATAAATAAATATGTTTATATCTAAACAACTTAGCTCTATTTTTAGGTCAAAATAAATTTTACTTATTGCCCTGCACAAAGAAGCCCTTTGAACCAGAATGCCCTTTTAATAAATCGTAGATAAACCCTAAAAATCATATTTATTCCCTAATCACTTTAATTTTGATCACTCATAATATCTAGTCATCACCTTATAAAGGTTCCAAATTAGTTTTCCCATTATTAATACTAGTTTCCCTTATCTTTGATGAATCTATATTTAACCATATGGATCTCAAAAACTAGCCAAACCCATCAACAAAAAAACTCCAAACATCACAAATGCATTACAAAAAATATTGAATAAAATTATTAATTTGGTAAAGTGAATCAAAATTTAAAATGTACAAATTCATCAATATTTCATCACAAATTCAACGCTATTTCCACCGTTGATTATTGATATGATCAAAATCACTATCCAAAGTTATGTGGAACATTGCTCTATTTTTCTTCTCTTTATTTTATTTAGTGGGAAGTCATTGATGAAGAGCAGATGATTTTTGTATGTAAAGACTGAAATGGATAAAGAGACTAATAGAGTTAAGGCTTTTTTATTACCTAGAACAGTCCATTAATATTTGATTCCCAAGGACAAAAACGTTAAAATATTTTTAAACGTCTTAACTGTCGTCGCATGCTTTCTTGTTTTCTTTTTCGATCCTGTTCTTGTTCTTCCTTCATTCTTCTTCGCTTTCTTTTTTGCGCATTCAAACTTAAATTCACTTCTTCATTTTTCTTTATTCTCGTGCGTGATCCAATCATAGTATACTAATTCGATTCTCGTTTCTATCCATTCGATAGTAGAAATTTTTAGATTTAGGTATGATTCTATTATTATTTTTCTTTTTTCTTCTATCAAAGTTTTAATTTGGTTATTTATAACATTATCTTGTTTTTCTTTTTAAAAATTAAATTAAATTTTATTGTTGTGTTTTCTTCATAGAAATTTGGACTGTAGCTGCAAGTATCTTCTGTTTTCTCATATTTTTTATGCAGCAATGTTTGCTTATTTGTTTTAAATTGAATGTTATTTGGTTTTTGTTCACTGATGTATACCTTGGATTCAACTATTGGTTTGTATGAAAATATATTGTTGTGCTTAATTCAATGAGGATCTATTTTTAGGTATTATGTTTAAATTTTTTAGTATCATTTTTCACAATAATGAAATTTTGAAATGATTTAATGTTTTGTTTATTTGAGAATATACAAACATGAAGTTGTGTGCATAGTAAATATGATTATATGCATCAAACATTTAATGGGTTAGATTTGTGCTTTGTTAGTATTTAACATTCAATGAACTCTATTTGAATATCATTTTTGTTATTAATTTAGGAATCAGATTTTATGTATCAGTTTTATTGTATGTATGTATCATTTTTGAAAAAAAAACTTGTTATTTTTTGTTTCTAATTTTTATTTAAAGAAAATTAACATACTATAATAAAACAATAATCTAAAGCAAACATTTTTTAATTGATGTTTTTTCTTGCATTCATATTGGTTTGATTGAAAATGTATTATTGCATTAAGTTCAGTGAGGATCAGTTTTTAGGTACCATTTTTGTTTTTTCTTAGTATCATTTTTCACGATAGTGCAATGTGGATGTAAAGACCCGGAATTTGGGTCGTTAGATTTTGAACATTTAATTCATTTTAAATGTTGAATGTGAATTATAATTTGATTTTGAAATACAAAGATCTGGTTGTATCGATAAATTTAGTTATAATTTCAAATATGGCAAATTTAATTGGGTTTGAATAATAATAATTTGTTATTTGAAATTGGAGTAATACTGGAATCTGGAATATAAATGGTTATGAAACTGGTTTCTAAGATTTATTTTGAGTCTAGTTTGATTTGAATTTTAATGTTGGACTTTTGGATGGAATCAAAAGTCGATAAGTTTAAAATTTGGAATTTTTATATTAATTTAGCAAAGGAATTTAATATATATTAATGGTGTAAATAATCAGATTTGGATTTAGAATGAATCAGAATGATTTCTAATGTGAATATAAATTCCATATGGTTTATATTAAGTTAGTAAAATTTTAAAAATGAAATTTTAAATGATTTCGACGATTTTGGAAAGCGCTCGATTTAATCGATAAGTTAAAAATAGCCTTCCGAGGCACAGTCTCGGAATTTGACGAAACCTGTTACATTGGATCTGTAATAGTGTATTATTATCGGATCTCAATTTTCGTAGCGTTTGGAGTTGCCGATAGTTCGTACGGGTGAGAAACGTGTTGAAATTTAAATCGATAATTAAATATTTAAACTCGATTCAAAAAGCTATCTTCCACATACGATCAAATTGGCTTCCGAAACATATTCCATTGTGTTCGGAACGCGGGTAAAACCTTATGAACGCTAGGCGGCAAGTGTTGTTTGGAGTTCGTTTGAATTAGCAGTTATAATTGAGAATATTAATAAAATAATATTTATCAAACGTGTATATACACGTTTAAGGGGCCGAAACCCTAGCTATTTTCTTCGGCCGCCAGAAAACAATTCAATGACCGAGAAGCACCTTCGTTTCCCCTCAGATATCTCGAGATCCATCAACTTTTAGGCGAAATCTTCAACTGCAAAGTGGAAGAGCTCAAGGAGATCCACTCATCTAACGGTGGAGATCGCATCTGAGGGGACAATGGAAGCGTGGGCTGCTCGTTTTGGTTTGCCGTTCGATCACGATTTCTGGGTTGAAGGGGAACTCGAGTTCGCCTAGGTCAGGGGCGGAGGTAGGGTTTGCGAAGGGCGTTCGAATGGCGGTTGTCGATCGAGTTCGTGATGACCGAGGAGGAGCGGCGTTGTGGCCCTAACGGTGAACGATGGGTTCACTAGTTCGTGATGTAGCTGGAGCTCGTTCATGTAGAGGGGTGTGTGGCTCGATTTTATTTTAGCAGGTCAACGGTTGAGATTTGTAATGAAATAAAATTGTTTATAAAAGTATATAGAAAACTTATAAATCCATAACTATTTCATACATTGACAGATTCCGACGAAACTGGTAGCGTCGGAATTGCAGCGACGAGCGCTACGTAGTGGAGCAGATCTGGGGACGATTAATGCTCGTGAAAATTTTAGATTAAATCGAAGGCGCTCGATTTAATTTGAAATTATAACACTCCGCGTTTTAAATTCAAGGTGAGTTAATCTCACTCACATCTGGAATGCTAGTTTATTTAAATAGTTAATATTTAAATAATTGAATGATTGGTTGGATATAAGTATTAATATCAGTTTGGATTGATATTTTGTGTTGTGCTAACATCTGTGGATGCAGGGAAACAGGTTGGAGGGATCCAACTGGATTCCTCACAATATAGAAATTATATTCATAATCTGTGATATAATTCACTGATATCCTGTGATAGTTGATTTTGAATTTTGTTATGGTGTGTTATGGTTGGATAATATAATTTGGTATTTTAAAATATCAATAAAATGAAATGGGGATGTAAGAGGGAAATGAAAAGGAATTTTTGAGTTAGAATTTAAGGAAATCAAATTCAGGAAATTGGTTTGGAATTTGAAATGTTTTTGAAATGGTGTTTTAAAAAGGGAATGAGGAATGGAAATGTATAAACTGGGCTTATAAATGAAATGGGATATTTATCGGTGGATAAATTTTGAAAGATAGATTTCCGATGGGAATTTCTATAAGAAGTGCAAATTGTTTAAAACAATAGAGAGATTATTTTTGAAGGATGGAAAGTGTATTTTTTCCCTAGAAAATGAAGTATGTTTCGAAGAGAACTTTCATTGTATAAACCAGAATGTTTAAATGCGTTTCTAGAATATTTTAGAAAATTATTATCTTTAATTATTTTTAAGGGAAAGAAATAAGTATTTATTAAGTAATTATAGCATTTAATTAATTTAAAGATAAATTAGCATTTTGATTTCTAAAGGAAATTTTATTATAAGTATTCGATATAATAACTTTATATTAAAAGGAAATTTTTGATTTAAGTTACCCAATATAAACTTTTATAGTTTTTTTCAAAAAGGTACATTTTAAATAAGGAATTTGGAAACTTATTTTAAATAATTGAAGCATATATTTTGGAAGTGATTTCCAGGAAATGGGAAGTGTGCTTAAAAATAAAAAGGTGTTTATTTTTAAAGTGTTGGAAGAAATTTACGGGATTCAAACGTAAATTTGAATTGAGATAAATCAAGCAGGATTTAGAAGGAGAATTCTTTGGTTTATTCTGAAATGGAAATAGAAAATGTTTGGGAAATTTATTTCCGTAAAAGGAAGTGGGTTTAAACTGTTTTCAAAGGGTTGAAAATAGAAATATACCTTGCGAAGATATTTTGAGGAAAACATGAATTTGGGAAATTATCTATGTTTGGTGGATGTTTGTGAATGTTTTTGATAGTTAAATAACCGACTATCAATATTGGCCAATGCGCAGATCGTTTCGAAGAGACCGGGATCGGGATTAATTTCTCGAAAACCACTTCGATCCGGTTTGTACGTTTTCGTGGAAAAACGAGTTTGGAGTCGAAGATGGAGCAGTGAAGTGCAGGGCTAGTCGCTACTAATCCAGAGGGTGATTCCAAATGGATGTAGTAGGAATAGTGCCTTCGGTTCCGTTCGAAGCCGGGACAGACTTGTATGGATGAATGCTTTTAGAACATCGTCAGGTGGACGATGAGCATTCTAAGTGATATGTTCTAAAAAGGTAACTCTTAGCCTCAAGCCTCATCAACCGGGAATGACTGAAAATCAGGGGTTATGCAGCAAGGCTAAGTGGGTAGCACCCATTAGGGTGAGGTCATCCCTGTCTAGATGTTCCTTTTATTCGGCTCAGTGGTGCGGTTGTTGATCCCAACCGTGGGGTGATCTTACTCGGAATTATCCAGTAAGAGGTAGTTCCAACCTTGTGTTGCAGGGGATCGGGTTTGCTACATTACAGCATGATAGGGGGTTCTCGCTTCGTGTTTGGTGGCGAACGGGAGACTCTTACCCCTACATGTCCCTTTGAGGTAGTATAAGGCCTTGGGTTGGTTGCGAGTCGAGAGGCTGGCCGTACAAGCAAATTCGAGGTATCACTGTATGCCACGATGTGGCTGGGGTGTTTGAAAAGCCTACCAGTCGCTGCTTCCTTATGGGCTGTTAGAGTGGTATCAGAGCTTAGGTTAGCGATAACCTAGGCTTTAGTGGGGCAATTACTCATTAGAAATAGAGTCAATAGTACTCTAGAATGAGTTGAGTGTAATAATAGATATGAGCGCGTACTTGTTAGTGAATACAAAAACTATTTTTTATACTGTGTTGACTTATCGGTTGATTGTTTATGAATTCTGGTCGGTACGGGAAGTACAACTGTATCGATAGGGGTTTCTAAACTCTTAAACAAGATAAACCGACATAGTATTGTTTTTAAAAGTGGGTAAATGAAATAATTTTACCCAAAATTATATTTTGATATAAAAGAAATGATTTTCTGAAATTTTTATATATATTTGAATGTTTGGTTGTTAATATTATAATCAAATAGGAATCTAAAATTTGGAATGGTTTATAACCAAATAAAATTCTATAAGTGGGACTTATCTAAAGAAATATAACTAAGATTTGATTTAAACCAGAATTTAAATCCCGGGAATTTTGAAAAGTGTTTTAAATGTATTTAAAACAAAGGTTTGGGAATTTAAGGTCTTGGAAATGTTTGAAATGTTTTCCAGAATGTTTGAAGGAAATAATGATGTATTATTTTGGGAATTATTTTTGAATGGAAATTGTTTTGAAAGGAATTTATGGAAGTAAGGAAGCACTGAACTCACTTCAGTCGCTGGAAATTAATCCTGATGATGATGGTCACATCATTAGAATTCATTTTCGAGTTTCTAAAGTGATGGATTGCTACCGTGGTAATTGGTTATGATATTATTTGAACTTGTTGGGTATACAAGTGGTTTTAGAAATTTGTTTTGGTAAAACCAAGTGTTTTGGAATTTGGAGATTTGATTTGATACACCAAGTGGGTATGTGTTGATTATTATTTCAAATTGGTTTTAAAATAAGACTAGAAATTGAATTCTGGGAATTCTATTTAAAATAAAAATGTGAAAGTTAAAAATGAATCAACTATTGAACTTATAAGTGAGATTGATATTAATAAGGAAGGAAAGAGAAATTTTTATCCTGGAATTAAAATTTAATTTGAGTGTATGGAAGTGAATAAAATATATTTGAATTTACCTTAAGATAAGTTAAATAAAATGGAAAATAACTTTGAAATTGGAATTAAATTGAATTAGAATAGTTGGAATGTAAAATGATTATAATAGTGGATTATAATTGTGTAATGAAATTTTTTATCCAGTAGCCATTAAGTGTTATATTTATAATTTGGAGTTGTGATTGTAAGATGAAGATGGACTCAAATGAGTAATATAAGCTTTTAAATAAATAAGTTGGTGAAGTTATGAATAGGAAATGGAATTGTGAAACCAAAGTAAGATGGTTGATATTTTATGGAAAATCCAAATTTAAATCCTAAGTGAAATGTAAGGAGAGATAAGGTATAGTGAAATATAAATTGTGAATGGACTTTGGTTAGTAAATAAGTTTTGAACTTATATATGGAGAAATAAAATTTGATCAAATTTAATTTAACTTAAATTAAAAGGAATTGAGTTAAATTTGGATTGAATTGAAATAAAAAAAAATTCAGTTATGTTATAAATAATATTGAATGAAATTCAAATTCTTATTTAAAATAGTAAAGGAAATGGTATAAATTTAAGTTGGCTAAATAAAATTTAGTTGAACTTAAATTAAAATTTGAATAAAAATTGAATTGAAGAAAATTTAATTTAGTTGAAATGATATTGAATGGAGTAGATACTCACTCAACTAAATCCAAAGAATTGTTTGAAGGTGAATTTAGTGTAAGCTAAATTAAATAATAAAGGGTAATGGGATGAATAAAAATTTGGTAGCTTGTTAAAAATATGAAAAGGAAAATAAAACCCAGTTCTGGTATAGAATAATTGGAATGGCAATGTTATTAGTAAATTCAGAAATGAATTGAGAAGGTGAATAAAAAGAAAATGGATTTCAAGTAACTAGTTGAATTTAAAATTTGAAATGGATTGGAATTTGATTGGATAAGGATCAAATTAAATTGAAGTAGAATTGATGAAAGAAAAATGGGATGTAATAGAGTTGAGACAACTTAAGAAATTTTAAAATGGTTGTTGTCGAGCTTATAAAATGGTTTTGAATGGACCTGTATAGATAATGAAATTAAAATGTAAGAGTAAGGATTTAATTCAATAACGGTAATGAGGTGAGAATGATTGGGGTGGATAATTCCGAATGAAATAAAATTAATATAAATCTAAGTTGGAATTAATTTAAAATGGTTATAAGCTTAAGAAATGGTTACTTGTTTGAATAACAACAAACTTGTATAGGAATTGGTCGTTTTGTTGTAAACGAAAGTGAATTGATTTGAAGAATCAAATAAAGTTGGTTTTGAATCAATTGGTATAAGTGCAATATAATTAAGTGATTTTGCATATAAATGAAAGTGGATTATTAAAGAAATGCAAGTATATCAAATTGAAAATAAAATTTGATTGTGAATCAATTTGGAATTGAATTGAAGTAAATTAATGTAAGAAAAGCATATGTTAACCATATTGAAGTGAATATGAATTGAGGATAGTAAAATTGAATGTAAATCATTCAAGTGAAATAAAAGGAATTTAAAATGGTGTCGAAACCTTATGGTTGCTTATAATATATGGTTAACGTGTTAAATTATGAAGTTTATTTGTTTAAACTATGTAATTGATGTGTTTGGCTAGTTTAATGAATGGAATGTTGTTAAAATCTCATATTATTGAAAACTCATGTGTTTGTTTGAGTGAGTACAGGTACGGGAGGCAATCGATAGAGTTGGAGCACGTAAATACATAATAAATTAGCCGCTTGCTTTTAAAATGCTAATCAAAAGGTACGCCTACGCAATAAAATTGGAAAATGATATATATATTGTGAAATATTTTGTTTTTCGACCGTGTGGGTCGACGTATATATATTTATATCTATTGTGATATTGTTAAACGCTCTCCGTACAAAGGAGACGCTGTCAAAATTCCCTGGAAATTTTGGGAGTTAGAAATTTTTTTGGGAATTTTGAAAATTTTGGTTAACTAGTAACGTTATTTTTGAAATGAAGTTGTAAACAAAACTTTTGAGTTATAAATAAAGAGAATGGTTTTGGAATTGAGCTAAGAATTTTGGTGAAGTGAATGTAAGTTTTTAACTAAGTAAATTTGGGTAAGTAAATGAGCTTAGTAGCATTTTCCTACCTTAGAAAATCTCGGGGATGAAATTTTTATAAGGGGGGAGGAATGTAACGACCGGGAATTTTGGTCGTTAGATTTTGAACATTTAATTCATTTTAAATGTTGAATGTGAATTATAATTTGATTTTGAAATACAAAAATCTGGTTGAATCAATAAATTTAGTTATAATTTCAAATATGGCAAATTTAATTGGGTTTGAATAATAATAATTTGTTATTTGAAATTGGAGTAATACTGGAATTTGGAATATAAATGGTTTCTAAGATTTATTTTGAGTCTAGTTTGATTTGAATTTTAATGTTGGACTTTTGGATGGAATCAAAAGTCGATAAGTTTAAAATTTGGAACTTTTATATTAATTTAGCAATGGAATTTAATATATATTAATGGTGTAAATAATCAGATTTTGATTTAAAATGAATCAAAATGATTTCTAATGTGAATATAAATTCCATACGGTTTATAATTAAGTTAGTAAATTTTAAAAATTAAATTTTAAATGATTTCGACGATTTTGGAAATCGCTCGATTTAATCGACAAGTTAAAAATAGCCTTCCGGGGCACAGTCTCGGAATTCGACGGAACCAGTTCCAATGGATCCGTAATAGTGTATTATTATTGGATCTCAATTTTCGTAGCGTTTGGAGTTGTCGGTAGTTCGTACGGGTGAGAAACACGTTGAAATTTAAATCGATAATTAAATATTTAAACTCGATTCAAAAAGCTATCTTCCACATACGATCAAATTGGCTTTCGAAACACGTTCCATTGTGTTCGGAATGCAGGTAAAACCTTATGAACGCCAGGCGGCACGTGTTGTTTGGAGTTCGTTCGAATTAGCAGTTGAAATTGAGAATATTAATAAAATAATATTTATCAAACGTGTATATATACACGTTTAAGGGGCCGAAACCCTAGCTATTTTCTTCGGCCGCCACAAAACAATTCAATGGCCAAGAAGCACCTTCGTTTCCCCTCAGATATCTCGAGATCCATCAACTTTTAGGCGAAATCTTCAACTGCAAAGTGGAAGTGCTCAAGGAGATCCACCCATCTAACGGTGGAGATCGCATATGAGGGGACAATGGAGGCGTGGGCTGCTCGTTTTGGTTGGCCGTTCGATCACAATTTCTGGGTTAAAGGGGAACTTGAGTTCGCTTAGGTCAAGGGCGGAGGTAGGGTTTGTGTAACGCCCCACTCTGAGACCCACTGTAACAAAGAGTATTACGGGAGTAATACTGTCTGTTAAAGCGGAGAATAGAGTATAGTGGAAGCGACCATTTGTAATCAAGCTATAACTATCTACTGAATACGTCGAAAGGATGGTATCTATATATTTTTTTCAAGTGGTTCGACATATTCAGTAAATACTTATAATGAAATTACAAATGGCTAAAGATCTATCAGGACAAAGCATAATATTAAATGATAAAACATCACAGAACAGAATCACATAACAGATATAAAATCCCAGAACAATACATCGTCAATACAGATCCAAATACAATAAGTGGGTACAAAGCCACTGCCCACACATGTGGGTTAAAAATATGTACATATCAAAGTCTGAATAATAACAGAGTAGCGGAATAGTGGACAAATAAAAGCGTTATCTATCAGCATAGCAGATAATGTCCAAGCGGAAGCACAGAAGCTAAGTCCAGAGACCTAACCTGAAACAACTCGGTCTGACCCGAGCGAAAACACTCTGGTCAGGCTAGCTAAACAATCAGTAATAACTGAGATATATAGTAATGCGGTACATAAATAAAACAGTACTTATCCAAAGAGAAGTATATTATGAACCACATTAATATAATGACGATCCCTAATCATCAATAAACAATAAAAAATCTCCAAAGAGAAATCAACACCAAAGTGTAGAATAAATAAAATCGCCTCATATCATCGGCGTAGCCAAAGCTATAAAAAGATGCCCATAGGCAATAATCCCAAGAGTGACCAGAGTCTGTAATCAATGCCCAAGCAAAGATCGATGCTCCAAAGAGCAATGGGGATATACTGAAAAGTCAATGAAATCCAACACTGAAAAGCAGTGTCCAGAGACACTGTGAATCCACAAGGTAATCGCACTTACATCGTATGGTTCCATAGAACCAACACCGAATGGCGGTACTCGAATGGATATAAAAATCATCAAATAATACCAATATTGCACGTGCACCGACCAGAGTCATTGTTGCCAAGTACTGTAGAGTTGTGATCGATCACTCGCACAGATGCGGAACGCGCGAGACGGCAAGATCCTTCCCAGAAGGATAAAGGCCCAGAGGCGCATGCCGAAAAATAAACTGCTCCATAGAGCAGGTGTCCAGAGACGGTTGCCCAGAGGCGTGGTGACCCAGAGGTCCAGTACTGGCCGCCTAGAGGCTAATGTGTCACTAACTTCTTGGAGAGGAACCCGTAAAGTGTTAATAATGAGTCCCATACCCCACGTTCACACTAAACGGTTTCCTAACCAATAGCAAGCTCACACTCCAAACAATAAAAAGTCCACCTCGTATCATCGGTAAACTAGACCCAAAGGTCAAAACGATCAATCGAATAGGTCGGGGATTAACCGGAAAGAAAATACACACGGTTCCATAGGCCTGAGATTTCCTAACCGTTTAAGCACCTTTCCACTTCGCTCGACGTGCTAAAAAGTGAGTGTGAGGTTTTTATTATAGAAAATAATGGTGCGAAACGGATTTATAATTGATTTTGGAATCACTTTAAAACGGCTTTTGAAAAATCTCATATTATGGAGTAATTAATTTAATAATAAAAAATAATATTATATAATAATTTCGAAAGCCATTTAGGAGTGAAAAATCTTTTGAAAATGATTCATAAAACCCGTGTACGAAATCTAGAGACAAATCTCAAAGAAATCAATAAAACCAGAAAATCACTGAAAAATATTCTAAGTGTTTGTAAACATTCAAAAAAACTGACGTGAACGAAAGTTCGGCAATTTATTTGGACCAGCAAACTGTGTCCAAATGTCATGAAAATTTTCAGGCATGTAGTCCAACATCCCTACTTTAAGATGCAAAAAGAATCGGGAAATACCGACTTGAAACAAAGAAACGGCGTTGTCTCAAAGTCGGACAAAAATCATAAAACTTTACTGTGTCAAAACAGTGTAAAGGTCCCACTTCGACGACATGGTCGAAGGGTCACATGAACTCAGATCTTGTTGAAAATTTGCAGGAGTGTAGAAAAGTAATCCTACTTTGATATGCAACAAATATCATTCGGTTTCGACTTGAAACTAAGAAACGACAATGTTTCGAAGTTGGTCCGACCATAACTAAAAATGATCACTATTGTAAAACAGTTTTTGGGTGCTACTTCGGCAATAGAAACGAAGTATCTAATGCACCCAGATCTAAACCAAACTTCGCATGGTTAAAGATCTCGATCTCATCATTTTAACGAGACCAAAAACGATGAAATCCGACAAAGGACGAGCCCGGGATGGCGTCGCAAAGTTGGGGTTCTACGCTGAAAACAACGGGAGAAAAGAGACTAAGGCCTATAGCTATGCACTAACTGGTCAGAGATGAAAAACCATAATTTTGGCATAGTAAACTTCAAATTCTGGCAAAATGAATAAAATGAAAGTTGTAGCTTAGTTTCTAAGCTTTCCGGAATGACCAAGATCGTCAAATTCTGACTAGAGATGAAAATTCTATGACTAAAATAATTCTCAGATCTAAATTTTATATCACTGTCGTTGTGCTCTCGGGACAGTTGTAAGAATGCACAGTTTTGACCAAATTAACTTCGAAATTTCATGAAACTCAAAACATGAAAGTTTTAGCTCTAAATCTAGGCTTTCCAGAACATCCAAAATTATTAGATTTGGATAAGAAACGAGTAACTTATGGCCAAATCAATTTCAGGTTTTTAGTTTCTCAACCCTGTAGTTTGTTGTCAGGTCAGCGACAAACAAACGTGATTTCGACCATTCAAACCACAAAATTAGGCAAAGCTTAAAACATAAAAGTTATAGCCTACAGAATAAGCTTTCCAGAACATCAAGAAAATCTTAATTCCGATTTAAGATGAATGAGATATGCCTAATTTACTAACAACAATAAACTAATTATAATTTCAGCTAGCATATATTACAAATACCTTATGTGCACACCCCAAATGAAAGCAAAGATGATCAAAGAGCTATGATTCACATGTTACATAATAAAACATGTGTTACTAACTGATTACCAAAATCAAAAGATGATTAAACACATATTAGAAGAGGTTTTTAGCAATATACCTCTCTTGAAAGCAACAAAGACTATTATAGCATCAACCCAAGTTAGCAAAAGATGATTAGGAGGCTATAAGATCAAAAAAACACATAAAACATGTGTTACCAAATCAATTTCAGAAATAAGAAAGATATAAAAATGGATTTGAGGTGGGTATTTGCATTACCTTTGCATAGAATGACTTGCATAAGCTAAAACTAGAAGGAGATGAAGATGGAGGCCATTTTTGTTATGAAAGCTTTAGGAAATGGTTAGGGTTTTGATGAATGAGGTTAGGAGAGTTTGAGATAATTTATAGAGGAAGTTTAGGGTGGGTTATTGGGTAAGGTTTAATAACCCAATATGAAGAGAGTTATTTCCATGTTTTCAAAAAATTTCTAAGTGTTCATATATGTTTATAAAACTCACTTTTCTTATTCAAATCCATTTTAAATCCTCTCCTAAAATATTTAACTTTTCAAAAATAACATTTTATCCTCATTTTAAAATCCCATATTTCCCATTTAATTAAAATAGCCTTTTTCAAATAAATTTTGTTATTCCAAATCCTTTTATGCTTCATTAAAATAAATAAAATCCTAACTTTTATTTATTAATTGCAAATCCCGGGTTGTTACAGACTCCCCCCCTTAAGAAAATTGCGTCCCCGCAATTCCTTAAGATAGATGTCGTTTACAACGTCACATCCCCAAAAGAAGTGATAGATATAAAATAGAGAATTCTCACCCACAGAAGAAGATGGGAGAAAGCCAGGATAAGAGCGTTCGATAGATTCTCTGGTCTTCCAAGTGCAGTCCTTAGGATTCGGTGACCATTGAATCTTCACGAGTGGAACCTCTTTGTTGCGAAAGCGTCTAACCTCCGAATCAAGCACACGAAGAGGTTGCTGCTCCAAAGATAAATCGGGTAAGATCTCTAAATCAGGCACAGCATGCGGCTCAATGATAGAATCAGGGTCGTGGACAAACATGCGAAACTGGGAAACATGGAACACGTCGTGTATTCCAGAGAAATGAGCAGGTAGAGCCACACGATAAGCCACGGGGCCAATGCGTTCCGTAATAGGAAATGGTCCAACATAGCGAGGAGCCAACTTCCCTGTATAGCTGAAACGCACAACCCCTTTCATAGGAGATATCCGAATAAAGACATGATCACCAATGGAGAACTCAAGAGGCTTCCTACGGTTGTCCGCGTAGGATTTCTGACGGTCATGTGCCTCTTTCATTCTCTAACGGATAAGAATAATCTTCTCTGAAGATTCCCGAACTGAATCTGGACCAAGAAGGTGCTTCTCACCAGATTCTAACCAACAAGCAGGTGAACGACATGGCCTTCCGTAAAGAGCCTCGAAAGGAGCCATGCCAATACTAGACTGAAAGCTGTTGTTGTAGGAGAACTCTACAAGCGGTAAGTGATCCTCCCAACTACCACCGAAATCCAGAATACAACGGCGCAAAAGATCCTCTAAAACACGATTCACCCTCTCCGTCTGACCGTCGGTCTGAGGATGATAAGCAGTCGAGAGATTCAGCTTTGAGCCCAAAGCTGACTGTAGGCACTTCCAGAAGTGACTAGTAAAGATAGTGTCTCGATCACAGACGATAGAGCTAGGAATGCCATGAAGTCGAACGACTTCCTTCACATATAGCTTGGCAAGCTGAGGAGCAGTCCGAGTGGACCTAATAGGAATGAAATGAGCTGATTTGGTCAAGCGATCGACGATGACCCAAATAGAAGTATGGCCTGACCTCGATCGAGGCAGACCGTCAATAAAATCCATGGATATCTGATCCCATTTCCACAATGGAATCTCTAGCGGCTGTAGAAGACCAGATGGACGCTGATGCTCAGCTTTGATCTGTTGACAAGTCATGCAACGGCTTACATAACTTGCAACATCGCTCTTCATGCCCTCCTAATAAAATAGACGACACATGTCGGCATACATCTTGCTCGACCCGGGATGAATAGTGTACTTAGTGCGATGACACTCGTCTAGAATGTCACGCCTAAGTGATAAATTAGATGGTACCAAAATACGGTTCTTCCTACGAAGACACCGATGAGAATCAATAGAATAATCCAACAATGTCTCATCACTGGATACCTACTCAAGGAGATGAATATAACGCAACAAGTCTGGATCCTGCCGCTGAGCATGGGCAATGCGATCCAATAGAATAGGTCGAGCTTCCAAGCTGAATAACAAGATCTGAGAATCAGAAGACGGAGCTTGATTTCGAATATCACACATAGAAAGAGTCTCAAGAATATCCCACTCGGCTATCATCATAGAAACCACTGCCGAGTGTTTGCGACTGAGTGCATTAGCCACACGATTACCCTTGCCAGGGGTAAACTGAATATCTAAGTCATATGAGGCGAGAAACTCGAGCAATCGCTGCTACCTCATATTGAGATCCTTCTGACTGAATAAATACTTCAGCGACGTGTGATCGGTGTACAGAATGAAGCGTTCGCCTAATAGAAAGTGATGCCACGTCTTCAAGGCAAAGACGATAGCTGCTAACTCAAGAACATGAGTAGGATAGCGAACCTCATTCGGACGCAGTTGCCTGGAAGCATAAGCAACTACCCGATCCTTCTGCATAAGCACAGCATCGAGCCCGCTACCACAAGCATCGGTGTAAACAACAAGATCATGGTTACTCTCTGGAACCACTAGAATAGGAGCATGAGTGAGAAGTTCCTTCAGTAGCTGAAAGGAAGCTTCACACTTATCAGACCAAATAAAGCGAACACCCTTACGAGTCAGCGTCGTAAGGGGAAGTGCAACTCGAGAGAAATCCTTGATAAACCGACGGTAATAACCCGCCAGACCAAGGAAGCTGCGAGTATCATGGACGTTCTCGGGCTGCTTCCAATTCTGAATAGCTTCGATCTTGGCAGGATCGACAGAAATACCCTCAGATGATACAATATGGCCCAAGAACTTGACCTTGCTCATCCAAAAATGGAACTTGGAGAGCTTGGCCTTAAGCTGATGCTGACGAAGAGTATCCAAGACGATCCGCAATTGATGAGCATACTCTGCCTCGGATCTAGAATAAATAAGAATATCGTCGATGAAAACCAGAACGAATCTATCGATGTATTCCCGGAATACTCGATTCATAAGATTGACGAAGAAAGCCGGAGTGTTCGTCAAGCCGAACGGCATGACCAACCACTCAAAAGAACCATAACGAGACATGATTCAATGATAGATAATTAATTAAGGAATACTACGGAATATAACGGATTCCTATACATATTCCTAACTTATCTATCAATAAACATAAGGAAGGGATTTGATTTAATTCGGATCTAATTTAAAATGTATTGTACTAAGTGTATCTGTTCTGTGTTTATTATGCTTATCCCTGAAACCAGGCTCTGATACCAAGCTATAACGCCCCACTCTGAGACCCACTGTAACAAAGAGTATTACGGGAGTAATACTGTCTGTTAAAGCGGAGAATAGAGTATAGTGGAAGCGACCATTTGTAATCAAGCTATAACTATCTACTGAATACGTCGAAAGGATGGTATCTATATATTTTTTTCAAGTGGTTCGACATATTCAGTAAATACTTATAACGAAATTTCAAATGGCTAAAGATCTATCAGGACAAAGCATAATATTAAATGATAAAACATCACAGAACAGAATCACATAATAGATATAAAATCCCAGAACAATACATCGTCAATACAGATCCAAATACAATAAGTGGGTACAAAGCCACTGCCCACACATGTGGGTTAAAAATATGTACATATCAAAGTCTGAATAATAACAGAGTAGCGGAATAGTGGACAAATAAAAGCGCCATCTATCAGCATAGCAGATAATGTCCAAGCGGAAGCACAGAAGCTAAGTCCAGAGACCTAACCTGAAACAACTCGGTCTGACCCAAGCGAAAACACTCGGGTCAGGCTAGCTAAACAATCAGTAATAACTGAGATATATAGTAATGCGGTACATAAATAAAATAGTACTTATCCAAAGAGAAGTATATTATGAACCACATGAATATAATGACAATCCCTAATCATCAATAAACAATAAAAAATCTCCAAAGAGAAATCAACACCAAAGTGTAGAATAAATAAAATCGCCTCATATCATCGGCGTAGCCAAAGCTATAAAAAGATGCCCATAGGCAATAATCCCAAGAGTGACCAGAATCTGTAATCAATGCCCAAGCAAAGATCGATGCTCCAAAGAGCAATGGGGATATACTGAAAAGTCAATGAAATCCAACACTGAAAAGCAGTGTCCAGAGACACTGTGAATCCACAAGGTAATCGCACTTACATCGTATGGTTCCATAGAACCAACACCGAATGGCGGTACTCGAATGGATATAAAAATCATCAAATAATATCAATATTGCACGTGCACCGACCAGAGTCGTTGTTGCCAAGTACTGTAGAGTTGTGATCGATCACTCGCACAGATGCGGAACGCGCGAGACGGCAAGATCCTTCCCAGAAGGATAAAGGCCCAGAGGCGCATGCCGAAAAATAAACTTCTCCATAGAGTAGGTGTCCAGAGACGGTTGCCCAGAGGCGTGGTGACCCAGAGGTCTAGTACTGGCCGCCCAGAGGCTAATGTGTCACTAACTTCTTGGAGAGGAACCCGTAAAGTGTTAACAATGAGTCCCATACCCCACGTTCGCACTAAACGGTTTCCTAACCAATAGCAAGCTCACACTCCAAACAATAAAAAGTCCACCTCGTATCATCGGTAAACTAGACCCAAAGGTCAAAACGATCAATCGAATAGGTCGGGGATTAACCGGAAAGAAAATACACACGGTTCCATAGGCCGAAGATTTCCTAACCGTTTAAGCACCTTTCCACTTCGCTCGACGTGATAAATAGTGAGTGTGAGGTTTTTATTATAGAAAATAATGGTGCGAAACGGATTTATAATTGATTTTGGAATCACTTTAAAACGGCTTTTGAAAAATCTCATATTATGGAGTAATTAATTTAATAATAAAAAATAATATTATATAATAATTTCGAAAGCCATTTAGGAGTGAAAAATCTTTTGAAAATGATTCATAAAACCCGTGTACGAAATCTAGAGACAAATCTCAAAGAAATCAATAAAACCAGAAAATCACTGAAAAATATTCTAAGTGTTTGTAAACATTCAAAAAAACTGACGCGAACGAAAGTTCGGCAATTTATTTGGACCAGCAAACTGTGTCCAAATGTCATGAAAATTTGCAGGCATGTAGTCCAACATCCCTACTTTAAGATGCAAAAAGTATCGGGAAATTCCGACTTGAAACAAAGAAACGGCGTCGTCTCGAAGTCGGACAAAAATCATAAAACTTTACTGTGTCAAAACAGTGTAAAGGTCCCACTTCGACGACATGGTCGAAGGGTCACATGAACTCAGATCTTGATGAAAATTTGCAGGAGTGTAGAAAAGTACTCCTACTTTGATATGCAACAAATATCGTTCGGTTTCGACTTGAAACGAAGAAACGAAAATGTTTCGAAGTTGGTCCGACGATAACTGAAAATGATCGCTATTGTAAAACAGTTTCTGGGTGCTACTTCGGCAATAGAAACGAAGTACCTAATGCACCCAGATCTAAACCAAACTTCGCATGGTTAAAGATCTCGATCTCATCATTTTAACGAGACCAAAAACGATGAAATCCGACAAAGAACGAGCCTGGGATGGCGTCGCAAAGTAGGGGTTCTACGCTGAAAACAACGGGAGAAAAGAGACTAAGGCCTATAGCTATGCACTAACTGGCCAGAGATGAAAAACAACAATTTTGTCATAGTAAACTTCAAATTCTGGCAAAATGAATAAAATGAAAGTTGTAGCTTAGTTTCTAAGCTTTCCGGAATGACCAAGATCATCAAATTCCGACCAGAGATGAAAATTCTATGACTAAAACAATTCTCAGATCTAAATTTTATATCACTGTCGTTGTGCTCTCGGGACAGTTGTAAGAATGCACAGTTTTGACCAAATTAACTTCGAAATTTCATGAAACTCAAAACATGAAAGTTTTAGCTCTAAATCTAGGCTTTCCAGAACATCCAAAATTACTAGATTTGGATAAGAAACTAGTAACTTATGGCCAAATCAATTTCAGGTTTTTAGTTTCTCAACCCTGTAGTTTGTTGTTAGGTCAGCGACAAACAAACGTGATTTCGACCATTCAAACCACAAAATTAGGCAAATCTTAAAACATAAAAGTTATAGCCTACAGAATAATCTTTCCAGAACATCAAGAAAATCTTAATTCCGATTTAAGATGAGTGAGATATGCCTAATTTACTAACAACAATAAACTAATTATAATTTCAGCTAGCATATATTACAAATACCTTATGTGCACACCCCAAATGAAAGCAAAGATGATCAAAGAGCTATGATTCACATGTTACATAATAAAACATGTGTTACTAACTGATTACCAAAATCAAAAGATGATTAAACACATATTAGAAGAGGTTTTTAGCAATATACCTCTCTTGAAAGCAACAAAGACTATTATAGCATCAACCCAAGTTAGCAAAAGATGATTAGGAGGCTATAAGATCAAAAAAACACATAAAACATGTGTTACCAAATCAATTTCAGAAATAAGAAAGATATAAAAATGGATTTGAGGTGGGTATTTGCATTACCTTTGCATAGAATGACTTGCATAAGCTAAAACTAGAAGGAGATGAAGATGAAGGCCATTTTTGTTATGAAAGCTTTAGGAAATGGTTAGGGTTTTGATGAATGAGGTTAGGAGAGTTTGAGATAATTTATAGAGGAAGTTTAGGGTGGGTTATTGGGTAAGGTTTAATAACCCAATATGAAGAGAGTTATTTCCATGTTTTCAAAAATTTTCTAAGTGTTCATATATGTTTATAAAACTCACTTTTCTTATTCAAACTCATTTTAAATCCTCTCCTAAAATATTTAACTTTTCAAAAATAACATTTTATCCTCATTTTAAAATCCCATATTTCCCATTTAATTAAAATAGCCTTTTTCAAATAAATTTTGTTATTCCAAATCCTTTTATGCTTCATTAAAATAAATAAAATCCTAACTTTTATTTATTAATTGGTAATGCAAATCCCGGGTTGTTACAGTTTGCGAAGGCGTTCGAATGGCGGTTGTCGATCGAGTTCGTGATGACCGGGGAGGAGCGGCATTGTGGCCCTAACGGTGAACGATGGGTTCACTAGTTCGTGATGTAGCTGGAGCTCGTTCGTGTAGAGGGGTCTGTGGCTCGATTTTCTTTTAGCAGGTCAACGGTTGAGATTTGTAATGAAATAAAATTGTTTATAAAAGTATATACAAAACTTATAAATCCATAACTATTTCATACATTGACAGATTTTGACGAAACTGGTAGCGCCGGAATTGTAGCGACGAGTGCTAAGTAGTGGAGCAGATCTGGGAACGATTAATGCTTGTGAAAATTTTAGATTAAATCGAAGGCGCTCAATTTAATTTGAAATTGTAACACTCCGCGTTTTAAATTCAAGGTGAGTTAATCTCACTCACATTTGGAATGCTAGTTTATTTAAATAGTTAATATTTAAATAATTGAATGATTGGTTGGATATGAGTATTAATATCAGTTTGGATTGATATTTGGTGTTGTGCAAACATCTATGGATGCAGGAAAATAGGTTGGAGGGATCCAACTGGATTCCTCACAATATAGAAATTATATTCATAATCTGTGATATAATTCACTAATATCCTGTGATAGATTGATTTTGAATTTTGTTATGCTGTGTTATGGTTGGATAATATAATTTGGTATTTTAAAATATCAATAGAATGAAATGGGGATGTAAATGGGAAATGAAAAGGAATTTTTGAGTTACGAATTTAAGGAAATTAAATTCAGGAAATTGGTTTGGAATTTGAAGTGTTTTTGAAATGGTGTTTTAAAAAGGGAATGAGGAATGGAAATGTATAAACTGGGCTTATAAATGAAATGGGATATTTATCGGTGGATAAATTTTGAAAGATAGATTTCCGGTGGGAATTTCTATAAGAAGTGCAAATTGTTTAAAACAATAGAGAGATTATTTTTAAAGGATGGAAAGTGTATTTTTTTTCCCTAGAAAATGAAGTATGTTTCAAAGAGAACTTTCATTGTATAAACCAGAATGTTTAAATGCGTTTCTAGAATATTTTAGAAAATTATTATCTTTAATTATTTTTAAGGGAAAGAAATAAGTATTTATTATATAATTATAGCATTTAATTAATTTAAAGATAAATTAACATTTTGATTTCTAAAGGAAATTTTATTATAAGTATTCGATATAATAACTTTATATTAAAAGAAAATTTTTGATTTAAGTTACCCAATATAAAATTTTATAGTTTTTTGCAAAAAGGTACATTTTAAATAAAGAATTTGGAAACTTATTTTAAATAATTGAAGCATATATTTTGGAAGTGATTTCCAGGAAATGGGAAGTGTGCTTAAAAATAAAAAGTTGTTTATTTTTAAAGTGTTGGAAGAAATTTACGGGATTCAAACGTAAATTTGAATTGAGATAAATCAAGCAGGATTTATAAGGAGAATTCTTTGGTTTATTCTGAAATGGAAATAGAAAATGTTTGGGAAATTTATTTCCGTAAAAGGAAGTGGGTTTAAACTGTTTTCAAAGAGTTGAAAATAGAAATATATCTTGCGAAGATATTTTGAGGAAAACATGAATTTGGGAAATATTCTATGTTTGGTGGATGTTTGTGAATGTTTTTGATAGTTAAATAACCGACTATCAATATTGGCCAATGCGCTGATCGTTTCGATGAGACCGGGATCGGGATTAATTTCTTGAAAACCACTTTGATCCGGTTTGTACGTTTTCGTGGAAAAACGAGTTTGGAGTCGAAGATGGAGCAGTGAAGTGCAAGGGCTAGTCGCTACTAATCCTGAGGGTGATTCCAAATGGATGTAGTAGGAATAGTTCCTTCGGTTCCGTTCGAACCCGGGACGGACTTGTATGGATGAATGCTTTCAGAACATCGTCAGGTGGACGATGAGCATTCTAAGTGATATGTTCTAAAAAGGTAACGCTTAGCCTCAAGCCTCATCAATCGGGAATGACTGAAAATCAAGGGTTATGCAGCAAGGCTAAGTGGGTAGCACACATTAGGGTGAGGTCATCCCTGTCTAGATGTTCCATTTATTCAGCTTAGTGGTGCGGTTGCTGATCCCAACTGTGGGGTGATCTTACTCGGAATTATCCAGTAAGGGGTAGTTCCGGCCTTGTGTTGTAGGGGATCGGGCGTGGTCCTCGGTATGCTAATCTAGACCAGGTACTATGACAGGTGGTACCCAGTGCCTAGTCATTAGTTGGAAATCCATTTTCCCTACGAGCCTGTACGATTTTGATTGTGCCCAACTATTGCTAAAACATGAGATGCAAGCATTTCAGCTAGATTCTATTTTACTTTCTATAGACACTATTATAATATCAGATGGATTTGATAAAAAGTGTTTTAGCTATCGTAAGGTAAAAACCCGACATGTTTATTTGTGGCGTGGTCTTACGAGACGCTTTTAATTTTCAAAGGATTTTGAAACTTTAATAATCAGTTTGGATGTATTTCTCCCACGCTGGTATTCCAGACTGACTCGGGTGTTATTTTATTATAATGCTCGGGTCAGACCGAGTATTACAGCTACATGATAGGATGTTGTGGAGCTCAGGAGACAAGCTAGATTGTGAGACGTATCACCCGTATTTGTTGTATTCCGCTATGTATCATAAGTGGTATAGTCATCTTGTGTGGACAAGTTATTATAACTGTCCTGAATTGTGATGTTGATTGTATTGTACTCTGATATTGTATTCTGATGATGTATGTATAAACATATATAGTTTCTTTCTGTAAAGATCGGTTATTATCTATTATATTTTAATCCGCTGCGATGTGAGATTCTGTTGTTGTTTTCTATTTTCTTCCTCTACCTCTTTCTTCTTTAACCCTAATGGTTCGTATTTCCGTTCATCTTGAGTTGATTTGATGGAGAATAGTGCCGGCTCAAGGGGTATGGGTTTGCGGGCTGTTACAGTGGAAGTTTTTAAATTTTTGTTTGTTAGAGTAGATAAAAAAATAAAGTTGTTATAGAGTAAATATGTTGATATGCACCAACCAATCAATAAGTTGAATTAGTGTATTGTTAGTATCAAACATTTAATTAAGTCCGTTTGAGTATCAGTTTTATTAGTGATTTGAGGATTAGTTTTTAGGTAACAGTTTATATACCGTAGGTATCCTTTTTGAAAAATCTGTATTTTTTATGATCGTTGTTGTATAAAAAAATTATTGTATTAGAATAAAATGATAATCTAAAGCAAACAATTTTTTAAATTTTCTTTTTGCAATGGTGACAGTAGTCTTCTTGTTTTGTTTGTATTCGATGATAATACTTTCGGCACTCTGTTGTCCTTTGATTGTTTTTTTATGATCCAAAGAATGAAATTTATCGTTATTGGTCTCAACTTACTCTTTGTCCATTGAGATTTCTGTTGTGCTTGAGAATAAAGTTATTGTGATTGATACTTTATAGTATTAGTTGTTGTGAAAAAGTGATATTTTGTAGTATTGCATTTGTGGCATCGGTGTGTATTAGATTATTGCTTAGTAGTAGTGTTTAGGTATCCGAATTTAAATACGTTTTACTGTGTAAAATCTTAATTTTGGTTATCAATTTTACATATCAGTTTTTAGGTATGATTTTTCAGGTCGCAGTTTTTAGCTATCAATTTTAAGTTAACACTTGATTAAATTTTATTTTAATGTTTTGTTTACTTGTAAGTTTTTTCCTTTAGCTATGGTTATAGTTTATCTAGAAAATGTGGATAATTAAAAAAGGTATTTGTATCATTTAAAACAAATTCTTTAAGAAGATTATGATTTGGATTTTATGTAGGATCGCTATCAAGGTTTGATTTTAGGTGTTCGTGATGTTTTTCATTTATTCTTTCATAGTTACCGCTATCTTCGTATGGAACAAATGCTTCAAGAAACTGTTGAGTATTATTTCACCATGGATGCTTATCGTTCTTCCTATGCTAATGTTATTAATCATATTCCTAATTTTAATAAGTCTATTGTTGATAAAGTGTTGAAGACGTTATTAAGCCACTTAAGGATAAATGTGGTGTCGGTGAATCTTCTATAAAACGAAAAGAGGGATTTGCATATTTTCAAAATAAGCAAAATAGATGTGGTATATGCAAGCAATATATTCACAATAAGCGTAATTGTCAAACATCTAAGAAGATACGATTTTATTTCCATGTTTTGTACGAATTTATTGAGAGTTATACTTGGTTGTATGTCTTTTTTGGCAATTTTATGTAATTGAACTTGGTTATATAAGTACATCGGTTTAGCATATACTAAATTTGACATTGATTTGCTTTTTGTAGTTGAACTTTGTTATCTAGTATCAACTTTAGTTGACTGTTATGTGCTTAAGAATATATATAGATGGCATGAGAAGTGATGTGTTATTATGTTTTTATGCAGTTTACTTTATTCATTATTATTTGTTGTCTGGTATCAATTTTTGGTGCTATTATTTCAGTTTCAGACATGAAAAAATGTAACGACCGGAGATTTTCGACCCTTGAAAATCGACACTAATACGTTCACTGTATAGAGTGCCGAGCAATCGAGTGCCGAAAATACCTGATGTTGGGGTTCTAGAAGAAAAGAGATAGAAGAAAACAGAAAACAGAATCAACACAGATTCTCACAATCGCAGCGGAACAAAATATAGTATACAATAACAGATTTTTATATAAAAGAGAACTGTAACAGTTAATATACATACAAATTATCAAAGTACAATCATCAACATACAAATCTGGACAGTTATGATAACTTGTCCTCAAAATGTTGAATATACAGCCTACACTACACAGCGGAATATAATCAAATACGTGCAATACGTCTCTGCTATCCAACTCGTCTCCTAAGCACCAAAGCAACCTAACCTGAATCTGTAATACTCGGTCTGACCCGAGCATTACAATAAAGTAGTACCCGAGTAAGGCTGGAAACCAGCATGAGTAAACACACTTAATTTGAATTACTTAAGTTATCGAAATCCTTTGAAAAACCATGGTAACTCATAAGACCGTGTCACATATATACGATGGGTTTTTATCTTACGATAAACAAACACTTTTATAGAAAATCCGGTGGTATAATACCAGTGTCCAAGTACCATACTTAATGAAAATGATCAAATTTGTTAAATTTATCCGATTCCAATATTTAGGACTCTATAATCAAAATCGTAGGGGTTTGTAGTGATTATTAAATCGAAGTGGTTCCAGATAACACTGATATCTGATCCTGGTCTCTTCGAATCTAAATGATAAGTTTTAAAAGGCCAAATTGTTTAAAATAAACAGTATATATCTAGAGTGTCAACATTCACACATGGAAATTTATTACATATATTCATTTCAAATAAAACATGTCAATATTTTATTATAACATTTTAACTGGTTTGGCTACTAATGGCACAAACAAAGAAAAATTGAAATAATATCCAAGAGCAATAAAGCTAGAGCATAGATCATTACTAAATTAACGATCAAAAATTAGTATTAAACAATTTACAAACCAGAATTTACTAACTTTAATTAACTGAACCCATTTATATTTTTAATCCAAAATTACTCATAAATTAAAGAAAATTTTTAAACAATTTATTATTAGTTAAAACAATCCCTTTAATAACTATTTTACTAATAAAAATAAGATTAAATCAATTAAGACTTTAGTTATTTATTCTCTTAAATTATTAAAAATACTTAAGTTTTATATTACATAATGTTTGCACCAAAAATGGTCACAAACCCCAAGCGTAATGAAAGCACCAGTGTATGAACACGAATCAACAGTATTCACACACAAATCACAGATCTTAAATAAGTAGCAAGCAACAATCAAGAAATAATGAACAGTGACACACAATTTATAGTGGTTCAGCTATCTCCGGCCTACGTCCACTTCAAGGTTTTTATGATTTTATTGCTCGATGATTGAAGATTACAATATCGTGTGTTGTGTTACAACTGATTTGTTGAACTAAGTCTGAATCTAAGGCAGCAATGGTGATCTGGAGTAAATCTGGCAGAATCTGGACGCTCTTTAGCCCTCAAAATTGTCCGACCCCTTTTCTGAATGACCAGGGGCTCTATTTATAGGTGTAGGAGGCTGATATTTCGCCTAAAATGAGGGAAGACCAGTTCTGGCACGTGAGGAGGCCCACATGGCCGAAATCTGGAGTCCCGGGCCCACTTTGGGATCGATTCGACCCTTGGTTCGAATCGATCAAGAAATTGTCCAATCAAGCTGAAATTTGGTGTGAACATTCTTCATCATGTGTTGAAGCTTCTGTGAAAATTTCATAGCATTTGGATGTGTAGACCTCAAGTTATGATCGATTCAAGGTTGAATTTCTGGTTGACTAGCCTGGTTCGAATCGATCTAGTTCGAAGTGATTCGTTCGAATCGATCCATCGCGCGCTTCTGGGATGACGTGGAGCGCTTCCTTCGAGTCGATCCTCCTTTTTCTCCTAGCTTTACCGAGTCGTGGCCGTGGTTTTAGCTATGTAGACGTGGTGGATTCGAGGTGATCGATTCGAAGACATGCTTCCTTCGAATCGATCTGGGTAACCTTAGTCGATTGATACGAGGACTTCACTGTTTGAAGCGATTCGAAGGTGGGAACGTTCCATTGGATTCGAGCTATTGGATTTTAGTGTAGTCTGTTTGGATGGATTCGAACTAAGGAGTGCTCGATGGATTCGAAGCCAGGCGAAAGGGATGGATTCGAAGGAAGGCTTCCACGATGGATACGAAGCATGTAAAACTTGATGGATGCGAAGATGATGGAGTCGACCTTGATGGATTCGAATAGAATTCCTACCTCATCGATTCGAACATAGGGTCTTTTATGGATTCGAACACAAGGCTGTCTCCTCCATTTTCCATTGGTGATATCCTGAGCGTACGAACTCGGATTGACTCGAAACTTGGAACGTCGTTTCCTCTGGCCTTGCTTGACATGTCTTATCAATTGCAGCCCGATCCGAACTCGGACAAAATTCATCGATATCCGTGGTGAACCTGCGATGCACAATCGATGTTCATGACTAATAATCATTGATTTTCAGTTAATCTTTGGGTATCTCGACTTTGCCAAAAGTTGGGATAACATTTTGCCCCCCAAAACATGCCTTTTTGGTAAAAGGCGTGTTTTGATCAGTCTTAAATTGGATGCAGTGAGTTCATGTTTTACTCATAGCTTATAGCATTTTCAATCAAGTCCATGGCTGTTCGAAGCCGAATTGTTATCAATTTTTTCCAGTGGAAGTTAAGAATGAAATTCTACGGTCTCTCCGTACTATTGATGGTCACTCCGGACCCTTGCCAAGATAATTCTAGATTTAGCGATTGAATAGAAAGATCCTATTGCACTCCGGCGTCGCTTTCTATCCCTTGCACTCTGGCCCCAGCTAGGGCGTATAGCGATGTCTTGGTCGTTCTCGACCGATCATAGCCTCTCCGGGCTCATGTTGGATCCCATCCTGTCACTCTCCGGTGAAGGGGAAACAACGTTAAGTGAGTCAATCCTGTCGCTCTCCGGCGAAGCGACCCACCTCCTGCACTCTGGTTCAGTGTATCTGAACATTATCTGAACATTAAGCGATGTCATGACCTGAATCGTCGGTCGATCAAAGCCTCTCCGGGCTCATGCTGGATCCCACCCTGTCACTCTCCGGTGAAGGGGAAACAACGTTAAGTGAGTCAATCTTGTCGCTCTCCGGCGAAGCGACTCACCTCCTGCACTCCGGTTCAGTGTACCTGAACATTAAGCGATGTCATGGCCTTAATCGTGGGCCGATCATAGCCTCTCCGGGCTCTTATCGAATCCTGATCCAATCACTCTCCGGTGAATAGGAAACGATGCTTAAGTGAGTTGATCCTGTCGCTCTCCGGCGAAGCAACTCACCTCTTGCACTCCGGACCCTGCCTCTCCGGGTAGGATCATAAAGCGATCATGTTTATATTGATATTTAATGTTTATCCTTTAACTTTCCGGTCAAAGGTTTATTTTAATAAGTGTTTCTTTATTAAATTCAAACCCTAGATGTTCAATCTCAAACACCAGGAAAAACAAGATAATGCCTCTCCGGGCGGAGCGGTCTATTTCCATCTCAGAGCATGCCTAGGGATCTCTCCGGTTCCCGTACATGAGTAAGTGGGATAGCCGTTTTATTTTGGAAATCAAATCTAAGAAAACTAATCGACCAGAGTCCAAATCTTGGACTTGGCCCTTGCCATCACAATCAGTTGATGACGAGTCGTGATCCCGATCCGGGATCATTCCTGTTTGGTTGATGCGGTAGTTGTTCGGGTCTAACCGCCGTCGTACGTTCTCTGACATATTGTGGCAATCTACCACTCCTGGCATGTTCTTCCACCTCATCCTTCAGGTGGCGGCATTCATCGGTAGTGTGCCCATCTAACTCATGGAATAGGCAATATTTTCCGGTTCTACGTTCCCGCTCTGTGGGATCTCTCCTTGGTGGCTTTCGATAGGGGAGTTGCCCCCGAGTTTCGGTGTAAATTCGTTCAAGTCCTGCCACCAAGTCTGTGTACTGCCTGAATCTAGGCTCTCGGAATTTCTTCCGTTTATCAGGACCATCAGGTGCGTCATCCTGCTTTCTCTTTCCTTTGTCTGCCCTGGACTGTTCCCTGGCGGTTCCTTCGCCTTGTGCAACATTTATTTCCTGCCTCTCGGCTCGTGATTCCTCTAATCGAATGAATTTTTCAGCTTCATGGAAAAACTCTCCAAGATCTTGCGGTGGATCTTTAGTCAAAGAGTCTTTGAATTCGGTGCCTTCTCCAACTCCTGCGACTGCCGCCATTAAAATCATCGATGGGTCCGGGCGATCTACAGAAGTTACCGTCGCATTAAATCGTAACAAAAAATCTTTTATGGACTCTCCGGTCCTTTGTTTTATTGATGCCAAAGTCATCACGCTCTTAGGTCGCGTCACGTGGACCCTAAACTGCTTCATGAAGCAATCCACAAGCTCGCCCCATGTCCTAATTGATCCGGTTTCTAGCTGCCTAAACCAAAGCGCAGCCAAATCTGATAAGAATAAGGGGAAACATCGTGCCATCACTTCCTCGGATGCTCCCAGCACTTCCATGTGTCTGATATATCTGGTGATATGCATGGTCGGGTCTGACTTTCCATCATAAGGATTCAGTGTTGGTAGTTTGAACTTCGGAGGGTTCCTTGCATTCCTGATATTCGGAGCGAACGGACTCCGACTAACTTCTTCCAATCCTCCTCCTGAAAACCCTCCTCTCATGAGTCGTCTCACTAGGCCAGTCACTCTTTCATCTCCATCTAGGGGTTGCCCCCTTGTCATGTCTCTGTCTTGCCCTCCGAGTCTTGTAGGGAATTCTGGTACGTACTCTTCGGGCGGCTCGTTAGCATTTGTGTTGGCCCTAGCCGGTTGAGCTCCTTCCAAAGGTACTTCTGCGTTGGATCCTGCGGGCCTGCCCCCAAGCCCTTGTTGATTGCCTTCTGGTTCTGCATTCTGTCCTCCGTTGGGTTCCATAGCCCTAGCTCCTTGTTCCACATTCACAGCCGCTGTAGCTGGTCCAGGGTTCTGCGTCCCTGCAGCTCTCATCTGCTCGAAGAAATTCTTCAGCATCTCTTGTTGGCTTTTCATCATTCTTTCCTGCATTAAGTTATTCATCGCTTCCATCTCATCTCTAGTAATGTAGATCGAAGCTTGTCCTTCCCCAGCGCTAGAGGATGCCTCTTGACTTCCTGCTTGTTGGCTCCTCTCAGTTCTTTGTCTAGTTTGTCGAGTCATTGTAGAGTTAGATCTGAATCCTTAAAATTCCAAATCTAAATTCTGAATTTGGTGTAGCGGGTGCTAGTACCTCTCAATGAAAGCACCAAAGTGTTTGCACCAAAAATGGTCACAAACCCCAAGCGTAATGAAAGCACCAGTGTATGAACACGAATCAACAATATTCACACACAAATCACAGATCTTAAATAAGTAGCAAGCAACAATCAAGAAATAATGAACAGTGACACACAATTTATAGTGGTTCGGCTATCTCCGGCCTACGTCCACTTCAAGGTTTTTATGATTTTATTGCTCGATGATTGAAGATTACAATATCGTGTGTTGTGTTACAACTGATTTGTTGAACTAAGTCTGAATCTAACGCAGCAATGGTGATCTGGAGTAAATCTGGCAGAATCTGGACGCTCTTTAGCCCTCAAAATTGTCCGACCCCTTTTCTGAATGACTAGGGGCTCTATTTATAGGTGTAGGAGGCTGATATTTCGCCTAAAATGAGGGAAGACCAGTTCTGGCACGTGAGGAGGCCCACATGGCCGAAATCTGGAGTCCCGGGCCCACTTTGGGATCGATTCGACCCTTGGTTCGAATCGATCAAGAAATTTTCCAATCAAGCTGAAATTTGGTGTGAACATTCTTCATCATGTGTTGAAGCTTCTGTGAAAATTTCATAGCATTTGGATGTGTAGACCTCAAGTTATGATCGATTCAAGGTTGAACTTCTGGTTGACTAGCCTGGTTCGAATCGATCTAGTTCGAATTGATTCGTTCGAATCGATCCAGCGCGCGCTTCTGGGATGACGTGGAGCGCTTCCTTCGAGTCGATCCTCCTTTTTCTCCTAGCTTTACCGAGTCGTGGCCGTGGTTTTAGCTATGTAGACGTGGTGGATTCGAGGTGATCGATTCGAAGACATGCTTCCTTCGAATCGATCTGGGTAACCTTAGTCGATTGATACGAGGACTTCACTGTTTGAAGCGATTCGAAGGTGGGAACGTTCCATTGGATTCGAGCTATTGGATTTTAGTGTAGTCTGTTTGGATGGATTCGAACTAAGGAGTGCTCGATGGATTCGAAGCCAGGCGAAAGGGATGGATTCGAAGGAAGGCTTCCACGATGGATACGAAGCATGTAAAACTTGATGGATGCGAAGATGATGGAGTCGACCTTGATGGATTCGAATAGAATTCCTACCTCATCGATTCGAACATAGGGTCTTTTATGGATTCGAACACAAGGCTGTCTCCTCCATTTTCCATTGGTGATATCTTGAGCGTACGAACTCGGATTGACTCGAAACTTGGAACGTCGTTTCCTCTGGCCTTGCTTGACATGTCTTATCAATTGCAGCCCGATCCGGACTCGGACAAAATTCATCGATATCCGTGGTGAACCTGCGATGCACAATCGATGTTCATGACTAATAATCATTGATTTTCAGTTAATCTTTGGGTATCTCGACTTTGCCAAAAGTTGGGATAACACATAAATTTAACAAAATTAAATTAGATTAAGATACTAGGTAATAGAATCACAAGCAAAAGTTTCCATGTCAATTGGATTTAAATTGGAAGAGGAAAAATGTTCGAAAGTTTAAATGATTTTTAAATATAACATTTATTTAATCGCTTTACTTTTTTTTTTAAACAAGGCCCACCGACGTTCGGCCCACGAGACAATGAGCATGCCGCATTCCCCTCCTTTCTTTCTTTCCCTTTCCCCTGCTTCTCTTCTCCCTTTTCTTTTCCTTTTCTTTTCCTCCCATGCACATACTATGCCGTGCACATGTACACGACGCCGGTCGCCTAGCACTTGTCGCCGACAATCTTCCCTCATCACCCACGGCTCCTCGACTCAATCACGCATGAGAAATCCCACGAAAAAAACACAAAGCTCGAAAAGTCGAATGCAACCCAAAAACTCGAACAACCCATCACCACGTCTCATCTTCGCCTCGGCACCGTATCCCTCTGTTCACCACCAAACCCTACCAAAAGCTACGCCACATCCTCCTCTACCTGCCCCCCTCCTCCGTACCACATCCTCCTAGTTGCCCCACGTCGCCGCCGTTACCCCAAATTCGAACACCTACACGAAGAAAGCCTAAAACCCTAAAAAGCCTTCGATCCAACACCACACACCAGAAAAAAATGTCGTTGCATTTTTCTTAGCTTCCCCATCATCTAAACCACCTCCACCACCAACGGCAAGTCTCCAAGTCGCCACGGTTGTCAAAATTTCACCAAAACCCATTTTCCGTTCATCTTCCTTTACCTCCCTCAATACAAAATTAAAAATCATCAAACCCTTTCCAAAAATCACGATTTTTGTAACGACCCGGAATTTTCAATCCCGAAAATTCCAGATAGTTATGAAAAAGAAGAAAGAGATAGGAGAGAAGAAACAAAAACACGACACAGATTCTCACATTCGCAGCGGATAAAATATAATATCAAATAATAACAGTTTATAAAGAATACTGAATATGTCAATTTACAGTTATAATACATCAGAGTTATAATCATATACACTAGCAATGGGCATATACAAATCAAATATGTCTCAGACAAACAGAAATAATAGTCACAGCGGAACACTCCATACGTCCTGCCATCCAGCTCGCCTTTTGAGCTCCAGAACGTCCTTACCTGAAAAATCTGTAATACTCGGTCTGACCCGAGCATTACATCAAAGTAACACCCAGGTCAGGCTGGAAACCAGCGTGAGTAAATCCATATAATTTTGAAATACTAAGTCTAAACCATAAAAGAAACCCGGTAACTCATATCAATTACAACTTCACAAATTTGTTCTCGACATCATTTATTTTACTCACCAATTTCTAAGTACAAATCTTATATTAAATAGTCTAATCTACTTATATTATTCTATTCCAGCTTATTGATTTCACTTAGCAAATTTATACAGAATCGAAGTGGTTTCGGGTATTTACTGACGCCCGACCCCGGTCTCTTCGAATCCAATGTTATTTATTAAACCAAAAGTTTAAGTTTAAACAATACAATTAAATTTTAAATACCGAATGTTACTTTTACACAGCACTTCATCATCGATAGATAACCACATTATCATTATCCATCCAAACATATCACAAAACATTTTATATCAGAGATATCAATCAATTCAAGGCATTAAATTCTCATTTAAGCATTTATAAACAAGACGGATCATTTCCGAAAATCAATTTAATTACAAATCTAATTAAATTAATACAAATCTTTAATCACTTATATTACCTTTACTTAATCATTAATTAATCACAAATCAATTAATAAATCATCCTTTAATTATCCATCTTAATTAATTACTCTTGATTAATTATCTTCCATTATGTAAAGTAATTATCCTTAGATTAATTACATAAATTAATTATCCTCAACCCATCACATTAAATAACCCTGAATTACCATCTTACTTATTTATAATTAATTCCTTTCACCCTTATTTAATTACATTAATTAATTAATTATCTTAATCACTTTCTTTGGTTTATTAACCTTTAATTAATCTCATTTATTAATTTACTAACCTTTTATTTAATTATCTTAAATAAATTTCCTAAATAATTAATCATCTCTTAACCACTAGTTAATGATCCTACTTTAACTACCCATTGAGTACTTAATCTAAGTAACAAATCTTTAAATTAATCACATCACAAATAAATTCTCAATTTTAATTTAAAAATTTTAAAGTATTAAAATTTCAAACTTTCCTTTATTTCAAAAAAAATCTGGATTTCTAAACATTTAATTAAACTCAGTTTTAACATTGATTACATTCTTAAACATAATAAATTTAAAACTGTTTTAAACTGATACTGTTACCACTGGGAACAATGCAACCCGAGATCCTTCACTTTGCTTCGAGAAAAGCATGGAAATACCCGAGCCATAATAGAATTTACTCGAGTATGTACTCGAGTTTAAAATCTGGTTACTGTTAACACTTGGAAATGAATTCTGACCCGAGACCCCCATACTTACTTCGAGAAAAATGCAAGATTTCCCGAACCAAACAGATTTTTACTCGAGTACATGCGCGAGTATACTTGGCTACTGATAAAATCTAAGAACCCATAACAACCCGAGCTTTCCACGTTTTACTTCGAGACAAAACCCCTAAAACACGAGAAATCTCCCGGCCCAAACAACGTTTTCCTCGAGTTCACTTCTTTCCAGACCAAGGAGAAAACTGCCATCAGAACACACTCTCGAGCGTGCACGTGCACAACCAAGATCGACGTCTCCGATCATCTCGACATCGACGAGCAAGTCGAACACCACCCCTGCTTCGATCCCAACCACCAGTTCCCCTCCGATTCCTCTTGAACTCGAATTCGAATAAACGAAGCCTGGAACACAGTTTCGCGACCAACTTAAATCCCTGTCAACGCCTCGTCTTCGCAGCCCAGTCCACCAGAACTCCTCCTACTCCGATCACGACCTCGACTAGGGCCTAGCTACCCTCGCCCAAAACCCGAAGGCACTCGATCAACCCACTTGGTCGCGGCGATCGTTTCTTTAAACCCAGTGAAAACTAGGGTTCAAAAATAGAATTCGTCACCGCTCTCTCCATCATGATTTCCATCACCATCCATAATTTTATAGGCAACTCCTAACACTTCTCTACTACCAGAAAGAAACTCGAGTCTCCACAATACAGAGATCACCAGATTTTGCTAAAAATTCATTTTTAGTTCAATATCAAACTTGTAACGACCCTGAATTTTTAAATATATAAATTTCTAATTAAATGAATTTTTGAATAAAAGTAGTAGAATAGAACAAGTAAAAGAAGTATCTTGGTACATATACAGAATAGGCAAAGTAAAGTAAAAAGAAAATAAAAATATAGTAAGGAAACACAAAGTACTCGTGCATTTAATGTTAGCACACCACAATATCATCTCGCTGACAAATGTGTTTGGAAAAGTATAATGTTTACATCTCAGCCGAGATCATGTTTAATCAAACAAAGAAGAAAAAAATATCTCTAGTACACTATAACATATCATCTCAGCCCATTGTTTGTACAGTTGAAGTCAACAAACAAAATAAAATAATATCTTTATCAAACAAAGCAAGAGAAAAATATCTACCAAGCACAAAAGAAAATCTCTCAGCCGAGATTTAGTTTATAAAATAATATATGTAGTTAACAAAAGAAGCCTATCCTTGATACCTTCCCCTATATACAAACTGTTCTCCTTTTTTTATGAACATACCATCCATATTCATTTTTGTTCATTCAAAAGCAAACTTGAGAAACAAAAAATAAACATCAATTCAACTTCAAAATATGTAGCCTGCATTTTCTTGCAAACTGAAGCATGCATATAAGTTTGTAAATCAAGGAGCAAAAGCATTTTTAAGCAACATTCCAGTTTAAAGTTTCAAAACCAATATAGCCTCTGTTTCAGATATTGGCAAAGGTGAGCAACTTGTTTTTTTCCAAACTTCTTTTACCTGTGAGTAAACAATAATTTTAAAGCTTTAAGTTATTTAAAAATAGATCAAGATTCATTTAAAATCTGGTTTGTGAATATTTCAGTTTGAATATGATTCTGTGCATATGTATATGTTGCTCTGTACATATATCTCCCTGTCACTTGATACATAAATCATGTTTCTGTTCAAATAAACAATTTTAATCTGTAAGTTGTTAACTAAAACAATATGTTTAAACTAATTTTAAGATTTTAAAGGCTAATTAAAACTATGATTGTAAGAGTATACTACTGTAACTTGTTCTACAGGTAAATCAAACACTTCTTTGATAAATTTGAATGCTATAAAATGCTAATTCAAGTTTATATATTGAATTATTACTGCAAGTTGTGATTTTTAAAACTAAAATGAAGATTTTTAGCTTGGTTTTTCCGGAGCAGTTTAAATATGAACAAAAATTGCATTATTATCAATTACTAATGAATGATCCATTAATAAGGGTTGAAATTTGGTATGAAGATAATATGATCATCTATGATATTGAGAAAAATGTGAAATAATTTTTATATTGTGTGAATTTGAAGAACGAGGCCGAATTAGGGTTTTTATCGAGTTTTTGAACTTGACTGTGAACGTGGGGAGTTCGCCATCACTTCGCGATCGAGTATCAAGGGAATTTGGGAAATGGGGGATTGACTTGTGGTCGTGGTGTGGCCGAAGGGTGAGGGTCCCCAGTGGACTGTGCGGCGAGGACGAGACGTGGAACTAAGGGGAGGTGGGTTTTAGTTTCCAAGAGAACGCCTAAATTTTCGATTTGAATTGTTGAAGGCGATTTGGATTTGGTTTTCGTGTTGATGGGGGATTTACGACTTGCTGATGATGGTGGGGTTCGTCGGAGTGGGTCGTGCTGCCGTGCACGTGTACGGCGCGGTGAGATGTGTCAGTGTCGTTGGGGACCTTCGTCTCGAATCGTGCTCGAGTAACTGGGGGTTAGTGTTCGAGTTCGAATGTGTAAGTATGTTACCTGAGGCCTTTTTATACTTAGTTTAAATTTAAACTACAGATAAAAAAAAGGGAGAAGAGAGTTGCAGAGGACTCGGGTGATTTGAGTGTTTAATGCAAAGTGCTACTCGAGTTTTTAACAGGAAAGCCTCGGGTTTTTTTTGTGTCAATCTGCAGTATTACTTCATAAGGAAGAAGTTGAGTAAATTTGGTTTCCACAAATTTGTTTAAAACATTGTGAACTTAGAAAATGTATAAAAGTTAAGCTAAGATTTTATTTAAGTTTTAATTATTTTAGTCAAAGCTTAATGATGCTCTTAAACTCTTAATTATTTTAATTAAGAAGTTGATTTAAGTTAAGTGTAAAGTTAATTAACTCTTAAGTTTGTAGTTAATAATAAAATGATTTAAATTAATAAGATAATTAAAGAATGATTTATTTAATTTATAAATTAATAATTTAGATTAATTTATAATTGGAAATGATTAATAATGAATTAATCTAAGATAATTTCTTAAGAAAGTAATTTAAGGAATGTTTTTAGTTAATGTAGAAAATTAACTAGAAATTTTTAAGTAATTACATTAATGTGATTAAATTTGATAATTAATCAGATTTATTAATTAAGATAATCAATTGTAAATTGTTAATTACTTAATGAAAGCAATTAAGGGGTTAATTAATTATGTAATTGGTTTAAGGTTAATTAATAAATATGATTTATAAATTAAGGTAATTAATTTGAGGATAATTAATTTATTAAAACTTAATTAATAAATGATTAAAGGTTAATTAATTAAAATGGTTTATAATTTATTAATGTTAATTAACCAAGATTTGTAGTTTATTCATAAGTAAATAATCTGATTTGAATTAATCAGACAATTAACTAACCTTACCTATGGATATTTAGATTCTATTGGATGACTTGATTGTTTGATATCCTTGATATATGATGCTTTGTGATACATCCTGATTTATGTTGTGATCTATAATTTACTTATTTGTGATATATATCTGTGATCTGTGAATAAACGATAAGCGTTATAGTTTATATCGTTTATCAACTATATCCTGTATTCTGATATGTGATGATTCATCGTGTTGCACTATTGTGTTAAACCCCTGGACCACACTTTTACACACACAAATATGGATTTCACGTGGAAATCGGTTAAGTCACAGATAATTTAAATTTGATATTTTTGAAATTGGGATTTTAATTTCAATTGATTTTGAAATTTGAAATTCGGGTTTAAAGTGAAAGACTTTTGAAATGGAATTTCAAAGATAAAAGCTATTTTGAATAACTTAATCGAGTCTTGAAAAATTTAAATAATTTGATTTAAATTTGAATTCAAGTTTGAAGTTGAATCCTATGATTTGAAACTAGGGATTGAAAATGTTATAAATGTGTTTGTATGAATCTAAACCATTTAAAAGTATAATTTTGAGAATTTGGACTTAACCAAAGGATTTCAACTCGTACGAATGAATCAGACTTTCTGAAATGAAACTATTTGTTTTCAAAAGAATAAAAGCTTTCATATAAGAAATGAAATTCTAATTTAGTTAAAGGAATTTCAAGATTGAATTGAAAAATGGTTTTCCAAGTTATGAATGAATTGTTTTGAAAAGCTATGATTTGAATCTGTTTATTTTTAACAGATTTAAAAATAATGATTGGTTTAAATCATTTGAAATGGGATTGTTTTGAAAGCTATAAGTTAAATCTTGATTTAAAGATTTAACGAGTTAATCAAATTGAAATGGAAATTAATTTGGAAAATCTGTGAATGAATCTTTTGTTTAAAAGATTAAAGTGTGGAAACTGTTTAAACCGTAAAGATTGAATCTTTTTGTTTAAAGATTTGAAAATGGTAATTTGTTAAACCATTTGAAAAGAGAAGTTTTGGGTAATAAGTTGTGACTTAATTGAAATCCCAATATCCATATGTTTTTAAATATTTCGCTCACTATTCGGTTTAGCCGGGAGAGGACCTTTGGGTCGTATAACCCATTACGAATATGTGATACGTCGATATGGATAGCATTTGAAGACCGGTGTTGAAGACCGGATATTTTTGAAAACGGAAGGATTACCGTCGAGTTACTCTGCATCGGCTGATCCCCGATATAGAGGTTTTATCACCCTTAGTGACGGGAAGTCCGGACGTGATTGGAAATTATCCGGAATTGCAAGGGCTTCGTGAGAAGTGCCTTCGGTTCTGTTCGATCCCGGAACAGACTTGTATGGATTGTATGTCTGACATTACACTTTGAGATATAAAGCCGATTTCTTTCAAATACATATCTGTTTGGTGGCGGAGAATTTATTCTCTTAGCTTAACACCCTTCTCTGAGACGTACGAGCTCAGAGGTTATGTAGTTGAAATTTATCAGCGATATACTCCCAATTTGGTAATGTGGCATGCTGAGTGTTGCTGTGTGATGATCAGTGTTTGATCATTTGTGATATGATCATTTGTTTGATCATTTATCTTTGTGATCATAGGTTGATCATCTGTTGACCCAAAGCATGGCTTTGTGACAAAGCGTAGCTTTGTGGACGAGACTTCGTCAGGGCCTCACAACCCGGAAATGGTCGAAACAGGAATGTTGCGGCAAGGTTATGAGGGTCGCTCCCTTTAGGGCATGTCATTTCCTTCTGGAAAGGGGTGGTATCATGGTATGGAGCCCAGATACTTACTCATGTGGATACAATTTATTATGTGTGATGTTGGTTTAGAGGCGCCTCAGATAAAGGTCCCAAAGGAACGGGGGGTGCATATTCGTGAGTTACCTGTTACAGGGGTAACCCGGCCTTGTTTGGCAGAGAGCAGTTTGTCTCTCGGGACGTCCCGCCAGAGGCGATCCCATGCGGCGGAAGGAAGTTCCTTAGCCTGACCATTTGTTGGAAAATCCAAAGAAACAATACGGAACTTGTACGGTTTTAGTTGTATTACCTGCTATGGAATGTGGCGGTAACCTACTATTGAACATGGTAGCTATAGTAGGCATACGATACTGGTCGTATGTTGGCTAAGATTAATATTATACTTTCGAAATGTTTTTTCTACACTATGCACTAATAATAATATCCAATTGATTTTGCGTAGTAAGCATTTTTGACTATCATAAGAAGAAATCTCCTCCAATTCTGCGTTTGCATTGTGTGTGTGGTGGGAGGTCTTATGGTAGTTTCATTTTCCAAAAGCATTGCGGATTTCAATGTTTAAAACCTTTTGTGTTTGTTTAAAGATAAACTGTTTTTGTTGCTCACACCAGTCCCATGACTGATCCGGAGTTTATTGTTCCCTTCCTAAACTCTGGGTGCTCATAATTTTCCACACGAGCAGTCTAGAGTTGGGTTTCTTTTCAGATATTCAGGTTTAGTAGATTATCTGGAGCTAGTTCATTCATCGGAATTGCTTATCTTGGAGTTGTGGATTCATTCTTGTCTGAAGATCATTTTGGAGTTATCATTTCTATTGATATTGTTCCGCTGCTGATGTTATCATTTCTGTTTTCCGCTGTATCATTATTTATCTCTGATATTGTTGTATCATATTGATATCATTGTTGTATATCATTCTGGATATTGTATTCATTGGAATTGTATATGATATCATTGTTTTCTTTATTCCGCTGTGTTATTTACTTAATTGTGTTATAGCTCCGGCGAATCGGTTTTGAACGGTCGAATCTGCGGCATTCTAGTACGATGTGAAGTACGGATGTTGATTTTCGAGCGGGCAAAACCCGAGTCGTCACAAAACTGCAACTTTCACTCATTTCTAAAAATTCCAATTCTTGATCTAAAAATCAAGTTTTAGTTGATGCTTTTAATTTGTGAAACTGAAATTACAAAATTTGTATGTTTGGATTTTGGTAAAGATTATCATGCACTGATATATCTTATATTCCAGTGACAACATCTAATATTAACTCCTTAAAATTTTAAATATCACTTGAGATATTTAACAACTTCATTTTTATAAATTTCATTTCCTCAGATCCTTATTTAGATGATGAGCATTTAAAATGAAGGTTGTACCTGGGAAAAATCAAACAGAACAGGCAAATAAAGAAAGCAGTATGCACACAGATAACTCTTACATCAGGTATTTACTTGTAATAACATGAAATGCTTATTCGACCCAACAATAAATCAAGCAACCATATTTAGATTTTAGTTGGTAAAAGGTTACTCACCCAGAATTTGCAGAGAAGAAGAACATAGCATGTTATCCTTTGGAAACAGTTTGAATTTGAAATCTGGAAAATGTTTTCCTTTAAACTCTCTGGCCAATCACCTTGCTTGTTTAGTTGCTTGATATTTGTTGAAGCTTGTTTTGAGATTAAAAATGGAGTTTCATTTTGTATTTGCTTAACTCGAACTGGACATGGAAATGATAAAAGAAAAGTTGTTTTTCCAGGCTTTGTACAAAACAGTTTACAGGGTTCTACATTTTTTTTTCTTATTTCATTTCTAAGGTCAGAGATATTTTATAATTTGGTGGCTGAAGATTACATTCGTATATACTCGAACAGGTTTTGTTGGCTGCAAGCATTTGAGAGCATTTATTGTTATGTACTTTATGTTTTCTTTATCCATACTTCTCATTTTCTTTTTACTTGGCTGTGACTTCTATTGCAAGCTACAAATTTTATATTTTACTTTGCTTTTGAATTTTTTCTTATCTTGTTCCCAAGCTTACATGCATATATCCATTCGAATTGTTCCACTTTTCCCTAATCTTTGGCTATGCAGATTTGCTATGCAATTACATTTCTGGTTAGATAGTGAAATGAAATGAATGTTGTTTTTAATATATTGTTTGTTACATTCACTTTATTGTTTGTTTATATCCACTATGTTATTTGTTTTATTGTCATTCGAATATATCGTTTGATGTATTCTATTTTGTTACTCGCTTTATGGTTATACTATTTGTTTATAAATATGGAGGATGTTTATAATATTTGAATTTAAACCATTAATGTATAACTTACTTTTGTTATTTGTTTTATTGCTTGTTATTTTAACATGTATTTATATTTATATATTATAAAACTCAACTATCAATTTTTAGAAAAACTAAACAAAAGAGATTATCTCTTTTATTCAAATTCACTAATGTTATAATATACTTAACTATCGTTTGACAAAATTACATTTAAAACTTACATATAGCAAAATCCTTGTTTATTTAAAAGTCTATTCATATGATATTATTTATCAAAATAAATTGAATTTATAAGAAATTATCTCTATAAAAATAATAAAACTCGATATTAAATAAAATGATTTTATAAAAGAAATTATCACTCTATATAAATATATTACTTATTTTATAAATCTATATTTAAAAAGAACAACAAGACTCCTGTTAAATTTAAGCTAAAATCAATTCAAATTTTATTCACAATTATTGTCAAATCAATTTAATTTTGATCACAGATCATTAAATTGATATTGCCAAAATTTCCGGGATGTCACAATTTTCAAAAACACACACACCCATATAATCGAAAGATTGAATTTCGATATTCAAATTTTGTTCATTCTTAGGTTGTTCACTGAAAAATGCATTTTTCTCCTTCTATACTTTACGATAACAAATAAAATAAATTTTGGAGTAATCTGCACTTAAAAATAATTGACTTTGCTTTTGGGGCCATGGTCTATAATCAACTGGATTGAGAGGTATTGATTTTTGAAGTTAGAAAGACTATATTCTTTTTTTTATAAAAAAAATAGAGGCTGTACATGCTTCTTTTTTGTAATTTAGTTTTACAGGCTCCATTAATATGATTATAACATAAACATAAACAGCATAGAAAAACTTAGTGGCACATAAATGCTTGATACATAAAAGATTTAATTCACATCTACAAACATATAGAAACATACATGATTTTGCTGTAAGTAAGGATTATGTTTTACTCATATTTTTAAAGAAATGGATGAACACCACTCTTTATCTTTTCCCCTGCTTCAAACTTTTACTGTCTTCTACAAGTTTTATTGGCAGCCTCCTTTTGTTTCTTTTTTTTTATTTTTTTTATTTGTTTGAGATTGAATGTTAAACGTGAATAACCAAGGCAGTGTGTATATAGAAGAGAATGTGAAGAAATAGGACTGAAGCCCATGTTTATGAACAGTGCTTTAATTCCCTTCTTAATTTTTTTTTCTTTTTTTTTGATTTGAAAATTGTTGACTTGATTTTGATAAGTTGATTTGATCTTTTATGGTGATTTGATTTATTTTGTGCGAATTGATATGCATTTATCACAATGTTCCCTTGTATGCAAACATACATCATATAGATATATACATGTATAGATGTCCTATAAGTTGGACCATAAGCACATGTTTTTGTTTACTAACATGTATATATATAACATGCCTAAGTATAAAGGAACAAACCAGTATCTAATTCCTTATATATATATATATATATTATTTTATTTAATATCATAAGTTTTGCATGTATATATCTATATATAATCCCATACACACTATTCTTTAAGCATATATACATACACATATACTTACATTTATTTTGTCATCACACACATATATATACATTTATACAAATTTTCATATACATTACTTCATATGGCATATATACATACATATATATATATACTTATATACTTGTGTGTTTATATATATATATATTTAAACATCATAAAGCTTTAAATATATGGATATTCTATCTTAAATTCTAGATGGTGGAGTTTATATACATATATCAATAAAATTTATCATACCCAGAATTTATATTTTAAGTTTGAATATAGTTTTTATTTTAATTTATACAATCATATATTTTAAATATCAGAAAATTTATCTATCCGACTTATAAAAATAAATATTTCAATAATTAAAATTAGTTAATCATCCCAAAATCAGATGGCTAAAAATACGGGTCGTTACATTCCTCCCCCTTAGAACTTTTCGTCCTCGAAAAGGAACAAAGCGAGAATTTTAATTTTGATGTATATTATTAAATAATCATCTTTAAACATTTTAACCCTCTTACTCCTTTACTATCCATTTTTTTAAGATACAACACTTTAAATCACATAGTATTACCAAGCTAATTTTATATTAAAACATTTTCCATAACTCGAAGTCTTAATAAGTCCATCCTAGTTCTTACAGAAATTTAGTCATACGTTGATCAGGCGTAGGACTGAAAATCTCTAAGTACTTAGTAGATCCGTTTCAACATCCAGTGAAAATACTTGAAAAACCTTTTTCAAAATGATATGGAAAGTATCACCCCCCTTTCCTTCTTTACCGCCATGGATCGCAGTTAAATCGATGATTGCATCGCCATCCCGACGAAATCATAAGTAAACTGTAGGCATCAGCACCTCTCGACTTACGCCATGGGAACTCAATAGTCCGCAGCTACACAAAGGTTGCGTTGCTATCACAGCAAAACCGTAAGTAGTCTGTAGGAAATCTCTGCCCCTCGAACTACGCTATCAAATGAAACTAAACCACATAGATCGCATGCTACACAAAGGTTGCGTCACTATCCCAGTGAAACCAAACGTAGACTGTAGGCAATCGCTGCCACCCGAATTACGCTATGGAACCAAACCACATAGATCGCAATCTACTGATGTTACGTCGCTATCACAGCGAATCAAACGTAGATTGTAGGCAATCACTGCCTCCCGAATTACGCTATGGAACCATGATAGATCGCAGTTACACAAAGGTTACATTGTTATAACAGCAAAACCAAACGTAACTATAGGTATAATACCCTTCGATTTATGCTATCAAACAAATGATCACCAGGAACTCATGATTTTATCTGGACGTCCTCTAGGATCCCTATTCTCATTGAACCCACCCTGTGGATTCCTAGGTAGACCCACCCAGTGGATCTCCTACTCTAAGTTTTGACTTTCGTAGGGGTGCCTTTCCATACCTTTAGTCTCAAAACATATCATACTATATATATATTATTTTTCAAATCATATACTTTATATGTATTACATATAAATTTTATCTATATAAAATCGATATCTACTAAATCGATAGTTTTAAATTCGATTTACCTAATTTCCAAAATTTACTATTTGCCTAAAATCAAATGCCTTTGAAAATCAATAGGTTCCAAAACTACCTCAATTTCATATGCATATAAGATCATTCTTTCCAACTCGAATAACTTTCGGATCAATAATTTCTGAGTCCACCTCATACTTATATAAACTCTATTTAGTATTTCAAATATCTTTCAAAGATTATTTCTTCCTGGTTATAAATTCAACAAGGGGAGTTTGAATATATAACTAATATATATAACCTTATTTATGCCAAATCAAATTTTTCCAAGTTCGATTACTTTCCAAAGCTATTAGTAACATTTCTTACTTCTTATAATTAAATTTCAGTTATAGTAACTATTCAATCTTCATTTTAAAATCATCATATTTACTCAAAATATACTATTTCACTTCAAAATCATTTTTTCCTTAATATCCCGATTTTGGTTCCAATTCAAAGTTGCTTCGAATTTCCATTTGGGTTATTCTTCAATTTAACCCAATTTGTATTTAAATCCATGATTTAAACATAACAATTTCCACTCTGACTAGTTTGAATTTAGAAAATAGCTTGAATAGTTTTAAAATAGTTAAATAGTTAATATAAGATTGTTTGAGTTTTACAAATGGTTTGTATAGTAAAATAGCTTAGAAAATCAAAATAATTTGAATACTTAAGAAGATAGATTTTAAACAGTTTATATTAAAATAATTTATTCGAAAATAGTTTCATAGTCATACTAATTCAATTCCCAATCTTCCAATTCAAATTAATTTCAATTTCCATTTTCATTTAAATTGACTCAATTCCGATTTCAATTCGAATTAACTTCGATTCCAATTTTAATTCAAATCAATTTCAATTTGAATTAATTTCACCATTTCGATTTATATAAGTTCGAGTTCGATTTTCAAAATATCGATTTAATCACATAAATCAATTTACCTTCAATATTCAATTTTAAAAAAATCCAAATCTTTAAAAATAATTCAATTCCGAGCCCAAATTTCAAAATATTCATTAAAATTACTTTTACTTGGACTTATTTCATGGTTTAAGTAAGAGTTCAAATCTTTCTACAACAAATCAATTTTTTCCGGAATTCAATTGATTTCCCAATTATAACTTCAAAATTTCAAACCCGATTCTTTAAACAATTCCTGTTGACAAGTTCATTTTTAACATTTCAAACTCAAGTTCAAAATGATTCCATTTCCATAAATTTGATTTTATTCCTTAAAATCAAAATCATTTAAATAATTTCAAATCAAAGTTTTATTTCTATTTAATTTTCAGGGATGGATATATATATCATTTCAATCCAAAATAGATGTCATAGGTATATATCATTTCAACCCACTTCTTAATTTATTCAAAATAATTCGATTTATAGTTTTATATATTGTAAATAACATACAGGATGATAGCAGGATATATCTGTAACGATCCGTATTTATGGATCGAAACATCGTAAAACAGTTGACAATTGGTCGCATTGTTGACAAGTCGTCTAGAGTCCAAGTCTTAGGTCGTAGGAAGGTTTGGAGCGACCTAGGCATTAGGATAAGCCGTGGGGAAATTAGGTCGTATGGGGTGGCTTAGGTCGAAGTGACCGACTTAGGAAGTGTACGACCTAAGAGATAGACGATCTAAGGGTTAGGTCGGTTAGCGACTTAAGGAGGGTAGGTCGGTCGGCGACCTAAGAGCTAGCAGTATAAGAAGACTTAGCAAGTTAGCGAGTTAACAACCCAGTAGTTACCGACTTATAAGAGTTAGCGACCTATAGAATTGACCGACCTAAGAAAGTTGACCGACTTATAGGATTGGCGACCTAAGATAGTTAGGTCGTGGGCTTCTGGACGAATTAACGACCTAAGGGGTAGGTCGGGGATGACTTAAGGGTTTGTAGCGACCTAGGAGATAAGCGAGCTAACGACTTAGTAGTTAGGTCGTTAGACGACCTAAAGGGATAAGTTGTTAGGTCGTGTGGAGCCCTGTGTGTGTTAGGTCGTTAAGAGTTAAGTCGAAGACGACTTACGTTAGGTCGCGTGTGTTGTTAGGTCGTCATCTCAGTTAGGTCGTGTAGGAGCTAAGTCGTGGATTCTGCTAAGTCGTAAGTCACGCATAGTTAGGTCGCGAAGTGTTAAGTCGTATGGTTTCTGATAGGTCGCGCGCATATGCTATGTGTTGAGTCGCGAGCGACCTAGGAGTTAGGATGTTAAGTCGTATCTCGTTGAGTCCTGTTTCGTTAAGTCGCGCGCATTGTTTTAGGTCGAAGGACTGTTAGGTCGTAGGTCGGAAGAGTTAGGTCGGCAACGACTTAGGAAGGGCGGACGACTTAAGAAACTGCCTATAAATAGAAGGGTTTTTCTCACTTTTTGGGATCCGGATTTCGAAGCGACGAAGTGCTGCCATTTTGAGAGCTCGACTTCTACACTTCTTTTCTCCACTCTAATCTAGTGATTCCTTCCATCCATATTGAAGATCAAATCGAAGATCGAAGAGCTTAGATTGAAGATCTACATTCTTCGAAGAGAGATTTCATCGTTTGAAGCGGATTGGTGATAGATCAAGTTAGATCCTTCGCTGTCCAGATCTGAAGTGTGTTGCTTTTGAGTTGTTTTGGTGATTTGGTGAGTGGTGATTATCTCTCACACGGATCCAAAGGAGTATATCGAATCGTTGGCTTGATTTGGTGTTAAAGTAGTGATTTCTATACATTTTTGTAAACCTAAGTGTAGATCTATATAGATCCATTGTTCATGATAATTTGACAACCATTTTTCTACATGTTTAACCTATGCAAGTTCATTCATCAAGTTGTAGAGATATTTCTCATGTTTTCATGCTTGTTAGACTTTCAACTCTTTAATTACGAAATTGCCATTATTGTTATAATTGTCCATTTAGCTTATATTTGAATGCTTGTTTACTTGGATTAATGTTTGACTTGATTGATTGCTATGATTTAGATGATTGATGATTTGATTTAGACAAGATGGTCGAAGATGATTCAAAAGCTAAGGGAAAGGCTCTTGAATTGGAAAAGCTGCACGTGTCATATGTAGCGGATGATGAAGCTCATATGGATAGATTTGATGATGATGTTGAGATGAGACTTTGCTATGACGATGATGAGGCGAAGTATGATATGAGATAGCCTTGGTCTAATCTAGACGGGATCATTCCAAGCATGTGGATAACTCGGTGAAATGGTTCGAGTTGAGGATAATGGTTTGCTCAAGAGGCGCCTGAGCTAGTATGGAAATAGTCGTCGAGGAGGATGACTAGGAGGCTGAGATCTCATCGTTGTTGAAGGTTCTAGCATGCTCAAAGCAAGAGTACGTTGGGCAGATTCGATAGTCCCTGAAGGCTAATGATTGATAATCAAGTACTCTGGGCAGATTCGATAGTCCTAGGCACGGGTCACGATGACGTGCAGAGTTATGTCTAGAACCGGGGTTTCCATTAGCCCTTGACGGACGGCTGAAAGAATGTGCTGGTCATTCAATTAACGGTGATATCGAGGCAATGATAACAGTGATAGCCAGAGTCATGGATGTTTGGTTGTATCGTCATTCGGTCTCAAGAGCGGTATTTTCTGGGTGCTTATCTGATCTTGGTTTAGGCCTTGGGGGTTTGTACTTGGAAAACATCGCCCTTGACTCGAGTGATAATTGCTTTACTTTAAATTGTGTGCTTTGCTATGTTTCTTCTACTTAGTGTGTGTCTGGGGGCTATCACTGTAGAAAGAGGTGGAGTGGGAGGGTTGTATTCCTATTCCTTTTCCTTTATGCTCTTTTGGTATGTTGTTAGTTAATTTACTGCTCACTAAGATTGTTGTCTGACTCAAGGCTTTATGTTTTAACTCTTATTGCCTTGGGATGTTCGTCCATTTTGGGACGGGCAGACTAGGTAGCAGGTGACAGGTGATGTTCTTGCTTTCCACGTTGCTGATGACGAAGACGAGCTGGAGTATTGCATATTATTTCTTACTATATGTACTGGATGTTCCGCTGCTTGTATATTCTCTGAGTGTTATGTAGTGAGGCTTGTTGTATTGACTATTCAGATGTTTGTATCCAACTATTATGAAGTTTTATTGATGAGATTCTATTCTGTGAAGCTTCACTATATATATATTCTATTGTATTTTGTCCATGCGCTGTGAGTAATACGATAGATTCGGTTGTTTTAATTTACCCTAGCAATCGTCCATGGCTGCCTGGCACACTTTACAGCGCACTATCTCTAGATTCGTTGCAGGGGTCATGGGAGGTCGTCACAATATCAAAATAAAAAAACATCCAAATCATCTAAACCTAAGTAAATAGCATCCATCGCAAATTTTCAGAATTCGAAACCCGTGATGTTTAAAAAATCGTTTTGAAATCATTTATCATACATAACTCCTTTTGCAACTCTTATCAAATCTATACCTATTCTTTTATAATTTAATTTATTTAACTTTCATAAGTTAAATTTTAATTTCACCTTAAAATTTCCAATTTGAGGTTATAAGTTCAAAACTTATTTAACTTGGCCTGAGTTAATTCCCAATTCGTTAAACCCCTTTAAACTTACTCAATTTAAATTTTACATTCCAAAATTAATTCTTGTTAATATCACTTCCCACTTATAAGTTCAAAAACTTATTTTTTCTTTGGTTCTACTTCTCATTTTAATGGGAGATCCCAGAATTCAACACCAGGTACATATTTCAAATCAACTTGAAATCATACACACACACACACACATATATATATCCCATTTACATACCAAATCACACTTTTAAATTTTAAACCAACCTTGGTTTCTATCCAAAACAAATCCCTTCGGAATTTCCAAAACAACTCTTGTTTAAAACAAAATTTTCCATATCAATATATACTAAATAATATTATTTATTATTTCCTTAAAAACTTCAAAACACATTTCAAAATTTTCAGAACTTAGATTCAAAATTTCACAATTTAAATTCATTTTAATTTATAAGTTATAATTATAAATTATGCTTATACAATTCCACTTCCTTAAAACATTTCACATTGTTTTATCATTGTTTATTTTGCAATAAACATCCTTTATTAAGACCCAACAACCAATTTATGATAATAATCAATATTATCATATCTAGAAACCACAAACACCATATATTACATAATAATTTCCTGGAAAATTATTTCTCTATATATAAAAATATAATCAGGGTAAAATTATTTCATTTCAAAACACTTTGAAAAACTCTTTCGAAATTTTTGGAATTTAAATTCTGGTTTGAATCTACTTTCAGCTTAACCCATTTGTATAGTTCATTCTTTTCAAATTTCTATTTCGTTATATATATAATAACCACTTAAATCTTATTTGATTACCATAATAACAACCAATCTCCTTAATATACCATAATAATTCAGAAATATTATTTCTTTTTATATCAAAATGAAATCTTATATAAATATTATTTTAAAATCGTTTTTAAAATCATTATACAAGAAAATAACAAGTACGCCCTCATATATGATACACTCAACTCATTCTAGGGTACTACTGACCCTATCTCTAATGAGTAATCCCCACTAGAACCAAGGTTCTCGCTTAACCTTCTGCTCTGATACCACGTGTAACGAACGGAGATTTTTGCCCCCCGAAAATCGACACTAATACGTTCACTATATAGAGTGCCGAGCAATCGAGTGTAGGAAATACCCGATTGCTAGGGATTTAGAAGAAAAGAGATAGAAGAAAACAGAAAACAGAATCAACACAGAGTCTCACAATCGCAGCGGAATAAAATATAATATACAATAACAGATTTTGACATAAAAGAGAACTGTAACTGTTAATATACATAAAATTATCAGAGTACAATCATCAACATACAAATCTGGAAAGTTATAATAACTTATCCTCAAAATGCTGAATATACAGCCTACCCTACACAGTGGAAAATAATAAAATACGTGCAATACGTCTCTGCATCCAGCTCGTCTCCTGAGCTCCAAAGAAACCTAACCTGAATCTGTAATACTCGGTCTGACCCGAGCATTACAATAAAGTAGCACCCGAGTTAGGCTGGAAACCAGCGTGAGTAAACACACTTAATTTGAATTACTTAAGTTATCGAAATCCTTTGAAAAACCAAGGTAACTCATAAGACCGCGTCACATATACACGATGTTTTTATCTTACGATAGACAAACACCTTTATAGAAAATCCGGTGGTATTATACCAGTTTCCAAGTACAATACTTAATAAAAATGATCAAATTTGTTAAATTAATCTGATTCCAACATTAAGGACTCTATAATCAAAATCGTAGGGGTTTGTAGTGATTATTAAATCGAAGTGGTTTTGGATAACACTGATATCCGGTCCCGATCTCTTCGAATCCAAACGATAAGTTTTAAAAGGCCAAATTGTTTAAAATAAACAATTTATATCTAGAGTGTCAACATTCACATATGAAAATTTATTACATATATTCATTTTAAATAAAACGTGCCAACGTTTTATTCTAACATTTTAACTGGTTTGCCTACTAATGGCACAAACAAAGAACAATTGAAATAATATCCAAGAGCAATAAAGCGAGAGCATAGATCATTACTAAATTAACGATCAAAAATTAATATTGAACAATTTACAAACCAGAATTTACTAACTTCAATTAATTGAACCCATTTATATTTTTAATCCAAAATTACTCATAAATTAAAGAAAATTTTAAAACGATTTATTATTAGTTAAAAGAATCCCTTTAATAACTATTTTACTAATAAAAATCAGATTAAACCAATTAAGACTTTAATTATTTATTCTCTTAAATTATTATAAATACTTAAGTTTTATATTACATAAATTTAACAAAATTAAATTAGATTAAGATACTAGGTAATAGAATCACATGCAAAAGTTTCCATGTCAATTGGATTTAAACTGAAAGAGGAAAAATGTTTGAAAGTTTAAATGATTTTTAAATATAACATTTATTTAATCACTTTACTTTTTTTTACAAAAAAAACAAGGCCCACCAACGTTCGGCCCACGAGACAATGAGCAGACCACATTCTCCTCCTTCCTTTCTTTCCCTTTCCCCTGCTTCTCTTCTCCCTTTTCTTTTCCTTTTCTTTTCCACCCATGAACATGCTGTGCCGTGCACATATACGCGACGCCGGTCATCCAGCACTCGCCGTGGACAATCTTCCCCCATCACCAACAGCTCCTCGACTCAATCACGCATGAGAAATACCACAAAAAAAACACAAAGCTCGAAAAGTCGAATGCAGCCCAAAAACTCGAACAACCCATCACCACGTCTCCTCTTCGCCTCGCCACTGTACCCCTCGGTTCACCACCAAACCCTACCAAAAGCTATGCCACGTCCTCCTCTACCTTCCCTCCCCCTACCGCATCCTCCCAGTTGCCCCACGTCGCCGCCGTTACCCCAAAACTGACAACCTACACGAAGAAAGCCTAAAACCCTAAAAAGCCTTCAATCCAACACCACAAACCAGTAAAAAATGCTGTTGCATTTTTCTTAGCTTCCCCATGATCTAAACCACCTCCACCACCAACGGCAAGTCACCAAGTCGCCACAACCGTCAAAATTTCACCAAAACCCATTTTCCATTCATCTCCCTTTTCCTCCCTCAATACAAAATTAAAAATCATCAAACCTTTTCCAAAAATCATGATTTTCGAAAACACACACAGCCATATAATCGAAAGATTGAATTTCGATATTCAAATTTTGTTCATTCTTAGGTTGTTCATCGAAAAATGCATTTTTCTCCTTCTATATTTCACAATAACAAATAAAATAAATTTTGGAGTAATCTACACTTAAAATCAATCGACTTTGCTTTTGGGGCCATGGTCTATAATCAACTGGATTGAGAGGTATTGATTTTTGAAGTTGGAAAGACTATATTCTTTCTTTTTTTTAAACAGAGGCTGTACATGCTTCTTTTTTGTAATTTAATTTTACAGACTTCATTAATATGATTAAAACATAAACATAAACAGCATAGAAAAACTTAGTGACACATAAATGCTTGATACATAAAAGATTTCATTCACATCTACAAATATATAGAAACATACATGATTTTGCAATAAGTAAGGATTATGTTTTACCGGAAATTATTGTCAAGGACAAAATTTCTCAGAATTTTCCCCTGCTTAAAACTTTTACTGTCTTCTATAAGTTTTAATGGTAGCCTCCTTTTGTTTCTTTTTTATTTTATTTTATTTTATTTGTTTGAGCTAGAATGTTAAACGTGAATAACCAAGGCAGTGTATATATAGAAGAGAATGGGAAGGATCAGGGCTGAAGCCCATGTTTATGAACAGTGCTTTAATTCCCTTCTTATTATTTTTTCTTTTTTTTAGTTTGAAAATTGTTGACTTGATTTTGATAAGTTGATTTGATCTTTTATGGTGATTTGATTTATTTTGTGCTTGAATTGATATACATTTATCACAATGTTCCCTTGTATGCAAACATACATCATATAGATATATACATGTATAGATGTCCTATAAGTTGGACCATAAGCACATGTTTTTGTTTACTAACATGTATATATATAACATGCCTAAGTATAAAGGAACAAACAAGTATTTATTCCTTATTTTTATATATATATATATATATATTATTTTATTTAATGTCATAAGTTTTGCAGGTATATATCTATATATAATCCCATACACACTATTCTTTAAGCATATATACATATACATATACCTACATTTATTTTGTCATCACATATATATTTATATATTTATATATTTACATTTATATAAATTTTCATATACATTACTTCATATGACATATGTACATATATATATACTTATATACTTGTATATATATATATTTAAACAGCATAAAACTTTAAATATATGGATATTCTATCTTAAATTCTTGATGGTGGAGTTTATATACATATATCGATAAAATTTATCATACCCAGAATTTATATTTTAAGTCTGAATATAGTTTTTATATTAATTTATACATTCAAATATTTTAAATATCAGAAAATTTATCTATCCGACTTATTAAAATCATTATTCAACAATTAAAATTAGTTAATCATCCCAAAATCAAATGGCTAGAAATACGGGTCGTTATAAAAAATGTGGTATCAGTCTTTGTATGCTATTAGTATCAATTTCAGGTATTATAAATTATGGTATCGGTTTTTGTATGCTTTTAGTATCAATTTTAGATATAAACAATTATGCTATCATTATTTGCATGCTATTAGTATCATTTTTACATGGTGAATTTTATTTTTATTCTAGTTTTGAAGTGACTGTAATTATTTGTTTTCTGAGTTGTCAAGTGCAGAAATATGAGAAGAATTATGAACTTAAATGTTAATATATAATGTAGACTATGTTATAGTGAACAGTTGGTAACTCAAATATGATGTAGAAGTGTAAAAATATTGTTTGGTATAGTGTTGTTGTCAAATTATATCAAACAGTTGCTGGGTATAAGTTTTGCATATATATAGGTATTAGTTTTGTTATAAATAATAGTCAAAATAATTTATAAAATAATCAAGCATGAATTCCAAGCTGGATCGGTATGGAAAACTAGCGTGAGAAAACTCAAGTAATAAGGCTAAAATTTAATAATTTTGTGGGATCATGTTGCTAAACGTGGAACATGTTTTTCTTTCACAAGAGCAACATCCATATAAAGAAATGGGAAACAATCTGAACAACAATCCAAACAAGAACAGATGTATACAAAAACAACAAAATCCAACTTAAAGAATGGACAAATATAATTAAACATCGAGAAAAACTTCAGACACCTCTTAATGCAAATTAACACAATTCAAAGATTTAAATCAAACAAGTAAAGGGAATTTTTTCAACAAATGACTAGGAGGGTGTTCCCCTTTACCGAAAGTATACCCATAGAAATATACTTGAGAACTACAATGGTTCTCGGGAACTCCAAGCCGGACCCCACCAACGGTTACCGAGTATCTAAGTATTTAAACATCTCTGAAGCATATAGCCGAACCCAATCTAAAGTAGATGTGAGGATACCATAATGGGAATAATCCTACATAACTTGGTCCCCACTCGCACTTTGGTTTTAGTCATTTTCAACAAAGAATAGCAAAAATTAAATGAGCAACAAATTGTCTTGGATTGATGAAACACACAAAAGAAAAGATTAATTTCAAGGTTCAAGGTAGGAACAAGGAAAATGAATTTATCCAACATAACTGGAATGGTGCTCCCCTTTCAACAAAAGTATACTTCTAGATAAAATATACTTGAGAGCATATGCGTCACTCTAGGGAATTTCCAAGCTGGACCCCATTGCATTCATTGGCATACAAATATACTCACATCGATGCATACATGCTATCGACTTCTCTAGATGAATGTGCATATATCATAATGAGTGCAACCCACATGGCTTGGCTCGACTTCCACTTGTGCTATGGTTTTAGTTTTTCTGATGTTGGATACCAATGCTCAAAACGAGCGATAAATCGCCTTAGAATGACGAAGCACAACAATGACTAAGAGGGTGCACCCCCTTTACACGTGCTTTAGTTTTAGTCATTTTCGACAAAGGATATCAAAACTCAAACCGAGCAACACATCGTCTTAGAGTGATGAAATACCAAGAAGATAGCCTAATCAAAATCGAGAGTCTACAAATCAACTATCGAGAATAACAAAGTGATTTGTGTATGGGAATTAAATCGCATATGCTTACCACTAATAAATTAATCGAACTTTTAAATCATTTGATCCATACTTGGGCTTGATTTTCACATTTCAAATATTGTAAAAAAAATTAAAATACTCTTTGAATTATTCTTTAACGAGGGCAAATAATAATACTAAGTGTATAAAAACAAGGATAAAAAACGAATGTCATTAAAACATTGTTTACTATAAACCCAAAATAATTTACACTTGGTTTTATTTTTTAAACAATTTCTATTAAAAGATTTTCTCACTTATAAACCAGCATTTATATATTTAAAACAACATTTATTATCCTAAAAGATAATAAATCAATTTATATACCTTCATAAATTTAAAACAATTTTAATTTGTCCCAAAGGATAACTCATATACAACTTTATAATCTTTTTAATAAATTAATCATTTATTTTTAAACAATTTTATCAAATTAATTAACTAGCTTTAAAACATTTTTATTAAATCAATTAAGTAACTTTAAATCACTTTTATTAAATCGGTTGATTTACTTTAAAGTCTTTTATTAAGTTAGCTAATTAACTTTTTTTTAAAAACCATTAATTAAAATCAGTACTTAAATCCAAATATCATTACCTAAATGGATTATCTACATTCGAACATCATTAATTAAAAATAATAATTAAATCCAAATATTATTAAATTAAAAATGATTAGTTAGATTCAATCACCATTAATTAAAATGATTAATTAAGTTCAAATCCTATTAATTAAAATGATTAATTAATTTTAAATATCATTAATCAAAATGATTTACTAAATTCAAACATCATAAATTAAAATGATTGATTAAATTCAAATATCATTAATCAAAATGATTAATGAATTTTAAACATAAGGTGTGTAAATACAAGCTTAAGTTCAATATACGAAGGTTTAGGGAGATGATATTCAATAAGTGACGAGATAGCGAAAAATCGCTATAATGACACTTAAACAATTCAAATAGACGGTCACAAATTATTTTAACTAAACAACAATATAAGTAATAAGTGAATATAAATAGTTGTAGATAAAGTAAATAAGTAATGGTGAAAAACCCTTTTGGGTCTCTCTACAAATGACCCCTATAAATCACATATATGTATATGTATTTTCCGAAGTGTTCAGTAGCGACCTATTCACTATGGAAGCACTCCGACTTTTTCTTTTTATCCCTTATAACAAAATAGTTATTTATGTCATCCGCTACTAAGCATGAACAAACAATAATATACGAGATTATAAATTCCTTATAAATCAGATAATATGTCATCTATTTTTCAAAATGGAAATCGAAACAAACAATCAATCAAATAACAATCTAAAATAACGTCCAAGCATTTAATAATAATGTATAGCATCATATATATTTATAGTTAAATTCTAAGTGAGTAAACTCACCGAAATTTTAATTATCACCGAAGCGTTTCAGTTTGAATTAAAATCGCACCGTCGTTTGATTTTAGCATAAAATTCCATTAGCTCCTAATTCAAATAACCAATTCCATAGCAAAGAAGACATTCTTACGAATGCAATGCAACTCCCTACACTCGATTCTGCAACATTCCCTATCTTGAGGCCCAAAGCTAAGCGCTACAGATGCTATAGTCATATATAGTATTAACTTCCGACGATAAAATACGGTAATGTTAATGGTATCCATAATATCAGAAGTACATGAATATGAAACAAAATCACAAATTTCAAGAACAAACATGTTTCATATCCAATTACATAATCCTAACGTTTCCTAGGTTAAGATCAAATATAATTATTACATAAATACGCCAAGGGCGACATACGAAGATGCCCTCTTGGATGACCAAAGTACTAAATAGACAAAAACTGTCTTAATACATCACAGCGGAATAAAAAAAAATAACAACTCCTAAATATAGATAACATTAGCCTTCTGCTCATCTCCGGAAGCTTTATTCATCCACCTACAAAAACCTATAAATCATCAACCCTCGGCTTACTCAAATCAATTTTGAGCACCCAAGAGTTTAAGGGGAAAAACATAAATTTTGAGTCTGACATAATGCCTGGTGTGAATAATACTATACATCTCGGTTATCTGATATTCAGTGAGACCACACCGCTTAGCGGAACGGGTTTCCCCTCACCAATATCCATTTAAAAACATACCTTTTGCAAATCTTAATCCTGCAACCAAAACTGGTTAAAACAATAATATCAATATCATGTGAGCATACAAATCAGGTAATCAATGGACTGTCTGTCCGAACACTATAGTTTTGTTTGGCTAACTACTAACCTTTGGCTGGCTCGGGTCTACTAGACAAAATAAACAAATAATCTAACTTCTGTCAGATAATCTTCTGATGGTCTATCTCTAACTTATTTCTCCCAAGGTCAACTGATCATAATGGTTTTGCGGGCTCACCAATAACCTATCTCTACTATATATATTCCTTTCTATGTGTGACATCATTTTAGTCTTACATGTGACAAAGCCGTACACACTAGAACTTTGGACTTATATTAGCTAGGGGATACTAGCTAAAGTATAGGGTACGAACCCATATTAGTCCTATCTGGTATTCTAATATATGAGTCATTTTACTTAGGGTCATCTACCCTCAAAATTTTCCTTGAAAACATTTCTTCAAATTGATTTAGCCCTTAAAATCATACTTTAAACAAGAAAAATATTGTCTATGCTTTACTAAATCACCTTGCCATGTTATATACACTTTACACAAAATGTTGTTGATGAAAACATTCAAAACCTTTGAAATTACCCCTTTCGAAACCATTGAAAGTCCCCCTTTCGAAACCATTGAAAGTACCACTTTCGATACAAGTAAACTACTTTGCTCTATATCCTTAGGCCGAAGGCCAAAACATACCTTCCGAAACCATTCACAACATACCTTTCGAAAGCATTGAAAACGTCCCTTTCGAAAGCATTACACAACCTTAGACATCCTATTTTCAAAACGCTTTAAACATGCCTTTCGAAAACATTGGAAACCCTACATTAAAAACCTTTCGAAAACATTGGGGAACCACCTATTTGAAACCTTTACCTTATACCTTTCAAAAGGACTAAGTCCTTTACACAAAATCGAAACTTTCAAAAGCATTTGGGTTCAAGTAAAATATGTGGAATAACCTTTTGAAACCATTTAAAACCATTCCTTCCGAAACTTTTAGGTTTAGCTTTCAATAGAACAAAGGATCTTAAAACAACTAAGTCGAAAGCACTCTTTCGAAAGTAATTTCCTAAGTAAAAGAAGTGGATAGTGTCGGAATCATTTCCTTCGAAAGCATTAGAGAAGCGGTTAAGATTTTAAAACAAAGGCACCCTTTCGAAAGCATTGCTTCGAAAGGTATGATGCGGCAGCAAGGGGTTTCGACCCCTTCGAAAGCTTCTTTATAAAACAAAAGGCACGACCTCTTTCGAAACCATTCTTTTAACATTTAATCAAGTCGAAAGCTATCTAAGTCGAAAGCATTCTTTCGAAAGCAAAGCAGACGCATTTTCTTTAAAAATAAAAACAAGGTTTCGACCCCTTCGGAACCCCTTATTTCGACTCAATACCTTTTGCCTATATCTAATCCACTACGTACCAAGGCTTTTCATACCATGTATATTGGTTTCTACTGAGATGGAGGCGGAAGTACCTAGTTGAAATGTAGGTGTCGAAAGTGGTGAAACAGTAAAAGTATGGTAAACTGAAATTTAACTTTAAAGTAATTCTTTTCAACAAACTTGCTTTGTTTGTCAACATATGATTAGTTGTTAATTTCTTTTCTAAATTCTTTTCTAAAAGTACTGCCAAAATTTCAAAATTAAATTATTTACAAAATATCCCATCTTCTTTTATAAACATATAAAACATTTATGTCCCATACCTTAAATAATTTTATATACTTATTAAAAAACTTAGGAAAAATCTATATGAAATATTATAAATTATCAACAAGTATATATATCCATTTTTAACAATCAAAACATGACAAAACCTTTGCAAAATAATTCGGATCTCAATCTAAAACCGAAAATAAGAAAACATGAGATGTAGTCTATTATTCGGCTTAGCTTTGCGATTAAGGAGTTGAGATTTGATCTTGGATTAAGTTGATTAATCTTTTTCTCTTATCTTCTTCTTGTTTTCCCTTAATGGAGGCCGACCGCTCTTTTTTTATTTTACTTATGAATGTATGAAATGAATGTGTATAAGGGTTTAAAGTATAAGAATGTATCTTTTTCCTATTTTGTCCTAATCGAATACCCTAACTTATTGTATTTCATCTTTCCTTAGTTCATTTGTTTAAATTGGCACGGCTACCCCTATTAACACAAATCCTAATCTCTTAACCATTTCATTATTTCATTTAATTTAACTAATGAAATGTCCTAAATAATGTTAATCAAAATTAGGGTCGTTACAAACTCCCTTCCTTAAAGAATTCCGTCCTCGAAATTACGGTAAGGTACACAACAAATATATCATAATGGTAAAACATACCATGAAACAAATCAGGATAAACGTCACTAATCCCGCTTTTAGTTTCCCAAGTACAGTCTCTCTCATCGTCGCTCCATTGGACCTTAACTAATACTACTATCTTGTTCCTTAGCCTTTTCTCATCTCTCACGACTATACAGACTGGCCTTCTAACTATAGTCAAATTCGGCTCTACTATTAAGTCCTCTAACACAGTCGGTGCTATAGTAGTCTCCGGATCTCGAATACACTTTCTAAGAAGAGAAACATGAAAAACATTATGGACTCCTGCAAAACTGTTCGGTAACTTTACTCTATATGTGAGTTTCCCGATCCTATCTACAATAGGAAATGGACCAACGAACCTTGGTACCAATTTCCCTGATTTCCCGAATACACCTTTCATCAGTGATACCATGACAAACACATGATCTCCAACCGAAAACTCTAAGTCTTTGTGTCTTCTATTAGCATAACTCATCTGCATAGACTAAGCTTTCTTTTTTCTAGCTTGAATTAACTCAATCTTCTTGAACAATTAACATAGGTGCATTTGCCAATAAGTGTTTCAATCTCTAAAATGCTTCCTCACACTTATCTGTTCAAACGAACTTCACATTCTTTCGCGTTAGCTTGGTCATCGGTGTTATTATCTATGAAAAATCCTTTATGAACCTTCTATAGTAACCAGCTAATCGAAGAAAACTCTTTATCTCAGTCACTGTCTCGGGTCTCATCCAATTATTCACCGCTTCAATCTTAGTCGGATCTACAGACAACCCTTCCTCTGAGACTACATGACCAAGAAACTTCACCTCCTTCTTCCAAAAATGACACTTTGAAAACTTCGCCTTCAACTGATGCTGCCTCAACATCTCAAGCACAACTCTAAGATGAACTTCATGCTCACTTTCATCCTCAGAGTATATCAAAATATCATCTATGGATACCAACATGAACCTATCCAAGTGCTCTCGGAAAACTCGGTTCATCAAATCTACAAAGAATGCTGGCGCATTAGTTAGTCCGAATAGCATTACTCTCCATTCGTATGATCCATATTTGGTTCTAAATGTCGTCAAAGGAATACTATCTTCTGCTACTCTAAGCTGATGGAACCTTGTCGCTAAATCCAACTATGAAAATACCTTGGCTCCACTCAACTGGTCGAACAAATCTTCAATTCTAGGCAATGGATATCGATTCTTTATCGTCTTCTCATTCGACTTATGATAATCGATACATAACCTTAAGATCCATCCAGCTTCCTACAAAATACTACGGTTGCTCCCCAAGATGAACTACTTGGCCTAATAAAATTCTTGCCTTCCAAATCCACCGACTGCACCTTTAGCTCCCTCATCTTGGCAGACGTCATCCTGCTTGGCGTTCTACTCACTGGTTCTGCTTTTGGCATCAAGTCTGTCCGAAACACAATAGCTCGCTTCGGTGGAAATCCTACTATGGATTCAAAGACATCTGTGAATTATATAACTACGAAATTCGATTTAACTCGTCTTTTACCTCCACAACCCCAACAAAGCATTAACCTCACAGCTAGGGCTTTCTACAGAATATATAATATGGTTACTACAATCAAGGTGTCTAAGTGATATTTTCCTATTAAGGAAAAATATACTAGCATCCTATTTACTTAACTAATCCATACCTAAAATAATTCCAAAACCTACAAAATCAAACACATGCAAACTGCAAACAAAGGTATGACCTAACAAATCAAACTCTAGGTGGTAACATCTCATCCTAAGTATCGCATACCCTCCTACTGGATTTGCAACCCTTAAAGATGTAACTAGGTATAAGGGTTCTAGGTTAAGCTTATCTACCAAACAACGAGATACAAAAGAATGCGATGCACAAGTATCAAATAGAATGCTAACTGACATACCATGGATCATAAGCGTACCTCCCAACAAAGCTTTTCCTTTTTCCTCTGATGTTGGCCTTGAGTTAGCTGGTTTCAATGCAAACACTTTACCCTTTCTATCCTTGGCTGGCTCCTTGCACTAGTTCTTGTAATGTCCAATTTGATCGTAGTTGAAGCATCTAATATTTTTCTTCCCGATCACTTTATTCCCATCTCCTGAGCGACATTCATTTGCGAAATGCCTTTCTTGTCACACTTGTAGCAGACCACTTATGTCTTTCCCTTCTTTGCGGATCGACCCTTCTGAGCCCCTTTCTTGTGGAAAAACTTCCTCTTTTGACCCTGCCCCACTTGGTATTCCTTTGCCTTATTTCTTTCCAAAAAAGAAAGCATCTCCTCATGCCTCAAACCCTTTTCCACTACAACATCACAAGGGTCTCTGATATGCGGTAATGTAGCCTTAGCAAGCTCAGGCTTCAACCCCCTAATGGACTTCTCGTTCCTCTGAATCACAGTATCCACCATAGCATAACCATTCCTCGCCAGCTCCTCAAACCTCATTGCATACTCAAGCATAGACATATCCCCCTACTCCAAATCAGCGAACTTTCTGAGCAGAGTAGACTTAGCGATCCCCGACATAAACCTCTCTTCAAATCTCCTTTTGAACTCAGCCCATGTCATTATCTCCTCATTAACTCCAATACAACGCTGCTCCATGTAATTTTCTAGAAGCAAGCCTTCTCTTTTGCTCATCATTGAGCCCCAAATCCACGAAAATCCTCTCACAATAAAGTGACCAGTTTTCTACTTCAATTGCATCTTCAGTACCAATAAACGGATTTCCTTCCAACCGAGCATAATCTCTACTCAACACAGCATAGTTATTCACCATTAGAGCTTTTTGAGTCCCTCCAACTACTGCAGCAGTAACACCCGCTTGCATCATATTGACAAAGAACTGATACATAGCTCCCATATCAACTTACGTGACTCCAACACCCACATTTCCAACTTGTGCCTGATCTTGATCTAGCATTTCCATTTGTTATGGTGCTTCCCCCACGAAGATTAACACTTCCACTTCTAGCATCCATATCTGCATTTAAGTCTTCGTAAGATACAGCAGAATAGCCTAAGAGAGATAGGAGAATAGAGATATATCGTACACTAATATATAGCAAATACAAGTACATTACTATAGCATTATCCCTACCCCGATCTTTCCTCTAATTCCTTAGGATTATGTTTTCAAAAATCGTTTTAGTTTAAAGTTTTTCATAAACCTATGCTTTGATACCAAGTTGTAACATCCCCTATCTTGAGTCCCAAAGCTAAGCGCTAAAGATACCGCGGTCATCTATAGTATTAACTTTCGGCGATAAAACGGTAATGTTAATGGTATCCATAATATCAGAAGCGTATGAATATGAAACAAAATCACATATTTCAAAAACAAATTTTCTGATTACATTTCACAAACATGTTTCATATCCAATTACATAATCCCAACGTTTACCAAGTTCAGATCAAATATAATTATTACATAAATACGCCAAGAGCGACATATGAAGATGCCCCTTTGGATGACCAGAGTACTAAATAGACAAAAACTGTCTTAATACATCACAACGGAATATAAAAAAATAATAACTCCTAAATGTAGCTAACATCAGCCTCTTGCTCGTCTCCGGAAGCTTTATTCGTCTACATACTAAAACCTGTAAATCCTCAACCCTCGGCCTACTCAAAACAATTTTGAGTATCCGAGAGTTTAAGGGGAAAAACATAAACTTCGAGATAGACATAAAGCCTAGTGTGAATAATACTATACATCTCGATTATCTAATACTAAGTGAGACCACGCCGCTTGGCGGAATGGGTTTCCACTCATAAATATCATTTTAAAAACATATCTTTTGCAAATCTTAATCCTACAACCAAAACTGGTTAAAACAATAATATCAATATCATGTAAGCATACAAATCAGGTAATCAATGGACTATCTATCCGAACACTATAGTTTTGTTTGGCTAACTTCTAACCTTTGGCTGACTCGGGCCTAGTAGAAAAAATAAACAAATAATCTAACTTCTGTCAGATACTCTTCTGGACGGTCTGTCCCTAACTTATTTCTCCTAGGGTCAACTGATACTAATGGTTTTGCGGGCTCACTAATAACCTACTATACTCTATATATTCCTTTATGTTTGTAACATCATTTTAGTCTTACTTGTGACATAGCCCTACAAACTGGAATTTCAGACTTATATTAGCTAGGGGCTACAGGCAGTATAGGGTGCAACCCCATACCGGTCCCATTTGGTATTCTAATATCCGAGTCATTTTACTTAGGATCATCTACCCTTAAAATTTTCCTTAAAAACATTTCTTTCAAATTGATTTAACCCTTTAAATCATACTTAAATAAGAAAAATATTTTTCAAATCACCTTGCCATATTATATATACTTTACATAAAACATTGTTGATGAAAACATTCAAAACTTTTGAAAGTACCCCTTTCAAAACCTTTGAAAGTCCCCCTTTCGAAACCATTGAAAGTACCCCTTTCTATACAAGTAAACTACTTTGCTTTATATCCTTAGGCCGAAGCCCAAAACATACCTTTCGAAACCATTCACAATAGACATTTTGAAAACATTGAAAACGTCCTTTCAAAATCATTACAAAACCTTAGACATCCTATTTTCAAAACACTTTAAACATCCCTTTCGAAAACATTGGAAACCCTCCATTTAAAACCTTTCAAAAACGTTAGGGAACCACCCCTTTAAAACCTTTATCTTATACCTTTTGAAAGCACTAAGTCCTTTACACAAAATCAAACCTTTCGAAAGCATTTGGATTCAAGTAAAATATGTGCAACAACCTTTCAAAACCATTTAAAACCATTCCTTTTGAAACCTTTGGATTTAACTTTTAATTGAATAAAGGGTCGTAAAATAACTAAGTCAAAAGTACTCTTTCGAAAGCAATTTCCTAAGTAAAAGAAGTGGATGGTGACGAAACCATTCCCTTCGATGGAGAAACGGCTAAGATTTTTTTAAAAAGGCCTCTTTCGAAAGCATTGCTTCGAAAGGTAAGATGCGGCTTCAAGGGGTTTCGACCCCTTCGAAAGCTTCTTTATAAAACAAAAGGCACAACCTCTTTCAAAACCATTCCTTAAAACAATTAATCAAGTCAAAAGCTATCTAAGTCCAAAGCATTCTTTTCGAAAGCAAAGCAGGTGCCTTTCCTTTTAAAAGCAAAACAAGGTTTCGACCCCTTCGGAACTCCTTGTTTCAACTCAATATTTTTCGCCTATGTCCAATCGCTACGTACCAAGGCTTTTGATACCATGTGTACTGGTTTCGGCTGATATGGAGGTGGAAGTACCTAGTCGAAAGGTAGGTGCCGAAAGTGGCGAAACAACAAAAGTATGGTAAAACTAAAAATTTAACTTTAAAAAGTAATTCTTTTCAACTAACCTTTTTTTTGTCAACATATGATTGGTTGCTAATTCTTTTTCTATATTCTTTTCTAAAAGTACTGTCGAATTTTCAGAATTTAAATTATTTACAAAATGCCCCTTCTCCTTTTATAAACATATAAAATATTTAAGTCCCATACCTTAAAGAATTTTATAAATTTATTAAAAAACTTAGAAAAAATCTACAAAAATTACCATGAATCATTTTTAATATGTTTTCTACCATATATTAATTTCTGACCCAAAAACAATATAAATAAGCCGTAATTAATTTTAAACCAAATTAACCATTTTCTTCACTAGAAAATTAATAATAAATCTACATTAATTCAGAAATTATGAAATTTGAAACTCATCTCTAAAATATCATTTCTGACCTTATATTAAAATCACAAGGCATTTGGATGTCTTCAAATAGGGTTTTTACATTAAAACTTATCATAAAATCCATATGAAATAGTATAAATCATCAACAAGCATATATATCCATTTTTAACAATTAAAACATGGAAAGACCTTTGCAAAATAATTCGGATCTCAATCTAAAACCGAAAATAAGAAAACATGAGATGTAGTCTATTATTCACCTTAGCTTTGTGATTAAGGAGTTGAGATTTGATCTTGGATTAAGTTTGTTAACACTAAAAATGTATGCTAACACCCCGGTGTGATTCGTGATATAGCGAATGCACCACCCGTTGGTACGGGAACTAAAAGTAATCAGAAAATAGCAGAAAACAGTAAAAGACAATAGTTTTATAGTGGTTCGGCTCAAAGTCGAGCCTACGTCCACTTAATCTCTTCTATCGCTGATTCGATTACAGAATTTACGATAATTCTTTGATTACAACACAATCAAGACAAGTAATCAGAACTTTGATGCAGAAAAGCTCTTTTGATTCATGTTGAATGAACTTGATCTTTTCCGAAGATTCTTTGGAGTATCCTTTGCCTTTGAAGTGTTGGAGGCAGTATAGAAATCAGCAGAGTCTTGGCGTTTCAGAAAAATTGTCCCCCTTCAAGTGCGGAGTAGGCGAGGTATTTATAGGAGAAACTGGTTTAGGTCATTTATGTTTTAGGTCGTGAGTGACCTAAGAGGTTGCGAGGTAGCTTAAGTCGTCAACGACTTAATGGAACCATTCTGGGCGAGATATATGCTGTGAGCGACTTAGCATGCGTAGCACAGGAGTTATCTCGGCATAATTAGGTCGTAAGCGACCTAAGGAAACGGTAAGGCATGCGGTTCAACTCTGGAGCATGCTAGGTCGTTAGGTCGCTCTTTTCCTTAGCTCGTTAGGTCGCTGACCTGTTAAGTCGCTCTTTCCTTAACTCGTTAGGTCGCTGCCTTTATCGAGTCGCTGGAGTTTGTTATCTCATTAGGTCGTAGGAGTCTTTTTGGTCGCTAGGTCGCTGCCTTGTTATAGATCGTTAAGTTGTATATGCCTTAGGTCGCTAAGTCGCTTATTCCCATAAGTCGTTGAGTTGAGTAAGTCGATAGGTCGCTGAATAAAAGAGGGTTAACACTTGCCCCTCAAAGTATACGCCTAGGAGTTAGGTCGTGTGCTTCGATATCTCTTAACTCGTGCCATCCTAAATCGTTAAGTCATGAGCGACTTATGAGAGAGTTAGGTCGTTCGTGCTGATTCGTGTTCCACTGCCCCTGTATATAAGTCGTTGAGATCACTCTTTCTTCTCTTTACCTGCTCTAACACTCTAACCCGCCTTTGAAGAATTTCCGTGCTCTCGAAGAAGAATTCAAATCAACCAGTCGTCGATCATCTCTACAATCATACTACGTAAGTAAATCCGACCATTATCCCACCACGACCATCACCGAATCGTGTATCCCCCATTTTTTGACCCTAATCTGATTTCACATGCCTCATTTTGCCATGAGTCATGTTACGATCGATTTTTGGTCATTGTTGGACATGTTGTCGCTGTAATTCATGAGAGCACAGTAGTGCATCGGACTTATGATGGATTCGAGGCAATTTGAATCGGTTTTGGATGATTGGTGGTGTGGAGAGATGGTGGATTTTATTGTAGAGAGGCTAACAGGTTATTGGGTTAACGGGTTAGTGGGTTAGGCGATTTGTTGAAAGAAGAGGAGTTAGACAGTTAAGGAGAGTTAGGAAGTGCTCGACTTAGGAGCCTTGAACGACCTAGGGCTTAGCAGTTTGGACACGAATCGCACGACTTAACTTAATGGATGACTTAGCGACTTATCATCAAACTCTGAACGACATAAGGAACTTCAACTCATTTGACATGTGACTTAACGACTTAAAGCAGAACGACTTAAAGAATCCACGACCTAATCTTAACCCCCAGCATAGCTCTAACTCGTAGGAATATAACTGATGAACTTCCTAACTTGAGCAGAGCGACTTAGGGAAGCCCGACCTATGTTAGGTCGTTTGGACATGAACTGGACGACCTAAAGGAGTCTTGAGCTAACTTAAGTCGTTCCTACGACTTAAGGAATGCACTGCATTTGAACACTTGTAAAATTAACCAGAACTTGACTGAACTTCTAATTTGAACTGCCAGAACGAACTGCTTGAACCTGTTGCACTCTTTCACAGACTTCTAAACTAACAACCTGTTAAATACAACATTTGCAGAAAACTGGGACGAATACACTCATCATCGACTGCCCACATCGAGTGATGGATTAGATCAAAGAGCTAACATTTTACTTAAGTAAAATAATATGAATCTAATTAAAAGTGAAATGCTGTGAATCAACTGACTTAAATGGAGCATCAACGCAAAATTCATACAGTTGTAACTGCTTATCGCTGAATATTATCTGCATTGATACTACACTTAATTTTGATACAATAACAAGCCTTGAATCTTCCTGAATTGACGTGCGCCAACCAGTATTATTTCAAGCTTTACTTTATTTACTTGTTATTTCAGTAGTTTTGCACAACACTTCACACACTTTTTAGAAAACGTGCACCTTCATATTTGAATATCCAGTTCCTTGTGTAGAATGACTTCTCAACAAGTACAAGAAGAGATAGTAGATCGGACCGATGAAGTTTTCCCGATTGCTGCCCCTCTGGATAATCCTTCGGAAAGAGTTCCAACTTCATTGAACCAACGGACCGTCAACCAGCTATGTGTGCAATTTGGCGTTGTTGAAGCAGATGCTCTGCTTCCTGGAGTAAACGACACTGCCGACAGGCCGCCACATGGCTTCATTGCAGTCAACCGTCACATGTGTCTGAACAGAGCTATTCCCCCTTCAATGACTTTCTTAGAACACTTCTCCTCCGATTAACTATTTATCCATTCCAGTTGCACCCCAATGGCTATGCCATTTTGATGGAGTTGTGCGTACTATTCAGGAGGACGCTTAATTTCCTCCCAAGCTTTGAGGAGATCTGTTATCTGTGTACATTTGAGAGGAACAAAGATCACCCTTTTATTACCCTCGTAAGGAGTGTAAGGAACCGTAAGCTAATTACGGATCTGCCTGAGAGCGCTCACGGGTTTTTAAACCAATTCTTCTATGTCCGTTGCCCCCCAGGATTCTACGGAATCTAGAAAGTAGGAAGTAAGACTACTTATCTCCGTTTACTTCATTTCTGAGCCTTTCAAAATTTGAACCGCCAAGTGATAACTTCATCTTTTACTTTTGCAGCACTTCCTCCTCCCTCTAAAGATTCCAGTCACAAATCAACTTTTGAAAGATTGAGTGCTATAGCTGCCAACGAGAGAAGTATTAAATTTCTACAGAGGAACGAATTTCTACATCAATTCGGACTCTTGCATTCCTCTCGATCTATTCAGTCTCGTGACGCCCCCAGTTCTCAAATGGAAGCGTCAAATGCCCCAGCTTCCGCAGAGGAATTTGCATCGAAGGAACCCATCGTAGAGACTTCACTAGTGAAATGTTCCGGTTCCGCTGATGGTGCGGGGTTATCTGGCAAATCTAAACTTCCCCTAGTTATTGAAGAAGAGGAAACTCCTCAACATTCTGGGAAGACTACTAAAGAGGCTGATGAGGGAGCTGAAAAAGAAAGCTCCGTTACGGAGAGCGCAAAACGTGCTGAAGAGGGCACTACTGATATAACCCCTTCTGTTGGGCATGATGGTGATGACATCTTTGGGGGACTGAGCGATTTTATGGTGACCTCCCAAGAGCTCTTTAAAGATGATACCACCGCTTCTAAGATTTTTTCTCCGTCAATTGAAGCGACATCCGTTTTGCGACCAATCCCGTCAACCCAAGAGTTGACCCCTGCTGCAAAAGCCGACATCACTCCTAAGCTGAAGAGTGGTTTGTAGCTTGACGTGCGTAGTTCGCACGCCACACACACTTAGGATTTTTGGCAATTATGTGCACTTAGCTTCTTTATTTCAGAGATTTCTAAATTTTTGTCTCTTCTTTACTTTTAGGTTCTCCCATGGGACGCGGCTCTTATTATGATGATTTTCTACGCTATGCAAGGCGTGACTCTTATGATCCCAGGCGCTATCTTCCTGCCCCTAGGGAGACTAATGAGGAGAGAGCAGCTAGGAAAGCTCGTGAGAGGCAAGCTTATGAAGAGCGGTATGGAAGAAGGGACGACCGTCATGATTCCTACCAAAGGGATGATGACTCTCACAAAAGAAAGTCTCATGATGATAGGGGGAAGAGTCATATAACTGAAGATCCAAGCAAGCGGGCCAAGCTTAGCGAAATGCCTTCATCTGAAATTTCTCAAGTGCCTGCTGCTTCTGTCTCTCTAGACATCCCCTCTAGCTCTCATGTCCTTAAAAGAGCTGATATTCAAGCCATCATCAATAGGCCTCCTTATCAAGTCGAGAAGCCTCCGCCTGCACTCCAAAGCCGATTTCCGAATTGGTGCTTGAAAGGAGTACGCTTCGACCTGGACTTAGTTCCAATTGATAAACAAGCCATGCTGAGAAATCTTGATGCTATCAAGCTCGATATTGAAAGAATGTTCGGCTGGCAAAAACTGGTCGATGAGCTTCAAAGAGTAAACCGCTTAAATCTTGAAGCTATGTTGACCATGGAGAGTGACAAGTTTGAGTGGCAGAGTGTTCTTGACCAGCACGATACAGAGATGAAAAACATTACTGCTGATAACTAGAGACTTGAAGCTAAAGTCAAGAAACTTAAAGATGAGCTCGCCACCTCTTCCACTTCTTATACATAAAATGAAGAGGTGCTCCAAAAGCAAGTAAGATACGCCCACGTTGCTCAGCGATATGTTGAGGCTAAACTTGAGGCAGAGCAGAAAATTGTTGAAATGTACCGCAAAGATGCTGCTCAGCTATGGGAAAAGTCTAGTTCTCAAGACTTGGAGATTGCGATGTTAAAGGCCCAGCTTTCTAAGGCTGAAAAAGAGCGTGACGGTGCCATTTCTGGAAAAGCGGCTACTGAACATTCGCACGAGGCGACTAAGGCCAACATTAGCTCCACTTTATTTGAGTTTTATGTTCTTAGCGTCTTGGGGCGTGGCAGTCTTTCTTTCTTGGGCCCAAAGTATGAAGTTACACTGGCCGAAGTGTGCGAAGCAATAGTTGAAGTGCTTAAAGATGCTGGCTACAATGAGGAGGATTTTGAGGCTAATTATTTTGATGATGAGAGTCGTGTTGCCCTTGCGAGAGGGAAAGAACAACTTGCTAAGGAGCGAGCCGAAGCAGCAGAAGGAGAGCGTCCAGGGAAGGCACCTTTGATCGACCCAACTCGTCCTTCGACTTCGGTCGACCTTGATATTATCGTCTCAAGTTCTCACTCTCCGCCTCCTGCTAAAGCCGAGACCGAAGCTAAAACTGCTCATGCCGAAGAAGAGGCCCAAGAAAGCACCGAAGCCCAAGATTATGAAATCGACGTGATAAAGCCAAGCTCTCCAGGTAACTTCAATTCTGATCTAGCTCAAGTGGACTGCTCGTTTGCTTCACATGAGCTCGATGAACTTTTTGCTTATTACTTATGCCTCGATGTGCCACTATCTCCTCTCTTTGCGGGGAATACTGGTGTTTTTAACTTTTCTTCTTCTGTAGCGAAAACAACAAGTGTTGTACAGGATTCGCCTCCCCCAACTGCTGCTCCTCCACTTCTTCAAGTTACCCCTCCTTCTGCTTCTCAACCGGGATCACAAGAAGAACAAATAGAAGCTCTTCAAGGCTTAGATGACCCGGCCGCTTTGCAGGAGCAGAAAGATGAAGATCTTGAGGAGGGTGAGAGGACTCCGGAGAAGTTTACTGTCAATGACACAAAGCTGAGTGATCTTATCTCTCTGGGCAGTGAATCTTCTTCAAAGAAGATGGGAAAACGTTTAATTTCAAAGAAGAAGAAGGATGCTTCTGCTAGCGATGAGAAAGTAGAAGAGGACCCAATTGCACCTCTTTCTCCTTCTTCCGCGACTCGTCCAGGCCGGCTTGCAAAGTTAACCATTAAGCCAGGCGAGGGCTCCAAAGGTGGTGGGAGGAAGAAGAAATGAGTTTGGTTCTATCCTTCTTGTTTTGCTTTTTTGCCTTTTGTCTAAAGACTTGTATCGACCGGAGATTGTGCGGGTACCGGCCCCCGCTTTTTGAAACCTGTACATGTATAAAAAAAAATTCATAGTATGGAATAAAATGACTCTTTTTACTTGTACAATCTCTTGTCAGTATTTATGAATGCATTTATTCCTTGTTTTCGCACAAGTTTCTTTATTTTCTTTGTACGATACTGCAGTGAGCTCGTGGTATGCTACTTGAGTGTTGTTTTTATTAATGTAGCTATGTTGCCCCCATACCATGGCTTATTGCAATATTCTGAAAAGACTTGTACTCTTATTCTAGAGAATGATTCTTTCGTTTTGAGGAAATATTATTCTGCTTTAGTAGAGTGTGCTTTGTATCGAAGAAGTTTTGTTTTCTTTCCTTTTTTTTACACTTCAACTTTCGGAGATGGTCACTTTCATTTTTGAAAAGTGGATTCCCCTATGCGGTGAAGCGGGCTTCCGAAGAAAGCTTTGATCTGTTATATCTCATCGCTGAGTGGGCCCACGGGATAGGCATCAGCTGTTTTATCAGATATTTGTTTGCACAAATGATCACGAGCATTTAGCTGCGGCCTAGAACCTTCTTTTTGAGAAGGTGCCCCTTCGGTGGTTCCATCAACGACTTTTTCAAGAGATAACATTTTATTTTTGGACGTGCCTCGTTAGAGAGCTTTATTTGTTTAGTGCTTCCGAAGAGGGCTTTGTGCCTCCGAAGAGGGCTTTTTGTTTTGTGCCTCCGAAGAGGGCTTCTTGTTTTGTGCCTCCGAAGAGGGCTTTGTGCCTCCAAAGAGGGCTTCTTGTTTTGTGCCTCCGAAGAGGGCTTTTTGTTTTGTACTTCCGAAGAGGGCTTTGTGCCTCCGAAGAGGGCTTTGAAGTGTGCCTCCGAAGAGGACTTTGAAGTGTGCCTCCGAAGAGGGCTTTTAATTGTTTCGTTTGCCAGAAAGGTTGCATCTCACAGTTAAGTGGTTCCACGGGGCGGACGCAAGCTACTTAATTGGATGTTTGTTTGCACAAACGATCACAATTAAGCAGCAAGGGCCCGGTGCCTTCACTTTGGGAAGGTGCCCTTCGGTGGTTCCACCATCCTCTTTTGTTGAGAGTCAAGATTCCGTTTTGGCTGTTTTTGTCTGCTTGCCAATATCTTTTCATCATCTGTTTCTCAGCGATTCCTTGTTATCACCTCTGAATACATTTTCCTTTCTTTTGCAGGTTGTTTAATTCTTCCAGAGAAGTGTACTTCATTGTTATGTGAATCCACGGGGCAGGCGCAAGCTACTTAACCGAATGTCTGTTTGCACAAACGATCGTAATAAGTTAGCAAGGGCCTGGAACCTTCACTTTGGGAAGGTGCCCCTTCGGTGGAATCACCAACTGTTTGTGAGAAGTACTTCTTATGTAGGAATTGAATTTGGAATTTTTGTGGCTTGATATTTGTTTGTTGAGTGATTTATAGGAATTGCTTGGCCTTGTGATGTGTCGAATAGGTAAGCTTTGCTTTGATAGCCTGCAATGTTAAATCGACATTTTAGCAACATATTTAAGATGTTTGCACATCGAAATGAGATAGGCATTTTATAGTAGTAGAGAACACAAGATTTATAGTGGTTCGGCCAAGTATCGGGCCTACATCCACTTTATAGTTCTTATTATTGATTCACACTGATTTTACAATGGCTTACAATACAAGAATGATACATCCATAATTATTTTACAAATTTAAGCATGGCTTTTAAGTAAAATATGGACGTAAGTGATTGTTGTTCCAGGCTCTCGGAATTGGATCTCCTTCGACAGTTGTGAGTTTGAAAGTGCCATCAACAAGTTTTTTGCCTATGACATATGGCCCTTCCCAGTTTGGCCCATACACTCCTGTTGCTGTCATGATCCTTTTCAAGACTAGATCCCCGATTTCAAAGCTGCGTTGGCGAACTTTAGAATTGAAGTGCCTGGCTATCCTTTGCTGATGTGCTGCAACTCTGAGTTCAGCTTCTTTCCTTCTTTCATCAAGCAAGTCAAGTGCTTCAAGTTGCAGCTTTTCATTTTCAGCTTGGTTGAAATGAATTCTCCTGTGTGAGGGGACCTCTATCTCCACTGGAATCATCGCTTCTGATCCATATGCTAATGAGAATGGAGTGTGCCCAGTCGCAGTTTTGTGGGTAGTTCTATATGCCCATAGTGCTAGTGGCAGCTTATCGACCTAACCACCTTTTGCTTTTTCCAGCTGTTTTTTGATGGTTGATTTGATAATTTTGTTCACTGCTTCCACTTGCCCGTTTGCCTGCGGATGGGCCACTGTTGAGAAGCTTTTTCGGATCTTGAATCGTCTGCAAAAGTCCTGGAATTCTTCGCTCTCGAATTGGGTACCATTGTCTGTGATTATCTTCTGAGGCACACCATACCTGCAAATGATATTTTTAGTCACAAATTTAATCATCTTTTTATAGGTAATAGTAGCCAATGGTTCAGCTTCAGCCTATTTAGTGAAATAATCAACAGCAACAATAGCATATTTGATTCCGGACTTGGCAGTCGGCATAGGCCCAATGAGATCTATCCCCCGAATGGAGAATGGCCATGGACTGACCATCTGTGTTAGCACGGTGGAAGGTGCTCTTGGGATTTTTGCAAATATCTAGCATCTGTCACACTTTCGGGAGTAGCTAGCAGCATCTCGATTAATATCTGGCCAAAAATACCCATAGCGGAGAATTTTCTTCGCAAGAGTTTGGCCACCTGAATGATCCCCACACTCTCCTCCGTGCACCTCAGCTAAAATTGTCTTAGCCTCTTCTTTGGTTACACATCGGAGTAATGGCATCGAGAATCCTTGTCTGTGCAAATGGCCGTCTTGAATTACATATCTCGGGGCTTTTCTTAATAGCTTCTGGCGTTCTTTTGAGTTTTCTAGTAGGGTACCGTTGAGAAGATATTCCTTGATTGGGGTCATCCATGAATCCTGCTCTTGAGATACAACCATGATCCAGTCAATATCCATCTCATCAGTACTTGGAGCTGACAAGACTTCCACAGGGACCAATCCTAATAATTGAGCTTCGCCAGAACTTGAATATTTTGCGAGAGAATCTGCCTTCATGTTCTCTTCCCGGGGTATATGGCTTATTGTATAATGATCAAAATCATCGAGAAGCTCTCAGGCCTTTGCCAAGTAAGCAGGCAGATTTCCTCCTTTAGTTTGAAACTCTTTCTTGACTTTGCATACAATAAGCTGGGAATCACTGAAGATCTGCAATACTTTGATGTTCAGTTCTTTAGCAATCTTCAAGCCTGCAATAAGAGCTTCATATTCGGCTTCATTATTTGTCGAAGGAAATTCCAATCTCAATGCATAACACAATGACCGCCCTTCGGGGGTTTCAAGCACAACCCCAGCTCCGGAACAATAGTCATTTCTTGCACCATCAACATATAATTTCCATCGGGTCAGAATGTCCTCAGTCACTTCTTCCTCACTACCACCTTTATCTATGTATTCTGAAATGAAATCTGCTAAAGCTTGTCCATTGATTGCTCTTCGGGGATGGTAGGTGATATCGTATTGACTGAGTTCAATATTCCACTTCAGAAGATGACCTGAAGTTTCAGGGCGAAATAGGACTTGCTTTAGAGGTTGATCAGTGAGGACTTTAATAGGATGAGCCTGGAAATATGGCCTCAACTTTCTGGATGCAATTAGCAAACAATAGGCGAGCTTTTCCAGCTTTGAATAATTCATCTCTGCCCCAGTGAATCTTTTGCTGATGTAGTAAATCGGGTGCTGAACTTTTGTGTCTTCCCGTACCAATGCTGCATTGAGAGCATGAGATGAAACCGCCAAGTATACGAAAAGATCTTCACCATTGCTGGGCTGAGAAAGTATTGGTGGCTTTTCCATGTGACAAATCAGTTCTTCAAAAGCTTTTTGACATTTGGGAGTCCATTCAAAGTTTTTCTTTCCTTTCTTCAGTGCGTCAAAGAAGGGAATGCATTTATCAGTGACCCTAGAGATAAACCGACTCAAAGCAGCGACTTTCCCGTTGAGGCTTTGCAATTCCTTCTTTGTTCTAGGGGCTTTGACTTCTCTTAAAGCAGTAATCTAAGCAGGATTAGCTTCGATGCCCTAGCACTTACAATGAAACCCAAGAATTTTTCGGATTCTACCCCGAATGAACATTTCCGAGGATTTAGCTTCATCCCATATTTTCGGAGAACCGCGAACATTTCTGCCAAATGATCCATGTGTCTGCTGCCTTTTTCGATTTCACCAACATATCATCAACATATACTTCCATAGTCTTCCCAATCTGGGGTTTGAACATGGCATTAACAAGTCTTTGATAAGTTGCCCCCGCGTTCTTTAGTCCGAAGGGCATGACTTTATAGCAGTAAAGACCAACATCGGTAATGAAGCTCGTGTCCTACTGATCTGGCTCATGCATCATGATTTGATTATATCCTGAGTAAGCATCCATAAAAGACATTAACTCATGCCCGGCTGTTCCATCCACCAACTGATCAATTCTGGGCAACGGGAAACAGTCTTTGGGACATGCTTTGTTCAAATCTGAAAAGTCGATGCATACTCTCCACTTCCCATTTGCTTTTTTAACTAACACCGGATTAGAAACCCAATTTGGATAAGTGGATTCTCTGATGAAGCCATTTTCCATGAACCGATCTACTTCTTCTTTTAATGCTGTCGATCTTTAGGACCCTGGGTTCTTCTTTTCTGCTTTACGGGTGTGAACTTTGGATCAATATTCAAAGAATGCACTGCGATTTCTGGAGATATTCCCCACATATCGGCATAAATCCAAGCGAATACATCCAGGTTTGCTTTCAAGAATGATATCAGCATATTTTGAACCGTCATACCAAGTTGTGAACCCACATTCAGCACCTTGTTTGGGTCATTCGGGTCAACAGGTATTGGCACCGTCACTTCCACCGACACCACTCTACTCTCCCCTGCACTGGTTTTTTTGGGATCAATCTCTTTACGTGCACCACTATGCTCACCAATGCAGGGTCCACCCCGTAATTGCTACAAGGTGGGCTCTTTGATGTGGAGCGGAGCTGCCGCACCTTTACCCATTTCTCTTTTCCTTCTTTCCCACAATTCTGTGAAATAGCATTCTCGCCCGGCATTTTGGTCCTCCTTCACAACACCGACACCATTATCAGTAGGAAACTTCATAGTCAGGCACCATGGAGCGAGAATAGCCTTGAATGTAGCAAGAGTTGGTCGACCCAGGAAGGCATTGTAAGCGGAGAATTCATCAACAATCACAAAAGTTTGTTTTCGGACCTCCTTCTTTTCGCCTTCTCCGAGCTCTACAAATAAGTCAATAGTTCCAATGGGCTGTTTTGGTTCTCCAGTGAAACCAACAATTTTCTGCGAGGAAGTTTGGACATCAGCCATGGGAATTTTCATCTGATCAAATGTCTTTCTGAAGAGGATATTGCAAGAGGCGCCGCAGTCAACAAGCACCCTTCTCACAATGGCTGATCCGATGCCTGCAGATATCACCAAGGGATCCATGGTGGGAGCCTCTACACCAACATAGTCTCTAGCCTGAAATACGATGTCATCGTTAAAAGTTCTTTGTTGTTTTATAGGTGCAACATTTTCCAAGACAAAAACATTTTCTTCCGCCGGGGCATATCTCAAAGCATGAGCATATCTCTCCATCTCGCCCCAACTCCTGCCCGTTGGGTGAGGACCCACTGTGATTACATTAATAATGGGCCTCTCAGAATCCTGCGCTGCAGTCCTCTCATCTGAGTTAGGTTGATAAGCAGGAACTTGTTGCCCCTGAGTAGATGAGGTTGGATCAGCTCTGTTTCTCTTTACATATTGTTGTAGTTTATTCTGTCTAAGCAGCTCTTCAATCAAATTCTTTAAATGGCGACATTCATTAGTGTCGTGGCCAGGTTGATTGTGGAACCGACAGAATCTCCCATTATGCATAGCATTTTTCCCAGGCTTGATCTCATGTGGTTTGGGATATTCGATAGCATCCTTGGTTGCAAAATAGATATTTTCTAGAGTATCAGTTAAGGGAGTAAAATCTGAAGGTCTAAAGTGGCGAGACTTCTTCACATCTCTTTGCTTTTTCCCACCGTCATTCTCCCTTTTCTGGCCACCAGATTCTTTTTTGTTAGAAGCAACATTGTTATTCTTAACTTCAACCACATTTACTTTTGATGGCACAGGATGGCTTTCTAAGCGCATGAATTCATCAGCTTATAGAACTTCTCAAGTGAATTTGGCTCTTTCATCTTTAGCCGTTTTCCGAATTCACCTGATTTGTCAATAGCTCGCATCAAGTAAGTCATAATCATCCGAGGCTCTGCATTATCAACTTCAGCCAAGGCTATATTGAAGCTGTTTAAGAAAGATTTGATAGACTCTCGTGGGCCTTGTTCGAGGCTGGATAGTGACATTATGTCCTTGGCCTTCGAAGCATATAACCTGAACTGATCTTTGAATTTTCGAGTTAGGTCGGAAAACTGATCCACGGATTGAACTGGCAGCTTCGTGAACCAAAGCAGGGCCACTCCCTCCAAGTACATAGGAAAGTATCTGCATTTGATCTCATCTGTTGCTCTGGCACCTGTCATATGCCAGTCATACTTGTACAAGAACTGGTTAGGATCGCTCGTCCCCCGATAAGTTGGAATAGTAGGGGGAACGAACTTCTTTGACAATTCAGCCTTTAGAATTTTTTCAATAAAAGGAGTTTTACTTGGGGCAAACCCCCAGTCACTTTCATCTTCCTTCCGTCGCATGCTATCTTTCATAATTTGTCGAATCATTCCCGAGAGGTACTCCTCATCGTTTAGAGGCCCCACGGGACAGACGTCAGCTACTTTTTTGGAAGTTTGCCTGGACAAACGTTCACGAAGAGTTGGCTGCGGCCTTGAACCTCCAGCTTGGGGAGGTGCCCCTTCGGCAGTGCCAGCTGCCCTCTGAGGAATACTTTTCCCTTGGGAATCATGAACATCTTCAGCGAAGGTTTCTTCATTATTTTTCGGTTGCTGGTTAACTCCAAGCAAAGCATTCAACTTGTCCAACATCAAAGTGCTCTGGGCTTCCATTTGTTGATACAACCCAGACACCACAGCATCTAATTCTTCCCTTGTGACTCCAACACTAGGAGCCGCTTGATTTGACGCGGGAGAAGTGGTGGTGTTGTTGTAAGCATTTCCAGATCTAGTAGATTTGCTTTTCCTTCCAGGAGCCATAATCTCGGATAGTCTTCTGGTTTTTAAGGAGAGTCTTTCTACAAATCTTTGTGAAGCAATGATGAGAGCAGTCCTGAGTTCGATTTCTCAGTGAAAGTACCAAAAATGTTAGCGCTAAAAATGTACGCTAACACCCCGGTGTGATTCGTGATATAGCGAAAGCACCACCCGTTGGTACGGGAACTAAAAGTAAGCAGAAAATAGCAGAAAACAGTAAAAGACAACAGTTTTATAGTGGTTCGGCTCAAAGTCGAGCCTACGTCCACTTAATCTCTTCTATCGCTGATTCGATTACAGATTTTACGATAATTCTTTGATTACAACACAATCAAGACAAGTAATCAGAACTTTGATGCAGAAAAGCTCTTTTGATTCATGTTGAATGAACTTGATCTTTTCCGAAGATTCTTTGGAGTATCCTTTGCCTTTCAAGTGTTGGAGTCAGTAGAGAAATCAGCAGAGTCTTGGCATTTCAGAAAAATCGCCCCCCTTCAAGTGCGGAGTAGGCGAGGTATTTATAGGAGAAACTGGGTTTAGGTCGTTTATGTTTTAGGTCGTGAGCGACCTAAGAGGTTGCGAGGTAGCTTAAGTCGTCAATGACTTAATGGAACCATTCTGGGCGAGATAAATGCTGCGAGCGACTTAGCATGCGTAGCACAGGAGTTATCTCGGCATAATTAGGTCGTAAGCGACCTAAGGAAAAGGTAGGGCATGCGGTTTAACTCTGGAGCATGCTAGGTCGTTAGGTCGCTCTTTTCCTTAGCTCGTTAGGTCGTTGACCTATTAAGTCGCTCTTTCCTTAACTCGTTAGGTCGCTGCCTTTATCGAGTCGCTGGAGTTTGTTATCTCGTTACGTCGCAAGAGTCTTTTAGGTCGCTAGGTCACTGCCTTGTTATAGATCGTTAAGCTGTATATGCCTTAGGTCGCTAAGTCGCTTATTCCCTTAAGTCGTTGAGTTGAGTAGGTCGCTAGGTCGCTGAATAAAAGAGGGTTTACAAAGTTGATTAAGCTTCTTCCTCTTATTTTCTTCTTGTTTTCCCTTAATGGTGGTTGGCCACTTTTTTATTTGATTTTACTTATGAATGTATGAAATGAATGTGTATAAAGGTTTTGGGTATAAGAATATATCTTTTTCCTATTTACCATCATCAACTATCCTAACTTATTTTATTCATCTTCCCTTAGTTCATTTGTTTAACTTGGCACGGCTACCCCTATTAACACAAATCTCAATCCCTTAACCATTTTGTTATTTTATTTTATTTAACTATCCTATATAATGTTAATTAAAATTAGGATTGTTACAGATTCTGACCTCGTATGAATTTGTTCTGGGTTTAATAAGATATTCAAGTTAAATAATATAATTAATTTAAATAATTACATGATTAGCCTAAATTAACAAACCTTAATCATTTTCTAACCCATGCCACTATCTTTGAAACCCTCGACGCGACCTACTTTCCCACGTAGTAGCTGCCAATGTTCCATGCCACTACGCATCCATCGACGCCAGAGCCGCCTCCTCTCATCGCCTAAACGAACGAATAAGGTCGGTGATGTTTAGCTCAACATCGCAGCCGCCTCCCTCAACCATACTCTGATCCAACCAATCATCTTGCTTGCCTTACCATGCCAATCAAGTCCCTAGTTGAGGTCGAAGATTGATACGGCCTCTGGTGGTCACAGGGAATGCAGGCTATTGGATTGAGTTTCTTTAATCAGCGCCTAGGGTTTCGAATTAGGGTTTGAGCAAACTGGATGGGGTAGAACTCCAAATGAGGCATGCTCATTGGCGTTTCAAGCTAAATACCCCTATTTCGAACTCAGTGGAACTATTTTCGGGAGCTAATTCCATCATATACAGAATATAACTTTTAAAATAAAATTATATTATATATTAAATTCCTAAAACTAAGCGCTACATGTTTCGAGTTTGCATGATCAATTGGTAAGTCTGATTGCCATGAAAATCGTCAATATACAACAATTTATTATTCCGGATTGGATAACACTAGTTTCATCAAAATCTGAAAGAGTGCCCCAGAATGTTAATTTCACAAATTTACATATCATTTAATATTTTAGATCCAATTATCGGTATTTATCCGATCTATTTATTATTGCAAATTACAAATTGAATTCACCAATATTATTTATTAATTAAAAGGAGTTAAATAAGATTATTAAATTCATTTAATTAATATTTAATTCAAAATTAAAATATTTAAACGATCATTTTAATTGGATATGAACTATTAAATTTCAAAATTCAATTATTTAAATATTTAAAAGTTAGTTTAATATTTAAAATTCAATGATCAAAATTCTGGGTTGTTACATTCTCCCCCTTAAAAGAATGTCATCCCTGAAATCTTCAAGGAAGAAAACGTCACCAAACCGTTTAGTTTAAAATGGCGACTCCTCTAATGACATCTTCGGCGATTTCGTTTGTTTCTTCCTTCGTCTAATCTTTTCCCTCCCATCATCCGTTGTCTCATCTCTCCATTTCCTCGTTGTCACCTCGTCTTTTCCTCAATGCCCAAGAAGAAGCGCTCGCCGATCGCCTCTTGTGTGCTAGATCTGGAGCTTTCCCAAACACACTCTGACGTCTCATCTGTCAGAGCGATGGGGCTTCCTGGTATTGGCTCCGCGAGTTCTGCTATCTCTCAAAGCATGGGTAAGCATGCCTTTCCTGTTGCGGAAAGCGTTAATCTCCTCTCTAGTTTGCTAAAGGAAATTAATTCGTTGCCTCCTTTACTTGCATGTCCGTTGTCTTCTAGTGAGCACCAACTGCCTCCGTATTTAGCTTCAGCTTTTAATAATCCTTGGTCGAAAACTGATATTGGGATGCCCGTCGAGTCTAATTTGGGTATTGTTGAAACCGAGCAAGTTGATATCTTATCATGTGGTGTGAACGTTGTTGCCGCAGATGAAATAGCTAGTGTTGTTCAGGTAGTTAGTTTCGCTTCTTCTAACAATGATCTGGTTCAAAGCTGCATATCTAGTGCTCGTGTAAATGCCAAGCACGCTGTCCCCTTTTCCTATAAAAATCTAAGTGGTCCTGTTCCTGAGGAACCATCTCCTCCTCGATCAATTACTCGGTGGTCGTCGTTATTCACCAACTTGCCAAAAAATGCGGGTGTGCATTCTCCCCGTTGTTTTGACAAAGTAGATATTGAGGGAGTTATGATTCCTCCAGTGGAAGTTATTGAGGCCAATGTTTATTTTTGGAAGGACTATTTGGTGAGTTTTTCCTTGACTCCAATCCTGCCTACCAGCTTGTTAAGGCGCATTGCAATCAGATATGGAAGCCTAAAGGGGGATTATGTGTTCATTTCAATAATGCAATGTTCTACTTTAAATTCTCACGTAGTGATGAAAGATAGCTTATTCTTGAGGCCAATCCTATTCTCGTTGATGGAAAACCATTCATTATTACAACCTGAAGTCCGTCTATTGATAGGGCTAAGGATTAGGTATTATCTATTCCAGTTTGGACCTACTTTTCTCATATCCCATCTGTTCTTCAGCCTTTGATCGTGATTGATTGGCTAGCTGGCTTTGTTGGTAAGGTGATCTATTATGACGCTAACACTGTAGCCAGAAAGAGATTAGTTTATGCCAAAGCTCTGATTGAAATAACCCTTGCCAAGCCTTTGCCTATGGTGTTAAAAGTCAGACTCGACGAGGGTCACTTTGCCGAGGTTAGAGTTTGCTATAGTTGGAAACTAGACATTTGTAAGTTCTATCAGTCCTTTGGGCATCTTTCGGATGCGTGTTCTAGATCGGATTCCACTTCCTCATCCTCCTATCAGGAAGTGGGTCCCGAAGGTTGCTCCTCCTCCTTGTCTCTTCTGTTGTCGCTTCTCCTGGAGTTGCTCCAGTTGTTGATGCTCCTGTTGGTGGGGCCTAGATTGAGCGTGCTTCTTCTGTTTTGTCCGATTCTATTATTGGAATTCTGAGGAGTGAGCCTGACTCCATGTTCCATTTGAGATGTGGTACTCACCGCAGACTGACATTCTTATGCCTTTATCAGTGATATTGAGGGTGAAAGTCGATGTCTTATATATCACATTGAGGGTGAGGGTTTGTCCTTTACTAGGGTTGGTGAGATTGGTGAGGAGAATAAAAGTAAGTTTTATGACGTCAGTTGGGATATAAATTTATTTACTCTTCTTCTTTTGAAGGTTATGATCCGAATCTGGCTGCTCTTTTCTCTAGGTATGTTCATGCTATTGGCTCGTCGTCTGATGTTGGTAGTGGCAGTTCTTCTTCGAAGAGCGCTTAGTCATAGTTGTTTAGTAGTTTAGGCTCTTTTTGCCTAGCTTCTGTGCTTTTTCTCTCTTTGGTTTGGACTCCTTGCACCCGTTTTGTTGTTCTGTGTATGTGCAGAACACCTGTTTTTCCATTATTTATACAGTGACATGGTCCACTATAAAGCCGACTAGCTTTGCTAAAAAAAAGTTATTAATTAAAATGAGTTATTAAACTTATTACTTAAGTAATTCTCAAACGTTACAAAAAATTTCGATAGCTCTCATTTGCACGGCTCGATTGGAAAAACTACAAATTACCTCTACGAGTCTCAAACCAACAAAAGAAAACAAAAGCCAAGTGGCTTCTCATATCTGAGGCATAAAATCATCAACAAATTTCAATTTCTAAATCTACTACATACTCTTTTGCATTAAATTTTTAAAATTTATCAAACAAATTATTTTCTTGATGCAAATGCAGGTGCACAAGAATCAAATACAAGTCTCTTGCTTATCTGTACTTACACAATCCAAAAGAGAGTTAGGCTGACAAAAGAGCAATATGATGCAACTAAAAATAATGAAATAACTCTAAATGCAAAAACTAGCATGATATAGATCTATGTGCAACTATAATGAATAAAGCCATATGCAAACAAAAACAACATATCAACCATATGCAATAAAACACAGAGAATACTCTGAAATCAAAATTACACATCCAATATTTTTAAGAGGTAAATTTTAGAACTAATTACGTGAGTTTTATATTCAAGATATATTTTCAAATTTTCTTTGAAGAGAATTTAAATCAAAATCAAAATCAATTATGACAAGAAGGGGTTTCTCCCACCGACGCATAGTATAACTCCAGAATCAAACAACATGAAGCATCCAGTGGTATTTCAGTTCCTCCTAATCAATAACTAAATATAAATAAACCCAGTGAGTCTTCCAAATTGAAAATTTCCCTTTTGCCCAATTTTAGCCATAACAAAAAATATTTGAATAGCTCACTTAGAATTTAACTATAAAATATATGTGATGTTATACATTAACCTCGAATTATACAACTGATGTATAGCATCACATATATATTTGGTTATGACTATGTTCGAGGTTAATGTATAACATCACATATATTTTATAGTTAAATTCTAAGTGAGTTATTCAAATGTATTTTTGGTTACTTAGATGCATTGTTCGAAAAATAATTTTTACACTCCAAATCATTAACCTCGAACATACAAAATTTAGATATCATTTTTTATTGATAACGGTTTCAGTTTTTAAACAAAATACAGTGAAAACAATTTATAAAAGTACAAAGTACAAACTTGAAACAAAAATACAGTGTAAACAATTTTTTCCCTTTTGTTTTCATGCTTTCTCCTGTTTAAAAATTGTAGTACTATAAGCATATGTGTTTAATAATAGTATGATACTGTTAGTATCACTTTTATAAATTTAATGTATTATTTATCTGTTGAACCGTCTCTTTAGTTTTTGCTTGATTTTCCTTTTGAATTTTGTTTTTCATTTTTCCCTTTTTCTTCTTTCTTTATTTTTCAGCTGTTCTTTGTTTTTTCTCAAAAACTGTTTGTTGTTGCATATTTTATTCAATGTTCTGTCAAAAAAATTCAATGATATTACAATACGACTATATTAATATTGTTGTACTTTATAGTATCAGTTACCTTCTTCTTCTGTGTATTGATTAAATTTCATCTTCTGTTTGTTTTTCATGTCTCTCTGTTTGTTTTTCTGGCCTCTGTTGTTCTTCTTGTTCAGCTGGCCGTTTTTGTAGTTTTAGCTTACTAGATTTTAATGTCGTCACTTGTGGTTTTGGGTCGGTCTGAGTCAGGCTTTGTGTTTCTCTAGTTGATGATTGTTGTTGAATTTCCGCTTGAGCTAAATTTTCGTTTTCTATAGTTGAGCAGTGCTGTTGAATTTGAGGCGGAGGTAGATTTTCGATTTTGCGAATTGGCGATTGTTGAATTTCTTATTATTATTCATTATTCGTTGATGTTTTGCTGTTATGTTGAAGATGATTTGCTTCTGGTTTCAGGTGCCATTACAGGGGTGGTTTTAAGTTTTGAGATCAAATAAGAAGAAGAGTTTGAGAAGGCCATCGAGTGGAATGAAACAGAAAGGTAGAGGGAAGATTCAAATGAAGAATGAGCATTGGGTTGTCCTAAAATGAAAAAATCAAAGTGCATGTCCTTTCACCTAATTTAATTTTTATACGTATTTTGTCCTTATAGTTTTTTTTCCTAAAAAAGTCCAAACTCAATATCTATATACATATCAATATTAATTGGCTTCTGTTGCTATTGTCCGTCTGTGTGTGTTGTTGATCCTCAATTTGTGAGAGGTTGGTTACTGTGTTTTTGATCAAACAGAGGAGCCCGAGTACACATGTTAATGATTTCTACGATAATTTTTTACTATGGCCTAGTGTACACGAAAATAAAGGTTTTCATAGATAACACGGGATCGAATATATATATAATGCAAGCTCTACAATAGGTATACTGCTGTCAAAAGTTGATATTTGATGATCATCTTGAACCGAATTCCGTGTGCCTATAAAAAGGTCAAATAGAATCCTTCATGTGTTTTTTATTCGGTTGTCACAGTACTTGTTTAACGCCATCATCTCATCATGAACCTTCCAGATCCATATGCAACACACAAGTCCTGATTTAGTATACAGTAAAAGTATGCTTGATAGCTATGAAACATACATATGTACGAGATGAGCATTATTCAAAAACGAATAGCTCCGAAAAATCTGGGATTAGACATGGATGGCTGAGACCAATCCCGTATTAGCAACCCTACTGGTCCAAATTAGCTAAATATAATTTGATGATACCCACAGTTTGTTAACGCTAGAAAGTGAACGCTAACACCCGGTGTGTGTAATAGAATCGTGAAAGCACCACCCATGTTCATTGACAATAAATTCGATGAATCCATGTTGGATGTAAGGAATTATATCTTGAAGATTGTTGTAGCGTCTTGAATGTTTGAGGATCTTTGATTGCTGGATGAATGGAGACTTCGACGGAGTAACGGCGCTTGAAGAAATGATTTGCGAAAAGTCCCTTTCATGTTGGAAGTGGTGGGGCATTTATAGGAGCTGATTTGGACTCTGGAAATTTTCCTAAGTCCTAAGTCATCGCCGACTTAGTATAAGTCGCGGCCGACTTATGATAGGTCGCAGCCGGCTCATCAACACTTCCATAGTAGTTCACCTCCTCTTTTGGTTTTATGCTTAAGTCCTAAGTCGGCAAAGACTTAAGGTAAGTCGGTTACGAGGTAAAGGCGTAAGGTGTTCTGAGATTACATACGACTCAGTATAAGTCGTAGGTCGGCGACGACTTAAGAGATAGGTCGTAGGTCTTTAAGTCGAAGACTTTTTTAGATCGGAGCAGAGTTAACTCGCGATCTTAAGTCGGCAACTTTTTTAACTCGGAAGCCCTCGCTAACTCGCAGTTTGTTAAATCGGTTGGCTTCCTTAAGTCGGTAGGCTCCTAGGTCGGCACACATCTTAAGTCGGCAGCTCTTCTCAGTAGTTAGATCGACAACTGTTGGGTCAGAGCTTTCTTAGGTCGTGGCTTGTTAAGCCGGAGACCTTTTTAAGTAGGAGCCTTCCTTGAGTCGGAGCCTTCCTTGAGTCGGAGCCTTCCTTGAGTCGGCTACTGTTAAGTCGGACCTGTAGCTTAGGTCGTATGTTGCCTTAAGTCAGATCTGTTAGGTCGGTCTTTGTCTTGAGTCGGTCGCGCCTTTAACTCATTAGGTTATGAACTGAAAGAGGGTTAACACAGTTGATTTACTTATTTTTGTTGTCCATTTAATTTGATTGGACTTAAATTTATTGTTGAGTTTACTGGCTTTGATTAGAACGAGCATCAATAGAAAATAAAATTTTCTTATCAACTGGTATTATATTTATAATATTCAACAATATATGATAAACAAAAACTATAGTCAATGTTACACATGAAACATTAGTCAAACATAATTAACTTATACAATATTTTTCCAACATCTCCCAATCTGAATAAAATGTAACTAACTTGAGGATGGCAGAATTTGCTAGCTAATTTAGCACAAGCTAGTCCTTGATTAAACGAATATTTGCTTGGAAACAATGCCTGTTACTTGAACACAACTTGTGCCTCTGCTTGTTCTCCTCAGATGTCATCAATGTCTGCGACAGCAACGGAGCAGTATGCACCATGGTCCATGGTCATTCCCAAATCTCTCGCCTTGCTTCTTTTCATCTCCTGTTCCTCCTCCACTGACTCGTCCAATTCAGCTGCTTCCCTAAAGGGGGGAAAAAAGTAACACAAAATTAAGGGAAAAAATGCTATCGAAAGCATATAAGATACTGTTCACGTTGAAAAGCAGTATAAAAACGTGATCTTTTTCATAAACATTACTCAGCTTTATGATTATAAAGAAATATTGCATGCATTATTATGCACAGTGCCCTGCGACTTTTAGTCCCACGTTGTCAATTTAAAAGAATCAGAAACTGAAATTACCTGAGTCTTCAGTCTGCGGGGCTGCTTGCGTCACCGCTGGAGGGGGCGAGAGGTCTTTTTGCGGCTGCTGTGGTGGGATCATCATGACCGGTGTCGGGGAGACGGGGATCAAGCGAGCGTTGCGGAGATCGAGTACATCAGCGAGCGATTCGTGGATGTTGAAGCCCATGTTGGTAGGCAGGTTGAATTCTTTCCTTTCACGCCGCTCCATCTCCCAGTAGCTTTTCCGGTTGGCACCAGTACCAGGTTCGGCTGCAGCGTTTCTAGACTCGTAGTCGCAGACCTTTATGTACTCGCGGAGGAGGTTGTTCCATTTGTTCTTGCACTGGTTCTGGGAGCGGAGGCAGCCGTGGGCGCAGCAGTAGTTCTCGATCCACTTCCACTGTGGCTGGGATGACGTGGCGGCATAGCGTCGGTTGTCATGGAAGTGTTTGGCGGTGATGACATCAGTGGCTTTGTTGAAGAACGTAGTTACGGGTGTTCATTCAATACTTCAAGAGGAGCTCAAGGAAAGAAAGACCGTGTATATTGAGCTTTCTAACATCAGTGGCTTTGTTGAAGAATCGAGTACTGCTCAGTTTGGAAGCAGTTTCATTCAACAAAACTCAGACCGCACAATTGACGAACAAAGATGCATTTCAAAGAGATAGTTGATGTTGGGCTCCATCGATGAGAATTTTGGAGTTCCTAATAATGAAAATTCAACATACACTGTGTCAATTAAATATGAAAAGAAAAGTGGACAACAAACACTACTGCAGAAGCATACTAACCTCAGCATTTTGAGCTGATTCCATTTTTGGTCTGTTTCCACTACTTTGAAAAGACAAATTCTTGTTAGATGGAAACTAATTAATTAAATAATTAATTTTATGTGTGTGCAGATGCACACACATACTATTAGGACACAAAATGATAACATAATAGATATTAATCATTGCATCTCATTTGGGGTTGAACTTGGATAAAAATGGTATATATTCATATCGTAGCTAGAAAATCAGTTTTAGGAAATACATAGGAAGTGGAACATCATGAGGAACATTTAAATAAAACATCAGGGAGTGGTAATAACACCCCACTTAACTAATATCACTGAGAAAGTAGAGTTCTATTGGTAATAGGAGGAAGAGAATGGAGTATAATAGATATTAGGTTCAGCTACTGCTGCTGCAGTATTCCATTTTATTTAACAATGGTAAACTAAGGAGACTTGCATTCATTGTTCCCATGAAAGAAGCACGGACTTTGCTTGGTGGCATTTAAAGTGAACTTAGACTAATGGGTAACATTTTTTAGGAAGCTAAGGAACTAGTTATCAACCTACTTCTGTATGCACTACAATCATATTTCAAATAATTCAGCAATTACCGAATATGGCGCAGATATCTTCCCTCCATTTGTAGGCTCTTAACCATGCTTTCTGCCTTCGAGCATATTGATGATCCCTGATGAAATTCAAGTTTAACACAGGAGTGGTCGACAATAGTAGGTAAAAAGAAACTCAACGTACTAATATCAAAATGTTAAAATAACCTCAGAAATTATTCATCAAATTGTAAACTGATAGACCTATTAAAAATACTTTTGCAAACAATATTTCAGTCATCAACTACATTAAAAATTTAAAACATAACCACGGCAACCTACATCATATGATGAAATGTCTGCATTGAAAATTAAACACTGCCATTACTTGTCAGGTATTCATCCCTTCATGCTCTGCATTGGCATCGAGATTAAGCAAATGTGAAACATAATCATCAACATTAACACGTCTTTCAGAAGATCCAGCTCCATCATTTCCAGCATTGAACCCTTGAACCCTTGGAGTGGTCGACACTAGTAGGTAAAAAGAAAATCTATTTTCAACTTGTTTTCTTCTTTTTCTAACAAAGTTTTAGCGATAACAAGCATATAAATCAAGAAAAAAAAATGTTAGGTACCTGTTCCTGAGCTATAGTATGAAGAGTTCTGTTGACATCCTTAGCCATTCCTTTAGCATCACCACATACATAAATGTATCCATCATTGAAATTATATCCCTCAACTTTGAAGCCTGTTTGTTATTTGGTATGTTCAGATAAATTTTTTTCTGAAATGTGTCAAAATATAATTCAGTAACATACCTTCCGAGCCATCTTATGCTGCACATATTCCTTAGTTGGACCCTCTCGAGAAAAAGGGTACAATTAGCTCAGTGAGCACCCCGGCCTCAACAAAGTTGTTCAACTCTTTCTCATAGATGAAATCCTAATATTGAATTATCATAAAAAACACAATTAGTTTTTTTTTTTAATGTACAGATTTAGAATTTTATTGAGGTGGAGCTTTAGCGCAACGGTTAGGTCATCCGCATGATGATCTGGACGCCCAGATTCGAGACCGAAAATAGCTTGTGCTGTCCTTCTAATTTGGGTCTGTTTATGTTCGAAGTCCGTGGATCCAAATGCTTTTCATGTTTTTACAAGAATTTTTGTTAACATTCTTGTATTTGTTTTTATTTCTTTTCTTCTTCTATGTTTGGATTGAATTTAAATGTTTCCATTCAGTGAATGTTAGGAATAATTTAAACTACAAACAGTTAAAATTCAGCCTACCATAGTAGTATATGATTTTGTGTTTTATCTAGTATTCCTTAAGTGAATGTTATGTATAACTTCATTTTGCTTGTAGTTTCTTTACAGAAGTACAAAATGATTAAAACAACACTTTCAACGATATCTATAACTCTAGTTAAAAATTAAACAAGTGTCCATCCACATAACTCTTTTGTATAACTTTGTTGGTTCCATGGTAAGTGAGTGGATTTTATCCAAAGAATAACCAAATCATTTTATTCAAATCAGTAACATCATACACACACGGACATAGTGAATTAAACATATATAACAACGTGCATACGATGGACTAAACTTAAATAACAACACAAATATGGTGAACTAAACATAAATGATTATGCAAGACATTACTCTCACACGTATTGGTCATACCATAAATTTAATACATGAATATTGAAACCCAAATCAAATATGAAAAAATTTCCGCTTTCAATCATATCAACGCATATTTCAAGTTACCGGGCTATAAATGAAGTGCATTGAACAAAACTATTATTGACTATAATATAATTTAGTTTAAAGTGAAAATAAGATTGAGCGTCTAACATGTATGTAGCAAAATAATGACAAGCATTCAATGTCATTTTCAACACATAATTTTAGGCATCTTTCTTACACCTCTTAGGCCCCACCCTTTTTTCTTTTCTTTTTTGTAATTTGATAATGGATATATATATATATATATATATATATATATATAATATCAAACCATTTACCGCAGCCAAGATCGTTACCCTTGCCAGATCGATTGCCTAAACAGCTGTCATTCCATCCTTTTCCTAGTGTCCGACCTGAATATATTAATGCTACTAAAATTTTCATCTAATTATTTTGAACCTTATCTAGGTTTGATAATCGTGCATCCGTCAATAAGTTCCATCGAGATTTGAATTATACTGCCTTTTAAAGGAAGTTATTTCTCTTATTCACCTAAATTAAAATTTTGAAATTCATCAGATGGTAACTAGTGCGATATGAACTCAAAAATATGCAAATTATGTACCTCTTTCCAATACCTCCCACTCTGAATCGCAAAACCAAATATGATGTTTCTTCGTATAGTTGTGAATGTAAAAAAACTAAAAATCTGAATATTTTAGGCATTGAAACCATGAGACTAGCTGGAAGAATAAAAATTGTTGGGATCTGAAATTATGAGTCGGGTTAAAAGGCAAGATTAAGTTACAGAAAATTCATGTGACGTCAATAGAACATGTGGAGCGCACTGATTGAGCAATCAATACGGTACAACAGTTTCAATACGGTGCAAACCAACACCATAAATGACCATGAATTTACACATGGACTATCATTATTGGACTTTCTACATCAGAATGATGTAATTTGACCATGAATTTTCAATATGATGTATTTTATTATATACATTTAAATAAGTAAAGTTATAACATAGTTTTCTCAATAGTACAAATATTTGATGTAACAGTCTTTCACTATGTATAATTTTGTCACACTAATACTTGTCTCTACTATTAATAAAAAGAATTCATTCCATTAATTTACTCGGTGTCTTTTTGAAATACCTATAATACCCTTCATCCTTCTTCCATTTTACATCCAGATGTCCTTCGCCCTTTTTCCCCTCTACATCAGTAAATGTCTACTTATAACTTCAACTGTGTCTTTTTGAAATCCCGAAAATGCCCTTTGCATATATATGACAGCAGTAGAAATTGAAGTGAATGCAAGTCGAGCAAAGTGAAATTTAAATATCAATCCTACTGCAGCTAAATAAGGATCTTGGATTTTCTCCTTCTTCATCTCCTTTCTCTTCCTCATAATAGTCACCTAGGCAGATACTATTGGCAATTCTAGGCATAAGAACATGCCAATCCCTTATACTGATAACTTTAATTCTCTTTCAAATCCATAATCAATAAAACTATAAAGTGGACATAGGTCAGAGATTGCCGAGCCACTATAAAAATTTTGTGTCTCTCTACCTTTTTATGCTTTTCCGCATTTTCGTGTTATTTCTACTAGATCTAAATTCTACAATGGATCAAATTTATGTAATGACAACGAATGCATCTGAAAGCTTTAATGGTGTACTCAAAGGTGCAAGATCACTGCCTATTAAAGCTTTGGTGTCTTGTACCTTCTTTCGATCAGTGGATTATTTCTATCAACGAAGAGAGTTTGTTAAGGCTTCGACATGTGGATTAACTCCAAAGTGGGAAGCAAGCTGAGAGAGCAAGTGAAGCAAGACATTGTAGAATAGTCCATTTTAGACAAACCGAATGGTAAGTAATTCACTACTTTGGTGATGAGTTCAAAGTTACAATTGATGGTAATACTTGTTCTTGCACATGTAACATCCCTTTACTACAACAGCTTCCTTGCACGCATGTTATGGCTACTTTTTCATCAGTTTCTAATGGTGCAAACAAAGCTCATCATGACTTTGCCTCGCTTTGGTACTCGGTTCAGAATTACTTAGCCGCTTACACACTAGAATTTCATCCCATTCGTGACAAACGCTATCGGTGTATACAAGAACATCCTTTGGTTCTGCCGCCGATTGCTCGTAGAGCACCCGGAAGGCCAAGGTCTACACGAATTAAAGGGACTATGGATGAGATGCAGCCTCCACGGGCAAATAGGTGCAGTAGGTGTGGAGTTCTCGACCAGAAGAGGAGTCGTTGTACATCAACAACTTATTTTTTATTATTATTTTTAGTAACTCTCTATTTTTTTGTGTTTTGTAAAAAAGTTATTCTACTTCAGCATACATTATTGATATTGTTAATGTTTGTGTTGGTATTGTAAGGACATCAAATTACCAATCAATAATATATATCAACACGAATTACGCATACCATACAACCTACGATACAACACGATAACACAACAGCATACGATAGAACATAATAACACAACAACATACCATAACATACAATACAACTTACGATACAACACTAGCTATGATAATATATAATACAACTTACGATACAACGTACAACAAAACACTATACATTGCTGTAACACCCTATAATTTTATTACATTATTTAGAATAATTAATTGGGTAAATTAAATAAATAATGTGAAGATTAAAAGGTTGATCTTCGATTAACAAAGGGTGGTCGTGCCATGTTAGTGCGTTAATTAAAATGAAATAACCTAAGTTAATGTGTTAGGATATGAGAAGGGCAATATGGGAAATAGGTAAGGTTTATACCCTAAACCCTTGGGAATGTAACTCACATTCATTTTCATTTTACTCAAACCAAAATTTCCTAAGGCCAACCACCATTATTATTCTCAAGAAGAAGATTAAGGCTAGGATTCAAAAGAAGGAAAAAAATCAACAAAATCAACATCAAATCTCACATTTATAATCTCAAAGCTAAGGTGAATAATTACTACATCCCAATTTCTTTTAGTTTTCGGTTCTAAGATTAGACCCAAAATGATTTTGCAAGTATATGCCATGTTTGATGATTAAAGTTATATATATATATATATATATATTGTTGATGGATTATATATGTTCATGTTAGTTTGAATGATATGTTTGGCATGAAAACCCTATTTAATGATATCCAAATGCCTTGAAAATTTAAATATTGATTAGAAATTATATTTTAGAGTTGGATTTCAATTTTCATAATTTTCTAAATTAATATGGATTTTATATTAATTTTCTAGTGAAGGAAATTATTTATTAGGTTTTAAATTATTTTCTGCTAAATTAATAATTATTTAGGGTTGAAACTTTTATATGTTAGGAAACATATTAAATAGATTTTCTGGTATTTTTTCTAGATTTTTCCTAAGTTATTTGATGAATATATAAAATTATTTAAGGTACGGGACTTAAATGTTTTATATATTTTATTAAGGAGAAGGGGCATTTTATAAAAGGAAATTATTATTCAATTCTGAAAATAGTGGCAGCATATTTCTGAAAAGAATTTGTTAACCAATGGAAATTTGACAAACAAAGGCAGGTTAATTGAAAAGTTGTCTTTTTTAAGTTAAAAACAAAGAAAACATACTTTTAGCATGTTTCAGCCTTTACGGCAACAAGCCTTTCGACCCAGACCTTCCGATAAGTTTAAGAGGTTCTAAGCTTTCAATAAGGTCAAACTAATGCATATTGTATCAAACTACTTGGTACATAATGAATTGAACAGAGTCGAAGGGCTCTAACTCGAAAGGTTGATGACCAAAGAGGTTGGGGTATGTTTGTTTTATAAACCAAAAGCTTTCACCTACTTTGCTTTCGAATAAGAGCTTTTGACTTGGTTGCTTTCAACAAGGTCAAAATGTTTAAAAGAAAGGTTTTAAACTCTTCGACACAGTCGAAAGATTACTACTACTTTATTGCTACTTTTTTTGAAACCTTCCGACATAGTCGAAAGGTTACTACCGCTTTATAATTGTTCTATTTTTTCGACAAAGTCAAATGGTTTACTTGTTTTTAAAACTAGCTGCTTCTCCATGCTTTCGAAGTGAAGCTTTCGACATAGGTGATTTACCCTTGTTTTATAAATTGAAGTATAACCCAAAGCTTTCGAAAGAGTTGTTTTAAAGGACATGTTTAACGCACTCAAAGCAGAGCTTTCGACTTAGTTGAAAGGTTGCTTCCAATAGAGTCGAAAGGTTTTAAAAGAAGATTTCTATTTGTTATAATTGAACCCAGAATGATTTCGAAAGGTTTTGATTTTGAAACTTTTTAGTTGAATGAATTCGAAAGGCTTAAGTGAATGATTTCGAAAGGCTTATATTGAATAAATTCGAAAGGTTTATATTGCATGGTTTCGAAAGATTTGTTTATTGAATGGTTTCGAAAGGTTTGTTTTAAATGATTTCGAAAGGTTTAGTTTAATGGATTCGAAAGGTTTAAAATGGAAATGGATGGTTTTCCAAGGTTTTCCTAATGCAATGTTTTAAAGTGATGTCCAAAGTTTTATAGCTTACGAAAGGTTTGCTTTTCAATGGGTTTGAAAGGTTTTAAGAATGGTTTCGAAAAGTTTGATGTATGGTTTCGAAAGGTTTGAAGAATGATTTCGAAAGGTTTGATATTGGTCTTGAAAGAGATGATTTCAATGTATAGAAAGAGGTTCTATCAAACGGTATAATGTTTTCATCAACTAAATTTTGAGTAAAGATTATATATATAACATGGTGATACGATTTTGAGTAAAGTATATAGACTATATACTTTTCCTTGTTAAAGTTTGATTTAAAGGTTTTAAATCATTTTGAAAATGTTTTCAAGGAAAATTATGGGAGGGGATCTTTAAGTGAAAACGACTCAGATATTAGAAAACCAGATGGGACAAATATGGGGTCGCACCCTATACATTAGCTAATAGCCCCAGCTAATTATTTGTCCAAAATTCTAGTGTGTAGGGCTCTGTCCCAGGTAGGCTAAAATTATGATTACACACTGAAAGAAATATATTTTTGTATACAGATAGGTTATTGGTGAGCCGAAAAACCATTAGGATCGGGAATACCTGGGAGATGATTAAGTTAGGGACAAATCGTCCAGAAGTGAAGTACTTAACAGATAGTTAAGGACAGACCTTCCATATGGAAAATGTTTAACATATAATTAAGGATAGATAATCCAGAAGAAGAATATCTAATAGGTGTTAGGTTAATTTTGATTATATTGTCTAGTAGGCCCGGGTCAGCCAAAGGTTAAAAGTTATCCAAACAAAACTTGTGTGTTTGAATAGATAGTTCGTTATTACTTGATATTTATGTATGCTTACATAATGATTGCTTTACAGTATTTAACCATTGTGGGTGTAGGAGCACAGTATATGATTTTATGAAAGGTTTTGCAAAGATATGTTTTAAAAGGATGTTATTGAGGGGAAACCCGTTTCGCTAAGCCGTGTGGTCCCGCTTAACATAATTATTCTGAGAAGTATAATATTATTCACACCAGGCTTTATGTCTGACTCGAAGTTTATGTTTTCCCTTTAAACTCTCGGGTGCTCAAAATTAATTTGAGTTGGCTAAGGGATAAAGACCTTTTCAGGTTTAGTAGGATGACAAATAAGCTACCGGAGGCATGCAGGAGGCAAATGGATAGTTATTTAGGAGTTACAGTTCTTGTTATGTTTTGATGGATTTTCCACTGTGTTGTTTTGTATTAGGTCTATTATTACCAGATGACTCTGATCAACCAAGGAGGTATCTTCATATACCGCTCTTGGCGTATTTTGTAATAATTATATTTGATTTGTGCCTGGGAACGATTTGGGATTATGTGTTGTGAATATGAAACAACTTGTTTTGAACTGTACTGTTGTAAAAGTTGTTTTTGAAATCTGTGTTTTGTTTCATATTCAACTGCTTCTGATATTATTGATGCCATTAACATAGCCGTATTTAGTTGCCGAAAACTGGTATTATAGATGACTGCAACATCTGTAGCGTTTAGTTTTGGGCCTCTAGATAAGGGATGTTACAGCTTGGTATCAGAGCATGGTTTATGAAATACTTTAATTAAAAAAAATAATTTCTGAAAACATAATCCTTAGAAATTAGAGTTAAGATCGGGGTATGGGATAACACTATAATAACATACTTGTATTTATTATATATAAGTATTCGCTATCTCTCTAGACTCCTATCTGAATTAGGCTATTCATTTGTATCTCACTAGATTTGAATACAGATATGGATGGAAGAAGAGGCGGAGTAAATCCTGGAGGAGATAGCACCACTAATGGAAATGCCCGACCAAACACTAGGACAGGACCCGGTCAGGTTCAAGCTGAAACTGTTGGCGCAGGAGTCCCCCAGATGGACATAGGAGCAATGTATCAGTTCTTTGTAAACATGATTCAAGCTGGAATATCAGCCGTAGTTGTTGGAGTTAATGCTGCTGGAGGTGGAGCTCAGTAAGTTCCGATGGTCAATCAGTATGCTAACTTGAGTAGGGATTACATCAGGCTTGGAGGGAAGCTGTTTATTGGTACTGAAGATGCGATCAAGGTGGAAAATTGGCTACTGCATTGCGAGATAATTTTTGCTGACTTAGAATTGAATGATGCATAGAAGAGGAGATTGGTTTTGAGGCAGCTACAGAGAGCTACTCTATTCTGGTGGAATACTATTACTACTGGAGTTGATGAGGAAACCATAACTTGGGAAGAGTTTAAGAGAAGGTTTTCAGAAAGATTTATGTCTGTAATGGTGTCGTCGGCGTTGGTGAGGAAGTTTGCATGGTTGGAACAAGAAGATATGTCTGTCTTGGAGTATGCGATAAAGTTTGAGGAGTTGGCCCGATACGGGTATGCTTTGTCAAATACCGTGACCAGGAGGAATGAAAAGTTTATAAGAGGTTTGCAGAGTTGGAACAAGGAGATATGTCCGTCTTGGAGTATGCGAGAAAGTTTGAGGAGTTGGCCCGATACGGGTATGCTTTGGCAAATACCGTGATCAGGAGGAATGAAAAGTTTATAAGAGGTTTGAGGCCAGAGTTGATAAGTGCCACTTTACCACATTTGAGAGATCCCAGTTATGTAGTGGTTGAAATGGCATTAAGCCAAGAAGAGGTATTGGCTTGCTTAAGGAAGAAGATGAAGGAGGCCTAGATGGGACAGGGCTAGAAAAGGAAGTTTTTCCAGAAAAAGAATGCTTAGAAGGGAGGAGCACAGAAGAAAGGAAAGGCTGAAGTGGTTTACTACAAATGTGATAAGAAGGGACACTATGCTAATGAGTGTCGTACCGGAAATGGAAAAGGAAAAGAAGCTGTTGGAAAGAAGAATGACAGTTGTTTTAATTGTGATCAAATCGGCCATTATAAGAACAAATTTCCTGAGCCTGCTAGAGATGGAAAGGGATAGATATATTCACTGGAGCTCGCAATTCTAAGGCCAGTTGTGCAGGAAAAAGGAAGGCTATTCTGGGAGGCTCGTTGCAGGTTCACGGTATGTCTGTTAGCGTTCTATTTGATACTGGAGCATCTCATTCTTTTATTTCTCGATGTTTGGTAGATAGGCATAACCTAGAACTCTCATACTTAGTTACTTCTTTAAGGGTTGCAAATTCGATAGGAGAGTATGCAACGCTTGGGATGAGGTGTGACCATTTAGAATTTGATTTGCTAGGCCATATTTTTTATTGCTGTTTGCATGTGTTTGACTTTGTGGGATTTGGGATAATCCTTGGGATGGATTGGTTAAGTAAATATGATGCTCGGATATTTTTCCATGGTAGGAAAATATCACTTAGTCATCCGGATTGTAGTGATCGGATAGTTTATACCATAGAGAACCCTAGTTGTGAAGTGAATGCTTTATTGGGTATTATGGAGTTGGAGGTTAAGTCGCATCGAGTCTTTATAGTTAGAGAATTTGCTGATGTATTTGAGCCGGTAATTGGACTGCCACCGAAACGAGCCATAGAGTTTCAGATTGATTTAGTGGCTGGAGCAGAACCAGTGAGTAGACCGCCGAGCAGGATGACACCCATAGAGATGAGAGGGTTGAAAGCGCAGTTGGTGGATTTGGAAGGCAAGAGTTTTATCCGACCAAGTAGTTCTCCATGGGGGGCTGCCGTAGTGTTTGCTAAGAAGCCGGACGGATCGTTAAGGCTATGTATCGATTATCGTAAGTTGAATGAGAAGACGGTAAAGAACCGATATCCATTGCCGAGAATTAACGATTTTTCGATCAGTTAAGTGGAGCCAAGGTATTTTCTCAGCTGTATTTGGTGATGGGATTTCATCAGCCTAGAGTGGTAAAGGATAGCATTCCTTTGACGGTGTTTAGAACAAGATATGGATCGTATGAATGGTTAGTTATGCCGTTCGGACTAACTAATGCGCCAGCATTCATTGTGGATCTGATGAATTTTCTGAGAGCATTTGGATAGATTTTTGTTGGTCTTCATAGATGACATTTTGATATACTCTAAGGATGAAGAGCATGAAGTTCATCTTAGAGTTGTGCTCGAAACGTTGAGGGAGCATCAGTTAAAGGCTAAGTTTTTGAAGTGTCATTTTTGGAAGAAGGAAGTGAAGTTCCTTGGTCATGTCATCTCAGAGAAAGAGTTGTCTGTAGATCAGACTAAGATTGAAGCAGTGAATAGTTGGAAAAGACCCGAGACGGTGACCGAGATTAAGAGCTTTCTTGGATTGGCTAGATATTATCGAAGGTTTATAAAGGATTTTTCGCGAATATCTGCACCGATGACTAAGCTTACACGAAAAGATGTGAAGTTTGTATGGAGTGATAAGTGTGAGGAAGCATTTCAGAACTTGAAACACTTATTGACCCATGCACCGGTGTTAGTGGTTCCGAAGGGGAATCAAGATTTAGTTGTTTATGCTGATGAGTGTGGAATTGGATTGGGAGCTGTGTTGATGCGAAGAGGTAAAGTGATTGCTTATGTTTCTAGAAAGCTCAGACCACGTGAAGTTAGGCATCCTACGCATGATTAGGAGTTAGCTGTCGTTATATTTGCTCTGAAGGTGTGGAGGCATTATCTTTTGGGAGAGAAATCTGAGCTTTATACTAATCATAAGTCGTTGAAGTACTTTTTCTCTTAGAAGGAGCTGAATATGAGACAACAGAGATGGTTAGAGTTTATCGCTGCTTATGATTTTAGAATTAAGTACACACCCGAAAAAGAAAATAAGGTGGTGGATGCACTCAGCCGAAAACATCAGAATGCAGTAATGGTTATGATTGTTGAGTGGAAAGATTTGGAAGCATTATTAGCTTTAGTGTGCAGTTTAGATCCGAGGTAGGTTCAAGTGCAGGAAGTGCTATGTTGTCTTGTTTAGAAGTTCGACCAGTAATGATTGAGAAGATAGCTTCAAAATAAGAGGAGGATTTAGTTTTGGCTGAACGGATCCGAAGGTTGAGGGAAGGAACGGAGAGCGAGGACCTAAAGGATTTCAGTCTTGACCAAAATGGGTAGTTGAGGAAGAAAGGAAGGTTGTGTGTTCCGAATGTAGGAGACATGAGGAAGGAAGTTTTGGATGAGTGCCATCGTTCGAAGTTCACTACCCGTCCAGGAGGAATGAAGATGTATCAGGATATGAAGAGAAGATTCTTCTGGGAAGGTATGGAATGGGACATTTCTTTGTGTGTTAAGCAGTGCTTAAATTGCCAACAGGCAAAGGCTGAACACCAGAAGCCTAGTGGATTGCTTCAATCGTTAAAAGTTCCATTGTGGAAATGAGATTCCATCTCTATGGATTTTATTGATGGGTTGCCAAGGTCTAGAAGAGGAAATGAAAGCATATGGGTCATAGTAGATAGATTGACTAAGAGTGCCCATTTCATTCCGGAAAAGTCAACTAAGACAGCACCTATTTTAGCGAAGTTATTTATGACGAATGTAATTAGGCTGCATAGGATTCCTAATAGTATTGTTAGTGATATAGATTCTTTATTTACTAGTGAGTTCTGGAAAAGTCTACAGGAAGCATTAGGAACCAAGCTCAACATGAGACCATCCACAGACTGATAGGAAAACGGAAAGAGTTAACAAAATCTTGGAGGAATTGTTAAGAGCTTGTGTATTAGATTTCGGGGGATCATGGGAGGACCATCTTCATCTAGTTGAGTTCTCATATAACAATAGTTATCATACTAGTATTGGGATGGCACCGTTTGAAGCCTTGTATGGAAGACCATGTAAGTCTTTTGTATGTTGGTTAGAGATCGGGGATAGATTGGTTCTTGGTCCGGATTTGGTGAAGGAAGCTGCGGAGAAGATTGAGTTGATCCGAGTTAGAGTGAAGGAAGCTTAATCTAGGCAGAAAAGTTATGTTGATAGAAGAAGGAAATATTTGGAATTTTCTGTCGGAGATTATGTGTTCATTAAGGTTTCACTGATGAAGGGTGTGATTAGATTTGGAAAGTCAGGAAAGTTAGCACCTAGATTTGTTGGACCTTTCCGTATTGTTGAGAAGATCGAAAAACTCGCTTATAGAAGAGAGTTACCGAGTTGTTTGGCTGGAGTTCATGATGTTTTCCATGTTTCTCATCTTAGGAAATATGTTAGAGACCCGGAGACTACCGTAGCACCTACAATGTTAGAGGATTTAGAAGTAGAACCGGATTTGACCATAGTTAGAAAGCCGATTCAGATTGTGGCTAGAGATAAGAAGAAGTTGAGGAATAAGACAGTCAAGTTAGTAAAGGTTCAGTGGAGTGACGATGCTAGAGACTGTACTTGGAAGACGGAGAGTAGGATTAGAGACTCTTACTCTGATTTGTTTAATGGTATGTTTTACCTTTGGTTGTTTTGATTGTGTACCTTATTGTAATTTCGATGACGAAATTCTTTAAGGTGGGGAGTCTGTAACACCCCATATTTTTATAACATTATTTAGGATAATTAATTAGGTAAATTAAATAAATAATGTGAAGATTAAAAGGTTGAGATTTGATTAACAAAGGGTAGCCGTGCCATGTTAGTGTGTTAATTAAAATAAAATAACCTAAGTTAATGTGTTAGGATATAAGAAGGGCAATATGGGAAATAGGTAAGGTTTACACCCAAAACCCTTAGGAATGTAACTCACGTTCATTTTCATTTTACTCAAACCAAAAATTCCTAAGACTGTCCACCATTATTATTCTCAAGTAGAAGATTAAAGCTAGGATTCAAAAGAAGGAAGAAAATCAACAAAGTCAACATCAAATCTCATATATATAACCTCAAAGCTAAGGCGAATAATTACAACATCCCAATTTCTTTTAGTTTTCGGTTTTAAGATTAGACCCGAAAAGATTTTGCAAGTATATGCCATGTTTTTATGATTTAAGTTATATATATATATATATATATTTGTGTGTGTGTTGTTGATGGATTATATATGTTCATGTTAATTTTTATGATATGTTTGGCATGAAAACCCTATTTAATAACATCCAAATGCCTTAAAAACTTAAATATAGATTAGAAATGATATTTTAGAGATAAATTTCAATTTTCATAATTTTCTGAACTAGTATGGTTTTTATATTAATTTTCTAGTGAAGGAAATTATTTATAGGGTTATAAATTATTTTCGGCTAAATTAATAATTATTTGGGGTTGAAATTTTTATATGTTAGGCAACATATTAAAATAGAATTTTTTGGGATTTTTCCAGATTTTTTCTAAGTTATTTGATGAATATATAAAATTATTTAAGGTATGAGACTTAAATGTTTTATATATTTTATTAAGGAGAAGGGGAATTTTATAAAACAAAATTATTATTCAATTCTAAAAATAGTGCTAGCATATTTCTGAAAAGAATTTGTTAACCAATGAAAATTTGACAAACAAAGATAGGTTAGTTGAAAAGTTGTTTTTTTAAGTTACAAACAAAGAAAACATACTTTTAGCATGTTTCAGCCTTTACGATAACAAACATTCTGACCCAGATCTTCCAACAAGGTCGAGAGGTTCTAAGCTTTTAACAAGGTCAAACCAATGCATATGGTATCAAGCTACTTGGTACATAATGAATTGAGCAGAGTCGAAGGGTTCTAAGTTGAAAGGTTGGTGGCCAAAGAGGTTGGGGTATGTTTGTTTTATAAACCAAAAGCTTTCACCTGCTTTGCTTTCGAATAAGATCTTTCGACTTGGTTGCTTTCGACCAGGTCAAAATGTTTAAAAGAAAGGTTTTAAATCCTTCGACACAGTTGAAAGGTTACTGCTGCTTTATTACTACTTTGTTTTGAAACCTTCCGACATAGTCGAAAGGTTACTGCAGCTTTATAAATGTTCTGTTTTGAACCTTTCGATAAAGATAAAAGGTTTACTTGTTTCTAAAACTAACTGTTTCTCCATGCTTTCGAAGTGAAGCTTTCAACTTAGGTGATTTACCCTTGTTTTATAAATTGAATTATAACCCAAAGCTTTCGAAAGAGTTGTTTTAAAGGATATGCTTAAAGCATTCGAAGCAGAGCTTTTGACTTAGTTGAAAGGTTGCTTCCAATAGAGTCGAAAGGTTTTAAAAGAAGATTTCTATTTGTTTTAAATTGAACCAAGAATGATTTCGAAAGGTTTTAGTTGAATGAATTCAAAAGGCTTAAGTGAATGATTTTGAAAGGTCTATATCTAATAGATTCGAAAGGTTTATATTGCATGGTTTTGAAAGATTTGTTTATTGAATGGTTTTGAAAGGTTTGTTTTAAATGATTTCGAAAGGTTTAGTTTAATGGATTCAAAAGGTTTAAAATGGAAGGTTTTCCAAGTTTTTCCTATGGCAATGTTTTAAATTGATGCCCAAAGTTTTATAGCTTATGAAAGGTTTGATTTTCAATGGGTTCGAAAGGTTTGAAGAATGGTTTTGAAAGGTTTGATGTATGATTTAGAACGGTTTGCTGAATGATTTCGAAAGATTTGATATTGGTTTTGAAAGAGATGATTTCAATAGAAAGATGTTCTATCAAATGGTTTAATGTTTTCATCAACTAAAGTTTGAGTAAAGATTATATATATAACATGGTGATACGATTTTGAGTAAATTATAAAGACTATATAATTTTCCTTGTTAAAGTTTGATTTAAAGGTTTTAAATCATTTTGAAAATGTTTTCAATGAAAATTATGGGTGGTGATCCTTAAATGAAAATGACTCAGATATTAGAAAACTAGATGGGATTAGTATGGGGTCGCACCCTATACATTAGCTAATAGCCCCATCTAATTGTTTGTCCAAAATTCCAATGTGTAGGGCTTTGTCACAGGTAGACTAAAATTATGATTACATGCCGAAAGGAATATATGTTTGTATATAGATAGGTTATTGGTGAGCCGAAAAACCATTAGGATCGGGAAGATCTGGGAGATGATTAAGTTAGGGATAGACCGTCCAAAAGTGAAGTATTTAACAGATAGTTAAGAACAGACCGTCCAGATGGGAAATGTTTAACAGATAGTTAAGGATAGATAATCCAGAAGAAGAATATCTAAGAGGTGTTAGGTTAATTTTTATTATATTGTCTGGTTGGCCTGAGTCAGCCAAAAGTTAAAAGTTATCCAAACAAAACTTGTGTGTTTGAACAGATAGTTCATTATTACCTGATATTTATGTATGTTTACATAATGATTGATTTACAGTATTTAACCATTGTGGATGCAGGAGCACATCATATGGTTTTATGAAAGGTTTTGCAAAGATATGTTTTAAAAGGATGTTAGTGAAGGGAAACCCGTTCCTCTAAGCGGCGTGGTCTCATTTAACATAATTATTCCGGGATGTATAATATTATTCACACCAGGCTTTATGTCTGACTCGAAGTTTATGTTTTCCCCTTAAACTCTCGGGTGCTCAAAATTAATTTGAGTAGGCTGAGGGATTAAGGCCTTTTTCAGGTTTAGTAGGATGACCAATAAGCTACTGGAGGCATGCAGGAGGCAAACAGATAGCTATTTAGGAGTTACAGTTCTTGTTATGTTTTGATGGATTTTCCATCGTGTTGTTTTGTATTAGGTCTATTATGACCATCTGACTCTGATCAACCAAGGGGGTATCTACATATACCGCTCTTGGCGTATTTTGTAATAATTATATTTAATCTATGCTTGGGAATGATTTGGGATTATGTGTTGTGAATGTGAAACAATTGGTTTTGAAATGTAATGAAGTAAAAGTTGTTTTTGAAATCTGTGTTTTGTTTCATATTTAAGTTCTTCCGATGTTATTGATACAATTAACATATCCGTATTTAATCGCCGGAAGCTAATACTATATATGACTGCAATATCTATAGCACTTAGTTTTGGGCCTCTAGATAAAGGATGTTATAATTGCCAATTAGGATATCTCGGTAGTCTTGACCCTAGGTCTGGAAAATTTTCTTTTAGTCGATAATTCTCCTTTTTCAAACGTGAATTTTCTTCCTGCATCTCAAGCGCATACTCATGCCCTGTACGACGCATTGGAGGATCAATCCACTCAGTATAACCGCAACAACTAAACGATCCAGGAAGTTGTCTGCTCAACGTATACCTTGCACAAACGTAGTATCTACGACCTGCGTTGAATTAAATTTTTTCGACAATCACTTCACACCTGCTATTACAATGACAAATTTACGTGAAGGGCCTCTCCAATAGCATGTGCTTTACCTCGATTTTTCCACCTACCGCCATGTATAGAGACAAAATGTGTTTACTTCTCACCAGGTACACGATCAGGTTGTTCAAAAAACCTCTCTCGCTTCGTTGTGAACTTCTTTACCCAGCCTTTGATGATTGACTTCACCATCCACCATGTTTGCATTGAGTTCAAATGCATCAATGCATGTCATTAAAGTCTTGTCATCAATTTCCCATTGATCCATTTCTAGTAATGGTTAATAAAAATTGGTTTTAAGAAATGCAAGGAAAGTGAAAAGCAATGAAAAGCAATTAAAGTGAAAATTGGTTTAAATGTAGAAGATTACCTTCGATTGTCTAGCAAATCCGCAAAAAAATCACAACTTTGATAAGGGATGATGTAGAATTGTGGAAAGGAATGTAATTGGGGTTTTGGAGGTTTTTTGTGTTAAGTTTGGTAAAGTAAGAAATGAAAGGAGAGAGAGGAGAGGGTTTCTATTTTGAAACCTGTAAGCCATACTTGGGGTGCTATTTGAAAATTCACCAACTAGCGATATTTGAAATTGCAACAGTTGGCGCAATTTCAAATAGCGCCCTAGGTATGACTTATTGGTTTCAAATCAGAAACCTGTCAAACACAATACAACATATACCATCCGTCGAAAAAAAACTCCAAACTGCCAAATTCTGACATTTTAACATTAAACAATACATAAATAATCCAACAATCATATAAACATTACCCAAATAATCCAACAATCGAAATCATACAACGTCAAAATATTCAACTGACACTACAAATCAAATCAACTAACACTACAAATCAAACTACAAGCTAAACATCCGCCTACCAAATAGTCGTAACTAACATGTTTGCAAACTAAACATGACTAATTTCCTCTCAAGTTAAATAATAACAATTAACATATACCACATTCCTATCAAGTGGAGCTCTCGGAGTATACGCGTCTACCTCAGCGTGCTGCTCTATCTCAACAGGAGGTTCTATGGAACGAAGAATATAGTGTCGGGTGATGTACCAGTACCATGTATAATACTCGTCGTCCGATAGCGTGAGGTCTTTTCTTGTTGTGTATGCATATGATGATGATTCCATGTCTCAATCATCATCTCATACTCACCGGTTGAGCTATCGATCTGGTAGTGAGGAGTTGCCTTTGGCAGATGCTTACTAAAACCAAATTGTCGCATCACTCTATCTAAAAGATGAAACACTACAACGGCAAAACAAATAAGTGGCATCTGTGCTGTCCATAGGTCAATGGAAGTGGTGCATAAGGGCAGAAGCTGTCCAAATACATATGCGTATGGGGTCCATGTGACCGCATCACAACCGAGTACATCAGACTCATTATGGTAGAACATAACATTACGTCTAGGAGTATTCACTGTGCTCTTCGGCCCAATACATCTACAAGAGAAAAATAATAAGAATTAGTGGAGCAAAACATGTGTGTGTAATCAAATAATGCGGTACACCATACGACAAATATGAATCAACTTCCACTCCCTTCATTGTTATTCTCCCCACCGAAAGATATGATCAAGACAATATCTACAAATGTATAGATGCATAAAAAATGTATATGTACATAAAATATATGCATATGAAGGGGGAAAATATGAATACATGAATTAGAGTCAAACAACCTTCAATATATGTGCTCTCTTGTAAAGCGAGCCTAGTCAGCTTGGTGTACATATACGTCATAACCGCACTATCCCACGAATACTGGTGACATGCATCAAAGTCATCTATGAAATGAAGCCACCCAAGCCAGACACAGGTCCTCGAATGATCACATATCAAACGCGAAGTGATGATATGCAATATTATAGCTCGAGCCCGTTGCTCAATCTGAATCTGGTAGGCGTCAGCTGGAATGTCCCCCTCAAGCTGCTACTGGAACCAAGTTGTAACTATCAACTCATTTCCTCACCATCGCTTGGGGGAGGATACAGACCTAAGAGGCTCTCGCACATCAAAGGTAATCAGCTGGCTTCGGATTACTCAATGGAGCACCATCAATTGGTAAACCAAGCAACACAGCAACATCACCCAAGGTAATGGTCATCTCACCCGCTCTAAGGTGGAGTGTAGACGTCTTCGGCCACTATATATTCACCAAGGCAGCGATAAGGTGACGATCCAATTAGGTGTAACCCAATCGATATATAAGCAAGAAGCCAGCTCTATCTAATAACTCTAGCATGCCAGGATGAGAGGAAGTCACTGTCCAGAGCGTCGATGAATGATCAATAGTTGTAACTTCTTTTTTGTTCCACTAAATAAGATACAAAATATAAGTGCTACTAATAACAAAAATCAACGTATATCGAGATAGCATTGTCACTCAATCGATGACGTGCTTGCAAGTATAAAATGTTACCGTCAACCGGTCCAAGTAACATCTCGGTGTCATCTATAATAAATGTTGACAATTTGAATATAGTAAAATTCCAAATTCTAGTTGCCAATTAACAATTTCAAATTCAACTACAAATCGATGTTTAACAACATAAAGTTAAGTAATTTGTGAATTACAAGATGAAACAACTATTACAAAGCTAAATAGCTACTACTCCTAACAATTTCAATATCAGCAAACCCTAGATTGTAAATTAAATGAAGTTTTTTGTATAGCTATTACCTATAGAAGCTTTTCGTGTCGACGAACTAGGCATGGTTCAATTTTTAGAAGAAATAAGTTAAAATAGAGTTAGGATTTTAGTTTTGAAAAATTCGAAAAATGGGTTCTGGTTTTGATGTTTGGGGGAGAATTGGAAAAATGAGGAGAAAGAGGGGGTTGATGTTTTGTATACGCAGAGGCAGCATTTGAAATTGCGCCAACTGGCGTAATTTCAAATGCCACCCATATATTTTTGTTTTTTCTTGCCTCAATTATTCTGGCGCTATTTGAAATAGCGCCGATTATAAATTCAAAAAAAAATTAAATTGTTTCAACTGGCGCAATTTGAGATTGCGCCAGTACGTTCTAGCCAACTTAGCGCCAAGTTAGCCAAAATAGGGCTGCATTTGTAAATAGTTTTAAAACAAGGCTATTTGCGTAACAATTTTGAAAAATAGGGCTAAATCGAAAATATTTCCTTTAATAGCTGATGTTTTTTCCTTTTCAAGGCACTGACACGTAGGTCTCACTACACCCTACCAGTTTCGTTACGAAAAGGATTTTTTTAGATTTAGCCCTATATTACTAACTTACTAAGCAAGAAACCTATTTTTAAAACTATTTAAAAAAGTAGCCCTTTTTTGCCTACTCGGCGTTGAGTTGCCAAAATGTACTGGCGCAATTTGAAATTGACCGGTACATGGGGTTTATTTTTTTTACTTGAATTTATAACTGGCGCTATTTGAAAGGGCGTTAGTATATCACATGTATAGATAATGAAAAGATAAGGGCGCCATTTGAAATCGTGCTAGTTGGCGCAATTTCAAATGCCGCCTTATAGATAATGAAAAGATAAGGATGACATTTGAAATCACGTCAGTTGGCGCAATATCAAATGCCGCCTCTGTGTGTACAAAACAGTAGCCCTCCCCTCTCCCTCCTCACTTTTCCTTCTTCCCACAAACATCAAAACCGAAACCCACTTTCCTAATTTTTCAAAATTAAAATATTAAGTCCATTTCATCTAAAAATAAGTGTTTTTTCGAATCTACTTCAAGAATAACAACATCTTCTTCATTTGGCTTATTAAAGGTATGATTTTGCAAACCCTAGTTTTTTTATTTATACATTTCACTTCATAATGATAATTCCATTATCAACCTAGAATGACTCCTAATTTTATTGCAACTATATGCTACAATCATGGCGAATTAGTTAGTGATGATCAAATGTGTGGAAAATATAACGGCAGACCTTACAAACCGGCAAACGTTCGTAAAGGATCTAACTTCGAGCAAGTAAAAGTGTCAGCTTACAAAGCAACCAAGATCAAATTGAAGGAGTTTGATATTGATTTAGTTTGCAATTGGCCAACTGATTCTAGATCTAAAGCGATTAAAATTGTAGATGACGAGAACGTTGAGTTAATATTCTCTGTTGTCTCTAAATCTATAGAGTTGTTTGTTGTGAAAAACAGAAAGTTGTTAGTAGAACAACCTGTAGTTGCATTCGTAGCAGCATCTGTAACCATCTATCCTTCGCAACCAATTTCGTCTCCTAGTTATAGTAATCCTCCTATGAATGTACTACAATGCGGACACTAACAAATGTTGTTTGGTTATCCTCCTTTTATGAATTTTCAACAAAATCTATAATTTAGCTATCCATATCCTAATCAGGGTAGTATTGCACGCATGAGTCGAATGTAACTCCTATTTTCCACTAACTCTAAACAACATATTGTTCATTGTGTTAAATTTGATATCAAATTGAAAGGGACGCGGAAGATGATCTTAAGGCTATTTAACACTAGAGGGGGGGTGAATAGTGTTTTAAGAATTTCTTTAAAACTTCTTTGATTTAAATTGAATTAACTAACTTAATGCAAATACACAATCACAGATCAAATCACAAAATCACAAACAAATGAAATATAAATAAAAAGCAAGTAAAGGAAAAAACACACCAGGAATTTTATACTGGTTCGGTGTTACCCTACATCCAGTCCCGCACAACCCGTACGGCTTTCTATTCAACAATAATCTAGATTACAATCCCTCGATTCCAAGGCAACGAGGTACACCCTCCAGATTCTCAGGTCTCTGGGTAGAACCACTTGATTCACAGGACACAAGTTCACCCGATCGATTTCCAAGGACACGATCACACCTTTATAACCCCACACAAGTTTCTTTGAGTACAAATGTATCTATAACTCTGATAAGCACTGAGATTCTTTGGAGAGAGTGGCAGAGAATCAAACTAGAGATATTCTGGTTTTATTCACTTAAGATTTCGGCAAAATATGGATAGGATGATTAGAAAATAAGATAAGAGAGTAAAGAGGAGAGAAAATAAATAAAGTAGTTACTGGAAAACGTCCATAACAGTCTCTATTTATAGAGAATGAATGGATGTGTCCATTCGAAGAGGTTTAAACGAATAGACGCTTCTTTTGAAAAACAACCTTTGCTGTAACGGGAAGCATGTCGACATGACAGGTAAATAGGATGTCGACATGGTCTAGTAAAAAGTGATGATTTGCTTTACTTTGAAAATGATGATTTAAAACATATGCAACTTTATTCAAATGGACTCTATGTATTTGTAGAAGGTATTTAGAAGTAGAAATACTTATGAATGTATATATGTATATATACATTCATAAGTATTTAAAATCAAAGTAAATAAACTAAAGTAAATATAATATTAAAATAGATTTTGAGGCTAAAATATCAAGGACAATTTTGAAATCAAAGTATAACAAAATGATAAATATGATTTTGAGGCTATAACATTTTTGGAAATGTGAACGAAGGTTTTTCTTTTGAAAAGGAATATTTGAAAATCATTTTATAAAACAAGAGATAATTTTGAAAATCATTTTGAATCAAAATTAGTGAATAACAAAATAGGGCTACTATCCGTTCCACTAGATATTTCGTGAGTTCCATCTCACTAGGGTTCCATCCCTTTAACAAGAACGAAGTGGATTCCATTCCACGAGTAAATTGGATAAAAAAGAATGATAGTGCTTTCAAGGAGTTTTAACAAATATCTAACCTAACTATATTATTTGTCTTGAACTCTTGAATATCTTGAATCTCATGAGTCTTTAATCTTGAACTCTTGATCTTTGTCTTCATCAATTTTGTTTTCTTTACTGTACAGTCTTCTTTTGTTGATACCTGCATATAGATTTCCTGCACATATATATTTTATAACACTTCTATAGTTGTTGTCATCAAAACCACTATCCTATGGACTAACATTCTCCTCCTTTTTGATGATGACAACCTTTGTTTATAAAATATTTATATTCTCCTTATAACTCCCCCTAAATCTAATAACTCCCCCTTAATCTATGCCTAACTAACCTATTTTATACTTCTCCCCCTTTGTCATCAACAAAAAAAATGACACTAACTCCCCCTAAATCTATGATATTAATGATAGTGTTATCATTAATAATACTGAAACTAGATATAACAATGCACTAAACATCGTATACTTAGAATGTTATATATGAGCAATATAAGAATAAGTGTAACCACATATTATTTTATTCATTTCAATATTACTATATGCATGACTATTTAAACTTATAAACACATAAATAACTAAAACAAGAAAATAAACAACTCAACGGTTGTTTTTGATGATGGGAGACTTGTGGACAGGACAATTTGGGTAATGGAAATAGAAATTTCCATGTTGTTCCACAATGTTCCCATAAGCATCAAAACAAACTTCCCCTACACATACTGCTTCATCATCAGTTTCTTCCTCCATTGGTTCTTCCTCTTCTTCTTCGTCTTCGTCTTCTTCTCCTTCTTCATTTGCTTCTATGTTAGAAGAATCTTCAATTACAATTGGATTGGCATGATTATCCATGAGGAATTTTTGAAGATTCCTTAGAATTTTCCCTTGTTTCTCTTGCTCTCTTGCCATTCTCAATTGTTGAACTTGCATTTCAGTTAACATCTGCAGCGAATCATTAACTTTCTCCTCTATTTTGATGACACGAGCGAGTATGGAGTTTTGGAAAGGGCCATGTGAAGGAGAAGGGAAAGAAACCGGTGATATTTGATTAGGATTGGATGTGGAAGCCATGGATTTGATGTTTCTAGAAAGTAGAATGAAGAAATAATGATTGGAGGGAAGAGAAACTCGGAATGGGTGAGTTAAATAACCACCCATTCAAAAATTAGAGGGAAAAAACGAACTGTCATTTTTACCGTTGCATGTCGACATGACGCATGAATACCATGTCGACATGGTGTTGCAAAATGCTATGGTTAAGAAAACATTCATATATACCCTATGTATACTACTATACTATATACTATATTTCAGAAAGAGAACATATACCTAATTCTCTTCTTAACTTGGTGAAGACAGGTTCTCCTAAAGGTTTGGTTAAAATATCAGCTATTTGATTTTCAGAATTAACGAAATCAAGAGAAATTTTCTCTTTATTTACGTTATCTCTTAGAAAATGGTGTCTAATGTCAATATGTTTAGTTCGGGCATGGAGAGTTGGGTTTTTGGACAAACTAATGGCACTAGTGTTATCATAGAAAATTGGAGATTTCGTGATAGATATACCAAAATCATTCAAGGTTTGTTGCATATACAAAACTTGAGAACAAGCTAAAGCAGCAGAAACATACTCTGCTTCAGTTGTTGATAGGGAAACAGTATTATGCTTTTTACTGAACCAGGAAATTAAGGAATGACCTAGAAAGTGACAAGTTCCACTTGTACTCTTTCGGTCTGACTTACACCCAACATAGTCAGCATCACAGTAGGAAACTAATTCAAATGAATCATTCTTAGGGTAGAACAATCCATAATCAAAGGTGTGTTTAACATATCGAATGATACGTTTCACAGCTTTTAGATGAGTTTCCTTGGGTTGAGATTGATATCTTGCACAGAGACAGACACTGTTCATGATATATGGTCTACTAGCAGTTATATAGAGAAGTGATCCAATCATTCCTCTATACGAGGTTTGATCTACGTCTTTGGATAGATCATCCTTACTTAACGCTATATTGGTTGCCATGGGAGTTGGTTTTCCACTCACATTGGTTAAGCCAAACTTACTAACTAACTCTCTCGCATACTTCTCTTGACTGATAAAGATACCATTATCTAATTGTTTGATTTGTAATCCTAGGAAAAATTTAAGTTCACCCATATGACTCATCTCAAACTCTTTTGTCATAATGTCAGAAAATTCTTTGTTCATGTCAGAATTGGTTGATCCAAAAATAATATCATCTACGTAGACTTGTACAAGTTGAATATCATTTTTGTTTCTTTTAATAAAAAGTGTGTTATCTACTTTACCTATTTCAAAATTAGATTGCAAAAGATAAGACCTAAGTCTATCATACCAAGCTCTAGGAGCTTGTTTTAGACCATACAGAGCTTTCTTTAATTTAAAAACATGATTTGGAAATTTTGTATCTTCAAAGAGTGGAGGTTGTTCAACATAAACTTCCTCTTTTACAAAACCATTTAGAAAGGCACTCTTGACATCCATTTGAAAAAGTTTGAAATTATTGAAATTAGCGAAAGCAAGCAGAATTCTAATAGCTTCTAATCTTGCTACGGGTGCAAAGGTTTCGTCATAATCTATACCTTCTTCTTGACAATAACCTTGTGCAACGAGTCGAGCCTTATTTCTAACGACCTCACCTAATTCATTTAATTTATTTTTATATACCCATTTAGTGCCTATAATGGATTTATCCTCAGGTCTAGGAACAAGTTCCCAAACATCATTTTTGGTGAATTGATTCAATTCTTCTTGCATAGCAAGAATCCATGAATCATCAGTTGATGCTTCCTTTGGATTTTTAGGTTCTATTGAGGATATAAAAGCAACATGACTCATACTGTTTAATTGACTCCTAGTTTTAACAACAGATTGCATACCTCCTAGAATATTTTCTACAGGGTGATCTTTTAAAAGCCTAATCTTTTTATTTGGATGAAAAGTTTCATTTGTAGCATCTACAGATTCATGATTAGAAATAACTAAGTCATCCTCATCATTAGTCTGATCAACTTCTTTGAAATTTTCATCAAAGGAAACATGTAAAGTTTCTTCAATAGTGTTTGTTCTTAGATTAAAAACTCTATAAGCTTTACTCCTGTTAGAATATCCGATAAAGATTCCTTTGTCGGATTTAGGATCAAACTTATCTAAATTATCTTTTGTATTTAAGATAAAACATTTACTTCCAAAAATTCTGAAATAAGATACCTTAGGTTTCTTATTGAAAAGAAGTTCATAAGGTGTTTTATTGGTTAGAGGTCTAATTAAAATCCTATTCAAAATATAACAGGCTGTTGCAACTGCTTCAGCCCAAAAATGTTTTGGTAATTTACTATCAGAAAGTAGAGTTCTAGCACACTCTTGAATTGTCCTATTCTTACGCTCAACTACTCCGTTTTGTTGTGGAGTTCTTGGAAACGAAAAATTGTGAGTAATTCCCTTCTGATTACAGAATTCCTCAAACTTCTCATTTTCAAATTCACCACCGTGATCACTACGAATAGTGATGATCTTGGAAGAAAGTTGGTTTTGAACTCTTTTTGAAAAACTTTTAAAATAATCAAAAGTATCACTTTTATGTTTTAGAAAGATTGTCCATGTATATCTGGAATAATCATCCACAATTACAAAGACATATTTACTATGGTTGATTGATTGAATCTGAGATGGACCAAATAAATCTAGGTGAAGTAACTCAAGAGGTTTTGAAGTAGAGATCATATCTTTAAGTTTAAAGGAACTTTTTCTAAGTTTTCCTAATTGACATGCATCACATATACTATCTACTTCAAATTGCATCTTAGGGAGGCCTCTTACTAGATCAAGTTTGGATAGTCTAGATAAGAGTTTAAAATTCAAATGTCAAAATCTCTTATGCCAAGTCCAAGGGTCACTTGTATTGGCCAAAAGACATAGATTATCATTTGAAATTTTCATACTAAGAATATAGATATTCTTTTTCCTAACTCCCTCAAAGATAATATTAGATTCATTATCTTCGATGTGACACTTGTCTTTTTCAAATTTAATCCTATATCCTTTATCACATAACTGACTAATACTAAGTAGATTATGTTGTAGATTTTTAACTAACAAAACATTTGAAATAATAAGGGTTTCAGAATTACCTACATTGCCGATGCCAACCACATAACCTTTTGAATTATCCCCAAAATTAACCAATCCTCCATCCTTGTAAATAATGTCATTGAGTATCTCTTGATTTCCTGTCATATGTCTTGAACATCCACTATCAAGTATCCACTTGTTTTTCCTTATTTGCACAGCTTGTCCATTGTGAATAGATTCATTTTTCGCCATGAAGCAAGATTCCTGCACAGTGAGCAACTTTTGTAGACTACCTGATTCTATATAACTATCATGCATCAATTTATGAGACCACAATGATTTGATCATTAAAGAAATATTTTTAGGAAACATTTCAAACTTAGTCATGAACTTTTCAAAAATCAGATTATGAATACTTTGAAAAACTTGCTCTGATACCAAATGAAAGGGACGCGGAAGATGATCTTAAGGCTATTTAACACTAGATGGGGGGTGAATAGTGTTTTAAGAATTTCTTTAAAACTTCTTTGATTTAAATTGAATTAACTAACTTAATGCAAATACACAATCACAGATCAAATCACAGAATCACAAACAAATGCAAATATAAATAAAAAGCAAGTAAAGGAAAAAACACACCAGGAATTTTATACTGGTTCGGTGTTACCCTACATCCAGTCCCGCACAACCCGTACGGCTTTCTATTCAACAATAATCTAGATTACAATCCCTCGATTCCAAGGCAACGAGGTACACCCTCCAGATTCTCAGGTCTCTGGGTAGAACCACTTGATTCACAGGACACAAGTTCACCCGATCGATTTCCAAGGACACGATCACACCTTTATAACCCCACACAAGTTTCTTTGAGTACAAATGTATCTATAACTCTGATAAGCACTGAGATTCTTTGGAGAGAGTGGCAGAGAATCAAACTATAGATATTCTAGTTTTATTCACTTAAGATTTCGGCAAAATATGGATAGGATGATTAGAAAATAAGATAAGAGAGTAAAGAGGAGAGAAAATAAATAAAGTAGTTACTGGAAAACGTCCATAACAGTCTCTATTTATAGAGAATGAATGGATGTGTCCATTCGAAGAGGTTTAAACGAATAGAAACTTCTTTTGAAAAACAACCTTTGCTGTAACGGGAAGCATGTCGACATGACAGGTAAATAGGATGTCGACATGGTCTAGTAAAAAGTGATGATTTGCTTTACTTTGAAAATGATGATTTAAAACATATGCAACTTTATTCAAATGGACTCTATGTATTTGTAGAAGGTATTTAGAAGTAGAAATACTTATGAATGTATATATGTATATATACTAAAATATATTTAAAATCAAAGTAAATAAACTAAAGTAAATATAATATTAAAATAGATTTTGAGGCTAAAATATCAAGGACAATTTTGAAATCAAAGTATAACAAAATGATAAATATGATTTTGAGGCTAAACATTTTTGGAAATGTGAACGAAGGTTTTTCTTTTGAAAAGGAATATTTGAAAATCATTTTATAAAACAAGAGATAATTTTGAAAATCATTTTGAATCAAAATTAGTGAATAACAAAATAGGGCTACTATCCGTTCCACTAGATATTTCGTGAGTTCCATCTCACTAGGGTTCCATCCCTTTAACAAGAACGAAGTGGATTCCATTCCACGAGTAAATTGGATAAAAAAGAATGATAGTGCTTTCAAGGAGTTTTAACAAATATCTAACCTAACTATATTATTTGTCTTGAACTCTTGAATATCTTGAATCTCATGAGTCTTCAATCTTGAACTCTTGATCTTTGTCTTCATCAATTTTGTTTTCTTTACTGTACAGTCTTCTTTTGTTGATACCTACATATAGATTTCCTGCACATATATATTTTATAACACTTCTATAGTTGTTGTCATCAAAACCACTATCCTATGGACTAACACAAATATTATTATTATGTTAGTTATATTCCACATCATCATCCGATGAAAACTAGTGCTGGACCGTCTATTACTCATAGGTCTTGTCCTTTTCAGCCCACACCCTCTGAATTATACCATATAAGCCAAAAGTAAGTTAGGTTTGGCAATGATAATGCATTGTGTTGCATATATAACTATATTTAAAATTTCATATTTTCATATTGTAGCTTTTCGGGATAAGATACAGATGCACAATTGAACATGCAACCAAATGTATCCGATGACGATATGGAAATAGAGGAACATGTAGATGAACAATTAAACGATGTTCCTACTCTTGATAGCATGACTATTGTATCTATACAGAAGAATGATACAACGTGGATCGACAACATGCAAGTAAACAACGATCCACTAAACTATGATTTTAGAGGCGAAGACAATGCTAGTGCTGATAATGATGAACCTGAAATGGAGATACCATTGGATGATGACTTGTGTAATGCAAAAACATTGGCTAGATCCATCGTCGCAAATCTGCAATTCAACGAAGAACTATTCTCATCATCTTGTGTTCAGAACGGTTTCAAAGTTAGTATGGTATTCGAGACCAAAGCAAAATTTCTACAACAACTAAGTGAATGGTCAATTTTACAAGCAGTATCTTTTAAGTCAATCAGGTCTAACAATGAAAAATACACTACCATTTGCAATGTCGATGCAAACTGTCAATGGAGAATTCATGATATAGATTTTTAAAAATGGCAATCTGGATGGTGGGTTGTTAAAAAAATCCAAGCAATCATACTTGCATTAAACCAGTAGTTAACTCCCATCACAAGCAAGCGACATCTAATTTTTTGGTTTCAAAGATCATGCCTTTTGTGAAATTGGATTTGAACATAACGGTTGGAACTGTGCAGGTATTAATGGAGGAACAATTATTTATTAAGATCAGTTATATGAAAGCATGGAGAGCACTAAGCATGGCAATAGAATGAATATACGGTGATTAGGCAGAGTCATATTCAAACCGACGATAATATTTTGTTGAAATTACTAGAACGAATTCTGGTAGTGTTGGACATGTAACAACCGATGAGTTTGGCGTCTTCGATCGTGCTTTTTGGGTTTTGGGCCTTGTATCGAGGGATTTGTGCATTGTCAACCTTCGATTTGTATCGTTGGAACGCATCTATATGTCAAATACAAAGGTACACTACTTGTTATGACTGCGGTTGATGCGAATGATCAATTTATCTTTTGGTTTATGCGATTGTTGAGACTGAATCATGTGATCAACTTTCATTTCCGATAGAATGAAAGGAAACGTTTGACCGGTTTATTCTACACAGCTGAAGAGAAAATGGAGATCACTGCATAAATATAGATTTTGTGCTAGACATTTGAAAGCAAACTTTCAAGCTGCTGGCCTTAGGGAAAAACGTTTGACCGGTTTATTCTACACAGCTGCATGTGCTTCGGAGGAGGTTGAGTATCTGAAAATCCAGAAGGAAATAAAGACCACCAATTTTAGAGCTCATAATTGGATTGAGAGAAGTCTGGCAGGGAAGGAGGAGAACTAGGCTTTGTGTAAGGATGATGGTGGACGATTTCATGTAATGACAACGAATCCATCTGAAAGCTTTAATGGTGTACTCAGAGGTGCAAGATCACTTCCTGTTAAAGCTTTGGTTGCTCGCACCTTCTTCTGCTCGGTGGATGGTTTCGATCAACAAAGAGAGTTTGCAAAGACTTCAACATGTATTTACTCTAAAGTGGGAAGCAAAGATAGCTGAGAGAGCAAGTGAAGCAAGACGTTGTAGAATAGTTCGGTTTAGCCAAACTAAATGGCAAGTAATTCACTACTTTGGGGATGAGTTCAAAGTTACAGTTGATGGTAGCTCATGTTCTTGTACATATAACATTGCTTTACTATAACAGATTCCTTGCGCGCATGTTATGGCTGCTTGTTCATCAGTTGCTACTAGTGCAAACAGAGCTCATCATGGCTTTGCCTCGCTTTAATACTCGGTTCAGAATTACTTGGCCTCTTACACACCATAATTTAATCCCGTTGGTGAAAACATTATTGGAGTATACAAGATGGTCCGTTGGTTCTGCCACAAACTGCTCATAGAGCACCCGGAAGGCCAAGATATACACGAATTAAAGGGACTATGGATGAGATGCAGCCTCCACGGGCAAATAGGTGCAATAGGTGTGGAGTTCTCGACCAAAAGAGGAGTCATTATACATCAGCAACTTAGTTTTTATATTGTTTTTAGTTACTCTTTATTTTTTGTGTGTTATGTAATAGAATTTTTGTACTTCAACATATGTCGTTATTGATATTATTCATGTTTGTGTTTGTGATTTAAGGACTCCAAATTACCAATCGGTAATATATATCAACATGAATTATGCATACAACAGAACCTACAATACAACACAATAACACAGCAATGTACGATAACATATAATACAATTTATGATACAACACAACATACGATAACATACAATACAACTAATGACACAACATATAACCAAACAACATACATTACTCATTAGGATATCTCAGAAGTCTTGACTCTAGGTCTGAATATTTTTCTTTTAGTCGATAAATCTCCTTTTTCAAATGTGAATTTTCTTCCTGCATCTCAAGTGCATACTCATTCCCTCTAGGACATTTTGGAAGATCAATCCACTTGGTATAACCGGAATAACTAAACAATCCAGGTAGTTGTCTACTCAACGTATACCAGGCACAATGTAGTACCTACGACCCGCGTTGAGTGCATTTTTTTGACAATCACTTCACACCTGCTATTATAGTGACAAAATTTACGTGGAGGGCCTCTCCAATAGCTAGTGCTTTACCTTGATTTTTCCACCTCCCATGATCTATTGCGGCAAAATGGGTTTGCTTCTCACCAGGTACACGATCAGGTTGTTCGGAAACCGCTCTTGCTTCGTTGCGAACTACTTTACCCGGCCTCTGATGATTGACTTCACCATCCGCGATGTTTGCATTAGATTCAAATGCATCTACGCATGTCATTAAAGTCTCGTCATCAATTTCCCATTGATCCATTTCTAGGAATGGTTAATAAAAATTGGTTTGAAGAAATGAAAAGAAAGTGAAAAGCAATTAAAGTGAAAATTGGGTTTAAATATTGAAGATTAACTTCGATTTTCTAGTAAATTCGCATTAAAATCACAATTTTGATAAGAGATGATGTAAAATTGTCAAAACGAAGTTAATTGGGGTTTGTTATCCCACCTTTTGTGAATAATGACCTAAGACCTAAGACCTAACGACCTAAGACCTAAGACCTAAGACCTAACGACCTAAGACCTAAGACCTAATACCTAAGATCTAAGACCTAACGACCTAAGACCTAAGACCTAACGACCTAAGACCTAAGATCTAAGACCTAACGACCTAAGACCTAAGACCTAACGACCTAAGACCTAAGACCTAAGACCTAAGACCTAACGACCTAAGACCTAACGACCTAAGACCTAAGACCTAACAACCTAAGACCTAACGACCTAAGACCTAAGACCTAACGACCTAAGACCTAAGACCTAAAACCTAACGACCTAAGACCTAAGACCTAAGATCTAAGACCTAACGACCTAAGACCTAAGACCTAACGACCTAAGACCTAACGACCTAAGACCTAACGACCTAAGACTTAAGACCTAAGACCTAACTCCAGATTTTCCCTATAAATACTTCACCTACTCCGCATTCGAAGGGGACTTTTTCCGGACTGGGAAGCGTCGAACCTCTGCTACATTCTCCACCTCCACAACATTCCATTTGCCAACAACACTTCGAAGGGTCAAGAGTGAAGATCGACGACATTCAACATCAATCAAAAGAGCAATTCATCATCGAAGTTCTAACTTCTTGTCTTGATTGTATTGTAGCCGAAGATTCATTGTAAACATTGTAAAAGTTGTAATCGAATCAGCAATAAAGAAGAGATAAAGTGGATGTAGGCTTGAATTTGAGCCGAACCACTATAAAAATCGTTGTCATTTTACTGTTTTTGATATATTTTGTTTACCTTTAGTTCCCGTGAAAACGGGTGGTGCTTTCACTTTGTTTCAATTCACACCGGGTGTTAGCGTTTACCAATTTTAGCGTTAACATTTTGGTGCTTTCACTGAGAACCGAACTCAGGAATTCTACTACTTGGAAGTTGAGTTTAAAAGTTTGACAGTTCAGATCCGAAGAATTATGGCAAGGCGATCGAGTAGATTACAGAGACCAGAGAGTAGTCAGCAGAGAGGTAGTCAAGAGGCTTCTTCAGGAGCAAACCAAACTTCAGCTTTCGTGACCAGGGACGAGATGGAGGCAATGATGAAAAGGCAAGAAGAGTTGATCCAGGGCTTGTTTCATCAGATTGGGCAACTTGGAGCACAGAATCAAAGAGGAACAGAAACCCAACCAGAAGAACGGATTCCATTATCCCCTCATGAACTCGGGGGGCAAGACGAAAGCAATGGGCGAGGACTACAACTAGGAGACAATGACAGATTAGTGGAAATGGTCAAAAGGGCTATGAGAGGCGGTTTGGTAAACAAAGACTTGGAGGATGTGAATAGGAGTCCTTTTACCATGACAATCAGGCGAGCTAAAAACCCACCAGACTTTAAGCTACCATTATTAGATATGTATAATGGAAGGACAGACCCTACGGTTCACCTTACAAAATATATGAGGCATATGGAAGTGCTGGGGGCATCAGAGGAAGTTATGGCTCGGTGCTTTCCGTTGTACTTGGCAGATATTGCGGCATTGTGGTTCAGGCAATTGGAAAGTGGATCAATCGGGACATGGAATGGTTTGATTGAGAAGTTTATGAGGCAATTCAGGGTCCACATCTCGAGGCCCAAGAATGTTATGAGTTTGACGGCACTGAAGCAAAGAGCTGGAGAATCTTTGAGAAGTTTTTTGACGCGATTCAACACAGCTGCGGCATCGGTGGATTGGCCAGATCCATCTATGGTCTTGATGGCAGCTGTGTCGGGCATAGCTGACGGGACAGATTTCAAGGAATCGCTGACAAGAGATCCCCTTATGGATCTAGGGGAATTTTACCATGAGGCTGAAGGATTTCTACGATTAGAAGACGCAAAGACTGAAAGAGAAGAAGGAGAAGGAATTGATGTTTTTGCAGTCAAAGGTGGGAATCCTCCTGAAAAAGGTGCAGAAACTAGCAAAGGTAAACGAAAGGTTGAGGATGACAACAATAGATCAACACGACAGCGAATGGGACCGAGATTCACCTCATACATAGAATTGAATGAGACTTTGGAGCAGATCTACCAGAACACTAAGGGACAGGTTCCTTATCGAAAGCCAATTAGGAGAGATCCAACTAACAACGAGAGAAAGTCGGACAAGTACTGCTTGTTCCATGAGCTAAATGGTCATAGCACAAATGACTACAGACACTTGAAAGACGAAGTTGAGGGACATATCCGGGATGGTCTGCTATCGCAATATGTAAAAAAGAAAGCTGCAACGATGGAACAAGAACGTCCACCTTCTGCACCGACTGGAGACGACTCAGGATCAAGGCGTCAGCTTGTTATCAACTGACTAAGGTTATGACGAATGAGTAAAAACCTCTACATCAACACAATTAGGTTGTTCACACATGTATGGGACCGCAAACGATCCCCAAGCATGCTCTGATACAACTATAAAATCATATCGATGTAGATGTTTGCACTCGGACGTCGATTCTTTGTTTTTGAGTTTTAATTCTGATGATTGACTACTTTACTTTCGTATTTTACTTCAGATGACCGATTACATTGCTTTCATGTTTTGGTACCAATGTTTGTAACTTTACATTGCTTTCATGCTTTGCTTCTGGTGTTTTGAGTTTGATCCTACTTTGCTTTCATGATATAATTTGCTTCTGATGTTTGGATTTGACTTTTTCAGACATTTCTACTTGACAACTTTCCAGTTGAACATTTGATTTTGATGATTTTGCAATGATTAAGCCCTACGAACAGGCACCCGACTTCGAACAGTCAAAGATTCGCCTCAAATGGCTCGATCCCAAACGGTCGTCATTTGGAACGGCAAAAACTCGCCTCAAATGGCTCGATCCCGAACGATCGTCATTTGGAACGGCAAAAAACTCGCCTCGAACGGCATGCCTCAGATGGCTCGATCCCGAACGATCGTCATTTGAGGTCCACCCTCTGACCGCCAACAGTCGCACTTTATCTCGAATGTCTCGATCCCGAACGATCGTCATTTGAAGTAAGGCGCTTGACCGTGAACGGTCACATTTCATCTCACATGATTCAATCTCGAGCAATTATCACATGAAGATAAGCGCTTGACCGTGCACGGTCGCACTTTGCCACAAATGGCTTGATCCCACACGATCGTCATTTGAAGTAAAGCGCTTGACCATGAACGGTCGCACTTCACCTCAAGCAACTCGATCCCGAACGATCGACACTTGAGACCCGCCACCTGACCACGCACGGTCGCACTTTACCGCAAATGGCTCGACCTCGAATGATCGTCATTTGAAGTAAGGCGCTTGACCACGAACGGTCGTCATCTGAGCTCCGCCACTTGACCGCGCACGATCGCACTTTACCGCAAATGACTCGATCCCAAATGATCGTCATTTGAAGTAAAGCGCTTGACCATGAACGACACCTGACCGTGCACGGTCGCACTTCACCTCAAATGGCTCGATCCCGAACAGTCGTCATTTGAAGTTAGGCGCTTGACCATGGACGGTCGCACTCCATCCCAAATAGCTCGATCCCGAACGGTCATTATTTGGGGCCACATAAAACTGTCAGTTCCTTTGCAGGTCATCAACAGGATACGAACATCCAGCTTATGGCATTACAAAACACACCTTCCTACCGCAAGGCATGTTTTGGGGGGCAAGTGTTATCCCACCTTTTGTGAATAATGACCTAAGACCTAAGACCTAACGACCTAAGACCTAATACCTAAGACCTAACGACCTAAGACCTAAGACCTAATACCTAAGATCTAAGACCTAACGACCTAAGACCTAACGACCTAAGACCTAAGACCTAAGACCTAAGACGTAAGACCTAAGACCTAACGACCTAAGACCTAAGACCTAACGACCTAAGACCTAAGACCTAAGACCTAACGACCTAAGACCTAAGACCTAACGACCTAAGACCTAAGACCTAAGACCTAACGACCTAAGACCTAAGACCTAAGATCTAAGACCTAACGACCTAAGACCTAAGACCTAAGACCTAAGACCTAACGACCTAAGACCTAACGACCTAAGACTTAAGACCTAAGACCTAACTCCAGATTTTCCCTATAAATACTTCACCTACTCCGCATTCGAAGGGGACTTTTTCCGGACTGGGAAGCGTCGAACCTCTGCTACATTCTCCACCTCCACAACATTCCATTTGCCAACAACACTTCGAAGGGTCAAGAGTGAAGATCGACGACATTCAACATCAATCAAAAGAGCAATTCATCATCGAAGTTCTAACTTCTTGTCTTGATTGTATTGTAGCCGAAGATTCATTGTAAACATTGTAAAAGTTGTAATCGAATCAGCAATAAGGAAGAGATAAAGTGGATGTAGGCTTGAATTTGAGCCGAACCACTATAAAAATCGTTGTCATTTTACTGTTTTTGATATATTTTGTTTACCTTTAGTTCCCGTGCAAACGGGTGGTGCTTTTACTTTGTTTCAATTCACACCAGGTGTTAGCGTTTACCAATTTTAGCGTTAACAGGGTTTTTTGTGTTGAGTTTGGTAAAGTGAGATATTTGAGGAAAGAGAGGGGAGGTGTGACGCCCCACCTCTATACTCTCGCTAGACAAGGACACTACGGGGTAATGCCGTCGACTAGCGCGGAGAATAAGGCTGTTAAGGAGCGACCATCCATGTAATTGCTTTGTGCGAGTACCGATATGCCAGATAAAAATATAACTTTTCATCTCAAGAGGAAATCCGACATACCGATACAAACTCAAAGCTACTACACAGTGGCTATGTATATATACTTCGGAAACAAATATAGAAATAAACATAACACAAATCAGTCACAGACAATTCATATCACAAAGGCGGAAATAGATATTAATATAACACATGAAAGTGTACATCAGAGTAGTGGTCAAACAAGATCCACAATATCACAAAAGAAAAGATACAAGTGCTAGACAACAGAATATGTATACATCAATGAGTCAATATATCAAATGTATACAACCAAAAACTACAATGCTAGAGTAGTTAGCCAAAAGTTAGATGATAGTCCCAAATAAGAAGTCATGAGGAAGCACCTATAAAATCTCAGTCTGACCCGAGTATTATTTAATAAGAAATAATAAACGGATCAGTCTAGCTATAATTATCAGATAAAATGAGATATAAGAAGAGATATAATAAAAATGTATGATAACCAAAAATGTCATACCTCGACAAGTATACATTAGAAAATCAACAAAGGAAAATCATACAAATATCTCACGAATCTCATAGCATAAAAAGAATGTCATATTCTTTATTTAATTCACCAAGCCACAATAAATGACATACATATCAATGCCAACTGAAAGAGGTGGTGAAACATAAATTCTAGAAATCAAAACGAGAAATCCAGAAATCACAAGAAAAGAGGATGGCCAATCCCATAAAACTGAACATCGACGTACCTAGAAAGATACGCCCCATGTAAAGTCTAACATTGATACACCTAGAAAGATGCACCCCATGCAAAGTCGAACATCGACGCACCTAGAAAGATACGCCCCATGCTCTAGCATCGACGCACCTAGAAAGATACGCCCCATACATAAATAAACATCGACGCATCTAGAAAGATACGCCCCATGTAATGTCTAACATCGATGCACCTAGAAAGATACACCCCATGCAAAGTCGAACATCGACGCATCTAGGAAGATATGACCCATGCATAGACGAACATCGACGCACCTAGAAAGATACACCCCATGCCCCGACTTATTGAGCCGATTGCTCCACGAAGTAAACAAACATCGACGCACCTATATAGGTACGACCCATGCATAAAGTAAACATTGACGCACCTATATAGGTATGACCCATGCGTAAAGTAAACGTCGACGCACCTAGATAGGTACGACCCATGCGAGAAGTGAGACGAAGCTCATTAAAACGAGGAACAGTCCTCCACATGGACAAAGAGACATCGCACATTGCTAGTCTAAACCATAAAATGATCAGCATCGATCATCAAGAAGTGTCGATTACACTAAGCTAGTAAATATAAGAGTTTAGCTTCATGTCCCATAACCACTTTCTTCACTTAAATATTTGCGAACAAACTGTAGATCTCCACTAGAAAATTGTCGCAAGAGTTTCAATCGAACAAGTCCATAAATTAACCGACGAAGTAAATGCAAGTGTTTCATACCACTTGTTTTGCTAAGCCGTTTAATTAGATTTTCTCATACGAATGAGGTAAAGGTTTGTATATACTAATAGATTAGAAAACGGTTTTATAAACGAGCTTTGTATTAAAAATAGAGTTGAAATCATCTTTGTAAAGAGTTTGAATATTTACTATTAGTATAGAAACCTTTGTATTTTTAAAGTGACAAGTCATAGAAATGATTGTAGAAACAATCAACCATCAAAAATTCACATCCGAAGACGTGAATCAATTCCAACGAAATCGATACCAAATCCATCAAAAATGAATAACCACAAAAATCCTGAAAAAGAAGTCATCATGGTAGATAATAAAAGATAACAACAAATCGGATAACCTTGAATCGATAAGGCTGGAAAATCAAAACAAAATAATTAGATAGGTTGAGAGGAGCAGGTCGGTCGACTGGACCAAGGGGTCGGTCGACCGATACAGACCCAGGCAATTTCCTGGGTCTGGTTCGGTCGACTGAACCCCTGGTTCGGTCGATCGAACCTGCTTCCGAGACATTCTGTTTTACTGTTCGGTTGGCTGAACCCCTAGTTCGGTCGACCGAACTTGCTCCAGAAGCATTTTCAGTCAAGCCCCCTTTGGGGCAAATTCCAACAATGGCGATCGGACGAGCAACGGGCGCTAAGGGTTTACGCCAATCGGCAACCCATCCCTATATGACTCTCCGAAACACTCCACTAACGTGTTCAAACATCAAAGATTGGATTTTAAAAAAAATTGGATTCCAAAAACCAAAAATTGAACAATTCATCAATTCAATCCAAATCGAAAGCAATTGAACATAAATAAGTTTTAGGAATTCATACCCAACAATCAAAGATAAATATAGACATAGATGTGAGATAAAAATCTCACCTTTTCACAAAATCAATGAAGAAGAAGCTATAGAGCAATGGCAAGGACAATCACTCTTCAATTCCAACTCAACAAGCTTGAATCTAAGCTGAAAAGAGAAACATTTCCTAAATTAGGTTTAGGAAATTTCTGAAATTGAAAGGAGAACGAGTTGGAGAAGATGAAGAGGATGCTTACCAATAGCTTCTCTTTGAATTTGGAGCTAGAAGAAGGATTTGCAAATGAACTAGGGCTTGGAGTTTTAATTTCCCATTCCACTCTCCATTTTTAATGAAGCTTAAGTGTTAGGAAATGAAAGTGAAGTAATGAAGAGGAGAGGGAGTGGAGCTTGAGTTAATGAAACCAGAATTGGTCAAATGGGCTGAACCAAACCCAAAGTCCAAAGTGAAAAAGTAGCAAAATTCTACTAACTCCAAACATATCGAAGTTTATACTCAAAAAGGTCGCAAACTGCATTTTGAACTCAATGGAAGTGGTCTCGAGTCCTAATTTGACAGTTTGCAAAAAGTAGCTTTTCGGACCTCAATCCGATTAACGATTCTATATTTAAATAAAATATTTTAATTTGCAATCGAAAAATATGCGGGTTGTTATAGGAGGGTTTATGTTTTGAAATATGTAACACAACTGGGGCGCTATTTAAAATTGCTCCAACAGGCACTATTTAAAATCGCACTAGTTGGCGCAATTTAAATAGCGCTCCAGGTGTGTTACAGGTTTCAAAATAGAAACCTATCAAACATAATACCCCATATACCATCCGCTAGACAAAAAATCCAAACAGTTAAATTCTGACATTCTAACATTATAAATCACATAAATAATCTAACGATCACATAAAAATTACACAAATAATCCAACGTTCGAAATCATACAATGTCAAAATAATCAACCAACACCACACATCACAATATTCAACCAACACTACAGATCAAACTACAAGCTAAACATTCAATTTACACCATAGGTCCGTGTTCGAATTGCATAGGTGTGTTACGTTTGACCCCTGCGGCTGTGAAGGTCCATGTTCGAATTGCATAGGTTGAGAAGATGAAGGACTTTTTCCCTTACCCTTCTGGCTTTTGTGCTGGTATACTTGTGTCGTAGGAGGCAGAGGAATCGATTAAAGAGGTGCTTCAATGAGAGAAAGAGGAGGAGGAGGTGGTGGGGGAGGAGATGACGGTGCAGGTCTAGCTAGCTTGTTCTTCCCAAGAATAGATTGCAATATACACTTCACACTAAAGCATTTGCCCTTCGTACGCTCCAACACCTCTCCCGATAGCTCATCAACCAATTCAATAGCACGGTAAATGCCATCCGCCAGTCAAGTACTAGTAATTAACATGTATGGAAACTAAATATGACTACTTTCCCCACAAGTTAAATAATATCAATTAACACATACCACATTCCTCTCAAGTGGAGCTCTCAGAGTATATGCGTCTACCTCAGCAGGCTGCTCTACCTCAGCAGGCAGCTCTATGGCATAAAGAATATAGTGTCCGGTGATGTACCAGTACCATGTATAATAATCACGTCCGATAGCGTGAGGTCTCGTTCTTTTTGCGCATGCATATGACAATGATTCCATGTCTCAATCGTCTTCTCATACTCTCCGGTTGAGTTGTCGATCCGGTAGTGAGGAGCTGCTTCTGGCAGATGCCGTCTAAAACCAAATTGTCGCATCACATTATCTGGAAGATGAAAAGCTACATCTCCGAAACAAATAATTGGCACCCGTGCTGTCCATGGATCAATAAAAGCGGTACATAAGGGAGGAAACTGTCCAAGTGTATGTGCGTATATGGTACATGTGACAGCATTACAGCCGAGTACATCAAACTCATTGCAATAGAACATAACATTATGTCTAGGAGTATTCACCGTGCTCTTCGGCTCAATCCATCTGGAACAGCAAGATAATAAGAATTATTAGAGCAAAAGATGTGTGTATAATTAAATAATGTAGTAAATATACCTAGCATCATAGGGCAAAGATAAATACACTGCAACATTTTCAATACGATGCAAACCAACACCATAAATGATCATGAATTTACACATGGACTATCATTATTGGACTTTCTACATCATAATGATGTAATTTAGATAATTAACATTTGACAGCTACCAGGCAAAGTACTTAATTCTATGATAACAAGTTGAGAAAAATATTATATTGAACATTTGTGTTATCGAATTAATAGCTACAACTAACGAAGTTTATTATATACATTTAAATAAGTAAAGTTTTAACTTATTTTTCATAGTAGTACAAATATTTGATGTAACAGTCACTATGTATAATTTTGTCATGCTAGTACGGATTTGAAATATGGTTGTTCATTCTCAAATAAAATTTAGTAATTTATTTAATATCCAATTGCCGGTTTATATAGGGTTTACAAATTAGTTATCCCATTTTAAATAATAGTTTCCCTCAACTTCGATAAATCTATGTTTAACTATAAAGATCTCAAAAATTAATAAAGCTCATCAACAAAAATAATCTCACAACGAAACATCATTTCATAGTTATAATATCAAAAGACAACACAACAATAGAAACTCACAACGAAACGATAACATATAATATCAAAAGACAGCACAAACTGTCACTCTAAGATGCACATCATTTCATAGTTATAACCATAAGTACTATCATTAATCTGGAAAATTATAACAACATGTCTTGACATATGCTGATATATACAATGTAGTAATGCAGCGGAAACAAGATTGCTATGGTAGGGGAATGGAAGCATCCTGCTCATTTCAAGAAGCTCCAAAGAACATCGATGAAAACCTGCTTTTTCCGGACTACTCAAAAGAGAGCCTATGGAAATAAGGGAAATATAAAACCACAAGTCGGACATAAGTCTGGTATGAGAAACTCAAGAAATATGTGTGAAATATAACATTATCTTTTGAGATCAACCGAATCACAGGGTTGGTTTTCCCCTTAAAATAGCCAACCATCTATTAAGTGTATACTTCAATGTAATAGATAATGTCTAGGGTGTAGAACATAAGTAATAAATAGTCATAGTACGTGTACATTACCATAAAACTAGGTATACAATCAAAACCCACTAAGGCGCGTTTGCATAATTGTGTAGGATTTCCGTGGAGATCTCTCTGGTCAAACCAAATCCGACCTCCTGCATAAGGATCAGAGATATCCTTCCGAGCATCGTATATCTCTAGATAAAATATATGGTAAGCCATAGCCGGTCAATGACCGAAGACATTACACATATTATTAACTTCCGCTAGCAATGTCGATAGCATCTCTTGATCTAGAGTTGATATACCCTATTAGGCTTGCTAAACTTTTCATGGCTAGGTACTATACTCTGATTTTAGTTATTTCCAATGTCGAGGCTAATCTAACATCTCTCACATGAGTTTACATCACTTGAACAGAACAAGAATCCCTAAATGGATTTTAGCATTTCGAACAGATCACGAACCTCTACATGGTTTCGAGCATCTCAAACAGATCTCGAATCTCCACATATAATCTAGCATAAGTCGATCGACAAATGCTAACATTGACCTCTTCCTTGAACTTAACCTTAGGATAGACAATTCAACTCCATAGCATTAGTCTAAAATGCCAACGCCGACCTCACCCTTAGACTTAACCTTAGGATAGACAGTTCAACACTATAACATTTCACTTCACTATCGCTTTTAGAACATAGATCGTGTATGTGGTTTTGAAGTGGTTACGAGTTCAAGTAATCTCATCGGCTTTTAGTGCTAAGTATACGACTAATTACTTTCCATAAACAACTAACAAATAAAGCACGATTAAATCATACAAAACACAATTAAGTCATCCAAAACATGATTAAGTCACACAAGGCAACTGTTAATCTCTTTTATTTAATTAATCCTTTTATTAATTAAAAACTCCTTTGTAAATACTTGTATATATATTTAAAATACCTTTACAAAAGAAATATACATGTACACTAATATTCACTAATCATTTCTATTCTTTTCAGTAAATAGAAATGTATTTATATTCTTATCCCAAATCCCAAATGGTATAAGAATATTCATAAATTTTAAATATGATTTCACATTTACACAAGTATATTTCGATGAATTAAAAATGTCATCAAAATATCGTTACTATAAACCGTAAACCATTCTTTTATACTTATCATTAAACATTCTTTTTAAAGATCTAATTGCTTTACTTAGTATAATCAAAAAGGGTTAAAGATCAAAGTTTGTAACACATTGTCACAACAAATCCAAAACCAATTTTGTACTTGTTGCTATCTTTAAAAACAGTCATTTAAAGATCTAACTAGATATTTGGTTCAGTTCGGTATTTGACTAGTTAACTATCTAGTTCCAAAGGCGATCACGTATGGGAATCAAGGTTCGTATACTTATCACGTTTTCGAACTTTTCAACTTTCTCGATGGATTTAATAGGAGGAAGAGACAAGTCAGTCTAGTAATGGAGGTCTAATGGGGTGTGGATTGGAGTGGATAGTAGTCAAGTATGATTAGACAGCCCGCTTGATATCTGCTTGAGAGTTGCACTGAATTTAATGACGATCCATGATGGTATTGACTTTTTATTAGCATTAGTGACTTTTAGTGAAGAGTGGAAGAAAGAAGAATTCTTATCTCCATTTTTGTCCCATCGAATCACGAGCTTTTATTTAATCATGTTATCTCAAACTAAGTAACATCGGTTAGTTACTTTGCCAGCAACTGTTTTTAAACAGAGAAGTTGCAATTGTTGTTCATGTATCAGGTGCTTAATTTCCTGTTGCTTGGAGTCCATCTGAGCACCTCTCACATTCCAGAAGCCCATGTTGTGCATCATGATGATCTTTTGGCTTTAGTGGCCGATAGCCAGGTTATTCAAGGACTAGCTTGCTTCTTTTGGTCATTATGCAAAAATTCCTTCTAGTGAAATGTGATTTAATCCATTGGGTATTCAGCCAGCATCCATGTCATCAGCACTATGAATTGCTTTGCCTCTCCTTTTTCCTTCTTATTTCGATTTTCAGTAAGTACGAAAAATACATTTGAAAAAGCCACTTGTTTTCAACTATCAAAAAAACATTTAAAATAGCCACTTGTTTTCAACGATTTAGCTTGTTTTCAAAACAACTTCATTAGCTAGTACAATAACTTGTGTACAACAAACATTTTGATGAATGTAATAAAATTATATCGTAGTGGATGTTCATCTACTACAGTAAAGAAAAAGATATTTTTAATAAGATTAAACTGATATATCATATTAAGGTTGCAATAATATATTCAAGATATAAAATTAATCAAATCATGTTGAAATATATTGTAAAAAGGTTGTTGTTTATCAGTGTATTATAGGAAAATAAACAATTGCATATACAAAATAGTTAGTATATTATATGAAGAACTTTGTGACGATTTAACAATATTTGTTTCTTAACCTAATTAACCAATTATGAAAATACATAAGATCAGATTCTGTTTTCTTTTGTAAGCACTATTAACAAATATGAAAAAGCCTGTTAATTATTTTATTCCTATCTATCCAAACCTTCTTCTCAGATTATCGTTTACCATTGCTTCATGCTTTAATATTCATTGCTTCCTGCTTTAATATCCTAATAAAAATAAACAAAAGTTGCAGAACTAATTAGTACCATCAAAATACAATTCATCACATTGAACTTGCAAGAATCAAAATGTATCATCTCTAGGTCTTGGGGTTAAAAAGAAACATTTCTATATATAAATTAATAACGTATTTTAGTTTGTCTTGCACAATTGTACCTAATTTTCTGTATCAAAAACAGCTCATAACTAATTCATCAACAAAATGAATAACACTTTCAAATTTGAAACATAGGAAGAATAAAAAGTAACTATTGTGGGTTCAGCTAGAAAAAGGAAGGATGGGATTGAAAGATGTAGCACAAATATAAATTATGAGGAGAGAAAACATGGATCAGAAAAAGCACAAATATAAATTATGAGGAGAAAAGTAACTATCGTGCTTTCCAAGTTTTGAACTTTTCAAATGACCCCAACTTAGCTTTCATCGTATACACCCAAACCTTCTGAGAGCAGTCATAGATAAAAGAGATAAAATACTTAGCTCCTCCAATAGTAGCTATAGCTATTGGTCCCTAAACATCCGTATGGACAGACTCTAGTACTCCTTTGGACTCATGTCTGCCAACACCGAAAAAAACTTTTGTCTGCTTCCCTAACACACACTCCTGGTAGAATTCCAAACGGTTGAAGCTTTCACCTTGATCATCTTCCTTTTTCGAAGCAGCTCCAAACTCTTCTCTGAAACGTGACATAATCTGAGATGCCAGAGTCCGGTGGTATCCAAAGCTTGTGAACTATCAACTCCAACACACGTCTCTCCAAGAACTGTATATCCTTTCAACATATAAAGATTTTGGACCATCATTCCTTTCATCAACACAAGAGCACCACGTGTCACCTTCAAGCCATCCGACTCTAGCGTAATCTTGCACCCTAAAGATGCTAGTTTACCCAAGGACATAAGAGATTTTTTTAAACCTAAAACATAGCGGACTCCAGTGATAGCGTGCACCACACCATCGTGCACGTAAATACGCACTGATCCTTCTCCCAATGACTTGCAAGTAGCATCATTCCCCATTAATATGAAACTTCCTTCCTTGTCTTCATAAGAACAGAAATCCTCCTTCCTAGACGTCATATGGAAAGATAACCCTGAATCAAGCACCCAATGGTCTGATACGTAGGAAACAGATGTAGTCAACACATCATCAGAAACAACCTTCTCCACCGCAATAGATGAAGAACCATCCGCTTCATTTCTCTTCCTCAAATCTGGACAATCTTTCTTCCAGTGACCATGTTTCTTATAATGATGACACCTGTTGTATTTGGACTTACCTCTCCAACAACTTCCAGGCTTCCTTGATTGGAACGCCCTCTAAAGTTATTCTCCTTCTTCTCCTTTCTTCCTCTCTCCACAAACAGCCCCCGACTACTACTAGCTTCTCCACTTTCTCTCATATTCTTCATCTGATCCCTCATTTCTTCACATAGAAGTCCCGTCTTCACATCTTCTAATGACAGCGTGCTTTTGCCATAAATCAAGCTGTTAGTGAAAACCGTATATCACTCAGGAAGAGAGAACAATATCACCATAGCCTTTTGCTCCTCGTCCACATTCAAATCAACAGCTTTCATCTTCATCATCGAAGAAGTTCAGATGTGTTTTAAATGACGTACCATCCCGCATCTTATATATGAAAAAAGTCTTCAATAGAATCAGCCTATTCGTGAGCGACTTCTTCATGTAGAGATCCCCAAATTTCTTCCATAAGTGTGATGACCCAAATTGGGGAAGGTTTAAATCGACAATAATCCACGCATGTCCGACTTAAACAATTCGGAACATAGATAATCAATGCGCATAATTAAGAAAAATAAGGAAGAAGAAGAAAACAAACACAGAATCTCACAACGGAACGACAAAATATAATAATCAAATAACAGTTCATGAAGTTGTCTATATTATACGTTTGATTATAATCTATACAGCATTTATCAGAGTTATATATATACATCAGGGATAAATAAACAATGCAGCATAATAGCATGATGCAGAGAATAATAATAGTAATAATATACCAATTTTCGTCTCCATCCTTTGGAAAACGATCTTCATTGTGCAGAAAAAAAACTCAAGGCTGACCCGAGCGTTATGAAAAGACAAAACACTCGAGTCAGGACTAAAATACTCTTATGTAAGTCAAATCAATATCAATAAAATACGAGTGTAACAGCGTCAGAGATGTTTACAGGATTTTACATCTCCTATCCAGTGTATAACGTGCGTGCAACAACTTAAGATATGTTACGAGATTTTTCCATCTTCTAAGGATCCATTAAACTATTTATATATAATAGTATACGCTATAGTAGGTAATGTCTATCAGTAAAATAAATATCAAAATAGCGTTAAGGCTTTACATTGATCTACCTTAACACATTTTTATAGTACTAAACCAAAGTCGTAATAGGCTCACATAAGGATAAATATGACAAGGCACGTGAGGCAATGTCCAAGGTAGGATTATACTAGTTTGCCCTTTCTGGCTGGTCGTAACTCATCTGTGGTTGACCGCGACAATCAATCCGAACAAAAGGATGCACCTATCGAGTAAAAAATCATGATAGTAATACGAGTGATCAACGTCTCTAGAGGTAGCTAACCTCATTGGCCAGACATAGGCTCCTGATTTAGTCATTTTAATTATGACACAAGTGTCAAGGCTATCCATCATCGTTCTCTTACTTCATTCCAGTAAAAGTTCACCAATTCAGCCACTACATTCTGGATATCATCCACCATGTACACGGTTGTCAAAGTGGTTCCAATATTGACAAAGAGTATGCCAATAAGAGGCCCCGGTCTCTTTAACAACCATACGTCGTTTTACACACCGGTTGGTGCTTTTATATTTCAAAAATAATTCGTACTTGATATCAAAATATCATATTCGTTTGAAAATCAAATCCATTTCGAAATCTTCATATTTACTCAAAAATCATATTCAGTTCGATACGTCATTTTCACTTGAAATATCATTTCACTCCAATATCTCGATTTCGCTTCCAAATTTGTTTCGAACTTCAATTTAGGTTATAACTTCATTTTTACCCATTTCGTATTTAAATCCAAGATTTAAACATAAACATTTCACCTTTTGACCAGTTTGAATTTTTAGAAAATAGTTTAAATAGTTTTAAAATAATTAAATAGTTAAAATAGTTTAATAGAAAATAGTTTGAGTATTAAAAATGGTTTATATAGTAAAATAGTTTCTAAAATCAAAATAATTTGAATATTTAAAGAAGATAGATTTTAAACAATTTATACTAGAATAATTCACTTGAAAATAGTTTTAAAATCAAATCGGTTCACTTTCAAAAATTTTCAATTCAAATCGGCTTCAATTTCTATCTCGATTTAATCGATTCGATTCCGATTTCAAGTCGAATTTTACTTCGATTCCGATTTCAATTCAAATAATTTCGATTTCGATTTTGAATTAATTCAATTTCGCTTCAATTCCAATTGATTTCAATTTATATTCCAAGTTGAATAAATATCAATCCAATCCCAATTCAATTTCAAATCCAAATTAAATTCAATTTCAATTTCAATTCCAAATTAATTTCAATTCCAATTCCAAATTAATTTCAATTTCAATTTCAAATTAAAACCATTTCGATTTATATCAATTTCGAGTTCGTTTTGCAAAATATCGATTCAAAACAGTTAAATCTAATTAAACTTTAATATCCAATTAAAAATCCAAATCTTCAAATATAATTCAATTCCGAGCTCAATTTCGAAATATCGTTTTATATCACTTTTACTTAGCAATATTCAAAGTTCAAATAAAAGTCCAATCTTTTAAAACAATCAATTTCTGAAATTCAAATCATATCTCGATTATAATTTCAAAATCTCAACTTCGATTATTCAAACCATTCCTATTTCCAAATTTAAATTTAAACATTTTGAGCTAAAGTTTCGAAAATAATTCGATTTCCATAAATTCGATTTTTATTTCTTAAAATCAAATCATTTAAATAATTTCAAATCAAAAATTTTAAAATCATTTAATTTAACCAATCCAGTGTCCGTATATAATTCTTTATCCTATGGCCAAGTGAATCAATTATTTCAATTTAATTCCAAGGATGGATATATATCATTTCAATCCAAAAGAAATGTCATAGGTATATATCATTTCAACCTATTTCTTAATTTATTCGAAATAATTCAATTTACAGTTTTATATACTGTAAATAATATATAGGATGATAATAGGATATATTAAAAATAAATAAACATCCAAAATATCAATCAATAGCATCCATCTCAATCCATCATCCAAACAATCAAAAATCACAACAATCAACCAATTATCGATAATCGGGGATTTTACTAGTAGTTATTTCTATTTCAATTTAACTGTCAATTCAAATTCTATCAATTAATTATGATGTCAATTTAAATATCAATTTAATTTATGAAACAACAATCAATAAATTTAAATCACATTATAACTTCAAATTTAACTAACATAAAAATATTCTAGTCAATCGTGAGCGTATAAACACTCATCTTAATTTGAAACTGAAAATAATTTCAGCTTCAAATAAATTCCAAGTCCACTTCAAGTCAAAGGCAATTTCGATACGATCCCAACGCAAATTTTCTCACCCGAATCAGACCTCGTATTGAAGTGTTATTCAATGATTAGTTTAACGATTAATTAAAATAAAAATTAACTTAATTAAAATCAAATAAAAGTAAAACCTTTCCTAATCCTCTCCTCCTCACTTCATAGTTCCAGGCTCCCCTCTTTTTTTTAAAGCCGATCAAGCTTCATCGCGCGTTCACCTCTACCCAAGTCCAGCCGCCGACTGAACTATCACCGAGCCTCCAATCGCCGCTCGCTCCTCTAGAACCGCTATCGCCATGTCCTCCAGGCACGCACGCGCGCCACCATGCAACCCTAAATCGATCGAATTCATTTTCGTCGTTCATCTCCTTCACACGTACAGCGTGCGCGCCTCCGTCATCCCATTCGCGACCACCAACGCGCGACGTCCAAGCACTCGCGGCATCGTGTTTTGTTTTTTTTAAATCGAGCTTTCATTTATTGATCTGTTTCCCTCTTTCGATTTTTGAACTAATCCGATTCGAATAAAAAGGGGAGAGGGAGTAATGTTCGGTAGAAAGAAAAGTGTGGTACGAACGGTTGAGAGAAAAAAAATAAAATATTATAATTAGAAAATATCTCACCCGTTCGATCCGCGCAATTTCGAACTCCAAGCGAAGCATTCCGCTTGGCATTCATAATGTTTTACCCCCATTCCGAATGCAATGGAACTAGTCTTGAGGCCTAATTCAATCATATGCAGAAGATGACTTTTCAAAATAGATTAATTTTAATCGAATTCCTTAAATTGATTTCTATGTGTTTCAAGCTTGCACGGCCAAACGGCAAGTCCGGTCGCTATGAAACTTGAAATCCTACAATAACTCACTATTACGGATCCGATGAAATTAGTTTCATCGAAATCCGAGACAGTTGCCAAAATGGCTATTTTTACTCGTTAATTAAAATATAAAATTTCAATTTTTAATTATTCACATTTAAATCCAATCTTACATGTTAACCATCTTCATTCGTATTTAAATAAAATCTAAATCAATATCCGATATCATTTTCATTCACATTAATTTAAGATTCAATTATTTAAATAATTCTAGTATTAAATTTAAACAATTTAACTATCCAGTAAATCAATATAAATAAATCATTAAATTCCAAATAAATTTTAGTTATCAACATTATTTTATTTCTATCTAAATAATTCACAATCATTATTCAACTCCAGTTATTGATTATAAACAGAGTTAATATATAGAATTTTATTTCAATACTCGTTATCGCCAAATCTTCGAAATTAGTTATTTCAAAAATTTATTCAAGTTCATATCCAATAACTTACATTCAAAATTATTAAATATTTATTTTAATCATTTTTATTCAATAATTATATTAAATTTCACAATTTGAAATAGCTAAAAAATACGGGTCGTTACATTCTCCCCCACTCAAAACTTTTGGTCCTCGAAAAGGGCTAAGTACAAAATTTAACACTTGATACATTTTCTCAAAATAATTAACTTATAAAACATAAACATCTTATTTGCAAAACTATTACTACACTTCTACTACGCCACTCCGATATCGGTTTTACGAAAAATATAACTTATATATAAAAACAAGCTATAAAAATTTTAAAACTTCAAAATTTTTCTAACACCCGGATTTACAGAAAATTTCGGAAGAGTCTCCTTTGCGCGGCTCGATCAAAATTTTTTTACAATATAATATATAACACAAATATACCCAATATATATCACATATACATTTCATCTCAATAATGAGGCATCCCAAAAGAAAAAAAATATAAAATCGCCATATGTAATCCGAGATATGTACCTTATTATTAATAATACGAGCAAGTTAGCTCGTATTAAAAGCAAAAGCATATAAATCTGCGTATACATCCAAACGGTCTTCGTATGTACCTATCTCAACTCAATTTAGAATATTAGGAACTTATAATAAGATATAGAACATGTATAAGTTCAATAAACTCTAAAACATGCATTCTAAATCCAAACCATAACACAAGCAAGAATACACGACAAACCAATCATATGCAATCAAACAGTTCTAACAAAATTTACAACCAAAGAAATCATCCAACCAACAATATTCATCTAATTAATTCAAACTATCAAATTTTACATTTTCATTGTCAATATCTAATTTATACACTATCATTTCTTCTAATGTCCAACTTTTTATATCAACATTTAGTTAACTCATTTCAATTTATTTCTATTTGTTTTATTTACATTGAATCGACTTATATTCAATTTCATTTGTTTCCAATTGATTTACATTTATTTCACTTGTTATGTCAACATCCTCTATTTACATTTAATTTTATTTCAATTTGTTTATATTCCATTTACTACTTACTGTTAGTTGATACATGATAAAGTTATTGTTGTTAAAAAGATAAAAAATCAATTATCTATATTAATTATAGTAATAGCATAAGAACTCTAACTCATTTCGTTGTTATTTCATTTGTTTTAATGACAGTTCATACAGGCCCATCCTATACAGTAGATTGAGGAATTTTGATTAGTTACATCTTATTTAGCTTCCATATAATGTTATTCAACATTTTATATCAGTAAGATCCTAATAAACTCTGTACGTGCATAGATATATGCTACCTTTTTTTGTTTTCATTTTCATCCTGTAGGAACTAAAGCTTTGCGCAAGGCAAATCTTCAAACTGAATTAACTTGAAATTTTTTCACTTAAACTACATTTTCTTTTTGCCAATAGTCTTCATGTACCAAATTATGAAGTTGCTAATTTGTTGCTACTTTTATCTTTTGTCTCATTGCAGCACTATATGTTGCCACATCTTTTTTTCTTAAGTGAATATCTTTTTATACACATATTCATATTAACAAGTTTTTCTTTTTATCACAGTTTATTTCATTCAATTCTCTTAAGTTAACTTCCATCTTTTAATTTATTTCATTAACTTATTTCATATTCAATTAGTTACCATTCAATTTAATTTAACTCATTCTATTTGCATTTAATTTATTAACATCCAATTTAAATTAAATTCAATCATTCATATTAATTTTACTTACACGCATTTATTTTATTTTATTTCTTTCACACTTAAATTACATTTCATTTTAAAATTCAAGTTCGTATTCATTTATTAATTCATTTTATAGCTCAAGTGAAAATAAGTCACTTTACTAATTCCTCTAGTTCAATTCAAATCCAACTCAACTCATTTAATCTATAAAGTGAAATTCTATTTCATTTAATCTATTTCTCATTTTATTTCACTCTCTTTTGAATATTTTCTTCTTATCATTCATATTCAACCAAATTTAAAATTTGTTTTTAGCTTAATATTCTCAAATCTATAAATTATACAATTTATTCATTTAAAATTTCATTTTATTATTTTATCTAATTAATTTCAAATACAATTCTCCTTTATCTAATCTTCTTGAGTTCAACTTCATTTTATTTTATTTATTTCTCAAATTCAAAGTTTCTTTTGTTTACTTAACCGAAATATTCAATAGTTTTAAATTTTAATTTTACTTCCCTATTCAAATTTACAAGTTATAACTTATTTTTATCTATACTATTTTCAATTATAAGTTCAAAACTATTTTCATATATTTATCAAATCATATTTAGAATATTTTTCACAACAAAGCTTGTTTTGATTGAAAATAAATTCCTTTTGGTGGAAATTCTCACTTAGAAACTCAAAAATGAATACTGGCGATGCTGTAGTCATCCCCAGAATTATTTCCTGGCGACCAAAGCAAGTTAATGCTTTTATTTTCTTCCAAAATCTTTTCAAAATATTTTTAAAATATTTTTTCTAGTTAAAACTCTTTCAAATAATATTAATATTAATTTTGAAGGCTTCGAAAACAATTTTGGAAACAAAAGGATTTTAAATTCTAAATTTCTCAAACTTTCTTTTCTCTTTTTTTTATCATTTCTATACAAATTTCCTTACCTTATTACCAAACTAGTTCATTAATTTACAACTTGCTCATTTAACCAATTCTTATTTTAGTTGATTTCAATTCAATTTAATTATCAAATGCTTCATAAAATAAAATTCATTAAGTATTCGCTTTATTTTAATTCAACCAATAATCGATGATAACTAAATATTATCATCTCCTAACACTTCATTAATAATCATTTTATATATATAAAATATAATTTAGGTAAAATTATTTCATTTACCCAATTTTTAAAACAATATAATGTCGACTTGCCTCGTTTAAGTGTGTAGAAACCCCTATCGATAACATGACGTTCCACGCACCGACCAGTTTTCATAAAAGACTTAAAGGATAAGTAAACACAATATAAAACATTTTATAACACTAACAAGTACGCTCTTTCATATATATACACTCAAACAGACTCATTCTAGGGCATTACTACCGTATCTCTAAACCCCACAAAGCTAAGGTTATCGCTAAGCCAAAGCTCTGATACCAACTGTGATGACCCACATTTCGGAAGGTTTAAATCGACAATAATCCACGCATGTCCAACTTAAACAATCCGGAACGTAGATAATCAATGGGGATAATTAAGAAAAATAAGGAAGAAGAAGTAAACAAACACAGAATCTCACAGCAGAACGACAAAATATAATAATCAAATAACAGTTCATGAAGTTGTCTATATTATAGGTTTGATTATAATCTGTACAACATTTATCAAAGTTATATATATACATCAGTGATAAATAAACAATGCAGCAGAATAGCATGATGCAGAGAATAATAATAGTAATAATATACCAATTTTCGTTTCCGTCCTCTGGAAAACGATCTTCATTGTGCTGAAAAAAAACTCTGGGCTGACCCGAGCGTAATGAAAAGACAAAACACTCGAGTCAGGACTAAAATACTCTTATGTAAGTCAAATCAATATCAATAAATATGAGTGTAACAGCGTCAGAGATGTTTACGGGATTTTACATCTCCTATCCAGTGTATAACATGCGTGCAATAACTTAAGAGATGTTACAGGATTTTTTTATCTCCTAAGGATCCGTTATACTATTTATATATAATAGTATACGCTATAGTAGGTAATGTCTAATAGTAAAATAAATATCAAAATAGCGTTAAGGCTTTACATTGATCCACCTTAACACATTTTTGCAGTGCTAAACAAAAGTCGTAATGGGCTCGCATAAAGATAAATATGACAAGGCACGTGAGGCAATGTCCAAGGTAGGATTCTACTAGTTTGCCCTTTCTGGCTGGTCGTAACTCATCTGTGGCCGACTGCGACAATCAATCCAAATAAAAGGGTACACCCATCGAGTACAAAATCACGATAGTAATACGAGTGATAACCGTCGCTAGAAGTAGCTAACCTCAATGGCCAGACATAGGCTCCTGTTTTAGTCATTTTAATTATGACACAAGCGTCAAGGCTACCGATCATCGTTCTCTTACTTCATTCCAGTAAAAGTTCGCCAATTCAACCACTACATTCTGGATATCATCCACTTTGTACACGGTTGTCAAAGTGGTTCCAATATTGATAGAGAATATGCCAATAAGAGGCCCCGGTCTCTTAACAACCATACGTCGTTTTACACACCGGTTGGTGCTTTTATATTTCGAAAACAATTCATACTTGATATCAAAATATCGTATTCGTTTCAAAATAAAATCCATTTTGAAATCATCATATTTACTCAAAAATCATATTCAGTTCGATACGTCATTTTCACTTGAAAATATCATTTCACTCCAATATCTCGATTTCGCTTCCAAATTTGTTTCGAACTTCAATTTAGGTTATAACTTCATTTTTACCCATTTCGTATTTAAATCCAGGATTTAAACATAAACATTTCACCTTTTTACCAGTTTGAATTTTTAGAAAATAGTTTAAATAGTTTTAAAATAATTAAATAGTTAAAATAGTTTAATAGAAAATAGTTTGAGTATTAAAAATGGTTTATATAGTAAAATAGTTTGGAAAATCAAAATAATTTGAATATTTAAAGAAGATAGATTTTAAACAATTTATACTAGAATAATTCATTTGAAAATAGTTTCAAAATGAAATCGGTTCACTTTCCAAAATTTTCAATTCAAATCGGCTTCAATTTCTATCTCGATTTAATTGATTCGATTCCGATTTCAAGTCGAATTTTACTTTGATTCCATTTTCAATTCAAATAATTTCGATTTTGAATTAATTCAATTTCGCTTCAATTTCAATTGATTTCAATTTATATTCCAACTTGAATAAATATAAATACAATCCTAATTCAATTTCAATTTCAAATAAAAATTAAATTCAATTTCAATTCCAAATTAATTTCAAATTCAGTTCCGAATTAAAACCATTTCGATTTATATCAATTTCGAGTTCGTTTTGCAAAATATCGATTCAAAACACTTAAATCAAATTAACCTTCAATATTCAAATAAAAATCCAAATCTTCAAATATAATTCAATTCCGAGCTCAATTTCGAAGTATCGTTTTATATCAATTTTACTTAGCAATATTCAAAGTTCAAATAAAAGTCCAACCTTTTAAAATAAATCTATTTCTGAAATTCAAATCATATTTCGATTATAATTTGAAAATCTCAACTTCAATTATTTAAACCATTCCTGTTTCTAAATTTAAATTTCAACATTTCGAGCTCAAGTTTCAAAAATAATTCGATTTCCATAAATTCGATTTTTATTTCTAAAAATCAAATCATTCAAATAATTTGAAATCAAAAATTTTAAAATCATTTAATTTAACAAATCCGATGTCCGTACATAATTCTCTATCCTATGGCCTAGTGAATTAATTATTTAATTTAATTCCAAGGATGGATATATATCATTTCAATCCAAAAGTAATGTCATAGGTATATATCATTTCAACCTATTTCTTAATTTATTCGAAATATTTCAATTTACAGTTTTATATACTGTAAATAATATACAGGATGATAATAGGATATACCAAAAATAAATAAACATCAAAAATATCAATCAATAGCATCCATCTCAATCCATCATCCAAACAGTCAATAATCACAACAAACAATCAATTATCGATAATCGGGGATTTTACTAGCAATTATTTCTAATTCAATTTAACTGTTAATTCAAATTCTATCAATTAATTTTGATGTCGATTTAAATATCAATTTAATTTATCTAACAACAATCAATAAATTTAAATCACATCATAACTTCAAATTTAACTAACATAAAAATATTATAGTCAATCGTGACCGTATAAACACTCACCTTAATTTGAAACTGAAAATAATTTTAGCTTCAAATAAATTCCAGGTCCACTTCAAGTCGAAGAAAACTTCGATACGATCCCAATGTAAATTTTCTCGCTCGAATCGGACCTCGTATGGAAGCGTTATTCGATGATTAGTATAACGATTAATTAAAATAAAAATTAACTTAATTAAAATCAAATAAAATTAAACCATTCCTAATCCTCCCTCACTGCATCGTTCTAGGCTTCCCTTTTTTTTTAACGCCGATCAAGCTTCATCACGCGCTCGCCTCTACCCAAGACCGGCCGCCGATTGAACTATCACCGAGCCTCCAATCACCGCTCGCTCCACTAGAGCCGCTGTCGCCATGTCCTCCAGCCGCATACGCGCTCCACCACGCAACCCTAAATTGATCGAATTCACTGTCGTCGTTCATCTCCTTCACACGTACAGCGTGCGCGCCTCCATCATCCCATTCGAGACCACCAGCGCGCGACGTTCAGGCACACGCAGCATCGTGTTTTGTTTTTTTAATCGAGCTTTCATTTTTTGATTCATGTCCCTCTTTTGATTTTTGAACTGATGCGATTCGAATAAAAAGGGGAGAGCGAGTAATGTTCGGTAGAAAGAAAAGTGTGGTACAAACGATTGAGAGAAAAAAAATAAAAATATAAGATATTGTAATTAGAAAATATCTCATCCGTTCAACGAATAAAAAGGGGAGAGCGAGTAATGTTCGGTAGAAAGAAAAGTGTGGTACGAACGATTGAGAGAAAAAAAATAAAAATATAAGATATTATAATTAGAAAATATCCCACCCGTTCAACCCGTGCAATTTCGAACAGTAAACAAAGCGTGCCGCATGGCGTTCATAATGTTTTACCCCCATTCCGAACGCAATGGAACTAGTCTCGAGGCCTAATTCGATCGTATGCAGAAGATAACTTTTCAAAATCCATTAATTTTAATCGAATTCCTTAAATTGATTTCTACGCGTTTCAAGCTCGCACGGTCAAATGACAAGTCCGATCGCTACGAAACTTGAAATCCTACAATAACTCAATATTATGGATCCGATGAAACTGGTTTCGTCGAAATCCGAGACGGTTGCCAAAATGGCTATTTTACTCGTTAATTAAAATATAAAATTTTCAATTTTTAATTATTCACATTTAAATCCAATCTTAAATGTTAACCATCTTCATTCATATTTAAATAAAATCTAAATCAATATCCGATGTCATTTTCATTCACATTAATTCAAGATTCAATTATTTACATAATTCCAGTATTAAATTTAAACAACTTAATTATCCAACAAATCAATATAAATAAATCATTAAATTCCAAATAAATTTTAGTTATCGACATTATTTTATTTTTATCTAAATAATTCACAATTATTATTCAACTCCAGTTATTGATTATAAACACAGTTAATATATGGAATTTCATTTCAATACTCGTTATCGCCAAATCTTCAAAATTAGTTATTTCAAAAATTGATTCAAGTTCATATCCAATAACTTACATTCAAAATTATTAAATATTTATTTTAACCATTTTTATGCAATAATTATATTAAATTTCACAATTTAAAATAGCTAAAAATACAAATCGTTACAATAAGTCTCTAGCAGTAGTTTCACAGCTAATCTTTGAAATAACATTCACCATGGCCAATTGGAGAGCAGTAAAAGCCCACTCTTCCATCTTCTTTCTTTTCAATTCTGAGATATCTGTTGGCAATAATTCTATGTCATATTCAACCTGATGAACACGATTTCTTCTCAACACCGCCATCATCTTCCACTGTCACTTCCCAAAATCATTATCTCCATTCCACTTCTCTAGCCAACTGCGAACCTGATGTTGCATATGAACCTCTAATGTAGGGTTCATATTCCTGGGTAGGTCTCACCTCCTCATTTCTGGGTCCTGCCATTTTATCGAACACCTTCTAGCCCTAGGCTTCAACAACAACCTTCAATACTCCGGTACCAAACTGTAGGGGTGAATTTGCACAAATGATTGCAAATCAAGCCTAATACATGCGAAAGCAATAAGATCGTGTCGTAGTGCGACAAAACAAACATAACTTGAGAATAAAACAACAAATCAGCAAATCACACAAGAAAGTAAATAGAAAGCTCACATACAGATTTATAGTGGTTCCACTATCGTAAGATAGTGTATATCCACTTGGGTAGAGGAGATTTTATTACTTTCAGAGAAAAGAATTACAATATTGATAATAGAGACTGAGATGAATATTAGAAATACAAAAGAGAAGGTAATTCGTTTCTGATGATTCTATTCATCTTAATACCTATCTTTATATAGGGATTATTAAATGAGGTTAAAGTAATTGATTTATAGTTATAAATCAATACCTAATCAATTCTTCAAATCATACGAGAAATATTTACCATTTTATTTTTCAGTTTCCCACAATTTTATGTGTTTGATAAGATTCTTTCTTTAATCATCTAATTAGAGAATTAATTAATTACTACACTCTTTTTCAAATATTTCTTCCTCTTATGTACCTAATTCATTGCTCTCTTTAATGCATATATAAGAGGCAATATATTTGAGAAATTATCTCAAATATCTTCCAAATCTTTTAAGTATGGAAATATTGTATCAAACCTAAGAAGAAGTGCTTCGACAGACATCCAAAACTTTGATAGTAAGCCGAATTAAGAGAAACGTCCAAAGTTGGTTGGATTAATATTATCCCATCGAGGTATGATGAATTGTAGTATTTTCATTCATTCTTAAACTTTTTTACTGAAAATATTGTTTTGTAGCATATGATTGTATCATAACAAATTCCTTAAAAGATATATTTATGATTTTGTTTATCATCAATTCACGATGGTGCATAACAAATCACCTGAACCTATACATACACATAAACAAGTTCAAATTCAATTCAATAAGTATATAATACACACACACACACACACACACATATATATATATATATACACACACACACATACACACACGCACACACACACACACACACACACACACATATATATATATATATATATATATCAATATTACTTTGCTTTTGTAGCTGCTGTTTGTGTGCGCGCGCATGTGTTGTGTTGTTGATCCTGGATTCTCTAATAGAGGAACCTGCGTACACTTTCTACGATAATTTTTGACTGTGGCCTAGTGCATACGAAAATGAAGGTTTTCATATGTAACATGCAATAGAATATATAATGCAAGTGAATGACACATTTTTTGTTCTTAGTGAAGGCTAATTTGGGGTGGCTAACTGTTGTGACATTTTTTGATCTTAATCAATATACCATGTATGGATGAAGTGATATTGTACAAAAGGTTACTTGTTTTCTTGCGAGCTATAAACAGTGCTTGAATCTGTTTCTAAACATAAACAATTTAGAATGTCATGAATATGAAACAGAGTCTCCAATTTCTTCTCTTACAGGCCTGGGCTCTACAGCTTACTGCATAGAAGCCATTGTTACCATGTTGGCCACCAGCTCTGCAACAGGTATGCTATTGTCAAAAGTTGATATTTGATGATCACCATGAACTGATTAATTTTATTATTAAAGATTCTGGATCTGAGTTCTAGTCTAAAGTTCAACTGGCGGAGTCAGATTATTTTAGTTTATTCACTAATGCGTTTAGACTGGTATTACTAGGAGTCTAGAATCTGCATTTTCTAAGAACAATGAATTCATAGATGTTGCTGCTCAAACATGACAGGGATTTCAGAATGAAAGACCACTAGGATAATCAGAATGGTACTTCTGTACCAAGCACATGAAAAATGTTCTATGGAGTAAAAACAGTTTTAAAAGTTAACAGGAAATACAAATAGTTTAAAGTGATTAGAGTGGGTAAAATGCATTCAGGATTCATTGAAAAGCAGTCCAATATCTTCCACAGCATAATTAGGATTTTCTTCTCCGATCATTCTAATAGTATGACGCTCAAACACATTTAAGGCTTTCCATTTGATATAGTATCAAATGTTCGATTTTCTTTTCTTTTCCTATGACGTTATCAAAACCAAATGAATTTCATTCACACCTGCTTATCCCCTATATGCGCTGTGATAAAAACAACCTTCTTTTCCTTTACAGCAAGCCCATTTATAAAAGTCTCAATGTTTTCGCATTTGTCACTCCATTGAGCAACAAAACAAATCACGATCCAAATATTACAGGCAACAATCCTTCGGAGTGCCTAATAAAAAGGTCAAATACAATCCTTCATAATTTGATGATACCCACAGTTTATTTAGTTATTTTAGTTCTCCATTTATTTGATTGGAATTACATTTATTGTTGAGTTCAATTGGATTTGAGCAATACCAGCCTCAATAGGCAATTAATTTTTCTTATTGACTTTTATTATATATATTTTTCAATATTCATCAATATGTGATAAATAAAAATAAAGGTCAAAGATACACATAAAAAAATTCAAATCAAACATATTTAAATTGTACATTAATTTTCCAATATTTCCCAATCTGAGTTAAATACTATAAACTTGGAAACGATGCATATTACTTGAAGATAGCTTTCTCTTTATTAAACCCAAGAAGCCTCGGTTTCATATTTAACTACATGTAGAATTAGTTATCCGTTTCCTTTCAACCCTGCAAGAGGAACTCGAGAAGAGAAACTCTATACCTGCTGGCTTTGTTAAAGAGTTCAATACTGATAAGTTTGGAGGTTGCCTCAACAAAACTTGAGACCACCACAATTGAGGAAACAAAACTTGATAAGTTCCGTTTCCTATAAACTTAGTCCATTTGCGCAATAGTGATTCACTCATGCTAGTACAGAAGCTATTAAAGTTTGAATTGAAGAATAAGAAGAGTTAGAAGAAACAAATTTTGTATATTGATTTGTATTGAATTATTATAATCATCTGTATAACCAAATACAAGAGCAGCCTGTATTTATAACAAACAAGACTATTTGGGCCAAATATAAGAACAGCCCAAGACTTAAGTTAGCAATCTGAAACTAAGAAAGAAAAAGATACGAGCCGTTGGATGGTCTTCAGATGTGTGCCTGATATGCTTGAGTCCAAGATAGTTTAAGATCTGTGTTAGTTTGTATCAGCTAACATACGAAAGCTAATACTCCCCCTCAATTCAAACTAGGGTTAGGTCTTGAGCCATGGCGATGAGTGCGATTCAGCAACAAGACGAAATCTTTTTCAGATCTGAGGGAGAAGTTGGAACTTTGTTAGATCTGAACTCAGCTATGACTTCTGTATCTTTTCTGGTTTGATTTATTTGACCTTTAAATCTTCTCTTAGCCTGTGAAAGCTTGACTTCGATAAAGCTTTGGTAAGGATATCTACTTTTTGATAATATGTAGGAACATGACATACTTGTAGCTTTCCTTTGGTTACTTGCTCTCGAACAAAATGTAGATCAATCTCTATGTGTTTAGTTCTGGAATGCTGAATTGGATTGACTGACATATAGATTGTACTTTGATTATCACACCATAAGGTTGCTTTGTCATTATTGCTGATTTTTAGTTTGGATAAGAGTGATTGTAGCCACATAATTTCAGCTGTAGCACTTGCTACACTTCTGTATTCTTCTTCACTGCTAGATTTAGAAATAGTAGATTGTTTCTTTGAACTCCATGAGATTAAGTTTCCACCGAGATATATACAGTAACCAGTAATGGACTTTCTATCATCTAAATCTCCAGCCCAGTCTGCATCACTATAACCCACTAGATTTAGATCACTGCCTTTTTTAATATGAAGACCAAAATTGATAGTGCCTTTAAGATATCTGAGCACCCTTTTGATCCCTTTCCAGTGATTATCCAGTGGATTCTGCATAAACTGAGATAATTTGTTAACACTAAAGGCAATATCAGGCCTGGTTATAGTAACATATTGCAGTGCACCAATGATACTCCTATATTGTTTGGCATTTAATATAGATTCACCTTGATTCTTGGAGTATCTTTGGTTACTGATCATAGGTGTTGGTTGAGGTTTTGCATTATCCATTTTGGTTTTGTTTAAGATATCTAAGATATATTTATTTTGACTGAGAAATATATCTGTAGAGGATAATTTTAAAACCACAATACCTAAGAAGTAATTCAGTTCACCTAAATCTTTGATAGAAAATTGCTTGTGAAGATACTTGACTAACTCATTTATTTCATCAATGTTATCACCTGTTATAATCAAGTCATCTACATATATTAGTATATATATAGATGATTCATTTGTGATTTTGATGAAAAGTGAGTTGTTAGATTTGGTGAATTGAAACCCCTTATTGGTTAGAGTGGTTTTCAGTTTGTCAAACCATACTCTAGGTGCTTGCTTGAGGCCATATATAGCCTTGTTGAGTTTGCATACAAGATTATTATCTTGTATGTAGCCTTGTGGCTGTTGCATATAGATGTCCTCTTGCAAGACACCATTTAAAAAAGCATTATTCACATCTAGTTGTCTTAAGTACCAGTTTCTATGCAAAGCAATAGTAAGTACAAGTCTAATGGTAGAGGGTTTTACCACAGCTGAAAAAGTTTCACCAAAGTCAAAACCATACTCCTGTGTATACCCCTTTGCTACAAGTCTAGCCTTGTGCTTGCTTATTGTACCATCAGGATTTTTCTTTAATCTGTAGGTCCACTTACAGTTAATAATGTTTTTATTACCTGGGGGTGTGACCAAATTCCAAGTTTTGTTTTTGATAAGAGCATTGAATTCTTCATCCATGGCTGCTTTCCAATTTTTGTCACTAGCAGCTTGAATGAAGTTTTCAGGCTCTTTGTCGAAAGAGGATGTTATAGTGTAGACCTTTGGCTTGAAGATGCCACTTTTGGCTCTTGTAATCATGGGGTGACCTGCAATGGGTTGACTCATCATGGGTGGTGACTCAGCTTGATTAGTTTGCTGTATGTTGTTATCATAACTGCTAATTTCTTCAGCTAAGTCTTGATCCTCATTTTGACTATAGTTGCTTTCTGTTGTGACAAATCTGTGCTGACTCGAAGGGCCTTGCAGTTCACAAACTGACCTTGATGGTATAGTGTGTTGTGGATTTGAAGCACCTTTGTTGGCATCATCATTAACATCCTTTTGGATGTCAGTATACAAAGGTACATGTGGGATAGATCTACTTGGATTGTAAACCTTTGCAGTAGTCTTTATATCTGTCTTACTAAAAGGAAACACAAATTCATTAAACACTACATGTCTGCTTATGATAATTCTTCCACTTTCGTCCAGGCACTTGTACCCTTTTTGGTTTGTACAATATCCAAGAAAGGTACAAGACTTTGATCTGAAGTTTAACTTGTTCTTATTGTAGGGTCTAAGACATGGGAAGCATAAACAACCAAAGGTTTTTAACATTTTATAGTCTGGTTTAGTTTTGAGTAATTTCTCTATAGGACACATGTAATTCAATACTTTAGTTGGAAGCCTGTTAATTAGATAAACAGCTGTACTAAAAGCTTCAGGCCAAAACTTAAGAGGTATTGAAGCATGTGCAAGAAGTGATAAACCAGACTCTACAATGTGTCTGTGTTTTCTTTCTGCTAACCCATTTTGTTCTGAAGTGTAAGGACAAGTAGTTCTATGAATTATACCTTTTCTTTTAAAGAAATCATCAAGTGGTTTGTATTCACTGCCACCATCAGTTTGAAAAGTTTTTAGCTGACAATTTGTTTGTTTTTCAGCCATAGTTATGAATTGTACTACAGCATTATATGTGTCAGACTTAGCTTTAAGAAAGTAAATCCAAGTGTGTCTAGAGTAGGAGTCAACAAAGGAAATATAGTATTTGTACCCATAGTCAGAACTATAGGGTGCTGGACCCCATAGATCTGAAGCAATCAGATCAAGAGGTTGCTTATACTCAGTTTCTGAGTTTGCAAATGGCAGCTTATGACTTTTGCCAAGTTGACAATGAGTACATACATAAGGTGATGCATATTCATTAAAGGAAATTTTATTTTTTAAGAGTATTTTCCTAACTATTTTCTCATTAGGGTGTCCTAATTTGTAGTGCCATAACTCAAATGTGTTTATGCTACTTTTAGTATCATAGAGTTATTGCACACTTTATCTTCAAAAGCTGATTTATTTTGATAGGATTTTACATCAATATGTTCATCAGTTTTGCTCAACATTGTGACATTACAAGAATTTTCAGCTATAGGCTTTTTACAATTTACAGAATTAAACTTGTATAATCCTCTATCAGCTTCACCCTGCAATATAAATTCCCTAGTTAGCATATCTTTGATTAAACAATATTTGAGATAAAATTCAAAGAACACATTGTTGTCTCTAGCAAATTGGGACACACTAATGAGATTCTTTTTTATTTTGGGTACTCTTAGAAGATTATTTAAATACATCATTCCTTTTCCTTTAATGTGAGCATCCCCTATGTGTGTGATATTTATACAGTCACCATTACCTAAAGAAATTAATTGAGTACCTCTATATTCCCTGTTGCCTGCATTAAGATTTTCCAAGCTGTTGGTTATGTGATTGGTAGCACCAATATCTGGGTACCATGCATCATCCTGGACCTGATCTGTCTTGGTGCCTTCACTTAGCTGACAGCTTTTGATATCATTTGAGTCAGAATTACCTTGAGCTTGAACAACATTAGCACTGCCATTGTTGTTGTTCCTTTGATTGTTAGAATTCTGCCCAGTCATGTAGTTTTGATTAAATCCGAAGTAGCATTTTGCAGCAGTATGACCCATTTTTTCACAAATTTGACACTTGGGTCTGGTGTTATTATTCCATCTCCCCCTGCCTCTAGATCTGTTGGTAAAGCCTCCTCTCTGATTGTGTTGATCACCCTTATTTTGATTGAAATTCTTATTTTTGGTAGTGTAGTTTATTGATATTTCAGAATCAGTAGTTCTTTTGTGATCAATCCTTGCCTCATGTGCAAGAAGAGTAGACTCAACAAATTGCATATCAGGAATAGTTCTTTGAGTAGTGAGAACTGTTATGACAGATTCATAGTCTGTGCTTAATCCATTTAAGACAGTCAAGACTTGTTCATCTTCAGGTACTTTTCGTCCTGCAGCTTCAAGAAGGTCATATAGCCTTCTGATCTTGGCTATATATTCTCTCATGGGTTCATCTTGTTTTCTAATGCTTTGGAGTTCTCTTTTGTAATGCATTAGTTTTGCACCTGATTGTGTGTTGAACACCCTTTCGGTAGTGAGTCAAATTTCATTTGCAGTTTTGCAACTTATTATTTGAGGTAGTAGTTTGGGAGTGATAGATGCCATGAGCCATGAACTTATCAATCTATCTTGCCTATGATACTTTGTGTATTCATTATTGCTAACTACCTTGTTTTCAACAGTGATAAATTTAGGAGGGATGGTTAAAGTACCAAGGATGTGTCCCTCCAAGCCATAGCCTTCTATGGCTGTTTCAACTTGTACTCGCCAGAGAAGATAATTGTCTTCATCTAGCTGAACTGTAATCAATTGGCTTTGAAGGCTGATGATAGTCTTGATCAGGTTACTTGCTTCTGCTGTCAGATCTGGAGGAGCAGTGTTACCAACATTGCCAACTTCTGAATTGTTGTCATCTGTCATGATGAATTGATGAAAAAGGTTGGAAGATGAGATAGTGGAGGGAGTTTGCACTTGCAGGTATGAATCTTCACTTTTCAAGAAGTGTGATGAATCACCAGCGAAAGAGAAGGTCAGATGCAACCAATTTTAAAGATAATTTTATTTAAAATTTAGGTATGGCACTGGCTAAATTCCGATTTCTTGATTAGAGAAGAGAATACTTGTAATGAATGAATAATTTTCACAATATAGTTTCTTTCAAGAAGTCTTTGATGCAACCAAGAACTTATTCTTTTCGGATGGCACTTGATTTCTTGATATAGACTATATAAAACCCCAAATGATGAAACTGAATCTGATGGGGAAAAGAACACCAAATGACACTGTAAAAAAGTGGATAGTGTTTCTTGAAAACAATCGATACGATTTGAAAGGTGGATAGAATAGCTGTTAAGCTTTTGAATAATGCTCTGATACCATATTAAAGTTTGAATTGAAGAATAAGAAGAGTTAGAAGAAACAAATTTTGTATATTGATTTGTATTGAATTATTACAATCATCTGTATAACCAAATACAAGAGCAGCCTGTATTTATAACAAACAAGACTGTTTGGGCCAAATATAAGAACAGCCCAAGACTTAAGTTAGCAATCTGAAACTAAGAAAGAAAAAGATACGAGCCGTTGGATGGTCTTCAGATGTGTGGCTGATATGCTTGAGTCCAAGACAGTTTAAGATCTGTGTTAGTTTGTATCAGCTAACATACGAAAGCTAATAGAAGCTGTCTACCATGCGCTGTGCTAGCTTAATCATGTTGCTCTTCCCAACATCGGTAATAACTGTATTCAAGTGTCAATAAAACATTTCTAGAATGAGCACTAATGATGCTATAGCAAACAAAAGGTAAATTATGTGCAGTGAATAACTGAATATGGTCTGTAAATTATTACCTGCATTTTCATAAGGATATAGAGGGGGGAGTAGTATAGTCAAGCCTAAGCCTTCCCAACGTCTCTGAAGAGCAGAAAGCCAACATTGGGTACCAAGTCCTGTTCCTGAGCGGAGAAACTGAAGCTTTTAAAATTTCTTTGTGATGAAATTCTTATACAAATTCTTATATGCCCTCTCCTATGATGTAAAATGTAAGGTGGATATTGGATGTTCAGTTACATGCATACCAGAGTATTAGACGCTTCGATATTTATTCTCATTTGTTTTCGGCAAAATAAAAATAAACCTAACGTGTACCGACTAATACGTGGTACGCATGGTGCTTTCCACATAGTTCAAATATTTAATACGCGTCGTTTTCTCTTAATGCACGTTTACAATAAAACTCCGTGAAGTCTGAGCGTTTTCTTAGCATTTCACAAACGTAAATAAAAGGAATGGAGAAGAAAAAGGAGCAGCAAAAGCATGAGGGTACCATATCGGAGATGAAAGCAACAACGAAGGAAGCATATGGTGGTGGACTGTACGGAACTGATGACGATGTCGTTGATGAAACAGGTGAAGTGGACGTGAAGAAGAAGGTGCCACGTGCAAGCATGACGCAGAGTGCAGATGGAGCCGAAGAGGAAGTAGCGGAGCCTAAACATAGGCCACCTCCTTCTACTGGCGATCTGGATACAATAATCTTGACATCTCGGAGAAACTGAAGCTTTTAAAATTTCTTTGTGATGGAATTCTTACCAGCAAGTAAATGCATGAATTTAAATTTATATAAAGCCGATAACCTTATTAGATTTACCATTTTTGATATTTTCATTGAAGCTCATTTTGTTTTTAGTGAGCTGAGGACTACGATTAATATGGTAGCAGCTAAATTTGATGATGCAGTGAAAGAAAACAATGATAAAGTTACTGCTGCAAGAAAAAGGGTAACTATTTTTTGTTTGATGGGTGCATATCACTTTCTCCTGCTAAATGCAGACTTGCGATTCCTGTAGGAAATTTCTGAACTCCTTTTGCATCATACTCTATGTGCTCTACCCAAGTCGCCTACAAAAAAGTGCAGTATCATGCTTAACTTTACTTCAGATAAATGGTATATTGCAATGGGAGGCTACAAGTTAAATTTACTTCAAGAAATTGGGTATGGTTCAACAACTAAGACAAGTTCGACTCAATTTTAACAGAACTCTAATTCTAGACTAGGTTTTTTTTCCTTTACCTTTTGAATTAAACAAGATAATTTGTTTAACAGTAACATTATGTCTCACTTGTCAACATTATTTGATATATTCAGGTGGTGCAAGCGGTATCTTCTATTGATCATCTGATGATTGTGCAACAGGAGTAGAGATGTGCTGCTTATTGTCTAGCTGACCGGTTGCGAAATTTAAGATGTCAGTTTAGTAATGTATTTGGAAGAGGTACGTAAAATTTTAAACTTATATTATCCCAAGCCTACCCTATCACGTTGAGACCATTAATATCGTGGTAAGGCTTTTAAATTGAATCCAGGGGTCTTGGGTTTGTATAAGACTGGTTGTCGACTTTATGTCGACTAACTGGAAAGAAGCTAGGCGAGAACATACATGGTTTTCCTAGTGAGAGAATAAGTCATGTTTAACAAGTGATTTTTCTAATTTAAATTCCAGTGAAGTTGTTACCCCTCCTTGTCCTCTGTCTTGCACAATGAACCAAATAAAGGATAGGGACATGCAAAGTTTGAGCTCCCACCCTGCAAACCAGAGTAGAAGAAATTAAATAAGCTGCAATTTTTTTTGGTTTTATAACTTATACACTGTATATAATCTGATGCATAACACAGCAGCATTTGTTATATATTATCTAATAATTCATTCATCTAAACTAAATTTTGAAATTCATCACTACATGGTAATTATATGTTAAACTAGTGCTATATGAATCCAAAAATATACAAACCGTGTACCTCTTTCCAATACCTCCCATTCCGAATCGTAAAACCAAATATGGTGTTTCTTCGTACAGTCGCGAATGTATAAAAACTAAATATCTAAATATTTTAGGCATTGAAATTATGAGACTAACTGGAAAAATAAAAGTTGTTGGGATATGAAATTATGAATCGTAGTTAAAAGGCAAGATTAAATTATAGAAAATTTATGTGACGTCAATGGAACAAGTGGAGCACGCTGATTGAGCAATCAAAATACACTACAACATTTTCAATACGGTGCCAACCAATAAATGACCATGAATCTACACATGGACTGTCATTATTGGACTTTCTACGTCATAACAATGTAAATTATATAATTAACATTTGACATCTGTCAGTTAAAGTGCTTAATTCAATGATGAAACAAGTTGAGAAAAAAAATCATATTGAACATTTATGTAATTGGATTAATAACTAAAAATTATGTATTTTATTATATACATTTAAATATGTAAAGTTTTAACATAATTTCCACAGTAGTACAAATATTTGATGTAACGGTCTTTCACTATGTATTATTTGTCACATCAATACGGATTTGAAGTATGTTTATTCATTTTCAAAAGAAAATTTAGTAATTAACTAAATATGTTTATATCCAAACAACTTAGTTTCTTACTATTTTCGGTTCAAAATAGATATGAATAACTCATAGATAAACCCTAGAAATCATATTTTAACCCCTAATCACATTTATTTGGATCTAATATCCAATTGCCAGTTATATAGGGTTTACAAATCAGTTTTCCCATTTTAAATGCTAGTTTCCCCTTATCTTTGACGAATCTATGTTTAATCATAAAGATCTCAAAAATTAATAAAGCTCGTCAACAAAAATACTCTAAAACATTACAAATGCAAAAAATAAAATACTGTATAAAATTATTAATTAGGTAAAGTGCATTAACGTTTGAAATGCACAAATTTGTTACTAAATTCATCATTATTTCATCACAAATTCATCGATATTTCCACCATTGGTTTTTGATATGGTCGAAATCACTGTCCAAAGTGATGTGGAATGTTGTGCAAATTATATTAAGCAAAATACTATCTATTTTTCTAATCTTTATTTGATTTAGTGGGAAGCCATTAATGAAGAGTATATGATTTATTTAGTGTGGTGTGGTTGGAGCGGAAAGTGGCAAGTATGATTGGAAAGCCCGCTTGATATCTGCTTGAGAGTTGCACTGAATTCAGTGGTGATCCTTAATGGTATGAACTTTTTGTTAGCATTAGAAACTTTTAATGAAGAGTGGAAGAAAGATGAATTATTGTCTCCATTTATGTCCCATTTAATCACGAGCTTTTGTTTAATCATGTTATCTCAGACTAAGTAACATCGGTTAGTTGCTTTGCCAGCTATTGTTTCTGACCAGAGAAGTTGCAATTTTTGTTCATGTGTCAAGTGCTTAATTTCCTGTTGATTGGAGCCCATCTGAGCACCTCTCACATTCCAGAAGCCCATGTTGTGCATCATGATGATCTTTTGGGTTTAGTGGCCGATAGCCAGGTTATTCAAGGACTAGCTTGCTTCATTTGGTCATTATGCATAAATTCCTTCCAGTGAAATGTGATTTAATCCATAGGGTATTCAACCAGTATCCATGTCGTCGTCATTGGTACATTAAGTAGCACTATGAGTTGCTTGGCCTCTCCTTTTTCCTTCTTATTTTGATTTTCGGTGAGTGCGACGATTACATTTGAAAAAGCCACTTGTTTTCAACTGTCAAAAAAAACATTTGAAAAATCCATTTGTTTTCAATGATTTAGCTTGTTTTCAAAACAACTTCATTGGCTGGTATAATAATTTATGTACAACAAACATTATGAAGAATATAATAAAATTATATTGCAGTGGATGTTAATCTACTATAGTAAAGGAAAAGATATTTTTAATAAGATTAAACTGATATATCATATTAAGATTACAATAATGTATTCAAGATATAAAACTAATCAAATAATGTTGAAATATATTATAAAAAGGTTGTTGTTTATCAGTGTATTATAGGAAAATAAATAATTTATATACAAAATAATTAGTATATTATATGAAGAACTTTGTGACAATTTAACAGTATTTGTTTCTTAACCTAATCAACCAATTATGAAAATACATAAGATCAGATTCTGTTTTCTTTTTTAAGCACTATTAGCTAATATGAAAAAGCCTGTTAATTATTTTCTTCCTAGCTATCCAAACATTCTTCCTGGATTGTCGTTTTCCAATGATTCATGCTTTAATATCCATTTTTCATTGTTAGTATATAAAACCATACAATGTTGTTATTATTATAATAAAAATTTAACGGCCCACCATTTCGAACCATTCAAATCGACAATCATCCACACATGTCAGACTTGAATTGCTCAAAACAACAGATTGTTAATTTATATTTGGCAAAACTTAGAATATACAGTAAATAAATCAATCACAGAATCACACACAGAATAATATAACAATAAGCAGCGGAAATAGATAAATAGTAGTTCATGAAGCTACTATAGAACATCAAAGTCTAAAGTAAAATACAACAGAAATCCAATTACATAGAAGTCTCAAATACAAAAGCCAATGACAAATCTAAACATAAACAACTGGAAATAACTGAAAGGCTGAATAGATAAAGATAGATCTCCAAGCAAAGCTCCAAGCTCCAAAGGTGAGTCTCAAATACTATGACACTCAGTCTGACCCGAGCATAAAGCAAAACACAAAACACTCAAGTCAGGATTAACATTCTTATGCAAGTAAATCAACTCAAGTGAAATGTCCAATTGAAATGTAATATAACTTAAAGGATGTTTGAGATTCCCATCTTTTAAGGATCCATGAAACTATCTACATACATAGTACAATACTCTACATAGATAATGTCTATAGTAAATTAAACTATTAAAATAGTGTTAAGGTGTTGACCATATCCCGCTTAACACATTTTATATAAATACCATAGTCTATACAGTACTGTAAACTCCACCAAACCGGTGGGCTATCAGGGAGCACTCCATAGGTACGACACAAACCAAACTCGTAGTAGGTGTGATAAGGCATGTGACAAGGCATGCGAGACAATGCCTAGGATAGGATTCTACCAATTTGCAGAACCAGGCTGATGGTAACGCATAGCAGCTACTACCGCCCACCTCGAGAAACACTCCCATAATCGAAGGTGCACCCAATCAAATCACAAAGTAATAGATATGGTATCAAAGAAGCATGCTCGATCGGAGGTGCGACCTCACTTGGCCCAGGTATAGCTCATGTTTTAGTCACATCAAGCTGACTCGCGGGAGTTGGGGCTGCGTTCATACCTCATATAGACGTCGCTAAACCATCCTACTTCGTTCTGGATTTTCCACCACATACACAGTTGTTAAAGTGGTTTTCGGTATTGGCAGAGAGTATGACAATATCCGATCCCGGTCTCTTTAACAACCAAACGCTTATTTCACACCGTGGTCATTTTCATTTCAAACAGTTCATACTTCATATCAAAATATCATATTTATTTCAAAATCATATCACTTTCGAAATCAAATTCACTTTCAAAATCATAGTCACTTTAAATCAAATTTGTTTCCGAAAATTATAACCACAAAATAGGTTAAACCATCATATCAAGTATTCGCATTTAAATCCATTAAATCTAAATCATAACAGTTCCAACTTAAACGGTTTGAATATTGAAGGTAGTTTATATATTGGAATAGTTATACCTTAAAAATAGTTTATATTTAAAAATAGGTTATAGATTAAAATAGTTTATATACTAAAAATATTTTATGTATTAAAATAGTTTATATATTAAAAATAATTTCAAATTAGAATTGCTTCTTCCAATCTCACAAATCAATTCAAGTCAAATTTAGTTCCAAAAGTTTTATTTAAATCAATCTCAGTTCAAAAATTTCAATTAAAAAGGGTTAAAGGTTCAATTCGAATTCTCGTTAAACTATTTTTAATTTATATAACTACTTCAAATTCGATAGGTTTGAAAGTTTAAATATTCAAACAATTTACAATAACTCAATTTGATAAATATTATTTATATTCAAAATTCAACTTTAATTTTATTTAAATTTGAAATATTCACTTAATCATTTTAATATCATTTAAATAAAATTCCATATTACAAATTTAAATATTCAATTTCAATTATATATATATATATATATTTAAAAAATATTCATTTAACCACCTTTAGTTAAACATATAAATAGAATCTCAAATTACAAATTTAAATCAAAATTAAATATTCAGATTCAATTTTATTTAAATTTAAAATATTCATTTAATCACATTTAATCAAAAATCTAGTTATCAAGTTATAAAATCATTTCTTTAAATCTCAAAATTAATAAGTTTCAAATCAATTTTTATTTATATACAATTCTTAAACAAATAAAATTACAAGTCCACTTTAACTTATCTTTCCAACCTTTATTTATTAAAGTTATTACAAAATCTATTTTAAAATAATAACATAAATTTAAATAAATATTTAAACATATTATATATATATATATATATATAAAAGTTACTACAAAATCTCTTTAAAATATTAATATAAATTGTAAATAAATATTTAAAACATATTATATATATTAGTTAAATTAAATCCTTATTAAATTTTATTATATCAATTATTATTAAATTAAATCTTATTATATCTATTTTAAATCTTATTATATATATATTTTAAAAATAATAAAGTTATAAGTAAAAGTTTATAATTTTCATTTTAAAACTTAACTTATAATTTTAAAATTTCCAAAACATAAAATTTTAAAAATCAAAATTTTACACATATATTAAAATTAAAATATCTTTATATTATATTCTAACAATACACATATATTTCTCCTTTTCAAAAATTTGGAAATCATTTAAAAATAAACCAACGATGTCCGTATATAATTTCCTATCCTATGGTCAAGTGATACAGATATTCATCATTTCAATCCGCAATAATTTAAATTTTACGAGTATAATATCATTTCAACCCGCAATTCCAAAATTTCAAAAATCAATCAAATCGCTTGGGTTTATCATTTCAATCCATAACGATTTTCTCTAATCTATAAGATCGTTCGGGTATGTATCATTTCAACCCATAGGGATTCCTAACTAACATGGAACTTGCATGGTGAGAGTAGTAAAATAATAGTACAAAATAGCATATCATATCAATTGCAAGCAAGGATCATAACTAACAATTTAAAATATAATATATATATATATATACATAACATGTCAATTAGTGTCATATGTCAATTAACATAGGTAAGAAATTTTTAAATAATAACATATCATATTTAACGATTAAATTACTAAACAATTCAAATCTAATAACATATTTAAATCGTAATTTCATGTGAAATCAAATTATGAATGTTAATCGTGAGTGATCGCTCACCTTTCGAGGCTAGATAAAATAGACAACACAATAAGCTACGAATTTGAATCACAAACTCGACAATCGACCAATCCAAATGAAAATTTCCAAAGCAAAGCAAGGTTGTAACAACCCGCATATTTATCGATTTTATATTTTTATATTTAAAATCGTTAATCGGATGTTAGTCCGAAAAGCTACTTTTTGCACACGGTCAAATTAGGACTCGAGACCACTCCCATTGAGTTCAAAATGTCGTTTGCGATCTTTTTAAGTGTAAACTTCGATATGTTTGGAGCTAGTCAAAAATTCGACCATTTTCACTTTGGATTTGGGTTTGGTTCAGCCCTATGTTTTAACTTAACACTCCAAACTGAAACCCCCTCATCATTCACTCCCTTCTCCTCTTCATTTCAGTTCTAAAGAGATTAATGGTGAGTGGAATGGGAAATTAAAACTCTAAAACCCTAGTTTCCATCTACAAATCAAGTTCTAGCTCCAAATCAATAGAAGAAGCTTTGGTAAGTCTCTTCTTCTTCTTCCCCAACTCACCCTCTTATCAATTTCAGAAATTCCTAAACCTAATTTAGGAAATGTTTCTCTTTTTAGCTTAGAATCAAGCTTGTTGAGTTGGGATTGAAAAGAGAGTGTCATTGCCATTGCTCTATAGCTCCTTCATACTTGTGCTTGTGTATAAAGGTGAGATTTTTATCTCACATCTAAGTCAATAATTATCTTCGATTGTTAGGTATGAATTCCTAACACTTATTCTTGTGCAATTGCACTTGGTTTGGATTGATTTGGTGAATATTCCAATTTTTAGTGTTTTGAGTTCAATTCTTTGAAAATCCTTTTATGGATGTTTGAACATGTTTTTGGTGATGCATAGAAGTGCCTATTAGACTGGGTTGCCGATTGGCGTAAACCCTTAGTGTTCATCGCTCGTTCGATCGCATTTTGGTTCGGATTCGTCGATTTTAGAGCTAGGCTGTTCTTTTTTTGCCTAGCAGGAAAATTCAGACGTCTGAAATTTATTTCAGACGTCTGTCACCAAATTTAGACGTCTGTCATAAATATTCAGACGTCTGAGGTAAAATTTAGACGTCTGTCACTAAATATTTAGACGTCTGAATTTAGTTCAAAATGTTTTCTACTCTCTGTTTCAATTTTTAACCTCTGAGCCGTCTGTCATAAATATTCAGACGTCTGAGATTAAATTCAGACGTCTGTCATAAATATTTAGACGTCTGAATGGCTGATTTTGCCTAATTTGCCTATTTTCGAGCAAATTACCAAGGTTTATCGATTTTTGTCGATCCGACTTATTGTTATCAATTATTATCGAGTTTGATGACTCCTCTTTCAGGATGGTATCTCGTTAGGTCGCTCGACCCTATCACCCTTAGGTCGTTAGACCTCATTTTGTCCTCTCTAGGTCGTACCGTTTAGACGGGGCGCTGCCCCGCACCCCGCCGTGGGCGCTGCCCCCTGGACCCCCGCGACCTGACCGGGCAGGTCGAACCCCGAATTACTCTGCGTAGGCAATCTTATCTGACAAAGCATTTATCAGAATTTCTACTTTGATGGTTTTGGGATTGACTTCTTTGGACTTTACTCACGTCTTCGAACGTGAATTGATTTGTTTCTACAATCGTTTTATGACTTGTCACTTTAAAGATATATGAAGGTTTCAATACTAATAGTAAATATCAAAACTCTTTCATCAAAGCAATTTCAACACTATTTTAAATATCAAAAGTTCGTTTTCTCAAACCGATTTTCAATCTACTAGTATATACAAGCCTTTACTTCACTCGAATGAGAAATCGACTTAAACGGCTTAGTGAAACGGGTGGTATGAAACGCTTGCGTTCACTTCGTCGGTTAGCTCTTGGACTTGTTCGATTGAACCCTTTTTGTGACAATTTCCTAGTGAAGATTTACAGCTTGTTCGTAAATATTTAAGTTAAGCAAGTGGTTATGGGACATGAAGCTAAACTCATATATTTACTAGCTTGGTGTGATTGACACTTCCTTATGATCATGACGATCATTTTTGTGATTTAGACTAGCGATTGAGCGATGTCTCTTTGTCTACGTGGGAGACTATACCCCGATCATGTGATGTTTCGGCATCACATTTCTAGGGTAGCACCCTACGGTCTTCGGGCCATTCATGTGTTCGGAAAATTAAATGGATAGCTTCCATGAGATAGCTTCTCGTCATGTGTTTACGCGTAGGTGAGCTTCATGCTCCCATTCATGTGTTAGGCCTCCCCCCTTTTTTTTATGTGTTTTCTGGATTTCTGATGATGATTTCTGGAATTTTGTGCTTCACCAATTTCCATGATTTTCATTGATATGATATCAGTTTTTGTGCATTGGTGAATTCATGTGTTATTGACTTGTTATGAATACAAGTTTAGGGTATGATACCCTACCTTATCTTTGAAAAGATTCTTGTGATATTGATTAATCTTTTGTTGATTATCATTTACATACTTATAGTAGTATGTCGTAATAGTTATTTCATGTTCATGTCATGCCATTTACTTTATACCATATCATCTGATATTTATAGTTAGACTGATCCGTTTATTATTTTCTTATAAATAATACTCGGGTCAGACCGAGATGTTACAGGTGCTTCTGCTTGACTTCTCTTCAGGATATTTCTGACTTTTGGCTAACTACATAGATTTGTAATTTTTGGATGTACACCTTTGAGATATAGACTCTATGTTGTGTACTTATTCTTTTGTATAGCACGTGATGCTATTCTTTTGTATTATCATGGATCTTTCCGACCACTACTCTGATGTACACTTTCATGTGTTATATATTTATTCATATCTTCTTCCGCCTTTGTGATATGGATGTCTGTGACTGATTTATGTTATGCATACTTCTATGATTGTTTCCGAAGATTATATATAGCCACCGTGTGATAGCTTTGTGTTTGTATCGGTATGTCGGATTTCCTCCTTAAAAGATATGCATTCTATTCTATCTGACGTATCGATGCTCGCACAAAGAAGTTACATGGATGGTCGCTCCTCCACAGCCTTATTCTCCGTGCTAATTGACAGCACTACCCCGTAGTGTTCTTGGTTAGCGTGGGTATAGAGGTGGGGCGTCACAAAGGTGGACTCGAGTTCGAAGAAAACAAAATATATACACTATATATATTATTGTCTTGAAAGCTTGGCTGCTTGGTTAACTATTGTCTTGAATAATTTTTTTTTCCAAATGCTCATTGATGTAGGCATTGTCAGGATTAGTTTATATCCTTTCGAAGCAGCTACAAATGCAAGAGCAATGCTAGTTAAACAAAAATCTTCTTTCCATGCTCATTCTTATATATACATATATATATATACTATAATAAACCTTCTTTTTTTATAAAGAGGAAGTGAAAGAACAAAACCAAGCTACTGTGCGGAGTTGGGTGGTTGTGGAGAACGGGGTCTGGGATGGTTTTCTAGGTCGAGGAGGGACAGTCGGCTATTGGTTGAAGGCTCGGTGATGTGGCGGAGGTATGGAGATGAGGCTGTCGGTTGTGGTTGGAGTTGATGGGAGGCGAGGACGAAGGTGTGGTGGCTGCGGCTGTTCGAGGCGGAGAGGGTCAGAGTAGGCTGTAGGGAGGGGTGCTATGGAGGCGACAACTATTAGTGGCAGGCATGGCTGCTCTAGTTCACCATAAGAGATGGCAGAGGGTAGTTTGGCAGCTTGCTTCGGCTGCTGTAGGCGGCTGATCAGGTGGTAGGAGGTAGGGACTAGCACAGTTCAGCGTGGATGCTAGGATGATGGTCGGTTAAGCGTTGTGGGGAAGAGTGGTGGAACGGAAGGCTGCGACTATGGGTATTTTGTGGTGGGAGGTGGCTGACGTGGAGATGAGGGGGAAGATGGCACGACTATCGGTTGCAGGGAGGGGAATGGGTGCACTGTGATGTGGAGAGGGAGGACGGTCGGTGGATGAAGGTTCGGGTGGAGTGGGCAAAGGGATGAGGCGGGTTGTGGCTATTGAGGAGAGTGGCGGCCAGTTTCAAAGGAATGGGAGATGGAAAGGTTTCAGAAACCATTATACGCGAATTATATATATATATATATATATATATATATATATATATATATATATATATATATATTATAAGCATAGAAATGAAAATGGAAGAAAACGAGTACGAACAACCAGCAAATTATATTGAATACCATAGGAATAGGGAAAGTCAAAATTAAATTCAAAGATATATTAAAAGCTAATGGTTGTTTGTTTCATCAGATGGACAAATGAATGGACATAGAAACCCAAAGGACCCAAATGCGGAACCGATACGGCTAATCGTTTCGCAGATTTCGCCGCATACCGGACGTCAAAACACACAAATGAATATAGTGTGAAGATCAACACGACGAGACGAATAGAATGGCACATAGATATCTTTGGCATGACCCTCCTATCAAAACTCCATATTCGCTGCCAAAACTGCTGCTAAACCGCCGAAATTAATATAAACGGAGCTAGAGCATCCAAATTTGGTGAAACGAAATACGACGCCTCACTCGGAAAATGGTAAATATTTTATATCTAAAATATTAAGATTTCAAAAATATTTTATTTCCATCAAATTTAACTGATTTAAATTTAAATTTGAAATTTCACAAATAAACAAACTTTCAAATTTTTCGATGAAAATCTGACACTCGCTACGTTTTATATAGACGTAACCCAAATATCAAATTTTCATAGCTAAATTTTATTGTTTATTTTCATAAAAAATTTAGTTAATTACGTTATTAAAAATCGTTAAAATTTCCGGGTCATTACACTCTTCCCCACTCAAAACTTTTCGTCCCTGAAAAGGAACAAGATAGGAGAATAAAAGCAACAGAAAGGAAAAATAGATTCGAAATACATAGAACCAGATACAACAATTAATTTAAAACCGTTTGAATTTTATTTTTGGACATCTTATTACTTACATTTATATTATATACTATTCAATTACATGTTCTCATTACATTTAGACTTTTCCCAGGTAAGTTTTATTAATGTTTCCGAATGTAATTGAGCACTATACCAATTTACCTTTTATTTACAACATTTCTATTAAGAAAAATTTAGTTTGAACATCTTTAGTACTTAAGTTTTTTCTTGTATAACCTTCAATTACATATTCACATTAACATTTTAACTTTTTGAACATTTCAGGTACATTATATATGTTTTAGAATGCAATTGAGTATTATACAAATAAATTTTATCCTAGTTCAACTATTTCAAACTGTTTCAATTTCATTTTCATTTTAGACACTCCAATTATTCAAATTTTTTTGCTTCATTTCAATAATTGAAAACCATTACTTAACATAAGACACTCCACTTTGAACAATTCAAATCGACAATCATCCACACATGTCAAACTTGAATTGCTCAAAACAATAGATTGTTAATTTATATTTTGCAAAACTTAGCATATACAGTAAATAAATAAATCACAGAATCACATACATAAAGTAATTGTAATAACCCGAGTTTTTCTAACACGAAAAACCGGACCATTTGGGTAAAAAGAAGAGGTAGAAGAAGAAGAAAAATAGATAGAAGAAGAAAGAACTAAACAAAATCAGAACCTCACAGTCGCAGCGGATAAAATATAATATATAGAACAGATCTTTACACAAAATGAAACTATATCTGTTTATATACAATACATCATCATCAGAGTATATCAATACAATCATCAATATCCAGTCAATCAGTAAATACAACAATCACAGCAGCGAAATAATACAAGTACGAGAAATACGTCTCGAACTCCAGCTCCTCTCCTGAGCTCCATAGCAACCTATCCTGAAATATACTCGGTCTGACCCGAGCATTATAATAAAATAACACCCGAGTCAGTCTGGAATACCAGCGCATCATAAATACATCCAAACTGATTATTAAAGTTTCAAAAATCCTTTGAAACAAAAGCATCTCGTAAGACCACGCCACAAATAAACATGTCGGGTTTTTACCTTACGATAGCTAAAACACTTTTATATTAAAATCCTCTAATATTATAATAGTGTCTATAGAAAGTAAAATAGAATCTAGCTGAAATGCTTGCATCTCACATTTCAACAATAGTTGGGCACAATCAAAACCGTACAGGCACGTAGGGAGAATGGATTTCCAACGAATGACTAGGCACTGGGGTACCACCTGTCACAGTACGTGGCCTAGATCACCGTACCGAGGAGTACGCCCGCTCCTCTGCAACACAAGGCCGGAACCATCCCTTACTGGATGATCCCGAATAAAATCACCCCACGGTTGGGATCAGCAACCGCACCACTAAGCCGAAATAAAAAGGGACATCTAGACAGGGATGACCTTACCCTCCAGTGGGAGCTACCCACGAAGCCTTGCTGCATAACCCCTGATTTTCAGTCATTCCCGGTTGATGAGGTTCGAGGCTAAACGATACCTTTTAGAGAACATATCCCTTAGAATGCCCATCGTCCGCTGACGATGTTTCGCAAGCATTCGTCCATACAAGTCCGTCCCGGGTCCGAACGGAACCGAAGGCACTACCCCTACTACATCCATTTTGGAAATATCCTCAGGATTAGTAGCGACTAGCCCTTGCACTTCACTGCTCCATCTTCGACTCCGAAATCGTTTTCGCGAAACGTACAAACCGGATCGAAGTGGTTTTCGAGTCTCCAGACCTAGAATCCCGGTATACGGAAACTCGATCCCGGTCTCTTCGAAACGATCGCGCATTTGTCCAATATTGATAGTCGGTGATTTAACTATCAATTAATTCACAAGCATCCATAAGCATCCATCACACAATAAATAATATCACCCATTATTTATTCTTCCCCTTTAATATCTTTAAAAGATATATTTTCACATTTCAAAACTCATTTTAAACGACTTCCCAATTTCTTCCTTTACAGGGTAAAGCCTTACCATTTATTCCCATTTGGAAAAACCAAGCTTAAACAATTTAGGTTAAAAACAATTAAAATACTTTATAGCGAAATATACTTATAAATATATAAATGTACTTCTAGTTATTTACTCAAAATATAATTTCAAAAACTACTTTAAATAGTATTTATTTAATAGGATATAACTCGATTTAAATAAGGGTTCAATTTACTAAATATTTACAGGTAGTGTTTTTTTACAAGATAATACTAACCTTTTCCCTAACTTAAACAAATAACTTTAAAATAATTTAAACTTTTCTTCTCTAAAAATAATAATTTCTTGAAAATACTCTTTAAACAATTTAAACTTTAACTTTAATTAAATAAAAACCTTTAAAACTCTAACTTGGTTTTTCCCAGGGAAACACTATCCCGTTCAAACATTCCAAAGTATCCTTCATATAATTCCACTGATTTATTTCAAGTCAATTATGTTTTACAACATAAATCCCAAATCCCATATTTAACTATGACTTCATCCGAAGTTCACACCCAATTTCCCACATTCGAAAATTCATTTTTAAAATCATAGTTTAAAACATTTTTAAAATAAACATTGGAGAATTCTTAAATGAAAACCATATTTTCAATTTACTTAAATATAATTCCAATAGAGGAAACAGCTTTCAATACATTCTATTAACACTTAAATTTGCAGATTTATATTTGAAACCTTATTATACATATTCTAAATTTCCCAAATAACAATATTCATTATTAAAATAACCCATCGTTATTTTAATATATTTACAATTCTATAGAATTCATTTCCAAAAATCTATACTTCTCATTTATTGATTGATAAATTTTCCATTGTATTTTGAAACCCAATTTACTAATTTCATTTTCCATTCCCAAACAGAAAATTTATTCTTTGAAACTCTTATTTCAATAATTCATTTAATTCGTAAAAACCAATTTAATCCATTTATAATTAAATTCTATAATTATAATTTTATACAACAATTTCACAATACAATTAAATTTCCAGATTTATCAATCACAACATATAAACAGGTATGACTATCAATTATAAAATAACTGCTACATTGTGAGGAATCCAGTTGGATCCCTCCAACCTGTTTCTCCCTGCATCACAGATATTAGCACATCACACTATAAATATCAATCCAGCTAGATAACAGCAGTTAAAGTCAACCAATCATTCAGATATTTAAATATCAATTATTTATAATGCCTAGCATCCAGATGTGAGTGAGAAAAACTCACATTGAGTTCGGCGAGCGTTCGAATTTCAAATTAAATCGGACGGTGTCCGATTTAACTCAAATTTCTACATGCCCAGAATGACTCCGGATCCGAACCATTTCGTAGTGTTTGTCTCTGCGATCCCAACGCTTCCAGATTTGTTGAATTCTGATATCGTATGAACGAGTTATTAATTTTTAAAGCTTGTATATAAATTTAAACAAATATATATTTATTATTATCTTGCTTTTACCATCTCAACCGTAAAATCAAGAGAATGAATCACGGCAGCTTGCTTCTTCCTTCTTCCTCGTGTAACCGAGACAACACGGAACAACGAACCCACTTCGCTATTCGAAACTTCGATCATCATCGGTCTTCGCTCGACCGGACCTTCATCCACCGAGCCCAACCGATGCGCCTACCTCCCACGCCCCCCTAGCCGAATCCCTCTTGCACTCGACGCCTCCCAGGTCACGATATCCCCACTTGAACGGTCGGCCTTCAAGGACGAAAATTCGTCAATACACTCCACTAAACACGATCGCCACCGTCCATCTCAAAGATCTTACCATCCCCTTCATTTCTCTAGTTGAAGATTTTCGAATTAATTGAGTGGATTAGGAGATTTTTGGAGAGGAATTCACAATCGTTTTCGGCCATAGAAGAAAGAATGGCGGCTGAGGGAATAGATTAGGGTTAGGGTTTAGATGATATAAAAGTTAATATATATATATACTTAATATTATTTAATTCAAATACTTCTCAAATCAACCGTTTACGCAAACGACCTCCAAACTACGCGTTCCGACAGACAATCCTAGGGTTTTTCTGCGTTCCGGACTCAATGGAGTAGGTTTCGTAAGCTGATTTGATCGTATGCGCGAGATACGAAATTAAACGATCGATTTAAAATTAAGTCGGTTAAATCGATTTCGATGCGTTTCGAGCTGCCACGGTCAAACGACAACTCCGATGGCTACGAAAATTGAAACCCGATAATAACGAACTATTACGGATCCAATGGAACTGGTTTCGTCGAATTCCGAGACTACGCCCCGGAAGGCTATTTTAACTCGTCTATTAATTCGGGCGATTTTCTGAAATTATCAGAAACGCTTAAAATTTTCACTTTTAAAATTTTATTAACTTAACAATAAATCATATAAAATTTATAAACACATTAAAAATCATTCTGGCTCATTCCGAACTAAAATCTGATTAATTTGCATTTTAATAATATTAAATTCATTTTTAAATTAATATAAAATTCCAAATATTAATTTATTCACTTTTAAATTCATCTAAAAATCCAACATTATTGTTTATAACCAATCGAACCTAAAAATACATTTAAACATCATTTTACAGCTATTTACATCCAGATTCACCTTTTTATCCTAATCCCGAATATTTAATTATTATTCTATTTCAATTGAATTTCTTATTTGAAATTATAACTTATTTTATTGGTTGAACCCGAATCCAACCATTTCAAAATCAATTAAGGACCCACATTGAACATTTAAAACGAATTAAATGTTCAAATTCAATGGCTTAAAAATACGGGATGTTACAGTAATATAACAACAAGCAGCGGAAATAGATAAATAGTGGTTCATGAAGCTACTATAGAATATCAGAGTCTAAAATAAAATACAACAGAAATTCAATACCTAGAAGTCTCAAATACAAAAGCCAATGATAAATCTGAACATAAATAAGTGGAAATAACTGAAAGGCTGAATAGATAAAGATAGATCTCCAACCAAAGCTCCAAGCTCCAAAGGTGAGTCTCAAATGCTATGACACTCAGTTTGACCCGAGCATAAAGCAAAACACAAAACACTCGAGTTAGGATTAACATTCTTATGCAAGTAAATCAACTCAACTAAAATGTCCAATTGAAATGCAATATAATTTAAAGGATGTTTGGGATTCCCATCCTTTAAGGATCTTTGAAACTATCTACATACATAGTACAATACGCTACATAGATAATGTCTATAGTAAAGTAAACTATTAAAATAGTGTTAAAGTCTTACCCATATCCCCCTTGACACATTTTATATTAATGCCGTAGTCTACACAGTATATAAACTCCACCAAACCGGTGGGCTATCGAGGATCACTCCATAGGTACGACACAAACCAAACTCGTAGTGGGCGCGATAAGGCATGTGACAAGGTGTAACGACCACGACTTTCTCTCCATAGAAAGTCGTATCGCTAATAAGAAAGAAAGGGATAGAAAAGAGAAAAGAAGAGAAAGAAAGAACTAAACAACAGATACTCACAGCGGAAACGAAACGAAATATAATATATCACATAAATATTACATAGTATCATATACATCATCTATCAGAGTTACACAGATTACACATCACATACTAGACAGTTATAAACATCTGTCTAGTTATTACATCTCAACACAATACAGATCAATACAAAGATCAACACAGCGGAAAACTACTATCTATATCTACAACGCCGAAGCCTCCTGCTCCATTGCTCCTCCAGATTACTCGTCAAGGCTAACCTGAATCCCTTGGCTACTCGTAAAAATTTGAGTACCCAAGAGTTTATAAAACAGAAATAAACAACTTGGGTCAGACATGGGTCTGGTGTGAGTAACAGGTTAAACTTGTTTAACTTCAAAACCTTTTGAAAGAAAAAGTATCACGTAAGACTTCCCACAAATAAACATGGGTAAGTTTTTACCTTACGCTAACCAAAACATTTGATAGGAAATTCGATTGTATTATAATAGGGTCTAGGGTTTTCAAGTAAAATACAGAAATAGCTGAAATGCTTACATCTCACATTTCAACATAGTTGGGCACAACTAATACATACGGCACTTATTGGAGTTTGGATTCCATACAATGGCAGGGCTACTGGGGTACCGCCCGTCACAGTACGTGGCCTAGATCACCGTACCGAGGATCACTCCCAATCCCCTGCAACACAAGGCCGGAACATCCCTTACTGGATAATTCCCGCACAAGATACCTCACGGTTGGGATCAGCAACCGCACACACTAAGCCGAAATAAGAAGGGACTTCTAGACAGAGGTAATCTTGTCCTACTTGGGTGCTACCTACTAACCTTGCTGCACCTCCCCTGTTTTAGCCATTCCCGGTTTGTGAGGCTTGAGGTCACGATTACCTTTAAATAGAACACATCTATCTTAGAATGCTCATCGTCCACCTGACGATGTGCTGAAAGCATTCAATCCATATAAGTTCGTTCCGGGTTCGAACGAAACCGAAGGCATTATCTCGTTACACTCGTTTTGGAATCACCCTCAGAGTTAACGACAATAACCCTTGCACTCTGAATCTTCATCTTCACTTGATTCACGACCTATCGTTAATTTGGATCGATGTGGTATTCGGGTCTCCAGACCTGGAAATCCGGTATACGGAAACCCGATCCCGGTCTCATCGAAATCCAAAGCGTATCTTTTAAGGCCAAGTTGTTTTAAAGGTTAAAACAATTCAATTCATTATCTTTATACACAAAGAAAGATAATTCACAACAGATAATCAACATTATCAGATAATCCATACAATTCAACTAACATCCATATCATACAGCATATATCTCATCAGAGATATCAATCAATGCCAAGTATTCAATACTAACACCCATTCATAAGTAATGATTTATATCATCTTTTAATTAATTTAAAGTGAATTAAATTAATTACTTTATTTTATAAATCCTTCTTACTTAAACATTAATTAATTACAAATTAATTAATTATCCTTTAATTACCTTAATCATCCTTATTAATTATCTTTTAATTACATCCAAGTAATTTATTTCAATTAATTTCTCAAATTAATTATCCTTAACCACTTATAGTAATTAACCTTTAATTACATCATTAATTAATTAACTAAAATTAATTAAGTTAATCAACTATAATTAATTACATTAATCCTTAATTAATTACATTGATTAATCACTTCATTTATTAATTATTACTTAATTAACCAATCTTAATTACATCATTAATTATATAAATAAATGATCCTTAATTACAACTTAATTATTAATTACTTAATTAAATTAATTACATTAAGTAATTAATCTTTAATTAAACGACATTTATTAATCACTTTTGATTAATCTTCAAATCAGTAATTAACTACCCTTAATTACTTCATTACATAAATTAATTACTCCTTAATTAATTATCTTTAATTAATCCCTTGATTAATTACAAAAAGTAATTAAACTCAAATTACTTCCATTCTTAAATCATCTTTCATTAATTACATCCAGTAATTACCATTAATTACTTTACTAAGTAATTACAGTCCATTTAATTAATCACATTAATTAATTAGTCTTAATTAATCTTATTTATTAATTAGCTTTAATTAATCACATTAATTATCCTTAATTAATCATATTAATTATCCTTAATTAATGATCTAAGTAATTAATCCTTAATTACCTTTCGTTAATTACTTTCAAAAAGTAATTATCTTTTATTAATTACATTCAATAATTATACTTAATCAATTTCCAAAGTGGTTATCCTTAATTAAACCAAAGTAATTATCTTAGATTAATTAATTAGTTATCTTCAATTAATTAAGTAACTATACTTTAATTACTTAATAAAACTTTAATTAATTAAGATAAACCATTTACCTTAATTAAACACTCTAATTAAATATCCTTTAAAAATTGTCTCCTTTAAATATATTTTAAAAACTTTGTTAAACCTTTATCTTTGAAAACTAATTATTTTCTTAACTTTAAAACTTGTTTTTAACTTTGCTTTTTAAACCTGGTACACTATTTCTTTAGAAACTTTGTTAAACACTTTGCTTCAAACGGGTATTCTTTTTAGTTTCTGAAACTATGATAAAAATTTTGAAACTTCATTAACCAAATTTATTGTTGCTTTAAAATCTAGTTTCCTGTTTAAACTTAAAACCTGAAACAACAAACAAACAAAAAAGCCGAGCCAAACTGCAGACACCCTAAGCAACTCACGAGAAAACTACGAACCAGACCCGAGCAACCCTCGATCACACTCTACTTCGAGAAAATCCTCAAACAACTCGAGCCTAATCGCCAAGAAATCCATCATCTTCCCGAACTAATCCTTCACCAGACACAAACGTGCACGTGTGCACGTGCACGTTGGTCTGATCAACTTCGACACCTCGCCGAGAACCTTAGCAAGTCGACGACCACCTATACGAATGCTCTGATCCTTCAGCACCGACGAACTCGCGAGGAAACGAAATCGAGCAGATCGATTAAACTGGAACCCAAACCATCCACTGAAAATCGCATCGCGCCACCCAAATCCGGTCACCAGAAATATCGCTGTTCCACCCAGAGGCGCGTCACGAACCCAAGTGACGATCCCCCCCTGTCCGATCATCTCCGATGCTTCCACGCTGCCGCACTCACCTCGACTATCTTCTCGACCAATATCAAGCGTCGAACCCTAGTTCGACGTCCCCTAGCCACCACGATCATCTATAAAACCTTCCACTATTTTTCCAGTGTCCCCTGACACCACGGCCACCTCCATGCCGAACCACGAACTTCCCCTCGACTCCGATCAACGTTAATTGATCAAAAACCCAAATTCGAACAAGACTCGAATTCCCTCCAAATACTAAGTTAAAAATTACAACATTTATTTTAAAATTCATGATTTGGATTTACTATCCAGATTATAAAATCAGATATATAAATTAACATATTTGATTTTTACCCTTTTCTTTGATTTCCACTGTAATTTATAAATTTTGAGTTAAATACTTAATACAAATCCTTGAACCCATTTTTAATATTTAAAATACATTGTTAGAGACCTTTTTCATTTACAAGTCCAAGCCTAAAATCAAATGTATAGGTAGATAAGAATTTTTCTAATAAACCTGAAGCCTGAACTAAGAACAGAGAACTCACATATTTATCTACAGGTATATACAGACATACTACTACATATATATATATATATATATATATGCATTTATATCCAAATCACACATGTAAACATTTTATACCATGTTACTCCTACATTCATCACACAAACATATATATATATATATATATATATATATGAACAGATTCAAACTGTTTATAAGAAAATGTTTACTCACTAAAAACAAAGGTTGAACAGAGCACTTAAACAACATGCACAACATTTCAGACATTCGATTATGCAATATACATTTATATTATACTATACTAGCATGCAACCCAATTTTTATTTTTAAATTTTAAAAGTTACTCACATGATTAAAGATGAAACAGAGGCAGACTTAAGCTTTTGAAAACTTGAATTGTTGAATCTTTAAATTGCTTTAAATCTACATGCAAATTGGCTTCCCGTTTTGAAAAGAATGCAGCAGTTGCTTGTTATTGAAACATGCAGAGATGACTTGAAGCCTTGTTGAAGATGACTCAGATTCAAAACAGAGATGAAAATGCTTGCAGGCCTTTTGATTTCCATCTCAGGTTTGAAGAAGATGTTCTGGTTTTGGTTGAAGAAATGATACAGGTTTTTGGGTTTTGATTTTGGTTTGAGGAGTGAATTGATTATTGAGAGTTGTTACTGATTTGTTTCAGCTGAAAACAAATCTTCTTAATTTTGAAAAAAATGAAGATTAGAAAAGAAGATAAAGGAGTGAAGTATGTGTTTATATAGGATAAAATGATTTATTTATGAATTAAAAGAAAATCAAAAATAAAAAGAACACTTGTCATAAACATTGATTACTTAAATTACACTTGTTAAAACAAGGCATTAGATAAAGACACATGTCTTTTAAGTAATTACTCATATTTCTATTTATTTTAAAATTATTTAAAAAGCCCTTTCTTATTTATTTAAACACTTATCTATATATATTACTTTTTAAAGAGAAACAAAAGCTAATTATATTTATAAATAAAAGTTTATACAAATATTCTAAAATTCAAAACAATTTAAATATATATATTCTTTTGAATTTCAAAACTTTAAATTCAAGTTTAAATAAAATTAAATCCTAAGATTCAATTTTAAAAGTTAAGTTATATATATTTACATACACTATTTATTCAATTTAAAATAACAATTCCTTAGTCTTTTAAAATCCATTCATATTTATAAAAATAATACATTATACTTATTATTTGAAAATAACATATTTGATACTTATTTAATTAGATTATTAAATTAAATTCAAATTTTATTATCAAAGATCATCAATATCAATTTAATTATTTAACAGATTATTAAATTGATATTGTTAAAATTTCCGGGATATTACATTCCTCCCCCCTTAAAATAATTTCGTCCCCGAAATTTAAACAAAGGTAATTTAATAATCTTATTAAAGATTTTAATTTAAAACACAAGCATATACAATCATCCATATGCTAGCAAACCATAGCAACCAAATCATCCAATCAAACAATTCTAATTATCTAGACTAAATTCTAGATAAAATTCCTCGAGTTTCCCCAAGTATATATATATATATACCGGGATACTCGCTCTACAAACAATCTAAACAACCAAGCTATAGATCTCCTACTCATCTAGATCTACAGAACTAAACAGAATATCAGACTACAGACGAGTCTGACTCAACAATCAAACCTCCAGAACTGCAGATTCTAAAACCAGAAATAGATCAAATACGTACTCCCTCAGAGATACGTAAAACTCAATGAATTCCAGTTATCCAAACTGACAATTCAATTCAGAAGTCCAAATACTTATCCAAATCAGAACACAGACGAGATCCAAACATAACCCTACTTCACAACATCAGTAGATTCCAAACTTACTTCTCCTATCCAGAGATACACTCCAAACTGCTTTCGCTGCTCAACTCTGATCTGAGGTAGAACACAAGCACAGACTGGACAACTCACTTCTAGAAATAAGGTTTACTGATCCATAAGGAAAACTCAGATATTCCAGCAAAACTTGAGCTGCTTCACCAAACTCTATCTCTAGGAAAACATCCTTCAACTAGACTGAACCACTGGTATCACTCATGGAATCCAGTTGATAAGAAAACTCAACCTTCAGATGCGGACAAACTTCTGACTTCTCTGAAGACATCCAGAAAAACTCTGACAACACAAGAGAACACTCAGCAATCACAAGTCACTTTTGCGATCAACCCAACCTATTTCCAAAGAAAAACTGTTCCTCTTTACACAATCCGAACAACTCATACTTAACTATCCAATCCATCGAAGAAATGGATTTACTCTTACTACTTCTGAACTTCACCTTCAGAAAAACTGCTCATCCAGAAAACTTCCTGCCAATGCACAGAATACTCTGAGCTGCACTGCTGACACTGATGCCAAGGACTTCCTATTCCAAAGATCTTCGAGAAACTCAAACTCCAAACCAAACAGAAACACCATGCTGAACTCAGCCACAACACCGAAGCATACACACTTCCTTAATCTTGTTCCAAAGAAAACATCTTCGGGAACATCCATCGTCACTGTATCTCATCATACAGCTACTATTACCTGAGGTATCAAGGTACCATCACTCGCTTCTGTTCAACCGACAGATCCAACCTTACTCATCCAAACTTCAAAGATAAACTCCGAACCATTACAGTTTCCTTCGGAGATCGATGAAATCCTTTACCATAGCAAAGCTTACTCGAGACGGTATTAGGTCTACAGTCTCGACAGATACACTTCCAACCTCAATACTCAGACTCCAACCATTGGTAGTCGTGTTACACACTCCACTACCCTATCTACCTTTATATCCTATATTGGAAAACCCGAACAGGTAACCCAATAAATAGGTAGAAATATATATATATATTTAAAATGGTACTTTTTATATAGAAATTATTTCTGGGTAAAATTATTTCATTTACCTCTTTAAAACAATACTGTGTCGAATTGTTCTATACAAGCGTTTAGAGATCCCTATCAATGTTGTGGCGTCCCACACATTGACCAGAATCCATAAACTACTCAATAAACCAATCAACACAATATAAAACAATTTTATATTCACTATCAAATACGCGCTCATATCTATTAATACTCTCAAAATTCCCACCAGAGCCAAGGTTGTCGCCAGCCTAAGCTCTGATACCACTGTAACGACCACGACTTTCTCTCCATAGAAAGTCGTATCGCTAATAAGAAAGAAAGGGATAGAAAAGAGAAAAGAAGAGAAAGAAAGAACTAAACAACAGATACTCACAGCGGAAACGAAACGAAATATAATATATCACATAAATATTACATAGTATCATATACATCATCTATCAGAGTTACACAGATTACACATCACATACTAGACAGTTATAAACATCTGTCTAGTTATTACATCTCCACAAAATACAGATCAATACAAAGATCAACACAGCGGAAAACTACTATCTATATCTACAACGCCGAAGCCTCCTGCTCCATTGCTCCTCCAGATTACTCGTCAAGGCTAACCTGAATCCCTTGGCTACTCGTAAAAATTTGAGTACCCAAGAGTTTATAAAACAGAAATAAACAACTTGGGTCAGACATGGGTCTGGTGTGAGTAACAGGTTAAACTTGTTTAACTTCAAAACCTTTTGAAAGAAAAAGTATCACGTAAGACTTCCCACAAATAAACATGGGTAAGTTTTTACCTTACGCTAACCAAAACATTTGATAGGAAATTCGATTGTATTATAATAGGGTCTAGGGTTTTCAAGTAAAATACAGAAATAGCTGAAATGCTTACATCTCACATTTCAACATAGTTGGGCACAACTAATACGTACGGCACTTATTGGAGTTTGGATTCCATACAATGGAAGGGCTACTGGGGTACCGCCCGTCACAGTACGTGGCCTAGATCACCGTACCGAGGATCACTCCCAATCCCCTGCAACACAAGGCCGGAACATCCCTTACTGGATAATTCCCGCACAAGATACCTCACGGTTGGGATCAGCAACCGCACACACTAAGCCGAAATAAGAAGGGACTTCTAGACAGAGGTAATCTTGTCCTACTTGGGTGCTACCCACTAACCTTGCTGCACCTCCCCTGTTTTAGCCATTCCCGGTTTGTGAGGCTTGAGGTCACGATTACCTTTAAATAGAACACATCTATCTTAGAATGCTCATCGTCCACCTGACGATGTGCTGAAAGCATTCAATCCATATAAGTTCGTTCCGGGTTCGAACGAAACCGAAGGCATTATCTCGTTACACTCGTTTTGGAATCACCCTCAGAGTTAACGACAATAACCCTTGCACTCTGAATCTTCATCTTCACTTGATTCACGACCTATCGTTAATTTGGATCGATGTGGTATTCGGGTCTCCAGACCTGGAAATCCGGTATACGGAAACCCGATCCCGGTCTCATCGAAATCCAAAGCGTATCTTTTAAGGCCAAGTTGTTTTAAAGGTTAAAACAATTCAATTCATTATCTTTATACACAAAGAAAGATAATTCACAACAGATAATCAACATTATCAGATAATCCATACAATTCAACTAACATCCATATCATACAGCATATATCTCATCAGAGATATCAATCAATGCCAAGTATTCAATACTAACACCCATTCATAAGTAATGATTTATATCATCTTTTAATTAATTTAAAGTGAATTAAATTAATTACTTTATTTTATAAATCCTTCTTACTTAAACATTAATTAATTACAAATTAATTAATTATCCTTTAATTACCTTAATCATCCTTATTAATTATCTTTTAATTACATCCAAGTAATTTATTTCAATTAATTTCTCAAATTAATTATCCTTAACCACTTATAGTAATTAACCTTTAATTACATCATTAATTAATTAACTAAAATTAATTAAGTTAATCAACTATAATTAATTACATTAATCCTTAATTAATTACATTGATTAATCACTTCATTTATTAATTATTACTTAATTAACCAATCTTAATTACATCATTAATTATATAAATAAATGATCCTTAATTACAACTTAATTATTAATTACTTAATTAAATTAATTACATTAAGTAATTAATCTTTAATTAAACGACATTTATTAATCACTTTTGATTAATCTTCAAATCAGTAATTAACTACCCTTAATTACTTCATTACATAAATTAATTACTCCTTAATTAATTATCTTTAATTAATCCCTTGATTAATTACAAAAAGTAATTAAACTCAAATTACTTCCATTCTTAAATCATCTTTCATTAATTACATCCAGTAATTACCATTAATTACTTTACTAAGTAATTACAGTCCATTTAATTAATCACATTAATTAATTAGTCTTAATTAATCTTATTTATTAATTAGCTTTAATTAATCACATTAATTATCCTTAATTAATCATATTAATTATCCTTAATTAATGATCTAAGTAATTAATCCTTAATTACCTTTCGTTAATTACTTTCAAAAAGTAATTATCTTTTATTAATTACATTCAATAATTATACTTAATCAATTTCCAAAGTGGTTATCCTTAATTAAACCAAAGTAATTATCTTAGATTAATTAATTAGTTATCTTCAATTAATTAAGTAACTATACTTTAATTACTTAATAAAACTTTAATTAATTAAGATAAACCATTTACCTTAATTAAACACTCTAATTAAATATCCTTTAAAAATTGTCTCCTTTAAATATATTTTAAAAACTTTGTTAAACCTTTATCTTTGAAAACTAATTATTTTCTTAACTTTAAAACTTGTTTTTAACTTTGCTTTTTAAACCTGGTACACTATTTCTTTAGAAACTTTGTTAAACACTTTGCTTCAAACGGGTATTCTTTTTAGTTTCTGAAACTATGATAAAAATTTTGAAACTTCATTAACCAAATTTATTGTTGCTTTAAAATCTGGTTTCCTGTTTAAACTTAAAACCTGAAACAACAACAAAAAAAAAGCCGAGCCAAACTGCAGACACCCCAAGCAACTCACGAGAAAACTACGAACCAGACCCGAGCAACCCTCGATCACACTCTACTTCGAGAAAATCCTCAAACAACTCGAGCCTAATCGCCAAGAAATCCATCATCTTCCCGAACTAATCCTTCACCAGACACAAACGTGCACGCGTGCACGTGCACGTTGGTCTGATCAACTTCGACACCTCGCCGAGAACCTTAGCAAGTCGACGACCACCTATACGAATGCTCTGATCCTTCAGCACCGACGAACTCGCGAGGAAACGAAATCGAGCAGATCGATTAAACTGGAACCCAAACCATCCACTGAAAATCGCCTCGCGCCACCCAAATCCGGTCACCAGAAATATCGCTGTTCCACCCAGAGGCGCGTCACGAACCCAAGTGACGATCCCCCCCTGTCCGATCATCTCCGATGCTTCCACGCTGCCGCACTCACCTCGACTATCTTCTCGACCAATATCAAGCGTCGAACCCTAGTTCGACGTCCCCTAGCCACCACGATCATCTATAAAACCTTCCACTATTTTTCCAGTGTCCCCTGACACCACGGCCACCTCCATGCCGAACCACGAACTTCCCCTCGACTCCGATCAACGTTAATTGATCAAAAACCCAAATTCGAACAAGACTCGAATTCACTCCAAATACTAAGTTAAAAATTACAACATTTATTTTAAAATTCATGATTTGGATTTACTATCCAGATTATAAAATCAGATATATAAATTAACATATTTGATTTTTACCCTTTTCTTTGATTTCCACTGTAATTTATAAATTTTGAGTTAAATACTTAATACAAATCCTTGAACCCATTTTTAATATTTAAAATACATTGTTAGAGACCTTTTTCATTTACAAGTCCAAGCCTAAAATCAAATGTATAGGTAGATAAGAATTTTTCTAATAAACCTGAAGCCTGAACTAAGAACAGAGAACTCACATATTTATCTACAGGTATATACAGACATACTACTACATATATATATATATATATGCATTTATATCCAAATCACACATGTAAACATTTTATACCATGTTACTCCTACATTCATCACACAAACATATATATATATATATATATATGAACAGATTCAAACTGTTTTTAAGAAAATGTTTACTCACTAAAAACAAAGGTTGAACAGAGCACTTAAACAGCATGCACAACATTTCAGACATTCGATTATGCAATATACATTTATATTATACTATACTAGCATGCAACCCAATTTTTATTTTTAAATTTTAAAAGTTACTCACATGATTGAAGATGAAACAGAGGCAGACTTAAGCTTTTGAAAACTTGAATTGTTGAATCTTTAAATTGCTTTAAATCTACATGCAAATTGGCTTCCCGTTTTGAAAAGAATGCAGCAGTTGCTTGTTATTGAAACATGCAGAGATGACTTGAAGCCTTGTTGAAGATGACTCAGATTCAAAACAGAGATGAAAATGCTTGCAGGCCTTTTGATTTCCATCTCAGGTTTGAAGAAGATGTTCTGGTTTTGGTTGAAGAAATGATACAGGTTTTTGGGTTTTGATTTTGGTTTGAGGAGTGAATTGATTATTGAGAGTTGTTACTGATTTGTTTCAGCTGAAAACAAATCTTCTTAATTTTGAAAAAAATGAAGATTAGAAAAGAAGATAAAGGAGTGAAGTATGTGTTTATATAGGATAAAATGATTTATTTATGAATTAAAAGAAAATCAAAAATAAAAAGAACACTTGTCATAAACATTGATTACTTAAATTACACTTGTTAAAACAAGGCATTAGATAAAGACACATGTCTTTTAAGTAATTACTCATATTTCTATTTATTTTAAAATTATTTAAAAAGCCCTTTCTTATTTATTTAAACACTTATCTATATATATTACTTTTTAAAGAGAAACAAAAGCTAATTATATTTATAAATAAAAGTTTATACAAATATTCTAAAATTCAAAACAATTTAAATATATATATTCTTTTGAATTTCAAAACTTTAAATTCAAGTTTAAATAAAATTAAATCCTAAGATTCAATTTTAAAAGTTAAGTTATATATATTTACATACACTATTTATTCAATTTAAAATAACAATTCCTTAGTCTTTTAAAATCCATTCATATTTATAAAAATAATACATTATACTTATTATTTGAAAATAACATATTTGATACTTATTTAATTAGATTATTAAATTAAATTCAAATTTTATTATCAAAGATCATCAATATCAATTTAATTATTTAACAGATTATTAAATTGATATTGTTAAAATTTCCGGGATATTACACAAGGCACGCGAGGGAATGCCTAAAGTCGGATTCTACCGTTTTGCAGAACCAGGCTGGTGGTAACCATAGCAGCTACTACCGCCCACCTAAAGACACACTCCCGTAATCGAAGGTGCACCCAATCAAATCACAAAGTAATAGATATGGTATCGAAGAAGCATGCTCGATCGGAGGTGTGACCTCACTTAGCCCAGGTATAGCTCCTGTTTTGGTCACATCAAGCTGACTCGCGGGAGTCGGGGTTGTGTTCATCCTCATATAGACGTCACCAAACCATCCTACTTCATTCTGGATTCTCCACCACATACACGGTTGTTAAAGTGGTTTTCGGTATTGGCAGAGATTATGACAATATCCGATCCTGGTCTCTTTAACAACCAAACGCTTATTTCACACCATGGTCATTTTCATTTCAAACAGTTCATACTTCATATCAAAATATCGTATTCATTTCAAAATCATATCACTTTCGAAATCAAATTCACTTTCGAAACCATATTCATTTTAGATCAAATTCATTTCCAAAAATTATAACCACAAAATAGGTTAAACCATCATATCAAGTATCTGCATTTGAATCCATTAAATCTACATCATAACAGTTCCAACTTAAACGGTTTGAATATTGAAAGTAGTTTATATATTGGAATAGTTATACCTTAAAAATAGTTTATATTTAAAAATAGGTTATAGATTAAAATAGTTTATATATTAAAAATAGTTTATATATTAAAATAGTTTATAAATTAAAAATTGTTTCAAATTAGAATTGTTTCTTCTAATTTCACAAATCAATTCAAATCAATTTTAGTTCCAAAAGTTCGATTTAAATCAATCTCAGTTCAACAATTTCAATTAAAAAGGGTTAAAGGTTCAATTCGAATTCTCATTAAACTATTTTTAATTTATATAACTACTTCAAATTCAATAGGTTTCAAAGTTTAAATATTCAAACAATTTACAATAACTCAATTTGATAAATTTCATTAATATTCAAAATTCAACTTTAATTTTATTTAAATTCGAAATATTCACTTAATCATTTTTAATATCATTTAAACAAAATTCCAGATTACTAATTTAAATCAAAATTAAATATTCAATTTCGATTTTATATATATATATATTTAAATATTCATTTAACCACCTGTAGTTAAACATATAAATAAAATCTCAAATTACAAATTTAAATCAAAATTAGATATTCAGATTCAATTTTTTTAAATTTAAAATAATCATTTAATAACTTTTAATTAAAAATCCAGTTATCAAGTTATAAAATCATACCTTTAAATCTCAAAATTAATAAGTTTCAAATCAATTTTTATTTATATACAATTCTTAAACAAATAAAATTACATGTCCACTTTAACTTATTTTTCATACCTTTATTTATTAAAGTTATTAAAAAATCTATTTAAAAATAATAACATAAATTCAAATAAATATTTAAACATATTATATATATAAAAGTTATTACAAAATCTGTTTAAAATATTAATATAAATTGTAAATAAATATTTAAAACATATTATATATATATATTAGTTAAATTAAATTATTATTATATTTTATTATATTAATTATTATTAAATTAAATCTTATTATTATTCAATCTATTTTAAATCTTATTTTATATATATTTTAAAAATAATAAAGTTATAAGTAAAATTTTATAATTTTCATTTTAAAACTTAACTTATAATTTTAAAATTTCCAAAACATAAAATTTTAAAAATCTAAATTTTAGACATGTATTAAAATTAATATATCTTTATATTATATTCTAAAAATCAATAGACATATATTTCTCTTTTTTAAAAATTTGGAAATCATTGAATAATAGACCAACTATGTCCGTACATAATTTTCTATCATATGGTCAAGTGATACGGATATTTATCATTTCAATCCGCAATAATTTAAATTTTATGGGTATATATCATTTCAACCCTCAATTTCAAATTTTCAAAAATCAATAAAATTGCTTGGGTTTACCATTTCAACCCATAACGATTTTCCCTAATCTATAAGATCGTTCGGGTATGTATCATTTCAACCGATAGGGATTTCTAACTAACATGGAACTTGCAGTGTGAGAACAGTAAAATAATAATATAAAATAACATATCATATCAATTGCAAGCAAGAATCATAACTAACAATTTAAAATATCATATATACATACAACATGTCAATTAGAGTCATATGTCAATTAACATAGGTAAGAAATTTTTAAACAATAACATATCATATTTAACGATTAAATTACTAAACAATTCAATCTAATAACATATTTAAATCGTCATTTCATTGACATCAAATTACGAATGTTAATCGTGAGTGATCGCTCACCTTTCAATTCTAGAGAAAATAGACAACACAACAAGCTACGAATTTGAATCACAAACTCGACAATCGACCAATCCAAATGACAATTTCCAAAGCAAAGCAAGGTGGACTCGAGTTTGAAGAAAACAAAATATATACACTATATATATTATTGTCCTGAAAGCTTGGCTGCTTGGTTAACTATTGTCTTGAACAAATATTTTTTTCAAATGCTCATTGATGCAAGCATTGTCAGGATTAGTTTATATCCTTTCGAAGCAGCTACAAATGGAAGAGCAATGCTAGTTAAACAAAACTCTTCTTTCCATGCTCATTCTTATATATATATATACTATAATAAACCTTCTTTTTTTATAAAGAGGAAGAGAAAGCACAAAATCAAGCTACTGTGCGGAGTTGGGTGGTTGTGGAGAGCGGGGTCTGGGATGGTTGTTTGGGTCGAGGAGGGACAGTTAGCTATTGGTTGAAGGCTCGGCGATGTGGTGGAGGTTGGAGATAAGGCTGTCGGTTGTGGTTGGAGTTGATGGAAGGTGAGGCCGAAGGTGCGGTGGTTGCGGTTGTTCGAGGCGGAGAGGGTCGGTGCAGGCTGTGGGGAGGGGTGCTATGGAGGCGGCGACTATTAGTAGAGTGCGTGGCTACTCTGGTTCGCAATAAGAGATGGCAGAGGGCAGTTTGGCAGCTTGCTTCGGTTGCTGTAGGTGGCTGATCTTGTGGTAGGAGGTAGGGACGAGCACAGTTCAGCGTGGATGCTAGGGTGATGGTCGGTTAGGCATTGTGGGAAAGAGTGGTTGAACAGCAGGCTGCGACTATGGGTATTTTGTGGTGGGAGGTGACTGACGTGAAGATGAGGGGAAGATGGTGCGGCTATCGGTTGTAGGGAGGGGAATGGGCGCACTGTGACGTGGAGAGGGAGGATGGTTGGTGGATGAAGGTTCGGGTGGAGTGGGCAAGGGGATGAGGCAGGCTATGGCTATTGGGGAGAGTGGCGGCCAGTTTCAAACGAATGGGAGATGGAAAGGTTTCAGAAACCATTATACGCGAACTATATATATATATATATATATATATATATATATATTATAAGCATAGAAATGAAAATGGAAGAAAACGAGTACGAACAACCAACAAATTATATTGAATACCATAGGAATAGGGAAAGTCAAAATTAAATTCAGAGATATATTAAAAGCTAATGGCTGTTTGTTTCATCCGATGGACAAATGAATGGACATAGAAACCCAAAGGACCCAAATGCGGAACTGATACGGCTAATCGTTTCGCAGGTTTCACCGCGTACCGGACGCCGAAACACACAAATAAATATACTATGGAGATCAGCACGACGAGACAAACAGAATGACACACAGATATGAGTGACACGACCCTCCTATCAAAACTCCATATTCGCTGCCAAAACTGATGCTAAACTGCCGAAATTAATATAAACGGAGCTAGAGCAGTCCAAATTTGGCGAAACGAAATATGACGTCTCACTCAGAAAATGGTAAATATTCTATGTCTAAAATATTTAGATTTCAAAAATATTTTATTTCCATCAAATTTAACCGATTTAAATTTAAATTTGAAATTTCACAAATAAACAAACTTCCAAATTTTTCGATGAAAATCTGACACTCGCTATGTTTTAAATAGACGTAACCCAAATAGCAAATTTTCATAGCTAAATTTTATTGTTTATTTTCATAAAATAATTTAGCGTTACAAAAAATAAACAAAAGTTGCAGAAATAATTTGTACCATGAAAATACAATTCATCCCATTGAACATGCAAGAATCGAAATGTATCATATCTAGATCTTAGGGTTAGGAAAAAAATTCGTCAAATAAAGGGCAAATTTTTGAAATAGCCCTCCAAAAAAGCTTATTAGAAAAATAGGCTTGGGTAAAAACTTATTATGAAAATAGGTCTGTTTTGTTCACATGCCAGTATACATGCATATTCAGTAAATACACATGAACAAACTTGTACATGCCCATTTACAGAATGCGCATGTACATTGGTTTTTTTTAAATAAACTAAAATAGTGCATTCCATAAATGCGCATGTACAGATTTGTTCATGCGCATTTATAGAATGCGCAAATACTATTTTGGCATAAAAGAAGACAACCACTGCAATTCTTCCTCGTTTTAACCTCTACCAAAACCTAACCCAAAATCCTCAATTTCAAAACCCGAACCCCAAATCCTACTTCCATCCAAACATCAAATTAATCTATTTTCATTTTCAAATCCTAAATATTCAATAATATTTATAGCAACATCATCCATCTTCCAATCAAGTAAAGATCATAAATGTAAAAAAAATTGATTTTATTTTCAGCAAATTTTCATGTCTAAATTGTTTATATTCTAGTTCATCATTTTCTTAGTTGTAATGCAATCTTATACTCATTATTGTTTTCATTGCTAAAAGTTTTTATTTGAAAATAGTGTAGATAATGTCTACCATTCCAATTATATATTACTATGACGACGAATTAGTGATTGAAGACGACGATAAACCTAAATATGTTGGTGGAAAAAGGAAAGGATCACAAATTAAGAAATATTGTAAGTTTAAAGAGCTTAAGAAAAACGTATATAATGTGACAAAAATAAATCCTAGTGAGTTTGATATAAAGCTAATAACAAAATGGATAAGAGATGACAGTTCGTCTGCTGTTGATGTAGAGAATGATGAAGATACAGACTCACTATTTTCTATTGGAATGAAAATGATAGAGCTATATGTTAAAAAATGTAAAATTGTTAATGCAGAAAAACCACAATATCCAACGGTTGACTCCATACACGTAACAAATTTTGAAGTGACACAATATCCAAGTGGTAGTATTGTGATTCATTCTCAAACAACCACTTGGCTAGTATTCAAATTATAAATTTGTGAATTATCTTTAAGTATATTGTTTATATGTTGGTCAAATCTTTTTTATAGTTATACAACACATGAAGTTGGAGAAGCATCAAAGTATGTACGGAGGAGGACGATGCTTTACTTGACAATGCAAATGTTGGTGAAGGGAAACTTGATAGTATGCACGTAACGAACTGGGTTTTCGACCATCGAAAATCGACACTAATACATTACTGTATCACATGCCGAACATTCAAGTGCTGGAAATACCGATTTTTTAGGGTGAAAGAAGAAGGTAGAAGATAGAAGAAAACTAAACAACACAGAATTTCACAACCCAGCGAATAATATATAGTACAACAATGATCTTTACAAAAAATGAAACATCTTTATTCATATATACAACATTAGAGTACATTAGACTTATCCTAAATCTGAACAGTTATAGAAACCCGTCCTTACATTGACAGACATATAGAGTCTATAATACCATGAAAGAAAAATATACGTGAATATGCCTTGACCATCCAGCTACTCTCCAACTCCAAAGTATCCAGCTAAACCTAGGAAAACATGCTTGGTCAGATCCGAGCATTACATGGAATAATGTCGGGTCAGTCTGGTAAACCAGCATGGGTAAAACTCGATAACAAGTAACGACCAAACTGATTTCTACATTTGAAAACTTTTAAAATAAAGGGTATCTTGTAAGACCACACCGCACATAAAAATGGATGAGTTTTTACTTTACGATAACCAAAACAGTTTATATCAAAATTCAGTGATATTATCATAGTGTCTAGGTTTAAAGTAAATAGATAAAATAGCTGAAATGCTTGCATCTCACATTCCAACATACCGGGCTCTACAATCGAAAACGTAAGGCACGTATTAGAGAATGGATTCCATCTAATGACTGGGCTACTGGGGTACCGTGCGCCACAGTACACCTCTAGAAAAATATACCTAGGTCGTACCTAACGACCCTTGCCAACACAGGACTGGCCTACTCCTTGCTGGATAGTACCGAATATATCATCATCCTAGTTGCTTTGCAACATATAACCGAGCGCTCCCACGTACACGAATTCATTGATGATTGTGTATATATCTAGAAAGGTGATGATATACCCTAATAGGTGCGACCTACATAATCCTGCTTCATATCCTCTGTTTTAGTCATTCCCTGTTGATGAGGCTTGAGGCTACATTTTACCTTTCTGAATAGCAATCCATCTTGGGACGCTAACACTGCCCTCCAGGCGTCAATGCAATGCCAACATTCATCCGTACAAGTTCGTTCTAGGTTTGAACGAAATTGAAGGCACTAACTCTACTACATCCATTTTGGAAGGACCCTCAGGATTAGTAGCAGTATTCATTGAACTTCAAAGAGCACCGTCTTCAATCATCATCAAGATGTCTTCCACTCGAACGTAAATGTTGGTTCAGAGTGGTTTTCGGATATATAATCCGATCTCTGTCTCTCCATACCAACAACCGATAATTTTCGGTTGACTCATTCCCAGTTCTTTTGGAAGTAAATATTCAAGTCCTCATCAGGGAACTCGAATTCACATTCATACTTCCTAAGTAAAATTGGGTCAAACTTTATAGTCGGTTATTTAACTATCAAATATACAAACAACCAATTCTATTTGAAATTTATTTATTCATTGCAACCACTAAGCCTCAAAACATATCTTTGTTTAATAAATCTCTTTCAAAAACATTCATATACTTACCTTTGTGGCATAAGTATATTCACAAAACTGTTAGGAACTGGAGATAGTGGTTTTGATGACAACAACCTTTGTAACTTATTATATTATAACTTATATACTAACACTATTGTCTAGATATATATGAATGTTATTATGAAGGATATATATATAAGGCAGGTACTGATTATTGAAGACTGTACAGTATAAAGATCAAGAATGAAGAAATCAAGTTTGAAGACTCATGAGTATCAAGATGAAGATTTCAAGATAAGTGTCTAGTTCTGTTAAAACTTCATAATAGCATGGAAATCTTCATTCCAAATTTCATTTGGGATGGAACCCAATTTTACCTTCTTAGTGGCTTACAAACCCACGACAAGTAGCTTACAAACCTACAACAAGTGGCTTACAAATCCACGAACATCCTGGTTTTGTACAAGTTCTCGAGTCCTGATGTGATGAAATATTCTGTAAGAAGAAGCTTGCAAAACTACTTCAAAATGGTTTTTTTAAAATGATTTTCAAAACTGTTTTTTTTTGTTTTAGCTTTAAAAATTATCTTTTCAAATGATTTTCAAAAAGATGTTTTAGCCTTAAAATATTCTTTGTTTTAGTTTTTAAATAAACTCTTGTTTTAAACTTCGTTTGTTTTTAAACTATCTTCTGATTTTTAAAAAATTCTTTTATAATATATATATACTTGAGATTTAAAATCAAATTTATATATACATTCTAAAAATATAATTTTCTACTCTTCTTTATTTTAAATCATAGGAAAATTAGTTTATTTTACTCCAGAATCATTTCATCTTGTTTTCCTTTCAAAACAAATTTTACATTGTTTTTAACTAAGGGATGTCGACATCATGGGATACCCCATGTTGACATGGTGGCCGTTAAATTCAAAAGTTTCAATTTTCAAAAGAAGTGTCTATTTGTTTAAATCTCTTTACGAATGGTTATGACCGTTACTGGTCCATAAATAGCCTTCACAAACGAATGTTTTAACTAACTATTTTCTTATTTTCTTCACTCCTTCTTCTCCACAAAACCATATTCTAAAATTTTCATATTTTTAAGATCGTGCCGAAATTCTACCGAATTCTCAAGTGAATCAAATTAAAATCTCATTCATGTTTGATTCTCTGCCCTCTCTCGAAGATCAAAGTGATATTCAGAGTTATAGGATCAATTTGTAATTAAAAGTTTATCGAGTCTCTCTATAAGGTATGGTTGTGCCTGGAAATCAATTGGGTGATCTTGTGTCCCGTAAATCAAGAGAGTTTGCCCCGGACTCAAAGACAGGAGGGTACCTCAAGGCCTTTAGAAATTAAGGATTGTAATCTCGACATTGGTATAATAAAAATCTACACGCGGTGTTTGCCTTGGTGCAGGACTAGACGTAGGGTAACTCCGAACTAGTATAAAATCCAGTGCGTTCTTTCCTTTTACTACTTATTTACTTTCTGCATCTGTGTTAGATTCTGTGATTGTTCTGTGATTAAGTTCTGCATTTGTTTATATCATAATTTTTAAATTAGTCCATATAAGTCTTAGAATCCATTAAACACTATTCACCCCCCTCTAGTGTTAAATTAGCCTTAAGATCCTTAGTCCGCACTCCCTTTCAATTGGTATCAGAGCATAGGTTTTCATAGCTTTCATAATCTGAAACTTGAAAAGTTAAAAATGGCATTTTTAGGAAATTTTGTTAATACTAGTTTGAATTTATGCATTTCATCAAAGTATCATAAGTCTGCATATAGTTTTTATGAAAAATCAAGTTATCTACCGAATTGATTTATTATGCAGGAACAAACATGTTACATGGCTTTTGAAGAATCAACAACCAATGGAGAAACTGTGCAGATTAAGAAAGATAAATGAATACTTGATAGTGGTTGTTCAAGGCATATGACTGGAAATCTCGAGATAGTCAATGACATTATATATCAAGATGGTGGATTGGTCAACTTTGGAGATAACTCAAAAGGATATGTGATTGGCATTGGCAATGTCGATAATTCTAAAACTCCTCGTATTTATGATGTTTTGCTAGTTAGGAATTTAAAATATAATTTTCTTAGTATAAGTCAACTATGTGATAAAGGATTTAAAATTAAATTTGGAAAAGATAAGTGTCACATCGAAGATAATAAGTCAAATATTATCTTTGAAGGAATTAGGAAGAAAAACATTTACATCCTTAGTATGAAAGTTTCAAATGATAACTTATGTCTTTTGGGTAATACAAGTGACCCTTGGATTTGGCAGAAAAGATTTGGTCATTTAAATTTTAAACTGTTATCTAGGTTATCAAAACTTGACTTAGTTAGAGGTCTTCCCAAGTTAAACTTTAAAGTAGATAGTATATGTGATGCTTGCCAATTATGAAAACTTAAGAAAAGTTCATTTAAACTAAAAGATATGATTTTTACTTCTAAACCTCTAGAATTACTTCATTTAGATTTATTTGGTCCATCTCAAGTTCAATCAATTAATCACAATAAATATGTTTTTTTAATTGTAGATGATTATTCTAGATATACTTGGACAATTTTTCTTAAACTTAAAAGTGATCGTTTTGAATTATTTAAGAATTTTGCTAAAAGAATTCCAAATCAACTTTCTTTAAAAATAAAAACCATTCGTAGTGATCACGGTGGAAAATTTGAAAATGAAAATTTTGAGAATTTCTGTAATCAAAAAGGAATTACTCATAATTTCTCTTTTCCATGAACTCCACAACAAAATGGAGTGGTAGAACGTAAGAATAGAATGATTCAAGAGTGTACTAGAACAATGCTTTCTGATAGTAACTTACCTAAAACTTTTAGGCTGAAGCAGTCGCTACAACTTGTTATATATTAAATAGGATTTTAATTAGACCATTAACTAATAAAACTCCATATGAATTACTTTACAATAAGAAACCCATAGTAGCTTATTTTAAAGTTTTTGGTAGTAAGTGTTTTATTCTTAATACAAAAGATAATTTAGATCAATTTGAACCTAAATCCGACAAAAGTATCTTTATCGGATATTCTAATAGAAGTAAAGCATTTAGAGTTTATAATTTAAGAACTAACACTATTGAAGAAACAATGCATGTATCTTTTGATGAAAATTTTAAAGATACCGTACAAATAGAAGATGAAGAAGATTTTGTAACTTTAAATAATGAACCTAATGAAACTAATTGTGAAATCATTCAACCTAATAAAAGAATTAGGCTATTAAAAGATCATCCTGTAGAAAATATACTAGGAAATATTGAATCTATAGTTAAAATAAGAAATCAACTAAATAGTATGAGTAATGTAGCTTTTATATCGACTATTGAACCTAAAAATCCAAAGGAAGCATCATCTGATGATTCATGGATTCTTGCTATGCAAGAAGAATTGAATCAGTTCACCAGAAATGATGTTTGGGAACTTGTTCCTAGACCTGAGGATAAAAGTATAATTGGAACAAAATGGGTTTATAAAAATAAAATGAATGAACTTGGTGAGGTCGTGAGAAATAAAGCTCGTTTAGTCGCACAAGGTTATTATCAAGAAGAAGGAATTGATTATGGCGAAACCCTTGCACCCGTAGCAAGACTAGAAGCTATCAGGATTCTACTTGCTTTCGCAAACTACAATAATTTCAAGTTATATCAAATGGATGTTAAAAGTGCTTTTCTAAATGGTTTTGTAAAAGAAGATGTTTATGTTGAACAACCTCCACTTTTTGAAGATAATAAATTTCCAAATCATGTATATAAATTAAAGAAAGCTTTATATGGTCTGAAACAAGCTCCTAGAACCTGGTATGAAAGACTAAGATCTTATTTACTACAATCTGGTTTTGAAATTCGTAAAATAGATACAACTCTTTTTATTAAAAGAAACAAAAATGATATTCAATTAGCACAAATATATGTAGATGATATAATATTTGGGTCAACTAATGTAACAACCCTGAGATTGCAATTACCGAATAATAAATTAAAATTATGATTTTAAGTTGAAAAGGGAGCTAAACAAAAAATTTGGGAATTTAAATTTGCAATTGGTTTGCAAATTAAAGTATTTTGGGTTTAAAATGGGGAAATTAATATTTTTGGAATTTAATATTTAAAAGGGGAATTTTTAAATGTGATAATGGGTTTAATTGGCTATTGAGACAATTATATGGTTTTGATTCAAACTAGTATGCCATTTAGGATTTTTGTTCACATGATAACCTTAGAAATTAAACTAAGTCCTAATGGGTTTTAAAACCTCCTAACATGACCCATTAGCCTACCCACTTCTATATAATATCTCAAACCCCTTCCATAAACCCTAACCCTCCTCTTCATAATTCCTAAACCTAGATCTAAACATAACTAATGGCCTCCCTTTTGTAGAAGACCCATCTCCTTCTCTACATGGCTAAACTTGTTTAATCCTAGCAAGGTAATGCAATCCTAGGCCTAATCACCTTCTAATCTTTAGTTTAATTTTTGAAATCTCTTTGTAATCCTTGGTTTTGTTCTCTTTTTAATTTTGAAGCTCTCTAATCTCCATCCTTTTTGCTTTGGAAAGTTGCCCTTGAAGTGTTTGCTTATTTGCTTGATATTGTGCACACAAACCATTTGATCATTTGCTTCTTTGAGGTAATTACTATCTATTAGTGATTATTGCTAGTTAATTTTGGTGAAAATTTATTGCCAAAACTTGAAAAAAGCACCCCTAAACCATCAAAATCAACAAATTATGTTGGCTGGAAATGTTCAGCCTAAAAACAGGCTGAAACAGAGATCTAGGTGCACCAGGACAGGTCTGGGCTGCACCCAGGCTGTTGCACACCCCAGCCCACTTGGGCTGGGGCTCCCTAGCCCGCGCCCAGGCGGGCTGGTGCAGAACCCCCCAGCCCAGACGGGCTGGGGCGGAGCCGCACCCCAGCCCGCTTGGGCTGGAGCAGAACTCCCCAGCCCAGGCGGGCTGGGGCATAACAGGCCCCCAGCCCACGCGGGCTGGGGCTTGGAAAACAGAACCCCAGCCCGCGTGGGCTGGGGCGTCCCCAGCCCAGGCGGGCTGGGGCCTGGGGAAGCCCAGCCCGCGTGGGCTGGGGCGTCCCCAGCCCAGGCGGGTTGGGGCCTGGATGGATCCCAGCCCAGGCGGGCTGGGCTTGAAGAAAAAAAAATCCTGTTTCCAGATTTTTTACCTTCACTTCGCGATGCCGTAACGATCGCATCCGAAGTCGAAATTCGACGTTTTTGGTCTCGTTGGAAAGGTGGAGTTTCGAACTCCGTCTTTGGAAAATTTGGGCAACATCGGAGTTCGTTTGGTACTTCGAATTTCGTGTCGAAGTTGAACTCTGGTCGCTGTTGGTAAACAGTATGAGTCTTTTTCTGGGTCCAACTTTGAGATGTCGCTGCCACTTCGTCTCAACTCGGAATCCAGAAATTCTTTTTGCATCTTAAAGTAGGGATGTTGGACTACATGCCTGCAAATATTCATGACATTTGGACACAGTTTGCTGGTCCAAATAAATTGCCGAACTTTCGTTCGCGTCAGTTTTTTTGAATGTTTACAAACACTTAGAATATTTTTCAGTGATTTTCTGGTTTTATTGATTTCTTTGAGATTTGTCTCTAGATTTCGTACACGGGTTTTATGAATAATTTTCAAAAGATTTTTCACTCCTAAATGGCTTTCGAAATTATTATATAATATTATTTTTAATTATTAAATTAATTACTCCATAATAGGAGAGTTTTCAAAAGCCGTTTTAAAGTGATTTCAAAATCAATTATAAATCCGTTTCGCACCATTATTTTCTATAATAAAAATCTCACACTCACTTTTTAGCACGTCGAGCGAAGTGGAAAGGTGCTTAAACGGTTAGGAAATCTCCGGCCTATGGAACCGTGTGTATTTTCTTTCCGGTTAATCCCCGACCTATTCGATTGATCGTTTTGACCTTTGGGTCTAGTTTACCGATGATACAAGGTGGACTTTTTATTGTTTGGAATGTGAGCTTGCTATTGGTTAGTAAACTGTTTAGTGCGAACGTGGGGTATGGGACTCATTGTTAACACTTTACGGGTTCCTCTTCAAGAAGTTAGTGACACATTAGCCTCTGGGCGGCCAATACTGGACCTCTGGGTCACCACGCCTCTGGGCAACCGTCTCTGGACACCTGCTCTATGGAGCAGTTTATTTTTCGGCATGCGCCTCTGGGCCTTTATCCTTCTGGGAAGGATCTCGCCGTCTCGCGCGTTCCGCATCTATGCGATTGATCGATCACAACTCTACAGTACTTGGCAACAACGACTCCGGTCGGTGCACGTGCAATACTGGTATTATTTGATGATTTTTATATCCATTCGAGTACTGCCATTCGGTGTTGGTTCTATGGAACCATACGATGTAAGTGCGATTGCCTTGTGGATTCACGGTGTCTCTGAACATTGCTTTTCAGTGTTGGATTTCATTGACTTTTCAGTATATTCCCATTGCTCTTTGGAGCATCGATCTTTGCTTGGGCATTGATTGCAGACTCTGGTCACTCTTGGGATTATTGCCTATGGGCATCTTTTTATAGCTTTGGCTACGCCGATGATATGAGGCGATTTTATTTATTCTACACTTTGGTGTTGATTTCTCTTTGGAGATTTTTATTGTTTATTGATGATTAGGGATCGTCATTATATTCATGTGGTTCATAATATACTTCTCTTTGGATAAGTACTGTTTTATTTATGTACCGCATTATTATATATCTCAGTTATTACTGATTGTTTAGCTAGCCTGACCCGAGTGTTTTCGCTCGGGTCAGACCGAGTTGTTTCAGGTTAGGTCTCTGGACTTAGCTTCTGTGCTTCTGCTTGGACAATATCTGCTATGCTGTTAGATAGCGCTTTTATTTGTCCACTATTCCGCTACTCTGTTATTATTCAGACTTTGATATGTACATATTTTTGACTCACATGTGTGAGCAGTGGATTTGTACCCACTTATAGTATTTGGATCTGTATTGATGATGTATTGTTTTGGGATTTTATATCTGATATGTGATTCTGTTCTGTGATGTTTTATCATTTTATTACTATGCTTATTCTGATAGATCTTTAGCCATTGTAATTTCGTTATAAATATTTATTGAATATGTCGAACCACTTGAAAAAAAATAGACACCACCCTTTCGACGTATTCAGTAGATAGTTATAGCTTGATTACAAATGGTCGCTTCCACTATACTCTATTCTCCGCTTTAACAGACGGTATTACTCCCGTAATACTCTTTGTTACAGTGGGTCTTAGAGTGGGGCGTTACAGTTTGGTATCAGAGCCTGGTTTCATGAATAAGCATAATAAACACAGAACAGATACACTTAGTACAATACATTTTCATTAGATCCGAATTAAATCAAATCCCTTCCTTATGTTTACTGATAGATAAGTTAGGAATATGTTTAGGAATCCGTTATATTCCGTACTATTCCTTATTTAATTATCTATCATTGAATCATGTCTAACTCTAATTCCCGTTTGACTTTCAGTATGTCTGGAAGGGGAAGAGGGAGACCCACACGTCAGACCACTGCTGCTGGGCAGGCCAGCAACACTCATCCAGAGGGCGTGTTCATGACCACCAACCAGATCATGGAGCTGGTTCGGAATTCCCAATCTCATTCTCAGTCTCCAGCCCCAGTTGCTGATGCTTCGCGCAAGTCTGCTTTTGTACGTCTCTGTAGTGATTTTACCCATCTCGGAGGGAAGCCGTTCAGTGGCTCCGAGAATGTCTTAGAGGTCCAGGCTTGGATTCGGATATGCGAGCGCATTTTTACTCGTATGGATATCTCGGATCATGACCGTGTTCTTATTGCTTCTAGTCAGCTTCTGAGTCGTGCCCTGGATTGGTACGAACTCCTTATTGCCGAGATAGATGAGTCCATACTTACTTGGGCTCAGTTTCGTGAGAGATTTGAGCTCAAATTCATCCCAGAGTCAGAGAAGAACTCCCTTGCTCGCCGCTTTCTTGATCTCAAGCAGGGGAAGTCCTCCGTATCCGATTATGTCTCTTCCTTCGAGGCCCTGTCCAATTACGGCCTTGAGTTTATTGCTACTCCTTATAAGAGGAACCTCAAATTTGTTGAAGGCTTGAAGAAATATCTGAAGAGGCAGCTTTTGCTACAGCTTGAGCTCTCATTCGAGAAGCTAGTCGATGCAGCTCTACATCTTGAGTCAGTCGAGGTGGAGCATAGTGATGATGGTGGTGTGGGTTCCACAAACCCCACCAAGAAGAGGTTTCCTCCTGGCCAGTTTGGCTCTTCTTTTCAGCACAAGAAGAAGAAAGCGATCAGCTCTAGTTCTCAGCCTCAGACTCAGTCCCAGACTCCTGCTCTGCCTAGTGGGACCCGTCCTCCGAGGAAATGCTTCAACTGCGGTTCTCCAGATCACTTTATTCGAGAGTGTCCCAAACCTCTCTATTGTACCTTCTGCAAGAAGGAGGGACACAGGATCTCCACTTGTCCTATTGCTCCATCTAGTGCCAAGCCTGGCAGGCTTAATGCTGCCAAGGCTCCTACCACTTCTGCTCAGCCTAAAGGTACACATCCTTCCGTTCTTGAAGGCTCTATTTTATTTCATGGTAGATCTATTAGAGTTCTTTTTGATACGGGTGCCTCTCACTCATTCGTATCAAAGGAACTAGTTGATACTTTATCTTTGGATGTTACTTGTATGGTTTCTTCACTAAGGATTTTGAATCCCATTGGTGGATCCACGACCCTTAGCTTGCTCTGTGAGAATATAGATATTGATCTTTGTGGCTTTTCTTTCCATGCAAATCTCCACGTTATGGAGTATTTGGGCTTTGATATGATTCTTGGCATGGATTGGCTCGTTCAGCACGACGCCAAAATTATTTGTTCGGAGCAGATATTATTCATTCATCACCCTGACTCGTCCTCTCCGTTAGCTATTGTTCTTCAAGATGTTGGGCTTTCTGATGTTACTTTATTTGCTCTTGATTCACGAGATGAGGATGTGGACATATCTTGTATTCCTGTTGTTCGGGATTTCCCCGATATATTCGAGCCAGTATCAGGCCTGCCGCCAAAGCGGCCCATTGAGTTCCGCATCGATCTCATTCCAGGCTCCCACCGAGTTGGGCGTCCTCCCACGAGGATGTCTACTAAAGAGAATGAGGAACTCAGGAAGCAGTTAGTGGAGCTTGAGGCGAAGCAGTTCATTCGGTCCAGTTCTTCGCCATAGGGTGCTGTTGTGGTCTTCGTTAAGAAGCCCGATGGCTCTCTTAGGCTTTGCATTGACTATCGCAAGCTTAATGAGTTGACCATCAGAAATCGTTATCCATTGCCACGGATAGACGATATGTTTGATCAGTTGAGCAGTGCGAAGGTCTTCTCCCAGCTCGACCTTGCCACCGGATTTCATCAGCTCCGAGTTGCGGAAGACAACGTTCCTCTTACTGCATTTCGCACTCGTTATGGTTCTTTTGAGTGGTTGGTCATGCCGTTCGGCTTGACGAACGCTCCGGCTTTCTTCGTTGATCTCATGAATCGAGTATTCCAGGAATACATCGATAGATTCGTTCTGGTTTTCATCGATGATATTCTTATTTATTCTAGATCCGAGGCAGAGCATGCTCATCATTTGCGGATCGTCTTGGATACTCTTCGTCAGCATCAGCTTAAGGCCAAGCTTTCCAAGTGCCATTTTTGGGAGAGCAAGGTCTAGTTCTTAGGCCATATTGTATCATCTGAGGGTATTTCTGTCGATCCTGCCAAGATCGAAGCTATTCAGAATTGGAAGCAGCTCGAGAACGTTCATGATATTCGCAGCTTCCTTGGGCTGGCGGGTTATTACCGTCGGTTTATCAAGGATTTCTCTCGAGTTGCACTTCCCCTTACGACGCTGACTCGTAAGGGTGTTCGCTTTATTTGGTCTGATAAGTGTGAAGCTTCCTTTCAGCGACTAAAGGAACTTCTCACCCATGCTCCTATTCTGTTGGTTCCTGAGAGTAACCAGGATCTTGTTGTTTACACCGACGTTTGCGGTAGCGGCCTCGGTGCTGTGCTTATGCAGAAGGATCGGGTAGTTGCTTATGCTTCTAGGCAGCTACGTCCGAATGAGGTTCGCTATCCTACTCATGATCTTGAGTTAGCTGCTATCGTCTTTGCCTTGAAGACGTGGCGTCATTATCTATTGGGCGAACGTTTCATTCTCTACACCGATCATAAGTCGCTGAAGTATTTATTCAGTCAGAAGGATCTCAATATGAGGCAACAGCGATGGCTTGAGTTTCTCACCTCATATGACTTAGACATTCAGTATACCCCTGGCAAGGGTAATCGTGCGGCTGGTGCACTCAGTCGCAAACACTCGGCGGTAGTTTCTATGATGATAGCCGAGTGGGATATTCTTGAGACTCTTTCTATGTGTGATATTCGAGATCGAGCTCCACCTTCTGATTCTCCGGCCTTATTATTCAGCTTGGAAGCTCGTCCTATCTTATTGGATCGCATTTCCCATGCTCAGCGGCAGGATCCAAAATTATTGCATTATATTCATCTCCTTAAGTCGGGATCCAGTGACGAGACACTGTTGGATTATTCTATTGATTCTCATCGGTGTCTTCGAAGGAAGAACCGTATTTTGATACCATCTGATTTATCACTTAGGCGTGACATTCTAGACGAGTGTCATTGCACTAAGTGCACTATACATCCCGGGTCGAGTAAGATGTATGCCGACATGTGTCGCCTATTTTATTGAGAGGGCATGAAGAGTGATGTTGAAAGTTATGTAAGCCGTTGCATGACTTGTCAACAGATCAAAGTTGAGCATCAGCGTCCATCCGGTCTTCTTCAGCCGCTAGAGATTCCATTATGGAAATGGGATCAGATATCCATGGATTTTATTGACGGTCTGCCTCGATCGAGGTCAGGCCATACTTCTATTTGGGTCATAGTCGATCGCTTGACCAAATTAGCTCATTTCATTCCTATTAAGTCCACTTGGACTGCTCCTCAGCTTGCCAAGCTATATGTGAAGGAAGTCGTTCGACTTTATGGCATTCCTAGCTCTATCGTCTGTGATCGAGACACTATCTTTACAAGTCACTTCTAGAAGTGCCTACAGTCAGCTTTGGGCTCAAAGCTGAATCTCTCGACTGCTTATCATCCTCAGACCGACGGTCAGACGGAGAGGGTGAATCGTGTTTTAGAGGATCTTTTGCACTGTTGTATTCTGGATTTCGGAGGTAGTTGGGAGGATCACTTACCGCTTGTAGAGTTCTCCTACAACAACAACTTTCAGTCTAGTATCGGCATGGCACCTTTCGAGACTCTTTACGGAAGGCCATGTCGCTCTCCTGCTTGTTGGTTAGAATCTGGTGAGAAGCACCTTCTTGGTCCAGATTCAGTTCGGGAATCTTATGAGAAGATTATTCTTATTCGTCAGAGAATGAAAGAGGCGCAGAACCGTCAGAAATCCTACACGGACAGCCGTAGGAAGCCTCTTGAGTTCTCCATTGGTGATCATGTCTTTATTCGGATATCTCCCATGAAGGGGGTTGTGCGTTTTAGCTCTACAGGGAAGTTGGCTCCTCGTTATGTCGGACCATTTCCTATTACGGAACGCATCGGCCCCGTTGCTTATCGTGTGGCTCTACCTTCTCACTTCTCCGGAATGCACGATGTGTTCCATGTTTCCTAGCTTCGCATGTGTGTCCGCGATCCTGATTCTATCATCGAGCCTCATATTGTGCCCGATTTGGAGATCTCACCCGATCTATCTATAGAGCAGCAACCTCTTCGTGTGCTTGATTCGGAGATCAGACGTCTTCGAAACAAAGAGGTTCCGCTTGTGAAGATTCAATGGTCGTCTAATCCTAAGGACTGCACTTGGGAGACCAGAGAATTTATCGAGCGTACTTATCCTGGTTTTCTTTCATCTTCCGGCACGGGTGAGCATCTATATTTTATCTTCTGTATTCCTTTTGTGGATTGGATGTTATAGACGACTTTTATATTTAAGGAATTGCGGGAACGCAATTTTCTTAAGGGAGGGAGTCTATAACAACCCTGAGATTGCAATTACCGAATAATAAATTAAAATTATGATTTTAAGTTAAAAAGGGAGCTAAACAAAAAATTTGGGAATTTAAATTTGCAATTGGTTTGCAAATTAAAGTATTTTGGGTTTAAAATGGGGAAATTAATATTTTTGGAATTTAATATTTAAAAGGGGAATTTTTAAATGTGATAATGGGTTTAATTGGCTATTGAGACAATTATATGGTTTTGATTAAAACTAGTATGCCATTTAGGATTTTTGTTCACATGATAACCTTAGAAATTAAACTAAGTACTAATGGGTTTTAAAACCTCCTAACATGACCCATTTGCCTACCCACTTCTATATAATATCTCAAACCCCTTCCATAAACCCTAACCCTCCTCTTCATAATTCCTAAACCTAGATCTAAACATAACTAATGGCCTCCCTTTTGTAGAAGACCCATCTCCTTCTCTACATGGCTAAACTTGTTTAATCCTAGCAAGGTAATGCAATCCTAGGCCTAATCACCTTCTAACCTTTAGTTTAATTTTTAAAATCTCTTTGTAATCCTTGGTTTTGTTCTCTTTTTAATTTTGAAGCTCTCTAATCTCCATCCTCTTTGCTTTGGAAAGTTGCACTTGAAGTGTTTGCTTATTTGCTTGATATTGTGCACACAAACCATTTGATCATTTGCTTCTTTGAGGTAATTACTATCTATTAGTGATTATTGCTAGTTAATTTTGGTGAAAATGATTATTGTTAGTTAATTTTGATGAAAATTTGATGCCAAAACTTGAAAAAAAACACCCCTAAACCATCAAAATCAACAAATTATGTTGGCTGGAAATGTTCAGCCGGAAAATAGGCTGAAACAGAGATCTGGGTGCACCAGGACAGGCCTGGGCTGCACCCAGGCTGTTGCACACCCCAGCCCACTTGGGCTGGGGCTCCCCAGCCCAGGCGGACTGGGGCAGAACCCCCCAGCCCAGCCCAGGCGGGCTGGGCCGAATCCCCCCCCCCTCCCCAGCCCAGGCGGGCTGGGGTGGAGCCGCACCCCAGCCCGCTTGGGCTGGGGAAGAACTCCCCAACCCAGGCAGGCTGTGGCCGAAGCACACCCCAGCCCAGGCGGGCTGGGGCATAACATGCCCCCAGCCCACGCGGGCTGGGGCCTGGAGAACAGAACCCCAGCCCGCGTGGGCTGGGGCGTCCCCAGCCCAGGCGGGCTGGGGCATAACATGTCCCCAGCCCACGCGGGCTGGGGCCTGGAGAACCCCAGCCCGCGTGGGCTGGGGCGTCCCCAGCCCAGGCGGGCTGGGGCCTGGATGGATCCCAGCCCAAGCGGGCTGGGCTTGAAAAAAAAAATCATGTTTCCAGATTTTTTACCTCCACTTCGCGATGCCGCAACGATCGCATCCAAAGTCGGAATTCGACGTTTTTGGTCTCGTTGGAAAGGTGGAGTTTCGAACTCCATCTCTGGAAAATTTGGGCAACATCGGAGTTCGTTTGGTACTTTGAATTTCGTGTCGAAGTTGAACTCTGGTCGCTGTTGGTAAACAGTATGAATCTTTTTCTGATTCCAACTTTGAGATGTCGCTGCCACTTCGTCTCAACTCGGAATCCAGAAATTCTTTTTGCATCTTAAAGTAGGGATGTTGGACTACATGCCTGCAAATTTTCATGACATTTGGACACTGTTTGCTGGTCCAAATAAATTGCCGAACTTGGGTTCGCAGCTGTTTTTGAATGTTTACAAACACTTAGAATATTTTTCAGTGATTTTTTGGTTTTATTGATTTCTTTGAGATTTGTCTCTAGATTTCGTACACGGGTTTTATGAATCATTTTCAAAAGATTTTTCACTTCTAAATGGCTTTCAAAATTATTATATAATATTATTTTTAATTATTAAATTAATTACTCCATAATAGGAGAGTTTTCAAAAGCCGTTTTAAAGTGATTTCAAAATCAATTATAAATCCGTTTCGCACCATTATTTTCTATAATAAAAATCTCACACTCACTTTTTAGCACGTTGAGCGAAGTGGAAAGGTGCTTAAACGGTTAGGAAATCTCCGGCCTATGGAACCGTGTGTTTTCTTTCTGGTTAATCCCCGACTATTCGATTGATCGTTTTGACCTTTGGGTCTAGTTTACCGATGATACGAGGTGGACTTTTTATTGTTTGGAATGTGAGATTGCTATTGGTTAGTAAACCGTCTAGTGCGAACGTGGGGTATGGGACTCATTGTTAACACTTTACGGGTTCCTCTCCAAGAAGTTAGTGACACATCACTTGAAAAAAAATAGACACCACCCTTTCGACGTATTCGGTAGATAGTTATAGCTTGATTACAAATGGTCGCTTCCACTATACTCTATTGTCCGCTTTAACAGACGGTATTACTCCCGTAATACTCTTTGTTACAGTGGGTCTCAGAGTGGCGCGTTACAACTAATAACATAATGAATAAAGAATTCTTAGATATAATGACTAAAGAATTTGAAATGAGTCATATGGGAGAACTAAGTTTCTTCTTAGGACTTCAAATCAAACAATTAGATAAAGGAATTTTCATTAGTCAAGAAAAATATGCTAAGGATTTAATTAATAAATTTGGATTGACCACTTCTAGTGGGAAACCAACTCCAATGACAACTAATATAGCTTTAAGTAAAGAAGATAAATCAAACGATGTTGATCAAAAATTATATAGGGGAATGATTGGTTCGCTGCTTTATATTAGAGTAAGTCGTCCTGACATCATGCATAGTGTCTGTCTCTGTGCAAGATACCAATCTCAATCTAAAGAAACTCACTTAAAAGCTATTAAAAGAATTTTAAGATATGTAAAACATACTTTAGATTATGGTTTATTTTACCCTAAAAATGATATATTGATTTAATTTCATATTGTGATGCTGATTACGCTGGTTGTAAATCAAACCGAAAATGTACGAGTGGAACTTGTCACTTTCTAGGACATTCTCTGGTTTCTTGGTTTAGTAAGAAGCAAAACACTATATCCTTGTCAACAACTGAAGAAGAATATATATCTGCTGCTTTGGCTTATTCTCAAGTTATATATATGCAACAAACTTTAAAAGATTTTGGATTAACTATAATTAAATAACAAATTTATTGTGATAATACTAGTGCAATAAACCTATCTAAAAATCCAACTCATCATGCTAGAACAAAACATATTGATATTAGACTTCATTTTCTTAGAGATAATATAAGTAAAGAACTCATAACTCTTGAATATATTAATACTGAAAAACAAATTGCTGATATATTAACCAAACCATTAAATGAACAAAACTTTACTAAATTTAGAAGAGAATTAGGTATATGTTCCTTAACTGAAATATAAATTATAAATAATACAAGTATAGTTAATAATTAATATAAATAAAATTTTCTCAAAAATTGAACTGGGCATGTCGACATGACCCATCCCCCTATGTTGACATACAGGCCGAGATTTTCAAATTTAAATTTCCCTCTAAAAATTAGTTATTTGGTTATATATTTATATATTTCGACTTTTACTCCTTTTCTCTGTTCTATTCTCTGTAATAAACTTCTAAAACAGTAAATTAATGGCTTCCTCTTCTAATAATGAACCTTCTTCACCCACTTCTCCTCATTCTGGCCCTTTTCAACGTTCCACACACGTACGAGTCATCATATTACAAGAGAGGATGAAAGATTTGCTTCAAATGATGATGGAAATTCAAGTAAGTCAACTGCGAATGGCTAGAGAACAAGATAGGCAAGGCATAATCCTTAGGAATTTACAAAACTTCCTTATGGATAACCATGCCAATCCCATTGACATCGAAGAATCATCACAAGCCATGGATTCTGAAGAAGCCCCTAGAAGAACCACAAGAGAATCAAGAAGAAGAACATCCTCTGTTGAATATGGATGTTCATATGGACGAAGACGATGGCGTAATTTGCGTTGGAGATGTCCTTTTTGATGCTAATAGGAACTTGGTCGAACAACGTGGAAACTTTTGTCTCCACTATCCAAATTGTTCGGTCCATAAATCACCAATAGTTAAGGGTCCTCGTTAAGCATTTTTCGTTTTTGTTTTTCTCTTTCTTGATTATATATTGGTTTGTTAATTTGTATATAAATTTTATCTTCATAAAACTAATGTTCTTCTAAAAAAATCTTTAGTGTATAAATAATCTTGAATTCCATTTAATTTAGGATGCTATATTTTATATCACTCATACATAGTTATTATCCTTTTGTCATATGTTTGTTTATCTCATTTTCTATTAAGTTCAAGGTTTATAGGTCTTATTTTTGTTGATGACAAAAGAGGAGAAGTTATATAAAATAGTAGGCTTGGAGTAAGGGGGAGTTGTTGGTGTAAGGGGGAGTTATGGTACGATCGAAGTGGTAAGTATATTTTATAAGGTTGCCATCATCAAAAAGGGGGAGATTGTTAGGAACTGGAGATAGTGGTTTTGATGACAACAACCTTTGTAACTTATTGTATTATAACTTATATACTAACAATATTGTCTAGATATATATGAATGTTATTATGCAGGATATATATAATGCAGATACTGATTATTGAAGACTGTACAATATAAAGATCAAGAATGAAGAAATCAAGTTTGAAGACTCATCAAGATTTCAAGATAAGTGTCTAGTTTTGTTAAAACTTCATAATAGCATGGAAATCTTAATTCCAGATTTCATTTGGGATGGAACCCATTTCTACCATCTTAGTGGCTTACAAACCCACGACAAGTAGCTTACAAACCTACGACAAGTGGTTTACAAACCCACGAACATCCTGGTTTTGTACAAGTTCTCGAGTCCTGATGTGATGAAATATTCTACATGAAGAAGCTTGCAAAACTACTTCAAAATGATTTTTTTAAATGATTTTCAAAACTGTTTTTTTAATGTTTTAGCTTTAAAAATTATCTTTTCAAATGATTTTCTAAAAGATGTTTTAGCCTTAAAATATTCTTTGTTTTTGTTTTTAAATAAACACTTATTTTAAACTTCGTTTGTTTTTAAACTATCTTCTGATTTAAAAAAAATTCTTTTATAATATATATACATATATATATATACTTGAGATTTAAAATCAAATTTATATATACATTCTAAAAATATAATTTTCTACTCTTCTTTATTTTAAATCATAGGAAAATTAGTTCATTTTACTCCAGAATCATTTCATCTTGTTTTCCTTTCAAAACAAATTTTACATTGTTTTTAACTAAGGGATGTCGACATCATGGGATACCCCATGTCGACATGGTGGCCGTTAAATTCAAAAGTTTCAATTTTCAAAAGAAGTGTATATTCGTTTAAATCTCTTCACGAATGGTTATGACCGTTACTGGTCTATAAATAGCCTTTACAAACGAATTTTTTAACTAACTATTTTCTTATTTTCTTCACTCCTTCTTCTCCACAAAACCATATTCTAAAATTTTCATATTTTTAAGATCGTGCCGAAATTCTGTCGAATTCTCAAGTGAATCAAATTAGAATCTCATTCTTGTTTTATTCTCTGCCCTCTCTCGAAGATCAAAGTGCTATTCAGAGTTATAGGATCAATTTTGTAATCAAAAGTTTATCGAGTCTCTCTATAAGGTGCAGTTGTGCCTGGAAATCAATTGGGTGATCTTGTGTCCTGTAAATCAAGAGAGTTTTCCCCAGACTCGAAGACAGGAGGGTACCTCAAGGCCTTTAGAAATCGAGGATTGTAATCTCGACATTGGTATAATAAAAATCTGTACGAGGTGTTTGCCTTGGTGTAGGACTGGACGTAGGGTAACTTCGAACCAGTATAAAATCCGGTGTGTTCTTTCCTTTTACTACTTTTTATTTACTTTCTGCATCTGTATTTGATTCTGTGATTGTACTGTGATTAAGTTCTGCATTTGTTTATATCATAATTTTTTAATTAGTCCATATAAGTCTTAGAATCCATTAAACACTATTCGCCCCCCTCTTGTGTTAAATTAGCCTTAAGATCCTTAATCCACACTCCCTTTCAAAAACATTTGTAAGATTTTCCATTACCAATTCTCTAAAAAGGATTTAATAAATTGGAGAAAAGATAACTCTAACCATTATTCCTTCGGTGTACAGTGTGGAACAGATGTTCCATAGCACCATTTCTTTTAAAGCTCAGCCTCAAGAAACCCAAACCTCAATTTCCTGTTGTAATTATTTCCAATAAATCCTTTTATAAATTTCCCTTACTCATGAAATCCTTTTTGCTTTAACCCAAACACGTTTACAAAACGTTTATCAACTTCTATACTCATTTATGAAACTCTTAATTATTCAAACCTAGTTATATAAATTCTTTATAAACTTTCAAACCTTTCATAAAACTTCCTAATATAGACATTCAAACCCATTTATAAATCCTTTTTATAAACATTCAAAAACATTTCTAAAACTTCTTTTATAAATACCCCAAAATTGTTTATAAAACTTCTTTATATAATATTAAAAACAATTTTTAAATCATTCTTCAAATATCTTGTTCAAAATAGAATAACCTTGAAGACCATTTTAAAAGAAAATGACATATTAGCTTTCCAAAATCAAATGGAGGCTTAATGATTACAATGGATCATTAAATTTGGGTTTACTTGTCTAAGTTATATCATGGGTATTGCCTAACGTCAGAAATGTAATGGATTCACACATAACATAGAATCAATCATAAGTAGGTGTCCAAGTTACAAATATAGATACATCCATTATCGGTGAAAAATGTACATATAGAAGTATATTATATATGCTTAATTATATTCTATATGCCTAAAATGTACATATAGTGATACACATGTATATGTCGTTACAACATGCTAAAGGTCTGAGTTGTGTGCATCAATAGGCAGCTCAGTTTTAGGAATTAGATTTTGTTTAGTAATATTAGTTCCACCTAAGAGTTTGTTAGTAGAGAAGAAATGCTTTATTGCTTCAATAACATTTGGTTAATAACTCTCCAGGCTGACTTATAAAACAAGGCATTGAAGCCATCAGAACTGCACAGCTGAAGAATTTATGGAAAATATAGCATCCTTGATCTTAGAACTTGTTACATTGGAGATAAGAGTAAGTTTCTAGATGGAGTTAATAGTAGGAAGAGACAAGTCGGTCTACTAATGAAGGCTGGTTGCATGGGGTGTGGATTGGGGCGGATAGTGGTCAAATATGATTGGAAAGCTCGCTTATACCATGGTTTATAAATGGTTTTAGAAAATTATAAGGAGTTATAAATGATTTTTGAACCAATTAAAAGGGAAAAACTTCCTTTATTTTGTAAATATACTTATACCATTGAGACAAGTATACGAGTGCATTTTCTAAGTTGCGAGGTGTAATGTGTGTGAGTATACTTATACCATTGAGAGAAGTATATGAATATTTTCTAAGTATTGAAATATAGAGATTTGTGGATACACCTTTGTAAAAGTATTTTTATACAAGTAATTTACAAAATGATTTCAATGAACGAAAGATTTATTAAAGCGGGCTAGTGGTTGCTTATGTGCTTAACCAATGTTGGTTGCCCCCTAAGGAACAAATCCTTGATTTGAATGTGTGTTTGTTGATAGTTAAATAACAGACCGTCAAAATCTTGGCCTAAGTATGTAATCCTTCTTATTTTTGGTGGTACGAAAATATTCCCTACTTAACACCGAAGGATTTTAATTTTGAAAATATCTAGGAGAAACACGTGAATTATATGGTACAATTACCGTCGGTGGTGCTATATAGTACATACAAATGCATTTTGTTCTTCTAGGAAAAATGATGAGGAGATCTGTCCACTTAAACAGTTAGGGGGTGATCCCGCTCTTGTGTATTGTTTGATTATTACCGGCATTGAGCATTCCGAAAATTTGACTGTAACACCAGATTTTTTATAACATTATTTAGGAGATTTAGTTAGATAAACTAAATAAAATAATGTGTTGATAAGGGGATTGAGATTTGGTTTAATTAAGGTAGCTGTGCCTTTTTTTAACTAATAAATTAAATGAAGGGTTTAAAAATGAATTAGAGGAGGGGTATTATGGAAAAGAGGCCATTCCTATATTTTCTTCCTTAGGCCGTGTATTCCAAACACACGTTCATTATCATTTTCAAAATTTTAAAAGCTTGGCCGACCACCATTAACAAAGGAAGAAGAAGAGGAAACAAAAATAAAGCTTAAGGAAAACAAATTCAAACCAAACTCATTCAAATCTCAAGCTCCTTAATCATTAAAGCAAAGGTGAATAACGTTTGCATCTCTAAATATTTTTTGTTTCGATTTTAAGGTTAATTCCAAATGATTTTGCAAAGGTTTGCCATGTTTTTGAATGATAAAAGATTATATATACATGTTGATGATTTATGTATGTCCATATAGATTTTATGGCATGTTTTAAGATGAAAACCCTATTAAATGACATCCATTAGCCTTGCTAATTTTTATGGTGATCTAAAAAGTTATTTTAGAGATGGGGTTTGATTTTCTGAATTTTCTGAATTTTTGTGGAATTGTTATAAATTTTCTAAGGGAGAAAAGGTTAATTTCGATTATAAAATTATTTACAAGTAAAATAATTATTGTTTGGATCTGAAATTTTTATATGTTGAAGAGAACATATTAATTTATTTTCTATAATTTTTTCAGAATTTATCAAGGAGTTTTCATAGTTATATAAAATTATTTAAGGTATGAGACTTAAATGTTTTATATAGTTATAAAAGAGGGGGCTTTTTAAAATTATTCAAATTTCCAAATAAGGAAAGACGACAACATTTTTGAATATAAAATTCTGGCAACCAATTATCTTTAGACAAACAAGGAAGGTGGGGTACAAAAGAACTATTTTAAACAATATTTTCGATGTTTCAACTATTTCGGCAAGAGCTTCCGTCTTCATTCCAGACCTTCCGACAAGCCGAAAGGTATCAAACCTTTCAGCAAGGTCAAATACCAATGCACATGGTATTAGCAATGGGTACGTAGTGAATTGGACAAAGTCGAAAGGTTTAGGGACGAAAGGCTATAGCTTTTGAAAAAGATGATGTTTTGTTTTGGTTTAAAGAAAATACGCCTGCTAGCTTTCGACAAAGAGCTTTCGAAATTGTCAAAAGGTTTAAAAGAAAAGGTTTCAATTGGTTTGCTTTCTTGTTTTAAATGAAACCTTTCGACAAGGTCGAAAGGTAGTTTTCGACAAGGCCGAAAGCATAGTTGCCGCTTCCTAACCTTTCGACACAGATGGAGTCAATGGTTATCTTTTGTTTTCCAAAACTTGCCGCCTCTTGTAGAATATGCTAGTATATGATTTTTGTTTGATGATAATAAACATATATATATATATATATATTCGTTTAAATGTATTTGTTATTGTACTATTTTATTTTTCACATAATTAAATAAATATTTGTTGGATAAAATAATAACACATAATTCAAATTCAAACAAATATTTTATTACAAATTCAAATAGTACAAATTTGAGCTCTCACTACATATATACATTTTCAATTACATTTCAGTTTCGATTACATCACAAATTTCAATTTACAATTTTGACCTCACTATATATCACTCAAACACTCGTATTTATCTTCAACTCTATTCCAGATTGAATCCAGCACCTGAATTATCTACAAAATAAACACTGACGCAGTCAAACTGAAAAAGAAATATTTTTGCAGTGTACAATGAAATGTGTTTTTGAAAATATTATTTGCCTCAGTTATTTGGGTTGTTCATCATCGTTTCTTTTGAATTCATCATACACGAACACCTTGTGACATGCACAGTGTATCACTGTACATGCCACAAAGCCATGCACACCGATATACACTTGATAAAACTACTGGGACAGGTGAGCACAAGGTCAAACCCGAGCCAAAGCTGGTTTAAACTCAGGTACAATACAATAAAAAATAGAATGGTCAAGTACAAGTTTCAATGACTGGAACAAGCTCGAACAACATGAACTAGACCATTCTAACTCGAGGCAGGTCACTATTACTCAACGAGCAGTATGTACATTTACAAGCTAAAGGCACAATAATTATACACATATATACATACATATATATATGTATGTGTGTGTGTATATATATTTATATGTGCACTCTTACTAACAGTAGAAACAAGTTCTCAGCCAAGACACAGTGCAGATCAATGACTCGAAGTCTGAAAACAGTATAAGAAAATCCAGACAACATGAAGTACATGATGCAATAAAGCAGTGGATACAAAGTCAACCTGAAAGCATTTCAGAAATGAAGCAGTGGAACAGTACAATGTGCAAATGAAAACAACATGACTCAAGTGCAAACAAAATGAAGTGCAAACAATAACTCAACATTTCAAACAAACATGAACATGCAAGGACAAGGGTAGCAACCAGACTACTTGATACAATGCACAAATGACTCAACATGCTCACATATGCAAAGTAGGGATAATAGACTCTGAAGTACAACTTCAATTACCAAAAGCAGTGAACCAAGCACTCCAGAGACCAGTGTGTACAACAAGACCACAAACAATCAACATGTACAAAGGGCAGTATAAATATACTCAAACTGAATGAAACAAAACAGTTCAACTTGAAGCAAGACTCAGGTTTACTATCAATGTATAACATAAGTGTGCAGATAAACATACATCAATGCAGACCAGGCTGTGAACAAAACAAAGCAGCTACACACATGTATACATATATACATGCAGCACAGTTCAGTTACAGACTCCAACCAAGCATATGTTCAATCAAGTGTATCACCACCCCAAGTACAAAGTAGTGCAAGTCAATACAAGTGGACAGTGCAACTAAGTGCAGGCATTCAGGTATGCAACCAGACTAAGGCAACAACAAGCATGAAGATATACAACAGAAAAGATTGCAACATAATGATGTCCCAAATTAACATAAGTACAAACCAACATAGCAAAAAAAAGAGTTCGAACAAGTCAGAGAAAACTACGGAACCAAGTCAATTATCTCAAGAATTCAAATGCCAGAAAAGAACGGAGAAAATTTGAATTCATCAGAGGTCATATAAGCAATAAATTGAACAAGTCAGTGGCAGTAATGGACGGAACCAACTCAAACTGTTCAAGCAAAAATCAAATGGCCGAAGTCATAGGAAAAAAAATGAAACCAACTCAGAGAAAATCAAACAACGAACAAGTCAATTTCATCACATCGTTTGATCAAAAATCAATGGCAGAGCAAATCACGTGAAGAATTCAAACCCAAAAATACGAACGAGATTATAGTGGTTCGTTCCCTATATAACCCAAAATCATCATTTGCAGTAAATTATTTGAGTTAAAAAAACTAATACCAGAGCTAGCTTACTCACGAACAAATATATAACTCGAATCGAGTTCGAGCAAATCAACAGTGAAATCAAGCAAAAATTACATACCAATTTCTATTCGCTCGAACTCGAAAATTGAAGCGACCGCAAGCTATAAAAGCCAAAGAATCGATTGACCAAGCCTAACAAAGCAAAATAATCACTGCAATTGATCAAATACAAGCGGCATTTTCAATTTCACAAAGCCCAGGTTTTTGGAAGAGGAACGAGAAAGATCGGCTGAAGCCATTTTACACAGAAAAGATAAGAGGGGAGAATATCTTCTTATAATTAAAATTGGGTCGGTCTCATATTTCATTTTGGGCTTAAAATATTAAATAGGGTTTTGTTTATTTTCAATTGTAATTTTCTTTTAAAAATTTTCAAACTCTAGTTGTTTAACTAGGTTACGAACTACGGTTTTGTAGTTCGAGAATTCACAACTCAGTGGCTGAGTTGTGGCAGAGTTTTGAGCATAGAGTTAGGTTATTCGATAGCGGGTGCCGCAAGTTTATGTGTGTATGCGTCTGACTACTTAATTTCTAGTAGAAACCTAAGGGGCAGCACGTAGGCAGAGTTTTGCCGAAGCTGGGTAAATCTGTGTTGTTCTATTTCTATTTTTATTATTCTGCTATTATCTGTGCTGCAATTATTTTATATATTTCTTCATTAATTTTTATTATTATTAGTATCACCCTATTCGCCCCCCTCTAGGGTGAAATCGATCACAAGTGGTATCAGAGCTAGGAACAAAAACCAATTTTGTTTTAAAATTTTGATTTTTTAAATGGCTTCTTTTAATAATGCTTTTGCTGAGGTTCAGTCCATAGTTAGACCACCCATGTTCAATGGTGAATATGCTTACTGGAAAAATAGAATGAAAGTTTTTCTGAAAACCATAGATGCATGGAATATTGTTGAAACGGGATATAGGACACCAACTATAGTCGTAGATAATCAAGAAATTGAAAAACCGATGGATCAATGGACAGATCTTGAAAATAAACTGCAGAATGCTAACGCTAAAGCTATGAATTCTATTATATGTTCATTGGATCAAATTGAATTTAATCATGTCTCACATTGTCTAACTGCGTAGGAAATCTGGTACGCACTTGAAGTGACTCATGAAGGAACCTCTCAAGTCAAAGAATCTCGCCTTGCCATGCTTAGTAGCGAACACGAAAGCTTCACAATGGCGAAGGATGAAAGTGTCAAAGAAATGTATAAATGACTTTCTAATCTAGTATACAAATAAAAATCACTTGGAAAGCCATACACAGAGCTGGAAATAGTTCAAAAAATCCTCAGAATTCTCCCACGAAATTTTGAAGCAAAAGTTACTGCCATTCGAGAATCAAAAGATCTGAAACAAATCAAAGTTGAAGAACTCATCGGAAATCTCACCACTTATGAGCTAGAAATCAAATTCAAGGAAGAACACGAAGGAGGTGATACGCGAAAGAAATCAATAGCTCTCAAAGGAACAATGAAAAGTGAAGATGACGACGATGATGATGGAGCAACCGAACTAGCACTATTAATAAAGAGATTCAAAAGGTGGAACCACAAATACGGAAATCCAGCTTTAAATTAACAATTGAAAAGCAGAATAGTCAAAGCACTAGACAACTCAGAAGAGCAGGAGATCATCTGTCACAAGTGTAATAAACCTGGTCATATCAAGCCAAATTGTCCTCAAAATCAATTCAGCAAAGGAAAGAAACCGAAAAGGAAAAGCTTTGAAGCAACTTGGGATGAAACTGATGAAAGTGATGAAAGCACTGGCAGTGAAAATGAAAAAGCAAAACTGTGGCTTCAAGGAGAAATAAGTGATAGCGATGATGACGAGCCAAGTGAGGTATCAAAACTTACTCACTCAGAATTACTTATATATTTTCACGAAGTAAATGGCTATTTTGAACGACTTAGGGAGAAGTACGCTAAAATTGAATCACAAAGAGATAGTTTAATAGAACTAAATAAATAGCTTGATCAATTGGTTAAAAACTATCGAAATAAGAGCCCTATGTGTGATAAGTGTCCATCATTTGAAGAGGAGATTAAAAAATCAGAAATTAAAGTTAAATCACTTGAAAATGATATTCTGATTTTGAAAGAAAGTGAAAATACTATGAGAGAAAATTCTATCAAAAAGTGCACTTTGTTATTGAATGAAAATGAATCTCTCAAAACACAAGTCCAACAATTGTCTACAACTTTAGGAAAATTCTCCAAAGGAGAAAAATCACTAAATATGCTATTAGGGAAACAAACTGTCAATACTGTTAGACAAGGACTTGGGTATACTCAATTTGAACGTGTTAGAAGTGAAATTATTATAGTCAATTTCAAGCGCACGATTTGTGGAAAAATTTGACACAATCACAACAATTGCTGGTATAGACCCAAACACACAAAAACCATACCAATTTGGGTTCCAAAAGGCACGAATGTAAAATCCCTTAGAATAAAAAATATGCATGCCAAAAGGAACAAATATAAATTGTTTTGTGTCTACTCAAACTTGTTTTTCAAAATCATATGTCACTAACAATCATGGACCTATAAAAACAAATAGGTCACAAAAATCTTTCCTCATGTAGGTGTGGTGGCAGGCTAAGGAACAACAAGAGTGATACCTGGATTCTGGCTGTTCCAGGCATACAACGGGCGACAAATCAAAGTTCCTTAGCCTAGCACAAAGGTGGCAGAGTCATAATGGGTAACAATGAAAAATTATCGTAAAGGTAAAATAGGTAACGGTACATTTATCTTGAACGATATATTAAATGTTGAAAATCTGTACTATAATCTGATTGGCCAGTTATGTGATAAAGAAATGAATGTTGATTTTGATTTATGCAAAATTGTTGGCCAATTATCTTGTTATGCCGAGAACACTATATGTACCTCTAGAGTCTTTGAACTAGTTTATATAGATTTGTTTGGACTAATGATGTTGTTTTATTAGTTGAGATTATTCTATATACACGTGGATATATTTGACCTGACATTATATTTTGTGTTTGCATGTATACACCGTTTCAATTCAAATCCAAAAGAAATTAATTTAAAAGCTGTAAAAAGGATTTTAAGGTATCTGTTGCACACTCCACGATTTGGTCTATGATATCTATCTAATGATAACTTTGAATCAAAGGGGAATTTAGATGCAAATTACACTAGTAGCCTAGTTGATAGAAAAAGTACTAGTGGAACGTGTTTTATGTTGAGACATTCATTAATTGCATCATTTTCAAAGAAAATATCTGCATATTTTTTCATTTCAACTGATTTTCAATTAGCAGACCTTTTTTTATAAAACCCCTTCCAGAAAATAGTTTTTGTTAACTTCGTTTCAGATTAGGCATCTTAGAAAATTTGATTTTATAATTATTTTTGGATTTGATGTTAAATGACTACATTAACTAATCTGACTCCCTACTGATTATCGAAAAGATAAATAGTGACTCAAAAAGTGATGAGTGTTGATATTAATCATATATTATGACTTGAGACAGTATATTTTGTAAATTTCTTTAAAAGTTTAAACAAGATTTATAATAACTTTTGTTGGTAAAAATTCCATGACCATCTCTATTTCTATCATATTTCTAACAACCATCACTCATCAAAATCCAATATATTATGTCAAAATGTGGTATTTTAAACAGGAAATTATTTGTTTTCATTTTATTTATTTATTTTCTTTTTGTAATTAAAACATCCAAAGTATTCACTCTCATTTAAAAGTCCTCACAGTTATGCATGGGTGAATTACTTGGAATATTTGTTTATGTGTTTTCATGCTCATTTAAAAGTCCTTACGATTATGCATGTATGAAACACATATCAAAATTGGTTATTAAATAGACAAGTTGATTCTAATCCCATTTAAAAGTCCTCACGATTATGCGTGGTTAGAAGATGCTTGAAATTCATTTTTTTTTATAAAAATTGGGAATACTACTAATCTTATTTAAAAGTCCTAACGGTTATGCATGGTTAGTAGATATTCAAATTCCTGATATAAATATACCACAAATACACACAACTATGGTTTTATATGCCGACATCACCCCTATCACTCTAAAGTGGAATATACGCCTAACAGAGTATTTATGATTTTTGTTTGATTTTTTATTGAAATTTAATATTTATACTAGATTGGGTATTAATGCTGTATTAATATCTATCACTTTATCTTTATTTTTCTAGTACTATTACTCTTTTGCTGATAACAAAAGGGGGGAGAGAGAAGTTAAGATTTTGGCAAATAAGTCAAGTCATATTTTTTATTTGCATATTCCCTTCTAGGTTCATTTGCATATTTTTTATTTATTTTCATGCATATGTGAAGGAGGAGTATTCAAATAGGGGGAGCAAATAGAATTCATCAATGATCAAATACATTTAATAGAGTCAAAATCTTAATATATGTTTGTTATCATCAAAAGGGGGAGATTGTAGAATATGCTAGTATATGATTTTTGTTTGATGATAATAAACACACACACATATATATATATATATTCGTTTAAATGTACTCTTTATTGTACTATTTTATTTTTCACATAATTAAATAAATACTTGTTGGATAAAATAATAGCATAGAATTCAAATTTAAACAAATATTTTATTCAAACAAATATTTTATTACAAATTCAAATAGTACAAATATGAGCTCTCACTATATATACATTTTCCATTACATTTCAATTTTGATTACATCACAAATTTCAATTTATAATTTTGACCTCACTGCATATCACTCAAACACTCGTATTTATCTTCATCTCTATTCCAGCTTGAATCCAGCATCTGAATTATCTGCAAAATAAACACTGGTGCAGTAAAATTGAAAAAGAAATATTTTTGCAGTGTACAATGAAATGGGTTTCTGAAAATATTATTTGCCTTAGTTATTTGGGTTGTTCGTCATCATTTCTTTTGAATTCAATATACATGAACAACTTGTGACATGCTCAGTGTATCACTATACATGCCACAAGGCCGTGCACACCGATATACACTTGATAAAACTGCAGGGACAGGTGAGCACAAGTTCAAACCCGAGCCAAAGCTGGGTTCAACTCAGGTGCAATACGAAAACAAAAATAGAATGGTCAAGTACATGTTTCAATGATTGGAACAAGCTTGAACAAAAACAAAATGGTCAAGTACATGCACAACCATATCCATAATTTATAATATATTTCTGAGCGTATCTAGAAAGGTGATAACATACCCTAATTGGGCGCGACCCACTTAGCCTTGCTGCATCACCCCTGTTTTAGTCATTCACGATTGATGAGGCTTGAGACCACGTTTACCTTTCAAGAACAATTCCACTTAGAATGCTCATCGTCCTCCAATGATGATGTTCTGATAGCATTCGTCCATACAAGTTGTCCTAGGTTTGGACAAATCGAGTCATCGTCTTTACCATCTTCATGATATCACCATTCGTAACGTTCAAACCGGATCGAAGTGGTTTTTAGATAATTAAATCCTATCCCGGTCTCATCGAAACGATCAACGAATTTGGCCAGATTTGATAGTCGGTTATTTAACAAAAATAACATCCATAAGCAGTCACTAGGCCCATATTATAAATTCTAACATTCATTTTAAAAATATCTTTACAAAGATATATATTCAATCTCTTTCGATATTTCAATATTTTAAAACATTTTGGAATACTTATATCCATAACAGGATATTTCAACCCATATCTTACTTCAACACTTATTTAAATATTTCCAATTTCGATTTATAATCCACTACTTAGAAAAATATCTCGATATAAATCCTTCGTCGCTAAATATTTCTAAAAAAAATTCATTTCCACACTTAGGAAAATATTATAAATCCATTTTCTGAAATCATTTCTAATATCAGTACTCAGGAATTATTTCATATCTTATCTCCTACATTTCCGGAATTTATATTAATTCCTTTTTACATTTACCAAAATTGATTATACTCACCTATAATCTCATCTATCCATTTATAACTTCTTTATGAATTTAGATTCAATCCCGAAGTTCTTGTTTTCTAACATTTCGGAAATTTCCTTAAGCCCCCAAAATTTCATTATAAGATTTTCTCTTATAAAATCTTATCTGTTAAATAAACCCCATTTACAAATCTCGAGAGAACTTATAAATAAATTCTAATCATTCCAAACCTCTCTATATATATGTATAAGTATTTTTAAAGAATAATAATTTATTTTTAAAACTAGTTTAAGTAACTATTTAAAATATCAAAACATTTTTAATAAAACATCAATAAATCATTTCCAACTCATTTTTAAATAAAATTAATCGATTTACAAAGCTAATTACAAAAATTAGAAATTTATTTCAATTAATATTAAATATTTGAAATATCCACTTCCGAAGTATTTTATTACTAAAGTAGCTTTAAATTACATAGTTTGAATAAATAAAAATTCTCTTTTAAAACCGTTCAACTTCTCGTTAAAAAATATATTTTTAAAATTCCAATAACCAATTCAATTTATAAATCTCACTCGATTCATAACACATCGATATCAATCCGATTTCTAACCATCCTCACTTTTCAAAAATAGAATTCACTATTTTTCCCAAAAATCTATTTTTCATATATTGATATAAATTCACAATGTGAAATTATATTCCAATTTATCAATTTATTTCATTTTTCCTTATTTATCAACATCGTTCATAAATTTATAACTCCTTTGAGTTTCACTTGTTTATAAAACTAATCCCATTTATAAAATCTCATTTTATAAATCCATTTATTAATGAATTCCATATATTTCACAAATCTGTTTAAAATATCGATTTCAAACTCCTTTTCATATTTTCTAGGAATATCGTTTAAAACCCCATCATTTAAAAATCTTGTATATAAATTATTTTAAAATCTCTATTTAAAATATTTTTACGAATAGTTAAATATAACCCAAAATCAATTATTGTTTTTATCCAAATCAATTTCTTTAAAAATAATCCAAATTTCGATATAAATAATTTTATATTCAAAATCTCCTTTTAAATCCTTTCAAATTGCAAAAATAATATTTATGGTATTTAAAATACCAAAAGTTAGGCTAGTGCTACTATAGCATCCAATAAAACAAATCACACAACAATCCATAACAGATTATCAATTCACATCAAATATCACTATATATGAAAACAATCAATATATATTTGAGGAATCTAGTTGGATCCCTCCAACCTATTTCCCTGCATCCACAGATGTTAGATAACATAAAACAAAATACCAATCCCACTTCGAGGGAGATATCGTGGTAATATAGGGTCATTCGCTATTATGTGGGGCGCATCGGGTCTCATTCGCTCCAATGGCGGGAAAAATATCCAACTACTAATATATATACTACTTTATATATATATAACATCCAAACTGATAATATTTATAAATTCATTCAATCAACCAATAATTAATTTTAACTATTAAATTAAAACTAGGAATCCAAATGTGTGAGATTTACTCACCTTGATTTTCGAGTTTGTTAATCGTTCCAATCCAAAATTTATCTCATTGCGTAGTGTTTGTTGCTACGATCCAAAGTGACTTTTTTTTCTTTTGTAAATTTTAGACCTCGCACGAATAATTTTCGATGTATATAAGTTAACAAATTAAATTATTGGGACAGTTTGGCACAGGTCCCTTATAAGTTTCAAAATAAACAAAAACCCCAGTAAAAAAAAGTTTGTAAATTAGGTCCCTAGAATTAAGTGACCGAATAATTACATACACTTATGCGAATAATTGCAGACATTTATGCAATTATATCAAAAAATTGCAGACATTTCCACAATTATTCACTGAAAAATTGCGGAAAAGTCCGCAATTATTCACCAAAAATTTTTGGAAACTTCTGAAAATTTTTCAAAAATTTGTGGAAAATTCCGCAATTATTCACCAAAAAAATTGCGGAAATTTCCGCAATTATTTACCGAAAAAATTGCATAAATTTATGCAACTTTTGGGTATAATTGCATAAATATCTGCAATTATTCAATGAATAATTGCATAACTATATGCAATTACTTAGTAACTTAATTTTAGGGACCTAATTTACATACTTTTTTTGCTGGAGTTTTTGTGTATTTTGAAACTGATTAGGGACCTAAGCTGATGTAGCGCGGAAAGTTAAAGGCTTAGGTCGCTCACGACCTAAGGAGTGTGTAGGTCGCTCACGACCTAAGGAGCTAGAGGGGGGAGCGAGTGATGCTGAGAAGAGTGGTTGCACAGTCCAATTTGGTGAAGTGTTAGGTCGCATACGACCTAACAAGGCCTTTAAGTCGGAGCTACGACCTAACAGTCTGAAGAGAAAGGAGATACGACCTAACATGTTTTTAACTCGTATACGACTTAGCGAGTTAGAAGATAGGTCGCAAGAAGGACTTAACAAGTTAACTCGTGTACGACTTAGCGAGTGGGAAAATAGATCGCTGGAATGAGCTAAGAGGGTGCTACGACCTAACAAGTCACGACCTATGATAGGTCGCAGGAAGACGTTACGACCTAAGTTAGGTCGCAAGGAGTTAGGTCGCGGAGTTTTGATTCGACCTATGCTAGGTCGCAAGAAAATGTCACGACCTATGATAGGTCGCTGGGTAATTTGGGAAGATAAGTCGTGAAGTCTTAAGTCGCAAGGCTTAGGTCGCGAAGTTTCTGAAGCCATTTATTTTAGGTCGCAAAGCTACGGATGCCGTCCATTCTTTAAGTCGCTGAAGTATGAAGACCGTTGATCTCTTTAAGTCGATGTTCTGGGATGCGCATGTTTTAAGTCGCTAAAGTTCTTACCGTTGATTCTATTGCCGAGTTAATCTCTACCGCTGATATCTTAAGTCGTTGGGTGTTAAGTCGCGAAAGCTTGTAGCCGAGGATCCTGATGCCGCGTCAATCTGAACCATTGATGATCAGCCGTTTTATCTTTGAGTCGTTTGTGTTTCTTTTAGCTCGTACCTGTTTGTAAGTCGTCATCTATAGGTCGTTTCCGACCTAAGTACTTGTATTTTCTTTGAAGTTTTTGAGTGTGTTGAGTTGTAACTGTTTGGGCTTAAGTCGTGTACGACTTATGTTAGGTCGTGACTGTTAGCTCGGAACCGACTTAGGAGATGTAATTTTTGTTGTTTTTTTCTGTTGAAATTGTTGTAGCCTATAAATAGGCAAGTTGAGTCATTTTGTAAGGAGGTTGATTTTTGAATAAAATTCTCTTTTGATTGCTGTGTGCTTTCATCTAAATTGGTAGTTGAGTGTAATCTCCTATCTCCTCTTTCGGATAATCGAGTGCGCTCGATTCAACGATTGTAGAAGCCGATTCGCGGAATCAAGTGCGCTTGATCAACGCTTGAAGAATTGAAGATCTTTGAACCCGGTATCGTGCGCGATCAACGAGTTCGGGATAGCTAGAATTCGGTATCTTCGGATCAACGAATTTGGGCATTTCAGTATCTTCCAATCCACCGATTACTACTTTCACCGATTGAAGATCTTTTTGAATTATCCGCTGCGTCAGTTTGGTATCAGAGCTTGTTCTAGCTAATCATAGCTAGATCGAGACTTGGAGCCTATTCAATTTGAAGTTGAAGTTGTTTGGCCGAGAAGTTTGAAGTTTGAGCCGTGGCCGAGAGGAAGAAGTGTTCATCATTGTTCGAAGTTGTTTGATCGGATTTGAATTGGAGGCCGAAACTTTGTCCATCGTGTTCATCGCGATTTGCTACAAAGTGGAAGTATTCGATCCGTTTCATTTTGGATCAAAGTCCGAAAAGTGTTTGAATTTTGAAGTGTTGAAGTGTTTGTAAAGATTTCAAGTATGCCGCCAAGAAGAGCTAATCGCCACCAAAACGTAGAAGCTTTGTATCGAAGAGAAGAAGCTGATGAGATGGAGCAAAGAATCAATGAAAACTTTAGTGAAAAGCTTAACGAAGGAATTGGCCGGTTAGAGAAGCTTATGACGGAGATGAATCAAAATCGGAGAAGGGTTTCACCAGAATCTAACCATGGGGGAAGTAGAGTCTCACCGCATTCTAATCGAGACAGAAGTGTTGAAAATGATCAAGGGCGTGGGAGGAACGTGAATGATCGTGAACGGAGAAATGTAGATAGAAGGGATGATGGTGGAAGACGTAATGGAAGTAGAGATGTGGGTGGACGAGATAGACAACGATATACATCTGATTTTGAAGAGGAATATGATGGTGGTAGTGTTCGAGAACAAGGAAGAAATCACTCTGAGTATGATCACAAGTGGGAGTCAGGGATGAAGACTGAAATTCCTGAATTCAAAGGTGGTATGCAAGCAGAGGAGTTTCTAGATTGGGTGGCTAATGTCGAGGAGATTTTTGACTTCAAAGAAGTTCCAGAACAGCGTAGAGTGACGTTGGTTGCTACGAGGTTAAGGGGTAGAGCTTTGGCATGGTGGCAACAAACCAAGCTTACACGTGAACGAATGGGGAAGTCAAAGGTTGAATCTTGGGAGAAGATGAAGAAGTTGATGAAAGCAACGTTCTTACCTTACAATTATCAATCTTTGATGTATCAACGTTTGCAAAATTTGAGACAAGGGACGAAATCTGTGAATGACTATGCTGATGAATTCTATCAACTTATTGCAAGGAATGATATTATGGAAACAGAAGAGCAGCTGACATCTAGGTTCATTGGGGGATTGAGAATGCAGATCCAGGATATGGTTAATATGTTCGATCCAAGATCTGTAGCGGAAGCACATCAGAAAGCGTTGGCTTGGGAGAAGCAGGGTAGACGAGGAGGTGGTGTGTTTACTAATTCCAACAATAAAATGAAGGGTGCTAGTGGGAATTCTAATGTTTCTAAACCTATCAGTAGACCGGTAGTGAAGGAGGCTGAGAAGGAAAGGGTTAACAATGGTTTCAAATGTTACAATTGTCAGGAATTGGGTCATAAAAGCAGTGAGTGTCCAAAGCCAAAGAAGAGAACCATGATTGCAGAAATTGAGGATGAGGATGGTGATGGGGATTGTTCTAGTCCAGTTGAGGAAGATGAGCAGGATATTGCTTCAGGAGATGAAGGTTGTAATCTAATGTTGAGGAGATCGTGTTTAACACCGAAGCAGGAAGAAGCTAGTTGGTTGAGGAGTAATATCTTTCAGTCGACATGTACTATTCTGGGGAAGGTGTGTAAGTTTGTGATTGACGCAGGAAGCTGTGATAATATTATCTCAACCGAGGCTGTGACAAAATTGAAGTTGAAGACCGAGAAACATCTGAATCCATACAAGTTAGCATGGTTGAGAAAAGGAGGAGAAGTGAAAGTGGATAGACGAGTTCGAGTTCCATTCTCTATTGGGAAGAAATATAAAGACGAGATCTGGTGTGATGTAGTAGAGATGGATGTTTGTCACCTACTTTTGGGAAGACCATGGCAGTATGATCGAGCAGTACAACATGACGGTCGGACCAACAGTTACAGTTTTATATTTAAAGGCACGAAAATTATCCTAGTTCCGAAGAAGAGATCACAAGGAGAAAGTAAATCAGAAGAAATTGAAGAGCTGAAAACTTTATTATCTTTGAAGGAGTTTGTTAATGAGGTAGAGAAAGAGCCTGAAGTGTTTTTGTTGATTGGGCGAGAAAGCAGTGAAGAGGTTGAAATTCCAGAAGAAGTTAAACCAGTTTTGAAAGAATTTGACGATGTCTTTCCAGAGGAGTTACCAACGGAGTTGCCACCGTTGAGGGATATACAACATCAGATAGATCTTGTTCCAGGTGCTGTGTTGCCACATAGACCACATTATCGAATGAGTCCGAAGGAACATGAAGAGTTGCGGAGACAAGTGGAAGAATTGCTTGAACAGGGGCGTGTGCAGGAGAGTTTGAGTCCTTGTGCTGTACCAGCTTTATTGGTACCCAAAAAGGATGGAACGTGGAGGATGTGCACTGACAGTCGAGCCTTGAATAAAATTACTGTGAGATATAGATTTCCAATGCCAAGGTTGGATGACTTGTTAGATCAAATAAGCGGAGCTACTATATTTTCGAAGATTGATTTGAAGAGCGGATATCATCAAATTCGTATCAGACCAGGCGATGAGTGGAAGACTGCTTTTAAAACCAGGGAGGGTCTATACGAGTGGTTGGTTATGCCATTTGGCTTATCAAATGCTCCGAGTACTTTCATGAGGGTGATGAATCAAATATTTAGACCATTCATTGGGAAGTTTGTGGTAGTGTATTTCGATGATATTCTGATTTACAATGGGAGTCCAGAGGAACATTTGAATCATCTTAGAGAAGTGCTGATGGTATTGCGACAATAACAATTCTATGCGGCAACGAAGAAATGCGTGTTCATGACGCATAGCGTTTTATTTCTGGGGTATGTTGTCTCGAAGGAAGGTATACAGGTGGACCAGAGTAAAGTTGAGGCGATCAGAGATTGGCCGCAGCCCAAGACGATAATGGAAGTTCGTAGTTTTCACGGGTTGGCTTCATTCTATCGAAGGTTCATTCCATACTTTAGTAGTGTGATGGCACCTGTGACTGATTGTATGAAGGGTAAGCAATTTGCATGGACGGAGGAAGCTGGAGTTGCTTTTAATCGAATCAAAGAACTCTTGACGTCTGCACCAATTCTAATATTACCAGATTTTCAGCTAGTATTTGAACTACATACTGATGCATCCAAGGTTGGGATTGGAGGAGTGTTGAGTCAGAGGGGACGTCCAATTGCATATTTCAGTGAGAAGTTGTCAGGAGCGAAGATGAGATACAGTACATATGATGTGGAATTTTATGCTGTTGTGCAATCTATTAAACACTGGAGACATTATCTATTTCAGAAAGAGTTTATTCTGTATACTGATCATGAAGCATTGAAGCATTTGCAAGGGCAAGATAAGATTTCAGCGAGACATGCATCGTGGATTGCATATCTGCAACAGTTTACTTTCGTTGTGAAGCACAAATCAGGGGTGACGAATCGAGTGGCTGATGCTTTAAGTAGAAGGAATCATTTGTTGACAACAATGAAAGTTGAGGTGACTGGTTTTGAATTATTGCCGGAGCAGATTGCAGAAGACTCTTATTTTAAGAAATTTGTTGAACGGAACAATGAAGGGAAGACTGATGAGTTTATGATGGTTAATGGTTTTCTTTTTAAAGGAAATCGATTGTGCATACCGGAGGGTAGTCTGAGAATGAAGATTATCAAGGAGTTACACGACGAGGGACATGTTGGGAGAGACCGTACTTTACAGTTGATTTCACAGTCTTACTTTTGGCCATCAATGAGGAAAGAGGTGGAAAGGTTTGTGGAGCGTTGTCATATTTGTCAGGTTTCGAAAGGAACTGCGACTAATGCTGGTTTATATATGTCGTTACCTGTACCAATTAAACCATGGGTTGATGTAAGTATGGACTTCGTGTTGGGATTGCCAAGAACACAGCGAGGAAACGATTCCATCTATGTGGTAGTGGATCGATTTTCGCAGATGGCACATTTTATTGCTTGTAAGAAGACGGCGGATGCTGTTCATATTGCTCAATTGTTTTTCAAGGAGATCTATCGACTTCATGGATTGCCAGAATCTATTGTGTCGGATAGAGATACTCGGTTTCTGAGTCACTTTTGGTTGAGTTTGTGGAAAATGGTGGGAACGAAGCTGAAGTTTAGTAGTGCTTATCACCTGCAAACGGATGGACAGACCGAGGTTGTGAACAGATCGTTGGGAAACTTGTTGAGGTGTCTTGTTCAAGATAATCTGAAGAGTTGGGATATGAAGTTATGCCAGGCAGAGTTTGCCCATAATCATGCTATGAATCGAAGTACTGGGTTCAGTCCATTCCAGATTGTTTATTCGAGCTTACCGAAGGGACCGTTGGATCTAACGGTAGTGCCACAATCAAAGAGGACAGTTAAGAAAGCTACTGATTTTGTTGAAGGGTTGACGGAATGTCATAAAATCGTTCAGGAACGATTAGAGAAAGCAAATGAGAAGTATAAACAATCTGCAGATTTGAAACGAAGAATTGTTGTATTTCATGAAGGTGATTTGGTTTATGCAGTGTTAACAAAAGATCGTTTTCCGGTAGGCGCTTACAATAAATTGAAAGCACGAAAAATTGGTCCTGTAGAAATCATGAAACGAATTAATGAGAATGCCTATAAGTTGAAGTTGCCGGAGGATGTATACACTTCTGACGTTTTCAATGTTAAACATCTTATACCATATCATGGGGATGAGTCTATGGTAGAAGAAGAGGGTGCAAATTCGAGGTCGAATTTTTCTCAACATGGGGAGAATGATGCAGCGCGGAAAGTTAAAGGCTTAGGTCGCTCATGACCTAAGGAGTGTGTAGGTCGCTCACGACCTAAGGAGCTAGAGGGGGGAGCGAGTGATGCTGAGAAGAGTGGTTGCACAGTCCAATTTGGTGAAGTGTTAGGTCGCATACGACCTAACAAGGCCTTTAAGTCGGAGCTACGACCTAACAGTCTGAAGAGAAAGGAGATACGACCTAACATGTTTTTAACTCGTATACGACTTAGCGAGTTAGAAGATAGGTCGCAAGAAGGACTTAACAAGTTAACTCGTGTACGACTTAGCGAGTGGGAAAATAGATCGCTGGAACGAGCTAAGAGGGTGCTACGACCTAACAAGTCACGACCTATGATAGGTCGCAGGAAGACGTTACGACCTAAGTTAGGTCGCAAGGAGTTAGGTCGCGGAGTTTTGATTCGACCTATGCTAGGTCGCAAGAAAAGGTCACGACCTATGATAGGTCGCTGGGTAATCTGGGAAGATAAGTCGCGAAGTCTTAAGTCGCAAGGCTTAGGTCGCGAAGTTTCTGAAGCCATTTATTTTAGGTCGCAAAGCTACGGATGCCGTCCATTCTTTAAGTCGCTGAAGTATGAAGACCGTTGATCTCTTTAAGTCGCTGTTCTGGGATGCGCATGTTTTAAGTCGCTAAAGTTCTTACCGTTGATTCTATTGCCGAGTTAATCTCTACCGCTGATATCTTAAGTCGTTGGGTGTTAAGTCGCGAAAGCTTGTAGCCGAGGATCCTGATGCCGCGTCAATCTGAACCATTGATGATGAGCCGTTTTATCTTTGAGTCGTTTGTGTTTCTTTTAGCTCGTACCTGTTTGTAAGTCGTCATCTATAGGTCGTTTCCGACCTAAGTACTTGTATTTTCTTTGAAGTTTTTGAGTGTGTTGAGTTGTAACTGTTTGGGCTTAAGTCGTGTACGACTTATGTTAGGTCGTGACTGTTAGCTCGGAACCGACTTAGGAGATGTAATTTTTGTTGTTTTTTTCTGTTGAAATTGTTGTAGCCTATAAATAGGCAAGTTGAGTCATTTTGTAAGGAGGTTGATTTTTGAATAAAATTCTCTTTTGATTGCTGTGTGCTTTCATCTAAATTGGTAGTTGAGTGTAATCTCCTATCTCCTCTTTCGGATAATCGAGTGCGCTCGATTCAACGATTGTAGAAGCCGATTCGCGGAATCAAGTGCGCTTGATCAACGCTTGAAGAATTGAAGATCTTTGAACCCGGTATCGTGCGCGATCAACGAGTTCGGGATAGCTAGAATTCGGTATCTTCGGATCAACGAATTTGGGCATTTCAGTATCTTCCAATCCACCGATTACTACTTTCACCGATTGAAGATCCTTTTGAATTATCCGCTGCGTCATAAGCCTAATATTCAATTAAGTTATTATAAATCTAAATTGTTAATTTCAGTAATTAGACAAATTAATTACCTTATAACCTTAACCCCTTTCTAAACTTAGCAAGAACGAGACCCTCCACCACTGCCTCACCCACATCCAGCCACCGCTGATGCCATCATCCCCAGCTCTGCCCTGCATCTGGGTAACTCTAGCCAAGCCCAGGCCCTGCTCTTCAATGACATCCTCACCAATTGCTCTACCGCCTACCCTTTGCCTCTAGCCCACACCTCGACCAAGACTCAAAACGTCGCTACATCGGTTACTTGAAACCCATACTACTATCAACATGTGACTGCTTGCCTCTTGCCATACTCCAACTCGACATCGAACCAAAATCGCCTCACGCGACTCATGCCATCGCGATACCATCACGCACGTATGCGCTGCTACCTCCTTCTCTACCTCGCTTCAGTCTTGCGCGCTCGCTCCAACATCGCGCGCGCTTCATCCATCGACTTCCCCTATAGCCCCGCCACCATAAGCGACTCCCTACGCCACCGCACGCGCGCATCCATCAGTGTGCCATCATGCGACCCAAAAACCCCAATCGAACTCACCCATCGTAGCTTCCACTCGCTTGTTATAGCCCTCAATGCCCCTGCCGATCATCGCGATCGCATCGCTCGTGCAAATTCGAGAACAACATGGTTTTTTTTATTTCCTTCTTCAATTTCGGTTATCCTATTTCCTGTTTGAATTCCTGAAGAGATATAGGAAGGTCGAGTTTTTAAAGAGGGGAAAAGTACTGTAGCGGATAGGTTAGGGTGCGGCTCGTACGTGCTAGGTCAGAGGGGTTAGGTCTGCTATAAGTTGGCTGATTTAATATTTTGTGGGCTGAGGTGAAATAAAAATAACATATACATTTAAAAATTCTAAAATATTTAGATATTTCATTTCGAATCCTTATTGAGGCGTGCCACCAGGCGTTCCTAATGTTATGCCTCTATTCCGAACGAAATGGAACAAGTCTCGAGTCCCAATTCGATCGTATGAAGAAGATAGCTTTTTTGAACTTAATTATAATATTAAATTTCCAATATTTATTTCAACGCGTTTCTCTCCCGTACGACCAAACGGTAAATCCAAACGCTATGAAATTTGAAATCCGATAATAATACACTATTACGGATCCAATGGGATGTGTCTCGTGGAATTCTGAGACCGTGCCCTGGATCGCTATTTTAACGAGTCGATTAAATCGATGATTTCAAAAATTGGCGAAATCACTTGAAATCCCAATTTTAAAAACTTATTAACTAAATTCTAGTTCAAATAGAATTCATATTAACATTAGAAATTGTTTCGATTCTTATTCAGATCAATTTTCAATTATTCGCCCTATTTCCGTATTACGATAATCGCTGTATTTCGAAATTAAATTCATTTAACGTTTTCAACCGAAATCTTCATATTCAAAAATCGATTTACATTCCAAATCAACATTTAAAACCATTTAAATATTCAAAATTAACCGTCGAAAAAATCGGGTCGTTACATTCCTCCCCCTGTTTGTACCAAAAACGGGCACAACACTCTTCGGAAGTTTTTGAAGAGATAAAGTGAAGAAATTAAATGGAAAAAGAGGATTATCTAACAAAAACTCCAAAAAATATATGAAAGTAATTAAAACGCACATAAACACAAGAATTTATAGTGGTTCGGCGTGTTGCCTATGTCCACTATGAAATTGATCGCTTTATTGATGTTTCTTTGATGATTACAATTGATTGCAGCAGGTTACAGCAGATAACAATGAATTTCAGTAGTAAAATTCGTTAGCAACAGCAGCAATGGACTTTAGAACTGAATCTGGCAGGGTCTGGGCGTTGGAGAATTCAAAGTTCTTCTTTCTGTAAGCTCTGGGGCTCTATTTATAGGTGTAGGAGGTTGATATTTCGCTCAGATCTTAGGAGACTTCTTCTGGCACGTGAGTGGGCCCACGCGACTAAGCTCGTAAAGTTTCGGCCTGATCCGTGATCGATACGAATGAATTTTGTATCGATCAAGATTGCGTCCAATGGAGTCGAAATATGGTGTGGACATTCTTTAGCATGCACGTAAGCTCCTGTGAAAATTTCATAGCATTTGGACTTGTGGATCTCGATTTATGATCAATTCGAATTAGAGTTGCTCGGCAAGCTGTTTCATCCGAATCGATCATTTCGACTCGATCATTTCGAATCGATGGTTGCGTGTGATCAGGTGGTGACGTGGCGCACATTCTTCGTATCGATCCACATTCTTCGCCGAGTTGATCGAGTCGTTCCAGAGTTTTCGCCGCGTCAATATCGATGCCTTCGTCTCATTCGAATCGATCATTAGTGCGCTCTTCGCATCGATCTGTAGCACACTTAGTTTGAATCGATGAAGACAGTCTAGTTCGAATCGATGGATGTTGGCTTGTTCGTATCGACGAAGGATGCATAGTTCGTATCGATTAAAGTTCCTTAGTTCGTATCGATTGTTGTGCTTTGCTTCGCATTGATGGGAGGTGTGCGTTTCGTATCGATTGGTGATCGATCGATATGAAATGAGTTTAAGATTGAACGATGCGAAACAGATGCTCATGCTTCTTGCCGATGGATACAAAGTGGACATTGGATGATCGAGTCGAACTGTGGCTTGTCGATGGATGCGAAGTCGATCGAGTCGAACTGAGGCTTCCTGATGGATGCGAAGTCGATCTGAGGCTTGTCGATGGATGCGAGGTCGCTGCCTTTCTGATCGATATGAAAGTGATGGATTCGAACCGGGGATCGATGATGGATACGAAAATGGGATTATTGCCTTAATCTTGCATCGATCATAACTTGATCATACGAACTCGGATTGACTTGAGATTTTGAACGCTGGCTTCGATGGCTTTGTTCGTCATGTCTTTTCGATCGTAGCTTAATCCGGACTCGGACAAAATTCGTCGATATCCATAGTGAGCCTGGGTATAATCGATCTCTAAGACGAACTGTTATTGGTTTCTAGTCAAGTTCTTTGATATCTCGGCCTTGCCAAAAGGCGGGATAACATTTGCCCCCCAAAGTACGTCTTGTGGAAACATGATGTGCTTTGAAAAGCTGTAATCTTTATTCTTAACAGTTATCGTTTTTCCCCTGAAAGTTGTAATCTTTGACTGATTTTCTCTATAACATGAACTGTTGATTGTCAACTGTTGTACCCTGTATTGTTGTAACTGATTGCTGCATGCTAGTGATTAGCTGTTTGTTGTTGTAATCGTTATCATATAAGTATCCAATTCCTGTTAATGTTAAAAATTGAATATTAGTCAGTGATATATGCATATATGTTAATCTGACTCTCGTTAACGTTGCACGTTCACGAGTCATTGTCAGTTCATTTCATATCGAATCCCATATCGATCCTCTCCTGAACCGATGTGAACTTCGAATTGTAACAATGCTTGATGGTTGCTTTCGAATGCTCCTTCGTATCGATCCTCTCCTGAATTGATGTAAAAGGTTGAAACATTGTCTTTGCATCGGTATACATCGTATTGATGGATATGAAATGAACATTTCGCATCGATCAATATAAGATTCGATAGATACGAAATTAACTTTCATATCGATAGTTTCCCATGGCTCCATCAGGTCTTTGTAATGCCCTTCGCATCGATGAAGCATTGAGCCATTGGATTTGACTAGCCAGTTCGTACCGATGGGTATAAGTGTTTGGGAGTCGTGAATCGATGGATTCGAACAGTGTAGTTCGCATCGACGAACCGTGTGTGGAGACGCAAAATCATCGATACGAATAAAGGTTTCGTATCGATGGAGCTCAAAGCCTTCAAAATTGTCTTCGTCGTGTATTTCGAATTAGTGGGCCTTGTGTCGTTGGATACGAATTGACAATTCGTATCGATGGGTACCTGAGGTAGTTGAAAATGATCGATACGAATAGCGACTTCGTATCGATGGATTTGGGTGACCCTGAAAGGCTTCCGTTGGCAACTTCGTTTTGATGAAGGCTCGAGTTGATGGATTCGAATGGCTCGTTCGAATCGATTCAGTGGTGACATTTTGTAACCGGTCGAGTTCACTGGGATGCGAATCGTTTTTCACCTTCACACTCAAGTCCATATAAATACTGTGGACTTAGCCATTTTTCACTTTTTACTTTTTACTTCTCTGCCTTGTCTTCGTATCGATAAAGAACTCGAGAAAGAAATATTGCCTTCGAATCGATTCAACTTATTCCTTAATCTAGCGCAACAACATTTGAATTTAGGTAAATAGATGACGAATCCATTCTGAAAATGACGAGACTCGAATCTTAGTGTCGGTTCATTCGATGTCGTTGCCGATTCCATCATTGTCGATGTTGGGACTTGGTTGACATTGAGTCGAGAAGGAGTAACAACACGTTAATTGCTTGGGGAAGAAGGAGTAAGGAGGGATGCGAAGGAAGTGGTCGCTCTGAATTTCGTATCGATCGATTGGGGAAGAAGGTGTTTTATTTGGAGTTGGTTTTAACTGGAGGTTTCGTATCGATCTTTCATTTTGGAATTTTGTATCAATCCCTTACCCTTGGATTTCATATCGATTGAGGGATTCAATACGAGGCGGAGATGTATGATTGATACAAAATCGACAGCTTAGGATCGATACGAAATGGAGGTTAGTCGATCGATACGAAATGATCAACACGGATCGATTCGAAATCTTTGACACTAATCGATACAAAGTTACAGCCTTCGATCGATAAGAAATGAACCTTTGGACCAATGCGAATTGAACCTTGATTAATCTCGAATCCTTTTGCATGTTCGAACATCTAACTCCGACGAGCTTCAACCTTGCATATTTGGACTTGATTGTTGAACTGCATACTTGACCATCATTCAAAGCTCGTCGATGGAACTATAACTTGGTTAAAATTTTACTGAACTTTAACTCAGATCGACCATTAGAGTCTGGATGGCATGGTTGTGACGGTCAACGATGACGGTCACTCCAGCTAAGTTTCGAAGTCCCGTTGTTTGCATGATTATTCATACTCTATAGAACTTTTCCAAGTGATATACAGCACTGCACTGCACAACATATTCACACACTTCACACTATGGGGTGCACGGGTTTATTATCTGTTTAACGATGATTTTTCATAAGCTAGTTAGTCATGGAACCTTCAAGTTCACAATAGCAGGAAGTTCAAGGTTCAATCCCTCCAATAATTGAGATACTGGCCATCGAGGCCGAAGTCATAGATCCAGCTCCGGACGAGTTTCCAGGCACCCGGTTCATTTGTCGTCCATAAGACTCTGTGCCGTCTGGCATTTCCGAAGATATGCTGGGACGGATATGCTTAAGACATGGTCTGTCGCTTGATGACGTATTACTGCCAGGGCTAAATGATAGGCTGCATTCTCCTTCGGAGGGGTTTACTGCTTTCGATCGTCATGCTTGCACGGTGGGGACACTTCCTCCATTTAATCAGTACATAAGGGAAATGTTGTCATTCCTTGGAATCGCTCCATCCCAGCTACACCCCAATGGATACGCCTTATTGAATAGCACTTTCATTCTGTTTATGGAAATTCTCTTTCGACCACCAAAGCCGATCGAGATTAGATATCTCTTCAACATCAAGAGCCACGGAGATAGCCCTTCTTTCACATTCTTGGAAGCGATCAGGAACTGTCAAATAGTAATGGGGTCCTGGGGAAGGCTGAGTTACTTTAAGACAGAATGGTTCTACGTTCGATGCCTCCCTGGATTCGCTAGGCGATGGTTGGATAGACATAAGTGTTGCAGTCTTTCTCATGAATTATCGAGATAATAACAATCGTTCTCAAAACTAACATACTTCTCTTCCTTTACAGCCGCAATCTCACGACCCGATGGTGGATATTTCAGAGAGTTAGTTCGGATCCTCCAAGCGGTTCTGGGTGAAGAGAGGAACATCGACTTGGTTCTAACCGATGAAAACTTGAGAATTGTCGGGTTGATTGAACGGAGGCAAAGCATAAGGCTGGAAGGGACACTTAGGGCGGTCTCAAAGAAACGGGCGAAATGCAAAGCGCCCGGCATCGTAATAGCTGAAGAGGTTGATCCAGAGAGAACGCCCACTGATAACGAACTCCAAGCTGGGCCTTCTTCTAGTGTTCAAGATTCAGGAGGAAGGAGAAAAGGCAAGGCAGTTGCTCATAAGCATTCTAAATCCATGAGATTGAAATCCGTGGTTATGTCTTTGCCTGTTCAGGGGATTAGAATTTCGGAGGCTCCTCCCCCGTAAGTAGAGAATCTTTTCGAAGGGCTTGCTGATATTCCGATTCTGGATTATGTGTCGTTTCAACACGACACCGGGATGGAGGAGCTTGAAAATGCTCTTGATCTGAGCGGGTCACTTGCTATGAGTGCGGCTGACATTTCCGATTGGTCGGGGGGTTGCACATACATACACTTCACTGCACTACATGATTCATAATCGTAAATCGTCCAGTCTAGTAGATCGCTAACTTTTTATTTCGTTTCTCACTTTCAGGTACGATGTCTGGAAAAGGATCAATGCTTGGGAGCCTTCGCTCGGCCCAAAAATCTTCTTCTTATTATTATGATTCCCACAGGAGAGACTCGGATAGAGACCGCGATCGCGGGTACTCTAATCAAGAGAGGTACGAGCGGGACAAGGATAGAGAATATAGACACCGATCTAGGTCCCGTTCGCCACCTCTTAGAATTCCATCTCCACCTCCTATTCAGACTTCACATCCACCCGAGCCTCCACGACACAGGCCATCCTCTCACACTTCTAGATCCGAGACTCATCTCCAAAGGGTCGAAACCACGACCTCCATAATTGCAGAGCAGGTCCCAACTAAGCCCATAGGAGAAGGGGCTATTAAAATTGCTCAGTTGAGGAAGGAGTTCCCCAACATATGCTTCGACGGCTACATCTTTCCACCTCACTTAAAGAGAATCCCATCTATTGTGGAAAACAAGATGCATGACTACATTCATGACGTCTACACCCAGTATAGAGAGTGGGTAAAGGCTGCAAAGAAAGCTTCCAAGTTGGCCTTTGAGCGAGCCAAAGCGATTGAGAAAATGGAGACCGAACTCGCTCAAAAGGACTGAATCATACAAGTGCTTATACCGAGGCCAAGTCTTCTCGGAAATCTGAAATTGAGGCCACCAAAAAAGCTGACGAAGCGACTGTGGCAATGGATAGGTTGAGGCAGACACACGTTGCCTTCGTGGAGGAGATGGGCCACTGAAATACTACAGTCACCGCCGAACGGGATGCAGCGGTCAAGGAACTCAATGAGCTTAAGGCCAAATTCTCTGACATGGCCAAGGAAAAGGATGATGCGAATAATGCAGCCCAGGAGGCATGTGAGCAGGCTGTCTTGTTCCGGGGTGAACGAGATGCGGCCATGGTTAAGGTTCGCAAGGTGGAGATTGAGGTTGAGGAGAAGGTGAAATCGGCCGAGTCCAGGCTAGAAGCTGATATTGAAGACCTTCTCGTTGTTTACAACGCTAACGTGCTGAGGCATAGGGGTCTAGCCTGGCTCGATGATTATCCGGCGCATCTATACATTGCCTACGGCCGATTGGTTGAGGAGGAGAAGGCGGTGCATCTGGGTGAGTCTATTGATGAATTTGAGCTCGAGAATCGTCTGTTGAACGAAGACGAAAGGAAGATTCTCTACGAGTCAGTGATTTCTTATGAGAAGGAGAGACTCGGCACCCAGCACCTGGAAGTAGGAGAAGGCTCTAGGGTTGAACATCACGACGCAAGTCTTGAACTTCCAGCGTCAACCCAGTCTGAATCTTTGCCTGTGGTTGATCCCCAAGCTGTTCCTGCCTATAATCCGGATCAGCCGTAGATGTCTCCGGCTACAGAGCAAGTTGCTGAAGCCGTTTAGCCGCTTATAAGCCAAACTAAGGAAGGTACTCTGATCATTCCATATATCTGTCTCAGGTCGGAATTTTCACTTGAATTAAGTTCTAACAGTTCTCTTATTTTTTGTCTAGTGATCGATGCTGCTCCGGTCGTGCCTCCTGTCACTCAAGAATCATATCAGATGCAGGAGGCCATCATCACTGAAGCGACCACCATAACTACAACTGCGCCACTCGATGAAATGCAGGGAAGCACGCTTGTCTTTGATGAGCAGATGATGGAGAAACTCTTTCGCCGTCATAGCGATCCTTTTTCTGACCTGCCATTATTATGGGTGGAAACGCTCCTGCTACAAGCTCCTCAATGCCAACTACCAATGCTCCCAGCAAGGCCCGAGTGATTACTGAAGAGGAAATATTGGCCAAGATCAACGCTGAGATGGGAGCAACGGGACATGGCGTCAATTTTGGAGGTGGGATGGCGGCACCTGGACCAGCTCCGCTCAGAATGATATCTCCTGGTGGTACAGTTTTCGACACCAGTGTGCCCATTTCACCTTCTGTATTTGATCATGTTCCTCCGACTCCGCCCGCAGGAAGCATCCTTATTCATTCGAGCTCGGAGGAGGATGTCGAGATCATGCCCCCGCCTGGAGACCGACCACCGAAAAGTAAAGGCTCAAAAAGGAAAGGTAGTGGCGGCTCCAGCGGATATACACCGAAAAGGAAGCCGAGGAAGAAGAAAGATTAGACATGCTTCCTCGGTTTATTTTGACTTTCATTTTGTTGGCCGTGTATAGATGCGGGTTCGTCCCCTGCTAGTAAGAATTTTTTGGAACAAACTTATACATGAATTTCTTTCATAAATAGTAGAAATGGAACTCTTCTTTTTTGGCTTCTTGTGTATTTGCTTAAGTGTTTCAATGTTTGAAATGAACTTGTAAAGTTTCAGCTTCCGAGTCAAGTTTGTATTTTTGCACCAGGTCTGGAAACCGTGGACATGGTTCGCGACCGGGAAGTGAATTGAATTTTGACGTCGCACCGCTTCAGCCAATAGTCGATGCTTAAGTCTTGCCCCCCAATCTTGGGGGTGAGTTGTAGAACACCAGTCAGCGATTGCTTCTCACTTATAACATGTTGAGTCTAGTGCCACTGAACGGATGTCTGAGACAAGCGGAGATGAGTGGTTCATCCATACTTGTTCGAATATCGGTGATCATATCTGCACTCCGGGAATTCTCATTTGCTTTCTGGCGGTTGGTCACGCCGGCTTAAGTTTTTTGTACGTCCGCTCTCCGGGGACTCGGAATCGACATTTATACTCCGACTCGCACTCTGGGAGTTCGGAGTTGGCATTTACACTCCATTTCGCACTCTGGAAATTCGGAGTTAATGTTTATACTCCAATTCGCACTCTGGGAATTCGGAGTTGATGTTTATACTCAATTTCGCACTCTGGGTATTCGGAGTTGATGTTTATAATCAGTTTCGCGCTCTGGGAATTCGGAGTTAATGTTTATACTCCGACTCACACTTTGGGAGTTCGGAGTTGGTGTTTATACTCCAATTCGCGCTTTGGGAATTTGGAGTTGATGTTTATACTCCGTTTCGCACTTTGGGAATCCGGAGTTGATAAACAGACGGTCAGTCACATCTGCTGTATGTTTTTGGATTTTGCCCGCACTCTGGGAACGAAAGGTGTATCAGGATCGTGGATGGTCGGATCACATCCACCCTGAGTTAACAAGCGAGGTCGTTAGGTGGACGGGTCCACCCTCCTCAAACTTGGTTCAAATACGGACGAAGTCGTTAGGCGGACGGATCCACCCTCTTCGTAGACTTATTTTTATACTCTAGTTCGCACTCTGGGAATTTGGAGTTAAGTGAAGGATTGTCGTGTATCAATCCCTTTTTGACTTTGGTGTGATGGCTTGTTCTCAAGCTTGGGTTTCACTTAGCGAGTGACCGGTTGAATCACAGTCACTCCCTATCTGAATAAGCCCCACTATATGATGGAACTTAGCTCTCCGTGCATAGTGATGATCATATGAAGCATTTCAAGTAAATCACAGCTCTAGCTCGAAGAGATTGCATTTTATTGCTGAAATAAGAAAATATGGCAAAGTCAGTTGCCTTATTACAGATTCTAATTTCAAAATGCAGAAACAAATTGCAAATGGAAAATAAACTAAATGAATAAACATAGCCTGTTATGTGTAGCAGCGATGAAGACTCTCGTTGTTCGAGGCTCTTGGTAGAGCAGGTCCGCCAACGATCGCTAACTTAAATGTGTCATTTTCGAGATTTTGTTTGATCATATATGGCCCTTCCCACGTTGGTTTCGCGTGTGGAGGCATCGAAAAGATTCTCTTGTGGACAAAATCGCCGAGTCCGAAAGTTTAGGGTCGGAATTTGACACTGTGCATTCGGGGGACTTGATTTCGGTACACGGCCGCTCTCGAATTAGCCAGATCCCCTTGAACGACTCCAACTCCATTGGCGGTAGGGAATTTTAAAGTTAAACACCATGGGGAAATAACAACACTAAATTCAGCAAGGGCCGGTCAGTCCAAGAAGGCGTTGTATGGCGAATCTATGTTCAATACAACGAATTGCAACGTCCGGACTCTCCAGTGTTCTCCAGTTCCCAGCTCCACTGGCATTTCCACCATACCAGTGGGTATGGTCTCACTCCCGTTGAAGCCATGAATACGGAATTAACAAGGCTTCAAATCTTCGGCCTCCCTCTTCATCTGGTCATAAGCTTGCTTAAATATTATATTCACAGAACTTCCGCTGTCGACCAGAATCTTTTTCATCCAAGCATGACCTACTTGAGTTGATATGACCAGTGGATCAGTGGTTGGGGCTCCGACCCTGTCAGCATCCCTATTCGAAACATGATATCGTCAGTCATCGTCTTCTATCGCTTGGTCGGAGCACTATCTCCCAAATTAATACAACACTCAGGATCTGCATGCCTAATAGGACCGGCATACGACTCCATTTCCCTCCAACTTCGGTCTGCTGGATGAGGACCACCACTAACTGCGTTTATCACCAACCTCCCGCCAGTACGAGCGGGTTCCTCCTGTCTTTCCTGGTCTGGCGCACGATTTTGATTCGATGGGCCGTGACCCCTGACTGCGGTGCCTGCACATACTGATCTAACTTCCTCTCGCGGGTCAACTTTTCAATGAGGACTTGTAAATGACGACACTCACTTGTGTTATGACTCTCATGGAATCTGCAGAACTTCCCTGTTTGGACTTGTCTTTCCGTTGACGGCTTCGGGGCAGGTTTCTTATATTGCATGGTATTACAAGTCTGTAAATACACATTTTCCAATGACGTATTCAGTGGAGTATAATTATCGAACATGCTCTGCGCTGTGGGCCACGATTTTGATCTCGTTTTTTATTTTGATTTCCACTGTCCCTCTGCTGGTTCTGTTTATTTTGAATATTCAACTGAACTTTCCCGGAACTCTCCCCGGATTGTTTAACTGCGACTTTACTTTGAATTCCTTCAATGCTGGGCCCTACGTCATCCTGCTTCCTAGACTGTTTCGCATCCTCCCTTTTCAAGAATTGGGCTGCCATGGAATAAAAATGGTCCAATGACGCAGGCGGCTTCCCAGCTAACCAATTTCCCAACTCGGAATCAGGGTCAATCCCTTTAGTCAATGCCATCAGGATAGAGTTGTCATTGGGATTACTTATTTCTGCACACGCACCAAGGAATCGCTCCAAGTAACGTCTGAGTGTTTCTCCGGGAGCTTGAGTGACACTAGACAGGGTATTGACATCTTTAGGCCTCGCTACGTGCATACAGAATTGTTCAACAAACTTGGTGGTCATTTGGTCAAAATTAGAAATGGATCATGGTGGTAAACAAGTAAACCACATTGTAGCAATGCTCCCAAAGGAAATGGAGAAACTACAGTATTTTACTGCATCGTCAGCTCTCGCGGCATTCATCAGCCATTCATACTTCAGGATGTGTTGATTGGGGTCAGAATTTCCTTCATAGACTGGAAAGGTTGGCATCCTAAAACGCCAAGGTGGTTCAGCATATAATATGTCATCAGTGAAAGCGGTATGACTCCGGGAGATTCCCCAGTCGTCATTAGTGAGACCCTGACTTTCACGGATCATCTGACGAATCATCGTCGGTATATCCGGCATCCGGATATTTGGAGGATGTTATGCTATGGTGTGGTCGGGTTCCACAGCACGAGTCTGGACCGGATGTGGTCGATGGTCCGTGCCTCGCCTCCTTTGTTCAACATTTTCAGGGACGTAAGGTTCTGGAGTATGATCTCGTTGGTGACGATGCGGATCAGCTTGATTTCTAGCATCATCTCCTTGTTCGGTAGTGGTGGTCGTAGCAGCAAGGTTGCCTGTGATATGGTAAGGAGCGGCACCCCCTCGGGATGAAGGTCCGGTATGATGACTGGTGGATGGTCCAGTTCTGGGTTGTCCAAGGTTCAAGGTAGGTTGGTGTCCTGTGGCCTGGGTGTAGCTTACATCCAGCCGTGGGCATGTGGATTGGTGATGATCGTCAGATGAAGCTAAACTCTCCATGGAAGAGTAAGAAGCTTGATCTCTTCTGGATCTTCTGTGCCTTTGGCGATTCAGCTGGTTGGTCAACTCCGTGTTGGCGCGCAGTTATTCAGTAACTTGTTGCCGACTCTGGGTCAACTCTTGAAGTAGCTTCTAGAATTCTTGTCTGGTAACCGGGCCTAATGGATCTGAAGGTCCGGCGGCATCTTGGTTGGATGGAGGCAATTGCACGGGATTCTGTCTGTCCCGTCCTTCTTGATCAACAGCTGTAGAGGCAGTTCGTGTACTCACCATGATGAATTGACGAAGTCCTTTCCTAGATTTGTCGCAAATCTGAATAGAATGGAAGGGCTTTAAGACTTGAGATCTGGATCGTCTTCTTGGATTTATGCAATCCGGTATCGATAGGAGATCCAAAGAGCAGGAGAAAAAATTGGGTTTTTCTCAGTGAAAGCACCAAAGTGTTTGTACCAAAAATGGGCACAACACTCTTCAGAAGTTTTTGAAGAGATAAAGTGAAGAAATTAAATGGAAAAAGAGGATTATCTAACAAAAACTTCAAAAAACAAATATGAAAGTAATTAAAACGCATAGAAACACAAGAATTTAGAGTGGTTCGGCATGTTGCCTACGTCCACTATGAAATTGATCGCTTTATTGATGTTTCTTTGATGATTACAATTGATTGCAGTAGGTTACAGCAGATAACTATGAATTTCAGCAGTAAAATTCATTAGCAGCAGCAATGGACTTTAGAACTGAATCTGGCAGGGTCTGGGCATTGGAGAATTCAAAGATCCTCTTTCTATAGGCTATGGGGCTCTATTTATAGGTGTAGGAGGCTGATAGTTCACTCAGATCTCGGGAGACTTCTTCTGGCACGTGAGTGGGCCCATGCGACCAAGCACGTGAAGTTTCGGCCCAATCCGTGATCGATACGAACGAATTTCGTATCGATCAAGATTGCGTCCAATGGAGTCAAAATTTGGTGTGGACATTCTTTAGCATGCACGTAAGCTCCTGTGAAAATTTCATAGAATTTGGACTTGTGTATCTCGAGTTATGATCAATTCGAATTAGAGTTGCTCGGCAGGTTGTTTCGTTCGAACCGATCATTTCGACTCGATCATTTCGAATCGATGGTTGCGTGTGATCGGTGGTGACGTGGCATGCATTCTTCGTATTGATCCACATTCTTCGCCGAGTTGATCGAGTCGTTCCGGAGTTTTCGCCGTGTCCTTATCGATGCCATCATCTCGTTCGAATCGATCATTAGTGCGCTCTTCGCATCGATCTGTAGCACACTCAGTTTAAATCGATGAAGACAGTCTAGATCGAATCGATGTATGTTGACTTGTTCGTATTGATGAAGGATGCACAGTTCGTATCGATTAAAGTTCCTTAGTTCATATCGATTGTTGTGCTTTGCTTCGCATCGATGGGAGGTGTGCATTTCGTATCGATTGGTGATCGATCGATATGAAATGAGTTTAAGATTGAACGATGCGAAACAGATGCTCATGCTTCTTGCCGATGGATACAAAGTGGACATTGGATGATCGAGTCGAACTGTGGCTTGTCGATGGATGCGAAGTCGATCAAGTCGAACTGAGGCTTCCTGATGGATGCGAAGTCGATCGAGTCGAACTGAGGCTTGTCGATGGATGCAAGGTCGCTGCCTTTTTGATCGATACGAAAGTGATGGATTCGAACTGGGGATCGCTGATGGATACGAAAATGGGATTATTTGCTTAATCTTGCATCGATCATAACTTGATCATACGAACTCGGATTGACTTGAGATTTGGAACGCTGGCTTCCATGGCTTTGTTCATCATGTCTTGTCGATCGTAGCTTGATCCGGACTCGGACAAAATTCGTCGATATCCATAGTGAGCCTGGGTATAACCGATCTCTAAGACGAACCGTTATTGGTGTCTAGTCAAGTTCTTTGATATCTCGGCCTTGCAAAAAGGCAGGATAACACCCCCATAAAAGAATTTTGTCCCCGAAATTGCCAAGGTAGGACGGATGATCCAAACCCGCTACTTTTCAAAAACCCACTTAGTTAAAATTCGATATTTCACTTTCAAAATCCTTTGGTTCCCACCCAAATTGTTTTTTCCATTTCTAAACCCAAGTCCTTTATTTCGATTTAAATTCGAAATCAAATTTTGGTTAACAAAAATTTTCAAAATTTTTCTAACACCCTAAATTTCCGAAATTTTTTGGTAGAGTCTCTCTTGTACGGAGAGCCATTTGTAGCATGGCAGAAATGATAAAAATATATACATCGACCCACACGGTCGAAAAACACAATATATATCAATATTTTATATTATCGTTGTATTTAATCCGAAAACGTATCTTTATTTAGCGTTTTAGCGAGCGAGCTTACTTAATATGTGATTTCGCAACCCAAAATATAGCCAAATGGTCTTCTTGTACCTGTACTTACTTAAATAAACCCCATAAGTACCAAAAATATGAAGTTGAATAACATTTCATGCATTTAACTAGATAAACACATTATTTTCATAACCAACATGTTATAGCATTCATTTATCAATAATCACAAGGTTCCAACATGTAATCATTCACTTCAATCGATTTACATACCATTTTATTCAATTTCTAATAATCCATAAGCAAATTATTTGCATTCACTACATATTTGCACATATTACATTCCTATCCATTTCAAATTGATTAAAAATCAATTTATTCACTTCCCATTAATTCAAAGAATTTTTATTTACTTCCGTTTACGTCAAACGAAAACTTTTTTCCATGCAAATTCAGTGATATTCATTTAATAAAATAATGACTTAAGCTTATAGCTATTTTAAATTGATTCCAAATCAATTTATATCCAATTCTATTCCATTTCAAATGGATCATCGATCAATTCATTTGTATTCCATTCATATCCAAATTCATTACATTAAAATCCATTTTATTAAGCTCATAATCATTCCTTGCTAATTTATTAAATTACCATTTCACAAATTTATTTGAGCCAAGCTTCCCTCCAAAAATATCAACTTAAGTTAATTCGTTTACTTTCAATCATTTCATAAAATTAATATTAAGGTTTATTATAACCTTTTATACCATACATATATTCATTTCCAAGAAAATTTAATTCCATTCACAAATTTAATTTATTAGTTCATTCCATTACCCGGTTCCAAATCCCAATCCATATTCATTAATTAATTCATTTCAATTTGAATTCAATTCATTCCCACTTATGTTAAATTTCATCAATTTATTTATAACTTAAGTCATCACTATTTCAATCCATTTCTATTTTATTTGACAACACTTTAAAATATATTAAATCCGCTTATATTTAAGTTGAATTTTCATTTTTAACTCAAGTTCCACATTAAATTTCAATTTCAATTCACAATCCATTTTACTTAATCAAGTTAAGTTCTATTTCCATATTCAATTAACTAATAATTTATCTAATCAGTTCACTTTCATTTTATAGTTCAATATCTAATTTATATTTCAAAAATCACTTCATTTAATTTACTTGGGTTCAATTTTATTTTATAATTCAAGTTTGGATTTTTATTTCTTCACCAAAATATCAAACATTTTTATTTTTGGTTGTTCTATTCCATTTTTCAATTTTATAAGTTACACAACATATCTCACATTTCCATAATTTCTATACCCGAGTTTATACCCTAATTTTAATCAAATTCAATTTGATTCACCATTCATTTTATTTCTATAATTCAAGTCTATATTCATTTCATTTAGTCATCTAAATTATACATCCAACTCTATTTTAATTCAATTTTCATTTCAATTATGATAACTTATAGTTATATAACTATTTCACCACACAAATTTATATATTAAATTCAATTTGATTTGAGTTCAAATCCAATCAAATTTTCATTTAACTTATCTCAAGTTAAATTCAAACCCATACAAATTTTTTTCTTCTTTTACAAATTCAATTTATTTAACTTGCATAAGTTAAATTTTAATTTCATATTGAAATTCACATTTCCCATGTTTTTAGTTCAAAAACTTATTCTCTTTTAGTTTTACTTCTTATTTAATTGGAAATTCCAGAATTTAATCACCCGGTTCTATTTCAAATCATTTTGAAATCACATATATAGATATATATTCCCTTTTTCATACCAAATCTTTCTTTTGGAATTTTTGAATCAAAACCTGATTTTACCAAAACAGTTCTGAAGCCAAATAATCACAGTAGCAGTCCGTCACTTAGGAACTCGAAAATGAATACTGATGATGTTGCGCAGTCATCACCAGGATTATTTTCCAACAACTGAAGTGAGTTCAGTGCTTTATCACCTTTAGAATCCATTTTAAAACCTCCCGTTCAAAAATATTCCAAAAATAATATCACCATTGTCCTTTTCAAAACACTTTGGAAAACAGTTTCCAAAAATATCCAAGGTCTAAAAATTTCTCAAATCTTAGTTCAAATCCATTTAAACATTTCTTAAAGCTTTCGGGATTTTAAATTTCCAAATTCTGGTTTGAATCCAATTTTATTTATAATTCATTTGCATAAATTTCACCTTTGAGATTCTTTTTGGTTATATAAACCATTTCATTTATAATAATTTTGTCTTGATTATAATAATATTAACCAAACACTCCAAATTTACTATAATAATTTTAGAAAATTATTTCTTTTATATCAAAAATAAAATTTGGGTAAAGTTAGTTCATTTACCCTCTTTAAAACAATATTGTGTCGAATTGCGCTACTCAAGTGTTTAGAAACCCTTATCGATACAGTTGTACGGACTGTGCCAATAATAATTCATAAGTACTCAAGTAATAAATCAACACAATATAAAATAATTTATATTCACTAATAAATATGCACTCATATCTATTAATACACTCAAACTCATTCTAGGATACTACTAACCCTATCTCTAATGAGTAATCCCCACCAAAGCCAAGGTTCTCGCTTAACCTTCAGCTCCGATACCAAGTGTAACGATCCACTTTTCCGTCCAGCCTAAGCTGACAATATAACCGAACATGTCAACTCAAATTGCACAAAAAGGCGGATTGTTAGGGGTGAAGAAGAAAAGATAGAAGAAGAAACAAAAACGACAACATAAAATCTCACAATCGCAGCGGAACAAAATATAATATATAAAAACAGATTTTTATACATGGAAACTATAACTGTTAATATACATACAATTACCAAAGTACATCAATCAGCAATCAATCTGGAGAGTTATAATAACTTGTCCTCACTCAGCGGAAACATAAATCAAGTATGAGAATACGTCTCTGTCATCCAGCTTGTCACCCTAGCTCCATAACATTCTGTCTTGGATCTGTAATACTCGGTTTGACCCGAGCATTATAATAAAATAACACCCGAGTCAGTCTTGAAAACCAGCGTGAGAAAACACACTCAATTTGAATTATTAACATTTATCAAAATCCTTTGTAAACAAAGGTATCTCGTAAGACCGCGTCACACATAAACACGATAGGTTCTTTCCTTACGATAACCAAAACATTTGATATCAAAATTATCTGATATTATAATAGTGTCTATAGAAAGTAAATTAGAAAATAGCCAAAATGCTTGCATCTCATGTTTCAGCATAGCTGGGCACAATCAAAACCGTACGGCGCTTATTGGAGAATGGATTCCATACAATGACGGGCTACCGGGGTACCTCCCATCACAGTACAACTCTAGAAAAAGTACCGAGGGCCTCGCCGGGATCCCTACCAACACAAGACCGGCCTACCCCTAACCTGGATAGTATCGAATATGTTATCACCTCGGACGTTCCCACCCTTAATCGAGCGCTCACTTTTCCACGCATAACCATATCCATAATTTATAACATATTTCCGAGGGTATCTAGAAAGGTGATAACATACCCTTAATTGGGTGCGACCCACTTAGCCTTGCTGCATCTCCCATGTTTTTGTCATACTCGATTGATGCGGCTTGAGGCTACGTTTACCTTTAAAGAAAAAATCCACTTAGAATGCTCATCGTCCTCCAATGACAATGTTCTGAAAGCATTCGTCCGTACAAGTTGTCCTAGGTTTGGACAAACCGAGTCGTCATCTTCACCATCTTCATGATATCACCATTTGTAACGTTCAAACCGGATCGAAGTGGTTTTCGGATAATTAAATCTGATCCTGGTCTCTTCGAAACGATCAACGAATTTGGCCAGATTTGATAGTCGGTTATTTAACTATCAAATAACATCCATGAGCAGTCACTAGGCCTATATTATAAATTTTTCAAAACATTCATTTCAAAAATATCTTTACAAAGATATATATTAAATCTCTTTCGATATTTCAATATTTGAAAACATTTTCGAATACTCATATCCATAACAGGATATTTCAACCCATATCTTACTTCAACACTTATTGAAATATTTCCAATTTCAATTTATAATCCACTACTTAGAAAAATATCTTGATATAAATCCTTCGTCGCTAAATATTTCCAAAAACCTTTCATTTCCACACTTAGGAAAATATTATAAATTCATTTTCCGAAATCATTTCTAAATTCAATACTCAGGGAATATTTCATATCTTATCTCCTACATTTCCAGAATTTATATTAATCCCTTTTTACATTTGCCAAAATCGATTATACTCGCCTATAATCTCATCTATCCATTTATAACTTATTTATGAGGTTAGATTCAATCCCGAAGTTCTTGTTTTCTAACAATTCGGAAATTTCCTTAAGCCCCCATAATTTCATTATAAGATTTTCTCTTATAAAATCCCATCTATTAAATAAACCCCGTTTACAAATCTCGAGAGAACTTATAAATAAATTCTAATCATTCCAAACATCTCTATATATATGTATAAGTATTTTTAAAGAATAATAATTTATTTTTAAAACTATTTTAAGTAACTATTTAAATATCAAAACATTTTTAATAAAACATCAATAAATAATTTCCAAATCATTTTTAAGTAAAACTAATCGATTTACAAAGCTGATTATAAAAATTAGAAATTTATTTCAATTAATATTAAATATTTGAAAAATCCACTACCGAAGTATTTTATTACTAAAGCAGCTTTAAATTACATGGTTTGAATATATAAAAATTCTCTTTTAAAACAATTCAACTTCTCGATAAAAATATATATTTTTAAAATCCCAATAACCAATTCAATTTATAAATCCCTCTCGATTCATTATACATCGATATCATTCCGATTCCTAACCATCCTCACTTTTCAAAAATAGAATTCACCATTTTTCCCCAAAATATATTTTTCATATCTTGATATAAATTCACCCTGTGAAATTATATTCCAATTTATCAATTGATTTCATTTTCCCTTATTTATAAACATCGTTTATAAATTTATAACTCCTTTGAGTTTCACTTGTTTATAAAACTAATCCCATTTATAAAATCTCATTTTATAAATCCATTTCTTAATAAATTTCATATATTCCACAAATTTATTTAAAATATCGATTTCAAACTCCTTTTCATATTTTCCAGAAATATCATTTAAAAATCCTTACATAGATTATTTTAAAATATTTATTTAAAATATTTTTACGAATAGTTAAATACAACCCAAAATCAATTATTGTTTTTATCCAAATCGATTTCTTTAAAAATAATCCAAATTTCGATATAAATATTTTTATATTCAAAATCTCCTTTTAAATCCTTTCAAATTCCAAAAATAATATTTATGGTATTTAAAATACCAAAAGTTAGGCCAGTGCTACTATAGCATCCAATAAAACAAATCACACAACAATCCATAACAGATTATCAATTCACATCATACATCACTATATATGAAAACAATTAATATATATTTGAGGAATCTAGTTGGATCCCTCCAACCTGTTTATCTGCATACACAGACGTGAGATAATATAAAAAATACCAATCCCACTTCGAGGGGGATATCGCAGTAATATAGGGTCATCTGCTATTATGCACGGCGCATATGGTCTCATCTGCTCCAACGGCGAGAAAAATATCCAACTACTAATATATATACTACTATATATATATAACATCCAAACTGATAATAATTTATAAATTCAATCAACCAATAATTATTTTTAACTATTAAATTAAAACTAGTAATCCAAATGAGTGAGATTTACTCACCTTGATTTTCGAGTTTGTTAATCGTTCCAATCTAAAAAAATTCCCATTGCGTAGTGTTTGTCACTACGAGCCAACATGACTTTTTTTCTTCTGTAAATTTTAGACCTCGCACGAATAATTTCCGACGTATATAAGTTAACGAATTAAATTATTATAAATCTAAATTGTTAATTTCAGTAATTAGACAAATTAATTACCTTATAACCTCAACCCCTTTGTGAACTTAGCACGAACGAGACCCTCCACCACTGCCTCACCCACATCCAGCCGACGCCATCATCCTCAGCTCTACCCTCCATCTGTGCAACTCTAGCCAAGCCTAGGCCCAGCTCTTCAACGATAGCCTCACCAATAGCTCTGCCGCCTACCCTTTGCCTCCAGCCCACACCTCGACCAAGACTCAAAACGTCGCTACATCGGTTACTTGAAACCCACGCATCACCATGTGACTGCTTGGCTCTCGCCATACTCCAACTCGACATCAAACCAAAATTGCCTCACATGACTCAGGCCATCGCGATACCATCACGTGCATACATGCTGCTCCCTCCTTCTCTGCCTCGCTTAAGCCTCACGCGCTCGCTCCAACATCGTGCGTGCTTCATCCATTGACTTCCCCTACAGTCCTGCCACCGTATGCGACTCCCTGCGCCACCGCACGTGTGCATCCATCAATGCGCCATCGTGCGACCCAAAAATCCCAATCGAACTCACCCATCGCAGCCTCCACTCGCTTGTTGTCACCTTCTATGCCCCTACCAATCATCGCGGTCGCCTCTATCGTGCTCGTGTGGATTCGAGAACAACGTGGTTTTTTTTATTTCCTTCTTCGATTTCGGTTATCCTATTTTTCTGTTTGAATTCCTGAAGAGATATAGGAAGGTCATGTTTTTAAAGAGGGGAAAAGTACTGTAGCGGATGGGTTAGGGTGTGGCTCGTACATGCTAGGTCAGAGGGATTAGGTCTGCTATAGGTTGGCTGATTTAATGTTTTGTAGGCTGAGGTGAAATGAAAATAACATATACATTTAAAAATTCTAAAATATCTCGATATTTCATTTCGAATCCTTATCGAGGCATGCCGTCGGGCGTTCCTAATGTTATACCCCTATTCCGAATGAAATGGAATAAGTCTCGAGTCTTAATTCGATCGTATGGAGAAGATAGTTTTTTCGAACTCAATTATAATATTAAATTTCCAATATTAATTTCAACGCGATTCTCTCCCGTATGACCAAATGATAAATCCAAATGCTACGAAATTTGAAATCATATAATAATACACTATTACGGATCCAATGGGACTGGTTTCGTCGAATTCCGAGAACGTGCCCCGGATCGCTATTTTAACGCGTCGATTAAGTCGATGATTTCAAAAATTGGCGAAATCACTTGAAATCCCAGTTTTAAAAACTTATTAACTAAATTCTAGTTCAAATAGAATTATATATTAACATTAGAAATCGTTTCGATTCCTATTCAACTCAATTTTCATTTTTTCGTCCTATTTCCGTATTACGATAATCGCTGTATTTGGAAATTAAATTCAATTAACGTTTTCAACCAAAATATTCAAATTCAAAAATCAATTTATATTCCAAATTAAACATTTAAAACCATTTAAATATCCAAAATTAATCATCGAAAAATCCAGGTCGTTACAAGAAAACCATCGAGTGAGTCGTTCCATAGTTATCCATAACTATCAATAAGTAACCCCTAAGTGCCCCCAGTAGTCATGAGTAATACACTGCCTAACATTTGAAGAACGTTACATACTCTAGTCTCAACGGATACATTGATATCCAGTCTCAATGCATCTTGACAATGAACATTTAAAATGGTATATTTGTTTTATTGTTATAAAATACTTTCGGTTACAAAACTTTGTAACTACTATCACAAAATATGTCATTTACGGATTTTCTATTAAATATACTTTAATTAAATCAATTAATTAATATAACCACATTATATCAAGTATATAATAGAGAGAAACACCTTTATTGTGAACAAGATTGTTCAACGAGTTTGATATGTAATAAATTACATAATTGCCCATAGGGCATCCCCTAACTCTATCAGTCTCCCACTTGCACTTGGGGTCAATTATGGAATCTTATCCAACTTCTCCAATCAGTTTCTCAAAACCAGTTGGGTACATCCCTTTGTGAACGGGTATGCTTTGATATTTCAATTATCTACTCTTTCAGTCAACTCTCTTTAACGGTGATAAATTGCTTTATCATGTGGAACAATTCAGAGCATTTCTCTCAACCTCTAATGAGCTCTAGGTTCTTTACGAACCATATCGTGACATTGTTATCATATAACAATTTTATGAGATTCTTAACATTTGGAATCGTTTCGGTTACAAATTTGTGCACTTATAATTTTATATACATTATTTTATTACGACAATATTGAAGGCGATGTACGTAGCCTTTTTTCATTGAATAAGCTATAGTCTTTTATTTAGAACATTTTCAACTTAAAGATTCTTAACTTGAATTTATTATTGACATACTACACCCAATATGATTTATGAAGTTTGAGTTCGAGCACTCCTTCATAAGGAGTTTTTGTTTCTGTAAACAATTCTCTAGTATTTCATAAATACACGAGAACATTTCAAACAACCATTTAGTGATATCAATTTGGATTTGATATTTGCTTCATGTATCAAATATATAAACAATTCATGATATCGTAGAAAACACATGTATGATAATTCCTTTTGCCAATGCAAAGGAATCAACCTTACATGTTCCATATTAAACATTTTAATAAGGTGTCCTTGCATATCATTTGGGACATTCCCGACATCTTTTATGCTTACTATAAAAGACATCATTTATTAATCCAATGTTACGTATTAAAAAAACTAAGGTTGATTTTAACACAATTACATCGTTAAAAGCAAATCGTGTTATTTACATATAGTTTAGAAATATCAATGTACCTTTTAACGTTCTTTCTTAATAACACACGCTTCCTCTGCATTTTGATTAAAAATCAAACTATTTGATATTTCTATCAAAATACTCATTCAATCTTGATACTTATAAAATGATACTTTCGTATCATTTCTTGGATCATATCCAAAGACTCACAAACTCAATATCACTCCCACCGACTTCGAGACATTTTGGTTAATATGTGTAAACAGCTTACTCTAAATCATTATTTAGAATTTTCCGTTTCAATACATATGTACCAAAAACCCTAGAACTTATCAAGCGATAATTTTGTAAGTAAATCCAAATTGACTTGAACATGTTGAATATCGAATCTATTACATTAATTTCAACGATTGAAATTTGCGATATTATTCTTATCAACATTGCTCATTTAATTCCAACTGCATTAGTCTTAGTCATAAAGACACAGTCGAAATCGATGGATCATATCCCTTCGGTTACGACCACCAAAATCGATATTTTGATAGAATACTTGGAATTCTTTCGGATTTGCACACATGCCATATAGAGTCAACCTATCAATGGTTTAATTAAACAATCCAGGATTATATATTTTCAAAATTAATAAGAAACTCATAGTTTCTCTTTGATGTGCGAGAATACTTATTAGAAATTCTAATGCTATATGTTTGTTTAGGTTAGTTAATTTCATTTCATCTCATATAATCAGTTCTTTCCATGGATCGTATCCAATTCCATTTTACTATCAATAATTCCTCAAAGAAATTTCTTTAAAATGAAGTTGGTATATCTTGAAACAACAATTGTTTCTCTGTGCAATAGAATAAGTATTCATAAACGTTTTATGAATTTCTTTATATATAAAACTGATTTGGTTTTAGTTTCTAAAAATTATGTTCGAAACATAAATATGTCATCCAATGGCAGTCTTCTCAAAATCCTTTTGGGGAGATTAATATAAGATCCCTTATGAACAATTATTACATGCAATCTTTTGACTCGCATAACCTGCCAATTCCTTGGCCTAGGATATGTTGGAGTTTCTTATAAACCCTTATCTTGTAAAATTTTATAAAATGTTATTCAAATGAAATAATATTAACCTTGTGTACTACCCTTAAGTACATTACCTTATAGAAAGAAACTAACTCAACTCCACTCAAAATTAATCATACATTGTCCAACAAAGTTCGATTATTTCATATCAATGCATCATTATGTATCACATGGAGGAGTAATTTTAAGATTGAATCTTTATTCATTTTAGGTACGTTCGGAACATTTTCTAATATACCCACTCATTTGATCAAATCAAATCATTTCTATTGCATGTTATTTTATATACTTCTATTTCATAATCTATAAGTTTACCATAGACATACTACATGTGTATCAAATACACATGTCCATATGGACGATAACTTATCGATGAATATGACGAAGTACATGGAACCGTTTTGGTATTTATAGAATTATTATTTCATACATCTATATGTATCAATCCGAAGAGTTCATCAACTCTTATGATACTCCCACTAAATGGGTGCATAGCCCTTTATTGTTTAAGATATCGTTAACAAGTATCATACGATTCAAAATCATACAATGAAATTATTTCTCAAAACTACGGCTTAGTCTATAATTTCAAAACAACTATAAATAATATTAGATACTTTTGTATTTTCCAATGCATCACTTTTGTTATAAAAAAATTACCATATTATAGTTTTATTTCACAAAGAATATTCATATTGAAATATAGCTATGTCTATTTTTTTCAGTCGATACCGAAAAATAATTATATTTCATAAATAATGTATGGTACATTTTACGAAAACAATTTTCATACTATGATGCAATTAGTAAGTGCTATATGGCAGCTCCCACTATTTCAACCGTTACTATAACAGCGTACTAAATTTGAAGGTCCATCATTCACTTAATACAATTTGTTTATTTCATACACTGCAACTATTTACAGTGGAGAGTTCGTTGATCAAATATCTTGAGCTCAAAGAAATAAATCTCATAGAAAAAAAAATTATATATGAAAATAAATTTTGGAATAGGAATCATGTTTCTTATTCCAATATTAAGTAGCAATTATTATCAAATTCTAGTTTCCAATGTTTCTCTATGAAGCATAAGTGACTATTCATTCTCTTCATCTCAACTGTACCATAAATTACATCTATTCTTATACATTCGTTTTCCTTTCAAACGGTCAAACTATTCAAAAGAAAACCTTACTACAATATCATAACAAACTCTTTACAAAAGCGCATTCAATTATCCTTAACATTTAAGGACATCAAATATTTTGCACTTTACGTAAACCAATTAAAATGACATTTCAGCGATCGAGTTCTTAGATCTATCTTGTAGTTTTTGGTCTTGTGTTACATTAACACAATATGATCCTTTTTGTAATTAATCTAGTTGATTGCATAATCTCAAAAATACTATTTGTTGGCTTATTTCCAATGAACTATATTCATTGAAGTATCGTACACTACGAACTATGACCGTTCACCATATAAAATTTATAAATGATAGTATGTGGATCAAATATCCATTGTCTTCTATTGCTTTTAGAGTTCGAAACTCATAGAGTGTAATACACGGTCTCAACTAAATAAGCATGTAAGTGACCATTTTACAAATATATTAAGTCGTGAAAATTAGACACTTGCATGGGTATAGAAAACATTAACATGCAATAGGCATTTAATAGTGGGTATTAAATTTCCATTTGTTAACTTTCAATTCAGTTCTTTTGTATACGTTAATTGATAAGGATTTTATCAATCATATTAATTGCACAAATTATCATTGTAGATAATTAATTATTTAGCTTATGTTCTTACAATATTAGAAAGGTTAAATGTTACCATTTCATTTTTCTAACAAGGCTCCCTTTAGACTTTTATGTTTCTCCAAACCTAAGATAAAACATAGAAGTTTTTCGATTTCACTAGTGGGTGTTAGGATTCGTCTTTCTTGGTATTCCGACCTTGAGTTTGCTCAACAAATCATTTCCCCACAAACGATAGAAAACTACTTATCGGTTGTATCACATACAATTCCTGATGCATTTTTCATTGTCCTAATCTCATTTCGACCTTGAGTTTGCTCAACAAATCGAAAGATATTATTCACACGTCCTACTATATCGTGATGGCCTAAGTATAGTATATGTACCTTGAGTTTGCTCAACAAATACATATAGGTATCTTACCTCATATGTTCAATATATTAATAACACTACACATAACATCCATAGCTTGAGTTTGCTCAATAACTAAGGAGTATGCAAGTAATTTATTAATATATGTATATATATATGGTAGAGGACAACATTATACTAAAGATTCAAAATATTCAATATATTGTATTGAGTGATATCGACTTGTGGAATAAGGCATTTTAATGAAATACCCTCGTGATTCAAGTGTCAAACACTTCAGAAATCACAGTATATGTACATTTACGTATGTATTTATTCCTTAAGTCTATTTGGGTTTCATTAATGTTCCATCTTTAGTTTATACATTCATATCATATAAGTTTTACTGCTATGTAACTTTTATATTTTCTATTACTTATATGATAGTCTTATGTATGATATTTTATTAATTAAATCTAATTTAATCAATTTTAATTAATTAACTTTTTAATTAATTTTAAATTAGTATTTCAATACAACTTTTATATTGGACAAATCTATTATAACCTTTATAGTGTATACTACAACATTTATATTATAACACAGATATCGTATATATGAGTATTTTTTATTTAATTAATTAACCTTTAATTAATTTATTTAATTAAACAATTTCAATTAAATTATGTCAATTTCAAAATTTATCTTACATGCATGTATACTTATGTTATCTTAACACTTTAAAATAATATAACATATGCATATAAGTATTAATTAATTAACTCATTTAACTAATTTATTTTATTAATCTTATTAACAAATTTTAAATTTTGAAATTAATAGTTTCAAACATTTTGAAATTTTCATTACATTTTCGAACATTTTGAAAATTTATGTTATATTATATAACCTTTGATAATAAACATGTTTTTATTTTAAATTTAACTTTTAAATTTAAAATCATATTTTAATTTTCAAAAATATTTTGAAAATTAGCCCAAGGCCCAATTCAAATTAGCCTTTTTCTATTAGGAGCAACCTTTGGGCTCACATTACCTTTTAGGCCAGGCAAGTAGCCATGTAGGACAGGGTACTTGATTACCCAATTCCAATCCTAGACATCACATTTCTAGACACCATACTGAGTGAACAATCTTAATTAGTTAGCGCTAACATGACTAATTTAGACCGCATAAGCTATTGGGTTCTGATACTATTGAAGGACTGGGCCAGCCCGAGAGGAAGAAATGAGCGAATTTTACCATTTTGAATCATTAATCAGCTTATGAAGTCTAAATTCATTTAGAACTTTTCTAAGTTTCTTTTAAATAAAATCAATATTTTATTTAATTTATAAATAAAGTTTTACTTCAATTTAATCTGTATGTAAATTAGAGTATATCGAATATACTCTTATGTAAATTAGAGTACATACATATTTATGTGTAATGGAATGAATGTATCAAATACATTCATGTTGTGAAATATAAGTGTAACATATAAGAAGTGTATATTTGTGTAACTAAGCATAAAAAAATTTAGCTTTCTCTTGACATGTATAATAAATTGAGGAAAGATAAGGCTATAAATGTGGAGAGAGAAACGCTTACGTTTCTCTCTCTTTTTAATTACATTGAATGGCATATTAAATGACATTTACAATAAAATTTGCATATGCCTTTGTTGTCCAAGTTTTTTAAGCAATAAAATATAAATGTATAATAATTGATAAGTTTATACATACACATGTTAAAATAAGCTTTCCTATATATATGAGTTTGTCAAAACAAGAATTAACAATTGTAACAAAGGTTTCAATTAAGGAAGAGCATGAAATTAAATTCTACAGTTTCACAAAAGGGTCCATTTTGATTTAGATTAAAATAACATAAACACATGTATATCTATATGTATAAATAATTGAAAGTTATGTATTCATTTTATAATAACACGCACACAAATATATATATATATATATATGTATGTATGGAGATTGCAATTTAAGTAACATATATGTTTAAATTTAATGCTAACAAAAATGATTCAATCTTTTAATCTTAGGTATGAAATAAAAGCCTATAACTTTACATAAATGACCACTTATGAAATCTAAAACAAAAGGAAAATTTTAATTTTATGACTAAAATAAGTAGAATTAAATCATTTGGAAATTAACTATGCAACATTGAATAATTTTATTGTATTAAACCACCAACAAATATAGTTTATTGATGTTTATGTATACAAATGTCACAAAATTTTATATACAACATTACAACACAATAAAATATTTTCACATTCCTTTTTCTTTACAATTCCAAAACAATGACAGAAAAAATATCACACAACTTGGGCATATACAAATTTGTCGTAGGATAAATCATACCTGACTATACAAAAGGGACATACAACAAAATAGATAAAGGATTTGAAGTCAACCATAATAAACATATATTCAATGGATATGTAAATAAGGAGAGATTCAAATTAAATCTACATAATGATTGTTTCCTGGGGATTTGACCAGGCAACTAGTACTTGGCAATGAGTGCTCGGCATCAGAGAGCGATTGGCATCAAGGAGTGTTCGGCGAAGCACTGGCCATCCAGGAGTGTTCGGCGAAGCAACTGACATCCATGAGTGCTCGGCGACAAGTGTGCTCGGCATAGTACTCGGCGTCCATTAGTGTCCGGCATCGAGACTGTTCGGCGTACCAGAGTACTCGGCGTCAAGGCTGCTCGGCATACAGGAGTACTCGGCATCCCCTGGTGTTCGGCGAGGCACTTGATAGCCAGGAGTGTTCGGCGAGGCACCCAACATCCAACGAGTGCTCGGCGACAAGTGTGCTCGGCGTCAAGACTGCTCGGCATACGAGACTGTTCGGCGTACAGGATTACTCGGCGTAAGGGCATTCGGCGTCAAGAAGAGCGTTCGGCTTCAACTGACTAACATCCTACACTTCCCAAACATCAACCACCTCGTTCGGCATAGAAGGGATGGTTCGGCGTAGAGCGTTCGGCCTCAACAGACAACCATCCTACACTTCCCATACATCAACCACCTCGTTCGACATAGAAGGGATGGTTCGGCGCAGAGCGTTTGGCCTCAACAGACAACCATCCTACACTTCCCACTACACCAACATACAGTTCGGCATAGAAGGGATGGTTCGGCGCAGAGCGTTCGGTGAACCTTGCTCGGCATACGACGACCACTGTACTCGGGCTAGAGCGTTCGGCAATCAGCCCACTTGGGAAGTCCAGCCCATCTTTGCCTATAAATAGAGGGGCAGGGTCACAGTGAAAGGGATCCTTTTTTGGAGAGAAAACACCGGGAAGACTCTGCCATTTTCAAGACTCATCTTTTCTACATAACAACTTCATTCAAGCATTTGATTCACGAATTGTATTTGTAATCAACTATAGAGAAGATCAATAAAGTTTAACCTCAAAGTGGACGTAGGCAATTACGCTGAACCACTATAAATTTGGTGTTCTTACTTTCTGTATTTAGATTAGCACTGTCTTCTCTGTTTAATTTGATTTCATCACTTATATCTCTTCACAATCTTCTTCTACGAGGTTAGTGACCAATTTTGGTGCTAACACTTTTCCGAGAATCGAATTCTCAGACCTCAAGGATCTGCTTTGAAGCTACTGGATTGAACAAATCCCCCAAAGAAGATCCGACTTACTGGTAGGACATCCGTTGATTCTACTCAGAGTTCATACCAATAACTCTACAATGGCGAGACCACGTACCAGGTCAGCTTCTCTTAATGCGGATGCCCGAGAGACTGCTAGCGTGCAACAAGCAGGACCTAGCAATCAACCTGCGATCCCGAGTGCAGGGATTGCCGCTCAAGAACAGACTCCAGTTGTCACCAGAGTAGAGTTCAATGACTTGATGAGAGAACTTAGGGAAAGCAGGAGACAACTGGGAGAACAGATGCAAGCTAATGCCAACCTGATGGCACAACTCACTCAACATCAGCAAAAGAATGCTGGGGGCAATCCAGCTGCTTATTCCTCATTTGACAGCTCTACTTCTTCTGATGAACCACCCAGGCGTAGACGCCGTAAGACTGAAGCTGCAAGGGCGGATGCTGCTGTTCAAACAGCTGGAGATCGCGACCAAGCCCGAACTGGAAGCTTCCGAACCGGAATACAGATGGAGGATGGAGCTCCAGATCATCAAAATGCTAACAATGTTGAACCTCACGACGCACGATTGGCAGATCGCCAGGAAAGGAGGCATCAGCAGGGACAGGCGCGTAGAACTGACTCCAACCTCCCAGCTTCCATACAGACACCCGATCTGACAGCCATGATCAGGCAACTGATGAAAGAAAATCAGGGCTTATCAAATGACGACTGGGGAGTGTCAAGAAGTCATACTCCGTTCACGGATGTTGTGCTGCAAGCGGCGTACCCCAAGAAGTTTAGCATGCCAACCATTCCTGCATACGAAGGAAAGACTGACCCCAGACAACATGTAATGAGGTATGAATGGATGATGGATTCAGCCAGAGCAAATGATCCCACCAAGTGTAGGTGCTTTCCGATTACCCTATCTAGGATCGCTACTATGTGGTTCACCCGACTTCCTCCGCGATCCGTATCAAATTTCGAGGAGTTGGCAAAGAAGTTTATTGAGCAATTCAGGATACACACTACACGCCCGAAGGACGTGATGTCTCTGTCGAGTGTAATCCAGAATCCCGGAGAGTCGCTGAAGGAGTACTTACAAAGATTCCACGTTGCGGCAACTGAAGTCAGTAATCCCAACGACCATGCAATCCTAATGGCTGTAATGAGAGGTGTAGATCCGGATTCTGAATTTGGAGACTGGCTGGCAGGAAAACCTCCGGCTACGCTAGAGCGTTTCTACTCCAAGGCACACTAGTTCATAAGAAGAGAGGAAGCTAGGTGGGTACGACGAGATAAGGCACCGGGACCTGCCCAAGAGTCAATCAAGAGCAACATTGCTGTGAAGCAATCTGGAGACAATTCGGGAAAGGTCCAAGTCAATGTCCAGAGTAAGCCTGTGCAGCCCAAAGAGTCCGGAGGAAGAAGTCAAGGAAAGAGGAAAGAAGCGGGAAAGTGGAAGTCGAGAATTCCAAGCTACAGCGAGTACACTCCGCTAAACGCCCCACTTGAGAACATTTACCTATCCACCTGCAATACTTTTCAGTACAGAAAACCACGTCCAAAAGAATCAACTGAAGAACAGAAGCGGACTGGGAAATATTGCCGCTTCCATGAAACTTATGGACACAACACGGAAGAATGCAGACACCTACATGATGCTATCGAGAAATTGATCAGACAAAAGAAGTTGCAAGAATTCATAAAGGATCCACAGGAAGGAGGACAAGCAACGTCCAACCCAGGTCGTGCACCAGCTCCACGTCATCCTGAGGAGCCTGCTCGGACTGTTGGAAGACTGGTCATAAATACAATTATCGGCGGACCTCATCCCGCAGATAAGAACTGGCAAGAGATGGAACGATATGCAAGCTCCTTGAAGCATGCAGATTTTGAGTGCTGTTCGAACGTAGAGGACGGGGCCCCTGCTAAGCAGCAGCGCGTGATGACAGACGATATTGTGTTCAGGAACAGAGACGCTGATCAGGTAGAGGCTCCGACCGTCGATCCCATGGTCATATCTGCAACGATCGGACCAGCATATGTAAAAAGAATTTTGATTGATTGTGGAAGTTCAGTCAACATCATCTTCAAGAAGGCCTATGATCAGATGAAGCTAGAGACAAAAGACTTGAAACCATCCAAAGCTCGTATCCACGGCTTTAACGGCGCTGCGACTGATGCGGTAGGATATGTCGAGTTACCAGTTGAACTGGGACAAGGCGAGCGTCGGAGGGTACGAATTCTACCCTTTGTAGTTTTGGATGTGGACTCTCCGTATAATGTTTTTTTGGGTCGGCCGGCCCTGGCTGAATTTAGGGCGGCACTAGCCCCGTGGTGTTTGACTTTGAAGTTTCCGACTGACAAAGGAGTAGGCATTGTTCACGGTGACCAAGCAGCTGGTCGTTCTTGTTATGTGGCCGAGCTCCGAGAGGCCCACCGGAGGGAGAAAGGAAAGGTTGCGGACAATCCCGTCCGCATCCTCAATACGAATAATTGACAAGTAGTGCCCGAGCCCTGGCTCGGGCATAGTTCTCGGATCTACGGAGATATAGATCCGAGAGACGACGATGAGAAACCCAGGGAAGAGAAGGCGGCACCGGCTGAATTAACAATTGACATCTCAGTTAGCCGTGACGACCCTTCGCGAATACTGAAGATCGGATCACAGTTAGGCCCCGCAATGACTGAAGACCTTAGCGACTTCCTCCGGGCAAACCTTGATGTTTTTGCCTGGATGCATTCTGATATGTGTGGGATTTCTCCCGCCATCACGAGTCATATGTTGAACATAGACCCGAAATACGTCCCAGTCAAGCAAAAAAGGAGAGGAATGGATCCGGAGAGATCCGCCGCTCTTGGAGAGGAGGTGGACAAACTCAAAGCAAATGGGTTCGTCCATGACGCCCTCTACCCGGAGTGGGTCTCCAACCCCGTGCTAGTAAAGAAGGCGAATGGGAAATGGAGGACTTGCGTAGATTATTCCGACTTGAACAAAGCATGCCCTAAGGACAGTTTCCCGTTGCCTAGGATAGATCAGTTGGTCGATTCCACAGCAGGACACGAATTATTGTCATTCATGGATGCGTACTCAGGATACAACCAAATCCCAATGCATATTCCGGACCAAGAACACACCAGCTTCGTTACAAATGCCGGGCTGTATTGCTATGTAGTGATGCCCTTTGGATTGAAGAATGCTGGAGCAACTTACCAACGTCTGGTGAATCGAATGTTCAAGGACCAGCTGGGCAAAACCATGGAAGTCTATGTGGATGACATGCTTGTGAAGTCACGACGGTCAAACGACCACATTCAAGACTTAGCTGAAATGTTTAACATACTCAGGTTCTATGGAATGAAGATCAACCCGCTGAAGTGTTCTTTCGGCGTTGCATCAGGGAAGTTTTTAGGATTCATCGTCAACGCTAGGGGAATCGAAGCCAACCCAGAAAAGATCCAAGCCATTCGAGATGTACAAGCGCCCATGACTATAAAGCAGGTACAGAGCTTGAACGGAAAAGTAGCTGCGTTGAGTCGATTTATATCCAAGGCAACTGACAAGTGCATCCCGTTCTTTGACATAATAAAGAAAGGAAAGAGCAATTTTGAATGGACGTCTAGCTGCGAGGAAGCATTCCAGAACCTGGTAAGGCATCTGGAGAGCCCACCAATGCTATCTAAACCAGTTGACCATGAGATGCTGTACGTTTACTTGGCTATATCCCCTCATGCGATAAGCGCAGCTTTGGTTCATGAGGAGGATCGAGTCCAGAAGCCGGTATATTATGTTAGCAAGCGTTTAACGGGGGCAGAGAAGAATTACCCTAAAATCGAGAAATTGGCTTATTGCTTGGTGATTGCATCACGCAAGCTGCGCCCATACTTTCAAGCGCATTCAATCGGCGTTTATACCGATCAACCCCTGAGGCAGGTACTTCAACGACCGGAAACTTCTGGAAGATTGCTAAAATGGAACATCGAGTTGAGCCAATTCGATATCGCGTACTTACCACGGAGAGCCATCCGAGGGCAAGCGTTAGCAGACTTCATCGCTGAATTTACCATACCCATCAAACCGGACGATCACGACATCATTCCCTCCATTCGATGGAAATTATACACTGACGGTGCATCAAACGACCGTTGCTCCGGCGCGGGCGTAGTTCTTATAACTCCGGAAAACCGATCAATCTGTTATGCCCTGAAGCTCGATTTCCCGGCTACGAACAACGAAGCTGAATATGAAGCACTGATCGCCGGCTTGAAGCTCATCAAAGAACTCGGGATCGAATCAGTCGAAATCTTTTGTGACTCGCAGTTAGTGGTTTACCAAGTACGAGGAGACTACCAAGCAAAAGGACGAAAGCTTGCTCCGTACCTCGTTCAGGTTCAAGAACTACTATCAAATCTTGAGCGTTATGACATTTCACATATCCCACGAGAACAGAACAAAGAAGCTGACTTGTTGGCTAAGTTCGCAAGTACCGACGATGCTCAACAAATGGGATTGTATCCCGTTGAAGTCTTGCATGCCCCGAGCGTAGACGAGATGAAAATCGATCGCGTGTTGGAAACAGAGATCGAGAAGGACTCATGGATAACCCCATTCAAACTGTACCTGACAACCGGGGCTTTACCGGAAAAAAGAAGCGAAAGACGACAGGTCCTTCGAAAGGCTGCGCGGTACATAATGCAGGGTGGATCCATGTACCGGAAAGGATTCTCAGTCCCATTGTTACGGTGCATCGCTCATGATGAAACAAAGCGAGTCTTGAGGGAAGTTCACGAAGGGGAATGTGGCGACCATACTGGGGGGCAAACGCTAGCAAAGAAGATCCTCCGCTATGGATATTACTGGCCCACCGTAAACCGGGATGCCGCAGACTACGCAAGAAAATGCGACAAGTGTCAAAGATATGCAAAAATCCCGAGGGCTCCGTCAACGGAACTCACACAAATGATCAGTCCTTGGCCATTTGCGATCTGGGGAATCGACATAATCGGCTCTTTGCCTCTATCCAAAGGTTGTGCGAAATACGCAATAGTTGCAGTCGACTATTTCACGAAATGGGCTGAGGCAGAACCTTTGGCCACTATCACCTCTAAGAAGGTCATTAACTTCGTTGTACGAAACATTATATGCCGCTTTGGCCTTCCACGCACCATCATTACAGACAACGGAACGCAATTCGAAAGTAGAGAGTTCAAAGAGTTATGTTTAAAGTACGGCATCGAGAAAAAGTTCGCCGCCGTTGCACACCCAAAAGCTAACGGACAAGTCGAGGCCGTTAACAAAATAATCAAGTCCATACTAAAGAAAAGTCTGGAGAAGGTTGGAGGCAAATGGGTAGATGAACTCCCGACAGCATTATGGGTGTATAGAACTACCCACAAGTCCGCGACCGGCCACACTCCGTTCGCCTTGGCATACGGCTCTGAAGCCGTTATACCCGTGGAACTTGAAGTTCCATCGCACCGAGTGACGTACTACGATCCCAAGACGAACCAAAACCTCTTGCTGGAGTCACTGGACTGCATCGATGAAAAACGAGAAGAAGCTGAATTAAGGGCGGCGGCGCACAGACATCAAGTCAAGCGTTACTATGACGGCAGAGTCCGCCCAAGAATCTTTGATGTGGGAGATCTCGTTCTGAAACGAGTCTTCCCGGTACCATCACGCATGAATCCCAGCTGGGAAGGTCCATACGCCATTGAACGGAAGCTTGGAGAAGGAACATTCAAGCTAGCGACCGTTGATGGCGCGACACTCCCCCGAGCATGGAACAGTGAACATTTGCGGCACTATTACATTTAGCATGTTTCCCTTTCTTGTTATAGGCACTATTGTTTCCTGCATGTTTCCATTCAATAATGACTTAGTTTCCTTTTAAAGTTGTAATCGAGCAATTTAGTTGATTTTCATTAATAAAGGCTTGAAGCCACATTTTCTATGAAGTTTCTATATCTCTTAATTGGATGATAAATTACATTATTCTGCGCGACATACAGGCTCGTACGAACGATTCCAAATCTCCGAATCCCCAGAGCGCGGATCGGAGTACTCTAAGTCCCCGGAGTGCGGACTAGAGTATAAACGATTTCCAATCTCCGAATCCCCAGAGTGCGGAGCGGAGTACTCTAAGTCCCCAGAGCGCGGACTAGAGTATAAACGATTCCAATCTCCGAATCCCCAGAGCGCGGATCGGAGTACTCTAAGTCCCCGAAGTGCGGACTAGAGTATAAACGATTTCCAATCTCCGAATCCCCAGAGTGCGGAGCGGAGTACTCTAAGTCCCCAGAGCGCGGACGAGAGTATAAACGATTTCCAATCTCCGAATCCCCAGAGTGCGGAGCGGAGTACGCTAAGTCCCCAGAGCGCGGACTAGAGTATAAACGATTCCAATCTCCGAATCTCCAGAGTGCGGAGCGGAGTACTCTAAGTCCCCAGAGCGCGGACTAGAGTATAAACGATTCCAATCTCCGAATCTCCAGAGCGCGGATCGGAGTACTCTAAGTCCCCGAAGTGCGGACTAGAGTATAAACGATTTCCAATCTCCGAATCCCCAGAGTGCGGAGCGGAGTACTCTAAGTCCCCAGAGCGCGGACTAGAGTATAAACGATTCCAATCTCCGAATCCCCAAAGTGCGGAGCGGAGTACTCTAAGTCCCCCGAGCGCGGACTAGAGTATAAACGATTCCAATCTCCGAATCCCCAGAGCGCGGATCGGAGTACTCTAAGTCCCCAGAGTGCGGAGCGGAGTTCTCTAAGTCCCCCGAGCGCGGACTAGAGTATAAACGATTCCAATCTCCGAATCCCCAGAGCGCGGATCGAAGTACTCTAAGTCCCCAGAGCGCGGACTAGAGTATAAACGATTTCCAATCTCCGAATTCCCAGAGCGCGGATCGAAGTACTCTAAGTCCCCAGAGCGTGGACTAGAGTATAAACGATTTCCAATCTCCGAATCCCCAAAGTGCGGAGCGGAATACTCTAAGTCCCCAGAGCGCGGACTAGAGTATAAACGATTCCAATCTCTGAATCCCCAGAGTGCGGAGCGGAATACTCTAAGTCCCCAGAGCGCGGACTAGAGTATAAACGATTCCAAATCTCCGAATCCCCAGAGCGCGGACTAGAGCATAAACTATTTCAAGCCTCCAAGTCCCCGGGACACAGAGTCTGCAAGAAGTCCAAGTACTCGAAAGATGTGGGACGAGAGGTACGCCACGTCCAAAAAATGTTTGAACAGCGCAAGAATGGACTGGGAGATAATGCAACTCATAAGAACTTGAGTTATGGCTACAAGCAAACCAAATAAAGACAAGAGAAGCATTCAAACACAAAAGAAACTAAAACTTTATTCAATAAGTCCAAAATGGGGATACATGACCACTCCTACAAAATTCAGACGTCTCTATACAAACTACAAATCATGGGAGATAAAAACAATTACAAAGCTTAGTCAGGAAACTTGTTGAACAAGTGCATCGATTATTTCTTCGACTTCTTCTTCTTGTCTGCCTTTGGTGTTTCCGACGACTCCTCCCCCTCACGTTTTTTCTTGGACTTTTTGCTTGCTAGAGAGACGGAATCAGGAGTAGGAGACGGAACATCTAGTGGTTTGGACCTGCCCGGGAGAATGATTTTCAGAGGTCTGTTCCACGGGTCAGTGAGTTCCAGGACTTCAGATTCAACTTTGACTTTGACCTTTCTCTTCTCCTCGTCGGCGAGACGGTCCTTCATGCTCATCTCTGAAGTATGTTCAGAGGCGCCAGTGATTTTAACTTCGTCGCTTCCTTCGGCAGGATACGAAGTATCAAGTTTGTCATCATCAAGCGCCCCGATCACTTGAGCGTCTGGGCCGGGAGTTACCCCTGCGTGAGCAACGTCGCTTGTTTTCCCCGCTTCCTCCTTGGCGTCATCGCTCCTCGGAGTTAGCTCGGCGTCAGAACGACCTGCACGAAAATATAAGAAGTGGGCATTAGAACGAATAACCACTACTGAAAAATGACGGGATCTCTTCGACTTCTAGAGAAAGAAGAATTTCCTACCAGGATCCGGTTGGCTATCGATGGCGCGCGGGGTTTCACCCTCCAGGATAGGTGACAGCACATGAACGCCGAGCCCGGGATCTTCGGGATCATAACTGGCATGCTGCTCGAATGGATCAAGCGTCGACCGACCGGCCGATTGAGCAGCATAAGGAGCGGCGATGGGAGGAGTAGTAGCGTCGGCCTCTGACGGGCCAGCCTCGTCATTCTTCTCTTTCGAAGGGGAAGAGCCTTTGCCATAAAGAGCCAATGCTGCGGATAAATCCGATGGCTCATTCCCCCTCAGGAACTCCTTCACCAGTGCATCCTCGTCGATTTCTTCGGAGCCTGACTCGACTTTCTTGATCTTTATCAGAGTTTCCCATGCCTCAGCCAGGGATTCGTGGTAGCCGTCGCCCAAGAATGTTAGGTCGCGGTGCATAAGGACGCGGGCTCCGTACTCGGCGATCAACGGGTCAAACATATTTTTGACCTCTTCCCTGCCGGCCTCTGCGGCCGCCTCAAGGCGAGAATCAAGCTCCTCCACAGCCATTCTTTTGCCCTCCTCACGGGCCTCATCCTTCATTTTCTCGACCCCGGCAAGTTCACCGTCGAGCTTTGCCTTCAGGAGTCGGGTAGCAACAATCTCATCACAATACCGCTGTGATTCTTCCTGAGCGGCTATTTTGTCTTCTTTCTCCTTGGAGAGTTGTTCTTTCAGCTCTTTGACTTGAGTAGCGAGCGCGTCCCTTTCTTTTTGGACAGAGTCTTTTTCTAGGGCAAGGGCGCCGCTGCGCTGAACTGCTTCGTCAAGCTCCTTTTTGTGAGCCACCTCTAAGCGAGTAACTGCCTCAGCAGTATCTTTTGCACCTTGTTCAGCGGCTTTTAGCTTTGACTTATAAGAGGCGAGTTCTTCGTCTTGGAGTTTGATGATTTTCTTATCGCTGTCAGCCTCCAGATTCAGACGGTCAATCTCGTGTTGACGCTCGACAGATACTTCTGAGATCTTCTCCACCAAGTGCACGAATGCGTCATGTTGAACATAGACGTCATTGTTGCAGGCAATGGCACTTTGCTTCACGTGCCCAGGAATGTGATGGATGGCCGGGAGGAATTTCAAACCGTCAAAACAGATTTTCGGAAACTTGGCCTTAAGGTCGACCATCTTTTCCGCAACAGTTGGGTCCATGGCAGGAGTAGGAGGAGGAGGCTTAGAGAATTCCGTTCTTTTACGCGGCTCTCGAACTTGCCTCGTACTCGATGAACTGGAATGTTGTTCTCGAGCAGCATCAGACTGATAACCCTTCTGCAAAGACTTCTCTTTATCCGGCTCAGTTGTAGGAGGAAGATCGCGGGACTGGGAAGATTGATAGTGTGCTTTTATGCGGTGAGACGACTCGCGCGGACGATTGTCCCTATCTTCATAATCACCTCGGTCCCGGCGTCTGCCTGAACCGGAATCCCGTCCGGAGTGATGGAATATAGAAGACCCCTGAAGGCGATCAAGTCCGTGTGAGCGGCCCATATCACCTGCAAAGAAGGGAGATAACAACGAGTTAAGGAGAATTCACGAATTAAAAAGACTTGAAGTATATTATGGAATGCGCATGTGCGTGTGTGTCCTAAGTGTTCCCCCCGACGGACCCGTTCGTTTATCTTTGCTAATCGGAGTATTGTCTCTTCGAGCCGGGAGTTGAACTCCTACATTGCCTCTAGCGGGCGAAGAGAATTTGAGAGCTTCAGGATCATCGAACCCGTAATTAAGTATGTCTTCGGGAATAGAAAGGTTCGATAGACCTCTCAAGGAACTTTCCAGATGCTGCGAAGAAGCCTCTTTCTCAGGAGGGGTAGGCGTAACTTTTGAGGTGCCACCAACTTTCTCCTTTTGAACCGTGTATTTCAACTTCTTCTTTCCCTTCGAAGGGGAGGATGATGTCTCAATATCCCGAACTTCGATTGCCGGATTCCAAGCGGGACCCACGTTCTCGCCCTGAGTTTCGGGGGCATCATCCTCTTTGCGCTCGCCTTCTTCATGCGCGTCGGGAGCGCGACGCGACGACGGTCCGGCAAGTTTTTTTCCTTTACCAGATGAAGGTTTGGGAATTGTAACACCTTCTGGAAGGCTGATCCGACGACCAGGAGCTAGCAAGCCGAACCCCGACAGCGATTCATTTGAAATGATAGCTCGGATATCTCGATCCTCGGCCGGAAGAGCTCTAATCGCATCGACAGCATCAGAATATCCTCGGCCTTCCGGGCGTGGGCTGATACCTGAAAAGATGAAACGGAAAGTTAGGAAAGACATGCTCGGGTTAAATACGAATAGTAACTCGGCAGAGAGACTTACTGCCTTCAACCCATCTCCTAGCGAAACCGGAAGGGCAGCGCACATAGAACCATTCCTGTTTGTACAGGGCGAATTTGCTACAGGCCCCTGTCAAGATCTGGCACTTGTGGTATGGCTCGAGGAACATGAAGGAAGGGCTATCTTTCCGTCTCTTGAACATATAAATGTATCGGATATCGCCGGGGGTTGGAGGTCTGGAGAAGACGGCCATGAAAAGTAAATAAGTCCCATATAGAAACGCATGGCCGTTCGGGTGCAGCTGCGATGGAGCTATGTCTATATACTGCAGCACATCCCAGAGAAATAAATTGAACGGAGGCACGCTGCCCATCCAACACATGAACTTGTTGCAGGCTGTGTACCCGACTGGGGGCAGATGAGGGCGGTCGTGTCTCGAAGGAACTAACACGTCAGCAAAGGGAATCCCGTGAATGGAACATATCCGTCGTAGAGCGGCCTCGTTGATCTTCGAGGCTTGAGAATCGATCGGATTGTCCAGTAAGATGGTTGACTCCAGAGCATCGGGCGCCAAGTTATGAGCGGGAGAGATTGACGGGTTGGAAGCATCTGCGGCTCCTTGCCTTGCTGACGGCCCAGGCCTGTCAGATATGGTGGCAGAACTAGATTTTCTCGACATCCCGAATAAATAATGAACCTGGCTAAATGCTTGAGAGAGCTATACTTAAAAAACGTTGAACGTTAGAATTAGCAACACGATTTTTCCCCCCCATGTGGTGTGTGAACTAGTGCAAGCAATTGTGTGCAGGCAATAAGAATCTAAAGGTTCTGAAGATGTAATATTTAGCTTCGAATCATCGCCTTCGAAGACCGTCATCGCTGACCGTCTCAGAAAGCTCGCCTTGAGGAGATTACAGTCCTAGATTCAGAAGACATATGATTTCTAAAGTGACCGGCTTAAAGTGTAGTTAGACACCTATCCTGTTCGGCATTTTTAATGTTGTTCGGCATTTGTATTGACCGGCTAAAGACATTATCCGGTCCAAGAATTGTCCGGCAATTGCTTTGTTTGACTAAGGTAATGGTTCGACCTAAGGGTTGTTCGGCTGAAGTCAGTGTTCGGCATGTCAGTTATACTGTTCGGCTAAAGTCATCGTTCGGCATGTCAGTTATACTGTTCGGCTAAAGTCAGTGTTTGGCATGTCAGTTATACTGTTCGGCTAAAGTCATCGTTCGACATGTCAGTTATACTGTTCGGCTAAAGTCATCGTTCGGCATGTCAGTTATACTGTTCGGCTAAAGTCATCGTTCGGCATGTCAGTTATGTTGTTCGGCTAAAGTCATTGTTCGGCATGTCAATTATATTGTTCGGCTAAAGTCAGTATTCGGCGTATCAATCGTATTGGTCGGCTAATGTCATCGTTCGGCTAAAAGTGGTGCTCCGCCACGATTTCAACTCTACCCTACACCTTCTCCATCCACACCGAACGACAGAGACGGATCGCCCGGCAAAGACTACGTCGTTCAATACCCCATCTACCCTTCTATCGTTCGGCACGGAGGAGCTATCCCCAATTAGACAACTCAAAACGAGCAAACCACGATGAACCTAAAATGGAAGTAGTGCAATTGTTAGAGGAAGGATACCTAATTCGACGATCGAAGTTGAGAATGGATTATAAAGGCTTTATATCTGGTAGGATGGGAAGAGTTGAAAGTCTCTAAGGAATGGCTGAAGAGAAGGCGTAAAGGGAAGAGAGACGGTGAGGACCTGGTTATATAGAGGGAGGTAGAAGTTGAAGAGGCTATACCCGGTAGAACCGGTCAACACCGAAGGGTTTGGCATCGTAGCAGTGTGACGTTCGGCACACGAGGTACGTTCGGCTTCGAGCGTATCGTTCGGCATCTAAATCTCGTTCGTCTTGCACCTCCTTCGCTAGCATTCTCGAGAAGGTACCTCCGAGGTAGATTGTATCAGATTCAAAGCGCATCACGTTCGGCCACGCAATACACTTTGGGGGGCAAGTGTTTCCTGGGGATTTGACCAGGCAACTAGTACTCGGCAATGAGTGCTCGGCATCAGAGAGCGATTGGCATCAAGGAGTGTTCGGCGAAGCACTGGCCATCCAGGAGTGTTCGGCGAAGCAACTGACATCCATGAGTGCTCGGCGATAAGTGTGCTCGGCATAGTACTCGGCATCCATTAGTGTCCGGCATTGAGACTGTTCGGCGTACCAGAGTACTCGGCGTCAAGGCTGCTCGGCATACAGGAGTACTCGGCATCCCCTGGTGTTCGGCGAGGCACCCAACATCCAACGAGTGCTCGGCGCCAAGTGTGCTCGGCGTCAAGACTGCTCGGCATACGAGACTGTTCGGCGTACAGGAGTACTCGGCGTAAGGGCATTCAGCGTCAAGAAGAGCGTTCGGCTTCAACTGACTAACATCCTACACTTCCCAAACATCAACCACCTCGTTCGGCATAGAAGGGATGGTTCAACGCAGAGCGTTCGGCCTCAACAGACAACCATCCTACACTTCCCAAACATCAACCACCTCGTTCGGCATAGAAGGGATGGTTCGGCGCAGAGCGTTCGGCCTCAACAGACAACCATCCTACACTTCCCACTACACCAACATACCGTTCGGCATAGAAGGGATGGTTCGGCGCAGAGCGTTCGGCGAACCTTGCTCGGCATACGACGACCACTGTACTCGGGCTGGAGCGTTCGGCAATCAGCCCACTTGGGAAGTCCAGCCCATCTTTGCCTATAAATAGAGGGGCAGGGTCACAGTGAAAGGGATCCTTTTTTGGAGAGAAAACACCGGGAAGACTCTGCCATTTTCAAGACTCATATTTTCTACATAACAACTTCATTCAAGCATTTGATTCACGAATTGTATTTGTAATCAACTATAGAGAAGATCAATAAAGTTTAACCTCAAAGTGGACTTAGGCAATTACGCTGAACCACTATAAATTTGGTGTTCTTACTTTCTGTATTTAGATTAGCACTGTCTTCTCTGTTTAATTTGATTTCATCACTTATATCTCTTCACAATCTTCTTCTACGAGGTTAGTGACCAATTTTGGTGCTAACAATGATCATATAATTAAATGAGATGAACAAAAGGGGATCCACGTTATATTACAAGATGAATACAAAAGATAGAAGAGATATAATATGAATAAATCTAAACCTTTTGAACATGATGAGATAGAAGATATATAATATAAATAAATCTAGACCATTTCAACATGATGAGTATACAAATAAATGAAATTAGATTTACCAAAAATAAAGCCAATGACTTGCATCTTGAATGATGAATCAAATCTCCTAGATTCAGAAATCAGCCTCCAGATGTTGCAAGGATCAAGAGGAATAAACCACTTTTCATAATTGATTTTATTTGTATTTGATTTTAGGAATAATTGAAGGCATAAAAGATCTTATATTTTCAGCCATTAGAGAAGGAGAGAACCATAAAAGTTATAGAAAGAAGAATGAAAAAAATATATGAGAAACTCAATTGTACGTACAGAATGAATTAGAGAATATGTTTTATTTGAAAGAAAGAAACATTTCCCATTCTTTAATTAAAACTTCTCTAATTAATTCTCTTGATTAACTTTCTCTTTTCACTCCTATTTCTTTACATGGTATGGTTGAAAATTATGTGCCATTCAATGACATAAGATTCCATAAAACGCGTGTAATTATCTCTTATTTAATTACAATGATATCATATATGAATGCGCACAAATAAAGCTTTTATAAATGCATTCAAATAATTACAAATAACTCTCAAACATCAAATAAAATTAATAATAATTAATATTTCTTAAATACTAATTAATTTAATTAATTTACAACTTTTTATAAATTAATTAAATCATGTGGTTTTTCGGAGAATTCATCATTACGATTGTGCGACTCAAAGGTGTAAATTCAATCAGCGATTAATGTTGAAAAATTTAAATATTAATATTCACACGTCACTTAGCAGATGGTGTGACATTTTGGCTGAATTCATCTCTTACACATCTTTTGGTAAAATCCAATTTTACTTATTATAAGCGGTACCTAATAGTCGCAATTATTTACACCAATTCTCTTCGTCAAAACTATATCACTTTGGATTTATGGAATTTGGTAATGGTCAAAATTCCAATATCATCCACATTCAACTTTATAGTCCAAACACAAAGTCTTTGGCTCAATAACAACAATTATTATTAACCGAAATGCTCTGGCCTGAGACATTTACTTTAAGTTGACTTGAGTTGACCATGATACTAACCCCATATAACCGAGGAGATGAATCCTCTCTTGAATAGTGCTTTTACTTCCACTCAACCCAACTATAGTCACTCGATGGAACGCCATGCCATGATTTGACTATAATCAAAGTGGAGCTTTCATGTTGAAGATCCACAGTATTCTCAAGTCGAGAGAACTGTGTTAATCAGTCACATTGATATTTTTTGTTTGACCTTAGTTATATTAACCAACAGAAAACCATCGAGTGGGTCGTTCCATAGTTATGTGATAATTATCAGTACGTAACCCCTAGGTGCCTCCAACAGCATTGAGTAATACACTGCGCAACATTTGGAGAGTGTTACATACTCTAGTCTCAACAGATATATCGATATCCGGTCTCAATGCATCTTGACTAAGAACATTTAAAATGGTATATTTGTTTTATTGTGATAAATTACTCATAGTTACAACACTTTGTAACTACTACCACAAAATATGTCATTTATGGATTTTCTATTAAGTATACGTTTAATTAAACTAATTAATTAATATAACCACATTATATCAAGTATATTTCAGAAAGAAACACCTTTATTGTGAACAAGATTGTTCAACGAGTTAGATATTTGTAACAAATTACATAATTGCCCTTAGGGCATCCCCTAACTCTATCAATCACTACACCCATGCCTTTGTAGATACAACTTTCCAGTAAAGGTTCTATGATCTCATAGAAGGACAATGCCTACATAGAGAATGTAACACCCAGATTTTTGAAAACATTATTCAGGATATTTAATTAGATAAATTAAATAAAATAATACGTCGATTAGGGGATTGAGATTTGATTTTATTAAAGGGGTAGCCATGCCATTTAACAAAGAACTAAAAAGGGATTTAAAATGAATTAGAGGAGGGGTAAAAGGGGAAAGAGGCCATTTCTATATCTTTACCCATAGCCGTGTATAGTAACACACGTTCATTTCATTTCAAATTTTCATAAAACAAGGCTGACCACCATTAACAAGAAAAGGGGAAAAAAAGAAGATAAGCTAGGAAGAAGCTTAAGCAAAATCAAATCTATTCATATCTCAATCTCTTTAATCACAAAGCTTAAGGATAATGTTTACATCTCTATTTTGAATTGATTTCGGTTTTATGATGATTCCTAATTGTTTTGTAATATATTAGTATGTTTTGAATAATGGAATGTTTATATATACTTGTCAATGAATTATACATGTTCATATTGAATTTTATGATATGTTTTAAGGTAAAACCCTATTAAATGACATCTTTATGCCTTGCAAATTTTTGTATAGATCAAAAATAATATTTTGAAGATGGTTTTCAATTTTCAGAATTTTTGAAATTAATGTGGATTTTATATGAATTTTGTAGTAAGAAAAGGATATTCTGGGTTATAAATTATTTACGGGTAAATAATTAACTATTTGGGTCTGAAATTCTTATATGTTAGAAAACATATATAGTTTGATTTTTTGGAATTTTTTTCTGATTTTTCTTAAGAGTTTTGATAGGCATATAAAATTATTTAAGGTATGGGACTTGAATGTTTTATATATTTTGAAATAGAGAAGGGGCTTTTTGTAAGTAAATTGAATTTGTTATTTCTTGAGAAAGGGCAGCACTTTTGAAAAAGTACTAAGGCAACCAATCAGAATTAGACAAACAAGGCAGGTTAGGTACAAAAGCAACAGTTTAAAAGTATAAATAATTAGGTTTTCATTGTTTCGTCTCCTTCGGCACCAGGTTCCGCCTTTCTATCTTTGCCTCCGACACAGTCGAAACCAATGCATGGTATCAGGCAATTGGTACATAATGGATTGGATGTGGGCGAAAGGTATAGGGTCGAAACCATTAGGTTCCTAAAGAGATGAAGCTTTGTTTTGTTTTAAAAGAAAATACGCTTGCTTGCTTTTGACTAAAATACTTTCGACTTGGTCGGGTTTCGACTAAGTCAAATGTTTTAAAAAGAAATAGTTTCGATTGGATTGCTTCTTTGTTTTTAAGTGAATGCTTTCGACTAAGTCGAAACACCAAACTGCTGCCTTTTTACCTTTCGACCCAGCTGATTTCGAAGGGGTTACTTGTTTTCTAAAATTTGCCCACTTGTCAAATGCTTTCAAAGGGCGGTTTCAACACCATCACTTCATTACCTAGGAAATTAGTTTCGAAATAGATGCTTTTGACTTAAATGATTTAAAGGCCATTTTTCTTTTGAATGAAGTATAACCCAAATTTGGTTTGGAAAGTGATGATTTGAATGGTTTCAAAAGGAGGTGCTTTTGACTTTAATGGGTTTATGTCCTTTTGCTCTACTTAAAGGCATAATCCAATGGTTTCGACCAAAACGTTTTTAAAGGATTTTCGAAGGAGTTAACTTCGAAAGGTTTTCCACATGTTTTAAATTGAACCCAAATGCTTTCGAAAGGTTCAGACTTAATGCTTTCGAAAGGTTTTAAAAGAGGTTTCGAAGAGGTGGTCCCCTAGGGGTTTCGAAGGAGTCGAAAGGTTTTGATTTCTGATGGTTTCGAAAGGAAAGGTTTTCCAATGATTTCGAAAGGCAGTGTTTAAAGGTTTTTAAAAGAAAGATGTCTAAGGTTTTAAAGCTATCGAAAGGAAGGTTTTGAAAGGGTTTTTCAGAGTGGTTTCAAAAGGTAGATTTTGGCCTTGGTCTAGATGAAAGAAGGGGTTTTACATGGTTTTGAAAGGGATACTTTCAATGGTTTCGAAAGAAGTACTTTCAAAGGTTTTGGAAGGGGGACTTTCAAAAGTTAAGTGTTTTCGTCAACTATGATTTGAGTAAAGTATATATATAACATGGCAAGGTAGTTTTGAGTAAAGCATAAAAATTATATAATTATCCTTGTTTAAGTTTGATTTAAAGGTCTTAAATCATTTCGAAAAGGATTTCAAGGAAAATTTTGGGAAGATATCCCTAAGTAAAAATGACTCAGATATTAGATACCAAATGAGACTGGTATAGGGTTGCGCCTTATACATTAGCTATTAGCCCCAGCTAATTTAGTCCAAAATTCCAGTGTGTGTAGGGCTTTATCGTAAGTAAGACTAAAATTATGGATACACATAGAAAGGAATATATTTTGTATACAGATAGGTTATTGGTGAGCCTGCAAAACCATTAGGATCAGGTGACCCTGGAAGATGATAAGTTAAGGACAGACCATCCAGAAGAGAAGTATTTAACAAATAATTAAATACAGATAGTCCAAAAGAAGAAAAATATCTAACAGATGTTAGATAAATTTTGATGTTGTCTGGTAGGCTCGAGTTAGCCAAAGGTTAAAAGTTAGCTAAAAAAACTTTGGTGTATGACCAGATAGTTCATTTTATTACCTAATATATCTATGTATGTTTACATAATGATTCTTTACAGATATTTTAACTAGTTTTGGTTGTAGGAAAAGAATTACAAAAGATATGTTTTAAAAGAAATGTTAGTGCGGGGAAACCCGTTCTGCTTTGCGGCATGGTCTCACTTAACATAAATTAATAGAGATGAACAGTGTTATTTACATCAGGCTTTATGTCTGACTCGAAGTTTCTGTTTTCCTTAAACTCTCGGGTGCTCAAAATTGATTTGAGTAGGATCAGGGTGGAGGTTTTCAGGTTTTTGAGATTTTGGCGAATAAGCTTCTGGAGACGAGAAAGTGACTGGCAGATAGCAATTTTAGGAATTTAGATATTCTATTTATTGTTTTTGCTGTGTATATTAAGATAGTTATGTCTATATTGCTTTGATCATCCAAGGGGGCATCCTCATATGTCGCTCTTAGCGTATTATTGTAATTATAATTGATCATTGCTTGGGATATATTTTGGGGATTTTGTAACTTAGATATGATTTATTTGAAATGTAATCACTAAATTTATAGTTATTTGGAAATCTATGATTTTGTACATATTCAAGTGTTTCTGATATTATGGATACCATTAGTATTTCCATGTTTTGTCACTAGAAGTTAATACTATGGATGACTGCAGCATCTGTAGCGCTTAGCTTTTGGCCCCTAGATACGGGATGTTATAGAGAAGGTGCTCTATGCAAGTGCAGTTGATAGCTTGATGTATGCTATGGTGTGTGTTAGGCTTTACATTTTATAGGTTGTTGGTTTGGTTAGTAGATATATGGAAAATCTAGAAAAAATGCATTGGGGGGCAATGAAGTATATTTTCAGATATCTTAAAAGAACTCCAGATCACGGGCTTGTTTTAGCGGTAAAGATAGAGATTTCAATTTGGTTGGATTTTGTGATTCCAGCTATGCTAGGACAGAGATCGAATGAAGTGAACCTCTAGTTATGTATTCACTCTTAGAGGGACAACTATTAATCGAAGAGCAAGATTGCAAACAATAATTGTATTGTTTACTAAAGAGACAAAGTTGATATCTTCTACTGAAGTAACTAAGGAAGCACTCTACTTGAAGCAGCTGATGTGTGATTTAGGTTTCATATATGATGAAGTTTCAGTGAGTTATGGCAGTTAATGTGAAATTCACCTAACTCAAAATCTGGCTTTCAGCTCAAGGACAAAGCATATAGAGATGAGAGTCTTTTCTAGTCTCGATGAATGAAGGGAAGCTAAATAGCCTTTAGAAGGTTTTCATAAGATAATGCAACAAATATGTTTTCCGAGTCTTTGCCCGCTACAAAGTTCGATCATTTCTCGAAATTGATCCACTTATTGAGGTGCTAGGTGCCACATTGTGGTACATGGGAAGAGTGAGTTAGTAGATGTAGGCATTTGTTTTCATGGTGATATTGGAGATTGATAGGTCTTACTTGCACGGAAAGGGCACTTTCAACACTGTATTAGTGGGTGATGGTCTTGCTGAAGTTCATTGACAAAGTGCAATGGTTGATGGTTATTCTAAACCTTATCAGGAAAGCATCTATAGTGTCTTATTCGAGAGTTTCTTGGAGTATGAAAATGTATTTGGAGTTGGTAGGCTTGCACGGAAATATTGTGTCAAGATAAAGATTACTAGATTTAAGTGATACAATATTTTCAAATGAAAGTAGACTTTGGAGATATTTTGAGTCAAAGTGGAATTGTGACCCAAATATATGTTAAAGAATATTAATTGCCTCTTTTACTGCATAAAAGAAAAGACAAGGAATTATCTACACGGAAAAGATTTTTTTTGAGAAATAGAAGTAATCAATTAATTCTCTAATCAACCGATTAAAGAAAATATTTTATCAGACGCATGCATATTGGAGGAAACTAAAAAAAATCGATATATGTGTCCTATATGAATCGATGAATTCATGAGGCATTGATTATTGACATAAATCAATTACTACAACATCAAGTAATAATTTCTATATAAAAGCATTCATTCTTTATAGATTGGTATCATCCTCTCAAGTTATATTTTCTCATATTATTTTACTTAGCCTCCATTATCAACCTTGTAAGTTTCTTTTCTAAAAAAATAATAAAATCTCCTCTCCAAAAGTGGATCTACACTATAATATGATAGTTAAACCACTATAAATTCTGTGTCATTTATTTTTTCATTTATTTGCATTCGTGATATGTGATTGTGTGAATTAGGATATTTATGTGCATTTTCTATATGTTCTACCTCACATAAACATGATCCTAATATTTCTGCTGCGTTTAAGGGTGTTAATCCAAATTTTTCCCAACATACTGGATGACTATTCACCGTGACCAACAACTAGAAGGTTGGATGTAATCTTCCATCCTTGTTAGTAGCTCCAGATTTACTCTTAGGTTTAGGACGAATGCTTTTTTGTGGTGAATGAAATGAAACTCAAGGTCTTGAGTTCAATTCTCAATAAAAACACCAAATTTTTTTCTCAAATTATAGGCAAATATCATGTGTAGAATGTGTAGAGCTATAGATACCGAATATAATCAGCAACCAAGTTATTAATTACAATTTGTGTTAAGATTTAAGTAACGAGGAAATATGTTCATAAAATCACAGGCAACAAACATATGTAAAAGTGAAGAATGTAAAATTTTGAGAGTATTTATAGTGGCTTAGCCCAAAAGATGCTTACTTCCACTATGATTCATCTTTCATTTTCTTATAGCTCTTGGGTACAATGCTAAAATACCAGTTATAATGATTTATTCATCAAAAGAAATGAATAATATGTTCTTTATAAATCGGTCAGGTTGCGTTTGAGGAGTTCTCTTCAGTTGTTTTTTAGATAGAAACCTATCCACATTACAGTTCAAACGTAGATTATTTATAGCTATCACATAAGTTGAATTTTGTTTAGTATTTCCTTTAACATAGTTACTTTCCACAAATAAACATTGAATTACTCAACAACATTTTGTTCATTATGTACTGGTGTGTATATGTTCGGTCTTAGACATACTGGTTGAGATATACATCAGATAAATAAGAAGGCAAAATTTGTCAAGTGTTGTTGATAATCGAACTATTTTTATGGCCCTATGGAATGTTGCTTGGTACCGAACCATGAAAACGGTTTAGTACTTAGCACTTGGTAATATTATGAGAAGTCTCTATCTCTAGCAAAGGATCAAAAGTAGAGATAAAGAGTTTTGACCAAACTTTGACTACCGAACCATTTTCACATTTCAGTAGTGTTTTGTTCGGTACTGAACAATGAATTCTATTTGGAACATGATGGAATTTGACATTTAGCCAAAATTTGTATTTTTCCTATTTTTTTCTCTAATTATCTTTTTCCTGCTCATTTCTCTATCTATCCAATTTGTCATTTTGTAGCATACTTGTCACAATCATACAGTTGTTGCTTTATCTATTAATGTCTTTCCATCCCTAGCCCATTGTAGGTGAAAACACCCTCAACATTATGCAGTATAAAGTACTAAACCATTACAAATTATGGTAGTGATATTAGAAGGATGATTAAACCAACTTTAAATTTAGTATATTAACATTACGTACATTTTTGGAGGATACACATTTACAAGACAACAAATGAAAGGGCATTGGTACACTTAATTAGACAAAGGGACTGAAAAATTATGGCGTTATACATAATATTTCTTGTGCATAGGTAATCAAGTCTCCCTTCATGTTTATATATTTCATTTCTTGTTTGCTTTTGTAGCATCTTCCTTCTAACTTTGTGTTTTGATACCTTCTGCACCATGGTTAACTGAACACAAATGATAAGTCTGTTTTCATCAGTTTTAAAATGATATAGAAGAAAGAATGCATACTTTTATGTATATCCTTCTACACAATCCTTGACCATGTTTGAAATTTAGTGCATAATGATTTAGGCATCAAATGGTATCATGAAAAATTAAACATCATCATCGACGTTATGTAATATCTTTCAAATTGTTTCAACCCAAAACCATACCAGTCACAAAGTTTAATTAATTTACATCAATTGAAGTGTATGTTACAAGGCAATGGCAAACATAAACTTGATAGAGAACTAAGTTTGAAGGGAACCAATTTCAATGCATGGTCTGTTAAAATAAATAATATATAATCTAACATAATAAAACTAGAAAAACATACAACATTATCCAATATGTCGTTAACATATCTTATATGGCCAAAGTACTGAAATTCTAATAAAAAGTGTAATGATTGGATCCAATATAAGTAACCTGGTTACATCAATTGAATTTGAACCAATTGCTTTGTGCCTTGAACTTGCATCTTGAGTTTTTGGTAATTATTAGCCCACATACGATTAATGCGAATTAAAATAAATTGATTTTATTACAGACAAAACAAATTAGATCCACTATTATTATAGATATCTAGTAACATTTGAGTAATTTCCTTAATTCTTAAATCATGACAAAAGTTAAGAAAACTAATGTAACTTAAGTGTGCAGAATACATCAATATGCCAATGTAAGCATTCAACATTCTACATGGCAATAAAGTAATGATCAAACACAAATTCTCATACAGAACTTTTAAGGACAAAAATTGTTAAGGGTAATGTTAACGTGTTCCCTAAGAGTACATGTTAATAATGATTGTTTTATATCACTAGACAAAAATATTATTTCAAATACCTATTATATCCTGGTATGAAATTGGGTATGTGGATTTCAAGGAAGCAACTTGGATATATTAACGATCGTAACATGTGCTCTTTTGGTACAAGTTAACATTTCTTAGTTATATTTATCATTAAAAGCGTTAAAGCTAAACGAGTGCTTCATATTTGTAAAAATAAAATAAAAGATAAGCAATAAGGTTATAACATAGACATTAAATATACAACATGCAAATATAGTCATTAATAAATACTGATTTCCACACAAAGCTTTAAAGCTAATAAATTTTTACCCAAATAATAAGAGAAAGATACCAACCAATGTACAAGATGGCAAGATTCATTTCAGTCCATCATTTAAGAATAAATATTACATATTTATCCTCATGCATGTTTTTAATTTTCATAAAAAAATAGTTACAACAAAGGTATAATTGTACAATATTGTTGTTAATAGATGATAATTTTTCCCTTTTCAAGGCAGGTTGTGGGTCTTACTAGACCCCCACCAGATTCATTGAGAAAAATACAGAGAATAACAAGGAAACCCTCGTCTAATAAGATACATAAGGCCTAAACAAAGAAAATAAAAGAGGATTCTCCATTAATAGAAAATAAACTGGCCCATTAATAGAAATACAAAAGAATAACAAAGAAATAAACTGGTCGATTAATAGAAATTTTATGATACCGGGAAACAAAAACGGTGCGAAAACCTACTCCGAATCTTCTAACCAAAACAAATACCCCAAACTAAACCGACCCGCATTCAAACGGTTCGGTTGCGGTTTGGACAATCGAACCGACCATATTAAACTGGAATGAACCGAATATTTACACTAGTAATCCTATGATAAAAATAGAAGCAACTCCTTTCTTATTTTTGATTCTAACGATGTATATTCTATTTTCTTTTTGAGAAAAATGTGTGATCCTCTAAAATAGAGGAGAGCACACATGTAAAATGTGTGATCCTCTAATGATGTATATTTTATTTTCAACGTATGTTGTTGTTATATTAATAATAATCGTTATCATAAAGGAAGAAGTTATAGCTTTAGTATAATATTTTTCATCTTTTTTGGATAAATACTAATTATAATCTATTTCTAACCATTTTACTTAATGATTATGCATTGATTAACGTTGATGTTTGATTAATATATTAAAAAAATCATCTGTACCTAAGCCTCAAATTGAAATTTTCATACAATTAAGAACTAATCTTTAATTTCAGTATAACATTGCGTGTGTTAAGCTTTAAATATAAAAGCTTCAACCGTTGTCTTTGTAAATTGATTGTTGATAGAAGTAATTCTTTTATTTCATATTTAATATAGATTCAAACCGAACCGGACTAAAACTGAACCATATTACATTAAACCGAACCGAAACTGAACCGTTTAAAATATTAATATAAAAGTTTATATTTTGATTAACCGTTTAATACGGCGCGGAAGTGGTTTGGACTTTAAACCGCACCGACCCCTGTCTTTTGTTACAAAGAGTCCAAAAAATGGCCGAAGTACATAAACCATTGAAAATTCTTTGATTTCTCCTCCCAATTCGTTGCAATGCTCCTCTTGAGCGCCTCGATGAGGATGATACATTTCGATGATCTCCATATAGTGGCTTTAAAAATATTGTACCATTCAATATTGGAGCTCCTTGATGGATTGCGTAGACTGAGATGAGCAGGAATTCTCCTCAAAATATTGTATGTGAAGCTGCAACTGAAGAAAACACATTTTGTGTTCTCACTCGAGTTTTACAAAGGGTACAGATTGAAGAGTTGATAAGACCTCTATGAAATATATTATCCTGCGTGTGCATAGCATTCCGCACAAATTTCCAGAGCAGTAGGTTTTATTCGGGCTTGGATTTGGACTTCCAAACACATTTGTGCCATGGGAATGTAGGCGCTCGATGAAATTCCACAATGGCTTTGTTGACATTTGATGTGGTGTGAACGTTGCCATAAGTCTCTAATGGTGGCAGAGCTTGAGTGAGGAAAGGTAACATAGCCATTGGTTTAATAATCAGCTGCAATGGCTGTCTCAGGGACCCTAGGCATTATTCTGAGGTTATGATCAATGACATTGGAAAATATCAAACCTTTTCCTAGTCCATGGAGCGTGCCAAAATAGGCGTTTGCTTGTCTGTTTGATCATGATGGTTAATTGGAAATGTGGAAGGAAGGTGGATCTCAACTTGAGCGTATTTCTCCAATCCAGCTGCAATCAAGTAGCATGTCCATTTTGTCCATAGGTAAGGGTTCGAGGAGAGAAGTTTATTAACATGGATGATACAACAACCTTATTACATTTCTGGAGGTTCTGAATTCCAGGCCCCCTTTGCTGTAAGGCAATCACACTATTTTAAAAGTATCGGGCATGAGTTTATTAGAGAAGGGGTTACCATGCCATAGTAAGTGGTTGAGTGTTTTGTTGATCGTGGATATAAGTTTTGTAGAAAGGACATAGATTCTGGAGTAGTACAGTAGCAATGGATTTCACAATAACAAGCCTACTACATTTGATGGTTTTGAGGACGACCAAGTAGAGAGCTTCTTAGTGATGGTTTCATATAAAGGTATGCATTGAGAAGTTTTGAGTCTAGATGCGACCAGGAGCTCCAGGATATATGGAATTTAGAGTAGAGAGGTGGATGATGTTGTCTGTTTCAATTTGAGACAATCCAGCAACATAGACATTGTCTTTAGCTTTGTTAATGTGTAGTGCAATGAGGTCATGGAAATCATCAAGTACTGTTAAAATGCAAGTAATGGACCTGTGTGTTGGCTTAATGATCAAAATAAGGTCATCAGCAAACATCAAAGCGGTCACCATAGGTTCTTGCACATAGCATGGTGCTATGTTCTTAACAGCCACTTGTTTAAGTTGGCATTCTAGTTAAGCTTCCCATGACAGTTATGAAGAGATAAGCTGAAAAAGGGTCACATTGCCTTGTACCCTGAGCAACAACAAAGTATCCAAAGCCTCTCACCATTGAGAGAGATAGTAGGGTGTGGAGTAGATATGCATGTGTAAATCCAAATTAAGAAAGGCGAAGAAAATTTGTCTTGGATAAAATAACGGTAATGGAGCTCCATTGAATTGATTCAAAAGCCCACTGGATGTCAAGCTTCACGAGACTGGTGAGATGTGGGATTACACATGGATGGCTGAGACCAATCCAGTATTAACAACACTACCGGTCCAGACTATCCAAATATAATTTGATGACACCCAGATTTTATATACTTATTTTTGATGTCCATTTAATTTGATTAGACTTAAATTTATTGTTGAGTTCAATTGGATTCGAGTGCTACCAGCATCAAAAGACAATAAAATTTTCTTATCAACTAGTTTTATATTTTTAATATTCATCAATATACGATAAATAAAAATTACGGCCAAAGTTGCACATAAAAAATTAATCAAACATAATTAAGTTGTACAATATTTTTCCAATATCTCCCAATCTGAATTAAATGAAATTAAACTTGAGGATGGTGGAATTTGCTAGCTAATTCAGCACAAGCTAGCCCATGATTAAACGACACACTTAATTGCTTGGAAATAATGCTAATTACTTGAACACAGCTTGCGTTTTAAACATAGAAAGCCTCACTTTCATATTTAAACCCAGGTAGAATGTAGCTATGGGTGCTCATTCAATACTGTAAAAGGAGCTCAAGAAAAGAAAGACCGTATATATTGTGCTTTCTAACATCAGTTGCTTTGTTAAAGAGTTGAGTACTGCTCAGCTTGGAAGCCGTTTCATTCAACAAAACTCAGACAGCACAATTGATGAAAAAAGGTGCATTTCAAAGAGATAATTGATGTTGGGCTCCATTGATGAGAATGCACTACCAAACATCAAAATAAGGTCATCAGCAAACATCAAATTAGCAGTCACCATATTATTCTTGCACATAGAATGCCAAGCTATGTTCTTACCTGCCACTTGTTTAGTTAGCATTCTAGCTAAGCATACCCTGATAGTTATGAAGAGATAAGCCGAAATAGGGCCGCATTGCCTTATACCCCGCGAACCAACAAAGTATCCAAAGCTTTCCCAATTGAGAGAGATAGAGGGGGTGTGGATCATATATTCTTGCATAAATCCAAGCTAAATATAGGTGGTGAAAATTCATCTTGGATAGAATAGCGATAATGGAGCTCCATTGAAACTATTCAAAAGCCTTCTGGATGTCAAGCTTCATGAAACGGGTGAGATTTGATTCTTCTTAAAACCTCTTATTAGTTCTTGAATATTGTTAATGATTTCTAGATGTGGCAAGTAGGCATTTTTCTTGTAAGGTATAAGGTTTGGAGGTATTGCTTTCATTCTAGTTACGAGATTATTACTGATACACTTGCAAATGAAAAAACATGCTAAAGGTCTGAGTTGTGTGACATCAATAGGCAGCTCAGTTTTAGGAAGTAGATCTGGTTTAGTAGAGCACTAAGGAATTTGTTAATAAAGAAGAAATGCTTTATTGCTTCAGTAACATTTAATTAATAACTCTCCAAGTTGACTTGTAAAAATGGGCATTAAAGCCATCGGAAGCTGCACAGCTTGAAAATTTTGTAGCAAATATAGCATCCTTGATCTCAGAACTGGTTGCACGAGATAAGAGCAAGTTTCTTGATGGAGTTAATAGTAGGAAGAGACAAATCAGTCAAGTAATGGAGGTCTGGTTGCAGTGGGTGAAGATTGGAGCAGATAGTGGTAAAGAATGATAGGAAAGCCTGCTTGATATCTGCTTTAGAGTTGCACTGAATTCAATGGTGATCCATGATGGTATGAACTTTAATTAGCATTAGAAAATTTTAGAAAAAGAGAGAGAAATATGAGTTCTTGTCTCCATTTATGCCCCATTGAATATCCTGCGCTTTTGTTTAATCATGGTGTTCTCAAAATAAGTAACGTCAGTTGGTGTCTTTGCCAGCAAGTGTTCCTGAACAGAGAAGTCAGTGTTGTGAGGTTGAGCAAGCGTTGCAAGTTGAATATTGTTCAACTTTTCTATGATGTCATTAGATACTTATTTCCATTTCCATAATTCTGTTTAGAATAGTTCTTGAGTTTTGCTTTGTTAGTTTTGGTTTTCCTTGTGAAATAAACATATGATTGCCATTAATGGTTGTATTCCAAAACCATTTTATACTAGTTAATGAAATCAGAAACATTAGTCCATTCATTTAAGAAAGAAAAGGAAGAAGATCATTTTATTTTAGCCATGTCCAATGTTAGGTTGAGAGGGTTGTGATCAGGGGAGAGAACATGGGGGAATGGAGGCGGTGAGGTTAGGCCAAAATGGTAGGGCTTCAAGGTTGAAGTAGGTCTATAAAGTTTGCATAAGGTTCTTCTACCATTTCTACTTCTATTGTTCGCAGAAAAATGATCCTAAACCTGGCATGGTGAAGAGGTTTGATTGATTGAGAGGGGATGTATCATTTAGAGTGAGTGGATCACCACCACTTTTGTCACATGAATATTGCATGCATCATAAATTTGAAGGGATGGTAGTACGTCAATAAAGACTTGTCTGATGTTTTTATTATTATTAGCACAAATGAAGGTCATAAGGAAGCTTGAGTTGGTTGATAAGTGCGTAGCATTGACATTAATGAATTTCTTGTGTGTTGTTAAGGTAGAGATGGTATAAATTGATGCATTCCATAGTATATGAAACCTGCCATAGGGAGCTTGTGCCATGTAGAATCGATCAATTTAGAGTAACTGAGTTAGCTGCTTTGTTGTGATCGAGTGATTTTAGCTTTGTTTCACAAATTGTAAGAAGTTGCAAGTTCATGCATCAATTCATGTTGCTTGGAGTCCATGTGAGCACCTCTCACATTCCAGAAGACCATGTTGTACATCATGATGATCTTTATGGATTTGGTGGCTGATAGCCAGGTTATTCGAGGACTAGCTTGCTTGTTTTGGTCATTATGCATAAACTCCATCTGGGGAAGTATGATATGATCCATTGGGCATTCAACACCAGCATCCATGTCATCATCACTTGCACGTTGAGTAGCACTGTGAGTTGCCTTTCCTCTCCTTTTTTCTTTCTTATTTCTACTTTTGATAGTTATTGGTTTGAGTATGACAATAACATTTGAAAAAGTCACCTGTATTCAACAAGTTGAAAAACATTTTGAAAAAGCCACTTGTTTTCCACGATTAAGCTTGTTTTCAAAACAATTTTATGAGCTACTATAATCACTTATCTATGACAAACATTATGTAGAATATAATAAAAATTATAGCGCAGTGGAGTTTCATCTAATATAGTAAAGAAAAAGATCATTTTTATTAAGATTAAGTTGATATATCATCTTAAGGTTACAATCATATATTCAAGGTACGTATATAATTAATCAAATCATGTTGAAATATATTATACAAAGGTTGTATATATGTTTATCAATATGTTACAGGAAAACAAATAATTGTATATACAAAGTAATTTAGTATGTTATATGAAGAATTTTGTGAGGATTTAACAATTTTAGTTTCTTAACCTAATTAACCAATTATGAAAATCCATAATATCATATTCTATTTTCTTTTGTGCTCACTATCAACAAATATGGAAAAGCTTGTTAGTTATTTTCTTCCTAGCTATCTAAACATTCCTTCTTAATGCTTAAATATCCATTTTTCATTATTAGTATATATATAAAAACATAACAATGTTGTTATAATTATAACAAACACAAACAAATAATGCAGAGATAATTAGTACCATCAAAATACAATTCATCCCCTTGAATTTACAAGAACCAAAATGTATCATCTCTAGATCTTGAGGGTCAAAAGAAATGTTTCTTCAAATACATTTAACACCGATGTTTAATTTTGTCTTGTACAGTTGTACATCGAAAACAGCTCACAAATAATTCATCAACCAAATGAAAACATTTTCAAATTTGAAACATAGGAAGAAGAAAGAGTAACTATCCCGGCTTCAGCTGGAAAAAAGAATGCCAGGGTTGAAAAATGTTGCTCAATTATTAATTATGAGGGGAGAAAACATGGATCAGAACATAGTTAACAAAAGCGTGCACTATGGCGCAAGGCGCGGCATGGTGCAACGTTTGTGCATTTCTTCCCTATAGCACATCGCACGTGGAAAGGCGCCATGAATGGCGCAAATGGCGTTTAAGACGTAAATGGCACGTGATGCAAAAGTGACACGCCTTTTCGTTATTTTAGTGTTTTCTACTCCATTTTTATTTTTCACAATCCAAACTGCATAAAAATTAGTATTTATCGTATTATTGTGTTTGACATACGCTTCTTTTTATTACCCACTTCATCTTTTTTACATCTTCACGAAGAAAAACGAATTTAATGCGACATGAGGAAGATGTTTAAGCTTATGAATCTGATGATACATATATTTGTTTGAAAAATATAATTGTTGAATCAAGTTTAGATTTCTAGTGCGTGAGTAATATGTATTACTATCTTAGATCTTAGCCTTTGAAGACTATTATACTTGCAATTCTATGCTCATGACATTATATTTGATGATTTTTTTTCCAAAATGTCTAAAAGTATATTTGTTACCCATGTTTCAGTAAAAAATATATAAATTATATTAAACTTTTCAAACTAATTGTTATGTATATTAAATTTATATAAAAAAATAAACATGCACAGTAAATTAAAAACGTGTGTGTCATTTTCCATGCCACACGCCAAGACTCCAGAAAGACTTTGTGCCTTTTTTTGCTGTGCGTCATTAATAACTATGGATCAAAAGAAAAATAATCAATCCGTATACAGAAACAAAAGGATTGCCCATTGAATTCGCTAATTTGTAGCCTCAACGAGTTATGAAAAAATATAATGTACAAAAAAACTTTGTGTGTTTTAGCAGATGGACATCCAAGATGGACATCCAAAAGTTTGACTGTAAGCTGAATTAAGAGAAACTTCCAAAGTTGGTTCAACCAATATTATCCTATCCAGGTATGACGAAATCTTTTATTTTCATTCTTTCTTGAACTTTTTTGTTGGAAAATAGCGTTTTGTAGCTTGAATGATTCATCACAACAAAGTCCTTAAAATAGTATATTTATGATTTTATTTATCATCAAACTCATGATTATGCTTAACAAATCACCAGAATCTACACATACATGTAAAAAAGTCCAAATTCAATAAGTATATACATGTCAATATTACTTGGCTTCTGTTGCTATTGTTTGTCCGTGTGTTGTTGATCCTCGACTTGAGAGTTTGTTTACTGTATCTTTCCTCCATTGAGGAGCTCGAGTATACATGTTAATGGTTTGTACGATAATTTTTGACTATGGCCTAGTGTATACGAAAATGAAGGTTTTCGTATATAACATGCAATAGAATATATAATACAAGCTGTATACTACAGTCAAAAGTTGATATTTGATTATCATCTTGAACTGAATTCTGTGTGCCTATAAAAAGGTCAAATAGAATCCTTCATGTGTTTTTTATTCGGTTGTCACTGTACTTGTTTAACGCCATCATCTCATCATGAACCTTCCAGATCCATATGCAACACACAGGTCCTGATCTAGTATACAGTAATAAAGTATGTTTGATAGCTATGAAACATATATATGTGTGAGATAAGCATTATTCAAAAACAAATGGCTCTGAAAAATCTGGATTAGACATGGATGGCTGAGGCCAATCCAGTATTAGCAACCCCACCTGTCCAGATTAGCCAAATATAATTTGATGATACCCACAGTTTATTTACTTATTTTTGACGTCCATTTAATTTGATTGGACTTAAATTTACTGTTGAGTATAACTGGCTTTGAGTAGTACGAGCATCAAAAGAAAATACAAATTTCTTATCAACTTGTATTATATTTCAATATTCATCAATACATTGGTAAAAAATAAAATAAAAATTTAGTCAAAGTTACACATAAAATATTAATCAAACACAATTAAGTTGTACAATATTTTTCCAATATCTCCCAACCTGAATTAAATGTAACTAACTTGAGAATGGTGGAATTTGCTAGCTAATTCAGCACAGGCTAGCCCTTGATTAAATGAACACGCATATTTGCTTGGAAACAATGCTTATTACTTGAATACAGCTTGCGCTTTAAACGTAGGAAGCCTCACTTTCATATTTAAACCCAGGTAGAATGTACTTATGGGTTTTCATTCAAGCCTGTAAGAGGAGCTCAAGAAAAGAAAGACCGCAAATATTGAGCTTTCTAACATCAGTGGCTTTGTTAAAGAGTCGAGTACTACTCAGTTTAGAAGCCGTTTCATTCAACAAAACTTAGACCGCACGATTGATAAAAAAAGATCCATTTCAAAGAGAATTGATGTTGGGCTCCATTGATGAGAATTTTGGAGTTCCTAATAATGAAAATTCAGCATACACAGTATCAATTAAATATGAGAAAGTGGACAATAAACACTACTGCAGAAGTATACAACTCAGCATTTTGAGCTGATTCCATTTTTGGTCTGTTTCCACTCCATTGAAAAGACAAATTCTTGTTGGATAAAAACTAATTATTAAATAATTAATTTTATGTGTGTATAGATACACACACATACTATTAGGACACAAAATGGTGACATAATAGATATTAATCATTGGATCTTATTTGGGGTTGAACTTAGATAACAATGGTATATATTCATCATAACCAGAAAATCTATTTTAGGAAATACATAGGAACATCATGAGGAACATTTAAATAAAACATCAGGGAGTGGTAATAACACCCCACTTAACTAATATCACTGAGAAAGTAGAGTTCTATTGGTAATAGGAGGAAGAGAATGGAGTATGATTATCACCTTTGCACGTACTTTGTTACAGGTTCAGCTACTGCTGCTGCAGTATTCCATTTTATTTAACAATGGTAAACTAAGGAGACTTGCATTCATTGTTCCCATGAAAGAAGCACCGACTTTGCTTGGGGGCATTTTAGTAAAAGTGAGTGATCCCGATGTGCTGGTCGCAACTCCTGTTACCAATGAAGCAGACTGACTAGTGATGGTGGTATCGACTTTGCTTGGGGGCATTTTACTAAAGGTGAGTGATACCAATGCGTTGAGCGCGACTCCTGTTATTAATGAAGCAGACTGATGGGTGATGGTACTGTGAGTTATCTGTAATATAAAGTTAATTGGATTCATACATAAATTATATGAATTACTTTAAAGTCATTGAGATAGAACAGAACCTTATGTTTGTCAGGAATCATCTATTGAGATTGATTGCTTAGTTTGTTATAATAATACCTGTTATTTTACAGGAATAAAAAATTATGATTACTTGGAGAAACCAATGAAAATGGAAAATGGTTTCTTGGCACTGACTTATTTCCATCTGCTGCAGTGATCTCTCTCCATGGAGTTAATACATCAACCCTCTGTGGCATTTAAAGTGAACTTAGACTAACGGGTAACATTTTTTAGGAAGCTAAGGAACTAGTTATCAACCTACTTCTGTATGCACTACAATCATATTTCAAATAATTCAGCAATTACCAAATATGGCGCAGATATCTTCCCTCCATTTGTAGACTCTTAACCATGCTTTTCTGCCTTCGAGCTATCCGATGATCCCTGATGAAATTCAAGTTTAACACAGGAGTGGTCGACACTAGTAGGTAAAAAGAAAAACTATTTTCAACTTGTTTTCTTCTTTTTCTAACGAAGTTTTAGCGATAACAAGCATATAAATCAAGAAAAAAAAAATGTTAGGTACCTGTTCCTGAGCTATAGTATGAAGAGTTCTGTTGACATCCCTAGCCATTCCTTTAGCATCACCACATACATAAATGTATCCATCATTTGAAATTATATCCCTCAGCTCTGAAGCCTGTTTGTTATTTGGTATGTTGAATGTTCAGATAAATTTTTTTCTGAAATGTGTCAAAATATAATTCAGTAACATACCTTCTGAGCCATCTTATGCTGCACATATTCCTTAGTTGGACCCTCTCGAGAAAAGGCTACAATTAGCTCAGTGAGCACCCTTGCCTCAACAAAGTTGTTCAACTCTTTATCGTAGATGAAATCCTTAATATTGTTATCATCAAAAACACAATTAGTTTTTTTTTTAATGCACAGATTAAGAGGATTGGAGGATACGATTATCATTAACATATTTCCAGGATAATATGATGTACTTGCATTAAAATATAATATACTGATCAGTGGACATGATTAATAACAAATGCAAGCATAAATTAATTATATACTGGCATACTGTACATACCTGTCTCTTGCATTGCATGCGAAGAAGCCAAAAACATTAACGAGTAGCGTGTGTTGTGCTATCCTTCTAATTTAAGTTTTGTTTCTATGTTGTAAGTCTGTGGGTCCAAATGCTTTTCATGTTTTTACAAGAATTTATGTTAATGTTCTTGTGTTTGTTTTTATATCTTCTTTTCTTCTGTGTTTGGACTGAATTTAAATGTTTCCATTATTAGGAATAATCTAAACTACAAACAGTTAAAATTCAGCCTATCATAATAGTAAACATTTCAGTACTTTCATCCAGTATTCACTTAAGTGAATGTTAGGCGTAATTTCATTTTGCTTTTCAACTTTTTTATAGAATTACAAAATGATTAAAACAATACTTTCAACCGACGTCTATAACTCTAGTTAAAATTTAAACAAGTCTCCATCCGCATAACTCTTTTGTACAACTCTTTTGTTGGTTCCAGAGGAGATGAATGAATTATTAATGCTTCCCTTGCCGAATCGGTTGCTCTAAAGAGCTGTCATTCTAGTCTTGTCCTAGCGTCAATATATTAATGCTACTAAAATTTTCATCTAATTATTTTGAAGTTATCAAAGGTTTGATAATCGTGCATCCATCGATAGGTTCCATTGATATTTGAATTGTACTACATTTAAACGGTAACTGATTTCTCTTATTCAACTAAATTAAATCTTCAAAAATTCATACATGACAAATATATATTTAACAAGTGCTATATGAATTAAATGTACATCTTTTCAATATCTCCCAATCTGAATCACAAAAACCAAATATGGATTTTCTTCGTATAGCTTTGAATGTATAAAAACTAAAAATCTAAATACTTTAGCCATTGAAATCATATAACTAATTGGAAGAATAACAATTGTTGGGATACGAATCATGGTTAAAAAATAGAATTAATTTATAGAAAATTTTATGTGACATCAACCGAACACGTGGAGCATACTGATCGGGCAATAAATACACCATCACATTTTCAATACGGTACAAACCAATACCATAAATGACCATGAATTTACACGTGGATTGTCATCATTGGATTTAATACACCATAATGATGTAATATAGGTAATAAAAATTTGCATCTGCCAAGTAAAGAGCAACAATTCTACCGTGATACAAGTTGAGAAAAAAATTGTATTGGACATTTACGTAATTGAATTAATAACTAAAACTAATGTATTTTGTTATATACATTTAAATAGGTAGATTTTCAACATAGTTCTCACAATAGTATAAATATTTGATGTAATGGTCTTGACTATGCATATTTTTATCACACAAATACATATTTGAAATATGTTTATCCTTTTTCTAAAGATAGTTTAGTAATTAAGTAAGATTGGAAGCTATTAATGGTGTCGAGACCATCACCGGTTCAACACATTCGAAACCCCTGGAAACAACCCATCGACAGAGTCGAAAGCTCTTATAAAGCAACGTAAAGAAGTGAAGGCGTAACCGCCCATTTCGATGAAGATGGAGGCTTTCGAGCCCATTCGAAAGCATTGCAAAGAGAAGCGCATGTGCCGACGGAGGCGAAAGGCATCTGAAGCCACCTTTCGACCAGGTCGAAAGTACTTGGTCAAAAGGTGCCAACCCACATCTATAAATAAGACCCAAGAGGTCTGGTTTAGAGGATCCAAACGCATTCATTCTACACTTATATTTTCTTAATTCTAAAAGGTTGTAACCCTAATTTGTAAATTGAATTAGGAAAAATTGATTAATAAAGGTTTTGTTGAGTTGCGAAAGGGAAGTCTTCAATATTCTTAATTATTTAGTTGTTTCAACAGCTTTTATTAGGACTAACTCTGTTTTCTAGGTATCGACCTCATCGAAGGACACTTTCCGACTTGGTCGAAACCCCTGCATTTTCAAGTAATTCCATTTATCAACTCATTGGACTTCTACCTTCAAGTGGGTCGAAACCCAAACACAGGCCAATTTTACCTTTAATTTCTGATTTAGACCAAGTCATTTAAGATTTGAGCTTTCGACCATGTCAAAACCATTTAAAGTTGATCATAACCTTGATTCCTAGAGCCATCCATTAGGCTTCCACAACAGCTTCAAAGGGACTGTTTCGAAGGCAAAGTCAAGCTACTTTATCTAGCTCGAAAGACCAATAACAAGGGAACTTAAGCCTTTCGACTGAGTCGAAAGGTCAATAAGAAGGAAATTTCATAATAAAGTCCGATTCGAAGGTGATCCAAAAGAAAGCATTTATATTCTAAAAGGATTAACCTGCCCTATTACATCAACTTTGGGGTTTTAATAAGTTTTCTTATTAACATTGATATTTGATGATCATCTTGAACCGAATTCCGTATGCCTATAAAAAGGTCAAATACAATCCTTCATGTGTTTTTTATTCGGTTGTAACAGTACTTGTTTAAGTTAAAGCAACATAATGATCGAGATAAAGCTATCTCACATAATAACGTATTGTATTGTATAATAACCGGTGCGGGTATGAAAAGCCCAATAGCCATTTTTATTTTGTATTATAATGACTGCATAAATACAGTCCATTCTACTTTATTCATATTATTCAATACACAACAATCATTTGCTTCACTTTAATCTCTCAATTTCTACAATACAAATTATCATTAAATCATAATATGGTATCAGAGCCATTCAGGGCTTAAAAGCATCAAAATTCATCTTACTGATTAAAGAAGAAACTGATTATCATCAGATTAATCATCATCATCTGATAACCAGAACCCATCAGAGATCAATCTCATCATTTGAGTTTTTATCAAGAATCTGCCATAGTTTTGTGCCGTATCTGAAACATAAAGTCTCGGCTGCAACCAAACTCTAACAAACTCAGAGATTAAAGAAGGAAAATCAAAGCAAAATCAGGAACTCAATCAAATTATTAAGAAAAGCAAGTGTCGTGCTAGAAGCTTATCAGAAAGGCCTCATCACTTAAGTTTGGCTGCATCTAACCTGGTTCTTGACCATCAAAGAAGTTCTTGCATCTACTCATTTCCTAATTTTCCCCTTTCAGATTGATTCTCCTCAAAGTTCATCATAATTGGTGACAACAACTCTGAAACATCTAAAAGCTCTGCCAACACATAGCAGCTAGAAACTGCAACTGAAAGTCTCATCAAAACAGTGATCAGTCCTCAAAGCCAATTGATAACTGTTCATCTTGAAGATGACAATTATCTATTGTGGAAGCTCCAAATTGAAACTACACTCCAAGGCTATGGCCTTGAGGGGTTTATTCTTGGCACCATCTCTGTCCCTCCAAAATTTATAACTAATCAAGAAAACAAAGTGATTAGTAATGAGGAATACATAAAATATCATAGACAAGACAGACTTATAAGTTCATGGTATTATCATCTATCAGTACTAACTTGTTGTCTCAGGTTCTTGGCTAGAAAACATCCAATGAAATATGGGGTACAGTTGAGAGAATTTTCAATACACAGTCATCTGCAAAGGTGATGCACTACAAAAGGATGTTGCAAAACATCAAGAAAGACAACTTACCCATGAAAGACTATCTATCAAAGATCAAAGTGACATGTGATATGTTAGAAGCAGCAGGTCATAAAGTATCAAATACAGAACAAGTCTTAACCATTCTAAATGGTCTTGGTGAAGAATATGAATCAGTTGTGGCAGTTATCATATCAAAGAAAACCATACCATCACTATAGTACATTCACTCCACCCTTCTTACCCATGAAGGAAGAATTAACCATAAAAAGCCACTAGATTCAGACATGTCTATCAACTATGCAGCTAATTACAAGGGCAAAGGTCAAGGCAACAGTAAAATAGATCAAACATATCAAAGAGGTGGCTACAGCAATAGAGCAAGAGGCATAGGCAGATGGAACAATAATAACATGACAAGATGCCAAATATGTGAAAAAGTTGGTCACATTGCAGTCAAGTGCTACTTCAGATTCAATGCAAATTATACAACAAATCAAAATCAAAACAGTCAAAGAAGAGTTAATCCAAATGTTAACATGCATGGCACAAGTTGACTCAAGCAATCAATCAGAAGCATCAAGAAACAATCAGCAAAACATAGTTATAAAGACAGATGATGCAACTGATGAAAACTGGTATCCAGACTCAGGGGCTACCAATCATATCACAAATAATCTGGAAAATCTGAACTTGGGGCAGAAAGAATACAGAGGTAAAGAGTCCATATATATGTGCAATGGTAAGAGTATTAAAATCACACACACTAGACTCACTTGCATAAAAGGTCAAAGCTGTTGTATCTTAACAATCTGTTAAGGGTACCACAAATAAAGAAAAATCTCATAAGTGTATCACAATTTGCAAGTGATAACCATGTTTATTTTGAATTTTATCCTAATTACTGCTTAGCAAAGACATACTCACTAAGGATATTCTCTTGTAGGGTAACCTTGACAAAGGATTATACAAGTTTAATTTTGCTAACTCAAGAAAACCCAGAAGTTGTGAAAAATCCTGTAATCTATCTACTGTTACTGATGAGAAAAATAGTGTGTTTGATTCATGGCATAGCAAGTTAGGGCATCCTAGTATCAATGTTGTAAAATAGGTTCTAATGGATCATAAAATTTCTTTTGAAAATGTTACTCTACCATATGTATGCACTTATTGTCAGATGCACAAAAGCCACAAGTTATCATTCACTGATTCACAAACTGAGTATGAAAAACCACTTGAATTGATTGCTGCTGATCTTTGGGGTCCATCACCAATCAATTCATATTATGGTTTTAATTATTACATATCGTTTGTTGATGCACATACCAGATACACATGGGTATACTTTCTTAAAACCAAATCAGAAACTTGTAGGGATGTGATGCACTTTATAACACAAGCAGAGAGACAAACTGATCACAGGTTAAAAATTCTGCAAACTGATGGTAGTGCAGAATTCAAACCACTTAATGATTTATTTCAAAAAAGAGGAATTATTCATACAATAACATGCTCATACACTTCAGAACAAAATGGTATGGTTGAAAGGAAATACAGACACATTGTAGAGTGTGGTCTTACTCTATTAGCTCAAAGGTGTTTACCTATGAAATTCTGACCAGATGCTTTTAGCATTGCTGTCTATTTAATAAATAGGCTACCAACAAAAGTGTTAAAGAATAAATGTCATTTAGAACTTTTATTCAGCACAAAACCAGATTATCATAGATTAAGAATTTTTGGATGTTTGTGTTTCCCTTGTCTAAGACCTTACAATGCTCATAAACTAAATTTTAGATCTACTGCTTGTACCTTTTTAGGCTATGCAAGCAATCAAAAAGGTTACAGGTGTCTGGACAATAATGGTAAAGTGTTTATAAGCATACATGTTGTCTTTAATGAAAGTATTTTTCCATTCTCTAGCACAGGGGTAAAAACAACATAGAAAGTATACAATCCAAAAGTTCCAGTACCAGATATACCTTTATATCAGAATGAAGAAATGAAGGAATGGATTGAAGAAGGCTCAGATCACTTTGATCCACAACACACAGTGCTCAATGAACTAGGTCATGAACAAGTAGAGCAATATGATCAACCCAATCACACTCCTACACAGTCAATCATACAGAACAAGTCAAGAAGGAGAGCATGAGCATCAAAATAATGTACAGCAAGACAATACAAGTGAACAAGCATGTACATCTCAACCAACATAGAGCAGACATCCTATGATTACCAGATCAAAAAGTGGGATTTACAAACCAAAAATATACAATGCAATAATCGTATCAGAAGAACCAAGCAACTTTGATGAAGCAGTGAGCAACAATAACTGGAAAAGGGCAATGGATGAAGAGTATGATGCTCTTATGAATAATAAGACATGGACTTTAGTTCATTTACTAGAAAACAAAAATGTTGTGGGATGCAAATGGACCTTCAAACTAAAGAAAAAACCCCAATGGAACTATTGCTAGGTACAAGGTAAGACTTGTGGCCAAGGGATATACACAACAACAAGGATTTGATTTTGATCAGACCTTTTCACCAGTTGTTAAACCAACTACCATCAGAGTTGTACTCACTATAGCATTAAACAACAAATGGAAAACCAGACAACTTGATGTAAACAATGCTTTCTTGAATGGAAACTTAAAATAGGAGGTCTACATGGAGCAGCCTCAAGGATACAGAGAAAAAAAGACTTAGTTTGCAAATTAAATAAGGCCATTTATGGTCTTAAACAAGCTCCCAGAGTCTGGGTCAACAAGTTGAAATCCACACTAACAAATTTAGGATTTCAACCTGCTAAGTTAGACAATTCTCTCCTCATAAAAGTTAACAATGTCTTCACTATAAATGTACTAATATATATTGATGATCTAATTATTACAGGAAGTGATGAGACAGAGATCAACAACATTATTCAGTTCTTAGATCAACAATTTTCAATAAAAGATCTTGGAGCCTTAAGTTACTTTCTGGGCATAGAGGTTACAAAAATGTCTGAATCAGAACTGTTCTTATGTCAAAGAAAATACATTATGGAAATTCTAACCAAAGAAAAAATGGAAGGAGCAAATTTACTACCAACACCAATGGTGACTAATCATCAACTATCAAAACACAGGGAAGAACCTATATTTAACACTAAACAATACAGAAGTATTGTTGGTGCTTTACAGTATACAACTATTAGAAGGCCAGAAATATCATACAGTGTTAACAAAGTGTGCCAATTTATGCAGGATCCAAAAGATGAACACTGGAAAGCAGTAAAGAGAATTCTCAGATATTTAAAAGGAACAATCAATTATGGACTATAATTTAAAGCATGCAGACATCTAAACATAGTTGGTTATGCTGATGCAGATTGGGCTACAGATCTCGATGACAGAAGGTCAACAACAGTTCATTGCATATATATAGGAAATAATCCAGTATCATGGTGTTCCAGAAAACAACAAACTATATCTAGATCAAGCACTAAAGCAGAGTACAGAAGCATAGCATGTGCAATAGCAGAAGTTCTATGGATACAATCACTATTATGTGAACTAAAAGTCAATACTAACACTATACAAGTGATATGGAATGATAATCAAAGTGCAATCTTATTGTCTGCAAATCCAATTTTACATTCCAGGACAAAACATATGGAAATAGACTTGTATTTTGTTCGAAGCAAGTAATGAAGGAAAAACTACATGTAAATCACGTATCTTTAACTTACCAAATTGCAGACATATTCACAAAAGCATTGTCTACGAATAACTTTACCAGACTTAGAACCGAGCTCAAAGTGAATGAAAAGCAAGGATCTTTGGACCAGATTAAGCATAGATCTGCCACTAAAGTGACAAATCTACACTAATAAGGTCATTTGCATGCTCAAAGCTCTCTCTGGTTCACACTCAAAGCAACAAAGTGTCTCCGATTTGCGTTCAAGTGACAGGTCTTCAGAAAGCAAGGATCTTTTGACCAGATCAAGTAGAGATTTGCCACTAAGGTGACAGATCGATACTTATAAGTTGTTCGCACGCTCGAGTTTCATCTGGCTGGTGCTCAAAGGTCCTCTTCACAAAGACGAACACAAGATTTGGCTGCATACGAAGCAAAGTTAGAAGCTTTTCATGACATCTCTCACTTTCGCTCAATTCTAAGTGAAATAGTGAGATATACTCAACAAGCTGTTGATTTACTTTCGGATTGCACTCAATTTGATGAAAAAAATTTGAAGGTTAAAGAGATCGAAGTGGAGCCGCCATAGGAAGATAAACCCTAGACATTATTTAGAGGGAGAGTTAAAGCAACAGAATGATCGAGATAAGGCCATCTCACATAATAACGTATTGTATTGTATAATAACCAGTGCAGGTATGAAAAACCCAATAGCCATTTTTATTTTGTGTTGTAGTGACTGTATAAATACAGTCCATTCTACTGTATTCAGATTATTCAATACACAACAATCATTTTCTTCACTTTAATCTCTCAATTTCTACAATACAAATTATCATCAAACCATAATAGTTTAATGCCATCATCTCATCAAATGAACCTTCCAGATCCATATGGAACACAGAGGTCCTGATTTAGTATACAGTAAAATTATGTTCGGTAGCTATGAAACATATATAAGTGCGAGATAAGCATTATTCAAAAACGAATAGCTCTGAAAAATCTGGGATTAGACATGGATGGCTGAGACCAATCCAGTATTAGCAACCCTACCCGTCCAGGTTATCCAAATATAATTTGATGATACCCACAGTTTACTTACTTATTTTTTGACGTCCGTTTAATTTGATTGGACTTAAATTTATTGTTGCGTTTAACTAGCTTTGAGTAGTACGAGCATCAAAAGAGAAAATAAAATTTTCTTATCAACTTGTATTATATTTCAATGTTCATCAATATATGATAAACAAAAGTTATAGTCAAAGTTACACATAAGACATTAATCAAACATAATTAAGTTGTACAATATTTTTCCAATATCTTCCAGTATGAATTAAATGTAACTAACTTGAGGATGGTGGAATTTGCTAGCTGACAAGCTAGTCCTTGATTAAATGAACACCCATATTTGCTTGGAGACAATGCTTGTTACTTGAACACTGCTTGGGCTTTAAACATAGGAAGCCTCATTTTCATATTTTAATCCAGGTAGAATTAATGTAGTTTTGGGTTTTCATTCAAGCCTGTAAGAGAAGCCCAAGAAAAGAAAGACCGTATATGTTGAGTCTTCTAACATCAGTGGCTTTGGTAAAGAGTCGAGTACTGCTCAGTTTGGAAGCCTTTTCATTCAGCAAAACCCAGACCACACAATTGATGAAAAAAGATGCATTTGAAAGAGATAATTGATGTTGGGCAACATTGATGAGAATGCACCACTTCAAGCAATGATGAACGACCAATTTGGTAGCTACATGGTGAAGAAAATCCCAGAAACTTACGGTGATTGGCAATGTAAATTCCTTCTTGTTTGCATTAAAGTTCACTTGCATAGTCTGAAGAAATACTGTAGCACAAGGAGAAAGTATAAGAGTTTTGTTCTGACGTTATTCACTAAGCATGGCATAGAAATGTGGTACAACATATAAGAACTGGCCCTCTTAGGCCTGTTCTTATATGTTTTATTTCAAAAAATACTACACATGTGTTGGGCTCACACATGGTGCTGAGGAGTGAGGAGCTCTCATACCTGTCTCTTGCATGTGAAGTAGCCAAAAACATTAACGAGTACCGCGTGTTGTGCTATCCTTCTAATTTGGGTTTTTTTCTATGTTGAAAGTCTGTGGGTCCAAATGCTTTTCATAATTTATGTTAATGTTCTTGTGTTTGTTTTTATTTCTTCCTTTCTTCTGTGTTTTGACTGAATTTAAATGTTTCCATTAAGTGAATGTTGGGAATAATTTAAACTACAAACAGTTAAAATTCGGCCTACCACAGTGGCAAATGTTTTAGTGTTTTATCTAGTATTCACTTAAGTGAATGTTAGGTATAATTTCATTTTGCTTTTTAGCTTTTTTACAGAAGTACAAAATGATTAAAACAACACTTTCAACGATATCTATAACTCTAGTTAAAAATTAAACTAGTGTGCATCCACATAACTCTTTTGTTGGTTCCATAGTAGATGAGTGGATTTCATCCAAAGAATAACCAAATCATTTTATTCAAGTCAGTGACATCATACACACACATAGTGGATTAAACATATATAACAACATGCATACGATGGACTAAACTTAAATGACAACACAAATTTAGTGAATTAAACATAAATTATTATGCAACACATTACTCTCACATGTATTGGTCATACCATAAATTTAGTACATGAATATTGAAACCCAAATCAGATTTGAAAATTTTCAGCTTTCATTCATATGATCAGTGCATATTTCAAGGTATCGAGCTATAAATGAAGCACATTGAACAAAACTATTATTGAACATAATATAATTTAGTTTAAAGTGAAAATAACATGTATGTAGCAAAATAATTACAAGCATTCATTGTCATTTTCAACACATAATTTTTGGCATCTTTCTTACACCTCTTAGCCCCATCCCAACCTTTTTTCCTTTTCATTTTTGTAATTTGATAATAGATATACATCTATCATTAACAATATGATCATTTGAGAGAAACTACTCTGCTACTACTTGAGTTATAGATATTAGTATATATTTTATTTTTTCGAATAAAATGTCAAACCATTTACCACAGCCACGATCGTTATCCTTGTCGGAACGGTTGCCCTAAACAACTATCATTCCAGCCTTTTCCTAGTGTCCGACTTGAATATATTAATGCTACTAAAATTTACATCTATTTATTTTGAACCTTATAATCTAGGTTTGATAATCGTGCATTCGTCAATAGGTTCCGTTGATAGTTGAATTGTACTACCTTTAAAAGGTAATTGATTTCTCTTATTCAGCTAACTCTAGTTCTTAAAAATTCATCACTACATCATAGATATATGTTAAATAAGTGCTATATGAACTCAAATATGTATAAATTGAATACCTCTTTCCCATACCTCCCAATCTGAATCGCAAAATTAAATATGGTGTTTCTTCGCATAGCTGTGAATGTATAAAAACTAAAAATCTAAATATTTTAGGCACTGAAATCATATGATAAATTGGAAGAATAAAAATTGTTACGATAATAAAATGGTTAAAAAATAGCATTAATTTATAGAAAATTTTCTATGACATCAGTTTAACATGTGGAGCACACTCATTGGGCAATCGATACACTACAACATTTTCAATACAATACAAATAATACCATAAATGGCCATGAATTTACATGTGGATTGTCATCATTGGACTTAATACATCATAATGATGTAATTTAGTTAAGACAGCTGCCAAGTAAAGACCTCCAATTTATCATGTTATGAGTTGAGAAAAACTTTGTATTGAACATAAGAGTCTCAGGTCCCTGTTTTTGATGTTGTTATAGGAAAAGTCCCTGTAGAAATGAATATGTAAATTTGATCGCTATTTTTGAAAAATACGAAACGCAAGGTGCCTTGCCCTTTTCTGATAGAAAACGCAAGGTAAATTGCACTTTTCTGATTTTGGAATTTTTTTCGAAATTTTGAAAATTTTTAAAAAATTTCAAAATTTTGAAAAGCGCAAGTTAACCTGCATTTTCTATCGGGAAAGCGCAAGCTAGTTTGCGCTTTCTGATTTTGAAATTTTTGAAAAGTGCAAGGTAACTTGCGCTTTCTATCAAGAAAGCGCAAGCTAGTTTGCGCTTTTTGATTTTGAAATATTTTTAAAATTTTTGAAATTTTCAAAAAAAATTAATGTTTAAAAAGCGCAAGCTAACTTGCGTTTTTTGATTTAGAAAAAACAGGGACCTAATTTACATACTCATTTCTACAGGGACTTTTCTTATAACAACAACAGAAATAGGGACCTTTCGTGCAATGTAATTGAATTAATACTTGAAAAGAGTCGCAGGTCCCTGTTTTTAATGTTGTTATAAGAAAAGTCCCTGTAGATATGAATATGTAAATTTAGTCCCTATTTTTTGAAAAATAGAAAATGAAGGTGTTTTGCATATTTCTGACAGAAAATGCAAGCTAACTTGCAATTTTTTGACTATGAATTTTTTTTAAAACTTTGAAAATTTGAAAACTTTTGAAATTTTTGAAAAACGCAAGTTAATCTGTGCTTCTATCAAGAAAGCGCTAGCTAGTTTGCGCTTTTATTTTGAATTTTTTTTTAAATATTTGAAATTTTTGAAAAATACAAGTTAACTTGCGCTTTCCATCACTTTCTGATTTTGAATTTTTTTTAAATTTTTGAAAAGCGCAAGTTAACCTGCACTTTTAATCAAGAAAGCGCAAGCTAGTTTGCGCTTTTTGATTTTGAAATTTTCAAAAAAAATTTAAATTTTTGAAAAGCGCAAGATAATTTACGCTTTCTGATTTAGAAAAAACAGGAACTTAATTTACATACTCATTATCATAGGGACTTTTTCCTACATCAACATCAAAAATATGGACCTTCAATGCAAAGCCCCTTTTGAAATATATACATTTAAGTATGTAGAGCTTTGACATAGTTCTCATAGTTGTATAATTAATATTTAATGTAATAGTCTTCACTATGCATGTTTTTATCACACTAATAACGATTTGATATATGTGTATCCTTTTTCTAAAGATAATTTAGTAATAAGTAAATATGTTTATATCCAAACAACTTAGCTTCTCACTATTTTTGGGTCAAAAATAAATTTTACTTATTGCCCTGCACAAAAAAGCCCTTTGAATTAAAATGTCCTTTTAATAAATCGTAGATAAACCCTAAAAATCATATTTATTCCCTAATCACTTTAATTTGGATCACTCATAATATCCGGTCATCACCTTATAAAGGTTCCAAATTAATTTTCCCATTATTAATACTAGTTTCCCTTATCTTTGATGAATCTATATTTAACCATATGGATCTCAAAAACTAGCCAAACCTATCAACAAAAAAACTCGAAACATCACAAATGCATTAAAAAAACATTGAATAAAATTATTACTTTGGTAAAGTGAATCAAAATTTAAAATGTACAAATTCATCAATATTTCATCACAAATTCAACGCTATTTCCACCGTTGATTATTGATATGATCAAAATCACTATCCAAAGTTATGTGGAACATTGCTCTATTTTTCTTCTCTTTATTTTATTTAGTGGGAAGTCATTGATGAAGAGCAGATGATTTTTGTATGAAAAGACTGAAATGGATAAAGAGACTAATAGAGTTAAGTTATTACCTAGAACGGTCCATTAATATTTTATTCCCAAGGACAAACACATTAAAATATTTTAAAACATCCTAATTGTTGTCGCATGCTTTCTTGTTTTCTTTTTCGATCTTGTTCTTGTTCTTCCTTAATTGTTCTTCGCTTTCTTTTTTGCGCATTCAAACTTAAATTCACTTCATCATTTTTCTTTATTCTCGTGCATGATCCAATCATAGTATACTAATTTCGATTCTCGTTTCTTTCCATTCGACAATAGAAATTTTTAGATTTAGGTATGATTCTATTATTATTTTTCTTTTTTCTTCTATTAAAGTTTTAATTTGGTTATTTATAACATTATCTTGTTTTTCTTTTTAAAAATTAAATTAAATTTTATTGTTGTGTTTTCTTCATAGAAATTTGGACTGTAGCTGCAAGTATCTTCTGTTTTCCCATATTTTTTATGCAGCAATTTTTTCTTATTTGTTTTAAATTGAATGTTATTTGGTTTTTGTTCACTAATGTATATCTTGGATTCAACTATTGGTTTGTATGAAAATATATTGTTGTGCTTAATTCAATGAAGATCGGTTTTTAGGTATTATTTTAAAAAAAATTAGTATCATTTTTCACAATAATGAAATTTTGAAATGTTTTAATGTTCTGTTTATTTGAGAATATACAAACATGAAGTTGTTGCATAGTAAATATGATTATATGCATCAAACATTTAATGGGTTGGGTTTGTGCTTTGTTAGTATCAAACATTCAATGAACTCTGTTTGAATATCATTTTTGTTATTAATTTAAGAATCGGATTTTATGTATCAGTTTTATAGTATGTAGGTATCATTTTTGAAAAAAAAAAACTTGTTATTTTTGTGTTTCTAATTTTTATTTAAAGAAAATTAACATACTATAATAAAATAATAATCTGAAGCAAAAAAATTTTAATTGATGTTTTTTCTTGCATTCATATTGGTTTGATTGAAAATGTATTATTGCATTAAGTTCAGTGAGGATCAGTTTTTAGGTACCATTTTTGTTTTTTCTTAGTATCATTTTTCACGATAGTGCAATGTGGATGTAAAGACCCGAAATTTTGGTCGTTAGATTTTGAACATTTAATTCATTTTAAATGTTGAATGTGAATTATAATTTGATTTTGAAATACAAAGATCTGATTGAATCGATAAATTTAGTTATAATTTCAAATATGGCAAATTTAATTGGGTTTGAATAATAATAATTTGTTATTTGAAATTGGAGTAATACTGGAATCTGGAATATAAATGGTTATGAAAATGGTTTCTAAGATTTATTTTGAGTCTAGTTTGATTTTAATTTTAATGTTGGACTTTTCGATGGAATCAAAAGTCGATAAGTTTAAAATTTGGAATTTTTATATTAATTTAGCAATGGAATTTAATATATATTAATGGTGTAAATAATCAGATTTGGATTTAAAATGAATCAGAATGATTTATAATGTGAATATAAATTCCATATGGTTTATATTAAGTTAGTAAAATTTTAAAAATGAAATTTTAAATGATTTCGATGATTTTGGAAATCGCTCGATTTAATCGACAAGTTAAAAATAGCCTTCCGGGGCATAGTCTCGGAATTCGATGAAACCTGTTCCATTGGATCCGTAATAATGTATTATTATCGGATCTCAATTTTCGTAGCGTTTGGAGTTGCCGGTAGTTCGTACGGGTGAGAAACGCGTTGAAATTTAAATCGATAATTAAATATTTAAACTCGATTCAAAAAGCTATCTTCCACATACGATCAAATTGGCTTCCGAAACATGTACCATTGTGTTCGAAACGTGGGTAAAACCTCATGAACGCCAGGTGGCACGTGTTGTTTGGAGTTCGTTTGAATTAGCAGTTGAAATTGAGAATATTAATAAAATAATATTTATCAAATGTGTATATATACACGTTTAAGGGGCCAAAACCCTAGCTATTTTCTTCGGCCGCCACAAAACAATTCAATGGCCGAGAAGCACCTTCGTTTCCCCTTAGATATCTCGAGATCCATCAACTTTTAGGTGAAATCTTCAACTGCAAAGTGGAAGAGCTCAAGGAGATCCACCCATCTAACGGTGGAGATCGCATATGAGGGGACAATGGAGGCGTGGGCTGCTCGTTTTGGTTGGCCGTTCGATCACGATTTCTGGGTTGAAAGGGCACTCGAGTTCGCCTAGGTCAGGGATGGAGGTAAGGTTTGCGAAGGGAGTTCGAATGGCGGTTGTTGATCGAGTTCGTGATGACCGAGGAGGAGCGGCGTTGTGGCCCTAACGGTGAACGATGGGTTCACTAGTTCGTGATGTAGCTGGAGCTCATTCGTGTAGAGGGGTGTGTGGCTCGATTTTCTTTTAGCAGGTCAACGGTTGAGAATTGTAATGAAATAAATTTTTTTATAAAAGTATATACACAACTTATAAATCCATAACTATTTTATACATTGACAGATTCCGACGAAACTGGTAGCGCCGGAATCACAGCGACGAGCGCTACCTAGTGGAGAAGATCTGGGAACGATTAATGCTCATGAAAATTTTAGATTAAATCGAAGGCGCTTGATTTAATTTGAAATTGTAACACTCCGCGTTTTAAATTCAAGGTGAGTTAATCTCACTCACATCTGGAATGCTAGTTTATTTAAATAGTTAATATTTAAATAATTGAATGATTGGTTGGATATGAGTATTAATACCAGTTTGGATTGATATTTGGTGTTGTGCTAACATCTGTGGATGCAGGGAAACAGGTTGGAGGGATCCAACTGGATTCCTCACAGTATAGAAATTATATTCATAATCTGTGATATAATTCACTGATATCCTGTGATAGATTGATTTGGAATTTTGTTATGCTGTGTTATGGTTGGATAATATAATTTGGTATTTTAAAATATCAATGAAATGGGGATGTAAGAGGGAAATGAAAAGGAATTTTTGAGTTACGAATTTAAGGAAATTAAATTCAGGAAATTGGTTTGGAATTTGAAGTGTTTTTGAAATGGTGTTTTAAAAAGGGAATGAGGAATGGAAATGTATAAACTGGGCTTATAAATGAAATGGGATATTTATAGGTGGATAAATTTTGAAAGATAGATTTCCGGTGGGAATTTCTATAAGAAGTGCAAATTGTTTAAAACAATAGAGAGATTATTTTTAAAGGATGGAAAGTGTATTTTTTTCCTAGAAAATGAAGTATTCAAAGAGAACTTTCATTATATAAACCAGAATGTTTAAATGGGTTTCTAGAATATTTTAGAAAATTATTATCTTTAATTATTTTTAAGGGAAAGAAATAAGTATTTATTAAGTAATTATAGCATTTAATTAATTTAAAGATAAATTAGCATTTTGATTTCTAAAGGAAATTTTATTATAAGTATTCGATATAATAAATTTATATTAAAAGGAAATTTTTGATTTAAGTTACCCAATATAAAATTTTATAGTTTTTTTCAAAAAGGTACATTTTAAATAAAGAATTTGGAAACTTATTTTAAATAATTGAAGCATATATTTTGGAAGTGATTTCCAGGAAATGGGAAGTGTGATTAAAATAAAAAGGTGTTTATTTTTAAAGTGTTGGAAGAAATTTAAGGGATTCAAACGTAAATTTGAATTGAGATAAATCAAGCAGGATTTAGAAGGAGAATTCTTTGGTTTATTCTGAAATGGAAATAGAAAATGTTTGGGAAATTTATTTCCGTAAAAGGAAGTGGGTTTAAACTGTTTTCAAAGGGTTGAAAATAGAAATATATCTTGCGAAGATATTTTGAGGAAAACATGAATTTGGGAAATTATCTATTTTTGGTGGATGTTTGTGAATGTTTTTGATAGTTAAATAACTGACTATCAATATTGGCCAACGCGCTAATCGTTATGAAGAGACCGGAATCGGGATTAATTTCTCGAAAACCACTTCGATCCGGTTTGTACGTTTTCGTGGAAAAACGAGTTTGGAGTCGAAGATGGAGCAGTGAAGTGCAAGGGCTAGCCGCTACTAATCCTGAGGGTGATTCCAAATGGATGTAGTAGGAATAGTGCCTTCTGTTCCGTTCGAACCCGGGACGGACTTGTATGGATGAATGCTTTTAGAACATCGTCAGGTGGAAGATGAGCATTCTAAGTGATATGTTCTAAAAAGGTAACGCTTAGCCTCAAGCCTCATCAACCGGGAATGACTGAAAATTAGGGGTTATGCAGCAAGGCTAAGTGGGTATCACCCATTAGGGTGAGGTCATCCCTGTCTAGATGTTCCTTTTATTCGGCTTAGTGGTGTGGTTGTTGATCCCAACCGTGGGGTGATCTTACTTGGAATTATCCAGTAAGGGGTAGTTTCGGCCTTGTGTTGCAGGGGATCGGGTTTGCTACATTACAGCATGATAGGGGGTTCTCGCTTCGTGTTTAGTGGAGAACGGGAGACTCTTACCCCTACATGTCCCTTTGTGGTAGTATAAGGCCTTGGGTTGGTTGCGAGTCGAGAGGCTGGCCGTAAAAGCAAATTTGAGGTATCACTGTATGCCACGGTGGGGCTGGGATGGTTGAAAAGCCTACCAGTCGCTACTTCCTTGCGGGTTGTTACAGTGGTATCAGAGCTTAGGTTAGCGATAACCTAGGCTTTAGTGGGGAAATTACTCATTAGAAATAGAGTCAATAGTACTCTAGAATGAGTTGAGTGTAATAATAGATATGAGCGCGTACTTGTTAGTGAATACAAAAACTGTTTTTTATACTGTGTTCACTTATCGGTTGAGTGTTTATGAATTATGGTCGGTACGAGAAGTACAACTGTATCGATAGGGGTTTCTAAACTCTTAAACAAGATAAACCGACATAGTATTGTTTTTAAAAGTGGGTAAATGAAATAATTTTACCCAAAATTATATTTTGATATAAAAGAAATGATTTTCTGAAATTTTTATATATATTTGGATGTTTGGTTGTTAATATTATAATCAAATAAGAATCTAAAATTTGGAATAGTTTATAACCAAATAAAATTCTATAAGTGGGACTTATCCAAAGAAATATAACTAAGATTTGATTTAAACCAGAATTTAAATCCCGGGAATTTTGAAAAGTGTTTTAAATGTATTTAAAACAAAGATTTGGGAATTTAAGGTCTTGGAAATGTTTGAAATGTTTTCCAGAATGTTTGAAGGAAATAATGAAGTAATATTTTGGGAATTATTTTTGAATGGAAATTGTTTTGAAAGGAATTTATGGAAGTAAGGAAGCATTGAACTCACTTCAGTCGCTGGAAATTAATCCTGATGATGATGGCCACATCATTAGAATTCATTTTCGAGTTTCTAAAGTGATGGATTGCTACCGTGGTAATTGGTTATGATATTATTTGAACTTGTTGGGTATACAAGTGGTTTTAGAAATTTGTTTTGGTAAAACCAAGTGTTTTGGAATCTGGAGATTTGATTTGATACACCAAGTGGGTATGTGTTGATTATTATTTCAAATTGGTTTTGAAATAAGACTGGGAAATTAAATTTTGGGAATTCTATTTAAAATAAAAATGTGAAAGTTAAAATGAATCAACTATTGAACTTATAAAGTGAGATTGATATTAATAAGGAAGGAAGGAGAAATTTTTATCCTGGAATTAAAATTTAGTTTGAGTGTATGGAAGTGAATAAAATATATTTGAATTTACCTTAAGATAAGTTAAATAAAATGGAAAATAAATTTGAAATTGGAATTAAATTGACTTAGAATAGTTGGAATGTAAAATGATTATAATAGTGGATTATAATTATGTAATGAAATTTTTTATCCAGTAGCCATTAAGTGTTATATTTATAATTTGGAGTTGTGATTATAAGATGAAGATGGACTCAAATGAGTAATATAAGCTTTTAAATAAATAAGTTGGTGAACTTATGAATAGGAAATGGAATTGTGAAACCAAAGTAAGATGGTTGGTATTTTATGGAAAATCCAAATTTAAATCCTAAGTGAAATGTAAGGAGAGATAAGGTATAGTGAAATATAAATTGTGAATGGACTTAGGTTAGTAAATAAGTTTTGAACTTATATATGGAGAAATAAAATTTGATCAAATTTAATTTAACTTAAATTAAAAGGAATTGAGTTAAATTTGGATTGAATTGAAATCAAAAAAAAATTAGTTATGTTATAAATAATATTGAATGAAATTCAAATTCTTATTTAAAATAGTAAAGGAAATGGTATAAATTTAAGTTGGCCAAATAAAATTTAGTTGAAATTAAATTAAAATTTGAATAAAAATTGAATTGAAGAAAATTTAATTTAGTTGAAATGATATTGAATGAAGTAGATATTCACTCAACTAAATCCAAAGAATTGTTTGAAGGTGAATTTAGTGTAAGCTAAATTAAATAATAAAGGGTAATTGGATGAATAAAAATTTGGTAGCTTGTTAAAAATATGAAAAGCAAAATAAAACCCAGTTCTGGTATAGAATAATTGGAATGGCAATGTTATTAGTAAATTCAGAAATGAATTGAGAAGGCGAATAAAAAGAAAAGGATTTCAAGTAACTAGTTGAATTTAAAATTTGAAATGGATTGGAATTTAATTGGATAAGGATCAAATTAAATTGAAGTAGAATTGATGAAAGAAAAATGGGATGTAATAGAGTTGAGAAAACTTAAGAAATTTTGAAACGGTTGTTGTCGAGCTTATAAAATGGTTTTGAATGGACCTTTATGGATAATGAAATTAAAATGTAAGAGTAAGGATTTAATTCAATAACGGTAATGAAGTGAGAATGATTGGGGGTGGATAATTCCGAATGAAATAAAATTAATATAAATCTAAGTTGGAATTAATTTAAAATGGTTATAAGCTTAAGAAATGGTTACTTGTTTGAATAACAACAAACTTGCATAGGAATTGGTCGTTTTGTTGTAAACGAAAGTGAATTGATTTGAAGAAGCAAATAAAGTTGGTTTTGAATCAATTGGTATAAGTGCAATATAATTAAGTGATTTTGCATATAAATGAAAGTGGATTATTAAAGAAATGCAAGTATATAAAATTGAAAATAAAATTTGATTGTGAATCGATTTGGAATTGAATTGAAGTAAATTAATGTAAGAAAAGCATATGTTAACCATATTGAAGTGAATATGAATTGAGGATAGTAAAATTGAATGTAAATCATTCAAGTGAAATAAAAGGAATTTAAAATGGTGTCGAAACCTTATGGTTGCTTATAATATATGGTTAACGTGTTAAATTATGAAGTTTATTTGTTTAAACTATGTAATTGATGTGTTTGGCTAGTTTAATGAATGGAATGTTGTTAAAATCTCATATTATTGAAAACTCATGTGTTTGTTTGAGTGAGTACAGGTACGGGAGGCAATCGATAGAGTTAGAGCACGTAAATGCATAATAAATTAGCCGCTTGCTTTTAAAATGCTAATCAAAAGGTACGCCTACGCAATAAAATTGGAAAATGATATATATATATATATATATATATTGTGAAATATTTTGTTTTCCGACCGTGTGGGTCGATGTATATATATTTATATCTATTGTGATATTATGAAACGCTCTCCGTACAAAGGAGACGCTGTCAAAATTCCCCGGAAATTTTGGGAGTTAGAAATATTTTTGGGAATTTTGAAAATTTTGGTTAATTAGTAACGTTATTTTTGAAATGAAGTTGTAAACAAAACTTTTGAGTTATAAATAAAGAGAATGGTTTTGGAATTGAGCTAAGAATTTTGGTGAAGTGAATGTAAGTTTTTAACTAAGTAAATTTGGGTAAGTAAATGAGCTTACTAGCATTTTCCTACCTTAGCAAATTTCGGGGACGAAATTTTTATAAGGGGGGAGGAACGTAACGACCCGGAATTTTGGTCGTTAGATTTTGAACATTTAATTCATTTTAAATGTTGAATGTGAATTATAATTTGATTTTGAAATACAAAGATCTGGTTGAATCAATAAATTTAGTTATAATTTTAAATATGGCAAATTTAATTGGGTTTGAATAATAATAATTTGTTATTTGAAATTGGAGTAATACTGGAATATAAATGGTTATGAAAATGGTTTCTAAGATTTATTTTGAGTCTAGTTTGATTTGAATTTTAATGTTGGACTTTTGGATGGAATCAAAAGTCGATAAGTTTAAAATTTGGAATTTTTATATTAATTTAGCAATGGAATTTATTATATATTAATGGTGTAAATAATCAGATTTTGATTTAAAATGAATCAGAATGATTTCTAATGTGAATATAAATTCCATACGGTTTATAATTAAGTTAGTAAAATTTTAAAAATGAAATTTTAAATGATTTCGACGATTTTGGAAATCGCTCGATTTAATCGACAAGTTAAAAATAGCCTTCCGGGGCACAGTCTCGGAATTCGACGAAACCAGTTCCATTGGATCCGTAATAGTGTATTATTATCGAATCTCAATTTTCGTAGCGTTTGGAGTTGCCGGTAGTTTGTACGGGTGAGAAACGAGTTGAAATTTAAATCGATAATTAAATATTTAAACTCGATTCAAAAAGCTATCTTCCACATACGAACAAATTGGCTTTCGAAACATGTTCCATCGTGTTCGGAACGCGGGTAAAACCTTATGAACGCTAGGCGGCACGTGTTGTTTGGAGTTCGTTCGAATTAGCAGTTGAAACTGAGAATATTAATAAAATAATATTTATCAAACGTGTATATTGTGACGATCCGGATTTTTAGCGTATGTTAATTGGGTAATTGACTGGATTAAATTATTGAAATATTGATTTTTATATGTCAAACAAATAAATCTTTGGTAATTAAAATACCTGAATATATAAACTGATTTGAAATTATAATAAATATTGAATTATGAAATCTCTGGATATTATAAGTTCTATAAGAAAAGAATAATAATAATAATAAAAGATATATATTTATATAAACTCCACCATTTGAATTAAGACGAAATATCCATAAATATACAAATAAAAATACATACAAGATTATGACGTTTAACATATATATAAGTATATAATTGCATATATATGTGTATATATATGCCCATATGAAATCAAATATAGAAAAGTTTGTATAATGTTGAATATATATATATTATATATATATAATATCAAAAATATACATAAGCAATGTATATGGGAAAATGTATAAATGTGTGTAATGTGGTGACAAATACAGGAAATGTATGTATACATATTTAAATAGTGAAAATGTAAGCATATACATATATAATGATAACAACATATATGAATAGATATATGTATATGTTTATAAAAGTGGGTATGGGTGAATATGTGTATATATGTATATAAAATATAAGAGAATATATATGTATGTAAACATACAAGGGGACAAGCATTTAATCCTAGCATACAAAACTTAACATCAAAGCTTTTATATGAAATCAAATCAGATTTATTAAGTCAAAGTAGCAAACAAAGAAAGGCAAAAGCCTGTAAACAGGTGCAGCTGCTCCTTTCCGTCCTCTTTAATGTATAAAATATAAAAAGAAGCTTGCCGTGTACAACAATGCAGCCTACTTTCTTATGTATACCTCCCCTACCTTCTTTTATTTGATTCATTCGAGAGCTAGGTAAGTAAAACAAAAATAAACACTTCTTCCATTTACAAACTATAGAATTAAACAAACAACTCTACATAGGAGATTAAGATCAAAGAAAAGCAAGCAGCAATCTTTTTTTGACCGTTGCTCTCTATTTCAAACCATTTAAGGTGAGTAGACTTAACCCATAAATCAGTTTTAATTTGTTATATTTATCATGTTTGATGTGAATCTCGTAATGCCTGTTTAAATTTATGTATGCATGCTTGTTTAAAACTGAATACATGTTTATATGTCTGTATATATTGGTATGCAAGTTTGTGTTCGACTCAGTTATTTTCTAACAGGCTCAATAAGAAGAATATATAAAAATTTCTTCATATGATCCTTGTTAGGCTAAAGTATTCAAACAAATATTGTTTGTTTATATGCAATTAAGTTTTAAAATTTTATTTTTAAGAAATAAGTTTGAAAATTTATCTGGAAATAGCAAGAACAAGTTTCCAGATTTCAAAACCTCATAACTTCTCTGTTTATTATTACACTGAGTAAACATAGAATTTATAAACAGTTTTTAATCCTCGATTTCACTTTGATATGTGTATGAAATCATGTGTTGGCCTGAGTATCCGAATGGAAATGGATGTAAGCATGTATATCAGTGTTTATTGCCTGGATATTGCCTTGATATAGTCTCTGTTGTGATTACAGGATGTTTATTTCTAATTAAATTCATTATCTCTGTATTGAGTCACCGTTAGTTTTTGATTTTTAAATGAAAAGTGTTCGAAATCATGTAACATCACACCTAAAAATGATCACTGGAATTTAAAACGGATATTTGGCTCGAAAATTTCAAATTTACAGTGGAATTTGTATTTGGGTCAAAATTTTATCAACTCAATTTTAAGAATAGATTGCAGAATTGAATTCACTATAGATAATCATGATTTTGATATATCATGATTTTTAGTTTGGAGATTGGTTGGGTTCTTGAGTTGAACAGATCGACTATTTTAGTCAATTTCCGTTGATCAACGTCGAACTGGGAAACGTGGTTGGGCTTAAAGCTCGAGTGGAAATCGAAGATCATCGGAAAAATACTATCGTTATTTATCAAAGGCCATGATGGCCAGAAATGATCGAGATAGGGTTTTTCTTCCTGGTGGTGTCAATTGTGTTCAAATGGGTTCCGCGTTGCCCAGTGGCGTTCAGAGTCGATCGCGAGTCGAACAGAAGATGCTGGGAGACGTGGCGAGGCTACGGTGAAGGTGGCATGGTGTCTCGTGTCAGGGATCGTCAGAGGGAAGGAATTTTCCGATGGGGTTTGTTACAGGCTATGGGATTTTGGTCGATTTCGTTTCTTGATCGAATTGAGGGTTTTGGAGGGTTGTGTTTGGTCGCGAGGATCACCGGAGAAATGAAGGAATTGGCATCGATGGTCGGAGCGTTGTGGTTCATCGGTGAAGGTACACGGGTGCACGGCGTATTAGTGGATAATGGTGGGTGAAGTTGGACTCGGGTAAGGGCTCAGGGAAGATGCATTGTGGCTCGAGTTGGGTTTCAAGATTTTTGTGTGTGTGATGGTTTCCAGGTTGAAGTTAAAACTTATAAAACAAAATCAAAATGGGAGATACTCGGGTCTGGACTTGAGTGAATACTGGGATGGACCCGAAGTAAATGAGTATAACAGTTTAAAGTTTTATAAAAACAAGTTTTAAAGATTTTAAAACATAAATCAAAATTTTCTTTATAATTTATGTGTTTAAATACTTGGTTTTTAAGAAAAGATGTATGTTTTGTTTAGCTTAAAATTTATTAAGTTAAGTTCTTAAGTTATTTTTAAACTTAGGGAAATATAAAATTAAGTAGTTTATTATAAGGTAAAATGTTTTAAATTTATGTGTTAATCATAATTAAGAAATTGATACAGGTAAATGGGTTATCTTAAAGTTAATTAGGATTTTGGATAATTAATGATTAATTAAATTAATAAAGTAATTGAAGAAAAACTAATTAATTAATGATTAAGAATAATCACTAAAAGGAAGTGATTAAGATAATTACTTAATGTAATTTAGAAAGTATAATTACTTAGTAAAGAGATTATAGGAGAATTACTGAATCTGATTTATTAAGGTTAATTAATTTATAAAAGATTACTTGTTAAATGTAATTAATTAAAAGAATAGTTAATTACTAGAAGTGATTAGAGGATCATTAATGAATGTCATTAATTAATTAAAGATTAATTAATGTGAATGGTTAAGGCTAATTAATCTAAGTGATTAATTAAAAGACAATTACTAAATGAATTATAAGATAATTAATCAAGGAGGATTAATTAAGGTGGATAATTAAAAGATGATTAATTAATTGGTTTGTAATTAATTAATGTTAAGTAAAGGTAATCTAAGTGATTTAAGTTAGTAATTAATTTAATTAGAGACAAATTAAATTAATTTTGGAAGTGATAAATCTTGCTTATGAATGATTGAATGATGTTAAATGCCTTGAATTGGTTGATATCTCTGATATGAAATGTTTTGTGATATGATATGTTTGGTTTGAACTGTGATAATGTGGTTATCTTTCGGTGATGAATTACTATGTAAAAGTTGGCATCCTATATTTAAAATTGAATTGTTTTCACTTAAATAACTTGGGTTAAGGTGTCATTGGATTCGAAGAGAGCGGGGTCGGGTATTAGTAAATACCCGAAACCACTTCGATTTGGAATCTACAATAATTCTTTATAAATTCGATATGTGAAATCAATAAGATAGGATGGAATAAAATGGACCTTTGAAACTAAGTAAGAATACTTAGAATTTGATTTGTGAAAATAAGTGTTGACTATTACAAGTTATGAACCCGTTGTAAGGTACGAGTTACCCCTGGTTTTAATGAGTTCTATGCGTTGGTATTTCATATTTTGGATTTACTCACGCTGGTTTCCAGCCTGACCCGGGTGTTACTTTGATGTAATGCTCGGGTCATACCGAGTATTACAGATTTTCAGGTTAGGACGTTCTGAAGCTCAGGAGGCGAGCTGGATGGCAGGAACGTATGGAGTGTATTCCGTTGTGATATATTGTTATTCATCTGGGACAAGTTATTTTAACTGTCCAGTGGCTGTGAAACGTTGTAACTATGATGTATTAAAATGTAATTAACTTATACAATTTTCCTTTGTATAACTGCTTTTTTTTTATATTATATTTGATCCGCTGCGAATGTGAGAATCTGTGTTGTGTTTCTGTTTCTTCTTCTTCTATCTCTTTCTTCTTTTCCTAACTATCCGGAATTTTCGGGATCGAAAATTCCGGATTGTTACAGTGTATATATACACGTTTAAGGGGCCAAAACCCTAGCTATTTTCTTCGGCCGCCACAAAACAAGTCAATGGCCGAGAAGCACCTTCGTTTCCCCTCAAATATCTCGAGATCCATCAACTTTTAGGAGAAATCTTCAACTGCAAAGTGGAAGAGCTCAAGAAGATCCACCCATCTAACAGTGAAGATCGCATATGAGGGGACAATTGTAACGCCCCACCTCAATACCCACGCTAGCCAAGAACACTACGATGTAGTGCTGTCAACTAGCATGGAGAATAAGGCTGTTGAGGAGCGACCATCCATGTAATTGCTTATCACACGGTGGCTATAAAATAATCTTCGGAAACAAACATAGAAATAAACATAACACAAATCAGTCACAGACATCCATATCACAAAGGCGGAAGAAGATATGAATATATAACTAACACATGAAAGTGTACATCAGAGTAGTGGTCAAAAAGATCCACAATAATACAAAAGAATAGCAACACGTGCTATACCAAAAGAATACAACTATGAGTCCATATCTCAAGTGTAAACAACAAAAACTGCTAAACTAAATAGTTAGCCAAAAGTCAGAGTAGCAAATCCCGGAAGGAAGTCAAGCAGAAGCACCTGTAACATCTCGGTCTGACCCGAGTATTATTTAAGAAAATAATAAACGGATCAGTCTAGCTATAAATATCAGATGACATGATATAAAATAAAAGATATGGCATAAACATAAAATATCCATACTGACATACTACTATAAGTATGCAAATGATGATCAACAGGAGATCAACCGATGAGAAATGATCAATATCACAAGAATCTTCTCAAAGATCCAAAGAGGGCATCATACCCTAAACTTGTACTCATAACAAGTCAATGACATAAAAAATCCAGAAATCAAAGCAAGAAATCCAGAAATCATAAATAGAGAAAGAGGCCTATCACATGATGGTCCGAAGACCATGGGGAGCTACCCCATATGTGTGAGTCGGAATCACACAAATTGAGGTCTAGACTAACCAAAAAGCAAAAAGGTATGTGTGAGTGGAATCACACAAGTGGTGTCTAGTCTAACCTCGCAAACAAAAAGGTATGTGTGAATGGAATCACACAAGTGGTGTCTAGACTAACCTCGCAGGCAAATAGATATGTGTGAGTCAGAATCACACCAATGAGGACTAGTCTAACCTTGCAAACAAAGAGACATCGCACAATTGCTAGTCTAAATCATAAGAATGATCGTCATGATCAACGAGAAGTGTCAATCACACCAAGCTAGTAAATATATGAGTTTAGCTTCATGTCCCATAACCACTTGCTTAACTTAAATATTTACGAACAAGCTGTAAATCTTCACTAGGAAATTGTCACAAAAAGGGTTCAATCGAACAAGTCCAAGAGCTAACCGACGAAGTGAACGCAAGCGTTTCATACCACTCGTTTTACTAATTTGTTTAAGTCGATTTCTCATTCGAGTGAAGTAAAGGCTTGTATATACTAGTAGATTGGAAATCGGTTTGAGAAAACGAACTTTTGATATTTAAAATAGTGTTGAAATCGCTTTGATGAAAGAGTTTTGATATTTACTACTAGTATTGAAACCTTCATATATCTTTAAAGTGACAAGTCATAAAACGATTGTTGAAACAATCTATCACAAAAATTCACATTCGAAGATGTGAACAAAATCCAAGGAAATCAGCTCAAAATGCATCAAAGTGGAAGTTCTGTTGAATGCTTTTCAGATAAGATTGCCTACGCAGAGGTGTACGGGGTTCGACCTAAGGCAAAAGTGAGGTCTAACGACCTAAGGGTTAACTCGCGAACGACTCACGACTCACGACTTAAGACTTAACTCGCGAACGACTTACGACTTAAGACTTAACTCGCGAACGACTTACGACTCATCTCGCGAACGACTTACGACTTAAGGCTTACGACTTAAGAGGGTATACGACCCAACGACCTAAAGTCGATACGACTTAACGACTTAAGCTCAAATACGAGCTACGAGCTAAGGTCTATACGACCTAACGACTTATCCAGTACGACCTAAGCCAGGACGAGGTAGCAGAAGGAAACGACTTAACTCTTAACTCGCGCACGACTTAGTGCTTAACTCGCGAACGACTTAGCACACCCAGAACGACTTAAGGCCTGGAACGACTTATCTCTTAACTCGCACACGACTTAGCACTTAACTCGCGAATGACTTAGCACACCCAGAACGACTTAAGGCCTGGAACGACTTATGCTCCGTGTGACTTTTCAACGCGAACGACCTACGACTTAGGCTTAACTCGGGAACGACTTAGCACTTCCAGAACGACTTAAGTGCAGTTTTTCACCAAAAACACTAAAATTTTGGGTTTTTCGCCAATCCAATCCAAACCAAATGCAAATGTGCATGCTAAAATGATAGGGAATCATTCCCAACAGTCCAAGATAGGTATAGATGAGAGTGTGAGATAAAAATCTCACATTTTCATGAATTTGATGAAGATGGAGCTTAAAATCAATGCAAGAAACAACCACAAGCTTGAATCTATTATCTTCTACTTGAATTTGGAGTTGAATCTCGGATTTGAAATAGAATTTGAGTTTGGAGTTTTAATTTCTCTTTCCCACCACCATTTTTGACAAAGCTTGAAGTGTTTTATCAAGTGAGGAAGAGGGTTGGGCTGAATTAAGAAGGTGCAGACCCAACCAAAGTCACAAGCGGGAAAAGTGACGAAAATTTCACTATCTCCAAACATATCGAAGTTTACACATAAAAAGATCGAAAACGTCATTTTGAACTCAATGGAGGTGGTCTCGAGTCCTAATTTGACCGTATGCAAAAAGTAGCTTTTCGGACTAACATCCGACTAACGATAAAATATTTAAATATAAAATCGACAAATATGCGGGTTGTTACAACAATAGAGGCGTGGGCTGCTCTTTTTGGTTGGCCGTTCGATCACGATTTCTGGGTTGAAGGGGAACTCGAGTTCGCCTAGGTCAGGGACGGAGGTAATGTTTGCGAAGGGCGTTCGAATGGCAGTTGTCGATCGAGTTCGTGATGACCGAGGAGGAGCGGCGTTGTGGCCCTAAAGGTGAACGATGGGTTCACTAGTTCGTGATCTAGTTGGAGCGCGTTCGTGTAGAGGGGTGTGTGGCTCGATTTTATTTTAGCAGGTCAACGGTTGAGATTTGTAATGAAATAAAATTGTTTATAAAAGTATATACACAACTTATAAATCCATAACTATTTCATACATTGAAAGATTCCGACGAAACTGGTAGCACCGGAATCGCAGCGACGAGCGCTACGTAGTGGAGCAGATCTGGGAACAATTAATGCTCGTGAAATTTTTAGATTAAATCGAAGGCGCTCGATTTAATTTGAAATTGTAACACTCCACGTTTTAAATTCAAGGTGAGTTAATCTCACTCACATCTGGAATGCTAGTTTATTTAAATAGTTAATATTTAAATAATTGAATGATTGGTTGGATATGAGTATTAATATCAGTTCGGATTGATATTTGGTGTTGTGCTAACATCTGTGGATGCAGGGAAACAGGTTGGAGGAATCCAACTGGATTCCTCACAATATAGAAATTATATTCATAATCTGTGATATAATTCACTAATATCCTATGATAGATTGATTTGGAATTTTATTATGCTGTGTTATGGTTGGAAAATATAATTTGGTATTTTAAAATATCAATAAAATGAAATGGGGATGTAAAAGGGAAATGAAAAGGAATTTTTGAGTTACGAATTTAAGGAAATTAAATTCAGGAAATTGGTTTGGAATTTGAAGCGTTTTTGAAATGGTGTTTTAAAAAGGGAATAAGGAATGGAAATGTATAAACTGGGCTTATAAACGAAATGGGATATTTATCGGTGGATAAATTTTGAAAGATAGATTTTCGGTAGGAATTTCTATAAGAAGTGCAAATTGTTTAAAACAATAGAGAGATTATTTTTAAAGGATGGAATGTGTATTTTTTTCCCTAGAAAATGAAGTATGTTTCAAAGAGAACTTTCATTGTATAAACCAGAATGTTTAAATGCGTTTCTAGAATATTTTAGAAAATTATTACCTTTAATTATTTTTAAGGGAAAGAAATAAGTATTTATTAAGTAATTATAGCATTTAATTAATTTAAAGATAAATTAGCATTTTGATTTCTAAAGGAAATTTTATTATAAGTATTCGATATAATAACTTTATATTAAAAGTAATTTTTTTATTTAAGTTACCCAATATAAACTTTTATAGTTTTTTTCAAAAAGGTACATATTAAATAAAGAATTTGGAAACTTATTTTAAATAATTGAAGTATATATTTTGGAAGTGATTTCCAGGAAATGGGAAGTGTGCTTAAAAATAAAAAGGTTTTTATTTTTAAAGTGTTGGAAGAAATTTACGGGATTCAAACGTAAATTTGAATTAAGATAAATCAAGCAGGATTTATAAGGAGAATTCTTTGGTTTATTCTGAAATGGAAATAGAAAATGTTTGGGAAATTTATTTCCGTAAAAGGAAGTGGGTTTAAACTGTTTTCAAAGGGTTGAAAATAGAAATATATCTTGCGAAGATATTTTGAGGAAAACATGAATTTGGGAAATTATCTATGTTTGGTGGATGTTTGTGAATGGTTTGGATAGTTAAAAAACCGACTATCAATATTGGCCAATGCGCTGATCGTTTCGAAGAGACCGGGATCGGGATTAATTTCTCGAAAACCACTTCGATCCGGTTTGTACGTTTTCGTGGAAAAATGAGTTTGGAGTCAAAGATGGTGCAGTGAAGTGCAAGGGCTAGTCGCTACTAATCCTGAGGGTGATTCCAAATGGATGTAGTAGGAATAGTTCCTTCGGTTCCGTTCGAACCCGGGACGGACTTGTATGGATGAATGCTTTCAGAACATCGTCAAGTGGACGATGAGCATTCTAAGTGATATGTTCTAAAAAGGTAACGCTTAGCCACAAGCCTCATCAACCGGGAATGACTGAAAATCAGGGGTTATGTAGCAAGGCTAAGTGGGTAGCACCCATTAGGGTGAGGTCATCCCTGTCTAGATGTTCCTTTTATTCGGCTTAGTGGTGCGGTTGCTGATCCCAACCGTGGGGTGATCTTACTCGGAATTATCCAGTAAGGGGTAGTTCCAGCCTTGTGTTGTAGGGGTTCGGGTATGGTCCTCGGTACGCTGATCTAGACCAGGTACTGTGACAGGTGGTACCCGGTGCCTAGTCATTAGTTGGAAATCCATTTTCCCTACGCGCCTGTACGATTTTGATTATGCCCAACTATTGCTGAAACGTGAGATGCAAGCATTTCAGCTAGATTCTATTTTACTTTCTATATACACTATTATAATATCATACGGATTTGATAAAAAGTGTTTTGGCTATCGTAAGGTAAAAACCCGACATGTTTATTTGTGGCATGGTCTTACGAGACGCTTTTGATTTTCAAAGGATTTTGAAACTTTAATAATCAGTTTGGATGTATTTCTCTCACGTTGGTATTCCAGACTGACTGGGTGTTATTTTATTATAATGCTCGGGTTAGACCGAGTATTACAGATAAATGATAGGATGCTGTGGAGCTCAGAAGACGAGCTGGATGGCGAGACGTATCACCCGTATTTGTTGTATTCCACTGTGTATCATAAGTGGTATAGTCATCTTGTGAGGACAAGTTATTATAACTGTCCTGAATTGTGATGTTGATTGTATTGTACTCTGATGTTGTATTCTGATGATGTATGTATAAACTGATATAGTTTCTTTCTGTAAAGATCAGTTATTATCTATTATATTTTAATCCGTTGCGATGTGAGATTCTGATGTTGTTTTCTATTTTCTTCTTCTACCTCTTTCTTCTTTAACCCTAATGGTTCGTATTTCCATTCATCTTGAGTTGATTTGATGGAGAATAAGTCGGCTCAAAGGGTACGGGTTTGCGGGCTGTTACAGTGGAAGTTTTTTAATTTTTATTTGTTAGTGTAGATAAAAAAATAAAGTTGCTACAGAGTAAATATGTTGATATGCACCAACCAATCAATAAGTTGAATTAGTGTATTGTTAGTATCAAACATTTAATTAAGTCCGTTTGAGTATCAGTTTTATTAGTGATTTGAGGATCAGTTTTTAGGTAACAGTTTATATACCGTAGGTATCATTTTTGAAAAATCTGTATTTTTTATGATCGTTGTTGTATAAAAAAATTATTGTATTAGAATAAAATGATAATCTAAAGCAAACAATTTTTTAAATGTTCTTTTTGCAATGGTGACAGTAATCTTCTTGTTTGGTTTGTATTCGATGATAATACTTTCGGCACTCGGTTGTCCTTTGATTGTTTTTTTATGATCCAAAGAATGAAATTTATCGTTATTGGTCTCAACTTACTCTTTGTCCATTAAGATTTCTGTTGTGCTTGAGAATAAAGTTATTGTGGTTGATACTTTGTAATATTAGTTGTTGTGAAAAAGTGATATTTTGTAGTATTGCATTTGTGGCATCGGTGTGTATTAGATTATTGCTTAGTAGTAGTGTTTAGGTATCTGAATTTATACACGTTTTACTGTGTAAAATCTTAATTTTGGTTATCAATTTTTACATATCAGTTTTTAGGTATGATTTTTCAGGTCACAGTTTTTAGCTATCAATTTTAAGTTAACACTTGATTAAATTTTATTTTAATGTTTTGTTTACTTGTAAGTTTTTTTCTTTAGCTATGGTTATAATGTATCTAGAAAATGTGGATAATTAAAAAAGGTATTTGTATCATTTAAAACAAATTCTTTAAGAAGATTATGATTGGATTTTATGTAGGATCGCTACCAAGGTTTGATTTTAGGTGTTCGTGATGTTTTTCATTTATTCTTTCATAGTTACCGCTATCTTCGTATGGAACAAATGCTTCAAAAAACTGTTGAGTATTATTTCACCATGGATGCTTATCGTTCTTCCTATGCTAATGCTATTAATCATATTCCTAATTTTAATAAGTCTATTGTTGATAAAGTGTTGAAGACGTTATTAAGCCACTTAAGGAGAAATGTGGTGTCGGTGAATCTTCTATAAAACGAAAAGTGGGATTTGCATATTTTCAAAATAAGCAAAATAGATGTGGTATATGCAAGCAATATATTCACAATAAGCGTAATTGTCAAACATCTAAGAAGATATGATTTTATTTCCATGTTTTGTATGAATTTATTGAGAGTTATACTTGGTTGTATGTCTTTTTTGGCAATTTTATGTAATTGAACTTGGTTATATAAGTACATCGGTTTAGCATATACTAAATTTGACATTGATTTGCTCTTTGTAGTTGAACTTTGTTATCTAGTATCAATTTTAGTTGACTGTTATATGCTTTGGAATATATATAGATGGCATGGGAAGTGATGTGTTATTATGTTTTTATGCAGTTTACTTTATTCATTATAGTTTGTTGTCTGGTATCAATTTTTGGTGCTATTATTTCAGTTTCAGACATGAAAAAATGTAACGACCGGAGATTTTTGACCCTCGAAAATCGACACTAATATGTTCACTGTATAGAGTGTCGAGCAATCGAGTGCCGAAAATACCTGATGTTGGTATTTTAGAAGAAAAGAGATAGAAGAAAACAGAAAACAGAATCAACACAGATTCTCACAATCGCAGCGGAACAAAATATAGTATACAATAACAGATTTTTATATAAAAGAGAACTGTAAATGTTAATATACATACAAATTATCAGAGTACAATCATCAGCATACAAATCTGGACAGTTATGATAACTTGACCTTAAAATGCTGAATATACAGCCTACACTACACAACGGAATATAATCAAATACGTGCAATACGTCTCTGCTATCCAACTCGTCTCATGAGCTCTAAAGCAACCTAACCTGAATCTGTAATACTCGGTCTGACCCGAGCATTACAATAAAGTAGTACCCGAGTAAGGCTGGAAACCAACGTGAGTAAACACACTTAATTTGAATTACTTAAGTTATCGAAATCCTTTGAAAAACCAAGGTAACTCATAAGACCGCGTCACATATACACGATGGGTTTTTATCTTACGATAGACAAACACTTTTATAGAAAATCCGGTGGTATTATACCAGTGTCCAAGTACCATACTTAATGAAAATGATCAAATTTGTTAAATTAATCCGATTCCAATATTTAGGTCTCTATAATCAAAATCGTAGGGGTTCGTAGTGATTATTAAATCGAAGTGGTTCCAGATAACACTGATATCTGATCCCGGTCTTCGAATCCAAACGATAAGTTTTAAAAGGCCAAATTGTTTAAAATAAACAATATATATCTAGAGTGTCAACATTCACATATGGAAATTTATTACATATATTCATTTCAAATAAAACGTGTCAACGTTTTATTCTAACATTTTAACTGGTTTGGCTACTATTGGCACAGACAAAAAACAATTGAAATAACATCCAAGAGCAATAAAGCTAGAGCATAGATCATTACTAAATTAACGATCAAAAATTAGTATTAAACAATTTACAAACCAGAATTTACTAACTTTAATTAACTGAACCCATTTATATTTTTAATCCAAAATTACTCATAAATTAAAGAAAATTTTAAAACAATTTATTATTAGTTAAAACAATCCCTTTAATAACTATTTTACTAATAAAAATAAGATTAAATCAATTAAGACTTTAATTATTTATTCTCTTAAATTATTAAAAATACTTAAGTTTTATATTACATAAATTTAACAAAATTAAATTAGATTAAGATACTAGGTAATAGAATCACATGCAAAAGTTTCCATGTCAATTGGATTTAAATTGAAAGAGGAAAAATGTTCGAAAGTTTAAATGATTTTTAAATATAACATATATTTAATCGCTTTACTTTTTTTTTAAACAAGGCCCAACCACGTTCGGCCCACAAGACAATGAGCATGCCGCATTCCCCTCCTTTCTTTCTTTCCCTTTCCCCTGCTTCTCTTCTCCCTTTTCTTTTCCTTTTCTTTTCCACCCGTGCACATGTACACGACGCCGGTCGCCCAACACTTGTCGTCGACAATCTTCCCTCATCACCCACGGCTCCTCGACTCAATCACGCATGAGAAATCCCACGAAAATAACACAAAGCTCGAAAAGTCGAACGCAGCCCAAAAACTCGAACAACCCATCACTACGTCTTCTCTTCGCCTCGCCACTGTATCCCTCCGTTCACCACCAAACCCTACCAAAAGCTACGCCACATCCTCCTCTATCTGCCCCCCTCCCCCATACCGCATCCTCCTAGTTGCCCCACGTCGCCGCCGTTACCCCAAATTCGAATACCTACACGAAGAAAGCCTAAAACCCAAAAAAGCCTTCGATCCAACACCACACACTAGAAAAAAATGTCATTGCATTTTTCTTAGCTTCCCCATCTTCTAAACCACCTCTACCACCAACGACAAGTCACCAAGTCGCCACGGTCGTCAAAATTTCACCAAAACCCATTTTCCGTTCATCTTCCTTTACCTCCCTCAATACAAAATTAAAAATCATCAAACCCTTTCCAAAAATCACGATTTTCAAAAACACACACACCCATATAATCGAAAGATTGAATTTAGATATTCAAATTTTGTTCATTCTTAGGTTGTTCACTGAAAAATGCATTTTTCTCCTTCTATACTTTACGATAACAAATAAAATAAATTTTGGAGTAATCTACACTTAAAAATAATCGACTTTGCTTTTGGGGCCATGGTCTATAATCAACTGGATTGAGAGGTATTGATTTTTGAAGTTGGAAAGACTATATTCTTTTTTTTATAAAAAAACAGAGGCTGTACATGCTTCTTTTTTGTATTTAGTTTTATAGGCTCCATTAATATGATTAAAACATAAACATAAACAACATAGCAAAACTTAGTGACACATAAATGCTTGATACGTAAAAGATTTAATTCACATCTACAAACATATAGAAACATACATGATTTTGCAGTAAGTAAGGATTATGTTTTACTCATAGTTTTAAAGAAATAGATGAACACCGCTCCTTATCTTTTCCCCTGCTTCAAACTTTTACTGTCTTCTATAAGTTTTAATGGTAGCCTCCTTTTGTTTCTTTTTTATTTTATTTTATTTGTTTGAGCTAGAATGTTAAACGTGAATAACCAAGGCAGTGTATATATAGAAGAGAATGGGAAGGAACAGGGCTGAAGCCCATGTTTATGAACAGTGCTTTAATTCCCTTCTTAGTTTTTTTATTTTTTACTTTTATTTTTTTTGATTTGAAAATTGTTGACTTGATTTTGATAAGTTGATTTGATTTATTTTGTGCTTGAATTGATATGCATTTATCATAATGTTCCCTTGTATGCAAACATACATCCTATAGATATATACATGTATAGATGTCCTATAACTTGGACCATAAGCACATGTTTTTGTTTACTAACATGTATATATATAACATGCCTAAGTATAAAGCAACAAACAAGTATCTAATTCCTTATATATATATATATTTATTTTATTTTATTTAATATCATAAGTTTTGCAAGTATATATCTATATATAATCCCATACACACTATTCTTTAAGCATATATACATACACATATACTTACATTTATTTTGTCATCACATATATATATATATATATATTTACATTTATACAAATTTTCATATACATTACTTCATACGGCATATGTAACGGCCTGCATTTTTGACCGTTCAAGTCGACAAAACATACACACATGCCGACTCAAACAATCCAAAATACAGATAGTTATTGTGGTAAATAAGAAATAGATAAGAAAGAATAGAAACAAACACAGAATCTCGCAGCGGAAGGAACAAGATATAATAATAAAATAATAGTTCATGAAGCTGTTAAATAAATACATTTGATTATTATTATACATCACAAATCAGAGTTACATACACATCAGAGATAATACAACAATGCAGTGGGAAAATAATACAATAGTAGAATACAAATGATATAATACCAAACTCCGTCTTCGTCCTCCAGAATAAGTCTTCAACCTAATCTGAAATGCTCAGGCTGACCCGAGCGTAATGAAAAGACATAACACTCGAGTTAGGACTAAAATATCTCATGTAAGTTAAATCGGATAAGTAAATATGAGTGTGACGGCGTCGGAGATGTTTACGGGTTTTAGACACCTCCTATCCAGCGTTTAACGTGCGTGCATTAACTTAAGAGATTTTCGGGATTTCCATCTCCTAAGGATCCGTTAAACTATCTACTATATAATAGAATACGCTATATACAATAATGTCTATCATAAAGTAAAATATCAAACTAGCGTTAAGCCATGGCCCATTCCACCCTTAACACATTTTTATAAATGTCATAGTCTATACAGCACCGTAAACTAGTGGTTATCAGAGGATACCCCATAGGTATAACACAAAACCAATCGTAGTGGTCGCGAAAGGATAATCAGTATGACAAGGTACATAAGGCGATACCAACTAGGATACTAGTAGTTGCCTGATCCGGACTGATGTTGGGCATAGCAGCTACTACCCCAACACCGCGAAACAACACTCCCAAATCAAGGGGTGCAACCAAATCAAATCACAACAGTAATAGATATGGTATCGAAGAAGCGTGTCCGCTAGAGATGGCGAACCTCAATGGCCCGGCACGACTCCTGTTTTAGTCATATCAAGGGTCATCCAAAATCGTTCTCTTTCTTCAAATCAACATGTTCACCAAAACCATCCACTTCATTTTGGATTAACACTCCGCTTATATTAGTTATTAAAGTGGTTTTCGGTATCGACAGAGAGTATGTCCATATCCGATCCCGGTCTCTTTAATAACTACGTTATATTTTTCACACCGGTTGGATCTTTACATGTCAAAACAGTTCATATATTTATATAAGAATATAAGATTCGCTTTAAAACCATTTCGTATTCAAATTAGAATATACTTCAAATTAAACATCCATATTAAGTAGTTTACTTAATTTCCGGAACAATTCCAATTCAATAAACTTAGATTAATATTCGGATTTCAAGAATTCATTTAAGTATTACATTCCAAATCAATTTCAGTTCAAATCCTATTCAAATCAATTTTATCTTCAAATTTAATTCAATAGTTTCAATTTAGTTAAATTCATAAATATTTCATATTTTCTTCAAATTTAATTCAAATAGGTTGATTCAATTAATTAAAACTTCAATACAATCTTCCATTTAAAACCATTTCAATATATAGCAATTTCAAGTTAAAATTTCAATTATCGATTCAAATCCCTTTAGTTTAAAATAAATTTAATAATGAATGTTTATTCTAAGTTTCAAGCAATTTTGTTTCAATAAATTCAATTCATATATCAATTCAGATTTAGCTTTCAATTTATTTCATAATAGATTCAAAACAAAGTTTCAATTTCAATAATTTAAAGTTCAAATTTTAGAGAAGATCAATTTATAAATATCACTTATATTTCTTTTTAAAACAAAGTTCAGTTAAATCAAAATTCAAGATTTTGAAATCATTTAATTTATCAAACCGGTGTCAGTATAAAATTTTCTACCCTAGGGTCAAGTGATACGAATATATATCATTTCAATTCGAAATAATTTAATTTACGGATATCTATCATTTCAATCCGCAATCCCGAGGTAAAATTCAAATCAGGTAATAAATCATAAATGCAGTAAAATTCAACGCTGACAACATACAATATAAATGCAATATCCAATCATCCAATATTAAAGTTAAACATCATCAATCATCATCCAAATCAGATAATAAATCATGAAAATCCACTAATTATCAATTATCAGTTATTTTCTAGCAATTCCAATTTAGTTTCAATTAGCTTATCAATCTATATTCCAAATTAAATTTAACTGTCAATTTAATTCAGACATCAAATTATAAATCACCATCATAGACCACATCCATATAATCAATATAGTTCAACATATAACAATTTTCAACTAGTCAGTTATTTAATTTACAATTTTAATTTCAATTTAAACCAAACTGTCAATTTAAATTTAACATTAACATCAAATTAATCCAATTCACATGCAAATAAATTTTTAACTGTTCAATACTATATTGACAATCATCAATCAAATCAAACAGTAAATCATAACAAATAACTGGTTATCATAATTGGGTATTTAACTATCGATTAAATTCCAACATTAATTTAAATAACAATTTAATTCAATTCAATTCAATTTCAACTAAACAACAATTTTAAATTACTAACTAGCAACCAGAAACATTCATAATACTTTATGCATTCAATTTAACTAACATAACATATTTAGTCAAGCGTGAGTGGGTAAAATCACTCACCTTTGGTTTTAAAGTCGATATGAAACCCAGAAGATCACCAAAATTCCAACAGTCCAGATCTGAATGGAAACAGCTTCATTGCGTAGCCTTCGCGAATACAAATCCAACGCAAAAATCCGCTCGTCAATCGGATCTCTTATGCAATATATATCAGTTAATAACGGTACGGTATAAATTAAATAATAACATAATTCAAATTAACAAAACTCAACCCAACTTTCCACGTCACTAAAATTTGGAATCTGCTCCCTTTGACTTCGTGTTTAACCCAGTAACAAGAAACAACATGAAATTGAATCCTGGACCACGAAATCAAATCGAACGACCGTGCTTTCCTCTACTCATTCACGTGAAACTGCTCCAGAAACTCCATACGATGGTAAGAACCCATCGATCGATTCTTTGACCATAAAACGCCGCAACCCCGTGCCATAATACTCCAATCGGGAGCCGCCACCAGATGCGCCTCAGCCTCCTCCTCCTACGTTGAAGTCACGGCAAACCCCAGTTCCACCATCGCCTCGGAAATCGTGCTTGAAGCCCACCAAAACGCGGCACCATTGCTGTCCAAAAAGTCCACGATAACTTAATCCACCGTATAGAATCAAAGAGCTAACGAAGATCTTCCATTTTTGTTTTGGAAGTTTTGAAAATCATCGAGTAAATGAGGAGAAATTAAGGCCAACAGTTTGTATAGTTTCGGCCATTGGTTTTCAGAGAGGAGGCGGCTGTTGATATGCGTTAGGGTTTTAGTTTAATTAATTTTTTTAATTAATATTTTAACGTTAAACTCGTATTTATATCCACACAACAAACGAGCTTCATTTCTAACAAACCAAAAGGCTATCTTAACGTTAAACAACGTTCTGGACTCAATGGAAATGGTCTGGAAGTCAAATTTTGAAGTTTACAGCAATTAACATTTAAAATCGTATTATTCTAATTAAATTACACGAATAAATTCAAGCACATTTCAATGCCGTACAATCAAACCAAAAGTCCGATTGATACGAAATTTGAAACCTAGCAATAATATACTGTTACAGATCCGATGAAACTGGTTTCGTCGAAATCCGAGACAGTTTGTAAAATTGGTTATTTTCACAGGTTAATTTAAATATAACCATTCAATTAACATATTCACTTTTAATTCAAAAATAAAAGTTCATAAACTTTATTCTAATTCAAATATAATTTTAGGTTAACTTAATAAATCGATTTCATATATATTAAACCCTATATTCAATTATTTTACAACTTCAATTATTTAACAACTAATATATTTAACTTCCAATTATATTCAACTAATTTACCTAACAATTTCTTTTGTTTCTAATTAAATTCAACTTATTAAATCTATTTAAATAAAACAGAATTCAAAATAACTCTATAAATCAATTCTCATATATATCAAATTTTTAACCCAACTATTTCGCAATTTCAATTTAAATTTCAATTATAAAATAATTGGTTCAGTTTAATTCAAACTATTCAATATCTGATTCCAAATTTCATTATTCATATACAAATCAATTATACTTTAATTAAAATCAATTACAAGTTATTATTGTTATATTATATTGGTATTAATCACTTTATCAATTAAATTAAGTTCAGGTTGTGAAATTTACCGCTTAAACCCTTAGATTTTTATTTCTAACCATAATAATAATCAAAATTCATTTAAATTCAATAAAATAAATAGTAGAAAAATACAGGTCGTTACAGCATATATACATATATATATACACTTATATACTTGTGTGTGTGTGTGTGTATATATATTTAAACATCATAAAGCTTTAAATATATGGATATTCTATCTTAAATTCTAGATGGTGGATTTTATATACATATATCAATAAAATTTATCATACCCAGAATTTATATTTTAAGTTTGAATATAGTTTTTATTTTAATTTATACATTCAGATATTTTAAATATTAGAAAATTTATCTATCCGACTTATAAAAATAAATATTTCAACAATTAAAATTAGTCAGTCATCCCAAAATCAAATGGCTAAAAATACGGGTTGTTATATTCCTCCCCCTTAGAACTTTTTGTCCTCGAAAAGGAACGAAGCAAGAATTTAATTTTGATGTATATTATTAAATAATCATGTTTAAACATTTTAACTCTCTTACTCCTTTACTATCCATTTTTTTAAGATACAACACTTTAAATCATATAGTATTACCAAGCTAATTTTATATTAAAACATTTTTCATAACTCGAAGTCTTAACAAGTCCATCCTTGATTTTACAGAAATTTAGTCATACGTTGATTAGGCGTAGGACTGAAAATCTCTAAGTACTTAGTAGACCCGTTTCAACATCCAGTGAAAATACTTGAAAAACATTTTTCAAAATGATATGGAAAGTATCACCCCCCTTTCCTTCTTTACCGCCATGGATCGCAGTTAACTCGATGATTGCATCACCATCCCGACGAAATCATAAGTAAACTATAGGCATCAGCACCTCTCGACTTACGCCATGGGAACTCAATAGTCCGCAGCTACACAAAGGTTGTGTTGCTATTACAACAAAACCGTAAGTAGTCTGTAGGCAATCTCTGCCCCTCGAACTACGCTATCAAATGAAACTAAACCACATAGATCGCATGCTACATAAAGGTTGTGTCACTATCCCCGTGAAACAAAACGTAGACTGTAGGCAATCGCTGCCACCCGAATTACGCTATGGAACCAAACCACATAGATCGCAATCTACTGATGTTACGTCGCTATCACAGCGAATCAAACGTAGATTGTAGGCAATCACTGCCTCCCGAATTACGCTATGGAACCACGATAGATCGCAGTTACACAAAGGTTACGTTGTTATCACAGCAAAACCAAACGTAACTGTAGGTATAATACCCTTCGATTTACGCTATCAAACAAATGATCACCAGGAACTCATGATTTTATCCGGACGTCCTTTAGGATCCATATTCTCATTGAACCCACCCTGTGAATTCCTAGGTAGAACCATCCAGTGGATCTCCTACTCTAAGTTTCGACTTTCGTAGGGGTGCCTTTCCATACCTTTAGTCTCGAAACATATCATACTATATATATAGTACTTTTCAAATCATATACTTTATATGTATTACATATAAATTTTATCTATATAAAATCGATATCTACTAAATCGATAGTTTTAAATTCGATTTACCCAATTTCCAAAATTTACTATTTGCCTAAAATCAAATGCCTTTGAAAATCAATAGGTTCCAAAACTACCTCAATTTCATATGAATATAAGATCATTCTTTCCAACTCGAATAACTTTCGGATCAATAATTTCTGAGTCCACCTCATACTTATATAAACTCTATTTAGTATTTCAAATATCTTTCAAAGATTATTTCTTCCTGGTTATAAATTCAACAAGGGGAGTTTGAATATATAACTAATATATATAACCTTATTTATGCCAAATCAAAATTTTCCAAGTTCGATTACTTTTCAAAGCTATCGGTAACATTTCTTACTTCTTATAATTAAATTTCAGTTATAGTAACTATTCATTCTTCATTTTAAAATCATCATATTTACTCAAAATATACTATTTCACTTCAAAATCATTTTTGCCTTAATATCCCGATTTCGGTTCCAATTCAAAGTTGCTTCGAATTTCCATTTGGGTTATTCTTCAATTTAACCCAATTTGTATTTAAATCCATGATTTAAACATAACAATTTCCACTCTGACCAGTTTGAATTTAGAAAATAGCTTGAATAGTTTTAAAATAGTTAAATAGTTAATATAAGATTGTTTGAGTTTACAAATGGTTTGTATAGTAAAATAGCTTGGAAAATCAAAATGATTTGAATACTTAAGAAGATAGATTTTAAACAGTTTATATTAAAATAATTTATTTGAAAATAGTTTCATAGTCATACTAATTCAATTCCCAATCTTCCAATTCAAATCAATTTCAATTTCCATTTTCATTTAAATTGACTCAATTCCGATTTCAATTCGAATTAACTTCGATTCCAATTTTAATTCAAATCAATTTCAATTTGAATTAATTTCAATTCAATTCTCAATTTTAAACCATTTCGATTTATATAAGTTCGAGTTCGATTTTCAAAATATCGATTTAATCACATAAATCAATTAACCTTCAATATTCAATTTAAAAAAAATCCAAATCTTTAAAAATAAATCAATTCCGAGCCCAAATTTCGAAATATTCATTTAGATTACTTTTACTTGGACTTATTTCATGGTTTGAGTAAGAGTTCAAATCTTTTTACAACAAATCAATTTTTTTCGGAATTCAATTGATTTCCCAATTATAACTTCAAAATTTCAAACCCGATTCTTTAAACAATTCCGGTTGACAAGTTCATTTTTAACATTTCAAACTCAAGTTCAAAATGATTCCATTTCCATAAATTTGATTTTATTCCTTAAAATCAAAATTATTTAAATAATTTCAAATCAAAGTTTTATTTCTATTTAATTTTCAGGGATGGATATATATATCATTTTAATCCAAAATAGATGTCATAGGTATATATCATTTCAACCCACTTCTTAATTTTTTCGAAATAATTCGATTTACAGTTTTATATACTGTAAATAACATACAGGATGATAGTAGGATATATCAAAATAAATAAACATCCAAATCATCTAAACCTCAGTCAATAGCATCCATCGCAAATTTTCAGAATTCGAAACCCGTTTTGTTTCAAAAATCGTTTTGAAATCATTTATACATACATAACTCCTTTTGCAACTCTTATCAAATCTATACCTTTTCTTTTATAATTTAATTTATTTAACTTTCATAAGTTAAATTTTTATTTCACCTTAAAATTTCCAATTTGAGGTTATAAGTTCAAAACTTATTTAACTTGGCCTGAGTTAATTCCCAATTCGTTCAACCCCTTTAAACTTACTCAATTTAAATTTTACATTCCAAATTTATTCTTGTTAATATCACTTCCCACTTATAAGTTCAAAAACTTAGCTTTCCTTTGGTTCTACGTCTCATTTTAATGGGAGATCCCATAATTCAACACCAGGTACATATTTCAAATCAACTTGAAATCATACACACACACACACACACACACACACACACATATATATATATCCCATTTACATACCAAATCACACTTTTAAATTTTAAACCAACCTTGGTTTCTATCCAAAACAAATCCCTTCGGAATTTCCAAAACAACTCTTGTTTAAAACAAAATTTTCCATATCAAAATATACTAAATAATATTATTTATTATTTCCTTAAACACTTCGAAACACATTTCAAAATTTTCAGAACTTAGATCCAAAATTTCATAATTTAAATTCATTTTAATTTATATGTCATATTTATAAATTATGCTTATACAATTCCACTTCCTTAAAACATTTCACATTGTTTTATCATTGTTTATTTTGTAATAAACATCCTTTATTAAGACCCAACAACCAATTTATGATAATAATCAATATTATCATATCTAGAAACCAAACACACCATATATTACATAATAATTTCCTGGAAAATTATTTCTCTATATATAAAAATATAATCAGGGTAAAATTATTTCATTTAAAGACACTTTGAAAAACTCTTTCGAAATTTAAATTCTGGTTTGAATCTACTTTCAGCTTAACCCATTTGTATAGTTCATTCTTTTCAAATTTCTATTTCGTTATATATATAATAACCACTTAAATCTTATAATCTTATTTGATTACCATAATAACAACCAATCTCCTTAATATACTATAATAATTCAGAAATATTATTTCTTTTTATATCAAAATGAAATCTTATATAAATATTATTTTAAAATCGTTTTTTAAATCACTATATAAGAAAATAACAAGTACGCCCTCATATATGATACACTCAACTCATTCTAGGGTACTATTGACCCTATCTCTAATGAGTAATCCCCACCAGAGCCAAGGTTCTCGCTTAACCTTCTGCTCTGATACCACGTGTAACGACCGAAGATTTTTGCCCCCCGAAAATCGACACTAATACGTTCACTATATAAAGTGCCAAGCAATCGAGTGTAGGAAACACCCGATTGTTATGGTTTTAGAAGAAAAGAGATAGAAGAAAACAGAAAACAAAATCAACACAGAGTCTCACAATCGCAGCGGAACAAAATATAATATACAATAACATATTTTGATATAAAAGAGAACTGTAACAGTTAATATACATAAAATTATCAGAGTACAATCATCAACATACAAATCTGGATAGTTATAATAACTTGTCCTCAAAATGCTGAATATACAGCCTATACTACACAAAGGAATATAATCAAATATGTAACGACCCAGAATTTTTGATAATTAAAATTCGAATATTTAATTGATTTTAAATATTAATAAGTAGAATTAATAAGTCGGATAATTTAAAATTCGAATATTAAGTTTAATTGGATAATAAAATCAATAATTTAATAGTGAAATTCCAGAATTAAGTGAAATCTGGATTGAATATGATTTTAAATGATTTGTAAAATTTTGTTTAATCATACTGAAGTTATAGAAAGGTTATAGAACTTTCAGAATCGAATTTAGAATTAAATTGTGAAGATTGAATATTTTAATATTCAATTATCGACTGTAAAAATAGCCAATTTTCGGACAGTCTCAGAATTGAACGAGACCAGTTCCATTGGATCCGTAATAGTTAGTTATTATCGGATTTCAATTTTCGTATCCATCGGAGTTGTCGTTTAACCGTGGCAGCTCGAAACGCATCGATATCGTTTTAATTTTAAATCGTCGAGTTAAAATAGTCATTTTTCAAACGGTCTCGGATTTCGACGAAACCAGTTTCATCAGATCCGTAATGTGATATTATTGTAAGATTTCAAATTTCGTAATTTTTGGATTTACCATTTGTCCGGTACAAATTAAAACACCTCGAAATCGATTTAAATCGGTTTAAGTTAAATTGATCGTTTAATTTCGTATCTCGCACAGACGATCGAATTAGCTTTCGAAACCTGTTCCATTGCGTTCGGAACGCGGGTTAAACCCTAGAAACGTCAGCCGGCACATGTGATTTGGAGTTCGGAAAATCCGGGGTGAATAATGTTTGACAATTTTGTATAAAAGGACGTTATCTTCATTCATTTTCACAAAACCCTAATAACAAAGCTTCCAGCCGCCACTTACGAAACAATGGCCAGGAATTCACCTTGTTTCTTCTCCATTATCTCTCAATCCATCAACCTTCACGTGAAATCATCAACTACAAAGTTGAAGATCTAAACGAGACCTTCACATCCATACGGTGGAGTGGCACATAACTCGTCGTGGTGGCCAGAAATTGACCGGGAATGCCGCGCGTTCGTACTCGATTTGCGTAAGAAGGGGGAGGCCGAGCTCGAAGCCCTTCAGGCCGAGTAGGGGGTTCGTCAAGGCGGTTTGATTGGCACCATCTGATCGAAGTGGAAGTCGTCGTAGTTGATCGCGTCGTTAGGGTTTGAAGGCGGCTTGTTGGGTTCATATGCACGTCTTCATCTGGGAAGGAGAAACAAAAATCACGGCCGAGATTTGGTTGCTAGAAACGAACGGTGATGATTAGATCTGGGATTAATTTTAATAAGAATTGTAAATGAATTTTAATTTAAATTCGTATAACTTTGTAATAACATAACTTTTTGCTGCGTGATCAGAAAATTACGAAACGAAAAGCGTTGGCTTCGTTTTGTCGAACACTACGTGATGAAATTGGATTTGGGTCGTTTGGAACTAGTTCGAATTTCGGGTAAAATTAAACGGCCGTTTAATTTTATTCGAAGTAAATGCTGGAACCAGAATTAAAATCACGGTGAGATCTTCTCACTCAAAATTTGAATGTGGAATCTTTTACAGTTATTGATTTGACTGATATGATTGACTGTTTGGATGTGATATTAGATATAGTAGGATATATCTATATATATGTAGCAGTATATACATATTGGCATATGTATATATTGGATTGATTGATTTCCCGCCTCGTATAGCGGATGAGACCCTATTGCGCCGTTAGTAAGCGGATTTTTATAAAAACCTATATACCGCGATAATTCCGTACTGGAGCAGAATTGGTATTGTGCTGACGTTTTTGGATGCAGGGAAACAGGTTGGAGGGATCCAACTGGATTCCTCACCAGTAGTTATTTATTTACAGATATTGTGATATATTCTGTTATCATATTGATATATGATATTGACTGTTGTGATGGACTGATTGGTGTTGTTGCATCATCGGATTCAGTTTTGAAATGTAAAAATAACGATTGTTATTTTAAAAGGGTTTTTAAAGTGATTTTTGAAAATATACGTTTTATGGAATTTTTGAATCGATTTATAAACGTAAAATTTTAAAGTTATAAAAGTTATAATTTTTAGTGAAATATAACCGATGTGTCGTTTTTGAAATAAAAGTCGATTTATTTATAAAATGGTTTAAGTTGGGATTTTTGAATAACTATAAACGATTTGTATAAAAAGATTTATAAAATTGATATTTTATAAATCGAAATATTGGACTTATAAAACGAATTTTTATAAGTGTTAAAAAGAAGTATAAAAAGGATTTCATAAGTGAATGAAATAAATAGATTTATAACGTGAAGTTATAAAGTGAATAGATGTTGTAGAATAAACGATTTATAAGTAATTTACTTATAAATTTGACTTTTGCACTTAGATGGGATATAAATAGAAATTGCAAAATGAAATGATTTTGTAAGTTGAAATCGTTATAAAGTACAAATGTGATTTATAAACGTTGTTTTATAAATCCGAAATCACTTATTTTTATAAGTGAATTTTTGAAGATTAATAAAATGAGATTATAAACCGGAGTTGTTATAGAAAATAGAAAATGGAATTTATAAACGTTGTTTTATAAATTCGGAAACAAATCAATTGAATTTGATAAATTAAATATAGAAGATTATCAAAGGAGATATATTCGCGATTTTGGATAGCGAATTATTATCAAAATAAAACGTGTAGAAAATAGTGAAATGTAAATAGTAAAGTATATTCACGATTTTGGATAGTGAATATATTGTTAAGTAAAATGAACTTGTTTTGGGAAAGCGATATTACAGAAATGAAGTAATTGTTTTAAAAGATGTTTTAAAACGTGATAAGTATCGAATACATAGATTTCAACATTTATTGTTGAAATAGACGTTTTCGAGGAATAAGGAAATGATGGACTATAACACTGTTGTTATAGTAAATGGTTTCCGAAAGGAAATATTTTTGTATGGTATTGGGATTCATATATCTATCTAGATTTCGAATCCCTATACTAGTGATTTTGAGTCGTCGTAACGATGTTTTACGCAACATCCGTTTTGACTCAAATAAATGTTAAAATGTATGATTTCCTTAAAGAATGAATATATACTTAATATTGATTTAAGTATATCGAATACTTTCAAATGTTGAAAATAAATGATTTGTGAAATACTTATTATTAAATAAGTATGGAAATGCTTTTCCAATATGAAATGAACTGTTTTGAGATTTTATCTTTTAAAGGATAAAATGAAATGTGGAAATTGAATATTTGAAATTTGTTTTCAAACGGTTAAGTGTGGAAATTTTATATCTAGTAAAGATATTTTGGAAGATAAAATAATTTGGGAAAATTATTTGGAATCTGATGATGTTGCGCATCTTTATTGATAGTTAAATAACCGACTATCAATAATTACCTTTAGATAGGTATTCGTTGTGAATTGGATGAATTTGAATGCCACACTTATTTTTGAATAATCGCTCACTATTCGGGTTAGCCGGGAAAGGACCATGGGGTCGTATAACCCATTCCGAATATGTGATACGTCGTTATGAATTGCATTCGAAGACCGGTGTTGAAGACCGGATATTTTTGAAAACGGAAGGATTACCGTCGAGTTACTCTACATCGGCTGATCTCCGGTTTAGAGGTTTTTATCACCCTTAGTGACGGGAAATCCTGACGTGATTGAAAATTATCCGGAAATGCAAGGGCTTCGTGAGAAGTGCCTTCGGTTCTGTTCGATCCCGGAACAGACTTGTATGGATTGTGTGTCTGACGTTACAATTTGAGATATAAAGCTGATTTCTTTCAAATACATTTCTGTTGGTGGCGGAGAATTTATTCTCTTAGCTTAACACCCTTCTCTGAGACGTACGAGCTTAGAGGTTATGTAGTTGAAATTTATCAGCGATATATCCCAATTTGGTAACGTGGCATACTGAGTGTTGCTGTGAAATGATCAGTGTTTGATCATTTGTGATATGATCATTTGTTTGATCTTATATCTTTGTGATCATAGGTTGATCATTTTTGTTTGACCCGAAGCAGGGCTTTTTATAGAAAGCGTAGCTTTGTGGACGAGACTTCATCGAGCCTCACACCCCGGAAATGGTCGAAACAGGACGAATGCGGCAAGGTTCTAGGGAGTAGCGCCCCTTAGTGTATGTCATTCCTTCTGGATAAAGGTGGTATCATGGTATGGAGCCCAGATACTTAACCTCTGTGGTTACTGCATTATTATTATCTATGTGGTTTGTTGCGAATCGGGGATCCTCGGGAAGATCGGTGACGATCGGGGGATGGCATACGCGTGTCAGTAGTTACCTACTTTTGCAGAGGTAACCCGGCCTTGTGTTGGCAGAGATCTAACCGTAATGTTAGGTTATTTCTCGGGTCGTCTATTCCAGGGACGTACCCATCGTGGATAGGAAGTTCCTTAGCCTGACCATTTGTTGGAAATCCAAAGAAACAATACGTGACGTGTACGGTTTTAGTTGTATTACCTGCTATGGAATGTGGCGGTAACCTGCTATTGAACATAGTAGCTATAGTAGGCATACGATACTGGTCGTATGTTGGCTAAGATTAATATTATACTTTCGAAATGTTTTCTACACTATGCACTAATAATAATATCAAAAATGATTTGATTTTGCGTAGTAAGCATCTTTGACTATCATAAGAAGAAATCTCCTCCAATTCTGCGTTTGCATTGTGTGTGTGGTGGGAGGTCTTATGGTAGTTTCATTTTCCAAAAGCATTGCGAATTGACTTTTAAAAATTATTTCGTTGTTATAAAGAATAACTGTTTTACGATCTCACACCAGTCACCATGACTGACTCGGAGTTTATTGTTTCCCTTCTAAACTCTGGGTGCCCACCAATTTCCACACTGGCAGCCTAGAGTTATGTTATTAGGATATTCTGGATATTCTGGAGCTTTGGAGACAAGCTGGATGACGAGACGTAGTATTTGTATCTGATAGTATTTATTCCGCTGTGTATTCTGTATGAGGACAAGTTATATAACTGTCCATTGTTGTATTGAGTCGTATATTGACTCTGATTGATGTATGTATAAAATGATATAGTTCTTTGATTTAAAGATTATTCAATTATCTATTATATATTGTTCCGCTGCGATATGTGAGATTTTGATATTGTTTTCTGCTTCTGTATCTGATGTTGTGTTGTTGTTCTTCTTTCTTTTTCTTCTGTTTTCTTCTTCTTCTACTTTTTCTTTTTCTTAAAACCATAACTTTTCGGGTTTCCGGCATTCGATGGCTCAGCAGTCGATAAAGTGAGTATCGATGTTGAATTTTCGAAAGTCAAAAATTTGCGGGATGTTACATTTGGTATCAGAGCATATGGTTAAGCGACAACCCTGCTCTGTTGGGTGTCACTCATTAGAGATAGAGTCAGCAGTACTCTAGAATGAGTTGAGTGTAATAATAAATATGAGCGCGTATTTGTTAGTGAATATAAAATTGTTTTATATTGTGATGATTGGTTTGTTGAGTGGTATATGGATTCTGGTCGGTATTGTCCGTACAACTCTATCGATAGGGATCTCTAAACACTTGAATAGAACAATTCGGCACAGTATTGTTTTAAATAGGGTAAATGAGATAATTTTGCCCAAAACTATTTTTGTATATAAAAGAAATCATTTTCTATAAAGTACTATAGTATATGGTTGCATGGATGTTAGGAAGTAATAATGGTGAATTATCATTATATGAAATTGAATAAGAAAATTGAAATTATAACTCCAAAGTTAAGAAATAAATCCATATACTAATGAAATTAAAGAATGTAAATTATAAATGTGATTTGTAATTTAAAACGGAATTCCAGAAAAGTTTTTGGAAATATTTGAAAAGAATTTGAAAATTTTGGAGATTTGGAAAGTTTAAATCATTTTTGATTTGAAAATGGATTTCAAAGGCTTTGAAAGGTATTTTAGAGAGAATGAAAAGCTCTAAACTCTTGTCGGTCGCTGGAAAATAACTTCGATAATGACCGCGGCATCATTGGTGTTCATTTTCGGGTTTCCAAAAGAGGAATTGCTGCCAAATTGTTTTAAATGGAAGTTGTTTGAAAAGTTTGGGTTTTGTTTTGAAATTCAAAGGATAATTTGAACTGTTTTCAAAAATGGTTTTTGAAAATGTTGTTAAGACTCTGGAATGCTATATAAAAATATTGATGAGAATTTTTAATGTGAATTAAAAATATAAAGGGATGAATTCATATATGAATAAAATTGGAAATATAAATTGTAAGTGAATTTATAATTGGAAAATGGAATTCCAGAAAAGATAATTGAAATTAAAATTCATTAGTAGAATGAAATTGTAAGTAAATGTATAAACGATTGGATAAATCGAAATGTAAATAAGTCAAAGACTTATAAAATATTTGAAATTTGATAGAAATGAGAATTCAAATTGAAAATGAAAGAATTTGTGAATGAATAAATAAATTTGCAATTGTAAGTACAAGGAAATGAAATTGAATGTTAAAATTCATTTTGGATTTGTAAGAAAATAAGACTGAATTTGAATTTGATTGTGAAGGATTAAACTAAAATTAGTAAGTGAAGCTAATTGAATGAAGATAAAACTGGAATTGAAACTGAATGTTGAAAACAAATTTGAATAAAGTGAATTACAATTTGTGATAAATTAGTAATTGGAACTAATTTAAGATAGTGCAGTTGTAAATGACAGATAATTGATAAAATTCAATATTTCAGAATTGAAAGTAAATTGAATCCAAATTTAGTTGAAATGGTAAACTAAATACAAATGAATGGGAAATGTAAAATTGAATGAGAATAGATATATAACTTCAACAGTGAAGTAAAACTGTATAAGCAGTTTATATTGAAAATATTTGTAATAGAATTTACAAAATGGTTTGGATATATGTAACTAGATATTATGGCTAGTAGGATATACAGGTATAAAGGAATTGGAATTTAATTTCGAAGATAAATTTGAATGGCTCGACAAAAGGTAAGTATTTGAATTTGAATATGAGATTTGATGACTTATTTCTCTAGCCGCTTGGCTTTTTCTTTTTCTTTTTGAAATCTGAGAGTCCGTAGGGACGTTTTGTAGTCGTGCCATGTTAACCGCGCAAAGGAGACGCTGGCGAAATTTTTCGGAAATTTAGGGCGTTGGAAAATTTTTGAGAAATTTTGAAAGTTTAAAAATTTGAATTTAAACTTAAATTTGAATTGTTAAGTAAACAATGTTGTTGGAACTTATAATTTGAGTTGGAAAATTTAGTTGAATTGATAACGAATCTCTAGTAGAGAGATTTGTTTTGAAAGTTTGATAAAACTATTAGATGTTGGAAAAAGAGTAGACGAGTTAAGGACTATTTTTCCCTAACTTGTAATTTCGAGGACGAAATTCTTTTAAGGGGGGAAGTCTGTAACGACCCAGAATTTTTGATAATTAAAATTCGAATATTTAATTGATTTTAAATATTAATAAGTAGAATTAATAAGTCGGATAATTTAAAATTCGAATATTAAGTTTAATTGGATAATAAAATCAATAATTTAATAGTGAAATTCCAGAATTAAGTGAAATCTGGATTGAATATGATTTTAAATGATTTGTAAAATTTTGTTTAATCATACTGAAGTTATAGAAAGGTTATAGAACTTTCAGAATCGAATTTAGAATTAAATTGTGAAGATTGAATATTTTAATATTCAATTATCGACTGTAAAAATAGCCAATTTTCGGACAGTCTCAGAATTGAACGAGACCAGTTCCATTGGATCCGTAATAGTTAGTTATTATCGGATTTCAATTTTCGTATCCATCAGAGTTGTCGTTTGACCGTGGCAGCTCGAAACGCATCGATATCGTTTTAATTTTAAATCGTCGAGTTAAAATAGTCATTTTTCAAACGGTCTCGGATTTCGACGAAACCAGTTTCATCGGATCCGTAATGTGATATTATTGTAAGATTTCAAATTTCGTAATTTTTGGATTTACCATTTGTCCGGTACAAATTAAAACACCTCGAAATCGATTTAAATCGGTTTAAGTTAAATTGATCGTTTAATTTCGTATCTCGCACAGACGATCGAATTAGCTTTCGAAACCTGTTCCATTGCGTTCGGAACGCGGGTTAAACCCTAGAAACGTCAGCCGGCACATGTGATTTGGAGTTCGGAAAATCCGGGGTGAATAATGTTTGACAATTTTGTATAAAAGGACGTTATCTTCATTCATTTTCACAAAACCCTAATAACAAAGCTTCCAGCCGCCACTTACGAAACAATGGCCAGGAATTCACCTTGTTTCTTCTCCATTATCTCTCAATCCATCAACCTTCACGTGAAATCATCAACTACAAAGTTGAAGATCTAAACGAGACCTTCACATCCATACGGTGGAGTGGCACATAACTCGTCGTGGTGGCCAGAAATTGACCGGGAATGCCGCGCGTTCGTACTCGATTTGCGTAAGAAGGGGGAGGCCGAGCTCGAAGCCCTTCAGGCCGAGTAGGGGGTTCGTCAAGGCGGTTTGATTGGCACCATCTGATCGAAGTGGAAGTCGTCGTAGTTGATCGCGTCGTTAGGGTTTGAAGGCGGCTTGTTGGGTTCATATGCACGTCTTCATATGGGAAGGAGAAACAAAAATCACGGCCGAGATTTGGTTGCTAGAAACGAACGGTGATGATTAGATCTGGGATTAATTTTAATAAGAATTGTAAATGAATTTTAATTTAAATTCGTATAACTTTGTAATAACATAACTTTTTGCTGCGTGATCAGAAAATTACGAAACGAAAAGCGTTGGCTTCGTTTTGTCGAACACTACGTGATGAAATTGGATTTGGGTCGTTTGGAACTAGTTCGAATTTCGGGTAAAATTAAACGGCCGTTTAATTTTATTCGAAGTAAATGCTGGAACTAGAATTAAAATCACGGTGAGATCTTCTCACTCAAAATTTGAATGTGGAATCTTTTACAGTTATTGATTTGACTGATATGATTGACTGTTTGGATGTGATATTAGATATAGTAGGATATATCTATATATATGTAGCAGTATATACATATTGGCATATGTATATATTGGATTGATTGATTTCCCGCCTCGTATAGCGGATGAGACCCTATTGCGCCGTTAGTAAGTGGATTTTTATAAAAACCTATATACCGCGATAATTCCGTACTGGAGCGGAATTGGTATTGTGCTGACGTTTTTGGATGCAGGGAAACAGGTTGGAGGGATCCAACTGGATTCCTCACCAGTAGTTATTTATTTACAGATATTGTGATATATTCTGTTATCATATTGATATATGATATTGACTGTTGTGATGGACTGATTGGTGTTGTTGCATCATCGGATTCAGTTTTGAAATGTAAAAATAACGATTGTTATTTTAAAAGGGTTTTTAAAGTGATTTTTGAAAATATACGTTTTATGGAATTTTTGAATCGATTTATAAACGTAAAATTTTAAAGTTATAAAAGTTATAATTTTTAGTGAAATATAACCGATGTGTCGTTTTTGAAATAAAAGTCGATTTATTTATAAAATGGTTTAAGTTGGGATTTTTGAATAACTATAAACGATTTGTATAAAAAGATTTATAAAATTGATATTTTATAAATCGAAATATTGGACTTATAAAACGAATTTTTATAAGTGTTAAAAAGAAGTATAAAAAGGATTTCATAAGTGAATGAAATAAATAGATTTATAACGTGAAGTTATAAAGTGAATAGATGTTGTAGAATAAACGATTTATAAGTAATTTACTTATAAATTTGACTTTTGCACTTAGATGGGATATAAATAGAAATTGCAAAATGAAATGATTTTGTAAGTTGAAATCGTTATAAAGTACAAATGTGATTTATAAACGTTGTTTTATAAATCCGAAATCACTTATTTTTATAAGTGAATTTTTGAAGATTAATAAAATGAGATTATAAACCGGAGTTGTTATAGAAAATAGAAAATGGAATTTATAAACGTTGTTTTATAAATTCGGAAACAAATCAATTGAATTTGATAAATTAAATATAGAAGATTATCAAAGGAGATATATTCGCGATTTTGGATAGCGAATTATTATCAAAATAAAACGTGTAGAAAATAGTGAAATGTAAATAGTAAAGTATATTCACGATTTTGGATAGTGAATATATTGTTAAGTAAAATGAACTTGTTTTGGGAAAGCGATATTATAGAAATGAAGTAATTGTTTTAAAAGATGTTTTAAAACGTGATAAGTATCGAATACATAGATTTCAACATTTATTGTTGAAATAGACGTTTTCGAGGAATAAGGAAATGATGGACTATAACACTGTTGTTATAGTAAATGGTTTCCGAAAGGAAATATTTTTGTATGGTATTGGGATTCATATATCTATCTAAATTTCGAATCCCTATACTAGTGATTTTGAGTCGTCGTAACGATGTTTTACGCAACATCCGTTTTGACTCAAATAAATGTTAAAATGTATGATTTCCTTAAAGAATGAATATATACTTAATATTGATTTAAGTATATCGAATACTTTCAAATGTTGAAAATAAATGATTTGTGAAATACTTATTATTAAATAAGTATGGAAATGCTTTTCCAATATGAAATGAACTGTTTTGAGATTTTATCTTTTAAAGGATAAAATGAAATGTGGAAATTGAATATTTGAAATTTGTTTTCAAACGGTTAAGTGTGGAAATTTTATATCTAGTAAAGATATTTTGGAAGATAAAATAATTTGGGAAAATTATTTGGAATCTGATGATGTTGCGCATCTTTATTGATAGTTAAATAACCGACTATCAATAATTACCTTTAGATAGGTATTTGTTGTGAATTAGATGAATTTGAATGCCACACTTATTTTTGAATAATCGCTCACTATTCGGGTTAGCCGGGAAAGGACCATGGGGTCGTATAACCCATTCCGAATATGTGATACGTCGTTATGAATTGCATTCGAAGACCGGTGTTGAAGACCGGATATTTTTGAAAACGGAAGGATTACCGTCGAGTTACTCTACATCGGCTGATCTCCGATTTAGAGGTTTTTATCACCCTTAGTGACGGGAAATCCTGACGTGATTGAAAATTATCCGGAAATGCAAGGGCTTCGTGAGAAGTGCCTTCGGTTCTGTTCGATCCCGGAACAGACTTGTATGGATTGTGTGTCTAACGTTACAATTTGAGATATAAAGCTGATTTCTTTCAAATACATTTCTGTTGGTGGCGGAGAATTTATTCTCTTAGCTTAACACCCTTCTCTGAGACGTACGAGCTCAGAGGTTATGTAGTTGAAATTTATCAGCGATATATCCCAATTTGGTAACGTGGCATACTGAGTGTTGCTGTGAAATGATCAGTGTTTGATCATTTGTGATATGATCATTTGTTTGATCTTATATCTTTGTGATCATAGGTTGATCATTTTTGTTTGACCCGAAGCAGGGCTTTTTATAGAAAGCGTAGCTTTGTGGACGAGACTTCATCGAGCCTCACACCCCGGAAATGGTCGAAACAGGACGAATGCGGCAAGGTTCTAGGGAGTAGCGCCCCTTAGTGTATGTCATTCCTTCTGGATAACGGTGGTATCATGGTATGGAGCCCAGATACTCAACCTCTGTGGTTACTGCATTATTATTATCTATGTGGTTTGTTGCGAATCGGGGATCCTCGGGAAGATCGGTGACGATCGGGGGATGGCATACGCGTGTCAGTAGTTACCTACTTTTGCAGAGGTAACCCGGCCTTGTGTTGGCAGAGATCTAACCGTAATGTTAGGTTATTTCTCGGGTTGTCTATTCCAGGGACGTACCCATCGTGGATAGGAAGTTCCTTAGCCTGACCATTTGTTGGAAATCCAAAGAAACAATACGTGACGTGTACGGTTTTAGTTGTATTACCTGCTATGGAATGTGGCGGTAACCTGCTATTGAACATAGTAGCTATAGTAGGCATACGATACTGGTCGTATGTTGGCTAAGATTAATATTATACTTTCGAAATGTTTTCTACACTATGCACTAATAATAATATCAAAAATGATTTGATTTTGCGTAGTAAGCATCTTTGACTATCATAAGAAGAAATCTCCTCCAATTCTGCGTTTGCATTGTGTGTGTGGTGGGAGGTCTTATGGTAGTTTCATTTTCCAAAAGCATTGCGAATTGACTTTTAAAAATTATTTCGTTGTTATAAAGAATAACTGTTTTACGATCTCACACCAGTCACCATGACTGACTCGGAGTTTATTGTTTCCCTTCTAAACTCTGGGTGCCCACCAATTTCCACACGGGCAGCCTAGAGTTATGTTATCAGGATATTCTGGAGCTTTGGAGACAAGCTGGATGATGAGACGTAGTATTTGTATCTGATAGTATTTATTCCGCTGTGTATTCTGTATGAGGACAAGTTATATAACTGTCCATTGTTGTATTGAGTCGTATATTGACTCTGATTGATGTATGTATAAAATGATATAGTTCTTTGATTTAAAGATTATTCAATTATCTATTATATATTGTTCCGCTGCGATATGTGAGATTCTGATATTGTTTTCTGCTTCTGTATCTGATGTTGTGTTGTTGTTCTTCTTTCTTTTTCTTCTGTTTTCTTCTTCTTCTACTTTTTCTTTTTCTTAAAACCATAACTTTTCGGGTTTCCGGCATTCGATGGCTCAGCAGTCGATAAAGTGAGTATCGATGTTGAATTTTCGAAAGTCGAAAATTTGCGGGATGTTACAAAATACGTGCAATACGTCTCTGCCATCCAGCTCGTCTCCTGAGCTCCAAAGCAACCTAACCTGAATCTGTAATACTCGGTCTGACCCGAGCATTACAATAAAGTAGCACCCGAGTCAGGCTGCAAACCAGCGTGAGTAAACACACTTAGTGTGAATTACTTAAGTTATCGAAATCCTTTGAAAAACCAAGGTAACTCATAAGACCGCGTCAAATATACACGATGTTTTTATCTTACGATAGACAAACACCTTTATAGAAAATCCAGTGGTATTATACCAGTGTCCAAGTACAATACTTAATGAAAATGATCAAATTTGTTAAATTAATCTGATTCCAACATTTAGGACTCTATAATCAAAATCGTAGGGGTTCGTAGTGATTATTAAATCGAAGTGGTTTCGGATAACACTGATATCCGATCCCGATCTCTTCGAATCCAAACGATAAGTTTTAAAAGGCCAAATTGTTTAAAATAAACAATATATATCTAGAGTGTCAACATTCACATATGAAAATTTATTACATATTTCATTTTAAATAAAATATGTCAACATTTTATTCTAACATTTTAACTGGTTTGGCTACTAATGGCACAAACATAGAACAATTGAAATAATATCCAAGAGCAATAAAGCTAGAGCATAGATCATTACTAAATTAACGATCAAAAATTAATATTGAACAACTTACAAACCAGAATTTACTAACTTCAATTAATTGAACCCATTTATATTTTTAATCCAAAATTACTCATAAATTAAAGAAAATTTTAAAACGATTTATTATTAGTTAAAACAATCCCTTTAATAACTATTTTACTAATAAAAATAAGACTAAACCAATTAAGACTTTAATTATTTATTCTCTTAAATTATTATAAATAATTAAGTTTTATATTACATAAATTTAACAAAATTAAATTAGATTAAGATACTAGGTAATAGAATCACATGCAAAAGTTTCCATGTCAATTGGATTTAAACTGAAAGAGGAAAAATGTTTGAAAGTTTAAATGATTTTTAAATATAACATTTATTTAATCACTTTACTTTTTTTTATAAAAAATACAAGGCCCACCTACGTTCGGCCCACGAGACAATGAGCAGACCGCATTCTCCTCCTTCCTTTCTTTCCCTTTCCCCTGCTTCTCTTCTCCCTTTTCTTTTCCACCCGTGCACATGTTGTGTCGTGCACATATACACGACGCCGGTCATCCAGCACTCGCCATGGACAATCTTCCCCCATCACCAATGGCTCCTCGACTCAATCACACATGAGAAATCCCACGAAAAAAACACAAAGCTCGAAAAGTCGAATGCAGCCCAAAAACTCGAACAACCCATCACCACGTCTCCTCTTCGCCACGCCACTGTACCCCTCGGTTCACCACCAAACCCTACCAAAAGCTACGCCACGTCCACCTCTACCTCCCCCCCCGTACCGCATCCTCCTAGTTGCCCCACGTCGCCGCCGTTTCCCCAAAACCGAACACCTACACGAAGAAAGCCTAAAACCCTAAAAAGCCTTCAATCCAACACCACACACTAGAAAAAAATGCTGTTGCATTTTTCATAGCTTCCCCATGATCTAAACCACCTCCACCACCAACGGCAAGTCACCAAGTCGCCACGGCCGTCCAAATTTCACCAAAACCCATTTTCCATTCATCTTCCTTTTCCTCCCTCAATACAAAATTAAAAATCATCAAACCTTTTCCAAAAATCATGATTTTCGAAAACACACACAGCCATATAATCGAAAGATTAAATTTCGATATTCAAATTTTGTTCATCTTAGGTTGTTTATCGAAAAATGCATTTTTCTCCTTCTATATTTCTCGATAACAAATAAAATAAATTTTGGAGTAATCTACACTTAAAATCAATTGACTTTGCTTTTGGGGCCATGGTCTATAATCAATTGGATTAAGAGGTATTGATTTTTGAACTTGGAAAGACTATATTCTTTCTTTTTCTTTTTCTTTTTTAAAACAGAGGCTGTACATGCTTCTTTTTTGTAATTTACTTTTACAGACTTCATTAATATGATTGAAACATAAACATAAACAACATAGCAAAACTTAGTGACACATAAATGCTTGATACATAAAAGATTTCATTCACATCTACAAACATATAGAAACATACATGATTTTGCAATAAGTAAGGATTATGTTTTACTCACAGTTTTAAAGAAATGGATGAACACTACTCTTTATCTTTTCCCCTGCTTCAAACTTTTGCTGTCTTCTATAAGTTTTAATGGTAGTCTCCTTTTGTTTCTTTTTTATTTTATTTTATTTGTTTGAGCTAGAATGTTAAACGTGAATAACCAGGGCAGTGTATATATAGAAGAGAATGGGAAGGAACATGGCTGAAGCCCATGTTTATGAACAGTGCTTTAATTCCCTTCTTATTTTTTTTATTTTTTACTTTTATTTTTTTTGATTTGAAAATTGTTGACTTGATTTTGATAAGTTGATTTGATCTTTTATGGTGATTTGATTTATTTTGTGCTTGAATTGATATGCATTTATCACAATGTTCCCTTGTATGCAAACATACATCATATAGATATATACATGTATAGATGTCCTATAAGTTGGACCATAAGCACATGTTTTTGTTTACTAACATGTATATATATAACATGCCTAAGTATAAAGGAACAAACAAGTATCTAATTCCTTATATATATATGTATTATTTTATTTAATATCATAAGTTTTGCAGGTATAAATCTATATATAATCCCATACACACTATTCTTTAAGCATATATACATACACATATACTTACATTTATTTTGTCATCACACACACAAACACACACACACACACATATATATATATTTACATTTATACAAATTTTCATATACATTACTTCATATGACATATATACATATATATAAATATATATATATATATACTTATATACTTGTGTATATATATATTTAAACATCATAAAACTTTAAATATATGGATATTCTATCTTAAATTCTAGATGGTGGAGTTTATATACATATATCAATAAAATTTATCATACCCAGAATTTATATTTTAAGTCTGAATATAGTTTTTATATTAATTTATACATTCAAATATTTTAAATATTAGAAAATTTATATATCCGACTTATAAAAATCAATATTCAACAATTAAAATTAGTTAATCATCCCAAAATCAGATGGCTAGAAATACGGGTCGTTACAAAAAATGTGGTATAAGTTTTTGTATGCTATTAGTATCAGTTTCAGGTATTATAAATTACGGTATCGGTTTTTGTATGCTTTTAGTATAAATTTTAGATATAAACAATTATGCTATCATTTTTTGCATGCTATTATTATCATTTTTACATGGTGAATTTTATTTTCATTCTAGTTTTAAAGTGACTGCAATTATTTGTTTGCTAAGTTGTCAAGTGTAGAAATATGAGAAGAATTATGAACTTAAATGTCAATATATAATGTAGACTATGTTATGGTGAACAGTTGGTAACTCAATATATGATGTAGAAGTGTAAAAATATTGTTTGGTGTAGTGTTGTTGTCAAATTATATCAAACAGTTGCTGGGTATAAGTTTTGCATATATATAGGTATTAGTTTTGTTATAAATAATAGTCAAAATAATTTATAAAATAATCAAGCATGAATTCCAAGCTGGATCGGTATGGAAAACTAGCGTGAGAAAACTCAAGTAATAAGGCTAAAATTTAATAATTTTGTGGGATCATGTTGCTAAACATGGAACATGTTTTTCTTTCACAAGAGCAACATCCATATATAAAGAAATGGGAAACAACTGAATAACAATCCAAACAAGAACAGATGTATACAAAAACAAAAAAATCCAACTTAAAGAATGGACAAATATAATTAAACATCGAGAAAAACTTTAGACCCTTCTTAATGAAAATTAACACAATTCAAAGATTTGAATCAAACAAGTAAAGGGAATTTTTTTCAACAAATGACTAGGACGGTGTTCCCCTTTACCGAAAGTATACCCATAGAAATATACTTAAGAACTACAATGGTTCTTGGGAACTCCAAGCCGGACCCCGCCAACAGTTACCGAGTATCTAAGTATTTAAACATCTCTGAAGCATATAGCCGAACCCAATCTAAAGTAGATGTGAGGATACCATAATGGGAATAATCCTACATAACTTGGTCCCCACTCGCACTTTGGTTTTAGTCATTTTCAACAAAGAATAGCAAAAATTAAATGAGCAACAAATTGTCTTGGATTGATAAAACACACAAAAGAAAAGATTAATTTCAAGGTTCAAGATAGGAACAAGGAAAATGAATTTATCCAACATAACTGGAATGGTGCTCCCCATTCAACAAAAGTATACTTCTAGATAAAATATACTTGAGAGCATATGCGTCACTCTAGGGAATTTCCAAGCTGGACCCCGTTGCATTCATAGTCATACAAATATACTCACATCGATGCATACATGCCATCGACTTCTCTAGATGAATGTGCATATATCATAATGAGTGCAACCCACATGGCTTGGCTCGACTTCCACTTGTGCTTTTGTTTTAGTTTTTCTGATGTTGGATACCAATGCTCAAAACAAGCGATAAATCGCCTTAGAATGATGAAGCACAACAATGACTAGGAGGGTGCACCCCCTTTACACATGCTTTAGTTTTAGTCATTTTCGACAAAGGATATCAAAACTCAAACCGAGCAACACATCGTCTTAGAGTGATGAAATACCAAGAAGAGAGCATAATCAAAATCGAGAGTCTACAAATCAACTATCGAGAATAACAAAGTTATTTGTGTATGGTAATTAAATCGCATATGCTTACCACTAATAAATGAATCGAACTTTTAAATCATTTGATCCACACTTGGGCTTGATTTTCACATTTCAAATATTGTAAAAAAAAATTAAAATACTCTTTGAATTATTCTTTTAAGAGGGAAAATAATAATACTAAGTGTATAAAAACAAGGATAAAAAACGAATGTCATTAAAACATTGTTTACTATAAACCAAAAATAATTTACACTTGGTTTTATTTTTAAACAATTTCTATTAAAAAATTTTCTCACTTATAAACCAGCATTTATATATTTAAAACATCATTTATTATCCTAAAAGATAATAAATCAATTTAAATACCTTCATTGTAACAACCCGCATATCTATCGATTTTATATTTAAAAATTTTATTTAAATATTTTATCGTTAGTCGGATGTTAGTCCGAAAAGCTACTTTTTGCATACGGTCAAATTAGGACTCGAGACCACTTCCATTGAGTTCAAAATGACGTTTGCGATCTTTTTGAGTGTAAACTTCGATATGTTTGGAGATAGTGAAATTTTCAACACTTTTTCCCGCCTTTGACTTTGGTTTGGACTGCACCCCTTTAGTTCAGCCCAACCATCTTCCTCACTCTATCAAAACACCTCAAGCTTTGTCAAAAATGGTGGTGGGAAGTGGAAATTAAAACTCCAAACACAAATTCTATTGCAAATCCGAGATTCAACATCAAATTCACGTGAAGACCATTGATTCAAGCTTGTTGGTGTTCTTGCTTTGCTCTCAAATCTCCATCTTCATCAAATTCCGTGAAAAGGTGAGATTTTTGATCTCACATCTTGCCTATATCTATCTTGGACTGTTGGGAATGATTCACTATCACTCTAGCATCAACATTTGCATTTGGTTTGGATTGGATTGGCGAAAAACTCCAAAATTTAGTGATTTTGGTGAAAAACTGCTACTAGGTCGTTCTGGCCATTTTTAGCTCGTTCGGAGTTAGGTCGCGCGTCCTTAAGTCGTAGGTCGTATTCGTCCTTAAGTCGTAGGTCGAAACAGCTTTAAGTCTTAGGTCGTTGCCGACCTAAAATTCCAAGGCAAACCACTAAGTCGCTCGAATTTTGTTAAGTCTTAGGTCGTTGCCGACCTGAAATCCCCAGGAAAAACGTTAGGTCGTTGCCGACCTATAATCTCCAAGCAAAACGTTAGGTCGTTGCCGACCTATAATCCCCCAGGCAAACTTTAGGTCGCTCGCACTGGCTTATCTCGTAGGTCGTCTCCGACCTAAGCTTCTTTTCCATAAGTCGTTCGCGAGTCAAATGTTAGGTCGTCTCCGACCTAACGCCCTCGTCACCTTAGGTCGTAGCTCGTAAGTCGCTCGACCCTGCTAAGTCTTTAAGTCGCTCGAGTTAGGTCGGCCAGTATATCTTGTAGGTCGTCTCCGACTTATCCTCCAGTTAAGTCGTTCGACCCTCTAAGTCGTTCGAGTTAGGTCGTTGGACCATTTACCTTAGGTCGCTTGACCTTAAGTCGCAGGTCGTCTCCGACCTATGCCCCACTAAGTCGCATCCCACTTAGGTCGCAGGACTCTATAAGTCGTAGGTCGTCGCCGACCTTACACTTGGTCTTTTTAGTTCGCGATTTCCTTAGGTCGTATGACCTATTTTTCCTTAGGTCGCTGGACCGCTTGCCTTCACTAGGTCGAACCCCGTATTACTCTGCGTAGGCAATCTCTTCTGAAAAACATTTATCAGAATTTCTACTTTGATGGTTTTGGGATTGACTTCTTTGGACTTTACTCACGTCTTTGAATGTGAATTGATTTGTTCTACAATCGTTTTATGACTTGTCACTTTAAAGATATATGAAGGTTTCAATACTAATAGTAAATATCAAAACTCTTTCATCAAAGCGATTTCAACACTATTTTAAATATCAAAAGTTCGTTTTCTCAAACCGATTTTCAATCTACTAGTATATACAAGCCTTTACTTCACTCGAACGAGAAATCGACTTAAACGACTTAGTAAAACGGGTGGTATGAAACGCTTGCGTTCACTTCGTCGGTTAGCTCTTGGACTTGTTCGATTGAACCCTTTTCGTGACAATTTCCTAGTGAAGATTTACAGCTTGTTCGTAAATATTTAAGTTAAGCAAGTGGTTATGGGACATGAAGCTAAACTCATATATTTACTAGCTTGGTGTGATTGACACTTCTCGCTGATCATGATGATCATTTTATGATTTAGACTAGCAATTGTGCGATGTCTCTTTGTTTGCAAGGTAAGACTAGACCGCAGTAGTGTGATTCCGACTCACACACATCTCTTTGTCCGCAAGGTTAGTCTAGGCCGCAGTAGTGTGATTCCGACTCACACATATCTTTTTGTTTGCGAGGTTAGGCTAGACACCACTTGTGTGATTCCATTCACACATACCTTTTTGCTTTTTGGTTAGCCTAGGCCTCAATCAGTGTGATTCCGACTCACACATATGGGGTAGCTCCCCATGGTCTTCGGACCATCATGTGATAGGCCTCTTTCTCTTTCTTTTTTTTTATGATTTCTGGATTTCTTGTTTGATTTCTGGATTTTTATGTCATTGACTTGTTATGAGTACAAGTTTAGGGTATGATGCCCTCTTTGGATCTTTGAGAAGATTCTCGTGATATTGATCATTTCTCATCGGTTGATCTCCTGTTGATCATCATTTTCATACTTATAGTAGTATGTCAGTATGGATATTCTATGTTTATGCCATGTCTTTTATTATATATCATGTCATCTGATATTTATAGTTAGACTGATCCGTTTATTATTTTCTTAAATAATACTCGGGTCAGACCGAGATGTTACAGGTGCTTCTGCTTGACTTCCTTTCGGGATTTGCTACTCTGACTTTTGGCTGACTATTTAGTTTAGCAGTTTTTTGTTGTATACACTTGAGATATGGACTCATAGTTGTATTCTTTTGGTATAGCACGTGTTGCTATTCTTTTGTATTATTGTGGAACTTTTTGACCACTACTCTGATGTACACTTTCATGTGTTAGTTATATATTCATATCTTCTTCCGCCTTTGTGATATGGATGTATGTGACTGCTATGTGTTATGTTTATTTCTATTTTTGTTTCCGAAGATTATTTTATAGCCACCATGTGATAATCAATTACATGGATGGTCGCTCCTCAACAGCCTTATTCTCCGTGCTAGTTGACAGCACTACATCGTAGTGTCCTTGGCTAGTGTGGGTTTTGAGGTGGGGCGTCACATTCATAAATTTAAAACAATTTTAATTTGTCCCAAAGGATAACTCATATACAACTTTATAATCTTTTTAATAAATTAATCATTTATTTTTAAACAATTTTATCAAATTAATTAACTAGCTTTAAAACATTATTATTAAATCAATTAAGTAACTTTAAAACACTTTTATTAAATCAGTTGATTCACTTTAAAGTCTTTTATTAAATTAGCTAATTAACTTTTTTAAAAAAACCATTAATTAAAATCAATACTTAAATCCAAATATCATTACCTAAATGGATTATCTACATTCGAACATCATTAATTAAAAATAGTAATTAAATCCAAATATCATTAAATTAAAAATGATTAGTTAGATTCAATCACCATTAATTAAATGATTAATTAAGTTAAAATCCCATTAATTAAAATGATTAATTAATTTTAAATATCATTAAACAAAATGATTTACTAAATTCAAACATCATAAATTAAAATGATTGATTAAATTCAAATATCATTAATCAAAATGATTAATGAATTTTAAACATAAGGTGTGTAAATACAAGCTTAAGTTCAATATACAAAGGTTTAGGGAGATGATATTCAATAAGTGACGATATAGCGAAAAATCACTATAATGACACTTAAACAATTCAAATAGACGGTCATAAATTATTTTAACTAAACAACAATATAAGTAATAAGAGAATATAAATAAGATGTAGATAAAGTAAATAAGTAATGGTGAACAACCCTTTTGGGTCTCTCTACAAATGACCCCTATAAATCACATATATGTATATGTATTTTCCGAAGTGTTCAGTAGCGACCTATTCACTATGGAAGCACTCCGACTTTTTCTTTTTATCCCCTATAACAAATAGTTATTTATGTCATCCGCTACTAAGCAGGAACAAATAATAATATACGAGATTATAAATTCCTTATAAATCAGATAATATGTCATCTATTTCTCAAAATGGGAATCGAAATAAACAATCAATCAAATAACAATCTAAAATAACGTCCAAGCATTTATGTAACAGCCCGAGTTTTTCATACACGAAAAACCGAACCATTTTTGTTAAGAAGAAGAGCAAACAGAAAACAACAACAGAATCTCACATTCGCAGCGGAATAATCTATAATAGGTAATAACAGATCTTTACACAAAAAGAAATCTATATCTGTTTATATATATACATCATCAGAGTACATCACATCAATATCATACAACTGGACAGTAATCATAACTTGTCCTCACAATCTGAATACACAGCGGAATATACAACTCAAATACGGAAGTACGTATCGCCATCCAGCTCCACAGCATCATTTCCTGTAATCTATAATACTCGGTCTGACCCGAGCATTATATAAAACAACACCCGAGTCAGTCTGGAAAACCAGCGTGAGAAAATCACACTCAATTTATTATTAAAGTTTCAAAAATCCTTTAAAATCAAAAGCATCTCGTAAGACCACGCCACAAATAAACATGTCGGGTTTTTACCTTACGATAGCTAAAACACTTTCTTATCAAATCCTCTGATATTATAATAGTGTCTATATACAAATACTTATTCAAATAGCTGAAATTGTTACATGATTAAATTCCAGCATACTAGCCACAAAGTGGGTAATACAAACAAATACCGTACAAGGCACGTAGGGAGAATGGATTTCCAACTAATGACTAGGCACTGGGGTACCACCTGAAACAGTACGTGGCCTAGATCACAGTACCGAGGAGTACGCCCACTCCCCTGCAACACAAGGCCGGAATCATCCCTTACTGGATAATTCCAAGTAAAATCACCCCACGGTTGGGATCAGCAACCGCAACACTAAGCCGAAATAAAAGGGACATCTAGACAGGGATGACCTTACTCTCAAGTGGGAGCTACCCACGAAGCCTTGCTGCATAACCCCTGATTTTCAGTCATTCCTGGTTGATGAGGCTCGAGGCTAAACGATACCTTTTCAGAACATATCCCTTAGAATGCCCATCGTCCGCTGACGATGTTTCGCAAGCATTCGTCCATACAAGTCCGTCCCGGGTTCGAACGGAACCGAAGGCACTACTCCTACTACATCCATTTTGGAAATATCCTCAGGATTAGTAGCGACTAGCCCTTGCACTTCACTGCTCCATCTTCGACTCCGAACACGTTACACGAAACGTACAAACCAGATCGAAGTGGTTTTCGAGAAATTAATCTCGATCCCGGTCTCTTCGAAACGATCAGCGCATTGGCCAATATTGATAGTCGGTGATTTAACTATCAATTCACATTCATAAACAACCATCACACAATAAATAATTTCCCACATTATTTATTTGCCTCAAATATCTTTCCAAGATATATTTCATTTTCACTCCTTTGAAAACAATTCCAAAACAGTTCCTTTCACAGAATGCATTTCCCAAATAATTATTTCCACTGAATCACCAAGTACAAAATACCTTTCGATTTTTAAAATAATTTTAAAACACTTTATTATAAATATACCTTATAACATTGAAATTTTCAAACTACTTAAATACTTTATCAAAATATATACTTTAAGAATATTTAAAATAAAACTACTTTATAAATATAAACTAACTTTCTCTTTTTAAAACATAATACCAAATCACTTTTATATATTTTCTACAATAATAGATTTTGAAATTCTTACTTTAGGCTTTAACATTTAGAAATAATCAATTTTCTAAAATATGCTTTTTAAAACTACATTAAAACTTTTAACAAGTATTTAAAGTTTCTTTGAAAACGTACTTAGCTATCCAGAGAAATACACTTCTCTTTCCCATCTTTTAAAAATAAATCAACATTTATTTTTAAACCCATCCATATTCTTTTATAAATTCCCACCTTGAATTTATAATTTCAAATATCCACTGATATTTCATTTTACTTTATAAAGCCAGTTTATAAATTCCAAAATCTCACTTTTCCTTTAAAATTCCAATTTTAAACAATTAAATCAATTTCCAATTGATTCTCCAATTTACTTTACTTTACTTTGAAATAAATTTTCTTTGCTACTTCATTTATTTCAAAATACTTAACTTTTAGATTTATTTCTTTATGGTGAGTTAAAACTCTTTTAATCGAAAATACCAATTTTTAAACTTCAAAAATTCTTTCTTATTCTTTAATTAAATTTAATCCTTAAACTTTTGAAAATAATATCTTTATTCTTTCCAATAATGTCACTTTAGTTTAAAATTTATTATTCTCATGTTAATTCAAAATCCCCTTTTCCATATTTGTTCGAATTTAGAAATTTCTTTATTTCTTTTACAATTCCTTATTAAATTTATTCGAAGTCACTAACTTAAATTTTACTCTTTTATTTCTTTCCAAAAATCCAATTCTATTGCTTTTGATAACTCATTATACTGGGAAATTCAATCCAACCAGATTATCCAATATAAATCATCACAGGATATCAACAATCATATCACAGAATATTTAAACAAAATTAAATATTTTGAGGAATCCAGTTGGATCCCTCCAACCTATTTCCCTGCATCCACAGACGTTAGCACAATACCAATTCCACTTCAAGGTGGAATATCGTGGTATATGGGATTTTATAAAATATCATCCGCTATTATGCGGCGCATAGGGTCTCATCCGCTATATAATGCGGGAATATCAATAACTCCAATATATACATATGCCAATATGTATATATTGATATATATACTACTATATATACCATCACATATCCAATCAATTTCAATCAATCAACCAAATATTTAAATTTAACTGTTTAAATTTAAATTAAACCAGATGAGTGAGATTAACTCACCTTTGATTTTTTTTGTTTGTAGTCTATTCCACTCCAGTCCATTCCGACTTGTATTTTCTCGGTTTAAGACCTTGTAAAAACATTGTGTTGTTTTATAATTAATTGAACAGATCGAATGAATCAATTGTCATCTAAATAACTTTAATTAACCGATTATTTCATTTGAACTAACCGAACAACCTATTCACATTTAATAAATGTAATTTAAATTAATTTCCTTTAAACAATTTTTAGTAACCAAAATAACTATATAAGTTAATTAAATAAAATAAATTTTCTTCCAAATCTATATATTAAATATAAACAGAGTTATTTTGAATACCTCACTGTTCAATATTTTTATTTTATCCTCCTCTGATTTCATATTCATATATATATATATGTGATTAAATTTAAACTGAAACCTATAATTTACTGCTATTATAATTCCTAACATCTATATATACATTAAATTAAATTAAGATTAGATGGAGTTAGCAATATACCTTGCTGTATCAAGCATCACGACCACCCTGCTCAGCTCGAATACAACCCAACGAAACCCTATCCCAATCGTCCTTCTGACCTCGACGTCCCACGCGACCAACTCGCAACCACGTCGAATCGAGCACTGCCACTGCACGTTATCGCCCAATCCACATCTCGAGATAGCCGCGATCTCTGTCGAGACACCCACGCGACCAGCATTACTCGCGACCCTCGATTTTCTCGAACAAGCACCGTTGCCGACCCATCAACCCGCGATGTCACCGCAGCGCTCGAGCTCGCCGTTCGATCGCGAACGCTTCAACTAGGGCTTGAGTTGATTTGGGAATATACTTGATTCGTTGCGAACGGAGGAAAGGGGAAAAGATCGATCTCGATAAAGGAAACGAGGTGGTTCATAGTCGAGAGAAAAAAAACAAAGGCAGCCATTATTTCTTTTGTAAATTGATTTTGTAGGAACTGTAAATAGAGTAGAAAGAACGAGAAGCCTTTCATATTGTACTTTTGTTCGGCTGAAAAGGAGATGTGATTTTTACTTTTAGCTTCTAAAGGAAGACAGAGTATGTGATGTCTTTGAAAGGAGGGTAACGTGTTCAAGTAGGCCATCTACAGTGACATTCGAAATGAAGGAAAAAGATCTGAGGTGAAATTCTTTTAACTGTTCAACATAACTTATTATTTATACTCAAATTTCAATTTAATTTTCAGCGTGTTTATATATCGTATGCCCACGTAACAACTCAAAATGCTATGAAAATTAAAATCCTATAATAATACAATATTACGGATCCAACGGAACTGGTTTCGTCAAATTCCGAGACTGTGCCTCGGAAGGCTATTTTTAAATTCAATTTAAATGATATAAATTTCAAAACCGAACAAAACACTTTGGAATTCCATTTTAAAAGTTCTATCATCTTCAGTATTATTAATATGAATTTTCCCAACTTCCAAATTATTTTTAACAGGCCTAAAACCCCACATTCAATAATTTACCTAATTCCGATAATTAAATTCAACAATTAGTTATCCAATAAATATTGATATTTGAAATTTATATTAAACTTACTCTTTTGAATATTTAAAATCAATTAAATATTCATATTTTAACTATTCAAAATTCCGGGTCGTCACATTCCTCCCCCCTTAAAAGAATTTCGTCCCCGAAATTACTAGTTAGGAAGAATGTCCCATATCCCGTTAGCTATTTCCCAAATTCAAACAGTTTTAACAATGCTCCAAACAATCTTTTATTAATGATACACTAATCATCTTTTAACTTCCCAAACTTATTCATAAGTTCAACCCATATCACCTACTTATCAATTCAAATTTAAATTTAAATTTCAAAATTTAAATTATCCAAAATTTCTCAAAAATTTTCTAACTCTCTAAATTCCCGAAATTTTTTGCCAACGTCTCCTTTGCGCGGCTAGCTCGGTACTACTACAAAATGGCTCTACAGCCTCCCAATCTCAAAAAGAAAAACAAAAAGCCAAGTGGCTAGATCAAAAACCCAATCAAATTTCATATAGAAATTCAAATACATACCTTTTGTCGGGCCATTCAATTTATCTTCTGAAATCAAAAACATCCATTTATCCTTTGCTTTTATACACCTGTATATCCTTACTAAGCTATAACATCTAATTACAGATTCAAAACCATTTTATACATTCCTTTACAAATTTTCAATATTTGCTTTACTTAAGCCCGTACGATGCACATATATCATCCGTATGCAATATCAAATTCGATCGCTCACTCGATCACACAAATTCACTTCCGAACTATTATCGTCCACCCGACTTCCTAGTGCGGACTCAGATCTGGTTTCTTGATCAGAAACCGTCATTCTCCTTGCATAGTCACTAACTATGATAGAGAATATCCAGAATCAATCAACAATCCATATCCAGGTTCGCCGTCGAAAATCGAGTGAAAAATCCTGATTCGAATCGATAAAACTATCTCGAAATTCTGTGTTCGACATTCGGACCAAATAGCTATGCGAATAAAATAATATACGTACACCTTACGTAATTAGCCCAATTGAATTATCAATTTTATCAATTTCCTTTTTATTCAAATTCATTTTGATTGTTATTCACTTTCCACAATTTATCCCATTTCACAACTTCCAATTTTAAATCTTTATTCAATTATTCACCTAGAATAATTTTTTTCAATACCAAATTTACTTAAGAATCTCACCATCCATTTCTTAAGTTCAAGATAAACATTTTATAAACTTCTTGGATTTATTTCACTTCATTCTTGAAGTTTATATTCAATTTTATTCACTTTTGTCTTTACAATTCCATTTGAATACAATTTGATTCCCACTTTGAATATTCAATCAGTTACACTTACTAATTAATTTAAATCTCAATTAAAAATTTATTTGCAAGCTTTACTTTCCTTAGTTCTTTCGATTCACTAACTTTACATTCATATTTCAAATAGATTTCAATTATTTAGTTCCAATTCCATTTTATACGTTCACGTACAAATTTTCAAAAAATTTCTAACTCCCAAAATTTACGGAAAATTTTGGCAGAGTCTCCCTTGTACGGAGGGACTTCTGCGATATCGCAGGATGCACAAATATATATATATATATATATATATATATATATATATATATATACACATCGGCCTCAGGCCGGAAATCACAATATATATATCAATATATGCAGTTCATATTTCCTATTTTGAATTTTTGCGTAAGCGTACCTTATTATAGCAATTTTTAAGCAAGCGGCGATTTATTTTAGCATTTAACGCAGTCAAAACCAGCCAAACGGCTTCCCTGAACCTGTACTAACTCAATATAAATATGTGAGTGACAAATATTCAAAGTTCATTAACATCTTACTAAATTTCAATAGCTAACATTTGTATAACATAAGCAATATCCACTAAACACTTCCATAAGCCAATTTACAAGGTTCCGACAAAATTTCCAATCAATTCTGAGGCTATTTCAATTAATTCCAATGGTTTACAATTTAGTTCCTTACATTTAATCTATTGTTAATCCAACTTTATTTAACGGGTTTTAAATCTATTTAAACTTTATTCTCATTTCAATTTACTTCCAACTTAATAAATAAACCATTCCAATCCAACTCTATTTTATAATTCAAGTTTTGGCTTCCTATCCATTTTTCCAAAATACAACCAAATTCATTTAGCTTATTTCTTCCACTATTAAATTTTATAAGTCGCAACTTCTTTATATCATACTTTCACCTATTTAAAACCAATTCTATCGCCTTTTACTTTTTAACTCGGATTATACAATTTTATTTACAATACAAATCAATACCATTTTATTCCAATCCCATTTTTATTTTTAGTTTCAACATTTCCACTTATTTTCAGTTCACTATCAATTCCAATCAAATTATATTTTTAATTCAAATTTATTTCCAGGCTTCATTATTAACTCACAATCCATACAATCGAGTTAAGTTTCATTAACATACTTATCAAATAATTTATTTAGATAAACAGCTTACTTTCAATTTTTAAACCAATATTTGGTTTTATCTCAATATAGTTTTTGTATTGTTTTTGGTTTTTGTTTTGGACCGGTTATAGGCTTTGCTTTGTATCTTGTTGGACCTTGTTTTTATTACTTAATAGAAAAGTTTGAACCCCTTCTTCAAAAAAAAAAACTACTACATCATCTTTCCTTGAGTTCAATATTATTTTATAATTCCAGTTTGGATTTATTCATTTTTAATCCAACAAGCTCATATTCAATCCAATTGATCTCGAAATCAATTTTATTTTACTTCAATTAATTGGCTTATACTCTAGCTTATTATATTTTTTTTCCGTTTTCTTACTTACTTCAACCTTTTGTAAGTATCCAAACTTTATTTATTGTCCCATAATCATTTTAATAAAATTCCAGAGTTTAAACAATTTTCAACATTTCATAATCACTTTTGAAATCAACTATATCCAAACTCCTTTGGTAAATTCAATTATCCCCTTGAATTTCAAAACCAACCCAGTTCACAATCATTTCCAATTTAAAACAGTTTGGTAGCAATTTCTCTTTGGAAACTCGAAAATGAACACCGATGATGTCACGATCATCATTAGAATTATTTTCCAGCGACCGAAGAGAATTTAAATGCTTTTATTTCTTTAAAACATTTCAAATATTTTTAAATTTCAAATCTTCCCAGATTTCAAACCCAACTCAAAATATTTTTGAAATAATACTATTATTTCCGCAAGCCCTTTGAAAACTATTTCAAACCGAAAGGAATTTAAATTTTTCCCAAATTCAAAATCCCTCCAATTTTATATTCAAACATTACTCTGGAATTCTATCACATTTTATCTCAAGTTATAAATCACTTTTACAATTTACATTTACAAAATTTCATTTGTTTATGAATTTATCTCATTTGATTATAAATCACCTTTATAATTCACATTTGTATACAAAGTTTATTTCAATTTATAAATTGCATTTATAATCTACATTCTCAAATTCCATTTGTTATATAAATTTATTTTTCATCTTTGGTTATACGTTTCCAATTTCTGATTAAATTTTTACACAATGATGATAATAATTTAATATCATCGCTTTCTAACAACCAAGCAACCAAATATATAATTTACAAAAGTTATTCTTTTATATATAAAAATAATTTGGGCAAAATTATTTCATTCACCCATTTAAAACAATATTGTGTCGAATTGTTCTATTTAAGTGTTTAGAGATCCCTATCAATAACGTTAATTGCTCGTATTGACCAGAATCCATAAACTACCCAATAAACCAACCAACACAATATAAAACCATTTTATATTCACTAACAAATACGCGCTCATATCTATTAGTGCTCTCAAAATTCCCACCAGAGCCAAGGTTATTGCTAGCCTAAGCTCTGATACCACTGTAACAGCCCGAGTTTTTCATACACGAAAAACCGAACCATTTTTGTTAAGAAGAAGAGGTAGAAGAAGAGAAAACAGAAAACAACAACAGAATCTCACATTCGCAGCGGAATAATCTATAATAGGTAATAACAGATCTTTACACAAAAAGAAATCTATATCTGTTTATATATATACATCATCCAAATACATCATCAGAGTACATCACATCAATATCATACAACTGGACAGTAATCATAACTTGTCCTCACAATCTAAATACACAGCGGAATATATAACTCAAATACGGAAGTACGTATCGCCATCCAACTCCACAGCATCATTTCCTATAATCTATAATACTCGGTCTGACCCGAGCATTATATAAAACAACACCCGAGTCAGTCTGGAAAACCAGCGTGAGAAAATCACACTCAATTTATTATTAAAGTTTCAAAAATCCTTTAAAATCAAAAGCATCTCGTAAGACCACGCCATAAATAAACATGTCGGGTTTTTACCTTACGATAGCTAAAACACTTTCTTATCAAATCCTCTGATATTATAATAGTATCTATATACAAATACTTATTCAAATAGCTGAAATTGTTACATGATTAAATTCCAGCATACTAGCCACAAAGTGGGTAATACAAACAAATACCGTACAAGGCACATAGGGAGAATGGATTTCCAACTAATGACTAGGCACTGGGGTACCACCTGACACAGTACGTGGCCTAGATCACAGTACCGAGGAGTACGCCCGCTCCCCTGCAACACAAGGCCGAAATCATCCATTACTGGATAATTCCAAGTAAAATCACCCCATGGTTGGGATCAGCAACCGCAACACTAAGCCGAAATAAAAGGGACATCTAAACAGGGATGACCTTACTCTCAAGTGGGAGCTACCCACGAAGCCTTGCTGCATAACCCCTGATTTTCAGTCATTCCTAGTTGATGAGGCTCGAGGCTAAACGATACCTTTTCAGAACATATCCCTTAGAATGCCCATCGTCCGCTGACGATGTTTCGCAAGCATTCGTCCATACAAGTCCGTCCCGGGTTCGAACGGAACCGAAGGCACTACTCCTACTACATCCATTTTGGAAATATCCTCAGGATTAGTAGCGACTAGCCCTTGCACTTCACTACTCCATCTTCGACTCCAAACACGTTACACGAAACGTACAAACCAGATCGAAGTGGTTTTCGAGAAATTAATCTCGATCCCGGTCTCTTCGAAACGATCAGCGCATTGGCCAATATTGATAGTCGGTGATTTAACTATCAATTCACATTCATAAACAACCATCACACAATAAATAATTTCCCACATTATTTATTTGCCTCAAATATCTTTCCAAGATATATTTCATTTTCACTCCTTTGAAAACAATTCCAAAACAGTTCCTGTAACGACCACGACTTTCTCTCCACAGAAAGTCGCATCGTTAATAAGAAAGAAAGGGGTGAGAAAAAAGAAAAGAAGAGAAGAAAGAAAGAAACAACAACAACGATCTCACAGCGGAACGAATAAATTATATTAATAACATAAACTATTACATAGTATACAACACTTATCAGAGTTACACAACATATACATCACATACTAGTCAGTTATAAACATCTGTCTAGACATTACAACTCAAATACAAGACAAGACACTATCACAGATATCAACACAGCGGAATACTATATCTACGAACGCCGAAGCCTCCTGCTCCATTGCTCCTCCAGAATATTCGTCAAAGCTTAAACCTGAATCCCTTGGCTACTCGTAAAAATTTGAGTACCCAAGAGTTTATAAAACAGAAATAAACACTTGGGTCAGACATGGGTCTGGTGTGAGTAACAGGTTAAACTTGCTTAACTTCAAAACCTTTAGAAAGAAAAGGTATCACGTAAGACTCTCCACAAATAAACATGGGTAAGTTTTTACCTTACGCTAACCAAAACATTTGATAGGAAATTCGATTTTATTATAATAGGGTCTAGGGTTTTCAAATAAATATGAAATAGCTGAAATGCTTACATCTCACATTCCAACATAATTGGGCACAACTAATACGTACGGCACTTATTGGAGTTTGGATTCCATACGATGGCAGGGCTACTGGGGTACCGCCCGTCACAGTACGTGGCCTAGATCACCGTACCGAGGAGTACGCCCGCTCCCCTGCAACACAAAGCCGGAACCATCCCTTACTGGATAATTCCGAACAAGATAATCCCGTAGTTGGCGTGACCAACCACACACTAAGCCGAATAAAAGAAAAGGGACCTCTAGACAGGGATCTATCTTGCTCTCAGTGGGTGCTACCCACGAAGCCTTGCTGCACCTCCCCTGTTTTAGCCATTCCCGGTTGATGAGGCTTGAGGTTACGATTACCTTTAATCAGAACATATCACTTAGAATGCTCATCGTCCGCCTGACGATGTGCTGAAAGCATTCAATCCATACAAGTTCGTTCCGGGTTCGAACGAAACCGAAGGCATTATCTCGTTACACTCGTTTTGGAATCACCCTTAGAGTTAACGACAATAACCCTTGCACTCTGAATCTTCATCTTCACTTGAGATTCACGACCTATCGTTAATTTGGATCGATGTGGTATTCGGGTCTCCAGACCTGGAATCCCGGTATACGGAAACCCGATCCCGGTCTCATCGAAATCCAAAACGTATCTTTTAAAGGCCAAGTTGTTTTAAGGTTAAAACATTTCAATTCTTATCTATATACACAAAGATAGATAATTCAATAGATAATCTACATTATCATCCCAAACAGATAATTCACATTATCATTATAATTCAACCAAACATCCATATCATATATCAATCATATCTCATCAGAGATATCAAACAATGAAATACATTCAATCTCATTCATCCATCCTTAAGCAATGATTTATATCATCTAATTAATTTAAAGTGAATTAAACTAATTACTTCATTCTATAAATCCTGCTTACTTAATTATTAATTAAACCAATTAATTAATCATTACTCTAAGTATCCATCTTAATTAATCATTCCTGATTAATAATCCTTTAATTACTTTAAGTAATTAATTCTTAATTAATTTCACAAATTAATTAACTTAAACCATTACAGTAATTAATCTTTAATTACATCATTAATTAATTAACTATATTTAATTACATTAATCCTTAATTAATTACAATTAATTAATTACTTTAATCACTTATTATTTTTTTTAACTAATCTTAATTACATCATTAATTATATTAATTAATGATCCTAGTTACTCTTAATTAATTATCCTATTTAAATTAATTACATTTAATAATTAATCTTTAATTAGTAACATTTATTAATCACCTTTGATTAATCTCATTCAGTAGTTAACTACCCTTAATTACTTAATTACATAAATTAATTACTCCTTAATTAATTATCTTGAATTAATCCCTTGATTAATTACAAAGTAATTTAATCCAAATTACTTTCATTATTAAATCTCCTTTAATTAATTTCATCCAGTAATCACCTTTAATTACTTCCCTAAATAATTACACTTCATTAATTATATTTAAGTAATTATACTTAATCCATCACCAAATAATTATTTTTAATCAATTAACTAATTAATTAACTTAAATTAACCATATTAACTTAATTAATTACATTAAGTAATTAATTTCTTTAATTACTTCATTAAGTAATTACCCTTAAAAAATCCTTTTTAATATTAAGTAATTAATTTCTAATTACATCCATTAATTAATTATTTCTTAATTAATTAACCTTTGATTACTTAGATTAATCAATCTTAAATTAAGTAATTGTTCCTTAAAATTTTCTTACATTAAATAATTATTTCTAATAACTTAAATTAAGTAATTTATCTATAAATCACTTAAGACTTTAAATTAATTCAAAAGATAATCCCTTACCTTAATTAGTTTATCATCAAATTTTATTTGAAAAGCATTTAGAAATTAATCATAGAATTAACCTAGCATATATTACTTTAAGGACAAATTAATATTTTAAACATTTAACTCAAAAATTAAACCTGTTTAAAAATTCATTTTGGCTTTTAAAACATAGTTAATATATCTTGAAACCAGATTAAATTTACCATTTCAATTTAAACTTTGTTTACCTCCAAAAACTTGATTTAAACATTTGTATAGTTTAAACTTTGTTAAATACTCATTTTAAATTTTAATACCCTACTGCAATTCAAATAACCCGAGTCGATGTTCAAAATTCTCAAGTACAAACCCGAGAAACTCGCGAACTCCCTTTACTTCGAGCAAATCACGAATCAACCTCGCGTTTAACCCAAGTGACTTCATCTTCTTCTTCGATCCCCAAAACTACACAGGTAAATGGAGATACTCGTGCACGTGCACAATCTACGTGATCACTTCCAGCCGATGCTCCGATCATATACAGATCACCCATCTTCCTCTGAGTCACCCCAACAACCTAGACACCAGTAACTACTACGAATTCGCAAACAAGCCCTTTGGTCCACACTGAAAAAATTTTGATCGTCATGCAAACGCCTCGCGCCACTGCCCTAAGCGATCAGAGGCCCAGATACCTCGTCCATAGCTGCGCCTCGACATTCTGCTTCTAAACCTCCGCATGTGATCATCTCCGATGATCCACCGACGCCACACGAAGCTCAGCAACCAACACACCCAAATCGAGTCGACGAACCCTAATTCGCCCCATCCTGGCCACCACGGTCATCATTAAAAACCCTCACTATTTTTCACGTGACCACCAGATCACCAACCACCTCCAGCTTTGGTCTCGCCCCCATCATTTCCTCCGTTCGTCTTAAATTGACGAACATTCGAATTCTGATCAACCCAGAATATCACATCATCCACACACTTTAAAATCATATAACTTATGCTAAAAATCATCATTTCACATCACTAATCTGCTTATGGAATCAAATCACAGAATTTAAAATATTGGTTTTTGATGTATATTTAATTTCTACTGTTATTTCATATTCTGGAGTTGATTACTGGATTAAGAGATTTAAAACTATTTTTAGGATTTGTATAACATTGCTATGAACAAATTTTATTTATAAATCATAGCCTAAAATTATTTATATGAGAAGATAAAGATTTTAAGAAAAATCTGGATCCTGTTAAAAACAACAGAGTCCTATATATATGAATATATATACAGATAATCCTTAGCATAACACAATATATACATACATCTACATTCATATCACACTTGCAAACTTCATTCACTACCTTTTTACAAAGGATCATTTCATTCATCAGATATAAACATAGACAAAACTGTTTTTAAAGAAGGGTTTATTCTCCAGTCATGAAGAAACAGAGAACATTGTTATATTTTGTTTAAGTCTTAAATCCAAACCAAGATTAAATCAAGAGATAATGGTTTTTTAAATCAAACAAAAGCTTGAAATCAAAGAAACAGAAATGCTACAAGTAAACAAGCATGCACACATATATATTCATATATATATTCACAGCAGATTTCATAATATATTCATTTCAAATTAAATAGCATGCAACCAAATTTACCTACTTAAATTTTTAAAAGTGAAGTTACTCACCAGGAACAGAGCTTCCAGATTTTATTTGAAAAGCTTTTTGAATTTTAAAAACTTGAGTTGCTTGAATCTGTCTTTGATTTTAAAACTTGAATTGCTTGCTGTTATTGGATCTTGCATGCATGCCAATTATCTTGTTGAGATGTTGCTTAGATCAGTTGCTTGCTTTCAGATTTACAAAATTGCAGGCTAGACTTCCAGAATTTAAAAGAATTTGCAGGCGGAACTTAATTTAGATTCTGGAAAATGGGTTACAGAGATTTTGTTTGATTACTGATTTGGTTTTAGAGAAATAGGATTTGAATTGCAGATTGTTTTAGAGAGGAAGATAGATTTGTTATGAGGATTTTGAATTGAGAGGAAGTTAATTTACTGATTTGTTATGAGAGGAATCATATTCAGTTTTTCTTAGTTTTAGGAATGAAGATAAGAAAAGAAATGGAAATAAAGAACAATATTCATATAGGCTGAAAATAATTTCTTAAAAATAAAAGAAAATAGAAATTAAAAGATTGACACTTGTCTTTATATGTGTTAATTAGTTTACACTTGTTATAACCAAGTCTTTAGAGAATTACACATGTCTTTTAAGTAATACTTATTTATTTTAAATGTAAATAAAATGCCTTTTCTTAATTTATTAATTACTTATCTATATATAATTTGTATTTTAAACTTGTATAGATATACTCTTAAATCATATTTATTTAGAAATTAATAAGAAAATAAAATAAACCTTATTACTAATCTTATTTAAAACCATATTTGTTATTTGTTTAAATAGCTTTGAAAAGCTAATATTAAATAAATCCAAATCTCCAAACTATCAATATATATATATTAGAAATTTTAAACAAGATTTCATTTATTTATTTAATTTCAAACCAAAGTCAATCTATTTATAAATTTTTAAAGGATAACATTCCCTAATTATTATTAACCAATTCAAATTTTTATTATCAAATATTATCAAATCAATTTAATTATTTAAACAGATTATTAAATTGATATTGCCCCAAATTTCCGGGATATTACATTCCTCCCCCCTTAAAATAATTTCGTCCCCGAAATTTAAAACAAAGGTAATTTAATAATCTATTTAAATCACAAGCAAATATTATCATCCATATGCTAACAACCATAGCAACCAATTCATCCAATCAAACAATTCTAATTATCCAAACAAAATTATGAATACAATCTCCTCGAGTTTCCCCAAGTATAAATATACCGGGATACTCGCTCTACAAAATCCAAACAATCATCAATACTAAGCTATAGAGTTCTTACTCATCTAGATCTATAGAACTAAACAAGATATCAGACTACAGACGAGTCTGACTCAACAACCAAATCTTCCAGAACTGCTGGTTCCAAAACCAGAGATAGATCAAACACGTACTCCCTCAGAGATACGTAAAATACATTGAATTCCAGTTATCCAAACTGACAATTCAACCTTGTAGATCAAAGTACTTATCCAAATTAGATCACAAAAAAGATCCAAAACAACTCGGAGCAGACTTCCCAGACTTACCCAATCTTACTGCTCCTTTAACCAGAGAAAACCTCAACAACAACGAAGTATCCAACTTCGAATTCCAAATTCTTCCGTTTCTTATCCACAAAATCCTTCAGACTATCCTGGGCTTCCTACAAATCCTTCTTGATCAGCTCAACCTTCGCCGATGCTTTTAGAAACAAACTAGACCAAAAATAACTCGACAAAATGATCCTCTCAAAATCTACCCATAATCCAAAACACAAATCTACTCACAACATCAGAAGACCGAACTAACTTCTCCTATCTGGAAAAGACAAACAGATGCACTCGCCAAACTACTTCCGCTGCACCATTCTTATCTGGAGTAGAATGAAAATGCTGATGAAGAACACAAGCACAACTGGACAACACATCCCAGAATATCTCAGATAACTCAAGAGAATACTCAGACTATCGCAAGTCACTTTTGCGATCAACCAAGCCTAACTGCAAAGAAACTGTTCTCTCTTTACCAATCAGAACAGCTTACACTTATCTATCCTATCTATCGAAGAAATGGATCCACTCTGCTGCTTCTGAACTCCACCTCCAGAAAAACTGCTAAGCCGGAAGAACTTCATGCCAATGTACAGAATACTCCGAGCTGTACTGCTGCCACCGATGCCAAAGACTTCTCAATCAGAAGCTTCTCGAGAAACTCGATTCCCAAACAGAATCACCATGGTGAACTCAGCCACAACACCGAAACAAACACACTTCATTAACTTGTTCCAAAGAAAACATCTTCGGGAACATCCATAGTCACTGCATCTCATCACACAGCTACTATTACCTGAGATACCATCACTCACTTCTGTTCTCCGACAGATCCAACTCTACTCATCCAACTCCTAAGATGAACTCCGAACCTTAACAGGTTTTCTTTAGAGATTGTGAAATCCTTACAATTGCAAAGTTCACTCGAGACGATATTAGGTCTACAGTCTCGACAAATACACTTCCAACCTCAACACTCAGACTCCTAATCCTAGATGATAAATTGTTATCATCTCAACCAATCATTACAAATACCATATACATTTAAAATGATACTTTTTTATATAGAAATTATATCTGGGTAAAATTATTTCATCTACCTTTTTAAAACAATATTGTGTCCGTTGGCCTGGTCCAAGTGTTTAGAGATCCCTATCAATAACGTTAGCTACTCGTATTGACCAGAATCCATATACCACTCAACCGATCAATTAACACAATATAAAACCATTTTATATAACTAACAAATACGCGCTCTCGTATATATATACTCAGACTCAACAGGTTGCTACAGATCCTATCTCTAATGAACAATCCTTCCGAACCTAGGTATTTACTCAACCTAGTGTTCTGATATTCACTTAACCAAAAGCTTAGGCATTCGCTCAACCTATGCTCTGATACCACTGTAACAACCACGACTTTCTCTCCACAGAAAGTCGCATCGTTAATAAGAAAGAAAGGGGTGAGAAAAAAGAAAAGAAGAGAAGAAAGAAAGAAACAACAACAACGATCTCACAGCGGAACGAATAAATTATATTAATAACGTAAACTATTACATAGTATACAACACTTATCAGAGTTACACAACATATACATCACATACTAGTCAGTTATAAACATCTGTCTAGACATTACAACTCAAATACAAGACAAGACACTATCACAGATATCAACACAGCGGAATACTATATCTACGAACGCCGAAGCCTCCTGCTCCATTGCTCCTCCAGAATATTCGTCAAAGCTTAAACCTGAATCCCTTGGCTACTCGTAAAAATTTGAGTACCCAAGAGTTTATAAAACAGAAATAAACACTTGGGTCAGACATGGGTCTGGTGTGAGTAACAGGTTAAACTTGCTTAACTTCAAAACCTTTAGAAAGAAAAGGTATCACGTAAGACTCCCCACAAATAAACATGGGTAAGTTTTTACCTTACGCTAACCAAAACATTTGATAGGAAATTCGATTGTATTATAATAGGGTCTAGGGTTTTCAAATAAATATGAAATAGCTGAAATGCTTACATCTCACATTCCAACATAATTGGGCACAACTAATACGTACGGCACTTATTGGAGTTTGGATTCCATACGATGGCAGGGCTACTGGGGTACCGCCCGTCACAGTACGTGGCCTAGATCACCGTACCGAGGAGTACGCCCGCTCCCCTGCAACACAAAGCCGGAACCATCCCTTACTGGATAATTCCGAACAAGATAATCCCGTAGTTGGCGCGACCAACCACACACTAAGCCGAATAAAAGAAAAGGGACCTCTAGACAGGGATCTATCTTGCTCTCAGTGGGTGCTACCCACGAAGCCTTGCTGCACCTCCCCTGTTTTAGCCATTCCCGGTTGATGAGGCTTGAGGTTACGATTACCTTTAATCAGAACATATCACTTAGAATGCTCATCGTCCGCCTGACGATGTGCTGAAAGCATTCAATCCATACAAGTTCGTTCCGGGTTCGAACGAAACCGAAGGCATTATCTCGTTACACTCGTTTTGGAATCACCCTTAGAGTTAACGACAATAACCCTTGCACTCTGAATCTTCATCTTCACTTGAGATTCACGACCAATCGTTAATTTGGATCGATGTGGTATTCGGGTCTCCAGACCTGGAATCCCGGTATACGGAAACCCGATCCCGGTCTCATCGAAATCCAAAACGTATCTTTTAAAGGCCAAGTTGTTTTAAGGTTAAAACATTTCAATTCTTATCTATATACACAAAGATAGATAATTCAATAGATAATCTACATTATCATCCCAAACAGATAATTCACATTATCATTATAATTCAACCAAACATCCATATCATATATCAATCATATCTCATCAGAGATATCAAATAATGAAATACATTCAATCTCATTCATCCATCCTTAAGCAATGATTTATATCATCTAATTAATTTAAAGTGAATTAAACTAATTACTTCATTCTATAAATCCTGCTTACTTAATTATTAATTAAACCAATTAATTAATCATTACTCTAAGTCTCCATCTTAATTAATCATTCCTGATTAATAATCCTTTAATTACTTTAAGTAATTAATTCTTAATTAATTTCACAAATTAATTAACTTAAACCATTACAGTAATTAATCTTTAATTACATCATTAATTAATTAACTATATTTAATTACATTAATCCTTAATTAATTACAATTAATTAATTACTTTAATCACTTATTATTTTTTTAACTAATCTTAATTACATCATTAATTATATTAATTAATGATCCTAGTTACTCTTAATTAATTATCCTATTTAAATTAATTACATTTAATAATTAATCTTTAATTAGTCACATTTATTAATCACCTTTGATTAATCTCATTCAGTAGTTAACTACCCTTAATTACTTAATTACATAAATTAATTACTCCTTAATTAATTATCTTGAATTAATCCCTTGATTAATTACAAAGTAATTTAATCCAAATTACTTTCATTATTAAATCTCCTTTAATTAATTTCATCCAGTAATTACCTTTAATTACTTCCCTAAATAATTACACTTCATTAATTATATTTAAGTAATTATACTTAATCCATCACCAAATAATTATTTTTAATCAATTAACTAATTAATTAACTTAAATTAACCACATTAACTTAATTAATTACATTAAGTAATTAATTTCTTTAATTACTTCATTAAGTAATTACCCTTAAAAAATCCTTTTTAATATTAAGTAATTAATTTCTAATTACATCCATTAATTAATTATTTCTTAATTAATTAACCTTTGATTACTTAGATTAATGAATCCTAAATTAAGTAATTGTTCCTTAAAATTTTCTTACATTAAATAATTATTTCTAATAACTTAAATTAAGTAATTTATCTATTAATCACTTAAGACTTTAAATTAATTCAAAAGATAATCCCTTACCTTAATTAGTTTATCATCAAATTTTATTTGAAAAGCATTTAGAAATTAATCATAGAATTAACCTAGCATATATTACTTTAAGGACAAATTAATATTTTAAACATTTAACTCAAAAATTAAACCTGTTTAAAAATTCATTTTGGCTTTTAAAACATAGTTAATATATCTTGAAACCAGATTTAATTTACCATTTCAATTTAAACTTTGTTTTCCTCCAAAAACTTGATTTAAACATTTGTATAGTTTAAACTTTGTTAAATACTCATTTTAAATTTTAATACCCTACTGCAATTCAAATAACCCGAGTCGATGTTCAAAATTCTCGAGTACAAACCCGAGAAACTCGCGAACTCCCTTTACTTCGAGCAAATCACGAATCAACCTCGCGTTTAACCCAAGTGACTTCATCTTCTTCTTCGATCCCCAAAACTACACAGGTAAATGGAGATACTCGTGCACGTGCACAATCTACGTGATCACTTCCAGCCGATGCTCCGATCATATACAGATCACCCATCTTCCTCTGAGTCACCCCAACAACCTAGACACCAGTAACTACTACGAATTCGCAAACAAGCCCTTTGGTCCACACTGAAAAAATTTTGATCGTCATGCAAACGCCTCGCGCCACTGCCCTAAGCGATCAGAGGCCCAGATACCTCGTCCATAGCTGCGCCTCGACATTCTGCTTCTAAACCTCCGCATGCGATCATCTCCGATGATCCACCGACGCCACACGAAGCTCAGCAACCAACACACCCAAATCGAGTCGACGAACCCTAATTCGCCCCATCCTGGCTACCACGGTCACCATTAAAAACCCTCACTATTTTTCACGTGACCACCAGATCACCAACCACCTCCAGCTTTGGTCTCGCCCCCATCATTTCCTCCGTTCGTCTTAAATTGACGAACATTCGAATTCTGATCAACCCAGAATATCACATCATCCACACACTTTAAAATCATATAACTTATGCTAAAAATCATCATTTCACATCACTAATCTGCTTATGGAATCAAATCACAGAATTTAAAATATTGGTTTTTGATGTATATTTAATTTCTACTGTTATTTCATATTCTGGAGTTGATTACTGGATTAAGAGATTTAAAACTATTTTTAGGATTTGTATAACATTGCTATGAACAAATTTTATTTATAAATCATAGCCTAAAATTATTTATATGAGAAGATAAAGATTTTAAGAAAAATTTGGATCCTGTTAAAAACAACAGAGTCCTATATATATGAATATATATACAGATAATCCTCAGCATAACACAATATATACATACATCTACATTCATATCACACTTGCAAACTTCATTCACTACCTTTTTACAAAGGATCATTTCATTCATCAGATATAAACATAGACAAAACTGTTTTTAAAGAAGGGTTTATTCACCAGTCATGAAGAAACAGAGAACATTGTTATATTTTGTTTAAGTCTTAAATCCAAACCAAGATTAAATCAAGAGATAATGGTTTTTTAAATCAAACAGAAGCTTGAAATCAAAGAAACAGAAATGCTACAAGTAAACAAGCATGCACACATATATATTCATATATATATTCACAGCAGATTTCATAATATATTCATTTCAAATTAAATAGCATGCAACCAAATTTACCTACTTAAATTTTTAAAAGTGAAGTTACTCACCAGGAACAGAGCTTCCAGATTTTATTTGAAAAGCTTTTTGAATTTTAAAAACTTGAGTTGCTTGAATCTGTCTTTGATTTTAAAACTTGAATTGCTTGCTGTTATTGGATCTTGCATGCATGCCAATTATCTTGTTGAGATGTTGCTTAGATCAGTTGCTTGCTTTCAGATTTACAAAATTGCAGGCTAGACTTCCAGAATTTAAAAGAATTTGCAGGCGGAACTTAATTTAGATTCTGGAAAATGGGTTACAGAGATTTTGTTTGATTACTGATTTGGTTTTAGAGAAATAGGATTTGAATTGCAGATTGTTTTAGAGAGGAAGATAGATTTGTTATGAGGATTTTGAATTGAGAGGAAGTTAATTTACTGATTTGTTATGAGAGGAATCATATTCTGTTTTTCTTAGTTTTAGGAATGAAGATAAGAAAAGAAATGGAAATAAAGAACAATATTCATATAGGCTGAAAATAATTTCTTAAAAATAAAAGAAAATAGAAATTAAAAGATTGACACTTGTCTTTATATGTGTTAATTAGTTTACACTTGTTATAACCAAGTCTTTAGAGAATTACACATGTCTTTTAAGTAATACTTATTTATTTTAAATGTAAATAAAATGCCTTTTCTTAATTTATTAATTACTTATCTATATATAATTTGTATTTTAAACTTGTATAGATATACTCTTAAATCATATTTATTTAGAAATTAATAAGAAAATAAAATAAACCTTATTACTAATCTTATTTAAAACCATATTTGTTATTTGTTTAAATAGCTTTGAAAAGCTAATATTAAATAAATCCAAATCTCCAAACTATCAATATATATATATATTAGAAATTTTAAACAAGATTTCATTTATTTATTTAATTTCAAACCAAAGTCAATCTATTTATAAATTTTTAAAGGATAACATTCCCTAATTATTATTAACCAATTCCAATTTTTATTATCAAATATTATCAAATCAATTTAATTATTTAAACAGATTATTAAATTGATATTGCCCCAAATTTCCGGGATATTACAGTTCCTTTCACGGAATGCATTTCCCAAATAATTATTTCCACTGAATCACCAAGTACAAAATACCTTTCGATTTTTAAAATAATTTTAAAACACTTTATTATAAATATACCTTATAACATTGAAATTTTAAAACTACTTAAATACTTTATCAAAATATATACTTTAAGAATATTTAAAATAAAACTACTTTATAAATATAAACTAACTTTCTCTTTTTAAAACATAATACCAAATCACTTTTATATATTTACTACAATAATAGATTTTGAAATTCTTACTTTAGGCTTTAACATTTAGAAATAATCAATTTTGTAAAATATGCTTTTTAAAACTACATTAAAACTTTTAACAAGTATTTAAAGTTTCTTTGAAAACGTACTTGGCTATCCATAGAAATACACTTCTCTTTCCCATCTTTTAAAAATAAATCAACATTTATTTTTAAACCCATCCATATTCTTTTATAAATTCCCACCTTGAATTTATAATTTCAAATATCCACTGATATTTTATTTTACTTTATAAAGCCAGTTTATAAATTCCAAAATCTCACTTTTCCGTTAAAATTCCAATTTTAAACAATTAAATCAATTTCCTATTGATTCTCCAATTTACTTTACTTTACTTTGTAATAAATTTTCTTTTCTACTTCATTTATTTCAAAATACTTTAACTTTTAGATTTATTTCTTTATGGTGAGTTAAAACTCTTTTAACCGAAAATACCAATTTTTAAACTTCAAAAATTCCTTCTTATTCTTTAATTAAATTTAATCCTTAAAATTTTGAAAATAATATCTTTATTCTTTCCAATAATGTCACTTTAGTTTAAAATTTATTATTCTAATGTTAATTCAAAATCCCCTTTTCCATATTTGTTCGAATTTAGAAATTTCTTTATTTCTTTTACAATTCCTTATTAAATTTATTCGAATTCACTAACTTAAATTTTACTCTTTTATTTCTTTCCAAAATCCAATTCAATTGCTTTTGATAACTCATTATACTGGGAAATTCAATCCAACCAGATTATCCAATATAAATCATCACAGGATATCAACAATCATATCACAGAATATTTAAACAAAATTAAATATTTTGAGGAATCCAGTTGGATCACTCCAACCTGTTTCCCTGCATCCACAGACGTTAGCACAATACTAATTCCACTTCAAGGTGGAATATCGCGGTATATGGGATTTTATAAAATATCATCCGCTATTATGCGGCGCATAGGGTCTCATCTGCTATATAATGCGGGAATATCAACAACTCCAATATATACATATGCCAATATGTATATATTGATATATACTACTATATATACCATCACATATCCAATCAATTTCAATCAATCAACCAAATATTTAAATTTAACTGTTTAAATTTAAATTAAACCAGATGAGTGAGATTAACTCACCTTTGATTTTTTTGTTTGTAGTCTATCCACTCCAGTCCATTCCGACTTGTATTTTCTCGGTTGAAGACCTTGTAAAAACATTGTGTTGTTTTATAATTAATTGAACAGATCGAATGAATCAATTGTCATCTAAATAACTTTAATTAACCGATTATTTCATTTGAACTAACTGAACAACCTATTCACATTTAATAAATGTAATTTAAATTAATTTCCTTTAAACAATTTTTAGTAACCAAAATAACTATATAAGTTAATTAAATAAAATAAATTTTCTTCCAAATCTATATATTAAATAAAAACAGAGTTATTTTGAATACCTCACTGTTCAATATTTTTATTTTATCCTCCTCTGATTTCATATTCATATATATATGTGATTAAATTTAAAATGAAACCTATAATTTACTGCTATTATAATTCCTAACATCTATATATACATTAAATTAAATTAAGATTAGATGGAGTTAGCAATATACCTTGCTGTATCAAGCATCACGACCACCCTGCTGAGCTCGAATACAACCCAACGAAACCCTATCCCAATCGTCCTTCTGACCTCGACGTCCCACGCGACCAACTCGCAACCACGTCGAATCGAGCACTGCCACTGCACGTTATCGCCCAATCCACATCTCGAGATAGCCGCGATCTCTGTCGAGACACCCACGCGACCAGCATTACTCGCGACCCTCGATTTTCTCGAACAAGCACCGTTGCCGACCCATCAACCCGCGATGTCACCGCAGCGCTCGAGCTCGCCGTTCGATCGCGAACGCTTCAACTAGGGCTTGAGTTGATTTGGGAATATACTTGATTCGTTGCGAACGGAGGAAAGGGGAAAAGATCGATCTCGATAAGGGAAACGAGGTGGTTCATAGTCGAGAGAAAAAAAAAAAGGCAGCCATTATTTCTTTTGTAAATTGATTTTGTAGGAACTGTAAATAGAGGAGAAAGAACGAGAAGCCTTTCATATTGTACTTTTGTTCGGCTGAAAAGGAGATGTGATTTTTACTTTTAGCTTCTAAAGGAAGACAGAGTATGTGATGTCTTTGAAAGGAGGGTAACGTGTTCAAGTAGGCCATCTACAGTGACATTCGAAATGAAGGAAAAAGATCTGAGGTGAAATTCTTTTTAACTGCTCAACATAACTTATTATTTATATTCAAATTTCAATTTAATTTTCAGCGTGTTTATATATCGTATGCCCACGTAACAACTCAAAATGCTATGAAAATTAAAATCCGATAATAATACAATATTACGGATCCAATGGAACTGGTTTCGTCAAATTCCGAGACTGTGCCCCGGAAGGCTATTTTTAAATTCAATTTAAATGATATAAATTTCAAAACCGAACAAAACACTTTGGAATTCCATTTTAAAAGTTCTATCATCTTCAGTATTATTAATATGAATTTTCCCAACTTCCAAATTATTTTTAACAGGCCTAAAACCCCACATTCAATAATTTACCTAATTCCGATAATTAAATTCAACAATTAGTTATCCAATAAATATTGATATTTGAAATTTATATTAAACTTACTCTTTTGAATATTTAAAATCAATTAAATATTCATATTTTAACTATTCAAAATTCCGGGTCGTCACATTCCTCCCCCCTTAAAAGAATTTCGTCCCCGAAATTACTAGTTAGGAAGAATGTCCCATATCCCGTTAGCTATTTCCCAAATTCAAACAGTTTTAACAATGCTCCAAACAATCTTTTATTAATGATACACTAATCATCTTTTAACTTCCCAAACTTATTCATAAGTTCAACCCATATCACCTACTTATCAATTCAAATTTTAAATTATCCAAAATTTCTCAAAAATTTTCTAACTCTCTAAATTCCCGAAAATTTTTGCCAGTCTCCTTTGCGCGGCTAGCTCGGTACTACTACAAAATGGCTCTACGGCCTCCCAATCTCAAAAAGAAAAACAAAAAGCCAAGTGGCTAGATCAAAAATCCAATCAAATTTCATATAGAAATTCAAATACATACCTTTTGTCGGGCCATTCAATTTATCTTCTGAAATCAAAAACATCCATTTATCCTTTGCTTTTATACACCTGTATATCCTTACTAAGCAATAACATCTAATTACAGATTCAAAACCATTTTATACATTCCTTTACAAATTTTCAATATTTGCTTTACTTAAGCCCGTACGATGCACATATATCATCCGTATGCAATATCAAATTCGATCGCTCACTCGATCACACAAATTCACTTCCGAACTATTATCGTCCACCCGACTTCCAAGTGCGGACTCAGATCTGGTTTCTTGATCAGAAACCGTCATTCTCCTTGCATAGTCACTAACTATGATAGAGAATATCCAGAATCAATCAACAATCCATGTCACGACCCGACTTTCTACCACCAGAAAGACGTATCATGAATTAAGAAAGAAAGGGATAGAAGAAGAAAAGAAAGAAAAGAAGAAAGAACAACAATATCAGATACTCACAACGGAACGAATGAAATATAATATATCACATAAAATATTACATAGTATCATATACATCAGAGTTATACAACTTATACATCTCATATTAGACAGTTATAAACACCTGTCTATCATACATCTCAAACATCACAGAGATACAGACTCAATACAAACACAGCGGAAACACCATAATATATCTACACGCTGAAGCCACCTGCTCCAAATCTCCTCCAGAATTCGTCAAAGCTAACCTGAATCCCTCGACTACTCAATACAATATTGAGTACCCAAGAGTTTAATAAAACAGAAAATAAACACTTGGGTCAGACATGGGTCTGGTGTGAGTAAACGGTTTAAAATTATTTAACTTTGGAAAACCTTTGAAAACAAAAGTATCACGTAAGACTCCCCACAAATAAACATGGGTAAGTTTTTACCTTACGCTAACTAAAACATTTGATAGGAAATCCAGTTATATTATAATAGGGTCTAGGGTTTTCAAGTAAAATATAGAAATAGCTGAAATGCTTACATCTCACATTCCAACATAGTTGGGCACAACTAATACGTACGGCACTTATTGGAGTTTGGATTCCATACAATGGCAGGGCTACTGGGGTACCGCCCGTCACAGTACGTGGCCTAGATCACCGTACCGAGGAGTACGCCCGCTCCCCTGCAACACAAAGCCGGAACCATCCCTTACTGGATAATCCCGAACAAGATAACCCCGTAGTTGGCGCGACCAACCACACACTAAGCCGAAAAGAAAAGGGACCTCTAGACAGGGATCTATCTTGCTCTCAGTGGGTGCTACCCACGAAGCCTTGCTGCACCTCCCCTGTTTTAGCCATTCCCGGTTGATGAGGCTTGAGGTTACGATTACCTTTAATCAGAACATATCACTTAGAATGCTCATCGTCCGCCTGACGATGTGCTGAAAGCATTCAATCCATATAAGTTCGTTCCGGGTTCGAACGAAACCGAAGGAATTATCTCGTTACACTCGTTTTGGAATCACCCTCAGAGTTAACGACAATAACCCTTGCACTCTGAATCTTCATCTTCACTTGAGATTCACGACCTATCGTTAATTTGGATCGATGTGGTATTCGGGTCTCCAGACCTGGAATACCGGTATACGAAAACCCGATCCTGGTCTCATCGAAATCCAAAACGTATCTTTTAAGGCCAAGTTGTTTAAAGGTTTAAACATTTAAACTTATTCAGGATGATATAAACAGATAGATAAATCATATTATCACAATTGGTAATTCATATCAACATTCATCTCACAAAACAGCATATATCATATATATATCAGAGATATTCAAATCATCCAATATCAACCAATCACCCAATATCAAACATCCAGTATTAATCAATTATCTAACAGAATTGATTAACTCTAATCAATTTAATTAACCTTTAATTAAATTAATTACTATTCTTTAATTACTTGGATTATCTTAATCCTGCTCACTATCATTAATTAATTACAAATTAATTAATTAAACATCTAAATGATCTTCCTTAATTAATCTCCTTTGATTAATTATCTTTAATTACATCAAGTAATTATCCTTAACCATATACAGTAATTAACCTTTAATTACTATCATTAATTACAATAACTAATGAACCTTCATTTATTTATTAACTATAATTAATTATATTAATCCTCAATTAATTACAATTTATTAATCATATTTAAATTAATTACTTTTATTAATCAACCTGGATTAATTCCATTAATTATATTAATAATCCTCTAATAACTTTATTAATTAATTAACCTTTAATTAATTAATCTTTAATTAACTACATTCTTTAATCAGTTATTATTGATCAATTAATCCTAATTAATCAATCCTTAATTACATTATTTATTATATAAATTAATGATCCTTAATTACTTCCTTAATTAATTACTTTCTTTTAATTAATTACCTTAACTAGTAATTAATCATATTATTAATTAACCTTAATCCTTTAATTAATTAATTACTCTTTAATTAATTAACTTAAATTCAATTTTATTAATTATCCTTTAATTAATAACATCAAGTGATTAACCTTTAATTAATTTCATTTAATTACTTCCATAAGTAATTCTTTTTAATTTAATTACATTCAGTAATTACCCATTAATTACTTTACTAAGAAATTACACTTAATTAATCATAAATGATTATCTTAACTAATTAGACTAATTAATTAACCTAAAATTAATTACATTAATTAATTACTCAATTAATCATCACTTAATCTTTAATTAATTTATTTATTAATTACACTTATTTCCACTAATTACTTCATTTAGTAATTATCCTTAATTACAAATAGTAATTAAGTTTTAATTTAATTTATTGATTAGTTATCCTTAATTAATCTCTACTTTTAAAGATAAACTCATCATTTAATTTAAATACTTATTTCTATAATTTAAACTTCATTAAACCAATTTAGAAATCAAATATATATTTTTCTTAAGAACAAAACAATTTAAACATTTAAAATTTGATATTCTAAAATTTTTGAAACCCTTTTTCAAACTTGCTTACATAAATTTTATTTTTAAAACTGACTTTACTTTGTTTTTAAGTTTTAAACTTGATTTCTATACAAAATTTTGCTTTAATTAAATCCAGATTATCACTGCAGCAAAATACTCGAGTCGAAACCCCAAAAATTCCGTGCCTTCCTCGAGTCAATCCAAAACCCATCTGCTTCGAGAAAAACATTAATTTACACGAGCCAAACCCGAGACACACTCTTCTTCCCCAAAGCACAACTCACCAGATAAACAACTGAACCCAAACGTGCACGTGCACGTGCACGATCATCCAACGCCGCTCCGACCTCCACTCTGACCATCGCCCCGTCATAGACAGCCTCACCTTTACTCACGATAACCTAGATCAACTGAAACGCCTCATAATCAAAATCGAGCCTTACAAATCAAAACTGGAGCAACCTGATCGAACAAGAACTCCTCCGGCCACCATCTCCTACCATTAGAACGCAAGCTCTCCTACCAGAAGCTACCCTAAACTCCGATGCGTCTTTCCCCATCCTCGCGATCGATCAAAAATCCCTGACGAACACGAAGATTCTTCGAGAATCCCATCAACCAAAAACCAACGTCGAACCCTAGTTTGACAAATTTCTAACGCCACAGCATTATCTAAATTAAATTCATATTTTTCTCAAGTTCACCGAAGCTCCAGCTAGCTTCACCCACAAGCTCTACAAACCTTAACATGCCGATTGTCGAAAATTGGCAAATACCCATTTCCTGATCATCTCAGAAAACCTCAACCTATACTAATCTAAAAATCGAGATTCTTCTTCCTAAATTCAACATTTTACAATACTATTCTGATTATGGATTCAATTCATGAATTCAAGACATTTGGTTTCTTTCCAATTTTAAAAGTTCACTGTCTTTTATAAATTTGAGACAATTACTTCATACAAATTTCCTAAATTTATTTTTAGAATTTACATTATACTGTTATAATAATTTTCATTTACAGATCTGAGCTTAAACTATATTGGATTAGAAGATATAAATTTTGTTTGGTGGGAACTTGAGATTGTGCATGTTACAGAGCAGATATTCATATATACATTCGCAAACATACAGACATTCATATATCTATATACATGCATTCATATCTATATACTAAGCAACACAATATACTAAAATCATTCATCACATGCATCCATAACAAAAAAATTTTAAAACTGTTTTTAAGTTAAAATGTTTACTCACCATTTGAATTCCAGAGACCAAAACAGAGCATGTTCCAGGCTTTGAATATCTGAATTGTTCTAAATTTCTTGCTGTTGAATTTTGAATACTTGCATGCTTGTTAATAGTTGAAATCTGGAACCTTGTTTAGTTGAAGTTGAATTAGAAACTGCTACTTGAGTTGCTAGCTTGCTTGATCTCAGGTTGAAGATGAAATCAGGCTATTTTACTTTCTTTTGTTTTCAGTTTTTTAGTTTATAAGAAGAAAAGAATAGAGACAGTAAAAATGTTTTGAACGATTTGAACTGAAATCAAATGCCAGGTTTCTTCATCCTTTTGTTACAAAATTTTATTAAAAATAAAAGAAAAAGAAAAATGCCACTTGTTGATTTATAAATTGGACAAATGTCCATGTACATCCATTTAGCTTACAAGTGTCTTTAATCATGTTAATATGTTTACACATATTACTTAAGTGTTTTTAAATAAATTTTATTTAATTTAAATGTAAATATAAACTTACTTTTTAAGTTACTTAATTAATAAATGTTAGTTTACCTTTAAAAGAATATATGTTAAAACTAATTATAAATATAAATAAATTCCTTATACATGTATTTTAAAATCTAGAACATTTATATAACCATTTAAAATTTAACACTTTAAAGAAAACTAGAATAAAACTTTGATTAAACCCCTTTTTTTTTTAAACTATCATATTTAAAATAAACAATTATCTTATATTTTGAAAACAATTTAATTAAACTTAAATTATCTTTTGAAAAATATTAATTTTAAAACAAAGCTTTAAATCACAATTCATACATATATATTACAAATTTGAAAATTCATCTTTAAAACAAAACAAAAGATTTTTCCATTCACAATATATATCAAATATATATATTATAAATAGAATAAGATTTTATTAGCTTTAACAAACAAATCTTATTAATATTTCCAAATTAAGTATTTATTATCCTTTAAAAGATTAAATTACCAATTTTAAATTAAAATTATATAGGATAATTATCAGTCCAATTTAATTATTAATAAAGATTATTAAATTTATATTGCCTAAAACCCGGGATATCACATTCCTCCCCCCTTAAAATAATTTCGTCCCCGAAATTAAAAGCAAAGATAATTTAATAATCCAGCAAAGATTTCAATCTCAAACAGCAAATCATACCTATCATCCAGTTACTAACAACCAAAGCAACCAATTCATCCAATCAAACAATTCTAATTATCCAAACAAAATTCTGAATACAATCTCCTCGAGTTTCCCCAAGTATAAATATACCGGGATACTCACTCTACAAAATCCAAACAATCAACAATACTAAGCTATAGAGTTCTTACTCATCTAGATCTATAGAACTAAATAAGATATCAGACTACAGACGAGTCTGACTCAACAACTAAATCTTCCAGAACTGCTGGTTCCAAAACCAGAGATAGATCAAACACGTACTCCCTCAGAGATACGTAAAATACATTGACTTCCAGTTATCCAAACTGACAATTCAATCTAGTAGATCAAAGTACTTATCCAAATTAGGTCACAGAAGAGATCCAAAATAACTCGGAGCTAACTTCCCAGACTTACCAAATCTTATAGCTCCCTTTAACCAGAGAAAAACTTCAACAACAACGAAGTCTCCAACTTCGAATTTCAAATTCCTTCGTCTCTTATCCACAAAATCTTCAGACGATCTCGGGCTACCTACAAATCCTTCCTGATCAACTCAACCTTCGCCGATGCTTCTAGAAACAAACAGGACCAAAAATAACTCAACCAATGATCCTCTCAAGATCTACCCAATCCAAAACACAACTCTACTACCATCAGTAGACTGAACTAACTTCTCCTATCTGGAAAAGACAAACAGGAGCACTCGCCAAACTGCTTCCGCTACACCACTCTGATCTGGAGTAGATAAGAATGCTGATGAAGAACACAAGCACAAACTGGACAACACATCCCAGAAAATCTCAGATAACTCAAGAGAACACTCAAACAATCGCAAGTCACTTTTTGCGATCAACCCAGCCTAACTGCAAAGAAAACTGTTCTTTCTTTACCAATCAGAACAGCTTATACTTATCTTTCCTATCTATCGAAGAAATGGATCCACTCTGTTGCTTCTGAACTCCACCTCCAGAAAAACTGCTAAGCCGGAAGAACTTCCTGCCAATGCACAGAATACTCCGAGCTGTACTGCTGCCACCGATGCCAAAGATTTCCTAACCAAAGCTCTTCGAGAAACTCGGACCCAAACCAACACAAACACCATGTTGAACTCAACCACAACACCGAAGCAGACACACTTCATTAACTTGTTCCAAAGAAAACATCTTCGGGAACATCCATAGTCACTGCATCTCATCACACAGCTACTATTACCTGAGATACCATCACTCGCTTCTGTTCTCCGACAGATCCAACTCTACTCATCCAACTCCTAAGATGAACTCCGAACCTTAACAGGTTTCCTTCAGAGATTGTGAAATCCTTACACAACTGTAAAGTTCACTCGAGACGGTATTAGGTCTACAGTCTCGACAAATACACTTCCAACCTCAACACTCAGACTCCTAATCCTAGATGATAAATTATTATCATCCCAACCAATCATTATAAATACCATATACATTTAAAATGATATTTTTTTATATAGAAATTATATCTGGGTAAAATTATTTCATCTACCTTTTTAAAACAATATTGTGTCCGTTGGCCTGGTCAAGTGTTTAGAGATCCCTATCAATAACGTTAGCTACTCGTATTGACCAGAATCCATATACCACTCAACCGATCAATTAACACAATATAAAACCATTTTATATAACTAAAAAAATACGCGCTCTCGTATATATATACTCAGACTCAACAGGTTGCTACAGATCCTATCTCTAATGAACAATCCTTCCGAACCTAGGTATTCACTCAACCTAGTGTTCTGATATTCACTTAACCAAAAGCTTAGGCATTCGCTCAACCTATGCTCTGATACCAACTGTCACGACCCGACTTTCTACCACCAGAAAGACGTATCATGAATTAAGAAAGAAAGGGATAGAAGAAGAAAAGAAAGAAAAGAAGAAAGAACAACAACATCAGATACTCACAACGGAACGAATGAAATATAATATATCACATAAAATATTACATAGTATCATATACATCAGAGTTATACAACTTATACATCTCATATTAGACAGTTATAAACACCTGTCTATCATACATCTCAAACATCACAGAGATACAGACTCAATACAAACACAGCGGAAACACCATAATATATCTACACGCTGAAGCCACCTGCTCCAAATCTCCTCCAGAATTCGTCAAAGCTAACCTGAATCCCTCGACTACTCAATACAATATTGAGTACCCAAGAGTTTAATAAAACAGAAAATAAACACTTGGGTCAGACATGGGTCTGGTGTGAGTAAACGGTTTAAAATTATTTAACTTTGGAAAACCTTTGAAAACAAAAGTATCACGTAAGACTCCCCACAAATAAACATGGGTAAGTTTTTACCTTACGCTAACTAAAACATTTGATAGGAAATCCAGTTATATTATAATAGGGTCTAGGGTTTTCAAGTAAAATATAGAAATAGCTGAAATGCTTACATCTCACATTCCAACATAGTTGGGCACAACTAATACGTACGACACTTATTGGAGTTTGGATTCCATACAATGGCAGGGCTACTGGGGTACCGCCCGTCACAGTACGTGGCCTAGATCACCGTACCGAGGAGTACGCCCGCTCCCCTGCAACACAAAGCCGGAACCATCCCTTACTGGATAATCCCGAACAAGATAACCCCGTAGTTGGCGCGACCAACCACACACTAAGCCGAAAATAAAAGGGACCTCTAGACAGGGATCTATCTTGCTCTCAGTGGGTGCTACCCACGAAGCCTTGCTGCACCTCCCCTGTTTTAGCCATTCCCGGTTGATGAGGCTTGAGGTTACGATTACCTTTAATCAGAACATATCACTTAGAATGCTCATCGTCCGCCTGACGATGTGCTGAAAGCATTCAATCCATATAAGTTCGTTCCGGGTTCGAACGAAACCGAAGGCATTATCTCGTTACACTCGTTTTGGAATCACCCTCAGAGTTAACGACAATAACCCTTGCACTATGAATCTTCATCTTCACTTGAGATTCACGACCTATCGTTAATTTGGATCGATGTGGTATTCGGGTCTCCAGACCTGGAATACCAGTATACGAAAACCCGATCCCGGTCTCATCGAAATCCAAAACGTATCTTTTAAGGCCAAGTTGTTTAAAGGTTTAAACATTTAAACTTATTCAGGATGATATAAACAGATAGATAAATCATATTATCACAATTGGTAATTCATATCAACATTCATCTCACAAAACAGCATATATCATATATATATCAGAGATATTCAAATCATCCAATATCAACCAATCACCCAATATCAAACATCCAGTATTAATCAATTATCTAACAGAATTGATTAACTCTAATCAATTTAATTAACCTTTAATTAAATTAATTACTATTCTTTAATTACTTGGATTATCTTAATCCTGCTCACTATCATTAATTAATTACAAATTAATTAATTAAACATCTAAATGATTTTCCTTAATTAATCTCCTTTGATTAATTATCTTTAATTACATCAAGTAATTATCCTTAACCATATACAGTAATTAACCTTTAATTACTATCATTAATTACAATAACTAATGAACCTTCATTTATTTATTAACTATAATTAATTATATTAATCCTCAATTAATTACAATTTATTAATCATATTTAAATTAATTACTTTTATTAATCAACCTGGATTAATTCCATTAATTATATTAATAATCCTCTAATAACTTTATTAATTAATTAACCTTTAATTAATTAATCTTTAATTAACTACATTCTTTAATCAGTTATTATTGATCAATTAATCCTAATTAATCAATCCTTAATTACATTATTTATTATATAAATTAATGATCCTTAATTACTTCCTTAATTAATTACTTTCTTTTAATTAATTACCTTAACTAGTAATTAATCATATTATTAATTAACCTTAATCCTTTAATTAATTAATTACTCTTTAATTAATTAACTTAAATTCAATTTTATTAATTATCCTTTAATTAATAACATCAAGTGATTAACCTTTAATTAATTTCATTTAATTACTTCCATAAGTAATTCTTTTTAATTTAATTACATTCAGTAATTACCCATTAATTACTTTACTAAGTAATTACACTTAATTAATCATAAATGATTATCTTAACTAATTAGACTAATTAATTAACCTAAAATTAATTACATTAATTAATTACTCAATTAATCATCACTTAATCTTTAATTAATTTATTTATTAATTACACTTATTTCCACTAATTACTTCATTTAGTAATTATCCTTAATTACAAATAGTAATTAAGTTTTAATTTAATTTATTGATTAGTTATCCTTAATTAATCTCTACTTTTAAAGATAAACTCATCATTTAATTTAAATACTTATTTCTATAATTTAAACTTCATTAAACCAATTTAGAAATCAAATATATATTTTTCTTAAGAACAAAACAATTTAAACATTTAAAATTTGATATTCTAAAATTTTTGAAACCCTTTTTCAAACTTGCTTACATAAATTTTATTTTTAAAACTGACTTTACTTTGTTTTTAAGTTTTAAACTTGATTTCTATACAAAATTTTGCTTTAATTAAATCCAGATTATCACTGCAGCAAAATACTCGAGTCGAAACCCCAAAAATTCCGTGCCTTCCTCGAGTCAATCCAAAACCCATCTGCTTCGAGAAAAACATTAATTTACACGAGCCAAACCCGAGACACACTCTTCTTCCCCAAAGCACAACTCACCAGATAAACAACTGAACCCAAACGTGCACGTGCACGTGCACGATCATCCAACGCCGCTCCGACCTCCACTCTGACCATCGCCCCGTCATAGACAGCCTCACCTTTACTCACGATAACCTAGATCAACTGAAACGCCTCATAATCAAAATCGAGCCTTACAAATCAAAACTGGAGCAACCTGATCGAACAAGAACTCCTCCGGCCACCATCTCCTACCATTAGAACGCAAGCTCTCCTACCAGAAGCTACCCTAAACTTCGATGCGTCTTTCCCCATCCTCGCGATCGATCAAAAATCCCTGACGAACACGAAGATTCTTCGAGAATCCCATCAACCAAAAACCAACGTCGAACCCTAGTTTGACAAATTTCTAACGCCACAGTAGTATCTAAATTAAATTCATATTTTTCTCAAGTTCACCGAAGCTCCAGCTAGCTTCACCCACAAGCTCTACAAACCTTAACATGCCGATTGTCGAAAATTGGCAAATACCCATTTCCTGATCATCTCAGAAAACCTCAACCTATACTAATGTAACGACCCGATATTTTCAACCATTCGCATCCATTATAAGTGTATAGATAGACACTCATGCCGGAGTTGAATTGCTCAAAATACCGCGTTGTAAATAAAATTTGGCAAATCTCAGAATATACAGTAAATAAATATAATCACAGATCACAGACACAGAGTAAAATAATGCAGCGGAAGTAAAAGAAATAGTAGTTCATGAAGCTACTATATAAATATATCAGAGTTACATAAGATACAACAGAAGAAATAGAGTACAACAAAAGTCCCAATAAAATAACCAAGTACAAGCTGAGTAGAACAACGGAACTGGAATAGATAGGACATGACAAGCAGATAATCTCCAGCGATTCAAATCTCCAAGAGAGTGGAAATCCAAATCTGTGAATAACTCAGGCTGACCCGAGCGTAAAGCAAAACACAAAACACTCGAGTCAGGACAATATATACTTATATAATGTAAACCAACTCACGCGAACTGTAATAAGGGTACAAGTAACTTAGAAGATGCTTGGGACCGCCCATCCTCTAAGGATCCGTTAAACTATCTACTATGTAGTAATATACGCTATATACAGTAGTGTCTAATCAGTAAAGTATAATCATATAGAAAATAGCGTTAAGGGGATGGAGAACCTTAACGCGGTCGGATCTTAAAATCATAATCGTAGTAAAGCTCGATATGGTAGGTGACACGGCACAACTAGGCAATGCCAGGGTAGATATACCAATTACGCATCCGGACTGGTGGTGACGCATAGCAGCCACTACCGCCCACCTCGAACAACACTCCCAAATCAAGGGTGCGCACCAAATCAATCACAAGTAATAGAATGGTATCGAAGAAGTGTGTCCGATCAGAGGTGCTACCTCATTGGTCCGTCAATCGCTCCTGTTTTAGCCACCTTATGCCAACTCACGGGAGTTGGGTCCACGTATATACCTTAGGATCGTCGCCACCATCCTACTTCATTCTGGAATCTCCACCGCGTACACGGTTGCCAAAGTGGTTTTCGGTAAGACAGAGAGTATGTCCATATCCGATCCCGGTCTCTTTAACAACCCAACGTTATTATAACCCGTGGTTATAACTTTTAAAAACAATACTTTACTTCAAAATAAAATATCATTTCAAACCATATCTTTATCAAAATAAAGATTAAATCAATTCCAAACCATTTCCATATATTTAAATTTTCATATAATTTCAAAACTTCATTTCAAATTATTTTAATATAATAAAATATCATATCCTTACAAAACTTCATTTCAAATCATCTTAATAAAATAAAATATCCTATCAGTTCAAATCCAATATTCAACTTTAAATACCTTTTAAATTCAAAGATATCGTTCATTTACTATCATTTCAAATCACCTTTAAATAGTTTATATTCCAATCAAAATAATTCATTTAAACCTTTTAAAAGTGTAATTATTATATTTTCAAATCAAGTATTCAATTTCCAAAGTTTCAAACCATTCTGAGTTCGTTTACTAAGTCAAAAACCCTAATTATTAAAATTTCAGCATTTCACAGCATTTAAAAACAACTGCTATAAGTTATATTTGAAAACATTTTTAATTCAGCAAAGACAGCACTTAAAACTGCTGTTAAAACTCAGTTTTAGTTGAATTATAGTTCAAAACAGAAAAGACAGCAATTCAGAAGTGCTGCGGTAGTTCAGATTTCAAAAGAATGGTTAAATTTGGTTTCAGCAAAGACTGCAGACCATTATAGCATTTCCAGAGAATGCTATAATAGACCTGGGTTCAATATTAGCCTATAAGTTCAACTGCAGCATTTCAGAAATGCTGTAGTAGCCCTTTCATTCAAATTTTAGTGTAATTCAGAACCATAGCATTTCTGAATGCTATTAAAAGTGATTTCCAGCTTTTTAGTGTATTTCCAGCAATTAAATAACTTCATTTTAAACTCTTTAAACATTTTAAAAATCATAATTTAGCATTTAAAATGTTTATTTACATATCATTTAACATGTATCTTTTTCACAATAAATTTCTTATAATTAAATCCAATTTTCAACAATTTACTTAATAAATTTAAGTGTAAAAGTTTCCAATTCTTCACATTTCAACAAATAACTTAACACTTCAAATTTAAATTACCATTTCACAAATTTAACTAAATTTCCAATTTTATTTAATTAACTAAAACCTTTAATTAAAACCAAATTTCACATTTCCAAGTCAAGTTATATTTTAAAAGATCACTTTTAAACATTCATTTATTTAACCACTTAAATTCATAGAAAAAATCAATAATACTTTAATAAATCACTTAAATTCACATTTAATCAAATTATCATATTTACCATTTCCAAATAAAATTTAATATCCATTTTATTTATATAACTTAAATATCATTTTTAACCAAATTCCAAATTTCCAACTTAAGTTATATTTCAAAAATCCAGTTAAACCATTCATTAATTACATTTTTAACACATAGAAAAATCATAATTTCTTTATTTTAAACATTTCAAAATCTATTTAAATCAAATTTCATAAATTTATATTTTTAAAATACTTAAAAATATTCAAAACACTTTATAAAATAACCACGGGCCTGTATATAATTTTCTAACCTAGGTCAAGTGATACGGATATGTATCATTTCAATCCGCAGTTAAAAAAGAAAAATCCGGGTTCTATCATTTCAAACCCGCAATCCCAAGTTAAAATAAATTAAATAAAAATCATTCAGGCCTATCATTTCAGCCCATAACGATTTTTCCCTATTCTAAAGTCCGTTCGGGTATGTATCATTTCAACCCATAGTGATTCTAATCTACAGGGAACTTGCAATGGTGATAACAGATATAAATAACAGAATAACATTAAATAATAGTAACATATGATATAATAAGTGTAATAACAGGTGTGAACATCATATGATAATAATATAGGCATATATAACATGATAACATATTTCTACAGATTCACAGGGTGTCAATTTACTAGTTATATAGGTACATATTGTCTGGTGAGAATAACTCACCTGTTAAAGCTGGAGATTAGCGATCAAAACACACAACGAATTCCAAGAAGCACGATATGGCACAACGATGGATTCAAGTGGATGAGAACCAAGATGTTACTCTTGTATACAAAAACAAAACAAAGCACCATATAAATAATTACAATACCAAAGTGTTGAAACAAAATTGAGATAGCATGGATAAGTGAACATCACCAAGTCTTTAAATCAACTTTGCTTGATCTTGCTTCAACTTTTGCTCGACCATACATGTATTAGGTTCGGCCTCAACATGTTTTAGGTTGAAATGGATCAGGTTTGGACCACAAATGGCACGACCAAGTCAAGAATATGAAGAGGAAGGAGTTTGCAAGCCTAGAATGCAAAGGGACAAGGCAAAATGGAGTTTTTGGTTCAACCCTTAGGCTCGACCATAGGGTCTATGGGTCAGGTCAGATCTGGACAGAGGGGAGGGTGATGTTCAGAGGTGGTAAACAAGCTGGTGGTGGTGGCTAAGGGGGTGGCCATGGTCAACAATGAAGGTGGTGAGGTGATATGTGCTCGGGTAGGCAATGTTTTGGAGTATAGCAATGTTTTTTTGTGGTGTTTGCAACATGAGATGGTCAAGGCAACTTCAGGTCAGAGGAGGGGGATGATTTGGGCGTGGATGAAGTGGGAAAGAAGGGATGGTGGTGGTTGGTGAAGATGTGGAGGTGTATGGCCGAACCAAGCAAGAAGAAACAAGGCAAAAATCAAGGCAAAATCAAAAGGAAAAATGAAGAGAAAAGTGAAAAAGAGAGGGGAGTCCATTACAAATCTTTGTAGCCATGAATGAAATGAGGAATGGTTCTTTTCTCACGTGAAAATGAGTTAAAACTCACGGCTATCAAATGAAAATGCACGGCCAACTCAAGGCAAATGAAAAGACTAAGGAAATTGAAGAGACGGGAAAACAAAGGGACAAAAGCAACTAAAAAGACACAAACCTTTCAAATTTCTTTTATATATATTTGTAATTTATAAATACATATAAAAACTGAGAAATAAAAATAACAACTCAGAAATAAAATAAATATATAAAATAAATAATTAAATTTTTGAATAAATATAATTTAAATTAAGAAAATGGCTTAAAAATGCAAACTAGGCTTTAAAAATTAGAAATAACTTCAGTACACTTTGGAAAAATCTATTTTAATTTAAATACATGTAGAATGCATATAAATAAAGTAAAAACAGCAAATAAAAGTGAAGGCATAAAATAATTAAATAAATTTTAATTATATATAATTAAATTAATAAATAGTAAAGAAAATGGAAACTAGGTTTCATAAATTGAAATAAATTCAAGTAAACTTTAGAAAAATTATATTATCATTTTAAAAATATTAAAAGACATTAAATAACCTATTAACACATATTAAAACAAAATATGACAATAAAAATATAATTTATATGATTTAAAATAAATAATATTGCAAAATAAACAGTTTATACACAAAATTGAAAATTACATAACTTCTACAATTTAACTCCGTTTCCAACGAAACGAAAAGCAGTATTCATGGAATTAAATCTATTTTCATAATAAAAGATAAAATTTATAATTTCAAACTATTTAAAATTTAAATTTAAAAGTCAAAGTTTGACTATTTGACCAAAATTCACATTTTCTGGAAATATTAAATTTAGTCATATTTGGAATTCAAATCCACATCAAAATCAAAGTTTATACTTAAAATAACAAAATTTATTCTTTTTCATAAATAAAGCTTTTGAATCTGGAAAAATCAATTTAAAAATATTTGAAAAATACAGGGTTGTTACACTCTCCCCCACTCAAAACTTTTCGTCCCCGAAAAGGAACGAGGTACGGGAAAGCACGGAAAAAGATAGAATGAAATAGAATTAAGACAAGATGATAAGAAGATTGGAATTACACCTGATAACTATTGTTATAGGTAAGTTTAACAAGATGGAGTTGATCAAATCAAGAATATAAGCACGAAAAAGATCCTCTAGAGTCTGAATCTCCCTTTTCACTTGACCGACGGTCTATGAATGGAAAAACAGTGTTCAGATCCAGATGAGTAACAAAGATTATCAAAGATTACAGAAAGATTTCTAAATAGACTGGTATAAGCAATAGCCTTCCCATTCTGTAACAAGATAAGAGAAATAAGGACAACCAAAAGATAGTTTGGAAAAACAAAACAAGATAATAAATTTAAAACCATAATGCTTTGAAATCATAACAATTTAGGGATGTTTATCATTTGGAAATCACACTACTAAAATCATAACACTTTGGAAAAGTTATTCTTTAAAAAAACATAATACTTTGAAAATCATAACACCTTTTTAAAAATAATCTTCATTTAAACCATTTAAATCCAATGTCAAATAATATTCATTTCAAAGCTGTAACATTTCTAAGTTCATTTAATTATAAAAATTTCCAAAACATTGTCTTTTCAAAATAGCAGCACTTATAAAATGCTACAGTAGATATATTAATATTTCAAATCAGTTTAATTTCAGAAATATTCATTTGGATATCATTTAACTTATGACTTATTAAAACAAACCTTTATGAATGAAATATCCAAATAAACTATACTTCATTTATTAAGTCAAAAGCTCACTATTTTAGTTAGCTCTTAATTTAACACATAACCTAACACTTATTTAAAATACCCATTTCATAAATAGATATTCCTTTAATAAGTTACACTTAAAATTCCATTTGAAAACCAAATTTTCAATTATCAAATTTTAGTGATGTTAAAATACATTTTAACTATTTAAATCATAATTATTCAATTTCCAAGACATATCTATTTCATAAATAAACATTTATATAGCAAATATAACAATCAAATTTCTTTACACATTTATTCATTTAGACATCAATTAAACTATGAATTCAAGTTAAATAAACTTTATTACCAAAAGTCCAATTCAAATGTATTTTATTTTATCTATTCAAAGATACATTATTTATTATACAACATATTCATTTCAGGAAATAACCTTTATTAAAATTCCTAGGTTAGACTTAAGGTTCCATATTAAATCAATTTGATTATTAAGTTATTTAAATAAAATCTCTTTAAATTCCTTTTTCACTATTTACCTCTGTTAATCTTTTATAACTAATATTTAAGTGTATAAAAATCCTTTTTATATTGTATATTATCCAATTACATTGTTAACTTCTAAAAAAAATTTAAGGTAAGTTATATTTGAATGCAATTGTAATATACAAATAAAACTATCCAATTCAATTATCTCAAGTTTGAATCATTTATCCAAAATTTTGATTTTCTTTTTATAATTGAAATTATTCTTTAAGAAAAAATTTAAGAATTTGAATCTTCGAACATCTTCAAACCATTTGGAGATAAGTAATTATATATACATAATATGTTAAATCAAATTTAAATCATATATCTTTATATATTCTAATCCAGTCATATTTTAGAAATTCAAATCAATCAGATTTTCCAAAACAAAGCTGTAGCAAGACTACAGAATGGTTTCTTCACTTCGAAACTCGAAAATGCACGTCGATGATGCTGCAGTCATCACCGAAATTATTTTCCAGCGACAAAGAGAAGAGCACTAAATTTTTAAACTTTAAAATTCTTTAGAGACAAATTTTTATTCAAAATACTTTAAATAATATCCTTTTTAAAAATTTTAAACACAAGGTTTGAAACCATCGGAAATTAAATTCTTTAACTTTCTTGTTTTAAATTCATTTCAGTTCCCAAATAAATTTATAAACAACTATTTATAAATTCATTTGTAGAACAATAAATGATAAATCAAGTATTATCATTTCAAATTATCAATTTAAATCAATTTATTAAGTTCCATAAAATTATATATCCAAATTTATTTCATAAACCAAATTTTAAAATAATATTGTGTCAGTTTGTTCTTGTCAAAGTGTTTTAGAAATCCTATCGATAGCGTTGATCAGACGAATCGATCGGAAACCCAAATCAACATTAACAACTCAACAACACAATATAAAACAAAACATTAATTTACAAGTACAGTTCAAAATGTTTGGAAGATAGATTGGAACAAAAGACAAGATGATTAAACAGAGTAGAGAGATGGGTAAGCTTAGATAAATCGCGGACAACCTTAACCGGGTCAACCGTGACTCAATGGATAAGATCAAATGTGGATTTTCTGGGGTAAATCTACCTTCAATCTCAAGAGATAGAGTTTGGAATAATAAAAGATATTAGCATCTAAACCAAGGATAAATATAAATCTCTGGTGAATCGATGCTGATTATAAAGAATTTTCACCCTTTTACAAGAAAATTAGAATATTGGCGAGACCGCCAATTCACTATAAAGATCATTGGAAGTGGAGTCATGGGATACTCCAGAATCAAAAGATGATGAATAGTGAGGGACACGAATGAATTTCGGAACCGCAGGGAACGTTCCAAAATTCAAAGGAAAACGAATCAAAGGAAGAGATTCAAACTCGAACGAAAGTGATTCTGTAAATAAATTTACCATACATTCTAAGTTTTGCCTCAAAGCCAAAGCTCTGATGCCAACTGTAACGACCCGATATTTTCAACCATTCGCATCCATTATAAGTGTATAGATAGACACTCATGCCGGAGTTGAATTGCTCAAAATACCGCGTTGTAAATAAAATTTGGCAAATCTCAGAATATACAGTAAATAAATATAATCACAGATCACAGACACAGAGTAAAATAATGCAGCGGAAGTAAAAGAAATAGTAGTTCATGAAGCTACTATATAAATATATCAGAGTTACATAAGATACAACAGAAGAAATAGAGTACAACAAAAGTCCCAATAAAATAACCAAGTACAAGCTGAGTAGAACAACGGAACTGGAATAGATAGGACATGACAAGCAGATAATCTCCAGCGATTCAATCTCCAAGAGAGTGGAAATCCAAATCTGTGAATAACTCAGGCTGACCCGAGCGTAAAGCAAAACACAAAACACTCGAGTCAGGACAATATATACTTATATAATGTAAACCAACTCACGCGAACTGTAATAAGGGTACAAGTAACTTAGAAGATGCTTGGGACCGCCCATCCTCTAAGGATCCGTTAAACTATCTACTATGTAGTAATATACGCTATATACAGTAGTGTCTAATCAGTAAAGTATAATCATATAGAAAATAGCGTTAAGGGGATGGAGAACCTTAACGCGGTCGGATCTTAAAATCATAATCGTAGTAAAGCTCGATATGGTAGGTGACACGGCACAACTAGGCAATGCCAGGGTAGATATACCAATTACGCATCCGGACTGGTGGTGACGCATAGCAGCCACTACCGCCCACCTCGAACAACACTCCCAAATCAAGGGTGCGCACCAAATCAATCACAAGTAATAGAATGGTATCGAAGAAGTGTGTCCGATCAGAGGTGCTACCTCATTGGTCCGTCAATCGCTCCTGTTTTAGCCACCTTATGCCAACTCACGGGAGTTGGGTCCACGTATATACCTTAGGATCGTCGCCACCATCCTACTTCATTCTGGAATCTCCACCGCGTACACGGTTGCCAAAGTGGTTTTCGGTAAGACAGAGAGTATGTCCATATCCGATCCCGGTCTCTTTAACAACCCAACGTTATTATAACCCGTGGTTATAACTTTTAAAAACAATACTTTACTTCAAAATAAAATATCATTTCAAACCATATCTTTATCAAAATAAAGATTAAATCAATTCCAAACCATTTCCATATATTTAAATTTTCATATAATTTCAAAACTTCATTTCAAATTATTTTAATATAATAAAATATCATATCCTTACAAAACTTCATTTCAAATCATCTTAATAAAATAAAATATCCTATCAGTTCAAATCCAATATTCAACTTTAAATACCTTTTAAATTCAAAGATATCGTTCATTTACTATCATTTCAAATCACCTTTAAATAGTTTATATTCCAATCAAAATAATTCATTTAAACCTTTTAAAAGTGTAATTATTATATTTTCAAATCAAGTATTCAATTTCCAAAGTTTCAAACCATTCTGAGTTCGTTTACTAAGTCAAAAACCCTAATTATTAAAATTTCAGCATTTCACAGCATTTAAAAACAACTGCTATAAGTTATATTTGAAAACATTTTTAATTCAGCAAAGACAGCACTTAAAACTGCTGTTAAAACTCAGTTTTAGTTGAATTATAGTTCAAAACAGAAAATACAGCAATTCAGAAGTGCTGCGGTAGTTCAGATTTCAAAAGAATGGTTAAATTTGGTTTCAGCAAAGACTGCAGACCATTATAGCATTTCCAGAGAATGCTATAATAGACCTGGGTTCAATATTAGCCTATAAGTTCAACTGCAGCATTTCAGAAATGCTGTAGTAGCCCTTTCATTCAAATTTTAGTGTAATTCAGAACCATAGCATTTCTGAATGCTATTAAAAGTGATTTCCAGCTTTTTAGTGTATTTCCAGCAATTAAATAACTTCATTTTAAACTCTTTAAACATTTTAAAAATCATAATTTAGCATTTAAAATGTTTATTTACATATCATTTAACATGTATCTTTTTCACAATAAATTTCTTATAATTAAATCCAATTTTCAACAATTTACTTAATAAATTTAAGTGTAAAAGTTTCCAATTCTTCACATTTCAACAAATAACTTAACACTTCAAATTTAAATTACCATTTCACAAATTTAACTAAATTTCCAATTTTATTTAATTAACTAAAACCTTTAATTAAAACCAAATTTCACATTTCCAAGTCAAGTTATATTTTAAAAGATCACTTTTAAACATTCATTTATTTAACCACTTAAATTCATAGAAAAAATCAATAATACTTTAATAAATCACTTAAATTCACATTTAATCAAATTATCATATTTACCATTTCCAAATAAAATTTAATATCCATTTTATTTATATAACTTAAATATCATTTTTAACCAAATTCCAAATTTCCAACTTAAGTTATATTTCAAAAATCCAGTTAAACCATTCATTAATTACATTTTTAACACATAGAAAAATCATAATTTCTTTATTTTAAACATTTCAAAATCTATTTAAATCAAATTTCATAAATTTATATTTTTAAAATACTTAAAAATATTCAAAACACTTTATAAAATAACCACGGGCCTGTATATAATTTTCTAACCTAGGTCAAGTGATACGGATATGTATCATTTCAATCCGCAGTTAAAAAAGAAAAATCCGGGTTCTATCATTTCAAACCCGCAATCCCAAGTTAAAATAAATTAAATAAAAATCATTCAGGCCTATCATTTCAGCCCATAACGATTTTTCCCTATTCTAAAGTCCGTTCGGGTATGTATCATTTCAACCCATAGTGATTCTAATCTACAGGGAACTTGCAATGGTGATAACAGATATAAATAACAGAATAACATTAAATAATAGTAACATATGATATAATAAGTGTAATAACAGGTGTGAACATCATATGATAATAATATAGGCATATATAACATGATAACATATTTCTACAGATTCACAGGGTGTCAATTTACTAGTTATATAGGTACATATTGTCTGGTGAGAATAACTCACCTGTTAAAGCTGGAGATTAGCGATCAAAACACACAACGAATTCCAAGAAGCACGATATGGCACAACGATGGATTCAAGTGGATGAGAACCAAGATGTTACTCTTGTATACAAAAACAAAACAAAGCACCATATAAATAATTACAATACCAAAGTGTTGAAACAAAATTGAGATAGCATGGATAAGTGAACATCACCAAGTCTTTAAATCAACTTTGCTTGATCTTGCTTCAACTTTTGCTCGACCATACATGTATTAGGTTCGGCCTCAACATGTTTTAGGTTGAAATGGATCAGGTTTGGACCACAAATGGCACGACCAAGTCAAGAATATGAAGAGGAAGGAGTTTGCAAGCCTAGAATGCAAAGGGACAAGGCAAAATGGAGTTTTTGGTTCAACCCTTAGGCTCGACCATAGGGTCTATGGGTCAGGTCAGATCTGGACAGAGGGGAGGGTGATGTTCAGAGGTGGTAAACAAGCTGGTGGTGGTGGCTAAGGGGGTGGCCATGGTCAACAATGAAGGTGGTGAGGTGATATGTGCTCGGGTAGGCAATGTTTTGGAGTATAGCAATGTTTTTTTGTGGTGTTTGCAACATGAGATGGTCAAGGCAACTTCAGGTCAGAGGAGGGGGATGATTTGGGCGTGGATGAAGTGGGAAAGAAGGGATGGTGGTGGTTGGTGAAGATGTGGAGGTGTATGGCCGAACCAAGCAAGAAGAAACAAGGCAAAAATCAAGGCAAAATCAAAAGGAAAAATGAAGAGAAAAGTGAAAAAGAGAGGGGAGTCCATTACAAATCTTTGTAGCCATGAATGAAATGAGGAATGGTTCTTTTCTCACGTGAAAATGAGTTAAAACTCACGGCTATCAAATGAAAATGCACGGCCAACTCAAGGCAAATGAAAAGACTAAGGAAATTGAAGAGACGGGAAAACAAAGGGACAAAAGCAACTAAAAAGACACAAACCTTTCAAATTTCTTTTATATATATTTGTAATTTATAAATACATATAAAAACTGAGAAATAAAAATAACAACTCAGAAATAAAATAAATATATAAAATAAATAATTAAATTTTTGAATAAATATAATTTAAATTAAGAAAATGGCTTAAAAATGCAAACTAGGCTTTAAAAATTAGAAATAACTTCAGTACACTTTGGAAAAATCTATTTTAATTTAAATACATGTAGAATGCATATAAATAAAGTAAAAACAGCAAATAAAAGTGAAGGCATAAAATAATTAAATAAATTTTAATTATATATAATTAAATTAATAAATAGTAAAGAAAATGGAAACTAGGTTTCATAAATTGAAATAAATTCAAGTAAACTTTAGAAAAATTATATTATCATTTTAAAAATATTAAAAGACATTAAATAACCTATTAACACATATTAAAACAAAATATGACAATAAAAATATAATTTATATGATTTAAAATAAATAATATTGCAAAATAAACAGTTTATACACAAAATTGAAAATTACATAACTTCTACAATTTAACTCCGTTTCCAACGAAACGAAAAGCAGTATTCATGGAATTAAATCTATTTTCATAATAAAAGATAAAATTTATAATTTCAAACTATTTAAAATTTAAATTTAAAAGTCAAAGTTTGACTATTTGACCAAAATTCACATTTTCTGGAAATATTAAATTTAGTCATATTTGGAATTCAAATCCACATCAAAATCAAAGTTTATACTTAAAATAACAAAATTTATTCTTTTTCATAAATAAAGCTTTTGAATCTGGAAAAATCAATTTAAAAATATTTGAAAAATACAGGGTTGTTACAACTAATCTAAAAATCGAGATTCTTCTTCCTAAATTCAACATTTTACAATACTATTCTGATTATGGATTCAATTCATGAATTCAAGACATTTGGTTTCTTTCCAATTTTAAAAGTTCACTGTCTTTTATAAATTTGAGACAATTACTTCATACAAATTTCCTAAATTTATTTTTAGAATTACATTATACTGTTATAATAATTTTCATTTACAGATCTGAGCTTAAACTATATTGGATTAGAAGATATAAATTTTGTTTGGTGGGAACTTGAGACTGTGCATGTTACAGAGCAGATATTCATATATACATTCGCAAACATACAGACATTCATATATCTATATACATGCATTCATATCTATATACTAAGCAACACAATATACTAAAATCATTCATCACATGCATCCATAACAAAACATTTTTAAAACTGTTTTTAAGTTAAAATGTTTACTCACCATTTGAATTCTAGAGACCAAAACAGAGCATGTTCCAGGCTTTGAATATCTGAATTGTTTTAAATTTCTTGCTGTTGAATTTTGAATACTTGCATGCTTGTTAATAGTTGAAATCTGGAACCTTGTTTAGTTGAAGTTGAATTAGAAACTGCTACTTGAGTTTCTAGCTTGCTTGATCTCAGGTTGAAGATGAAATCAGGCTATTTTACTTTCTTTTGTTTTCAGTTTTTTAGTTTATAAGAAGAAAAGAATAGAGACAGTAAAAATGTTTTGAACGATTTGAACTGAAATCAAATGCCAGGTTTCTTCATCCTTTTGTTACAAAATTTTATTAAAAATAAAAGAAAAAGAAAAATGCCACTTGTTGATTTATAAATTGGACAAATGTCCATGTACATCCATTTAGCTTACAAGTGTCTTTAATCATGTTAATATGTTTACACATATTACTTAAGTGTTTTTAAATAAATTTTATTTAATTTAAATGTAAATATAAACTTACTTTTTAAGTTACTTAATTAATAAATGTTAGTTTACCTTTAAAAGAATATATGTTAAAACTAATTATAAATATAAATAAATTCCTTATACATGTATTTTAAAATCTAGAACATTTATATAACCATTTAAAATTTAACACTTTAAAGAAAACTAGAATAAAACTTTGATTAAACCCTTTTTTTTTAAACTATCATATTTAAAATAAACAATTATCTTATATTTTGAAAACAATTGAATTAAACTTAAATTATCTTTTGAAAAATATTAATTTTAAAACAAAGCTTTAAATCACAATTCATACATATATATTACAAATTTGAAAATTCATCTTTAAAACAAAACAAAAGATTTTTCCATTCACAATATATATCAAATATATATATTATAAATAGAATAAGATTTTATTAGCTTTAATAAACAAATCTTATTAATATTGCCAAATTAAGTATTTATTATCCTTTAAAAGATTAAATTACCAATTTTAAATTAAAATTATATAGGATAATTATCAGTCCAATTTAATTATTAATAAAGATTATTAAATTTATATTGCCTAAAACCCGGGATATCACAATCCATATCCAGGTTCGCCGTCGAAAATCGAGTGAAAAATCCTGATTCGAATCGATAAAACTATCTCGAAATTCTGTGTTCGACATTCGGACCAAATAGCTATGCGAATAAAATAATATACGTACACCTTACGTAATTAGCCCAATTGAATTATCAATTTTATCAATTTCCTTTTTATTCACATTCATTTTGATTGTTATTCACTTTCCACAATTTATCCCATTTCACAACTTCCAATTTTAAATCTTTATTCAATTATTCACCTAGAATAATTTTTTTCAATACCAAATTTACTTAAGAATCTCACCATCCATTTCTTAAGTTCAAGATAAACATTTTATAAACTTCTTGGATTTATTTCACTTCATTCTTGAAGTTTACATTCAATTTTATTCACTTTTGTCTTTACAATTCCATTTGAATACAATTTGATTCCCACTTTGAATATTCAATCAGTTACACTTACTAATTAATTTAAATCTCAATTAAAAATTTATTTGCAAGCTTTACTTTCCTTAGTTCTTTCGATTCACTAACTTTACATTCATATTTCAAATAGATTTCAATTATTTAGTTCCAATTCCATTTTATACGTTCACGTACAAATTTTCAAAAATTTTCTAACTCCCAAAATTTACGGAAAATTTTGGCAGAGTCTCCCTTGTACGGAGGGACTTCTGCGATATCGCAGGATGCACAAATATATATATATATACATCGGCCTCAGGCCGAAAATCACAATATATAAATCAATATATGCAGTTCATATTTCCTATTTTGAATTTTTGCGTAAGCGTACCTTATTATAGCAATTTTTAAGCAAGCGGCGATTTATTTTAGCATTTAACGCAGTCAAAACCAGCCAAACGGCTTCCCTAAACCTGTACTAACTCAATATAAATATGTGAGTGACAAATATTCAAAGTTCATTAACATCTTACTAAATTTCAATAGCTAACATTTGTATAACATAAGCAATATCCACTAAACACTTCCATAAGCCAATTTACAAGGTTCCGACAAAATTTCCAATCAATTCTGAGGCTATTTCAATTAATTCCAATGGTTTACAATTTAGTTCCTTACATTTAATCTATTGTTAATCCAACTTTATTTAACGGGTTTTCAATCTATTTAAACTTTATTCTCATTTCAATTTACTTCCAACTTAATAAATAAACCATTCCAATCCAACTCTATTTTATAATTCAAGCTTTGGCTTCCTATCCATTTTTCCAAAATACAACCAAATTCATTTAGCTTATTTCTTCCACTATTAAATTTTATAAGTCGCAACTTCTTTATATCATACTTTCACCTATTTAAAACCAATTCTATTCGCCTTTTACTTTTTAACTCGGATTATACAATTTTATTTACAATACAAATCAATACCATTTTATTCCAATCCCATTTTTATTTTTAGTTTCAACATATCCACTTATTTTCAGTTCACTATCAATTCCAGTCAAATTATATTTTTAATTCAAATTTATTTCCAGGCTTCATTATTAACTCACAATCCATACAATCGAGTTAAGTTTCATTAACATACTTATCAAATAATTTATTTAGATAAACAGCTTACTTTTAATTTTTAAACCAATATTTGGTTTTATCTCAATAAAAACTACTACATCATCTTTCCTTGAGTTCAATATTATTTTATAATTCCAGTTTGGATTTATTCATTTTTAATCCAACAAGCTCATATTCAATCCAATTGATCTCGAAATCAATTTTATTTTACTTCAATTAATTGGCTTATACTCTAGCTTATTATATTTTTTTTCCGTTTTCTTACTTACTTCAACCTTTTGTAAGTATCCAAACTTTATTTATTGTCCCATAATCATTTTAATAAAATTCCAGAGTTTAAACAATTTTCAACATTTCATAATCACTTTTGAAATCAACTATATCCAAACTCCTTTGGTAAATTCAATTACCCCCTTGAATTTCAAAACCAACCCAGTTCACAATCATTTCCAATTTAAAACAGTTTGGTAGCAATTTCTCTTTGGAAACTCGAAAATGAACACCGATGATGTCACGATCATCATTAGAATTATTTTCCAGCGACCGAAGAGAATTTAAATGCTTTTATTTCTTTAAAACATTTCAAATATTTTTAAATTTCAAATCTTCCCAGATTTCAAACCCAACTCAAAATATTTTTGAAATAATACTATTATTTCCCCAAGCCCTTTGAAAACTATTTCAAACCGAAAGGAATTTAAATTTTTCCCAAATTCAAAATCCCTCCAATTTTATATTCAAACATTACTCTGGAATTCTATCACATTTTATCTCAAGTTATAAATCACTTTTACAATTTACATTTACAAAATTTCATTTGTTAATGAATTTATCTCATTTGATTATAAATCACCTTTATAATTCACATTTGTATACACAGTTTATTTCAATTTATAAATTGCATTTATAATCTAAATTCTCAAATTCCATTTGTTATATAAATTTATTCTTTCATCTTTGGTTATACGTTTCCAATTTCTGATTCAATTTTTACACAATGATGATAATAATTTAATATCATCGCTTTCTAACAACCAAGCAACCAAATTTTTAATTTACAAAAGTTATTCTTTTATATATAAAAATAATTTGGGCAAAATTATTTCATTCACCCATTTAAAACAATATTGTGTCGAATTGTTCTATTTAAGTGTTTAGAGATCTCTATCAATAACGTTAATTACTCGTATTGACCAGAATCCATAAACTATCCAATAAACCAACCAACACAATATAAAACCATTTTATATTCACTAACAAATACGCGCTCATATCTATTAGTGCACTCAAAATTCCCACCAGAGCCAAGGTTATTGCTAGCCTAAGCTCTGATACCACTGTAACAGCCCGAGTTTTTCATACACGAAAAACCGAACCATTTTTGTTAAGAAGAAGAGGTAGAAGAAGAGAAAACAGAAAACAACAACAGAATCTCACATTCGCAGCGGAATAATCTATAATAGGTAATAACAGATCTTTACACAAAAAGAAATCTATATCTGTTTATATATATACATCATCCAAATACATCATCAGAGTACATCACATCAATATCATACAACTGGACAGTAATCATAACTTGTCCTCACAATCTGAATACACAGCGGAATATATAACTCAAATACGGAAGTACGTATCGCCATCCAGCTCCACAGCATCATTTCCTGTAATCTATAATACTCGGTCTGACCCGAGCATTATATAAAACAACACCCGAGTCAGTCTGGAAAACCAGCGTGAGAAAATCACACTCAATTTATTATTAAATTTCAAAAATCCTTTAAAATCAAAAGCATCTCGTAAGACCACGCCACAAATAAACATGTCGGGTTTTTACCTTACGATAGCTAAAACACTTTCTTATCAAATCCTCTGATATTATAATAGTATCTATATACAAATACTTATTCAAATAGCTGAAATTGTTACATGATTAAATTCCAGCATACTAGCCACAAAGTGGGTAATACAAACAAATACCGTACAAGGCACATAGGGAGAATGGATTTCCAACTAATGACTAGGCACTGGGGTACCACCTGACACAGTACGTGGCCTAGATCACAGTACCGAGGAGTACGCCCGCTCTCCTGCAACACAAGGCCGAAATCATCCATTACTGGATAATTCCAAGTAAAATCACCCCACGGTTGGGATCAGCAACCGCAACACTAAGCCGAAATAAAAGGGACATCTAAACAGGGATGACCTTACTCTCAAGTGGGAGCTACCCACGAAGCCTTGCTGCATAACCCCTGATTTTCAGTCATTCCTGGTTGATGAGGCTCGAGGCTAAACAATACCTTTTCAGAACATATCCCTTAGAATGCCCATCGTCCGCTGACGATGTTTCGCAAGCATTCGTCCATACAAGTCCGTCCCGGGTTCGAACGGGACCGTAGGCACTACTCCTACTACATCCATTTTGGAAATATCCTCAGGATTAGTAGCGACTAGCCCTTGCACTTCACTACTCCATCTTCGACTTCGAACACGTTACACGAAACGTACAAACCAGATCGAAGTGGTTTTCGAGAAATTAATCTCGATCCCGGTCTCTTCGAAACGATCAGCGCATTGGCCAATATTGATAGTCGGTGATTTAACTATCAATTCACATTCATAAACAACCATCACACAATAAATAATTTCCCACATTATTTATTTTCCTCAAATATCTTTCCAAGATATATTTCATTTTCACTCCTTTGAAAACAATTCCAAAACAGTTCCTTTCACGGAATGCATTTCCCAAATAATTATTTCCACTGAATCACCAAGTACAAAATACCTTTCGATTTTTAAAATAATTTTAAAACAATTTATTATAAATATACCTTATAACATTGAAATTTTAAAACTACTTAAATACTTTATCAAAATATATACTTTATGAATATTTAAAATAAAACTACTTTATAAATATAAACTAACTTTCTCTTTTTAAAACATAATACCAAATCACTTTTATATATTTACTACAATAATAGATTTTGAAATTCTTACTTTAGGCTTTAACATTTAGAAATAATCAATTTTGTAAAATATGCTTTTTAAAACTACATTAAAACTTTTAACAAGTATTTAAAGTTTCTTTGAAAACGTACTTGGCTATCCAGAGAAATACACTTCTCTTTCCCATCTTTTAAAAATAAATCAACATTTATTTTAAACCCATCCATATTCTTTTATAAATTCCCACCTTGAATTTATAATTTCAAATATCCACTGATATTTTATTTTACTTTATAAAGCTAGTTTATAAATTCCAAAATCTCACTTTTCCTTTAAAATTCTTATTTTAAACAATTAAATCAATTTGCAATTGATTCTCCAATTTACTTTACTTTACTTTGAAATAAATTTTCTTTGCTACTTCATTTATTTCAAAATACTTTAACTTTTAGATTTATTTCTTTATGGTGAGTTAAAACTCTTTTAACTGAAAATACCAATTTTTAAACTTCAAAAATTCCTTCTTATTCTTTAATTAAATTTAATCCTTAAACTTTTGAAAATAATATCTTTATTCTTTCCAATAATGTCACTTTAGTTTAAAATTTATTATTCTCATGTTAATTCAAGATCCCCTTTTCCATATTTGTTCGAATTTAGAAATTTCTTTATTTCTTTTACAATTCCTTATTAAATTTATTCGAATTCACTAACTTAAATTTTACTCTTTTATTTCTTTCCAAAATCCAATTCAATTGCTTTTGATAACTCATTATACTGGGAAATTCAATCCAACCAGATTATCCAATATAAATCATCACAGGATATCAACAATCATATCACAGAATATTTAAACAAAATTAAATATTTTGAGGAATCCAGTTGGATCACTCCAACCTGTTTCCCTGCATCCACAGACGTTAGCACAATACTAATTCCACTTCAAGGTGGAATATTGCGGTATATGGGATTTTATAAAATATCATCCGCTATTATGCGGCGCATAGGGTCTCATCCGCTATATAATGCGGGAATATCAACAACTCCAATATATACATATGCCAATATGTATATATTGATATATACTACTATATATACCATCACATATCCAATCAATTTCAATCAATCAACCAAATATTTAAATTTAACTGTTTAAATTTAAATTAAACCAGATGAGTGAGATTAACTCACCTTTGATTTTTTTGTTTGTAGTCTATCCACTCCAGTCCATTCCGACTTGTATTTTCTCGGTTTAAGACCTTGTAAAAACATTGTGTTGTTTTATAATTAATTGAACAGATCGAATGAATCAATTGTCATCTAAATAACTTTAATTAACCGATTGTTTCATTTGAACTAACCGAACAACCTATTCACATTTAATAAATGTAATTTAAATTAATTTCCTTTAAATAATTTTTAGTAACCAAAATAACTATATAAGTTAATTAAATAAAATAAATTTTCTTCCAAATCTATATATTAAATAAAAACAGAGTTATTTTGAATACCTCACTGTTCAATATTTTTATTTTATCCTCCTCTGATTTCATATTCATATATATATGTGATTAAATTTAAACTGAAACCTATAATTTACTGCTATTATAATTCCTAACATCTATATATACATTAAATTAAATTAAGATTAGATGGAGTTAGCAATATACCTTGCTGTATCAAGCATCACAACCACCCTGCTGAGCTCGAATACAACCCAACGAAACCGTATCCCAATCGTCCTTCTGACCTCGACGTCCCACGCGACCAACTCGCAACCACGTCGAATCGAGCACTGCCACTGCACGTTATCGCCCAATCCACATCTCGAGATAGCCGCGATCTCTGTCGAGACACCCACGCGACCAGCATTACTCGCGACCCTCTATTTTCTCGAACAGGCACCATTGCCGACCCATCAACCCGCGATGTCACCGCAGCGCTCGAGCTCGCCGTTCGATCGCGAATGCTTCAACTAGGGCTTGAGTTGATTTGGGAATATACTTGATTCGTTGCGAAGGAGGAAAGGGGAAAAGATCGATCTCGATAAGGGAAACGAGGTGGTTCATAGTCGAGAGAAAAAAAACAAAGGCAGCCATTATTTCTTTTGTAAATTGATTTCGTAGGAACTGTAAATAGAGGAGAAAGAACGAGAAGCCTTTCATATTGTACTTTTGTTCGGCTGAAAAGGAGATGTGATTTTTACTTTTAGCTTCTAAAGGAAGACAGAGTATGTGATGTCTTTGAAAGGAGGGTAAAGTGTTCAAGTAGGCCATCTACAGTGACATTCGAAATGAAGGAAAAAGATCTGAGGTGAAATTCTTTTTAACTGTTCAACATAACTTATTATTTATATTCGAATTTCAATTTAATTTTCAACGCGTTTATATATCGTATGCCCACGCAACAACTCAAAATGCTACGAAAATTGAAATCCGATAATAATACAATATTATGGATCCAATGGAACTGGTTTCGTCAAATTCCGAGACTGTGCCCCGGAAGGCTATTTTTAAATTCAATTTAAACGATATAAATTTCAAAACCGAACAAAACACTTTGGAATTCCATTTTAAAAGTTCTATCATCTTCAGTATTATTAATATGAATTTTCCCAACTTCCAAATTATTTTTAACAGGCCTAAAACCCTACATTCAATAACTTACCCAATTCCGATAATTAAATTCAACAATTAGTTATCCAATAAATATTGATATTTCAAATTTATATTAAACTTACTCTTTTGAATATTTAAAATCAATTAAATATTCATATTTTAACTATTCAAAATTCCGGGTCGTCACAATTTAATAATAATTTATAACATCATATATATTTATAGTTAAATTCTAAGTGAGTAAACTCACTGAAATTTTAATTATCGCCGAAGCGTTTCAGTTTGAATTAAAATCGCACGGTCGTTTGATTTTAGCATAAAATTCCATTAGCTCCTAATTCAATCAACCAATTCCATAGCAAAGAAGACATTCTTATGAATGCAATGCAACTCCCTGCACTCGATTCTGCAAAATTCCCTATCTTGAGGCCCAAAGCTAAGCGCTACAGATGCTATAGTCATATAGAGTATTAACTTCCGATGATAAAATATGGTAATGTTAATGGTATCCATAATATCAGAAGTACATGAATATGAAACAAAATCACAAATTTCAAGAACAACTTTTCTGATTAGATTTCACAAACATGTTTCATATCCAATAACATAATCCCAACGTTTCCCAGGTTAAGATCAAATATAATTATTACATAAATACGCCAAGAGCGACATACGAAGATGCCCTCTTGGATGACCAGAGTACTAAATAGACAAAAACTGTCTTAATACATCACATCGGAATAAAACAAAATAACAACTCCTAAATATAGCTAACATCAGCCTCCTGCTCATCTCCGGATGCTTTATTCATCCACCTACGAAAACCTATAAATCATCAACCCTCGGCTTACTCAAATCAATTTTGAGCACCTAAGAGTTTAAGGGGAAAAACATAAATTTTGAGTCTGACATAATGCCTGGTGTGAATAATACTATACATCTCGGTTATCTGATATTAAGTGAGACCACACCGCTTAGCGAAACGGGTTTCCCCTCACCAATATCCATTTAAAAACATACCTTTTGCAAATCTTAATCCTGCAACCAAAACTGGTTAAAACAATAATATCAATATCATGTAAGCATACAAATTAGGTAATCAATGGACTGTCTGTCCGAACACTATAGTTTTGTTTGGCTAACTACTAACCTTTGGCTGACTCGGGTCTACTAGACAAAATAAACAAATAATCTAACTTCTGTCAAATAATCTTCTGGACGGTCTATCTCTAACTTATTTCTCCCAAGGTCAACTGATCATAATGGTTTTGCGGGCTCACCAATAACCTATCTCTACTCTATATATTCCTTCCTATGTGTGACATCATTTTAGTCTTACCTGTGACAAAGCCGTACACACTAGAACTTTGGACTTATATTAGCTAGGGGCTACTAGCTAAAGTATAGGGCACGGACCCATATTAGTCCCATCTGGTATTCTAATATATGAGTCATTTTACTTAGGGTCATCTACACTTAAAATTTTCCTTGAAAACATTTCTTTCAAATTGATTTAACCCTTAAAATCATACTTTAAACAAGAAAAATATTTTCTATGCTTTACTAAATCACCTTGCCATGTTATATACACTTTACACAAAACATTGTTGATGAAAACATTCAAAACCTTTGAAATTACCCCTTTCGAAACCATTGAAAGTCCCTCTTTCGAAACCATTGAAAGTACCACTTTCGATACAAGTAAACTACTTTGCTTTATATCCTTAGGCCGAAGGCCAAAACATACCTTCTGAAACCATTCACAACATACCTTTCGAAAGCATTGAAAACGTCACTTTCGAAAGCATTACAAAACCTTAGACATCCTATTTTCAAAACGCTTTAAACATGCCTTTCGAAAACATTGGAAACCCTCCATTAAAAACCTTTCGAAAACATTGGGGAACCACCTATTTGAAACCTTTACCTTATACCTTTCAAAAGGACTAAGTCCTTTACACAAAATCGCAACTTTCGAAAGCATTTGGGTTCAAGTAAAATATGTGGAATAACCTTTTGAAACCATTTAAAACCATTCCTTCCGAAACTTTTAGGTTTAGCTTTCAATAGAACAAAGGATCTTAAAACAACTAAGTCGAAAGCACTCTTTCGAAAGTAATTTCCTAAGTAAAAGAAGTGGATAATGTTGGAATCATTTGCTTCGAAAGGTATGATGCGGCAGCAAGGGGTTTCGACCCCTTCAAAAGCTTCTTTATAAAACAAAAGGCACGACCTCTTTCGAAACCATTCTTTATAACATTTAATCAAGTCGAAAGCTATCTAAGTCGAAAGCATTCTTTTCGAAAGCAAAGCAGATGCATTTTCTTTTAAAAGAAAAACAAGGTTTCGACCCATTCGGAACCCCTTATTTCGACTCAATACCTTTTGCCTATATCTAATCCACTACATACCAAGGCTTTTCATACCATGTATATTGGTTTCTACTGAGATGGAGGCGGAAGTACCTAGTTGAAATGTAGGTGTCGAAAGTGGTGAAACATCAAAAGTATGGTAAACTGAATTTTAACTTTAAAAAGTAATTCTTTTTGACAAACTTGCTTTGTTTGTCAACATATGATTAGTTGTTAATTTCTCTTCTAAATTCTTTTCTAAAAGTACTGCCAAAATTTCAAAATTTAAATTATTTACAAAATATACCATCTTCTTTTATAAACATATAAAACATTTATGTCCCATACCTTAAATAATTTTATATACTTATTAAAAAACTTAGGAAAAATCTATATGAAATAGTATAAATTATCAACAAGTATATATATATCCATTTTTAACAATCAAAACATGACAACACCTTTGCAAAATAATTCGGATCTCAATCTAAAACCGAAAATAAGAAAACATGAGATGTAGTCTATTATTCGGCTTAGCTTTGCGATTAAGGAGTTGAGATTTGATCTTGGATTAAGTTGATTAAGCTTTTTCCTCTTATCTTCTTCTTGTTTTCCCTTAATGGAGGCCGACCGCTCTTTTTTTATTTTACTTATGAACATATGAAATGAATGTGTATAAGGGTTTAAAGTATAAGCTTGTATCTTTTTCCTATTTTGTCCTAATCGAATACCCTAACTTATTTTATTTCATCTTTCCTTAGTTCATTTGTTTAAATTGGCACGGCTACCCCTATTAACACAAATCTTAATCTCTTAACCATTTCATTATTTCATTTAATTTAACTAATGAAATGTCCTAAATAATGTTAATCAAAATTAGGGTTGTTATAGACTCCCTTCCTTAAAGAATTCCGTCCTCGAAATTACGATAAGGTACACAACAAATATATCATAATGGTAAAACATACCATGAAACAAATCAGGATAAACGTCTTTAATCCCGTTTTTGGTTTCCCAAGTACAGTCTCTCTCATCGTCGCTCCATTGGACCTTAACTAATACGACTATCTTGTCCTTAGCCTTTTCTCATCTCTCACGACTATACAGACTGGCCTTCTAACTATAGTCAAATTCGGCTCTACTATTAAGTCCTCTAACACAGTCGGTGCTATAGTAGTCTCCGGATCTCGAATACACTTTCTAAGAAGAGAAACATGAAAAACATTGTGGACTCCTGCAAAACTGTTCGGTAACTTTACTCTATATGCGAGTTTCCCGATCCTATCTACAATAGGAAATTGTCCAACGAACCTTGGTGCCAATTTCTCTGATTTCCCAAATACACCTTTCATCAGTGATACCATGACGAACACATGATCTCCAACCGAAAACTCTAAGTCTTTATGTCTTCTATCAGCATAACTCTTCTGCATAGACTGAGCTTTCTTTATTCTAGCTTGAATTAACTCAATCTTCTTGAACAATTAACATAGGTGCATTTGTCAATAAGTGTTTCAATCTCTAGAATGCTTCCTCACACTTATCTGTTCAAACGAACTTCACATTCTTTCGTGTTAGCTTGGTCATCGGTGCTATTATCTATGAATAATCCTTTATGAACCATCTATAGTAACCAGCTAATCAAAGAAAACTCTTTATCTCAGTCATTGTCTCAGGTCTCATCCAATTATTCACCGCTTCAATCTTAGTCGGATCTACAGACAACCCTTCCTTTGAGACTACATGACCAAGAAACTTCACCTCCTTCTTCCAAAAACGACACTTTGAAAACTTCGCCTTCAGCTGATGCTGCCTCAACGTCTCAAGCACAACTCTAAGATGAACTTCATGCTCACTTTCATCCTCATAGTATATCAAAATATCATCCGTGGATACCAACATGAACCTATCCAAGTGCTCTCGGAAAACTCGGTTCATCAAATCTACAAAGAATGCTGGCGCATTAGTTAGTCCGAATAGCATTACTCTCCATTCGTATGATCCATATTTGGTTCTAAATGCCGTCAAAGGAATACTATCTTCTGCTACTCTAAGCTGATGGAACCTTGTCGCTAAATCCAACTAGGAAAATACCTTGGCTCCACTCAACTGGTCGAACAAATCGTCAATTCTAGGCAATGGATATCGATTCATTATCGTCTTCTCATTCGACTTATGATAATCGATACATAACCTTAAGATCCATCCATCTTCCTAGAAAATACTACGGTTGCTCCCCAAGATGAACTACTTGGCCTAATAAAATTATTGCCTTCCAAATCCACCGACTGCACCTTTAGCTCCCTCATCTTGGCAGACGTCATCCTGCTTGGCGTTCTACTCACTGGTTCTACTCCTGGCATCAAGTCTATCCGAAACACAATAGCTCGGTTTGGTGGAAATCCTACTATGGATTCAAAGACATCTGTGAATTATATAACTACGAAAATTCGATTCAACTCGTCTTTTACCTCCACAACACCCAACAAAGCATTAACCTCACAGCTAGGGCTTTCTATGGAATATATAATACGGTTACTACAATCAGGGTGTTTAAGTGATATTTTCCTATTAAGGCAAAATATACTAGCATCCTATTTACTTAACTAATCCATACCTAAAATAATTCCAAAACCTACAAAATAAAACACATGCAAACTGCAAATAAAGGTATGACCTAACAAATCAAACTCTAGGTGGTAACATCTCATCCCAAGTATCGCATACCCTCCTACCGGATTTGCAACCCTTAAAGATGTAACTAGGTATAAGGGTTCTAGGTAAAGCTTATCTACCAAACAACGAGATACAAAAGAATGCGATGCACAAGTATCAAATAGAATGCTAACTGACATACCACAGATCATAAGCGTACCTCCCAATAAAGCTTTTCCTTTTTCCTCTGTTGTTGGCCTCGAGTTAGCTGGTTTCAATGCAAACACTTTACACTTTCTGTCCTTGGCTGGCTCCTTGCACTGGTTCTTCTAATGTCCAATTTGATCGCAGTTGAAGCATATAATATTTTTCTTCCCGATCACTTTATTCCCATCTCCTGAGCGACATTCATTTGCGAAATGCCCTTTCTTGTCACACTTGTAGCATACCACTTATGACTTTCCCTTCTTTGCGGATCGACCCTTCTGAGCCCCTTTCTTGTGGAAAAAATCCTCTTCTGACCCTGCCCCACTTCGTATTCCTTTGCCTAATTTCTTTCCAAAAAAGAAAGCATCTCCTCATGCCTCAAACCCTTTTCCACTACAACATCACAAGGGTCTCTGATATGCGGTATTGTAGCCTTAGCAAGCTCAGGCTTCAACCCCCTAATGGACTTCTCGTTCCTCTGAATCACAATATCCACCGTAGCATAACCATTCCTCGCCAGCTCCTCAAACCTCATTGCATACTCAAGCATAGACATATCCCCCTACTCCAAATCAGCGAACTTTTTGAGCAGAGTAGACTTAGCAATCTCCGATATAAACCTCTCTTCAAATCTCCTTTTGAATTCAGCCCATGTCATTATCTCCTCACTAACTCCAATACAACGCTGCTCCATGTAATTTTCTAGAAGCAAGCCTTCTCTTTTGCTCATCATTGAGCCCCAAATCCACGAAAATTCTCTCGCAACGAAGTGACCAGTTCCCTACTTCAATTGCATCTTCAGTACCAATAAACGGATTTGCTTCCAGCCGAGTATAATCTCTACTCAACACAGCATAGTTATTCACCACTGGAGGTTTTTGAGTCCCTCCAACTACTGCAGCAGTAACACCTGCTTGCATCATATTGACAAAGAACTGATACATAGCTCCCATATCAACTTACGGGACTCCAACACCCACATTTCCAACTTGTGCCTGATCTTGATCTAGCATTTTCATTTGTTATGGTGCTTCCCCCACCAAGATTAAGACTTCCACTTCTAGCATCCATATCTGCATTTAAGTCTTCGTAAGATACAGAAGAATAGCCTAAGAGATATAGGAGAATAGAGATATATCGTACACTAATATATAGCAAATACAAGTATGTTACTATAGCATTATCCCTACCCCGATCTTTCCTCTAATTCCTTAGGATTATGTTTTCAAAAATCGTTTTAGTTTAAAGTTTTTCATAAACCTATGCTTTGATACCAAGTTGTAACATCCCCTATCTTGACTCCCAAAGCAAAGCGCTATAGATACCGCAGTCATCTACGGTAATGTTAATGGTATCCATAATTTCAGAAGCATATGAATATAAAACAAAATCACATATTTCAAAAACAACTTTTCTGATTACATTTCACAAAAATGTTTCATATCCAATTACATAATCCCAACGTTTACCAGGTTCAGATCAAATATAATTATTACATAAATACGCCAAGAGCGACATATGAAGATGCCCCTTTGGATGACCAAGTACTAAATAGACAAAAACTGTCTTAATACATCACAGTGGAATAAAACAAAATAATAACTCCTAAATGTAGCTAACATCAGCCTCTTGCTCGTCTCCGGAAGCTTTATTCGTCTACATACTAAAACCTGTAAATCCTCAACCCTCGGCCTACTCAAAACAATTTTGAGCATCCGAGAGTTTAAGGGGAATAACATAAACTTCGAGATAGACATAAAGCCTGGTGTGAATAATACTATACATCTCGATTATCTAATATTAAGTGAGACCACGCCGCTTGGCGGAATGGGTTTCCACTCATAAATATCATTTTAAAAAAACATATCTTTTGCAAATCTTAATCCTATAACCAAAACTGGTTAAAACAATAATATCAATATCATGTAAGCATACAAATCAGGTAATCAATGGACTATCTATCCGAACACTATAGTTTTGTTGGCTAACTACTAACCTTTGGCTGACTCGGGCCTAGCAAACAAAATAAACAAATAATCTAACTTCTGTCAGATACTCTTCTGGACGGTATGTCCCTAACTTATTTCTCCTAGGGTCAACTGATACTAATGGTTTTGCGGGCTCACTAATAACCTACTATACTCTGTATATTCCTTTATGTTTGTAACATCATTTTAGTCTTACTTGTGACATAGCCCTACACACTGGAATTTCAGACTTATATTAGCTAGGGGCTACAGGAAGTATAAGACGCAACCCCATACCGGTCCCATTTGGTATTCTAATATCCGAGTCATTTTACTTAGGATCATCTACCCTTAAAATTTTCCTTAAAAACATTTCTTTCAAATTGATTTAACCCTTTAAATCATACTTAAATAAGAAAAATATTTTTCAAATCACCTTGCCATGTTATATATACTTTACATAAAACATTGTTGATGAAAACGTTCAAAACTTTTGAAAGTACCACTTTCGAAACCTTTGAAAGTCCCCCTTTCGAAACCATTGAAAGTACCCCTTTCGATACAAGTAAACTACTTTGCTTTATATCCTTAGGCCGAAGACCAAAACATACCTTTCGAAACCATTCACAATAGACCTTTTGAAAACATTATATTGAAAACGTCCTTTCAAAAGCATTACAAAACCTTAGACATCCTATTTTCAAAACACTTTAAACATCCCTTTCGAAAACATTGGAAACCCTCCCTTTAAAACCTTTCAAAAACATTGGGGAACCACCCCTTTAAAACCTTTATCTTATACCTTTTGAAAGCACTAAGTCCTTTACACAAAATCAAACTTTTTGAAAGCATTTGGATTCAAGTAAAATATGTGCAACAACCTTTCAAAACCATTTAAAACCATTCCTTTTGAAACCTTTGGATTTAACTTTTAATTGAGCAAAGGGTTGTAAAATAACTAAGTCAAAAGCACTCTTTCGAAAGAAATTTCCTAAGTAAAAGAAGTGGATGGTGACGAAACCATTCCCTTCGATGGAGAAACGGCTAAGATTTTTAAAAATAGGCCTCCTTTCGAAAGCATTGCTTCGAAAGGTAAGATGCAGCTTCAAGGGGTTTCGACCCCTTCAAAAGCTTCTTTATAAAACAAAAGGTGCAACCTCTTTCAAAACCATTCCTTAAAACAATTAATCAAGTCAAAAGCTATTTAAGTCGAAAGCATTCTTTTCGAAAGCAAAGCAGGTGCATTTCCATTTAAAAGCAAAACAAGGTTTCGACCCCTTCGGAAATCCTTGTTTCAACTCAATATTTTTCGCCTATGTCCAATCACTACGTACCAAGGCTTTTGATACCATGTGTACTGGTTTCGACTAAGATGGAGGTGGAAGTACCTAGTCGAAAGGTAGGTGCCAAAAGTGGTGAAACAACAAAAGTATGGTAAAACTGAAATTTAACTTTAAAAGTAATTCTTTTCAACTAACCTATTTTGTTTGTCAACATATGATTGGTTGCTAATTCTTTTTCTAAATTCTTTTATAAAAGTATTGTCGATTTTCATAATTTAAATTATTTATAGAATGCCCCTTCTCCTTTTATAAACATATAAAATATTTAAGTCCCATACCTTAAAGAATTTTATATATTTATTAAAACACTTAGACAAAATCTACAAAAATTATCATGAATCATTTTTAATATATTTTCTACCATATATTAATTTCTGACCCAAAAACAATATAAATAAGCCGTAATTAATTTTAAACCAAATTAACCATTTTCTTCACTAGAAAATTAATAATAAATCCACATTAATTCAGAAATTATGAAATTTGAAACTCATCTCTAAAATATCATTTCTGACCTTATATTAAAATCACAAGGCATTTGGATGTCATCAAATAGGGTTTTTACATTAAAACTTATCATAAAATCCATATGAAATAGTATAAATCATCAACAAGCATATATATCCATTTTTAACAATTAAAACATGGCAAAACCTTTGCAAAATAATTCGAATCTCAATCTAAAACCGAAAATAAGAAAACATGAGATGTAGTCTATTATTCACCTTAGCTTTGTGATTAAGGAGTTGAGATTTGATCTTGGATTAAGTTGATTAAGCTTCTTCCTCTTATTTTCTTCTTGTTTTCCCTTAATGGTGGTTGGCCACTTTTTTATTTGATTTTACTTATGAATGTGTATAAAGGTTTTGGGTATAAGAATATATCTTTTTCATATTTACCATCATCAACTATCCTAACTTATTTTATTTCATCTTCCCTTAGTTCATTTGTTTAACTTGGCACGGCTACCCCTATTAACACAAATCTCAATCCCTTAACCATTTCATTATTTTATTTTATTTAACTATCCTAAATAATGTTAATTAAAATTAGGATCGTTACAAATTCTGACCTCGTACGAATTTGTTTTGGCTTTAATAAGATATTCAAGTTAAATAATATAATTAATTTAAATAATTACATGATTAGCCTAAATTAACAAACCTTAATCATTTTCTAACCCAGGCCACTATCTTCGAAACCCTCGACGCGACCTACTTTCCCACGCAGTAGCTGCCAATGTTCCATGCCACTACGCATCCATCGACGCCAGAGCCGCCTCCTCTCGTCGCCTAACGGTGGTGAATGAACGAACCCTCGACGTGACCGATCATCTTGCTTGCCTCACCATGGCAATCAAGTCCCTAGTTGAGGTCGAAGATCGATACGACCTCTGGTGGTCACGGGGAATGCAGGCTGTTGGATTGAGTTTCTTTAATCAGCGCCTAGGGTTTCGAATTAGGGTTTGAGCAAAATGGATGGGGTAGAACTCCAAATGAGGCATGCTCATTGGCGTTTCTAGCTAAATACCCCTATTCCGAACTCAGTGGAACTATTTTTGGGAGCTAATTCCATTATATACAGAATACAACTTTTAAAATCAAATTATATTATATATTAAATTCCTAAAACTAAGCGCTACATGTTTCGAGTTTGCACGTTCAATTGGTAAGTCTGATTGCCATGAAAATCATCAATATACAACAATTTATTATTCCGGATCAGATAACACTAGTTTCGTCAAAATCTGAGAGAGTGCCCCAGAATGTTAATTTCACAAATTTACATATCATTTAATATTTTTGATCCAATTATCGGTATTTATCCGATCTGTTTATTATTGCAAATTACAAATTGAATTCACCAATATTATTTATTACTTAAAAGGAGTTAAATAAGATTATTGAATTCATTTAATTAATATTTAATTCATAATTAAAATATTTAAACGATCATTTCAATTGGATATGAACTATTAAATTTCAAAATTCAATTATTTAAATATTTAAAAGTAGGTTTAATATTTAAAATTTAATGATCAAAATTCTGGGTTGTTGCATTCTCACCCTTAAAAGAATTTCGTCCCTGAAATCCTCAAGGAAGAAAACGTCACCAAACCGTTTAGTTTAAAATGGCGACTCCTCTAATGACATCTTCGGCGACTTCGTTTGTTTCTTCCTTCGTCTAATCTTTTCCCTCCCATCATCCGTTGTCTCATCTCTCCATTTCCTTGTTGTCGCCTCGTCTTTTCCTCAATGCCCAAGAAGAAGCGCTCGCCGATCGCCTCTTGTGTGCTAGATCTGGAGCTTTCCCAAACACACTCTGGCGTCTCGTCTGTCAAAGCGATGGGGCTTCCTGGTATTGGCTCCGCGAGTTCTGCTACCTCTCAAAGCATGGGTAAGCCTACCTTTCCTGTTGCGGAAAGCGTTAATCTCCTCTTTAGTTTGTTAAAGGAAATTAATTCGTCGCCTCCTTTGTTTGCCTGTCCGTTGTCTTCTGGTGAGCACCAACTGCCTCCGTATTTAGCTTCAGCTTTTAATAAGCCTTGGTCGAAAACTGATGTTGGGATGCCCATCGAGTCTAATTTGGGTATTGTTGAAACCGAGCAAGTTGATATCTTATCATGTGGTATGAACGTTGTTGCCGGAGATGAAATAGCTAGTGTTGTTCAGGCAGTTAGTTTCGCTTCTTCTGACAATGATCTGGTTCAAAGCTGCATATCTAGTGCTCGTGTAAATGCCAAGCACGCTGTCCCCTTTTCCTGTAAAAATCCAAGTGGTCCTGTTCCTGAGGAACCATCTCCTCCTCGATCAGTTACTCGGTAGTCGTCGTTATTCACCAACTTACCAAAAAATGCGGGTGTGCATTCTCCCTGTTGTTTTGACAAAGTAGAGATTGAAGGAGTTATGATTCCTCCAGTGGATGTTATTGAGGCCGATGTTGATTTTTGGAAGGACTATTTGGTGAGTTTTTTCCTTGACTCCAATCCTTCCTACCAGCTTTTTAAGGCGCATTGCAATCAGATATGGAAGCCTAAAGGGGGATTAAGTGTTCATTTCGATAATGCAATGTTCTACTTTAAATTCTCACGTAGTGATGAAAGATAGCTTATTCTTGAGGCCAATCCTATTCTCATTGATGGAAAACCATTCATTATTACAACCTGGAATCCGTCTGTTGATATGGCTAAGGATTAGGTATTATCTATTCCAGTTTGTACCTACTTTTCTCATATCCCATCTGTTCTTCAGCCTTTGATCGGGATTGATTGGCTAGTTGGCCTTGTTGGTAAGGTGATCTGTTATGATGCTAACACTGTAGCCAGAAAGAGATTAGTTTATGCCAAAGCTCTGATTGAAATAACCTCTTCCAAGCCTTTGCCTATGGTGTTAAAACTCAGACTCGATGAGGGCCACTTTGCCGAGGTTAGAGTTCGCTATAGTTGGAAACTAGACATTTGTAAGTTCTGTTAGTCCTTTGGGCATCTTTCGGATGCGTGTTTTAGATCGATTCCACTTCCTCGTCCTCCTATCAGGAAGTGGGTCCCGAAGGTTGCTCCTCCTCCTTGTCTCTTCTGTTGTCGCTTCTCCTGGAGTTGCTCCAGTTGTTGATGCTCCTATTGGTGGGGCCTAGATTGAGCGTGCTTCTTCTGTTTTGTCCGATTCTGTTATTTGGAATTCTGAGGAGTGGGCCTGACTCCATGTTCCATCTGAGATGTGGTACTCACCGGAGACTGACATTCTTATGCCTTTATCAGTGATATTGAGGGTGAAAGTCGATGTCTTATATATCACATTGAGGGTGAGGGTCTGTCCCTTACTAGGGTTGGTGAGATTGGTGAGGAGAATAAAAGTAAGTTTTATGACGTCAGTTGGGATATAAATTTATTTACTCTCCTTCTTTTGAAGGTTATGATCTGAATCTGGCTGCTCTTTTCTCTAGGTATGTTCATGTTATTGGCCCGTCGTCTGATGTTGGTAGTGGCAGTTCTTCTTCGGAGGGCGCGTAGTCATAGTTGTTTAGTAGTTTAGGCTCTTTTTGCCTAACTTCTGTGCTTTTTTTCTCTTTGGTTTGGACTCCTTGCGCCCGTTTTGCTGTTCTGTGCATGTGCAGAACACCTGTTTTCCCATTATTTATACAGTGGCATGGTCCACTATAAAGCCGGCTAGCTTTGCTAAAAAAAGTTATTAATTAAAATGAGTTATTAAACTTATTACTTAAGTAATTCTCAAACGTTACAAAAAATTTCGATAGCTCTCATTTGCACGGCTCGATTGGAAAAACTACAAATTACCTCTACAAGTCTCAAACCAACAAAAGAAAACAAAAGCCAAGTGGCTTCTCATATCTGAGGCATAAAATCATCAACAAATTTCAATTTCTAAATCTACTACATACTCTTTTGCGTTAAATTTTTAAAATTTATCAAACAAATTATTTTCTAATTGCAAATGCAGGTGCACAAGAATCAAATACAAGTCTCTTGCTTACCTGTACTTACACAATCCAAAAGAGAGTTAGGCTGACAAAAGAGCAATATGATGCAACTAAAAATAATGAAACAACTCTAAATGCAAAAACTAGCATGATATAGATCTATGTGCAACTGTAATGAATAAAGCCATATGCAAACAAAAACAACATATCAACCATATGCAATAAAACACAGAGAATACTCTGAAATCAAAATTACACATCCAATATTTTTAAGAGGTAAATTTTAGAACTAATTACGTGAGTTTTATATTCAAGGTATATTTTCAAATTTTCTTTGAAGAGAATTTAAATCAAAATCAAAATCAATTATGACAAGAAGGGGTTTCTCCCACCGACGCATAGTATAACTCCAGAATCAAACAACATGAAGCATCCAGTGGTATTTCAGTTCCTCCTAATCAATAACTAAAATATAAATATACCCAGTGAGTCTTCCAAATTGGAAAATTCCCTTTTGCCCAATTTTAGCCATGACAAAAAATATTTGAATAGCTCACTTAGAATTTAACTATAAAATATATGTGATGTTATACATTAACCTCGTAGTATACAACTGATGTATAGCATCACATATATATTTAGTTATGACTATGTTCGAGGTTAATGTATAACATCACATTTATTTTATAGTTAAATTCTAAGTGAGTGATCCCGATGTGCTGGTCACAACTCCTGTTACCAATGAAGCAGACCGACTAGTGATGGTGGTATCAACTTTGCTTGGGGGCATTTTACTAAAGGTGAGTGATACCGATGCGTTGAGCGCGACTCCTGTTATTAATGAAGCAGACTGATGGGTGATGGTACTGTGAGTTATCTGTAATATAAAGTTAATTGGATTCATACATAAATTATATGAATTACTTTAAAGTCATTGAGATAGAACAGAACCTTATGTTTGTCAGGAATCGTCTATTGAGATTGAAAAATGAAAATGGAAAATGGAAAATGAAAATGAAAATGAAACCAATGAAAATACCTGTTATTTTACAGGAATAAAAACCTATGATTACATGGAGAAACCAATGAAAATGAAAATGGAAAATGGTTTCTTGGCACTGACTTATTTCCCTCTGCTGTAGTGATCTCTCTCCATGGAGTTAATGCATCAACCCTCTGTGGCATTTAAAGTGAACTTAGACTAATGGGTAACCTTTTTTAGGAAGCTAAGGAACTAGTTATCAACCTACTTCTGTATGCACTACAATCATATTTCAAATAATTCAGCAATTACCGAATATGGCGCAGATATCTTCCCTCCATTTGTAGACTCTTAACCATGCTTTCTGCCTTCGAGCTATCTGATGATCCCTGATGAAATTCAAGTTTAACACAGGAGTGGTCGACAATAGTAGGTAAAAAGAAACTCAACGTACTAATATCAAAATGTTAAAATAACCTCAGAACTTATTCATCAAATTGTAAACTGATAGACCTATTAAAAATACTTTTGCAAACAATATTGCAGTCATCAACTACATTAAAAATTTAAAACATAACCACGGCAACCTACATCATATGATGAAATGTCTGCATTGAAAATTAAACACTACCATTACTTGTCAGGTATTCATCCCTTCATGCTCTGCATTGGCATCGAGATATGAACTCAAAAATATGCAAATTGGGTACCTCTTTCCAATACCTCCCACTCTGAATCGCAAAACCAAATATGATGTTTCTTCGTATAGTTGCGAATGTAAAAAAACTAAAAATCTGAATATTGTAGGCATTGAAATCATGAGACTAACTGGAAGAATAAAAATTGTTGGGATCTGAAATTATGAGTCCGGTTAAAAAGCAAACTTAATTTATAGAAAATTCATGTGACGTCAATAGAACATGTGGAGCGCACTGATTGACCAATCAATACGCTACAACATTTTCAATACGGTCAAACCAACACCATAAATGACCATGAATTTACACATGGACTATCATTATTGGACTTTCTACATCAGAATGATGTAATTTAGATAATTAACATTTGACATCTATCAGGTAGTGCTTAATTATATTACGAAACAAGTTGAGAAAAATATTATATTGAACATTTATGTAATTGAATTAAAAAACTAACGTATTTTATTATATACATTTAAATAAGTAAAGTTATAACATAGTTTTCTCAGTAGTACAAATATTTGATGTAACAGTCTTTCACTATGTATAATTTTGTCACACTAATACTTGTCTCTACTATTAATAAAAAGAATTCATTCCATTGATTTACTCGGTGTCTTTTTGAAATACCTATAATACCCTTCATCTTTCTTTCATTTTACATCCAGATGTCCTTCGCCCTTTTTCCCCTCTACATCAGTAAATGTCTACTTATAACTTCAACTGTGTCTTTTTGAAATCCCGAAAATGCCCTTTGTATATATATGACAGCAGTAGAAATTGAAGTGAATGCAAGTCGAGCAAAGTGAAATTTTGTGAGTTGAAATATATACGTTGAAAAAATGCATTAATTCATTTGTACATGCCATCCACGTTAGGGGCATGCTATGTTTATCAACATCATTTTGATTGTTGCTTCATATATTATCTTATATACACTAAGAAAAGATATGTCTTGGACGATGTGGGACTAACCTAATTTAGAAACCAAACATTAGCTTCAATTCTTTTTACCCACTTCCCTAAATAGACGCATATATATTGCACCCAAATTGACTTACTCATACACATCTCTCCACAATATCGACGAATGCAAATGCGGCCACTTCCCCAGACACAACCACGCAAACATACTATATATTATAAGCTAAAAAGTTCTCATAATTGTCATTAATTTATCAGATTTAGATAAATAATTATAACTAAATACAAAACTTAATATTTTATAATTCTTTAGTTCTACCTCTTTATATAAGTTCTAATATTAATTTAAATAACGCTAAGATACTCAGGAATCATACTTGCTACTTTAAAACCCTACAAATAGATTATAAAACCAAATATTATGAATAACATTATTCCTACAATTATTGTAACTAATTTCTACTATAAAACATTACAATCAATTATATGTTCAAATCATTCTTTAGATTTGTTTCTGATGATCATCTAGACCTTAGATGCCTATATTATAGACCGTATGGTGACTCATTAGCTCTTGTTTTGGATGATTATTTTTCGAGATCGAATTCTATCTTGCTTGCTGATTCATCCTGGGATCGTTCATTTGTGTATTCTTCTAATTCTGTGGCTTATGATCCTTGTCTTGCTTACCATTTCCGCCCCTATGCTGGTTTGTTAGGGAATGTCCCTTTGGAGTCTTCTCAGGAGTTAGCAGATGATGGTGATGCTACCTCTTCGGAGGAGTAGTAGTTTTCGTTATTCATATAGTAGTTGTGATATGTCTATCACACTCCTGTGCTGTTTTCTTTCTTTTTCATAGTAGTTAAGGTGCTCTTACCTTTCTCCTGTACTTCAATATTATAACGTTCGTAATAAATAGTGGACGGTCCACTATAAAACCGGCTGGCCTTGCCCAAAAAAAACAGGAATTATATGGGTTATAATGCAAAGCCATGTATTTTACATTGATAGGATAAAAGTAAATGCATTAAACAACTAATAACTAACGAGGTATAGAAATATCAGCTCACGAATATATATATATATATATATATATATATATAAGTTGGCATTTTGTGCATGGAGACAAGCTTAGTGCTAGGCTATAGATCAAGTTAAGCATGAATGCTCTTAGAAAAATGTATGTACGTGGAACAAGGGAGTATTTTAATCAGTATAAAGCAACAATTGAATATCATTTTATATTTACATTTCTTAAACTTTGTTTATTTACTAAACTTGACTCATATTTACATCTATATTCACAGCCACTCATACCGATATTCCAGTTTTCCTCATGGGTTATATACAGCTGTAGTAACACCCACACACAATCCCATATCATACCCATGCACAATAATTCCCATACAAAATTAAACTCTCACAGCGCAACAGCCAACACACCAGTACACGTAGGCTTATACATATACACCCCATATTATATTCATATATCCATAAAGCACAAAAAGTTTTGTAAATAGTAGCCGAGTCAAAGGGACACAGATAAAATAAAGTACAAGGCTTTGAGTTTTAGTATACCATTCAGAGTTTGGTCAACTATGTATCGGCATAAACATTTAATTACTTGGTCTTATGGTTGATAGAATGGACATATTCTTTATGCATCTATGGTGTTGTTTGCAATATCAAACAGCTGCGATTGGGAATAAGTAAGCCTGGCAGACAAAACATATCTCTATCTCTAACTCTACTATTAATAAAGAGAATTCATTTCTGATGCAGCACATACCTGGTGCCGCAATGGCGAAGACAAAGTCAATCGACTTAACTCCTACGACCTAAATCCACTTCCGCGAAACCCAGTGTCCGACCTAATTCAACCAACTCCACCACGACCTAACTTCCACGACCCACAACTTAAGTGCTCCGACCTAACAATGCCGCGACCTACCAGACTCTCCGACCTAACATCCATTCCACGACTTAACTCCACCGACCGACATAAAACAAGTCGCGGCCGACCTAAAACTTCCACGACCCAAAAACTCCACGACTTATCACTTCCGCGATTTAATTCCTCCACAACCTATTTCCACGACCTAAAACTTTCCCGATCCAAATCACTTCCGCGACCTAACTTTTCTTTTTCCCGACCTAATACTAAGCCGCAGAACTTCCCTCCGAACTTCCCCTAAATCGCGTGAACGAGTTTCAGTAGCTTCTCTCTTATGTCGCGTGCCGCCTTCCATAAGTCGCGAACGAGCTTTCTTTAGATCGCAAATTTAATTTGATAAGTCGGAAATGCTGGGGATAAGTCGTGAGATTTGATAAATCGAGATGCTGTGGATAAGTCGCGAGATTTGATAAATCGAGATGCTGTGGATAAGTCGCAAGATTTGATAAGTCGAGAGATATGATAAGTCACGAGAGAATATTGATAAGTCATTGTACATTACTGTTTGTTAAGTCGTGATTTCTTTAGGTCGTTAAACACTATAGTTAAGTCGTGTACTATTGTAAAGGTCGTTCTTTACTTATGTCGTTAGAAAATTGTATCTGTTAAGTGTTGTAAATATTCTAAGTGTTAGGTCATTCAAAACCTATGAGTTGTGTTGTAAGTGTTGTGTTGTATGCCTATAAATAGGCGAGTTATATCATTTGTAAAAAGTTGTTGAATTTGAATAAAATTTCTTTGTTAGCTTTGTGCTTTCATCCAATTGGTAGTTGAGTGTTATCTCCTATCTCCACCTTCGGCATTCGAGTGCGCTCGAATCAACGATTGTTGAAGCCAATTCATGGAATGAAGTGCGCTTGATCAACGTCGAAGAATTGAAGATCTATCTTCACGGTATCGAGATCGATCAACGTGACGTAGATAGCTAAAATTCGGCATCTTAGGATCAACGAATTTGGGCATTTCGGTATTCATCAATCCACTGATTGCTACGTTCATCGATCTATCTTGTTTTTGTATTATCCGCTGCGGCATTTGGTATCAGAGCTAGAACGCAAGAAGTTTGCGTAGATTTTTGGAGTTGTGCAAGATTTACATCATTTGGAGAAGTGGGTTATCGAGATTTTGAAGAAATTTGTTCGTTTGGAGATTTTTGAAGATTTCAACAAGTGGGTAGTTTTGATTTGAAGATTTTTAGATCGAAGTGAAGTTTTTGTTGGAATTTGTTGAAGAGTGATCATGCCTTTGAGAAGAGCTAACCGTTATCGCAACATTGATGCTTTGTACGGGAGAGAAGAGGCCGATGAAATGGAGCAAAGAATTAACGAAAACTTTAATGAGAAGATTAACGAAGGGATTGGTCGATTAGAGAGGATGATGTTGGAGATGAGTCAAAATCAGAGAAGAGTTTCACCTGAATCGAGCCATGGGAGAAGTAGAGTGTCACCACATTCCAATCGGGAGAGAAGTGTTGATAACGATCATAGAAGTGTGAGTCGAGATTGTGATAGAGATGTTGATGATCGAAGTCGTGATAGAAATGTGAATGATCGTAATCGGAGGAATGTAGATCGAAGGGATGTTGGTGGTAGATGTGATGGTAGTAGAGATGTTGGTGGTCAGGATCGACATCGATATACATCAGATTGTGAAGAAATGTATGATGTGGTAGTGTTCATGGACGAAGACGTGGACAAGGAAGAAATCAGTCAGAATATGATCACAAGTGGGAATCTGGAATGAAAACTGAAATTCCAGAATTCAAGGGAGGTATGCAAGCTGAGGAGTTTTTGGATTGGTTGTCTAATGTGGAAGAGATTTTTGACTTCAAGGAAGTTCCAGAACATCGTAGAGTGAAGTTGGTTGCTACAAGGTTGAGGGGTAGAGCTTTGGCATGGTGGCAGCAAACCAAACTTACACGTGAACGAATGAGGAAGTCAAAGGTTGAATCTTGGGAGAAGATGAAGAAATTGATGAAAGCAACGTTCTTACCTTACAACTATCAATCTCTGATGTATCAACGTTTGCAAAACTTGAGACGGGGGATGAAATCTGTGAATGACTATGCTGACGAATTTTATCAACTGATTGCAAGGAATGATATCATGGAGACAGAGGAACAATTAACAGCTCGATTTGTTGGAGGATTGAAAATGCAGATTCAAGATATGGTTAACATGTTTGATCCCAGATCTGTAGCGGAAGCACACCAGAAAGCGTTGGCTTGGGAGAAACAGGGAAGACGAGGAGGTGGTGTGTTTACAAGTTCCAACAATCCAGTGAAGGGTGTTAGTGGAAGCTCTAATGTTTCTAAACCTATCAGCAAACCAGCGGTGAAGGAGGCTGAGAAGGCAAAGCTTAACAATGGTTTCAAATGTTACAATTGTCAGGAGTTGGGTCATAAAAGCAATGAGTGTCCAAAGCCAAAGAAGAGAACCATGGTTGCAGAAATTGAGGATAAGGATGTTGAAGGAGATTATTCTAGTCCAGTTGAGGAGGATGAACAGGATGTTGCGTCAGGAGATGAATGTTGTAATCTAATGCTAAGAAGATCATGCTTGACACCGAAGCAAGAAGAAGCTAGTTGGTTGAGGAGTAATATCTTTCAGTTGACATGTACTATACTGGGGAAGGTGTGTAAATTTGTGATTGACGCGGGAAGCTGTGACAATATCATTTCAACCGAGGCTGTAACAAAATTGAAGTTGAAGACAGAGAAGCATCTGAATCCATACAAGTTAGCATGGTTGAGAAAAGGAGGAGAGGTGAAAGTGGATAGACGAGTTCGTGTTCCATTCTCTATTGGGAAGAAATACAAAGACGAGATCTGGTGTGATATAGTAGAGATGGATGTTTGTCATTTACTTTTGGGAAGACCATGGCAGTATGATCGAGCAGTACAGCATGACGGTCGGACCAATAGTTATAGTTTTATGTTTGAAGGTACGAAGATTATCTTAGTTCCAAAGAAGAGACATCAAGGAGAGAGTAAGTCAGAAGAGATTGAAGAACTGAAAACTTTGTTATCTTTGAAAGAGTTTGTTAAAGAAGTTGAGGAAGAGCCGGAAGTATTCTTGTTAATTGGGCGTGAGAGCAGTGAAGAAGTTGAAATTCCAGAAGAAGTGAAACCAGTATTGAAAGAATTTGAGGATGTATTTCCAGAGGAGTTACCAAAGGAGTTACCGCCACTGAGAGACATTCAACATCAAATTGATCTTGTTCCGGGAGCAACGTTGCCGCATAGACCACATTATCGAATGAGTCCGAAGGAACATGAAGAATTGAGGAGGCAAGTGGAAGAATTGCTTAAACAGGGGCGTGTGCAAGAAAGCTTGAGTCCGTGTGCGGTGCCAGCTTTGTTAGTACCGAAGAAGGACGGGACATGGAGAATGTGCACTGACAGTCGAGCATTGAATAAGATTACCGTGAGATATAGATTTCCAATGCCGAGGTTGGATGACTTGCTAGATCAAATAAGCGGAGCTACTATCTTTTCGAAGATTGATTTGAAGAGCGGATATCATCAAATTCGTATCAGGTCAGGTGATGAGTGGAAGACTGCTTTTAAAACCAAGGAGGGTCTATACGAATGGTTGGTTATGCCATTTGGCTTATCAAATGCACCAAGTACTTTCATGAGGGTGATGAACCAGATTTTTAGACCATTCATAGGGAAGTTCGTGGTGGTGTATTTCGATGATATTCTGATATATAGTGGAAGTCCAGAGGAACATTTGAATCATCTGAGAGAAGTGCTGATGGTACTGCGACAAGAACAATTTTATGATGCGACGAAGAAATGCGTGTTCATGACGCATAGTGTTTTATTTTTGGGGTATATTGTATCGGATGGAGGAATACAGGTTGACCAAAGTAAAATCGAATCGATTAGAGATTGGCAACAACCCAAGACGATAATAGAAGTTCGAAGTTTCCACGGGTTGGCTTCATTCTATCGAAGATTTATTCCACACTTTAGTAGTGTGATGGCGCCTGTTATTGATTGTATGAAGGGCAAACAGTTTTCATGGACGGAGGAAGCAGGAGTTGCTTTTGAACGAATCAAGGAGTTGTTGACGACAGCACCAATTCTAGCATTACCTGATTTTCAGTTGTTGTTTGAATTACATACTGACGCGTCGAAGGTTGGAATTGGAGGGGTGTTGAGTCAGAGGGGTCGTCCTATTGCATATTTCAGTGAGAAGCTATCGGGAGCAAAGATGAGATATAGTACATATGATGTGGAATTTTATGCTGTTGTGCAAGCTATTAAACACTGGAGACACTATCTATTTCAGAAAGAGTTTGTTCTTTACACTGACCATGAGGCGTTGAAACATTTACAAGGGCAAGACAAGATTTCAGCGAGACATGCATCATGGATTGCATATCTGCAACCGTTTACGTTTGTTGTGAAACACAAATCGGGAGTGACAAATCGTGTTGCGGATGCATTGAGTAGAAGAAATCATGTGTTGACTACAATGAAGGTCGAAGTGACAGGGTTTGATGTGCTACTAGAGTTGTTTGTTGAAGATCCTTACTTTATGAAGTTTGTAGATAAAGTGAAGAAAGGAGAGACGGATGAGTTTGTGATGGTAGATGGTTTTCTGTTCAAGGGAAATCGATTATGTATACCGGATTGCAGTTTACGGTTGAAGATTGTGAAGGAATTGCATGAGGAAGGTCATGTGGGTAGAGACCGTACATTATAGCTGATTTCTCAATCTTATTTTTGGCCATCAATGAGGAAAGAAGTGGAAAGGTTTGTGGAGCGATGTCATATCTGTCAGGTTTCGAAAGGAACTGCGACCAATGCTGGATTATATATGCCGTTACCTGTACCAACTAAGCCTTGGGTTGATGTGAGTATGGATTTTGTTTTGGGTTTGCCTCGAACTCAAAGGGGAAACGATTCCATTTATGTGGTGGTTGATCGATTTTCGAAAATGGCACATTTTATTGCTTGTAAGAAGACGGCGGATGCTGTTCATGTTGCTCAATTATTCTTTAAAGAAATATATCGTTTACATGGATTACCTGAATCTATTGTTTCCGACCGGGATACTCGATTTCTGAGTCACTTTTGGCTGAGTTTGTGGAAGATGGTGGGAACGAAGCTGAACTTTAGTAGTGCATATCATCCTCAAACAGATGGGCAAACGGAAGTGGTAAATAGATCGTTGGGAAACTTGTTGCGATGTCTTGTACAAGACAATTTGAAGAGTTGGGACTTAAAGTTGTGTCAGGCAGAATTTGCTCATAATCATGCTGTGAACCGAAGCACTAGTTACAGTCCATTTCAGATTGTATATTCAAGCTTGCCAAAAGGGCCGTTGGATTTAACGATAGTACCACAATCGAAGGGGACAGTTAAACGAGCTGCTGATTTCGTTGATGAGTTGAAAGATTGTCATAGAATCGTTCAGGAACGTTTGGAGAAGACGAATGAGAAGTATAAACAAGCTGCGGATAAAAAGAGAAGAAGAGTGGAGTTCAACGAGGGTGATTGGGTGTATGCTGTGTTAACAAAGGATCGTTTTCCAATGGGTGCTTATAACAAGTTGAAAGCCCGAAAGATTGGTCCAATAGAAATTATAAAACGGGTCAATGAAAATGCTTATAAATTGAAGTTGCCCGAAGATGTTTACACTTCTGACGTGTTTAATGTTAAACATCTTATACCTTATTGTGGAGATGAACAACCCAATGGGGGAGAACTTTTAAATTCGAGGACGAATTTTTCTCAACCTGGGGAGGATGATGCAGCACATACCTGGTGCCGCAATGGCGAAGACAAAGTCAATCGACTTAACTCCTACGACCTAAATCAACTTCCGCGAAACCCAGTGTCCGACCTAATTCCACCAACTCCACCACGACCTAACTTCCACGACCCACGACTTAAGTGCTCCGACCTAACAATGCCGCGACCTACCAGACTCTCTGACCTAACTTCCATTCCACGACTTAACTCCACCGACCGACATAAAACAAGTCGCGGTCGACCTAAAACTTCCACGACCCAAAAACTCCATGACTTATCACTTCCGCGATTTAATTCCTCCACGACCTATTTCCACGACCTAAAACTTTCCCGATCCAAATCACTTCCGCGACCTAACTTTTCCTTTTCCCAACCTAATACTAAGCCGCAGAACTTCCCTTCGAACTTCCCCTAAATCGTGTAAACGAGTTTCAGTAGCTTCTCTCTTATGTCGCGTGTCGCCTTCCATAAGTCGCGAATGAGCTTTCTTTTTAGATCGCAAATTTAATTTGATAAGTCGGAAATGCTGGGGATAAGTCGCGAGATTTGATAAATCGAGATGCTGTGGATAAGTCGCGAGATTTGATAAGTCGAGAGATATGATAAGTCGAGAGAGAATATTGATAAGTCATTGTACACTACTGTTTGTTAAGTCATGATTTCTTTAGGTCGTTAAACACTATAGTTAAGTCATGTACTATTGTAAAGGTCGTTCTTTGCTTATGTCGTTAGAAAATTGTATCTGTTAAGTGTTGTAAATATTCTAAGTGTTAGGTCATTCAAGACCTATGAGTTGTGTTGTAAGTGTTGTGTTGTATGCCTATAAATAGGCGAGTTATATCATTTGTAAAAAGTTGTTGAATTTGAATAAAATTTCTTTGTTAGCTTTGTGCTTTCATCCAATTGGTAGTTGAGTGTTATCTCCTATCTCCACCTTCGGCATTCGAGTGCGCTCGAATCAACGATTGTTGAAGCCAATTCACGGAATCAAGTGCGCTTGATCAACGTCGAAGAATTGAAGATCTATCTTCACGGTATCGAGATCGATCAACGTGATGTAGATAGCTAAAATTCAGCATCTTAGGATCAACGAATTTGGGCATTTCGGTATTCATCAATCCACCGATTGCTACGTTCATCGATCTATCTTGTTTTTGTATTATCCGATGCGTCAATTTCATTGAGAATAAGTAAGTCCGGCCTGATTCCAAGTTAGTATAAAGGAGTTATTGCAATCTGAACAAAACAATGCAGTATAGTGTTGTTCAACAGAAAATATAGAGAGATGGTGTTTTTCGTGTGATGCTAAAAGTTTTTTTGGAGGTTTTTTATTTTATGAGTAGAATAAATCAATAATTCTATTCTGACATGTGCTTATTGTTTTCTCCCATTTCAAATCTTTATCCAGTGAGTAAGGTGTGCTTATTGCTTACTGTTTGTGAATAATTCTATTTTGTTATTCATTTGTTTTTTTCTTATGGATGCTTTTCTATTTAGGCTTATCGGTTGGTATAATTTTGTTAAGGTTGTGTATGTATTAAGTTTAGGATATATTTCATTCATTGTTATGTTAAGGAAGACATTGGCTTTCATATTTTAATTGTAATAGTAGAACAACTGTAATACACCTCTGGGATTTATTATACGTGTAACCTCAAGAATTCTTGCCCCTATCTGAATACCAAGTTTGCATCTACAGACCAATAATTCCTTTATATTTCTTTTTTTGATTCTTTTCATGTCTATTCTTTGAGGTTCATGTTTCCTTTCTTGAATGCCGAACAAATGAAGAAAAAAATCATTAAAATGAAAATAAAATATAAAGATTTTACTCGGGTAATTAACCCTATTAAAATAAGCAGTACAAACTTAAGAAAGACAAATATGAAATTACTGGTTTCTAAAAGAAAAAAATAGTAATTTGAAAGTTGATTTCCAAAAGAGTAACTTGAAAGTATAAAAGACAAAAAACTACAAAAGAGTGGTAAAGAAACAATTAATCGCTGATATATTTTGATATATATATTTGCTCATAACTCACATTAGCTAAAAGAACATAAGCATATAAAAGTACAAGTATTATTTCCATTTTAGTAGTATAAAATAAACTAAAACAAAAGAAATGAATAATAAAACTACGAATGCTTTCAACTTATTAGTTTTATGAATGTTCTACAGTTGTCTCAGTCTTCTCGGTCGTTGCCTCAGGTTCAGTTTATGCTAGCAACGAAACTGTCAAATCTACTTCCATGGTGCAACTATAAAAGTATGCATGTTGTGATTAAATGCAATCCCACATGGGCATGCATATATACTCGTTTGAAATATGTTTGTTCATTCCCAAAAGAAAATTTAGTAATTAACTAAATATGTTTATATCTAGGCAACTTAGTTTCTTACTACTTTTGGATTAAAATAGATAAGAACAAATCATGGATAAACCCTAGTTATCATATTTTAACCCCTAATTGCATTAATTTGGATCTAACATCCAATCGTCGTTTTATATAGGGTTTATAAATTAGTTTTCCCATTTTAAATACTAGTTTTCCCTCACCTTCGATGAATCTATATTTAGCCATAAAGATATCAGAAATTAATAAAGCGCATCAAAGAAAATACTCTAAAACATTACAAATACAGAAAAGAAAATACTATATAAAATTATTAATTTGTTAAAGTGTATTAACCTTTGCAATGCATAAATTTGTTGCTAATTCATCGTTATTTCATCACAAATTCATCGATATTTCCACCATTGATTGTTGGTATTGTTGAAATAACTATCCAAAGTGATGTGTAATGTTGTGCTAATTATTTTGAGCAAAATATTATATAGTCTTCTTATCTTTATTTTATTCGGTGGGAAGCCATTGAAGAAGAGTATATGATTATTTTTGTATGAAAAGATTGAAATGAATAAAGAGACTGATAGAGTTAAGGATTTGTCATATGTTAACCCGAATTTCTCACTTTTGATGACGAGTACACTACAAAAAATATTGCTAAATCTTTAACAACACTTACAGGTCAATAGTAAGTTATGAGACATTGTAACAGGAAGAAATAAGCTTATATGCATGCATGATTGTCGATTGTCATATACATTAATTACAGTTATGATGAAGTTAATAAGGTTACAGAATGACGTACAAGCATTCAACCAAAAAATGGAGTCAATGAATCAAGTGGAGCTCAGAGAAATACTTTAGGATTAACCAAAGAGCTACAAAATGAATTATGTTTTCAGTTAAGTCCTTATCAAATCATTTTACCTTTGAATTGAAACAAACCCGCAAATAATCTCCAAATCACTCTAATTTTCGCCCATCATCAAATATATCTTTAAGATCATTTTTGAATTTTTTCCTTGATCTTTAGAAATGTTTAAATATCTTTTTAAGGCTTAAAACCCACCTTTTTCTGAATTTTCATATCCAGGGTACCGGCGGTCGATTGGTGGTATCCCTATCAATCGGTCGACGGTTCCTAAAACCAGAATTTTGAAAAGATGTAGAAGGTCAAAACGACTCGAGAATTTGGAAACACGATCAGAAGATAAGAGAGTGGAACTCAAGGAAAACCATCAAGTTTGGAGCTAAGTAATACCAAGGGGTATTTCCCTCCCTTTTGACCTCATAAACCCTATATGCTTCATACTACATGTCAACCACTAGTTATCAAGAGCTTTCCTCAAGGAATAGACGAGTAATTCTCATGATTGTGAGAAGAAATCAAAGAAAGAAGAATAATACAAGTGTTATCGAAGTAATCATCGGAATCAACCCAAACTCAATGGAAAAGAGACAGAAACGCATCAAATATGAGATAGAAGAATGAAACAGGCGAAGGAAGTGGAACTGCACAAAGAAAAATCACTCGGTACTGAGAAAAACCTTTTTGTACCAAGAGGTTTAAATGGCTCGTAGGCCCACGTGCTCACTTGTACGACATTGGGCTTGTTTTTGGGCTTCAATGCAAGCGGGCTCTTGAACCTGTATAAATGTTTCTCTATAAATATCAATCCTACTGCAGCTAAATAAGGATCTTGGATTTTCTCCTTCTTCATCTCCTTTCTCTTCCTCATAATAGTCACCTAGGCAGATACTATTGGCAATTCTATGCATAAGAACATGCCAATCCCTTATACTGATAACTTTAGTTCTCTTTCAATTCCATAATCAATAAAACTATAAAGTGGACATAGGTCAGAGATTGCCGAGCCACTATAAAAATCTTGTGTCTCTCTACCTTTTTACGCTTTTTCGCATTTTCGTGTTATTTCTACTAGATCTAAATTCTACAATGGATCAAATTTATGTAATGACAACGAATGAATCTGAAAGCTTTAATGGTGTACTCAAAGGTGCAAGATCGCTGCCTGTTAAAGCTTTGGTGTCTCGTACCTTCTTCCGATCAGTGGATTATTTCTATCAATGAAGAGAGTTTGTTAAGGCTTCGACATGTGGATTAACTCCAAAGTGGGAAGCAAGCTGAGGGAGCAAGTGAAGCAAGACATTGTATAATAGTCCATTTTAGACAAACCGAATGGCAAGTAATTCACTACTTTGGTGATGAGTTCAAAGTTACAATTGATGGTAACACTTGTTCTTGCACATGTAACATCCCTTTACTACAACAGCTTCCTTGCACGCATGTTATGGCTACTTTTTCATTAGTTGCTAATGGTGCAAACAGAGCTCTTCATGACTTTGCCTCGCTTTGGTACTCGGTTCAGAATTACTTAGCCGCTTACACACTAGAATTTCATCCCATTCGTGAAAAATGCTATTGAAGTATACAAGAACGTCCTTTGGTTCTGCCACCAACTGCTCGTAGAGCACCCGGAAGGCCAAGGTCTACACGAATTAAAGGGACCATGGATGAGATGCAGCCTCCACGGGCAAATAGGTGCAGTAGGTGTGGAGTTCTCGACCATAAGAGGAGTCGTTGTACATCAGCAACTTATTTTTTATTATTATTTTTAGTAACTCTCTATTTGTTTGTGTTTTGTAAAAAAATTATTCTACTTCAGCATACATTAGTAATATTGTTCATGTTTGTGTTTGTATTGTAAGGACATCAAATTACCAATCAATAATATATATCAACATGAATTACGCATACCACACAACCTACGATACAACACAATAACACAACAACATACGATAGAACATAATAACACAACAACATACCATAACATACAATACAACTTACGATACAACACTAACTATGATAATACATAATACAACTTACGATACAACACTAGCTATGATAATATATAATACAACTTACGATACAACGTACAACCAAACACTATACATTGCTGTAACACCCTATAATTTTATTACATTATTTAGAATAATTAATTGGGTAAATTAAATAAATGATATGAAGATTAAAAGGTTGATCTTTGATTAACAAAGGGTGGTCGTGCCATGTTAGTGCGTTAATTAAAATGAAATAACCTAAGTTAATGTGTTAAGATATGAGAAGGGCAATATGGGAAATAGGTAAGGTTTATACCCTAAACCCTTAGGAATGTAACTCACGTTCATTTTCATTTTACTCAAACCAAAATTTCCTAAGGCCGACCACCATTATTATTCTCAAGAAGAAGATTAAGGCTAGGATTCAAAAGAAGGAAAAAAATCAACAAAATCAACATCAAATCTCACATCTATAATCTCAAAGCTAAGGTGAATAATTACAACATTCCAATTTCTTTTAGTTTTCGGTTTTAAGATTAGACCCAAAATGATTTTGCAATTATATGCCATGTTTTGATGATTAAAGTTATATATATATATATATTGTTGATGGATTATATATGTTCATGTTAGTTTGAATGATATTTTTGGCATGAAAACCCTATTTAATGATATCCAAATGCCTTGAAAATTTAAATATTGATTAGAAATTATATTCTAGAGATGGATTTCAATTTTCATAATTTTTTGAATTAATATGGATTTTATATTAATTTTCTAGTGAAGGAAATTATTTATTGGGTTTTAAATTATTTTTAGCTAAATTAATAATTATTTAGGGTTGAAACTTTTATATGTTAGGAAACATATTAAATAGATTTTCTGGGATTTTTTCTAGATTTTTCCTAAGTTATTTGATGAATATATAAAATTATTTAAGGTACGAGACTTAAATGTTTTATATATTTTATTAAGGAGAAGGGGCATTTTATAAAAGGAAATTATTATTCAATTCTGAAAATAGTGGCAGCATATTTCTGAAAAGAATTTGTTAACCAATGAAAATTTGACAAACAAAGGCAGGTTAATTGAAAAGGTGTCTTTTTTAAGTTAAAACAAAGAAACCATACTTTTAGCATGTTTCAGCCTTTACGGCAACAAACCTTTCGACCCAGACCTTCCGATAAGGTTGAGAGGTTCTAAGCTTTCGATAAGGTCAAGCTAATGCATATTGTATCAAGCTACTTGGTACATAATGAATTGAATAGAGTCGAAGGGCTCTAACTCGAAAGGTTGATGACCAAAGAGGTTGGGGTATGTTTGTTTTATAAACCAAAAGCTTTCACCTACTTTGCTTTCGAATAAGAGCTTTTGACTTGGTTGCTTTCGACAAGGTCAAAATGTTTAAAAGAAAGGTTTTAAACCCTTCAACACAGTCGAAAGGTTACTACTGCTTTATTGCTACTTTTTTTGAAACCTTCCGACATAGTCGATAGGTTACTACCGCTTTATAAATGTTTTATTTTTTCGACAAAGACGAATGGTTTACTTGTTTTTAAAACTAGCATCTTCTCCATGCTTTCGAAGTGAAGCTTTCGACTTAGGTGATTTACCCTTGTTTTATAAATTGAAGTATAACCCAAAGGTTTCGAAAGAGTTGTTTTAAAGGATATGTTTAACGCACTCGAAGCAGAGCTTTCGACTTAGTTGAAAGGTTGCTTCCAATAGAGTCGAAAGGTTTTAAAAGAATATTTCTATTTGTTATAAATTGAACCCAGAATGATTTCGAAAGGTTTTGATTTCGAAAGGTTTTAATTGAATGAATTCGAAAGGCTTAAGTGAATGGTTTTGAAAGGTTTATATTGGATAAATTCGAAAGGTTTATATTGCATGGTTTTGAAAGATTTGTTTATTGAATGGTTTTGAAAGGTTTGTTTTAAATGATTTCGAAAGGTTTAGCTAAATGGATTCAAAAGGTTTAAAATGGAGGGTTTTCCAAGGTTTTCCTAATGCAATGTTTTAAAGTGATGTCCAAAGTTTTATAGCTTACGAAAGGTTTGCTTTTCAATGGGTTCGAAAGGTTTTAAGAATGGTTTCGAAAAGTTTGATGTATGGTTTCGAAAGGTTTGAAGAATGATTTTGAAAGGTTTGATATTGGTTTTGAAAGAGATGATTTCAATGGATAGAAAGAGGTTCTATCAAATGGTATAATGTTTTCATCAACTAAATTTTGAGTAAAGATTATATATATAACATGGTGACATGATTTTGAGTAAAGTATATATATTATATACTTTTCCTTGTTAAAGTTTGATTTAAAGGTTTTAAATCATTTTGAAAATGTTTTCAAGGAAAATTATGGGAGGGGATCTTTAAGTGAAAACGACTTAGATATTAGAAAACCAGATGGGACAAATATGGGGTCGCACCCTATACATTAGCTAATAGCCCCAGGTAATTATTTGTCCAAAATTCCAGTGTGTAGGGCTTTGTCCCAGGTAGACTAAAATTATGATTACACATTGAAAGAAATATATTTTTGTATACAGATAGGTTATTGGTGAGCCGAAAAACCATTAGGATCGGGAAGACCTGGGAGATGATTAAGTTAGGGACAGACCGTCCAGAAGTGAAGTCTTAACAGATAGTTAAGGACAGACCATCTAGATGGGAAATGTTTAACAGATAATTAAGGATAGATAATCTAGAAGAAGAATATCTAACAGGTGTTAGGTTAATTTTGATTATATTGTCTGGTAGGCCCGAGTCAGCCAAAGGTTAAAAGTTATCCAAACAAAACTTGTGTGTTTGAATAGATAGTTCGTTATTACCTGATATTTATGTATGCTTACATAATGATTGCTTTACAGTATTTAACCATTGTGGATGCAGGAGCACAATATATGGTTTTATGAAAGGTTTTGCAAAGATATGTTTTAAAAGGATGTTAGTGAGGGGAAACCCCTTTCGCTAAGCGGTGTGGTCCCACTTAACATAATTATTCCGAGAAGTATAATATTATTCACACCAGGCTTTATGTCTGACTCGAAGTTTATGTTTTCCCTTTAAACTCTCGGGTGCTAAAAATTAATTTGAGTTGGCTAAGGGATAAGGACCTTTTCGGGTTTAGTAGGATGACAAATAAGCTACCGGAGGCATGTAGGAGGCAAATGGATAGTTATTTAGGAGTTACAGTTCTTGTTATGTTTTGATGGATTTTCCACTATGTTGTTTTGTATTAGGTCTATTATGACCAGATGACTCTGATCAACCAAGGAGGTATCTTCATACCGCTATTGGCGTATTTTGTAATAATTATATTTGATCTGTGCCTGGGAATGATTTGGGATTATGTGTTGTGAATATGAAACAACTGGTTTTGAACTGTACTGAAGTAAAAGTTATTTTTGAAATCTGTGTTTTGTTTCATATTCAAGTGCTTCTGATATTATTGATGACATTAACATAGCCGTATTTAGTTGCCGGAAACTGGTATTATAGATGACTGCAACATCTGTAGCATTTAGTTTTGGGCCTCTAGATAAGGGATGTTACAGCTTGGTATCAGAGCATGGTTTATGAAATACTTTAATTAAAAAAATGATTTCTGAAAACATAATCTTAGAAATTAGAGTTAAGATCGGGGTATGGGATAACGCTATAATAACATACTTGTATTTATTATATATAAGTATACGCTATCTCTCTAGACTCCTATCTTAATTAGACTATTCATTTGTATCTCACGAGATTTGAATACAGATATGGATGGAAGAAGAGGCGGAGTAAATCTTGGAGGAGATAGCACCACTAATGGAAATGCCCGACCAAACACTAGGAGAGGACCCGGTTAGGTTCAAGCTGAAACTGTTGGCGCAGGAGTCCCCCAGATGGACATAGGAGCAATGTATCAGTTCTTGTAAACATGATTCAAGCTGGAATAGCAGCCGGAGTTGTTGGAGGTAATGCTGCTGGAGGTGGAGCTCAGTAAGTTCCGATGGTCAATCAGTATGCTAACTTGAGTAGGGATTACATCAGGCTTGGAGGGAAGCCGTTTATTGGTACTGAAGATGCGATCGAGGTGGAAAATTGGCTACTGCATTGCGAGATAATTTTTGCTGACTTAGAATTGAATGATGCAGAGAAGAGGAGATTGGTTTCGAGGCAGCTGCAGAGAACTACTCTATTCTGGTGGAATACTATTACTACTGGAGTTGATGAGGAAACCATAACTTGGGAAGAGTTTAAGAGAAGGTTTTCAGAAAGATTTATGTCTATAATGGTGCTGTCGGCGTTGGTGAGGAAGTTTGCAGAGTTGGAACAAGGAGATATGTCTGTCTTGGAGTATGCGAGAAAGTTTGAGGAGTTGGCCCGATACGGGTATGCTTTGGCAAATACCGTGATCAGGAGGAATGAAAATTTTATAAGAGGTTTTCAAAGTTGGAACAAGGAGATATGTCCGTCTTGGAGTATGCGAGAAAGTTTGAGGAGTTGGCCCGATACGGGTATGCTTTGGCAAATACCGTGATCAAGAGGAATGAAAAGTTTATAAGAGGTTTGAGGCCAGAGTTGATAAGTGCCACTTTACCACATTTGAGAGATCCCAGTTATGTAGTGGTTGAAATGGCACTAAGACAAGAAGAGGTATTGGCTTGCTTAAGGAATAAGATGAAGGAAGCCCAGATGGGACAGGGCCAGAAAAGGAAGTTTTTCCAGAAAAAGAATGCTTAGAAGGGAGGAGCACAGAAGAAAGGAAAGGCTAAAGTGGTTTACTACAAATGCGATAAGAAGGGACACTATGCTAATGAGTGTCGTACCGGGAATGGAAAAGGAAAAGGGAAAGAAGTTGTTGGAAAGAAGAATGACAGTTGTTTTAATTGTGATCAAATCGGCTATTATAAGAACAAATTTCCTGATCCTGCCAGAGATGGAAAGGGACAGATATATTCACTGGAGCTCGCAATTCTAAGGCCAGTTGGACAGGAAAAAGGAAGGCTATTCTAGGAGGATCGCTGCAGGTTCACGGTATGTCTGTTAGCGTTCTATTTGATATAGGAGCATCTCATTCTTTTATTTCTCTATGTTTGGTAGATAGGCATAACCTAGAACTCTCATACTTAGTTACTTGTTTAAGGGTTGCAAATTCGATAGGAGAGTATGCAACGCTTGGGATGAGGTGTGACCATTTAGAATTTGATTTGCTAGGCCATATTTTTTATTGCTGTTTGCATGTGTTTGACTTTGTGGGATTTGGGATAATCCTTGGGATGGATTGGTTAAGTAAATATGATGCTCGGATATTTTTCCATGGTAGGAAAATATCACTTAGTCATTCGGATTGTAGTGATCGGATAGTTTATACCGTAGAGAACCCTAGTTGTGAAGTGAATGCTTTATTGGGTATTATGGAGTTGGATGTTAAGTCGCATCGAGTCTTTGTAGTTAGAGAATTTGCTGATGTATTTGAGCCGGTAGTTGGACTGCCACCGAAACGAGCCATAGAGTTTCAGATTGATTTGGTGCCTGGAGCAGAGCCGGTGAGTAAGCCGCTGAGCAGGATGACACCCATAGAGATGAGAGAGTTGAAAGCGCAGTTGGTGGATTTGGAAGGCAAGAGTTTTATCCGACCAAGTAGTTCGCCATGGGGGGCTGCCGTAGTGTTTGCTAAGAAGCCGGACGGATCGTTAAGGATGTGTATCGATTATCGTAAGTTGAATGAGAAGACGGTAAAGCATCGATATCCATTGCCAAGAATTGACGATTTTTCGATCAGTTAAGTGGAGCCAAGGTATTTTCTCAGCTGGATTTGGTGATGGGATTTCATCAGCCTAGAGTGGTAAAGGATAGCATTCCTTTGACGGTGTTTAGAACAAGATATGGATCGTATGAATGGTTAGTTATGCCGTTCGGACTAACTAATGCGCCAGCATTCATTTTGGATCTGATGAATTTTCTAAGAGCATTTGGATAGATTTTTGTTGGTCTTCATAGATGACATTTTGATATACTCTAAGGATGAAGAGCATGAAATTCATCTTAGAGTTGTGCTCAAAACGTTGAGGGAGCATCAATTAAAGGCTAAGTTTTTGAAGTGTCATTTTTGGAAGAAGGAAGTGAAGTTCCTTGGTCATGTCATCTCAGAGAAAGAGTTGTCTACAGATCAGACTAAGATTGAAGTAGTGAATAGTTGGAAAAGACCTGAGACGGTGACCGAGATTAAGAGCTTTATTGGATTGGCTGGATATTATCGAAGGTTTATAAAGGATTTTTCACGAATATCTGCACCGATGACTAAGCTTACACAAAAAGATGTGAAGTTTGTATGGAGTGATAAGTGTGAGGAAGCATTTCAGAACTTGAAACACTTATTGACCCATGCACTGGTGTTAGTGGTTCCGAAGGGGAATCAAAATTTAGTTGTTTATGCTGATGAGTGTGGAATTGGATTGGGAGCTGTGTTGATGCAAAGAGGTAAAGTGATTGCTTATGTTTCTAGAAAGCTCAGACCACATGAAGTTAGGCATCCTACGCATGATTTGGAGTTAGCTGCCGTTATATTTGCTTTGAAGGTGTGGATGCATGATCTTTTGGGAGAGAAATCTGAGCTTTATACTAATCATAAGTCGTTGAAGTACTTATTCTCTCAAAAGGAGCTGAACATGAGACAACAGAGATGGTTAGAGTTTATCGCTGCTTATGATTTTGGAATTAAATACACACCCAGAAAAAAAATAAGGTGGTGGATGCACTCAGCCGAAAACATCAGAATGAAGTAATGGTTATGATTGCTTAGTGGAAAGATTTGGAAGCATTATTAGCTTTAGTGTGCAGTTTAGATCCGAGGTAGGTTTAAGTGAAGGAAGTGTTATGTTGTCTTGTTTAGAAGTTCGACCAGTAATGATTGAGAAGATAGCTTCAAAATAGGAGGAGGATTTAGTTTTGGCTGAATGGATCCGAAGGTTGAGGGAAGGAACGGAGAGCGATGACCTAAAGGATTTCAGTCTTGACCAAAATGGGTAGTTGAGGAAGAAAGGAAGGTTGTGTGTTCCGAATGTAGGAGACATGAGGAAGGAAGTTTTGGATGAGTGCCATCGTTCGAAGTTCACTACCCGTCCAAGAGGAATGAAGATGTATCAGGATATGAAGAGAAGTTTCTTCTAGGAAGGTATGGAATGGGACATTGCTTTGTGTGTTAAGCAGTGCTTAAATTGCCAACAGGCAAAGGCTGAACACCAGAAGCCTAGTGGATTGCTTCAATCGTTAAAAGTTCCATTGTGGAAATGAGATTCCATCTCTATGGATTTTATTGATGGGTTGCCAAGGTCTAGAAGAGGAAATGAAAGCATATTGGTCATAGTAGATAGATTGACTAAGAGTGCCCATTTCATTTCGAAAAAGTCAACTAGGACAGCACCTATTTTGGCGAAGTTATTTATGACGAATGTAATTAGACTGCACGGGATTCCTAATAGTATTGTTAGTGATAGAGATTCTTTATTTACTAGTGAGTTCTGGAAAAGTCTACAGGAAGCATTAGGAACCAAGCTCAACATGAGTACCTCTTACCATCCACAGACTGATGGGCAAACGGAAAGAGTTAACAAAATCTTGGAGGATTTGTTAAGAGCTTGTGTATTGGATTTTGGGGGATCATGGGAGGACCATCTTCATCTGCTTGAGTTCTCATATAACAATAGTTACTAGACTAGTATTGGGATGGCACCGTTTGAAGCCTTGTATGGAAGACCATGTAAGTCTTTCGTATGTATGTTAGAGACCGGGGATAAATTGGTTCTTGGTCCGGATTTGGTGAAGGAAGCTGCGGAGAAGATTGAGTTGATCCGAGTTAGGATGAAGGAAGCTCAATCTAGGCAGAAAAGTTATGTTGATAGAAGAAGGAAAGATTTGGAATTTTCTGTCGGAGATTATGTGTTAATTAAGGTTTCATCGATGAAGGGTGTGATTAGATTTGGAAAGTCAGGAAAGTTAGCACCTAGATTTGTTGGACCTTTCCGTATTGTTGAGAAGATCGAAAAAATTGCTTATAGAAGAGAGTTACCGAGTAGTTTGGCTGGAGTTCATGATGTTTTCCATGTTTCTCATCTTAGGAAATGTGTTAGAGACCCGGAGACTACCGTAGCACCTACAATGTTAGAGGATTTAGAAGTAGAATCCGATTTGACCATAGATAGAAAGCCAATTCAGATTGTGGCAAGAGATAAGAAGAAGTTGAGGAATAAGACGGTCAAGTTAGTAAAGGTTCAGTGGAGTGACGATGCTAGAGACTGTACTTGGAAGACGGAGAGCAGGATTAGAGACTCCTACTCTGATTTGTTTAATGGTATGTTTTACCTTTGGTTGTTTTGATTGTGTACCTTATTGTAATTTCGATGACGAAATTCTTTAAGGTGGGGAGTCTGTAACACCCCGTATTTTTATAACATTATTTAGGATAATTAATTGGGTAAATTAAATAAATAATGTGAAGATTAAAAGGTTGAGATTTGATTAACAAAGGGTAGTCGTGCCATGTTAGTGTGTTAATTAAAATAAAATAACCTAAGTTAATGTGTTAGGATATAAGAAGGGCAATATGGGAAATAGGTAAGGTTTACACCCAAAACCCTTAGGAATGTAACTCACGTTCATTTTCATTTTACTCAAACCAAAATTTCCTAAGACTGGCCACCATTATTATTCTCAAGAAGAAGATTAAAGCTAGGATTCAAAAGAAGGAAGAAAATCAACAAAGTCAACATCAAATCTCATATCTATAACCTCAAAGCTAAGGTGAATAATTACAACATCCCAATTTCTTTTAGTTTTCGGTTTTAAAATTAGACCCGAAATGATTTTGCAAGTATATGCCATGTTTTTATGATTAAAGTTATATACATACATATATATATATATATATATTTGTGTGTGTGTTGTTGATGGATTATATATGTTGATGTTAATTTTTATGATATGTTTGGCATGAAAACCCTATTTAATAACATCCAAATGCCTTAAAAACTTAAATATAGATTAGAAATGATATTTTAGAGATGAGTTTCAATTTTCATAATTTTTTGAACTAGTATGGTTTTTATATTAATTTTCTAGTGAAGGAAATTGTTTATAGGGTTATAAATTATTTTCGGCTAAATTAATAATTATTTGAGGTTGAAATTTTTATATGTTAGGAAACATATTAAAATAGATTTTTTTGGGATTTTTCCAGATTTTCTCTAAGTTATTTGATGAATATATAAAATTATTTAAGGTATGGGACTTAAATGTTTTATATATTTTATTAAGGAGAAGATGAATTTTATAAAAGAAAATTATTATTCAATTCTAAAAATAGTGCTAGCATATTTCTGAAAAGAATTTGTTAACCAATGAAAATTTGAAAAACATAGGTAGGTTAGTTGAAAAGTTGTTTTTTTAAGTTAAAAACAAAGAAAACATACTTTTAGCATTTTTCAGCCTTTACGACAACAAACATTCTGACCCAGATCTTCCGACAAGGTCGAGAGGTTCTAAGCTTTTGATAAGGTCAAACCAATGCATATGGTATCAAGCTACTTGGTACATAATGAATTGAGCAGAGTCGAAGGGTTCTAAGTCGAAAGGTTGATGGCCAAAGAGGTTGGGGTATGTTTGTTTTATAAACCAAAAGCTTTCACCTACTTTGCTTTCGAATAAGAGCTTTCAACTTGGTTGCTTTCGACCAGGTCAAAATATTTAAAAGAAAGGTTTTAAACCCTTCGACACAGTTGAAAGGTTACTGCTGCTTTATTACTACTTTGTTTTGAAACCTTCCGACATAGTCGAAAGGTTACTGCCGCTTTATAAATGTTCTGTTTTGAACCTTTCGATAAAGACGAAAGGTTTACTTGTTTCTAAAACTAACTGTTTTTCCATGATTTCGAAGTGAAGCTTTCAACTTAGGTGATTTACCCTTGTTTTATAAATTGAATTATAACCCAAAGCTTTCGAAAGAGTTGTTTCAAATGATATGTTTAAAGCATTCGAAGTAGAGCTTTTGACTTAATTGAAAGCTTGCTTCCAATAGAGTCGTAAAAGAATATTTCTATTTGTTTTAAATTGAACCAAGAATGATTTCGAAAGGTTTTAATTTCGAAAGGTTTTAGTTGAATGAATTCAAAATGCTTAAGTGAATGATTTTGAAAGGTCTATATCTAATAGATTCGAAAGGTTTATATTGCATGGTTTTGAAAGATTTGTTTATTGAATGGTTTCGAAAGGTATGTTTTGAATGATTTCGAAAGGTTTAGTTCAATAGATTCGAAAGGTTTAAAATGGAAGGTTTTCCAAGGTTTTCCTATGGCAATGTTTTAAAATGATGTCCAAAGTTTTATAGCTTACGAAAGGTTTGCTTTTCAATGGGTTCGAAAGGTTTGGAGAATGGTTTTGAAAGGTTTGATGTATGATTTCGAAAGGTTTGCGGAATGATTTCGAAAGGTTTGATATTGGTTTTGAAAGAGATGATTTCAAAGTATAGAAAGAGGTTCTATCAAATGGTTTAATGTTTTCATCAACTAAAGTTTGAGTAAAGATTATATATATAACATGGTGATACGATTTTGAGTAAATTATAAAGAGTACATAATTTTCCTTGTTAAAGTTTGATTTAAAGGTTTTAAATCATTTTGAAAATGTTTTCAATGAAAATTATGGGTGGTGATCCTTAGATGAAAATGACTCAGATATTAGAAAACCAGATGGGACTAGTATGGGGTCACACCCTATACATTAGCTAATAGCACCAGCTAATTGTTTGTCCAAAATTCCAGTGTGTAGGGCTTTGTCACAGGTAGACTAAAATTATGATTACATGCCGAAAGGAATATATGTTTGTATATAGATAGGTTATTGGTGAGCCGAAAAACCATTAGGATCGGGAAGACCTGGGAGATGATTAAGTTAAGGATAGACCGTCCAAAAGTGAAGTATTTAATAGATAGTTAAGAACAGACCGTCCAGATGGGAAATGTTTAACAGATAGTTAAGGATAGATAATCCAGAAGAAGAATATCTAAGAGGTGTTAGGTTAATTTTTATTATATTGTCTGGTTGGCCTAAGTCAGCCAAAGGTTAAAAGTTATCCAAACAAAACTTATGTGTTTGAACAGGTAGTTCATTATTACCTAATATTTATGTATGTTTACATAATGATTGCTTTACAGTATTTAACCATTGTGGATGCAGGAGCACAGTATATGGTTTTATGAAAGGTTTTGCAAAGGTATGTTTGAAAAGGATGTTAGTGAGGGGAAACCCGTTCCTCTAAGCGGCGTAGTCTCGCTTAATATAATTATTCCGGGATGTATAATATTATTCACACCAGGCTTTATGTCTGACTCGAAGTTTATGTTTTCCCCTTAAACTCTCGGGTGCTCAAAATTAATTTGAGTAGGCTGAGGGATTAAGGCCTTTTCAGGTTTAGTAGGTTGACGAATAAGCTACTGGAGGCATGCAGGAGGCAAACAGATAGCTATTTAGGAGTTACAGTTCTTGTTATGTTTTGATGGATTTTCCGCCGTGTTGTTTTGTATTAGGTCTATTATGACCATATGACTTTGATCAACCAAGGGGGTCTCTACATATACCGCTCTTGGCGTATTTTGTAATAATTATATTTAATCTATGCCTGGGAATGATTTGGGATTATGTGTTGTGAATGTGAAACAATTGGTTTTGAAATGTAATGAAGTAAAAGTTGTTTTTGAAATCTATGTTTTGTTTCATATTTAAGTGCTTCTGATGTTATTGATACAATTAACATATCCGTACTTAGTCGCCGGAAGTTAATACTATATATGACTGCAATATCTATAGCACTTAGTTTTGGGCCTATAGATAAAGGATGTTATAATTGCCAATTAGGATATCTCGGTAGTCTTGACCCTAGGTCTGGAAAATTTTCTTTTAGTCGATAATTCTCCTTTTCAAACGTGAATTTTCTTCCTGCATCTCAAACGTATACTCATGCCCTGTACGACGCATTGGAGGATCAATCCACTCAGTATAACTGCAACAACTAAACGATCCAGGCAGTTGTCTGCTCAACGTATACCTTGCACAAACGTAGTATCTACGACCTGCGTTGAATTCACTTTTTTCGACAATCACTTCACACCTGCTATTACAATGACAAATTTATGTGAAGGGCCTCTCCAATTGCATGTGCTTTACCTCGATTTTTCCACCTACCGCCATGTATAGAGACGAAATGTGTTTACTTCTCACCAGGTACACGATCAGGTTGTTCAAAAAACCTCTCTCGCTTCGTTGTGAACTTCTTTACCCAGCCTTTGATGATTGACTTCACCATCCTCCATGTTTGCATTAGGTTCAAATGCATCAATGCATGTCATTAAAGTCTCGTCATCAATTTCCCATTGATCCATTTCTAGTAATGGTTAATAAAAATTGGTTTTAAGAAATGCAAAGAAAGTGAAAAGCAATGAAAAGCAGTTAAAGTGAAAATTGGTTTAAATATAGAAGATTACCTTCGATTATCTAGCAAATCCACAAAAAAATCACAACTTTGATAAGGGATGATGTAGAATTGTGGAAAGGAATGTAATTGGGGTTTTGGAGGTTTTTTGTGTTAAGTTTGGTAAAGTAAGAAATGAAAGGAGAGAGAGGAGAGGGTTTCTATTTTGAAACCGGTAAGCCATACTTGGGGTGATATTTGAAAATGCACCAACTAGCGATATTTGAAATTGCGACAGTTGGCACAATTTCAAATAGCGCCCCAGGTATGACTTATTGGTTTCAAATCAGAAACCTGTCAAACACGATACAACATATACCATCCGTCGAAAAAAACTCCAAACGGTCAAATTCTGACATTTTAACATTAAACAATACATAAATAATCCAACAATCACATAAACATTACCTAAATAATCCAACAATCAAAATCATACAACGTCAAAATATTCAACCGACACTACAAATCAAATCAACTAACACTACAAATCAAACTACAAGCTAAACATCCGCCTACCAAATAGTCGCAATTAACTTGTTTGCAAACTAAACATGACTAATTTCCTCTCAAGTTAAATAATAACAATTAACATATACCACATTCCTATCAAGTGGAGCTCTCGAAGTATACACGTCTACCTCAGCAGGCTGCTCTATCTCAACAGGAGGTTCTATGGAACGAAGAATATAGTGTCGGGTGATGTACCGGTACCATGTATAATACTCGTCGTCCGATAGCGTGAGGTCTTTTCTTATTGCGTATGCATATGACGATGATTCCATGTCTCAATCATCATCTCATACTCACTGGTTGAGCTATCGATCCGGTAGTGAGGAGTTTCCTCTGGCAGATGCTTACTTAAACCAAATTTTCGCATCACTCTATCTAAAATATGAAACACTACAACGGCGAAACAAATAAGTGGCATCCGTGTTGTCCATAGGTCAATGGAAGTGGTGCATAAGGGCGGAAGCCGTCCAAATACATGTGCGTATGGGGTCCATGTGACCGCATCACAACCGAGTACATCAGACTCATTATGGTAGAACATAACATTACGTCTAGGAGTATTCACTGTGCTCTTCGGCCCAATACATCTACAAGAGAAAAATACTAAGAATTAGTGGAGCAAAACATGTGTGTGTAATCAAATAATGTGGTACACCATACGACAAATATGAATCAACTTCTGCTCCCTTCATTGTTATTCTCCCGATCGAAAGATATGACTAAGACCATATCTACAAATGTATAGATGCATAAAAAATGTATATGTACATAAAATATATGCATATGAAGGGGGAAAATATGAATATGTTAATTAGAGTCAAACAGCCTTCAATATATGTGCTCTCCTGTAAAGCGAGCCTAGTCAGCTTGGTATACGTATACGTCAGAACCACACTATCCCACAAATACTGGTGACATACATCAAAGTCCTCTATGAAATGAAGCCACCCAAGCCAGACACAGGTCCTCGAATGATCACATATCAAACGCGAAGTGATGATATGCAATATTATAGCTCGAGCCCATTGCTCAATCTAAATCTGGTAGGCGTCAGCTGGAATGTCCCCCTCAAGCTGCTACTGGAACCAAGTTGTAACTATCAACTCATTTCCCCACCATCGCTTGGGGGAGGATACAGACCTAAGAGGCTCTCGCACTTTGAAAGGTAATTAGCTGGCTTCGGATTACTCAATGGAGCACCATCTATTGGTAAACCAAGCAACACAGCAACATCACCCAAGGTAATGGTCATCTCACCCGCTCTAAGGTGGAGTGTAGACGTCTTCGGCCTCTATATATTCACCAAGGCAGCGATAAGGTGATGATCCAATTAGGTGTAACCCAATCGATATATAAGCAAGAAGCCAGCTCTATCTAATAACTCTAGCATGCTAGGATGAGAGGAAGTCACTGTCCTGAGCGTCGATGAGTGATCAATAGTTGTAACTTCTTTTTTGTTCCACTAAATAAGATACAAAATATAAGTGCTACTAATAACAAAAATCAATGTATATCGAGATAGCGTTGTCACTCAATCGATGACGTGCTTACAAGTATAAAATGTTACCGTCAACCGGTCCAGGTAACATTTTGGTGTAATCTACAATAAATGTTGACAATTTGAATATAGTAAAATTCCAAATTCTATTTGCCAATCAACAATTTCAAATTCAACTACAAATCGATGTTTAACAACATAAAGTTAAGTAATTTGTGAATTACAAGATGAAACAACTATTACAAAGCTAAATAGCTACTACTCCTAACAATTTCAATATCAGCAAACCCTAGATTGTAAATTAAATGAAGTTTTTTGTATAGCTATTACATATAGAAGCTTTTTGTGTTGACGAACTAGGCATGGTTCAATTTTTAGAAGAAATAAGCTAAAATAGAGTTAGGATTTTAGTTTTGAAAAATTTGAAAATGGTTCTGGTTTGATGTTTAGGGGAGAATTGGAAAAATGAGGAGAAAGAGGGGGTTGCTGTTTTGTATACGCAGAGGCACTACACCATACTGCCCATTTTGCCACACCCCAATGCGGAAAAATTGCCACGGCCATGAGCCGTGGCAATTTTACCATGGTTTTGAGCCGTGGTAAAATAAATTATAATGGTTTCGGGCCGTGGCAATTTAGCAACATCCGTAAACCGTTCCAATTTTATAAAAAAAATTTCCACTCCATACATCTCAATAAAGCTCACAGCTTTCTCAAAAAAAAGAACGCCCCATTCCCAAATTAACCAGCGTACCCTCGCTAAATAATTTCCATCCCGCGCCCTAATTCTCATCGATTTTCACCTAAATCCCCATCGCTCTAACGTAAACGTGAATAGCTCGTATTCTCAATCACCGTGGATAACATTCTTTTGCCGACAGAGTTGTTTGGTAAAGCTCTGGCACCTGCACCAAGGCCTGCAGCGGATTCTCCAGTGGAAGCGCCATCACCTACAGTGGACGCTCCTGCGCCAGCACCAGAAGTGAAGTCGCCATCGCCGATGCCGGATTCGCCATCGCCGATGCCGGATACTGTGAGTATAGGCTTGTGACTCGAGATTGTTGCGTTTTATTTGGTTTATTTTTATGTGAACATTTCGTTGAGTTTTGTATGATGCATGGATTTGTTTGTAGTTAAAAAAAGACTTGTTTTTTCATTTTGGTATTTTGCTGTGTTAATGGCGGTGAAACATTTTAGCTTAAGGCTATAAAAATATAAATTGAAACACCAGTTTGTCATTGAGTAGGAAATGACGTTGGTGATAATGGAAATAGGATTTTTGCTGATATTCACTCTTTGATTTCGTATACAATAGGTTATAGAGAATTAAAAAATGGCAGAGATTTTGCCATCCAAAACTGATATTTTTCTTCTTTTTGCGATGGTGTATCTATAAATGGTTCTGGACACGATCTAGCTTGAAAATATACCTTATAATCAAATCTGAAGGTTTGAGTGAATTTTTCTAGAAATATTTAAGTGTATTGAATAACATGTTCGAGTATATAGAGTCTCACTTAAAAATTAAAAGTATTATTGGAAATTTAATCTCGCAATTCAATTGAAAGATAGTAAAAGAACTCCCTGTCTTTTTATTTGTCTATTTGTAAAAGATCACTAAAGACAACATGTACATATTCCACATTGGAATCCAATGATTGGATCAAGAATAAAAGATGCAATGTTATTCCATTTGGTACAAAGATATACAATTGATCTAAACTAAGGTTTTAGTTCATAATCAAAATACACAGATATACCATTACATTTGATCATCTTTTGTTTGATTTTTCAAATTTTGATTAGGTTCTTAAGGTGGATATGTGAAATGAATGATTTCTGATATGAGGGACGTGAAACAAACAACCACATTCTTTTTTGTATGTATTGAATAAAATATTTTATACGAAAATAAAATATAATTTAGTATCTAATTTCTCAGACATGATATATTTTTTGTTGAATTTTCTTTTCTCTCCTTAAGATTACAAGTCTTATGTGAGTAAACTCTCAACATACAAGATCTTCTATCCTGGTTTTTTTATAAATTCAGGTAAATGAAATTTAATATACTTGTGCATGTGCACCATAAAATATGCAAATTAGATGTCATGAATTTCAAAACAATATCTTTTATCGTATGATTTATTTCAAACAATATGCAACTAGAAGCATGATTGTTGTTTGGCTGGCTTTGAACAAAAAAGTGTATCAAGTTGTTTGAATAGTTTTTGTTGGTTGTTCTGTATATTTTATTGTAAAAAGATTTCGAACTAGCTGATTAGGAGAAGGCTGCCGTCGATGTTCTTAATTGGAAGAAGTCAATTCAGGCAATTGATCTTACTGTTATCTAATACTATGATCCATATGCCAAAGAATTGAATTGAACTTATTAAACACATGTTTGCAGCCCTGTTTTTGGACTCTGCTAAATTAAGCAAAGAGATGCAATGTCATCAACATCGTCCACTTTAAGTCTGTAATGTGCTGCTGTATGTACAGCTCAAGCCATTCGACATGTCAAGCTAGCATTGACACTATAGTCCTACATTTGATTATTACTACACTCAAATAAGGCGGCCGAGTCCAGAATTTTAATTTGCTTATATATACACTTGTAAAGTGAATTCTGCATTCTATATAGATATCTACTTTCAAACTGTTATGCAAAATACCCCCCAGACCTTAAATATAAACCAACCTATAACTCAAATTATAAATTGACAATGAATACTTTATATATTGATGACTGTCTAAATTCTTATTTGATGTTCATTAAACTATAATTCATTCCAACTCCGCAGAGGTTTTTGTTATTGTTGAGAGTTTGGACCTCTCGTGACATTTATAGTTAATTTCGACTCATTATTCCAAAACAAAAGGAGCTGCATTAGTCATGATTAATCTAAGGCTACGCTTGAACACTTATAAGGATCATATTCTGAGCTGGACAATAAGTTTTCCAAATTATTGTACTGTCGTCGTAGATTTGAGCTTATGATGGAACATCAGACAAGAAGAATACACTATGTTATGTAATTGAAAGAATTTCTGAACTTGGATGAATATAAATTTAAACCATCAGTCAAAATGTGTGCTCCTGTCCTTAAGAGGATGGAAACTGTGGGAGTTTTTTATTAGATATTATGATCCCACATCAACTAATTATTTATATACCCTATTTACAGGACTTGCTGTTGAAGTGGATGATGTGAAGCCTGAAGTTGAAATACATGCCTTATAGCGTGAAATCTTATTGTATCATTGTACTGTACTTGTATTATGTATTGCCTCTTTACAACAATGCTGGAGATTAGTTACACGTTGTAGTGTGTATTATGTATTGTTGCTGAATTGTTGTTTTCATGTATCATTGTACTATACTTGATGAACTATCTGAAACTTTTGTCTTCATCTATCATTGTATTGTACTTGATGAACTATCTGAAACTTTTGTCTTCATGTATCATTGTATTGTAATTGATGAACTGTTTGTAACACTGAACCTTATTATGAACTGAGACATTTACTCTATGTTTTGAGTTTCAACAGAGACACTATTTTGTATTGAATTGAACTGAAGTAAGAACCGCTGAGATGGTTAAATGATTTGAGTAACATACAAAAATTATCCATGGCCTTAAGCCGTGGCTAATCATGTATTTGCCACGGCCTCAAGCCGTGGCAAAACATATATTTGCCAAGGCTCTAAACCGTGGCAAATGAAATATTGCCACGGCCCAAAGCCGTGGCAAAACAGAAAACAGCCACGGCTTTGGGCCGTGGCAAATTTTTTTCCACTGCCTATTTTGCCACGGCCCAAAGCCGTGACAAAATCGTTTAGCCACAGCCCAAAGCCGTGGCAAAATGACTTTTCTGGTGTAGTGAGGCAGCATTTGAAATTGCACCAACTGGCGTAATTTCAAATGCCACCCATATATTTTTGTTTTTTCTTGCCTCAATTATTCTGGCGCTATTTGAAATAGCGCTGGTTATAAATTCAAAAAAAAATTAATTGCTTCAACTGGCACAATTTGAGATTGCGCCAGTACGTTCTGGCCAACTCAGCGCCGAGTTAGCCAAAATAGGGCTGCATTTGTAAATAGTTTTAAAACAAGGCTATTTGCGTAACAATTTTGAAAAATAGGGCTAAATCGAAAATATTTCCTTTAATAGATGATGTTTTTTCCTTTTCAGGGCACTAACATGTAGGTCTCACTACACTCTACCAGTTTCGTTACGAAAAGCATTTTTTTAGATTTAGCCCTATTTTACTAACTTACTAAGCAAGAAACCTATTTTTAAAACTATTTACAAACGTAGCCCTTTTTTGCCTACTCGGCGTTGAGTTGCCAAAATGTACTGGCGCAATTTGAAATTGCACCAGTACATGGGGTTTATTTTTTTTTACTTGAATTTATAACTGGCGCTATTTGAAATAGCGTTAGTATGTCACAGGTATAGATAATGAAAAGATAAGGGCGCCATTTGAAATCGTGCTAGTTGGCGCAATTTCAAATGCCGCCTTATAGATAATGAAAAGATAAGGACGACATTTGAAATCACGTCAGTTGGCGCAATATCAAATGCCGCCTCTGCGTGTACAAAACAATAGCCCTCCCCTCTCCCTCCTCACTTTTACTTCTTCCCACAAACATCAAAACCGAAACCCACTTTCCTAATTTTGCAAAATTAAAATCTTAAGTCCGTTTCATCTAAAAATAAGTGTTTTTTCGGATCTATTTCAAGAATAACAACATCTTCTTCATTTGGCTTATTAAAGGTATGATTTTGCAAACCCTAGTTTTTTTATTTATACATTTCACTTCATAATGATAATTCCATTATCAAACTAGAATGGCTCCTAATTTTATTGCAATTATATGCTACAATGATGGCGAATTAGTTATTGATGATCAAATGTGTGGAAAATATAACGGCAGACCTTACAAACCGGAAAAAGTTTGTAAAGGATCTAACTTCGAGCAAGTAAAAGCGTCAGCTTACAAAGCAACCAAGATCAAATTGAAGGAGTTTGATATTGATTTAGTTTGCAACTGGCCAACTTATGGATCTAAAGCGATTAAAATTGTAGATGACGACAACGTTGAGTTAATATTCTCTATTGTCTCTAAATCTATAGAGTTGTTTGTTGTGAAAAACAGAAATTTGTTAGTAGAACAACCTGTAGTTGCATTCGTAGCAGCATCTGTAACCATCTATCCTTCGCAACCAATTTCGTCTCCTAGTTATAGTAATCCTCCTATGAATATACTACAATGCGGACACTAACAAATGTTGTTTGGTTATCCTCCTTTTATGAATTTTCAACAAAATCTACAATTTAGCTATCCATATCCTAATCAGGATAGTATTGCACGCATGAGTCGAATGTAACTACTATTTTCCACTAACTCTAAACGACATATTGTTCATCGTGTTAAATTTGATATCAAATATTATTGTTATGTTAGTTATATTCCACATCATCATCCCATGAAAACTAGTGCCGGACCGTCTATTACTCATAGGTCTTGTCCTTTTCAGCCCACACCCTCTAAATTATACGATATGAGCCAAAAGTAAGTTAGGTTTGGCTATGTTAATGCATTGTGTTGCATATATAACTATATTTAAAATTTCATATTTTCATATTGTAGCTTTCGGGATAAGATACGGATGCACAATTGAACATGCAACCAAATGTATCCGATGACGATATGGAAATAGAGGAACATGTAGATGGACAATTAAACGATGCTCCAACTCTTGATAGCATGACTATTGTATCTATACTGGAGAACGATACAAGGTGGATCGACAACATGCAAGTAAACAACGATCCAATAAACTATGATTTTGGAGGCGAAGACAATGGTAGTGCTGATAATGATGAACCTAAAATGGAGATACCATTGGATGATGACTTGTGTAATGCAAAAACGTTGGCTAGATCCATTGTCGCAAATCTACAATTCAACGAAGAACTATTCTCTTCGTCTTGTGTTTAGAACGGTTTCAAAGTTAGTATGGTATTCGAGACCAAAGCAAAATTTCTACAACAACTAAGTGAATGGTCAATTTTACATGCAGTTTCTTTTAAGTCAATCAGGTCTAACAATGAAAAATACACTACCATTTGCAATGTCGATGCAAACTGTCAATGGAGAATTCATGCTATAGATTTTTAAAAATGGCAATCTGGATGGTGGGTTGTTAAAAAAATCCAAGAAATCATACTTGCATTAAACCAGTAGTTAACTCCAATCACAAGAAAGCGACATCTAATTTTTTGGTTTCAAAGATCATGCCTTTTGTGAAATTGGATTTGAAAATAACGACTGGAACTGTGCAGGTATTAATGGAGGAACAATTATTTATTAAGATCAGTTATATGAAAGCGTGGAGAGCACTAAGCATAGCAATAGAATGAATATATGGTGATTAGGTAGAGTCATATTCAAACTAACGATAATATTTTGTTGAAATTACTAGAACGAATTCTGGTAGTGTTGGACATGTAACAACCGATGAGTTTGGCGTCTTCGATCGTGCTTTTTGGGTTTTGGGCCTTGTATCGAGGGATTTGTGCCTTGTCAACCTTCGATTTGTATCGTTGGAACGCATCTATATGGCAAATACAAAGGTAAATTACTTGTTGTGACTGCGGTTGATGCGAATGATCAATTTATCTTTTGGTTTATGCGATTGTTGAGAGTGAATCATGTGATCAACTTTCATTTCCGATAGAATGAAAGGAATATCGACCGCACTGGAGAGAAAATGGAGATCACCGCATAAATATAGATTTTGTGCTAGACATTTGAAAGCAAACTTTCAAGCTGCTGGCCTTAGGGAAAAACGTTTGACCGGTTTATTCTACACAGCTGCATGTGCTTCGGAGGAGGTTGAGTATCTGAAAATCCAGAAGGAAATAAAGACCACCAATTTTAGAGCTCATAATTGGATTGAGAGAAGTCTGGCAGGGAAGGAGGAGAACTAGGCTTTGTGTAAGGATGATGGTGGATGATTTCATGTAATGACAACGAATGAGTCTCAAAGCTTTAATGGTGTACTCAGAGGTGCAAGATCACTGCCTGTTAAAGCTTTGGTTGCTCGCACCTTCTTCTGCTCGGTGGATGGTTTCGATCAACGAAAAGAGTTTGCAAAGACTTCAACATGTATTAACTCTAAAGTGGGAAGCAAAGATAGCTGAGAACGCAAGTGAAGCAAGACGTTGTAGAATAGTTCGGTTTAGCCAAACTGAATGGCAAGTAATTCACTACTTTGGTGATGAGTTCAAAGTTACAGTTGATGGTAGCTCATGTTCTTGTACATATAACGTCGCTTTACTATAACAGATTCCTTACGCGCATGTTATGGCTGCTTGCTCATCATTTGCTACTAGTGCAAACAGAGCTCATCATGACTTTGCCTCGCTTTGATACTCGGTTCAGAATTACTTGGCCGCTTACACACCATAATTTAATCCCATTGGTGAAAACATTATTGGAGTATACAAGATGGTCTGTTGGTTCTGCCACAAACTGCTCATAGAGCACCCGGAAGGCCAAGATATACACGAATTAAAGGGACTATGGATGAGATGCAGCCTCCACGGGCAAATAGGTGCAATAGGTGTGGAGTTCTCCACCATAAGAGGAGTCGTTATACATCAGCAACTTAGTTTTTATATTGTTTTTAGTTACTCTTTATTTTTTTGTGTTATGTAATAGAATTGTTGTACTTCAGCATATGTCGTTATTGATATTGTTCATGTTTGTGTTTGTGATTTAAGGACTCCAAATTACCAATCGGTAATATATATCAACATGAATTATGCATTCAACAGAACCTACAATACAACACAATAACACAGCAATGTATGATAACATATAATACAATTTACGATACAACACAACATACGATAACATACAATACAACTAATGATACAACGTATAACCAAACAACATACATTACTCATTAGGATATCTCGGAAGTCTTGACTCTAGGTCTAAATATTTTTCTTTTAGTCGATAAATCTCCTTTTTCAAATGTGAATTTTCTTCCTACATCTCAAGCGCATACTCATTCCCTCTAGGACATTTTGGAAGATCAATCCACTTGGTATAACCGGAATAACTAAACAATCTAGGTAGTTGTCTACTCAACGTATACCAGGCACAAATGTAGTACCTAAGACCCGCGTTGAGTGCATTTTTTTGACAATCACTTCACGCCTGCTATTATAGTGACAAAATTTACGTGGAGGGCCTCTCCAATAGCTAGTGCTTTACCTTGATTTTTCCACCTACCATGATCTATTGCGACGAAATGGGTTTGCTTCTCACCAGGTACACGATCAGGTTGTTCGGAAACCGCTCTTGCTTCGTTGCGAACTACTTTACCTGGCCTCTGATGATTGACTTCACCACCCGCGATGTTTGCATTGTATTCAAATGCATCTATGCATGTCATTAAAGTCTCGTCATCAATTTCTCATTGATTCATTTCTAGGAATGGTTAATAAAAATTGGTTTGAAGAAATGAAAAGAAAGTGAAAAGCAATTAAAGTGAAAATTGGGTTTAAGTATTGAAGATTACCTTCGATTTTCTAGCAAATTCGCATTAAAATCACAATTTTGATAAGAGATGATGTAAAATTGTCAAAACGAAGTTAATTGGGGTTTCTTGTGTTGAGTTTGGTAAAGTGAGATATTTGAGGAAAGAGAGGGGAGGGTTTATGTTTTGAAATCTGTAACACAGCTGGGGCGCTATTTAAAATTGCTCCAACATGCACTATTTAAAATCGCACTAGTTGGCGCAATTTAAAATAGCGCTCCAGGTGTGTTACAAGTTTCAAAATAGAAACCTATCAAACATAATACCCCATATACCATCCGCCAAACAAAAAATCCAAATGGTTAAATTCTGACATTCTAACATTATAAATCACATAAATAATCTAACGATCACATAAAAATTACACAAATAATCCAACGTTCAAAATCATACAATGTCAAAATAATCAACCAACACCACACATCACAATATTCAACCAACACTACAGATCAAACTACAAGCTAAACATTCAATTTACACCATAGGTCCGTGTTCGAATTGCATAGGTGTGTTACGTTTTACCCCTGCGGCTGTGAAGGTCCATGTTCGAATTGCATAGGTTGAGAAGATGAAGGACTTTTTCCCTTACCCTTCCGGCTTTGTGCTGGTATACTTGTGTCGTAGGAGGCAGAGGAATCGATTAAAGAGGTGCTTCAATGAGTGCAAGAGGAGGAGGAGGTGGTGGGGGAGGAGATGACGGTGCAGGTCTAGCTAGCTTGTTCTTCCCAAGAATAGATTGCAATATACACTTCACACTAAAGCATTTGCCCTTCGTACGCTCTAGCACCTCTCCCGATAGCTCATCAACCAATTCAATAGAACAGTAAATGCCATCCGCCAGTCAAGTACTAGTAATTAACATGTATGGAAATTAAATATGACTACTTTCCCCTCAAGTTAAATAATATCAATTAACACATACCACATTCCTCTCAAGTGGAGCTCTCAGAGTACACTCGTCTACCTCAGTAGGTTGCTCTACCTCAGCAGGCAGCTTTATGGCATGAAGAATATAGTGTCCGGTGATGTACTAGTACCATGTATAATAATCATCGTCCGATAGCGTGAGGTCTCGTTCTTTTTGCGCATGCATATGATAATGATTCCATGTCTCAATCGTCATCTCATATTCTCCGGTTGAGTTGTCGATCCGGTAGTGAGGAGCTGCTTCTGGCAGATGTCGTCTAAAACCAAATTGTCGCATCACATTATCTGGAAGATGAAAGCTACATCTCCGAAACAAATAATTGGCACCCGTGCTGTCCATAGATCAATAAAAGTGGTACATAAGGGAGGAAACTGTCCAAGTGCATGTGCGTATAGGGTACATGTGACAGCATTATAGCCGAGCACATCAAACTCATTGCAGTAGAACATAACATTATGTCTAGGAGTATTCACCATGCTCTTTGGCTCAATCCATCTGCAACAACAAGATAATAAGAATTATTAGAGCAAAAGATGTGTGTATAATTAAATAATGCAGTAAATATACCTAGCACCATAGGGAAAAGATAAATACACTGCAACATTTTCAATACGGTGCAAACCAACACCATAAATGATCATGAATTTACACATGGACTATCATTATTGGACTTTCTACATCATAATGATGTAATTTAGATAATTAACATTTGACAGCTACCAGGCAAAGTACTTAATTCTATGAGTAACAAGTTGAGAAAAATATTATATTGAACATTTGTGTTATCGAATTAATAGCTACAACTAACGTAGTTTATTATATACATTTAAATAAGTAAAGTTTTAACTTATTTTTCATAGTAGTACAAATATTTGATGTAACAGTCACTATGTATAATTTTGTCATGCTAGTACGTATTTGAAATATGGTTGTTCATTCTCAAATAAAATTTAGTAATTTAGTAATTAACTAAATATGTTTATATCCAAACAACTTAGTTTCTTACTATTTTTGGATCAAAATAAATAAGAAAAAATTGTAGATAAACCCTAGATATCATATTTTAACCCCTAATCAAATTAATTTGGATCTAATATCCAATTGCCGGTTTATATAGGGTTTACAAATTAGTTTTCCCATTTTAAATAATAGTTTTCCCTCAACTTCGATAAATCTATGTTTAACCATAAAGATCTCAAAAATTAATAAAGCTCATCAACAAAAATAATCTCACAACGAAACATCATTTCATAGTTATAATATCAAAAGACAACACAACAGTAGAATCTCACAACGAAACGATAACATATAATATCAAAAGACAGCACAAATTGTCACTCTAAGATGCACATCATTTCATAGTTATAATCATAAGTACTATCATTAATCTGGAAAATTATAACACATGTCTTGACATATGCTGATATATACAATATTGTAATGCAGCGGAAATAAGAATGCTATGGTAGGGGAATGGAAGCATCCTGCTCGTTTCAAGAAGCTCCAAAGAACATCGATGAAAACCTGCTTTTTCCAGACTACTAAAAAGAGCGCCTATGGAAATAAGGGAAATATAAAACCACAAGTCGGACATAAGTCCGGTATGAGAAACTCAAGAAATATGTGTGAAATATAACATTATCTTTTGAGATCAACCGAATCACAGGGTTGGTTTTCCCCTTAAAATAGCCAACCATCTATTAAGTATATACTTCAATGTAATAGATAATGTCTAGGGTGTAGAACACAAGTAAGAAATAGTCATAGTACGTGTACATTACAATAAAACTAGGTATACAATCAAAACCCACTAAGGCGCGTTCGCATAATTGTGTAGGATTTCCATGGAGATCTCTCTGGTCAAACCAAATCCGACCTCCTGCATAAGGATCAGAGATATCCTTCCGAGCATCGTATATCTCTAGATAAAATATATGGTAAGCCATAGCCGGTCAATGCACGAAGACATTACACATATTATTAACTTCCGCTAGCAATGTCGATAGCATCTCTTGATCTAGAGTTGATATACCCTATTAGGCTTGCTAAACTTTTCATGGCTAGGTACTATACTCTGATTTTAGTTATTTCCAATGTCGAGGCTAATCTAACATCTCTCACATGAGTTTACATCACTTGAACAGATCAAGAATCCCTAAATGGATTTTAGCATTTCGAACAGATCACGAACCTCTACATGGTTTCGAGCATCTCAAACAGATCTCGAATCTCCACATATAATTCAGCATAAGTCGATCGACAAATGCTAACATTGACCTCTTCCTTGAACTTAACCTTAGGATAGACAATTCAACTCCATAGCATTAGTCTAAAATGCCAATGCCGACCTCACCCTTAGACTTAACCTTAGGATAGACAGTTCAACACTATAACATTTCACTTCACTGTCGCTTTTAGAACATAGATCATGTATGTGGTTTTGAAGTTGTTACGAGTTCAAGTAATCTCATCGGCTTTTAGTGCTAAGTATAAGACTAATTACTTTCCATAAACAGCTACCAAATAAAGCACGATTAAATCATACAAAACACAATTAAGTCATCCAAAACATGATTAAGTCACACAAGGCAACTCTTAATATCTTCTATTTAATTAATCCTTTTATTAATTAAAAAATCCTTTGTAAATACTTGTGTATATATTTAAAATACCTTTACAAAAGATATATACATGTACACTAATATTCACTAATCATTTCTACTCTTTTCAGTAAATAGAAATGTATTTATATTCTTATCCCAAATCCCAAATGGTATAAGAATATTCATAAATTTTAAATATGATTTCACATTTACACAAGTATATTTCGATGAATTAAAAATGTCATCAAAATATCGTTACTATAAACCGTAAACCATTCTTTTATACTTATCATTAAACATTCTTTTTAAAGATCTAATTGCTTTACTAAGTATAATCAAAAAGGGATAAAGATCAAAGTTTGTAACACATTGTCACAACAAATCCAAAACTAATTTTGTACTTGTTGCTATCTCATTTAAAGATCTAACTAGATATTTGGTTCAGTTTGGTATTTGACTAGTTAACTATCTAGTTCCAAAGACGATCGCGTATGGGAATCAAGGTTCGTATACTTATCATGTTTTCGAACCTTTCAACTTTCTCGATGGATTTAATAGGAGGAAGAGACAAGCCAGTCTAGTAATGGAGGTCTAATGGGGTGTGGATTGGAGTGGATAGTGGTCAAGTATGATTGGACAGCCCGCTTGATATCTTCTTGAGAGTTGCACTGAATTCAATGGCGATCCATGATGGTATTGACTTTTTATTAGCATTAGTGCCTTTTAGTGAAGAGTGGAAGAAAGAAGAATTCTTATCTCCATTTTTGTCCCATCGAATCGCGGGCTTTTATTTAATCATGTTATCTCAAACTAAGTAACATCGGTTAGTTGCTTTGCCAGCAACCGTTTTTAAACAAAGAAGTTGCAATTGTTGTTCATGTATCAGGTGCTTAATTTCTTGTTGCTTGGAGTCCATCTGAGCACCTCTCACATTCCAAAAGCCCATGTTGTGCATCATGATGATCTTTTGGCTTTAGTGGTCGATAGCTAGGTTATTCAAGGACTAGCTTGCTTATTTTGGTCATTATGCATAAATTCCTTCTAGTGAAATGTGATTTAATCCATTGGGTATTCAACCAACATCCATGTCATCAGCACTATGAATTGCTTTGCCTCTCCTTTTTCCTTCTTATTTCGATTTTCAATAAGTACGAAAAATACATTTGAAAAAGCCACTTGATTTCAACTATCAAAAAAACATTTAAAATAGCCACTTGTTTTCAACGATTTAGCTTGTTTTCAAAACAACTTCATTAGCTAGTACAATAACTTGTGTACAACAAACATTTTGATGAATGTAATAAAATTATATCGTAGTGGATGTTCATCTACTAAAGTAAAGAAAAAGATATTTTTAATAAGATTAAACAGATATATCATATAAAGGTTGCAATAATATATTCAAGATATAAAATTAATCAAATCATGTTGAAATATATTGTAAAAAGGTTGTTGTTTATCAGTGTATTATAGGAAAATAAACAATTTCATATTCAAAATAATTAGTATATAATATGAAGAACTTTGTGACGATTTAACAATATTTGTTTCTTAACCTAATTAACCAATTATGAAAATACATAAGATCAGATTCTGTTTCTTTTGTAAGCACTATTAACGAATATGAAAAAGCTTGTTAATTATTTTCTTCCTAGCTATCCAAACCTTCTTCTCAGATTATCGTTTACCATTGCTTCATGCTTTAGTATTCATTGCTTCCTGCTTTAATATCCTAATAAAAATAAACAAAAGTTGCACAAATAATTAGTACCATCAAAATACATTTCATCACATTGAACTTGCAAGAATTAAAATATATCATCTCTAGGTCTTGGGGTTAAAAAGAAACATTTCTATATATAAATTAATAACGTATTTTAATTTGTCTTGCACAATTGTACCTAATTTTCTATATCAAAAACAGCTCATAACTATTTCATCAACAAAATGAAGAATACTTTCAAATTTGAAACATAGGAAGAATAAAAAGTAACTATTGTGGGTTCAGCTAGAAAAAGGAAGGACGGGATTGAAAGATGTAGCACAAATATAAATTATGAGGAGAGAAAACATGGATCAGAAAAAGCACAAATATAAATTATGAGGAGAAAAGTAACTATCGTGCTTTCCAAGTTTTGAACTTTTCAAATGACTTCGACTTAGCTTTCATCGTATACACCCAAACCTTCTGAGAGCAGTCATAGATAAAAGTGATAAAATACTTAGCTCCTCCAATAGTAGCTATAGCTACTGGTCCCTAAACATCCGTATGGACAGACTCTAGTACTCCTTTGGACTCATGTCTGCCAACACCGAAAAAAACTTTTATCTTCTTCCCTAACACACACTCCTGGTAGAATTCCAAACGGTTGAAGCTTTCACCTTGATCATCTTCCTTTTTCGAAGCAGCTCCAAACTCTTCTCTAAAACGTGACATAATCTGAGATGCCAGAGTTCGGTTGCATCCAAAGCTCGTGAACTATCAACTCCAACACACGTCTCTCCAAGAACTGTATATCCTTTCAACAGATAAAGATTTTGGACCATCATTCCTTTCATCAATACAAGAGCACCACGTGTCACCTTCAAGCCATCCGACTCTATCATAATCTTCCACCCTAAAGATGCTAGTTGACCCAAGGACATAAGAGATTTTTTTAAACCTAAAACATAGCGAACTCCAGTGATAGCGTGCACCACACCATCGTGCACGTAAATACGCACTGATCCTTATCCCAATGACTTGCAAGTAGCATCATTCCCCATTAATATGACACTTCCTTCCTTGTCTTCATAAGAACAGAAATCCTCCTTCCTAGGCGTCATATGGAAAGATAACCCTGAATCAAGCACCCAATGGTCTGATACATAGGAAACAGATGTAGTCAACACATCATCAGAAACAACCTTCTCCACCGCAATAGATGAAGAACCATCTGCTTCATTTCTCTTCCTCAAATCTGGACAATCTTTCTTCCAGTGACCATGTTTCTTACAATGATGACACCTGTTGTCTTTGGACTTACCACTCCAACAACTTCCAGGCTTCCTTGATTGGAACGCCCTCTAAAGTTATTCTCCTTCTTCTCCTTTCTTCCTCTCTCCACAAACAGCCCATGACTACCACTAGCTTCTCCACTTTAGCTCATATTCTTCATCTGATCCCTCATTTCTTTACATAGAAGTCCCGTCTTCACATCTTCTAATGACAGCGTGCTTTTGCCATAAATCAAGTTGTTAGTGAAAACGTATATCGCTCAGGAAGAGAGCACAATACCACCATAGCCTTTTGCTGCTCGTCCACATTCAAATCAACAGCTTTCATCTTCATCATCGAAGAAGTTCAGATGTGCTTTAAATGACGTACCATCCCGCATCTTATATGTGAAAAAAGTCTTCAATAGAATCAGCCTATTCGTGAGCGACTTCTTCATGTAGAGATCCCCAAATTTCATCCATAAGTGTGATGACCCAAATTGGGGAAGGTTTAAATCGATAATAATCCACGCATGTCCGACTTAAACAATCCGGTACATAGATCAATGCGCATAATTATGAAAAATAAGGAAAAAGAAGAAAAAAAACATAGAATCTCACAGTGGAATGACAAAATATAATAATCAAATAATAGTTCATGAAGTTGTCTATATTATACGTTTGATTATAATCTATACAGCATTTATCAGAGTTATATATATACATCAGGGATAAATAAACAATGCAGTAGAATAGCATGATGTAGAGAATAATAATAGTAATAATATACCAATTTTCGTCTCCGTCTTCTGGAAAACGATCTTCGTTGTGCTGAAAAAAAACTCAGGGCTGACCCGAGCGTAATGAAAAGACAAAACGCTCGAGTCAGGACTAAAATACTCTTATGTAAGTCAAATCAATATCAATAAAATACGAGTGTAACAACGTCAGAGATGTTTACGGGATTTTACATCTCCTATCCAGTGTATAACGTGCGTGCAACAACTTAAGATATGTTACGAGATTTTTCCATCTCCTGAGGATCCGTTAAACTATTTATATATAATAGTATACGCTATAGTAGGTAATGTCTATCAGTAAAATAAATATCAAAATAGCGTTAAGGCTTTACATTGATTCACCTTAACACATTTTTATAGTACTAAACCAAAGTCGTAATAGGCTCGCATAAGGATAAATATGACAAGGCACGTGAGGCAATGTCCAAGGTAGGATTCTACTAGTTTGCCCTTTCTGGCTGGTCGTAACTCATCCATGGTTGACCGCGACAATCAATCCGAACAAAAGGGTGCACCCATCGAGTAAAAAATCACGATAGTAATACGAGTGATCAACGTCTCTAGAGGTAGCTAACCTCATTGGTCAGACATAGCTCCTGATTTAGTCATTTTAATTATGACACAAGTGTCAAGGCTATCCATCATCGTTCTCTTACTTCATTCCAGTAAAAGTTCGCCAATTCAACCACTACATTCTGGATATCATCCATCGTGTACACGGTTGTCAAAGTGGTTCCAATATTGACAAAGAGTATGCCAATAAGAGGCCCCGGTCTCTTTAACAACCATACGTCATTTTACACACCGGTTGGTGCTTTTATATTTCGAAAATAATTCGTACTTGATATCAAAATATCATATTCGTTTCAAAATCAAATCCATTTCGAAATCATCATATTTACTCAAAAATCATATTCAGTTCGATACGTCATTTTCACTTGAAATATCATTTCACTCCAATATCTCGATTTCGCTTCCAAATTTGTTTCGAACTTCAATTTAGGTTATACTTCATTTTTACCCATTTCATATTTAAATCCAAGATTTAAACATAAACATTTCACCTTTTGACCAGTTTGAATTTTTAGAAAATAGTTTAAATAGTTTTAAAATAATTAAATAGTTAAAATAGTTTAATAGAAAATAGTTTGAGTGTTAAAAATGGTTTATATAGTAAAATAGTTTGGAAAATCAAAATAATTTGAATATTTAAAGAAGATAGATTTTAAACAATTTATACTAGAATAATTCATTTGAAAATAGTTTCAAAATCAAACCGGTTCACTTTCCAAATTTGTCAATTCAATCGGCTTCAATTAATGTCTCGATTTAATCGATTCGATTCCAATTTCAAGTAGAATTTTACTTCGATTCTGATTTCAATTCAAATAATTTCGATTTCGATTTTGAATTAATTCAATTTCGCTTCAATTCCAATTGATTACAATTTATATTCCAACTTGAATAAATATCAATCCTGAGACGACTCAACTTTCTACTACCAAAAAGTTGCATCATTCTTTAAGAAAGAAAGGGGTGAGAAATAGAAAAGATAGAGAAGAAAGAAGAAACAACATCAGAATCTCAACAGCGGAACGAATGAAATATAATATATCACATAAATATTACATAATATGCAACATCAATCAGAGTTACACAGATAGTACATCACATACTAGACAGTTATAAACACATGTCTAGTTAATACAACTCGATACAACTCAAATACAACACAGAGATACCAACACAGCGGAACACTATACATATCTATATCGATGAAGCCTCCTGCTCCATTGCTCCTCCACAATTCGTCAAAGCTAACCTGAATCCCTTGGCTACTCGTAAAAATTTGAGTACCCGAGAGTTTAAGAAAAACAGAAATAAACTCCGGGTCAGACATGGGTCTGGTATGAGTAACAGGTTAAAGTTGCTTAACTTTAAAAATCCTTTGAAAACAAAAGGTATCACGTAAGACTTCCTACACATAAACATGGAAAAGTTTTTACCTTGCGCTAACCAAACATTTGATAGGAAATTCAGTGATATTATAATAGGTCTAGGGTTTTCAAGTAATAAGAAATAGCTGAAATTGTTACATGATTAAATTCCAGCATACTAGGTTTACAATCAAGTCTGAAGGCACTTATTAGAGATTGGATTCCATATAATGGCAGGGCTACTGGGGTACCGCCCGTCACAGTACCTGGCCTAGATCAGCATACTGAGGATTACTCCCAATCCCCTACAACATAAGGCCGGAACCATCCCTTACTGGACAGTCCCGAACGAAACAACCCCAGCAGTTGTGGCCACAACTGCCCACACAGCCGAATATAAAGGGACATCTAGACAGGGGAAAATCTCGCTCTCAAGTGGGTGCTACCCACGAAACCTTGCTGCACCTCCCCTGTTTTAGCCATTCCCGGTTGATGAGGCTTGAGGTCACGATTACCTTAACAGAACTCATCACTTAGAATGCTCATCGTCCACCTGACGATGTTCTGAAAGCATTCAATCCATACAAGTTCGTTTTGGATTCAAACGTGTAACAGCCGCGACTTTTCATACCGGAAAAGTCGAACCATTAGGGTTAAAAGAAGAAGAGGTAGAAGAAGAAAGTAGAAAATCAACATCAGAATCTAACCATCGCAGCGGAATAAAATATAATATATTAACAGATCTTTACACAAATCAAAAATATATCTATTTTTTTCAATACATCATCAGAGTACACATAACATACAACTGGACAATAATCAAATCATGTCCTCAATACAACAGAGTACAGAGTTCAACACAGCGGAATATATATAAACAAGTACGGGAGTACGTATCTCCATCCAACTCGTCTCCTGAGCTCCAAAGCATAACCTGAACCTGTTTATCTCGGTCTGACCCGAGCATCATATAAAACAACACCCGAGTCCGTCTGGAAAACCAGCGTGAGAAAATCACACTCAATTTATTATTAAAGTTTCAAAAATCCTTTGAAATCAAAAGCATCTCGTAAGACCACGCCACAAATAAATATGTCAGGTTTTACCTTACGATAGCTAAAACACTTTTTATAAAATCCTCTGATATTATAATAGTGTCTATATACAAATACTTATTAAAATAGCTGAAATTGTTACATCTATTAAGTTCCGGCATACTAGCCACAAAGTGGGTAATACAAACAAAATTCGTACAAGGCACGTAGGAAGAATGGATTTCCAACGAATGACTAGGCACTGGGGTACCACCTGTCACAGTACGTGGCCTAGATCACAGTACCGAGGAGTACGCCCGCTCCCCTGCAACACAAGGCCGGAATCACCTATGGGCAATTTCGAATATGATCACCCCATGGTTGGGATCAGCAACCGCACCACTAAGCCGAAATAAAAGGGACCTCTAGACAGGGATGACCACACTCTCAAGTGGGCGCTACCCACGAAGCCTTGCTGCATAACCCCTGATTTTCAGTCATTCCCGGTTGATGAGGTCTGAGGCTAAACGATACCTTTATAGCACATATCCCTTAGAATGCCCATCGTCCACCTGACGATGTCACGAAAGCATTCGTCCATACAAGTCCGTCCCGGGTCCGAACGGAACCGAAGGCACTATTCCTACTACATCCATTTTGGAAATATCCTCAGGATTAGTAGCGACTAGCCCTTGCACTTCCCTGCTCCATCTTCGACTCCGAAATCGTTTCCACGAAACGTACAAACCGGATCGAAGTGGTTTTCGAGAAATAAATCTCGATCTCGGTCTCTTCGAAACGATCAGCGCATTTGGCCAATATTGATAGTCGGTTATTTAACTATCAATTAACATCCATAACATCCATCAAACAAGTAAATAATTTCCCAAATTATTTATTATTTCCAAAATATCTTCACGAGATATACAATTTCCATTCAACCCCCTTTTGAAAACAGTTTCAACATATTTCTCCCATGGAATAATTTCTCAAATAATTATTTCCTCTGAGACACCAAGTACAAAAGCCCTTTTAGAATTTTGAAATATTTTTTTTAAAAACACTTTATTACAAATATACTTGAAAATATTGAAATTAAAACTACTTTAACACTCTGTTTGAAATATATATATTTTTAAAACAAATATTTAAAATAAAACCACTTTGTAATTGTAAACTAATTTTTCTTTTTAAAACATTTACCAAATCACTTATATTTATTACAATAATAGATTTGAAAAATACTTACTTTAGAAATTTAACATTTTGAAATAATAGATTTTCTAAAATATGATTTTTAAAATAACAATAGATCCTTTAACCAATATTTAAACTTGCTCAAAAACAAAATGTACTTGGCTACCCAGGAAATACACTTTCTTTCCACATCTTTAAAATGAATCACCATTTATTCTAAACCCAATCCACATTCCTTTATAAATTCCCACCTTGAATTTATATTTAAATATCCACTGATTTTTCACTTTACTTTATAAACCCAGTTTAAAATTTCAAAGTCTTCCTTCTCTTTCAAATTACAATTTCCAACATTTGAGTAAATTTTCAATTGATTCCCAACTTACTTCACTTGAATAAATTTCTTTACTTACTTCATTATTCAAATACACTAGCTTTTAGATTTATTTATTTTATTTGAGATTAGAACCCTTTTAACTAAAATATCAATTTTAGATTTTTAAAGTCCCTTATTTAACCTTAAGTTCTAAAAATAAATTCTTTAGTCTTTAATATACCATCACTTAAACTTAAGATTTATTATTCCTCTGTTTATTCAAAATTTCTCCTTTTTCCATATTGATTAAAATCTTGAAAATCACTTTATTTTATTTCCTTTCCAATTCATTATTAAATTTATTCAAATTCTCTTGAATTATTTTACTGAAAATTTTACTCTTTGACTTTTCTAAAAATCCAATTTTATAGATTTTAATAACTCATTGTAATGAAATATTCAATCCAATATTTCAATCATCCATATAATCATCACAGGATATTAAAAATCATCACAGAATATTTAAACGAAATTAAATATTTTGAGGAATCCAGTTGGATCCCTCCAACCTGTTTTCCTGCATCCACAGATGTTAGCACAATACCAATTCCACTTAGAGGTGGAATATCGCGGTATATGGGATTTATATAAAATCATCCGCTATTATGCGGCACATAGGGTCTCATCCGCTATAAAATGCGGGAATATCAACAACTCCAATATATACATATGCCAATATGTATATATTGCTATATACTACTATATATACTATAGCACATCCAATCAATTCAACCATTCAATCAATTATTTAAATTTAACCATTTAAATTTAAATCAAAATTCAACCGAGTGAGATTAACTCACCTTTGCTTAATTTGGTTTGCAGTCTATTCCACTCCAGTTCCATTCTGACTTGTATTTTCTCGATTTTAGACCTTGAATAAATATTTGATGATTTTATTAATATTTGAAATAATCAAACAATCTATTACTATTCATTTTATTTAATTTAAACTAACAAATTTGATTTTAATCTACTAATTTAATTTTAAATTAGTTTTCTTTCAATAAAAATATAATTTTATAGCGACTGAAATAATTAAATAAGTTTATTAAATAGATTAATCACCATAATACATTATATTTAAAATAAACTAGTAGCCTTAAAATATGAAAATGTATATTTATTTTATTCCTCACATATACTATATATACGTTTATATATTATTTTCTTTTCTTTTGAAATTACATATATATGTATACTTATAAAATATCTTGTATAGATTAAAAATCAAATTTTTAAATAAGCTCTGTGACATTTTAGAGGTTCCCATATATTTTCAAAAATCTTATCCTTGAACTACACTTATATAAAAAATCTATTTGGTTCAAAATCTGATTTTATTTACACTGCTCAATCTATATTTTATATTTTCCAAAACTTGTATGTATATGTATATATACTATTCTTAGTTATTATCTGTTTCAAATCTGCAAATACAAATATAGCTTTGCTGCTTAACTACATTATATTTTTCCCAAATCAATACATTTTAAATTTCTGTAAAAATCTTCTCTTCATATACATATATAAATACATTCTCCTTATAATAAATTTAACTGCCCCAAACTCAATAAACTCAAACTAATCACAGAAAATACCTTACTGTAACTATAATTTATTTATTTATTTATTTTTATTTTTATTCTTTTCTGTTTCTATTACTGATTTCAACTAAAATGGTTTATTAAATCCCCAAATTTACAGATTCCATAATTATCATTATTTAATTAAAAGGAAAAAAAAAGTCACGTACCAAAAGCATCGAACTCCAAATGAACATGCCACGAACATGCGAAAACCCCAACTCGCGACACTCTCAAACGACCATGCTGCCCTGCTTCGCCGTCGAGCCGATCGTCACCCAGATCGAGATCGCGACAACGTCTCATCTCCACGCATGAACGCGGCCTTCATCGATACCATGACCCACATCGCGACCTTCATCCTCGCGAGTCGCCTGCCTCCAGCCCATGCTGTCGCCCTTCCGCGAAAATCTTGAAGCCCCCCAAATCAATTTACCCTAATCGAAACAAAGGCATGTGCTTTGTTCGAACTCGTGTCTGTCGAACGAATTCGATTCGTTCATTCATTTATTTTTTGAGGAAGAACGTGAGGGGAGATGGTGGTATGCGATTAGAAGAAGAAGGCGACTATTTTTCGGTGAATATCTCTGCACTTGTTTGAACGAGTTCGTTATCCCCTTCCCATATATTTTCCTTTGAACCGGTTAGCTTCTAAACGAAGAAGAAGGGGAAATTGCGATTTTCTTCTGTTGATTAATGAAGGAAGTCGTGATTCTTTTTGATTTGTTCGAATCCCTGAATCAAAAGGAGAGGAGATGAATTTTTAAAGAACAGGCACGTACAGGGTAAGCTAGTGAAAGTAGGTCTGCTTGTTATCAGTATTAGGGTGGCTGATGGATTTGAAATTATATATTTTTATATCCAAAAATATCTCATGGTCCACAATTCTGAACTCCGAACTTCAATTTAAATGCAACGATCGGAGTTCCTAGCATTATATCGTTATTCTGAACACGTTGGAACAGGTTTCGAGGTCTAGTTCGACCATATGGGGAAGATAGCTTTTTGGATCTAGTTATTTAATATTAGATTCCGATATTAATTTCAGTGCGTTTACCTACCGTACGATCACCCGACAACTCCAAATGTAACGAAAATTGAAATCCGATAATAATACAATATTACAGATCCAATGAAACTGGTTTCGTCAAATTCCGAGACTGTGCTCCGGAAGGCTATTTTTAAATATCATTTTAAACGATATATTTACAAAACTGAACAAAACACTTTTAATTTCAGTTTTAAAAATTCTATTATCTTCAGCATCATTAATATGAATTTTATAAGCCTTTAAATTATTTTTAACATGCCCAAAACCCCAGATTCAACATTTTACCCAATTTTTAATTGTTTAATTCAAAAATTAAATTACCAATAAATAGTGATTCAAGTTAAAATTACCCTTTTGAATATTTAAAATTAATTAAATATTCCCATTTCAAATATACAAAAATTCCGAGTCGTCACATTCCTCCCCCCTTAAAAGAATTTCGTCCCCGAAATTACCAGTTAGGAAGAATGATTCAATTCCTGTTAACTATTTCTCAAATTCAAACAGTTTTAACAATACCCAAACAATCTTTTATTAATGATACACTAATCATCTTTTAACTTCCCAAACTTATTCATAAGTTCAACCCATATCACCTACTTATCAATTCAAATTTATATTTGAAACCAAATTTTGAACTATCAAAAAAAAATTTTCTCAAAATATTTCTAACTAATTTTCGAAAAATTTTACCAGCGTCTCCTTTGCGCGGCCAGCTCGGTACAACTACAAAATGGCTCTACGGCCTCCCAATCTCAAAAAGAAAACAAAAAGCCAAGTGGCTGGATCAAAACCCCAAACAAATTTCATATAGAAATTCAAATACATACCTTTTGTCGGGCCATTAAATTTTATCTTCTAAAATCAAAAATCCCAATTTATCAATTGCTTTTATACACCTGTATATCCTACTAAGCAATAATGTTCAATTACAGCTTCAAAACCATTTTAGACATTTCTTTACAAATTTCAATATTATCTGCTTTACTTAAGCCTGTACGATGTATATATATCATCCGTACGCAATACCAATCTGATCGCTCACTCGATCACACAAATTCACTTCCGAACTAGTATCGTCCACCCGACTTCCTAGTGCGGACTCAGATCTAGTTTCTTGATCAGAAACCGTTATTCTCCTTGCATAGCCACAAACTATGATAGAGAATATCCAGAATCAATCAACAATCCATATCCAGGTTCGCCGTCGAAAATCGAGTGAAAAATCCTAACTCGGATCGGTAAAACTACCTCGAAATTCTGTGCTCGAATTCTGGATCAAATAGCTATGCGAATAAAATAATATACGTACACCTTACATAATTAGCCCAATTGATTATCAATTATATCAATTTCCTTTTTATTCACATTCATTTGATTGTTATTCACTTTCCACAATTATCCCATTCACAACTATTAGTTTTGATCTTCATTCAATTATTCACTTAGAATAATTTTCCTCAATATCACATTTACTTAAGAATTTCATTTTTCATTTCTTAAATTCAAGATAAACATTTTATATACTTCTTGGATTTGTTTCACTTCATTACATAAGTTTATTTTCATTACTATTCATTCTGCCTAAACAATTTCATTTGAATTCAAATTGGCTTCCATTTTGACTATTGAGTTAGTTCCACTTACTAATTAATTTAAATCTCAATTAAAAGTTTATTTGCAAGCTTTACTTTCCTTAGTTCTTTCGATTTCACTTACTTTACATTCACATTTAAAATAGATTTCAATACTCAGTTTCAACCTTATTTGCTTAACAAATTTTAAATCATTTGTAGTTAATGAAAATTTTCAAAAATTTCAAAAATTTACTAACCCCCAAAATTTACGGAAAATTTTGGCAGAGTCTCCCTTGTACGAAGGGACTTCTGCGATATCGCAGGATGCACAAATATATATATATACATCGGCCTGAGGCCGGAAATCACAATATATATCAATATATGCAGTTCATATTTCCTATTTTGAATTTTTACATAAGCGTACCTTATTTTAGCAATTTTAAAGCAAAGCGGCGATTTATTTTAGCATTAAACGCGGTCAAAACCAGCCAAGCGGCTTCCCTGAACCTGTACTAACTCGATTTAAACAGGTAAGTGACAAGTATACAAAATTTATAGCATTTCAATCCATTTCAATAACTAAAAACAAGGGTTTTACACGTCATACTTTCCAAACAACACTTAAAGGTAATTTATAAAGTTTCAACCACCAATTTTATTTGTTTTCATTCGCTTCCAACCAATTTTAATGTCATTTCATTCAATTCCATTGGTTTATAATTCAATTCCTTATATCCAATTCATTTTAATCCAAATGAACTTATATTTATTACAAGTGATTCAAAATAAATTTTATTTCACTTCTATCAACTCGAAGAATTTTATTCAATGAATTTCCATTTTATTCGAAGCCAAGCTCTTGTTAATATAACTTGAGTTACTCAACTCAATTACTAATTTCATTCCGTCTACCAAACAGGTTTTATTATAAACCATTTATAATTCAATCGATTCTAAAATCAATTTTTAGTCCATTTCTATGCATTCATAGAAATTTTTTTTTATTAATAACAAGGTCTTTTCCATTCTATTTCATTCTACTTGGATTTTATTATTCCATAAACATCTTTAAATAAGATTCCAGAGTTCAAACAATTTCAAAATTTCAAAATCATTTTTGAAATCTATTATACCCAAAATCCTTTTCAAATTTCAAAACCAAACCCAGTTTTGCAAACAAACTCTAGCCCAAAATATCCAGGTAGCAATTTCTCTTTTGGAAACCCGAAAATGAACATCGATGATGCTGCAGTCATCACCGAAGTTATTTTCCAGCGACCGAAAGAGAATTTAGTGCTTTTATCCCTTTAAAAACATTTCAAATATTTTTAATTTCCAAATCTCACAAGATTTCAAATTCAACTCAAAAATATTCCTGAAATAATACTATTATTTCTCCAAAACCTTTGAAAACTGCTTTCAACTTCCAAGAGATCCAAACCTTTCTCAAAATTCCAAATTTGAAACCCATCCCGATTTATTTCCAAATATTTCTCTGGAATCCTATTTCCAATTTTAAATCACATTTGTATATGAAGTTTTATTCCAACTTATAAATTACATTTATAATTTATATTCTCATTCCATTTGTTATATAAATTTATTCTTTATCTTTGGTTATAAGTTTCAATTTCTTATTCAATTCCCTCCTAATGATAATAATTTATTATCATCATCTAACAACCAAACATCCAAATATAACTATAATAATTTATAAAAACTATTTCTTTCATATACAAAAATAATTTGGGTAAAATTATTTCATTTACCCCTTTAAAACAATATTGTGTCGAATTGTTCTATTCAAGTGTTTAGAGATTCCTATCAATAACGTTAATTAATCGTATTGACCAGAATCCATAAACTACTCAACAAACCAACCAACACAATATAAAACCATTTTATATTCACTAACAAATACGCGCTCATATCTATTAGTACACTCAAACTCATTCTAGAGCAGTGTTTTAAATCTCGGATTTTGGCCAATATCTCGGGAAAATATCTCGGCTATCTCGGGCGATATTTAAAACACTTATAACTAAATAGGCTGCCAAATCTCGGATTTTGGCTGATATCTCGGATTTTTCATCTCGGCCATCTCGGGGAGATTTAAAAGCCTGTTCTAGAGTACTGTTGACTCTATTTAAGAGTAATTCCCACCAGATCCAAGGTTGTCGCCAACCTAAGCTCTGATACCACTGTAACAGCCGCGACTTTTCATACCGGAAAAGTCGAACCATTAGGGTTAAAAAAAGAAGAGGTAGGAGAAGAAAGTATAAAATCAACATCAGAATCTAACAATCGCAGCGGAATAAAATATAATATATTAACAGATCTTTACACAAATCAAAACTATATCTATTTTTTCAATACATCATCAGAGTACACATAACATACAACTGGACAATAATCAAATCATGTCCTCAATACAACAGAGTACAGAGTTCAACACAGCGGAATATATATATAAACAAGTACGGGAGTACGTATCTCCATCCAGCTCGTCTCCTGAGCTCCAAAGCATAACCTGAACCTGTTTATCTCGGTCTGACCCGAGCATCATATAAAACAACACCCGAGTCAGTCTGGAAAACCAGCGTGAGAAAATCACACTCAATTTATTATTAAAGTTTCAAAAATCCTTTGAAATCAAAAGCATCTCGTAAGACCACGCCACAAATAAATATGTCGGGTTTTTACCTTACGATAGCTAAAACACTTTTTATAAAATCCTCTGATATTATAATAGTGTCTATATACAAATACTTATTAAAATAGCCGAAATTGTTACATCTATTAAATTCCGGCATACTAGCCACAAAGTGGGTAATACAAACAAAACTCGTACAAGGCACGTAGGAAGAATGGATTTCCAACGAATGACTAGGCATTGGGGTACCACCTGTCACAGTACGTGGCCTAGATCACAGTACCGAGGAGTACGCCCGCTCCCCTGCAACATAAGGCCGGAATCACCTATGGGCAATTCCGAATATGATCACCCCACGGTTGGGATCAGCAACCGCACCACTAAGCCGAAATAAAAGGGACCTCTAGACAGGGATGACCACACTCTCAAGTGGGCGCTACCCACGAAGCCTTGCTGCATAACCCCTGATTTTCAGTCATTCCCGGTTGATGAGGTCTGAGGCTAAACGATACCTTTATAGCACATATCCCTTAGAATGCCCATCGTCCACCTAACGATGTCACGAAAGCATTCATCCATACAAGTCCGTCCTGGGTCCGAACGGAACCGAAGGCACTATTCCTACTACATCCATTTTGGAAATATCCTCAGGATTAGTAGCGACTAGCCCTTGCACTTCCCTGCTCCATCTTCGACTCCGAAATCGTTTCCACGAAACGTACAAACCGGATCGAAGTGGTTTTCGAGAAATAAATCCCGATCCCGGTCTCTTCGAAACGATCAACGCATTTGGCCAATATTGATAGTCGGTTATTTAACTATCAATTAACATCCATAACATCCATCAAACAAGTAAATAATTTCCCAAATTATTTATTATTTCCAAAATATCTTCACGAGATATACAATTTCCATTCAACCCTCTTTTGAAAACAGTTTCAACATATTTCTCCCATGGAATAATTTCTCAAATAATTATTTCCTCTGAGACACCAAGTATAAAAGCCCTTTTAGAATTTTGAAATTTTTTTTAAAAAAACACTTTATTACAAATATACTTGAAAATATTGAAATTAAAACTACTTTAACACTCTATTTGAAATATATATATTTTTAAAACAAATATTTAAAATAAAACCACTTTGTAATTGTAAACTAATTTTTCTTTTTAAAACATTTACCAAATCACTTATATTTATTACAATAATAGATTTGAAAAATACTTACTTTATAAATTTAACATTTTGAAATAATAGATTTTCTAAAATATGATTTTTAAAATAACAATAGATCCTTTAACCAATATTTAAACTTGCTCAAAAACAAAATGTACTTGGCTACCCAGGAAATACACTTTCTTTCCACATCTTTAAAATGAATCACCATTTATTCTAAACCTAATCCACATTCCTTTATAAATTCCCACCTTGAATTTATATTTAAATATCCACTGATTTTTCACTTTACTTTATAAACCCAGTTTAAAATTTCAAAGTCTTCCTTCTCTTTCAAATTACAATTTCCAACATTTAAGTAAATTTTCAATTGATTCCCAACTTACTTCACTTGAATAAATTTCTTTACTTACTTCATTATTCAAATACACTAGCTTTTAGATTTATTTATTTTATTTGAGATTAGAACCCTTTTAACAAAAATATCAATTTTAAATTTTTAAAGTCCCTTATTTAACCTTAAGTTCTAAAAATAAATTCTTTAGTCTTTAATATACCATCACTTAAACTTAAGATTTATTATTCCTCTGTTTATTCAAAATTTCTCCTTTTTCCATATTGATTAAAATCTTGAAAATCACTTTATTTTATTTCCTTTCCAATTCATTATTAAATTTATTCAAATTCTCTTGAATTATTTTACTGAAAATTTTACTCTTTGACTTTTCTAAAAATCCAATTTTATAGATTTTAATAACTCATTGTAATGAAATATTCAATCCAATATTTCAATCATCCATATAATCATCACAGGATATTAAAAATCATCACAGAATATTTAAACGAAATTAAATATTTTGAGGAATCCAGTTGGATCCCTCCAACCTGTTTTCCTGCATCCACAGATGTTAGCACAATACCAATTCCACTTCGAGGTGGAATATCGTGGTATATGGGATTTATATAAAATCATCCGCTATTATGCGGCGCATAGGGTCTCATCCGCTATAAAATGCGGGAATATCAACAACTCCAATATATACATATGCCAATATGTATATATTGCTATATACTACTATATATACTATAGCACATCCAATCAATTCAACCATTCAATCAATTATTTAAATTTAACCATTTAAATTTAAATCAAAATTCAACCGAGTGAGATTAACTCACCTTTGCTTAATTTGGTTTGCAGTCTATTCCACTCCAGTTCCATTCTGACTTGTATTTTCTCGATTTTAGACCTTGAATAAATATTTGATAATTTTATTAATATTTGAAATAATCAAACAATCTATTACTATTCATTTTATTTAATTTAAACTAACAAATTTAATTTTAAACTACTAATTTAATTTTAAATTAGTTTTCTTTCAATAAAAATATAATTTTATAGCGACTGAAATAATTAAATAAGTTTATTAAATAGATTAATCACCATAATACATTATATTTAAAATAAACTAGTAGCCTTAAAATATGAAAATGTATATTTATTTTATTCCTCACATATACTATATATACGTTTATATATTATTTTCTTTTCTTTTGAAATTACATATATATGTATACTTATAAAATATCTTGTATAGATTAAAAATCAAATTTTTAAATAAGCTCTGTGACATTTTAGAGGTTCCCATATATTTTCAAAAATCTTATCCTTGAACTACACTTATATAAAAAATCTATTTGGTTCAAAATCTGATTTTATTTACACTGCTCAATCTATATTTTATATTTTCCAAAACTTGTATATATATATATATATACTATTCTCAGTTATTATCTGTTTCAAATCTGCAAATACAAATATAACTTTGCTGCTTAACTACATTATATTTTTCCCAAATCAATACATTTTAAATTTCTGTAAAAATCTTCTCTTCATATACATATATAAATACATTCTCCTTATAATAAATTTAACTGCCCCAAACTCAATAAACTCAAACTAATCACAGAAAATACCTTACTATAACTATAATTAATTAATTTATTTATTTTTATTTTTATTTTTATTCTTTTCTGTTTCTATTACTGATTTCAACTAAAATGGTTTAATAAATCCCCAAATTTACAGATTCCATAATTATCATTATTTAATTAAAAGGAAAAAAAATCACGTACCAAAAGCATCGAACTCCAAATGAACATGCCACGAACATGCGAAAACCCCAACTCACGACACTCTCAAACGACCACGCTACCCTACTTCGCCGTCGAGCCGATCGTCACCCAGATCGAGATCGCGACAACGTCTCATCTCCACGCGTGAACGCGGCCTTCATCGATACCATGACCCACATCGCGACCTTATCCTCGCGAGTCGCCTGCCTCCAGCCCATGCTGTCGCCCTTCCGCGAAAATCTTGAAGCCCCCAAATCAATTTACCCTAAATCGAAACAAAGTCCTGTGCTTTGTTCGAACTCGCGTCTGTCGAACGAATTCGATTCGTTCATTCATTTTTTTTTGAGGAAGAACATGAGGGGAGATGGTGGTATGCGATTAGAAGAAGAAGGCGACTATTTTTCGGTGAATATCTCTACACTTGTTTGAACGAGTTCGTTATCCCCTTCCCATATATTTTCCTTTGAACCGGTTAGCTTCTGAACGAAGGAGAAGGGGAAATTGCGATTTTCTTCTGTTGATTAATGAAGGAAGTCGTGATTCTTTTTGATTTGTTCGAATCCCTGAATCAAAAGGAGAGGAGATGAATTTTTAAAGAACGGGCACGTATAGGGTAAGCTAGTGAAAGTAGGTCTGCTTGTTATCAGTATTAGGGTGGCTGATGGATTTGAAATTATATATTTTTATATCCAAAAATATCTCGTGGTCCACAATTTTGAACTCCGAACTTCAATTTAAATGCAATGACCGGAGTTCCTAGCATTATATCGTTATTCTGAACACGTTGGAACAGGTTTCGAGGTCTAGTTCGACCATATGGGGAAGATAGCTTTTTGGATCTAGTTATTTAATATTAGATTCCGATATTAATTTCAGTGCGTTTACCTACCGTACGATCACCTGACAACTCCAAATGTAACGAAAATTGAAATCCGATAATAATACAATATTACGGATCCAATGAAACTAGTTTCGTCAAATTCCGAGACTGTGCTCCGGAAGGCTATTTTTAAATATCATTTTAAACGATATATTTACAAAACTGAACAAAAAACTTTTAATTTCAGTTTTAAAAATTCTATTATCTTCAGCATCATTAATATGAATTTTATAAGCCTTCAAATTATTTTTAACATGCCCAAAACCCCAGATTCAACATTTTACCCAATTTTTAATTGTTTAATTCAAAAATTAGATTACCAATAAATAGTGATTCAAGTTAAAATTACCCTTTTGAATATTTAAAATTAATTAAATATTCCCATTTCAAATATACAAAAATTCCGGGTCGTCACAGAACGAAACCGAAGGCATTATCTCGTTACACTCATTTTGGAAACATCCTCAGAGTTAACGACAATAACCATTGCACTTTGAATCTTCATCTTCACTTGAGATTCACGACCTATCGTTAATTTGGATCGATGTGGTTTTCGGATATCCAAATCTGGAAACTCGATCCCGGTCTCATCGAAATCCAAACCGTATCTTTTAAGGCCAAGTTGTTTTAAAGTTAAAACAATTCATTTCATTATCCATATACACACAGATAGATAATTCACAATATCACTAATAGATAATCTACAATATCACAGATAGATAATCTACAATATCAAAGATAGATAATCTACAATATCACAGATAGATAATCTACAATATCAAAAATAGATAATCTACAATATCACATATCGACAATCTACATTATCCATATGTAACGCCCCACTCTGAGACCCACTGTAACAAAGAGTATTACGGGAGTAATACTGTCTGTTAAAGCGGAGAATAGAGTATAGTGGAAGCGACCATCTATAATCAAGCTATAACTATCTACCGAATACGTCGAAAGGTGGAATCTATTTAAATTTTTCTCAATCAGGTGGTTCGACATATTCGGTAAATACTTATAACGAAATTACAAATGGCTAAAGATCTATCAGGACAAAGCATAATAACATAATGAAATAGCATCACAGAACAGAATCACATAACAGATATAAAATCCCAGAACAATACATCATCAATACAGATCCAAATACTATAAGTGGGTACAAAGCCACTGCTCACACATGTGAGTCAAAAATATGTACATATCAAAGTCTGAATAATAAGAGAGTAGCGGAATAGTGGATAAATAAAAGCGCTATCTATCAGCATAGCAGATAATGTCCAAGCGGAAGCACAGAAGCTAAGTCCAGAGACCTAACCTGAAACAACTCGGTCTGACCCGAGCGAAAACACTCGGGTCAGGCTAGCTAAACAATCAGTAATAACTGAGATATATAATAATGCGGTACATAAGTAAAACAGTACTTATCCAAAGAGAAGTATATTATGAACCACATGAATATAATGACGATCCCTAATCATCAATAAACAATAAAAATCTCCAAAGAGAAATCAACACCAAAGTGTAGAATAAATAAAATCGCCTCATATCATCGGCGTAGCCAAAGCTATAAAAAGATGCCCATAGGCAATAATCCCAAGAGTGACCAGAGTCTGTGATCAATGCCCAAGCAAAGATCGATGCTCCAAAGAGCCATGGGGATATACTGAAAAGTCAATGAAATCAAACACTGAAAGCAGTGTCCAGAGACACTGTGGATCCATAAGGTAATCACACTTACATCGTATGGTTCCATAGAACCAACACCGAATGGCGGTACTCGAATGGATATAAAAATAATCAGATAATACAAGTTTTGCACGTGCACCGACCAGAGTCGTTGTTGCCAAGTACTGTAGAGTTGTGATCGATCACTCGCACCGATGCGAAACGCGCGAGACGGCGAGATCCTTCCCAGAAGGATAAAGGCCCAGAGGCACACGCCGAAAAATAAACTGCTCCATAGAGCAGGTGTCCAGAGACGGTTGCCCAGAGGCGTGGTGACCCAGAGGTCCAGTACTGGCCGCCCAGAGGCTAATGTGTCACTAACTTCTTGGAGAGGAACCCGCAAAGTGTTAACAATGAGTCCCATATCCCACGTTCGCACTAAACGGTTTCCTAACCAATAGCAAGCTCACACTCCAAACAATAAAAAGTCTACCTCATATCATCGGTAAACTAGACCCAAAGGTCAAAACGATCAATCGAATAGGTCGGGGATTAACCGGAAAGAAAATACACACGGTTTCCATAGACCGGAGATTTCCTAACCGTTTAAGCACCTTTCCACTTCGCTCGACGTGCTAAAAGTGAGTGTGAGATTTTTATTATAGAAAATAATGGTGTAAAACGGATTTATAATTGATTTTCGAAATCACTTTTAAAACGGTCTTTTGAAAGGTCTCCTATTATGGAGTAATTAATTTAATAATTAAAATAATATTATATAATAATTTTCAAAAGCCATTTAGGAGTGAAAAATCTTTTGAAAATGATTCATAAAACCCGTGTACGAAATCTAGAGACAAATCTCAAAGAAATCAATGAAAACCAGAAAATCATCAAAAATATTCTAAGTGTTTGTAAACATTCAAAAACAGCTGTGAACCCAAGTTCGACAATTTATTTGGACCAGCAAACTGTGTCCAAATGTCATGAAAATTTGCAGGCATGTAGTCCAACATCCCTACTTTAAGATGCAAAAAGAATTTCTAGATTCCGAGTTGAGACGAAGTAGCAGCGACGTCTCAAAGTTGGACCCAGAACAAGATTTACACTGTTTACAAACAGCGACCAGAGTTCAACTTCGACACGAAATTCGAAGTACCAAACGAATACCGATGATGCCCAAATTTTACAGAGATGAAGTTCGAAACTCCACCTTTCCAACGAGACCAAAAACGTCAAATTCCGACTTCGAATGCGATCGTGGTGGCATTCCGAAGTGGAGCTCAAAAGCTGGAAAACAAAAGGGATATTTGATTTTCATTCTAAGTGTTTGACCATTCAAAAACTGCTGCGAACCCAAGTTCGGCAATTTATTTGGACCAGCAAACTGAATCCAAATGACATGAAAACTGGTAGGCATATAGTCCAACATCCCTACTATAAGATGCAAAAAGAATTTCTGGAATCCGAGTTGAGACGAAGTAGCAACGACGTCTCAAAGTTGGACCCAGAACAAGATTCACACTGTTTACAAACAGCGACAAGAGTTCAACTTCGACACAAAATTCGAAGTATCAAAAGAATGCCGATGATACCTAAATTTTACAGAGATGGAGTTCGAAACTCCACCTTTCCAACGAGACCAAAAACGTTGAATTCCGACTTCGGATGCGATCGTGGCGGCATCGCGAAGTGGAGATAAAAAAAATCTGAAAAACAGAAATGAGTAAATTTTTTTTTTTTTTTTTTTGACGCGGGCTTCGGCCCGCGTCAGCCTGCCCCAGCCCGCCTGGGCTGGGGAGGCCCCAGCCCATGCGGGCTGGGGTCCGGTTCGGCCCCAGCCCATGCGGGCTGGGGACTGGTGCCCCAGCCCGTGCGGGCTGGGGACTGGTTCCCCAGCCCGCATGGGCTGGGGAAGCCCGCATGGGCTGGGGAAGCCCCAGCCCGTGCGGGCTGGGGTTTACTGATGCCCCAGCCCGCCTGGGCTGGGGAGAACAGGCCCCAGCCCATGCGGGCTGGGGTTCCTGTGCATGCGGCCAGCCCATCAAGGGCTGGCCTGTTTCTGACTAGCCCAACTGGGCTAGCCTGCGTCTGCCTGGGTGCAACCCAGGTCTGTTCTGGTGCACCCAGGACTGTTTTTGGTTCTGTTTTCAGCCCTGTACAATTCCAGCCAACATAATTTGATGTTTTTTTGACATTTAGGGGTGTTTTTTTCAATTTTGGACATCAAAATTTTCATCAAAATTTTACTAGCAATAATTAATAATTAATAGTAATTACCAATATTACAACTAGCATAATTACTAATCAATAGTAATTACCAATATTACAACTAGCATAATACCAATATTTTGGGCTTAAGTGTAAAATGGAGCATTTCAAGGAAATTAATTAGGGAAATTTGTAATTTATATTATTGCAAAATTTTATATGTGTAAAATAGTGCAATATTTGATTTGGGAAATTAATTTGCAATTTATTTGCAAAATGGTGATTTTGGCTAATATTAACTATAAACGGTGTTTTGGAAAAATTAGGGGTTAAAATGTAAAATATTGTTGATATAGGATTTTATGAAATGGCTAAAAGTAATTGTTAACATATTTTCATAATTTTCTATGGTTTGAAATGTATTTAGTAATTTGTATGTAGAGTGTACTTAGAGAAAATTGCCTATATATGTATGCACATGAATAATACAAAGTCCTAATGGATATTAGATCCAATAACCCTAACCATTAGCCTATAAAGTATCTTTTACTCTCCCATTTCAGCCAACACTTCATTTCATAACCACTAAAACCTAATTAGAAAGCTCCAAAACCTAGTCATGGCCTCCTAAGCAAGACTCCAATCTACACCAAATCAAAGAGAGTTAATCCAAACTACTAAAAGAGGTAATAGCAATCACAAAACCCACCTCTAATTCATTCTTTAATTTCTGAAATTATTTTGTAATCCTCTTTTTTTTGTGCATTTAGATTATGAAACTCTTTGATCTTCTTTTCATTGCTTGGAAAGAGGTAATATATGCTAGCTGAAATTATAATTAGTTTATTGCTGTTAGTAAATTAGGCATATCTCATTCATCTTAATTCGGAATTAAGATTTTCTTGAAGTTCTGGAAAGCTTATTCTGTAGCCTATAACTTTCATGTTTTGAGCTTTGCCTAATTTTGTGGTTTCAATGGTCGAAATCACGTTTGTTTGTCGCTGACCTGACAACAAACTACAGGGTTGATAAAATAAAACCCTGAAATTGATTTGGCCATAAGTTACTCGTTTTTGATCTGAATTAGATAATTTTGGATGTTCCGGAAAGCTTAAAACATATGCTACAATTTTTGTTCAGTGAGTTTTCTGTAATATTGCCATTTAGATGACCTGAAATGCGTTCAAAGACAGAAGACCAATTCTGTCTTTAACAAGTTATCTTGAGTTTCAATCTGATATTGTTTTGCATGTATCTCTCTCGTTTCTTATCCAAATCTAATAATTTTGGATGTTCTGGAAAGCTTAGATTTAGAGCTAAAACTTTCATGTTTTGAGTTTCATGAAATTTCGAAGTTAATTTGGTCAAAATTGTACATTCTTACCACTATCCCGAGAAAAAAAAAGAAAAAAAAATAATAAATAATTTTTTTTTAAACCCTGTTCCAGATTTTTTATCTCCACTTCGCGATGCCGCCACGATCGCATCCGAAGTCGGAATTCGACGTTTTTGGTCTTGTTGGAAAGGTGGAGTTTCGAGCTCCACCTCTGTAAAATTTAGGCATCATCGGCATTCTTTTGGTACTTCGAATTTCGTGTCGAAGTTGAACTCTTGTCGCTGTTTGTAAACAGTGTGAATCTTGTTCTGGGTCCAACTTTGAGACGTCGCTGCTACTTCTTCTCAACTCGGATTCCAGAAATTCTTTTTGCATCTTATAGTAGGGATGTTGAACTATATGCCTACCAGTTTTCATGTCATTTGGATTCAGTTAGCTGGTCCAAATAAATTGCCGAACTTGGGTTCGCAGCAGTTTTTGAATGGTCAAACACTTAGAATGAAAATCAAATATCCCTTTTGTTTCCAGCTTTTGAGCGCCACTCCGCGATGCCTCCACGTTCGCATCGGAAGTCGGAAGTCGACTTTTTTGGTCTCGTTAGAAAGGTGGAGTTCCGAACTCCATCTCAGGAAAATTTGGACAACATTGGAGTTCGTTTGGTACTTCGAATTTCGTGTCGAAGTTGAACTCTAGTCGCTGTTTGTAAACAGTGTAAATCTTGTTTTGGGTCCAACTTTGAGACGTCGCTGCCACTTCGTCTCAACTCGGAATATAGAAATTCTTTTTGCATATTAAAGTAGGGATGTTGGACTACACGCCTGCAAATTTTCATGACATTTTGATACAGTTTGCTGGTCCAAATAAATTATCGAACTTGAGTTCACAGCTGTTTTTGAATGTTTACAAACACTAATATTTTTGATGATTTTCTGGTTTTCATTGATTTCTTTGAGATTTGTCTCTAGATTTCGTACACGGGTTTTATGAATCATTTTCAAAAGATTTTTCACTCCTAAATGGCTTTTGAAAATTATTATATAATATTATTTTAATTATTAAATTAATTACTCCATAATAGGAGACCTTTCAAAAGACCGTTTTAGAAGTGATTCCGAAAATCAATTATAAATCCGTTTTACACCATTATTTTCTATAATAAAAATCTCACACTCACTTTTAGCACGTCGAGCGAAGTGGAAAGGTGCTTAAACGGTTAGGAAATCTCCGGCCTATGGAAACCGTGTGTATTTTCTTTCCGGTTAATCCCCGACCTATTCGATTGATCGTTTTGACCTTTGGGTCTAGTTTACCGATGATATGAGGTAGACTTTTTATTGTTTGGAGTGTGAGCTTGCTATTGGTTAGGAAACCGTTTAGTGCGAACGTGGGGTATGGGACTCATTGTTAACACTTTGTGGGTTCCTCTCCAAGAAGTTAGTGACACATTAGCCTCTGGGCGGCCAGTACTGGACCTCTGGGTCACCACGCCTCTGGGCAACCGTCTCTGGACACCTGCTCTATGGAGCAGTTTATTTTTCGGCGTGTGCCTCTGGGCCTTTATCCTTCTGGGAAGGATCTCGCCGTCTCGCGCGTTTCGCATCGGTGCGAGTGATCGATCACAACTCTACAGTACTTGGCAACAACGACTCTGGTCGGTGCACGTGCAAAACTTGTATTATCTGATGATTTTTATATCCATTCGAGTACCGCCATTCGGCGTTGGTTCTATGGAACCATACGATGTAAGTGCGATTACCTTGTGGATTCACAGTGTCTCTGGACACTGCTTTTCAGTGTTTGATTTCATTGATTTTTCAGTATATCCCCATTGCTCTTTGGAGCATCGATCTTTGCTTGGGCATTGATTACAGACTCTGGTCACTTTTTGGATTATTGCCTATGGGCATCTTTTTATAGCTTTGGCTACGCCGATGATATGAGGCGATTTTATTTATTCTACACTTTGGTGTTGATTTCTCTTTGGAGATTTTTATTGTTTATTGATGATTAGGGATCGTCATTATATTCATGTGGTTCATAATATACTTCTCTTTGGATAAGTACTGTTTTACTTATGTACCGCATTATTATATATCTCAGTTATTACTGATTGTTTAGCTAGCCTGACCCGAGTGTTTTCGCTCGGGTCAGACCGAGTTGTTTCAGGTTAGGTCTCTGGACTTAGCTTCTGTGCTTCCGCTTGGACATTATCTGCTATGCTGATAGATAGCGCTTTTATTTGTCCACTATTCCGCTACTCTCTTATTATTCAGACTTTGATATGTACATATTTTTGACTCACATGTGTGATCAGTGGCTTTGTACCCACTTATGGTATTTGGATCTGTATTGATGATGTATTGTTCTGGGATTTTATATTTGTGATGTGATTCTGTTCTGTGATGTTTTATCATTTATTACTATGCTTATTCTGATAGATCTTTAGCCATTTGTAATTTCGTTATAAGTATTTACCGAATATGTCGAACCACCTGATTGAGAAAAATTTAAATAGATTCCACCTTTCGACGTATTCGGTAGATAGTTATAGCTTGATTACATATGGTCGCTTCCAATATACTCTATTCTCCGCTTTAACAGACAGTATTACTCCCGTAATACTCTTTGTTACAGTGGGTCTCAGAGTGGGGCGTTACAGCTTGGTATCAGAGCCTGGTTTCAGGAATAAGCATAATAAACACAGAACAAATACACTTAGTACAATACATTTTAAATTAGATCCGAATTAAATCAAATCCCTCCCTTATGTTTATTGATAGATAAGTTAGGAATATGTATAGGAATCCGTTATATTCCGTAGTATTCCTTAATTAATTATCTATCATTGAATCATGTCTAACTCTAATTCCCGTTACGACATGTTTGACCAATTGAGCGGTGCGAAGGTCTTCTCTCAGCTTGACCTTGCCACCGGATTCTATCAGCTACGAGTCGTGGAAGACAGCATTCCTCTTACAGCATTTCGCACTCGTTATGGTTCTTTTGAGTGGTTGGTCATGCCGTTCGGCTTGACGAACGCTCCGGCTTTCTTCGTCGATCTCATGAATCGAGTATTCCGGGAATACATCAATAGATTCGTTCTAGTTTTAATCGACGATATTCTTGAGACTCTTTCTATGTGTGATATTCGAAATCGAGCTCCGTCTTCTGTATTCCTTTTGCGGATTAGATGTTATAGACGACTTCTATATTTAAGGAATTGCGGGGACGCAATTTTCTTAAGGGGGGAGTCTGTAACAACCCGTGATTGCGGTTACCAAATAATAAATTAAAATTGGGATTTTAATTTAATTGGAGCTATTAATGAATTTTTAATGTGGCTAATTTGTTCAAAATTTAGTCATTTTGAATAAATTAGCCACATTAAAAATTCATTAATAGCTCCAATTAAATTAAAATCCCAATTTTAATTTATTATTTGGTAACCGCAATCACGGGTTGTTACACCATATACTTCAACCAAAGCAACCATATCATACAGCATTACTTATCTCATATCTGAGATTTCAAACTATTCAAGGAAATCAATATCATCCATCATATATAAGCAAGGATAAATAATCATACCATTTATAATTAATTTAAAGTGAATTAAATTAATTACTTATCTCTAATTAATTTAAAGTAAATTAAATTAATTACTTCATCATTATAAAACTTGCTTACATAACCATTAATTAATTACAAATCAATTAATTAATCATTCTCAAATTTCCATCTTAATTAATCATCCTGGATTAATTATTCTTTAATTTCATTCAAGTAATTCCTTTAATTAATTTCACAAATTAATTATCCTTTAACCAAATACAGTAATTAATCTTTAATTACTTCATTTATTAATTAACTATAATTAATTACATTAATCCTTAATTAATTACATTAATTAATTACTCAAAATCACTTATTATTGATTAATTACTCTTAATGAATCAACCCTTAATTACATCATTAATTATATAAATTTAATGATCCCTAACTACATTTAAATTAATTATTCTATTTAAATTAATTACATTAAGAAATTAATCTTTAATTAAACCATAATTATTAATCACTCTTGATTAATATCATTTAGTAATTAACCCCCCTTAATTACTTCATCAAATAAATTAATTACTCCTTAATTAATTATCTCAATTAACCCCTTGATTAATTTCACAAAGTAATTCAATCCAAATTACTTTCCTATTTAAATCATCTTCAATTAATTACATATAGTAATTCCATTAATTACTTCATTAAGTAATTACACTTCATTAATTACATTTAAGTAATTACACTTATCAAATCATCCAATGATTAATTTAAATCAATTAAACTAAATTAATTAACTTAAATAAATCAAATTTATTTAATTTATTACCTTGAGTAATTTATTCCTTTAATTATACTTAAATAATTTCACACTTTATTATCTTTAATTAATTAATCTAATTTATTATTAAAATTATCACATTGATTAATTATTAAACAAATCTTAAGTTTTTTCTTAGAGAAAGACGGGTGTGTAGCATGACGTTACATAGCCGATTATATAATAATAATAGATAAGTTGACCAACATGCCTGATCGATGACAGTACAAGCTAAAGATCACCAAAACATACAACAAAGATAGAAAGGAAAGCATCATACTACAACCCATACAAGCATAAACACAATACTGACAAAGCTACAAGCCAAAAGGGAGGAAAAAGCACCGAAAGAGACTTGCTACAAACATCAAGCAACCAGACCAACGACTATGGCTGAGGAGGGAACGCCGAACTGCTCTCCACTAACTCGGTTGGGGAAGGACTACTATGCGGGAGGCGGAGCCTGAAGGGGGCTGATTGGCTGCAACCTGTAAGAATAGTGAATAAGTGAGACAATTCTTAATTTCCTTACTTTAAGAAATTAAACTTAGATTAATCAATATTAATTATATTAATTATTCCTTAATAACCAATTAATTAACCACTAATTATTTAATTCATTTAAGTTTTAACTGTAACTTAACTAATCTTTAATTACTTGATTAATTAATCCCTAATTTCAAATTAATTATTCCTTAAATAATTAGTCTTAAACTTTAATTAATTAATTTAAAACTCTTAATTACTCAATTAATCATCCATACCATTAATTAATTAATTATCCATTTTTAATTATCGAAATAATTTAATGAATCCAAATCATTAAATTCTAATTATCTTTAAGATAAATCTTTATTCATATTAATGATTTAATTATCATTAATAAAGTATTCAAAACAATTTGCTTTTAATTTTACTTTAAATTTCATTTTAAATTTAAGATTTAAAATGAATACTAATTTAACTTAACAAAGTTTTTTTTTAAAACATTTAAAAACCCTTTTAAATCTCATGTTAAAGAAGTATAGACCTTATAAAGAAATTTGAAAGAATTTAAAACAAATCTCTTTATAAGTTCAAATCATTTAAAGAAATACTTTACATTTAAAGTTTCTTAAATATTTGAGTTTTTATAAAACTTAATTTATTTCAAAACTGGATTAAATTTCATTTTGAAATCAGATTTTAAACAAGTTTTAAAATCTATGTTATAATCTTGCTTTACACTTTGAATTTAATTTAAGTTCAAAAACTTAAATACTGTCAGGTCAAAAACAATTAACCCGAGCCACCACAAAATCTACTCGAGAAAACCCCTACCCTACTTCGAGCAAATACTCAAATTTCTCGAGATAAACTCGAGCAACCTCCACTGCTCAACCAACTTCACCTTCACCAGAACAACTGTGCACCGTGCACATGCACGGTGCCGTAATGTAACATCCCGAAAATTTTCGACTTTCGAAAATTCAACATCGATACTCACTTTATCGACTGCCGAGCCATCGAATGCCGAAAACCCGAAAAGTTATGGTTTTAAGAAAAAGAAAAGGTGAAAGAAGAAGAAGATAGAAGAAAAAGAGAAGAAGAAGAAACAACATCAGATACAGCAACAGAAAACAATATCAGAATCTTACACATCGCAGCGGAACAATATATAATAGATAAATGAATAATCTTTAAACAAAGAACTATATCATTTTATACATACATCAATCATCAGAGTCAATATACAACAATGGACAGTTATATAACTTGTCCTCATACAGAATACACAGCGGAATAAATACTATCAGATACAAATACTACGTCTCGCCATCCAGCTTGCTTCCAAAGCTCCAGAATATCCAGTATATCCTGATAACATAACTCTAGGCTGCCCGTGTGGAAATTGGTGGGCACCCAGAGTTTAGAAAGGGAACAATAAACTCCGAGTCAGTCATGGTGACTGGTGTGAGATCGTAAAACAGTTATTTATCTTTAAAATAAACAACAGAAAAACTTTAATGTCAATTCGCAATGCTTTTGGAAAATGAAACTACCATAAGACCTCCCGCCACACACACAATGCAAACGCAGACTTGGAGGAGATTTCTTCTTATGATAGTCAAAGATGCTTACTACGCAAAATCAAATCATTTTTGATATTATTATTAGTGCATAGTGTAGAAAACATTTCGAAAGTAGAATATAAATCTTAGCCAGCATAGGTACCATTATAGTATGCTTGCTATAGCTACCATATTAAATGGCAGGTTCTACAACTAAAACCGTACAAGTCACGTATTGTTTCTTTGGATTTCCAACAAATGGTCAGGCTAAGGAACTTCCTATCCACGATGGGTACGTCCCTGGAATAGACGACCCGAGAACCTAACCGGATCTCTGCCAACACAAGGCCGGGTTACCTCTGCAAAAATAGGTAACTACTGACACGCGTATGCCATCCCCCGATCGTCACCGATCTTCCCGAGGATCCCCGATTCGCAACAAACCACATAGATAATAATAATGCAGTAACCACAGAGGTTAAGTATCTGGGCTCCATACCATGATACCACCTTTATCCAGAAGGAATGACATACACTAAGGGGCGCTACTCCCTAGAACCTTGCTGCATTCGTCCTGTTTCGACCATTTCCGGGGTGTGAGGCTCGATGAAGTCTCATCCACAAAGCTACGCTTTCTCAAAAAGCCCTGCTTCGGGTTCAACAAAATGATCAACCTATGATCACAAAGATATAAGATCAAACAAATGATCATATCACAAATGATCAAACACTGATCATTTCACAGCAACACTCAGCATGCCACGTTACCAAATTGGGATATATCGCTGATAAATTTCAACTACATAACCTCTGAGCTCGTACGTCTCAGAGAAGGGTGTTAAGCTAAGAGAATAAATTCTCCGCCACCAACAGAAATGTATTTGAAAGAAATCAGCTTTATATCTCAAATTGTAACGTCAGACACACATCCATACAAGTCTGTTCCGGGATCGAACAGAACCGAAGGCACTTCTCACGAAGCCCTTGCACATCCGGATAAATTTCTAATCACGTCCGGACTTCTCGTCACTAAGGGTGATAAAAACCTCTAAATCGGAGATCAGCCGATGTAGAGTAACTCGACGGTAATCCTTTCGTTTTCAAAAATATCCGGTCTTCAACACCGGTCTTCGAATGCAATTCATAACGACGTATCACATATTCGGAATGGGTTATATGACCCCATGGTCCTTTCCCGGCTAACCCGAATAGTGAGCGATTATTCAAAAATAAGTGTGGCATTCAAATTCATCCAATTCACAACAAATACCTACTCAAGGTAATTATTGATAGTCGGTTATTTAACTATCAATAAAGATGCGCAACATCATCAGATTCCAAATAATTTCCCAAATTATTTATCTTCAAAATATATCAATAAAGATGCGCAACATCATCAGATTCCAAATAATTTCCCAAATTATTTATCTTCAAAATATCTTTACTAGATATATAATTTCCACACTTTAACCATTTGAAAAACAAATTTCAAATATTCACATTTCATTTTATCTTTGAAGATAAAATCTCAAAAACAGTTCATTTCATATTGGAAAAGCAATTCCATACTTATTTAATAATAAGTATTTCACAAATCAGTTATTTTCAACATTTGAAAATATTCGATATACTTAAATCAATATTAAGTATATATTCATTCTTTAAGAAAATCATTCTCTTTAAACACATTTATTTGAGTCAAAACGAATGTTACGTAAAACATCGTTACGACGACTCAAAATCACTAGTATAGGGATTCGAAATTTAGATAGGTATATAAATCCCAATACTACATAAAAACATTTCCTTTCGGAAATCATTTACTATAACAACAGTGTTATAGTCCACCATTTCCTTATTTTTCGAAACGTCTATTTCAACAATAAATGTTGAAATCTATGATTTCGATATTTAACACGTTTTAAAACATCTTTTAAAACAATTACTTCATTTCGTAATATCACTTTTCCAAAAACATATCCATTTTATTTAATAATATATTCACTGTCCAAAATCGTGAATATAATTCACTTAACCCAATTTCAATCATTTCTACACATTTTTATCTCAATAAAAATTCGCTATCCAAAATCGCGAATATATCTTCTTTAAAAAATCTTCTATATTTAATTTCTCAAATTCAACTGATTTTGAATTTTATAAACACATTTATAAATTCTATTTCTATTTTAATAACAACTTTGACTTATAAATTTTCTTTTATTTACTTCTATAATTTACTTATCAAGATAAGTGATTTCAGATTTATAAACAACGTTTATAAATCGCATTTACACTTTATAACAATTTCCACTTATAAAATCATTTCATTTAGCAATTTCTATTTATATCCCATCTAAGTGCAAAAGTCAAATTTATAAGTAAATTACTTATAAATCGTTTATTCTACAACATCTATTCACTTTATAACTTCACGTTATAAATCTATTTATTTCATTTACTTATGAAATCCTTTTATACTTCTTTTCAACACTTATAAAAATTCGTTTTATAAGTCCAATATTTTTATTAATAAAATATCCATTTTATAAATCTTCCTATACAAATCGTTTATAGTTATTCCAAAAATCCCAGCTTAAACCATTTTATAAATAAATCGACTTTTATTTAAAAAATCACCTTACGGTCATAATTCACAAAATCTTAACTTTTATAACTTCAAAATTTTAAACGTTTATTTATTTAAAATAAATCAATTCAACAATTCAATAGAACATATAATTTCAAAGATCACTTTAAAAATCCTTTTTAAAGTAAAAGTCGTTATTTTTACTTTTCAAAACTAAATCCGATGATGCAACAGCATCAGTTAGTCCATCACAACAGTCAATACCATATATCATCATATGATAACAGAATATATATCAACATATCTGTAAATAATCAATACGATGAGGAATCTAGTCGGATCCCTCCAACCTGTTTCCCTGCATCCAAAAATGTTAGCACAATACCAATTCCGCTCCAGTACGGAATTATCGCGGTATATAGGTTTTTATAAATCCGCTTACTAACGGCGCAATAGGGTCTCATCCGCTATACGAGGCGGGAAAATCATCAATCCAATATATACATATGCCAATATGTATATACTGCTATATATATAGATATATCCTATCATATCTAATATAACAATCAATAGAAATCAAACAGTCAATAATAACTGTAAAATCAAATTTCCTTCGAGTGAGAAAGATCTCACCTTAGCTATTTATTTTGCCATCCATTTCCATTTTTGATCATTTCTTCACGGTTTAACCTTGTATAAATATTTATACAATCATTAATATTCGAACCAATTAAATAACCAATCTCCGTTTATTAATTGTTTAAATTAACTGACAGTTTCGTTTCAGACCAATTTTGTCCTTTAATAAATTTGTTTTAACAAAAAATTAAATTTTAAAACTCAATTTCTCCTCACTAATCTATTAATTAAATCGAATACCCTTTTAAAAATCTTGAGGTAATTAATATTAATTTTAAACCAATATTTTTTTCTAAACAAATCCCTTTATTCAAATTTATTAAATTAAAAATTAGACTTAAATCTCCCTTTTTCTTTTCTGTACATATATACAACTTAAAACTGCATATACACTAAACTATAAAGTTTTCAAAATCAAATTCTATTTAAACTTACTGTTTTACTGTAAATCTGTGAATATATTTCATACATATAAAATTTTAAATAAATCGAATACCTCACATGAATTCGAACGTGATGATGACAACCCATCCCACACACTGCTCGATGACTTCGATCAAGTGGAGCTCCACCCTACTGCTCGCGAAACTGCTCGCGAAACCCATCCATCGTCAGAGTCGCCACCTCCTCCCCCGAACCCACGCTGCCTCCTCTGCCATCCACCGCAAATCCACTCGAACGAAGTCCACTGGCAGTCGCCAAGTTCACCAACCCTAATTCGAAAACCCCAAATGCTGTTTGAGACCATCGCCTCCCCCAACTGACTTTCGCTGCTCGAACCCCACGCTTCCAGTCGAACCACCATCTCACGCGACCAAGTCGCGAACCCAGAACTGGATCGCGCGAACGCAATCGCCACCTGATACTTCGCGAAACCCTAATCCCCTCACATCGCCTCGTCGAACGGCCTCGCGCGCGCCACCTTTGTTCGATCGCGACCCTCGAGCACCCCAAGAAACTACTCGCGACACGATTGTCGTTCGAATGAAAAGGAACGAAGGTTTTCGATTTGAATTTGGAGAAGAGGGAGAGCTGCCATTAAATTGATTTTGTTTTTCTTTTTGTTTCGTTCGGTTGCCTGAGAACGAGAGGGAACTCGGCCATTCCCTTTTGATTTTCGTTCGCCATTTATTTTTTTTCTTCGTTCTGACATTTGCTTTAATTTTGAACGAAATGATTTCTCGCGTGAGGTATAAACGAGATGAAGGGGAGACAGGAGTACGCGATTTACAGAGAGTAGGTCTGCCGAGAAAACTTAGGGTGGCTGATGTTGACGAATTTTAAAATTGAAAATTAAATTTGAATTCGATAAAATCTCAACGCGTTTGCTTACCGTATGCTCACGTATCAACTCCGATAAATACGAAAGTTGAAATCCGATAATAATTCAATATTCCGGACCCAATGGAACTGGTTTCGTCGAATTCCGAGACGTTTTGAAAATTGACTATTTTAAATATCGGTTCAAACCATTAATTTCAAAACTGATCAAATTGTTTCCAAACTAAATTCTGAAGCTTCTGTTATCTTCAGCATTATAAATACGGATTTTAGAAACTCTCGAAATATTTTTCTCCAACTGTAAATTGAAGATTTAAATTTTTATTCAACATTCACTAGATTAAATTATTATAATTTAATTGCTAAATTCAAAGTTTTATCGGGAATTCAAATTAAATCATCGTTCAAATATTTAAAATAAATTAAATATTCTCAATTTAATTCGTTCAAAATTCTGGGTCGTTACAAACTTCCCTCCTTAAAAGAATTTCGTCCTCGAAATTACAAGTTAGGAAGAAAGGTCCTTAACTCGTCTACTATTTTCAACTCCCATAGTTTTATCAATTTATCAAAACAAATCTTTCTATTAAAGATTCGTTATCATTCAACTCGTTTTCCAACTTCAATTCTAAGTTTCAAACAACATTGTTTAACTTCTAAATTCAAATTCGAGTTTACATTCAAATTTTAACTTCAAAATTTCTCAAAATTTTTCTAACACTCGAAATTTTCAAAAAATTTCGCCAGCGTCTCCTTTGCGCGGCTAACACGGTACGACTACAAAACGTCCCTACGGACTCTCAGATTTAAAAAAGAAAAAGAAAAAGCCAAGCGGCTAGACAAGAAATCATCAAAAACTCATATTATAATTCAAATACGTACCTTTTGTCGAGCAATTCAAATTATCTGTGAAATAAATTTTCCAATCCCTTTATACCTGTATATCCTACTAGCCATAATATCTAGTTGCATATATTCAAACCATTTCGTACATTCAATTACAAAATTTTCAATATAACTGCTTATATAGTTTTACTTCACTGTTGAAGTTACATATTCAATTTCGTTCAATCTTTACATTTCAATTCCATTTGAATTCAATTCCAACATTTAATTGGATTCAGTTCAATTTCTGAATATTGAATTTTATTGATTAGCTTTCATTCATACTGCACCATTTTAAATTAGTTTCAGTTACTAATCCATTTCCAATTCTAATTTACTTATTCAAATTCGGTTTCAACATTCAGTTTTAATCTTATTCACTTCATTTATTCAAATTTATTTACTCATTCACAAATTCTTTCATTTTCAATTTGAATCTCATTTCTATCAAATTCCAAATATTTTATAAGTCTTTGACTTATTTACATCTTGATTTATAAAATCATCTATACATTCATATTACTAATTCTATTCCTTTATGAATTTTATCTTCAAATATTTTTCTGGAACTTTATTTCAAATTATATCTCACATTAATATTTCATAAATATTTCTACATAGTATTCCAGAGTTTACCAACATTTCAAAAACCATTTTCGAAAACAATTCAAATTTATCTTTTGAATTTCAAAACAAAATCCAAATTTTTCAAACACTTTCCATTTAAACAATTTGGCAGCAATTCCTCTTTTGGAAACCCGAAAATGAATTCTAATGATGTGGCCACCATCATCAGGATTATTTTCCAGCGACCGAAAAGAGTTTAGAGCTTTTATCTCTCTAAAATGCTTTTCAAACCTTTGAAATTCATTTTCAAATCAAAAAGATTTAAACTTCCAAATCCCCAAAAATTTTCAAATTCTTTTCAAACATTTCCAAAAACTTTTCTGGAATTTCGTTTTAAATTACAAATCACTTATATAATTCACATCCTCACATTTCATTTATATATGAATTTATTTCTTATTCAATTTCAGTGATGATAATTCACAATTATTACTTCCTAACATCCATGCAACCATATACTATAATACTTTATAGAAAAATATTTACTTTCTATACAAAAATAGTTTTGGGCAAAATTATCTCATTTACCCTATTTAAAACAATACTGTGCCGAATTGTTCTATTTAAGTGTTTAGAGATCCCTATCGATAGAGTTGTACGGACAATACCGACCAGAATCCATATACCACTCAACAAACCAATCATCACAATATAAAACAATTTTTATATTCACTAACAAATACGCACTCGTATCTATTATTACACTCAAACTCATTCTAGAGTACTACTGACTCTATCTCTAATGAGTGACACCCAACAGAGCAGGGTTGTCGCTTAACCATATGCTCTGATACCAAATGTAACATCCCGAAAATTTTGGGAAGCGGTCACAACCGGTAGGCTTTTCAACCATCCCGGCCCCACCGTGGCTGACAATGGTACCCCAAACTTGCTTTTACGGCCAGCCTCTCGACTGTCACGGCCTCTGCCTAACCAACCCATCCCTCTCAGGGACATGTAGGGGTAAGAGTCTCCCGTTCGCCACCAAACTGCGAAGCGAGAATCCCCTATCATGTTGTAATATAGCAAGACTGGTGTGAGATCGTAAAACAGTTATTTATCTTTAAAATAAACAACAGAAAAACTTTAATGTCAATTCGCAATGCTTTTGGAAAATGAAACTACCATAAGACCTCCCGCCACACACACAATGCAAACGCAGACTTGGAGGAGATTTCTTCTTATGATAGTCAAAGATGCTTACTACGCAAAATCAAATCATTTTTGATATTATTATTAGTGCATAGTGTAGAAAACATTTCGAAAGTAGAATATAAATCTTAGCCAGCATAGGTACCATTATAGTATGCTTGCTATAGCTACCATATTAAATGGCAGGTTCTACAACTAAAACCGTACAAGTCACGTATTGTTTCTTTGGATTTCCAACAAATGGTCAGGCTAAGGAACTTCCTATCCACGATGGGTACGTCCCTGGAATAGACGACCCGAGAACCTAACCGGATCTCTGCCAACACAAGGCCGGGTTACCTCTGCAAAAATAGGTAACTACTGACACGCGTATGCCATCCCCCGATCGTCACCGATCTTCCCGAGGATCCCCGATTCGCAACAAACCACATAGATAATAATAATGCAGTAACCACAGAGGTTAAGTATCTGGGCTCCATACCATGATACCACCTTTATCCAGAAGGAATGACATACACTAAGGGGCGCTACTCCCTAGAACCTTGCTGCATTCGTCCTGTTTCGACCATTTCCGGGGTGTGAGGCTCGATGAAGTCTCGTCCACAAAGCTACGCTTTCTCAAAAAGCCCTGCTTCGGGTTCAACAAAATGATCAACCTATGATCACAAAGATATAAGATCAAACAAATGATCATATCACAAATGATCAAACACTGATCATTTCACAGCAACACTCAGCATGCCACGTTACCAAATTGGGATATATCGCTGATAAATTTCAACTACATAACCTCTGAGCTCGTACGTCTCAGAGAAGGGTGTTAAGCTAAGAGAATAAATTCTCCGCCACCAACAGAAATGTATTTGAAAGAAATCAGCTTTATATCTCAAATTGTAACGTCAGACACACATCCATACAAGTCTGTTCCGGGATCGAACAGAACCGAAGGCACTTCTCACGAAGCCCTTGCACATCCGGATAAATTTCTAATCACGTCCGGACTTCTCGTCACTAAGGGTGATAAAAACCTCTAAATCGGAGATCAGCCGATGTAGAGTAACTCGACGGTAATCCTTTCGTTTTCAAAAATATCCGGTCTTCAACACCGGTCTTCGAATGCAATTCATAACGACGTATCACATATTCGGAATGGGTTATATGACCCCATGGTCCTTTCCCGGCTAACCCGAATAGTGAGCGATTATTCAAAAATAAGTGTGGCATTCAAATTCATCCAATTCACAACAAATACCTACTCAAGGTAATTATTGATAGTCGGTTATTTAACTATCAATAAAGATGCGCAACATCATCAGATTCCAAATAATTTCCCAAATTATTTATCTTCAAAATATATCAATAAAGATGCGCAACATCATCAGATTCCAAATAATTTCCCAAATTATTTATCTTCAAAATATCTTTACTAGATATATAATTTCCACACTTTAACCATTTGAAAAACAAATTTCAAATATTCACATTTCATTTTATCTTTGAAGATAAAATCTCAAAAACAGTTCATTTCATATTGGAAAAGCAATTCCATACTTATTTAATAATAAGTATTTCACAAATCAGTTATTTTCAACATTTGAAAATATTCGATATACTTAAATCAATATTAAGTATATATTCATTCTTTAAGAAAATCATTCTCTTTAAACACATTTATTTGAGTCAAAACGAATGTTACGTAAAACATCGTTACGACGACTCAAAATCACTAGTATAGGGATTCGAAATTTAGATAGGTATATAAATCCCAATACTACATAAAAACATTTCCTTTCGGAAATCATTTACTATAACAACAGTGTTATAGTCCACCATTTCCTTATTTTTCGAAACGTCTATTTCAACAATAAATGTTGAAATCTATGATTTCGATATTTAACACGTTTTAAAACATCTTTTAAAACAATTACTTCATTTCGTAATATCACTTTTCCAAAAACATATCCATTTTATTTAATAATATATTCACTGTCCAAAATCGTGAATATAATTCACTTAACCCAATTTCAATCATTTCTACACATTTTTATCTCAATAAAAATTCGCTATCCAAAATCGCGAATATATCTTCTTTAAAAAATCTTCTATATTTAATTTCTCAAATTCAACTGATTTTGAATTTTATAAACACATTTATAAATTCTATTTCTATTTTAATAACAACTTTGACTTATAAATTTTCTTTTATTTACTTCTATAATTTACTTATCAAGATAAGTGATTTCAGATTTATAAACAACGTTTATAAATCGCATTTACACTTTATAACAATTTCCACTTATAAAATCATTTCATTTAGCAATTTCTATTTATATCCCATCTAAGTGCAAAAGTCAAATTTATAAGTAAATTACTTATAAATCGTTTATTCTACAACATCTATTCACTTTATAACTTCACGTTATAAATCTATTTATTTCATTTACTTATGAAATCCTTTTATACTTCTTTTCAACACTTATAAAAATTCGTTTTATAAGTCCAATATTTTTATTAATAAAATATCCATTTTATAAATCTTCCTATACAAATCGTTTATAGTTATTCCAAAAATCCCAGCTTAAACCATTTTATAAATAAATCGACTTTTATTTAAAAAATCACCTTACGGTCATAATTCACAAAATCTTAACTTTTATAACTTCAAAATTTTAAACGTTTATTTATTTAAAATAAATCAATTCAACAATTCAATAGAACATATAATTTCAAAGATCACTTTAAAAATCCTTTTTAAAGTAAAAGTCGTTATTTTTACTTTTCAAAACTAAATCCGATGATGCAACAGCATCAGTTAGTCCATCACAACAGTCAATACCATATATCATCATATGATAACAGAATATATATCAACATATCTGTAAATAATCAATACGATGAGGAATCCAGTCGGATCCCTCCAACCTGTTTCCCTGCATCCAAAAATGTTAGCACAATACCAATTCCGCTCCAGTACGGAATTATCGCGGTATATAGGTTTTTATAAATCCGCTTACTAACGGCGCAATAGGGTCTCATCCGCTATACGAGGCGGGAAAATCATCAATCCAATATATACATATGCCAATATGTATATACTGCTATATATATAGATATATCCTATCATATCTAATATAACAATCAATAGAAATCAAACAGTCAATAATAACTGTAAAATCAAATTTCCTTCGAGTGAGAAAGATCTCACCTTAGCTATTTATTTTGCCATCCATTTCCATTTTTGATCATTTCTTCACGGTTTAACCTTGTATAAATATTTATACAATCATTAATATTCGAACCAATTAAATAACCAATCTCCGTTTATTAATTGTTTAAATTAACTGACAGTTTCGTTTCAGACCAATTTTGTCCTTTAATAAATTTGTTTTAACAAAAAATTAAATTTTAAAACTCAATTTCTCCTCACTAATCTATTAATTAAATCGAATACCCTTTTAAAAATCTTGAGGTAATTAATATTAATTTTAAACCAATATTTTTTTCTAAACAAATCCCTTTATTCAAATTTATTAAATTAAAAATTAGACTTAAATCTCCCTTTTTCTTTTCTGTACATATATACAACTTAAAACTGCATATACACTAAACTATAAAGTTTTCAAAATCAAATTCTATTTAAACTTACTGTTTTACTGTAAATCTGTGAATATATTTCATACATATAAAATTTTAAATAAATCGAATACCTCACATGAATTCGAACGTGATGATGACAACCCATCCCACACACTGCTCGATGACTTCGATCAAGTGGAGCTCCACCCTACTGCTCGCGAAACTGCTCGCGAAACCCATCCATCGTCAGAGTCGCCACCTCCTCCCCCGAACCCACGCTGCCTCCTCTGCCATCCACCGCAAATCCACTCGAACGAAGTCCACTGGCAGTCGCCAAGTTCACCAACCCTAATTCGAAAACCCCAAATGCTGTTTGAGACCATCGCCTCCCCCAACTGACTTTCGCTGCTCGAACCCCACGCTTCCAGTCGAACCACCATCTCACGCGACCAAGTCGCGAACCCAGAACTCGATCGCGCGAACGCAATCGCCACCTGATACTTCGCGAAACCCTAATCCCCTCACATCGCCTCGTCGAACGGCCTCGCGCGCGCCACCTTTGTTCGATCGCGACCCTCGAGCACCCCAAGAAACTACTCGCGACACGATTGTCGTTCGAATGAAAAGGAACGAAGGTTTTCGATTTGAATTTGGAGAAGAGGGAGAGCTGCCATTAAATTGATTTTGTTTTTCTTTTTGTTTCGTTCGGTTGCCTGAGAACGAGAGGGAACTCGGCCATTCCCTTTTGATTTTCGTTCGCCATTTATTTTTTTTCTTCGTTCTGACATTTGCTTTAATTTTGAACGAAATGATTTCTCGCGTGAGGTATAAACGAGATGAAGGGGAGACAGGAGTACGCGATTTACAGAGAGTAGGTCTGCCGAGAAAACTTAGGGTGGCTGATGTTGACGAATTTTAAAATTGAAAATTAAATTTGAATTCGATAAAATCTCAACGCGTTTGCTTACCGTATGCTCACGTATCAACTCCGATAAATACGAAAGTTGAAATCCGATAATAATTCAATATTCCGGACCCAATGGAACTGGTTTCGTCGAATTCCGAGACGTTTTGAAAATTGACTATTTTAAATATCGGTTCAAACCATTAATTTCAAAACTGATCAAATTGTTTCCAAACTAAATTCTGAAGCTTCTGTTATCTTCAGCATTATAAATACGGATTTTAGAAACTCTCGAAATATTTTTCTCCAACTGTAAATTGAAGATTTAAATTTTTATTCAACATTCACTAGATTAAATTATTATAATTTAATTGCCAAATTCAAAGTTTTATCGGGAATTCAAATTAAATCATCGTTCAAATATTTAAAATAAATTAAATATTCTCAATTTAATTCGTTCAAAATTCTGGGTCGTTACATTGGTCATCTCAAATCATCAACGATGATCTTCCCCTACCAACCATCATCCAACTACCCAAATTCGATCATCAGATCGTCATCCAAATCTCCAAGTCGAATTCGAGATGAGCATCCAAACCTGGAACTACACAGAACCCATCATCGCAAAGCCTGTCATCGCCTCGTACCCACGACCCCGACCACCAACACTCATGCGACTCCGGCCACTCACTCTCCAACATCCCCTCTACCATCCCCCAGAATCACGGAGAACTCGATCGAGCGAGGACAACTAACGCAATGAAATTCTTTATCATACTAAAATTAGGTTTAAAAATTTAACTTGGACGCCGCCGCTGCCACGTTGAACTGGAGCACTTCCCACCATTTTTCCCTGGCACACAGTACTCCCCTCTATCCTCACACGAAACCCGAAGTCCCTCAACGACGAGATCACTAGAAAACACCCTATTTCCCATTTTAGTTCAAACAAGAACTGCACCTTCAACCCAGTACTAAAAATTGTGAATTTAGTTTTAAAAATCATAAATTTGAATAAGTTTTCAGATTCTAAACTTAGATCAGTGAATTAATAGGTTTGAATTTTAACATAAATCAACTTGCACTGTTGTTTTATATTTTTCCAGAGAACATACTAATTATTTTCAACTTAAATTTTTTTTTAACTTAAATCAATGATGTAACAAACATACTTTGTTCAAGACTTAAGTCTTAACAAACATTGGATCGAGAGCTAGAGATTTTGATTTGAAAATTAAGCCTGGAACTAGAATCAGAGAAGAACACAGATATATGCACAAAAATATTTCATATACAAAGCTAAGCTGATAAATTCATTCACAAACATATTTGTTTTCAGGGTTGAACATGCAACACAATTATATACTTAAATTTTAAAAATAATGCTACTCACCAGTTTTAGAAAGGAAGAACAGAGCCCCTCTTTATTTTGAAACAAGCTTTGAAAACTTGAGTGTTTAAAAATAAATGCTTTCTGATCTTTTGAAAACTTGAACTGGAGACTTAGTTGAGATGAACTGGAAGCTTCATTTGTAATATACTTTCTAGTATGCTAAGTTTCTTGAACGAAAAGGAGAAGAGATGGATTGATATAGAAAAGAGGTTAACGTGTTATAATTTTTTACTGGTACAAAATGTCCAGAGATTTTTTTCTCTATAGGGGGCTGAGATGATCTATATTGTACTAGAGAGATGTTAGTATTAAAGAAGATGTCCTTATGTCTACATATATTATCTCATATTTAAATTTTCGTATGGTACTTATACATCATTTTCTATATGTTTCTTTTCAAGTGTACAGGCTCATTTAATTCTTCCTGTACAACATGAATACATTTCCCTTATGCCTTACATAATTACCTACAGCCTAGCAAACATAAAGACATATATTTTTATACCCTTTCAAGTGTAGATACTGTACAGGCATGAAGACATATTCCTTTTTATACTTAGTTTTATAGTCTTGCAACATATGAACATATATTTTTACTTTTATACTTTGTTTTACAACCTTGTTTTAGTGTTATCTTTCTAATATAGATAAGTCCTCATAGTTAACATGTTGTTAGAATTTTATGTCATGGTTATTGTTATAATTTTAACTTATGGATAAGTTCTATTTCTAACATACGTGTTTATTTTTATTTTACTTTATTTTTTTAAACTTAAACTATTAAATACTTAGTCTATTATTATTTATATTTTATACTTATGTTAGAAAGACTAAATTTTAATATTAATAAGGTATATTTTATTTTAAACATATTTGAAAGTCTAGATTTTAAAATTTCCAAATCATATCTTCCCTTAATTAATAAATTTAAAATAACAATTTCTATAAGAAACACATTTGTAAAGATATTACATTATTGATATTATTTAAAATATAACTCATTGTTAAATTAAAATAATTTATAAAAGAAATTATCACTTCATTAATAAATTACTTATTTAAACAAACTATATTTAAAAAGAATAAAACAACCTTTTTGTTAATCTTATTTAAATTCAAACTTAAACTAAAATAAATTTAAAACAATTAATATTTTCCTTAAGTATTTTAAACCATACAGTTATTTATTTAAATAGCCCTAAAAACAAATATATATCCAATCAAATTATAATTACCAAAAATATTAAAATTAGAAAAAATATCTTTATTTATTAAATTTAAAACAAAGCTTATCTATTTACAATTATATACAAATATATACATTATAAATAAAACAATTTATTAGCTTTTAAAAGATAAATTACCAGTTAAATATTTATTTAAAAGAAGATTATTAAATCAATTCAAATCTTATTAACAAATATTATCAAATCAATTTAATTTTTAATGCAGATTATTAAATTGATATTGCCAGAAATTCCGGGATGTCACATTCTTCCCCCCTTAAAAGAATTTCGTCCCCGAAATTTAAAACAAAGGTAATTTAATAATCTAATTAATGATTTAATTTTAAAAACACAAGCATGTATTAATCATATGCTAACAAACATAGCAACCAACTCATCTAATCAAACAAATCTAGCTATCCAAACAAAATCAGGATAGGACTATCTAGAGTTTCCCAAGTAAAAATACTGGGATACTCGCTCTACAGAATCCAAACAAAACTGTACTACTAAGCTACAGAGCTCCTACTCATCTAGATCTACAAAACTAAACAGGATATCAGACTATAGACAAGTCTGACTCAACAATCAAACCTCTAGAACTGCTGGTTCCAAAACCAGAGATAGACCTTACACGTACTCCCTCAGAGATATGTGAAACACATCGAATCCCAGTTATCCAAACTGACATTCAATCCTGAAGACCAACACTTATCCTCACCAGAACACGGAAAAGATCCAAGATACCTCGGAGCTAGCTTCCCAATCTTACCAAACCTTAAAGCTCCTTCGATCGGAGAAAACTTACTCAAAATCAAATTCCCAACTTCGAAATCCAAATTTCTCTATTTCTTCCACAAAACTCATCTGACGATCCTGGGCTGTCTACCTCCCTACCGATCAGCTCAACCTTCGCTGAAACCTCTCAAAACAACTCATCAAGATGATCCACTCAAAATCAATCCAAGAACACAAACTCTACTCCTCAAACATCAAAAGACTGAACTTACTTTTCCTATCCGAAAAGATAAAACAGATGGACTCCCAAACTACTTTCGCTACACAACTCTGATCTGAGAAGATGAAACTGCTGATGGTACACGAGCACAAACTGGACCACACATCCTAGAAATATGGTTCAACAGATCCATAAAGAGAAAACTCGGATATCTTGAAAGATCTCTGACAAACCAAGAGAACACTCAACTATCGCAAGTCACTTTTGCGATCAACCCAATCCAATATCCAAAGAAAACTGTTCTCTCTTTACCAATCAGAACAGCTTAAGCTTATCTAGCCAATCCATCGAAGAAATGGATCCACACTGCTGCTTCTGAACTTCACCTCTAGAAAACTGCTGACAGATGACCTCCTTGCCTGTACACAGAACAAATCCGAACTGCGACGCTGCCACTGACGCCAAAGACTTCCTAATCCAAACTCCTCGAGAAACTCAGGCCTCAAAGCCAAACAAAAACACCCAACTGAACTCAGCCTCAACGCCGATGCAGACACACTTCCTTAAACTTGTTCCAAAGAAACATCTTCGGAGACATCCATAATCACTGTTTCTCATCACACAGCTACTAATTCCTGAGGTATCAAGATACCATCACTTGCTTCTGCTCAACTATCAGAACCCAAATTCTGCTCATACAAACTTGCACTTCAAAAGTGGACTCCGAACCTTAACAGATTCCCTTCAGAGATTGGTGAAATCCTTACACCACAACAAAAATTCACTCGAGACGGTATTGGATCTACAGTCTCGACATATACACTTCCAACCTCAACAAACTCCAACCATTGGTAGTTGTGTTACACACACCACTACCCTATCTTTATAACTTATATTGGAAAACCCGAACAGGTAACCCAACAAATAGGTAGAATATATAAATAAATATATATATATATATCTAAAATTACAAATACGCTCTCTCAAGATAGAAATCACTCAAGAGCCTAGGTATTCACTCAACCTATGCTCTGATACCAACTGAGACGACCCAACTTTCTACTACCAGAAAGTTGCATCATTCTTTAAGAAAGAAATGGGTGAGAAATAGAAAAGATAGAGAAGAAAGAAGAAACAACATCAGAATCTCAGCAGCGGAACGAATGAAATATAATATATCACATAAATATTACATAATATATAACATCAATCAGAGTTATACAGATAATACATCACATACTAGACAGTTATAAACACCTGTCTAGTTAATACAACTCGATACAACTCAAATACAACACTGAGATACCAACACAGCGGAACACTATACATATCTATATCGCTGAAGCCTCCTGCTCCATTGCTCCTCCACAATTTGTCAAAGCTAACCTGAATCCCTTGGCTACTCGTAAAAATTTGAGTACCCGAGAGTTTAAGAAAAACAGAAATAAACTCCGGGTCAGACATAGGTCTGGTATGAGTAACAGGTTAAAGTTGCTTAACTTTAAAAATCCTTTGAAAACAAAAGGTATCATGTAAGACTTCCCACACATTTGATAGGAAATTCAGTGATATTATAATAGGTCTAGGGTTTTCAAGTAAATAAGAAATAACTGAAATTGTTACATGATTAAATTCCAGCATACTAGGTTTACAATCAAGTCCGAAGGCACTTATTGGAGATTGAATTCCATACAATGGCAGGGCTACTGGGGTACCGCCCGTCACAGTACCTGGCCTAGATCAGCGTACCAAGGATTACTCCCAATCCCCTACAACACAAGGCCGGAACCATCCCTTACTGGATAGTCCTGAACGAAACAACCCCAGCAGTTGTGGCCACAACTGCCCACACAGCCGAATATAAAGGGACATCTAGACAGGGGAAAATCTCGCTCTCAAGTGGGTGCTACCCACGAAGCCTTGCTGCACCTCCCCTGTTTTAGCCATTCTCGGTTGATGAGGCTTGGGGTCACGATTACCTTAACAGAACTCATCACCTAGAATGCTCATCGTCCACCTAACGATGTTCTGAAAGCATTCAATCCATACAAGTTCATTCCGGGTTCGAACGAAACCGAAGGCATTATCTCGTTACACTCATTTTGGAAACATCCTCAGAGTTAACGACAATAACCCTTGCACTCTGTACCTTCATCTTCACTTGAGATTCACGACCTATCGTTAATTTGGATCGATGTGGTTTTCGGATATCCAAATCTGGAAACACGATCCCGGTCTCATCGAAATCCAAACCGTATCTTTTAAGGCCAAGTTGTTTTAAAGTTAAAACAATTCATTTCATTATCCATATACACACAGATAGATAATTCACAATATCACTGATAGATAATCTACAATATCACAGATAGATAATCTACAATATCAAAGATAGATAATCTACAATATCACAGATAGATAATCTACATTATCCATATACTTCAATCAAAGCAACCATATCATACAACATTACTTATCTCATATCTGAGATTTCAAACTATTCAAGGGAATCAATATCATCCATCATATATAAGCAAGGATAAATAATCACACCATTTATAATTAATTTAAAGTGAATTAAATTAATTACTTATCTCTAATTAATTTAAAGTAAATTAAATTAATTACTTCATCATTATAAAACTTTCTTGCATAACCATTAATTAATTATAAATCAATTAATTAATCATTCTCAAATTTCCATCTTAATTAATCATCCTAGATTAATTATCCTTTAATTTTATTCAAGTAATTCCTTTAATTAATTTCACAAATTAATTATCCTTTAACCAAATACAGTAATTAATCTTTAATTACTTCATTTATTAATTAACTATAATTAATTACATTAATCCTTAATTAATTACTCAAAATCACTTATTATTGATTAATTACTCTTAATGAATCAACCCTTACTTACATCATTAATTATATAAATTTAATGATCCCTAATTACATTTAAATTAATTATTCTATTTAAATTAATTACATTAAGAAATTAATCTTTAATTAAACCATAATTATTAATCACTCTTGATTAATCTCATTTAGTAATTAACCCCCCTTAATTACTTCATCAAATAAATTAATTACTCCTTAATTAATTATCTCAATTAATCCCTTGATTAATTTCACAAAGTAATTTAATCCAAATTACTTTCCTATTTAAATCATCTTCAATTAATTACATATAGTAATTCCATTAATTACTTCATTAAGTAATTACACTTCATTAATTACATTTAAGTAATTACACTTATCAAATCATCTAATGATTAATTTAAATCAATTAAACTAAATTAATTAACTTAAAAAAATCAAATTTATTTAATTTATTACCTTGAGTAATTTATTCCTTTAATTATACTTAAACAATTTCACACTTTATTATCTTTAATTAATTAATCTAATTAATTATTAAAATTATCACATTGATTAATTATTAAACAAATCTTAAGTTAATGACCTTCATCATTTAACAATTTTTAATTTCCTTTCTGTAACGACCACGACTTTCTCTCCATAGAAAGTCGTATCATTATTAAGAAAGAAAGGGATAGAAAAGAGAAAAAGAAGAGAAAGAAAGAATAACAACACATCAGAATCTCACAACGGAACGAAACAAATATAATATATCACATAACTATTACATAGTCTTTACATAATCAGAGTACACAACTTATACATCACAAAAATAGACAGTTATAAAACTTGTCTATTATACAACACAAGATACAACTCAAACAAACGACTCAGAGAAACCAACACAACGGAATACTATATATCTACGAATGCTGAAGCCTCCTGCTCCATATCTCCTCCATAGATTCGTCAAAGCTAACCTGAATCCCTTGGCTACTCGTAAAAATTGAGTACCCAAGGTTTAATAAAACAGAAAATAAACACTTGGGTCAGACATGGGTCTGGTGTGAGTAAACGGGTTAAAATTGTTTAACTTCAAAACCTTTTGAAACAAAGGTATCACGTAAGACTTCCCACACATAAACATGGAAAAGTTTTTACCTTACGCTAACCAAAACATTTGATAGGAAATCCAGTTATATTATAATAGGGTCTAGGGTTTTCAAGTAAAATACGGAAATAGCTGAAATGCTTACATCTCACATTCCAACATAGTTGGGCACAACTAATACGTACGGCACTTATTGGAGTTTGGATTCCATACAATGGCAGGGCTACTGGGGTACCGCCCGTCACAGTACGTGGCCTAGATCACCGTACCGAGGATCACTCCCAATCCCCTGCAACACAAGGTCGGAACATCCCTTACTGGATAATTCCCGCACAAGATACCTCACGGTTGGGATCAGCAACCGCACACACTAAGCCGAAATAAGAAGGGACTTCTAGACAGAGGTAACCTTGTCCTACTTGGGTGCTACCCACTAACCTTGCTGCACCTCCCCTGTTTTAGCCATTCCCGGTTTGTGAGGCTTGAGGTCACGATTACCTTTAAATAGAACACATCTATCTTAGAATGCTCATCGTCCACCTGACGATGTTCTGAAAGCATTCAATCCATATAAGTTCGTTCCGGGTTCGAACGAAACCGAAGGCATTATCTCGTTACACTCGTTTTGGAATCACCCTCAGAGTTAACGACAATAACCCTTGCACTCTGAATCTTCATCTTCACTTGATTCACGACCTATCGTTAATTTGGATCGATGTGGTATTCGGGTCTCCAGACCTGGAAATCCAGTATACGGAAACCCGATCCCGGTCTCATCGAAATCCAAAGCGTATCTTTTAAGGCCAAGTTGTTTTAAAGTTAAAACAATTCAATTCAATTATCTAAGTACACAAAGATTGATAATTCACAATAGATAATCTATACTATTATCATAAATAGATAATTCACATTATCATTCAACCAAACATCCATATCACAGATCAGCATATCTCATCAGAGATATCAACAATGCAAAGCATTCATTATTCAACCATCCATAAGTAAATGATTTATACCATTTCTAATTAATTTAAAATAAATTAAATTAATTTCTTCATTTTATAAATCCTACTTACTTAATCATTAATTAATTATAAGTAAATAAATTAATTATCCTCTAATTATTCATTTCAATTAATCATCATTGATTAATTATCTTTTAATTACATTCAAGTAATTAGCCTTTAATTAATTATATAAATTTATTATTCCTAACCATTATAGTAATTAACCTTTAATTACTTTATTAATTAATTAACTATAATTAATTACATTAATCCTTAATTAATTACATTAATTAATCACTTCAATTATTAATTATTACTTAATTAATCAATCTTAGTTACATCATTAATTATAATTCTTAATTACTCTTAATTAGTTACCCTATTAAATTAATTATATTTAATAATTAATCTTTAATTAGTCACATTTATTAATCACCTTGATTAATCTCATTTAGTAATTAACTACCCTTAATTACTCATTTCATAAATTAATTACTCCTTAATTAATTATCTTTTAATTAATCCCTTGATTAATTATTACAAAGTAATTAAACTCAAATTACTTTCATTCTTAAATCATCTTCCATTAATTACATTCAGTAATTACCATTAATTACTTTACTAAGTAATTACAGTCCATTAATTAATCACATTAATTAATTAGTCTTAATTAATCTTATTTATTAATTATCTTTAATAAATTACATTAATTAATTATCTATGTAATTAATCCTTAATTATCTTTCATTAATTACTTCCATAAAGTAATTATCCTTTTTAATTAATTACATTTAGTAATTACAAATTTATTACTTACTCTAAGTAATTTACTTAATTAATCTCATCATTAATTTATTATACCAATAATTTTATTAGGTGATAATTCTTTTAATTAATTTACTAATTAATTATCACCACTTTAACAAATTTTAAAGATAAATTCTTTATCTTTATTAAATTCTTAATTACATCATTAAACTTCCATTTGAAACCATTTTGCAAATCAATCTTATATTTGAAAGATATAAGATATTCTTTAAACAAAACAAATTTTAAAAATTATTAAATTCTTTGAAACTCGTTCAAACTTGTTTAATAATTTCCTATTCTTAAATTTAACATTTCTCTAAAACATATTTATTTTAAATGTATTTAAAAACTTAGTTAAATTTTATTTCAAATACACATTTAACTTGTTTCTGTGTTTTTCCTTTGAAAACAATTTGTTTAAATAACTTAAAACTTTTATCATTTTAAAACTGGGTTTTATTTGTTTTTAAACTCGGATTTCTTTGCTCGATAAAAACTAATACAAGTTCTTTCAAAACCATGTATTTAAATTTTCTTTAACTTGAAATATGTACAGGCTTTTAATTCAAATTTTAAAACCTGCTTAAAACAATACTAACCCGAGCCTATCACTAGGAATTTCCGAGACCATACTCGAGAAACTCACAATCCTCCACTACTTCGAGTCGCACTCTCGTTTCCCCGAGACCATCCCCGAGTATCTTCTTCTTCCCCAAATTAACGAAACCCAGAACCAAATACCCGTGTACACGTGCACGTGCACAGATGATCAACGCTCCTCCGACCAACGTCGCTACCTCCAACCAGTCATCGTCGACCACCCCTATCAAATCGACTACCCAAAACCCACAAAATCTCCTGAAATCAAAATCGAGCGTTCGAGCAACTTCCTGGAACCCAACATTTCGACAAAAACGCCTTGTTCTGACGATCTCGTTCACCAGAAACCTTGCCGCCTTGAGCAGAGCCTCGCCGATCAACCACGCTCACATTCCCCCAACACCGGTCATCTCCGATGCTTCCCAGACGACACACGACATTGTCAAAACACGCCAACCAAAAACAGTTCTTAAACCCTACTTCGACATCGCGCGTCCACCATGGCGTTCGAGAAATTCGTCCACCATTTTTCCCGAGCTCATCAACACCCAAGCCTCCTTCCATCAAGATCACGATGCATATGAACTGGCCGATCGATGAATTTATGCAATAATATGGTTTCTGTTCAATTACCAATTTCATATTCAATATCAACCTAAATTTTTTTGATTTAATTATCAAAATTCAGCATTTCTGAATACAATTCGAATTATATAATTAAATCGAGGAAACACGATAATCAAATTTTTGGATGTTTTGAGTTTTTACTGTATTTCCAGATTTCCAGTAATATTATTTGCATTTGATGCTTCCAAATGATTTTAGAATCTGAATCAGGTAAATGCAACTAAATTTTGTTTAAAAATCATTGGCTAAATCTTTCTAGAGTGTGAGATATACATTATTTTCTTGAATCCTTGTTAACCTGTTACTAAACAAAACAAATCTATATACATATATATACAGACATGCATTCTATATTATATAGATATATCCATACCAAACATACAGGCATCTTATATTCCATAATAACTTCAAGTATACATCATCAGAGATTTACGGCAGATTAAATTTTAAAATGATAGTTTGCTCTCCAGGTAATAAAACAGAGATCATGTCTATATAGATATCACACATGCATCACACTATATACATATACTTCCACATCTATGCATTTATATAGTCATAATATACTATATTACTTCATCAATCATCAAGCATAAAATCAGGTTTTAAACTGTTTTTAAAAGAAATTTACTCACCGGTTCAAATGAAGAACAAAGCACTGATTAAAAAATAGCTTTTGATACTTTTTAAAACTTTGAGTTGCTTTTGCTTTTTAAACTGCATGCATGCTTTGATTTCCAGATTGCATTTGAAATCTTTAAATTTTGAATGCTGCTTCAAAACTCAGGTTGAAAGGAAATGACTCCAGGCAGGTTTGATTTCCAGGTTGAAGAAAATATGCAGGCTTTTGGTTTGATTTTGGAAAATGAGTTTACAGGCTATTGAATTTGGTTTTTGTTTGAGGAGAAACTGATTTTGTTTTGAAACTGGAATGGAAACTTTAGTTCTTAGGTTTGCATGCAGGCATGACTTCCAGATTGCATTAACTTGGAAAAATGATTACAGGCTTATTGATTTGGAAAATGTATTACAAGATTGATGAAAAGCTTTGGTTTTCTGGTTTTAGAGGAGTTGATTACGGATTGTTAGAGAATTTGTTTTGAGAAATTTTGCTTGGGTATATACAGGCTGAAACTTCTTTGTATTAGAAAAGAGAAAATAGGAAAAGAAATGAGGAGAAGAAGGCATATGTTTATAATGGTGAAAATGATTAAAAAAAAACTAAATTTAAAAGAATGACATTTGTCACTTAAGTTGTTTTAAAAATTAACACATGTACTAAGATTGATTTATTATCTTACATTTGTAACTTTACATGTAAAATAATTTATAAATGTGAATAAAGCTTTTATTAATTAATTTCCTAATAACTAAATATTTATTTTCATTTTTATAAATAATAATTCTTCTTAAAAGAAAAAGAATAAAACAACTATTTTTAGTTCAAAAGATATTTAAAAAGAAAGCTTATTTTAACCCATTCTAGTTTAATTACTTTTTTTTTAAAAACAAATTAAAACCTTTATTAAATCTCATCTTTTGAATTTACATTATAAATCCAAACTCATATTCAAATTAAAATTGAAAATCTAGTTTAAAAATCAAGTTATATATATATATAACTACACAAATTCAATTTGAAATAACAATTTATCTTGAGTATTAAAAACCATATAATTTATTTATTAGATAACTTTGAAAAGCTTTATATTAAATTAAATTCAAATCTTATTATCAAAGATTATCCATATCAATTTAATTATTCAACAGATTATTAAATTGATATTGTCAAAATTTTCAGGATATTACATTCCTCCCCCCTTAAAATAATTTCGTCCCCGAAATTTAAACAAAGGTAATTTAATAATCTTATTAAAGATTTTAATTTAAAACACAAGCATATACTATCAACCATATGCTAACAACCATAGCAAACAATCATCCAATCAAACAATTCTAATTATCCAAACAAAATTCTGGATAAAATTTCCTCGAGTTTCCCCAAGTATATATATATACCGGACACTCGCTCTACAAACAATCTAAATTACGAAGCTACAGAGTAACTACTCATCTAGATCTACAGAACTAGACAGGATATCAGACTACAGACGAGTCTGACTCAACTACCAAACCTCCTGAACTGCTGGTTCCAAAACCAAAGATAGATCAAATACGTACTCCCTCAGAGATACGTAAAACACAACGAATTTTAGTTGTCCAAACCGACAATTCAATCCGGAAGACCAAATACTTATTCAAATCAAAACAAGGAAGAGATCCACAACTTTACTCCTCAAACATCAGAAGACTGAACTTACTTCTCCTATCCAGAGATGCACTTCCAAATTGCTTCTGTTGCACAATCTCCGATCTGAAGTAGATAAGAATGCTAATGAAGAACACAAGCACAGACTGGATAACCCATTCCAGAAATATGGTTCAACTGATCCATAAAGAAAACTCAGATACTCCAACAAAACTTGAGCTGCTTCACCAAACTCTATCTCTAGGAACTATCCTTCCACTAGTCGAATCACCGGTACCACTCCTGGAATCCAGTTGATAAGAAAACTCATCTCCAGATGCGGACAACTTCGGACTTCCCTGAAGACATCTAGAAAACTCCGATAACCCAAGAGAATACTCAGCAATCGCAAGTCACTTTTGCGATCAACCCAGCCAAATTCCAAAGAAAACTGTTCTCTCTTTACCAATTAGAACATCTCATACTTAATTATCCAATTTACTAAAGGAATGGAACCACTCTACCGTTTCTGAACTCCACTTCAGAAAAACTGCTCAACCCGAAAACTTCCTGCCAACACAGAATACTCTGAGCTGCACTGCTGACACGGATGCCAAGGACTTCCTATTCCAAAGATCTTCGAGAAACTCGAACTCCAAACCAAACAGAAACACCATGCTGAACTCAGCCACAACACCGAAGCATACACACTTCCTTAATCTTGTTCCAAAGAAAACATCTTCGGGAACATCCATCGTCACTGTATCTCATCATACAGCTACTATTACCTGAGGTATCAAGGTACCATCACTCGCTTCTGTTCAACCGACAGATCCAACTTTACTCATCCAAACTTCAAAGATAAACTCCGAACCATTACAGTTTCCTTCGGAGATCGATGAAATCCTTCACCACAGCAAAGTTTACTCGAGACGGTATTGGGTCTACAGTCTCGACATATACTTCCAACCTCAAACATTCAAACTCCAACTATTGGTAATTGTGTTACACACACTACCACCTTATCTACCTTTATAACTTATATTGGAAAACCCGAACAAGTAACCCAATAAATAGGTAGAAATACATAAATATATATATTTAAAATGATATATATTTTTTTTTTATATAGAAATTATTTCTGGGTAAAATTATTTCATCTCCCTCTTTAAAACAATATTGTGTCCGTTGGCCTGGTTCAAGTGTTTAGAGATCCCTATCAATAACGTTAGCTACTCGTATTGACCAGAATCCATATACCACTCAACCGATCAATTAACACAATATAAAACTATTTTTATATAACTAACAATTACGCGCTCTCAAGATAGACACCACTTCAGAGCCTAGGTATTCACTCAACCTACTGCTCTGATACCACTGTAACGACCACGACTTTCTCTCCATAGAAAGTCGTATCATTATTAAGAAAGAAAGGGATAGAAAAGAGAAAAAGAAGAGAAAGAAAGAATAACAACACATCAGAATCTCACAACGGAACGAAACAAATATAATATATCACATAACTATTACATAGTCTTTACATAATCAGAGTACACAACTTATACATCACAAAAATAGACAGTTATAAAACCTGTCTATTATACAACACAAGATACAACTCAAACAAACGACTCAGAGAAACCAACACAGCGGAATACTATATATCTACGAATGCTGAAGCCTCCTGCTCCATATCTCCTCCATAGATTCGTCAAAGCTAACCTGAATCCCTTGGCTACTCGTAAAAATTGAGTACCCAAGGTTTAATAAAACAGAAAATAAACACTTGGGTCAGACATGGGTCTGGTGTGAGTAAACGGGTTAAAATTGTTTAACTTCAAAACCTTTTGAAACAAAGGTATCACGTAAGACTTCCCACACATAAACATGGAAAAGTTTTTACCTTACGCTAACCAAAACATTTGATAGGAAATCCAGTTATATTATAATAGGGTCTAGGGTTTTCAAGTAAAATACGGAAATAGCTGAAATGCTTACATCTCACATTCCAACATAGTTGGGCACAACTAATACGTACGGCACTTATTGGAGTTTGGATTCCATACAATGGCAGGGCTACTGGGGTACCGCCCGTCACAGTACGTGGCCTAGATCACCGTACCGAGGATCACTCCCAATCCCCTGCAACACAAGGTCGGAACATCCCTTACTGGATAATTCCCGCACAAGATACCTCACGGTTGGAATCAGCAACCGCACACACTAAGCCGAAATAAGAAGGGACTTCTAGACAGAGGTAACCTTGTCCTACTTGGGTGCTACCCACTAACCTTGCTGCACCTCCCCTGTTTTAGCCATTCCCGGTTTGTGAGGCTTGAGGTCACGATTACCTTTAAATAGAACACATCTATCTTAGAATGCTCATCGTCCACCTGACGATGTTCTAAAAGCATTCAATCCATATAAGTTCGTTCCGGGTTCGAACGAAACCGAAGGCATTATCTCGTTACACTCGTTTTGGAATCACCCTCAGAGTTAACGACAATAACCCTTGCACTCTGAATCTTCATCTTCACTTGATTCATGACCTATCGTTAATTTGGATCGATGTGGTATTCGGGTCTCCAGACCTGGAAATCCGGTATACGGAAACCCGATCCCGGTCTCATCGAAATCCAAAGCGTATCTTTTAAGGCCAAGTTGTTTTAAAGTTAAAACAATTCAATTCAATTATCTAAGTACACAAAGATTGATAATTCACAATAGATAATCTATACTATTATCATAAATAGATAATTCACATTATCATTCAACCAAACATCCATATCACAGATCAGCATATCTCATCAGAGATATCAACAATGCAAAGCATTCATTATTCAACCATCCATAAGTAAATGATTTATACCATTTCTAATTAATTTAAAATAAATTAAATTAATTTCTTCATTTTATAAATCCTACTTACTTAATCATTAATTAATTATAAGTAAATAAATTAATTATCCTCTAATTATTCATTTCAATTAATCATCATTGATTAATTATCTTTTAATTACATTCAAGTAATTAGCCTTTAATTAATTATATAAATTTATTATTCCTAACCATTATAGTAATTAACCTTTAATTACTTTATTAATTAATTAACTATAATTAATTACATTAATCCTTAATTAATTACATTAATTAATCACTTCAATTATTAATTATTACTTAATTAATCAATCTTAGTTACATCATTAATTATAATTCTTAATTACTCTTAATTAGTTACCCTATTAAATTAATTATATTTAATAATTAATCTTTAATTAGTCACATTTATTAATCACCTTGATTAATCTCATTTAGTAATTAACTACCCTTAATTACTCATTTCATAAATTAATTACTCCTTAATTAATTATCTTTTAATTAATCCCTTGATTAATTATTACAAAGTAATTAAACTCAAATTACTTTCATTCTTAAATCATCTTCCATTAATTACATTCAGTAATTACCATTAATTACTTTACTAAGTAATTACAGTCCATTAATTAATCACATTAATTAATTAGTCTTAATTAATCTTATTTATTAATTATCTTTAATAAATTACATTAATTAATTATCTATGTAATTAATCCTTAATTATCTTTCATTAATTACTTCCATAAAGTAATTATCCTTTTTAATTAATTACATTTAGTAATTACAAATTTATTACTTACTCTAAGTAATTTACTTAATTAATCTCATCATTAATTTATTATACCAATAATTTTATTAGGTGATAATTCTTTTAATTAATTTACTAATTAATTATCACCACTTTAACAAATTTTAAAGATAAATTCTTTATCTTTATTAAATTCTTAATTACATCATTAAACTTCCATTTGAAACCATTTTGCAAATCAATCTTATATTTGAAAGATATAAGATATTCTTTAAACAAAACAAATTTTAAAAATTATTAAATTCTTTGAAACTCGTTCAAACTTGTTTAATAATTTCCTATTCTTAAATTTAACATTTCTCTAAAACATATTTATTTTAAATGTATTTAAAAACTTAGTTAAATTTTATTTCAAATACACATTTAACTTGTTTCTGTGTTTTTCCTTTGAAAACAATTTGTTTAAATAACTTAAAACTTTTATCATTTTAAAACTGGGTTTTATTTGTTTTTAAACTCGGATTTCTTTGCTCGATAAAAACTAATACAAGTTCTTTCAAAACCATGTATTTAAATTTTCTTTAACTTGAAATATGTACAGGCTTTTAATTCAAATTTTAAAACCTGCTTAAAACAATACTAACCCGAGCCTATCACTAGGAATTCCCGAGACCATACTCGAGAAACTCACAATCCTCCACTACTTCGAGTCGCACTCTCGTTTCCCCGAGACCATCCCCGAGTATCTTCTTCTTCCCCAAATTAACGAAACCCAGAACCAAATACCCGTGTACACGTGCACGTGCACAGATGATCAACGCTCCTCCGACCAACGTCGCTACCTCCAACCAGTCATCGTCGACCACCCCTATCAAATCGACTACCCAAAACCCACAAAATCGCCTGAAATCAAAATCGAGCGTTCGAGCAACTTCCTGGAACCCAACATTTCGACAAAAACGCCTCGTTCTGGCGATCTCGTTCACCAGAAACCTTGCCGCCTTGAGCAGAGCCTCGCCGATCAACCACGCTCACATTCCCCCAACACCGGTCATCTCCGATGCTTCCCAGACGACACACGACATTGTCAAAACACGCCAACCAAAAACAGTTCTTAAACCCTACTTCGACATCGCGCGTCCACCATGGCGTTCGAGAAATTCGTCCACCATTTTTCCCGAGCTCATCAACACCCAAGCCTCCTTCCATCAAGATCACGATGCATATGAACTGGCCGATCGATGAATTTATGCAATAATATGGTTTCTGTTCAATTACCAATTTCATATTCAATATCAACCTAAATTTTTTTGATTTAATTATCAAAATTCAGCATTTCTGAATACAATTCGAATTATATAATTAAATCGAGGAAACACGATAATCAAATTGTTGGATGTTTTGAGTTTTTACTGTATTTCCAGATTTCCAGTAATATTATTTGCATTTGATGCTTCCAAATGATTTTAGAATCTGAATCAGGTAAATGCAACTAAATTTTGTTTAAAAATCATTGGCTAAATCTTTCTAGAGTGTGAGATATACATTATTTTCTTGAATCCTTGTTAACCTGTTACTAAACAAAACAAATCTATATACATATATATACAGACATGCATTCTATATTATATAGATATATCCATACCAAACATACAGGCATCTTATATTCCATAATAACTTCAAGTATACATCATCAGAGATTTACGGTAGATTAAATTTTAAAATGATAGTTTGCTCTCCAGGTACTAAAACAGAGATCATGTCTATATAGATATCACACATGCATCACACTATATACATATACTTCCACATCTATGCATTTATATAGTCATAATATACTATATTACTTCATCAATCATCAAGCATAAAATCAGGTTTTAAACTGTTTTTAAAAGAAATTTACTCACCGGTTCAAATGAAGAACAAAGCACTGATTAGAAAATAGCTTTTGATACTTTTTAAAACTTTGAGTTGCTTTTGCTTTTTAAACTGCATGCATGCTTTGATTTCCAGATTGCATTTGAAATCTTTAAATTTTGAATGCTGCTTCAAAACTCAGGTTGAAAGGAAATGACTCCAGGCAGGTTTGATTTCCAGGTTGAAGAAAATATGCAGGCTTTTGGTTTGATTTTGGAAAATGAGTTTACAGGCTATTGAATTTGGTTTTTGTTTGAGGAGAAACTGATTTTGTTTTGAAACTGGAATGGAAACTTTAGTTCTTAGGTTTGCATGCAGGCATGACTTCCAGATTGCATTAACTTGGAAAAATGATTACAGGCTTATTGATTTGGAAAATGTATTACAAGATTGATGAAAAGCTTTGGTTTTCTGGTTTTAGAGGAGTTGATTACGGATTGTTAGAGAATTTGTTTTGAGAAATTTTGCTTGGGTATATACAGGCTGAAACTTCTTTGTATTAGAAAAGAGAAAATAGGAAAAGAAATGAGGAGAAGAAGGCATATGTTTATAATGGTGAAAATGATTAAAAAAAACTAAATTTAAAAGAATGACATTTGTCACTTAAGTTGTTTTAAAAATTAACACATGTACTAAGATTGATTTATTATCTTACATTTGTAACTTTACATGTAAAATAATTTATAAATGTGAATAAAGCTTTTATTAATTAATTTCCTAATAACTAAATATTTATTTTAATTTTTATAAATAATAATTCTTCTTAAAAGAAAAAGAATAAAACAACTATTTTTAGTTCAAAGGATATTTAAAAAGAAAGCTTATTTTAACCCATTCTAGTTTAATTACTTTTTTTTTAAAAAACAAATTAAAACCTTTATTAAATCTCATCTTTTGAATTTACATTATAAATCCAAACTCATATTCAAATTAAAATTGAAAATCTAGTTTAAAAATCAAGTTATATATATATATAACTACACAAATTCAATTTGAAATAACAATTTATCTTGAGTATTAAAAACCATATAATTTATTTATTAGATAACTTTGAAAAGCTTTATATTAAATTAAATTCAAATCTTATTATCAAAGATTATCCATATCAATTTAATTATTCAACAGATTATTAAATTGATATTGTCAAAATTTCCGGGATATTACACTTTCTTTAAGAAATTAAACATAGATTAATCAATATTAATTATATTAATTATTCCTTAATAACCAATTAATTAACCACTAATTATTTAATTAATTTAAGTTTTAACTATAACTTAATTAATCTTTAATTACTTGATTAATTAATCCCTAATTTCAAATTAATTATTCCTTAAATAATTAGTCTTAAACTTTAATTAATTAATTTAAAACTCTTAATTACTCAATTAATCATCCATACCATTAATTAATTAATTATCCATTTTTAATTATCTAAATAATTTATTGAATCCAAATCATTAAATTCTAATTATCTTTAAGATAAATCTTTATTCATATTAATGATTTAATTATCATTAATAAAGTATTCAAAACAATTTGCTTTTAGTTTTACTTTAAATTTCATTTTAAATTTAAGATTTAAAATGAATACTAATTTAACTTAACAAAGTTTTTTTTTAAAAACATTTAAAAACCCTTTTAAATCTCATGTTAAAGAAGTATAGACCTTATAAAGAAATTTGAAAGAATTTAAAACAGATCTCTTTTTAAGTTCAAATCATTTAAAGAAATACTTTACATTTAAAGTTGCTTAAATATTTGAGTTTTTATAAAACTTAATTTATTTCAAAACTGGATTCAATTTCATTTTGAAATCAGATTTTAAACAGGTTTTAAATCTATGTTTTAATCTTGCTTTACACTTTGAATTTAATTTAAGTTCAAAAACTTAAATACTGTCAGGTCAAAACCAATTGACCCGAGCCACCACAAAATCTACTCGAGAAAACCCCTACCCTACTTCGAGCAAATACTCGAATTTCTCAAGATAAACTCGAGCAACCTCCACTGCTCAACCAACTTCACCTTCACCAGAACAACAGTGCACCATGCACATGCACGATGCCGTTGGTCATCTCAGATCATCAACGATGATCTTCCCCTACCAACCATCATCCAACTACCCAAATTCGATTGTCAGATCGTCATCCAAATCTCCAAGTCGAATTTGAGATGAGCATCCAAACCTGGAACTACACAGAATCCATCTTCGTAAAGCCTGTCATCGCCTCGTACCCACGACCCCGACCACCAGCACTCATGCAACTCCGGCCACTCACTCTCCAACATCCCCTCTACCATCCCCCAGAATCACGGCGAACTCGATCGAGCGAGGACAACGAACGCAACGAAATTCTCTGTCATACTAAAATTAGGTTTAAAAAATTAATTTGGACGCCGCCGCTGCCATGTTGAACTGGAGCACTTCCCACCATTTTTCCCTGGCACACAGTACTCCCCTCTATCCTCACACGAAACCCGAAGTCCCTCAACGATGAGATCACTAGAAAACACCCTATTTCCCATTTTAGTTCAAACAAGAACTGCACCTTCAACCCAGTACTAGAAATTGTGAATTTAGTTTTAAAAATCATAAATTTGAATAAGTTTCCAGATTCTAAACTTAGATCAGCGAATTAATAGGTTTGAATTTTAACATAAATCAACTTGCACTGTTGTTTTATATTTTTCCAGAGAACATACTAATTATTTTTAACTTAAACAAAATTTTAACTTAAATCAATGATGTAACAAACATACTTTGTTCAAGACTTAAGTCTTAACAAACATTGGATCGAGAGCTAGAGATTTTGATTTGAAAATTAAGCCTGGAACTAGAATCAGAGAAGAACACAGATATATGCACAAAAATATTTCATATACAAAGCTAAGATGATAAATTCATTCACAAACATATTTGTTTTCAGGGTTGAACATGCAACACGATTATATACTTAAATTTTAAAAATAATGTTACTCACTAGTTTTAGAAAGGAAGAACAGAGCCCCTCTTTATTTTGAAACAAGCTTTGAAAACTTGAGTGTTGAAAAATAAATGTTTTCTGATCTTTTGAAAACTTGAATTGGAGACTTAGTTGAGATGAACTGGAAGCTTCATTTGTAATATACTTTCTAGTATGCTAAGTTTCTTGAACGAAAAGGAGAAGAGATAGATTGATATAGAAAAGAGGTTTACAGGTTATAATTTTTTACTGGTACAAAATGTCCAGGGATTTTTTTCTCTATAGGGGGCTGAGATGATCTATATTGTACTAGAGAGATGTTAGTATTAAAGAAGATGTCCTTATGTCTACATATATTATCTCATATTTAAATTTTCGTATGGTACTTATACATCATTTTCTATATGTTTCTTTTCAAGTGTACAGGCTCATTTAATTCTTCCTGTACAACATGAATACATTTCCCTTATGCCTTACATAATTACCTACAGCCTAGCAAACATAAAGACATATATTTTTATACCCTTTCAAGTGTAGATACTGTACAGGCATGAAGACATATTCCTTTTTATACTTAGTTTTACAGTCTTGCAACATATGAACATATATTTTTACTTTTATACTTTGTTTTACAACCTTGTTTTAGTGTTATCTTTCTAATATAGATAAGTCCTCATAGTTAACATGTTGTTAGAATTTTATGTCATGGTTATTGTTATAATTTTAACTTATGGATAAGTTCTATTTCTAACATACGTGTTTATTTTTATTTTACTTTATTTTTTTAAACTTAAACTGTAACGACCCGGAATTTTCGACCCAGAAAATTCCAGATAGTTAAGAAAAGAAGTAAAGAGATAGAAGAAGAAAGAGGTAGAAGAAGAATAGAAAACAAAACTCAGAATCTCACATTCCGCAGCGGATCAAATATAATATCAAATAATAGCATTTATACAAAGAAAAGCTGTAATTGTTACTTTACATTCAATACATCAGAGTTACAACCATTACAAATAGACTGGACCATTATATCAACCTGCCCATACTACTATCAATACAACTCTCAAATACACAGCGGAATACACTCCATACGTCTCTGCTATCCAGCTCGCCACCTGAGCTCCAGAACGTCCTTACCTGAAAATCTGTAATACTCAGTCTGACCCGAGCATTACATCAAAGTAACACCCGGGTCAGGCTGGAAACCAGCGTGAGTAAACCCATCTAACAAGGAATACTAAAGCATGCAACTTATATAAACCCGGGGTAACTTATATCAATTTACAACTTGACAAGCTGTTATAGACATTCCTTGTTTCACACATCACTTTCTAAGTGCCAAACTTAGATTAAATGGTCTAATTTACTTAAATCATTCCATACCAGTTTATTGATTTCACATATCAATCTATAAAGAATCGAAGTGGTTTCGGGTATTAATTAATACCCGACTCCTGTCTCTTCTAATCCAATGTCATCTTAACCCAAGTTATTCAAGTGAAACGCAATTTAACCTTTAAATGCAAAGTGTCACTTTACACAGCAATTCACCCTTGGAAAATAACCGCATTATCACTGCGTACCCAAACATATCATGTCACAAAACTTTTCATATCAGAGATATCAATCAATCCAGGGCATTCAATATAATCCACAAATAGGAATTATTAATCCATATTAAAATTTATTTAATTAATTCAAATTAAATTAATTACTTAAGAATTAATCACTAATTCCCTGCTTAATCAATCATTAATTAATTACAATCCTTTAATTAATTAATCACTCCTTTATTACCTTATAAACTCATTAATTAATCTTTGATTATTCTTTAACTATTAATTAATAAACCTTAATTATTAATTAATAAAACTTAATTTCAAATTAATTAATTCTTAATTACAAGTTAATTAATCCTTAATTACCAATTGATTAATCTCTAATTACTTAATTAACTAATACTTAATTACAAATTAATTAACCTCTAATTAATTAACTTTTAACTCTTAATTATTAATTTATTATTTATTATTTATTAATTAAATTAATTAATTAATTACTCCTTAATTACTTCATTAATTACCAAACCTTAATTATGAAGTTAATTAACCTTAATCAATCTTTAATCACTTAAGATTTAATCAATTAAAAGATAAACCATTTATCTTTATTATTTAATCCTTATTTTAATAACCTTTGGAAATAAATCATCATCAATACATTAATTAACTTAAAATCTTTAATTAATAAACTTTATAATTAATCACCATTAACCCATGAATTAATTCAAAAGATTAAGGTTAATTGAAATAACATTTCATCTTAATTAGGTTTTTAATTACATTATTCATTTAAAATAATTAATTTAGAAATAATGTTACAAAATTAAATAAATTAAAACTTAATTACTTTTAAAAAATATCTTCCTCAAAATTCTTATTAATCGAAACTTAATCAAAACCATTATCTAAAAACATGGATTAAAAATATTTTAAAATTTGAATTTTGGTTCTAAAGTCAAAAACTGTTTTTACAGCAAACCCGAGACCCACTCGGGTCTACCCCCGACCAACTTGCGGTTTACTTCGAGTTTTTCCCCAAACCAACCCGTATGCTCTTTTCAAACTTAATTTTTGTTTAAGTTTTTAGAAAACCCGGTGTAACTAAAACTTACTCGAATCAAAACTCGAGCCACCACGATGTTTTCCCGAGATCATCTTCGAGACCAAACCTCCTTCCCCAATCCTTCAACACAACCTAAAAGCTCCTGATACAATCAGACACCGTGCACGTGTACACCAAGTCCGGTCATCTCTGACCGGCACCGCAACCATCAACACGTCGACGACATCATCGTCGACTGTCACGACCACCCAGAACCCTTAGTTTCGCCATAGATCAAAATCAAGATAGCCAAACCCGTCCTGGAACATTACACTGCACACAGCCCCAAACCTGTCATCACCTCGACAACCCATTTCCGACCATCAGAATTACTGCGACTCCGGCAAACCCTTCATCTACATCCCTTCTTCCAATCCCCAAAGCCTTACATCACTCGATGCACCACAGAAATCAATAAGCTACAAAACTCCAACCTCCAGAAAACTAGGGTTAGAAACTGGAATAGCCAACCACGGTCGCCACCAACCTCTGACCATCCATCTGACAATTTTCCAAAGCTCACCGAACTTCCCTTTACCTCCAGTGAAGTCCCCGATCACCCGAGTACCTCCGGCCACCAGATTTTGCTTCATGACCATATTCTGGTCATCTCAGATTTACACACTCGATACAACACTAAAAATTGTGATTTTCTTTTTAAAAATCATGATTTTAGATAACAAATCTGATTGTAAACCTGGAACCAAGAATTATTCAAGTCGAAGATTTTATAAGTTTACAATTTCCACTGTTTTCCTAAATTTATAGATGGTTTCAACTTATCATGCCTAATATATTTTATATACTTAGTTTATGTAAAAACAAACATATTTTGTTCAAATTTCACAACCTATAAGTGATTGTTTGAAGAGAACTTGATCTTTGACCAAGATTTTAGCCTGTCACTTGTAAATCAGAGGTATGCACAGGGTTTCAGACATGCACACTTATATACCTACACATTTATAACATACAAACCAAAATTTCACACATGCAAACAATTTTCACATCACCTACTTACTAAATACATCATGAACAACAATTTAAAACAAAGCTAGTTGTTTACTCACCTTATATAGAACAGAGGCCTGGAACCTGTTAAATCCTATTGAGTTTTATCTGGAAACTCTGATTCAATCTGGATTTTGATCTGTTACTCGATTTGTTGAATTGAACTTTGATTTTAATTTGTTGCTTGATTCCTGTTGTATCTTTGTTTTACATTTGAGTTGAACTTGAATTGCTTGAATCAGGTTGCAAACTTGATCTCTTTTCTATTTTCCAGGTTTTGATTTTGAAACAGATTTTTTTTTCAGGTTTGAAAAATGAAGATGAGAGAAAGAGATGAGAAAATTTAAGAGAAATGTGTATAGCCTGGTTACTTCTTTTCTATACATATTTTTTTTTTATATTTTAGTTTAAAAGAAATTAAGCCATTTGTTAATACTAGCTACACTTGTTTATTACCTATTTCCTTTAGCCTACACTTGTAATTTATATTTTACTTATTAAACATTTGTCACAAGTTTGTATTTTTATGTTTAAATCCTTGTCTCATTTTTATATTTAATTTATAAATTATGTTTTAAACCCCTACTTCATTTTAATTTATGAATCATATTCTTATGTTTATATATGTATACATTTTTAAAAGAAAATGATTTGAAATCTAATTATACTAAATAAATAATCACATATATACATATGCTATATTTGTTGTTGTAAAATATAGAATTTATCTTTAATAGCTTTGAAAATTAATATTTGAATTTAAACCATAGCTAACCATTTACAATATACATATGTACATATTCATTATAATATAAAATATATTTACTTGTAAAAGATAAATTTTGCCAAATTGAATAACTATAAAAGAAGGTCATTAAACAAGTATTATCAAATTTTCAATAACTATAATAGGAGATTATCAAATAAGCATTTATTATAAATCAAATTCATCTATATACCTATCCATATATATATATATCAGAATTTTATTTGTTCACTTATAAATTAGTATTTTATTAATTCAATCCAGTTAATTATCAATTAACAGATGTTCCAAAATCCGGGTTATCACATAAACTATTAAATACTTAGTCTATTATTATTTGTATTTTATACTTATGTTAGAAATACTAAATTGTAATATTAATAAGGTATATTTTATTTTAAACATATTTGAAAGTCTAGATTTTAAAATTTCCAAATCATAGCTTCCCTTAATTAATAAATTTAAAATAACAATTTCTATAAGAAACCCATTTGTAAAGATATTACATTATTAATATTATTTAAAATATAACTCATTGTTAAATTAAAATAATTTATAAAAGAAATTATCACTTCATTAATAAATTACTTATTTAAACAAACTATATTTAAAAAGAACAAAACAACCTTTTTGTTAATCTTATTTAAATTCAAACTTAAACTAAAATAAATTTAAAGCAATTAATATTTTCCTTAAGTATTTTAAACCATACAGTTATTTATTTAAATAGCCCTAAAAACAAATATATATCCAATCAAATTATAATTACCAAAAATATTAAAATTAGAAAACATATCTTTATTTATTAAATTTAAAACAAAGCTTATCTATTTACAATTATATACAAATATATACATTATAAATAAAACAATTCATTAGCTTTTAAAAGATAAATTACCAGTTAAATATTTATTTAAAAGAAGATTATTAAATCAATTCAAATCTTATTAACAAATATTATCAAATCAATTTAATTTTTAATGCAGATTATTAAATTTATATTGCTAGAAATTCCGGGATGTCACAAATCCAATCCCAATTCAATTTCAAATCCAAATTAAAATCAATTTCAATTGCAAATTAATTTCAATTTCAATTCCAAATTAATTTCAGTTCCAAATTAATTTCAATTTCAAATTAAAACCATTTCGATTTATATCAATTTCGAGTTCGTTTTGCAAAATATCGATTCAAAACAGTTAAATCAAATTAAACTTTAATATCCAATTAAAATTCCAAATCTTCAAATATAATTCAATTCCGAGCTCAATTTCGAAATATCGTTTTATATTACTTTTACTTAGCAATATTCAAAGTTCAAATAAAAGTCCAATATTTTAAAACAATCAATTTCTGAAATTCAAATCATATCTCGATTATAATTTCAAAATCTCAACTTCGATTTTTCAAACCATTCATGTTTCCAAATGGAAATTTAAACATTTTGAGCTCAAGTTTCGAAAATAATTCGATTTCCATAAATTTGATTTTTATTTCTTAAAATCAAATCATTTAAATATTAAATAAAATCTAAATCAATATCCGATATCATTTTCATTCACATTAATTTAAGATTCAATTATTTAAATAATTCCAGTATTAAATTTAAACAATTTAACTATCTAGTAAATCAATATAAATAAATCATTAAATTCCAAATAAATTTTAGTTATTAACATTATTTTATTTCTATCTAAATAATTCACAATCATTATTCAACTCCAGTTATTGATTATAAACAGAGTTAATATATAGAATTTCATTTCAATACTCGTTATCGCCAAATCTTCAAAATTAGTTATTTCAAAAATTTATTCAAGTTCATATCCAATAACTTACATTCAAAATTATTAAATATTTATTTTAACCATTTTTATTCAATAATTATATTAAATTTCACAATTTAAAATAGCTAAAAATACGGGTCGTTACATTCTCCCCCACTCAAAACTTTTGGTCCTCGAAAAGGGCTGAGTACAGAATTTAACACTTAATACATTTTCTCAAAATAATTAACTTATAAAACATAAACATCTTATTTGCAAAACTATTACTACGCTTCTACTACGCCACTCCAATATCGGTTTTATGGAAAATATAACTTATATATAAAAACAAGCTATAAAAATTTTAAAACTTCAAAATTTTTCTAACACCCGGATTTATGGAAAATTTCGGCAGAGTCTCCTTTGCGCGGCTCGATCGAAATTTTTTTACAATATAATATATAACACAAATATACCCAATATATATCACATATACATTTCATCTCAATGATGAGGCATCCCAAAAGAAAAAAAATATAAAATCGCCGTATGTAATTCGAGATATGTACCTTATTATTAATAATACGAGCGAGTTCGCTCAGATTAAAAGCAAAAGCATATAAATCTACGTATACATCCAAACGGTCTTCGTATGTACCTATCTCAACTCAAATTAGAATATTAGGAACTTATAATAAGATATAGAACATGTATAAGTTCAATAAACTCTAAAACATGCATTCTAAATCCAAACCATAACACAAGCAAGAATACACGACAAACCAATCATATGCAATCAAACAGTTCTAACAAAATTTACAACCAAAGGAATCATCCAACCAATAATATTCATCTAATTAATTCAAACTATCACAATTTACATTTTCATTGTCAATATCTAATTTTACACTATCATTTCTTCTAACGTCCAACTTTTTATATCAACATTTAGTTAACTTATTTCAATTTATTTCTGTTTGTTTTATTTACATTGAATCGACTTATATTCAATTTCATTTGTTTCTAATTGATTTACATTTATTTCACTTGTTATGTCAACATCTTCTATTTACATTTAATTTTATTTCAATTTGTTTATATTCCATTTACTACTTACTGTTAGTTGATACATGATAAAGTTATTGTTGTTAAAAAGATAAAAATCAATCATCTATATTACTTATAGTAATAGCATAAGAACTCTAACTCATTTCGTTGTTATTTCATTTGTTTTAATGACAGTTCATACAGGCTCATCCTATACAGTAGATTGAGGAATTTTGATCAGTTACATCTTATTTAGCTTCCATATAATGTTATTCAACATTTTATATCAGTAAGATCCTAATAACCTCTGTACGTGCATAGATATATGCTACCTTTTTTTGTTTTCATTTTCATCCTGTAGGAACTAAAGCTTTGCGCAAGGCAAATCTTCAAACTGAATTAACTTGAAATTTTTTCACTTAAATTACATTTTCATTTTGCCAATAGTCTTCATGTACCAAATTATGAAGTTGCTAATTTGCTGCTACTTTTATCTTTTGTCTCATTGCAGCACTATATGTTGCTACATCTTTTTTTCTTAAGTGAATATTTTTTTATACTCATATTCATATTAACAAGTTTTTCTTTTTATCACGGTTTATTTCATTCAATTCTCTTAAGTTAACTTCCATCTTTTAATTTATTTCATTAACTTATTTCATATTCAATTAGTTACCATTCAATTTAATTTAACTCATTCTATTTGCATTTAATTTATTGACATCCAATTTAAATTAAATCGTTCATATTAATTTTACTTACATGCATTTATTTTATTTTATTTCTTTCACACTTAAATTACATTTCATTTTAAAATTCAAGTTCGTATTCATTTATTAATTCATTTTATAGCTCAAGTGAAAATAAGTCACTTTACTAATTCCTCTAGTTCAATTCAAATCCAACTCAACTCATTTAATCTTTTTTAAGTGAAATTCTATTTCATTTAATCTATTTCTCATTTTATTTCACTCTCTTTTGAATATTTTCTTCTTATCATTCATATTCAACCAAATTTAAAATTTGTTTTTAGCTTAATATTCTCAAATCTATAAAATATACAATTTATTCATTTAAAATTTCATTTTATTATTTTATCTAATTAATTTCAAATATAATTCTCCTTTATCTAATCTTCTTGAGTTCAACTTCATTTTATTTTATTTATTTCTCAAATTCAAAGTTTCTTTTGTTTGCTTAACCGAAATATTCAATAGTTTTAAAATTTAATTTTACTTCCCTATTCAAATTTACAAGTTATATCTTATTTTTATCTATACTATTTTCAATTATAAGTTCAAAACTATTTTCATATATTTATCAAATCATATTTAGAATATTTTTCACAACAAAGCTTGTTTTAATTGAAAATAAATTCCTTTTGGTGGCAATTCTCACTCAGAAACTCAAAAATGAATACTGGCGATGCTGTAGTCATCCCCAGAATTATTTCCTAACAACCAAAGCGAGTTAATGCTTTTATTTTCTTCCAAAATATTTTCAAAATATTTTTAAAATATTTTTTCTAGTCAAAACTCTTTCAAATAATATTAATATTAATTTTGAAGGCTTCGAAAACAATTTTGGAAATAAAAGGATTTTAAATTCTAAAATTCTCAAACTTTCTTTTCTCTTTTTTTATCATTTCTATGCAAATTTCCTTACCTTATTACCAAACTAGTTCATTAATTTACAACTTGCTCATTTAACCAATTCTTATTTTAATTGATTTCAATTCAATTTAATTATCAAATGCTTCATAAAATAAAATTCATTAAGTATTCGCTTTATTTTAATTCAACCAATAATCGATGATAACTAAATATTATCATCTCCTAACACTTCATTAATAATCATTTTATATATATATATAATATAATTTAGGTAAAATTATTTCATTTAGTCGATTTTTAAAACAATATTATGTCGACTTGCCTCGTTTAAGTGTGTAGAAACCCCTATCGATAACATGAAGTTCCACGCACCGACCAGATTTCATATACAACTCAACGGTTAAGTAAACACAATATAAAACATTTTATAACACTAACAAGTACGCTCTTTAATATATATATATACTCAAATAGACTCATTCTAGGGCATTACTACCCTATCTCTAAACCCCACAAAGCTAAGGTTATCGCTAAACCAAAGCTCCGATACTAACTGTGACGACCCACATTTCGGAAGGTTTAAATCGACAATAATCCACGCATGTCCGACTTAAACAATCCGGAACGTAGATAATCAATGGGGATAATTAAGAAAAATAAGGAAGAAGAAGAAAACAAACATAGAATCTCACAGTAGAACGACAAAATATAATAATCAAATAATAGTTCATGAAGTTGTCTATATTATACGTTTGATTATAATCTATAAAGCATTTGTCATGACCCACCCTTCTATACACAGAAAGACGCATCATCAATAAGAAAGAAAGGGATAGAAAAGAGAAAAGATAGAGAAGAAAGAACTAAACAACATCAGAATCTCACAGCAGAACGAATAAATTATATTAATCACATAAGTATTACATAGTATACAACATCTATCACAGTTACACAACTTATTCAAACACAAACTAGACGGTTATAAACACCTGTCTAGTTATTACAATTCAATACAACAGAGAGATACAGATAAACACTAACACAACGGAACCAATATGTATCTATACGTTGAAGCCTCCTGCTCCATTGCTCCTCCAGAATTCATCAAAGCTAACCTGAATCCCTTGGCTACTCGTAAAAATTTGAGTACCGAAGAGTTTAAGAAAAACAGAAATAAACTCCGGGTCAGACATGGGTCTGGTATGAGTAAACGGTTAAAGTTGCTTAATTTTAAAAATCATTTGAAAAAAAGGTATCACGTAAGACTCCCCACACATAAACATGGGTAAGTTTTTACCTTACGCTAACAAAAAAATTTGATAGGAAATCCAGTGATATTATAATAGGGTCTAGGGTTTTCAAGTAAAATACAGAAATAGCTGGAATGCTTACATCTCACGTTCCAACATAGTTGGGCACAATCAAAACGTACGACACTTATTGGAGATTGGATTCCATACAATGGCGGGGCTACTGGGGTACCGCCCGTCATAGTACGTGGCCTAGATCAACGTACCGAGGATCCACCCTAAATCTCCTGCAACACAAAGCCGGAACAATCCCTTACTGGACAGTCCCGAATAAGATAACCCCATCGGTTGTAGCTATTCAACTGCCCACACAGTCGAATAAAAAGGGACTCTAGACAGGGGTTCATCTCATCCTACTTGGGTATGACCCACTTAGCCTTGCTGCACCTCCCCTGTTTTAGCCATTCCCGGTTGATGAGGCTTGAGGCTACGATTACCTTTAGAGAACACATCTCTTAGAATGCTCATCGTCCACTTGACGATGTGCTGAAAGCATTCAATCCATACAAGTTCGTTTCGGGTTCGAACAAAATCGAAGGCATTATCTTGTTACACTCATTTTGGAATCACCCTCAGAGTTAACGACAATAACCCTTGCACTCTGAATCTTCATCTTCACTTGAGATTCACGACCTATCGTTAATTTGGATCAATGTGGTTTTCGGATATCCAAATCTGGAAACCCGATCCCGGTCTCACCGAAATCCAAAATGCCATTTTTTAGGTCCAAGTTGTTTTAAAGTTAAAATAATTCAATTCCATTATCTATATATACACAGATAAATAATTCATATCATCATCACAAACAGATAATTCACATTATCATAATAAACAGATAATTCACATTATCATCACATTTCAACCAAAGCATCCATATCATACAACATCACTTATCTCATATCTGAGATCTCAAACCATTCAAGGCAATCAACATCATTCAACATCCATAAGCAATGATTTATTAATCACCATTTATAATTAATTTAAAGTGAATTAAATTAATTACTTCCATTTCTAATTAATTTAAATAAATTAAATTAATTACTTTCATCACATAAATCTTGCTTACTTAATCATTAATTAATTACAAATCAATTAATTGATCATCCTCTAATTATCCATCTTAATTAATCATCCTGATTAGTTATTCTTAATTACCTTAAGTAATTAGCCTTTAATTAATTACACATATTAATTATCCTTAACCATTCACAAGAATTAACTATTAATTACTTCATTTATTACATTAATTAATGATCCTTAATTAATTACTTCCATTAATTAATTAACTATAATTAATTACATTAATCCTTAATTAATTACAATAATTAATTAAACTTTAATTAATCACTTCCATTAATCAACGTTAATCATAAACAGTAATTACCATCCTATACTTACTTACCTTAATTAATTAACTTCTTAATTAATTATATTAATCCTTTAATTAATTACACCAAGTAATAAATCCTTAATTACTTCTACTAAGTAATTATCCTTTAATTACTTCACATTAAGTAATTCCCTTTAATTAATTACATCCAGTAATTATACATTACTTACTTCACTAAGTAATTCCACTATTCAATCTCATTAAGTAATTTTACTTAATCAACCATCAATGATTATCTTTAATTAATTAACAAATTAATTAACTAAAATTTATCACATTCATTTCCTTGATTATAATTGGTAATTCATCCCTTAATTACATTAAAACAAATTAATTAATCTTTAATTGTAGATTAATTATCCTTTAACTATTAATTAATAAATCTTAATTATAAATTAATAAAACTTGATAACAAATTAATTAATCCTTAATTAATTAGTTAATCAATCCTTAATTACAATTAATTAACCCTTAATAATAGTTAATTAATTCTTAATTAACTTTAATTATAGATTAATTAATTAATTAATCCTTAATTAATCAGTTAATCAATCCTTAATTACAATTAATTAACCCTTAATAATAGTTAATTAATTCTTAATTAACTTTAATTATATATTAATTATTTCTTAATTATTAATTAATAAAGCTTAATTATTAATTCATAAAACTTAATTACATATTTCTTAATTACTAATTAATCAACCTCTAATTACTTAATTAAGTAAATTCTAATTACAAATTAATTAATCTCTAATCATGATTTAATCAATCATAATCATTAGTTAATTAAATTAATTAATTATTCTTAATTAATTACTTAATTAATCCTTTATCCTTAATTAATTAAATTAATTAATTATACTTAAATTTCTTAATTAACTTAATTAATCTCAATCATTAAAACCTTAATTATCCTTTAATGTTAACCATTATCTTAATTAATTAAATTACTTAATTACTCTATAATTAATTAATCATAAATCATCAAAACTTTGATAAATTTTAAGGTAAATTATTATCTTTATTAGTGACTAATCAATTATTTAAACAATTAACCTTTAATCATCACTTAATTATACTTATGAAAAATTAAGCTAAATTTCTTATAGTTTAACTTAACAACTTAAGTTAACAAACATATAATTTCTTAATCCAAGGTTTAAGTAAACATTTAAAAAGATTTAGAATTTATTTAAGAAAAGATGTAAAACAAATTTCATTTTTAATTTTCAAAACTTTGCTTTTAAAACATGATCTCAAATTTTTGCTTCGGGTCAAACTCGATCCTTACTCGAGACTGGCCTCGAGTTTTTCTTCATCTTCTTCTTATATATTTTTTTTCTTTAAAACTGTATTTAGTTTAAAATTTAAACTGTTAAAACCCAACAGTTAACACTCATGTACACGAGAAAATACTCGAGCCCAACATCCATTTTCCCGAGTCTCCCTTCGAGTAATCCACAACCAAGACTTACAGACACAACAGAGCTCCACCGTGAACGTGCACCGGCGTCAAAGCCTCGTCCGACCTCCGATGAGCCTTCCGGCACCTCGACCATGTTAGTCCTTGAGATGATGGTTTTGATGACAACAACCTTAGAATAGATTATAAAATATAAATACTAACATTACAAGTTTAGATATATATGTATTTGCACGATCTAACCATGCAGGTATCAAGAATGAAGACTATACAGTATAGAGATTCAAGATACAGAGATAGAAGACTCATGAGTATTAAGATTATCAAGAGTTCAAGGTTAAGTTTGTTTTATTAGGATTATTTGTTAAAACTCGTAGAAAAGCACTGGCATCTTAATATCCAATTTATTCGTGGAATGGAATCCACTTCGAGCCCATTAAAGGGATGGAACCCTAAGTAGGATGGAACCAACGAAAATCTAGTAGGACATTGTTTTGTATCCACTAATTTTAATTCAAATGATTTTACAAAATTATCTTGTTTTCAAAATGATTTCAAAACTTTCCTTTTAAAAGATTCAAAACTCTCTATCCTGATTTTAAATAATTTTAGCCTCAAAACATCTTTAATTTCAAAGTCAAAATACTCCTGATTTTAAATGTCTTTTCAAATAATATATTTAACTTTTAATATTTATACTTAGATTTAAATATAAAATTATAGTTAAATTATGTATATATTGTTCTTTATATTTACTTATGAATTTCAACTATATTCAAGTATATTTATAAAGTTTTAAATAGTTTTTATATAAGATAAATATTGTTTTTATAGAAATTCAAATTATCATTTTTGGCTGAGGGATGTCAACATGCCCCTAGGTAGTATGTCGACGTAGTGACAGTTGAAGTTAAAATTCAAATTTCAAAAGAAGTGTCTATTCTCCATAACTCTTCATGAATGGTCAAGGCTGTTGGTTTTCTATAAATAGGGGTCAGTTTCAACGAATTTTTAATCACTTTTTTTTGGTTTTCACTCCTCTTCATCTTCCACATTTCTTATTACAAAATCATACCATTACTCTACCGAAATCAACATCGAATCATACTCGATTACTTCTAGTTTGATTCTACATCACTATCTCTACAAGGTTCTCAGTGCTATTCAGAGTTATAGATTTCTTTGTAATATATTAGCGAGAAAAGGTGTGATTGTAGCCTTTGAAATCAATCAAGCGAGAAAAGGTGTGATTGTAGCCCTGGAAATCAATTGGGTGAACTTGTTGCCCGGTAAATCAAGTATCCCTACCCAAAGGATTGGTATTCTGGAGGGTGTACCTCGTAGCCTTGAAATCGAGGGTTGTAATTGTTGAATTGCTTTTGAAAGGAAATCCGTACTTAGTTGTGCGGGACTGGATGTAGGGTAACTCCGAACCAGTATAAAATCTGGTGTGTTCTTTCCTTTACTGCTTTTACTTTATATTTGCATCTGTATTTGATTCTGTGTTCATATCTGTGTCTAATTAGTGTATATATTGTTAATAAAGTAAGATAAATCAAAAAGATTAACAAATTTCTTAAAACACTATTCACCCCCCCCTCTAGTGTTAATTCTAGCCTTACGATCCTTAATCTGCATTTCTCACATTTGGTATCAGAGCATTGGTTTTCAAAGTTTCATAATCTGATTTTTGAAAAGTTTTCAAAATAGCTACCAACACTGGTACTGTTTCTAACACTAGTTCATTTGTAGAGGGTCAGTCTACTACCAGACTACCACTTTTTAATGGCAGTAACTATGCATATTGGGCATGTAGGATGAGAATATATTTACAATCTGTAGGATTAGATACTTGGAATATCACACAAACTGAATATTCTGAACCCATAATTAATTTTGCACAGTGGACCACTAAGCAAAAGACTGTTGCACAAAATAACTCTAAGGCAATGAATATCTGTTTTGTTCACTTGAAAGAAATGAATTTAATAAGTGTCAGTTTGTAAGTCTGCATATGAAATCTGGAAAACTTTGCAAGTAACTCACGAAGGAACAAGCAAAGTTAAACAGACCAAAATTTCCATTTTCACAAATCACAAATCAGTTTCAGTTATTTAAAATAAATACTAATGAGTCTATTTCATATATGTATAGTCGATTTCAAGATATTGTGCATTCTTTAATATCTTTGGGAAAGGAATTTTCGGAAGAAGATCAAGTCAGAAATTTTTTGAATTCTCTCACTCCAGAATGGGATCAAAAGACACTTGCAATTGAAGAGGCAAATGACATTAGTACTTTAAAGATAGAAGAATTGATTGGAAATCTAATGTCGTTTGAAGTTCAAATGATCGGGAGAAGAGAAAGCAAAGCATCTGAAAAGAAATCAATGACATTCAATGCATTGACCGATGGATCAGACTCAAACAGTGACAATGATGAAGAGATAGCATTTATGACCAGAAATTTTAGGAAATTTCTGAAGTATAGAAAATTGAATAGTTCCAAGAGAAACAACTTTAAGAATTCCGGCAATCAGACTACAGTACCAAACTTTATCAAATGCTTCAATCATGACAAACCAGGTCATATCAAAAAGAACTGTCCGTATCCAGAAAGGCCGAATCTTCCTATGAACAATGAACCAACAAAGAAACGGAAGCATGCATTTACTGCTACTCTAGATGACTCAGACTCGTCCTCAAGTGATGATGATCAAAAGACGGATAATTTGAATTTGTGTTTCACTGCAGTTTACGACTCCGACGAATTCAAAGAAACGGACTCAGAAAAAGGTACACGTTTACAATACTATTGGTTGAAATTGCTTGCATAGAATTAGCTGCTTGATTGTTTGATTGATTGATTTTGAATTGATATGCTGTTTGAATTTTAAAATTTATTTTCTATTTTTACTATTATTTTATTATTATTTTTATTATTTTTGACACATTCTGAAATATATTATAAGTAAAATAATATTTCAGAAATATAGACATTAATAATAATATTTATATATATGTATATTAGATATCTTAGGAAAATCATATCATGAAAATTCACAGGCACATGTCGACATGCCTACCTGAATTTGAATTTCAAAATTTTGAATTCAAATATTTGAATTTCCCTCCACCTTTTTACTTCATTTATTTCTCTGAAAAGATACCTTTTGACCAGAGAATATGTCCTTTGAAAGTCTATTTATCCACTATCTTTTATCATATCTTTTCACTTTCATTTTCAAATTCAAACTCTCTCTTCATATCTTCAAGCACTCCACTCTCTACTCTAATGGCTTCATCAAGCAACCCCTCAACCATGAGAATTTCCAGAAAAATCAAAGAGCAATTATTCAATAATCCGGAGGCAATTAAAGCATACATCAATTATGCTAATTATGCCAAAGTCCATCCCGAAAAATTTTCTATTTTTCAAGATTTTTCCTTTTATGAAATTGATTCTCTTTTTGCAAACAATGGTGTTTTAAGTCTTATTGACTCTTCTTAAAACGATTTTGTTTGCTATCCTAATCTTGTCAAAATCTTTTATGCTAATTTAAACCGTGGTTTTTATAATGGAAATGTTATCCCGCATTTTGGTCAAAGCCGGAATACCAAACAAATTGGCAAGGAACAATGGATATCAGGATTAGAGATCGATCGGAATCAAGGCTACAATCGATGTCGACAAAATTTTGTCGTGCTCTGATTAGGGCGGAATCGATTGAGAATGATAATCAAGGATAGGAGAGGCTATGTTTCAATTTTCAATACAATCGGAGTTCGTATGCTCGAGATAAGGATGGGGCAAATTATGTGAAAACAGGTTCGTATCGATGCACTTCGTATCGATAGATATTGGTTCGAATCGATGGACTTCATATCGATTAAGGTGGAGTTGGCAACGTACTTCGAATCGATACCATTCGTATCGATCAACACAGTTTCGACTCCAACAAACTTCCCCTGCTCCGAATCCATCAGATTCGACTGCATCTATTTCGTACCCTTCGGTGAACACTCTCTCGAACCCGCAAAGACTGGTCACTTCGTATCCACTTGGAACCATTACTTCGAATCCATGCAATTAAGGGTGCCTCGACTCCATAACCTTCGAATCCCCAGGATAAGACAACTCCGAATCGATCCACAACAGCGCGTCTTGATCGATTCGAACCAGCTCCAGTTCCATCGATTCGAAGGAAGCGAACCTTCGAATCCAACGTCTAGAGTCCACCAGGTAAACGCGGCTAAAACCAAGGATTCGACCCAGTAAACTCGGAGAAAAAGGAGGATCAACTCGAAGATTGTGCGACACATCACCACGAGAGCGCGTGCCATGATCGATTCGAAAGAATCGATTCGAAGGAGATCGATTCGAACGACATGCACAGCCGAAAAACGTCATCTTGGATCGATCATAACTTGAGATCTACAAGTCCAAAAGCAATGAAATTTTCACAGTAGCTTGAGCACATGTTGAGGAATGTTCACCCCAAATTTCAAGTCGATCGGACAATTTCTTGATCGATTCGAACGTAGCTTCGAATCGATCCCAAAGTGGGCCCGGATTTCCAGAAAGCGGGCATGTAGGCCCCCTGACGTACTGGAACTGGTCTTCCTTCAATTTAGGCGAAATATCAGCCTCCTACACCTATAAATAGACCCCCAGGTCATTCAGAAAAAGGGTCGGACAATTTTGAGAGCTAAAGAGCGCCCGGACTCTGCCAGATTTACTCCAGATCACCATTGCTGCCTTAGATTCATATTATAATCATAAAATCCGTTGTACTACGCGATAGGAAATTGTAATCTTCAAGCATCGATCAATAAAAGATAAAAACTTTGGAGTGGACGTAGGCCGGAGATAGCCGAACCACTATAAATCTCGTGTTTTTGTTCATTATTTCTGGATTGCTGTTTGTTGTTTGTTTAGATCTGAAATTTGTGTTTGAATATTGCTGATTTGTATTCATACACTGGTGCTTTCACAACATTCGGGGTTTGTGACCATTTTTGGCGCAAACACAAACTAGGACAAATATAATAAGATACTAAAAGATAAAACTAGTTAGAAGATGAGGATGATGAAGATAGTCCAAGTTTCTTGCTAACTTTTGAAAAGAAGTTGTTCATCTTCGAAGACATATTATCCAACTTCTTACTAACGGATCGTTTTAAAATCCGTTGATTCTCCACAATTATCTTTTGGTTTTTGAGAAGGGTTTTGTTGGATGGATTGGAAGGATATTCAATACTTTCTAAGGATGTTTCACCTTCTTCTATTTCCATTTCATCCCTTTCTTCTTCTTCTTCCTCTTCCATTTCTTCATGAGCCAAACGCTCTTCCTTTTCGGTAAGAGTCTCATAAGGTTGAAAAACATATGGGATTTTCATGAGAGAAATGTTTGAGATATTAAAAACTTTTCTAGAGACAAATTCTTCACCTTTGAAATCCACTCCAAAATAGTTAAAAATCCGAGTAAGGTAAATTCCATAATATAAAGTGTTTTCTCCAATTTCAAAATTTTTAGGACGAAGTTCATCCAAAATAACTTGCGCCCAATTGATGTCATAATTTCCAAAAATACCAAAAAGTGCTTTGCACACTTTTGAGGTAGGATTGTTAAAGTTTCCCAATCTTAGGGTCAAAGTATGTTGCAAAAGAAGATTAACAATCCTTGCTTTAGGACGAAAGTTTCGGTTTTTAAATTCAAAATTATCATCTCCTTCAAAAATATGATGAAATGTCTCACGATCATGTTCATCGATTTTAAAACTAGAAAGATCCATTCCTGTGCTTTTGCAATTAAGAATGGTACCCAAAAGATCACAATTCAAAACAATTTGAGTGCCTTTGACACTACTCCAAATTTCATTCTCATTTCCTGTTACGCCAAAAATGGTCACAAACCCCGAATGTTGTGAAAGCACCAGTGTATGAATACAAATCAGCAATATTCAAACACAAATTTCAGATCTAAACAAACAACAAACAGCAATCCAGAAATAATGAACAAAAACACGAGATTTATAGTGGTTCGGCTATCTCCGGCCTACGTCCACTCCAAAGTTTTTATCTTTTATTGATCGATGCTTGAAGATTACAATTTCCTATCGCGTAGTACAACGGATTTTATTGTTATAATATGAATCTAAGGCAGCAATGGTGATCTGGAGTAAATCTGGCAGAGTCCGGGCGCTCTTTAGCTCTCAAAATTGTCCGACCCTTTTTCTGAATGACCTGGGGGTCTATTTATAGGTGTAGGAGGCTGATATTTCGCCTAAATTGAAGGAAGACCAGTTCCAGTACGTCAGGGGGCCCACATGCCCGCTTTCTGGAAATTCGGGCCCACTTTGGGATCGATTCGAAGCTACGTTCGAATCGATCAAGAAATTGTCCGATCGACTTGAAATTTGGGGTGAACATTCCTCAACATGTGCTCAAGCTACTGTGAAAATTTCATTGCTTTTGGACTTGTAGATCTCAAGTTATGATCGATCCAAGATGACGTTTTTCGGCTGTGCATGTCGTTCGAATCGATCTCCTTCGAATCGATTCTTTCGAATCGATCATGGCACGCGCTCTCGTGGTGATGTGTCGCGCAATCTTCGAGTTGATCCTCCTTTTTCTCCGAGTTTACTGGGTCGAATCCTTGGTTTTAGCCGCGTTTACCTGGTGGACTCTAGACGTTGGATTCGAAGGTTCGCTTCCTTCGAATCGATGGAACTGGAGCTGGTTCGAATCGATCAAGACGCGCTGCTGTGGATCGATTCGGAGTTGTCTTATCCTGGGGATTCGAAGGTTATGGAGTCGAGGCACCCTTAATTGCATGGATTCGAAGTAATGGTTCCAAGTGGATACGAAGTGACCAGTCTTTGCGGGTTCGAGAGAGTGTTCACCGAAGGGTACGAAATAGATGCAGTCGAATCTGATGGATTCGGAGCAGGGGAAGTTTGTTGGAGTCTAAACTGTGTTGATCGATACGAATGGTATCGATTCGAAGTACGTTGCCAACTCCACCTTAATCGATATGAAGTCCATCGATTCGAACCAATATCTATCGATACGAAGTGCATCGATACGAACCTGTTTTCACATAATTTGCCCCATCCTTATCTCGAGCATACGAACTACGATTGTATTGAAAATTGAAACATAGCCTCTACTATCCTTGATTATCATTCTCAATCGATTCCGCCCTAATCAGAGCACGACCAAATTTTGTCGACATCGATTGTAGCCTTGATTCCGATCGATCTCTAATCCTGATATCCATTGTTCCTTGCCAATTTGTTTGGTATTCCGGCTTTGACCAAAATGCGGGAATTTCGAATGTTCGTATAGTTCCTTATGTTTAATCATTGTATTATCCAATTATGCAATAAAATTGAATTTCCTTCCTGTCATCTAGCTTATTTTATATCTAGAATAAATGTTAGTATATTATAGAAATATATATATATATATATATATATCATTATTCACAAGATAAAATTATCATCAATTTTCAGTGAAGTACGTCGACATACCCCCCTTGACCATGTCGACATGTACTGGTCAGAAGTGACTATTGATTTTGAATTTGAAATTTGAAAAACTACCAAATGTCTATTCATTTCAAACGAATTCCTACACCTATATATACCTTTGTCTTCTAGAAATCTTCACTGAAATTTATTTCTCATTATCTATATCCTTCATTTCTTTCTCTAATTCAATTATGGCCAATCCTATTCATAATCTATCTGAAAATCTTGAAGAAACACTCAATTCATTCAAGAATATTCTCTCTATCATCCTCCGTAATCAGCGTCACTTAGAATTAAGTCAAATGCAGATGATCAAGGAACAAGAGAGACACTTCGATGTAATTCGTTGGATGATCTCCTCCCTACACAAAGACGATAACGAAGCACATCCTCCTGTTTCTCTATCTGTTGATAATAAAAATTAGGATGCTATCAAACAAGACCCTATCTTTGGAGAAGAAGGATGGGTTGATGTTCCACGTAACGTTTAATTTTCTTTCTTTGATTGAATTGTTTGAATTAATTTGTTTGATTTGGTTTGGATTGATACTTTGTGTGGATTGATTTCATTTGGTTTGAAGTTTGCTGTATGAAACATGTATATATATATACATTAAAATGAATATAGTCTTTGGTTAAAGTTATTATGCTCATATGAATCATTATTTCTTAATCTATATATTCCGTTGTATAGTTTATCAATGTAGGTACTAAAGTCCAAGAGTAAGGGGGAGTAAATTTTTGTTGATGACAAAGGGGGAGAAGTATAAAATAGGATAGTTAGGCATAGATTAAGCGGGAGTTGCTAGTTTTAGGGGGGGTTATTAAGATAGAAGTGATATTTTATAAACAAAGGTTGTCATCATCAAAAGGGGGGAGATTGTTAGTCCTTGAGATGATAGTTTTGATGACAACAACCTTATAATAGATTATAAAATATAAAAACTAACATTACAAGTTTAGATAAATATGTATTTGCAGGATCTAACCATGCAGGTATCAAGAATGAAGACTGTACAGTATAGAGATTCAAGATACAGAGATAGAAGACTCATGAGTATCAGATTATCAAGAGTTCAAGGTTAACTTTGTTTTATTAGGAATATTTGTTAAAACTCGTAGAAAAGCACTGGCATCTTAATATCCAATTTATTCATGGAATGGAATCCACTTCGAGCCCGTTAAAGGGATGGAACCCTAAGTAGGATGGAACCTACGAAAATCTAGTGGGACATTGTTTTGTATCCACTAATTTTAATTCAAATGATTTTACAAAATTATCTTGTTTTCAAAATGATTTCAAAACTTTCCTTTTAAAAGATTCAAAACTCTCTATCCTGATTTTAAATAATTTTAGCCTCAAAACATCTTTAATTTCAAAGTCAAAATACTTCTGATTTTAAATGTCTTTTCAAATAATATATTTAACTTTTAATATTTATACTTAGATTTAAATATAAAATTATAGTTAAATTATGTATATATTGTTCTTTATATTTACTTATGAATTTCAACTATATTCAAGTATATTTATAAAGTTTTAAATAGTTTTTATATAAGATAAATATTGTTTTTATAGAAATTCAAATTATCATTTTTGGCTGAGGGATGTCGACATGCCCCTAGGTAGTATGTCGACGTAGTGACAGTTGAAGTTAAAATTCAAATTTCAAAAGAAGTGTTTATTCGCCATAACTCTTCATGAATGGTCATGGCTATTGGTTTTCTATAAATATGGGTCAGTTTCAACGAATTTTTAATCACTTTTTTCTGGTTTTCACTCCTCTTCATCTTCCACATTTCTTATTACAAAATCATACCGTTACTCTACCGAAATCAACATCGAATCATACTCGATTACTTCTAGTTTGATTCTACATCACTATCTCTACAAGGTTCTCAGTGCTATTCAGAGTTATAGATTTCTTTGTAATATATTAGCGAGAAAAGGTGTGATTGTAGCCTTTGAAATCAATCAAGCGAGAAAAGGTGTGATTGTAGCCCTGAAAATCAATTGGGTGAACTTGTTGCCCGGTAAATCAAGTATCCCTACCCAGAGGATTGGTATTCTGGAGGGTGTACCTCGTAGCCTTGAAATCGAGGGTTGTAATTGTTGAACTGCTTTTGAAAGGAAATCCGTACTTAGTTGTGCGGGACTAGATGTAGGGTAACTCCGAACCAGTATAAAATCTGGTGTGTTCTTTCCTTTACTGCTTTTACTTTATATTTGCATCTGTGTTTGATTCTGTTTTCATATCTGTGTCTAATTAGTGTATACATTGTTAATAAAGTAAGATAAACTCAAAAAGATTAACAAATTTCTTAAAACACTATTCACCCCCCCCCTCTAGTGTTAATTCTAGCCTTAAGATCCTTAATCCGCATTTCTCACAGACCATCGATGCAGCAACCAACCTCGATCACCAAGACACACACACAAGCCTTTGATCGAAATCGAACAGTCCAGTTGAAACTGGAACCAAACACCATGGCCATAAACTTCTCGAACCCACATCTCCTATCACCGGAGCCGCTGCAACTCCGGCCACACGTTCCCCGACCATCCACGCTGCCTTCCCCCAAGCCTCGTACCACTCGATCACCTGGAGACGACGCAACGATCACAAAACCGACCTCAACAATAACTAGGTTTAAAACCTAGTTCGACCTACCGCCGCCGCCAAGGTGCCGATGAAAATCTTTCACCATTTTTTCTGGCCTCGACCACTTCCTTACCACCTCCAGTCGAAATCCCGATCACCTTAGATCCTCCGGCCATCAGAATTTACTCAAAAACCAGATTCTGGTCAACATCAAATTCCACACTCGATATAATGTTAAAAATTGTGATTTTTGTTTTAAAAATCCTAACTTCCAAAGTGGATTCGAGTTATAATCCTGAAACAACAAATTATGATGATTGAATTTAACATGTTTAAAGATTTCTACTGTATTTTCCTTGATTTCAACAGTTTTCAAACAATTATGCTTAAACGTATTTTAAGCACCTAGATTATGATTAGATTAACTGATTTTGTTTGAATCTCAAGGCCTAACAGAAAACAATTAAAAAGATTTGAAATTTTTATCAATTTTAATCTCTGTACATAACAGAGATACACACAGATATACATATCAAACATGCATACTTATTACATTCATATTCTCAGGTCTATCATGTAACATTCCCCCTTTTTGACCATCTCCAGTCGGTAATTAAACCAACTCGAAACGTTCAAAAAGACGAATTGTTATTTAGTTTATAAGGTTTAAACAGAATCAGCCACAGAAACACAGATAATAACAATCAATTAAAACAAATGAATCTTTATTTCATTACTATAAATCTTTTTATATACATCAGAGTTTATACAATTTTAATACTGATACAGCGGAATATCATAAAATACAATTTTCTACTGAAAATAAATGATTCTTTACTCTCTCTCTCTAACTTTGCTGCTCGAAAATCTTCAAGCTGTAGAAATACTCGGTCTGACCCGAGTATTATATTCAAAAGAAAATAATACACAGGTCAGTCTAATTCAAACCAGTTTATTAGTGCATAGAGGCAGTAATAATTTAAATAGACGACAGTCAAATAAAATTCACGTCTATCCGATCCTTTTACAAAAAAAACTCGGATAACGGAAAGAATAACACTAAACAGTGTTCAACAATAATCAGCAGATTTATACTTCAATAGAGATAAATGAACAATTTATCAATCGCCTAAATCAATTTAAACAATTGAAATTGTCACTTTAAAATCATCAAGAACTCGATTGGCTGCCGTACACGCACGCGTGTATGGCCTCGCCAATATGGTATAAAAATCAATGCATCACGAGCAAAGAATTATCAATTCAAAAACTGTCGAGTTTGGGTGGCTGCAGTGCACGCACGCGTGCACTGCCTCGCCACTACAGTGCGTAAAAACTGCAAAGTGAAGACTCAACCAATATCACAGACTACAAGTGAACACATGAACCCAGCAGTGCATCTATATCAACAAACTGCTTCACAGTACAACTGAAAAGTATGGGCAACAAGCAGATGCCACCATAACTCAAGACCATCAAAGAGACAACATAGAAGCAACTGAAAACAGTGCAACATACAGTGATGAACAAAGGTGACAGCAGGAATAAATGCAATAACAGCTAAAGTCGAATGACCAAAAACCCATTTCCGATCAACCACGAACTGCACTTTCAATCCCTATCTAAAAATTCCAATTCTTACACTAAAAATCAAGTTAAGGTATGGCGTTTCAGGTTATATATTTAAATTCGAGAATTAAGGAATTCGAATTTCCTTGGTATATATGATATCCTCTGTTCTTAGATTTTCCAGAGCTATTTCCAAACTGTTTCAACTTGAATGAATATTTAAACTTTAGTTTATGATAAAACAAGTAAATTTTGTTTAAATACTAAATCTTAAAAATCACTAGATCAAAGGATAGAGCTTTTAAATCAAATTCTAAATCTTTGAAAACTGGAAACAGCAGTATGCAGGTATGCCTTCCTTGTTCATCTAATTTTCCACATAATATCACTACTATATACATAAACATATTGCATCAGATATTAATCATGCAACCTTATTTCATATCCTTAAACCTTAAACGTGATGTTACTTAATTCAGAAAAGAACAAAGCACAACACAGCATACTCACAATATATCAACACCAGATTTCACTTAAATATACAAGCAGATATTTATTCTAACCATACTATCATGCTATCAAATATTTTAAATTTTAAAGGTTTCTCAAGATCAAATACCATAGTGAAACAATGAATGAACCAATGTCTAGTGAATGACTCAAATGAACAGACTACAGCATAAATGCCAAAGCATACATGGAGCAGTAATCAATCTATGCAACATGGCAAAGCAAAAAAATATAAATGTTTGGAAAAATTTAAAGAAAGAAAACTGAGTATATATGTAAAGCCAGATTTAACATAGTTTTGAGTCAAGTTTTAAGCAGGGAAATGTATCAGGCAATGAAATGATGAAATGCACTTGTATATCAATTGAAACCATGAACCAGACTACACGATTAACATCAGTGCAAACCTAAGTCACAAAAAGCTACAGATATCAATACCCAGACTCGACATCTACAGGAAGGGCAACAACAAAAAGACCAGAGTGTGCAGGTACAATACAAAGACAACAAGGTCGTGAATGCAAACTAGTGTGAATGCAACAAACAAAGCTCAACAGTATAGCAATTACAACAATGGCAATGGTATGGATTGACAGATGAAACAAGCTAATATCAACAACATTTGAAATGAATGCAGACAGTGGTCCAGCATGATAAATGCCAAATGCACAACAGTGAATGAATGAAGTGATATAGCATTTGTGACAAAGATAGGATCAAGTGCATATCTGTTACTTATTGAAACAGTCAAACAAATCCAACCAAATGCAAAACCGAGGTTTCAAAAACATTCAAAGCCGAAATTCACAAAACAGGAAAAGTTCGTATCTGTACTTTTGAAAATGTCAGAGATAAATCTCAAAATCAAGTCCGGATTCAAGCCGAGATTTCCAAAACCAAATCAATGCCGTGGAAACCAAGTAACCAAGATATATACGCAATATGAAATGGTCAGAGAAAATCGCAAGCATCAAAATCATATCGCACGGCAAAGCACAAGGCACTACAAATCGAATGGAGATGAATTAGATGTGAGGGGCGAAAACCACTCACCTTCGATTGGAACGGTCGCGAGCGAAGAGGAAGATGGAGACGAACGAAAGCCCCAAATTTGAAGACGAGAACGATAGATCGAAGCCAGCGCCTTTGATTTCTACCCAAGCCCTAGTTTTTCTTGTCGAAGAGGAACGATTTGTAAGCTGCCATTTATTTTTCTCGATTGTTTTTAGGGTTTACGAATGAAATGAGAGAGGGGATTTCCGTGTTTTAACAGGGATAAGGGGGAGAGATCGTGGGGGTATGGGCCGAGGTAATGGGCTAGCACGATATAGGGTATGGTGTATTTTTTTTTATTTTTTTTTTCTTTTTAAAATCTAATTTGTTTTATATTTAATTTGGTTTGTTTAATTTAGTTGTTAAAATTTTTCTATACATATTTATTCATCTCGTACAAATAAAAATTTAATAAGAGAATTCAAATCAATTTACAAATTCCAAATTCAAACAGAAATTAACAGTCGATATTAAATCGTTAATTTACGAAGATTTTATCGTTATAAAATTTTCCAACAATATCATCAATTTAGCTGCCAACACAAATCGTTTATTGATGATTATAATTTTGGGCAAAACCCCAGTTGTTACAGAAATTCAAATTGAATTCAATTAAATTTTATACGCGTTTACCCGCCATATATTCACAAAACAATTCCGATATATACGAAAATTTAAATTCGGTAATAATTCAATATTACGGACCCAAAAAAACTGGTTTCGTCAAATTCCGAGACTGTGCCTCGGAAGACTATTTTTTAAATTCGATTTCAAACGATACAATTTCAAAACTGAACAAATCGTTTTCAAATTTAATTCTGAAGCTTCTATTACCTTCAGTATTATCAATATGAATTTTCTAAGCCTTTAAATTATTTTTAACCGGCTTAAAATTGAAGATTCAAATTTATTCAACTTTCAATAGATTAAATTCAAAAATTTAATCGCCAATTCATTCTGATAATTTGAAATTCAAGTCAAATCATCATTCAAATATTTAAAATAAATTAAATATTCTCAAATTAAATTGTTCAAAATTCAGGGTCGTTACAAACTCCCCTCCTTAAAAACTTTTCGTCCACGAAAAGGAAAGGTTGTTAAAATTTCATCGATATTTTTACTCTAGTCAATTTTTTACTAAGCTTAAAACTTATTACAAATAAATGAATATAGGATTCATTCCATTTGTTTAATCTCACTAGTTTTGTTTATCTTCTCTTTTGTTCATTGATTTCTACAATCAAAACCCAAAAGTCTTTTACTAACATTTTTTTTTCTTACAACACTCAGATTTAAACTTAAAATTCTTCACATTAGAGATTTATATAATATACCTCTTCCAAAGCTGTGAACTTTCAAAACATTTCAAAGATCCTCTTCCTTAATTTATTAAGTTGGAATTATGAAATTTTAATTTCAAATTATTGATTCACTATTTACAGTTTGAAAATACTTGCTAACTCGAAATTTAACAAGTCCATCTTCGTTCTCACAGACATTAGACATACGCTGGCCAGGCGCAAGTCTAAAAATCTCCAAGTACTAAACATACTTGCTTCAATTCCCAGTGAAAATACTTTTTTAAAAATTCTTTTTTTTTTAAAAAATGGATATGGAAAGCACGTTCCCCCATGGATTACAGTTCCACCCGGCGGTTACGCTACTATCCCAGTAGAGTCGCTTGTGGCTGTAGATTTCTCATCTCTTAAATTTCGCCATGGTTGTCGCCATAGATTGCAGTACACACGGCGGTTACGCTACTATCCCAGTAGAATCGCTCGTGTCTGTAGGCATCACGCCCCTCAAATTTCGCCTGGCATTAGATTGCAGTTTACTCGGCGGTTACGCCACTATCCCAGTGAAGTCGCTCGTAACTGTGGGCATCTCGCCCCTCAAATTACGCTAACATCATCAATCAAATCTAATCTCATCGCGATAATCTATCGCGAAGGATTTCCGATTCAAATAGTCACTCTGACTAAAATTCTACGTAGCTACGAATTTCAAATGGATACTCTTCACGAGTTCCAATACCTTCTCCAATAATAATAAATGGAAGGTACTTTTCCACATCCTCAGTTTAGAAAACATAATATCATATATGTAGTACTTTCATTTCACATTTCGTACATATCATATCTATGTAAACATACATAAGATTTCCATAACAATGTCTTTCTAAACTAACGGTTTCAAATTTACCGTATTCATATATATAAGTTCTAAAAACTTACATATCCATATTCATAACAAAATAGAGGATTTCAAAATATTCCTCTAAGTCGATTTGGAAATTTAAGGTTATCTCAAACCTAATTCATATTCATAATTCCATTTATTATCGACTTTCACATTCGATTTGAATTACACATCACATCGTCAATTCTCAACACAGAATTGATGTCTATCGATATATAACCTCTGAGCTCGTACGTCTCAGAGAAGGGTGTTAAGCTAAGAGAATAAATTCTCCGCCACCAACAGATATATATTTAATAGAGATCAATTGCTATGTCATCAATTCACAATGTTAGACATGCAATCCAAATCATCATCTGAAATTCAAAGCTCAACTTATATTGTCTTTGATGTCGAAGTTAAACTCAATTTTAACTCAACGATTCAATCTTTTTTTTTTGAAAAATTTCAAATTGAACAAATTGTTCAAATTCCTCATTTAACTTTTCAACTTCGACTTCAAAAAATGAACTTCAAATCATTTATCCCTTACGGAATATATTCACAACATTTCATTTCATATTGGAAAAAACATTTCCATACTTATTTAAAAATAAGTAATTCACAAATCCATTTTATTTTCAACATTTGAAAATATTCGATATACTTTAATCAAAATTAAGTATATATTTCATCTTTAAGGAAATCATTCTTTTTCACATATTCATTTGAGTTAAAACGAATGTTACGTAAAACATCGTTACGACAACTCAAAATCACTAGTATAGGGATTCGAAATTTAGATAGATGTATAAATCCCAATACTATACAAAACATTTCCTTTCGGAAATCATTTACTATAACAACAGTGTTATAGTCCATCATTTCCTTTTATTCGAAAACGTCTATTTCAACAATGAATGTTGAAATCTATGGTTTCGATGTTCAATGCCTTTGAAAACATCTTTTTAAAACAATTAACTTCGTTTTAAAATATCACTTTCCCAAACATGTCCATTTTATTCAATAATATATTCACGGTCCAAAATTGTGAATATACTACTTTTAACAAGCTATAAGAATTTACTTATCAAAAATAAGTCAGTTTCGAATTTATAAACAACGTTTATAAATTCTATTCCTATTCATAAAGACTTCAATTTATAAAAATTGCTTTATTAACCATTCCTTCTATAACTCAGTTTTATATCAAAATTTTAATTTACAAGTAAATTACTTATAAATTCTTTTATTTCACAACTTCGATTCATTTTATAACTTCACATTATAAAACTTTTAAATTCCATTACTTATGAAATCCATTAAATATTTCACTTTTAACACTTATACAATTCCAATATTTTATCAACACTTTTCAAATCTTCCATTTAAGCCATTTATAATAATTCAAAATTTTCAATTTAAACTATTATATAAATTTATCAGTTTTCCATTTCCAAGATAATCAACTAGTTCTTTAATAAATCATTCATCGACTTGGTTTTCAATTAAATGACATTTGATTCATTCACGTTGGATTTTACTAACATTCATTCATATCCAATTAGTTCACTTTCACTAATTTATATTCAAGTCGGTTTGCTTTCAATTCAAATCAAATTTGATTCTTTTTAAATTTCTTACCTTTCAATTTGAATTCAATTTACATAGCTTTCAATTTCCATTAATTCAATTCATTAATACTTAACGAATTTCCATACAATCAACTAGCAACCAATGCACATTCAACTTAACTAAATTTATTTACTTTGCTTACATTTAATTTGGTTCAACACACTTAATTTCAATTGGTTTATATTCTAATTCTGATTGAATTTTTATACTCACCATATTCACAAATTCACTTTTACAATTAAAGTTGAATTTCCTTTATATAACTCAAATTCATATTCATTCTTCACTTTATCAATTCATTTTGATATCAAATTCAATTTGATTCAATATTACTTAAGTCATGTTTCATTTTATCTTCACTTGCATTTATTTTCACCATAAAACTTAAGTTCGTCTCAAATTTATTTGAAATTCCATTTTATTTAACTTTTACTAAAGTCAAATTCATATCACATTCAAAATTCAGATTTTGTTTCACTTAACAAAACTGTTCAAACATTTAACAACTGGTTTTACTTAAACTTTCTCATTTTATAAGTTAAACAACTTATAAATTTAAACTTTTCAATTCATATCATATAGTCACTTATCTTTCAAGTTTAACTTTCCATCTCAACAATTTACTTAATCAAGTTCAATTTATTTAACTCTCTTTAGTTAAATTTCAAATCGTATATTTATTAACACTAATTCAATTCAATTTAACTTTTCTTAAGTTAAAAATCTTTTATTTTCAAAAACAATTTTATACTTCTTTGGATTTGAAAAACGTTTTCTTTTAAAGTGTTTCTAGTAACTATTCATATTAAACATCATAAACTAAGCTTTGTGTAAACCAAAGCTCTGATACCACTCTGTAACATTCCCCCTTTTTGACCATCTCCAGTCGGTAATTAAACCAACTCGAAACGTTCAAAAAGACGAATTGTTATTTAGTTTATAAGGTTTAAACAGAATCAGCCACAGAAACACAGATAATAACAATCAATTAAAACAAATGAATCTTTATTTCATTACTATAAATCTTTTTATATACATCAGAGTTTATACAATTTTAATACTGATACAGCGGAATATCATAAAATACAATTTTCTACTGAAAATAAATGATTCTTTACTCTCTCTCTCTCTAACTTTGCTGCTCGAAAATCTTCAAGCTGTAGAAATACTCGGTCTGACCCGAGTATTATATTCAAAAGAAAATAATACACAGGTCAGTCTAATTCAAACCAGTTTATTAGTGCATAGAGGCAGTAATAATTTAAATAGACGACAGTCAAATAAAATTCACGTCTATCCGATCCTTTTACAAAAAAAACTCGGATAACGGAAAGAATAACACTAAACAGTGTTCAACAATAATCAGCAGATTTATACTTCAATAGAGATAAATGAACAATTTATCAATCGCCTAAATCAATTTAAACAATTGAAATTGTCACTTTAAAATCATCAAGAACTCGATTGGCTGCCGTACACGCACGCGTGTATGGCCTCGCCAATATGGTATAAAAATCAATGCATCACGAGCAAAGAATTATCAATTCAAAAACTGTCGAGTTTGGGTGGCTGCAGTGCACGCACGCGTGCACTGCCTCGCCACTACAGTGCGTAAAAACTGCAAAGTGAAGACTCAACCAATATCACAGACTACAAGTGAACACATGAACCCAACAGTGCATCTATATCAACAAACTGCTTCACAGTACAACTGAAAAGTATGGGCAACAAGCAGATGCCACCATAACTCAAGACCATCAAAGAGACAACATAGAAGCAACTGAAAACAGTGCAACATACAGTGATGAACAAAGGTGACAGCAGGAATAAATGCAATAACAGCTAAAGTCGAATGACCAAAAACCCATTTCCGATCAACCACGAACTGCACTTTCAATCCCTATCTAAAAATTCCAATTCTTACCCTAAAAATCAAGTTAAGGTATGGCGTTTCAGGTTATATATTTAAATTCGAGAATTAAGGAATTCGAATTTCCTTGGTATATATGATATCCTCTGTTCTTAGATTTTCCAGAGCTATTTCCAAACTGTTTCAACTTGAATGAATATTTAAACTTTAGTTTATGATAAAACAAGTAAATTTTGTTTAAATACTAAATCTTAAAAATCACTAGATCAAAGGATAGAGCTTTTAAATCAAATTCTAAATCTTTGAAAACTGGAAACAGCAGTATGCAGGTATGCCTTCCTTGTTCATCTAATTTTCCACATAATATCACTACTATATACATAAACATATTGCATCAGATATTAATCATGCAACCTTATTTCATATCCTTAAACCTTAAACGTGATGTTACTTAATTCAGAAAAGAACAAAGCACAACACAGCATACTCACAATATATCAACACCAGATTTCACTTAAATATACAAGCAGATATTTATTCTAACCATACTATCATGCTATCAAATATTTTAAATTTTAAAGGTTTCTCAAGATCAAATACCATAGTGAAACAATGAATGAACCAATGTCTAGTGAATGACTCAAATGAACAGACTACAGCATAAATGCCAAAGCATACATGGAGCAGTAATCAATCTATGCAACATGGCAAAGCAAAAAAATATAAATGTTTGGAAAAATTTAAAGAAAGAAAACTGAGTATATATGTAAAGCCAGATTTAACATAGTTTTGAGTCAAGTTTTAAGCAGGGAAATGTATCAGGCAATGAAATGATGAAATGCACTTGTATATCAATTGAAACCATGAACCAGACTACACGATTAACATCAGTGCAAACCTAAGTCACAAAAAGCTACAGATATCAATACCCAGACTCGACATCTACAGGAAGGGCAACAACAAAAAGACCAGAGTGTGCAGGTACAATACAAAGACAACAAGGTCGTGAATGCAAACTAGTGTGAATGCAACAAACAAAGCTCAACAGTATAGCAATTACAACAATGGCAATGGTATGGATTGACAGATGAAACAAGCTAATATCAACAACATTTGAAATGAATGCAGACAGTGGTCCAGCATGATAAATGCCAAATGCACAACAGTGAATGAATGAAGTGATATAGCATTTGTGACAAAGATAGGATCAAGTGCATATCTGTTACTTATTGAAACAGTCAAACAAATCCAACCAGATGCAAAACCGAGGTTTCAAAAACAGTCAAAGCCGAAATTCACAAAACAGGAAAAGTTCGTATCTGTACTTTTGAAAATGTCAGAGATAAATCTCAAAATCAAGTCCGGATTCAAGCCGAGATTTCCAAAACCAAATCAATGCCGTGGAAACCAAGTAACCAGGATATATACGCAATATGAAATGGTCAGAGAAAATCGCAAGCATCAAAATCATATCGCACGGCAAAGCACAAGGCACTACAAATCGAATGGAGATGAATTAGATGTGAGGGGCGAAAACCACTCACCTTCGATTGGAACGGTCGCGAGCGAAGAGGAAGATGGAGACGAACGAAAGCCCCAAATTTGAAGACGAGAACGATAGATCGAAGCCAGCGCCTTTGATTTCTACCCAAGCCCTAGTTTTTCTTGTCGAAGAGGAACGATTTGTAAGCCGCCATTTATTTTTCTCGATTGTTTTTAGGGTTTACGAATGAAATGAGAGAGGGGATTTTCGTGTTTTAACAGGGATAAGGGGGAGAGATCGTGGGGGTATGGGCCGAGGTAATGGGCTAGCACGATATAGGGTATGGTGTATTTTTTTTTGTTTTTTTTTTTCTTTTTAAAATCTAATTTGTTTTATATTTAATTTGGTTTTTTTAATTTAGTTGTTAAAATTTTTCTATACATATTTATTCATCTCGTACAAATAAAAATTTAATAAGAGAATTCAAATCAATTTACAAATTCCAAATTCAAACAGAAATTAACAGTCGATATTAAATCGTTAATTTACAAAGATTTTATCGTTATAAAATTTTCCAACAATATCATCAATTTAGCTGCCAATACAAATCGTTTATTGATGATTATAATTTTGGGCAAAACCCCAGTTGTTACAGAAATTCAAATTGAATTCAATTAAATTTTATACGCGTTTACCCGCCATATATTCACAAAACAATTCCGATATATACGAAAATTGAAATCCGGTAATAATTCAATATTACGGACCCAAAAAAACTGGTTTCGTCAAATTCCGAGACTGTGCCTCGGAAGACTATTTTTTAAATTCGATTTCAAACGATACAATTTCAAAACTGAACAAATCGTTTTCAAATTTAATTCTGAAGCTTCTATTACCTTCAGTATTATCAATATGAATTTTCTAAGCCTTTAAATTATTTTTAACCGGCTTAAAATTGAAGATTCAAATTTATTCAACTTTCAATAGATTAAATTCAAAAATTTAATCGCCAATTCATTCTGATAATTTGAAATTCAAGTCAAATCATCATTCAAATATTTAAAATAAATTAAATATTCTCAAATTAAATTGTTCAAAATTCAGGGTCGTTACATATCACATATATATACACAAGTAAGCATCATTCATACCAGAACTTCACAAGCAACAGATTTATTTACTTAAGCTTTAGTATAAAATGTTTACTTACCTTTTTTAAAAAGACAGAGAGTTTGGGAAACTGGATTTGAAACTTGACTGCTTTTGAAAATTTGAATACTTTGCATTGCTTGATTTCTTTAAAACTGAAGAAGCTTTGAAACTGGAATGCTTTAAGACTGGAACATGATGATGATTCAAACTTGATTCCAGGTTGTAGTTTTTTGAAAAATGCTACAGGCTTGAGAAAAAGGATTACAGGGTTTTAAATTTATTTCTGGTTGAAGGTTTGTTTCAGAGGAGATGATTATAGGTTTTGAAAATGTTTTGAGGAGATGTTCTCAGGTTTGACAATTTTCTGGTTTGCATTGTTTTTAAATGAACGAAAATGAAAAAGGAGATTGATATATGAACAAGTGTACATAGGTAAGTATTTTACTGGTACAAGATTTTATTAGTTTGGGTCAGAGATTTTTTCTTTGGAGGCTGAAATGATATTTTCCTTGTGCTAGAGATGATGGCATTAAATGCCTTGTTCCTTATCATGTTTACACATACCATTTCTTTTATTTTGAAGGTACAATCTTGCATATATTTTATTGTTTCCTTTTTATCTTATTTCCTTGTAGAACTACATGTATTCCACTAGTGTAAATATATATACAATTCTAAAATTTATCTTAAGTTCATTTCATATTATTTTTTTACATAACCATTTATTTGAAATATTTATTTCTATTTAGCACTTAATGTATTTAACTAATGTATTTGTTTCTATTTTAAAACTTAACTACCAAACACTTCATTTATAAATTTTTATTTATTTTATTTTCACTTATGTTTAATATCATAGTTTCTTATGTTTATATGTTTATATTTATACTTACGTTTATGACCATATATTTGTTTTTTACTTATATTTAATATTGATAAGATTCATTTTATTTTAAACATAATTACCAAATATTCCCTTTACAATTAAATATTTATTTTATTTTATTTTTAAACATTATTTTCAAGATTACATCAAATATATATATATCAAAAGTGAATAAGTAAAGCTTTACTTTAAATTTAAGATAGATTTTATTGTAATTATATTGGAACACTTTTATTTTAAATTCTCAAATCATAATTTTCTTCCAAAATACACATATATATATTCATTTTTAAATAATACTTATTAAATTTGAAATAATAGGTCTATTTAAAATCTATTTATAAAATAACACAAATTAAATTTGTAACTAATTATTCCATTTAAAAATCTATTTATAACTATATTTTAAAACAACTCATTATTAAATTGTTTGAAAAATAATAAACTTACCAATTTTAATTAATTAATTAAGGAGATTATCACATTTTAAATTCCTTGAAATTCCGAGATATCACAGCATTTATCAGAGTTATATATATGCATCAGGGATAAATAAACAATGCATCAGAATAGCATGATGTAGAGAATAATAATAGTAATAATATACCAATTTTCATTTCCGTCCTCTGGAAAACGATCTTCATTGTGCTGAAAAAAAAACTCAGGGCTGACCCAAGCGTAATGAAAAGACAAAACACTCGAGTCAGGACTAAAATACTCTTATGTAAGTCAAATCAATATCAATAAATATGAGTGTAAAAGCGTTAGAGATGTTTATGGGATTTTACATCTCCTATCCAGTGTATAACATGCGTGCAATAACTTAAGAGATGTTACAGGATTTTTCCATCTCCTAAGGATCCGTTAAACTATTTATATATAATAGTATACACTATAGTAGGTAATGTCTATCAGTAAAATAAATATCAAAATAGAGTTAAGGCTTTACATTGATCCACCTTAACACATTTTTGCAGTGCTAAACCAAAGTCGTAATGGGCTCGCATAAGGACAAATATGACAAGGCACGTGAGGCAATGTCCAAGGTAGGATTCTACTAGTTTACCCTTTCTGGCTGGTCGTAACTCATATGTGGCCGACCGCGACAATCAATCCAAATAAATGGGTACACCCATCGAGTACAAAATCACGATAGTAATACGAGTGATCAACGTCGCTAGAAGTAGCTAACCTCAATGGCCAGACATAGGCTCCTGTTTTAGTCATTTTAATTATGACACAAGTGTCAAGGCTACCCATCATCGTTCTCTTACTTCATTCCAGTAAAAGTTCGCCAATTCAACCACTACATTCTGGATATCATCCACTGTCTACACGGTTGTCAAAGTGGTTCCAATATTGACAGAGAGTATGCCAATAAGAGGCCCCGGTCTCTTAACAACCATACATCGTTTTACACACCGGTTGGTGCTTTTATATTTCGAAAACAATTCGTACTTCATATCAAAATATCATATTCGTTTCAAAATAAAATCCAATTTGAAATCATCATATTTACTCAAAAATCATATTCAGTTCGATACGTCATTTTCACTTGAAAATATCATTTCACTCCAATATCTCGATTTCGCTTCCAAATTTGTTTCGAACTTCAATTTAGGTTATAACTTCATTTTTACCCATTTCGTATTTAAATCAAAGATTTAAACATAAACATTTCACCTTTTGACCAGTCTGAATTTTTAGAAAATAGTTTTAAAATAATTAAATAGTGAAAATAGTTTAATAGAAAATAGTTTGAGTATTAAAAATGGTTTATATAGTAAAATAGTTTGGAAAATCAAAATAATTTGAATATTTAAAGAAGATAGATTTTGAACAATTTATAATAGAATAATTCATTTGAAAATAGTTTCAAAATCAAATCGGTTCACTTTCCAAAATTTTCAATTCAAATCGGCTTCAATTTCTATCTCGATTTAATCGATTCGATTCCGATTTCAAATCAAATTTTACTTCGATTCCATTTTCAATTCAAATAATTTCGATTTCGAATTAATTCGATTTCGCTTCAATTCCAATTGATTTCAATTTATATTCCAACTTGAATAAATATCAATCCAATCCTAATTCAATTTCAATTTCAAATCAAAATTAAATTCAATTTCAATTCCAAATTAATTTCAATTTCAGTTCCAAATTAAAACCATTTCGATTTATATCAATTTCGAGTTCGTTTTGCAAAATATCGATTCAAAACACTTAAATCAAATTAACCTTCAATATTCAATTAAAAATCCAAATCTTCAAATATAATTCAATTCCGAGCTCAATTTCGAAGTATCGTTTTATATCACTTTTACTTAGCAATATTCAAAGTTCAAATAAAAGTCCAACCTTTTAAAATAAATCTATTTCTCAAATTCAAATCATATTTCGATTATAATTTGAAAATCTCAACTTCGATTATTTAAACCATTCCTATTTCCAAATTTAAATTTCAACATTTCGAGCTCAAGTTTCGAAAATAATTCGATTTCCATAAATTCGATTTTTATTTCTTAAAATCAAATCATTCAAATAATTTGAAATCAAAAATTTTAAAATCATTTAATTTAACCAATCCGATGTCCGTACATAATTCTCTATCCTTTAGCCTAGTGAATCAATTATTTCAATTTAATTCCAAGGATGGATATATATCATTTCAATCCAAAAGAAATGTCATAGGTATATATCATTTCAACCTATTTCTTAATTTATTCGAAATAATTCAATTTACAGTTTTATATACTGTAAATAATATACAGGATGATAACAGGATATATCAAAAATAAATAAACATCCAAAATATCAATCAATAGCATCCATCTCAATCCATCATCCAAACAGTCAATAATCACAACAATCAATCAATTATCGATAATCAGAGATTTTACTAGAAATTATTTCTAATTCAATTTAACTGTTAATTCAAATTCTATCAATTAATTCTGATGTTGATTTAAATATCAATTTAATTTATCAAACAACAATCAATAAATTTAAATCACATCATAACTTCAAATTGAACTAACATAAAAATATTATAGTCAATCGTGAGCGTATAAACACTCACCTTAATTTGAAACTAAAAATAATTTTAGCTTCAAATAAATTCTAGGTCTACTTCAAGTCGAAGAAAACTTCGATACGATCCCAACGCAAATTTTCTCGCTCGAATCGGACCTCGTATGGAAGCGTTATTCGATGATTAGTATAACGATTAATTAAAATAAAAATTAACTTAATTAAAATAAAATAAAATTAAACCTTTCCTAATCCTCCCTCACTGCATCGTTCCAGGCTCCCCCTTTTTTTTAACGCCGATCAAGCTTCATCACGCGCTCGCCTCTACCCAAGACCAGCCGCCGATTGAACTATCACCGAGCCTCCAATCGCCGCTCGCTCCACTAGAGCCGCTGTCGCCATGTCCTCCAGTCGCGTACGCGCGCCACCACGCAACCCTAAATTGATCGAATTCACTGTCGTTGTTCATCTCCTTCACACGTACAGCGTGCGCGCCTCCATCATCCCATTCGTGACCACCAGCGCGCGACGTTCAGGCACTCGCAGCATCGTGTTTTGTTTTTTTTAATCGAGCTTTCATTTTTTGATCCATGTCCCTCTTTCGATTTTTGAACTGATGCGATTCGAATAAAAAAGGGAGAGCGAGTAATGTTCGGTAGAAAGAAAAGTGTGGTACGAATGATTGAGAGAAAAAAAATAAAAATATAAGATATTATAATTAGAAAATATCTCACCCGTACAACCCGTGCAATTTCGAACACTAAACGAAGCGTGCCGCATGGCGTTCATAATATTTTACCCCCATTCCGAACGCAATGGAACTAGTCTCGAGGCCTAATTCGATCGTATGCAGAAGATAACATTTCAAAATCCATTAATTTTAATCGAATTCCTTAAATTGATTTCTTCGCGTTTCAAGCTCGCACGATCAAATGACAAGTCCGATCGCTACGAAACTTGAAATCCTACAATAACTCAATATTATGGATCCGATGAAACTAGTTTCGTCGAAATCCGAGACAGTTACCAAAATTGCTATTTTACTCATTAATTAAAATATAAAATTTTCAATTTTTAATTATTCACATTTAAATCCAATCTAAATGTTAACCATCTTCATTCATATTTAAATAAAATCTAAATCAATATCCGATGTCATTTTCATTCACATTAATTCAAGATTCAATTATTTATATAATTCCAGTATTAAATTTAAACAACTTAATTATCCAACAAATCAATATAAATAAATCATTAAATTCCAAATAAATTTTAGTTATCGACATTATTTTATTTTTATCTAAATAATTCACAATTATTATTCAACTCCAGTTATTAATTATAAACACAGTTAATATATGGAATTTCATTTCAATACTCGTTATCGCCAAATCTTCGAAATTAGTTATTTCAAAAACTGATTCAAGTTCATATCCAATAACTTACATTCAAAATTATTAAATATTTATTTTAACCATTTTTATTCAATAATTATATTAAATTTCATAATTTAAAATAGCTAAAAATACAAATCGTTACAATAAGTCTCTAGCGGTAGTTTCACCGCTAATCTTTGAAATAACATTCACCATGGCCAATTGGAGAGTAGTAAAAGCCTACTCTTCCATCTTCTTTCTTTTCAATTCTGAGATATCTGTTGGCAATAATTCTATGTCATATTCAACCTGATGAACACGATTTCTTCTCAACACCACCTTCATCTTCCACTGTCACTTCCCAAAATTATTATCTCCATTCTACTTCTCTAGCCAACTGCGAACCTGATGGTGCATACGAACCTCTAATGTAGGGTTCATATTCCTGGGTAGGTCTAACCTCCTCATTTCTGGGTGCTGCCATTTTATCGAACACCTTCTAGCTCTAGGCTTCAACAACAACCTTCAATACTCCGGTACCAAACTATAGGGGTGAATTTGCACAAATGATTTCAAATCAAGCCTAATACATGCAAAAGCAATAAGATCGTGTTGTAGTGCGACAAAATAAACAGAACTTGAGAATAAAACAACAAATCAGCAAATCACATAAGCAAGTAAATAGAGAGTTCACATACGAATTTATAGTGGTTCCACTATCGTAAGATAGTGTACATCCACTCGGGGAGAGGAGATTTTATTACTTTCAGAGAAAAGAATTACAATATTGATAATAGAGACTGAGAAGAATATGAAGAAATACAAAAGAGAAGATAATTCGTTTCTGATGATTCTATTCATCTTAATACCTATCTTTATATAGGGATTATTACATGAGGTTAAAGTAATTGATTTATAGTTATAAATCAATACCTAATCAATTCTCCAAATCATACGAGAAATATTTACCATTTTATTTTTCCAGTTTCCCACAATTTTATGTGTTTGATAGATTCTTTCTTTAATCATCTAATTAGAGAATTAATTAATTACTACTCTTTTTCAAATATTTCTTCCTCTTATGTACCTAATTCATTGCTCTCTTTAATGCATATAAAAGAGACAATATATTTGAGAAATTATCACAAATATCTTCCAAATCTTTTAAGTATGGAAATATTGTATCAACGCTAAGAAGAAGTGCTTCGACAGACATCCAAAACTTTGATAGTAAGCCGAATTAAGAGAAACGTCCAAAGTTGGTTGGATTAATATTATCCCATCGAGGTATGATGAATTGTAGTATTTTCATTCTTTCTTGAACTTTTTTACTGAAAAATATTGCTTTGTAGCATATGATTGTATCATAACAAATTCCTTAAAAAGATATATTTATGATTTTGTTTATCATCAATTCACGATGGTGCATAACAAATCACCTGAACCTATGCATATACATAAACAAGTTCAAATTCAATTCAATAAGTATATAATACAAATACATATACACACACATATACACACACACATATATATACATACACACACATACACACACACATATATATATCAATATTACTTTGCTTTTATAGCTGCTGTTTATGTGCGCGCGCGTGTGTTGTGTTGTTGATCCTGGATTCTCTAATAGAGGAACCTGCGTACACTTTCTACGATAATTTTTGACTGTGGCCTAGTGCATACGAAAATGAAGGTTTTCGTATGTAACATGCAATAGAATATATAATGCAAGTGCATAACACATTTTTTGATCTTAGTGAAGGCTAATTTGGGGTGGCTAACTGTTGTGACATTTTTTGATCTTAATCCAAACAAACAGCATAATCTACTCCCCACCAAACAGCCCAACTCTAACCTGGCCCCAACGCTACAACATAATCTCCGGTCTAACCTCCGCCCTCCACTACCTCCACGACCAATTCGATCAGAAAGTGATCCACCGTGACCTAAAGGCCTACAACATTCTACTCGACTCCAACTTCAATGCCTGACTGGGCGATTTCGGCCTGGCATGTGCGATCGACACGGACAAAACGTCCTACATCGAGCAGGAACAGGGATTCGTACAAGGCACCATCGGCTACATCGCTCCCGAATGCTTCCACATAGGTAAAGCGACAAGCGATCCGACGTCTTCGCGTTCGGCGTGGTCGTGCTCGAAGTCGTGTGTGGTCGAAGGCCCAAGTGCAATATCGGTGAGTTTCAATTTTTGGCGGATTGGGTCTGGAAGCTACATAGCGAAGGTCGGATACTCGATGCGGTCGACCCGAGGTTGGAGAATCAGTTCTCTAAAGAAGACGCGAAAAGGATTTTGTTGTTGGGCTTGGCCTGCCAGCATCCGTTGGGAAAGGAGAGACCGAAGACGTCGAGAATCGTGTAGATTGTTATGAGGTCGGTTGGGCCACCAGTTGTGCCTCCGTTTAGGCCCGCATTTGTTTGGCCTGCAATGGATTTTGTTACTGATGACGAATATGAAATTTCTCCATCCAATTTCTTCATTTCCGATCTCTTTTTAATTTAATGTTTCACCGGGATATATAATTCCAACTAATTTTTGGCGGTATATTTTTTAATGGTTTTGACTTGGTAATATTAAAATCGAGTAATATCAATAACGATTACCTTTTGGGTGCTACTGACTCAACCGTTTTTTTGTGCAGAGATTATTACTTGACGGCGCTGCATTCGAGACTGTCTTGCACGATTTTGGGATAGCGGCGAAACGTCTGAAAGAAAGCGACATAGTACGCAACTCAGCCACAAAAACACTGCAAAATCCAAATCGAGGTACAACAGTTAGAGAAGGGGTTACCATGCAATAGGAAGTGGTTGAGTGCTTTGTTGATCATGGATATAAGTTTTGTAGGAAGGACTTAGATTCTGGAGTAGTATATGCATATAGAAGTAGCAATGGGTTCCACAATAACAAGCCTACCACAGTTGATGGTTTTGAGGATGACCAAGTAGAGAGCTTCTTAGTGACGGTTTCATGTAAAAGCATGCATTGAGAAGTTTTTATTCTAGATGTGTCCGAGGGAGCTCCAGGATATATGGACATTAAGAGGTAGCTAGTTGATGTAGAGTACAAAGGTGGATGATGTTGTCAGTTTCAGTTTGAGACAATCCAACAACATAGACGTGGTATTTAGCTTTGTTAATATGTAGTGCAGTGAGGTCATGGAAATCATCAAGTATGGTTAAAATGCAAGTAATGGACCTGTGTGTTGGCTTAATGAAAAAAATAAGGCTATCAGCAAACATCAAAGCAATCACCATAGGTTCTTGCACATAACATGCAGAGCTATGTTCTTAATAGCCACTTGTTTAGTTAGCATTCTAGTTAAGTGTCTCATGACAGTTATGAAGAGATAAGCCGAAATAGGGTCACGACTCACGTTGTCTTATACCCTGAGAAACAACAAAGTATCCAAAGCTTTCACCATTAAAGGAGATAGAGGGTGTGGAGTAGATACGCATTTGTAAATCCAAGCTAAGAATGGGAGGAGAAAATTCATCTTGTATAGAATAGCGATAATGGAGCTCCATTGAATTGGTTCAAAAGCCTTCTGGATGTCAAGCTTCACGAGACAGGTGAGATTTGATTCTTCTTAAAACCTCTTGGTTTTTGGGAGGTATAAGGTTAGGAAGTATTGCTTTAATTCTAGCTACAAGTATTTAGCGATACACATGTAAATGACATTACAACATGCTAAAGTTCTGAGTTGTGTAACATCAATAGGCAGCTCAGTTTTAGGAATTAGATCTTGTTTAGTAACATTAGTTCCACCTAAGAGTTTGTTGGCAAAGAAGAAATGCTTTTTTGGTTCAATAACATTTGGTTAATAACTCTCCAGGCTGACTTGTAAAAATGGGTATTAAAGCCATCAGAACAGCACAGCTGAAGAATTTGTGGCAAATATAGCATCCTTGATCTTAGAACTTGTTACGCTAGAGATAAGAGCAAGTTTCTCGATGGAGTTAATAGTAGGAAGAGACAAGTCAGTCTAGTAATGGAGGTCTGGTTGCATGGGGTGTGGATTGGAGCGGATAGTGGTTAAGCATGATTGGAAAGCCCGCTTGATATCTACTTCAGAGTTGCACTGAATTCAATGGCGATCCTTGATGGTATGAACTTTTTATTAACATTAGAACCTATCAATGAAGAGTGGAAGAAAGATGAATTCTTGTCTCCATATATGTCCCATTGAATCGCGAGCCTTTGTTTAATCATGTTATCTCAAACTAAGTAACATCGGTCAGTTGTTTTGCCAGCAATTGTTTCTGAACAGAGAAGTTGCAATTTTTGTTCATGTATCAAGTGCTTAATTTCGTGTTGCCTGGAGTCAATCTGAGCATCTCTCACATTCCAGAAGCTCATGTTGTGCATCATGATGATCTTTTGGCTTTAGTGGCCGATAGCTAGGTTATTCAAGGACTAGCTTGCTTCTTTTGGTCATTATGCATAAATTCCTTCTAGTGAAATGTGATTTGATCCATTGGGTATTCAACCAGCATCCATGTCATCATCACTGGTACGTTGAGTAGCACTGTGAGTTGCTTTGCCTCTCCTTTTTCCTTCTTATTTCGACTTTAAGTGAGTGAGACAATTACATTTGAAAAAGCCACTTGTTTTCAACTATTAAAAAATCAATTTGAAAAAGCCACTTGTTTTCAATGATTTAGCTTTTTTTCAAAACAACTTCATTAGCTAGTACAATAACTTATGTACAACAAATATTATGAAGAATGTAATAAAATTATATTGCAGTGGATGTTCATCTAATATAGTGAAGAAAATGATATTTTTAATAAAATTAAACCGATATATCATATTAAGGTTACAATAATATATTCAAGACGTATAATTAATCAAATCATGTTGAAATATATTATATAAAGGTTGTAGTTTATCAGTGTATTACAGGAAAATAAATAATTGTCTATACAAAATAATTAGTATATTATATGATGAAGTTTGTGACAATTTAACAATATTTGTTTCTTAACCTAATTAACCAATTATGAAAATGCATAAGATCAGATTCTGTTTTCTTTTGTAAGCACTATTAACAAATATGAAAAAGCCTGTTAATTATTTTCTTCCTAGCTATCCAAACATTCCCCAGATTGTTATTTACCAATGCTTAATGCTTTAATATCCATTTTCAGTGTTAGTATATATTAAAAACATACAATGTTGTATAATTATATAATAAAAATGAACAAAAATTGCAGAAATAATTAGTACCATCAAAATACAATTCATCCCATTGAACATGCAAGAATCGAAATGTATCATCTGTAGATCTTGGGGTTAAAAAGAAACGTTTCTTCAAATAAATTAATACCGAATTTTAATTTGTCTTGCACAGATGTACCTAATTTTCTGTATCCAAAACAGCTCATAACTAATTCTTCAAAAAAATGAGGAACACTTTCAAATTTGAAACATAGGAAGAAGAAAAGGTAACTATCGTGGATTCAGCTAGAAAAAGGAATGACAGGCCTCAAAGATGTAATACAAATATAAATAATGAGGAGAGAAAACATGGATCAGAAGAAAATAATCAATCCCTAGATAGAAATAAATAGTGCGAATATAATTGCTTATTGAATTCAGTAATTGGTAGCTTCTAATGGATGATTGATTCAAAAAGAATGAGTTGTGAAAATTGTATGAACAAAATACATCGTATTTTTACCGTTATCGCTTGAAAGAAGTGCTTAGACAGACATCCAAAATTTTGATAGTAAGCCAAATTAAGAGAAACGTCCAAAGTTGGTTGGATTAATATTATCCCATCGAGGTACGATGAATCCTAGTATTTTCATTCTTTCTTGAACTTGTTTACTGAAAAATATTGTTTTGTAGCTTATGATTGTATCATATTTCCTTAAAATGATATATTTATGATTTTGTTTATCATCAATTCACAATTTTGGTTAACAAATCACCTGAACCTATACATACACATTTACAAGTTCAAATTCAATACGTGTATACATATCAATATTACTTGGCTTTTGTTGCTGCTGTTTTTGTGTGTGTGCGCTGTTGATCCTGGATTTGTGAGGGTTTGGTTACTGTGTTACTTCTCTAATAGAGGAGCCTGTGTACACAAGTTAATGATTTCTATGATAATTTTTGACTGTGGCCTAGTGTATACGAAAATGAAGGTTTTCTAATATAACATGCAACAGAATATATAATGCAAGTGCATGACACATTTTTTGATCTTAGTGAAGGCTAATTTGGGGTGGCTAACTGTTGTGACATTTGATTTGAGTAGAATTAATCAATATACCATGTATGGATGAAGTGATATTGTACAAAAGGTTACTTGTTTTCTTGCGAGCTATAAACTGTGCTTGAATCTGTTTCTGAACATAAATAATTTAGAATGTCATGAATATGAAACAGAGTCTCCAATTTCTTCTCTTACAGGCCTGGGCTCTGCAGCTTACTGCATAGAAGCCATTGTTACCATGTTGGCCACCAGCTCTGCAACAGGTATGCTATTGTCAAAAGTTGATATTTGATGATCACCATGAACTGATTAATTTTATTATTAAAGATTCTGGATCTGAGTTCTAGTCTAAAGTTCAACTGGCGGGGTCAGATTATTTTAGTTTATTCACTAATGTGTTTAGACTGGTGTTACTAGGAGTCTAGAATCTGCATTTTCTAAGAACAATGAATTCATAGATGTTGCTGCACAAACATGACAGGGATTTCAGAATGAAAGACCACTAGGATAATCAGAATGATACTTCTGTACCAAGCACATGAACAATATTCTATGGAGTAAAAACAGTTTTAAAAGTTAACAGGAAATACAAATAGTTTAAAGTGATTAGAGTGGGTAAAAAGCATTCAGGATTCATTGAAAAGCAGTCCAATATCTTCCACAGCATCATTAGGACATATGTTGGCGCTGACGTAATGTTCCGGTCCCATGCCAGTGTCTAAAATCAAATAAGATTAATCAAATGTTCGATATTCTTTTCTTTTTCTATGACGTTATCAAAACCAAATGAATTTCATGTAATTGCGACTACATCCAAGACCACTCGAATACAATCGCAACGCGCAACGCGGAAAAGCCAAATCGTGCTAGGTAGTGCAAAACAACCAAACACTCGAAGAATTCAATAAAACCAAATCCGAACACGATCACAACACCAATACAAGCAATATATGAATGCAATGACAATAAGTAAATCACACACGATTTTATAGTGGTTCCACTAACGTCGCGTTAGTGTACATCCACTTTGAGAGAGCTTTTATTATATCACCAATAGAAAGAGTACAAGAGATTGTTTACAATGATCTATTCAATAAGAATCAATGTTTGTGGAGATTAGAATTGAAGAAATAGGGTTTTGCCTAAAACCCTAATTAATGGAGGACTAAACCCTAGGTTAGATTGCTTGAATGAATTGCCTCCCTTTCAGACCTGAAAAGAGTATAAATACTAATAGAGAAAACCTTGGCGAAAGACCACTTTGCCCTTCACAAATCACAAAACAGCTCAGAAAACCCGGCCCAGGAAAAAACAGGTTTATACCGCCTCAGACGTCTGACCTCTGGCCTCAGACGTCTGAGCCAGGTTCAAACAGGCTGAAACAGACAGGCCCAGACGTCTGGCCAGAGGGACCAGACGTCTGCAGGAACTTTCGGGAACCAGCCTGAACCTCGTCAGACGTCTGGCCCTCTCAGCCAGACATCTGACCTCTAACAGAAAAACAACCCAGCTTCTTCCCTTCATATCTTCTTCCTCCAGACTCCGATTTGCGAACCGTTTTCTCCGACACGAAGCTACTTCCATCCTTTTCAATTCTCCTATATATTGTGTCGCCAAATTTCAACATTTCATTCACACCTGCACATCATCTATATGCGCTGTGATAAAAACAACCTTCTTTTCCTTTACAGCAAGCCCATTTATAAAAATCTCAATGTTTTGGCATTTGTCACTCCATTGAGCAACAAAGCAAATCACGATCCAAATATTGCAGGCAATAATCCTTCGGAGTGCCTAATAAAAAGGTCAAATACAATCCTTCATAATTTGATGATACCCATAGTTTATTTAGTTATTTTAGTTCTCCATTTATTTGATTGGAATTACATTTATTGTTGCGTTCAATTGGATTTGAGCATTACCCACCTCAATAGACAATTAATTTTTCTTATCGAGTATATTTTTTAATATTCATCGATATGTGATAAATAAAAATTAAGGTCAAAGATACAGATATAAAAATTCAAATCAAACATATTTAAATTGTACATTAATTTTCCAATATTTCCCAATCTGAGTTAAATACTATAAACTTGGAAATAAACTTGGAAACGATGCATATTACTTGAAGATAGCTTTCTCTTTATTAAACCCAAGAAGCCTCACTTTCATATTTAACTACATGTAGAATTAGTTATCCGTTTCCATAAATGCCATCATCCTTGCTGCTACGATACTCCATCATGTACCAGTCTGTCTTTTTCCTATCGCCATTAGTTCTGGCAAAAAAATTGAATTTCCTTTTCCACCCAACAATCTTCCCATCTACCAAAATCTCCCGCTTTAGTCCCGATATCCACTGCCCTTCGGGAGTTTCTCGGTTGACATTTGTCCTGCTTCTACTCGGCCGCACAGAACTTCCTTTCTTATGGCAGGAAACTAGATTGAAGAAATACCATTCTTTGCCCGTCACAGTGAACTTTGAAAGAGCCGGAAGTTGCCATGGCTCGTAACCGTAAAGATTGATTTGGGGAACTAAGTCAAACGGAAATGGGATGTTAGAGATTTTCCGGTGAAGATAATAAGTAATAAGTCAAGCCTATGCCTTCCCAGCGTCTCTGAAGAGCAGAAAGCCAACATTGGGTGCCAAGTCCCGTTCCTGAGCGGAGCATTGGATGAAACAGCTTGTGAACTCCTTTTACATCATACTCTATGTGCTCTACCCAAGCCGCCTGCAAAAAAGTGCAGTATCATGCTTAACTTTACTTCAGATAAAATGTATATTGCAATGGGAGGCTACAAGTTAAATTTACTTCAAGAAATTGGGTATGGTTCAACAGCTAAGACAAGTTCGACTCAATTTTAACAGAACTCTAATTCTAGACTAGGTTTTTTTTCCTTTACCTTTTGAATTAAACAAGATGATTCGTTTAACAGTAACATTATGTCTCAATTGTCAACATTATTTGATATATTCAGGTGGTGCAAGCGGTATCTTCTATTGATCATCTGATGATTGTGCAACAGGAGTAGAGATGTGCTGCTTATTGTCTAGCTGACCGGTTGCAAAATTTAAGATGTCAGTTCAGTAATATATTTGGAAGAGGTACCTAAAATTTTGAACTTATATTATCCCAAGCCTACCCTATCACGTTTAGACCATTAATATCGTGGTAAGGCTTCTAAATTGAATCTAGGGGTCTTGGGTTTGTATAAGACTGGTTGTCGACTTTCCAAAAAGAAAAATGAAATAGCATATTCTGCCATTTGTATTTGTTTAAAGTTTTTATTTATTTATATAGAAATGGGTGATAACTGTTTCTTGAAACAATTTGTACAGTTCAGTATTTAATAAAGACATCTTTTGCTCTAACACAACTATAACTTTGTTTACTTTATGTTGACTAACTGGAAAGAAGCTAGGCGAGAACATACATGGTTTCTCTAGTGAGAGTATAAGTCATGTTTAACAAGTGATTTTTTTAATTTAAATTAAAGTGAAGTTGTTACCCCTCCTTGTCCTCTGTCTTGCACAATGAACCAAATAAAGGATAGGGACATGCAAAGTTTGAGCTCCCACCCTGCAAACCAGAGTAGAAGAAATTAAATAAGCTGCAATTTTTTTTGGTTTTATAACTTATACACTGTATATAATCTGATGCATAACACAGCAGCATTTGTTATATATTATCTAATAATTCATTCATCTAAATTAAATTTTGAAATTCATCACTACATGGTAATTATATGTTAAACTAGTGCTATATGAATCCAAAAATATACAAACCGTGTACCTCTTTCCAATACCTCCCATTCCGAATCGTAAAACCAAATATGGTGTTTCTTCGTACAGTCGCGAATGTATAAAAACTAAATATCTAAATATTTTAGGCATTGAAATTATGAGACTAACTGGAAAAATAAAAGTTGTTGGGATATGAAATTATGAATCGTAGTTAAAAGGCAAGATTAAATTATAGAAAATTTATGTGACGTCAATGGAACAAGTGGAGCACGCTGATTGAGCAATCAAAATACACTACAGCATTTTCAATACGGTACCAACCAATAAATGACCATGAATCTACACATGGACTGTCATTATTGGACTTTCTACGTCATAACAATGTAAATTATATAATTAACATTTGACATCTGTCAGTTAAAGTGCTTAATTCAATGATGAAACAAGTTGAGAAAAAAAATCATATTGAACATTTATGTAATTGGATTAATAACTAAAAATTATGTATTTTATTATATACATTTAAATATGTAAAGTTTTAACATAATTTCCACAGTAGTACAAATATTTGATGTAACGGTCTTTCACTATGTATTATTTGTCACATCAATACGGATTTGAAGTATGTTTATTCATTTTCAAAAGAAAATTTAGTAATTAACTAAATATGTTTATATCCAAACAACTTAGTTTCTTACTATTTTCGGATCAAAATAGATATGAATAACTCATAGATAAACCCTAGAAATCATATTTTAACCCCTAATCACATTTATTTGGATCTAATATCCAATTGCCGGCTATATAGGGTTTACAAATCAGTTTTCCCATTTTAAATGCTAGTTTCTCCTTATCTTTGATGAATCTATGTTTAATCATAAAGATCTCAAAAATTAATAAAGCTCGTCAACAAAAATACTCTAAAACATTACAAATGCAAAAAATAAAATACTGCATAAAATTATTAATTAGGTTAAGTGCATTAACGTTTGAAATGCACAAATTTGTTACTAAATTCATCATTATTTCATCACAAATTCATCGATATTTCCACCATTGGTTTTTGATATGGTCGAAATCACTGTCCAAAGTGATGTGGAATGTTGTGCAAATTATTTTAAGCAAAATACTATCTATTTTTCTAATCTTTATTTGATTTAGTGGGAAGCCATTAATGAAGAGTATATGATTTATTTAGTGCAGTGTGGTTGGAACGGATGGTGGCAAGTATGATTGGAAAGCCCGCTTGATATCTGCTTGAGAGTTGCACTGAATTCAATGGTGATCCTTAATGGTATGAACTTTGTGTTAGCATTAGAAACTTTTAATGAAGAGTGGAAGAAAGATGAATTATTGTCTCCATTTATGTCCCATTTAATCATGAGCTTTTGTTTAATCATGTTATCTCAGACTAAGTAACATCGGTCAGTTGCTTTGCCAGCTATTGTTTCTGACCAGAGAAGTTGCGATTTTTGTTCATGTGTCAAGTGCTTAATTTCCTGTTGCTTGGAGCCCATCTGAGCACCTCTCACATTCCAGAAGCCCATGTTGTGCATCATGATGATCTTTTGGGTTTAGTGGCCGATAGCCAGGTTATTCAAGGACTAGCTTGCTTCATTTGGTCATTATGCATAAATTCCTTCCAGTGAAATGTGATTTAATCCATAGGGTATTCAACCAGTATCCATGTCGTCGTCATTGGTACATTGAGTAGCACTCCTTTTTCCTTCTTATTTTGATTTTCGGTGAGTGCGATGATTACATTTAAAAAAGCCACTTGTTTTCAACTGTCAAAAAAAACATTTGAAAAAGCCATTTGTTTTCAATGATTTAGCTTGTTTTCAAAACAACTTCATTAGCTGGTACAATAATTTATGTACAACAAACATTATGAAGAATATAATAAAATTATATTGCAGTGGCTACTATAGTAAAGGAAAAGATATTTTTAATAAGATTAAACTGATATATCATATTAAGATTACAATAATGTATTCAAGATATAAAACTAATCAAATAATGTTGAAATATATTATAAAAAGGTTGTTGTTTATCAGTGTATTATAGGAAAATAAATAATTGTATATACAAAATAATTAGTATATTATATGAAGAACTTTGTGACGATTTAACAGTATTTGTTTCTTAACCTAATCAACCAATTATGAAAATACATAAGATCAGATTTTGTTTTCTTTTGTAAGCACTATTAGCTAATATGAAAAAGCCTGTTAATTATTTTCTTCCTAGCTATCCAAACATTCTTCTTGGATTGTTGTTTTCCAATGATTCATGCTTTAATATCCATTTTTCATTGTTAGTATATAAAAACATACAATGTTGTTATTATTATAATAAAAATTTAACGACCCACCATTTCGAACCATTCAAATCAACAATCATTCACACATGTCAGACTTACATTTCTTAAAACAACAGATTGTTAATTTATATTTGGCAAAACTTAGAATATACAGTAATTAAATCAATCACAGAATCACAGACACAGAGTAATATAACAATAAGCAATGGAAATAGATAAATAGTAGTTCATGAAGCTACTATAGAACATCAGAGTCTAAAGTAAAATACAACAGAAATCCAATACATAGAAGTCTCAAATACAAAAGCCAATGACAAATTTGAACATAAACAACTGGAAATAACTAAAAGGCTGAATAGATAAAGATAGATCTCATAGCAAAGCTCCAAGCTCCAAAGGTGAGTCTCAAATGCTATGACACTCAGTCTGACCCGAGCATAAAGCAAAACACAAAACACTCGAGTCAGGATTAACATTCTTATGCAAGTAAATCAACTCAAGTGAAATGTCCAATTGAAATGCAATATAACTTAAAGGATGTTTGAGATTCCCATCCTTAAGGATCCATGAAACTATCTACATACATAGTACAATACGTTACATAGATAATGTCTATAGTAAAGTAAACTATTAAAATAGTGTTAAGGTGTTGACCATATCCCGCTTAACACATTTTATATAAATACCGTAGTCTATACAGTACTGTAAACTCCACCAAACCTGTGGGCTATCAGGGAGCACTCCATAGGTACAACACAAACCAAACTCGTAGTGGGCGTGATAAGGCATGTGACAAGGCACGCGAGACAATGCCTAGGATAGGATTCTACCATTTTGCAGAACCGGGCTGATGGTAACGCATAGCAGCTACTACCGCCCACCTCGAGAGACACTCCCATAATCGAAGGTGCACCCAATCAAATCATAAAGTAATAGATATGGTATCAAAGAAGCATGCTCGATCGGAGGTGCGACCTCACTTGGCCCAGGTATAGCTCATGTTTTAGTCACATCAAGCTGACTCGCGGGAGTTAGGGCTGCGTTCATACCTCATATAGACATCGCTAAACCATCCTACTTCGTTCTGGATTTTCCACCACATACACAGTTGTTAAAGTGGTTTTCGGTATTGGCAGAGAGTATGACAATATCCGATCCCGGTCTCTTTAACAACCAAACGCTTATTTCACACTGTGATCATTTTCATTTCAAACAGTTCATACTTCATATCAAAATATCATATTCATTTCAAAATCATATCACTTTCGAAATCATAGTCACTTTAAATCAAATTTATTTCCGAAAATTATAACCACAAAATAGGTTAAACCATCATATCAAGTATTCGCATTTAAATCCATTAAATCTAAATAATAACAGTTCCAACTTAAACGGTTTGAATTTTGAAGGTAGTTTATATATTGGAATAGTTATACCTTAAAAATAGTTTATATTTAAAATTAGGTTATAGATTAAAATAGTTTATATACTAAAAATAGTTTATGTATAAAAATAGTTTATATATTAAAAATTATTTCAAATTAGAATTGCTTCTTCCAATCTCACAAATCAATTCAAGTCAAATTTAGTTCCAAAAGTTCGATTTAAATCAATCTCAGTTCAACAATTTCAATTAAAAAGGGTTAAAGGTTCAATTCGAATTCTCGTTAAACTATTTTTAATTTATATAACTACTTCAAATTCAATAGGTTTGAAAGTTTAAATATTCAAATAATTTACAATAACTCAATTTGATAAATTTCATTTATATTCAAAATTCAACTTTAATTTTATTTAAATTCGAAATATTCACTTAATCATTTGTAATATCATTCAAATAAAATTCCAGATTACAAATTTAAATCAAAATTAAATATTCAATTTCAATTATATATATATATATATATATTTAAAAAATATTAATTTAACCACCTTTAGTTAAACATATAAATAGAATCTCAAATTACAAATTTAAATCAAAATTAAATATTCAGATTCAATTTTATTTAAATTTAAAATATTCATTTGATCACATTTAATCAAAAATCTAGTTATCAAGTTATAAAATCATTTCTTTACATCTCAAAATTAATAAGTTTCAAATCAATTTTTATTTATATACAATTCTTAAACAAATAAAATTACAAGTCCACTTTAACTTATCTTTCCAACCTTTATTTATTAAAGTTATTACAAAATCTATTTTAGAATAATAACATAAATTTAAATAAATATTTAAACATATTATATATATATAAAAGTTACTACAAAATCTGTTTAAAATATTAATATAAATTGTAAATAAATATTTAAAACATATTATATATATTAGTTAAATTAAATTCTTATTAAATTTTAATATATCAATTATTATTAAATTAAATCTTATTATTATTAAATCTATTTTAAATCTTATTTTATATATATTTTAAAAATAATAAAGTTATAAGTAAAATTTTATAATTTTCATTTTAAAACTTAACTTATAATTTTAAAATTTCCAAAACATAAAATTTTAAAAATCAAAATTTTACACATATATTAAAATTAAAATATCTTTATATTATATTCTAAAAATCAATACACATATATTTCTCCTTTTCAAAAATTTAGAAATCATTTAAAAATAAACCAACGATGTCCGTATATAATTTCCTATCCTATGGTCAAGTGATACAAATATTTATCATTTCAATCCGCAATAATTTAAATTTTACGAGTATAATATCATTTCAATCCGCAATTCCAAAATTTCAAAAATCAATAAAATCGCTTGGGTTTATCATTTCAATCCATAACGATTTTCTCTAATCTATAAGATCGTTCGGGTATGTATCATTTCAACCCATAGGGATTCCTAACTAACATGGAACTTGCATGGTGAGAACAGTAAAATAATAATATAAAATAGCATATCATATCAATTGCAAGCAAGGATCATAACTAACAATTTAAAATATAATATATATATATACACAACATGTCAATTAGTGTCATATGTCAATTAACATAGATAAGAAATTTTTAAACAATAACATATCATATTTAACGATTAAATTACTAAACAATTCAAATCTAATAACATATTTAAATCGTCATTTCATGTGAAATCAAATTACGAATGTTAATCGTGAGTGACCGCTCACCTTTCGAGGCTAGAGAAAATAGACAACACAGCAAGCTACGAATTTGAATCACGAACTCGATAATCGACCAATCCAAATGACAATTTCCAAAGCAAAGCAAGGTGGACTCGAGTTCGAAGAAAACAAAATATATACACTATATATATTATTGTCTTGAAAGCTTGGCTGCTTGGTTAACTATGGTCTTGAACAAATTTTTTTTCCAAATGCTCATTGATGTAGGCATTGTCGGGATTAGTTTATATCCTTTCGAAGCAGCTACAAATGCAAGAGCAATGCTAGTTAAACAAAAAATTTCTTTCCATGTTCATTCTTATATATATATATATACTATAATAAACCTTCTTTTTTTATAAAGAGGAAGTGAAAGCACAAAACCAAGCTACCGCGCGGAGTTGGGTGGTTGTGGAGAACGGGGTCTGGGATGGTTTTCTAGGTCGAGGAGGGGCAGTCGGCTATTGGTTGAAGGCTCGGTGATGTGGCGGAGGTATGGAGATGAGGCTGTCGGTTGTGGTTGGAGTTGATGGGAGGCGAGGCCGAAGGTGCGATGGCTGCGGCTGTTCGAGGCGGAGAGGGTCAGAGCAGGCTGTAGGGAGGGGTGCTATGGAGGCGACAACTATTATTGGCAGGTGTGGCTGCTCTAGTCCACCATAAGAGATGTCAGAGGGTGGTTTGGCAGCTTGCTTCGGCTGCTGTAGGCGGCTGATCTGGTGGTAGGAGGTAGGGACTAGCACAGTTCAGTGTGGATGCTAGGATGATGGTCGGTTAAGTTGTAACAACCCGCATATCTATCGATTTTATATTTAAATATTTTATCGTTAGTCGGATGTTAGTCCGAAAAGCTACTTTTTGCATACGGTCAAATTAGGACTCGAGACCACCCCCATTGAGTTCAAAATGACGTTTGCGATCTTTTTGAGTGTAAACTTCGATATGTTTGGAGATAGTGAAATTTTCGTCACTTTTCCCCCTTGAGACTTTGGTTTGGACTGCACTTCCTTAGTTCAGCCCAACCCTCTTCCTCACTTCATTCACCCTTTGTTTTAACATTCAAGCTTCATCAAAAATGGTGGTGGGAAGTGGAAATTAAAACTCCAAACTCCAATTCTATTGCAAATCCGAGATTCAACATCAAATTCACGTGAAGAACATTGATTCAAGCTTGTTGGTGTCCTTGCTTTGCTCCAAATCTCCATCTTCATCAAATTCCGTGAAAAGGTGAGATTTTTGATCTCACATCTTGCCTATAGATGTCATTGGGCTGTTGGGAATGATCCCCTATTGCATTTGTATGAATATTTGCTTTTGGTTTGGATCGAATCGGCGAAAAACTCCAACTTTCAGCGTTTTTGGGAAATTCCTGCACTTAGGTCGCTCAGGCTTCGTTAGGTCGCTAAGCCTTAGGTCGCGCGTTGAAAAGTCTCCTAGGGATAGGTCGTTCCAGCCTTAAGAATTCGCTCTGAATCACTAGGTCGCGCGGCGCTATGTCATAGGTCGTTTCCGACCTATAATCTCCAGGCAAATCTTAGGTCGGTTACGAGTTAAGTGTTAGGTCGTTCGCGAGTTAACTCCTTGAGTCATTCAAAGCTTAAGTCGTTAGGTCGCGTGCCTAGCCAAGTTGTTAGGTCGTAAGACCTTAAGTCGTGCACCTTTAAGTCGAAGTATTTTAGGTCGCTCCCCCTGGACCTCGTTAGGTCGTTCAACTCTAGGTCGCGTGCCTTTAGGTCGCAAGCCTTTAGGTCGCGTATCCTTAGGTCGCCAGTTTTAGGTCGCTGGTTCCCATGCCTCTTAAGTCGCTCGACTTTTGTTAAGTCGTAGGTCGTTGCCGACCTATAATTCCCCAGGCAAACTTTAAGTCGCGAGTCTTAGGTCGCGAACCATGTTAGGTCGCGTACCCTTAGGTCGCGAATCACCTTAGGTCGCGCCTCACTGTTAGGTCGCGCACTTCGATAGGTCGCTCGCATTTAGGTCGCAGACCTTAGGTCGCTCGCGAGTTAGCACTTGGTCATTTTACCTGTTCTTCAGCTAGGTTGCACGGCAGTCTTCCCTTAGGTCGTATGACCTACTTCTCCTTAGGTCGAACCCCGTATTACTCTGCGTAGGCAATCTCATCTGAAAAACATTTATCAGAATTTCTACTTTGATGGTTTTGGGATTGACTTCATTGGACTTTACTCACGTCTTCGAACGTGAATTGATTTGTTTCTACAATCGTTTCATGACTTGTCACTTTAAAGATATATGAAGGTTTCAATACTAATAGTAAATATCAAAACTCTTTCATCAAAGCGATTTCAACACTATTTTAAATATCAAAAGTTCGTTTTCTCAAACCGATTTTCAATCTACTAGTATATACAAGCCTTTACTTCACTCGAATGAGAAATCGACTTAAACGACTTAGTAAAACGAGTGGTATGAAACGCTTGCGTTCACTTCGTCGGTTAGCTCTTGGACTTGTTCGATTGAACCCTTTTGTGACAATTTCCTAGTGAAGATCTACAGTTTGTTCGTAAATATTTAAGTTAAGCAAGTGGTTATGGGACATGAAGCTAAACTCATATATTTACTAGCTTAGTGTGATTGACACTTCTTTATGATCGATGATGATCATTTTATGGTTTAGACTAGCAATGTGCGATGTCTCTTCGTCCGTGTGTCGGACTTGCCTTCGGGCCATCCGTGTGTTCGGAAAATTTAAATGGATAGCTTCCATGAGATAACTTCTCGTCCGTGTGTCGGACTTCCCCCTTTTAGTGATTTCTGGATTTCGTGTGTTGATTTCTGGGATTTGTTCTGGATTTCGTGTGTTGATTTCTGGATTTAGTGCTTCACCAACTTTTGTGGTTTTCACTGATATGATATCAGTTTTTGTGTATTGGTGAATTTGTGTGTCATTACCCTTTTTATGTGTTTGGATCTTTGAGAAGATTCTTGTGACATTGATTAATCCCTTGTTGATTATCATTTACATACTTATAGTAGTATGCCATCATGGTTATTATATGTTTATGCCATACCTTTTATCTTATATCATGTCATCTGATATTTATAGTTAGACTGATCCGTTTATTATTTTCTTATAAATAATACTCGGGTCAGACCGAGATGTTACAGGTGCTTCTGCTTGACTTCTCTTCTGGATTACTCTGACTTTTGGCTAACTACTTAGATTAGCAGTTTTTGGTTGTACACATTTGAGATATAGACTCTATGTTGTGTATCTATTCTTTTGTATAGCACGTGATGCTATTCTTTTGTATTATCGTGGATCTTTCCGACCACTACTCTGATGTACACTTTCATGTGTTATATATTTATTCATATCTTCTTCCGCCTTTGTGATATGGATGTCTGTGACTGATTTATGTTATGATTATTTCTATGTTTGTTTCCGAAGATTATATATATAGCCACCGTGTGATAGCTTTGTGTTTGTATCGGTATGTCGGATTTCCTCCTTAAAGGATATGCATTCTACTCTATCTGGCGTATCGGTGCTCGCACAAAGAAGTTACATGGATGGTCGCTCCTCCACAGCCTTATCCTCCGTGCTAATTGACAGCACTACATCGTAGTGTTCTTGGTTAGCATGGGTATAGAGGTGGGGCGTCACATAAGCGTTGTGGGGAAGAGTGGTTGAACGGAAGTCTGCGGCTATGGGTATTTTGTGGTGGGAGGTGGCTGACGTGGAGATGAGGGGGAAGATGGCACGGCTATCGGTTGTAGGGAGGGGAATGGGTGCACTGTGATGTGGAGAGGGAGGATGGTCGGTGGATGAAGGTTCGGGTGGAGTGGGCAAAGGGATGAGGCGGGCTATGGCTATTGAGGAGAGTGGCGGCCAGTTTCAAAGGAATGGGAGATGGAAAGGTTTCAGAAACCATTATACGCGAATTATATATATATATATATATATATATATATATATTAAGCATAGAAATGAAAATGGAAGAAAACGAGTACGAACAACCAGCAAATTATATTGAATACCATAGGAATAGGGAAAGTCAAAATTAAATTCAAAGATATATTAAAATCTAATGGTTGTTTGTTTCATCCGATGGACAAATGAATGGACATAGAAACCCAAAGGACCCAAATGCGGAACCGATACGGCTAATCGTTTCGCAGATTTTGCCGCGTACCGGACGCCAAAACACACAAATGAATATACTGTGGAAATCAGCACGACAAGACGAATAGAATGGCACATAGATATCGTTGGCACGACCCTCCTATCAAAACTCCATATTCCCTGCCAAAACTGCTGCTAAACCGCCGAAATTAATATAAACGGAGCTAGAGCAATCCAAATTTGGCGAAACGAAATACGACGCCTCACTCAGAAAATGGTAAATATTTTATACCTAAAATATTAAAATTTCAAAAATATTTTATTTCCGTCAAATTTAACTGATTTAAATTTAAATTTGAAATTTCACAAATAAACAGACTTTCAAATTTTTCGATGAAAATCTGACACTCGCTACGTTTTATATAGACGTAACCCAAATATCAAATTTTCATAGCTAAATTTTATTGTTTATTTTCATAAAAAATTTAGTTAATTACGTTATTAAAAATCGTTAAAATTTCTGGGTCATTACACTCTTCCCCACTCAAAACTTTTCGTCCCTGAAAAGGAACAAGATAGGAGAATAAAAGCAACAGAAAGGAAAAATAGATTCGAAATACATAGAACCAGATACAACAATTAATTTAAAACCGTTTGAATTTTATTTTTGGACATCTTATTACTTACATTTATATTATATACTATTCAATTACATGTTCTCATTACATTTAGACTTTTCCCAGGTAAGTTTTATTAATGTTTCTGAATGTAATTGAGCACTATACGAATTTACCTTTTATTTACAACATTTCTATTAAGCAAAATTTAGTTTGAACATCTTTAATACTTAAGTTTTTTCTTGTATAACCTTCAATTACATATTCACATTAACATTTTGACTTTTTGAACATTTCAGGTAAATTATATATGTTTTAGAATGCAATTGAGTATTATACAAATAAATTTTATCCTAGTTCAACTGTTTCAAACTATTTCAATTTCATTTTCATTTTAGACACTCCAATTATTCAAAAAAAATTGCTTCGTTTCAATAATTGAAAACCATTACTTAACATAAGACATTCCACTTTGAACCATTCAAATCGACAATCATCCACACATGTCAGACTTGAATTGTCCAAAACAATAGATTGTTAATTTATATTTTGCAAAACTTAGCATATATAGTAAATAAATCAATCATAGAATCACAGACATAGAGTAATATAACAATAAGCAGCGGAAATAGATAAATAGTAGTTCATGAAGCTACTATAGAACATCAGAGTCTAAAGTAAAATACAACAGAAATCCAATACATAGAAGTCTCAAATACAAAAGCCAATGACAAATCTGAACATAAACAACTGGAAATAACTAAAAGGCTGAATAGATAAAGATAGATCTCCAAGCAAAGCTTCAAGCTCCAAAGGTGAGTCTCAAATGCTATGACACTCAGTCTGACCCGAGCATAAAGCAAAACACAAAACACTTGAGTCAGGATTAACATTCTTATGCAAGTAAATCAACTCAAGTGAAATGTCCAATTGAAATGCAATATAACTTAAAGGATGTTTGAGATTCCCATCTTTTAAGGATCCATGAAACTATCTACATACATAGTACAATACGCTACATAGATAATGTCTATAGTAAAGTAAACAATTAAAATAGTGTTAAAGTCTTACCCATATCCCCCTTAACACATTTTATATTAATGTCGTAGTCTATACAATACTATAAAATCCACCAAACCGTTGGGCTATCGGGGAGCACTCCATAGGTACGACACAAACCAAACTCGTAGTGGGCATGATAAGGCATGTGACAATGCACGCGAGGCAATGCCTAAGGTCGGATTCTACCGTTTTGTAGAACCGTGCTGGTGGTAACCATAGCAGCTACTACCGCCCACCTCAAGACACACTCCCATAATCGAAGGTGCACCCAATAAAATCACAAAGTAATAGATATGGTATCGAAGAAGCATGCTCGATCGGAGGTGTGACCTCACTTAGCCCAGGTATAGCTCCTGTTTTGGTCACATCAAGCTGACTCGCGGGAGTCGGGGTTGTGTTCATCCTCATATAGACGTCACCAAACCATCCTACTTCGTTCTGGATTCTCCACCACATACACGGTTGTTAAAGTGGTTTTCGGTATTGGCAGAGATTATGACAATATCCGATCCTGGTCTCTTTAACAACCAAACGCTTATTTCACACCATGGTCATTTTCATTTCAAACAGTTCATACTTCATATCAAAATATCATATTCATTTCAAAATCATATCACTTTCGAAATCAAATTCACTTTCGAAACCATATTCACTTTAAATAAAATTCATTTCCAAAAATTATAACCACAAAATAGGTTAAACCATCATATAAAGTATCTGCATTTGAATCCATTAAATCTACATCATTACAGTTCCAACTTAAACGGTTTGAATATTGAAAGTAGTTTATATATTGGAATAGTTATACCTTAAAAATAGTTTATATTTAAAAATAGTTATAGATTAAAATAGTTTATATATTAAAAATAGTTCATATATTAAAATAGTTTATAAGTTAAAAATTGTTTCAAATTAGAATTGTTTCTTCCAATTTCACAAATCAATTCAAATCAACTTTAGTTCTAAAAGTTCGATTTAAATCAATCTCAGTTCAACAATTTCAATTAAAAAGGGTTAAAGGTTCAATTCGAATTCTCATTAAACTATTTTTAATTTATATAACTACTTCAAATTCAATAGGTTTCAAAGTTTAAATATTCAAATAATTTACAATAACTCAATTTGATAAATTTCATTAATATTCAAAATTCAACTTTAATTTAATTTAAATTCGAAATATGCACTTAATCATTTTTAATATCATTTAAACAAAATTCCATATTACTAATTTAAATCAAAATTAAATATTCAAATTTCGATGTTATATATATATATATATATATATTCTTTTAAATATTCATTTAACCACCTTTAGTTAAACATATAAATAAAATCTCAAATTACAAATTTAAATCAAAATTATATATTCAGATTCAATTTTTTTTAAATTTAAAATAATCATTTAATAACCTTTAATCAAAAATCCAGTTATCAAGTTATAAAATCATACCTTTAAATCTCAAAATTAATAAGTTTCAAATCAATTTTTATTTATATATAATTCTTAAACAAATAAAATTACATGTCCACTTTAAGTTATTTTTCAAACCTTTATTTATTAAAGTTATTACAAAATCTATTTAAAAATAATAACATAAATTCAAATAAATATTTAAACATATTATATATATATAAGTTATTACAAAATCTGTTTAATATATTAATATAAATTGTAAATAAATATTTAAAACATATTATATATAGTTAAACTAAATTCTTATTATATTTTATTATATTAATTATTATTAAATTAAATCTTATTATTATTCAATCTATTTTAAGTCTTATTTTATATATATTTTAAAAATAATAAAGTTATAAGTAAAATTTTATAATTTTCATTTTAAAACTTAACTTATAATTTTAAAATTTCCAAAACATAAAATTTTAAAAATCTAAATTTTATACATATATTAAAATTAATATATCTTTATATTATATTCTTAAAATCAATACACATATATTTCTCTTTTTCAAAAATTTGGAAATCATTGAATAATAGACCAACTATGTCCGTACATAATTTTGTAATGACCCTAGATTTTAATTTAATTTAAATTAATGATTAAATGAATTTTTGAATAAAAATTGTATAATCCATTTTAAATTGAAGCGAGTTTCCCCGATATCCAAATATATTTTTTATAAATCATTTGAATTTAAACGATTTGTATATATGTGAATATATATGTATGTACAATTGATTTGAATTTGAATTGTAAATAAATTGTTTAATAATAAATGATAATAATAAATATTAGAAAGAAAATTATAAAACACTAATTATTAGAGTAAAATTAATGATAAATATTTAAACTAAAAATAGAAGTGAAATAAATATTTGAGTTAGAAATAGAGATAAATGTATATAAGATAAATTATGAAAGTAAATATCAAGTAACACTTAAATAAAATTTTAATAACATATTTAAAATAGAAATTATTCATACTATGAAATAATAAGACTAAAGAAGAAAAATAAAATATAACATAACTAAATATAAGTATGTAAACAAAGTATAAGTCAAAAAGAAAAGGGAATAAAATACGCTCAAACATGTAAACAAGTAAACATATAAGAGTGTAAACAAGTAAGTGTATATATAAAGTATTGCAAGGGAATGAAATAAGTAAATATATACATGTGAATAAAGCTTACAAAAGAAGGAACCAAATAAATATATATGTTTGTACACCCGAAATCAAGTATTATCACATTATATAAGTACCAAAACAAAGACATATCATCTCAGTTGAACTAAAGAATTTTTTTATATGAAAATGGTACAAGATCATTAATGCAAGCACAAAAATATTCCATCAGCCACCATAATCTCGAGCAGGTACAGCCGAAGAAAATATATATTCATTTGTACAAAGTTAATTAATACAAGCCAAGATTTTCATCACTTCAGCCACCAAAGCCAAGAAAAAAATCCATGTCCTATTTTGTACAAAAATATCAGAACCTTGTAACTCATTTTTTTTTCTTTCTTCTTTATATCATCTTTGTATCTCATTTCGTCCATCTTCAAAACTGAGCAAATCTGGAGTGATGACCATTTTAAAATTTAAACAAAACTTTAATACTTCAACCCAAACACAAACAAGAAGATCAAAGAAGGGAGCTTCAGCAAACAAATTCCAAAGTTGTGCCAACATGAGGCTCTGTTCATTTTGAAAACAACTGTGAGTAACATTTGTTTGAACTTAAACTATGAACCTATTTTGAATATATCCTTGAACAAGTATGGTTGAATCTATATATGCATATAAAAATTTTCTATAAATATTGTTGTGTGCAGTCAGTTTATGATTGCCTATGCTCTTGTTCTTTTCAACCCAATATGCAAACAGATCTATTTCTCTTGATCCAATAACAGATAGATTATTCAATATAAACAAATATTGTTTGTTTGATTTGGAACTGAAGTTTTAAAAAATTCATTTAAGTTAAACAACTTATGATTTCCTCTGGAAGCACAAAATAGCTGAGCAAACTCAAGATAAGTCAAAATTTAAATTTCATAATTTTTGAATTCAGGTATCTAAACTGAATACTCATACAAAAATATGATTTTTAAAACAAATTTCAATATTTTTAGTTCATTAAATCATGTGAAAAAGTGAGATGAACGGAATTGACATTTTTGTCAATTTCTGGTGATATACGTCGATCTGGGCGTCGAGATTAAGGGTGAAGGAAGCTGGCGAATAGGCAGGTTTGGGAAAAATGTTCGATCGAATTTCAGACTCACGTGGATGGAGAATGAGGTGAATGTAGGGTTTAAGCTTGCATTTCGTTTGTCTTGGCTGTCGAGACAATTTCGACATGGGTAATGGATAGGGTGCGATCACGAGTTGAAGGGTGGTGGCGTGGTGGTGCGTGGGTGCTCTGGAAGGGATACTGGAGTTTCCAGTTGACGGCATCATCGGTGGCGAGAGTTTTGGTGGGTCGAACTTTGCTCGAGATTTCGAACGAGGATCGAAATTTCGATTCGTGGTTGTATTAGGTTGCTGGTTGTTCTCGTTGGGGCATCGAAGTTGTTGGTGACGTGGTCGCAGGTTGGATGATGGTCGGAGGCGCTTCGACCCAGTGTGCATGTGCACCGTGACACGCGTGCAAGTGGAAGAAAGAATTAGGAAGAAGAAGTGAGTTGGAGGAAGGTTTGCTCACTGTTATTTTGCTCGAGTTTAGCCCGAGTAATTTGAATGCCGAACCCGAAGTGGTGAAGTGTCTTACTCGAAGCAATATTTTGTTGCCTCGGGTTTGTTTAGTCTGGTTACAGGTTTTCTTTTTAAAACCTGACTGTAACGTGAAAGTGAACAAATTTAAATTTGTGAGCTAGAGTTAGATAAAGTTTAAAACCAGTTTGAAGTGTGGATTCAATTTTTTTTTTTTTTGAATTCTAATATGAAATAAAATAAAGTTTTAAATAATTTAATGTTTGGTTTTCAGGTTTATAAAAACCTGACAATTTTCTGAATTTTAAAATTTAATCTAAAGTTTGAAAGCATCATTTAAACAATGGTTTAAACTCAAAGTTAAGGTTTTAAATGGTAAATCATTTTGAATCTTATGTTCAAAATGTAATTTAAATTTAAATTCAAAAGTGTAATGTTCTACACATTAATATTAATTAAATCCTTAATAAAGGAATAGATTATCTTAGAGATAATTTAGATATTGATGTAATTTAAATTAATAAGTTAATTAAAGAATGACTTATTTATTTAATTTAAAATTAATAATTTAGAATTAAAGGAAATTTCTTAGGAAAGTAATTAAAGAAATGTTATTGGTTAATGAAGTTAATTAACTAAGTATTATTAAGTATTGATTAAAGTAATTGATGTTAATAATAAATTAGATTTATTTATTTAGATAATCAATTATAAATTGTTTAAATGAAATTACTAAATGAAAGTGATTAAGGAATTAATCACGTATTGTAATTGATTTTTGGGATATTTTGATTAATTAAAGTTAATTAAATTAGTTTAATTAATTTAAGAAAATATATCATTTGTTAAACTTTCTCCGCTTTTATTCTTCCATGGTGTCCCTTCCTCAACCTTCCTCTTTTTCACCCCCCCTTTCATTCGCCGATATCTCGTTCGTCCCTCCCAAATACCTTCAGGAGCTCCCCCGTCCTCAACCCTTGCCCTCCTCTGGCCCCCAAACACCCGCCTACGTTGATTCTTCCCAATGTTCCGGCCCCCCACAACCTCCGTCCCAGTTCGTCAAAGGCAGATCCTTCGCGCAGGTAGTCGCAACACCACGTCCTAATCCTCCCCCAGCTCTCCTGCCTCTTCTCCCGTCCCCTCCGAACTTCAATCGTCGTCGTCCTATTCCTTTTTTTGATTCCTACCGCCAAACCATCAATTTTTTAAAATTGAAAAAGAGATGTTTCAAATGCGCGGGATTAGGCCACGTGGCATCTTCCTGTAGGGACCCCAGGATTTGCTTCTGCTGTGGCTTCTATGGCCATCATTACGTGCATTGTCCCAATAAACCTTCTGCATTGGGTCCTTCAAAAATCTTTTCAGCTTCTCTGAGTAATCATTCCTCTGCTCCCATACCTCGAACCCAAAAAACTCTAGGGACTTCCAATACTACACGCACACGTGTGGTACCATCAAATCAGCAAGCTGGCCCAGCTCCCAACCCCACTGCACCCAATCTTACTGAATCCCTCCCTTTGTTTCAAACCATTCCACCCTCTCCTCCTTTCAAGTACTCCCCTCCTTCATCCATCTTTCACATGGCAGACTACTCACTTTATATCACCGCTACCATTATTGATGGAATCTGGACTGTGGAGACTCTCGAAGCGGTCCTGATCTCCTCCTTTAAACATAGGGGCTGGGCGATCTGGCTTTTAGATAACAACAGATTCCTGATCTGTTGCCCCACTGAATATTTGAAAATCGCGGCTCTCAACTCCAAGATCATCACCAAAGCAGGAGGGTCGATCTACTTAGAGGCTTGGCCAGACTACGAGCCGCCGCCCTCCATCGAATTAGAATCACCCAGCTGGGCTACCATCAAAGGCTTCCCAGAACCTCTCAGAAACGACCAAGACGCAGTCCAGTTTGCTCTAAACCCAATTGGGCGGTTCACAGAATTTGATAGATGCGACTGGTCTGAGCTCGATCGCCGCCAGATCTATGTCAAAATGCAATTTATGGGGGGTATTGCGGCTTCCTCCTCTTATAGGGTTCGCCTCAACAATGCAGACTACCTCATCACGGTTTCGCGATGGGACCATACTCACCCTAGACTTAGACCAGAGACATATCCCCTAGGCATTGATATTGAGAAGGAGTTCAGGTGTTTTGAAGGCTAGATGGATCCAAACGATCTGAATTCTGACGACCGCTTTGACGCTATGAATCTAGAACCGGACTCGTTTTCCCCTCCACGGAACATCTTTGAGGAGGTCGACCCCATGATAATCCAGAATGCTGAGCCAGCTCCACAGCGGTGGGACCCCATACTTGACTTTGACCTCTCAGTGCCTTATTTCCTTCAAGCCTCGAATCCCGCCCTAGTTCCAGATCCCAGTAACCCTCCAGTCTCTCCCCCTCCTTTGGCTCCGGTCCTTCCAGCCTTCCAAGGTCTCTCACCTCTGATAATCAGGAGAAGCTCTAGAAACACCCGAGCAGCCTCCCTGCCTGGAGCTACAGGTAGCTTTTATAAACCTGTAGTTTTCTCTTCTGCCAATAGTAGATTAAATAAGAAATTAGCACGTTGCATGGAAGTCAATATTCTAGATGAGCATTATTCGGCCATGCAAACCCTAGAACAAGAGCGCCTTTCCCTTTCCCAATGAAATTCGTCTCCTGGAATATTCGAGGGCTTGGGGACCCCCTCCAAAAGACATTCTGTTTATCTGTCTTTGTCCCCCTTACACATAGTTATCCTCCTGCTTCAAGAATCCAAACTTTCTGATCCATCTCCCACACTCATTCGTCAAATTGGTGGCCCACATCTCTCTGGGTGGGCTCATTCTAACGCCATTGGCTCCAAGGGGGGTCTCATAACCATGTGGGACGAATCTGTATGGTCCCTTGGCCAAATCATTCATCAGCCCTTCGTGTTACATGTAGCTCTTAAACATATGCGGTCCAACACTACGTTTTTCTTCTCAAACATATATGGTCCCCAAACGGCTCAGGATAGGGCTGTTCTCTGGAATAGCTGTAGGAATTTTGCTACTCACATATATGGTCCATGGGTGCTTGGAGGAGACTTCAATACAACAAGATACTCCATGGAAAGGAACTCGGGTAATTTCTCGGCCGACTCAGACGCCTTCAATGTTTTCATTAACTCTTGCTCTTTGATTGAACCGCCGATCAACAACCGTCTCTATACTTGGTCCAATAGGCGTCACAATCCTTCCTTGGCCAAACTAGATCGTTTCCTCTTCAACTCTGCATGGAACGATACTCACCCTCTATCTTCCTGCCGTGGCCTTGCAACAGTTCACTCAGACCACTGTCCTCTCGTGCTAGAATCGGGTTCACTTTCTAACCAGACTAGACCATTCAGATTTGAAAGACTTTGGATACTTGAACCATCCTTCGAAGATTTTATTAAACTCGCATGGGCTCAGCCCATCAGGTCCAACTCTGCTTCAGGTAGGGTCGTTGGCAAGCTTAAATCACTGAGAAGACTGCTTAAACCTTGGGCCAAATCTATTTGGGGCTCGCTCAGAAACCGTATCTCCTCAACCCAAGATGAAATCCTTAATTTAAATATCCTAGAAGAATCACACCCTCTCAGTGACTCTGAGATTCTCAAACTTAGGAATCTGGAAGCGGAACTCGAAAGACTTCTGAAATAGGAGGAAATTGGCTGGAAACAGCGCTCTAAAGCCAGGTGGCTAGCAGATGGCGACAAAAATACAGCTTACTTTCACAGGTTAGTGAATGGCCGCCGCAGATCCCTGTTCATCCCAGAAATTATCCACAACAACTCGCCAGTCTCGGATCAGTCAGAAATTCTGCAGCTGTTTACCCAATACTATCGCTCGATCCTTGGCAAACCATCACCACCCCTACCAACCATAGACTGGAACCTTCTATACCCCAATCCTTCAGTCATCGCAATAGATGCTCCATTCTCTGAAGAAGAAATCCTTTCCGCCCTTTAACATATGGACGATAATAAAGCACCGGGCCCAAACGGCTTTGGCCCTTTTTTTTCAAACACTTTTGGGATGTTATCAAATCCGACATTCTTGACCTGTGCTCAGAATTCTATTCCAACCCTGCATCCATAGCCCGGCTCAACTACGCCAATATTATCCTCCTTCCGAAAACTGCTGGAGCCAATTCCCCTTCAGCCTTCCGACCCATTAGTCTCCTTAACACCACCTTCAAGCTCATCACCAAAGTCCTAGCCAACCGCCTTCAGCTTTTCATGGATCAGCTGATAGGGCCAGAGCAATCAGCATTCATTTTGGACCGTAACATTCTAGATTGTGTGGCGGCTACACAGGAAGTTATCTCCTACTGTCATTCCAACAACATTCCAGGTGTCCTCCTTAAACTTGACTTCTCCAAGGCCTTCGACTCGGTTAATTGGAACTTCATACTTGAGCTCTTATCCCATAGAGGTTTCCCTATGAGATGGTGTGATTGGATATCATGCATTTTTACCTCCAGTCTCTCTTCCATTCAAATCAACGGTTCTTCCGGTGGCCTAATTAAATCTGCCCGTGGCCTCAGACAAGGAGACCCCCTCTCGCCGCTGTTATTTGTGCTAGTTGCAGACGTCTTTAATCGCATGACCAAATTGGCAATCGCGAACAACTACTTAGCTGGTATTGGCCCTCCCCATTCTAATCTGATGATCTCCAATCTCCAGTTTGCTGATGACACTATCCTATTTGCCTCTCCCTCGCCGGATCATATCCACTGTCTCAAAGTCCTTCTTTACTCCTTCGAACTCATCTCTGGCCTCTCCATCAACTTCCACAAAAGCTCCATCATTATGCTTGGCTCCGCTGATATTCTCGCACCCTCCATCTCTTCCATCCTAAATTGCAATATTGATTAATTCCCTATCTCCTACCTGGGTATTCCCCTGCGCCCTTCCAAAATGCATCGAGCTGATTGGGTCCCCCTCATTTCTAAGATTGATGCCAGACTTTCGGGCTGGAAAGCGGAGGCCTTATCGGCCGCAGGCAGGCTGGTGCTTGTCAAATCGGTGCTCTCTTCCTTACCCACTTACTGGCTCTCTTTTCACAAACTACCTGCCTGGGTCTCCAAGCGAATCGATTCCGCTAGAAGATCCTTCCTCTGGAATGGGGGAAAAGTCAAATGCCTTGTCAGCTGAAGGATTGCCTGTTTGCATCGTGACCATGGTGGACTTGATATTCTTAACCTTCGAACCTTCAACCTTGCTCTTTTGGCCAAATGGTTATGGCGTCTTCTCTCACTGGGCCATTTCATTTGGAAAGATTGGATCCTTTCTGTCCACTATCATAACAACCCTTTCCGTGTCCTTCACCTCGCCCCCCTCTCTAAGCCATCCCCTTTCTGGTCTGGTGTACTCTCTTCCTTAGCCCGGGTTAAGCCGCTCTTTCAAGTAGTATTAGGCAACGGCTCGAATTGCCTCTTCTGGCAAGACTCATGGTCTCAACACTCTCCTCTTTACCGATGCTTCCCTACTCTCTTCGCCTTCGCACCATTACAGTACCTCACAGTAGCCGACGCAGTTTCCTTAGGCCCTCTCTCGTTTTGTCCTGCTTCCCTTTTTGGTGATTGCCTGCTTCGCGAATTCCTTGCCGTCTCCAACCTGCTTCTGTCCATTAACCTGCCTACCTCCACCCCTGACCTATTCTCGTGGCCCCTATCCCCTTCCAAAGGCTTCTCAGTATCCCAATGCTATACCTACCTGAACCACCCTGGCAGACTTTTCTCCTTCGCCCGCATTTGGAAATGCCACCTCCCCCCGCGAATCCTCTTCTTCTAATGCTGTTTGATTCACGGTCGCATTAACACCAAAGACCGTCTCTCTCGTCTCAATATCCTTTCGGATCAGGTCTGTGCTCTTTGCTGTTTGGAAGTCGAAACCATTAACCATCTATTCGTAGATTGCGACTTTGCTCATTTCGTTTGGGTCTCTTCTTGTGCGCACATTCTTGGTTTCATCCCCTTCATTTCTAGCTTCTTCGACCATTGGCAGTACAACGCCCCGGATTCTCTTATGGATTCTCTACTTGCAATTTTCTGTTGGATCATTTGGAAAGAAAGAAATGCCCGTGTCTTTAACAAACCAGCTAGTTCGAGAGTGCTTTTATGCAACAAGATTATTTACATCTTTGCTTTTTGGACAGGCTCCAGCTTCTCTGCCCCTTTCAGGCTCCGTCTTCCCCCTGCGGATTCTCCACCAGATGAGTCGGTGGGCAGCACATCTTCCGCCGCACCGGTTGGATATCCTCCTTTTGGGCATCACTACTAGCTAAGACATTATCACTTCATTTTCACTTTTATCTGACTGCTCCTGATGTATATATTGTACGGTAGTTTCATTTTCGGGTACTCTTTTTTGATGCTACTGCTGATGTAATTTGACACTATCTTTTTGGCTAACGATCAAGCATGTTGATCGTAATATTTATATTTAGTATCTATCACTAATCGGCTGTGTAGCTCCACGCTACACATCCGTTCTACTCAAAAAAAAAATTTAAGAAAATCATTGGATAATTGGATAAGTAATTTTACTTAATGAAATTAATGGAGATAATTAATTATAGGATAATTAATTTAATTAATGAGTGATTAAGAAATAATTAATTAAAATGGTTTATAATTAATTTATGATTAATTAACCAAGATTTGTAGTTTATTCATAAGTAATTAATCTGGTATAAATTAATTATAATTAGATATTGATTGATCTTACTTATGGATGTTTGAATTGTATTGAATGGTGAATTGTTTGATATCCCTGATATATGATGCTTTGTGATACGTCCTGATTTATGTCGTGATCTGTGATTTCTGTTTTTGTGATATATTACTATGTGAATATGAAACCCATGGCCCGTAAAACGGCACTTGAATTTCGATGCGATAGGGAGTCGGATTCTAGTTGGTTATCCGAAACCCACATCGAATTGTAATATTGAATCTTTGTGACCGATAAATTTATTTTATCTATGAATCTGTGAATGAAGATAAGCGTTATCAATTATACCGCTTATCGATATATCTGTGATGATTGAAGTTGCACTATTGTGTGTGAAACCCCTGGACTACACCATACACACACAAATATGGATTTCACGTGGAAATCGGTTAAGTCACAAATAATTTAAAATCTGATGTTTTTGAAATTTTAATTTTAATTTCAATTGATTTTGAAATTAGAAATTTGGGTTTAAATGTGAAAAGCTTTTGAAATGGAATTTCAAAGATAAAACTTATTTTTGAATAATTCGATAAAGTTTTGAAGTTTAAATAATTTGATTTAAACTTAAAAATCAAGATTTGAAATTGAATCCTACGATTTGAAACTAGGGATTAAAGATGTTATAACCGTTATATATGGGTTAAACCATTTTAAGAGTATTGATTTTGGAATATAAATATAATTCAAGGGCTTTAACTCGTGCAAATATGATTGGATTTTTCTTAAACGAAAACTATTTGTTTTCAAATAATAACAGCTTTCATATAACAAGTGAACTTCCAATTTGTGTTGAAAGGTTTCAAATTTAAAATGAAATTGAAATGTTTTGAAATGCTATGAATGAATTCTTTTTGAAAGCTATGAACTGAATCTGTTTATTTTTAACAGATTTAAAATGATGATTTGTTTAAACCATTCGAAATAAAATTGTTTTGAAAGCTATAATTTGAATCTTTGTTTTAATGATTTAACGAGTTAATCCAATTGAAACGGAAATTGTTTTGAAAACTATGAATGAATCTTTGTGAAAATTAAGTGAACTTTGTGAAATAAATCTTTTTGTTTAAAAGATTTGAAATGGTAATCGATTGAAACCATTTGAAAGAAAGTTTGGAATTATTAAGTTGTGACTTAATTGAAATCACATATCCATATGTTTTTAAATATCGCGCTCATTATTCGGGTTAGCCGGGAAAAGACATTTGTGTCATATAACCCATTCCGAATAGTGATATGTCGTATATGGATAGTATTTGAAGACCGGTGGTGAAGACCGGATATTTTCGAAAACGAAAGGACAACTCGTCGAATGTCTCTGCATCGACTGGCCCCGATATAGAGATTTTATCACCCTTTGTGATGGGAAGTCTAGACGGGATTGTGAATACCCGGAATTGCAAGGGCTTCGTAAGAAGTGCCTTCGGTTCTGTTCGAACCTGGAACAGACTTGTATGGTTACATGTCTGACATTACACTTTAAGATATAAAGCCGATCTCTTTCAAATACATTTCTGTTGGTGGTGGAGAATTTATTCTCTTAGCTTAACACCCTTCTCTGAGACGTACGAGCTCAGAGGTTATGTAGTTGAAGGTTATCAGCGATATACTCCCAATTTGGTAATGTGACATGTTGAGTGTTGCTGTGTAATGATCATTGTTTGATCATTTGCGATATGATCATTTGTTTGATCATTTATCTTTGTGATCATTACTTTGATCATTTGTTTGACCCGAAGCATGGCTTTGTGACAAAGTGTAGCTTTGTGGACGAGACTTCATCGAACCTCACACCCCGGAATGGTCAAAACAGGAAAGATGCAGCAAGGTTATTAGGGGGTAGCGCCCCTTTAGTGTATGTCATTCCTTCTGGATAGAGGTGGTATCATGGTATGGAGCCCAGATATTTAACCTATGTGGTTGCTGCAAATTTATTACTTTGTGGTTGTTGGAAATCGAGGATCCTCGGATATAGATCGGTTACGATCGGGGGATGACATATTCGTGTCAGTAGTTACCCAGTTAGCGGTAACCCGGCCTTGTGTTGGCAGAGATATAACCGTAATGTTAGGTTATTTCTCGGGACGTCATTCCAGAGGCGTTTCCATGTGGCAATGGGAAGTTCCTTGGCCCAACCATTTGTTGGAAATCCAAAGAAACAATACGAGCCTTTTACAATTTCAACTGTATAACCTGTCTCCTCAGGAGGCAGCTATAGCAGGCATAATATAATGGTACCTATGCTTGCTAAGATTTATATTCTACTTTCGAAATGTTTTCCACTAAGCACTAATAATAATATCAAATCAAATTATTTGATTTTGCGTAGTAAGCATCTTTGACTAACATAAGAAGAAATCTCCTCCAAGTTTGCGTTTGCATTATGTGTGTGGTGGGAGGTCTTATGGTAGTTTCATTTTCCAAAAGCATTGCGAATTGACTTTAAAATTCTTTTGCTATTTGTTTTTAAAGATAAACTGTTTTGTTGCTCGCACCAGTCCCATGACTGATCCGGAGTTTATTGTTCCTTTCCTAAACTCTGGGTGCTCATAATTTTCTACACGAGCAGTCTAGAGTTAGGTTTTTCAGATAGTCAGAATTAGTAGATTTTCTGGAGCTAGTTCAGTCTTTGGATTTGGACTGCACTTGCTTATCTTTGTGCCTCTTTATCGAGAGTTCGAGCTATTTCTGGATTGATGTTTTGGAGATGGAGATTATCCGCTGCTGATGTTATCGTTTTCTTTTCCGCTGCTATTTGTTGTATCATATCTCTGATGTATATTGATATTCATTGTATCACTCTGTTGTATCAGATATTTTATCAAAGTTGTATATCAATGTATTATTCTGTTTCTTCCGCTGTGTTATTTACTTAATGTTGTTATAAGCTCCGGCGACTCGGATTTGAACGGTCGAATCTACGGCATTCGAGTACGATGTAAAGTATGGATGTCGATTTTCGAGCGGGCAAAATCTGCCTCGTCACATTTGGTATCAGAGCTAAGGTTGAACTTTAGCTCAGGAATATAACACATTAAGTAGCTCATTAGAGATAGAGTGAAGTATACTCTAGAATGAGTAATTCTCAGATATCCGTTCGAATGCCTTAGTAAATTCTCTTACTATCCATTGATAGTGAGTATGAGTGCAAGAAGAGGACGAGATAGGGGACAAGGGAATACGACTATAAATGGTCAATACCCTGCAACAGTGGAAACAACTTTCTTATCAATCTCCTTTGATTCGTTTCCAAATTCTTTTGATTTCTTTGTATCAGCTACAAGAAGGAGTTTCAGTATGATGATGACCCTACGAATCGTTGTAGGAAAATTTTACTTCGTATCTTCATCGTTTTCTTATCAGCTTTTTGATTTAAACCTTAATGAATATGAATTGTAATTTGGAAATTGGAAATTTTAAATAAATTGGAGATTTTAAATTGAGTTAAATTGATTAATAGAATATGAGGATAAAATTGTATCGAATCGATAAAATGATTTCGTTTAAAACCAAATTTGAAATTCAATTGTAATTTCTTTTGAATACCAAAGTCCGAAGAGGGACAAATTGGTATGTATTCTGAGATATTCCGACTTGAGTTTGGAATTCATATCTTAAGTTGAGGAGTTATAGGAGAACGAATCTATCTATCTCTGTGTTGTTTTCGTGCCTGCGAATTTCGAGGACGAAATTCTTTTAAGGGGGAAGTTTGTAACGACCCTAGATTTTAATTTAATTTAAATTAATGATTAAATGAATTTTTGAATAAAAATTGTATAATCCATTTTAAATTGAAGCGAGTTTCCCCAATATCCAAATATATTTTGTATAAATCATTTGAATTTAAACGATTTGTATATATGTGAATATATATGTATGTACAATTTCTTTGAATTTGAATTCTAAATAAATTGTTTAATAATAAATGATAATAATAAATATTCGAAAGAAAATTATAAAACACTAATTATTAGAGTAAAATTAATGATAAATATTTAAACTAAAAATAGAAGTGAAATAAATATTTGAGTTAGAAATAGAGATAAATATATATAAGATAAATTATGAAAGTAAATATCAAGTAACACTTAAATAAAAATTTAATAACATATTTAAAATAGAAATTATTTATACTATGAAATAATAAGACTAAAGAAGAAAAATAAAATAAAACATAACTAAATATAAGTATGTAAACAAAGTATAAGTCAAAAAGAAAAGGGAATAAAATACGCTCAAACATGTAAACAAGTAAACATATAAGAGTGTAAACAAGTAAGTGTATATATAAAGTATTGCAAGGGAATGGAATAAGTAAATATATACATGTGAATAAAGCTTACAAAAGAAGGAACCAAATAAATATATATGTTTGTACAGCCGAAATCAAGTATTAGCACATTATCTAAGTACCAAAACAAAGACATATCATCTCAAATGAACTAAAGAAATTTTTTTTTATATGAAAATGGTACAAGATCATTAATGCAAGCACAAAAATATTCCATCAGCCACCATAATCTCGAGCAGGTACAGTCGAAGAAAATATATATTCATTTGTACAAAGTTAATTAATACAAGCCAAGATTTTCATCACTTCAGCCACCAAAGCCAAGAAAAAAAATCCCTGTCCTATTTTGTACAAAAATATCAGAACCCTGTAACTCTTTTTTTTCTTTCTTCTTTATATCATCTTTGTATCTCATTTCGTCCATCTTCAAAACTGAGCAAATCTGGAGTGATGACCATTTTAAAATTTAAACAAAACTTTAATACTTCAACCCAAACACAAACAAGAAGATCAAAGAAGGGAGCTTCAGCAAACAAATTTCAAAGCTGTGCCAACATGAGGCTCTGTTCATTTTGAAAACAACTATGAGTAACATTTGTTTGAACTTAAACTATGAACTTGTTTTAAATATATCCTTGAACAAGTATGGTTGAATCTATATATGCATATAAAAATTTTCTGTAATTATTGTTGTGTGCAGTCAGTTTATGATTGCCTCTGCTCTTGTTCTTTTCAACCCAATATGCAAACAGATCTATTTCTCTTGATCCAATAACAGATAGATTATTCAATATAAACAAATATTGTTTGTTTGATTTGGAACTGAAGTTTTAAAAAATTCATTTAAGTTAAACAACTTATGATTTCCTCTGAAAGCACAAAATAGCTGAGCAAACTCAAGAGAAGTCAAAATTTAAATTTCATAATTTTTGAATTCAGGTATCTAAGCTGAATACTCATACAAAAATATGATTTTTAAAACAAATTTCAATATTTTTTGTTCATTAAATCATGTGAAAAAGTGAGATGAACGGAATTGACATTTTTGTCAATTTCTGGTGATATACGTCGATCTGGGCGTCGAGATTAAGGGTGAAGGAAGCTGGCGAATAGGCAGGTTTGGGAAAAATGTTCGATCGAATTTTAGACTCACGTGGATGGAGAACGAGGTGAATGTAGGGTTTAAGCTTGCATTTCGTTTGTCTTGGCTGTCGAGACATTTTCGACATGGGTAATGGATCGGGTGCGATCGCGAGTTGAAGGGTGGTGGCATGGTGGTGCTCTGGAAGGGATATTGGAGTTTCCAGTTGACGGCATCATCGGTGGCGAGATGTAACATCCCGAAAATTTTCGACTTTCGAAAATTCAACATCGATACTCACTTTATCGACTGCTGAGCAATCGAATGCCGGAAACCCGAAAAGTTATGGTTTTAAGAAAAAGAAAAAGTAGAAGAAGAAGAAGATAGAAGAAAAGGAGAAGAAAGAAAGAAGAACAACAGAACAACAACAGAACAGAATACAGAGACAATATCAGAATCTCACATATCGCAGCGGAACAATATATAATAGATAAAGGAATAATCTCTAAAACAAAGAATTTTATCAGTTTATACATACATCAGTCATCAGAGTCAATATACAACAATGGACAGTTATATAACTTGTCCTCATACAGAATACACAGCGGAATAAATACTATCAAATACAAATACTACGTCTCGTCATCCAGCTTGCTTCCAAAGCTCCAGAATATCCAGAATATCCTGATAACATAACTCTAGGCTGCCCGTGTGGAAATTGGTGGGCACCCAGAGTTTAGAAGGGAACAATAAACTCCGAGTCAGTCATGGTGACTGGTGTGAGATCGTAAAACAGTTATTCTTCTTTAAAATAAACAACAGAAGAATTTTAAAGTCAATTCGAAATGCTTTTGGAAAATGAAACTACCATAAGACCTCCCACCACACACACAATGCAAACGCAAAATTGGAGGAGATTTCTTCTTATGATAGTCAAAGATGCTTACTACGCAAAATCAAATCATTTTGATATTATTATTAGTGCATAGTGTAGAAAACATTTCGAAAGTATAATATAAATCTTAGCCAACATACGACCAGTATCGTATGCCTACTATAGCTACTATGTTCAATAGCAGGTTACCGCCACATTCCATAGCAGGTAATACAACTAAAACCGTACACGTCGCGTATTGTTTCTTTGGATTTCCAACAAATGGTCAGGCTAAGGAACTTCCTATCCACGATGGGTACGTCCCTGGAATAGACGACCCGAGAAATAACCTAACATTACGGTTAGATCTCTGCCAACACAAGGCCGGGTTACCTCTGCAAAAGTAGGTAACTACTGACACGCGTATGCCATCCCCCGATCGTCACCGATCTTCCCGAGGATCCCCGATTTCCAACAAACCACATAGATAATAATAATGCAGTAACCACAGAGGTTAAGTATCTGGGCTCCATACCATGATACCACCTTTATCCAGAAGGAATGACATACACTAAGGGGCGCTACTCCCTAGAACCTTGCTGCATCCTTCCTGTTTCGACCATTTCCGGGGTGTGAGGCTCGACGAAGTCTCGTCCACAAAGCTACGCTTTCTACAAAAAGCCCTGCTTCGGGTCAAACAAAATGATCAACCTATGATCACAAAGATATAAGATCAAACTAATGATCATATCACAAATGATCAAACACTGATCATTTCACAGCAACACTCAGTATGCCACGTTACCAAATTGGGATATATCGCTGATAAATTTCAATTACATAACCTCTGAGCTCATACGTCTCAGAGAAGGGTGTTAAGCTAAGAGAATAAATTCTCCGCCACCAACAGAAATGTATTTGAAAGAAAACAGCTTTATATCTCAAATTGTAACGTCAGACACACAATCCATATAAGTCTGTTCCGGGATCGAACAGAACCGAAGGCACTTCTCACGAAGCCCTTGCATTTCCGGATAATTTTCAATCACGTCAGGACTTCCCGTCACTAAGGGTGATAAAACCTCTAAATCGAAGATCAGTCGATGTAGAGTAACTCGACGGTAATCCTTCCGTTTTCAAAAATATCCGGTCTTCAACACCGGTCTTCAAATGCGATTCATACGACGTATCACATATTCGGAATGGGTTATACGACCCCATGGTCCTTTCCCGGTTAACCCGAATAGTGAGCGTTTATTCAAAAATAAGTGTGGCATCCAAATTCATCCAATTCACAACAAATACCTATCTAAAGGTAATTATTGATAGTCGGTTATTTAACTATCAATAAAGATGCGCAACATCATCAGATTCCAAATAATTTTCCAAATTATTTTATCTTCCAAAATATCTTTACTAGATATAAAATTTCCACACTTAACCATTTGAAAACAACTTCAAATTAATTTCCACATTTCATTTTATCTTTGAAGATAAAATCTCAAAACAGTTCATTTCATATTGGAAAAGCATTTCCATACTTATTTAATAATAAGTATTTCACAAATCATTTATTTTCAACATTTGAAAATATTCGATATACTTAAATCAAATTAAGTATATATTCATTCTTTAAGGAAATCTATTTTCTATAACAACATCAATTTGAGTCAAAAACGAATGTTACGTAAAACATCGTTACAACGACTCAAAAATCACTAGTATAGGGATTCGAAATTAAAATAGATATGTAAATCCCAATACTAGATAAAAACATTTCCTTTCGGAAATCATTTACTATAACAACAGTGTTATAGTCCACCATTTCCTTATTTCTCGAAAACGTCTATTTCAACAATGAATGTTGAAATCTATGATTTCGATATTCAATACGTTTTAAAACATCTTTTAAAACAATTAACTTCATTTTACAATATCGCTTTTCCAAAACTATCCATTTTATTTAATAATATATTCACTGTCCAAAATCGTGAATATACTTCACTAATTACATTTCACTATTTTCTACACATTTTATTCCAAAAATAATTCGCTATCCAAAATCGCGAATATATCTCCTTTAACAACCTTCTTTATTTAATTTATCAAATTCAATTGATCTCGAATTTATAAACAACGTTTATAAATTCCATTTCCATTTCCATTTTATAACAACTTCGATTTATACTTCTTCTTTAATAACCCATTCCATTTATAAGTTAATATAACTTATATTTCATTTATCTTAAAAGAAATCGTTCTTTTAAACTTCTCAAAATTTAAAACTTTCAGATTTCATTAACTTATGAAATCCCATTTATACTTCTTTCCAACACTTATAAAAATTCGTTTTATAAGTCCAATATTTTGATTTACAAAGATATCAATTTTTATAAATCTTTCTATACAAATCGTTTATAGTTATTCAAAAAAATCCCAACTTAAACCATTTTATAAATAAATCGACTTTTATTTCAAAAACGACACTTCGGTTATATTTCACTAAAATTATAACTTTTATAACTTTAAAATTTTACGTTTATAAATCGATTCAAAAATTCCATAAAACGTATATTTCAAAAATCACTTTAAAAACCCTTTTAAAATAACAGTCGTTATTTTTACATTTCAAAACTGAATCCGATGATGCAACAACACCAATCAGTCCATCACAACAGTCAATATCATATATCATCATATGATAACAGAATATACATCAATATCTGTAAATAAATAACTACGGGTGAGGAATCCAGTTGGATCCCTCCAACCTGTTTCCCTGCATCCAAAAACGTCAGCACAATACCAATTCCGCTCCAGTACGGAATTATCGCGGTATATGGGTTTTTATAAATCCGCTTACTAACGGCGCAATAGGGTCTCATCCGCTATACGAGGCGGGAAATCAATCAATCCAATATATACATATGCCAATATGTATATACTGCTATATATATATATATATCCTATAATATCTAATATCAACAATCCAAACAGTCAATCATCAATCAATAACTGTAAATAATTCCACATTCAATTTGAGTGAGAAGATCTCACCGAGATTTTTATTCCGATTCCAGCGTTTATTTCCGAATAAAATTAAACGGCCGTTTAATTTTATCCAAAATTTTCACTGACTCCAATCGCTTCCAAATCAGTTCCAGCGCGTAGTATTCGACGATACAATTCCAATGCAACTGATTTCGTAATTTTTCAACCTCGTATGAACAAGATATCAAATTTTAAACATCACATAAATTAAATTACAATTTAAATTACATTTCTTTTATTTATTTTCACCTAAACCCCATCTGGACCGTTCGTTTTAGCAAAGAAAATCGTGGCCGTGCTTGATATCTTCTTCCACTCCCAGGTATATGCGTGAGCACGAGACCCATCAGCCGCCGTTTTGCCCTAGATGCCGCGACCACTACGATCGTCGAGAGTCCATCACTCCACCGCCATACGAATGCCACCGACCCAAGCTACCCACGGCCAGAGCCTTGTCGAGCTCGGTCGTCTCTAGGTGGAGAAAAACGTGCCCGTTCGTGCGCGCGTTCTTGCCCTGGCGCGCCTTCCATGCTGCTCGAATATTCATCATCGCCGTATGGATGACTTCGTCTCGCCGAGATCTACAATCCTCTAGTTGAAGACTTTGGCTAGAACTTCACGGATTTTGAGAATTTAAGGGATGAAGTGGCGTTCGTTTCTGGCCATCGAACGAATTAGAGGCGGCCAGGGTTTTAGCTGAAACCCTAGTCTTTCTCGTTTGCAAAATGAAAGTGAGGGGGTGCTTTTATAGAAAATTGCCCAGTTTACTATTCATCGAATTTTTTTTCGAACTCCGATTCGAGCGTGCCGGCTGACGTTTCTAAGGTTTACCCCGCGTTCCGAACGCAATGGAACGTGTTTCGGAAGCTAATTCGATCGTCTGTGTGAGATACGGAGAAAAACGATCAAATTAAATTAAACCGATTTAAATCGATTTCGAGGCGTTTTGATTCGTACCGGACAAACGGTAACTCCAAAAATTACGAAATTTGAAATCTTACAATAATATCACATTACGGATCCGATGAAACTGGTTTCGTCGAAATCCGAGACTTTCTGAAAAATGACTATTTTAACTCGACGAATTAAATTAAAATGATATCGATGCGTTTCGAGTTGCCACGGTCAAACGATAACTCCGTTTGCTACGAAAATTGAAATCCGATAATAACTAACTATTACGGATCCAATGGAACTGGTCTCGTTAAATTCTGAGACTGTCCGAAAATTGGCTATTTTTACAGTCGATAATTAAATATTAAAATATTCAATTTTCACAATTTAACTCCAAATTCAGTTTTAAGAGTTCTATAACCTTTCTATAACTCCAGTATGATTAAATAAAATTTTACAAATCATTTTCAATCATATTAAACTCGATTTTCAATTATCTCTGGAATTTCACTATCTAATTTATCGATTTAATTACCCAGGTAAATCCAATATTCGATAAATAAATCATTCGACTTCTAAATTCCATTTATTAATATTTAAAATCAATTAAATATTCAAATTTTAATTATCAAAAATTCTGGGTCGTTACAAACTTCCCCCCTTAAAAGAATTTCGTCCTCGAAATTACAAGTTAGGAAGAAAGGTCCTTAACTCGTCTACTATTTTTCAACATCCAATAGTTTTATCAATTTATCAAAACAAATCTTCCTACTAAAGATTCGTTATCATTTAATTTCATTTTCCAACTTCAATTATAAGTTTCAACAGCATTGTTTACTTCAAAATTCAAATTCGAGTTTAAATTCAAATTTTAAACTTTCAAAATTTTCTCAAAAATTTTCTAACGCCCTAAATTTTCGAAAAATTTTGCCAGCGTCTCCTTTGCGCGGCTAATACGGCACGACTACAAAACGTCCCTACGGACTCTCAGATTTCAAAAAGAAAAAGAAAAAGCCAAGCGGCTAGAGAGAAATCATCAAAAACTCATATTAAAATTCAAATACATACCTTTTTCGAGCAATTCGAATTTATCTTTGAAATCAAATTCAATTTCCTTTACACCTGTATATCCTACTAGCCATAATATCTAGTTACATATCCAAATCATTTTGCAAACTCCATTACAAAATTTCATATATACTTCTTATATCCTCTTTAAATTCGCTATTGAAGTTACATATTCAATTTCGTTCAATTTTTCATTTCACATTCATTTGAACTTATAATTCACATTTTCAATTCTATTGGAATTCAATTTATCTTCATTTATAATCATTGAATTTAATTCGTTCAAACCTTATCCATTTGATCAATAATCAATTAGCTTCCCTTACTAACTTTCAGTTTAATACTTCCTTTATCAAATTCAATTCCAGTTCTATTTACTTTCAAATTCAAAATGAATTTTAACATTCAATTTCATTTTCTGGCACTTGCAATCGTAATTTATTCATTCATTCACTAATTCATTCGTTTTTCAATTTGAATTTCATTCTAATCAAATTTCAATATTCTATAAGTTATCAATTTATTAATATTTCGTAAGTATTTGAAATAGGATTCCAGAGTCGTTTCAACTTTTTCAAAACCATTTGAAAACAATTCAAATTATCCTTTTAATTTCCAAAACAAAATCCAAATTTTCCAAACACTTCCATTTAAAACAATTTGGCAGCAATTCCTCTTTTGGAAACCCGAAAATGAACACCAACGATGCCGCGGTCATCATCGAAGTTATTTTCCAGCGACCGACAAGAGTTTAGAGCTTTATCTCTCCAAAATACTTTTTCAAAATCCTTTGAAATTCATTTTCAACTTCAAAAAGAATTTTAAACTTTCCAAATCTCAAAAATTTCAAATTCTTCTCAAAACATTTCCAAAAACTTTTCTGGAACTCCGTTTTAAATTATAATTCACATCTATAATTTACATTTACAAATTTCGTTCGTATGTGAATTAATTCCTTAACTTTGGAGTTTATAATTCCAATTTCTCATTTAATTTCAATGATAATAGTTTAATGTTATCATTTCTAGCAACCATGCAACCATATACTATAGTAATTCATAGAAAAATCATTTCTTTTCTATACAAAAATAGTTTTGGGTAAAATTATTTCATTCACCCTACTTAAAACAATACTGTGCCGAATTGTTCTATTCGAGTGTTTAGAGATCCCTATCAATGATCGTTAATTACTCGTATTGACCAGAATCCATATACCACTCAATAAATCAATCATCACAATATAAAACAATTTTATATTCAAATAACAAATACGCGCTCATATCTATTATTACACTCAACTCATTCTAGAGTACTACTGACTCTATCTCTAATGAGTAACACCCAACAGAGCAGGGTTGTCGCTTAACCATATGCTCTGATACCAACTGTAACATCCCGAAAATTTTCGACTTTCGAAAATTCAACATCGATACTCACTTTATCGACTGCTGAGCAATCGAATGCCGGAAACCCGAAAAGTTATGGTTTTAAGAAAAAGAAAAAGTAGAAGAAGAAGAAGATAGAAGAAAAGGAGAAGAAAGAAAGAAGAACAACAGAACAACAACAGAACAGAATACAGAGACAATATCAGAATCTCACATATCGCAGCGGAACAATATATAATAGATAAAGGAATAATCTCTAAAACAAAGAATTTTATCAGTTTATACATACATCAGTCATCAGAGTCAATATACAACAATGGACAGTTATATAACTTGTCCTCATACAGAATACACAGCGGAATAAATACTATCAAATACAAATACTACGTCTCGTCATCCAGCTTGCTTCCAAAGCTCCAGAATATCCAGAATATCCTGATAACATAACTCTAGGCTGCCCGTGTGGAAATTGGTGGGCACCCAGAGTTTAGAAGGGAACAATAAACTCCGAGTCAGTCATGGTGACTGGTGTGAGATCGTAAAACAGTTATTCTTCTTTAAAATAAACAACAGAAGAATTTTAAAGTCAATTCGAAATGCTTTTGGAAAATGAAACTACCATAAGACCTCCCACCACACACACAATGCAAACGCAAAATTGGAGGAGATTTCTTCTTATGATAGTCAAAGATGCTTACTACGCAAAATCAAATCATTTTGATATTATTATTAGTGCATAGTGTAGAAAACATTTCGAAAGTATAATATAAATCTTAGCCAACATACGACCAGTATCGTATGCCTACTATAGCTACTATGTTCAATAGCAGGTTACCGCCACATTCCATAGCAGGTAATACAACTAAAACCGTACACGTCGCGTATTGTTTCTTTGGATTTCCAACAAATGGTCAGGCTAAGGAACTTCCTATCCACGATGGGTACGTCCCTGGAATAGACGACCCGAGAAATAACCTAACATTACGGTTAGATCTCTGCCAACACAAGGCCGGGTTACCTCTGCAAAAGTAGGTAACTACTGACACGCGTATGCCATCCCCCGATCGTCACCGATCTTCCCGAGGATCCCCGATTTCCAACAAACCACATAGATAATAATAATGCAGTAACCACAGAGGTTAAGTATCTGGGCTCCATACCATGATACCACCTTTATCCAGAAGGAATGACATACACTAAGGGGCGCTACTCCCTAGAACCTTGCTGCATCCTTCCTGTTTCGACCATTTCCGGGGTGTGAGGCTCGACGAAGTCTCGTCCACAAAGCTACGCTTTCTACAAAAAGCCCTGCTTCGGGTCAAACAAAATGATCAACCTATGATCACAAAGATATAAGATCAAACTAATGATCATATCACAAATGATCAAACACTGATCATTTCACAGCAACACTCAGTATGCCACGTTACCAAATTGGGATATATCGCTGATAAATTTCAATTACATAACCTCTGAGCTCATACGTCTCAGAGAAGGGTGTTAAGCTAAGAGAATAAATTCTCCGCCACCAACAGAAATGTATTTGAAAGAAAACAGCTTTATATCTCAAATTGTAACGTCAGACACACAATCCATATAAGTCTGTTCCGGGATCGAACAGAACCGAAGGCACTTCTCACGAAGCCCTTGCATTTCCGGATAATTTTCAATCACGTCAGGACTTCCCGTCACTAAGGGTGATAAAACCTCTAAATCGAAGATCAGTCGATGTAGAGTAACTCGACGGTAATCCTTCCGTTTTCAAAAATATCCGGTCTTCAACACCGGTCTTCAAATGCGATTCATACGACGTATCACATATTCGGAATGGGTTATACGACCCCATGGTCCTTTCCCGGTTAACCCGAATAGTGAGCGTTTATTCAAAAATAAGTGTGGCATCCAAATTCATCCAATTCACAACAAATACCTATCTAAAGGTAATTATTGATAGTCGGTTATTTAACTATCAATAAAGATGCGCAACATCATCAGATTCCAAATAATTTTCCAAATTATTTTATCTTCCAAAATATCTTTACTAGATATAAAATTTCCACACTTAACCATTTGAAAACAACTTCAAATTAATTTCCACATTTCATTTTATCTTTGAAGATAAAATCTCAAAACAGTTCATTTCATATTGGAAAAGCATTTCCATACTTATTTAATAATAAGTATTTCACAAATCATTTATTTTCAACATTTGAAAATATTCGATATACTTAAATCAAATTAAGTATATATTCATTCTTTAAGGAAATCTATTTTCTATAACAACATCAATTTGAGTCAAAAACGAATGTTACGTAAAACATCGTTACAACGACTCAAAAATCACTAGTATAGGGATTCGAAATTAAAATAGATATGTAAATCCCAATACTAGATAAAAACATTTCCTTTCGGAAATCATTTACTATAACAACAGTGTTATAGTCCACCATTTCCTTATTTCTCGAAAACGTCTATTTCAACAATGAATGTTGAAATCTATGATTTCGATATTCAATACGTTTTAAAACATCTTTTAAAACAATTAACTTCATTTTACAATATCGCTTTTCCAAAACTATCCATTTTATTTAATAATATATTCACTGTCCAAAATCGTGAATATACTTCACTAATTACATTTCACTATTTTCTACACATTTTATTCCAAAAATAATTCGCTATCCAAAATCGCGAATATATCTCCTTTAACAACCTTCTTTATTTAATTTATCAAATTCAATTGATCTCGAATTTATAAACAACGTTTATAAATTCCATTTCCATTTCCATTTTATAACAACTTCGATTTATACTTCTTCTTTAATAACCCATTCCATTTATAAGTTAATATAACTTATATTTCATTTATCTTAAAAGAAATCGTTCTTTTAAACTTCTCAAAATTTAAAACTTTCAGATTTCATTAACTTATGAAATCCCATTTATACTTCTTTCCAACACTTATAAAAATTCGTTTTATAAGTCCAATATTTTGATTTACAAAGATATCAATTTTTATAAATCTTTCTATACAAATCGTTTATAGTTATTCAAAAAAATCCCAACTTAAACCATTTTATAAATAAATCGACTTTTATTTCAAAAACGACACTTCGGTTATATTTCACTAAAATTATAACTTTTATAACTTTAAAATTTTACGTTTATAAATCGATTCAAAAATTCCATAAAACGTATATTTCAAAAATCACTTTAAAAACCCTTTTAAAATAACAGTCGTTATTTTTACATTTCAAAACTGAATCCGATGATGCAACAACACCAATCAGTCCATCACAACAGTCAATATCATATATCATCATATGATAACAGAATATACATCAATATCTGTAAATAAATAACTACGGGTGAGGAATCCAGTTGGATCCCTCCAACCTGTTTCCCTGCATCCAAAAACGTCAGCACAATACCAATTCCGCTCCAGTACGGAATTATCGCGGTATATGGGTTTTTATAAATCCGCTTACTAACGGCGCAATAGGGTCTCATCCGCTATACGAGGCGGGAAATCAATCAATCCAATATATACATATGCCAATATGTATATACTGCTATATATATATATATATCCTATAATATCTAATATCAACAATCCAAACAGTCAATCATCAATCAATAACTGTAAATAATTCCACATTCAATTTGAGTGAGAAGATCTCACCGAGATTTTTATTCCGATTCCAGCGTTTATTTCCGAATAAAATTAAACGGCCGTTTAATTTTATCCAAAATTTTCACTGACTCCAATCGCTTCCAAATCAGTTCCAGCGCGTAGTATTCGACGATACGATTCCAATGCAACTGATTTCGTAATTTTTCAACCTCGTATGAACAAGATATCAAATTTTAAACATCACATAAATTAAATTACAATTTAAATTACATTTCTTTTATTTATTTTCACCTAAACCCCATCTGGACCGTTCGTTTTAGCAAAGAAAATCGTGGCCGTGCTTGATATCTTCTTCCACTCCCAGGTATATGCGTGAGCACGAGACCCATCAGCCGCCGTTTTGCCCTAGATGCCGCGACCACTACGATCGTCGAGAGTCCATCACTCCACCGCCATACGAATGCCACCGACCCAAGCTACCCACGGCCAGAGCCTTGTCGAGCTCGGTCGTCTCTAGGTGGAGAAAAACGTGCCCGTTCGTGCGCGCGTTCTTGCCCTGGCGCGCCTTCCATGCTGCTCGAATATTCATCATCGCCGTATGGATGACTTCGTCTCGCCGAGATCTACAATCCTCTAGTTGAAGACTTTGGCTAGAACTTCACGGATTTTGAGAATTTAAGGGATGAAGTGGCGTTCGTTTCTGGCCATCGAACGAATTAGAGGCGGCCAGGGTTTTAGCTGAAACCCTAGTCTTTCTCGTTTGCAAAATGAAAGTGAGGGGGTGCTTTTATAGAAAATTGCCCAGTTTACTATTCATCGAATTTTTTTTCGAACTCCGATTCGAGCGTGCCGGCTGACGTTTCTAAGGTTTACCCCGCGTTCCGAACGCAATGGAACGTGTTTCGGAAGCTAATTCGATCGTCTGTGTGAGATACGGAGAAAAACGATCAAATTAAATTAAACCGATTTAAATCGATTTCGAGGCGTTTTGATTCGTACCGGACAAACGGTAACTCCAAAAATTACGAAATTTGAAATCTTACAATAATATCACATTACGGATCCGATGAAACTGGTTTCGTCGAAATCCGAGACTTTCTGAAAAATGACTATTTTAACTCGACGAATTAAATTAAAATGATATCGATGCGTTTCGAGTTGCCACGGTCAAACGATAACTCCGTTTGCTACGAAAATTGAAATCCGATAATAACTAACTATTACGGATCCAATGGAACTGGTCTCGTTAAATTCTGAGACTGTCCGAAAATTGGCTATTTTTACAGTCGATAATTAAATATTAAAATATTCAATTTTCACAATTTAACTCCAAATTCAGTTTTAAGAGTTCTATAACCTTTCTATAACTCCAGTATGATTAAATAAAATTTTACAAATCATTTTCAATCATATTAAACTCGATTTTCAATTATCTCTGGAATTTCACTATCTAATTTATCGATTTAATTACCCAGGTAAATCCAATATTCGATAAATAAATCATTCGACTTCTAAATTCCATTTATTAATATTTAAAATCAATTAAATATTCAAATTTTAATTATCAAAAATTCTGGGTCGTTACACGAGAGTTTTGGTGGGTCGAACTTTGCTCGAGATTTCGAACGAGGATCGAAATTTTGATTCGTGGTTGTATTAGGTTGCTGGTTGTTCTCGTTGGGGCATCGAAGTTGTTGGTGACGTGGCCGCAGGTTGGATGATGGTCGGAGGCGCTTCGACCCAGTGTGCATATGCACCGTGACACGCGTGCAGGTGGAAGAAAGAATCAGGAAGAAGAAGTGAGTTGGAGGAAGGTTTGCTCACTGTTGTTTTGCTCGAGTTTAGCCCGAGTAATTTGAATGCCGAACCCGAAGTGGTGAAGTGTCTTACTCGAAGCAATATTTTGTTGCCCCGGGTTTGTTTAGTCTGGTTACAGGTTTTCTTTTTAAAACCTGACTGTAACGTGAAAGTGAACAAATTTAAATTTGTGAGCTAGAGTTAGATAAAGTTTAAAACCAGTTTGAAGTGTGGATTCAAATTTTTTTTTTTGAATTTTAATATGAAATAAAATAAAGTTTTAAATAATTTAAATGTTTGGTTTTCAGGTTTATAAAAACCTGACAGTTTTCTGAATTTTAAAATTTAATCTAAAGTTTGAAAGCATCATTTAAACAATGGTTTAAACTCAAAGTTAAGGTTTTAAATGGTAAATCATTTTGAATCTTATGTTCAAAATGTAATTTAAATTTAAATTCAAAAGTGTAATGTTCTACACATTAATATTAATTAAATCCTTAATAAAGGAATAGATTATCTTAGAGATAATTTAGATATTGAAGTAATTTAAATTAATAAGTTAATTAAAGAATGACTTATTTATTTAATTTAAAATTAATAATTTAGAATTAAAGGAAATTTCTTAGGAAAGTAATTAAAGAAATGTTATTGGTTAATGAAGTTAATTAACTAAGTATTATTAAGTATTGATTAAAGTAATTGATGTTAATAATAAATTAGATTTATTTATTTAGATAATCAATTATAAATTGTTTAAATGAAATTACTAAATGAAAGTGATTAAGGAATTAATCACATATTGTAATTGATTTTTGGGATATTTTGATTAATTAAAGTTAATTAAATTAGTTTAATTAATTTAAGAAAATCATTGGATAATTGGATAAGTAAATTTACTTAATGAAATTAATGGAGATAATTAATTATGGGATAATTAATTTAATTAATGAGTGATTAAGAAATAATTAATTAAAATGGTTTATAATTAATTTATGATTAATTAACCAAGATTTGTAGTTTATTCATAAGTAATTAATCTGGTATAAATTAATTATAATCAGATATTGATTGATCTTACTTATGGATGTTTGAATTGTATTGAATGGTGAATTGTTTGATATCCCTGATATATGATGCTTTGTGATACGTCCTGTTTTATGTCGTGATCTGTGATTTCTGTTTCTGTGATATATTACTATGTGAATATGAAACCCATGGCCTGTAAAATGGCACTTGAATTTCGATGCGACAGGGAGTCGGATTCCAGTTGGTTATCCGAAACCCACATCGAATTGTAATAGTGAATCTTTGTAACCGATAAATTTATTTTATGTATGAATCTGTGAATGAAGATAAGCGTTATCGATTATACCGCTTATCGATATATCTGTGATGATTGATGTTGCACTATTGTGTGTGAAACCCCTGGACTACACCATACACACACAAATATGGATTTCACGTGGAAATCGGTTAAGTCACAGATAATTTAAAATCTGATGTTTTTGAAATTTTAATTTTAATTTCAATTGATTTTGAAATTAGAAATTTGGGTTTAAATGTGAAAAGCTTTTGAAATGGAATTTCAAAGATAAAACTTATTTTTGAATAATTTGATAAAGTTTTGAAGTTTAAATAATTTGATTTAAACTTAAAAATCAAGATTTGAAATTGAATCCTATGATTTGAAACTAGGGATTAAAGATGTTATACCCGTTATATATGGGTTAAACCATTTTAAGAGTATTGATTTTGGAATATGAATATAATTCAAGGGCTTTAACTCGTGCAAATATGATTGGATTTTTCTTAAATGAAAACTATTTGTTTTCAAATAATAACAGCTTTCATATAAGAAGTGAACTTCCAATTTGTGTTGAAAGGTTTCAAATTTAAAATGAAATTGAAATGTTTTGAAAGGCTATGAATGAATTCTTTTTGAAAGCTATGAATTGAATCTGTTTATTTTTAACAGATTTAAAATGATGATTTGTTTAAACCATTCGAAATAAAATTGTTTTGAAAGCTATAAGTTGAATCTTTGTTTTAAAGATTTAACGAGTTAATCCAATTGAAACGGAAATTGTTTTGAAAACTGTGAATGAATCTTTGTGAAAATTAAGTGAACTTTGTGAAATAAATCTTTTTGTTTAAAAGATTTGAAATGGTAATCGATTGAAACCATTTGAAAGAAAGTTTGGAATTATTAAGTTGTGACTTAATTGAAATCACATATCCATATGTTTTTAAATATCGTGCTCATTATTCGGGTTAGCCGGGAAAAGACATTTGTGTCATATAACTCATTCTGAATAGTGATATGTCGTATATGGATAGCATTTGAAGACCGGTGGTGAAGACCAGATATTTTCGAAAACGAAAGGACAACTCGTCGAATGTCTCTGCATCGACTGGCCCCGATATAGAGATTTTATCACCCTTTGTGATGGGAAGTCCGGACGGGATTGTGAATACTCGGAATTGCAAGGGCTTCGTAAGAAGTGCCTTCGGTTCTGTTTGAACCCGGAACAGACTTGTATGGTTACATGTCTGACATTACACTTTAAGATATAAAGCCGATTTCTTTCAAATACATTTCTGTTGGTGGCGGAGAATTTATTCTCTTAGCTTAACACCCTTCTCTGAGACGTACGAGCTCAGAGGTTATGTAGTTGAAGGTTATCAGCGATATACTCCCAATTTGGTAATGTGACATGTTGAGTGTTGCTGTGTAATGATCATTGTTTGATCATTTGCGATATGATCATTTGTTTGATCATTTATCTTTGTGATCATTACTTTGATCATTTGTTTGACCCGAAGCATGGCTTTGTGACAAAGTGTAGCTTTGTGGACGAGACTTCGTCGAACCTCACACCCCGGAATGGTCAAAACAGGAAAGATGCAGCAAGGTTATTAGGGGGTAGCGCCCCTTTAGTGTATGTCATTCCTTCTGGATAGAGGTGGTATCATGGTATGGAGCCCAGATATTTAACCTATGTGGTTGCTGCAAATTTATTACTTTGTGGTTGTTGGAAATCGAGGATCCTCGGATATAGATCGGTTACGATCGGGGGATGACATATTCGTGTCAGTAGTTACTCAGTTAGGGGTGGCCTTGTGTTGGCAGAGATCTAACCGTAATGCTAGGTTATTTCTCGGGACGTCATTCCAGAGGCGTTTCCATGTGGCAATGGGTAGTTCCTTGGCCTGACCATTTGTTGGTAATCCAAAGAAACAATACGAGCCTTTTACAATTTCAATAGTATAACCTGTCTCCTCAGGAGGCAGGTATAGCAGGCATAATATAATGGTACCTATGCTGGTTAAGATTTATATTCTACTTTCGAAATGTTTTCCACTAAGCACTAATAATAATATCAAATCAAATTATTTGATTTTGCGTAGTAAGCATCTTTGACTAACATAAGAAGAAATCTCCTCCAAGTCTGCGTTTGCATTGTGTGTGTGGTGGGAGGTCTTATGGTAGTTTCATTTTCCAAAAGCATTGCGAATTGACTTTAAAATTCTTTTGCTATTTGTTTTTAAAGATAAACTGTTTTGTTGCTCGCACCAGTCCCATGACTGATCCGGAGTTTATTGTTCCTTTCCTAAACTCTGGGTGCTCATAATTTTCTACACGAGTAGTCTAGAGTTGGGTTTTTCAGATAGTCAGAATTAGTAGATTTTCTGGAGCTAGTTCAGTCTTTGGATTTGGACTGCACTTGCTTATCTTTATGCCTCGTTATCAGGAGTTCGAGCTATTTTTGGATTGATGTTTTGGGGATGGAGATTATCCGCTGCTGATGTTATCGTTTTCTTTTCCGCTGCTATTTGTTGTATCATATCTCTGATGTATATTGATATTCATTGTATCACTCTATTGTATCAGATATTGTATCAAAGTTTTATTTCAATGTATTATTCTGTTTCTTCCGCTGTGTTATTTACTTAATGTTGTTATAAGCTCCGGCGACTCAGATTTGAACGATCGAATCTACGGCATTCGAGTACGATGTAAAGTATGGATGTCGATTTTCGAGCGGGCAAAATCCGTGTCGTTACAATTTTCTATCATATGGTCAAGTGATACGGATATTTATCATTTCAATCCGCAATAATTTAAATTTTACGGGTATATATCATTTCAACACTCAATTTCAAATTTTCAAAATTAAATAAAATCGCTTGGGTTTACCATTTCAACCCATAACGATTTTCCCTAATCTATAAGATCGTTCGGGTACGTATCATTTCAACCCATAGGGATTCCTAACTAACAGGGAACTTGCAGTGTGAGAACATAAAAATAATAATATAAAATAGCATATCATATCAATTGCAAGCAAGGATCATAACTAACAATTTAAAATATAACATATATATACAACATGTCAGTTAGTGTCATATGTCAATTAACATAGGTAAGAAATTTTTAAACAATAACATATCATATTTAACGATTAAATTACTAAACAATTCAAATCTAATAACATATTTAAATCGTCATTTCATTGAAATCAAATTACGAATGTTAATCGTGAGTGATCACTCACCTTTCGAGGCTAGAGAAAATAGACAACACAACAAGCTACGAATTTGAATCACGAACTCGACAATCGACCAATCCAAATGACAATTTCCAAAGCAAAGCAAGGTGGACTCGAGTTCGAAGAAAACAAAATATATACACTATATATATTATTGTCTTGAAAGCTTGGCTGCTTGGTTAACTATTGTCTTGACCAAATTTTTTTTCAAATGCCCATTGATGCAGGCATTGTCAGGATTAGTTTATATCCTTTCGAAGCAGCTACAAATGCAAGAGCAATGCTAGTTAAACAAAACTCTTCTTTCCATGCTCATTCTTATATATATATATACTATAATAAACCTTCTTTTTTTATAAAGAGGAAGTGAAAGCACAAAATCAAGCTACTGTGCGGAGTTGGGTGGTTGTGGAGAACGAGGTCTGGGATGGTTTTTTGGGTCTAGGAGGGACAATCGGCTATTGGTTGAAGGCTCGGTGATGTGGCGGAGGTTGGAGATAAGGCTGTCGGTAGTGGTTGGAGTTGATGGAAGGTGAGGCCGAAGGTGCGGTGGCTGCGGCTGTTCGAGGCGGAGAGGGTCGGAGCAGGCTGTTGGGAGGGGTGCTATGGAGGCGGCGACTATTAGTGGAGGGTGTGGCTACTCTGGTTCGCAATAAGATATGGTAGAGGGCGGTTTGGCAGCTTGCTTCGGTTGCTGTAGGTGGCTGATCTTGTGGTAGGAGGTAGGGACGAGCACAGTTCAGCGTGGATGCTAGGGTGATGGTCGGTTAGGCGTTGTGGGAAAGAGTGGTTGAACAGCAGGCTACGACTATGGGTATTTTGTGGTGGGAGGTGGCTGACGTGAAGATGAGGGGGAAGATGGTGCGGCTATCGTTTATAGGGAGGGGAGTGGGCGCACTATGACGTGGAGAGGGAGGATGGTTGGTGGATGAAGGTTCGGGGGGAGTGGGCAAGGGTATGAGGCGGGCTGTGGCTATTGGGGAGAGTGGCGGCCAGTTTCAAAGGAATGGGGGATGGAAAGGTTTCAGAAACCATTATACGCGAACTATATATATATATATATATATTATAAGCATAGAAATGAAAATGGAAGAAAACGAGTACGAACAACCAGCAAATTATATTGAATACCGTAGGAATAGGGAAAGTCAAAATTAAATTCAGAGATATATTAAAAGCTAATGGCTGTTTGTTTCATCCGATGGACAAATGAATGGACATAGAAACCCAAAGGACCCAAATGCGGAACTGATACGGCTAATCGTTTCGCAGATTTCGCCGCGTACCGGACGCCGAAACACACAAATAAATATACTACGGAGATCAGCACGACGAGACGAACAGAATGACACACAGATATGAGTGACACGGCCCTTCTATCAAAACTCCATATTCGCTGCCAAAACTGTTGCTAAACCGCCGAAATTAATATAAACGGAGCTACAGCAGTCCAAATTTGGCGAAACGAAATATGACGTCTCACTCAGAAAATGGTAAATATTTTATGTCTAAAATATTTAGATTTCAAAAATATTTTATTTCCATCAAATTTAACTGATTTAAATTTAAATTTGAAATTTCACAAATAAACAAACTTTCAAATTTTTCGATGAAAATCTGACACTCGCTATGTTTTAAATAGACGTAACCCAAATATCAAATTTTCATAGCTAAATTTTATTGTTTATTTTCATTAAAAAATTTAGTTAATTGCGTTATTAAATATCATTAAAATTTCCTGGTCGTTACAAAAAATAAACAAAAGTTGTAGAAATAATTGGTACCATGAAAATACAATTCATCCCATTGAACATGCAAGAATCGAAATGTATCATATCTAGATCTTAGGGTTAGAAAAAAATTTCGTCAAATAAAGGGCAAAATTTTGAAATAGCCCTCCAGAAAAGCTTATTAAAAAATAGGCTTGGGTAAAAACTTATTATGAAAATAGTTCTATTTTGTTCAGATGCCAGTATACATGCATATTCAGTAAATACGCATGAACAAACTTGTACATGCCCATTTACAGAATGCGCATGTACATTGGTTTTTTTTAAATAAACTAAACCAGTGCATTCCATAAATGCGCATGTACAGATTTGTTCATGCGCATTTATAGAATGCGCAAATACTATTTCGGCATAAAAGAAGACAACCACTGCAATTCTTCCTCGTTTTAATCTCTATCAAAACCTAACCCAAAATCCTCAATTTCAAAACCCGAACTCCAAATCCTACTTCCATCCAAACATCAAATTTATCTATTTTCATCTTCAAATTCTAAATATTCAATAATATTTATAGCAACATCATCCATCTTCCAATTAAGTAAAGATCTTAAATGTAAAAAAAATTGATTTTATTTTCAGCGAAATTTTCATGTCTAAATTGTTTGTATTCTAGTTCATCATTTTCTTAGTTGTAATGCTACCTTATACTCGTTATTATTTTCATTGCTAAAAGTTTTTTATTTGAAAATAGTGTAGATAATGTCTACCATTCCAATTATATATTACTATGACGGCAAATTAGTGATTGAAGACGACGATAAACCTAAATATGTTGGTGGAAAAAGGAAAGGATCACAAATTAAGAAATATTGTAAGTTTAAAGAGCTTAAGAAAAACGTATATAATGTGAAAATAAATCCTAGTGAGTTTGATATAAAGCTAATAACAAAATGGATAAGAGATGACAGTTCATCTGCTATTAATGTAGAGAATGATGAAGATACGGACTCACTATTTTCTGTTGGAATGAAAATGATAGAGCTATATGTTAAAAAATGTAAAATTGTTAATGCAGAAAAGCCACAATATCCAACGGTTGACTCCATACATGTAACAAATTTTGAAGAGACACAATATCCAAGTGGTAGTATTGCGATTCATTCTCAAACAACCACTTGCTAGTATTCAAATTATAAATTTGTGAATTATCTTTAAGTATATTGTTTATATGTTGGTCAAATCTTTTTTATGGTTATACAACACATGAAGTTGGAGAAGCATCAAAGTATGTACGGAGGAGGAAGATGCTTTACTTAACAATGCAAATGTTGGTGAAGGGCAACTTGATAGTATGCACGTAACGAACCGGGTTTTCGACCATCGAAAATCGACACTAATACATCTACTGTATCACATGCCAAACATCCAAGTGTTGGAAATACCGATTGTTTAGGGTGAAAGAAGAAGGTAGAAGATAGAAGAAAACTACACAACACTGAATTTCACAACGCAGCGAATAATATATAGTACAACAATGATCTTTACAAAAAATGAAACATCTTTATTCATATATACAACATCAGAGTACATTAGACTTATCCTAAATTTGAACAGTTATAGAAACCCGTCCTTACATTGACAGACATATAGACTCTATAATACCGTGAAAGAAAAATATACGTGAATATGCCTTGACCATCCAGCTACTCTCCAACTCCAAAGTATCCAGCTAAACCTAAGAAAACATGCTTGGTCTGACCCGAGCATTACATGGAATAACGTCGGGTCAGTCTGGTAAACCAGCGTGGGTAAAACTCGATAACAAGTAACGACCAAACTGATTTCTACATTTGAAAACTTTTCAAACAAAGGGTATCTCGTAAGACCACACTGCACATAAAAATGGATGGGTTTTTACTTTACTATAACCAAAACAGCTTATATCAAAATTCAGTGATATTATCATAGTGTCTAGGTTTAAAGTAAATAGATAAAATAGCTGAAATGCTTGCATCTCACATTCCAACATACCGGGCTCTACAATCGAAAACGTAAGGCACGTATTAGAGAATGGATTCCAACTAATGACTGGGCTACTAGGGTACCGTCCGCCATAGTACACCTCCAGAAAAACATACCTAGGTCATACCTAACGACCCCTGCTAACACAGGACCGGCCTACTCCTTGCTGGATAGTACCGAATATATCATCATCCCGGTTGCTTTGCAACCTATAACCGAGCGCTCCCACGTACACGAATTCATTGATGATTGTGTATATATCTAGAAAGGTGATGATATACCCTAATGGGTGCAACCTACATAATCCTTCTGCATATCCCCTGTTTTAGTCATTCCCGGTTGATGAGGCTTGAGGCTACATTTTATCTTTCTGAATAGCAATCCATCTTGGGACGCTAACACTGCCCTCCAAGCGTCAATGCAATGCCAACATTCTTCCGTACAAGTTCGTTCTGGGTCTGAACGAAATCGAAGGCACTAACTCTACTACATCCATTTTGGAATCACCCTCAGGATTAGTAGTTGAACTTCAAAGAGCACTGTCTTCAATCATCATCAAGATGTCTTCCACTCGAACGTACATGTTGGTTCAGAGTGGTTTTCGGATATATAAATCCGATCTCGGTCTCTCCATACCAACAACCGATAATTTTCGGTTGACTCATTCCCAGTTCTTTTGGAAGTAAATATTCAAGTCCTCATCAGGGAACTCGAATTCACATTCATACTTCCTAAGTCAAATTGGGTCAAACTTGATAGTCGGTTATTTAACTATCAAATATACAAACAACCAATTCTATTTGAGATTTATTTATTCATTGCAACCACTAAGCCTCAAAACATATCTTTGTTTAATAAATCTCTTTCAAAAACATTCATATACTTACCTTTGTGGCATAAGTATATTCACAAAACTGTTAGGAACTGGAGATAGTGGTTTTGATGACAACAACCTTTGTAACTTATTATATTATAACTTATATACTAACACTATTGTCTAGATATATATGAATGTTATTATGAAGGATATATATAAGGCAGGTACTGATTATTGAAGACTGTACAATATAAAGATCAAGAATGAAGAAATCAAGTTTGAAGACTCGTGAGTATCAAGATCAAGATTTCAAGATAAGTGTCTAGTTTTGTTAAAACTTCATAATAGCATGGAAATCTTTATTCCAAATTTCATTTGGGATGGAACCCATTTTTACCTTCTTAGTGGCTTACAAACCCATGACAAGTAGCTTACAAACCTACAACAAGTGGCTTACAAACCCACAAACATCCTGGTTTTGTACAAGTTCTCGAGTCCTGATGTGATGAAATATTCTGTAGGAAGAAGCTTGCAAAACTACTTCAAAATGGTTTTTTAAAAATGATTTTCAAAACTGTTTTTTTTGTTTTAGCTTTAAAAATTATCTTTTCAAATGATTTTCAAAAAGATGTTTTAGCCTTAAAATATTCTTTGTTTTATTTTTTAAATAAACTCTTGTTTTAACTTAGTTTGTTTTTAAACTATCTTCTGATTTTAAAAAATTCTTTTATATTATATATATACTTGAGATTTAAAATCAAATTTATATATACATTCTAAACATATATTTTTCTACTCTTCTTTATTTTAAATCATAGGAAAATTAGTTTATTTTACTCCAGAATCATTTCATCTTGTTTTCCTTTCAAAACAAATTTTACATTGTTTTTAACTAAGGGATGTCGACATCATGGGATACCCCATGTCGACATGGTGGCCGTTAAATTCAATATTTTCAATTTTCAAAAGAAGTGTCTATTTGTTTAAATCTCTTCACGAATGGTTATGACCGTTACTGGTCCATAAATAGCCTTCACAAACGAATTTTTTAACTAACTATTTTCTTATTTTCTTTACTCCTTCTTCTCCACAAAACAATATTCTAAAATTTTCATATTTTTAAGATCGTGCCGAAATTCTGCCGAATTCTCAAGTTAATCAAATTAGAATCTCATTCATGTTTGATTCTCTGCCCTCTCTCGAAGATCAAAGTGATATTCAGAGTTATAGGATCAATTTGTAATCAAAAGTTTATCGAGTCTCTCTATAAGGTGTGGTTGTGCCTGGAAATCAATTGGGTGATCTTGTGTCCCGTAAATCAAGAGAGTTTGCCCCGGACTCGAAGACAGGAGGGTACCTCAAGGCCTTTTGAAATTGAGGATTGTAATCTCGACATTGGTATAATAAAAATCTACACGAGGTGTTTGCCTTGGTGCAAGACTAGACGTAGGGTAACTCCGAACCAGTATAAAATCTGGTGCGTTCTTTCCTTTTACTGCTTATTTACTTTCTGCATCTGTGTTTGATTCTGTGATTAAGTTCTGCATTTGTTTATATCATAATTTTTAAATTAGTCCATATAAGTCTTAGAATCCATTAAACACTATTCACCCCCCTCTAGTGTTAAATTAGCCTTAAGATCCTTAGTCCGCACTCCCTTTCAATTGGTATCAGAGCATAGATTTTCATAGCTTTCATAATCTGAAACTTGAAAAGTTAAAAATGGCATTTTTAGGAAATTTTTTTAATACTAGTTTGAATTTATGCATTTCATCAAAGTATCATAAGTCTGCATATAGTTTTTATGAAAAATCAAGTTATCTACCGAATTGATTTATTATGCAGGAACAGACATGTTACATGGCTTTTGAAGAATCAACAACCAATGGAGAAACTGTGCAAATTGAGAAAGATAAATGGATACTTGATAGTGGTTGTTCAAGGCATATGACTGGAAATCCCGAGATACTCAATGACATTATATATCAAGATGGTGGATTGGTCAACTTTGGAGATAACTCAAAAGGATATGTGATTGGCATTGGCAATGTCGGTAATTCTAAAACTCCTCTTATTTCTGATGTTTTGCTAGTAGGAATTCAAAACATAATTTGCTTAGTATAAGTCAACTATGTGATAAAGGATTTAAAATTAAATTTGGAAAAGATAAGTGTCACATCGAAGATAATAAGTCAAATATTATCTTTGAAGGAATTAGGAAGAAAAACATTTATATCCTTAGTATGAAAGTTTCAAATGATAACTTATGTCTTTTGGCTAATACAAGTGACCCTTGGATTTGGCATAAAAGATTTGGTCATTTAAATTTCAAACTATTATCTAGGTTATCAAAACTTGACTTAGTTAGAGGTCTTCCCAAGTTAAACTTTAAAGTAGATAGTATATGTGATGCTTGCCAATTAGGAAAACTTAAGAAAAGTTCATTTAAACTAAAAGATATGATTTCTACTTCTAAACCTCTATAATTACTTCATTTAGATTTATTTGGTCCATCTCAAGTTCAATCAATTAATCACAATAAATTTGTTTTTGTAATTGTAGATGATTATTCTAGATATACTTGGACAATTTTTCTTAAACTTAAAAGTGATCATTTTGAATTATTTAAGAATTTTGCTAAAAGAATTCCAAATCAACTTTCTTTAAAAATAAAAACCATTCGTAGTGATCACGGTGGAAAATTTGAAAATGAAAATTTTGAGAATTTCTGTAATCAAAAAGGAATTACTCATAATTTCTCTTTTCCAAGAACTCCACAACAAAATGGAGTGGTAGAACGTAAGAATAGAACAATTCAAGAGTGTACTAGAACAATGCTTTCTGATAGTAACTTACCTAAAAACTTTTGGGCTGAAGTAGTTGCTACAGCTTGTTATATTAAATAGGATTTTAATTAGACCATTAACTAATAAAGCTCCATATGAATTACTTTACAATAAGAAACCCATAGTAGCTTATTTTAAAGTTTTTGGTAGTAAGTGTTTTATTCTTAATACAAAAGATAATTTAGATAAATTTGAACCTAAATCCGACAGAAGTATCTTTATCGGATATTCTAATAGAAGTAAAGCATTTAGAGTTTATAATTTAAGAACTAACACTATTGAAGAAACAATGCATGTATCTTTTGATGAAAATTTTAAAGATACTGTACAAATAGAAGATGAAGAAGATTTTGTAACTTTAAATAATAAACCTAATGAAACTAATTGTGAAATCATTCAACCTAATAAAAGAATTAGGCTATTAAAAGATCATCCTGTAGAAAATATACTAGGAAATATAGAATCTATAGTTAAAACAAGAAATCAACTAAATAGTATGAGTAATGTAGCTTTTATATCGACTATTGAACCTAAAAATCCAAAGGAAGCATCATCTGATGATTCATGGATTCTTGCTATGCAAGAAGAATTGAATCAGTTCACCAGAAATGATGTTTGGGAACTTGTTCCTAGACCCGAGGATAAAAGTATAATTGGAACAAAATGGATTTATAGAAATAAAAAGAATGAACTTGGTGAGGTCGTGAGAAATAAAGCTCGTTTAGTCGCGCAAGGTTGTTGTCAAGAAGAAGGAATTGATTATGGCGAAACCATTGCACCCGTAGCAAGACTAGAAGCTATCAGGATTCTACTCGCTTTCGCAAACTACAATAATTTCAAGTTATATCAAATGGATGTTAAAAGTACTTTTCTAAATGGTTTTGTAAAAGAAGATGTTTATGTTGAACAACCTCCACTTTTTGAAGATAATAAATTTCCAAATCATGTATATAAATTAAAGAAAGCTTTATATGGTCTGAAACAAGCTCCTAGAGCCTGGTATGAAAGACTAAGATCTTATTTACTACAATCTGGTTTTGCAATTCGTAAAATAGATACAACTCTGTTTATTAAAAGAAACAAAAATGATATTCAATTAGTACAAATATATGTAGATGATATAATATTTGGGTCAACTAATAACATAATGAATAAAGAATTCTTAGATATAATGACTAAAGAATTTGAAATGAGTCATATGGGAGAACTAAGTTTCTTCTTAGGACTTCAAATCAAACAATTAGATAAAGGAATTTTCATTAGTCAAGAAAAATATGCTAAGGATTTAATTAATAAATTTGGATTGACCACTTCTAGTGGGAAACCAACTCCAATGACAGCTAATATAGCTTTAAGTAAAGAAGATAAATCAAAAGATGTTGATCAAAAATTATATAGGGGAATGATTGGTTCGCTGCTTTATATTAGAGTAAGTCTTCCTGACATCATGCATAGTGTCTTTCTCTGTGCAAGATACCAATCTCAACATAAAGAAACTCACTTAAAAGCTGTTAAAAGAATTTTAAGATATGTAAAACATACTTTAGATTATGGTTTATTTTACCCTAAAAATGATGTATTGATTTAATTTCATATCGTGATGTTTATTACTGGTTGTAAATCAGACCGAAAATGTACGATTGGAACTTGTCACTTTCTAGGACATTCTCTGGTTTTTTGGTTTAGTAAGAAGCAAAACACTGTATCCTTGTCAACAACTGAAGCAGAATATATATCTGCTGCTTTGGCTTGTTCTCAAGTTATATATATGCAACAAACTTTAAAAGATTTTGGATTAACTATAATTAAATCACAAATTTATTGTAATAATACTGGTGCAATAAACCTATCTAAAAATACAACTCATCATGCTAGAACAAAACATATTGATATTAGACTTCATTTTCTTAGAGATAATATAAGTAAAGAACTCATAACCCTTGAATATATTAATACTGAAAAACAAATTGCTGATATATTAACCAAACCATTAAATGTACAAAACTTTACTAAATTTAGAAGAGAATAAGGTATATGTTCCTTAACTGAAATATAAATTATAAATAATACAAGTATAGATAATAATTAATATAAATAAAAATTTCTCAAAAATTGAACTGGGCATGTCGACATGACCCGACCCATCCCCCTATGTCGACATACAGGCCGAGATTTTCAAATTGCCTCTAAAATTAGTTATTTGGCTATATATTTATATATTTCGACTTTTACTCCTTTTCTCTGTTCTATTCTCTGTAATAAACTTCTAAAATAGTAAATTAATGGCTTCCTCTTCTAATAATGAACCTTCTTCACCCACTTCTCCTCATTCTGGCCCTTTTCAACGTTCCACACAGGTATGAGTCATCAAATTACAAAAGAGGATGAAAGATTTGCTTCAAATAATGATGGAAATTAAAGTAAGTCAACTGCGAATGGCTAGAGAACAAGATAGGCAAGGCATAATCCTTAGGAATTTACAAAACTTCCTTATGGATAACCATGCCAATCCCATTGTCATCGAAGAATCATCACAATCCATGGATTCTGAAGAAGCCTCTAGAAGAACCATAAGAGGATCAAGAAGAAGAACATCCTCTATTGAATCCGGATGTTCATATGGACGAAGACGATGGCGTAATTTGCGTTGGAGATGTCCTTTTTGACGCTAATAAGAACTTGGTCGAACAACGTGGAAACTTTTGTCTCCACTATCCAAATTGTTCGGTCCATAAATCACCAATAGTTAAGGGTCCTCGTTAAGCGTTTTTCATTTTTGTTTTTCTCTTTCTTGATTATATATTGGTTTGTTAATTTGTATATAAATGTTATCTTCATAAAACTAATGTTCTTCTATAAAAAATCTTTAGTGTATAAATAATCTTGAATTCCATTTAATTTAGGATGCTATATTTTATATCACTCATACATAGTTATTATCCTTTTGTCATATGTTTTTTTTATCTCATTTTCTATTAAGTTCAAGGTTTATAGGTCTTATTTTTGTTGATGACAAAGGGGGAGAAGTTATATAAAATAGTAGGCTTGGAGTTAGGGGGAGTTGTTGGTGTAAGGGGGAGTTATGGTATGATCGAAGTGGTAAGTATATTTTATAAGGTTGTCATCATCAAAAAGGGGGAGATTGTTACGAACTGGAGATAGTGGTTTTGATGACAACAACCTTTGTAACTTATTATATTATAACTTATATACTAACACTATTGTCTAGATATATATGAATGTTATTATGCAGGATATATATAAGGCAGATACTGATTATTGAAGACTGTACAGTATAAAGATCAAGAATGAAGAAATCAAGTTTGAAGACTCATCAAGATTTCAAGGTAAGTGTCTAGTTTTGTTAAAACTTCATAATAGCATGGAAATCTTAATTCCAAAATTCATTTTGGATGGAACCCATTTCTACCATCTTAGTGGCTTACAAACCCACGACAAGTAGCTTACAAACCTACGACAAGTGGCTTACAAACCCACGAACATCCTGGTTTTGTACAAGTTCTCGAGTCCTCATATGATGAAATATTCTACAGGAAGAAGCTTGCAAAACTACTTCAAAATGGTTTTTTAAATGATTTTCAAAACTGTTTTTTTAATGTTTTAGCTTTAAAAATTATCTTTTCAAATGATTTTCAAAAAGATGTTTTAGCCTTAAAATATTCTTTGTTTTTGTTTTTAAATAAACTCTTATTTTAAACTTCGTTTGTTTTTAAACTATCTTCTGATTTTAAAAAAATTCTTTTATAACACATATATATACTTGAGATTTAAAATCAAATTTATATATACATTCTAAAAATATAATTTTCTACTCTTTTTTTTTTAATCATAGGAAAATTAGTTCATTTTACTCCAGAATCATTTCATCTTGTTTTCCTTTCAAAACAAATTTTTCATTGTTTTTAACTAAGGGATATCGACATCATGGGATACCCCATGTCGACATGGTGGCCGTTAAATTCAAAAGTTTCAATTTTCAAAAGAAGTGTCTATTCATTTAAATCTCTTCACGAATGGTTATGACCGTTACTGATCTATAAATAGCCTTCACAAACGAATTTTTTAACTAACTATTTTCTTCACTCCTTCTTCTCCACAAAACCATATTCTAAAATTTTCACATTTTTAAGATCGTGCCGAAATTCTGCCGAATTCTCAAGTGAATCAAATTAGAATCTCATTCTTGTTTGATTCTCTACCCTCTCTCGAAGATCAAAGTGCTATTCAGAGTTATAGGATCAATTTGTAATCAAAAGTTTATCGAGTCTCTCTATAAGGTGTAGTTGTGCTTGGAAATCAATTGGGTGATCTTGTGTCCCGTAAATCAAGAGAGTTTGCCCCGGACTCGAAGACAGGAGGGTACCTCAAGGCCTTTAGAAATCGAGGATTGTAATCTCGACATTGGTATAATAAAAATCTGCACGAGGTGTTTTCCTTGGTGCAGGACTAGACGTAGGGTAACTCTGAACCAGTATAAAATCCGGTGTGTTCTTTCCTTTTACTGCTTTTTATTTACTTTCTACATCTGTGTTTGATTCTGTGATTGTTCTGTGATTAAGTTCTGCATTTGTTTATATCATAATTTTTAAATTAGTCCATATAAGTTTTAGAATCCATTAAACACTATTCACCCCCCCTCTTATGTTAAATTAGCCTTAAGATCCTTAATCCACACTCCCTTTCAAAAACATTTGTAAGATTTTCCATTACCAATCCTCTAATAAGGATTTAATAAATTAGAGAAAAGATAACTCTAAGCACTATTCCTTCAGTGTACAGTGTGGAACAGATGTTCCATACCACCATTTTTTTTAAAGGCCGGCCTCAAGAAACCCAAACCTCAATTTCCTGTTGTAATTATTTCCAATAAATCCTTTTATAAATTTCCCTTACTCATGAAATCCTTTTTGCTTTAACCCAAACACGTTTACAAAACGTTTATCAACTTCTATACTCATTTATGAAACTCTTAATTATTCAAATCTAGTTATATAAATTCTTTATAAACTTTCAAACCTTTCATAAAACTTCCTAATATAGACATTCAAACCCATTTATAAATCCTTTTTATAAACATTCAAAACCATTTCTAAAACTTCTTTTATAAATACCCCAAAATTGTTTATAAAACTTCTTTATATAATATTCAAAACAATTTTTAAATCATTCTTCAAATATATTGTTCAAAATAGAATAACCTTGAAGACCATTTTAAAAGAAAATGACATATTAACTTTCCAAAACCAAATGGAGGCTTAATGATTACAATGGATCATTAAATTTGGGTTTACTTATCCAAGTTATATCATGGGTGTTGCCTAACGTCAGAAATGTAATGGATTCACACATAACATAGAATTAATCATAAGTAGGTGTCCAAGTTACAAATATAGATACATCCATTATCGGTGAAAAATGTACATATAGAAGTATATTATATATGCTAATTATATTCTATATGCCTAAAATGTACATATAGTGATACACATGTAAATGTCGTTACAACATGCTAAAGGTCTGAGTTGTGTGCATCAATAGGCAGCTCAGTTTTAGGAATTAGATCTTGTTTAGTAATATTAGTTCCACCTAAGAGTTTGTTAGTAGATAAGAAATGCTTTATTGCTTCAATAACATTTGGTTAATAAGTCTCTAGGCTGACTTATAAAACAAGGCATTGAAGCCATCAGAACCGCACAGCTGAAGAATTTATGGCAAATATAGCATCCTTGATCTTAGAACTTGTTACATTGAAGATAAGAGCAAGTTTCTCGATGGAGTTAATAGTAGGAAGAGACAAGTCAGTCTACTAATGAAGGCTGGTTGCATGGGGTGTGGATTGGGGCGGATAGTGGTCAAATATGATTGGAAAGCTCGCTTATACCATGGTTTATAAATGGTTTTAAAAAATTATAAGGGGTTATAAATGATTTTTGAACCAATGAAAAAGGAAAATCTTCCTTTATTTTGTAAATATACTTATACCATTGAGACAAGTATATGAGTGTATTTTCTAAGTTGCGAGGTGTAATGTGTGTGAGTATACTTATACCATTGAGAGAAGTATATGAATATTTTCTAAGTATTGAAATATAGGGATTTGTGGATACACCTTTGTAAAAGTAATTTTACACAAGTAATTTACAAATTGATTTCAATGAATGAAAGATTTATTAAAGTGGGCTAGTGGTTTCTTATGTGCTTAACCAATATTGGTTGCCCCCTAAGGAACAAATCCTTGATTTGAATGTGAGTTTGTTGATAGTTAAATAACAAACTGTCAAAATCTTGGCCTAAGTATGTAATCCTTCATATTTTTGGTGGTACGAAAATATTCCCTACTTAACACCGAAGGATTTTAATTTTAAAAATATCTAGGAGAAACACGTGAATTATATGGTACAATTACCGTTGGTGGTGCTATATAGTATATACAAATGCATTTTGTTCTTCTAGGAAAAATGATGAGGAGATCTGTCCACTTAAATAGTTAGGGGGTGATCCCGCTCTTGTGTATTGTTCGATTATTGCTGGCATTGAGCATTCCGAAAATTTGACTGTAACACCAGAATTTTGATAACATTATTTAGGAGATTTAGTTAAACTGTAAAGATCCAGAACTCGGCCTTCGAAAATCAGCACCCATACTTCACTTGTACTCAAATGCCGTAGATTCAAACGCCGAATTTGGCTCCCCGGAGCTTATAACACCATTAAGTATAACAACACAGCGGAATAAAGAAATCAATGATATCATATACAGCTCCAATGAATACAATATCCAGAATGATATACAACAATGATATCAATATTGTACAAGAATATCAGAGATAAATAAAGATGCTACAGCGGAAACAACAGAAGTGATAACTCCAAATGATCTTTAAAAGAGAATGAGTCCAACAACTCCAACATCAAGCTCGAACCACCATCACGTTTCACGAAGAGAAGCAAGGACAGTCATCCGTGAACTCCAAACATTGAACTAGCTCCCGGCAATCTACTAAACCTGACTATTTGAAAAACCCAACTCTAGACTGCCCGTGTGGGAAATTGTGGGCACCCAGAGTTTAGGAAGGGAACAATAAACTCCGAGTCAGTCATAGGACTGGTGTGAGTAACAAAAACAGTTTATCTTTAAAACAAACAATAAAAGAGTTTTAAACATTGAAATCCGCAATGCTTTTTGGAAAATGTAACTACCATAAGGCCTCCCGCCACACACACAATGCAAACACAGAATTAGAGGAGATTTCTCCTTATGATAGTCAAACATGCTTGATACGCAAATTCTTTTTAATATTATCATTAGTGCATAGTGTCGAAACCTTTCGAAACTATAATATTAATCTTAGCCAACATACAACCATTATTGTATGCCTACTATAGCTACTATGTTCAATAGCAGGTTACCGCCACATTCCATAGCAGGTTATACAACTAAAACCATACAAAGCTCGTATTGTTTCTTTGGATTTTCCAACAAATGGTCAGGCTAAGAAACTTCCTACTAGCACATGGGAACGCATCTGGAGGGACGTCCCGAGAACCTACCCGGCTCTCTGCCAACACAAGGCCGGGTTACCTCTGTAACTAGGTAACTACTACTCGAGTATGCCACCCCTCGGTCCTTTGGGACCTTTATCCGAGGCCTCGATCACACAGCAACAATCACACAGTAAATGAGATTGGAGCAACCACACAGGTAAATATCTGGGCTCCATACCATAATATCACCTTTTTCCAGAAGGAAATGACATACCCTAAAGGGAGCGACCCTCATAACCTTGCCGCATCTTTCCAGTTTTGACTATTTCCGGGTTGTGAGGTCCGATGAGGTCTCGTCCACAAAGCTATGCTTTTTTCACAAAAGCCATGCTTTGATCAACAAATGATCAACAAATGATCAGCAACACACAACAACACTTAGCATGCCACACTACCAAATTGGGAGTATATCACTGATAACCTTCAACTACATAACCTCTAAACTCGTACGTCTCAAAGAAGGGTGTTAAGATAAGAGAATAAATTCTCCGCCACCAAACAGAAATGTATTTGAAAGAAATCAGCTTTATATCTCAAAGTGTAATGTCAGACATACAACCATACAAGTCTGTTCCGGGTTCGAACAGAACCGAAGGACTTCTAAAGAAGCCATTGCAATCCAAGTATTCACAATCCGGATTAGACTTCCCATCACATATGGAGGTCTCTATACCGGAGCAACTCAGTGCAGAGACAATCGATAGGTTATCCTATCGTTCTCGCAAACACCCGGTCTTCAACACCGGTCTTCAAATGCTATCCATTTACATCGTATCACTATTCGAAATGGGTTATATGACACAAAGTCCTCTCCCGGCTAAACGGAATGGTGAGCGCTAAATTTTAAAACATATGGATATTGGGATTTCAGTTAAGTCACAACTTATTACCCAAAACTTCTCTTCCAAATGGTTTAAACACATTACCATTTTAATCTTTTACACAAAAAGATTCATTTCACAAAGTTCACTTAGTTTCACAAAGATCTATTCATAAATTTCAAATCGATTTCCATTTCAATTGGATTAACTCATTAAATCTTTAAATCAAAGATTTAACTTATAGCTTTCAAAACAATTCCATTTCGACCTTTTATACGAAAGGTACCCTTTCCAATTTCAAACCAAAGTTCAACAATCTTTCACAAAGATTTATTCATAACTCGGAAAACCATTTTCATTTCAAACTTGAAATTCTTTTTGACACAAATTGGAAATTCATTCCTTATATGAAAGCTTCTATTATTTGAAAACAAATAGTTTTCATTTCGGAAAATCCGATTCATTTATACGAGTTAAAATCCTTGGGTTAAATTTGAATTCTCAAAACCATACTTTTAAAATGGTTTAAATTCATATAAACACATTTATAGCATCTTTAACCATAATTTCCAAATAGGAATTCAATTCCAAATTTTGAATTCAAATTCAAATTAAATTATTTAAATTGAAAAACTTTACCAAGTTATTCAAAATAACTTTTATCTTAAAACTCCTTTTCAAAGGCTTTAACATTTAATCCCAATCCATTTCCAAAATCAATTGAAATTAAAATCTCAATTTCAAAAACATTAAATTTAAATCATCTGTGACTTAACCGATTTCCTCGTGAAATCCATATTTGTGTGTGTAAAAGTGTGGTCCAGGGGTTTAACACAATAGTGCAACATCATTCAATCATCACAGATTCAAACACAGAAATATAGTTAATAAGCGGTATAAACTATAACGCTTATCTTTCATTCACAGATCACAGATATATATATATATATATATATATATATATATATATAAATGTATCACAAATAAATGAATATATAAATGTATTCACAGATACTTTCGAAAAGTTTCCACACTAGACATTAATAATAATATCAACTTACTTTCTTAGTAAGCATCTTTGACTATCATAAGGAGAAATCTCCTCCAATTCTGCGTTTGCATTGTGTGTGTGGCGGGAGGCCTTATGGTAGTTTCATTTTCCAAAAGCATTACGAATTAATTTTATTTTCTTTGTGAAAATAACTGTTTTACGATCTCACACCAGTCACCATGACTGACTCGGAGTTTATTGTTCCTTTTCTAAACTCTGGATGCCCATAATTTTCCACACAGGCAGCCTAGAGTTATGTTATCAGGATATTCTGGATATTCTAGAGCTTTGGAGATGAGCTGGATGGCGAGGCGTACTACCGTACTTATTTATTTATTCCGCTATGTATTCTATGTGAGGACAAGTTTATATAACTGTCCATTGTTGTATTGAGTTGTATATTGACTTTGATTGATGTATGTATAAACTGATATAGTTCTTTGTGATAAAGATTATTCATTAATCTGTTATATATTGTTCCGCTGCGAATGTGAGATTCTGATATTGTTTCTGTTTCGGTTTTTTTGTTCTTTCTTTTCTTCTGTCTTCTTCTACCTCTTCTTTTTAACCCTAATGGTTCGGTTTTCCAGCATTCGATTACGCGGCATTTGATACAGTGGACGTATTAATGTCGACTTTCGAGCATCGAAAAGTCGAAACGTTACATGTGGTATCAGAGTTGTTGGTTAAGCAACAACCCTGGCTCTGTTGGGTGTTACTCATTAGAGATAGAGTCAGTAGTACTCTAGAATGAGTGTGAGTGTAATAATAGATATGAGTGCGTATTTGTTAGTGAATGCAAAATTTGTTTTATATTGTGTTGACTTATCGGTTGATTGTTTATAGATTCTGGTCGGTGCAGTCTGGCCAACTATAATCGATAGGGATTTCTAAACTCTTAAATAAGATAAACTGACACAGTATTGTTTTAAATAGGGTAAATGAAATAATTTTTCCCAAAACTATTTTTGTATAGAAAAGAAATCATTTTCTATGAATTATTATAGTATATGGATGCTTGGTTGTTAGGAGGTGATAATATTGAATTATTATCATTATTATATGGAAATTGAATGAGAAATAATCGTATAACCAAAGATTTGGAGATAAATTCATTTAACAAATGAAGTTTATAAAAATGAATTGAAAGTAGAAGAAATGAATTCATATACGAATGGGATTTGTAAATGAAATTGTAAATGTGATTTATAATTTGGAATAAAATTCATTTATGGAATGAAATTGGTAATGTGAATTTATAAATGAGTTTTATAAATTGAAATGAGATGCAGAGTAAATTTTGAAATACGAATTAAAGAATTTGGAATTGAAATGTGAGTAATTGTTTAAAAGACTCTGGAATTTCTTTAAATTTTTATGGAATGTAAATAAGTTTGATAACTTATAAAATATCCAAAATTTGATTGGAATAAGATTCAAATTGAAAAGGAATGAATATGTGAATGAACAAATGAGGTTACATTTGTAAATAAATGAATTCAAATTGAAAAAAATGGAATGAGATTTGATTTGAATCAAGTCGAAGAAAATCCAAACTTGGAAATAAAATAAAATGGATTGAATTCAAGTAAACTGACTTGATAATTTATTAATTCATGAAGTAATGAATTGAAAGTTGAATTAGCTAAATTAAAGTTGAATGGTGAGCAGAATAAAAATAGTTTGAATTTGCATATAAATTCAAGTAAGTAGTAGAAATAAATTGAAATTCCTTGTCATTGATAAAGTAAATTCAGGATGAATTGAATATGGAAATTTGAAATTTAAAAAGGATAAGTGAATATACTAATTGAATTAAATTAGTAGATGGAATGGATTTGATAAAGGAAAAATCAAATCAAGAATTTAAATTGGAAATTGTTTACAAGGAAACTATAACTTGAATTTTGAGTTGAAATAACTTAAGTAAATATTGGACAATAACTCAACTTCGGTAATGAAGTGAACTTAAATACAAGGAGTGTATATAAATACTTGCGTTGAACTTAAGAAATAAATGTGGAATTATTAAGTGAAGTTGATATTGGAAAAACACCAAGTTAATAAGTGAGGTTGTATAAAATTATATGAGTTATTAAAAGAAAATAAAAAAATTGTTTTTTGAATCAATTGAAATGGATATGAATTCGTTTCGCCTAAAAAATGAATTGAATGTAAGAAAGTGAGCTGTAAATCACTTGAATTGAAGGGAAATAGTATGTGAATTGGTCGTAAGCGATTAAATTTGTATTGAAACCATATGAATTGCAAATGGAAATTGTTTTGAATATTTTGCTTATGAAATCTATGTATTTGCTATTGAAAATAAATGAGATGTAAATGAATTTCCTATATATGTCACTTACATGTTTAAACTGAGTAAGTGCAGGTTTTTGGGAGCCGTTTGGCTGCGTTGGGTTGCGCAAATAGCTAAATAAATAAGCCGCTTTGCTTAAAAATGCTAATAAAGGTACGCCTACGCAATACAAAATAGGAAATATGAACTGTTTTTGTTTTCCGACCGAGTGGGTCGATGTATATATATTTATATCTTTTGTCAAATTGCAAAAGCTCCTCCGTACAAAGGAGGCTCCGCCAAAATTTTCCGAAAATTTTGGGAGTTTGAAATTTTTGGAAATTTTTCACTAACGACAAAAAAATTTAAAATTGGAATTTGAGATAAAGGTAAATAAAACTCAATATTCAGAGTTAGAAGATGAATCGAATTCAAGTAAAATTTGAAATGAAAATTTGAATGAAAAATTTGGAAATAAAAGTATTAAGATTTGAAATGAATTAGTAAATAGAAGCAAATTGATTTTATATGGAAGTGGAATTCAATTTGAATATATAACTTTGGTAGTAAAGTGAAAATAAATTTAAGAAGTATGTAAATACTTATATTGAACTTAAGAAATGAATGGAGAAAATTCTTAAGTAAAATTGGTATTTGGAATCCAATAAATAAATTTGGACATTGTTGTTAAGTAAAGTATACAGGGATTATAAAGGCTATAGGAAAATGGAATTGGATTTAGATTTTGAAGATGAATTTGAATTTCTCAACAAATAGGTATGTATTTGAATTTCAGTATGAAATTAGATTGGGTTGTTGTCTAGCCACTTGGCATTTTGTTTTCTATTGGAATTTGGGAGTCCGTAGGGACATTTTGTAGTTGTACCGAGCTAGCCGTGCAAAGGAGTCGCTGGCGAAATTTCTCGGAAATTTAGAGAGTTCGAAAAATTTTGAGAAAATTTTGAATTTAAAATTTGAATTTGAAATGGAATTTGAATTGTTAAGAAAACCATATTATTTGGAACTTATGGTTGAGTTTGGAAAGTTAGTTGAAATGATAATGACTCTCTAATAAAAATATTTATATTGGCAAGTTATTGATAAAATTGTTTGGTTCTGGGAAAATGATAAACGGGTATTGGAGCATTCTTCTTAACTTGTAATTTCGGGGACGAAATTCTTTTAAGGGGGAAGATTATAACGACCCAAATTTTTGACATTCGAAATATGAATATTTAATTGAGTTTAAATATTCGAATGATAGTTTAATTTGTAATTCAAATATCAGAATGAATTTGGCAATTTAATTATTGAATTAATTTACTGAAGTTGGGGAAAAAATTTGAATCTTTAGTTTTGAGCTGATTAAAAATAATATGAAGTCTTGGAAAGTTCATATTAATAATGCTGAAGATAATGGAATCTTCAGAATTGAATTTGAAACTGTTTTGTTCAGTTTTGAAATTTTATCGTTTAAATTGAAGTTAAAAATAGCATTCCGGGGCACAGTCTCGGAATTTGACAAAACCAGTTCCATTGGATCCGTAATAGTGTATTATTATCGGATTTCAATTTTCATAATGTTTGGAGTGATCCTTTGGCCATACGATAAACAAACACGCTGAAAAATATATCGAAAATTTAATTTAATAACTGGGTTCAAAAAGCTATCTTCTCCATACGATCGAATTTGGACTCGAAACCTTTTCCATTGCGTTCGAAATAGGCGTATAACATTATAAACGCCTAGCAGCACGCCTCGATAGGATATCGAAATTTTGAGTTGCAAAGTCGTGACGGTTTAAATTTGAATTTGAATTTAAATTTAATATATATACACCAATCAACCATCAGCTGATATTATTTCACATCGTCGTTTTTCCTTCACTTTAAAATACTGTAGTTAATCGACTGAAGCACGCAACCATCCTCTTTTCTTTTCAAAGCACACGTCTTCTTCTGTCTTCGTTCAAGAAAAAAACATTCGTTTAAACAATGGCGGCCTCGTCCCTTTTTCTTGCTCGACCCTCTTTTGAAAATTAAGGCTGGAGATAATCAATTTTATATTAAATATGATCGGCGATTGAGTGCGATTTCAAATCGAGCTGAGGTCGCGTGATGTAATCGAGAGGGGAGACTCATTCGTGATATCAACATCCACCATTGGCGCGACGCCTTCGACGTGATCGAAGACCATATCGACTTCGGCAATTCTAACGAATCCATAGGCGAGTCGATCAGAGCTGTGGGGGTCGTCGCGAGCTCGGGATTGGTTGCAAAGGGGCGAACGATGCTCTGGGTTGCGTGAAGATAGGGCGAAGTCGAAGTTGAACGGTGGAGGAGGTGGTCGCCTAAGTTTGAGTTTTGCGGAGAGGTATATCCAGTTTTTTCCTGTTTCATAATAAATTTAGTATTTTATATATATGTTAAACAGAAAAAGAAAATAGGTATAAATTTATGTTTTTGATTTGGTAATATATATATATATATATATATATGTATATTAAAGGAGAAGTTTACAAATATAGATATATTTCAATTAGAAACCGTTTTAAGGAAATTAGAAATATACAGTAAGTTTGTAAAACATTTGATTTACATATGTATATATATTATACAATAAGGAAAATTTTGTTGGTATGTCCAGTGAAAAGAAATTGATTTTTTGTCAATGAAAATAATAATTTATTAAAGGAAATTTAATTTTAGTTAAATCAATTTATTAAAAAGGAATTGGTTTAAAGTTAAAAGTATTAGTTGAAATAAAATCAATAGTTGATTAAATTTGTTAAAATGGAAATTTATTGTTCGATTAGTTCGAATATTAATAAATTGTATAAAATGTTTATACAAGGTCTAAAATGGAGAAACAAGTCGGAAATGGAAAATGGATTGCAAAACAAAATCAAAGGTGAGATCTTCTCACTCAAATAAAATTGGAATTGCAGGTATTGATTGATTGTTTGGATGTGATAGTATATATAGTAGTATATAGCAATATATATATATATTGGAATATATATATATATATTGGAGTTGTTGATTTCCCGCATTATATAGCGGATGAAACCCTATGCGCCGCATAATAGCGGATGATATTTTATAAATCCAATATACCGCGATATTCCACCTTGAAGTGGAATTGGTATTTAATTGTTGTGCTAACATCTGTGGATGCAGGGAAACAGGTTGGAGGGATCCAACAGGATTCCTCAAAACATTTGAATTGGTTTCATATGTTGTGTGTTGATTATTTATAATCTCCGTGTGATTATCTTTGTGATTGAATTTGTTGAAGGCTAAAATTTAGCCGAATGTATTTTTGGTATCGTTGGATACCAGAAATAAATAAAAATTGGATTTTTGAATTAAAGTAGAAATTTTAAGTAAATTCTTTTGGAATAATTGGGTGAATTTAAAAGAAGGAATTTAAAAGCATAAAGTTGATTTTGGTAATCTAATCGAATTATTTCCAAAAATATGGAAAAAGATATAAATAAATGGGCTTTGAAAGATATTATTTAAAAGTTGAAGAATTTATTAAAAAATGGAATTTTAAATGGTTTGGAAGAGATAAAGGAATTTATTTTAAAAAAGTGATAATTTTGTTTGAAATCCAATTGATAATTGATTTGGTATTTGAAAATAATCTTTTGGAAATCGATATGAAAGTTTATTTGATGTTGAATGAAAAATTGATTTGTGTTGAAATAAATTTGGAAATCGATTTGCAAATGTTTTGGTATTTGGAAATAAACTTAGAAATCAATTTGTAATTGATTTGGTGTTGAAATAAATTTAAAAATCAATTTGGAATTTGATTTGGTGTTTGAAAGTGAATATTTGGAAAACGATTTGAAAATCGTATATAAGTGAATATTTGGAAATTTAAATTCATAATGGAATTTGTAAAGGAAAAGTGAAAATAAATAACATTCGGGAATTTTTATTCCGAGAGTGAAAAGTGATTTGAAATTTGTTTTCAAAGTGATGAAGTGTGGAAAATTATATATCTTGTGAAGATATTTTGAAATTTAATAATTTGGGAAAATTATTTAAATTGGTTGATTGTTGTGAATTTTGTTGATAGTTAAATAACCGACTATCAATATTTGCCTTTGAAGTGGCACTTGAATTTGTTTTTAAAACAAGCGCTCATTATTCGGTTTGGGCGGGAGAGGACTTTGTGTCATATAACCCATTCCGAATAATAATACGACGTTATGAATTGCATTTGAAGACCGGCGTGAAGACCGTGTATTTTCAAAAATGAAAGGACAACCCGTCGAATGTCTCTGCACCGAGTTGCTCCGGTATAGAGATTTATATCACTCTTCTTGTGATGGGAAGTCCGATCGGGATTGTGAATACCCGGATTGCAAGGGCTTCTTCGGAAGTGCCTTCGGTTCTATTCGAACCCGGAACGGACTTGTATGGTTGTATGTCTGACATTACACTTTGAGATATAAAGCTGATTTCTTTCAAATACATTTATGTTTAGTGGCGGAGAATTTATTCTCTTATCTTAACACCCTTCTCTGAGACGTACGAGCTCAGAGGTTATGTAGTTGAAGGTTATCAGTGATATACTCCCAATTTGGTAGTGTGGCATGTTGAGCGTTGTTGTGTGTTGATGGTCATTTGCTGATCATTTGTTGATCAAAGCATGGCTTTGTGAAAAAGCATAGCTTTGTGGACGAGACTTCGTCGAGCCTCACAACCCGGTAATGGTCGAAACAGGAATGTTGCGGCAAGGTTTTTAGGGGTCGCGCCCCTAGGGTATGTCCATTTCCTTCTAGATAAGAAGTGAGATCATGGTATGGAGCCCAGATATTTTACCTATGTTGATGCTGCAAATTTATTATACTTTGTGGTTGTTGCTTTGTGGTTGAGGATCCTCGGATAAAGGTGGGTAACGACCAGGGGATGGCATACTTGTGTGTTAGTTACCTAGTTACAACTGTACAGCGTGAGGTAGCGTTAGTGTGTTAGTTACCTAGTTATAGTTGTACAGCGTGAGGTAGCGTCGGCCTTGTGTTTGCAGAGATCCGGTTAGGTTCTCGGGGGCGTCTTTCCAGAGGCGTTTCCATTTCGGTGTAAGAAAGTTCCTTTGCCTGACCATTTGTTGGAAATCCAGAGAAACAATACGCGCCCTGTACGGTTTTAGTTGTAGAACCTGCCATTTACTTATGGTGGTCACCACTGTTTAGATGGTAGCTATAGTAGGCATAGTTCGGAATGTCTATGCTGGCTAAGATTAATATTATACTTTCGAAATGTTTCCACACTAGACATTAATAATAATATCAACTGCTCTTTCGTAGTAAGCATCTTTGACTATCATAAGGAGAAATCGCCTCCAATTCTATGTTTGCATTGTGTGTGTGGCGGGAGGCCTTATGGTAGTTTCATTTTCCAAAAGCATTGCGAATTAATTTTATTTTCTTTGTGAAAATAACTGTTGTACGATCTCACACCAATCACCATGACTGACTCGGAGTTTATTGTTCCCTTTCTAAACTCTGGGTGCCTATAATTTTCCACACGGGCAGCCTAGAGTTATGTTATCAGGATATTCTGGATATTCTGGAGCTTTGGAGATGAGCTGGATGGCGAGGAGTACTACCGTACTTGTTTATTTATTCCACTGTGTATTCTGTGTGAGGACAAGTTTATATAACTGTCCATTGTTGTATTGAGTTGTATATTGACTCTGATTGATGTATGTATAAACTGATATAGTTCTTTGTGATAAAGATTATTCATTAATCTATTATATATTATTCCGCTGCGAATGTGAGATTCTGATATTGTTTCTGTTTATGTTTTTTTTTCTTTTTTTTCTTCTGTCTTCTTCTACCTCTTCTTTTTAACTCTAATGGTTCGGTTTTTCGGCATTCGATTGCGCGGCATTTAATACAGTGGACGTATTAATGTCGACTTTCGAGCGTCGAAAAGTCGAAACGTTACAGTTAATTTCATTTCATCTCATATAATCAGTTCTATCCATGGATCGTATCCAATTCCATTCTACTATCAATAATTCCTCAAAGAAATTTCTTTACAATGAAGTTGGTATATCTTAAAACAACAATTGTTTCTCCGTGCAATAGAATAAGTATTCATAAACGTTTTATGAATTTCTTTATTTATAAAACTGATTTGGTTTTAGTTTCTAAAAATTATGTTCGAAACATAAATATTTCATCCAATGGCAGTCTTTTCAAAATCCTTTTGGGGAGATTCATATAAGATCCCTTATGAACAATTATTACGTGCAATCTTTCGACTCGCATAACCTACCAATTCCTTGGCCTAGGATATGTTGGAGTTTCTTATAAACCCTTATCTTATAAAATTTTATAAACTGTTATTCAAATGAAATAATATTAACCTTGTGTACTACCCTTAAGTACATTACCTTATAGAAAAAAACTAACTCAACTCCACTTATAATTAATCATACATTGTCCAACAAAGTTCGATTATTTCATATCAATGCATCATTATGTATCACATGGAGGAGTAATTTTAAGATTGAATCATTATTCATTTTAGGTACGTTCGGAACATTTTCCAATATACCCACTCATTCGATCAAATCAAATCATTTCTATCGCATATTATTTTATATACTTCTATTTCATAATCTATAAGTTTACCATAGACATACTACATGTGTATCAAATACACATGTCCATGTGGACGATAACTTATCGATGAATATGACGAAGTACATGGAACCGTTTCGGTATTTATGGAATTATGATTTCATACATCTATATGTATCAATCCGAAGAGTTCATCAACTCTTATGATACTCCCACTAAATGGGTGCATAGCCCTTTATTGTTTAAGATATCGTTAACAAGTATCATATGATTCAAAATCATACAATGAAATATTTCTCAAAACTACGGCTTAGTCTATAATTTCAAAACAACTATAAATAATATTAGATACTTTTGTATTTTCCAATGCATCACTTTTGTTATAAAAAATTACCATATTATAGTTTTATTTCACAAAGAATATTCATGTTGAAATATAGCTATGTCTATTTTTTTCAATCGATACCGAAAAATAATTATATTTCATAAATAATGTATGGTAAATTTTACGAAAACAATTTTCATACTATGATGCAATTAGTAAGTGCTATATGGCAGCTCCCACTATTTCCACCATTACTATAATAGCGTACAAAATTTGAAGGTCCATCATTCACTTAATACAATTTGTTTAATTCATACACTGCAACTATTTACAGTGGAGAGTTCGTTGATCAAATATCTTGAGCTCAAAGAAATAAATCTCATAGAAAAAAAATTTCTATATGAAAATAAATTTTGGAATAGGAATCATGTTTCTTATTCCAATATTAAGTAGCAATTATTATCATAATTCTAGTTTCCAATGTTTTTGTATGAAGCATAAGTGACTATTCATTCTCTTCATCTCAACTGTACCTTAAATTACATCTATTCTTATACATTCGTTTTCCTTTCAAATGGTCAAACTATTCAAAAGAAAACCTTACTACAATATCATAACAAACTCTTTACAAAAGCGGCATTCAATTATCCATAACATTTAAGGACATCAAATATTTTGCAATTTACGTAAACCAATCAAAATGGCATTTCAGCGATCGAGTTCTTAGATCTATCTTGTAGTTTTTGGTCTTGTGTTACATTAACACAATATGATCCTTTTTGTAATTAATCAAGTTGATTGCATAATCTCAGAAATACTGTTTGTTGGCTTATTTCCAATGAACTATATTCATTGAAGTATCGTACACTACGAACTATGACCGTTCACCATATTACATTTATAAATGATAGTATGTGGATCAAATATCCATTGCCTTCTATTGCTTTTAGAGTTCGAAACTCATAGAGTGTAATACGCGGTCTCAACTTAATAAGCACGTAAGTGACCATTTTACAAATATATTAAGTCGTGAAAATTAGACACTTGCATGGGTATAGAAAACATTAACGTGCAATAGGCATTTAATAGTGGGTATTAAATTTCCATTTGTTAACTTTCAGTTCAGTTCTTTTGTATACGTTAATTGATAAAGATTTTATCAATCATATTAAATGCACAAATTATCATTGTAGATAATTATAACATTATTCAGCTTATGTTCTTACAATATTAGAAAGGTTAAATGTTACCATTTCATTTTTCTAATAAGGCTCCCTTTAGACTTTTATGTTTCTCCAAACCTAAGATAAACCATAGAAGTTTTTTGACTTCACTAGTGGGTGTTAGGACTCGTCTTTCTTGGTATTCCGACCTTGAGTTTGCTTAACAAATCATTGCCCCACAAATGATAGAAAACTACTTATAGGTTGTATCACATACAATTCCTGACGCATTTTTCCTTGTCCTAATCTCATTTCGACCTTGAGTTTGCTCAACAAATCGAAAGATATTATTCACTCGTCCTACTATATCGTGATGGCCTAAGTATAGTATATGTACCTTGAGTTTGCTCAACAAATACATATAGGTATCTTACCTCATATGTTCAATATATTAATAATACTACACATAACATCCCCAGCTTGAGTTTGCTTAATAACTAAGGAGTATGCAAGTAATTTATTAATATATGTATATATATATGGTAGAGGACAACATTATACTAAAGATTCAAAATATTCAATATATTGTATTGAGTGATATCGACTTGTGGAATAATGCATTTTAATGAAATACCCTCGTGATTCAAGTGTCAAACACATCAGAAATCACAGTATATGTACATTTACGTATGTATTTATTCCTTAAGTCTATTTGGGTTTCATTAATATTCCATCATTAGTTTATACATTCATATCATATAAGTTTTACTGTTATGTAACTTTTATATTTTCTATTACTTATATGATAGTCTTATGTATGATATTTTACTAATTAAATCTTATTTAATCAATTTTAATTAATTAACTTTTTAATTAATTTTAAATTAGTATTTCAATACAACTCTTATATTGGAAAAATCTAGTATAACCTTTATAGTGTATACTACAACATTTATATTATAACACAGATATCGTATAGATGAGTATTTTTTATTTAATTAATTTATTTAATTAAACAATTTCAATTAAATTATGTCAATTTCAAAATTTATCTTAAATGCATGTATACTTATGTTATCTTAACACTTAAAAATAATATAACATATATCAACATATATAATACATGCATATAAGTATTAATTAATTAACTCATTTAATTAAGTTATTTTATTAATCTTATTAACAAATTTTAAATTTTGAAATTAACAGTTTCAAACATTTTGAAATTTTCATTACATTTTCGAACATTTTGAAAATTTACGTTATATTATATAACCTTTGATAATAAACATGTTTTTATTTTAAATTTAACTTTTAAATTTAAAATCATATCTTAATTTTCAAAACTATTTTGAAAATTAGCCCAAGGCCCAATTCAAATTAGGCTTTTTCTATTAGGAGCAACCTTTGGGCTCACATCACCTTTTAGGCCAGGCAAGTAGCCATGTAGGACAGGGTACTTTATTACCCAATTCCATTCCTAGACATCACTTTTCTAGACACCATACTGAGTGAACAAGCTTAATTAGTTAGCCCTAACATGACTAATTTAGACCTCATAAGCTATTGGGTTCTGATACTATTGAAGGACTTGGCCAGCCCGAGAGGAAGAAATGAGCGAATTTTACCATTTTGAATCATTAATTAGCTTATGAAGTCTAAATTCATTTAGAACTTTTCTAAGTTTCTTTTAAATAAAATCAATATTTTATTTAATTTATAAATAAAGTTTTACTTCAATTTAATCTGTATGTAAATTAGAGTATATCGAATATACTCTTATGTACATATTTATGTGTAACGGAATGAATATATCAAATACATTCATGTTGTGAAATATAAGTGTAACATATAAGAAGTGTATATTTGTGTAACTAAGCATGAAAAAAATTAGCTTTCGCTTGACATGTATAATAAATTGAGGAAAGATAAGGCTATAAATGTAGAGAGAGAAACGCTTACGTTTCTCTCTCTTTTTAATTACATTGAATGACATATTAAATGCCATTTACAATAAAATTTGCATATGCCTTTGTTGTCCAAGTTTTTTAAGCAATAAAATATACATGTACAATAATTGATAAGTTTATACATACACATGTCAAAATAATCTTTCCTATATATATGAGTTTGTCAAAACAAGAATTAACAATTGTAACAAAGGTTTCAATTAAGGAAGAGCATGAAATTAAATTCTACAGTTTCACAAAAGGGTCCATTTTGATTTAGATTAAAATAACATAAACACATGTATATCTATATGTATAAATAATTGAAAGTTATGTATTCATTTTATAATAACACACACACACACACATATATATATATATGTATATGTATGGAGATTGCGATTTAAGTAACATATATGTTTAAATTTAATGCTAACAAAAATGATTCAATCTTTTAATCATAGGTATGAAATAAAAGTCTATAACTTTACATAAATGACCACTTATGAAATCTAAAACAAAAGGAAAATTTTAATTTTATGACTAAAATAAGTAAAATTAAATCATTTGGAAATTAACTATGCAACATTGAAAATTAATTTTATTGTATTAAACCACCAACAAATATAGTTTATTGATGTTTATGTATACAAATGTCACAAAATTTTATATACAACATTACAACACAATAAAATATTTTCACATTCCTTTTTCTTTACAATTCCAAAACAATGGCAGAAAAAATATCACACAACTTGGGCATATACAAATTTGTCGTAGGATAAATCATACCTGACTATACAAAAGGGACATACAACAAAATAGATAATGGATTTGAAGTCAACCATAATAAACATATAGTCAATGGATATGTAAATAAGGAGAGATTTAAATTAAATCTACATAATGATCATATAATTAAATGAGATGAACAAAAGGGGATCCACGTTATATTACAAGATGAATACAAAAGATAGAAGAGATATAATATGAATAAATCTAAACCTTTTGAACATGATGAGGTAGAAGATATATAATATGAATAAATCTAGACCATTTCAACATGATGAGTATACAAATAAATGAAATTAGAATTACCAAAAATAAAGCCAATGACTTTCATCTTGAATGATGAATCAAATCTCCTAGATTCAGAAATCAGCCTCCAGACGTTGCAAGGATCAAGTGGAATAAACCCCTTTTCATAATTGATTTTATTTGTATTTGATTTTAGGAATAATTGAAGGCATGAAAGATCTTATATTTTCAACCATTAGAGAAGGAGAGAACCATAAAAGTTATAGACAGAAGAATGAAAAAAATATATGAGAAACTCAATTGTACGTACAGAATGAATTAGAGAATATGTTTTATTTGAAAGAAAGAAACATTTCCCATTCTTTCATTAAAACTTCTCTAATTAATTCTCTTGATTAACTTTCTATTTTCACTCCTATTTCTTTACATGGTATGGTTGAAAATTACGTGCCATTCAATGACATAAGATTCCATAAAACGCATGTAATTATCTCTTATTTAATTACAATGATATCATGTATAAATACGCATAAATAAAGCTTTTATAAATGCATTCAAATAATTACAAATAACTCTCAAACATCAAATAAAATTAATAATAATTAATATTTCTTAAATACTAATTAATTTAATTAATTTACAACATTTTATAAATTAATTAAATCATGTGGTTTTTCGGAGAATTCATCATTACGATTGTGCGACTCAAAGGTGTAAATTCAGTCAGCGATTAATGTTGAAAAATTCAAATATTAACATTCACACGTCACTTAGCAGATGGTGTGACATTTTGGCTGAATTCATCTCTTACACATCTTTTGGTAAAATCCAATTTTACTTATTATAAGCGGTACCCAATAGTCGTAATTATTTACACCAATTCTCTTCGTCAAAACTATATCACTTTGGATTTATGGAATTTGGTAATGGTCAAAATTCTAATATCATCCACATTCAACTTTATAGTCCAAACACAAAGTCTTTGGTTCAATAACAATAATTATTATTAACCGAAATGCTCTGGCCCGAGACTTTTACTTTAAGTTGACTTGAGTTGACCATGATACTAACCCCATATAACTAAGGAGATGAATCCTCTCTTGAATAGTGCTTCACTTCCAATACTTCCACTCAACCCAACTATAGTCACTCGATGGAACGCCATGCCATGATTTGACTATAATCAAAGTGGAGCTTTCATATTGAAGATCCACAGTATTCTCAAGTCGAGAGAACTATGTTAATCAGTCACATTGATATTTTTTGTTTGACCTTAGTTATATTAACCAACAGAAAACCATCGAGTGGGTCATTCCATAGTTATCTGATAATTATCAGTACGTAACCCCTAGGTGCCTCCAACAACATTGAGTAATACACTGCGCAACATTTGGAGAGTGTTACATACTCTAGTCTCAACAGATACATCGATATCCAGTCTCAATGCATCTTGACTAAGAACATTTAAAATGGTATATTTGTTTTATTGTGATAAATTACTCATAGTTACAACACTTTGTAACTACTACCACAAAATATGTCATTTATGGATTTTCTATTAAGTATACGTTTAATTAAACTAATTAATTAATATAACCACATTATATCAAGTATATATTAGAAAGAAACACCTTTATTGTGAACAAGATTTGTAATATCCCGGAAATTTTAACAATATCAATTTAATAATCTGTTTAATAATTAAATTGATATTGATGATCTTTGATAATAAAATTTGAATTTAATTTAATAATCTGATTAAATGGGTATTTAATTAGTGAATTTATCTTTTAAAAACCAATAAAATGATTTCTATTATAATGTATATATATATATATAGGTTTAAAATACAATTTACATATGATATGTTAATTCAATTAGTAATAGTAGTAATTTATAAATCTGTAATATCCCGGAAATTTTAACAATATCAATTTAATAATCTGTTAAATAATTAAATTGATATTGATGATCTTTGATAATAAGATTTGAATTTAATTTAATAATCTGATTAAATTAGTATTAATTAGTGATTTTATCTTTTAAAAGTTAATAAGATATTTTCTATTTGAATATATATATTTATTTATATATATTGTAAATAGAAGCTTTGGGTAAATTGGGAATTTAGATTTAATTTAATATGACTTTTCAAAGTTATTTAAATTAGTATATTTATAGTTTTAAAATACTTTAATTGCTTAAGATATTTTTTCTTAAGTTTAAAATTTTATAAGAGTTAACAAAAAGGCTTGTTTTGTTTCTTTTTAAAATATCACTTGATAATATAATCTCTTATATAAATAATTTAAATATCAAATATGTTAATTTCAAATAATAAGTATAATATATTATTTTTATAAATATGATTGGATTTTGAAAATTATGGAATTTTTATTTAATTGAATGAATAGTTATATATGTATATATATAACTTAACTTTTAAATTGAATCTTAGGATTTAATTTAAATTGAATTTGAAATTAAGTTTTGAAATTCAATGGAATAAATATTTAAATTTGTTGTGGAGTTTAGAAAATTGTATAAACTTTTAGTTATAAATAAATTTAGTTTTCTTTCTTTAAAAAGTAATTTGTATATATATAGATAAGTATTTTATAAATAAGAAAAGCCATTTTATATACTTCTAAAATAAATAAATATGTAAAAATTACTTAAGAGACATGTGTCTTTATCTAATGACTTGTTATAACATGTGTAATTTAATTAGCTAATGTAATGACAAGTGTCTTTATTCATTTTTCATTTTCTTTTATTTTTATAAAATCATAAATTCACTTACATATATACATATGCATTCCCTTATTTCATCCTTTCTATTTCCTTCTCAAAAACAAGATAAACTCAAATCTCTTTCTCAAATACAAATGCAAATCTGAAATCAGTAAACAACTTTCCTCAAACCAAATCAAAGATCTGTAATCAACTCCTCAAACCAGAAATTCAAGAAAATAAAACCCTGTAATACATTTCAAAATCAAGTCTTCTGTCTGCAACCTTCTTTGCAAATCTGTAATCATCTTAAAGCAACCAGCCTGCCTTCATTTTTCAAATCTGGAAACAACTCAGAACAACATGTCTGCATTCTTCTCAAAACTGGAAGCAAGCATGAAATTTTTAAATCAAAGCTTTGGATTTCGAAATTCTTCAAACTTCAGCCTTCAAAGGACTTCCAGATCAAAAGTATTAAAATATACAAACTCAAGCATATTATCAATTCCAGTCTTCAAGATCCTGTTTCAGGCTCTGTCTCTATTTTAAATGGTGAGTAACAATTTTAATATAAACTAGTTTAAGTAAATTTAAAATCTGTGCTTGTGTATTTCTGAGATGAATGTTGCTCTGCTTGTGTGTTTATAAGTGTAGTATATATATATATGAATGTGATGTGGTGTGCATGTCTGATGCTTTCTTACTTTTCTCTGTTTTGTTATAAAGTGTGAAAGTTTAGCTAAAAATTCATTCTTCTTCTTCTGATTTCTGATAAGGATTAGTTTCAAACAATAAATATTTGTTTAGTCATAGATTTTATTTTAAAAATGAATTAAAGTAAGTAAATTTGATGTTATCTGGAAAAAAAAAAACAGAAAGACAGTGAAATTTCTTTAAATTTTGTTAAAATCAAATTTTGTAAATTGCTATTCCAGGTTTATAAATTAAATACATAAGCAAAAACATGATTTTTAGTATTAAAATCATAGTTTATAGTTTAGTATTAAAGGAGCAGTTCTGGTTTAAACTAAATATGAAGTTTTGGGTAATTCTGGTGATCTAGATGGTTTGGGAAGTTGAGTTTCTTTCTGAGGATAATAGAGTGATCGAAGATGTAAGAAAAATTATTGGAAAATAAATTAAAGCATAAAGGCAGCAATGATTTAAGATTTAAATTTATAACCCTAATTTTAACTAGGTTAGGGAAAATGATCACTACGATTTCTCCTATGAATCGAGTGCAAAAGGGTTTTGAGGGAGTGAAGCTTGGTCGATGATGAGGATATGGTCGGAGTTGCAGAAGTTCTGGTGATCGGGATTTTGAAAACGAGGAGATATTGACAGGTTTGGGTGAAATGGGTAGTTCCTGTTCCAGTTTTGAATTTAGGCTCGATTTTGATTTCGCGAATTGATCGAGGAATGGATGATCGAATTCTGGTAGGTAGATGAACGCCGATGTGATGGAGATGTCGGCGATGGTCGGAGGGAACTGGTTGGACGGTGCATGTGCACGAGATCGTGGATGTGTCTGGTGAAGTCTGGGTGTTTACAGGGAAGGTTACTCGAGTTTCTCGAGTTATCTTACGGGAGAGACTCGAAGTTTTTAGTAATGTGACTCGAAGTAAATTAGATGATCTCGAGTTCAATAGATGTTGCCAGTTTTTTTTTAAAAACTGCCTGTTTAAAGTTTAAACTGGATTTAAATTTCTAAAGCATTATTTAAACAAATTTTAAATCTAAGTTTAATCTGATTTAAGTTTAATTTGAATCTCAGTTCAAAAATAAAATAAGTTGTTGAAATTAAAATATTTTAACAACCTTAAATGTTTAGATAATTGAACTTAAGTTTTAAATTGCAAGTAAGTTTAAACCTAAGTTAATCTGGAATCTAATTTAAATCTGTATCTCAGATTTAAAATAAAAGAAAGTTTTTAAATTAAATTGTTTTAATAATTGTTTAAATGTATATTAAATGTTTAGAATTTAAAAATAAATTTGATTTAAATTCTTTAAGTTCTTTTATAAGATATAGGAATTCTTTAACATGTAAAAGTTTTTGAATTGGTTTTAAACTTTGTTAAAGACAAATTGGTATTCATTTCTAAATTCAAAATTTAAAATGAAATTTAAAAGTAAATTTGAAAATGGATGTTTTCAAATGTATTTAAGAATGATAATTTAACCTTTGATAAGAAAATGTTTTACCTTAAAGTTAAAATCATTAAAACTTGAGGGTAATTAAAATGGTTTAAATAATCTAATTAATTAATGATTTGGATTAATTAATTAAGTAATTAAGGATTTAAATTAACTTAATTAAGGTTTAAGTTAATTAATTAAGCAATAATTAATTTATAATTAAGGATTATAAATTAGAATATTAATTAATGATTAAGAATTAATTAATAAAGTAATTAAATATTAATTAAGTTATGGTTAACACTTAATTAACTAAATAAATTAGATTAATTAAATTGGTTATTAAGATTTATTAATTTGAAATTAATAATAATTAATCTAAGTTAATTACTTAAGAAAAGTAATTAAAGGGTTGTTAATAGTTAATGAAGGTCATTAACTTGAGATTATTTAAATAAATAATTAATGTGATTAATTTTAATAATTAATTAGATTAATTAATTTAAAGATAATCAATTATAGAATTTGTTTTAAATGAATTACTTATTGGAAGTAATTAAGAAATTAATTACTTATTGTAATTAATTAAGTTAATTTGATTTAGTTAGATTAATTAATTAAGAAATGATTTGATAATAATTACTTAATGTAATTATTAAGGTATGATTATTTAGGAAGTAAATAATAAGATAATTACTGGAAGTAATTAATTGATGGTTATGTATTAAGGAAAGTAATTTAAGTTTAATTACTTTGAATAATTAATCAAGGGATTAATTAAGAAATTAATTAAGGAGAATTAATTTAGTAAATGAAAGTAATTAAGGGTAGTTAATTACTGATTGAAGATTAATCAAGGTGATTAATAAATGTTGTTTAATTTAAAGTTAATTACTTAATGTAATTAATTTAATTAAAATAATTAATAATTAAGTTGTAATTAAGGATCATTAATTAATATAATTAATGATGTAATTAAGATTGATTAATTAAGTATAATTAATAAATGAAGTGATTAATTAATGTAATTAATTAAGGTTTAATATAATTAATTATAGTGATTAATTTAATTAATTATAGTTAATTAATTAATGAAGTAATTAAAGGTTAATTACTATAAGTGGTTAAGGTTAATTAATTTGAGTAATTAATTAAAGGTAATTAAAAGATAATTAATCAAAGATGATTAATTAAAAAAGGTAATTAGAGGATAATTAATTAATTTGTAATTAATTAATGTTTAAGTAAGAAGGATTTATAAAATAAAAGTAATTAATTTAATTAACTTTAAATTAATTAGAGATGTATAGATCATTACTTATGGATGGATGATAATAATGAATGCTTTGCATTTGATTGATATCTCTGATGAGATATATGCTATGTGATATGGATGTTTAGTTGAATTGTGATAATATGGATTATCTGATGATATTGATAATGTTGATTATCTATTGTGAATTATCTTTCTAAGTGTATAAAGATAATTGAATTAAATTGTTTTAACCTTTAAAACAACTTGGCCTTAAAAGATACGCTTTGGATTTCGATGAGACCGGGATCGGGTTTCCGTATACCGGATTTCCAGGTCTGGAGACCCGAATACCACATCGATCCAAATTAACGATAGGGCGTGAATCAAGTGAAGATGAAGATTCAGAGTGCAAGGGTTATTGTCGTTAACTCTGAGGGTGATTCCAAAACGAGTGTAACGAGATAATGCCTTCGGTTTCGTTCGAACCCGGAACGAACTTATATGGATTGAATGCTTTGAGAACATCGTCAGGTGGACGATGAGCATTCTAAGTGATGTGTTCTTTTCTAAGGTAATCGTGACCTTAAGCCTCACAAACCGGGAATGGCTAAAACAGGGGAGGTGCAGCAAGGTTAGTGGGTAGCACCCAAGTAGGACAAGATTATCTCTGTCTAGAGGTCCCTTCTTATTATTATTCGGCTGTGTGGGCAGTTGTGAGCTCCAACTGCTGGGATATCTTGTGCGGGAATTATCCAGTAAGGGATGTTCCGGCCTTGTGTTGCAGGGGATTGGGAGTGATCCTCGGTACGGTGATCTAGGCCACTAACTGTGACGGGCGGTACCCCGGTAGCCCTGCCATTGATGGAATCTAAACTCCAATAAGTGCCGTACGTTTTAGTTGTGCCCAACTATGTTGGAACGTGAGATGTAAGCATTCCAGCTATTTCTGTATTTATTTGAAAACCCTAGACCTATTATAATACAATCGAATTTCCTATCAAATGTTTTGGTTAGCGTAAGGTAAAAACTTACCCATATTTATTGGTGGGAAGTCTTACGTGATACCTTTTCCTTCAAAAGGTTTTGAAGTTAAACAAGTTTAACCTGTTACTCACACCAGACCCATGTCTGACCCAAGTTGTTTATTTCTGTTTCATAAACTCTTGGGTACTCAAATTTTTACGAGTAGCCAAGGGATTCAGGTTTAGCTTTGACGAGTAATCTGGAGGAGCAATGGAGCAGGAGGCTTCGGCGTTGTAGATATAGATAGTAGTTTTCCGCTGTGTTGATCTTTGTATTGATATGTATTGTGTTGAGATGTAATAACTAGACAGATGTTTATAACTGTCTAGTATGTGATGTGTAATCTGTGTAACTCTGATAGATGATGTATATGATACTATGTAATATTTATGTGATATATTATATTTCGTTTCGTTTCCGCTGTGAGTATCTGTTGTTGTTTTCTTTTCTCTTCTTCTCTTTTCTATTTCTCACCCCTTTCTTTCTTTCTGTCGATGCGATTTTCCGGGAGTGGAAAGTCGGGTCGTCACACGTGGTATCAGAGCTTAGGTTGAGCGAATGCCTAAGCTTTTGGTTAAATGAATATCAGAGCTATTGGTTGAGTGAATACCTAGCTCTGGAGTGGTATCTATCGTGAGAGAGCGTATTTGTAATTTTTATATAACTATATATATATTCTACCTATATTGTTGGGTTACCCGTACAGGTTCTCCAATATAAGATATAAAGGTAGATAGGGTAGTAGTGTATGAAGCACGACTACAAATGGTTGGAATTAAGGTTGGAAGTGTATTTATCGAGACTGTAGACCCAATACTGTCTCGAGTAAGTTTTGCTGTGATGAAGGATTTCATCGAATCTCTGAAGGAAACCTGTTAAGGTTCGGAGTTTATCTGTAAAGTTGGATGAGTAGAGTTCGGATCTATCGGTTGAACAGAAGCAAGTGATGGTATCTTGATACCTCAGGTAATAGTAGCTGTGTGATGAGATGCAGTGACGATGGATGTTCCCGAAGATGTTTTCTTTGGAACGAGTTTAAGGAAGTGCGTCTGCTTCGGTGTTGTGGCTGAGTTCAGCATGGTGTTTCTGTTTGGTTTGGAGTTCGAGTTTCTCAAAGATTTTTGGATAGAAAGTCCTTGGCATCAGAATCAGCAGTGCAGCTCGGAGTATTCTGTGTTGGCAGGAAGTTTTCTGGCTGAGCAGTTTTTCTGGAAGTGAAATTCAGAAGCAGCAGGGTGCATCCATTTCTTCGGTGGATTGGATAGTTAAGTATGGGCTGTTCTGATTTGTTAAGAGGAACAGTTTTCTTTGGAAATAGGCTGGGTTGATCGCAAAAGTGACTTGCGATAGTTTGAGGGTTCTCTTGGGTTATCAAAGTTTTTCTGAGTGTCTTCAGAGAAGTCAGGAGTTGTCCGCATTTGGAGATTGAGTTTTCTTATCGACTGGATTCCAGGAGTAGTACCGGTAGTTCAGTCTAGTTGAAGGATGTTTCCTAGAGATGGAATTTGTGCAGCAACTCAAGTTTTGATGAAGTATCTGAGTTTTCTTTATGGATCCGTGAACCATATTTCTGGAATGAGTTGTCCAGTCTATGCTTGTGTTCTACCTCAGATCAGAATTGAGCAGCGAAAGCAGTTTGGAGTATATCTCTGGATAGGAGAAGTAAGTTTGGAAATCTACTGAAATTATGGAGTAGAGCTGTGTTTTGGATCTCTTCTGTATTCTGATTTGGATAAGTATTTGGACTTCTGAATTGAATTGTCAGTTTGGACAACTAGAATTCATTGTGTTTTACGTATCTCTGAGGGAGTACGTGTTTGATCTATTTCTGGTTTTTGAAATTAGTAGTTCAGGAAGATTTGGTTGTTGAGTCAGACTCGTTTGTAGTCTGATATTCTGTTTAGTTCTGTAGATCTAGATGAGTAGGAGATCTATAGCTTAGTAGTTTAGATTGTTGTAGAGCGAGTATCCCGGTATATATATACTTGGGGAAACTCGAGGAATTCTATCTAGAATTTTGTCTGGATAGTTAGATTTGATTGATTGGATGAATTGGTTGCTATGGTTGTTAGCATATGGATGATAGTATATGCTTGTGTTTTAAAATTTAAAATCTTTAATAAGATTATTAAATTACCTTTGTTTAAATTTCGGGGACGAAATTATTTTAAGGGGGAAGGAATGTAATATCCCGGAAATTTTAACAATATCAATTTAATAATCTGTTAAATAATTAAATTGATATTGATGATCTTTGATAATAAGATTTGAATTTAATTTAATAATCTGATTAAATTAGTATTAATTGGTGATTTTATCTTTTAAAAGTTAATAAGATATTTTCTATTTGAATATATATATTTATTTATATATATTGTAAATAGAAGCTTTGGGTAAATTGGGAATTTAGATTTAATTTAATATGACTTTTCAAAGATATTTAAATTAGTATATTTATAGTTTTAAAATACTTTAATTGCTTAAGATATTTTTTCTTAAGTTTAAAATTTTATAAGAGTTAACAAAAAGGCTTGTTTTGTTTCTTTTTAAAATATCACTTGATAATATAATCTCTTATATAAATAATTTAAATATCAAATATGTTAATTTCAAATAATAAGTATAATATATTATTTTTATAAATATGATTGGATTTTGAAAATTATGGAATTTTTATTTAATTGAATGAATAGTTATATATGTATATATATAACTTAACTTTTAAATTGAATCTTAGGATTTAATTTAAATTGAATTTGAAATTAAGTTTTGAAATTCAATGGAATAAATATTTAAATTTGTTGTGGAGTTTAGAAAATTGTATAAACTTTTAGTTATAAATAAATTTAGTTTTCTTTCTTTAAAAAGTAATTTGTATATATAGATAAGTATTTTATAAATAAGAAAAGCCATTTTATATACTTCTAAAATAAATAAATATGTAAAAATTACTTAAGAGACATGTGTCTTTATCTAATGACTTGTTATAACATGTGTAATTTAATTAGCTAATGTAATGACAAGTGTCTTTATTCATTTTTCATTTTCTTTTATTTTTATAAAATCATAAATTCACTTACATATATACATATGCATTCCCTTATTTCATCCTTTCTATTTCCTTCTCAAAAACAAGATAAACTCAAATCTCTTTCTCAAATACAAATGCAAATCTGAAATCAGTAAACAACTTTCCTCAAACCAAATCAAAGATCTGTAATCAACTCCTCAAACCAGAAATTCAAGAAAATAAAACCCTGTAATACATTTCAAAATCAAGTCTTCTGTCTGCAACCTTCTTTGCAAATCTGTAATCATCTTAAAGCAACCAGCCTGCCTTCATTTTTCAAATCTGGAAACAACTCAGAACAACATGTCTGCATTCTTCTCAAAACTGGAAGCAAGCATGAAATTTTTAAATCAAAGCTTTGGATTTCGAAATTCTTCAAACTTCAGCCTTCAAAGGACTTCCAGATCAAAAGTATTAAAATATACAAACTCAAGCATATTATCAATTCCAGTCTTCAAGATCCTGTTTCAGGCTCTGTCTCTATTTTAAATGGTGAGTAACAATTTTAATATAAACTAGTTTAAGTAAATTTAAAATCTGTGCTTGTGTATTTCTGAGATGAATGTTGCTCTGCTTGTGTGTTTATAAGTGTAGTATATATATATATATGAATGTGATGTGGTGTGCATGTCTGATGCTTTCTTACTTTTCTCTGTTTTGTTATAAAGTGTGAAAGTTTAGCTAAAAATTCATTCTTCTTCTTCTGATTTCTGATAAGGATTAGTTTCAAACAATAAATATTTGTTTAGTCATAGATTTTATTTTAAAAATGAATTAAAGTAAGTAAATTTGATGTTATCTGAAAAAAAAAACAGAAAGACAGTGAAATTTCTTTAAATTTTGTTAAAATCAAATTTTGTAAATTGCTATTCCAGGTTTATAAATTAAATACATAAGCAAAAACATGATTTTTAGTATTAAAATCATAGTTTATAGTTTAGTATTAAAGGAGCAGTTCTGGTTTAAACTAAATATGAAGTTTTGGGTAATTCTGGTGATCTAGATGGTTTGGGAAGTTGAGTTTCTTTCTAAGGATAATAGAGTGATCGAAGATGTAAGAAAAATTATTGGAAAATAAATTAAAGCATAAAGGCAGCAATGATTTAAGATTTAAATTTATAACCCTAATTTTAACTAGGTTAGGGAAAATGATCACTACGATTTCTCCTATGAATCGAGTGCAAAAGGGTTTTGAGGGAGTGAAGCTTGGTCGATGATGAGGATATGGTCGGAGTTGCAGAAGTTCTGGTGATCGGGATTTTGAAAACGAGGAGATATTGACAGGTTTGGGTGAAATGGGTAGTTCCTGTTCCAGTTTTGAATTTAGGCTCGATTTTGATTTCGCGAATTGATCGAGGAATGGATGATCGAATTCTGGTAGGTAGATGAACGCCGATGTGATGGAGATGTCGGCGATGGTCGGAGGGAACTGGTTGGACGGTGCATGTGCACGAGATCGTGGATGTGTCTGGTGAAGTCTGGGTGTTTACAGGGAAGGTTACTCGAGTTTCTCGAGTTATCTTACGGGAGAGACTCGAAGTTTTTAGTAATGTGACTCGAAGTAAATTAGATGATCTCGAGTTCAATAGATGTTGCCAGTTTTTTTTTAAAAACTGCCTGTTTAAAGTTTAAACTGGATTTAAATTTCTAAAGCATTATTTAAACAAATTTTAAATCTAAGTTTAATCTGATTTAAGTTTAATTTGAATCTCAGTTCAAAAATAAAATAAGTTGTTGAAATTAAAATATTTTAACAACCTTAAATGTTTAGATAATTGAACTTAAGTTTTAAATTGCAAGTAAGTTTAAACCTAAGTTAATCTGGAATCTAATTTAAATCTGTATCTCAGATTTAAAATAAAAGAAAGTTTTTAAATTAAATTGTTTTAATAATTGTTTAAATGTATATTAAATGTTTAGAATTTAAAAATAAATTTGATTTAAATTCTTTAAGTTCTTTTATAAGATATAGGAATTCTTTAACATGTAAAAGTTTTTGAATTGGTTTTAAACTTTGTTAAAGACAAATTGGTATTCATTTCTAAATTCAGAATTTAAAATGAAATTTAAAAGTAAATTTGAAAATGGATGTTTTCAAATGTATTTAAGAATGATAATTTAACCTTTGATAAGAAAATGTTTTACCTTAAAGTTAAAATCATTAAAACTTGAGGGTAATTAAAATGGTTTAAATAATCTAATTAATTAATGATTTGGATTAATTAATTAAGTAATTAAGGATTTAAATTAACTTAATTAAGGTTTAAGTTAATTAATTAAGCAATAATTAATTTATAATTAAGGATTATAAATTAGAATATTAATTAATGATTAAGAATTAAATAATAAAGTAATTAAATATTAATTAAGTTATGGTTAACACTTAATTAACTAAATAAATTAGATTAATTAAATTGGTTATTAAGATTTATTAATTTGAAATTAATAATAATTAATCTAAGTTAATTACTTAAGAAAAGTAATTAAAGGGTTGTTAATAGTTAATGAAGGTCATTAACTTGAGATTATTTAAATAAATAATTAATGTGATTAATTTTAATAATTAATTAGATTAATTAATTTAAAGATAATCAATTATAGAATTTGTTTTAAATGAATTACTTATTGGAAGTAATTAAGAAATTAATTACTTATTGTAATTAATTAAGTTAATTTGATTTAGTTAGATTAATTAATTAAGAAATGATTTGATAATAATTACTTAATGTAATTATTAAGGTATGATTATTTAGGAAGTAAATAATAAGATAATTACTGGAAGTAATTAATTGATGGTTATGTATTAAGGAAAGTAATTTAAGTTTAATTACTTTGAATAATTAATCAAGGGATTAATTAAGAAATTAATTAAGGAGAATTAATTTAGTAAATGAAAGTAATTAAGGGTAGTTAATTACTGATTGAAGATTAATCAAGGTGATTAATAAATGTTGTTTAATTTAAAGTTAATTACTTAATGTAATTAATTTAATTAAAATAATTAATAATTAAGTTGTAATTAAGGATCATTAATTAATATAATTAATGATGTAATTAAGATTGATTAATTAAGTATAATTAATAAATGAAGTGATTAATTAATGTAATTAATTAAGGTTTAATATAATTAATTATAGTGATTAATTTAATTAATTATAGTTAATTAATTAATGAAGTAATTAAAGGTTAATTACTATAAGTGGTTAAGGTTAATTAATTTGAGTAATTAATTAAAGGTAATTAAAAGATAATTAATCAAAGATGATTAATTAAAAAAGATAATTAGAGGATAATTAATTAATTTGTAATTAATTAATGTTTAAGTAAGAAGGATTTATAAAATAAAAGTAATTAATTTAATTAACTTTAAATTAATTAGAGATGTATAGATCATTACTTATGGATGGATGATAATAATGAATGCTTTGCATTTGATTGATATCTCTGATGAGATATATGCTATGTGATATGGATGTTTAGTTGAATTGTGATAATATGGATTATCTGATGATATTGATAATGTTGATTATCTATTGTGAATTATCTTTCTAAGTGTATAAAGATAATTGAATTAAATTGTTTTAACCTTTAAAACAACTTGGCCTTAAAAGATACGCTTTGGATTTCGATGAGACCGGGATCGGGTTTCCGTATACCGGATTTCCAGGTCTGGAGACCCGAATACCACATCGATCCAAATTAACGATAGGGCGTGAATCAAGTGAAGATGAAGATTCAGAGTGCAAGGGTTATTGTCGTTAACTCTGAGGGTGATTCCAAAACGAGTGTAACGAGATAATGCCTTCGGTTTCGTTCGAACCCGGAACGAACTTATATGGATTGAATGCTTTGAGAACATCGTCAGGTGGACGATGAGCATTCTAAGTGATGTGTTCTTTTCTAAGGTAATCGTGACCTTAAGCCTCACAAACCGGGAATGGCTAAAACAGGGGAGGTGCAGCAAGGTTAGTGGGTAGCACCCAAGTAGGACAAGATTATCTCTGTCTAGAGGTCCCTTCTTATTATTATTCGGCTGTGTGGGCAGTTGTGAGCTCCAACTGCTGGGATATCTTGTGCGGGAATTATCCAGTAAGGGATGTTCCGGCCTTGTGTTGCAGGGGATTGGGAGTGATCCTCGGTACGGTGATCTAGGCCACGTACTGTGACGGGCGGTACCCCGGTAGCCCTGCCATTGATGGAATCCAAACTCCAATAAGTGCCGTACGTTTTAGTTGTGCCCAACTATGTTGGAACGTGAGATGTAAGCATTCCAGCTATTTCTGTATTTATTTGAAAACCCTAGACCTATTATAATACAATCGAATTTCCTATCAAATGTTTTGGTTAGCGTAAGGTAAAAACTTACCCATATTTATTGGTGGGAAGTCTTACGTGATACCTTTTCCTTCAAAAGGTTTTGAAGTTAAACAAGTTTAACCTGTTACTCACACCAGACCCATGTCTGACCCAAGTTGTTTATTTCTGTTTTATAAACTCTTGGGTACTCAAATTTTTACGAGTAGCCAAGGGATTCAGGTTTAGCTTTGACGAGTAATCTGGAGGAGCAATGGAGCAGGAGGCTTCGGCGTTGTAGATATAGATAGTAGTTTTCCGCTGTGTTGATCTTTGTATTGATCTGTATTGTGTTGAGATGTAATAACTAGACAGATGTTTATAACTGTCTAGTATGTGATGTGTAATCTGTGTAACTCTGATAGATGATGTATATGATACTATGTAATATTTATGTGATATATTATATTTCGTTTCGTTTCCGCTGTGAGTATCTGTTGTTGTTTTCTTTTCTCTTCTTCTCTTTTCTATTTCTCACCCCTTTCTTTCTTTCTGTCGATGCGATTTTCCGGGAGTGGAAAGTCGGGTCGTCACAAAATCTCTTTTATAAATTATTTTAAAATTGATAAATTATTATGTTAAACAATAATTATTAATATATGGTTTTATATATAGATATAATAGACTTTAATAAAATGGAATTGTTATTTAAAATTGAATATATGTTATAAATTGACTTTAAATTGGATTTTAAAATATAATTTGCATTTGAATTTAAATTAAATTTGAAATTCAAAAGAGGTAAGATTTCAAATAGTTTTGGATTTTAAATATTTGTATAACTTTTATTTATAAGTATAATTGGTATATCTCTTTAAAAAGTTATCTATATATACATAGATAAGTAATAAGTGTTTAATAAATAAAGAAGAGGTTTTTACATTTTAAAAATAAATATGAATTACTTAAAATACAAGTGTTATCATATTAAGGCTTGTTTAAACAAGTGTACATTAATAAGACAATGTAATTGACAAATGTCAAGTTCTTAATTTTAGTTTTCATTTATTTTTATTTTTAATAAAACTACATTTCTACTTATACAAACATTTACCTTTTATCTCATTTTCTTTCCCTATTCTCTTCAATTCAAACTTAAGAATTTTCAGCCTGAAACAATAATCTGAAACAAAATTCCTCATAAACAAATCAGTAAATCAACCTTTCTCAAACCAAAAATCCTCAAAACATTAACCTGTAATGCATTTCTTCAACAACCCGTAACTCATCTCTTCAATCTGGAATCTAAATCAAAGCCTGTAATTTCTTATTCAAAATATGAAAGCAAGTAACCTGGAATCAAAGCCTGTAAACATTTTTTTTCAAAGCTGGAAATTAGAGCATGCATGCAACTGCAATCTCTTCAAATTAAAGCTAGCATTCCAGTTCCATTAACAAGCAACTCAAGTCTACAGTTTTCAAAAGCATTCAAGTTCTAAAGTTTAAAAGCAGTTTCAAATAAAATAGGCTCTGTTCATCTTTGTTTCAGGTGAGTAACAACTTTTATCTTAACTAACTTAAGTAAATATAGTTGTTTGATTTTCTTGTGATAATCATGTTTGAAATGTTGGATTCTCTGTAATATGTATGGTTTTAAATGCATGTATGGTTTGATATGTTATTGCCTGTACTTCTCTGTTTTGTTTTCCTGTGAGTAAACATCTTTTTCGAAAGTTAAAATGAAATTAAATTTTCTTTTGAATGATTCTGAATAAAGTATATTTGCATGTTTAATTATATGTAAGTACTCTGTATGTATGTGAGCATTTAAATGTGCATGTCTGTATGTTCCTCTGATTCCAGGTTTACAGATTTAAAAACCTATTCAAAAAAAATCTGTATCACCCAAAAGAATTTATGATAAGCTTTCATTTCTAAACAAAAGTGGATTATAAGACTATAATAAGAATTTTAAAATATAATCTTGAGAATTTATATTATGCAAATCTACCAAAAAGATAAGATTACAGAGGAAATTGTTCAACTGGAAGAATTTGATGATGAAGGTTTCATGAATTGATTATGGTAATAGATTCGTAGTTCAAAATCATGATTTTTAATAATCATTTCAGAATTTTTAGGTTTATATTGAACGAGAAATTTAAGGTTGAACGGAAAACCAATTTTCGTCAACAACTGATGAACGACAACAAATCTAGGGTCGTGCTTTTTATCGAAGATAGCCTGGAGGACGGCGAACCTAGGAAAATTATTAGGAGAAATTTTAAACTACGAAGGTGGCTGAACGTCGGCCATATAGGGTTTTGGACCCAGTTTTATTGGTGAGGTTTAAAGGGGAATATCGTCGTGGGTGGTGGATCGAGCTTGACCGGGGTAGGTGGAATCGATGCCGGGGGCTATGGCAAGGGTTTGGCTGAGATCGCGTGGCCTCTGATGGTCGGTAGTGACGTCGGCTGTGACGACCCGGAATTTTTGAGCATTTGAAATAGGAATATTTAATTAATTTTAAATATTCAAAAGATAATTATTAACTTTAATTTCAAATATACAGTATTTATTTGAATAATTAATTATTAAATTTAATTATCGGGATCGGGTTTGCTACATTACAGCATGATAGGGGGTTCTCGCTTCGCGGTTTGGTGGCGAACGGGAGACTCTTACCCCTACATGTCCCATTGAGGGGTTGGTTGCGAGTCGAGAGGCTGGCCGTAAAAGCAAATTCGAGGTACCAATGTAAGCCACGGTGGGGCTGGGATGGTTGAAAAGCCTACCAGTTGAGGCCGCTGTCGATGGTTGAAAAGCCTAGACCGTTACACTTAAAATAAATTAAATATTCACATTTCAAATATACAAAAATTCCGGGTTTAAATAAGTTGAGAAATAGTTATTTAATGAATTAACTTGGATTGTTGTCAAGCTAAATACCACTGTAACGTCCTAGGCTTTTCAACCTTCAGCAACGGTTCACGACCGGTAGGCTTTTCAACCATCCCAGCCCCGCTGTGGCTTACAGTGATACCTCGGGTTTGCTTTTACGGCCACCCTCTCGAGTCGCAACCAACCCCAAAAGGCCTTATACTACCCCCGGGGACATGTAGGGGTAAGAGTCTCCCGTTCGCCACCTAACGCAAAGCGAGAACCCCCTATCACGCTGTAATGTAGCAAACCCGATCCCGGTCTCTTCGAAACGATCAGCGCATTTGGCCAATATTGATAGTCGGTTATTTAACTATCAATTAACATCCACAAACAACCATCACATAATAAATAATTTCCCACATTATTTATTTGCCCAAATATCTTTCCAAGATATATTTCCAAATTTTCAAACTCCTGATTTTCAGTCATTCCCGGTTGATGAGGTTCGAGGCTAAACGATACCTTTATAGCACATCAATCAATGCAATCATCCAATCAGTTAGATTTAAATTTAATATATTGGCATATGTATATATTGGAGTTGTTGATATTCTCGCATTTATATAGCGGATGAGACCCTATGCGCCGCATAATAGCGGATGATATTTTATAAAACCCATATACCGCGATATTCCACTTTGAAGTGGAATTGGTATTTTATATGGTGCTAACGTCTGTGGATGCAGGGAACAGGTTGGAGGGATCCAACTGGATTCCTCAAAATTATTAGATTATTTAATATTCTGTGTTTTGAATATTTGATATCATGTGATGATTTTATATTGGATGATGTGGTTGATTTGGATTGTCCAGTATAATAAATTATAAAATCTATGGAATTGAATTTTTGAAAAGAAATAAAGGAATAAAAGTTTAAGTAAAATAATTCGAGGAATTGGGATAAAATTTATAACGAATTGAAATAAAAATAAGGTGATTTTGGAGTTTTAACAAATATGAAAAAGGGGATTTTGAATTCACAAGGGATAATAAATTTTATACTTAAGTGATATTATTTGAAGAATAAAAAGAGGTTATTTTTGAAATTTAGGATTAAAGCTAATTAAAGAATAAATAAGGAGTTTTGGAAATCTGTAATCGATATTGGTAAAAAGGGGTTTAACTCGTAATAAGGAATAAAAATCTAAAGGTTAATGTATTTTGGAATAAATGAAGTAGCAAAGAAAATTTATTTCAAAGTAAGTAGAGTAAATTGGGGAATCAATTGGAAATTGATTTAGTTGTTTAAAATTGGAATTTTAGAAGAGAAATGAGATTTTGGAATTTATAAACTGGGTTTTTAAAGTAAAATAAAATATCAGTGGATATTAGAAAATATAAATTCAAGGTGGGAATTTATATAGGGATATGAATTGGTTTAAAATGAATGTTGATTTATTTTTAAAGGATGGAAATGAGAAGTGTATTTCTCTGGATAGCCAAGTACGTTTTCAAGGTAGTTTTAAATATAAGTTAAAAGTTTTAATATGTTTTAAAAAGCATGTTTTAGAAAATTGATTATTTTTAAATGTTAACTTTTTAAAGTAAGTATTTTCAAAAATATATTATTGTAGTAATTATATAAAAGTGATTTGCTATTCTGTTTTAAAAGGAGAAATTTAGTTTATATTTATAAAGTGGTTTATTTTAAAATATATATTTTTAATAAAGTATTAAAGTAGTTTGATTTCAATGTTATAAAATATATTTAAAATAAAGTGTTTTTAAATTATTTTAAAAATAAAAGTATTTTGTACTTGGTGATTCAGTGGAAATAATTATTTGGGAAATGTTTTCCGTAAGCGGAAACTGTTTTGAAATTGTTTTCAAAGGAGTTTGAAAATTTGGAATTATATCTTGGAAAGATATTTGGGTAAATAAATAATGTGGGAAATTATTTATTATGTGATGGTTGTTTGTGGATGTTAATTGATAGTTAAATAACCGACTATCAATATTGGCCAAATGCGCTGATCGTTTCGAAGAGACCGGGATCGAGTTTCCGTATACCGGGATTCTAGGTCTGGAGACTCGAATACCACTTCGATCCGGTTTGTACGTTTCGTGTAACGACTTCGGAGTCGAAGATGGAGCTGTGAAGTGCAAGGGCTAGTCGCTACTAATCCTGAGGATATTTCCAAAATGGATGTAGTAGGAATAGTGCCTTCGGTTCCGTTCAAACCCAGGACGGACTTGTATGGACGAATGCTTGCGAAACATCGTCAGCGGACGATGGGCATTCTAAGGGATATGTGCTATAAAGGTATCGTTTAGCCTCGAACCTCATCAACCGGGAATGACTGAAAATCAGGGGTTATGCAGCAAGGCTTCGTGGGTAGCTCCCACTGGAGGGTAAGGTCATCCCTGTCTAGATGTCCCTTTTTATTTCGGCTTAGTGGTGCGGTTGCTGATCCCAACCATGGGGTGATTTTATTCGGGATCATCCAGTAAGGGATGGTTCCGGCCTTGTGTTGCAGGGGAGCGGGCGTACTCCTCGGTACGGTGATCTAGGCCACGTACTGTGATAGGTGGTACCCCAGTGCCTAGTCATTCGTTGGAAATCCATTCTTCCTACGTGCCTTGTACGGTTTTGATTGTGCCCAACTATTGTTGAAATGTGAGATGCAAGCATTTCAGCTAGATTATATTTTACTTTCTGTAGACACTATTATAATATCAGAGGATTTTGATATAAAGTGTTTTAGCTATCGTAAGGTAAAAACCCGACATGTTTATTTGTGGCGTGGTCTTACGAGATGCTTTTGTTTTCAAAGGATTTTGAAACTTTAATAATCAATTTGAGTGTGATTTTCTCACGCTGGTTTTCCAGACTGACTCGGGTATTGTTTTATATAATGCTCGGGTCAGACCGAGTATTATAGGTTACAGGATATGATGCTGTGGAGCTCAGGAGATGAGCTGGATGGCGAGACGTATCTCCCGTACTTGTTTATATATATATTCCGCTGTGTTGATTGTTGTACTCTGTTGTATTGAGGACATGATATGGTTATTGTCCAATTGTATGTTATGTATTCTTTGGTGTATACTCTGATGCTATATTATATAAAACTGATATAGTTTTGATTTGTGTAAAGATCTGTTATTACCTATTATAGTTTATTCCGCTGCGATGGTTAGATTCTGATTTTGTTTTCTATTTTTCTTCTTCTACCCCTTCTTCTTAACTCAAATGGTCCGGTTTTTCGTGTAGGAAAAACCCGGGTCGTTACATCGGCGAAGCATTTTGGGTTGATGGAGTTCGAAGGCCTGGCGATCGAGTTACTCGATTTAAATTCTTGGTTTAATTTGTCGATCTGGGTGGTCAGAGAGTTTGAATCGGACGTTGATGGGTTGTGGGTGATGGCGAAGTTGATCGTAGTTCGTCAGAACGACTGTGCACGTGCACGAAGGTAAACGTGTATCAGTGTTTTTGAATTTGGGAAGATGAAGATATTCGAGTTCGTTCTCGAGAAGGAACTCGCGTAAACTAGGCTTTGGCTCGAGTAATATCAGGGTGGTACGCGAGCATTTGAGGGAACCAGTTTTTAACAGTTTTTAGGCTTTTAAAACAAAACAGTTTTTTTAGATTTGCTCGGGAAGAAAAGGGTTTGGCTCGGGTATTTCTTCGGGTCATTTGCAAGAAGGAGTGGAAAACAGTTTAACAGATTAATTAATTTTTTTAAAAAAAACCCAACAGTTTTAAAATTTAGAATTAAACTTCTTTATAAATGAGTATTTCTTTAACTTGTAAATTAAAAGAGTTTTAGAAATGTTGTTTAAAACATTGTAAAGATAAATTAGTATTCATTTTAAATCTAGAATTTAAAATGAAATTTAAAAGTTAATTTGAAATGGATGTCTTCAAATGTATTTAAAAATGATAATTTAACCTTTGATAAGAAAATGTTTTATCTTAAAGTAATTAGAGATTTGTGTTCATTGAATTAATTAGGAAATTTAATGGATAATTAATTTAATTGATTAATTAATCATTTGGATTAATTAAATAGGTAATTAATGGTTTAAACTAATTAATTAGTGATTAAGATTAATTAATTAGAATAATTAATTTGTAATTAAGGATTATAATTAGAATATTAATTAATGGTTAGGAATTAATTAATAAGTAATTAAATATTAATTAAGTTATGGTTGACACTTAATTAATTTAGTAATTAGAGATTAATAAATTGGTTATTAAGATTTATTAATTTAGAATTAATAATAATTAATATAAGTTAATTACTTAAGGAAAGTAATTAAATAATTGTTAATGAAGTCATTAACTATGGATTATTAAATAATTAATTAATAGGATTAATTAAATAGTTAATTAGATTAATTAATTTAAAGATAATCAATTATAGAATTTGTTTAAATGTAATTACTTATTGGAAGTAATTAAGAATTAATTACTTATTGTAATTAATTGAAGTTAATTTGATTTAGTTAAATTAATTAATTAAGTTTAATTAATTTAGAATAATCAAGAGATGATTTGATAATAATTACTTAATGTAATTATTAAGATAAGATTATTTAGGGAAGTAAATAATAAGATAATTACTGGAAGTAATTAGTTGCATAATGATTTTATAGAAGTAATTTGAGTTAATTACTTTGAATAATTAATCAAGGGATTAATTAAGAAATTAATTAAGGAAGTAATTAATTTAGTTAATGAAAGTAATTAAGGGGAGTTAATTACTAGATGAGATTAATCAAGAGTGATTAATAAATGTTGTTTAAATAAAGGTTAATTACTTAATGTAATTAATTTAATTAAGTAATTAATAATTAAGTTGTAATTAAGGATCATAAATTAATATAATTAATGATGTAACTAAGATTGATTAATTAAGTAATAATTAATAATTGAAGTGATTAATTAATGTAATTAATTAAGGATTAATGAAATTAATTATAGTTGATTAATTTAATTATATTATAGTTAATTAATTAATGAAGTAATTAAAGGTTAATTACTATAAGTAGTTAAGGATAATTAATTTAAGTAATTAATTAAAGATAAATTACCTGAATGGAATTAAAGGGTAATTAAAGGATAATTAATTAATTTGTAATTAATTAATGATTAAGTAAGCAGGATTTATAGAATGAAGTAATTAATTTAATTCATTTTAAATTAATTAGAAATGGTATAAATCATTACTTAAGAATGGATGATAATATTGAATGCTTTGCATTGATTGATATCTCTGATGAGATATATGCTGTGTGATATGGATGTTAGTTGAATTGTATGGATTATCTGATAATGTTGATTATCTGTTGTAAATTATCTTTCTTTGTGTATAAAGATAATGAATTAAATTGTTTTAACCCTTAAAACAACTTGGACTTAAAAGATACGCTTTGGATTTCGATGAGACCGGAATCGGGTTTCCGTATACCGGATTTCCAGGTCTGGAGACCCGAATACCACATCGATCCAAATTAACGATAGGTCGTGAATCAAGTGAAGATGAAGATTCAGAGTGCAAGGGTTATTGTCGTTAACTCTGAGGGTGATTCCAAAACGAGTGTAACGAGATAATGCCTTCGGTTTCGTTCGAACCCGGAACGAACTTGTATGGATTGAATGCTTTCAGCACATCGTCAGGTGGACGATGAGCATTCTAAGTGATGTGTTCTTTTCTAAGGTAATCGTGACCTCAAGCCTCACAAACCGGGAATGGCTAAAACAGGGGAGGTGCAGCAAGGTTAGTGGGTAGCACCCAAGTAGGACAAGATTACCTCTGTCTAGAAGTCCCTTCTTATTTCGGCTTAGTGTGTGCGGTTGCTGATCCCAACCGTGAGGTATCTTGTGCGGGAATTATCCAGTAAGGGATGTTCCGACCTTGTGTTGCAGGGGATTGGGAGTGATCCTCGGTACGGTGATCTAGGCCACGTACTGTGACGGGCGGTACCCCGGTAGCCCTGCCATTGATGGAATCCAAACTCCAATAAGTGTCGTACGTTTTAGTTGTGCCCAACTATGTTGGAACGTGAGATGTAAGCATTCCAGCTATTTCATATTTATTTGAAAACCCTAGACCTATTATAATACAATCGAATTTCCTATCAAATGTTTTGGTTAGCGTAAGGTAAAAACTTACCCATATTTATTGGTGGGGAGTCTTACGTGATACCTTTTCTTTCAAAAGGTTTTGAAGTTAAACAAGTTTAACCTGTTACTCACACCAGACCCATGTCTGACCCAAGTTGTTTATTTCTGTTTTATAAACTCTTGGGTACTCAAATTTTTACGAGTAGCCAAGGGATTCAGGTTTAGCTTTGACGAGTAATCTGGAGGAGCAATGGAGCAGGAGGCTTCGGCGTTGTAGATATAGATAGTAGTTTTCCGCTGTGTTGATCTTTGTATTGATCTGTATTGTGTTGAGATGTAATAACTAGACAGATGTTTATAACTGTCTAGTATGTGATGTGTAATCTGTGTAACTCTGATAGATGATGTATATGATACTATGTAATATTTATGTGATATATTATATTTCGTTTCGTTTCCGCTGTGAGTATCTGTTGTTGTTTTCTTTTCTCTTCTTCTCTTTTCTATTTCTCACCCCTTTCTTTCTTTCTGTCGATGCGACTTTCTATGGAGAGAAAGTCGGGTCGTCACAAGATTGTTCAACGAGTTAGATATTTGTAACAAATTACATAATTGCCCCTACGGCATCCCCTAACTCTATCAATCACTACACCCATTCCTTTGTAGATACAACTTTCCAGTAAAGGTTCTATGATCTCATAGAAGGACAATGCCTACATAGAGAATGTAACACCCAGATTTTTGAAAAAATTATTCAGGATATTTAATTAGATAAATTAAATAAAATAATGCGTCGATTAGGGGATTGAGATTTGATTTTATTAAAGGGGTAGCCATGCCATTTAACAAAGAACTAAAAAGGGATTTAAAATGAATTAGAGGAGGGGTAAAAGGGGAAAGAGGCCATTCCTATACCTTTACCCATAGCCGTGTATAGTAACACACGTTCATTTCATTTCAAATTTCCATAAAACAAGTCCGACCACCATTAATAAGAAAAGGGGAAAAAAAGAAGATAAGCTAGGAAGAAGCTTAAGAAAAATAAAATCTATTCATATCTCAATCTCTTTAATCACAAAGCTTAAGGATAATGTTTACATCTCTATTTTGAATTGATTTCGGTTTTATGATGATTCCTAATTGTTTTGCAATATATCGCTATGTTTTTGAATGATGGAATGTTTATATATACTTGTCGATGAATTATACATGTTCATATTGAATTTTATGATATGTTTTAAGGTAAAACCCTATTAAATGACATTTTTATGCCTTGCAAATTTTTGTATAGATCAGAAATAATATTTTGAAGATGGTTTTCAATTTTCAGAATTTTTGAAATTAATGTGGATTTTATATGAATTTTGTAGTAAGAAAAGGATATTCTGGGTTATAAATTATTTACGGGTAAATAATTAACTATTTGGGTCTGAAATTCTTATATGTTAGAAAACATATATAGTTTGATTTTTGGAATTTTTTCAAAGTTTTCTGAAGAATTTTGATAGGCATATAAAATTATTTAAGATATGGGACTTGAATGTTTTATATATTTTGAAATAGAGAAGGGGCTTTTTGTAAATAAATTGAAATTGTTATTTCTTGAAAAATGGCAGCACTTTTGAAAAAGCACTAAGGCAACTAATCAGAATTAGACAAACAAGGCAGGTTAGGTACAAAAGCAACAATTTAAAAGTATAAATAAATAGGTTTGTCATTGTTTCGTCTCCTTCGGCACCAGGTTCCGCCTTTCTATCTTTGCCGCCGACATAGTCGAAACCAATGCATGGTATCGGGCAATTGGTACATAATGAATTGGATGTGGGCGAAAGGTATAGGGTCGAAACCATTAGGTTCCTAAAGAGATGAAGCTTTGTTTTGTTTTAAAGGAAAATACGCTTGCTTGCTTTCGACTAAAGTACTTTCGACTTGGTCGGGTTTCGACTATGTCAAATGTTTTAAAAGGAAATGGTTTCGATTGGATTGCTTCTTTGTTTTTAAGTGAATGCTTTTGACCAAGTCGAAACACCAAATTGCTGCCTTTTTACCTTTCGACCTAGCTGGTTTCGAAGGGGTTACTTGTTTTCTAAAATTCGCCCACTTCTCAAATGCTTTCGAAGGGCGGTTTCAACACCATCACTTCATTACTTAGGAAATTAGTTTCGAAATAGATGCTTTTGACTTAAATGATTTAAAGGCCCTTTTTCTTTTGCATGAAGTATAACCCAAATTTGGTTTGGAAAGTGATGATTTGAATGGTTTCAAAAGGAGGTGCTTTTGACTTTAATGAGTTTATGTCCTTTTGCTCTACTTGAAGGCATAATCCAATGGTTTCGACCGAAACGTTTTTAAAGGAGTTTCGAAGGAGTTAACTTCGAAAGGTTTTCCACATGTTTTAAATTGAACCCAAATGCTTTCGAAAGGTTCAGACTTAATGCTTTCGAAAGGTTTTAAAAGAGGTTTTGAAGAGGTGGTTCCCCAGGGGTTTCGAAGGAGTCGAAAGGTTTTGATTTCTGATGATTTCGAAAAGAAAGGTTTTCTAATGATTTCGAAAGGCAGTGTTTAAAGGTTTTTAAAAGAAAGATGTCTAAGGTTTTAAAGCTATCGAAAGGAAGGTTCCAAAAGGGTTTTTGAGAGTGGTTTCGAAAGGTAGATTTTGGCCTTGGCCTAGATGAAAGAAGGGGTTTTACATGGTTTTGAAATTAGAAATTTCAATGGTTTCGAAAGAAGTACTTTCAAAGGTTTTGGAAGGGGGACTTTCAAAAGTTAAGTGTTTTCGTCAACTATGATTTGAGTAAAGTATATATATAAATGGCAAGGTAGTTTTGAGTAAAGCATAAAAATTATATAATTATCCTTGTTTAAGTTTGATTTAAAGGTCTTAAATCATTTCGAAAAGGATTTCAAGGAAAATTTTGGAAAGATATCCCTAAGTAAAAATGACTCAGATATTAGATACCAGATGAGACTGGTATAGGGTTGCGCCTTATACATTAGCTATTAGCCCCAGCTAATTTAGTCCAAAATTCCAGTGTGTGTAGGGCTTTATCATAGGTAAGACTAAAATTATGGATACACATAGAAAGGAATATATTTTGTATACAGATAGGTTATTGGTGAGCCTGCAAAACCATTAGGATCAGGTGACCCTGAAAGATGATAAGTTAAGGACAGACCATCCAGAAGAGAATTATTTAACAGATAATTAAGTACAGATAGTCCAAAAGAAAAAAATATCTAACAGATGTTAGATAAATTTTGATGTTGTTTGGTAGGCTCGAGTCAGCCAAAGGTTAAAGGTTAGCTAAACAAAACTTTGGTGTATAACCAGATAGTTCATTTTATTACCTGATATATCTATATATGTTTACATAATGATTCTTTACAGATATTTTAACAAGTTTTGGTTGCAGGAAAAGAATTACAAAAGATATGTTTTAAAAGAAATGTTAGTGCGGGGAAACCCGTTCTGCTTTACGGCATGGTCTCACTTAACATAAATTAATAGAGATGAACAGTGTTATTTACATCAGGCTTTATGTCTTACTCGAAGTTTCTGGTTTCCTTAAACTCTCGGGTGCTCAAAATTGATTTGAGTAGGCTAAGGGTTGAGGTTTTTAGGTTTTTGAGATTTTGGAGAATAAGCTTCTAGAGACGAGCAAGTGACTGACAGATAGCAATTTTAGAAATTTAGATATTCTATTTATTGTTTTCCGCTGTGTATATTAAGATAGTTATGTCTATATTGCTTTGATCATCCAAGGGGGCATCCTCATATGTCGCTCTTGGCGTATTATTGTAATTATAATTGATCATTGCCTGAGATACATTATGGGGATTTTGTAACTTAGATATGATTTATTTGAAATGTAATCACTAAATTTATAGTTATTTGGAAATCTGTGATTTTGTACATATTCAAGTGTTTTTGATATTATGGATACCATTAGTATTTCCATGTTTTGTCACTAGAAGTTAATACTATGGATGACTGCAACATCCGTAGCGCTTAGCTTTTGGCCTCTAGATACGGGATGTTATAGAGAAGGTGCTCTATGCAAGTGCAGTTGATAGCTTGATGTATGCTATGGTGTGTGTTAGGCTTTACATTTTATACGTTGTTGGTTCGGTTAGTAGATATATGGAAAATCTAGAAAAAACGCATTGGGGGGCAATGAAGTATATTTTCAGATATCTTAAAAGAACTCCATATCACGGGCTTGTTTTCAGCGGTAAAGATAGAGATTTCAATTTGGTTGGATTTTGTGATTCCAGCTATGCCAGGACAGAGATCGAAGGAAGTGAACCTCTAGTTATGTATTCACTCTTAGAGGGACAACTATTAATCAGAGAACAAGATCGCAAACAATAATTGTATTGTTTACTAAAGAGACAAGTTGATCTCTTCTACTGAAGTAACTACGGAAGCACTCTACTTGAAGCATCTGATGTGTGATTTAGGTTTCATATATGATGAAGTTTCAGTGAGTTATGGCAGTTAATGTGAAATTCACCTAACTCAAAATCTGGCTTTCAACTCAAGGACAAAGCATATAGAGATGAGAGTCTTTTCTAGTCTCGATGAATGAAGGGAAGCTAAATAGCCTTTAGAAGGTTTTCATAAGATAATGCAACAAATATTTTTTCCGAGTCTTTTCCTGCTACAAAGTTTGATCATTTCTCGAACTTGATCCACTTATTGAGGTGCTAGGTTCCACATGGTGGTACATGGGAAGAGTGGGTTAGTAGATGTAGGCATTTGTTTTCATGGTGATATTGGAGATTAATAGGTCCTACTTGCACGGAAAGGGCACTTTCAACACTGTATTAGTGGGTGATGGCCTTGCTGAAGTTCGTTACAAAGTGCAATGGTTGATGGTTATGCTAAACCTTATTAGGAAAGCATCTATAGTGTCTTATCCGAGAGTTTCTTGGAGTATGAGAATGTATTTGGAGTTGGTAGGCTTGCATGGAAATATTGTGTCAAGATAAAGATTACTAGATTTAAGTGATACAATATTTTCAAATGAAAGTAGACTTTGGAGATATTTTGAGTCAAAGTGGAATTGTGACCCAAATATATGTTAAAGAATATTAATTGCCTCTTTTACTGCATAAAAGAAAAGACAAGGAATTATCTACATGGAAAAGAATTTTTTCGAGAAATAGAAGTAATCAATTAATTCTCTAATCAACCGATTAAAGAAAATATTTTATCAGACGCATGCATATTGGAGGAAACTAAAAAAATCGATATATGTGTCCTATATGAATCGATGAATTCATGAAGTATTGATTATTGACATAAATCAATTACTACAACATCAAATAATAATTTCTATATAAAAGCATTCATTCTTTATAGATTGGTATCATCCTCTTAAGTTATATTTTTTCATATTCTTTTACTTAGCCTCCATTATCAACCTTGTAAGTTTCTTTTCTAAGAAAATAATAAAATCCCCTCTCCAAAAGTGGATCTACACTATAATGTGATAGTTGAACCACTATAAATTCTGTGTCATTTATTTTTCATTTATTTGCATTCGTGATATGTGATTGTGTGAATTAGGATATTTATGTGCATTTTCTATATGTTCTACCTCACATAAACATGATCCTAATATTTCCGCTGCGTTTAAGGGTGTTAATCCAAATTTTTCCCAACATACTGGATGACTATTCACTGTGACCAACAACTAGAAGGTTTAGGACGAATGCTTTTTTGTGGTGAATGAAATGAAACTCAAGGTCTTGAGTTCAATTCTCAATAAAAACACCAAATTTTTTTCTCAAATTATAGGCAAATATCATGTTTAGAATGTGTGGAGCTATAAATACCGAATATAATCAGCAACATCAAGTTATTAATTACAATTTTTGTTAAGATTTAAGTAACGAGGAAATATGTTCATAAAATCACAGGCAACAAACATATGTAAAAGTGAAGAATGTAAAATTTTGAGAGTATTTATAGTGGCTTAGCCCAAAAGATGCGTACTTCCACTATGATTCATCTTTCATTTTCTTATAGCTCTTGGGTACAATGCTAAAATACCAGTTATAATGATTTATTCATCAAAAGAAATGAAAAATATGATCTTTATAAATCGGTCAGGTTGCGTTTGAGGAGTTCTCTTCAGTTGTTTTATAGATAGAAACCTATCCACATTACAGTTCAAACGTAGATTATTTATAGCTATCACATAAGTTGAATTTTGTTTAGTATTTCCTTTAACATAGTTACTTTCCACAAATAAACATTGAATTACTCAACAACATTCTGTTCATTATGTACTGGTGTGTATATGTTCGGTCTTAGACATACTGGTTGAGATATACATCCGATAAATAAGAAGGCAAAATTTGTCAAGTGTTGTTGACAATCGAACTATTTTTATGGCCCTATGGAATGTTGCTTGGTACCGAACCATGAAAACGGTTTAGTACTTAGCACTTGGTAATATTATGAGAAGTCTCTATCTCTAGCTAAGGATCAAAAGTAGAGATAAAGAGTTTTGACCAAACTTTGACTACCAAACCATTTTCACATTTCAGTAGTGTTTTGTTCAGTACCGAACAACGAATTCTATTTGGAACATGATGGAATTTGACATTTAGCCAAAATTTGTCTTTTTCCTTTTTTTTCTTCTAATTATCTTTTTCCTTCTCATTTCTCTATCTATCCAATTTGTCATTTTGTAGCATACTTGTCACAATCATACAGTTGTTGCTTTATCTATTAATGTCTTTCCATCCCTAACCCATTGTAGGTGAAAACACCCTTAACATTATGTAGTATAAAGTACTAAACCATTACAAATTATGGTAGTGATATTAGAAGGATGATTAAACCAACTTTAAATTTAGTATATTAACATTACGTACATTTTCGGAGGATACACATTTACATGACAACAAATGAAAGGGCATTGGTACACTTAATTAGACAAAGGGACTGAAAAATTATGGTGTTATACATAATATTTCTTGTGCATAGGTAATCAAGTCTCCCTTCATGTTTATATACTTCGTTTCTTGTTTGCTTTTGTAGCATCTTCCTTCTAACTTTGTGTTTTGATACCTTCTGCACCATGGTTAACTGAACACAAATGATAAGGCTGTTTTCATCAGTTTTAAAATGATATAGAAGAAAGAATGCATACTTTTATGTATATCCTTCTACACAATCCTTGACCATGTTTGAAATTTAGTGCATAATGATTTGGGCATCAAATGGTATTATGAAAAATTAAACATCGTCATCGACGTTAAGTAGTATCTTTCAAATTGTTTCAACCCAAAACCATACCAGTCACAAAGTTTAATTAATTTACATCAATTGAAGTGTATGTTACAAGGCAATGGCAAGCATAAACTTGATAGAGAACTAAGTTTGAAGGGAACCAATTTCAATGCATGGTCTGTTAAAATAAATAATATATAATCTAACATAATAAAACTAGAAAAACATACAACATTATCCAATATGTCGTTAACATATCTTATATGGCCAAAGTACTGAAATTCTAATAAAAAGTGTAATGATTGGATCCAATATAAGTAACCTGGTTACATCAATTTAATTTGAACCAATTGCTTTGTGCCTTGAACTTGCATCTTGAGTTTTTGGTAATTATTAGCCCACATACGATTAATGCGAATTAAAATAAATTGATTTTATTACAGACAAAACAAATTAGATCCACTATTATTATAGATATCCAGTAACATTTGAGTAATTTCCTTAATTCTTAAATCATGACAAAAGTTAAGAAAACTAATGCAACTTAAGTGTGCAGAATGCATCAATATGCCAATGTAAGCATTCAACATTCTACATGGCAATAAAGTAACGATCAAACACAAATTCTCATACAGAACTTTAAAGGACAAAAATTGTTAAGGGTAATGTTAACGTGTTCCCTAAGAGTACATGTTAATAATGATTGTTTTATATCACTAGACAAAAATATTATTTCAAATACCTATTATATCCTGGTATGAAATTGGGTATGTGGATTTCAAGGAAGCAACTTGGATATATTAACGATCGTAACATGTGCTCTTTTGGTACACGTTAACATTTCTTAGTTATATTTATCATTAAAAGCGTTAAAGCTACACGAGTGCTTCATATTTGTAAAAATAAAATAAAAGATAAGCAATAAGGTTATAACATAGACATTAAATATACAACATGCGAATATAGTCATTAATAAATACTGATTTCCACACAAAGCTTCAAAGCTAATAAATTTTTACCCAAATAATAAGAGAAAGATACCAACCAAATGTACAAGATGGCATGATTCATTTCAGTCCATCATTTAAGAATAAATATTACATATTTATCCTCATGCATGTTTTCAATTTTCCTAAAAAAATAGTTACAACAAAGGTATAATTGTACAATATTGTTGTTAACAGATGATATTTTTTCCCTTTTCAAGGCAGGTTGTGGGTCTTACTGGACCCCCACCAGATTCATTGAGAAAAATACAGAGAATAACAAGGAAACCCTCGTCTAATAAGATACATAAGGCCTAAACAAAGAAAATAAAAGAGGATTCTCCATTAATAGAAAATAAACTGGCCCATTAATAGAAATACAAAAGAATAATAAAGAAATAAACTGGCCGATTAATAGAAATTTTATGATACCGGGAAAAAAACGGCGCGAAAACCTACACCGAATCTTCTAACCAAAACAAATACCTCAAACTAAACCGACCTGCATTCAAACAGTTCGGTTGCGGTTTGGACAATCGAACCGACCATATTAAACCGGAATGAACCGAATATTTACACTAGTAATCCTATGATAAAAATATAAGCAACTCCTTTCTTATTTTTGATTCTAACGATGTATATTCTATTTTCTTTTTGAGAAAAATGTGTGATTCTCTAAAATAGAGGAGAGCACACATGTAAAATGTGTGATCCTCTAACGATGTATATTTTATTTTCAACGTATGTTGTTGTTATATTAATAATAATCGTTATCATAAAGGAAGAAGTTATAGCTTTAGTATAATATTTTTCACCTTTTTTGGATAAATACTAATTATAATCTATTTCTAACCATTTTACTTAATGATTATGCATTGATTAACGTTGATGTTTGATTAATATAATAAAAGAATCATCTGTACCTAAGCCTCAAATTGAAATTTTCATACAATTAAGAACTAATCTTTCATTTCAGTATAACATTGCGTGTATTAAGCTTTAAATATAAAATCTTCACACCGTTGTCTTTGTAAATTGATTGTTGATGGAAGTAATTCTCTTATTTCATATTTAATATAGGTTCAAACCAGACCGGACCAAAACTGAATCGTATTACATTAAACCGAACCGAAACCGAACCGTTTAAAAGATTAATATAAAAGTTTATATTTTGATTAACCGTTTAATAGGGCGCGGAAGCGGTTTGGACTTTAAACCGCACCAAACCGACCTAAAATATATATATATATAGTTTTATTAAAGACACTCGGCCCTAAAATCAAAATGCATGAAAATTAATGACCATTTGATTCTAATGATGGCAACCGGCGAATTTCTTAGGATATAAAGCGATTCATTTGGAAATGGTTAGAAAAAAACGTCCATTCACATTAGGAACATCTAAGGTGCATTAATACAAGAATGATAGATTAGACTATTCAAAATATGGGGTGTGTAATTATTAGTCTGCCCTAATAAATATTAGTTCAAACTTGAGGTGAAAGTATTAAACCCACTTTTTCTCTCCTATATAAACATTTAAAGCAGGTTCAAATGCACGTAATCAAAGTACTACATGGCTTCACGAAGGAATAAAGAACCAACTTAGTTGGACAAGCCAAAATATGATGAATGGTATTGATTTAACATAGCAAAGACTGCACAAATCAAAGAGTCCAAAAAATGGCGTATCGTGCACGGCTTTGAACAAGACACACAAGAACCTGGTTGACCGAAGGACATAAACCATTGAAAATTCTGTGATTTCTCCTCCCAATTCGTTGCAATGCTCCTCTTGAGCGCCTCGATGAGGAGGATACATTTCGATGATCTCCATATAGTGGCTTTAAAAATATTGTACCATTCAATATTGGAGCTCCTTGATGGATTGCGTAGACTGAGATGAGCAGGAATTCTCCTCAAAATTTTGTATGTGAAGCTGCAACTGAAGAAAACACATTTTGTGTTCTCACTCGAGTTTTACAAAGGGTACAGATTGAAGAGTTGATAAGACCTCTATGAAATATATTATCCTGCGTGTGCATAGCATTCCGCACAAATTTCCAGAGCAGTAGGTTTTATTCGGGCTTGGATTTGGACTTCCAAACACATTTGTGCCATGGGAATGTAGGCGCTCGATGAAATTCCACAATGGCTTTGTTGACATTTGATGTGGTGTGAACGTTGCCATAAGTCTCTGATGGTGGCAGAGCTTGAGTGAGGAAAGGTAACATAGCCATTGGTTTAATAATCAGCTGCAATGGCTGTCTCAGGGACCCTAGGCATTATTCTGAGGTTATGATCAATGACATTGGAAAATATCAAACCTTTTCCTAGTCCATGGAGCGTGCCAAAATAGGCGTTTGCTTGTCTGTTTGATCATGATGGTTAATTGGAAATGTGGAAGGAAGGTGGATCTCAACTTGAGCGTATTTCTCCAATCCAGCTGCAATCAAGTAGCATGTCCATTTTGTCCATAGGTAAGGGTTCGAGGAGAGAAGTTTATTAACATGGATGATACAACAACCTTATTACATTTGTGGAGGTTCTGAATTCCAGGCCCCCTTTGCTGTAAGGCAATCACACTATTTTAAAAGTATCGGGCATGAGTTTATTAGAGAAGGGGTTACCATGCCATAGTAAGTGGTTGAGTGTTTTGTTGATCGTGGATATAAGTTTTGTAGTAAGGACATAGATTCTGGAGTAGTACAGTAGCAATGGATTTCACAATAACAAGCCTACTACAGTTGATGGTTTTGAGGATGACCAAGTAGAGAGTTTCTTAGTGACGGTTTCATATAAAGGTATGCATTGAGAAGTTTTGATTCTTGATGCGACCAGGAGCTCCAGGATATATGGAATTTAGAGGTAGCTAGTCGATGTAGAGTAGAGAGGTGGATGATGTTGTCTGTTTCAATTTGAGACAATCCAGCAACATAGACATTGTCTTTAGCTTTGTTAATGTGTAGTGCAATGAGGTCATGGAAATCATCAAGTACTGTTAAAATGCAAGTAATGGATCTGTGTGTTGGCTTAATGATCAAAATAAGGTCATCAGCAAACATCAAAGCGGTCACCATAGGTTCTTGCACATAGCATGGTGCTATGTTCTTAACAGCCACTTGTTTAAGTTGGCATTCTAGTTAAGCTTCCCATGACAGTTATGAAGAGATAAGCTGAAAAAGGGTCACATTGCCTTGTACCCTGAGCAACAACAAAGTATCCAAAGCCTCTCCCCATTGAGAGAGATAGTGGGGTGTGGAGTAGATATGCATGTGTAAATCCAAATTAAGAAAGGCGAAGAAAATTTGTCTTGGATAAAATAACGGTAATGGAACTCCATTGAATTGATTCAAAAACCCACTGGATGTCAAGCTTCACGAGACTTTAATTTGAGTAGACTTAAATTTATTGTTGAGTTCAATTGGATTCGAGTGCTACCAGCATCAAAAGACAATAAAATTTTCTTATCATCTAGTTTTATATTTTTAATATTCATCAATATACGATAAATAAAAATTACAGCCAAAGTTGCACATAAAAAATTAATCAAACATAATTAAGTTGTACAATATTTTTCCAATATCTCCCAATCTGAATTAAATGAAATTAAACTTGAGGATGGTGGAATTTGCTAGCTAATTCAGCACAAGCTAGCCCATGATTAAACGACACACTTAATTGCTTGGAAATAATGCTAATCACTTGAACACAGCTTGCGTTTTAAACATAGAAAGCCTCACTTTCATATTTAAACCCAGGTAGAATGTAGCTATGGGTGCTCATTCAATACTGTAAAAGGAGCTCAAGAAAAGAAAAACCGTATATATTGCGCTTTCTAACATCAGTTGCTTTGTTAAAGAGTTGAGTACTGCTCGGCTTGGAAACCGTTTCATTCAACAAAACTCAGACAGCACAATTGATAAAAAAAAGGTGCATTTCAGATAGATAATTGATGTTGGGCTCCATTGATGTGAATGCACTACCAAACATCAAAATAAGGTCATCATCAAACATCAAAGCAGTCACCATATTATTCTTGCACATAGAATGCCAAGCTATGTTCTTACCTGCCACTTGTTTAGTTAGCATTCTAGCTAAGCATACCCTGATAGTTATGAAGAGATAAGCCGAAATAGGGCCGCATTGCCTTATACCCCGCGAACCAACAAAGTATCCAAAGCTTTCCCCATTGAGAGAGATAGAGGGGGTGTGGATCATATATTCTTGCATAAATCCAAGCTAAATATAGGTGGTGAAAATTCATCTTGGATAGAATAGCGATAATGGAGCTCCATTGAATCGATTCAAAAGCCTTCTGGATGTCAAGCTTCATGAAACGGGTGAGGTTTGATTCTTCTTAAAACCTATTATTAGTTCTTGAATATTGTTAATGTTTCTAGATGTGGCAAGTAGGCATTTTTCTTGTAAGGCATAAGGTTTGGAGGTATTGCTTTCATTCTAGTTACGAGATTATTAGTGATACAATTGCAAATGAAAAAACATGCTAAAGGTCTGAGTTGTGTGACATCAATAGTGACGCAGCGGATATTACAAAAATGATGTAGATCGTTGAATGTAGCAGTCGATGGATTGATGAATGCTGAATTGCCCGAATTCGTTGATCCGAAGATACCGAACTCTAGCTATCTCGAACTCGTTGATCGCGCACGATACCGGGTTCAAAGATCTTCAATTCTTCAAGCGTTGATCAAACACACTTGATTCCGCGAATCGGCTTCTACAATCGTTGAATCGAGCGCACTCGATTATCCGAAAGAGGAGATAGGAGATTACACTCAACTACCAATTTGAATGAAAGCACAAAGCAATCAAAGAGAATTTTATTCAATATTCAACAACCTTTACAAATGAAACAACTTGCCTATTTATAGGCTACAACACGCAAAGCCGAAAAAAATACAACTCCTAAGTCGGCAACCGACTTAACAACATCTCCGACTTAACACAAGTCGTTTACTACTTACAACACAAAGTTCAGAAAAACTTAAAAATATTACAAGTACTTAGGTCGGAAACGACCTACGACCTAACATGGCGCGACCTATAACAGGCGCGACTTAGCATAGGTCGGCAGCGACCTAACAACAAATAGTTACAACTTGTTACAACCTTCAGCGACTTAACAACTTAGACAAAATACAAACAGAAAATACAAACAGATAACTACTTAAGTCGTTGCCGACTTAACAATGCTACGCAACTCAACTTAGTAGCGACTTAAGGAATCAACGGTCCAGCTTAACTCGGCAGAGAAAAACAACGGCAACAGGCTTCCGCGACTTAAACATGCGCATCCCAGTTCAGCGACTTAAAGAACTCAACGGTAGAGATTAACTCGCGGCAGATTCAACGGCATCCAGTTGTAGCGACCTAAAAAGATAAGCGGTTCCAGACTTTCTTCACGACTTAAGACTTTGCGGCCTAAGCCTTCGCGACCTAAGTCCTTGCGACCTAAGCCTTTGCGACCTAAGTCCTTGCGACTTAACTCCTGCTTCATTAGGTCGTCCACGACCTAATACTTCACCAATTTGCTCTGTTTTCTTATTTCGTAACTCGGTAAGTCGTATACATCTTAACCCGGTAAGTCGTTCCAGCATTTCGTTAACTCACACCTTCCCACTAGGTCGTTGCCGATCTTCACTAAGTCGTTGGGACGACTTAAAGCTTTTGTTAGGTCGGTTGCGACCTAGAACTTCATTTTTCCACCATTTCTCACTAAATCTTAACTCGGTGGCTTCCTTTTTAAGTCGTACCCGACTTACCATCATCATAAGTCGCACTCGACCTATGTCTTTAACTTTCTGGGCTGCATCATCCTCCCCAGGTTGAGAGAAATTCGACCTCGAATTTGTAAATTCATCTCCATCAGCTCGTTCATTCCCGTGATATGGTACGAGATGCTTAACATTGAACACGTCAGATGTATACACTTCATCTGGAAGCTTCAGTTTATAATCATTTTCATTGATTCGTTTCACAACTTCCACCGGACCAATTTTTCGTGCTTTCAATTTATTGTACGCGCCTACTGGAAAACGATCTTTTGTTAATACTGCATAAACCAGATCACCTTCATGAAATTCAACATTCCTTCGTTTCAAATCTGCGGATTGTTTATACTTCTCATTTACTTTCTCTAATCGTCCTTGAACGATTTTATGACACTCTGACAACCCTTCAACAAAATCAGCAGCTTTTTTAACTGTCTTCTGTGATTGTGGCACTACCGTTAAATCCAACGGTCCCTTCGGTAAGCTTGAATAAACTATCTAGAATGGACTGAACCCAGTACTACGATTCACTGCATGATTATGGGCAAACTCTGCCTGGCATAACTTCACGTCCCAACTCTTCAGATTATCTTGCACAAGACATCTCAACAAGTTTCCCAATGATCTGTTAACCACCTCAGTCTGTCCATCCGTTTGCGGATGATAAGCACTACTAAATTTCAGCTTCGTTTCCACCATTTTCCACAAACTCAACCAAAAGTGACTCAGAAACCGAGTATCTCTATCCGACACAATAGATTCTGGCAATCCATGAAGTCGATAGATCTCCCTGAAAAACAACTGAGCAACATGAACAGCATCCGCCGTCTTCTTACAAGCAATAAAATGTGCCATTTTCGAAAATCGATCAACCACCACATAAATGGAATCATTACCACGCTGCGTTCTCGGCAACCCCAACACAAAGTACATACTCACATCAACCCATGGTTTAGTGGGTACCGGTAACGGCATATATAAACCCGCATTAGTCGCAGTTCCTTTCGAAACTTGACAGATATGGCATCTCTCAACAAATCTTTCCACCTCTTTCCTCATTGATGGCCAAAAGTAGGACTGTGAAATCAACTGTAAGGTACGGTCTCTTCCAACATGTCCTTCTTCATGTAACTCCTTGATAATCTTCTTTCTCAAACTACCCTCCGGAATGCACAATCGATTTCCTTTGAACAGAAAACCATCTACCAGCACGAAGTCATCCGTCTCTCCCTCCTTGACTTTATCAACAAATTTTGCAAAGTAAGGATCATCAGTAAATAATTCTGGCAATATTTCAAACCCCGTCACTTCAACCTTTAGTGTAGTCAACAAATGACTCCTCCTACTCAAAGCATCAGCTACACGATTTGTCACCCCTGACTTGTGTTTAACAACAAAAGTAAACTGTTGCAGATATGCAATCCACGATGCATGTCTTGCTGAAATCTTGTCTTGCCCTTGTAAATGCTTCAACGCTTCATGATCAGTATACAGAACAAACTCCTTCTGAGATAGATAGTGTCTCCAGTGTTTAATAGATTGTACAACAGCATAGAATTCCACATCATATGTACTGTAACGCATCTTCGCTCCTGACAATTTCTCACTGAAATATGCAATTGGACGTCCCTTCTGACTCAACACCCCTCCAATCCCAACCTTGGATGCATCAGTATGTAGTTCAAACACCAACTGAAAATCAGGTAATACTAGAATTGGTGCAGATGTCAGCAACTCCTTGATCTTCTCAAAAGCATTCCCTGCTTCCTCTGACCATGTAAATTGTTTACCCTTCATACAATCAGTAACAGGTGTCATCACACTACTGAAGTGTGGTATAAACCTTCGATAGAATGAAGTCAACCCATGGAAACTACGAACTTCTGTTATCGTCTTGGGCTGCGGCCATTCTCTGATAGCTTCAACTTTACTTTGGTCAACCTGTATACCTTCCTTCAAGACAACATATCCCAAAAATAAAACACTATGCGTCATGAACACGCATTTCTTCGTTGCAACATAAAACTGTTCTTGTCGTAACACCATCAGCACTTCTCTAAGATGATTCAAATGTTCCTCTGGACTCCCACTGTAAATCAGAATATCATCGAAATACACCACCACAAATTTCCCAATGAACGGTCTAAAAATCTGATTCATCACCCTCATAAAAGTACTCGGTGCATTGGATAGACCAAATGGCATGACCAACCATTCGTATAGACCCTCCCTGGTTTTAAAAGCAGTCTTCCACTCATCTCCTGGTCTGATACGAATTTGATGATATCCGCTCTTCAAATCAATCTTTGAAAAGATAGTAGCTCCGCTTATTTGATCTAACAAGTCATCCAACCTCGGCATTGGAAATCTTTATCTCACCGTAATCTTATTTAATGCTCGACTGTCAGTGCACATCCTCCACGTTCCATCCTTCTTGGGTACCAATAAAGCTGGTACAACACAAGGACTTAAACTCTCCTGCACACGCCCCTACTCAAGCAATTCCTCTACCTGCCTTCGCAACTCTTCATGTTCCTTCGGACTCATTCGATAATGTGGTCTGTGTGGCAACACAGCACCTGGAACAAGATCTATCTGATGTTGTATATCCCTCAACGGTGGCAACTCCGTTGGTAACTCCTCTGGGAATACATCGTCAAATTCTTTCAAAACTGATTTAACTTCTTCTGGAATTTCAACCTCTTCACTGCTTTCTCGTCCAATCAACAAGAATACTTCTGGTTCTTCCTCAACCTCCTTAACAAACTCCTTCAAAGATAATAAAGTTTTCAGCTCTTCGATTTCTTCGGACTTACTTTCTTCTTGTGATCTCTTCTTCGGAACTAAGATAATCTTCGTGCCTTTAAACATAAAACTGTAGCTATTGGTCCGTCCGTCATGTAATACTGCTCGATCATATTGCCATGGTCTTCCCAATAATAAGTGGCAAACATCCATCTCTACTACATCACACCATATTTCATCTTTGTATTTCTTCCCAATAGAGAATGGAACACGAACTCGTCTATCCACTTTCACTTCTCCTCCTTTTCTCAACCATGCTAACTTGTATGGACTCGGATGTTTCTCTGTTTTCAATTTCAACTTTGTCACAGCCTCGGTTGAAATAATATTATCACAGGTTCCTGCGTCAATCACAAACTTACACACCTTCCCCAAAATAGTACATGTTGACTGAAAGATATTACTCCTCAACCAACTAGCTTCCTCCTGCTTCGGTGTTAAACACGATCTCCTCAGCATTAGGTTACAACCTTCATCCCCTGACGCAATATCTTGCTTATCCTCCTCAGCTGGACTAGAACAATCCCCATCACCATCCTCATCCTCAACTTCTGCAATCATGGTTCTCTTCTTTGGCTTTGAACACTCACTGCTTTTATGACCCAATTCTTGACAATTGTAACATTTAAACCCATTGTTAACTTTTGCCTTCTCAACCTCCTTCACCGCTGGTCTACTGATAGGTTTAGAAATGTTAGAACCCCCACTAACACCCTTCATTTGATTGCTGGAATTAGTAAACACACCACCTCCTCGTCTACCCTGCTTCTCCCAAGCCAACGCTTTCTGATGTGCTTCCGCTACAGATCTCGGATCGAACATATTCACCATATCCTGGATCTGCATTCTCAATCCCCCAATGAATCTAGATGTCAGCTGCTCTTCCGTTTCCATAATGTCATTCCTCGCAATAAGTTGATAAAATTCATCAGCATAGTCGTTAACTGTCTTCGTGCCCTGCCTCAAGTTCTGCAAACGTTGATACATCAAAGATTGATAATTGTATGGTAAGAAAGTTGCTTTCATCAATTTCTTCATCTTCTCCGAAGATTCAACTTTTGACTTTCCCATTCGTTCACGTGTAAGCTTGGTCTGCTGCCACCATGCCAAAGCTCTACCCCTTAGCCTTGTAGCAACCAACTTCACTCTACGATGTCCTGGAACTTCTTTGAAGTCAAAAATCTCCTCAACATTAGCTACCCAATCTAGAAACTCCTCCGCCTGCATACCACCTTTGAATTCAGGAATTTCTGTCTTCATCCCCGACTCCCACTTGTGATCATATTCAGAATAGTTTCTTCCTTGACCTCTTCCTTGAACACTACCACCATCATACTCCTCTTCAAAATCAGATGCATAACGATGTCGATTCTGACCACCAACATCTCTACTACCATTGCGTCGTCCACCTTCATCCCTTCTATCGACATTCCTCCGTTCACGATCATTCATGTTCCTCCCACGCCCTTGATCATTTTCAACACTTCTATCTCGATTGGAATGTGGCGAGACTCTACTACCCCCATGGTTAGATTCTGGTGAAACCCTTCTCTGATTTTGATTCATCTCCGTCATAAGCCTCTCTAACCGGCCAATTCCTTCATTAAGCTTCTCACTAAAATTCTCATTGATTCTTTGCTCCATCTCATCAGCTTCTTCTCTTCGATACAAAGCTTCTACGTTTTGGTGGCGATTAGCTCTTCTTGGCGGCATACTCGAATACTTCACAATTCTCAAACACTTCAAATTCAAACACTTTTCGAACTTTGATCCGAAATGAAACGGATCGAAATCTTCCACTTTGTTGCAAATCTCGATGAACACGATGAACACGACTTCTCCAAATCACAAATCCAAACTTCAAACTTCAAAAGTATGCACAACCCACTTCCTCAAACTCTCGGCCGTGATTGATAATTTCAAATCTCCAAATGAATAGGCTCCAAGTCTCGATCTAACTATGATTGGTTAGCACAAGCTCTGATACCAAAACTGACGCAGCGGATATTACAAAAATGATGTAGATCGTTGAATGTAGCAGTCGATGGATTGATGAATGCTGAATTGCCCGAATTCGTTGATCCGAAGATACCGAACTCTAGCTATCTCGAACTCGTTGATCGCGCACGATACCGGGTTCAAAGATCTTCAATTCTTCAAGCGTTGATCAAGCGCACTTGATTCCGCGAATCGGCTTCTACAATCGTTGAATCGAGCGCACTCGATTATCCGAAAGAGGAGATAGGAGATTACACTCAACTACCAATTTGAATGAAAGCACAAAGCAATCAAAGAGAATTTTATTCAATATTCAACAACCTTTACAAATGAAACAACTTGCCTATTTATAGGCTACAACACGCAAAGCCGAAAAAAATACAACTCCTAAGTCGGCAACCGACTTAACAACATCTCCGACTTAACACAAGTCGTTTACTACTTACAACACAAAGTTCAGAAAAACTTAAAAATATTACAAGTACTTAGGTCGGAAACGACCTACGACCTAACATGGCGCGACCTAGAACAGGCGCGACTTAGCATAGGTCGGCAGCGACCTAACAACAAATAGTTACAACTCGTTACAACCTTCAGCGACTTAACAACTTAGACAAAATACAAACAGAAAATACAAACAGATAACTACTTAAGTCGTTGCCGACTTAACAATGCTACGCAACTCAACTTAGTAGCGACTTAAGGAATCAACGGTCCAGCTTAACTCGGCAGAGAAAAACAACGGCAACAGGCTTCCGCGACTTAAACATGCGCATCCCAGTTCAGCGACTTAAAGAACTCAACGGTAGAGATTAACTCGCGGCAGATTCAACGGCATCCAGCTGTAGCGACCTAAAAAGATAAGCGGTTCCAGACTTTCTTCGCGACTTAAGACTTTGCGGCCTAAGCCTTCGCGACCTAAGTCCTTGCGACCTAAGCCTTTGCGACCTAAGTCCTTGCGATTTAACTCCTGCTTCATTAGGTCGTCCACGACCTAATACTTCACCAATTTGCTCTGTTTTCTTATTTCGTAACTCGGTAAGTCGTATACATCTTAACCCGGTAAGTCGTTCCAGCATTTCGTTAACTCGCACCTTCCCACTAGGTCGTTGCCGATCTTCACTAAGTCGTTGGGACGACTTAAAACTTTTGTTAGGTCGGTTGCGACCTAGAACTTCATTTTTCCACCATTTCTCACTAAATCTTAACTCGGTGGCTTCCTTTTTAAGTCGTACCCGACTTACCATCATCATAAGTCGCACTCGACCTATGTCTTTAACTTTCTGGGCTGCATCAAATAGGCAGCTCAGTTTTAGGAAGTAGATCTGGTTTAGTAGAGCACTAAGGAATTTGTTAATAAAGAAGAAATGCTTTATTGCTTCAGTAACATTTAATTAATAACTCTCCAAGTTGACTTGTAAAAATGGGCATTAAAGCCATCGGAAGTTGCACAGCTTGAAGAATTTGTAGCAAATATAGCATCCTTGATCTCAGAACTGGTTGCACGAGATAAGAGCAAGTTTCTTGATGGAGTTAATAGTAGGAAGAGACAAGTCAGTCAAGTAATGGAGGTCTGGTTGCAGTGGGCGAAGATTGGAGCAGATAGTGGTAAAGAATGATAGGAAAGCCTGCTTGATATCTGCTTTAGAGTTGCACTGAATTCAATGGTGATCCATGATGGTATGAACTTTAATTAGCATTAGAAACTTTTAGAAAAAGAGAGAGAAATATGAGTTCTTGTCTCCATTTATGCCCCATTGAATATCCTGCGCTTTTGTTTAATCATGGTGTTCTCAAAATAAGTAACGTCAGTCGGTGTCTTTGCCAGCAAGTGTTCCTGAACAGAGAAGTCAGTGTTGTGAGGTTGAGCAAGCGTTGCAAGTTGAATATTGTTCAACTTTTCTATGATGTCATTAGATACTTGTTTCCATTTCCATAATTCTGTTTAGAATAGTTCTTTAGTTTTGCTTTGTTAGTTTTGGTTTTCCTTGTGAAATATACATATGATTGCCATTAATGGTTGTATTCCAAACCCATTTTATACTAGTTAATGAAATCAGAAACATTAGTCCATTCATTTAAGAAAGAAAAGGAAGAAGATCATTTTATTTTAGCCATGCCTAATGTTAGGTTGAGAGGGTTGTGATCAGGGGAGAGAACATGGGGGAATGGAGGCGGTGAGGTTAGGCCAAAGTGGTAGGGCTTCAAGGTTGAAGTAGGTCTGTAAAGTTTGCATAAGGTTCTTCTGCCATTTCTACTTCTATTGTTTGCAGAAAAATGATCCTAAACCTGGCATGGTGAAGAGGTTTGATTGATTGAGAGGGGATGTATCATTTAGAGTGAGTGGATCACCACCACTTTTGTCACATGAATATTGCATGCATCATAAATTTGAAGGGATGGTAGTACGTCAATAAAAACTTGTCTGGTGTTTTTATTATTATTAGCACAAATGAAGGTCATAAGGAAGCTTGAGTTGGTTGATAAGTGCGTAGCATTGACATTAATGAATTTCTTGTGTGTTGTTAAGGTAGAGATGGTATAAATTGATGCATTCCATAGTATATGAAACCTGCCATAGGGAGCTTGTGAAAACCATGTAGAATCGCTCAATTTAGAGTAACTGAGTTAGCTGCTTTGTTGTGATCGAGTGATTTTAGCTTTGTTTCACAAATTGTAAGAAGTTGCAAGTTCATGCATCAATTCATGTTGCTTGGAGTCCATGTGAGCACCTCTCACATTCCAGAAGACCATGTTGTACATCATGATGATCTTTATGGATTTGGTGGCTGATAGCCAGGTTATTCGAGGACTAGCTTGCTTGTTTTGGTCATTATGCATAAACTCCATCTAGGGAAGTATGATATGATCCATTGGGCATTCAACACCAGCATCCATGTCATCATCACTTGCACGTTGAGTAGTACTGTGAGTTGCCTTTCCTCTCCTTTTTTCTTTCTTATTTCTACTTTTGATAGTTATTGGTTTGAGTATGACAATAACATTTGAAAAAGTCACCTGTATTCAACAAGTTGAAAAACATTTTGAAAAAGCCACTTGTTTTCCACGATTAAGCTTGTTTTCAAAACAATTTTATTAGCTACTATAATCACTTATCTATGACAAACATTATGAAGAATATAATAAAAATTATAGCGCAGTGGAGTTTCATCTAATATAGTAAAGAAAAAGATCATTTTTATTAAGATTAAGTTGATATATCATCTTAAGGTTACAATCATATATTCAAGGTATATAATTAATCAAATCATGTTGAAATATATTATAAAAAGGTTGTATATATGTTTATCAATATGTTACAGGAAAACAAATAATTGTATATACAAAGTAATTTAGTATGTTATATGAAGAATTTTGTGAGGATTTAACAATTTTAGTTTCCTAACCTTATTAACCAATTATGAAAATCCATAATATCATATTCTGTTTTCTTTTGTGCTCACTATCAACAAATATGGAAAAGCTTGTTAGTTATTTTCTTCCTAGCTATCTAAACATTCCTTCTTAATGCTTAAATATCCATTTTTCATTATTAGTATATATATAAAAACATAACAATGTTGTTATAATTATAACAAACACAAACAAATATTGCAGAGATAATTAGTACCATCAAAATACAATTCATCCCCTTGAATTTACAAGAACCAAAATGTATCATCTCTAGATCTTGAGGGTCAAAAGAAATGTTTCTTCAAATACATTTAACACCGATGTTTAATTTTGTCTTGTACGGTTGTACATCGAAAACAGCTCACAAATAATTCATCAACCAAATGAAAACATTTTCAAATTTGAAACATAGGAAGAAGAAAGAGTAACTATCCCGGCTTCAGCTGGAAAAAAGAATGCCAGGGTTGAAAAATGTTGCTCAATTATTAATTATGAGGGGAGAAAACATGGATCAGAACATAGTTAACAAAAGCGTGCACTATGGCGCAAGGCGCGGCATGGCGCAACGTTTGTGCATTTCTTCCCTATGGCACATCGCACGTGGAAAGGCGCCATGAATGGCGCAAATGGCGTTTAAGACGTAAATGGCACGTGATGCAAAAGTGACACGCCTTTTCGTTATTTTAGTGTTTTCTACTCCATTTTTATTTTTCACAATCCAAACTGCATAAAAATTAGTATTTATCGTATTATTGTGTTTGACATGCGCTTCTTTTTATCACCCACTTCAGCTTTTTTACATCTTCACGGAGAAAAACGAATTTAATGCGACATGAGGAAGATGTTTAAGCTTATGAATATGATGATACATATATTTGTTTGAAAAATATAATTGTTGAATCAAGTTTAGATTTCTAGTGCGTTAGTAATATGTATTACTAGCTTAGATCTTAGCCTTTGAAGACTATTATGCTTTTAATTCTACGCTCATGACATTATATTTGATGATTTTTTTTCCAAAATGTTTAAAAGTATATTTGTTACACATGTTTCAGTAAAAAATATATAAATTATATTAAACTTTTCAAACTAATTGTTATGTATATTAAATTTATATAAAAAAATAAACATGCACAGTAAATTAAAAAGGTGTGTGTCATTTTCGATGCCACACGCCAAGACTCCATAAAGACTTTGTGCCTTTTTTTGTTGTGAGTCATTAATAACTGTGGATCAAAAGAAAAATAATCAATCCGTATATAGAAACAAAAGGATTGCCCATTGAATTCGCTAATTTGTAGCCTCAATGAGTTATGAAAAAATATAATGTACAAAAAAAACTTTGTGTGTTTTAGCAGATGGACATCCAAATGTTTGACTGTAAGCTGAATTAAGAGAAACTTCCAAAGTTGGTTCAACCAATATTATCCTATCCAGTTATGACAAAATCTTTTATTTTCATTCTTTCTTGAACTTTTTTGTTGGAAAATAGCATTTTGTAGCTTGAATGATTCATCACAACAAAGTCCTTAAAATAGTATATTTATGATTTTATTTATCATCAAACTCACGATCATGCTTAACAAATCACCAGAATCTACACATACATGTAAAAAAGTCCAAATTCAATAAGTATATACATGTCAATATTACTTGGCTTCTGTTGCTATTGTTTGTCCGTGTGTTGTTGATCCTCGACTTGTGAGAGTTTGTTTACTGTATCTTTCCTCCATTGAGGAGCTCGAGTATACATGTTAATGATTTGTACGATAATTTTTGACTATGGCCTAGTGTATACGAAAATGAAGGTTTTCATATATAACATGCAATAGAATATATAATACAAGCTGTATACTACAGTCAAAACTTGATATTTGATGATCATCTTGAACTGAATTCTGTGTGCCTATAAAAAGGTCAAATAGAATCCTTCATGTGTTTTTTATTTGGTTGTCACTGTACTTGCTTAACGCCATCATCTCATCATGAACCTTCCAGATCCATATGGAACACACAGGTCCTGATTTAGTATACAGTAAAAGTATGTTCGGTAGCTATGAAACATATATAAGTGCGAGATAAGCATTATTCAAAAACGAATAGCTCTGAAAAATCTGGGATTAGACATGGATGGCTGAAACCAATCCAGTATTAGCAACCTCACCTGTCCAGATTAGCCAAATATAATTTGATGATACCCACAGTTTATTTACTTATTTTTGACGTCCATTTAATTTGATTGGACTTAAATTTACTGTTGAGTATAACTGGCTTTGAGTAGTACGAGCATCAAAAGAAAATACAATTTTCTTATCAACTTGTATTATATTTCAATATTCATCAATACATTGATAAAAAATAAAAATAAAAATTTAGTCAAAGTTACACATAAAACATTAATCAAACACAATTAAGTTGTACAATATTTTTCCAATATCTCCCAACCTGAATTAAATGTAACTAACTTGAGAATGGTGGAATTTGCTAGCTAATTCAGCACAGGCTAGCCCTTGATTAAATGAACACGCATATTTGCTTGGAAACAATGCTTAATACTTGAATACAGCTTGCACTTTAAACGTAGGAAGCCTCACTTTCATATTTAAACCCAGGTAGAATGTACTTATGGGTTTTCATTCAAGCCTGTAAGAGGAGCTCAAGAAAAGAAAGACCGCAAATATTGAGCTTTCTAACATCAGTGGCTTTGTTAAAGAGTCGAGTACTACTCAGTTTAGAAGCCGTTTCATTCAACAAAACTTAGACCGCACGATTGAGCTTTCTAACATCAGTGGCGTTGGGCGCAACTCCTGTTATTAATGAAGCAGACTGATTGATGATGGTATTGTGAGTTACACCAGTTTGTTCATGAGTTACCTGTAATATAAAGTTAACTGGATTAATCATACATAAATTATATGAATTACTATAAAGTCATTGAGATAGAACAGAACCTTAAGTTCGTAAGGAATCGTCCATTGAGATTGCTTGCTTAGTTTGTTATAATAATACCTGTTATTTTACAGGAATAAAAAATTATGATTACATGGAGAAACCAATGAAAATGGAAAATGGTTTCTTGGCACTGACTTATTTCCATCTGCTGCAGTGATCTCTCTCTATGGAGTTAATGCATCAACCCTCTGTGGCATTTAAAGTGAGCTTAGACTAATGGGTAACATTTTTTAGGAAGCTAAGGAACTAGTTATCAACCTACTTCTGTATGCACTACAATCATATTTTAAATAATTCAGCAATTACCAAATATGGCGCAGATATCTTCCCTCCATTTGTAGCCTCTTAACCATGCTTTCTGCCTTCGAGCTATGCGATGATCCCTGATGAAATTCAAGTTTAACACAGGAGTGGTCGACAATAGTAGGTAAAAAGAAAAACTATTTTCAACTTGTTTTCTTCTTTTTCTAACAAAGTTTTAGCGATAACAAGCTTATAAATCAAGAAAAAAAATGTTAGGTACCTGTTCCTGAGCTATAGTATGAAGAGTTCTGTTGACATCCCTAGCCATTCCTTTAGCATCACCAAATACATAAATGTATCCATCATTTGAAATTATATCCCTCAGCTCTGAAGCCTGTTTGTTATTTGGTATGTTCAGATAATTTTTTTTCTTCTGAAATGTGTCAAAATATAATTCAGTAACATACCTTCTGAAATGCAAGCATAAATTAATTATATACTGGCATACTGTACATACCTGTCTCTTGCATGCGAAGAAGCCAAAAACATTAACGAGTAGCGTGTGTTGTGCTATCCTTCTAATTTAAGTTTTGTTTCTATGTTGAAAGTCTGTGGGTCCAAATGCTTTTCATGTTTTTACAAGAATTTATGTTAATGTTCTTGTGTTTGTTTTTATTTCTTCTTTTCTTCTGTGTTTGGACTGAATTTAAATGTTTCCATTATCTGAATGTTGGGAATAATCTAAACTACAAACAGTTAAAATTCAGCCTATCATAATAGTAAATATTTCAGTACTTTCATCCAGTATTCACTTAAGTGAATGTTAGGCGTAATTTCATTTTGCTTTTCAACTTTTTTATAGAATTACAAAATGATTAAAACAATACTTTCAACCGACGTCTATAACTCTAGTTAAAATTTAAACAAGTCTCCATCCACATAACTCTTTTGTACAACTCTTTTGTTGGTTCCAGAGGAGATGAATGAATTATTAATGCTTCCCTTGCCGAATCGGTTGCTCTAAAGAGCTGTCATTCCAGTCTTGTCCTAGCGTCAATATATTAATGCTACTAAAATTTTCATCTAATTATTTTGAAGTTATCAAAGGTTTGATAATCGTGCATCCGTCAATAGGTTCCATTGATATTTGAATTGTACTACATTTAAACGGTAACTGATTTCTCTTATTCAACTAAATTAAATCTTCAAAAATTCATACATGACAAATATATATTTAACAAGTGCTATATGAATTAAATGTACCTCTTTCTAATATCTCCCAATCTGAATCACAAAAACCAAATATGGATTTTCTTCGTATAGCTTTGAATGTATAAAAACTAAAAATCTAAATACTTTAGCCATTGAAATCATAAAACTAATTGGAAGAATAACAATTGTTGGGATACGAATCATGGTTAAAAAATAGAATTAATTTATAGAAAATTTTATGTGACATCAACTGAACACGTGGAGCATACTGATCGAGCAATAAATACACCATCACATTTTCAATACGGTACAAACCAATACCATAAATGACCATGAATTTACACGTGGATTGTCATCATTGGATTTAATACACCATAATGATGTAATATAGGTAATAAAAATTTGCATCTGCCAAGTAAAGAGCACCAATACTACCGTGATACAAGTTGAGAAAAAAATTGTATTGGACATTTACGTAATTGAATTAATAACTAAAACTAATGTATTTTGTTATGTACATTTAAATAGGTAGAGTTTCAACATAGTTCTCACAATAGTATAAATATTTGATGTAATGGTCTTGACTATGCATATTTTTATCACACAAATACATATTTGAAATATGTTTATCCTTTTTCTAAAGATAGTTTAGCAATTAAGTAAGATTGGAAGCTATTAATGGTGTCGAGACCATCACCAGTTCAACACATTCGAAACCCCTGGAAACAACCCATCAGTGAAGGTGCAACCGCCCCTTTCGATGAAGATGGAGGCATTCGAGCCCATTCGAAAGCATTGCAAAGAGGAGTGCATGTGCCGACGGAGGCGAAAGGCATCTGAAGCCACCTTTCGACCAGGTCGAAAGTACTTGGTCGAAAGGTGCCAACCCACATCTATAAATAAGACCCAAGAGGTCTGGTTTAGAGGATCCAAACGCATTCATTCTACACTTATATCTTCTTAATTCTAAAAAGTTGTAACCCTAATTTGTAAATTGAATTAGGAAAATTGATTAATAAAGGTTTTGTTGAGTTGCGAAAGGGAAGTCTTCAATATTCTTAATTATTTAGTCGTTTCAAAAGGTTTTGTTAGGACTAACTCTGTTTTTTAGGTATCGACCCCATCGAAGGACACTTTCCGACTTGGTCGAAACCCTTGCATTTTCAAGTAATTCCATTTATCAACTCATTGGACTTCTACCTTCAAGTGGGTCGAAACCCAAACGCAGGCCAGTTTTACCTTTAATTTCTGATTTAGACCAAGTCATTTAAGATTTGAGCTTTCGACCATGTCAAAACCATTTAAAGTTGATCATAACCTTGATTCCTGGGGCCATCCATTAGGCTTCCACAACAGCTTCAAAGGGACTGTTTCGAAGGCAAAGTCAAGTTACTTTATCTAGCTCGAAAGACCAATAACAAGGGAACTTAAGCCTTTTGACTGAGTCGAAAGGTCAATAAGAAGAAAACTTTATAATAAAGTTTGATTCGAAGGTGATCCAAAAGAAAGCATTTATATTCTAAAAGGATTAACCTGCCCTATTACATCAACTTTGGGGTTTTAATAAGTTTTCTTATTAACGTTGATATTTGATGATCATCTTGAACCGAATTCCGTGTGCCTATAAAAAGGTCAAATACAATCCTTCATGTGTTTTTTATTCGGTTGTCATGGTACTTGTTTAAGTTAAAGCAACAGAATGATCGAGATAAGGCTATCTCACATAATAACGTATTGTATTGTATAATAACCGGTGCGGGTATAAAAAGCCCAATATCCATATTTATTTTGTGTTATAATGACTGCATAAATACAGTCCATTCTACTTTATTCAGATTATTCAATACACAACAATCATTTGCTTCACTTTAATCTCTCAATTTCTACAATACAAATTATCATCAAATCATAATATGGTATCAGAGCCATTCAGGGCTTAAAAGCATCAAAATTCATCTTACTGATTAAAGAAAAAACTGATTATCATTAGATTAATCATCATCATCTGATAACTAGAACCCATCAGAGATCAATCTCATCATTTGAGTTTTTATCAAGAATCTGCCATAGTTTTGTGCCGTGTCTGAAACATAAAGTCTCGGCTGCAACCAAACTCTAACAAACTCAGAGATTAAAGAAGGAAAATCAAAGCAAAATCAAGAACTCAATCAAATCATTAAGAAAAGCAAGTGCCATGCCAGAAGCTTATCAGAAAGGCCTCATCACTTAAGCTTGGCTGCATCTAACCTGGTTCTTGACCATCAAAGAAGTTCTTGCATCTACTCATTTCCCAATTTTCCCCTTTCAGATTGATTCTCGTTAAAGTTCATCATGATTGGTGACAACAACTCTGAAACATCTGAAAGCTCTGCAAACACACAGCAGTTAGAAAATGCAACTGAAAGTCTCATCAAAACAGTGATCAATCCTCAAAGCCAATTGATAACCATTCATCTTGAAGATGACAATTATCTATTATGGAAGCTCCAAATTGAAACTGCACTCCAAGGCTATGGCCTTGAGGGGTTTATTCTTGGCATCATCTCTGCCCCTCCAAAATTTATAACTAATCAAGAAAACAAAGTGATTAGTAATGAGGAATACACAAAATATCATAGACAAGACAGACTTATAAGTTCATGGTTATTATCATCTATCAGTACTAACTTGTTGTCTCAGGTTCTTGGCTGCAAAACATCCAATGAAATATGGGGTACAGTTGAGAGAATTTTCAATATATAGTCAGCTGCAAAGGTGATGCACTACAAAAGGATGTTGCAAAACATCAAGAAAGACAACTTACCCATGAAAGACTATCTACAAAGATCAAAGTGACATGTGATATGTTAGAAGCAGCAGGCCATAAAGTATCAAATACAGAACAAGTCTTAACCATTCTAAATGGTCTTGGTGAAGAATATGAATCAGTTGTGGCAGTTATCACATCAAAGAAAACCATACCATCACTAGAGTACATTCACTCCACCCTTCTTACCCATGAAGGAAGAATTAACCATAAAAAGCCACTAGATTCAGACATGTCTATCAACTATGCAGCTAATTACAAGGGCAAAGGTCAAGGCAATAGTAAAATAGATCAAACATATCCAAGGTTTTAAATCTCGCTCATCTCGGCCGAGATCTCGGCCGTGATCTCGTTTTCAAGCCTGGGCGATTCGAAATAACTAATTTCGTTTGAATCTAGTCTGACCCAAATCTCGGACGAGATTTCAGTATCTCGTCCGGTATCTCGGACGAGATTTAGCAGCGAGATATCGGTCGAATTTTTGAATTTTGGAAAAAATCAAATTTTTTTCCGTATTGGGCTAGCTCATCCTTTACCTTAATTTAAGCCTTCTTAATTGTAATTTTTTTTAACCCTTATTTCTTATATAAATCTCATTTAATCTTCGCCTTTGATGAGTGTAAGAAGATGATAAAATCTACATCGATTATGGTAAGTATTTCACTTTATGATTTTCATTTAGGTTTCTGATCCAAATTAATTTACATCCGATTTCATTTTTCTTTTTTCGACACTTTCTTGAGTTTTTTTCCTAACCCGATTTTTTTTGCGGCTATAAATTTTGGGCTTCACTTATTTAACTTTATGTTCTAAATGGATTCCCAATTTGATTTCATTTAGTCTTTGCTGCTATAATTTTTTTCCTCATGGCATATTTTTAAGCAATAAAGGAATTCTCTTTCATCTATTAATTTCATTTGATGATTACATGTTCATTCGTACATCATTTTTTTGCTTTTCTTATAATATTACTAAATGTTTGAAATTGTTTGTACTATGTATGCTATTTTCTACGTTTGTTTGAAATATCTATGCTATTAGTTGCTTAATGAGATTTTGTTTGCTAATAATTAAATACTATAACCAGACATAGAATATCTTAATTCTACTTGTAGACTTTTGTATTTGAAGTTATAAAATTAAGATTTCCCTTGCAGCACTATAAATCATAAAAGGTAGAAATGAGACATTATATTATGTAGGAAAGTTAAGTGAATGGTCAAACAAAGTAAAGGTGCATATGTTATGGTTTGTTTCTTGTCTACTTTATCTCATATGATATTATATTGAACATTATTCTTGAAATCTAGTTATTTGTTTATTTTACATGATACAAGTGATATTTTTCCATACTAAATTACTAATGATAAGCGTGTGATATATTCAAGGTAAGTGCATAGTGTTTTCCTTAAGGTAGTGACTAGTATTATAAATTTAGGTGTATGAAAACTAATTTTCGACATGACATATACTCCGAGATAACTTCGAAATGAATTTTAGAAACCGAGATGTAAATCCGAGATGGACGACCGAGATGCACTCATCTCGTTCGAGATCTCACCCGATACGAGATAAGCTATCCAAATTCTTCGAGACGAGACATGATCGAAATCCGAGATTTAAAAACTTGAACATATCAAAGAGGTGGCTACAGCAATAGAGCAAGAGGCAGAGGCAGATGGAACAATAATAACAGGGCAAGATGTCAAATATGTGAAAAAATTGGTCACACTGCAGTCAAGTGCTACTTCGGATTCAATTCAAATTATACAGCAAATCAAAATCAAAACAGTCAAAGAAGAGTTAATCCAAATGTTAAAATGGCACAAGTTGACTCAAGCAATCAATCAGAAGCATCAAGAAACAATCAGCAAAACATAGTTATAAAGATAGATGATGCAACTGATGAAAACTGGTATCCAGACTCAGGGGCTACCAATCATATCACAAATAATCTGGAAAATTTGAACTTGGGGCAGAAAGAATACAGAGGTAAAGAGTCCATATATATGGGCAATGGTAAGAGTATTAAAATCACACACACTGGACTCACTTGCATAAAAGGTCAAAGCTGTTGTATGTTAACAATCTGTTAAGGGTACCACAAATAAAGAAAAATCTCATAAGTGTATCACAATTTGCAAGTGATAACCATGTTTATTTTGAATTTTATCCTAATTACTGCTTAGTCAAAGACATACTCACTAAGGATATTCTCTTGCAGGGTAACCTTGACAAAGGATTATACAAGTTTAATCTTGCTAACTCAAGAAAGACCAGAAGTTGTGAAAAATCATGTGATCTGTCTACTATTACTGATGAGAAAAATAGTGTGTTTGATTCAAGGCATAGCAAGTTAGGGCATCCTAGTATCAATGTTGTAAAACATGTTCTAATGGATAATAAAATTTCTTTTGAAAATGTTACTCTACCATATGTATGCACTTATTGTCAGATGCGCAAAAGCCACAAGTTATCATTCACTGATTCACAAACTGAGTATGAAAAACCACTTGAATTGATTGCTGCTGATCTTTGGGGTCCAGAACCAATCAATTCAGATTATGGTTTTAATTATTACATATCATTTGTTGATGCATGTGACGTCCCACCTCTATGCTCGCAATAACAAAGAGTATTAAAAGAAATACTGTCTGTTATTACGAAGAATAAGGCTGGATAGGAGCGGCCATCCATAGTTGGGCCTTACACTAGTATTGGTTACCTCGATAGGAGTGGTATATATTTTTATTTTTCATCTATTATTTATTTACTCCCATCGACATACCCAATTCCAGTATAAAACGAACTACGATGGTTCATAATAGTTTAGGACAATATATATAATAATAACACAAATACTAAAAATGCGGAACACAGATAACAAAAGTCTCATATATATATAACTGATGTCAGTTACAATACATTTGACACAATACATATGATACAACTACAACCGTCGACTCTGGAATTTATATATACAAGTACATTATCGACTAATATACATGAATACATATCAACCTAAATCAGATGCACTGACTACTACAAAAGATATGAAAAGACTTCATAGCTCAAGCAGCAACCCAAAGCAATATATCCACAACCTGAAATAACTCGGTCTGACCCGAGTATTAAATTCGAAAGAAAATAATACACGGGCCAGTCTAATTCAAACTCAGTTATTAATGCACAGGAGCAATAATAATAAAGAACAAATACAAGACAGTCACAGAAATCTCGTATATCCAACTCTTCGATAAGAGAATCGGATAACGGCAGATATAACACTAAATAGTGTTAAACAGCAAATCAGCAAATTCAAATCATCAACAATGATAAATAAATGGTTATCAATGAAGATAATATGAAAACCACAGAATTGCCTAAGCAGCAATTAACTACAAAAATCTAATCATTAAATAAATAATTAGAAACTCATAATCTAATTATCAAATTGATAATTATACAACACAAAATCATCAAATTAAACCAATCAAAATACAATTCAAAACATATTGAATTGAATAAAAGAAACAGTTCAAGTAATTGAAACCATTAATTTAAAACATCACTTCTGTGTGGCTGCAGTACACGCACGCGTGTACTGCCTCGCCACTACAGCATGAATTACACAAAGGCGCAATGAATCAAAAGAAAATGGCACCATCTCGAGATCAAGTTCAAGTTAAGCAACTCAAACCCAACTGGTCAGTGTCATCTCAAAACATAAATGCACACGCAAAGCTACTGCATAGTGCTGCAGTAATATCAATGCAATAGTTACAACAAAGACAAGTGTATCAAACAGATAGCAAAATGACAAGCACCAGGGGTACATGTGAAACAGAACAAATGCCATCAAGTGATACAAGGGCAAAACTGCAACAAAAACTACAGCCACCTCAAGATCACAAGGGCAAGACTGCAAACAAGAAACTGCTCATATACTCGAAGCACAGTGCATAAATGAAGACATTGTAAATGCAACAGGTAAGGGATGAATACAAATAATCTCAAATCAGGTTCAAGTGCATCAGTACATCACACATCAAACCAGACAAGCCACAAACCAAAATGCAACAATATGCAAGTGAAGATAACAAAGACCGCAAGACTCCACCCAGTGCAACAGTGATCAAATGAAGTATAACCGCAAATACCAAAGTACACAAAACATGGGTCAGAATCAAACAAGTCCAGATGAATACAAGCATCATGTAGCAGTGCAACCCGAAGTCAAGAACAACAGCTATAACTCAATGCAAAACTCAAGCTTGGCCGAGAACTGATACAAGTAACTCAGGCAAATACAATATAATTGAACACAGCAAAATGTCACATAACCAAAGTCAACAGAGGCATATACATATATGCACAGGTACAAAGACAAAAGGATGCAGCAATTATTTTCTCACAAACACATATGTATATATACAATATGTCATGAAGTACACAATGCCAACCAAGTAGCAACCTGAATCAGACTCAAACAAATCAAGTGATGTCAAAAACCAGATCGCACAAAACAAAGATGAGGAAGCTACAGAACAATCATGCCAAAGTTTGGTTATAGCATCAATATAGTCAAGGCTAAAATCGAACAAAGACAGAGATGGCCAAAGCCGAAAATTAGCACTATCAAACAAAGCCAAAGCCGATGTCAACAGAAAAATGTAGAAAGTCAAGTTCAAATCAACGCCGTGATGACCAAAGAATCGAAACCGTGGTCATCAAGAAATCACAAGTTCAAAATCAATGCCGTGGAAACCAAGTGACCAAGGAATATACGATTATGAACAAGTTAGAATAAATCAACGGCAAGCCAAAGAATTCAAACAACGAAAGTCACGAATTTGAACAACCCAGAAATCATTGAAATTTGAATTAGATGTGAGTATAAATTACTCACCTTCACTCGGTCGAGAAATTGAATTCAAGCTCGATCAAATCTAGGAGTAGCCATGAACGAGCGCAAGCGAAGAAAGCATCAATCGACAGGGCTAAGGGATAAGAAACATCACTCGATCGAGATAATCAAAATCGGCGCCCCCTAATTTCACGAAACCCTAATTTGGACAAAGAGGAACGAACCAAGATTAACGGGGCCGCCATTTTTCTTTTTTCTTTTTCGTTTAGGGTTTGCACGAAAATGAATTAAGGGGAAAACGTGTAGTGAATAACATCACTGCATCCAACAAATATGAGCTAAGATTCAACTATTATATCACCAATCACTTAACAATTTTAAAAAAGAATATCACTGATTTAAAAACTCCAATAATAATTAACAACCAAATATAATCGTCATTTGACGATAATTAATTGTTGTAAAACTCCGCGTTGTTACAATGCACATACCAGATACACATGGATATACTTTCTTAAAACCAAATCAGAAACTTGTAGGGCTGTGATGCACTTTATAACACAAGCAGAGAGACAAACTGATCACAAGTTAAAAATTCTGCAAACTGATGATAGTGCAGAATTCAAACCACTTAATGATTTATTTCAAAAAAGAGGAATTATTCATACAATAACATGCTCATACACTTCAGAACAAAATGGTCTGGTTGAAAGGAAACACAGACACATTGTAGAGTGTGGTCTTACTCTATTAGCTCAATGGTGTTTACCTATGAAATTCTGGCCAGATGCTTTTAGCACTGCTGCCTATTTAATAAATAGGCTACCGACAAAAGTGTTAAAAAATAAATGTCATTTAGAACTTTTATTCAACACAAAACCAGATTATCATAGATTAAGAATTTTTGGATGTCTGTGTTTCCCTTCTCTAAAACCTTACAATGCTCATAAACTAAATTTTAGATCTACTACTTGTACCTTTTTAGGCTATGCAAGCAATAAAAAATGTTACAAGTGTCTGGACAATAATGGTAAAGTGTTTATAAGCAGACATGTTGTCTTTAATGAAAGTATTTTTCTATTCTCTAGCACAGGGGTAAAAACAACACAGAATGTATACAATCCAAAAGTTTTAGTACCAGATATACCTTTATATCAGAATGAAGAAATGAAGGAATGGATTGAAGAAGGCTCAGATCACTCTGATCCACAACACACAATACTCAATGAACTAGGTCATGAACAAGCAGAGCAATATGATCAACCCAATCACACTCCTACACAATCAATCATACAGAACAAGTCAAGAAGGAGAGCATGAGCATCAAAATAATGTACAACAAGACAACACAAGTGAACAAGCATGTACATCTCAACCAAAAGAGAGCAGACATCCTATGATTACCAGATCAAAAAGTGGGATTTACAAACCAAAAATATACAATGCAACAATCGTATCAGAAGAACCAAGCAACTTTGATGAAGCAGTGAGCAACAATAACTGGAAAAAGGCAATGGATGAAGAGTATGATGCTATTATGAATAATAGGACATGGACTTTAGTTCATTTACCAGAAAACAAAAATGTTGTGAGATGCAAATGGACCTTCAAACTAAAGAAAAAACTCAAATGGAACTATTGCTAGATACAAGGCAAGACTTGTGGCCAAGGGATATACACAACAACAAGGATTTGATTTTGATCAGACCTTTTCACCAGTTGTTAAACCAACTACCATCAGAGTTGTACTCACTATAGCATTGAACAACAAATGGAAAACCAGACAACTTGATGTAAACAATGCTTTCTTGAATGGAAACTTAAAATAGGAGGTCTACATGGAGCAGCCTCAAGGATACAGAGAAAAAAATACTTAGTTTGCAAATTAAATAAGGCCATTTATGGTCTTAAACAAGCTCCCAGAGTCTGGGTCAACATGTTGAAATCCACACTAACAGATTTGGGATTTCAACCTGCTATGTTAGGCAATTCTCTCTTCATAAAAATTAACAATGCCTTCACTATATATGTACTAATATATGTTGATGATCTAATTATTACAGGAAGTGATGAGACAGAGATCAACAAAATTATTCAGTTCTTAGATCAACAATTTTCAATAAAAGATCTTGGAGCCTTAAGTTACTTTCTAGGCATAGAGGTTACAAAAATGTCTAAATCAGAACTGTTCTTATGTCAAAGAAAATACATTATGGAAATTCTAACCAAAGCAAAAATGAAAGGAGCAAATTTACTACCAACGCCAATGGTGACAAATCATCAACTATCAAAACACATGGGAGAACCTATATTTAACACTAAGCAATACAGAAGTATTGTTGGTGCTTTATAGTATACCACTATTAGAAGGCCAGAAATATCATACAGTGTTAACAAAGTGTGCCAATTTATGCAGGATCCAAAAGATGAACACTGGAAAGCATTAAAGAGAATTCTCAGATATTTAAAAGGAACAATCAATTATGGACTACAATTAAAGCATGCAGACATCTAAACATAGTTGGTTATGCTGATGCTGATTGGGCTACAGATCCTGATGACAGAAGGTCAACAACAGATCATTGCATATATATAGGAAATAATCCAGTATCATGGTGTTCCAGAAAACAACAAACTGTATCTAGATCAAGCACTGAAGCAGAGTACAGAAGCATAGCATGTGCAACATCAGAAGTTCTATGGATACAATCACTATTATGTGAACTGAAAGTCAATACTAACATTGTACCAGGGATATGGAATGATAATCAAAGTGCAATCTCATTGTCTGCAAATCCAGTTCTACATTCCAGGACAAAACATATGGAAATAGACTTGTATTTTGTTCGAGAGCGAGTAATGAAGGAAAAATTACATGTAAATCACGTACCTTCAACTTACCAAATTGCAGACATATTCACAAAAGCATTGTCTACGAATAACTTTACCAGACTTAGAACCAAGCTCAAAGTGAATGAAAAGCAAGGATCTTTGGACCAAATTAAGCATAGATCTGCCACTAAAGTGACAGATCTACACTAATAAGGTCATCTGAATGCTCAAAGCTCTCTCTGGTTCACACTCAAATCAACAAAGTGTCTCCGATTTGCATTCAAGTGACAGATCTTCAGAAAGCAAGGATCTTTTGACCAGATCAAGTAGAGATTTGGCACTAAGGTGACAGATCGATACTTATAAGTTGTTCGCATGCTCGAATTTCCTTTGGCTGGGGCTCAAAGGCCCTCTTCACAAAGATGAACACAAGGGCTGACTGCATAGGAAGCAAAGTTAGAAGCTTTTCATGACATCTCTCACTTTCGCTCAATTCTCAGTGAAATAGTGAGATATACTCAACAAGCTGTTGATTTACTCTCGGATTGCACTCAATTTGATGAAAAAAAATGAAGATTAAAGAGATCGAAGTGGAGCCGCCATAGGAAGATAAACCCTAGACATTTTTGAGAGGGAGAGTTAAAGCAACAGAATGATCGAGATAAGGCTATCTCTATTGTATTGTATAATAACGGTGCAGGCATGAAAAACCCAATAGCCATTTTTATTTTGTGTTGTAATGACTGTATAAATACAGTCCATTCTACTGTATTCAGATTATTCAATACACAACAATCATTTGCCTCACTTTAATCTCTCAATTTCTACAATACAAATTGTCATCAAACCATAATAGTTTAACGCCATCATCTCATCAAATGAACCTTCCAGATCCATATGGAACACACAGGTACTGATTTAGTATACAGTAAAAGTATGTTCGGTAGCTATGAAACATATATAAGTGCGAGATAAGCATTATTCAAAAACGAATGGCTCTGAAAAATCTGGGATTAGACATGGATGGCTGAGACCAATCCAGTATTAGCAACCCCACCGGTCCAGATTAGCAAAATATAATTTGATGATACCCACAGTTTATTTACTTATTTTTGACGTCCATTTAATTTGATTGGACTTAAATTTATTGTTGAGTTTAACTGGCTTTGAGTAGTACGAGCATCAAAAGAAAATACAAATTTCTTATCATCTTGTATTATATTTTCAATATTCAACAATATATGATAAACAGAAATTATAGTCAAAGTTACACATAAAACATTAATCAAACATAATTAAGTTGTACAATATTTTTCCAATATCTCCCAATCTGAATTAAACGTAACTAACTTGAGGATGTTGGACTTTGTTACTTGAACATAGCTTGCGCTTTAAACATAGGAAGCCTCACTTTCATATTTTAACCCAGGTAGAATGTAGTTATGGGTTTTCCTTCAAGCCTGTAAGAGGAGCTCAAGAAAAGAAAGACCGTATATATTGAGCTTTTCTAACATCAGTTGCTTTGTTAAAGAGTTTAGTACTGCGCAGTTTGGAAGCCGTTTCATTCAACAAAACTCAGAACGCACAATTGATGAAAAAGATGCATTTCAAAGAGATAATCGATGTTGGGCTCCACTGATTAAAATGCACCAATTCAAGCAATGATGAACGACCGATTTGGCAGCTACATGGCGAAGAAAATCTAGGAAACCTACGGTGATCGGCAATGTAAATTCCTTCTTGTTTGCATTAAAATTCACTTGAATACTCTGAAGAAATACTCTAACACAAGGAGAGAGTATAAGAGTTTTGTTCTGACGTTATTCACTAAGCATGGCATAGAAATGTGGTACAACATATAAGAGCTGGCCCTCTTAGGCCTGTTCTGTTATGTTTTATTTCAAAAAATACTACACATGTGTTGGGGTCACACATGGTGCTGAGGAGTGAGTGAGGAGATCTCATGCCTGTCTCTTGCATGTGAAGTAGCCAAAAACATTAACGAGTAGCGCGTGTTGTGCTATCCTTCTAATTTGGGTTTTGTCTCTATGTTGAAAGTCTGTGGGTCCAAATGCTTTTCATGTTTTTACAAGAATTTACTTCAATGTTCTTGTGTTTGTTTTTATACTTCTTTTCTTCTGTGTTTGGACTGAATTTAAATGTTTCCATTAAGTGAATGTTAGTAATAATTTAAACTACAAACAGTTAAAATTCGGCCTACCACAGTGGCAAATGTTTTAATGTTTTATCTAGTATTCACTTTAGTGAATGTTAGGTATAATTTCATTTTGCTTTTTCACAGAAGTATAAAATGATTAAAACAACACTTTCAACGACATCTATAACTCTAGTTAAAAATTAAACAAGTGTGCATCCACATAACTCTTTTGTTGGTTCCATAGTAGATGAGTGGATTTTATCCATAGAATAGCCAAATCATTTTATTCAAGTCGGTGACATCTTACACACACATAGTGGATTAAACATATATAACAACATGTATACGATGGACTAAACTTAAATAACAACACAAATATAGTGAATTAAACATATGTGATTATGCAAGACATTACTCTCACACGTATTGGTCATACCATAAATTTAATACATGAATATTGAAACCCAAATTAGATTTGAAAATTTTCAACTTTTATTCATATCAATGCATATTTCAAGGTATCGAGCTATAAATGAAGTGCATTGAACAAAACTAATATGAATATAATATAATTTAGTTTAAAGTGAAAATAACGTGTAATGACCAGAGATTTTCGACCCTCGAAAATCGACACTAATACGTTCACGGTATAGAGTGTCAAGCAATCGAGTGTCGGAAATACCCGATGTTAGGGTTTTAGAAGAAACAAGATTAAAGAAAACAGAAAATAGAATTAACACAGAGTCTCACAATCGCAGCGAAACAAAATATAATATACAATAACATATTTTTATATAAAAGAGAACTATAACTGTTAATATACATACAAATTATCAGAGTACAATCACCAACATACAAATTTGGACATTATAATAACTTGTCCTCAAAATGCTGAATATACAGCCTACACTACACAGCGGAATATAATCAAATACGTGCAATACGTCTCTGCCATCCAGCTCATCACCTGAGCTCCAAAGCAACCTAATCTGAATCTGTAATACTCGGTCTGACCCGAGCATTACAATAAAGTAGCACCCGAGTCAGGCTGGAAACTAGCGTGAGTAAACACACTTAATTTGAATTACTTAAGTTATCGAAATCCTTTGAAAAACCAAGGTAACTCATAAGACCGCGTCACATATACACGATGAGTTTTTATCTTACAATAGACAAACACTTTTATAGAAAATCCGGTGGTATTATACCAGTGTCCAAGTACCATACTTAATGATAATGATCAAATTTGTTGAATTAATCTGATTCCAACATTTAGGACTCTATAATCAAAATCATAGGGGTTCGTAGTGATTATTAAATCGAAGTGGTTTCGGATAACACTGATATTCGGTCTCGGTCTCTTCGAATCGAAACGATATGTTTTAAAAGGCCAAAATGTTTAAAATAAACAATTTATATTCAGAGTGTCAACATTCACATATGGAAATTTATCACATATATTCATTTCAAATAAAACGTGTCAACGTTTTATTTAACTGGTTTGGCTACTAATGGCACAAACAAACAACAATTGAAACAATATCCAAGAGCAATAAAGCTAGAGCATAGATCATTACTAAATTAACGATCAAAAATTAATATTGAACAATTTACAAACCAGAATTTACTAACTTCAATTAACTGAACCCATTTATATTTTTAATCCAAAATTACTCATAAATTAAAAAAAATTAAAACGATTTATTATTAGTTAAAACAATCCCTTTAATAATTATTTTACTAATTAAAATAATATTAAATCAATTAAGACTTTAATTATTTATTCTTTTAAATTATTATAAGTACTTAAGTTTTATATTACATAAATTTAACAAAATTAAATTAGATTAAGATACTAGGTAATAGAATCACATGCAAAAGTTTCCATGTCAATTGGATCTAAATTGAAAGAGGAAAAATGTTTGAAAGTTTAAATGATTTTTAAATATAACATTTATTTAATCACTTTAATTTTTTTTACAAAAAAAACAAGGCTCACCGACGTTCGGCCCACGAGACAATGAGCAGACCACATTCTCCTCCTTCCTTTCTTTCCCTTTCCCCGCTTCTCTTCTCCCTTTTCTTTTGCTTTTCTTTTCCACCCGTGCACATATACACGACGTCGGTCGTCCAACACTCGTCGCCGACAATCTTCCCCCATCACCCACGGCTCCTCGACTCAATCACGCATGAGAAATCCCACGAATAAAACACAAAGCTCGAAAAGTCGAAAGCAGCCCAAAAGCTCGAACAACCCATCACCGCATCTCCTCTTCGCCTCGCCACCATACCCCTCAATTCACCACCAAACTCTACCAAAAGTTACGCCACGTCCTCCCCTACCTTGCCCCCCTCCCCCTCACCCCCCCGTACCGCATCCTCCCAGTTGCCCCACGTCGCCGCCGTTACCCCAAAACCGAACACCTACATGAAGAAAGCCTAAAACCCTAAAAAGCCTTCGATCCAACACCACACACCAAAAAAAAATGCTGTTGCATTTTTCTTAGCTTCCCCATCATCTAAACCATCTCCACCACCAACAGCAAGTCACCAAGTCGCCACGACCGTCAAAATTTCGCCAAAACCCATTTTCCATTCATCTTCCTTTATCTCCCTCAATACAAAATTAAAAATCTTCAAACCCTTGCCAAAAATCACGATTTTTAAATACACACACACCCATATAATCGAAAGAATGAATTTCGATATTCAAATTTTGTTCATTCTTAGGTTGTTCATCGAAAAATGCATTTTTATCTTTCTATATTTCACGATAACAAATAAAATAAATTTTGGAGTAATCTACAATTAAAAACAATCGACTTTGCTTTTGGGGCCATGGTCTATAATCAACTGAATTGAGAGGTATTGATTTTTGAAGTTGGAAAGACTATATTCTTTTTTCTTTTTTTAAAAACAGAGGTTGTACATGCTTCTTTTTTGTTATTTAGTTTTACAGGCTTCATTAATTTGATTAAATCATAAACATAAACATAAACATAAAATAAACAGCATAGCAAAACTTAGTGACACATAAATGCTTGATACATAAAAGATTTCATTCACATCTACAAACATATAGAAACATACATGATTTTGCAGTAAGTAAGAATTATGTTTTACTCACAGTTTTAAAGAAATGGATGAACACTGCTCTTTATCTTTTCCCCTGCTTCAAACTTTTACTGTCTTCTACTAGTTTTAATGGCAGCCTCCTTTTGTGTATTTTTTATTTTATTTTATTTGTTTGAGCTAGAATGTTAAATGTGAATAACCAAGGCAGTGTATATATAGAAGAGAATGGGAAGGAACAGGGCTAGCCCATGTTTATGAACAGTGCTTTAATTCCCTTCTTATTTTTATTTTTTTAATTTGATTTGAAAATTGTTGACTTGATTTTGATAAGTTGATTTGATCTTTTATGGTGATTTGATTTATTTTGTGCTTGAATTGATATGCATTTATCACGATGTTCCCTTGTATGCAAACATACATCATATAGATATATACATGTATAGATGTCCTATAACATGGACCCTAAGCACATGTTTTTGTTTACTAACATGTATATATATAACATGCCTAAGTATAAAGGAACAAACAAGTATCTAATTCCTTATATATATATTATTTTATTTAATATCATAAGTTTTGCTGGTATATATGTATATATAATCCCATACACACTATTCTTTAAGCATATATACGTACACATGTACTTACATTTATTTTGTCATCACACACACACATATATATATATATATATTTATTTACATTTATACAAATTTCATATACATTACTTCATATGACATATATATATATATATACTTATATACTTGTATATATATATATATATATTTTTAAACATCATAAAGCTTTAAATATATGGATATTCTATCTTAAATTCTAGATGGTGGAGTTTATATACATATATCAATAAAATTTATCATGCCCAGAATTTATATTTTAAGTCTGAATATAGTTTTTATATTAATTTATACATTCAGATATTTTAAATATCAGAAAATTTATCTATCCGACTTATAAAAATCAATATTTCAATAATTAAAATTAGTTAATCATCCCAAAACTAGATGGCTAAAAATGCGGGTCGTTATAAAGATGTGGTATCGGTTTTTGTATGTTATTAGTATCAGTTTCTGGTATTATAAATTACGGTATCGGTTTTTGTATGCTTTTAGTATCAATTTTAGATATAAACAATTATGGTATCGTTTTTCGCATGCTACTAGTATCAAATTTACATGGTGAATTTTATTTTCTTTCTAGTTTTGAAGTGACTTAATTATTTGTTTGCTGAGTTGTCAAGTGCAGAACTATGAGAAGAATTATGAGCTTAAATGTCAATATATAATGTAGACTATGTTATGGTGAACAGTTGGTAACTCAATATATGATGTAGAAGTGTAAAAATATTGTTTGGTATAGTGTTGTTGTCAAATTATATCAAACGGCTGCTGGGTATAAGTTTTGCATATATATAGGTATTAGTTTTGTTATAAATAATAGTCAAAATAATTTATAAAATAATCAAGCATGAATTCCAAGCTGGATCAGTATGGAAAACTAGCGTGAGAAAACTCAAGTAATAAGGCTAAAATTTAATAATTTTGTGGGATCATGTTGCTAAACGTGGAACGGGTTTTTCTTTCACAAGAGCAACATTCATATATAAAGAAATGGAAAACAATCTGAACAACAATCCAAACAAGAACGGATGTATACAAAAACAACAAAATCCAACTTAAAGAATGGACAAATATAATTAAACATCGAGAAAAGCTTCAGACCCTTCTTGATGCAAATTAACACAATTCAAAGATTTGAATCAAACAAGTATATGGAAATTATACCCCTAGAAATATACTCGAGAACTACAATGGTTCTCGGGAACTCCAAGCCGGACCCCGCCAATGGTTACCGAGTATTTGAGTATTTCCCATCCTTGAAGCAATAGCCGAATCCAATCTAGAGTAGATGTAAGGATACCATAATGGGAATAATCCTACATAACTTGGTCCCCACTCGTGCTTTGGTTTTATTCATTTCGACAAAGGGTAGCAAAACTTAAATGAGCAACAAACCATCTTGGATTGATGAAATACACAGAAGAAAAGATTAATTTCAAGGTTCGAGATAGGAACAAGGAAAATGAATTTATCCAACATAACTAGAAGGGTGCTCCCTTTCAACAAAAGTATACTTCTAGATAAAATATACTTGAGAGCACATGCGTCACTCTAGGGAATTTCCAAGCTGGACCCCATTACATCCATAGGCATATAAATATACTCACATCGATGCATACATGCTATCAACTTCTCTAGATAAATGTGCATATATCATAATGAGTGCAACCCACATGGCTTGGCTCGGCTTTCACTTGTGCTTTGGTTTTAGTTTTTCCGATAGTGGATACCAATGCTCAAAATGAGCGATAAATCGCCTTAGAATGACGAAGCACAACAATGGCTAGGAGGGTGCACCCCCCTTTACACGTGCTTTAGTTTTAGTCATTTTCAACAAAGGATATCAAAACTCAAACCGAGCAACACATCGTCTTAGAGTGATGAAATACCAAGAAGATAGCATAATCAAAATCTAGAGTCTACAAATCAACTATCGAGAATAACAAAGTGATTTGTGTATGGGAATTAAATCGCATATGCTTACCACTAATAAATGAATCAAAATTTTAAATCATTTGATCCACACTTGGGCTTGATTTTCACATTTCAAATATTGTAAAACATTTTTCAAATACTCTTTTGAACTATTCTTTTAAGAGGGAAAATAATAATACTAAGTGTATAAAAACAAGGATAAAAAACAAATGTCATTAAAACATTGTTTACTATAAACCCAAAATAATTTACACTTGCTTTTATTTTTAAACAATTTCTATTAAATGATTTTCTCACTTATAAACCAGCAGTTATATATATTTAAAACAACATTTATTATCCTAAAAGATAATAAATCAATTTAAATACCTTTATAAAGGGGAAAACATAAAATTTGAGTCAGACATAATGCTTGGTGTGAATAATACTATACATCTCGGTTATCTGATATTAAGTGAGACCACACCGCTTAGCGGAACGGGTTTCCCCTCAACAATATCCACTTAAAAACATACCTTTTGCAAATCTTAATCCTGCAACCAAAACTGGTTAAAACAATAATATCAATATCATGTAAGCATACAAATCAGGTAAGCAATGGACTATCTTTCCGAACACTATAGTTTTGTTTGGCTAACTACTAACCTTTGGCTGACTCGGGTCTACTAGACAAAATAACAAATAATCTAACTTCTGTCAGATAATCTTCTGGACGGTCTATCCCTAACTTATTTCTCCCAGGGTCAACTGATCCTAATGGTTTTGCGGGCTCACCAATAACCTATCTCTACTCTATATGTTCCTTTTTGTGTGTGGCATCATTTTAGTCTTACCTATGACAAAGCCCTACACACTAGAACTTTGGACTTATATTAGCTAGGGGCTGCTAGCTAAAGTATAGGGCACGACCCCATATCAGTCCCATCTGGTATTCTAATATATGAGTCATTTTACTTAGGGTCATCTACCCTTAAAATTTTCCTTGGAAACATTTCTTTCAAATTGATTTAACCCTTAAAATCATACTTTAAACAAGAAAAATATTTTCTATGCTTTACTAAATCACCTTGCCATGTTATATACACTTTACAAAAAACATTGTTGATGAAAACATCCAAACCTTTGAAATTACCCCTTTCGAAACCATTGAAAGTTCCCCTTTCGAAACCATTGAAAGTACCCCTTTCGATACAAGTAAACTACTTTGCTTTATATCCTTAGGCCAAAGGCCAAAACATACCTTCCAAAACCATTCACAACATACCTTTCAAAAGCATTGAAAACGTCCCTTTCGAAAGCATTACAAAACCTTAGACATCCTATTTTCAAAACGCTTTAAACATGCCTTTCGAAAACATTGGAAACCCTCCGTTAAAATCCTTTCGAAAACATTAGGGAACCACCTATTCGAAACCTTTATCTTATACCTTTTGAAAGGACTAAGTCCTTTACACAAAATCGAATCTTTCGAAAGCATTTGTGTTCAAGTAAAATATGTGGAATAACCTTTTGAAACCATTTAAAACCATTCCTTTTGAAACTTTTAGGTTTAGCTTTTAATAGAACAAAGGATCTTAAAACAACTAAGTCGAAAGCACTCTTTCGAAAGTAATTTCCTAAGTAAAAGAAGTGGATGGTGTCGAAATCATTTCTTTGAAAGCATTAGAGAAGCGGTTAAGATTTTAAAATAAAGGCACCCTTTCGAAAGCATTGCTTCGAAAGGTAAGATGCGGCAGCAAGGGGTTTTGACCCCTTCGAAAGCTTCTTTATAAAACAAAAGGCAGACCTCTTTTTAAACCATTCTTTAAAACATTTAATCAGGTTGAAAGCTATCTAAGTCGAAAGCATTCTTTTCGAAAGCAAAGCATGCGCATTTTCTTTTAAAAGAAAAACAGGGTTTCGACCCCTTCGGAACCCCTTATTTCGACTCAATACCTTTTGCCTATATCTAATCCACTACGTACCAATGCTTTTCATACCATGTATATTGGTTTCTTCTGAGATGGAGGTGGAAGTACCTAGTTGAAATGTAGGTGCCGAAAGTGGTGAAACAGCAAAAGTATGATAAAACTGAATTTTAACTTTAAAAGGTAATTCTTTTCAACTAACTTGCTTTGTTTGTCAACATATGATTAGTTGTTAATTTCTTTTCTAAATTCTTTTCTAAAAGTACTGCCAAAATTTAAAAATTTAAATTATTTACAAAATATCCCATCTTCTTTTATAAACATATAAAACATTTATGTCCCATACCTTAAATAATTTTATATACTTATTAAAACACTTAGGAAAAATCTATATAAAATAGTATAAATTATCAACAAGCATATATATCCATTTTTAACAATCAAAATATGGCAAAACCTTTGCAAAATAATTCAAATCTCAATCTAAAACTGAAAATAAGAAAACATGAGATGTAGTCTATTATTCGGCTTAGCTTTGCGATTAAGGAGTTGAGATTTGATCTTGGATTAAGTTGATTAAGCATTTTCCTCTTATCTTCTTCTTGTTTTCCCTTAATGGTGGTCGGCCACTCTTTTATTTGATTTTACTTATGAACGTATGAAATGAATGTGTATAAGGGTTTGAATTATAAGAATGTATCTTTTTTCTATTTTGTCCTAATCGACTACCCTAACTTATTTTATTTCATCTTCCCTTAGTTCATTTGTTTAAATTGGCACGGTTACCCCTATTAACAAAAATCTCAATCTCTTAACCATTTCATTATTTCATTTAATTTAACTAATGAAATGTCCTAAATAATGTTAATCAAAATTAGGGTCGTTATAGACTCCCCTCCTTAAAGAATTACGTCCTTGAAATTACGATAAGGTACACAACAAATATATCATAAAGGTAAAATATACCATGAAACAAATGAGGATAAACGTCATTAATCCCGCTTTTAGTTTCCCAAGTACAGTCTCTCTCATCGTCGCTCCATTGGACCTTAACTAATATGACTATCTTGTTCCTTAGCCTTTTCTCATCTCTCACGACTATATAAACTGGCCTTCTAACTATAGTCAAATTCGGCTCTACTACTAAGTCCTCTAACACAGTCGGTGCTATAGTAGTCTCCGAATCTCGAATACACTTTCTAAGATGAGAAACATGAAAAACATTATTGTTATTTCGCCTTTTGGCAAGGCCATGATACCAAGAACTTGACTAGAAACCAATGACAGTTCGTCTTGGAGATCGGTTATACGCAGGCTCACTATGGATATCAACGAATTTTGTCCGAGTCCGGATCGAGCCAAAATTAATATGACACGACAAGCGAAGCTATTAGAGCCAACGTTCCAAATTTCAAGTCAATCCGAGTTAATATGCTCAAGTTATGATCGATGCAAGATGGGATGAAGAACAGCCTCGAGTTCGAATCCATCGACTGACCACTGTTCGACTCGATCTCGTTCGAATCCATCAGGAAGCCTCTGTTCGACTCGATCGAATTCGCATCCATCACCAGAGTCTACTTCGTATCGATCGACTTTGTATCCTTCAAGGGACAGCGCACTTCGTATCGATCAGCCAGTGTCAACTTCGCATCCATCGCCTGAAGAGCCTTGTTCGAATCCATCAAGCTTCTGTAGTTCACATCCATCAGTTGACCTTAGTTCGTATCCATAGAATAACCATTACTTCGTATCCATCAAAGAACTACTGTTCGTATCCATCAAACCAAGCAGAATCGCCATTTGTTCGTATCCATCACAATACCATTTGTTCATCTCGATACGAACAGAGCCATTTCCATCGATACGAACAGAGTCACTTCCATCGATACGAACAGAGCCACTTTCATCGATACGAAACAAGGGCCACCTCCCATCGATTCGAACAAGACAAATGCCTCGATACGAACAAGGCGAAAGTCCTGGAAACGACTCGATCAACTCGGCGAAAAATGTTGATCGATGCAAAGAACGCGCGCCACGTCAACCTGCTTGCGCATGCCGCCATCGATTCGAAATCATCGAGTCAAAATGATCGATACGAACCAAATAGCCAACCGAAAAGCACCATTTCGTATCGATCATATCTCCTAATCTACAAGTCTAAATGCTATGAAATTTTCACAGGAGCTTACGTGCATGCTGAAGAATGTCCACGCCAAATTTCGACTCCATCGAACACAATCTTGATCGATACAAAATCCGTTCGTATCGATCACGGATCAGGCCGAAACTTCACGGGCTTAGTCGCGCGGGCCTACTCACGTGCCAGAAGGAGTCTCCCAAGATCTGAGCGAAATATCAGCCTCCTACACCTATAAATAGAGCCCCGGGGCATAAAAAAAGGGATCTTCTTCTTCTTTGAATTCTCCAACGCCCAAACTCTGCCGGATCCAGTTCTAAACTCCATTGCTGCTGCTACTAACGAATTTCACTGCTGTAAATCATTGTTATTTGCTGTAACCCGCTGAAATCAATTGTAATCATCAAAGAAAGATCAATAAAGCAATCAACTTCATAGTGGATGTAGGCAATACGCCGAACCACTCTAAATTCTTGTGTCTCTGTGCATTTTAATTACTTTCATATCTGTTTTTTGGAGTTTTTGTTAGATAATCCTTTTTTTCCATTTAATTTCTTCACTTTATCTCTTCAAAAACTTCCGAAGAGTGTTGTACCCAATTTTGGTACAAACACTTTGGTGCTTTCACTGAGAAAATACCCAATTTTTCTCCTGCTCCTTGGATCTCCTATCGATACCGGATTGCATAAATCCAAGAAGAAGATCCAGATCTCAGACTTTGAAGCCCTTCCATTCTATTCAGATTTGCATTAGATCTAGGAAAGGACTTTCATTAATTCACCATGGTAAGTACACGAACTACCTCTACAACTGCTGATCAAGAAGGACGGGACCGACAGAATCCCGTGCAATTGCCTCCATCCAACCAAAATGCTGCCGGACCTTCAGATCCATCAGGACCGGTCACCAGACAAGAATTTCAGATGCTGCTCCAAGAGTTGACCCAGAGTCGGCAACAGCTAACTGAACAACTGCGTGCCAACACAGAGTTGACCAACCAGCTAAATCTCCAATGGCGAAGAAGATCCAGAAGAGACCAAGGTTCTTATTCTTCCACAGAGAGTTCCGCCTCATCAGATGGTCATCATCGATCCACACGCCCACGGCTGGTGTAAGCTACACCCAGGCCACAGGACACAAACCTGCCTCGAATCTAAGACAACATAGAACTGGACCATCCACTAGTCATCATACCGAACCTTCATCCCGAGGAGGTGCTGCTCCTTATCATGTCACAGGCAACCTTGCTACTACTACCACTACCGAACAAGGAGTTGATGCTAGAAACCAAGTGGATCCTCATCGTAGCCAACGAGATCATACACTAGAGCCTTATGTCCCAGAAAATATTGAACCAAGGAGGCGAGGCACGGACCGTCGACCGCGTCCGGTCCAGACTCGCGTTGTGGAACCCGACCATACCTTGGCACAACATGCTCCTAATATCCGGATGCCGAATATACCGACGATGATTCGTCAAATGATCCGTGAAAGTCAGGGTCTCACTAATGACGACTAGGGAATCTCCCAGAGTCATACCCCTTTCACCGATGACATATTGTATGCTGAACCACCTCAGCGCTTCAGGATGCCAACTTTGCCGGTCTATGAAGGAAGTTTAGATCCCAATCAACACATCCTGAAGTATGAATGGCTAATGAATGCTGCGAGAGCTGATGATGCAGTAAAATGCCGTAGTTTCCCCATTTCCCTGGAGGGCATTGCTACCATGTGGTTTACTCGTTTTCCACCACGATCCATCTCTAATTTTGACCAGATGGCCACCAAGTTTGTTGAACAATTCCATATGCACGTGGCAAGGCCTAAAGACGTTAACACTCTGTCTAGTGTTACACAAGCTCCCGGAGAAACACTTAGACGTTACTTGGAGCGATTCCACGCTGTGTGTGCAGAAATAAGCAATCCCAATGACAACTCTATCCTGATGGCATTGACTAAGGGGATTGATCCTAATTCCGAGTTTGGAAATTGGTTAGCTGGGAAACCGCTTGCGTCATTGGACCATTTCTATTCCAAGGCAGCCCAATTCTTAAGAAGGGAGGATGCGAGACAGTCTAGGAAGCAAGATGACACAGGGCCCAACATCGAAGGAATTTAGAGTAACATCGCCATTAAACAATCCGGAGAGAGTTCTGGAAAAATTCAGTTGAACATACAAAATAAACAGAATCAGGAGAGGGATAGTGGAAATCAAGGCAAAAAAACGAGATCAGAATCGTGGCCCACGACGCAGAGCTCCTATGTACGATAATTATACTCCATTGAACACGTCGTTGGAAAATGTGTATTTGCAGACTTGTAGCACCATGCAATACAAGAAGCCTGCCCTGAAACCATCAACAGAAAGTAGGTCCAAACATGGAAGTTTTATAGATTCCATGAAAGTTATGAGTGTCGTCATTTACAAGATCTCATTGAGAAGTTGATACGTGAGCGAAAGTTGGATCAGTATGTGCGGGCGCCGTAGTCAGGAGGTGCGGGCCCATCGAATAGAATCGTGCGCCAAATCATGAAAGACAGGAGGAACCCGCTCGTACTGGCGGGAGGTTGGTTATCAATACAATAAATGGTGGTCCTCATCCAGCAGACCGAAGCTGGAAGGAAATGGAGTCGTATGCCATCTCTATCAGGAATGCAGACTTCGAGTGTTGTAGTAGTTTTGATGAAGGGGCTCCGGCCAAGCAGTAGACGATGATGACAGATGACATCGTGTTTAGAAATAGAGATGCTGATAAAGTCGAAGCCCCCCTATCGATCCACTGGTCATCTCAGCTCAAGTAGGTCCTGCTTGGATGAAGAGGATCTTAGTTGACAGTGGAAGCTCTATGAATATTATGTTTAAACGAGCTTATGATCAAATGAGAATGGAAGCCAAAGATTTGAAACCTTGTCAATATCGAATCCATGGTTTCAATGGAAGTGCTACTATACCCACTAGAGTGGTGGAACTGCCAGTGGAGTTGGGAGTTGGAGAATCCCGGAGAGTACGGATATTACAGTTCGTTGTGTTGGACATAGACTCCCCTTATAATGCTTTCTTGGGCCTACCGGCCCTCGCTGAATTCAGGGCAGCCATTGCCCCATGGTGTTTGACTTTAAAGTTTCCCACTGATCGTGGAGTGGGAATCATTCAAGGAGATCAGGCTGTCGGGAGAGCCTGTTATGTTGTCGAGCTGCGGGAGGCGCAGCGAAAGGAGAAAGGAAAGGGCGTTGAGGAATCTCTTTGCGTCCGTTTTGCTGATAATTGACAATTAACGCTTGGGCCTAGGCCCGGGCACCCCAACCAATTCCAAAGGGATCTTGACCCAAGAGAAATTGAAGACGAAGGAGAATCTAAAGAAAGTCAAGCACTAGCCAAACTGACGATTGATGTCCCAATCGACAATGATGATGATTCAAAGAAGATAAAGATTGGCTCTCAGCTAAGCCAGCAGACTCAAAAGGAATTGGTTGAATTTCTACGGGCGAATCTTGATGTATTCGCCTGGACGCATTCTGATATGTGTGGGATCTCGCCGGACATCGCGAGCCACACTCTGAATATTGACCCGCGGCATGTCCCGGTCAAGCAGAAAAGGCGTGGTGTGGATCTAGAGAGATCCGCCGCCCTTAAAGAGGAGGTAGAAAAGCTTAAAGCGAACGGGTTCATTCGAGATGCATTATATCCAGAATGGGTGTCGAATCCCGTGCTCATCCGAAAGTCAAATGGAAAGTGGAGAACATGTGTCGACTATTCCGATCTGAATAAAGCTTGTCCCAAAGATAGTTTCCCGCTTCCCAGGATTGATCAGCTAGTAGATTCGACAGCTGGGCATGAACTCTTATCCTTCATGGACGCGTATTCTAGCTACAATCAGATACCGATGCATTTACCTGATCAAGAACATACCAGCTTCGTAACCAATCTGGGACTTTATTGCTACAAAGTTATGCCATTCGGACTCAAGAATGCCGGGGCTACTTATCAACGATTGGTCAATCAAATGTTTGCTAATCAAATCGGGAAAACAATGGAAGTATATGTAGACGACATGCTTGTGAAGTCGCGATTTTCCACTAACCATATTAAAGACCTGGAAACTATGTTCAACATACTTCGAGAATACAGAATGAAGCTTAACCCACTGAAATGTCACTTTGGAGTTGCATCTGGAAAATTCCTTGGGTTCATCGTCAACGCTTGAGGAATCGAAGCTAATCCTGAAAAGATTTGGGCAATCAGAAATCTTGAAACTCCGAAAACTATAAAGCAAGTCCAGAGTCTCAATGGGAAAGTAGCAGCATTGAGCAGGTTCATTTCAAAGTCCACTGACAAATGCATTCCCTTCTTCGATCTGATCCGAAAAGGAAAAAAAAACTTTGAATGGACCACGGAGTGTGAGGGCGCTTTCCTAGCACTAGGGCAGCATCTATCCACACCACCTATCCTATCAAAGCCTATTGATCATGAGAAGTTGTACATATATTTGGCAATATCAAAAAACGCTATCAGCACTGCCTTAATTCGAGAAGAATACAGGATACAGAAGCCAGTATACTACGTCAGCAAACGATTGACTGGAGCTGAAAGAAATTATCCGAAGCTAGAGAAGTTGGCTTATTGCCTTGTAACTGCATCAAGAAAACTCCGACCATACTTCCAGGCACATCCTATTATTGTTTACACCGACCAGCCGTTATGACAAGTCCTTACGCGGCCTGAGACGTATGGTAGGTTGCTCAAGTGGAACATCGAACAGAGCCAGTTTGATATCACTTACACTCCAAGACGAGCCATTTAAGGACAAGTCCTAGCCGACTTCATAGCTGAATTTACCGTTCCAGAGGACTTGCCCGAAACCAGCGAATCCCCCGAATACGTCTGGAAGCTTTATACCGACGGTGCATCAAACGACCGATGTTCGGGCGCTGGTGTTGTACTTGAAACTCCCGAAGGCCGATCTATATGTTATGCTTTGAAGTTCGATTTTCATGCGACCAACAATGAAGCTGAATATGAAGCCCTCTTAGGTGGATTGAAACTTGCTAGAGATTTGAAAATTATCGCTGTGGAAATTTATTGTGATTCACAGTTAGTTGTGTGTCAAGTACGAGGAGAGTTTATGCGGTTGCACATCCTCAAGCTAACGGACAGGTCGAAGCAGTCAATAAAGTTATAAAGTCCATTCTGAAGAAACGACTGGAAAAGGTCGGGGGCAAGTGGGTCGATGAACTTCCTATGGCTTTATGGGCTTACCGAACAACCCACAAGTCCGCGATCGGTCACACTCTGTACTCTCTTTCTCATGGTTCAGAAGCTGTTATTCCGGTCGAGCTAGAAGTACCTTCTCACCGTGTGATGTACTATGACCCGAAGACTAATGCTATCCTACTTGCTGAATCTCTCGATTTACTAGATGAGAAGCGTGAAGAGGCTGATTTGAGGGCAGCCGCGCATCGAAGTCGAGTCGCCCGATTGTACAACGCCAAGGTCCGTCCGCGAACCTTTGAACTAGGCGATCTCGTCTTGAAAAGAATCTATCTGGTTCCTTCACATATGAAGCCGACATGGGAAGGACCGTAAGTCATTGAACGAAGGCTCGGAGGTGGCACATTCAAATTATCGACCGTTGACGGTCTTACTTTGCCAGGAGACTGGAATAGCGAGAGTCTTCGTCGCTACTACACATAACAGGCTATGTTATTTGATTTAGTTTGTTTTCCATTTTTGCAATTTGTTTCTGCATTTCGAAATTAGAATCTGTAATAAGGCAACTGACTTTGCCATATTTTCTTATTTCAGCAATAAATTGCAATCTCTTCGAGCCAGAGCTGTGATTTACTTGAAATGCTTCATATGATCATCACTATGCACAAAGAGCTAAGTTTCACCATATGGTGGAATTTATTCAAATAGGGAGTGACTGTGATGCAACCGGTCACTCGCTAAGTGAAACCCGAGCTCGGGGACAAGCCATCGAATCAAAGTAAAAAAAGGATTGATACACGACAATCCTATACTTAACTCCAGATTCCCAAAGTGCGAACTGGAGTATAAAATTTGTCTACGAAGAGGGTGGATCCGTCCACCTAACGACTTCGTCCGTATCTGAACCAAGTTTGAGGAGGGTGGACCCGTCCATCTAACTACCTCGCTTGTTAACTCAAGGTGGATGTGATCCGACCATCCTTGATCCTAATACACCTTTCGCTCCTAGAATGCGAGCGAAATCCAAAAACATACAGCAGATGTGACTGACCGTCTGTTTATCAACTCCGAACTCCCAGAGTGCGAGTCGGAGTATAAACATCAACTCCGGATTCCCAGAGTGCGAAACAGAGTATAAACATCAACTCCAAATTCCCAGAGCGCGAATTGGAGTATAAACACCAACTTCGAATTCCCAGAGTGCGAAACGGAGTATAAACACCAACTCCGAACTCTCAGAGTGCGAGTCGGAGTATAAATGTCGATCCCAAGTCCCTAGAGCGCGGACGTATAATTAAAGCTTAAGCCGGCTTGACCAACCGCCAGTAAGCGAATAACAATCCCCGGAGTGCGGATATGATCATCTACAATCGAACAAGTATGGATGAATCACTCAATCTTCGCTTGTCTCAGACATCTGTTCGGTGGCACTAGACTCAACATGTTATAGGTGAGAAGTAATCGCTGACTAATGTTCTACAACTCACCCCCAAGACTGGGGGGCATGACTTAAGCATCTACCATTAACTGAAGCGGTGTGACGTCAAAATTCAACTCGCTTCCCGGTCGCGAACCATGTCCACAGTCTCAAGACAAGGTGCAAAAAGACAAACTTGACTCGGAAGTTGGAACTTTACAAGTGCATTTCAAACATTGAAACACTTAAGCAAATACACAAGAAGCTAAAATAGAAAGGTTTCATTTCTACTATTTATTAAAGAAATTCATGTACAAGTTTGTTCCAAAAAATTCTTACTAGCATGGGCCGAACCCGCATCTATACACGGCCAACAAAATGAAAGTCAAATTGAACCAAAGAAGCATGTCTAATATTTCTTCTTCCTCGGCTTCCTTTTTGGCGTAGACCCGCTGGAACCGCCACTACCTTTCCTCTTCAAGCCTTTCTCTTTAGGTGGTCGGTCTCTAGGCGGGGGCAAGATCTCGACATCCTCCTCCGAGCTCGAGTGAACATGGATGCTTCCTGCCGGCAGAGTCGGAGGAATGGGATCAAGTGTAGAAGATGGAATAGGCGCACTGGTGTCGAAAACTGTACCGCCAGGCGAAATCATTCTAAGCAGAGCTGGACCAAGTGCCGCCCTTCCACCTCCAAAACTGCCACCGTGAGCCGCTGCTGCCATTTCAGCGTCGATTTCGGCCAAAATCTCCTCTTCGGTAATCACTTGGGCCTCGCTGGGAGCATCAGCAGACGGCATCGAAAAACTTGTAGCGGGAACGCCTCCGCCCATGACAAATGGCAAGTCAGCTAGAGGATCGCCATGGCAATGAAAGAGTTCCTCCATCAACTGCTCATCAAAAACAAGTGAGCTCCCCTGCATTTCATCAAACGGCGTAGTCATAGTTATAGTGATCGCCTCAGTAACGATAGCCTCATGCATCTGAAATGATTCTTGAGTAGCAGGAGGTACGGCCATTGCAGCATCGATCACTGGACAAAAAATAAGAGAACTGTTAGGACTTAATTCGAGTGAAGATTCCGACTTAAGGCAAATATGTGGAATATTCAGAATACCTTCCTCAGTTTGACTTGTAAGCGGTTGAACGGCTTCAGTAACTTGCTCTGTAGCCGGAGACATCTGCGGCTGATCCGGATTATAAGCACGAACAGCTTGGGGATCGACTGCAGACGAGGATTCAGGCTGGGTTGACGCTGGAACTTCAAGACTCGCCTCATGATGGTCAACTCCTGAACCCTCTCCTATTTCGAAATGTTGGGCGCCAAGTCTTTCCTTTTCATGTAGAATCATTGACTCATGAAGAATCTTCCTTTCATCTTCATTCAGAATGCGGTTCTCGAGTTCAAATTCATCCACAGACTCACCCAGATGCGCCTCCTTCTCTTCTTCAACTAATCGGCCCCAGGCATTGTAAAGATGCACCGGATAATCATCGAGCCAGGCTAGCCCCCTGTGCCTCAGCACGTTAGCGTTGTAAACAACGAGAAGGTCTTCAATGTCAGCCTCTAGCCTGGACTCGGCTGATTTCACTTTCTCCTCAACCTCAGTCTCCACCTTGCGAACCTTAGCCATGGCCGCGTCCCGTTCACCCTGGAGCAAGACAGCCTGCTCGCACGCCTCCTGGGCCACATTGTTCGCATCATCCTTTTCTTTAGCCATGTCAGCGAATTTGGCCTTAATCTCATTAAGTTCCTTAACCGCCGCATCCCGTTCGGCGGTGACTGTGGTGTTCCGATGGCCCATCTCCTCCACTAAGGCAACGTGTGTCAGCCTCAGTCTCTCCATTGCCACGTTCGCTTTATCAGCTTTTTTGGTGGCATCAATTTCAGATTTACGAGAAGACTCGACCTCAGCAGTGAGCACTTGAATGATCCGGTCCCTTTGAGCGAGTTCGGTCTCCATTTTCTCAATCGCTTTGGCTCACTTAAAGGCCACCTTAGAAGCTTTCTCTGCAGCCTTTACCCACTCTCTATACTGGGTGTAGATGTCATGAATGTAATCATGCATCATGTTTTCCACACCAGATGGGATTCTCTTTAAGTGAGGTGGAAAGACGTAGCCGTCGAAGCATATGTTCGGAAACTCCTTCCTCAACTAAGCAATTTTAATAGCCCCTTCCCCAGTGGGCTCAGTAATGGCCTGCTCTGTAATTATGGGGGGCACGGTTTTAACTCGCTGATGATGGGTCTCAGACCTCGAAGTTTGAGAGGACGGTCTGTGTCGTGGAGGCTCTGGCGGATGTGGAACAAGAACAGGAGGGGGAGATGGAAGCCTAAGAGGTGGAGAAAGAGACCTAGATCGGTGTCTATATTCTCTGCCCCTATCTGCTCGTACCTCTCTTGACTAGAGTACCCGCGATCGCGGTCTCTATCAGAGCCTCTCCTGTGGGAATCATAATAGGTAGAAGATTTTCGGGCAGAGCGAAGGTTCCCTAGCATCGATCCTTTCCCAGACATAGTACATGAAAATGAGAGACGAAGGAAAAGTTAGTGATTTCTTAGGTTGGACGATTTACAATTATGAATCATGTAGTGCAGTGAAGTGTATGCATGTGCAACCCCCCGACCAACCGGAAATGTCGGCCGCACTCGTAACAAGCGACCCGCTCAGATCAAGAGCATTATCATGCTCCTCCATCCCAGTGTCATGTTGAAACGACACATAATCCGAAATCGGAATATCAACAAGCCCTTCGAAAGGATTCTCTACTGGCGGGGGAGGAGCCTCCGAAATTCTAATCCCCTGAACATGCAAAGACATGACCACGGATTTCAATCTCATGGATTTGGAACGTTTATGAGCAACTGCCTTGCCTTTTCTCCTTCCTTCTGAATCCTGGACATCGGAAGAAGGCCCGGCTTGGAGCTCGTTATCAGTAGCTATTCTCTCCGGATCATCTTCTTCAGCTATTACGACTCCGGGCGCCTTGCGCTTCACTCGCTTCTTCAAGACCGCTCTAAGTGTCCCTTCCAGCCGTATGCTTTGCTTGTGTTCAATCAGCCTGACAGTCCTCAAGTTTCTATCGGTTAGGACCAAGTCAATGTTCCTCTCTTCACCCGGAACTGATTGGAGGATCCGGACTAACTCTCTGAAATATCCGCCATCGGGTCGTGAGATCGCGACTGTAAAAGAAGAGAAGTGTGTTAGTTTTGAGAACAATTGTTACTATCTTGATAAATCATAAGAAAGACTGCAACCCTTACGTCTATCCAACCAACGGCTAGCGAATCTAGGGGGCATAGAACGTAGAACCATTCTTTTTTAAAATAACTTAGCCTTCCCCAGGATCCCGTTACAATTTGACAGTTCGTGACCGCTTCCAAGAATGTGAAAGAAGGGATATCCCCGCGACTCTTGATGTTGAAAAGATATCTAATCTCGATCGGCTTTGGTGGTCGAAAGAAAATTTCCATGAATAGGATGAAAGTGCTATTCAACAAGGCGTATCCGTTAGGGTGTAGCTGGGATGGAGTGATTCCGAGGAATGATAACATCTCCCTTATATATTGATTGAAAGGAGGGAGTGTCCCCGCTGTGCAAGCGTGACGGTTGAAAGCAGTAAACTCCTCCGGGGGAGCATGTGGTCTATCGGCTGGCCCTGGCAATAAAACGTCGTCAAGCGACAAGCCATGCCTTAAACAAATCCGTCCCAACATATCTTCAGAAATGCCGGACGGCACAGAATCTTGTGGATTCATAATAAACCGGGCATTTGGAAACTCATCCGGAGCTGGATCTATAACTTCGGCTTCGATGACCGGTATCTCGATGGTTGAAGGAATTGAACTTGGAAGTTCCTGTTGTTGCAAACTTGAGGGTTCCATGACTAACTAGCTTATGAAAAATCATTTTTAAATAGACAATAACACTCGTGCATCCCCCAGTGTAAAGTGTGTGAGTGTGTTGTGCAGTGCAGTACTGTATATCACTTGAGAAATTCTACAGGATTGAAGAAAGCATGTGAACGATAAGACTTCAAAATTCAGTCGGAATGACCGTCATCGCTGACCATCACAACCGTACCATCCAGTTATTAGCGATCGATCCAAGTTAAAGTTGTGAAAGTTTTGTTAAGTTACAGTGTCATCGACGAGCTTCGAATGCGCAAGAGTTTTCAAATGCGCAGTCCAACAGTCAAGTCCAATTATGCCGAAATGAAGCTCGTCGGAGTTAGATGTTCAAATGCGCAAGAGTTTTCAAGATCATCAAGGTTAGGCATATTGTCGATCATCAAAGTTCGAGTTTACATCGATCTGTGTGGTTGTTCGCAGCCATCAGGGGAACGGATTCAAGTTCGTATCGATCGTTCAAAGACACTTTCGTGTCGATCCCATGGCTCGTAATTCGAATCGATCGGAGCATACTACTTCGTATCGATCAGAAAAACATCTACTTTGTATCGATCAGAAAAACACCCACTTCGTATCGATCAGAAGACATCTATTTCATATCAATCAATATCGATTCGAAACAACCAATGCTAGGTAACTGTTCCATGACCGATACGAAGCCCAAAGCAAGACAGCGATACGAGATTTCCCATCGGGGATCGACACGAAGCAAGACACTCTCTTCCTCAATCGATACGAGATTGTGGCCAAAAGACTGTCCATCAACCATTTCGAATCCGTTGTTTCTTCTTCTTCCCCAGATCGATTCGAACTTCATTTTATCCTTCCTTGACCTTGCACGTTATCTACTTCCTCGAGACAACGTTTGGACATGGATTCGAATGGAATAGCGTGTGAATTTGAGTCTCATCATTTTAGGACTGAGTTTGTTCAATTGATTACCTGATTTCGATAACTGGAAGAAGGGATAAAAAGGTTTTGGTTCGATTCGAAGGCAAAGAGTAGTTTTTTCCTCGTAGTCTCTGGAGCGATACGAAAGCGAAGACGAAGTAAAAAGTGAAAAAACAGCTAAGTCCATGGTATTTATGTGGACTCGAGTGCGAAGGTAAAAAACGATTCACATCCCAGTGGATTCGACTGGTTACAAGACATCACCACGGGATCGATTCGAACAAGCCATTCGAATCCATCAACTCGAGCCTTTATCAAAGCGAAGTTGCCAACAAAGGCTTTTCTGAGTCACCCAAATCCATCGATACGAAACCACTGTTCATATCGATCATTTTCGACTCCATCCCCAGTTTAGCGACATGAAGTGTGCAGTTCGAATCCATCGAACCACGGCATCCAGAGGTCAATATTCATCGATACGAAGGCACAGTTCGTATCCATTTTTGTGGCTCACGCCGATTTGAAAATGAATTCCACCGAAGTTCGTAACCATCGATATGAAAGTTAATTTTGTATCCATCGAATCTTATATCCACCGATACGAACGATCGTTTCGTATCCATCGAGGCTCATATCAATCGATGCGAAATGTTCATTTCGTATCCATCAATATGGTGCACGCCAATACAAAAACAATGTTTTAACCTTTTACATCGATTTAGGAGAGGATCGATACGAAGGAACATTCAAAAACAACCATCGAGCGTTGTTACAATTCGAATTTCACATCGGTTCAGGAGAGGATCGATACGGAATTTGATACGAGATAAACTGACAACGACTCGTGAACGTGCAACCGTCAACGAGAGTCAGATTAACATATATGCATATATGTCAGACTAATATTCAATTTTCCAAATTTACAGGAATTGGAAACTTATCTGATGATGATTACAACAACAAACGGCTAATCGCTAGCATACAGCAATCAGTTGTAACAATACAGGGTACAGCAGTTGACAGTCAGCGGTTTACATTATTAAAAAAAATCAGTCAAAGGTTACAACTTTCATCGAAGCGACGATAACTATTCAGAATGAAAATTGCAGCATTTCAAAGCACATCATGTTTCCACAAGACGTACTTTGGGGCCAAATGTTATCCCACCTTTTGGCAAGGCCATGATACCAAGAACTTGACTAGAAACCAATGACAGTTCGTCTTGGAGATCGGTTATACGCAGGCTCATTATGGATATCGACGAATTTTGTCCGAGTCCAAATCGAGCCAAAATTGATATGACACGACAAGCGAAGCTATGAGAGCCAACATTCCAAATTTTAAATAAATCCGAGTTAATATGCTCAAGTTATGATCGATGCAAGATGGGATGAATAACAACCTCAAGTTCGAATCCATTGACTGACCACTGTTTGACTCGATCTCGTTCGAATCCATCAAGAAGCCTCTGTTCGACTCGATCGAATTCGCATCCATCACCAGAGTCTACTTCGTATCGATCGACTTCGCATCCATCAAGGGACATCACACTTCGTATCGATTAGCCAGTGTCAACTTCGCATCCATCGCCTGAAGAGCCTTGTTCGAATCCATCAAGCTTCTGTAGTTCGCATCCATCAGTTGACCTTAGCTCGTATCCATAGAATAACCATTACTTCGTATCCATCAAAGAACTACTGTTCGTATCCATCAAACCAAGCAAAATCGCCATCTGTTCGTGTCCATTACAATACCATTTGTTCGTCTCGATACGAACAGAACCATTTCCATCGATATGAACAGAGTCACTTCCATCGATACGAACAGAGCCACTTTCATCGATACAAAACAAGGGCCACCTCCCATCGATTCGAACAAGACAAATGCCTCGATACGAACAAGGCGAAAGTCTTGGAAACGACTCGATCAACTCGGCGAAAAATGTGGATCGATGCAAAGAACGCGCGCCACGTCAACCTGCTAGCGCATGCCGCCATCGATTCGAAATCATTGAGTCGAAATGATCGATACGAACGAAACAGCCAGCCGAAAAGCACCATTTCGTATCGATCATATCTCCTAATCTACAAGTCCAAATGCTATGAATTTTTCACAGGAGCTTACGTGCCACGCCAAATTTCGGCTCCATCGGACACAATCTTGATCGATACGAAATCCGTTCGTATCGATGATGGATCGGGCCGAAACTTCACGGGCTTGGTCGCGTGGGCCTAGTAACGTGCCAGAAGGAGTCTCCCGAGATCTGAGCGAAATATCAGCCTCCTACACCTATAAATAGAGCCCCAGGGCATACAGAAAAGGGATCTTCTTCTTCTTTGAATTATCTAACGCCCAGAATCTGCCGGATCCAGTTCTAAACTCTATTGCTGCTGCTACTAACGAATTTCACAGCTGTAAATCATTGTTATTTGCTGTAACCCGCCGAAATCAATTGTAATCATCAAAGAAAGATCAATAAAGCAATCAACTTCATAGTGGACGTAGGCAATACGCCGAACCACTCTAAATTCTTGTGTCTCTGTGCATTTTAATTACTTTCATATCTGATTTTTTGGAGTTTTTGTTAGATAATCCTCTTTGTCCATTTAATTTCTTCACTTTATCTCTTCAAAAACTTCCGAAGAGTGTTGTGCCCAATTTTGGTACAAATAATTATGGACTCCTGCAAAACTGTTCGGTAACTTTATTCTATATGCGAGTTTCCCGATCCTATCTACAATAGGAAATGGTCCAAAGAACCTTGGTGCCAATTTCCTTGATTTCCCAAATACACCTTTCATCAGTGATACCATGACGAACACATGATCTCCAACCGAAAACTCTATGTCTTTCTGTCTTCTATCATCATAACTCTTCTGCGTAGACTGAGCTTTCTTCATTCTAGCTTGAATTAACTCAATTTCTTGAACAATTAACATAGATGCATTTGCCAATAAGTGTTTCAATATCTAGAATGCTTCCTCACACTTTTCTGTTCAAACGAACTTCACATTCTTTCGCATTAGCTTGGTCATCGGTGCTATTATCTGTGAAAAATCCTTTATGAACCTTCTATAGTAACCAGCTAATCCAAGAAAACTCTTTATCTCAGTGCCTCGGGTCTCATCCAATTATTCACCGCTTCAATCTTAGTCGGATCTACAGACAACCCTTCCTCTGAAACTACATGACCAAGAAACTTCACCTCCTTCTTCCAAAAATGACACTTTGAAAACTTCGCCTTCAGCTGATGCTGCCTCAACATCTCAAGCACAACTCTAAGATGAACTTCATGCTCACTTTCATCCTTAGAGTATATCAAACTATCATCTGTGGATACCAACATGAACCTATCCAAACGCTCTCGGAAAACTCGGTTCATCAAATCTACAAAGAATGTTGGCGCATTAGTTAGTACGAATAGCATTACTCTCCATTTGTATGATCCATATTTGGTTCAAAATGATGTCAAAGGAATACTATTCTGCTACTCTAAGCTGATGGAACCTTGTCGTTAAATCCAACTGGGAAAATACCTTGGCTCCACTCAACTGGTCGAACAAATCGTCAATTCTAGGCAATGGATATCAATTCTTTATCGTCTTCTCATTCGACTTACGATAATCGATACATAACCTTAAGATCCATCCGGCTTCCTAGAAAATACTACGGTTTCTCCCCAAGGTGAACTACTTGGCCTAATAAAATTCTTGCCTTACAAATCCACCGACTGCACCTTTAGCTCCCTAATTTTGGCAGACGTCGTTTTGCTTGGCGTTCTACTCACTGGTTCTGCTCCTGGCATCAAGTCTATCCGAAACTCAATAGCTCGCTTCGGTGGAAATCCTACTATGGATTCAAAGACATCTGTGAATTATATAGCTACGAAAATTCGATTCAACTCGTCTTTTACCTCCACAACACCCCACAAAGCATTAACCTCACAGCTAGGGCTTTCTATGGAATATATAATACGGTTACTATAATCAGCGTGTCTAAGTGATATTTTCCTATTAAGGCAAAATATCCTAGCATCCTATTTACTTAACTAATCCATACCTAAAATAATTCTAAAACCTACAAAATCAAACACATGCAAACTGCAAACAAAGGTATGACCTAACAAATAAAACTCTAGGTGGTCACACCTCATCCCAAGTATCGCATACCCTCCTACCAGATTTGCAACCCTTAAAGATGTAACTAGGTATAAGGGTTCTAGGTTAAGCTTATCTACCAACAACGAGATACAAAAGAATGTGATGCACCGGTATCAAATAGAATTCTAACTGACATACCATGAAACATAAGCGTACCTCCCAACATAGCTTTTCCTTTTTCCTTTGTTGTTGGCCTCGAGTTAGCTGATTTCAATGCAAACACTTTACCTTTTCTGTCCTTGGCTGGCTCCTTACACTGGTTCTTGTAATGTCAAATTTGATCGCAGTTGAAGCATCTAATATTTTTCTTCCTGATCACTTTCTTCCCATCTCCTGAGCGACATTCATTTGCGAAATGCCCTTTCTTGTCACACTTGTAGTAGACCACTTCTGCCTTTCCCTTCTTTGTGGGTCCACCCTTCTGAGCCCCTTTCTTGTGGAAAAACTTCCTCTTCTGACCCTGCCCCACTTGGTATTCCTTTGCCTTATTTCTTTCCAAAAAAGAAAGCCTCTCCTCATGCCTCATACCCTTTTCCACTACAACATCACAAGGGTCTTTGATATGCGATAATGTAGCCTTAGCAAGCTCAGGCTTCAACCCCCTAATGAACTTATCATTCCTCTTAATCATAGTATCCACCATAGCATATCCATACCTCGCCAGCTCCTCAAACCTCATTGCATACTCAAGCATAAACATATCCCCCTACTCCAAATCAGCAAACTTTCCGAGCAGAGTAGACTTAGCGATCTCCAACATAAACCTCTCTTCAAATCTCTTTTTGAACTCAGCCCATGTCATTATCTCCTCATTAACTCCAATACAACGTTGCTCCATGTAATTGTCTAGAAGCAAGCCTTCTCTTTTGCTCATCATTAAGCCCCAAATCCACGAAAATCCTCTCGCAATGAAGTGACCAGTTCTCTACTTCAATTGCATCTTCAGTACCAATAAACGGATTTCCTTCCAGCCGAGCATAATCTCTACTCAACACAACATAGTTATTCACCACTAGAGCTTTTTGAGTCCCTCCAACTACTCCAGCAGTAACACCTGCTTGCATCATATTGACAAAGAACTGATACATAGCTTCCATATCAATTTACGGGACTCCAGCACCCACATTTCCAACTTGTGCCTGATCTTGATTCCTCTTCGTATATGGTATGGCATTTCCATTTGTTGTGGTGCTTCCCCACCAAGATTAACACTTCCACTTCTAGCATCCATATCTGCATTCAAGTCTTCGTAAGATACAGAAGAATAGCCTAAGAGAGATAGGAGAATAGAGATATATCGTACACTAATATATAGCAAATACAAGTACGTTACTATAGCGTTATCCCTACCCCGATCTTTCCTCTAATTCCTTAGGATTATGTTTTCAAAAATTGTTTTAGTTTAAAGTTTTTCATAAACCTATGCTTTGATACCAAGTTGTAATATCCCCTATCTTGAGTCTCAAAGCTAAGCGCTACAGATGCTGCAGTCATCTATAGTATTATCTTCTAGCGATAAAATATGGTAATGTTAATGGTATCCATAATATCAGAAGCATTTGAATATGAAACAAAATCACATATTTCAAAAACAACTTTTTTGATTACATTTCAGAAACATGTTTCATATCCAATTACATAATCCCAACGTTTACCAAGTTCAGATCAAATATAATTATTACATAAATACGCCAAGAACGACATATGAAGATGCCCATTTGGATGACCAGAGTACTAAATAGACAAAAACTATCTTAGTACATCACAGCGGAATAAAACAAAATAATAACTCCTAAATGTAGCTAACATCAGCCTCATGCTCGTCTCCGGAAGCTTTATTCGTCCACATACTAAAACCTGTAAATCCTCAACCGTCGGCCTACTCAAATCAATTTTAAGCATCCGAGAGTTTAAGGAGAAAAACATAAACTTCGAGTTAGACATAAAGTCTAGTGTGAATAATACTATACATCTCGGTTATCTAATATTAAGTGAGACCACGCCGCTTGGCGGAATGGGTTCCACTCATAAATATCATTTTAAAAACATATCTTTTGCAAATCTTAATCCTACAACCAAAACTAGTTAAAACAATAATATCAATATCATGTAAGCATACAAATCAGGTAATCAATGGACTATCTGTCCGAACATTATAGTTTTGTTTGGCTAACTACTAACCTTTGGCTGACTCAGGCTTACTAGACAAAATAAACAAATAATCTACCTTTTGTCGGATACTCTTCTGGACGGTCTGTCCATAACTTATTTCTCCTAGGGTCAACTGATCCTAGGGTCAAAAGAATTCCGTTCATCTTCCTCCTCCTTGCTTTCACTCAGAATTTGACGAAATTTTGCTCAAAAAAAATGGCACCGCAAACTAGAAACAAATCTACATCTCCAACACAACCGCAACAATCGACAACCGACGAACAACAAGCACAACAATCGACAGTCAAAGAAAACCTAGCTACATCGGAAGTGGAGCAACAAAGTGAAAATCAAAATGTCGAATCACTTCCAACAATAGATATTTAAAAAGAAAATACAATGATAGAAGAGGAAAACCTACCTCTAGTGGAAATGATAGGAAAGACAATAATGGGAAAAAGCAGCAAGTTAAAACTTAAAAACCTACATCAGTGGAAGAGAAAAAGCAAAATAGAGAAAAAAGAACAAAAATAAGACATGAAAAAAATACGGCAATTGAAAGAAGACTAGAAATAAGAGAAAGTATACCAGAGAAGGTAACTGATACTATAAAATCAAGTATAACAATGTTAGTATAATTTTATTATAGTAACATTGAATTTTTTGCACAGAACAAAGAAGAGAACATGCAACAACAAATAGTTGCAGAGAAAACAGTTGAAGAAAATATGCAAAAAAGAGAACAAAGAACAAAACGGAGAAATGAAAAAACGATTCAAAAGAAAATACAAACAGAAACTGAGGTAACTGAAACTGCAAAATTATGAAACTAATACTAACAATTTCATACTGTTAAATGTATTCTAATATTATCAAAAATGTTAAAGAGGAAAAATCTCAGAAAGAAGAAGGCAAAAAAGTTGCAGATGAAGAGTCAGAAGAAGAACAACTCAATTCGGTAAAATTAGAAGCATTATAACTTTATAACATGATAGATATTGCAAAAATAATACCTGTAAATCATTTGGTAAAAGAAAAGACCGATAATTACAACAAACTGATACCTACTTACAACAAATAATAGTCAGTATCATTTAGTGTAAATCGTTTGGTAAAATAATAGTCAATATCATTTAGTTGAAATCTGATACTTACAAAAAACTGATAGCTACTTACAAAAAAAGATACCTACTTACAAAAAACTGATACCTACTTGAAAAAAAATGATACCTACTTACAGAAAACTAATACCTACTTAGTACAAACTGATACCTAGTTACTGTAAACTGATACCTAGTTACTGCAAACTTAAAATTGTTACATATTTCATTGAAGATATTTCACTGTAGCTAATACCCAACCTATTGTTACATTTCAACATAATTTGTTTCACAAATTACTTATTGTCTTTATTTTGAAATAAAAGGATGATGATGATTTTGTTAATCCACATCCAAAATGCATTAAAGGCAGACAAACAGTATAACAGAAAGTATCAAAATTCAAAGGCAAAAAGCATGAAACTGCTTATAGATGTGGATTGCAAGCAGTATTCAAAACGGTGAAAATGATAAAACAAAAAAATGCTCTATCCAAAAAGTAGATGGACATATTGAAGAGCAATCCTTTCTACAATTTCTTTAGAGTTTATTATGAAGAGAAAATTCTGATGAAAGAATGTAAAAAGTATCAACACAATTTGGATGCTTTATACCAATGCTACTCAGTTGAGGAAGATGCATTCTTATTTGCTAAAGAAAGAATGAAAGTTACAGCAAGAGATATAAGTTTGATTTTTGGCCTACCATTAAAAGGAATTAACATTGAGCCAACTCAAAAAATGACAAACAGAACAATTCCAATGTAGTGCCGAGAATTTGCAAAGAGAAACTTTGGCAATTGCACTTACATAACAAGGAATGTTGTGGAAAAAAGAATAAAGCAAGAAGTGACAAAGAAGAAAAAAGAGTACGAAGAAGACTTGCCGCTGTTAATAGTAATCGAAATACTATTAACATTCTTCTTCCCAAACAACCAGCAAAAGTTAAGATGGGGAATTCTACCATACTTAATTAATGTAGAGACAATGCAATTAGTTTCTTGGCCATTAACGATAGAAAAGAATTTCAGTAAATTTGTCAAGAAGTTCATCCATAAGCCAAGAAACATGTCGGGATGCTCCATGCTTCCATTGGTAAGATAAACTAATCAAAATTATTATTTGATTTTGACAGGGACGCGGAAGGTGATCTTAAGGCTATTTAACACTAGAGGGGGGGTGAATAGTGTTTTAAGAATTTCTTTAAAACTTCTTTGATTTAAATTGATTTAACTATCTTAATGCAAATACACAATCACAGATCAAATCACAGAATCACAAACAGATGCAAATATAAATAAAAAGCAAGTAAAGGAAAGAAGACACCAGGAATTTTATACTGGTTCGGTGTTACCCTACATCCAGTCCCGCACAACTCGTACGGCTTTCTATTCAATAATAATCTAGATTACAATCCCTCGATTCCAAGGCAACGAGGTACACCCTCCAGATTCTCAGGTCTCTGGGTAGAACCACTTGATTCACAGGACACAAGTTCACCCGATCGATTTCCAAGGACACGATCGCACCTTTATAACCCTAAACAAGTTTCTTTGAGTACAAATGTATCTATAACTCTGATAAGCACTGAGATTCTTTGAAGAGAGTGGCAGAGAATCAAACTAGAGATATTCTGGATTGATTCACTTAAGATTTTGGCAGAATATGGATAGGATGATTAGAAAATAAGATAAGAGAATAAAGAGGAGAGAAAATAAAGAAAGTAGTTACTGGAAAACGTCCATAACAGTCTCTATTTATAGAGAATGAATGGATGTGTCCATTCAAAGAGATTTAAACGAATAGACACTTCTTTTGAAAACAACCTTTGCTATAACGGGAAGCATGTCGACATGACGAGTAACTATGATGTCGACATGGTCTAGTAAAAATGATGATTTGCTTTTCTTTGAAAATGATGATTTAAAACATATGCAACTTTATTCAAATGGACTCTATGTATTTGTAGAAGGTATTTAGAAGTAGAAATACTTATGAATATATATATGTATATATACTAAAATATATTTAAAATCAAGGTAAATAAACTAAAGTAAATATAATATTAAAATAGATTTTGAGGCTAAAATATCAAGGACAATTTTGAAATCAAAATATAACAAAATGATAAATATGATTTTGAGGCTAAAACATTTTTGGAAATACGAACGAAGGTTTTTCTTTTGAAAAGGAATATTTGAAAATCATTTTATGAAACAAGAGATAATTTTGAAAATCATTTTGAATCAAAATTAGTGGATAACAAAATAGGGCTACTATCTGTTCCACTAGATATTTCGTGAGTTCCATCTCACTAGGGTTCCATCCCTTTAACAAGAACGAAGTGGATTCCATTCCACGAGTAAATTGGATAAAAAAGAATGATAGTGCTTTCAAGGAGTTTTAACAAATATCTAACCTAACTATATTATTTGTCTTGAACTCTTGAATATCTTGAATCTCATGAGTCTTCAATCTTGAACTCTTGATCTTTGTCTTCATCAATTTTGTCTTCTTTACTGTACAGTCTTCTTTTGTTGATACCTGCATATAGATTTCCTGCACATATATATTTTATAACACTTCTATAGTTGTTGTCATCAAAACCATTATCCTATAGACTAACATTCTCCCCCTTTCTGATGATGACAACCTTTGTTTATAAAATATTTATATTATCCTTATAACTCCCCCTAAATCTAATAACTCCCCCTTAATCTATGCCTAACTAACCTATTTTATACTTCTCCCCCTTTGTCATCAACAAAATGACACTAACTCCCCCTAAATCTATGATATTAATGATAGTGTTATCATTAATGATACTGAAACTAGATATAACAATGCTAAATATTGTATACTCAGAATGATATATGAGTAATATAAGAATGAGAATAATAAGTGTAACCACAAATTATTTTATTCATATCACTATATACATAACTGTTAAATGAAAAGAAAATGCATACAATAAGTAGACAAATCAATCAAACATAAGCACACCTATTTATGTCTTATTACATAATCAATATAGTAAGTTATCATAAATCAACCATTTTTAAACCAAATCAAGTATTTCAAATCAAATCAATTTTAAACCAAATCAAACAAGTTAAATGTTACGTGGAACTTCAACCCATCCCTCTTTTCCAAAGATGGGATCCGCTTTGATTACTTCCCAATCTTCATCGTCCTGGAGCAATGTCTTCGGTGGATTTACTTGGAGATCCTCTTTGTTGAGAGCGGAGATCATCCATCGTAGTGCATCGAAATGCCTTTCTTGTTCCTTTATCATCTGCATTTGACTCAGTTCTAAGTGCCTCTGATTTCGTAGAATAAAAGTAAGAATGTCTTTGAAGGATTTGAGAGTCTCTTCAAGATTATCACTTAGATTTGAAGAGGATGAAGCCATTTTGACGATAAGTAAGAAGGAAATAAGTAGATAAGAGTAGAGAGAAGTTATGAGAAGTTTTCTGGAAGAAAATAGGACTTAAATAGACAGGAAAGTCGTTTGAAATGAATAGACATAAGGAATTATTTTGAATTTCAAATTGAAATGTCCATTCAGAATATTACCAGTATATGTCGACATGACCTCTATACAGTATGTTGACATACATAGCAGATTTTGCACATCTTATTTTTGAATTTTCAGTGTATATACATATGATTTATATATATATTACTTGATATAAATAAGAGTGACAGTAAGATAAACAGAGAATAAGCTTCATTTCATACTAGAACAGAGAAGTACATGAATCTCATAGAGAAAACATAAAGATACAACTTTCAATATACCAAATTTCATTGATATACAAAAAGTAAACTCTAGAAACTAGTAGATGAGGATGAAGATGATGAGATATTAAGCTTCTTGTTGACTTTGGAGAAGAACTTTTTCATAGTATTGGACATTTTGTCCAATTTTTTGTTTACGGAGTGTTTGAGAGCTTTTTGATTTTTTACAATTACTCGTTGATTGTGAAGGAGAATTTTGTTTGATGGTCGTGTGGGAAAATCAATACTCTCTAAGGAAGTTTCTTCACTTTCTTCCTCTTCTTCTTCCTCACCTTCTTCTTCTTCACCTTCTTCTTCCTCCTCTTCCTCTTCTTCTTCTTCCTCCTCATCTTCTTGCATTTCCTCATACCCCAATCGTGCTTCTTTTTCCGTTAGTGTTTCGTATGGTTGAAACACGTGTGGAATTTTCATAAGTGAAATATTGGAATGATTAAAAACCTTTCTTGGAAAGAATTCTTCACCTCTCATATCCACTCCAAAGTAATTAAAAATTCTAGTGAGGTATATTCCATGATATAATGCATTCTCTCCCGAATCCAAGTTTTTGTGACGAAATTAATCCAAGATAACTTGTGCCCAATTAATATTATAATTTCCAAAAATTGCAAAAAGATCCTTACACACTTTTTGAGTCGGGTTATTGTAATTTCCCGATCTCGGAGTAATAGTGCGTTGAAGGAGAAGATTAACAATACGAGCTTTTGGTCGAAAAAATTTGTTTTTGAAATCCATTTCTTCCTCAAAAATATTGTGAAAAGTTTCACGATCCGTTTCCTCGATTTCAAAAGAAGAAAGATTGAAACCGGTACTTTTACACTCAAGTATGGTTCCTAAAACATCGGTATCCAAAACAATTTGTGTCCCCTTGACACTACTCCACACTTCATCATCCCTTCCATTATAAAAACCACGATTTAAATTTGCATAAAACATTTTGACAAGGTTTGGATAGCAAACAAAATCATTTTGGTTATTGTCAACAAAGCTTAGAATACCATTGTTTTGAAAGAGAGCATCAATTTCATAAGAAGCGAAGTCATTAAAAATAGCAAAACTACCCGAATGAAATTTTCCATAAGTTGCATAATTAATGTATGCAAGTATGGCATCTTTATTATTGTAGAGATGATCTTTGGTGGCTTTTGACAGCCTCATTCCGGCTACGTTGCTAGTGGATGCCATTTTTGAAGAGATAAGAGTGTTTGAAGATAAAAGTTGTTTTGAATTTGAATTGAAGATGGAGATAAGTGTTGATAGAAGATAGATATAAAGAGGTTGAATAGGTGGATTCTCTGGTCAAAGAGTCATAACTATTCAGAACATAGGAGTTAGTGAAAAGGTGGAGGGAAATTTGAATTTTGAATTCAAATTTAGAAATCTGATTTGCTACAGGTATGTCGACATTACCAATAAGTGCCATGTCGACATGCACATCAGATTTTGCAAAAATGATTTCAAGCATGTACAAGATTTATATATATATATATATACTTATATATATTATGACTATTGTCTGAATATATTTTGAAAATATATTATACAGAAAATATATAAAAATAATATTTTATAAATTTTTAAAAGATATTTGAAAAATTTTAAGTTAATAAAATCAATTATATACTTAATTAATAAACTATTCTAAGCAACTAATTTTCAACCAATTAAAATAGTAAACGTGTACCTTGTTTGAGTTCCATGTCATCCTGATTATCTGAATTCTGAGTTGTCATAAAACACATATTTGCCAATTCTGTTTTCTGTTCATCATCACTTGAGGACGTATCTGAATCATCCAGTGTTGCTGCAAATGCTTTCTTTCTTTTCTTTGAATATTCTTTGTTTGATTGAGGAGTTTGCTTTTCTTGATGTGGACAGTCTCTTTGATAATGACCAAACTCATTGCAATTGAAGCATTTGATGTTGTTGAGTGATTCAGTGTTATTTCCAAAACTTTTTCTCTTGTGATTATTCATTTTTCTATACTTCAAGAATTTTCGAAAGTTTCTTGTCATGAAGGCTATTTCTTCATCATCATCACTAGAGTCTGATTCACCAGTTAGTGCATTAAAGGCAATGGACTTTTTTTCTGATGACTTATTCTCCCTTCTTTCTTGAATTTGAACTTCATATGACATCAGATTTCCAATTAATTCATCAATCTTTAAGGTACTGATGTTATTTGCTTCTTCAATCGCCAGTGTCTTCAGATCCCATTCTGGAGTGAGTGAATTCAGAATTTTCCTGACTTGATCTTCTTCGGAGATTGCTTTTCCCAGAGATACTAGTGAATGAACAATATCCTGAAAACGACTATACATATCTGGAATAGATTCACTAGGCAACATCTTAAATAATTGAAATTGATTAGTAAGAATAGAAATTTTGGTCTGTTTAACTTTGCTTGTTCCTTCATGAGTAACTTGCAGAGTTTTCCAGATTTCATATGCAGTTTTACAAACAGATACCCTATTAAATTCATTTCTATCTAGTGAACAAAATAAAATATTCATGGCTTTTGAATTGTTTTGAGCCACTTCTCTTTGAACGGTCGTCCATTGAGCAAAATCAGTTGTGGGCTCAGTGTATTCAGTTTGTGTCATATTCCATGTTTCTAAACTAATGGATTGTAAATATATCTTCATTCTACATGCCCAATATGCATAGTTACTGCCATTGAAAAGTGGTGGTCTGGCAGTGGACTGACCCTCTACAAATGAACTAGAAATACCAGTGTTGGTAGCCATTGTTACTTTTCAAAAATCAGGTTATGAATACTTTGAAAAACTTGCTCTGATACCAAATGACAGGGACGCGGAAGATGATCTTAAGGCTATTTAACACTAGAGGGGGGGTGAATAGTGTTTTAAGAATTTCTTTAAAACTTCTTTGATTTAAATTGATTTAACTATCTTAATGCAAATACACAATCACAGATCAAATCACAGAATCACAAACAGATGCAAATATAAATAAAAAGCAAGTAAAGGAAAGAACACACCAGGAATTTTATACTGGTTCGGTGTTACCCTACATCCAGTCCCGCACAACTCGTACGGCTTTCTATTCAATAATAATCTAGATTACAATCCCTCGATTCCAAGGCAACGAGGTACACCCTCCAGATTCTCAGGTCTCTGGGTAGAACCACTTGATTCACAGGACACAAGTTCACCCGATCGATTTCCAAGGACACGATCGCACCTTTATAACCCTAAACAAGTTTCTTTGAGTACAAATGTATCTATAACTCTGATAAGCACTGAGATTCTTTGAAGAGAGTGGCAGAGAATCAAACTAGAGATATTCTGGATTGATTCACTTAAGATTTTGGCAGAATATGGATAGGATGATTAGAAAATAAGATAAGAGAATAAAGAGGAGAGAAAATAAAGAAAGTAGTTACTGGAAAACGTCCATAACAGTCTCTATTTATAGAGAATGAATGGATGTGTCCATTCAAAGAGATTTAAACGAATAGACACTTCTTTTGAAAACAACCTTTGCTATAACGGGAAGCATGTCGACATGACGAGTAACTATGATGTCGACATGGTCTAGTAAAAATGATGATTTGCTTTTCTTTGAAAATGATGATTTAAAACATATGCAACTTTATTCAAATGGACTCTATGTATTTGTAGAAGGTATTTAGAAGTAGAAATACTTATGAATATATATATGTATATATACTAAAATATATTTAAAATCAAGGTAAATAAACTAAAGTAAATATAATATTAAAATAGATTTTGAGGCTAAAATATCAAGGGCAATTTTGAAATCAAAATATAACAAAATGATAAATATGATTTTGAGGCTAGAACATTTTTGGAAATACGAACGAAGGTTTTTCTTTTGAAAAGGAATATTTGAAAATCATTTTATGAAACAAGAGATAATTTTGAAAATCATTTTGAATCAAAATTAGTGGATAACAAAATAGGGCTACTATCCGTTCCACTAGATATTTCGTGAGTTCCATCTCACTAGGGTTCCATCCCTTTAATAAGAACGAAGTGGATTCCATTCCACGAGTAAATTGGATAAAAAATAATGATAGTGCTTTCAAGGAGTTTTAACAAATATCTAACCTAACTATATTATTTGTCTTGAACTCTTGAATATATTGAATCTCATGAGTCTTCAATCTTGAACTCTTGATCTTTGTCTTCATCAATTTTGTCTTCTTTACTGTACAGTCTTCTTTTGTTGATACCTGCATATAGATTTCCTGCACATATATATTTTATAACACTTCTATAGTTGTTGTCATCAAAACCATTATCCTATAGACTAACAGATTTTTTTTAACAAACATATCTAATTAATTCTTTTTATGTTAACGGTATTGCATTTGAGAGAAATTTCATCTCATTCAACAAAGACAACATTATACTATAGCTTTACCTAGATTTGCAAAGTGGGACTTAAGGAAACTAAAAGACAAAGCAATCAAAGAAGTTTTTAATAATGTGAAAGAGGGTGATGTAAGTTAAAATTCCATTTAATTTTTGTTAATCAATGTGCTTTAACCCTTATGTAGAATAAAGTTTAATTGTATATTCTTTCTTCTATTACATAAAACTAGTACTAAAGTGAGCAAAAACTCATACCATATCACTACATACTAATAAATATAAGAAACAGAAACTAGAATGCAAAAACTGATACCATATGTTTATTTGCTTGAAACTGATACTAATAGTATCAGAAACTGATACTAGAATGCAAAAACTGATACCATATGATTACATGCTTGAAACTAATTGTAGAAGTATCAAAAACTGATACTAGAATGCAAAAAACTGATACCATATGATTTAATGATTGAAACTGATACTAGAAGTAAAATAAACTGATACTACAATGCAATAACTGATACCTTAGTTTTACATCCTTGAAACTGATACTAATATTATATGAAACTGATACTAGAATTCAAAAGCTGATACCATAGTTTTACATGATTGAAGCTGATATTAATAGTATCAGATTTAAGACATTAGCTATTTGTTTTATCGCATAGTATTTCTTCTTTTCGTTACAATAAAAATTCAATTGTCATTGTAAATTGAAATCATAGCTTAAACTAAAAAAAAATTTCCAATACCAAATTTATAGGTGAAAGAAATTACAAATCTCAGCTCATATGAAGAATATCTACTTCAAACAGTAACTGTAGAACAAAATTTGCCCAAAATTCAAAAAGAAAAGCATGGAAAAAAGATAAAGTTCGAACAAACCAAAGAAAGTGCACATTCATTTGAGGAAGACATAAGCGTCAGGATCTTCCAAATGCATATAAAAGATTTGGAAGAAGAAGCAAAGAAAACAAAAAAAGAATTGGAAGTAGAAAAAAAAAGAGAACTAAAGAAAAGCAAGAAGTTTTGAGTTTGAAAGAAGAGTTGAGAGAAATTAAGTTGAAGTTGGAAGAAAATGAAGAGAAAAGATCGCAGGCTGGAGACAACACCAAGAAATTTGAAGCCGATTTTAATGACAGTGAAGAAAACATAGAAAAGAAAAATGAAAGTTTCAATGTACAAAGCGACAGTTTACAAACTGAACTAAATGTAGATACTTTTGCAGAAATGGAAACAGGAAGAAATGAACAAGATAAAGAAACAAAAGCTGAAGAGAGTATACAGAAATCAGTAGATAAAACAGAAGAAATGGAGAAACGTATGCCCATCGAAATAGAAAGTGAATTGGATGAAAAACTGAAAAATGAAGAAATACAATGTGAACATGAAGAAAAAAACAGACTCCAACTGAAGTGCATCAAAAAGAGGAGTTGGAAAAAGAAAGTCAAGTGCAGAAAGACAAAACAGAAGATACTGAACATCTTAAAGAGGATATGAATGTAAAAAACCAAAATGTACCGTACAACATTTCAGTGCTTGACTTTACCCCTCCATCTTTCAAACTTTACGACACACAAGAGTTTGAAAGTGAAAAAACTGAAGAAGAAAAAAGATGCAGAAAAACCTATGCAACCAGCTGCTAGAAAAGGGAAACAAACAGTGGCAAAAATTCAAAGCAACACAAAAAAGTACAGCTTTTTATATTCAAAGGCAAGAACAAGAGTGAAAAAACAACGTGACAGCTTTGAATATGGGATGAAACAAAAAAAGTTGCAAATAAACCAAAACACAAAAAAATGAAGATGTTGAAAAAAAAGTGCACAAGACAACCGTCCAAAGCCACTTGCAGTAATAGAGCCAACACTTTCAGAGATAGGCCTTGCACATTGCAAATGTTTGATCTATCTCAATGTTGAGCAAAAAAATGTGATCAAAACTTTCTTTTCATTGACGACATCACCACAAAAGTAAGTCTACAAATATGTATATTAATATTAAATATGAAATTAAGTTTATCTAACATATACAAATTGTCTTTGTTAAAATAGTGTAGTGGCATGGGAAGATAAGGACACAATCAGAGGAGGTTGTGTCATAACAAAAAATGCACTAAAACGTGTACTAGAAGGAAACAAGACAGATGGGCAGGTATATAATTTTTTTTCTTTACATCAAAACTGATACCAAAATAAAAGCAAAAATGATACCTAATCGACAGCATGCTTAAGTCGACTTGATGCTTTATTATATTATACTTATCAACATACACAACCACTATTAACATTAGTGATACTACTTACTATTTAATATTGCTTCACCGATAAAAAAACTTATACTTTCCTGATTTTAATACAGATTATAGATTGGTATATTTCAAGATGTGGACTGGAATAACACAATTATGCTTTCACAACTACAATGATGGTAAATAAAACTTTAATATCCAAGTACATAATAATTGCTTCATTTATTAAATCATAACTTATTTTCATATGAAACAGAAAGGAATTGTGTGTGATATAATGGGTGTGAAAAAAAATTTGGTCCTCCCTATGCTAGAATCCATTGTACAAGACAAATTTGCTAAAAGTATATATTTTCCTTTGCATTGTGAAACCACTAGACATTAGTGAGTTTAACATACCCAATAATGCAATGGTGCCATGTTGATTCTAACCACCCTAGAAGATCAAATGAAAGAAACAATTCCAGTTTAAAAGAAGCTATAAAATTGGTATGAGATTTCTCTTTTTTTTAAAATAAATTACTTATTACAAATAAAAAAGGTGAATATGACCTAACTTTTTAACATTTTGTCTTTATCAGAGACAAAAAATAGAAGAAATGCTCAAAGAAATCTGGAAAAACAATAACATAACAGACATGGAGGTGAAACCAGATGATATGCATCAAATAAAGTGTGCACAGCAAGCAGAAGACACGTAAGTTTTTTTTGGTTAAAATGATATCTACTGAAAACAAAATGAACAATACAATTGAAACTACTAGTCATAATCAATTGACAGTTGCTCATTATTCAAACTATCTGTGTTTTTGCATTATAATATTTCATACATACTTCTATACATCATTGTATGCCTTTTATATTTAATTGAATTTGATTCATAACAAAAATATTGAAAAATATTATCTCTCAATCATAAACATTTAGTTCAAAATAAAGAGTTACTACAGAAAGAAAACTGATACCTACATAAAAGAAACCGATACCTACATAAACAAAACTGATACCTACATAAAAGAAACTGATACATACAGAAACAAAACTGATACCTACAAAATCAAAACTGATACCTACATAATAAAAAATAAAACAAAATATTTAGCAAATATATCTTAAAGTAATAACTACAAACACAAAAATTCATATAGAAATTGATACTAAGTGTGCTAGTAAAACTGTTAAATATTTTAATTCAAAGCGTAATATATGCTTGTACCATTATCTCTGAAAATCAATGTTTTGTATTAATTATAAACCTGATAATACAACTTATGCAAACTAATACTAACATTACATTTTTGTTTCAACGGGCTTGACTGTGGAATATTTGTAATGATATTCATCATTTCACTGAACAAAAGCAGAATACCAATAAAACTTGAAAAGAATGAAATATTATCCACAAGAGCAAAGATTGTACATGCAATATTGACAAACGATGAACATTGCTGGAGTCTGTCTAAATACATGTCCAGCTTGGAAGAAGAAAGAAAAGGAAAGAACTGAATTAACATTGTGTTGTTTCACAATTAAATTTGGTGCTTGTAAAGTAATGTAGTTCTATTGAAATTTGTACTTGTGAAGTAATGATGTTCTGTTGCAATTTGGTACTTATGAAGTAACGATGTTCTGTTCTAAAAACAATGCTGCTCTTACTTGTAAAAACAATACTGATCTCTTGGAATGATATGTTGTGGTTGGTGTTATTTTCTTTTCCTGTTGTTTATATTATAACAAGATTGTATAGTGTAAGTTCTATCATGCAGCTATGGATCCCACATAATATTATCAGTTTTATGATGCAACTATCAGTTGTATAATGATATTTTCAAATTTCATATCATATTTCAATACAAAACAGTAACTAAGTATCAGTTCTTATGACTAATAGTATCAATTTTACTAAAACTGACACTCAACATACTTTATGAAACAACAATTAGTGCTGATGTTAGTTTTTGCTAACACTAGATATCATTCTAATTATTTATCAGTACTGGTGTCAATTCTAGCACGGTATATGATACACGAAACTGATACTAAAAACAAACCAAAGCTGATACTAAATTCGTTTATATCCAATCAAACAAACATTATCTCCAACCAAGCTAACTGATACTGATACTGTAAAACCTGATACCAAAACTTGTAAAAAATGATACTTGTAAAAACTTATAAAAACTGGTACTGTAAAAACTAATACTATAAAAACTGATACTGGTACCAAAACTTGTAAAAACAAACACCAGAACTGATACTGTAAAAACATATAACTGATACTAAAACTGATACTATCACTTATACTAAATAGCTGAAATTAAAATCAATTTGATAATATGCTATACCGAATACAAATTAATAACAAAAGGTTCAATTACAATAAACCACCAAAACAAGTCACACATCCACTTATTAATCTGAACAAATTCAAAATGTAAAATCAAATCATATCCTCTTCGAAGCTTGACAATTCCGTTTATTATGACCAAACTGCTTGCACTCGCCACATCTGTTTTGCTTGTTCTGAAAATATGAAAATCCTCCTTTGCGCTTGACTGATGGTCTACCTGCGCCACGTTTCTCCTTTGGTGGCTTGATAACATCTTGAATGCTACCATCAACAATAGGCCTATCATAATTTGGAATAGGATTTATAGCATTGGCATAAGAACATCGATAAGCATCAACAGTGAAATAATTCTCGACAAAATCATATACAGACAACTTAGACTTGTTCATACACTTTATAGCATGAGCACAAGGAAATCCCGTAATTTTCCATTGGTTTCAACTACAAACTCATTCCTTCAAATCAACACAATGAGAGTTTGGAGATTTCACTGCAAAAGCAAAATCAAAAGATTTATATACATCCCATCCAAATCCTTCTTCAATCAATTCACCTAAACATAACTCCATAGAAGGGCAAAGACTTGTTCTCCACAAACGACACTCTTCTCTTCTTCTAGCCATTTGTTCCATAATCTTAACACGAATACCATCTAAACACGAAGTAATAGGCAATGCTTGTTCAACTAAAATCCAACTATTAAAACTTTCTGCAACATTCGAACTATATTCACCATAACGTTTCCCTGGAAAAAATAAATCCACCCACTTATCAAATGACTTATCCTTTAAAAAATTCACACCAGCAACACCACCAATTTGACAGAACTTAGAACGTGGTCCTTCAAATTCATATAGATTAGAAGCTCTAGAACACATTTTGAATAGATCAACAATAGACACATTTGCATTTTTGGCTTTTACCGCTGAAAGAAGATTTTGTTCCATATGCAAATAGTAATAACTGTGATAAGCTGAAGGAAAAACATCACGAACACCTGAAAGAAAACCTTGGTGGCGATCTGACATAAAACCCAAAGTACGATCTTCTTGAAGCATTTGTTTTAAATGGTTCAAAAACAATGTCCAATTATCTACATTTTCTACAGAAACTACACTCATAGCTAAAGGGAAGAAACCTGCAAATGCAAAAATAATTAGTAAAAAAAACTAAAACTAATTATGACCATAAATCAGAAACGATTCATGAAACTGATACTAACAGTAAAAAAACTGATACCGAAAACCTGATACGACCATTATAAAAATATTGATAACCATGACAGAATGCACATTAATCTTCATTCTAACACAACAAAGTAATGAACATTGACATATATTATGATACAAATGAAATTTCAATACTACACAACTATACATGATACCATATATTAACATACTTGAAACTAATACTAACATTATACACAAACTGATACTAATCTCCAGCTAAGAAGTATGAAATTATGATACCAAATACAAACTTACAATTCAATACAATGCAAATTCTCTGCATATCTTAAAACTGATACCAACATAATACAAATTATGATAACAAATTAATATTAATGCTAATGCTTACTATTATGATCTCAATATAAATAAATCAAAACTGAAAACAAAGACATACCTTGATCACCATTTTTTGTAGTAGCATCCATCAACACACCAGGATGTCCCTTCAAGTGAGTAGCATCTAAGAATATCATAGGACGACAATACTTGAAACCAAGTAAACAAGCGCCAAAATCAATAACCACCCTCTCAAATTCATTACTACAAGGATCAACATCCATATCAACATAACTATCTGGATTAGACTTCTTCACTACTTCCAAATAACAACTCAAATCATTATAAGACAAAGCATCATTACCATGCAACTCCATTAATGTGTTGAATCATGGATTTTGATTCATGACAACGTACAATAATTAACAAGAAGAAGCAAAAAAGATGCAACTACTAACCAAAGAAGAAGATATGCTAGCACTTTGGAGATCTCAAGGTCACATTGTATAAATGTCACTACAACAAAACAGGCTTTTTACAACGGGCAATGCCCGTTGTAATATGTGTTCCACAACGGGCAGCCGACCGTTGTAATAGGCGATGTTGTAATAGGTTGACCATATTTTACAACGGACAATGCCCGTTGTAATAAAACTTTTTACAACGGGCAATGCCCGTTGTAATACACGTTTTTACAACGGGCAATGCCCGTTGTAATATATGATATTGCAACGGTTTCTGACCGTTGCAAAATAAATGCAAGTTTAAAAAAAATTACAGCAGCATACATCCATACTAATAATGAATAATTTAACGAGTAATAAATATTATCATAAAACAACCAAAATCATTTCATTTCAAGTGTGTTTAACTACCAGTCTACCACCTCTAACTACAGCAACCAATCCACTGCTACACTACAACCAACAATCTTTCCGCCTTACTATCTTCCTGTTCTACCAACAATCTTTCCGCCTTACTATCTTCCTGTTCTACCAACACATATAACATTGGAGTACACTTACTCTCCCCAGTTCATTTTAACCTCGTCTACAAAACCTTTCATTTCTGCGAACACCTGCACGCCAAATACAACTCTATTAGCTCAAATTGTTATTTGCTTCAAAATGCATTCATTAGACGTTCATGTGAAGCTAACATTTTGCATAGGATTTTTATTATAGAAAGAAAGTGTTGGGAAAAAGATTAGGTGAAGTAGATATGATATAATAGTGGTGCTAATATAATAGACAGTAGTGGTACTCTGTACTCAGAATTCGTTGCTAAGGAGTGGTTCCACGTTCGACCGCAACTGCTGGAGTGTTAGGAGGCAAACCATGATTCATTAGTTTCTGGGCAAGAGCAGGAAGGGTTGACAAACCCATGTATACTACAAGTGTTGATTCTGAATCTGCAGCATTTTCTGCTACATATAATGGATCTGTACCACCATTTCTTGAATGCCCAGTCAAAAATCTAACACTGCATCATTTAGGAGCAATATCGCTTAGATAACGTTAATTTCATAGTGGAGGAATAGTACTTATTTATTAGTTAATGATGTATGTATGTATTATCAATGTATCATAATGGTTAACTACAGTACCTATTTGCAACACCTCTGTGAGTTAGTGGGATTCCAAGTTCCGCTGCTATTCCAGATGCAGATGTTATCCCTGCAACAAGAACCAACTTTAATTCATATTCACATGGATACAAAATTCGTTAATAAGCTAGCTAGGAGTGTAAATCAAAGAATGGTGGAGATTAATTTGAATTTTTGTTCCGAATTATTAACAATTGTTGTTCTATATTTTGTCTAGCAAATAAACAACCAGTGGCATTTAGCAGTTTTTGAGTCTCTCAAAAGGTCGATTGTCATTTTTTTTTTGAAAACTCTGTACAACAAAAAGGGTTTATATGAGCCTCAAAGCTTGCAAATTATTACAGGTCCAAATAAATTAGCAGATGGAGACATTTCAATTAGAAAATGGCCTTTGATTGTTCAACTGGGGAGAGTAAGTGTACTCCAATGCCAATAATTTAACAACCATGCTTAACTTATCATGCTCGCCTACAATGCCAAGTTACTTGACAGTCCATTCAATCTGAATTGAATCCCATAAATGAAAGAGAAGGAAATAAGGAATGAACTGGTCTGATACATTAATAGCAAGCTGGTAAAAGAGAATACCACTGAATCAAGATTCACATGATCTCAGAAACAAATTCGTGCAGAAGAACCAATAGGCTTATTTCTAATCACTGCTAAATGGGGTTAACCAATACTAGCTATTGAGAAAATAGTATCATTTTAGTCTTATTCTGTGATAATTTATTTCATCCAATAGTGTTATATGCACAAAATTAGAACACTATTTGCAGCTGTGAGTGCACCAGGATGTGCTGATTTGGGTTGTAGTATAGTCTAAGGTATAGGGGCTAATTAAGGAGTAAACTTGCCATAACATAGTGCTGATTTGGACTTTCGTTCTGATTATCTCCGGAACGACTGCACTTCCAATCATGGTTTTCATTCACATTTGCCAAATCAATAAATTACTGTACACATAATGAAAAAATATAAATCCTCGGATGAGGTTAATACTAGGTTGAACATATACTCATAATGCACCAGGAACTTTTGTGCTAAGTAAAATTTAGCCTATACATCCATATGTACAGTTTAGTACATGTTGCCATTTTAAGCCGTGTGAAAATCGATTACGGTTTGAACATACAATATTTTCATGATATCTTATTACATAGTTGGTTTACGACCCGTACTATGATCATTTTTCCATTTACAGACATTAAAATGTTCTCCCCGTATGACAGTATAGAGCCAAAGTAAAAAGACCATAGACAATATTTTATACCAAGATACGACCATGCTATTATTTTATGATGAACTTTAGTTTACATTGTTGTATTATCTGTTTCCTATTTAGGTTGAAGTTTTATTTCTCAATCTACATGCTTTAAGGTTTACACTCTCTGCTCACACTGGTAATTATCATTAAACTTTATTGTTGACTATTTAGTTTGTTACTATTTGGATCATAGTGATAGTTCTCCAAACAATTTCCAGTGTTTTCTTGATTTTCAAATGTAGCATAAAGTTTCATTAAATTGACTTTTATTTCTCCTATCACGTGAGGCAAGATTTATGGTTAATCAAATCTGAGTCTACAAATTGTATGCACAACTTATTACGATTTTTTAAAAACCTTATGGCAAATACTTGTTGTATAACTTATGTATAATTATATTACTATCTAGAGGCTTGACTATACGTTATTTAATAAGTTTTTTTTTCCTTTTTTTATCATTTCCATGTTTTCATTGTTAAAACAAATCAAGCATACAACATTCATTCGTGGTTAAGCTTTCTATATATCATTATGTTTTTTTTCTTCCTACTGAATTGTTCAGTATACAAAAATTGAATTCTTGATTAAAATGAATATCAGTAAACATATGTTCCCCTTCTGTATTAGAAAATGATTATTAAAGCTTAAAAATTAACATCATTTGTGTAAAATTGTTTGATAGATCTAGCAAATATATTGTTATGTAACTAATCTTATGCTTATATAAAAAAGTATATCCACTTTTTTTCTGTTAATAATCTCTCACCTGTTCTGCATTCCGACCTCTTTCAGTACCTTTTTTAATCATAGTAAGTTTGTTAATCACTTAAAAAGAGAGAAACGCAATGAATGTACATTATATTTTATCAACAGTGTTATTACAAAGTACTTGGTTTGGAAAATTATGCGGTTTTGTATTTGATGCATGATTTAAGATAGACAATTATGTTTATCTCAAGTAATAACTAATTATTAATAAACATGAATTATATAGGATTCTTTGCTTTCGCCTACTACCGCCAACCTGAATAGACAATTAATATTTGTTGTCAAAGATTTTTGTCTAATACATAATTTGTCTAATAATCTGTTTACTGAGCTCACTACTATTCGTGTATCTGAATTTATTTTATCCAAATTTTAAGAAATATGTATATACCAAATATTTGTAAAATAAAGTTCCTACCTACTCAAGCAAGGAGTGAATCATTTAATTATTCACTTAGTTAATTTAATGCTGATCTATGCCATTTTCCAATCTTACTGCATAGTCCGAATCACGAAGAGCTGCCATTACCTTGATTGTAAATATAGTAAAACATAAATTGATTATGTAAGCCAAAATAAAAATTGTTATGTGCATACTGCTGGTAATCTTTGACTTCCGGTCTACCATTAATTCAAAAGCACTAATATAAATTTTGTACCACTGTTTTCAGGATTTACACCAACTGCTGATAGGATTGTAAACAAACAACCACCTCAACAGGCTGTGCTCAAAGCGCGTTATGGATAAACACCTAACTTTAATGGTTTTAAGGATAAACACCTAACTTTCTTGCATGTACTTCATTTAAAAAAAATTAGTAAACACTATGTGAGTTAGGAAATTTATGACAAAAAATTAACGATTTCTATCACTTTAAAATAATGTATTATTCTTTTTTTACTAACGATAATGAGTCAGTTTAAGGTGATAAATAAGTAGGAATGAGTCAGTTGACCGGTGCGTCATGATATCAAGAATGGGCTCTAAATATTTGAATAACAATTACGGTGCAATTAGACGATAGTTTCAGCTTCTAAAACATCAAAAACAGTAGGATATATAAAGTATCACTTAGAAAAAAGACCAGTAAATAGTGTACCAAGTTCTCAGTACTCTACTGTTATATAAATGGAGAAAAAATCTCACCTCTGATCCATAGGAAGTGGTAGCCAATGTTGCTTGAAGGCCGTGGAAGGCAGCCAGAATGAAAGCATAGGCAAGCGGTAATTAGTAGATGCGATCAATAAGAAGAACAAGCATTATTGCACTGCTTTTCTGTAACTTCGCAATTGGCAGCCAGACTCACATTGTTGCATTGCTTGTTGATGTTATTCAAGAGATATCAAGCAGCAGCTTATGTTATTCAATACGAAGTGATGTTCAATTTGCACATATTTGTTTGTCCATACTATTTTGCAATCAAAAAAGTTAGTTCACGTTATGCTATGCACACGTCATAGATAGTACAGGAGCTTCAGTACTAGTTTTAAACGAGCACCAGGCCAAATTTTATTGAATGCAGAATTTATATTTTGTATCGCATCTCCTTTAATTTTCATCCCTATGGGTGTCATGTGGTTCCGAATTTGAAACAATCAAACTACATAACATATGAAGAGTTGACCAAAAATAATGTAATAATCAGATTCATCGCCGACAAACAACTTTATTAGCAAGGAAAATTGTAAAGTAAAAGTTTAAACTCATTGTTTGTATAGCAAATTGAGCAACCCAATGTCAGACAACACCCAAAATATATCAACAATGCCCTAAAATCTAACATAAGCTCTGCAGCTCAATATATTCAATTTGGCTTGTTTAACCAATATCTACTACAAACATAGATAATAAACTGAAACGATTAATTATCATACAGAATGACATAAGGATGATCAAAAATTTGTTGTCCCAAGTTCAATCACTTTCTACCAAACAAATTCAAACTTACTACAACGTTATGTATGCAATTTATATTGCAGAAATGTATTGCATTCACATAATTAAACTGGGTGTATTAATCAGTGGACAACTGTATACAAAGAGTTGAATAAATATCATTGAAAAACAAAGCAGAAAGATACCTAAGGATACATACAGCATCAAACTGAACGTTGTTTGTACAACCATTGTGCGTTGAACTTCAACATTGATTGACTTTTCCAGTACAGATTTGAGTTTTCCTCCGAACATAGTCCAGATTTAAATTTACCTCTCAACGCATTTCAGCTATGCACTATGGGGTTGAATTCATGAATGATCGGAAGGGAAAGCATATAAAGTTAGAATAAAGACCAAGTGCGACAAATTAGAATAGCCACGAATTATGTGCTATGTTAGTTGGATGCAAACCCACAATCTAAATAGTTAAGTAAATTGAGCATAATTAATTGCTTGGTTAGAATTTGTTACCCGTTTGAGAAAACGTCCTTATTGAAAATCCTAATCAACCGCAGTGGAGAAGGAAGGAAGAAGCTGAGGAAGATGAGTTTGGTAGTAAATGTTAATTAGGTAAAATACAAAACATATGATAATTCATCTTACCCTAGTTTCGATCCAAATTGGAGAAGCCCTAATTCGATCGAGAAGACGGCAGCTTCAATTTTTCGAAAACCCTAGTTTCGAGCAAAGAGAACGAGCAGGAGAAAAGAGGAACGAGGAGGAACAAAAATGAACGAGCTTTAGAAAAAAATTACTGGCCGTTGTAATTTGTTAACAGGGTAATTTGACTGTGCACCTTTTACAACGGGCAATTTATGACCGTTGTAAAGTTGTCATCTATTACAACGGGCCTAAATGGACCGTTGTAATAGCTATCTATTACAACGGTCAACCAATGCCCGTTGTAAAAAAAGGTTGTATATGGCATCTTTTACAACGGGCCTGAATGGACCGTTGTAATAGTCTTCTATTACAACGGACAACCAGTGCCCGTTGTATAAAGAGCGTTGTAATAGGGTATTTTTGTTGTAGTGTGTGTTAGTTCATGTTTATTGTGTTTGTAGAGTAGTTATTTTTGTTAAAATCTATCCTCAAAATCTCTCACAAACATCAAGAAATTATCCACCTTCATCGTAATTTTAAATAAGTTGGAAAATATGTATATATATGCTCAAACAGCCAGAGCAGTCGACTGGTACAATTAAACCAGTCGACTGGTTCAGCAGTTTGCTCATATATATGCAAACATGCACATAAACATGCACACACCTTCTTCGACCAGTTGGCTGGTATATTTTGACCAGTCGACTCTTGTATTCCAACTGTCATTTTTTCTGAAAAGACACCTCCTTTGATGAAGAGTCTTAATCCATATTTCTTCTAAATAGATCTTCTTTTGATGAGAACTATTAGTGAATGGTTATATCTCTTATACAACTATATAAACACGTTAGTTCTACATCAAAATCATCAATTCAATTATTGCTTTCTGATCTTACTCTCTAATATTCTTTTTGCTCTATAAGGCTATCATATTCTTCCTTCAATCCTTATTCACATTCACAAATTTGAGGATTAGATTATAGGAAGTTTTTGTACATCATTGACTCATTAGTGTTATTAAGAACACAAGAAGTCAGAAACTAATTTGTATTTATTATTGATCCGTTCTGCTGCTTGGGTTAAGTAAAGACCTCTTCTGTTGCTGAGGCAAAATCCTGTTCTACTGCTCAGGTCCCTGTTCGGCTGCTCAGGGGTTGTATAAACCTGTTCCTCCGGATTAAGTGAGGATATTGTTGTTAGTTAAATTCCAGAAGGGAGTTTGGGACTGGACGTAGGACGGTGCTCCGAACCAGTATAAAATATCTGGTGTCATTTTACTATACTGCTTTTATATTCTGCACTATTTACAGTATTACTATCATCACTATACTCTGTATTATCATATATCCATATTACACGATCCATAGCACACTTTCATTTGGTATCAGAGCAAGGCATCCTATAACCGTTACACAATTATTTGATACTTTGCTAATATGGAAAGTAACACTAGCACTGTAACTAACACTAGTTTTACTGAAAGTCAATCTACAGCACGACCTCCATTCTTCAATGGCATGAACTACAATTACTGGGCTACACGTATGAGAATCTATATGCAATCTAATAGTTTTGAATCATGGAATATTTCACAAAAAGAATACACTCCTCCTACTGGAGAATACTCTACATGGAGTAATACACAAAAATCAGATGCAACTGCCAATGCTAAAGCAATGAATATGTTATTTTGTGCTTTAGAGAAAAACGAGTTTAATCGTATTAGTATGTGTGAATCTGCGTATGAAATATGGCATACACTTAAGATCACACATGAAGGAACTAATAAGGTTAAACAAAGTAAGATCTCTATGCTCAAAAATCAATTTCAAAACTTTAGGATGAAGCAAGATGAATCAATTAGTGACATGTATTCTAGATTTCAAGACATTTATCATTCACTATTAGGACTAGGAGAAAAATATACTGATTTTGATATTGTTTTGAAAATCCTTAACTCTTTAACGGATGAGTGGGAAAGAAAAGTATTAGCTATCGAAGAAGCTAATGATCTCTCTACCATGAAACCAGAAGAGTTAATAGGAAATCTAATGTCTTATGAAGTAAATTTGCAGGCAAAGAGAGTACAGGCACAAGATAAAAAGAATATAGCTTTTCATGCACAAGAAGAAGAAGAAGGTTCTGATGATGAAGATCTTGCATTCATTGCCAAAAATTTCAAAAAGTTTTTGAAATTTCGAAAAATTAACAAAAATAATGGCAAAAGAAGCTTCAATAACGGATCCAACAAACCATCAAATTTTGCTCTAGAATGCTATAATTGTCATAAGAAAGGTCATATTCAAAAAGATTGTCTAGAACAGAAGAAAACCTACAAAAACAAGAACAAGAAGGACAATTACAAAACGAAAGCTTTCTCAGTAACATGAGATGATTCAGATTCCTCTTCATCATCTGAAAGTGAAAGCGACAATGACACTGAACAAGCTAATGTATGTTTTATGCCTACAGATAATGAGGTTAGTGATTTTACTTTTGATGATCTAATTGAGATTAATTCAGAACTCTTAGACACATTTAAAAATCTCAAAAGAAAGTATAAGGAAACTCGTGAAAATCAAAATAAAGCAGAATTCGAAAAGGATATGCTTAAAGATGAGAAGAAAATACTAGAGGAAGAACTTGAAAATCTTCAAAAATCATTCTCTAATGTTAATTCTCAACTTACCTTATTAAGTCAAGAAATTGAAACTCAAAAGGAAAAGAATGATACTTTAGTTCTTGAAAATCACGAGTTAAAAACTAAAGTTAAAATGATTGAATTAGACAATATTGGTCTTAAAAGTAAGTTAGAAGATATTACTAAAAATGTCTCTAACTTCAATAAAGGAAGAGAAAATTTGTCTAAAATTATTGAAAATTCTCAATCTGTTTCAAATAAAAGAGGTCTAGGATATGTTAAGAAATCAATAGCTCCACATAAAATAGAAAATAAATGGAGAAAAGATTCTAAAAGTAAGATCACAAAAGATAATTCAAAAAGGACCAGTTCAAAAACTATAAAAATATGGATTCCTAAAACAAACAACAGTTTGATTAGGAAGAAATATATAAACTCCTTTTTTGAATCTGTATACAAAAATGAAAATTATATTATTAAAGGGAATACTGAACCCTCTTGGGTTTGGTTTCCTAAGACCTAACTCTTAGGACCCTATAAGAAAAGTGGGTACCAATGTTATTTTCTTATTTTTTGCAGGTCCCACTCAAAAAGAGAGGAAAATGGATATTAGACAGTGGTTGCTCAAAACACACATGACAGGAGACAAAAATATGCTATCAAATATTACTTACTCAGAAGGAGGCTCTGTCACTTTTGGAGACAATTCCAAAGGTTTTATCATCGGCAAAGGCGATGTGAGCAACAACGGTACATCTAATTTACCTCTTATTTCAAATGTTTTATTAGTTAAAAATTTGAAACATAATCTTTTAAGCATTAGCCAATTATGTGACAAAGGATTCAAAATCACATTTTCAGAAAATAAATGTAGTATTTTTGATCAAAATGAACATCTTATTTTTGAAGGTAACAGAGACAGAAATATTTATGTTCTTAATATGAAAATAAATCATAATTCAGATATGTGTTTAATAGCCAAAGAAAATGATCCTTGGTTATGGCACAAACGTTTCTGTCATATTAATTTCAAAGCTATAAATAAACTTTCTAAAAATGATTAAGTAAAAGGTTTACCTAAAATTAATTTTAAAGTAAATCATATTTGTGATGCATGTCAATTAGGAAAATTAACTAAGTCATCTTTTAAATCTAAAAAGGTTATTTCAATACTACAACCACTAGAATTACTACACATGGATTTATTTGGACCAACTCAAGTACAATCCATAAATCATAGTAAGTATGTGTTTGTAATTGTTGATGATTTTTCTAGATATACTTGGACTATTTTTATGAAAAACAAAAGTGATACTTTTGAGTATTTCAAAACTTTTGTCAAAAGAATACAAAATTTCAAGAATTTAAAAATAAAAAATATTAGAAGTGATCATGGTAGTGAGTTTGAAAACGAAGCTTTTGAACATTTTTGTAAAAAGAAAGGAATAATCCATAATTTTTCCTTTCCTCGAACTCCTCAACAAAATGGAGTAGTAGAACGAAAAAATAGAACTTTACAAGAATGTGCAAGAACCTTGTTAAATGGAAGTACGCTACCAAAACATTTCTGGGCAAAAGCAGTTGCAACAGCCTATTATGTATTGAATCGTGTTTCTATTAGACCACTAACCAAGAATACTTCTTATGAATTGTTCTATGGCAGAAAACCAAATATTTCGTATTTTAAAGTTTTTGCTTCCAAATGTTTTATCTTAAATACTAAAGATCAGCTTGGCAAATTTGATCCAAAATCTGATGAAGGAATCTTTATTGGATATTCAGATCGAAGCAAAGCATATCGAATTTTTAATAAAAGATCAAAAATTATTGAAGAAACATTACATGTAACTTTTGATGAAAATTTTATTGCTAGACCAAGTATAAAAGATGATGAAGAATTTTTTGAAATATCACAATACTGAAATTACAAATTTTGAGAATTTTGAAAACATTGTTCATAATGAAAAACAAATTGATAATCCTGTTCAAACAGAAATAAGATCTCCACCTCGAATTTTACGGGATCATCCTGTTCAAAATGTGATTGGAGAAATTAATTCAAATGTTAGAACAAGAAGTCAATTAAATCAAATGGGTCATGTAGCTTTTCTATCTTCAATTGAACCTAAAAATATTAAAGAAGCCTCTACTGATGATTATTGGATTATCGCTATGCAAGAAGAACTAAACCAATTCGAAAGAAATGACGTTTGGGATTTAGTTCCAAGGCCTAGTGAGCAATTAGTCGTTGGTACAAAATGGCTCTTCAAAAATAAAGCAGATGAACTTGGAAATATCACTAGAAATAAAGCTAGATTAGTTGCACAGGGATATAATCAAGAAGAGGGAATTGACTATGAAGAAACGTTTGCTCCGGTCGCTAGATTAGAAGCAATATGTATCTTATTGGCCTATGCATGCTTTCATAATTTTAAACTTTATCAAATGGATGTTAAAAGTGCATTTTTAAATGGTTTTATAAAAGAAAATGTTTATGTTGAACAACCTCCTCTATTTATACATGAACAATTTCCAGACCATGTTTATAAGTTAAAGAAAGCCTTATACGGTCTTAAACAAGCACCTCGTGCCTGGTATGATCGTCTCAAAAGTTATCTTATAAATTCTGGTTTTGAAATTGGGAAGGTTGGTCAAACTCTTTTATCAAAAGAAATAAAAAGGATATTTTAGTTATTCAAATATATGTTGATGACATTATTTTTGGGTCTACTAATGAAAAACTATATAAAGAATTTTCAAACATAATGACCAAAGAATTTGAAATGTCCCATATGGGTGAATTAAATTATTTTCTTGGTTTACAAATTAAACAACTTGACAACGGTATCTTTTTAAATCAAGAAAAATATTGTAATAATTTAATCAAACGTTTTGGTATGGAAAATACTTCTGCCAAACCAACTCCTATGAGTACAACAATGCATCTAGAAAAAGATGAGAATGGCAAAAGTGTTGACCAAAAATTATATCGAAGCATGATTGGTTCATTACTTTATTTAACTGCTAGTAGACCAGATATAATGATGAGTGTTTGTTTATGTGCACGATTTCAAGCAGATCCTAAAGAATCACATATGAGAGCAGTGAAACGAATTTTACAGTATCTTAGTAAAACCAAGAACTTTGGACTCTTTTATCCTAAAGAATGTCCTATCGAATTAGTATCCTATAGCGATGCTGATTTTGGAGGAAGTCGAACGGATAGAAAAAGTACAAGTGGGACTTGCCATTTTATTGGACGGTCTCTTGTATCTTGGTTTAGTAAAAAAAACAAAATTGTGTTTCACTGTCTACTTGTGAAGCAGAATACATATATGCAGCTTTAGCATGTGCTCAAGTCATATATATGCAACAAACACTTAAAGATTTTGGCTTCGACCTATCTAAATCAACAATATATTGTGATAACTCCAGTGCTATAAATTTATCCAAAAATCCAGTTAATCATTCACGAACAAAACATATTGACATTCGTCACCATTTTCTTCGTGATTGTATTGAAAAGAATTTAATAGATTTAGATTTTGTTCCTACAGAAAATCAATTGGCTGATATTTTTACTAAACCTTTAAATGAAAATTCTTTTATTAAATTTAGACGAGAACTTGGTATCGTCTCTCTTAAAGATATACTTACCAACTAAGCTATGTGTATTTCTTGCCTTCTTATGTTTTCTGTTTTATAACATCTTTCAGTTATTTTTTAACTACCTGTTTCCTTTATTTTCTCCCCATCACTCTTTTTCTTCCGGTAGAAAACTTTTAAACTTTTCTAACCATCTATACTTTCTGAAGTTTCCCCTATATATATACTCTCTATTTGTATATTATCCTCATATTCTCTTTTACAAACAAAATTACAGCCTTCTTTCACTTATTTCAAAACAATGACTCTAGAACTCTTCTTGGCAAATATTATCATTCTTATGGCTACTAACCACAACTCTTCTGATGAACCATCATGCGAAGATTTTTCAACACCATCTTCTGCATATGATTCCTCTGATTCTCATTTACCCACTCCAACTACTAGAAATCATACCGGATATACTCCGGAAAAGAAGAAGTCTAGGCGGTTTTTGTTCTTCGGTTCCCCGGATACTAAACAAAAGATAGATGATATGCATCACTATCAACGGGAAATAGTTGAACTTAACCGTGAAATGTATTACGAGCAGAAAAAAAATTCAAGACGTCTTCGGTTTCTTGCAGATATCAGATCGAAAATTTGTGGTTGTTCTACATCTAACGTACATCAACCAACATCTTTTCATCCTCATACTTCTCAACCATCTTCCTCTCATTATAATCCATGGGAACCGAGTCCTCAACCTCCTCCAGTCTCTCCAAATTATTCATCTCGGAATAACATTTGGTCTCCTCTCCAACCATATATTGAGAATACCAAAATAGAACCAGGAGAGGAAACCACACCGAAGACAACTCCAAGGAAGTCTCAAAGGAAGACTCCAAAGAAATCTCCCAAATGATTTCTTACTTTATTTGTATTTTGTTCCTAAGTTATGTTTTATATATATTGATTCATTATAATTCTTTGTTTCAAATAATATATATTTTTCCTAATGATCAAAAATCTCAACCAAAGATGAAATAAGTGTTGGACATACTGTTATTATGTATGAAAATCTCTTATTTTATATATATATATTAGTATACAATTTAGATATATAGATTTTTACAAGTCACAGAATCTCTGTACAAAAATGGTTCCAGGAGTCGACTGCCCAGTTTCAACCAGTCGACTGCTTTAACATTGTTTGCTCTCTGGTTTCCTTATCCAGTCGACTAAGTTTCACCCGTCGACTGGTTTACCTAAGCTCTTCTCAGGATTGCTTAAACAGCCGACTGGATATCACTCACCAGTCGACTGTTGGACTTCATGGTTAAAATTTTCTACAACCCGACCCAATTCTTTTCACCCTACCATCCAATAGATTTTTGCCACCTCCACTGCATCTCTTCATAACCGATTCATTCCTCTTCATTTTTCAAATTTCAAAACCCTACCACCCCTTCAACTATTTTCAAATTGCACTACAATGGCACCTCCCAAAACCAAAAAATCAAAAACTTCATCTTCTTTCACTCAAGATTCCATTAATACATACATTGCTCAGTGGTTGTACGATGCTATTGCCATACAACGATGGAGGAAATTGAAAAATGTTCCAATTCTAGAGAGTTCCTTTGTTGTTTTCCCGGATTTCTCAGCCTACGGTCTTCTCAACATTGCTAGGCAGGGCAAATTAGAATCTCTACTCGACTATGAAAAGAACAAGCTTCCAATAAATCATATCATGGTTAAACTTTTTCTGGCTAACTTGAATTTGGGTCACCAAGATCCAAGAGGTAACCGAGATAATTGCATTTGGAGCTTAGTATGTGGCAAGAAGGTGTTTTTCCTAATTGATCGTATTGGTCATATTCTTGACACACCAACGGATGGGATTAATCTTCAAGAAGTTGATTGTGTAGTCCATACCCGAAATGAAGTCAGTCACCGTTTTATAGAAGATAATTCGGATGGTACAAAGTCAATTGGTCTTCGTCCCACCGCCAGATTACTTCATCGGGCAATGATGCGATCTATTCTTCAACGAACCAGCACTTTTGATTAGGTTTATCAAGAAAATTTTCGTGCTTTGTATGCTATATACAATGGTCAAGACATTAATTGGATTCAACTCATAGTAGATGAGTTACTCAGCTTCAATCAAGATGCTATGAAACATATTTTCTATGCTGAGTACATAATGTGTTTACTTAAACATTGTGACGTCCCGGAACCAGATTCCGAAATTTCTACCGTCGGGATTCTTAATGCAAAGACTATAAAGCTCATGAAGTTGCCTCCTCCCACTCTTCGCATTATGCCTTATACAGATTGGCTTGCACGTGCACAATCAGGACAACCTCAACAACCACCAGCCGCTCCTTCTCAATCTTTAAGGCCAAGCGATGTTCGCATTCCCTCTGCAACTCTCTCAACAAAAGAATCAATGGATATAGTTGCTCGGAATCAATTCCTTCTAGAAGCTCGTTTGAAAAGAATGGATACTAAAATAGATAAGAAATTCGATAAGGTAAAATCATTCTTTGTCAAATTATGGGATGCAATCTCATGCTCTTCATCAAGTCCTCATACTACTCAAGATCCGGGAAAACTTCCTGCACCTCAATTCACATGGAGCACTTCAGATGAAGCTACTAGTTCTTCTCCAAGTATTGGCAGACCTTCTTCTGAACCACAGCACAAAAGCAAAGGGAAAGACATTCAAGAAGAAGAAGAGGAAGGAGACGATGAGCAAACAGATTCCGACTAATCATTCATGGTTATCTCTGGTGTTGGTTTTTGAATATTATTCACTGCTTTACTATTTTAAGAGACTTGTATAACTAGTCTATGACTACTGCTACTGCTACCTGGTTTTGTTCATATTTCATATTTTATATATGCTACCTAGTTATGCAATGCTTCTATTTTTCCTTTTTGTCGATGACAAAGGGGGAGAGACATAGGTGGATTAACACTTTATTTGCAGGAAAACGATAGCCATTTATTAAGGAGGTATAATAAATTCAGGGGGAGTTTATATTCTTTTGCTACGATATATATATTCTTCTTATACAGGTTGTCATCAATCAAAAAGGGGGAGAATGTTGAATCATGGATTTTGATTCATGACAACGTACAATAATTAACAAGAAGAAGCAAAGAAGATGCAACTACTAATCAAAGAAGAAGATATGCTAGCACTTTGGAGATCTCGAGGTCACATTGTATAAATGTGTTAGTTCATGTTTATTGTGTTTGTAGAGTAGTTATTTTTGTTAAAATCTATCCTCAAAATCTCTCACAAATATCAACAAATTATCCACCTTCATCGTAATTTTAAATAAGTTGGAAAATATGCATATATATGCTCAAACAGCCAGAGCAGTCGACTGGTACAATTAAACCAGTCGACTGGTTCAGCAGTTTGCTCATATATATGCAAACATGCACATAAACGTGCACACACCTTCTTCGACCAGTTGGCTGGTATATTTTGACTAGTCGACTCATGTATTCCAACTGTCATTTTTTCTGAAAAGACACCTCCTTTGATGAAGAGTCTCAATCCATATTTCTTCTAAATAGATGCTTCTTTTGATGAGAACTATTCGTGCATGGTTATATCTCTTAGACAACTATATAAACACGTTAGTTCTACATCAAAATCATCAATTAAATTATTGCTTTCTGATCTTACTCTCTAATATTCTTTTTTGCTCTATAAGGCTATCATATTCTTCCTTCAATCCTTATTCACATTCACAAATTTGAGGATTAGATTATAGGAAGTTTTTGTACATCATTGACTCATTAGTGTTATTAAGAACACAAGAAGTCAGAAACTAATTTGCATTTATTATTGATCCGTTCTACTGCTCGGGTTAAGTAAAGACCTCTTCTGTTGCTGAGGCAAAATCATGTTCTACTGCTCAGGTCCCTGTTCGGCTGCTCAGGGGTTGTATAAACCTGTTCCTCCGGGTTAAGTGAGGATATTGTTGTTAGTTAAATTCCAGAAGGGAGTCTGGGACTGGACGTAGGACGATGCTCCGAACCAGTATAAAATATCTGGTGTCATTTTACTATACTGCTTTTATATTCCGCACTATTTACAGTATTACTATCATCACTATACTCTGTATTATCATATATCCATATTACACGATCCATAACACACTTTCATAATGCAAGTTGTTTCCCATGATAAGCATAACCGTAAGACAACTGAAAATTGTATTCTCTTCCAAAATCAATTATAATATCTTTAGGCTTTTTACTAGGACAATCACGGATCTCGTCAATAATCAATGATTTAACAAACGAACTAGATTTATGTGGATTATTCACATTTCTATGACCAGCCCCACAAGAATGATCAGCAACCATATTTCTCATAAAAAACTTCTTCAATTCTCCAAAATCACAAGAACCATGGACTATGAAAAGATAACCATCCTTATATGAAGAGCAAATTACAGTAACTCTTGTAGCACAATTCTTTAAAAATACTAATTCATACCCATTTTGAATTTGATATGCCATCAAAAATTCTCTAAAATGTTCAGCTCCTCCAAAACAAAAACCAACAAAATCGGAAATGCATAATGTCGACCCTCTCCTCAACATATCTTTTAAATAACTTTTACCATTAACAACAACATTTGACCAGACATATACAGTAGAAGATGAAGACGCACGAACATTAGATGAACTTGAAATAGAAGAACCATCAACATATTCCAATTCAGAACCCTTAACCTTAACAGTAAAACCAAAGTAAGAACTTTTCTTGTATAACTGAAGACAAATTATACTCTGAATATCAGAATCAGTATCAACCATAATAACTTTGTCCTCAAGTATATAAGAAATATGAATAGAAGAAGGAGTTAATTGAGACCAACATCGACATATCTCATTCTTCAAATCATACAAAGAGCAATCGATAGACAATCGAGTGCTAAAAGTGTTATTAGTAAAAATATGTTCAATTTAGAACATTAGTTTTTCCATTTCAGAAAACTGATACCTACCGTATACAAAACTGATACCTAGTTACTGATAATCAAAAAAATTGATACTAAGAAAAAATAAATATGATACCAGAAAACTAAACCAAAGATATGATACTTTTCCACTCTATCACAACCTTATATACAACCCAATCAATGATACTTTTCCAATCATCCCAACATTAATGCAAGATAATGCAAGATAAATTAAATGTAAAGTATATTAGAATACAACATTGCATAAAGAAACAAATAAAAAAAACCTGCTGCTGCTTCCAAAAGTTGCCATAGAAGAATGAACAAGCAATCAGAAAAATAACGCTGCATGTGATTTGTGAAAACGAACACAATTAGAAATCCCAAACAATTTTTTTTAACTCTATTAGAAAAGGAACAAAAAATAGAATAATATAAGCATACCTAGTTAATACAATTTGAAGAAAAATGAGATCACAGTAGAAATATAAAAAGAACAAGATCGACAAATGCGCGTGAGAAAAATGTGATCGATGAACTAGAATTTTCAAAAGAACGATATTCAAATGACTGAACGAGGTTGATCGATATTTTAATTGCGAGAGAGATATTGGATCGCGATAGAAAAAATTTGATTGAAAGGAAGAAGAAGAAGAAGCATGCGAAAGTGGGCTGGAAGGAAAATATGATAATTTGTCCTTTAGAGAAAATTATTAGTGGGTTGTTCTACATCCAAAAAAAGCCCTAAAAATTGTCCGTGAGGAAAATTTCCTGCTCTGTATATTACTTTATGTGTGTAACATCATTTTAGTCTTACTTGTGACATAGCCCTACACACTGGAATTTCTGACTTATATTAGCTAGGGGCTACAGGCTGTATAGGGCGCAACCCCATACCGGTCCCATTTGGTATTCTAATATCCGAGTCATTTTACTTAGGATCATCTACCCTTAAAATTTTCCTTAAAAGCATTTCTTTCAAATTGATTTAACCCTTTAAATCATACTTAAATAAGATAAATATTTTTCAAATCACCTTGCCATGTTATATATACTTTACATAAAATATTGTTGATGAAAACATTCAAAACTTTTGAAAGTACCCCTTTCGAAACCTTTGAAAGTCCCCCTTTCGAAACCATTGAAACTACACCTTTCGATACAAGTAAACTACTTTGCTTTATATCCTTAGGCCGAAGGCCAAAACATACCTTTCGAAACCATTCATGATAGACCTTTTGAAAACATTGAAAACGTCCTTTCAAAAGCATTACAAAACCTTAGACATCCTACTTTCAAAACACTTTAAACATCCCTTTCGAAAACATTGGAAACCCTCCATTTAAAACCTTTCAAAAACATTGGGGAACCACCCCTTTAAAACCTTTATCTTATACCTTTCAAAAGCACTAAGTCCTTTACACAAAATCAAACTTTTCGAAAGCACTTGGATTCAAGTCAAATATGTGCAACAACCTTTCAAAACCATTTAAAACCATTCCTTTTGAAACCTTTGGGTTTAACTTTTAATTGAACAAAGGGTCGTAAAATAACTAAGTCAAAAGCACTTTTTCGAAAGCAATTTCCTTAGTAAAAGAAGTGGATGGTGACGAAACCATTCCCTTCGATGGAGAAACGGCTAAGATTTTTTAAAAAAGGGTCTCCTTTTGAAAGCATTGCTTCGAAAGGTAAGATGTGGCAGCAAGGGGTTTCGACCCCTTCGAAAGCTTCTTTATAAAACAAAAGGCGCAACCTCTTTCGAAACCATTCTTTAAAACAATTAATCAAGTCGAAAGCTATCTAAGTCGAAAGCATTCTTTTCGAAAGCAAAGCAGGTGCATTTCCTTTTAAAAGCAAAACAAGGTTTCGACCCCTTCGGAACTCCTTGTTTCAACTCAATATCTTTCGCCTATATCCAATCACTACCTACCAAGGGTTTTGATACCATGTGTACTAGTTTCGACTGAGATGGAGGTGGAACTACCTAGTCGAAGGTAGGTGCCAAAAGTGGCGAAACAACAAAAGTATGGTAAAACTGAAATTTAACTTTAAAAATTAATTCTTTTCAACTAACCTGTTTTGTTTGTCAACATATGATTGGTTGCTAATTCTTTTTCTAAATTCTTTTCTAAAAGTATTGTCAAATTTTCAGAATTTAAATTATTTACAAAATGCCCCTTGTCCTTTTATAAACAGATAAAATATTTAAGTCCCATACCTTAAACGATTTTATATATTTATTAAAACACTTAGAAAAAATTTACAAAAATTACCATAAATCATTTTTAATATGTTTTCTACCATATATTAATTTCTGACCCAAAAACAATATAAATAATCCATAATTAATTTTAAACCAAATTAACCATTTTCTTCACTAGAAAATTAATAATAAATCCAGATTAATTCAGAAATTATGAAATTTGAAACCCATCTCTAAAATATTATTTTTGACCTTATATTAAAATCACAAGGCATTTGGATGTCATCAAATAGGGTTTTTACATTTAAAAATTATTATAAAATCCATTTGAAATAGTATAAATCATCAACAAGCATATATATCCATTTTTAACAATTAAAACATGGCAAAACCTTTGCAAAATATTTTGGATCTCAATCTAAAACCGAAAATAAGAAAACATGAGATGTAGTATATTATTCACCTTTGCTTTATGATTAAGGAGTTAAGATTTGATCTTGGATTAAGTTGATTAAGCTTCTTCCTCTTATTTTCTTCTTGTTTTCCCTTAATGGTGGTCGGCCTCTCTTTTATTTGATTTTACTTATGAATGTATGAAATGAATGTGTATAAAGGTTTAGGGTATAAGAATGTATCTTTTTTCTATTTTACCCTCATCAGCTATCCTAACTTAATTTATTTCATCTTCCCTTAGTTCATTGGTTTAACTTGGCATGGCTACCCCTATTAACACAAATCTCAATCCCTTAACCATTTCATTATTTCATTTAATTTAACTAGTTAAATGTCCTAAATAATGTTAATCAAAATTTGGATCATTACAGATTCTGACCTCGTATGAATTTGTTCTGGGTTTAATAAGATATTCAAGTTAAATAATATAATTAATTTAAATAATTACATGATTAGCCTAAATTAACAAACCTTAATCATTTTCTAACCCATGCCACTATCTTCGAAACCCTCGACGTGACCTACTTTCCTACGCAGTAGTTGCCAATGTTCCATGCCACTACGCATCCATCGACACCAGAGCCGCCCCCTCTCATCGCCTAACGGTGGTGAACGAACAAATAAGGTCGGTGACGTTTAGCTCAACCTTGCAACCGCCTCCCTCCACCATACTCTGATGCAACCGATCATCTTTCTTGCCTCACCATGCCGATCAAGTCCCCAGTTGAGGTCGAAGATCGATACGGCCTCTGGTGGTCACGGGGAATGCAGACTGTTGGATTGAGTTTCTTTAAACAGTGCCTAGGGTTTCTAATTATGGTTTGAGCAAAATGGATGGGGTAGAACTCCAAATGAGACATGCTCATTGGCGTTTCTAACTAAATACCCCTATTCCGAACTCAATGGAACTATTTTCGAGATCTAATTCCATCATATACAGAATATAACTTTTAAAATCAAATTATATTATATATTAAATTCCTAAAACTAAGCGCTACATGTTTCGAGTTCGCACGATCAATTGGTAAGTCCGATTGCCACGAAAATCGTAAAATATACAACAATTTATTATTCTGGATCAGATGACACTACTTTCGTCAAAATCCGAGAGAGTGCCCTAGAATGTTAATTTCACAAATTTACATATAATTTAATATTTTCGATCAAATTATCGGTATTTATCCGATCTATTTATTATTGCAACAATTTACAAATTGAATTCACCAATATTATTTATTAATTAAAAGGAGTTAAATAAGATTATTAAATTCATTTAATTAATATTTAATACACAATTAAAATATTTAAACGATCATTTTAATTGGATATGAACTATTAAATTTCAAAATTCAATTATTTAAATATTTAAAAGTTAGTTTAATATTTAAAATTCAATGATCAAAATTCTGGGTTGTTATATTCTCCCCCTTAAAAGAATTTCATCCCTGAAATTCCTAAGGAAGAAAATGTCACCAAACCGTTTAGTTTAAAATGGCGATCCTCTAATGACATCTCCAGCGGTTTCGTTCGTTTCTTCCTTCGTCTAATCTTTGCCCTCCCATCGTCTATTGTCTCGTCTCTCCATTTCCTCGCCGTCGCCTCGTCTTTTCCTCAATGCCCAAGAAGAAGCGCTTGCCGATCGCCTCTTGTGTGCCAGATCTGGAGCTTTCCCAAACACACTCTGGCGTCTTGTCTGTCAGAGTGATGAGGCTTCCTGGTATTGGCTCCGCGAGTTCTGCTACCTATCAAAGTATGGGTGAGCCTGCCTTGCCAATTGCGGAAAGCGTTAATCTCCTCTCTAGTTTGCTGAAGGAAATTAATTCATCGCCTCCTTTGCTTGCCTGTCCGTTGTCTTCTGGTGAGCACCAGCTGTCTACATATTTAGCTTCAGCTTGTAATAATCCTTGGTCGAAAACTGATGTTAGGATGCCCGTCGAGTCTAATTTGAGTATTGTTGAAACCGAGCAAGTTGATATCTTATCATGTGGTGTGAACGTTGTTGCCGGAGATGAAATAGCTAGTGTTGTTGAGGCAGTTGGTTTTGCTTCTTCTGACAATGACCTGGCTTGAAGCTGCATATCTAGTGCTCGTGAAAATGCCGAGCACGCTGTCTCCTTTTCCTGTAAAAATCCGAGTGGTCCTGTTCCTGAGGAACCATCTCCTCCTCGATCAGTTACTCGGTGGTCGTCGTCGTTCACCAACTTTTCAAAAAATGCGGGTGTGCATTCTCCCCGTTGTTTTGACAAAGTAGAGATCGAGGGAGTTATGATTCCTCCAGTGGAAGTTATTGAGGCCGATATTGATTTTTGGAAGGACTATTTGGTGAGTTTTTTCCATGACTCGAATCCTGCCTACCAGCTTGTTAAGGCGCATTGCAATCAGGTATGGAAGCCTAAAGGGGATTAAGTGTTCACTTCGATAATGCAATGTTCTACTTTAAATTCTCACTTAGTGATGAAAGATAGCGTATTCTTGAGGCCAGTCCTATTCTCATTGATGGGAAACCATTCATTATTACAACCTGGAGTCCGTCCGTTGATGGGCTAAGGATTAGGTATTATCTATTCCAGTCTAGGCCCACTTTTCTTATATACCATCTATTCTTCAGCCTTTGATCGGGATTGATTGGCTAGCTGGCCTTGTTGGTAAGGTGATTTGTTATGACGCTAACACTATAGCCAGAAAGAGATTAGTTTATGCCAAAGCTCTGATTGAAATAACCCCTGCCAAGCCTTTTCCTACGGTGTTAAAAGTAAGACTCGATGAGGGCCACTTTGCCGAGGTTAGAGTTCGCTATAGTTGGAAACCGGACATCATAAGTTCTGTCAGTCCTTTGGGCATCTTTCGGATGCGTGTTCTAGATCGGCCACTGCTGACCCTGTTCCACTTTCTGATCGTATTCCACTTCCTCATCCTCCTATCAAGAAGTGGGTCCCGAAGGTTGCTCCTTCCCCCTGTCCCTTCTGCTGTCGCTTCTCCTGGAGTTGCTCCAGTTGTTGATGCTCCTGTTGGTGGGGACTAGATTGAGCATGCTTCTTCTGTTTTGTCCGATTCTGTTTTTTGGAATTCTGAGGAGCGGGCCTGGCTCCATGTTCCATCTGAGACGCGGTACTCGCCGGAGACTGACATTCTTTATGCCTTTATCAGTGATATTGAGGGTGAAAGTCGATGTCTTATATATCACATTGAGGGTGAGAGTTTGTCCCTTACTAGGGTTGGTGAGATTGGTGAGGAGAATAAAAGTGTGTTTTATGACGTCGGTTGGGATATAAATTTATTTACTCTCCTTCTTTTGAAGGTTATGATCCGAATCTGGCTGCTCTTTTCTCTAGGTATGTTCATGTTATTGGTCCGTCGTCTGATGTTGGTAGTGGCAGTTCTTCTTCAGAGGGCGCGTAGTCATAGTTGTTTAGTAGTTTAGGCTCTTTTTGCCTAGCTCCTGTGCTTTTTTTCCCTTTGGTTTGGACTCCTTGCGCCCGTTTTGTTGTTCTGTGCATGTGCAAAACACATGTTTTCCCATTATTTATACAGTGGCATGACCCACTATAAAGCCGGCTAGCTTTGCTAAAAAAAGGTTATTGATTAAAATGAGTTATTAAACTTATTACTTAAGTAATTCTCAAACGTTACAAAAAATTTCAATAGCTCTCATTTGCACGGCTCGATTGGAACAACTACAAATTACCTCTACGAGTCTCAAACCAACAAAAGAAAACAAAAGCTAAGTGACATCTCATATCTGAGGCATAAAATCATCAACAAATTTCAATTTCTAAATCTACTACATACTCTTTTGCGTTAAATTTTTAAAATTTAACAAACAATTTATTTTCTTGATGGAAATGCAGGTGCACAAGAATCAAATACAAGTCTCTTGCTTACCTGTACTTACACAATCCAAAAGAGAGTTAGGCTGACAAAAGAGCAATATGATGCAACTAAAAATAATGAAACAGCTCTAAATACAAAAACTAGCATGATATAGACCTATGTGCAACTCTAATGAATAAAACCATATGCAAACAAAAACAACATATCAACCATATGCAACAAAACACAGAGAATACTCTGAAATCAAAATTACACATCCAATAATTTTAAGAGGTAAATTTTAGAACTAATTGGGTGAGTTTTATATTCAAAATATATTTTCAAATTTTCTTCGAAGAGAATTTAAATCAAAATCAATTATGACAAGAAGGGATTTCTCCTACCGACGCATAGTATAACTCTAGAATCAAACAACATGAAACATCCAGTGGTATTTCAATTCCTCCTAATCAATAACTAAAATATAAATATACCCAATGAGTCTTCCAAATTGAAAAATTCCCTTTTGCCCAATTTTAGCCATAACAAAAAATATTTGAATAGCTCACTTAGAATTTAACTATAAAATATATGCGATGTTATACATTAACCTCGAATTATACAACTGATGTATAGCATCACATATATATTTAGTTATAACTATGTTCGAGGTTAATGTATAACATCGGATATATTTTATAGTTAAATTCTAAGTGAGTTATTCAAATGTATTTTTGGTTACTTAGATGCATTGTTCGAAAAATAATTTTTACACTCCAAATCATTAACCTCGAACATACAAAATTTAGGTATCATTTTTTATTGATAACGGTTTCAGTTTTTAAACAAAATACAGTGAAAACAATTTATAAAAGTACAAAGTACAAACTTCAAACAAACATATTACTAGTATTATTTTTACTACAAATTACATATAGAATCATTAGTAATTTTACCAAATTTATGTATTTCTCTTCAGATTCTTCAACATCAATTTTTTTTCCCTTCTGTTTTCATTCTTTCTCCTGTTTAAAAATTGTAGCACTATAAGCATATGTGTTTAATAATAGTATGATAGTGTTAGTATCACTTTTATAAATTTAATGTATTATTTATCTGTTGAACCGTCTCTTTAGTTTTTGCTTGATTTTCCTTTTGAATTTTTTCCTTTTTCTTCTTTCTTTATTTTTCAACCGTTCTTTGTTTTTTCTCAAAAGCTGTTTGTTGTTGCATATTTTATTCAATGTTCTGTCAAAAAAATTCAATGATATTACAATACGACTATATTATTATTGTTGTACTTTATAGTATCAGTTACCTTCTTCTTCTGTGTATTGATTAAATTTCATTTTATGTTTGTTTTTCATGTCTCTTTGTTCTTTTTTCTGGCCTTTGTTGTTCTTCTTGTTCAGCTGGCCGTTTTTATAGTTTTAGCTTACTAGATTTTAATGTCGTCACTTGCGGTTTTGGGTTGGTCTGAGTCAGCCTTTGTGTTTCTCTAGTTGGTGATTGTTGTTGAATTTCCGCTTGAGCTAAATTTTCGTTTTCTATAGCTGAGCATTGCGGTTGAATTTCAGGCGGAGGTAGATTTTCGATTTTGCGAATTGGGGATTGTTGTTGAATTTCTTATTGTTGTTCATTGTTCGTTGATGTTTTGCTGTTATGTTGAAGATGATTTGCTTTTAGTTTCAGGTGCCATAACAGGAGTGATTTTAAGTTTTGAGATCAAATAAGAAGAAGAGTTTGAGAAGGCGATCGAGTGGAATGAAACAGAAAGGCAGAGGGAAGATTCAAATGAAGAATGAGCATTGGGTTGTCCTAAAAAGAAAAAATCAAAGTGCATGTCCTTTCACCTAATTTAATTTTTATACGTACTTTGTCATTAGAATATTTTTTCCCTAAAAAAGTCCAAACTCAATATCTATATACATATCAATATTAATTGGCTTCTGTTGCTATTGTCCGTCTGTGTGTGTTGTTGATCCTCGATTTGTGAGAGGTTGGTTACTGTGTTTTTGATCCAATAGAGGAGCCCGAGTACACATGTTTCTACGATAATTTTTTACTATGGCCTAGTGTATACGAAAATAAAGGTTTTCATAGATAACACGGGATCAAATATATATAATGCAAGCTCTACAATAGGTATACTGCTGTCAAAAGTTGATATTTGATGATCATTTTGAACCGAATTCCGTGTGCCTATAAAAAGGTCAAATAGAATCCTTCATGTGTTTTTTATTCTGTATACGGAAAGAATGTAAAGATGAATGGTGAAAAAATATTGGAAATACAACTATGGCTTGCTCATAAATCATCAATACCTTATACATATTTTCTCCTTGTATACACATTTGGCAATTTGGATAGAAATTTGTTCTCCTCTTCAAGCATGCAAAAAAAGAGTCATATATATCAATGTCAAAGAAAGGAGTTCACAATTCAACCAGCGTCTACATGTAATTCCATGAGCTGTGAAATAAAACTAAAAAATAAGAAAGTATCACTTTGAAAAGAATATATGTAGCTCCTTTAAAGATAGAGAGATGCCCATACTACAAATAGATGGGCCATTTAAATTGTGTGGCACTAATCAGTTATTCATTCTTTTTACAATGTATGTAGTGCACACTCCTGGAGTGTGTTTTGTCAAGCAAGGCGTGTGCTCCGTGTCCGAGGAACAAGGCTTTCATGGTACTTGCTTCTATATAAGTGCCATACCACAAACTTTCAGTATCTAAATTTCCTTTTTACAGAAAATTCATAAAGATAGGAATAATATATAAAGTGGCTGCAACCGATGCCATGATTCTTGACCCTCTGAGCGAAAAATATTATACTAGTGGAATCAATGACTTTGGAAGTCATGGAAGGTCAAACAAGATAAGTAGGATGGAAGGAGACGACGATGATGATGGAGACTACGACTGTGCTTTGGCTGCGTGATAAGTCTTGTTCTGTGGTTATTACAGCTTAGCTGCTAAGTCGATCAATCAGCTTGTAAGTGGCAGTTTTGTAAACCATGGTTACTAAATGTTTTCTTGAGATTAGTAGCAAATATTTGTATGACTATTTCAATTAATCAAAAACTGAGCCGTTATATTAGTCCAGAGTCATAATTACGTTGGTGTGAGTTATTCATATTTATGATGGGTTGAACTGAATGGAGCAGTGGTAAGTGGAAGAAGATGGTAGCAGCATTAATTACTTGAAAGATGGTAGCACCGTACCACAGAGTCATCAAATGGAAGATATAATTGCGAGGACAATAAAATTATGCGTTAAAAATAATATGTCTATGCAAATTATATTTCTGTTTCTGTAAAAACATTCGATATTCAATCTTTAACATTTACCATTAGCTGTATAATAAGATCCATTGAATTTAATAAATATTTTTTCAGATACAGATCATGATCCCATACCTTTCAAAGACAGCGTTATCCCTTTTATTTGATTAATCAATATATCATTCGACTGTTTTATGCCTATTCATTTCAGGCTATTTTGTTCGTAATTCCTCTTCCAACTAAACTTACAATCTTACGTGAGTTTGTATGTCGCCCATCTTAGTAAATTTTGCACCTATTACCACTGGATGGATTTAAAACACACAGGTCCTGATTTAGTATACAGTAAAAGTATGCTTGATAGCTATGAAACATACATATGTACGAGATGAGCATTATTCAAAAACGAATAGCTCTGAAAAATCTGGGATTAGACATGGATGGCTGAGACCAGTCCCGTATTAGCAACCCTACTGGTCCAAATTAGCCAAATATAATTTGATGATACCCACAGTTTATTTACTTATTTTTGTTGTCCATTTAATTTGATTGGACTTAAATTTATTGTTGAGTTTACTGGCTTTGATTAGAACGAGCATCAATAGAAAATAAAAATTTCTTATCAACTGGTATTATATTTACAATATTCAACAATACATGACAAACAAAAATTATAGTCAATGTTACACATAAAACATTAATCAAACATAATTAACTTATACAATATTTTTCCAATATCTCCCAATCTGAATAAAATGTAACTAACTTGAGGATGGCGGAATTTGCTAGCTAATTTAGCACAAGCTAGTCCTTGATTAAACGAATATTTGCTTGGAAACAATGCCTGTTACTTGAACACAACTTGTGCCTCTGCTTGTTCTCCTCAGATGTCATCAATGTCTGCGACAGCAACGGAGCAGTATGCACCATGGTCCATGGTCATTCCCAAATCTCTCGCCTTGCTTCTTTTCATCAGAAACTGAAATTACCTGAGTCTTCAGTCTGCGGGGCTGCTTACGTCACCGCTGGAGGGGGCGAGAGGTCTTTTTGCGGCTGCTGTGGTGGGATCATCATGACCGGTGTCGAGGAGACGGGGATCAGGCGAGCGTTGCGGAGATTGAGTACATCAGCGAGCGATTCGTGGATGTTGAAGCCCATGTTGGTAGGCAGGTTGAATTCTTTCCTTTCACGCCGCTCCATCTCCCAGTAGCTTTTCCGGTTGGCACCAGTACCAGGTTCGGCTGCAGCGTTTCTGGACTCGTAGTCGCAGACCTTTATGTACTCGCGGAGGAGGTTGTTCCATTTGTTCTTGCACTGGTTCTGGGAGCGGAGGCAGCCGTTGGCGCAGCAGTAGTTCTCGATCCACTTCCACTGTGGCTGGGATGACGTGGCGGCATAGCATCGGTTGTCATGGAAGTGTTTGGCGGTGATGACATCAGTGGCTTTGTTGAAGAACGTAGTTACGGGTGTTCATTCAATACTTCAAGAGGAGCTCAAGGAAAGAAAGACCGTGTATATTGAGCTTTTTAACATCAGTGGCTTTGTTGAAGAATCGAGTACTGCTCAGTTTGGAAGCAGTTTCATTCAACAAAACTCAGACCGCACAATTGACGAACAAAGATGCATTTCAAAGAGATAGTTGATGTTGGGCTCCATCGATGAGAATTTTGGAGTTCCTAATAATGAAAATTCAGCATACACTGTGTCAATTAAGTATGAAAAGAAAAGTGGACAACAAACACTACTGCAGAAGCATACTAACCTCAGCATTTTGAGCTGATTCCATTTTTGGTCTGTTTCCACTACTTTGAAAAGACAAATTCTTGTTAGATGGAAACTAATTAATTAAATAATTAATTTTATGTGTGTGCAGATGCACACACATACTATTAGGACACAAAATGATAACATAATAGATATTAATCATTGCATCTCATTTGGGGTTGAACTCGGATAAAAATGGTATATATTCATATCGTAGCTAGAAAATCAGTTTTAGGAAATACATAGGAAGTGGAACATCATGAGGAACATTTAAATAAAACATCAGGGAGTGGTAATAACACCCCACTTAACTAATATCACTGAGAAAGTAGAGTTCTATTGGTAATAGGAGGAAGAGAATGGAGTATAATAGATATTAGGTTCAGCTACTGCTGCTGCAGTATTCCATTTTATTTAACAATGGTAAACTAAGGAGACTTGCATTCATTGTTCCCATGAAAGAAGCACGGACTTTGCTTGGTGGCAGGTAACATTTTTTAGGAAGCTAAGGAACTAGTTATCAACCTACTTCTGTATGCACTACAATCATATTTCAAATAATTCAGCAATTACCGAATATGGCGCAGATATCTTCCCTCCATTTGTAGACTCTTAACCATGCTTTCTGCCTTCGAGCAATCTGATGATCCCTGATGAAATTCAAGTTTAACACAGGAGTGGTCGACAATAGTAGGTAAAAAGAAACTCAACGTACTAATATCAAAATGTTAAAATAACCTCAGAAATTATTCATCAAATTGTAAACTGATAGACCTATTAAAAATACTTTTGCAAACAATATTTCAGTCATCAACTACATTAAAAATTTAAAACATAACCACGGCAACCTACATCATATGATGAAATGTCTGCATTGAAAATTAAACACTGCCATTACTTGTCAGGTATTCATCCCTTCATGCTCTGCATTGGCATCGAGATTAAGCAAATGTGAAACATAATCATCAACATTAACACGTTTTTCAGAAGATCCAGCTCCATCATTTCCAGCATTGAACCCTTGAACCCTTGGAGTGGTCGACACTAGTAGGTAAATTGAAAAACTATTTTCAACTTGTTTTCTTCTTTTTCTAACAAAGTTTTAGCGATAACAAGCATATAAATCAAGAAAAAAAAAATGTTAGGTACCTGTTCCTGAGCTATAGTATGAAGAGTTCTGTTGACATCCTTAGCCATTCCTTTAGCATCACCACATACATAAATGTATCCATCATTGAAATTATATCCCTCAACTCTGAAGCCTGTTTGTTATTTGGTATGTTCAGATAAATTTTTTTCTGAAATGTGTCAAAATATAATTCAGTAACATACCTTCCGAGCCATCTTATGCTGCACATATTCCTTAGTTGGACCCTCTCGAGAAAAAGGGTACAATTAGCTCAGTGAGCACCCCGGCCTCAACAAAGTTGTTCAACTCTTTCTCATAGATGAAATCCTAATATTGAATTATCATAAAAAACTCAGTTAGTTTTTTTTTTTTTTAGTGTACAGATTTAGAATTTTATTGAGGTGGAGTTTTAGCGCAACGGTTAGGTCATCCGCATGATGATCTGGACGTCCAGATTCGAGACCGAAACCAGCTTGTGCTGTCCTTCTAATTTGGGTCTGTTTATGTTCGAAGTCCGTGGATCCAAATGCTTTTCATGTTTTTACAAGAATTTATGTTAACATTCTTGTATTTGTTTTTATTTCTCTTCTTCTTCTATGTTTGGATTGAATTTAAATGTTTCCATTCAGTGAATGTTAGGAATAATTTAAACTACAAACAGTTAAAATTCAGCCTACCATAGTAGTATATGATTTTGTGTTTTATCTAGTATTCCTTAAGTGAATGTTATGTATAACTTCATTTTGCTTGTAGTTTATTTACAGAAGTACAAAATGATTAAAACAACACTTTCAACGATATCTATAACTCTAGTTAAAAATTAAACAAGTGTCCATCCACATAGCTCTTTTGTATAACTTTGTTGGTTCCATAGTAAGTGAGTGGATTTTATCCAAAGAATAACCAAATCATTTTATTCAAATCAGTAACATCATACACACACGGACATAGTGAATTAAACATATATAACAACGTGCATACAATGGACTAAACTTAAATAACAACACAAATATGGTGAACTAAACATAAATGATTATGCAAGACATTACTCTCACACGTATTGGTCATACCATAAATTTAATACATGAATATTGAAACCCAAATCAAATATGAAAAAATTTCCGCTTTCATTCATATCAACGCATATTTCAAGTTACCGGGCTATAAATGAAGTGCATTGAACAAAACTATTATTGACTATAATATAATTTAGTTTAAAGTGAAAATAAGATTGAGCGTCTAACATGTATGTAGCAAAATAATTACAAGCATTCAATGTCATTTTCAACACATAATTTTAGGCATCTTTCTTACACCTCTTAGGCCCCACCCTTTTTTCTTTTTTTTTTTGTAATTTGATAATGGATATATATATATATATATATATATAAATAAAATATCAAACCATTTACCGCAGCCAAGATCGTTACCCTTGCCAGATCGATTGCCTAAACAGCTGTCATTCCATCCTTTTCCTAGTGTCCGACCTGAATATATTAATACTACTAAAATTTTCATCTAATTATTTTGAACCTTATCTAGGTTTGATAATCGTGCATCCGTCAATAAGTTCCATCGAGATTTGAATTATACTGCCTTTTAAAGGAAGTTATTTCTCTTATTCACCTAAATTAAAATTTTGAAATTTATCAGATGGTAACTAGTGCGATATGAACTAAAAAATATGCAAATTATGTACCTCTTTCCAATACCTCCCACTCTGAATCGCAAAACCAAATATGATGTTTCTTCGTATAGTTGTGAATGTAAAAAAACTAAAAATCTGAATATTTTAGGCATTGAAACCATGAGACTAGCTGGAAGAATAAAAATTGTTGGGATCTGAAATTATGAGTCGGGTTAAAAGGCAAGATTAAGTTATAGAAAATTCATGTGACGTCAATAGAACATGTGGAGCGCACTGATTGAGCAATCAATACGGTACAACAGTTTCAATACGGTGCAAACCAACACCATAAATGACCATGAATTTACACATGGACTATCATTATTGGACTTTCTACATCAGAATGATGTAATTTGACCATGAATTTTCAATAGGATGTATTTTATTATATACATTTAAATAAGTAAAGTTATAACATAGTTTTCTCAGTAGTACAAATATTTGATGTAACAGTCTTTCACTATGTATAATTTTGTCACACTAATACTTGTCTCTACTATTAATAAAAAGAATTCATTCCATTAATTTACTCGGTGTCTTTTTGAAATACCTATAATACCCTTCATCCTTCTTCCATTTTACATCCAGATGTCCTTCGCCCTTTTTCCCCTCTACATTAGTAAATGTCTACTTATAACTTCAACTGTGTCTTTTTGAAATCCTGAAAATGCCCTTTGCATATATATGACAACAATAGAAATTGAAGTGAATGCAAGTCGAGCAAAGTGAAATTTTGTGAGTTGAAATATATACGTTGAAAAAATGCATCAATTCATTTGTACATGCCATCCATGTTAGGGGCATGCTATGTTTATCAACATCATTTTGATTGTTGCTTCATATATTATCTTATATACACTAAGAAAAGATATGTCTTGGACGATGTGGGACTAACCTAATTTATAAACCCAACATTAGCTTCAATTCTTTTTACCCACTTACCTAAATAGACGCATATATATTGCACCCAAATTGACTTACTCATACACATCTCTCCACCATATCGAAGAATGCAAATGCAGCCACTTCCCCAGACACAACCACGCAAACATACTCTATATTATAAGCTAAAAAGTTCTCATAATTGTCATTAATTTATCAGATTTAGATAAATAATTATAACTAAATACAAAACTTAATATTTTATAATTCTTTAGTTCTACCTCTTTATATAAGTTCTAATATTAATTTAAATAACGCTAAGATACTCAGGAATCATACTTGCTACTTTAAAACCCTGCAAATAGATTATAAAACCAAATATTATGAATAACATTATTCCTACAATTATTGTAACTAATTTCTACTATAAAACATTACAATCAATTATATACGTGTTCAAAACAGGAATTATATGGGTTATAATGCAAAGCCATGTATTTTACATTGATAGGCTAAAAGTAAATGCATTAAACAACTAATAACTAACGAGGTATAGAAATATCAGCTCACGAATATATATATAAAAGTTGGCATTTTGTGCATGGAGACAAGCTTAGTGCTAGGCTATAGATCAAGTTAAGCATGAATGCTCTTAGCAAAATGTATGTACGTGGAACAAGGGAGTATTTTAATCAGTATAAAGCAACAATTGAATATCATTTTATATTTACATTTCTTAAACTTTGTTTATTTACTAAACTTGACTCATATTTACATCTATATTCACAGCCACTCCTACCGAGATTCCAGTTTTCCTCATGGGTTATATATAGCTGTAGTAACACCCACACACAATCTGATATCATACCCATGCATAATAATTACCATACAAAACTAAACTCTCACAGCGCAACAGCCAACACACCAGTACACGTAGACTTATACATATACACCCTATATTATATTCATATATCCATAAAGCACAAAAAGTTTTGTAAATAGTAGCCGAGTCAAAGGGACACAGATAAAATAAAGTACAGGGCTTTGAGTTTTAGTATACCATTCAGAGTTTGGTTAACTATGTATCGGCATAAACATTTAATTACTTGGTCTTATGGTTGATAGAATGGACATATTCTTTATGCATCTATGGTGTTGTTTGCAAGATCAAACGTCTGCGATTGGGAATAAGTAAGCCTGGCAGACTAAACATATCTCTATCTCTAACTCTACTATTAATAAAGAGAATTCATTTCATTGAGAATAAGTAAGTCTGGCCTGATTCCAAGTTAGTATGAAGGAGTTATTGCAATCTGAACAAAACAATGCAGTATAGTGTTGTTCAACAGAAAATATAGAGAGATGGTGTTTTTCGTGTGATGCTAAAAGTTTTTTTGAAGGTTTTTTATTTTATGAGTAGAATAAATCAATAGTTCTATTCTGACATGTGCTTATTGTTTGCTCCCATTTCAAATCTTTATCCAGTGAGTAAGGTGTGCTTATTGCTTACTGTTTGTGAATAATTCTATTCTGTTATTCATTTGTTTTTTTCTTATGGATGCTTTTCTATTTAGGCTTATCGGTTGGTATTATTTTGTTAAGGTTGTGTATGTATTAAGTTTAGGATATATTTCATTCAGTGTTATGTTAAGGAAGACATTGGCTTTCATATTTTAATTGTAATAGTGGAACAACTGCAATACACCTCTGGGATTTATTATACGTGTAACCTCAAGAATTCTTGCCCCTATCTGAATACCAGGTTTACATCTACAAACCAATAATTCCTTTATATTTCTTTTTTTGATTCTTTTCATGTCTATTCTTTGAGTTTCATGTTTCCTTTCTTGAATGCCGAACAAATGAAGAAAAATATCATTAAAATGAAAATAAAATATAAAGATTTTACTCGGGTAATTAACCCTATTAAAATAAGCAGTACAAACTTAAGAAAGACAAATATGAAATTACTGGTTTCCAAAAGAAAAAATAATAATTTGAAAATTGATTTCCAAAAGAGTAACTTGAAAGTATAAAAGACAAAAAACTACAAAAGAGTGGTAAAGAAACAATTAATTGCTGATATATTTTGATATATATTTGCTCACAACTCACATTAGTTAAAAGAACATAAGCATATAAAAGTACAAGTATTATTTCCATTTTAGTAGTATAAAATAAACTAAAACAAAAGAAATGAATAATAAAACTACGAATGCTTTCAACTTATTAGTTCTATGAATGTTCTTCAGTTGTCTCAGTCTTCTCGGTCGTTGCCTCAGGTTCAGTTTATGCTAGCAATGCTACTGTCAAATCTACTTTCATGGTGCAACTATAAAAGTATGCATGTTGTGATTAAATGCAGGCCCACATGGGCGTGCATATATACTCGTTTGAAATATGTTTGTTCATTCCCAAAAGAAAATTTAGTAATTTAGTAATTAACTAAATATGTTTATATCCAGGCAACTTAGTTTCTTACTATTTTTGGATTGAAACAGATAAGAACAAATCATGGATAAACCCTAGATATCATATTTTAACCCCTAATTGCATTAATTTGGATCTAACATCCAATCGCCGTTTTATGTAGGGTTTATAAATTAGTTTTCCCATTTTAAATACTAGTTTTCCCTCACCTTCGATGAATCTATATTTAGCCATAAAGATATCAAAAATTAATAAAGCGCATCCAAGAAAATACTCTAAAACATTACAAATGCAGAAAAGAAAATACTATATAAAATTATTAATTTGTTAAAGTGTATTAACCTTTGCAATGCACAAATTTGTTGCTAATTCATCGTTATTTCATCACAAATTCATCGATATTTCCACCATTGATTGTTGGTATTGTTGAAATAACTATCCAAAGTGATGTGTAATGTTGTGCTAATTATTTTGAGCAAAATATTATCTAGTCTTCTTATCTTTATTTTATTCGGTGGGAAGCCATTGAAGAAGGGTATATGATTATTTTTGTATGAAAAGATTGAAATGAATAAAGAGACTGATAGAGTTAAGGATTTGTCATATGTTAACCCGAATTTCTCACTTTTGATGATGAGTACACTACAAAAAATATTGCTAAATCTTTAACAACACTTACAGGTCAATAGTAAGTTATGAGACATTGTAACAGGAAGAAATAAGCTTATATGCATGCACGATTGTGGATTGTCATATACATTAATTACAATTATGATGAAGTTAATAAGGTTACAGAATGACGTACAAGCATTCAACCAAAAAATGGAGTCAATGAATCAAGTGAAGCTCAGAGAAATACTCTAGGATTAACCAAAGAGCTACAAAATGAATTATGTTTTCAGTTAAGTCCTTATCAAATCATTTTACCTTTGAATTGAAACAAACCCGCAAATAATCTCCAAATCACTCTAATTTTCGCCCATCATCAAATATATCTTTAAGATTATTTTTGAATTTTTTCCATGATCTTTAGAAATGTTTAAATATCTTTTTAAGGCTTAAAACCCACCTTTTTTCTGAATTTTCATATCCAGGGTACCAGCGGTCGATTGGTGGTATCCCTATCAATCGGTCGACGGTTCCTAAAACCAGAATTTTGAAAAGATGTAGAAGGTCAAAACAATTCGAGAACTTGGAAACACGATCAGAAGGATAAGAGTGGAACTCAAGGAAAACCATCAAGTTTGGAGCTAAGTAATACCAAGGGGTATTTCCCTCCCTTTTGACCTCATAAACCCTATATGCTTCATACTACATGTCAACCACTAGTTATCAAGAGCTTTCCTCAAAGAATAGACGAGTAATTTTCATGATTATGAGAAGAAATCAAAGAAAGAAGAATAATACAAGTGTTATCGAAGTAATCATCGGAATCAACCCAAACTCAATGGAAAAGAGACAGAAACGCATCAAATATGAGATAGAAGAATAAAACAGGTGAAGGAAGTGGAATTGCACAAAGAAAAATCACTCGGTACTGAGAAAAACCTTTTTGTACCAAGAGGTTTAAATGGCTTGTAGGCCCACGTGCTCACTTGTACGACATTGGGCTTGCTTTTGGGCTTCAATTCAAGCGGGCTCTTGAACCTGTATAAATGTTTCTCTATAAATATCAATCCTACTGCAGCTAAATAAGGATCTTGGATTTTCTCCTTCTTCATCTCCTTTCTCTTCCTCATAATAGTCACCTAGGCAGATATTATTGGCAATTCTAGGCATAAGAACATGCCAATCCCTTATACTGATAACTTTAATTCTCTTTCAAATCCATAATCAATAAAACTATAAAGTGGACATAGGTCAGAGATTGCCGAGCCACTATAAAAATTTTGTGTCTCTCTACCTTTTTATGCTTTTCCGCATTTTCGTGTTATTTCTACTAGATCTAAATTCTACAATGGATCAAATTTATGTAATGACAACGAATGCATCTGAAAGCTTTAATGGTGTACTCAAAGGTGTAAGATCACTGCCTATTAAAGCTTTGGTGTCTTGTACCTTCTTTTGATCAGTGGATTATTTCTATCAACGAAGAGAGTTTGTTAAGGCTTCGACATGTGGATTAACTCCAAAGTGGGAAGCAAGCTGAGAGAGCAAGTGAAGCAAGACATTGTAGAATAGTCCATTTTAGACAAACCGAATGGTAAGTAATTTACTACTTTGGTGATGAGTTCAAAGTTACAATTGATGGTAATACTTGTTCTTGCACATGTAACATCCCTTTACTACAATAGCTTCCTTGCATGCATGTTATGGCTACTTTTTCATCAGTTTCTAATGGTGCAAACAGAGCTCATCATGACTTTTCCTCGCTTTGGTACTCGGTTCAGAATTACTTAGCCGCTTACACACTAGAATTTCATCCCGTTCGTGACAAACGCTATTGGAGTATACACGAACGTCCTTTAGTTCTGCCGCCAATTGCTCGTAGAGCACCCGGAAGGCCAAGGTCTACACGAATTAAAGGGACTATGGATGAGATGCAGCCTCCATGGGCAAATAGGTGCAGTAGGTGTGGAGTTCTCGACCAGAAGAGGAGTCGTTGTACATCAGCAACTTATTTTTTATTATTATTTTTAGTAACTCTCTATTTGTTTGTGTTTTGTAAAAAAGTTATTCTACTTCAGCATACATTATTGATATTGTTAATGTTTGTGTTGGTATTGTAAGGACATCAAATTACCAATCAATAATATATATCAACACGAATTACGCATACCACACAACCTACGATACAACACGATAACACAACAACATACGATAGAACATAATAACACAACAACATACCATAACATACAATACAACTTACGATACAACACTAGCTATGATAATATATAATACAACTTACGATACAACGTACAACAAAACACTATACATTGCTGTAACACCCTATAATTTTATTACATTATTTAGAATAATTAATTGGGTAAATTAAATAAATAATGTGAAGATTAAAAGGTTGATCTTTGATTAACATAGGGTGGTCGTGCCATGTTAGTGCGTTAATTAAAATGAAATAACCTAAGTTAATGTGTTAGGATATGAGAAGGGCAATATGGGAAATAGGTAAGGTTTATACCCTAAACCCTTGGGAATGTAACTCACATTCATTATCATTTTACTCAAACCAAAATTTCCTAAGGCCAACCACCATTATTATTCTCAAGAAGAAGATTAAGGCTAGGATTCAAAAGAAGGAAAAAATCAACAAAATCAACATCAAATCTCACATCTATAATCTCAAAGCTAAGGTGAATAATTACTACATCCCAATTTCTTTTAGTTTTCGGTTTTAAGATTAGACCCAAAATGATTTTGCAAGTATATGCCATGTTTGATGATTAAAGTTATATATATATATATATATATATATATATATATATTGTTGATGGATTATATATGTTCATGTTAGTTTGAATGATATGTTTGGCATGAAAACCCTATTTAATGATATCCAAATGCCTTGAAAATTTAAATATTGATTAGAAATTATATTTTAGAGTTGGATTTCAATTTTCATAATTTTCTAAATTAATATGGATTTTATATTAATTTTCTAGTGAAGGAAATTATTTATTAGGTTTTAAATTATTTTCTGCTAAATTAATAATTATTTAGGGTTGAAACTTTTATATGTTAGGAAACATATTAAATAGATTTTCTGGGATTTTTTCTAGATTTTTCCTAAGTTATTTGATGAATATATAAAATTATTTAAGGTACGGGACTTAAATGTTTTATATATTTTATTAAGGAGAAGGGGCATTTTATAAAAGGAAATTATTATTCAATTCTGAAAATAGTGGCAGCATATTTCTGAAAGAATTTGTTAACCAATGGAAATTTGACAAACAAAGGCAGGTTAATTGAAAAGTTGTCTTTTTTAAGTTAAAAACAAAGAAAACATACTTTTAGCATGTTTCAGCCTTTACGGCAACAAACCTTTCGATCCAGACCTTCCGATAAGTTTGAGAGGTTTTAAGCTTTCAATAAGGTCAAACTAATGCATATTGTATCAAGCTACTTGGTACATAATGAATTGAACAGAGTCGATGGGCTCTAACTCGAAAGGTTGATGACCAAAGAGGTTGGGGTATGTTTGTTTTATAAACCAAAAGCTTTCACCTACTTTGCTTTCGAATAAGAGCTTTTGACTTGGTTGCTTTCAACAAGGTCAAAATGTTTAAAAGAAAGGTTTTAAACTCTTCGACACAGTCGAAAGATTACTACTACTTGATTGCTACTTTTTTTGAAACCTTCCGACATAGTCGAAAGGTTACTACCGCTTTATAATTGTTCTATTTTTTCGACAAAGTCGAATGGTTTACTTGTTTTTAAAACTAGCTGCTTCTCCATGCTTTCGAAGTGAAGCTTTCGACTTAGGTGATTTACCCTTGTTTTATAAATTGAAGTATAACCTAAAGCTTTCGAAAGAGTTGTTTTAAAGGACATGTTTAACGCACTCAAAGCAGAGCTTTCGACTTAGTTGAAAGGTTGCTTCCAATAGAGTCGAAAGGTTTTAAAAGAAGATTTCTATTTGTTATAAATTGAACCCATAATGATTTCGAAAGGTTTTGATTTCGAAACTTTTTAGTTGAATGAATTCGAAAGGCTTAAGTGAATGATTTCGAAAGGCTTATATTGAATAAATTCGAAAGGTTTATATTGCATGGTTTCGAAAGATTTGTTTATTGAATGGTTTCGAAAGGTTTGTTTTAAATGATTTCGAAAGGTTTAGTTTAATGGATTCGAAAGGTTTAAAATGGAAATGGATGGTTTTCCAAGGTTTTCCTAATGCAATGTTTTAAAGTGATGTCCAAAGTTTTATAGCTTACGAAAGGTTTGCTTTTCAATGGGTTTGAAAGGTTTTAAGAATGGTTTCGAAAAGTTTGATGTATGGTTTCGAAAGGTTTGAAGAATGATTTCGAAAGGTTTGATATTGGTCTTGAAAGAGATGATTTCAATGTATAGAAAGAGGTTCTATCAAACGGTATAATGTTTTCATCAACTAAATTTTGAGTAAAGATTATATATATAACATGGTGATACGATTTTGAGTAAAGTATATAGACTATATACTTTTCCTTGTTAAAGTTTGATTTAAAGGTTTTAAATCATTTTGAAAATATTTTCAAGGAAAATTATGGGAGGGGATCTTTAAGTGAAAACGACTCAGATATTAGAAAACCAGATGGGACAAATATGGGGTCGCACCCTATACATTAGCTAATAGCCCCAGCTAATTATTTGTCCAAAATTCTAGTGTGTAGGGCTCTGTCCCAGGTAGGCTAAAATTATGATTACACACTGAAAGAAATATATTTTTGTATACAGATAGGTTATTGGTGAGCCGAAAAACCATTAGGATCGGGAATACCTGGGAGATGATTAAGTTAGGGACAAATCGTCCAGAAGTGAAGTACTTAACAGATAGTTAAGGACAGACCTTCCATATGGAAAATGTTTAACATATAATTAAGGATAGATAATCCAGAAGAAGAATATCTAATAGGTGTTAGGTTAATTTTGATTATATTGTCTAGTAGGCCCGGGTCAGCCAAAGGTTAAAAGTTATCCAAACAAAACTTGTGTGTTTGAATAGATAGTTCGTTATTACTTGATATTTATGTATGCTTACATAATGATTGCTTTACAGTATTTAACCATTGTGGATGTAGGAGCACAGTATATGATTTTATGAAAGGTTTTGCAAAGATATGTTTTAAAAGGATGTTATTGAGGGGAAACCCGTTTCGCTAAGCCGTGTGGTCCCGCTTAACATAATTATTCTGAGAAGTATAATATTATTCACACCAGGCTTTATGTCTGACTCGAAGTTTATGTTTTCCCTTTAAACTCTCAGGTGCTCAAAATTAATTTGAGTTGGCTAAGGGATAAAGACATTTTTAGGTTTAGTAGGATGACAAATAAGCTACCGGAGGCATGCAGGAGGCAAATAGATAGTTATTTAGGAGTTACAGTTCTTGTTATGTTTTGATGGATTTTCCACTGTGTTGTTTTGTATTAGGTCTATTATTACCAGATGACTCTGATCAACCAAGGAGGTATCTTCATATACCGCTCTTGGCGTATTTTGTAATAATTATATTTGATTTGTGCCTGGGAACGATTTGGGATTATGTGTTGTGAATATGAAACAACTTGTTTTGAACTATACTGTAGTAAAAGTTGTTTTTGAAATCTGTGTTTTGTTTCATATTCAACTGCTTCTGATATTATTGATGCCATTAACATAGCCTTATTTAGTTGTCGAAAACTGGTATTATAGATGACTGCAACATCTGTAGCGTTTAATTTTGGGCCACTAGATAAGGGATGTTACAGCTTTGTATCAGAGCATGGTTTATGAAATACTTTAATTAAAAAAAATGATTTCTGAAAACATAATCCTTAGAAATTAGAGTTAAGATCGGGGTATGGGATAACGCTATAATAACATACTTGTATTTATTATATATAAGTATTCGCTATCTCTCTAGACTCCTATCTGAATTAGGCTATTCATTTGTATCTCACTAGATTTGAATACAGATATGGATGGAAGAAGAGGCGGAGTAAATCCTGGAGGAGATAGCACCACTAATGGAAATGCCCGACCAAACACTAGGAGAGTACCCGGTCAGGTTCAAGCTGAAACTGTTGGCGCAGGAGTCCCCCAGATGGACATAGGAGCAATGTATCAGTTCTTTGTAAACATGATTCAAGCTGGAATATCAATCGGAGTTGTTGGAGGTAATGCTGCTGGAGGTGGAGCTCAGTAAGTTTCGATGGTCAATCAGTATGCTAACTTGAGTAGGGATTACATCAGGCTTGGAGGGAAGCTGTTTATTGGTACTGAAGATGCGATCGAGGTGGAAAATTGGCTACTGCATTGCGAGATAATTTTTGTTGACTTAGAATTGAATGATGCATAGAAGAGGAGATTGGTTTTGAGGCAGCTACAGAGAGCTACTCTATTCTGGTGGAATACTATTACTACTGGAGTTGATGAGGAAACCATAACTTGGGAAGAGTTTAAGAGAAGGTTTTCAGAAAGATTTATGTCTATAATGGTGCCGTCGGCGTTGGTGAGGAAGTTTGCAGGGTTGGAACAAGGAGATATGTCCGTCTTGGAGTATGCGATAAAGTTTGAGGAGTTGGCCCGATACGGGTATGCTTTGGCAAATACCGTGACCAGGAGGAATGAAAAGTTTATAAGAGGTTTGCAGAGTTGGAACAAGGAGATATGTCCATCTTGGAGTATGCGAGAAAGTTTGAGGAGTTGGCCCGATACGGGTATGCTTTGGCAAATATCGTGATCAGGAGGAATGAAAAGTTTATAAGAGGTTTGAGGCCAGAGTTGATAAGTGCCACTTTACCACATTTGAGAGATCCCAGTTATGTAGTGGTTGAAATGGCATTAAGACAAGAAGAGGTATTGGCTTGCTTAAGGAAGAAGATGAAGGAGGCCTAGATGGGACAGGGCTAGAAAAGGAAGTATTTCCAGAAAAAGAATGCTTAGAAGGGAGGAGCACAGAAGAAAGGAAAGGCTGAAGTGGTTTACTACAAATGTGATAAGAAGGGACACTATGCTAATGAGTGTCGTACCGGGAATGGAAAAGGAAAAGGGAAAGAAGCTGTTGGAAAGAAGAATGACAGTTGTTTTAATTGTGATCAAATCGGCCATTATAAGAACAAATTTCCTGAGCCTGCTAGAGATGGAAAGGGATAGATATATTCACTGGAGCTCGCAATTCTAAGGCCAGTTGTGCAGGAAAAAGGAAGGCTATTCTGGGAGGCTCGTTGCAGGTTCACGGTATGTCTGTTAGCGTTCTATTTGATACTGGAGCATCTCATTCTTTTATTTCTCGATGTTTGGTAGATAGGCATAACCTAGAACTCTCATACTTAGTTACTTCTTTAAGGGTTGCAAATTCGATAGGAGAGTATGCAACGCTTGGGATGAGGTGTGACCATTTAGAATTTGATTTGCTAGGCCATATTTTTTATTGCTGTTTGCATGTGTTTGACTTTGTGGGATTTGGGATAATCCTTGGGATGGATTGGTTAAGTAAATATGATGCTCGGATATTTTTCCATGGTAGGAAAATATCACTTAGTCATCCGAATTGTAGTGATCGGATAGTTTATACCATAGAGAACCCTAGTTGTGAAGTGAATGCTTTATTGGGTATTATGGAGTTGGAGGTTAAGTCGCATCGAGTCTTTGTAGTTAGAGAATTTGCTGATGTATTTGAGCCGGTAATTGGACTGCCACCGAAACGAGCCATAGAGTTTCAGATTGATTTGGTGCCTGGAGCAGAACCAGTGAGTAGACCGCCGAGCAGGATGACACCCATAGAGATGAGAGGGTTGAAAGCGCAGTTGGTGGATTTGGAAGGCAAGAGTTTTATCCGACCAAGTAGTTCTCCATGGGGAGCTACCGTAGTGTTTGCTAAGAAGCCGGACGGATCGTTAAGGCTATGTATCGATTATCGTAAGTTGAATGAGAAGATGGTAAAGAACCGATATCCATTGCCGAGAATTAACGATTTTTCGATCAGTTAAGTGGAGCCAAGGTATTTTCTCAGCTGTATTTGGTGATGGGATTTCATCAGCCTAGAGTGGTAAAGGATAGCATTCCTTTGACGGTGTTTAGAACAAGATATGGATCGTATGAATGGTTAGTTATGCCGTTCGGACTAACTAATGCGCCAGCATTCATTGTGGATCTGATGAATTTTCTGAGAGCATTTGGATAGATTTTTGTTGGTCTTCATAGATGACATTTTGATATACTCTAAGGATGAAGAGCATGAAGTTCATCTTAGAGTTGTGCTCGAAACGTTAAGGGAGCATCAGTTAAAGGCTAAGTTTTTGAAGTGTCATTTTTGGAAGAAGGAAGTGAAGTTCCTTGGTCATGTCATCTCAGAGAAAGAGTTGTCTGTAGATCAGACTAAGATTGAAGCAGTGAATAGTTGGAAAAGACCCGAGACGGTGACCGAGATTAAGAGCTTTCTTGGATTGGCTAGATATTATCGAAGGTTTATAAAGGATTTTTCGCGAATATCTGCACCGATGACTAAGCTTACATGAAAAGATGTGAAGTTTGTATGGAGTGATAAGTGTGAGGAAGCATTTCAGAACTTGAAACACTTATTGACCCATGCACCGGTGTTAGTGGCTCCGAAGGGGAATCAAGATTTAGTTGTTTATGCTGATGAGTGTGGAATTGGATTGGGAGCTGTGTTGATGCGAAGTGGTAAAGTGATTTCTTATGTTTCTAGAAAGCTCAGACCACGTGAAGTTAGGCATCCTACGCATGATTAGGAGTTAGCTGTCGTTATATTTGCTCTGAAGGTGTGGAGGCATTATCTTTTGGGAGAGAAATCTGAGCTTTATACTAATCATAAGTCATTGAAGTACTTTTTCTCTTAGAAGGAGCTGAACATGAGACAACAGAGATGGTTAGAGTTTATCGCTGCTTATGATTTTAGAATTAAGTACACACCCGAAAAAGAAAATAAGGTGGTGGATGCACTCAGCCGAAAACATCAGAATGCAGTAATGGTTATGATTACTGAGTGGAAAGATTTGGAAGCATTATTAGCTTTAGTGTGCAGTTTAGATCCGAGGTAGGTTCAAGTGCAGGAAGTGCTATGTTGTCTTGTTTAGAAGTTCGACCAGTAATGATTGAGAAGATAGCTTCAAAATAAGAGGAGGATTTAGTTTTGGCTGAACGGATCCGAAGGTTGAGGGAAGGAACGGAGAGCGAGGACCTAAAGGATTTCAGTCTTGACCAAAATGGGTAGTTGAGGAAGAAAGGAAGGTTGTGTGTTCCGAATGTAGGAGACATGAGGAAGGAAGTTTTGGATGAGTGCCATCGTTCGAAGTTCACTACCCGTCCAGGAGGAATGAAGATGTATCAGGATATGAAGAGAAGTTTCTTCTGGGAAGGTATTGAATGGGACATTTCTTTGTGTGTTAAGCAGTGCTTAAATTGCCAACAGGCAAAGGCTGAACACCAGAAGCCTAGTGGATTGCTTCAATCGTTAAAAGTTCCATTGTGGAAATGAGATTCCATCTCTATGGATTTTATTGATGGGTTGCCAAGGTCTAGAAGAGGAAATGAAAGCATATGGGTCATAGTAGATAGATTGACTAAGAGTGCCCATTTCATTCCGGAAAAGTAAACTAAGACAGCACCTATTTTAGCGAAGTTATTTATGACGAATGTAATTAGGCTGCATAAGATTCCTAATAGTATTGTTAGTGATAGAGATTCTTTATTTACTAGTGAGTTCTGGAAAAGTCTACAGGAAGCATTAGGAACCAAGCTCAACATGAGACCATCCACAGACTGATAGGCAAACGGAAAGAGTTAACAAAATCTTGGAGGAATTGTTAAGAGCTTGTGTATTGGATTTCGGGGGATCATGGGAGGACCATCTTCATCTAGTTGAGTTCTCATATAACAATAGTTATCATACTAGTATTGGGATGGCACCGTTTGAAGCCTTGTATGGAAGACCATGTAAGTCTTTCGTATGTTGGTTAGATACCGGGGATAGATTGGTTCTTGGTCTGGATTTGGTGAAGGAAGCTGCGGAGAAGATTGAGTTGATCTGAGTTAGGATGAAGGAAGCTCAATCTAGGCAGAAAAGTTATGTTGATAGAAGAAGGAAATATTTGGAATTTTCTGTCGGAGATTATGTGTTCATTAAGGTTTCACCGATGAAGGGTGTGATTAGATTTGGAAAGTCAGGAAAGTTAGCACCTAGATTTGTTGGACCTTTCCGTATTGTTGAGAAGATCGAAAAACTCGCTTATAGAAGAGAGTTACCGAGTTGTTTGGCTGGAGTTCATGATGTTTTCCATGTTTCTCATCTTAGGAAATATGTTAGAGACCCGGAGACTACCGTAGCACCTACAATGTTAGAGGATTTAGAAGTAGAACCGGATTTGACCATAGTTAGAAAGCCGATTCAGATTGTGGCTAGAGATAAGAAGAAGTTGAGGAATAAGACAGTCAAGTTAGTAAAGGTTCAGTGGAGTGACGATGCTAGAGACTGTACTTGGAAGACGGAGAGTAGGATTAGAGACTCTTACACTGATTTGTTTAATGGTATGTTTTACCTTTGGTTGTTTTGATTGTGTACCTTATTGTAATTTCGATGACGAAATTCTTTAAGGTGGGGAGTCTGTAACACCCCATATTTTTATAACATTATTTAGGATAATTAATTGGGTAAATTAAATAAATAATGTGAAGATTAAAAGGTTGAGATTTGATTAACAAAGGGTAGCCGTGCCATGTTAGTGTGTTAATTAAAATAAAATAACCTAAGTTAATGTGTTAGGATATAAGAAGGGCAATATGGGAAATAGGTAAGGTTTACACCCAAAACCCTTAGGAATGTAACTCACGTTCATTTTCATTTTACTCAAACCAAAAATTCCTAAGACTGGCCACCATTATTATTCTCAAGTAGAAGATTAAAGCTAGGATTCAAAAGAAGGAAGAAAATCAACAAAGTCAACATCAAATCTCATATCTATAACCTCAAAGCTAAGGCGAATAATTACAACATCCCAATTTCTTTTAGTTTTCGGTTTTAAGATTAGACCCGAAATGATTTTGCAAGTATATGCCATGTTTTTATGATTCAAGTTATATATATATATATATATATATATATATATATATTTGTGTGTGTGTTGTTGATGGATTATATATGTTCATGTTAATTTTTATGATATGTTTGGCATGAAAACCCTATTTAATAACATCCAAATGCCTTAAAAACTTAAATATAGATTAGAAATGATATTTTAGAGATAAGTTTCAATTTTCATAATTTTCTGAACTAGTATGGTTTTTATATTAATTTTCTAGTGAAGGAAATTGTTTATAGGGTTATAAATTATTTTCGGCTAAATTAATAATTATTTGGGGTTGAAATTTTTATATGTTAGGCAACATATTAAAATAGATTTTTTTGGGATTTTTCCAGATTTTTTCTAAGTTATTTGATGAATATATAAAATTATTTAAGGTATGAGACTTAAATGTTTTATATATTTTATTAAGGAGAAGGGGAATTTTATAAAACAAAATTATTATTCAATTCTAAAAATAGTGCTAGCATATTTCTGAAAAGAATTTGTTAACCAATGAAAATTTGACAAACAAAGATAGGTTAGTTGAAAAGTTGTTTTTTTAAGTTACAAACAAAGAAAACATACTTTTAGCATGTTTCAACCTTTACGATAACAAACATTCTGACCCAGATCTTCCGACAAGGTCGAGAGGTTCTAAGCTTTTAATAAGGTCAAACCAATGCATATGGTATCAAGCTACTTGGTACATAATGAATTGAGCAGAGTCGAAGGGTTCTAAGTTGAAAGGTTGGTGGCCAAAGAGGTTGGGGTATGTTTGTTTTATAAACCAAAAGCTTTCACCTGCTTTGCTTTCGAATATGATCTTTCGACTTGGTTGCTTTCGACCAGGTCAAAATGTTTAAAAGAAAGGTTTTAAATCCTTCGACACAGTTGAAAGGTTACTGCTGCTTTATTACTACTTTGTTTTGAAACCTTCCGACATAGTCGAAAGGTTACTGCAGCTTTATAAATGTTCTGTTTTGAACCTTTCGATAAAGATGAAAGGTTTACTTGTTTCTAAAACTAACTGTTTCTCCATGCTTTCAAAGTGAAGCTTTCAACTTAGGTGATTTACCCTTGTTTTATAAATTTAATTATAACCCAAAGCTTTCGAAAGAGTTGTTTTAAAGGATATGTTTAAAGCATTCGAAGCAGAGCTTTTGACTTAGTTGAAAGGTTGCTTCCAATAGAGTCGAAAGGTTTTAAAAGAAGATTTCTATTTGTTTTAAATTGAACCAAGAATGATTTCGAAAGGTTTTGATTTCGAAAGGTTTTAGTTGAATAAATTCAAAAGGCTTAAGTGAATGATTTTGAAAAGTCTATATCTAATAGATTCGAAAGGTTTATATTGCATGGTTTTGAAAGATTTGTTTATTGAATGGTTTCGAAAGGTTTGTTTTAAATGATTTCGAAAGGTTTAGTTTAATGGATTCAAAAGGTTTAAAATGGAAGGTTTTCCAAGTTTTTCCTATGGCAATGTTTTAAAATGATGCCCAAAGTTTTATTGCTTACGAAAGGTTTGCTTTTCAATCGGTTCGAAAGGTTTGGAGAATGGTTTTGAAAGGTTTGATGTATGATTTAGAACGGTTTGCTGAATGATTTCGAAAGATTTGATATTGGTTTTGAAAGAGATGATTTCAATAGAAAGATGTTCTATCAAATGGTTTAATGTTTTCATCAACTAAAGTTTGAGTAAAGATTATATATATAACATGGTGATACGATTTTGAGTAAATTATAAAGACTATATAATTTTCCTTGTTAAAGTTTGATTTAAAGGTTTTAAATCATTTTGAAAATGTTTTCAATGAAAATTATGGGTGGTGATCCTTAAATGAAAATGACTCAGATATTAGAAAACCAGATGGGATTAGTATGGGGTCGCACCCTATACATTAGCTAATAGCCCCATCTAATTATTTGTCCAAAATTCCAATGTGTAGGGCTTTGTCACAGGTAGACTAAAATTATGATTATATGCCGAAAGGAATATATGTTTGTATATAGATAGGTTATTGGTGAGCCGAAAAACCATTAGGATCGGGAAGATCTGGGAGATGATTAAGTTAGGGATAGACCGTCCAAAAGTGAAGTATTTAACAGATAGTTAAGAACAGACCGTCCAGATGGGAAATGTTTAACAGATAGTTAAGGATAGATAATCCAGAAGAAGAATATCTAAGAGGTGTTAGGTTAATTTTTATTATATTGTCTGGTTGGCCTGAGTTAGCCAAAAGTTAAAAGTTATCCAAACAAAACTTGTGTGTTTGAACAGATAGTTCATTATTACCTGATATTTATGTATGTTTACATAATGATTGCTTTACAGTATTTAACCATTGTGGATGCAGGAGCACATCATATGGTTTTATGAAAGGTTTTGCAAAGATATGTTTTAAAAGGATGTTAGTGAAGGGAAACCCGTTCCTCTAAGCGGCGTGGTCTCGCTTAACATAATTATTCCGGGATGTATAATATTATTCACACCAGGCTTTATGTCTGACTCGAAGTTTATGTTTTCCCCTTAAACTCTCGGGTGCTCAAAATTAATTTGAGTAGGCTGAGGGATTAAGGCCTTTCTCAGGTTTAGTAGGATGACCAATAAGCTACTGGAGGCATGCAGGAGGCAAACAGATAGCTATTTAGGAGTTACAGTTCTTGTTATGTTTTGATGGATTTTCCATCGTGTTGTTTTGTATTAGGTCTATTATGACCATCTGACTCTGATCAACCAAGGGGGTATCTACATATACCGCTCTTGGCGTATTTTGTAATAATTATATTTAATCTATGCCTGGGAATGATTTGGGATTATGTGTTGTGAATGTGAAACAATTGGTTTTGAAATGTAATGAAGTAAAAGTTGTTTTTGAAATCTGTGTTTTGTTTCATATTTAAGTGCTTCTGATGTTATTGATACAATTAACATATCCGTATTTAATCGCCGGAAGCTAATACTATATATGACTGCAATATCTATAGCACTTAGTTTTGGGCCTCTAGATAAAGGATGTTATAATTGCCAATTAGGATATCTCGTAGTCTTGACCCTAGGTCTGGAAAATTTTCTTTTAGTCGATAATTCTCCTTTTTCAAACGTGAATTTTCTTCCTGCATCTCAAGCGCATACTCATGCCCTGTACGATGCATTGGAGGATCAATCCACTCAGTATAACCGCAACAACTAAACGATCCAAGAAGTTGTCTGCTCAACGTATACCTTGCACAAACGTAGTATCTACGACCTGCGTTGAATTAACTTTTTTCGACAATCACTTCACACCTGCTATTACAATGACAAATTTACGTGAAGGGCCTCTCTAATAGCATGTGCTTTACCTCGATTTTTCCACCTACCGCCATGTATAGAGACAAAATGTGTTTACTTCTCACCAGGTACACGATCAGGTTGTTCAAAAAACCTCTCTCGCTTCGTTGTGAACTTCTTTACCCAGCCTTTGATGATTGACTTCACCATCCACCATGTTTGCATTGAGTTCAAATGCATCAATGCATGTCGTTAAAGTCTCGTCATCAATTTCCCATTGATCCATTTCTAGTAATGGTTAATAAAAATTGGTTTTAAGAAATGCAAGGAAAGTGAAAAGCAATGAAAAGCAATTAAAGTGAAAATTGGTTTAAATGTAGAAGATTACCTTCGATTATCTAGCAAATCCGCAAAAAAATCACAACTTTGATAAGGGATGATGTAGAATTGTGGAAAGGAATGTAATTGGGGTTTTGGAGGTTTTTTGTGTTAAGTTTGGTAAAGTAAGAAATGAAAGGAGAGAGAGGAGAGGGTTTCTATTTTGAAACATGTAAGCCATACTTGGGGTGCTATTTGAAAATTCACCAACTAGCGATATTTGAAATTGCAACAGTTGGCGCAATTTCAAATAGCGCCCTAGGTATGACTTATTGGTTTCAAATCAGAAACCTGTCAAACACAATACAACATATACCATCCGTCGAAAAAAAACTCCAAACTGCCAAATTCTGACATTTTAACATTAAACAATACATAAATAATCCAACAATCATATAAACATTACCCAAATAATCCAACAATCGAAATCATACAACGTAAAAATATTCAACCGACACTACAAATCAAATCAACTAACACTACAAATCAAACTACAAGCTAAACATCCGCCTACCAAATAGTCGTAACTAACATGTTTGCAAACTAAACATGACTAGTTTCCTCTCAAGTTAAATAATAACAATTAACATATACCACATTCCTATCAAGTGGAGCTCTCGGAGTATACGCGTCTACCTCAGCGGGCTGCTCTATCTCAACAGGAGGTTCTATGGAACGAAGAATATAGTGTCGGGTGATGTACCAGTACCATGTATAATACTCGTCGTCCGATAGCGTGAGGTCTTTTCTTGTTGTGTATGCATATGATGATGATTCCATGTCTCAATCATCATCTCATACTCACCAGTTGAGCTATCGATCCGGTAGTGAGGAGTTGCCTCTGGCAGATGCTTACTAAAACCAAATTGTCGCATCACTCTATCTAAAAGATGAAACACTACAACGGCAAAACAAATAAGTGGCATCTGTGCTGTCCATAGGTCAATGGAAGTGGTGCATAAGGGCAGAAGCTGTCTAAATACATGTGCGTATGGGGTCCATGTGACCGCATCACAACCGAGTACATCAGACTCATTATGGTAGAACATAACATTACGTCTAGGAGTATTCACTGTGCTCTTCGGCCCAATACATCTACAAGAGAAAAATAATAAGAATTAGTGGAGCAAAACATGTGTGTGTAATCAAATAATGCGGTACACCATACGACAAATATGAATCAACTTCCGCTCCCTTCATTGTTATTCTCCCGACCGAAAGATATGATCAAGACAATATCTACAAATGTATAGATGCATAAAAAATGTATATGTACATAAAATATATGCATATGAAGGGGGAAAATATGAATACGTGAATTAGAGTCAAACAACCTTCAATATATGTGCTCTCTTGTAAAGCGAGCCTAGTCAGCTTGGTGTACGTATACGTCAGAACCGCACTATCCCACGAATACTGGTGACATACATCAAAGTCATCTATGAAATGAAGCCACCCAAGCCAGACACAGGTCCTCGAATGATCACATATCAAACGCGAAGTGATGATATGCAATATTATAGCTTGAGCCCGTTGCTCAATCTGAATCTAGTAGGCGTCAACTAGAATGTCCCCCTCAAGCTGCTACTGGAACCAAGTTGTAACTATCAACTCATTTCCTCACCATCGCTTGGGGGAGGATACAGACCTAAGAGGCTCTCGCACATCAAAGGTAATCAGCTGGCTTCGGATTACTCAATGGAGCACCATCAATTGGTAAACCAAGCAACACAGCAACATCACCCAAGGTAATGGTCATCTCACCCGCTCTAAGGTGGAGTGTAGACGTCTTCGGCCACTATATATTCACCAAGGCAGCGATAAGGTGACGATCCAATTAGGTGTAACCCAATCGATATATAAGCAAGAAGCCAGCTCTATCTAATAACTCTAGCATGCTAGGATGAGAGGAAGTCACTGTCCTGAGCGTCGATGAATGATCAATAGTTGTAACTTCTTTTTTGTTCCACTAAATAAGATACAAAATATAAGTGCTACTAATAACAAAAATCAACGTATATCGAGATAGCGTTGTCACTCAATCGATGACGTGCTTGCAAGTATAAAATGTTACCGTCAACCGGTCCAAGTAACATCTCGGTGTCATCTATAATAAATGTTGACAATTTGAAAATAGTAAAATTCCAAATTCTAGTTGCCAATTAACAATTTCAAATTCAACTACAAATCGATGTTTAACAACATAAAGTTAAGTAATTTGTGAATTACAAGATGAAACAACTATTACAAAGCTAAATAGCTACTACTCCTAACAATTTCAATATCAGCAAACCCTAGATTGTAAATTAAATGAAGTTTTTGTATAGCTATTACCTATAGAAGCTTTTCATGTCGACGAACTAGGCATGGTTCAATTTTTAGAAGAAATAAGCTAAAATAAAGTTAGGATTTTAGTTTTGAAAAATTCGAAAAATGGGTTCTGGTTTTGATGTTTGGGGGAGAATTGGAAAAATGAGGAGAAAGAGGGGGTTGATGTTTTGTATACGTAGAGGCAGCATTTGAAATTGCGCCAACTGGCGTAATTTCAAATGCCACCCATATATTTTTGTTTTTTCTTGCCTCAATTATTCTGGCGCTATTTGACATAGCGCCGGTTATAAATTCCAAAAAAAAAAATTGTTTCAACTGGCGCAATTTGAGATTGCGCCAGTACGTTCTGGCCAACTCAGCGCCAAGTTAGCCAAAATAAGGCTGCATTTGTAAATAGTTTTAAAACAAGGCTATTTGCGTAACAATTTTGAAAAATAGGGCTAAATCGAAAATATTTCCTTTAATAGCTGATGTTTTTTCCTTTTCAAGTCACTGACACGTAGGTCTCATTACACCCTACCAGTTTCGTTACGAAAAGGATTTTTTTAGATTTAGCCCTATATTACTAACTTACTAAGCAAGAAACCTATTTTTAAAACTATTTAAAAATGTAGCCCTTTTTTGCCTACTCGGCGTTGAGTTGCCAAAATGTACTGGCGCAATTTGAAATTGACCGGTACATGGGGTTTATTTTTTTTACTTGAATTTATAACTGGCGCTATTTGAAAGGGCGTTAGTATATCACATGTATAGATAATGAAAAGATAAGGGCGCCATTTGAAATCGTGCTAGTTGGCGCAATTTCAAATGCCGCCTTATAGATAATGAAAAGATAAGGATGACATTTGAAATCACGTCAGTTGGCGCAATATCAAATGCCGCCTCTATGTGTACAAAACAGTAGCCCTCCCCTCTCCCTCCTAACTTTTCCTTCTTCCCACAAACATCAAAACCGAAACCCACTTTCCTAATTTTTCAAAATTAAAATATTAAGTCCATTTCATCTAAAAATAAGTGTTTTTTCAGATCTACTTCAAGAATAACAACATCTTCTTCATTTGGCTTATTAAAGGTATGATTTTGCAAACCCTAGTTTTTTTATTTATACATTTCACTTCATAATGATAATTCCATTATCAACCTAGAATGGCTCCTAATTTTATTGCAACTATATGCTACAATCATGGCGAATTAGTTAGTGATGATCAAATGTGTGGAAAATATAACGGCAGACCTTACAAACCGGCAAACGTTCGTAAAGGATCTAACTTCGAGCAAGTAAAAGTGTCAGCTTACAAAGCAACCAAGATCAAATTGAAGGAGTTTGATATTGATTTAGTTTGCAATTGGCCAACTGATTCTAGATCTAAAGCGATTAAAATTGTAGATGACGAGAACGTTGAGTTAATATTCTCTGTCGTCTCTAAATCTATAGAGTTGTTTGTTGTGAAAAACAGAAAGTTGTTAGTAGAACAACCTGTAGTTGTATTCGTAGCAGCATCTGTAACCATCTATCCTTCGCAACCAATTTCGTCTCCTAGTTATAGTAATCCTCCTATGAATGTACTACAATGCGGACACTAACAAATGTTGTTTGGTTATCCTCCTTTTATGAATTTTCAACAAAATCTACAATTTAGCTATCCATATCCTAATCAGGGTAGTATTGCACGCATGAGTCGAATGTAACTCCTATTTTCCACTAACTCTAAATGACATATTGTTCATCGTGTTAAATTTGATATCAAATATTATTATTATGTTAGTTATATTCCACATCATCATCCGATGAAAACTAGTGCTGGACCGTCTATTACTCATAGGTCTTGTCCTTTTCAGCCCACACCCTCCGAATTATACCATATAAGCCAAAAGTAAGTTAGGTTTGGCAATGATAATGCATTGTGTTGCATATATAACTATATTTAAAATTTCATATTTTCATATTGTAGCTTTTCGGGATAAGATACGGATGCACAATTGAACATGCAACCAAATGTATCCGATGACGATATGGAAATAGAGGAACATGTAGATGAAAAATTAAACGATGTTCCAACTCTTAATAGCATGACTATTGTATCTATACCGAAGAATGATACAACGTGGATCGACAACATGCAAGTAAACAACGATCCACTAAACTACGATTTTGGAGGCGAAGACAATGCTAGTGCTGATAATGATGAACCTGAAATGGAGATACCATTGGATGATGACTTGTGTAATGCAAAAACGTTGGCTAGATCCATCATTGCAAATCTGCAATTCAACGAAGAACTATTCTCATCATCTTGTGTTCAGAACGGTTTCAAAGTTAGTATGGTATTCGAGACCAAAGCAAAATTTCTACAACAACTAAGTGAATGGTCAATTTTACATGCAGTTTCTTTTAAGTCAATCAGGTCTAACAATGAAAAATACACTACCATTTGCAATGTCGATGCAAACTGTCAATGGAGAATTCATGATATAGATTTTTAAAAATGGCAATCTGGATGGTGGGTTGTTAAAAAAATCCAAGCAATCATACTTGCATTAAACCAGTAGTTAACTCCAATCACAAGCAAGAGACATCTAATTTTTTGGTTTCAAAGATCATGCCTTTTGTGAAATTGGATTTGAACATAACGGTTGGAACTGTGCAGGTATTAATGGAGGAACAATTATTTATTAAGATCAGTTATATGAAAGCATGGAGAGCACTAAGCATGGCAATAGAATGAATATACGGTGATTAGACAGAGTCATATTCAAACCGACGATAATATTTTGTTGAAATTACTAGAACGAATTCTGGTAGTGTTGGACATGTAACAACCGATGAGTTTGGCGTCTTCGATCGTGCTTTTTGGGTTTTGGGCCTTGTATCGAGGGATTTGTGCATTGTCAACCTTCGATTTGTATCGTTGGAACGCATCTATATGTCAAATACAAAGGTACACTACTTGTTATGACTGCGGTTGATGCGAATGATCAATTTATCTTTTGGTTTATGCGATTGTTGAGACTGAATCATGTGATCAACTTTCATTTCCGATAGAATGAAAGGAATATCGACCGCACTGAATAGAAAATGGAGATCACCGCATAAATATAGATTTTGTGCTAGACATTTGAAAGCAAACTTTCAAGCTGCTGGCCTTAGGGAAAAACGTTTGACCGGTTTATTCTACACAGCTGCATGTGCTTCGGAGGAGGTTGAGTATCTGAAAATCTAGAAGGAAATAAAGACCACCAATTTTAGAGCTCATAATTGGATTGAGAGAAGTCTGGCAGGGAAGGAGGAGAACTAGGCTTTGTGTAAGGATGATGGTGGACGATTTCATGTAATGACAACGAATGCGTCTGAAAGCTTTAATGGTGTACTCAGAGGTGCAAGATCACTGCCTGTTAAAGCTTTGGTTGCTCGCACCTTCTTCTGCTCGGTGGATGGTTTCGATCAACAAAGAGAGTTTGCAAAGACTTCAACATGTATTTACTCTAAAGTGGGAAGCAAAGATAGCTCAGAGAGCAAGTGAAGCAAGACGTTGTAGAATAGTTCGGTTTAGCCAAACTAAATGGCAAGTAATTCACTACTTTGGGGATGAGTTCAAAGTTACAGTTGATGGTAGCTCATGTTCTTATACATATGACATCGCTTTACTATAACAGATTCCTTGCGCGCATGTTATGGCCGCTTGTTCATCAGTTGCTACTAGTGCAAACAGAGCTCATCATGGCTTTGCCTCGCTTTAATACTCGGTTCAGAATTACATGGCCTCTTACACACCATAATTTAATCCCGTTGGTGAAAACATTATTGGAGTATACAAGATGGTCCGTTGGTTCTGCCACAAACTGCTCATAGAGCACCCGGAAGGCCAAGATATACACGAATTAAAGGGACTATGGATGAGATGCAGCCTCCACGGGCAAATAGGTGCAATAGGTGTGGAGTTCTCGACCGAAAGAGGAGTCATTATACATCAGCAACTTAGTTTTTATATTGTTTTTAGTCACTCTTTATTTTTTGTGTGTTATGTAATAGAATTGTTGTACTTCAGCATATGTCGTTATTGATATTGTTCATGTTTGTGTTTGTGATTTAAGGACTCCAAATTACCAATCGGTAATATATATTAACATGAATTATGCATACAACAGAACCTACAATACAACACAATAACACAGCAATGTACGATAACATATAATACAATTTACGATACAACACAACATACGATAACATACAATACAACTAATGATACAACGTATAACCAAACAACATACATTACTCATTAGGATATCTCGGAAGTCTTGACTCTAGGTCTAAATATTTTTCTTTTAGTCGATAAATCTCCTTTTTCAAATGTGAATTTTCTTCCTACATCTCAAGCGCATACACATTCCCTCTAGGACATTTTGGAAGATCAATCCACTTGGTATAACCGAAATAACTAAACAATCCAGGTAGTTGTCTACTCAACGTAAACCAGGCACAAATGTAGTACCTACGACCCGCGTTGAGTGCATTTTTTTGACAATCACTTCACGCCTGCTATTATAGTGACAAAATTTACGTGGAGGGCCTCTCCAATAGCTAGTGCTTTACCTTGATTTTTCCACCTCCCATGATCTATTGCGCCGAAATGGGTTTGCTTCTCACCAGGTACACGATCAGGTTGTTCGGAAACCGCTCTTGCTTCGTTGCGAACTACTTTACCCGGCCTCTGATGATTGACTTCACCACCCGCGATGTTTGCATTAGATTCAAATGCATCTACGCATGTCATTAAAGTCTCGTCATCAATTTCCCATTGATCCATTTCTAGGAATGGTTAATAAAAATTGGTTTGAAGAAATGAAAAGAAAGTGAAAAGCAATTAAAGTGAAAATTGGGTTTAAATATTGAAGATTACCTTCGATTTTCTAGTAAATTCGCATTAAAATCACAATTTTGATAAGAGATGATGTAAAATTGTCAAAACGAAGTTAATTGGGGTTTTGGGGTTTGTTATCCCACCTTTTGTGAATAATGACCTAAGACCTAAGACCTAACGACCTAAGACCTAAGACCTAACGACCTAAGACCTAAGACCTAATACCTAAGATCTAAGACCTAACGACCTAAGACCTAAGACCTAACGACCTAAGACCTAAGACCTAAGATCTAAGACCTAAGACCTAAGACCTAACGACCTAAGACCTAAGACCTAAGACCTAAGACCTAACGACCTAAGACCTAACGACCTAAGACCTAAGACCAAACGATCTAAGACCTAACGACCTAAGACCTAAGACCTAAAACCTAACGACCTAAGACCTAAGACCTAAGACCTAACAACCTAAGACCTAACAACCTAAGACTTAAGACCTAAGACCTAACTCCAGATTTTCCCTATAAATACTTCACCTACTCCGCATTCGAAGGGGACTTTTTTCGGATTGGGAAGCGTCGAACCTCTGCTACATTCTCCACCTCCACAACATTCCATTTGCCAACAACACTTCGAAGGGTCAAGAGTGAAGATCGACGACATTCAACATCAATCAAAAGAGCAATTCATCATCGAAGTTCTAACTTCTTGTCTTGATTGTAGCCGAAGATTCATTGTAAACATTGTAAAAGTTGTAATCGAATCAGCAATAAAGAAGAGATAAAGTGGATGTAGGCTTGAATTTGAGCCGAACCACTATAAAAATCGTTGTCATTTTACTGTTTTTGATATATTTTGTTTACCTTTAGTTCCCGTGCAAACGGGTGGTGCTTTCACTTTGTTTCAATTCACACTGGGTGTTAGCGTTTACCAATTTTAGCGTTAACAGGGTTTTTTGTGTTGAGTTTGGTAAAGTGAGATATTTGAGGAAAGAGAGGGGAAGTGTGACGCCCCACCTCTATACTCACGCTAGACAAGGACACTACGGGGTAATGCCGTCGACTAGCGCGGAGAATAAGGCTGTTAAGGAGTGACCATCCATGTAATTGCTTTGTGCGAGTACCGATATGCCAGATAAAAATATAACTTTTCATCTCAAGAGGAAATCCGACATACCGATACAAACTCAAAGCTACTACACAGTGGCTATGTATATATACTTCGGAAACAAATATAGAAATAAACATAACACAAATCAGTCACAGACAATTCATATCACAAAGGCTGAAATAGATATTAATATAACACATGAAAGTGTACATCAGAGTAGTGGTCAAACAAGATCCACAATATCACAAAAGAAAAGATACAAGTGCTAGACAACAGAATATGTATACATCAATGAGTCAATATATCGAATGTATACAACCAAAAACTACAATGCTAGAGTAGTTAGCCAAAAGTCAGATGAAAGTCCCAAATAAGAAGTCATGAGGAAGCACCTATAAAATCTCAGTCTGACCCGAGTATTATTTAATAAGAAAATAATAAACGGATCAGTCTAGCTATAATTATCAGATAAAATGAGATATAAGAAGAGATATAATAAAAACATATGATAACCAAAAATGTCATACCTCGACAAGTATACATTAGAAAATCAACAAAGGAAAATCATACAAATATCTCACGAATCTCATAGCATAAAAAGAATGTCATTGTTAGCACCAAAATTGGTCACTAACCTCGTTGAAAAAGATTGTGTAGAGATGTAAGTGATGAAGTTAAATTAAATAAGGAAGAATATGCTAATTTAAATGCAGAAAGTAAGAACACCGGATTTATAGTGTTTCAGCGTAACTGCCTACATCCACTTTGAGTTTTGATCTTTATTTCTTTCATAAGTAGTTGAATACAGATACAATCCATATATTAATGACTTGAATACAAGTTTGAGTTAAAAAGAGGAGAGTATAAAAAATGGCAGAGTCTCCCCATTGTTCTCCCAAAAAAGGTCCATTTTCACTGTGACCCTGCCCCTCTATTTATAGACAAATATGGGTTGGACTTCCCAGGTGGGCTTGGTGGCCGAACACTCTAGCCCAAGTGTAGTGGTCGCTGTATGCCGGACCAAGTAGACCGAACACGTTGACGCCGAACCACCTTCTCAATGCCGAACGGTACGTTTGATGGGTGGGAAGTGCAGAACAGTTGTCAGTCGAAGCCGAACGTGCCTTCTGGCTGAACGATGCTTCTTAGCCGAACGATCCTTTGGCCGAACGATGCTTCTTAGCTGAACAATCCTTTGGCCGAACGATGCTGCCATGTAGAGTAGCTATATACGCCGAACGTCTTCTAATGCCGAGTACCACTGGATGCCGAGTACTATGAGACGCTGAGTACTACGCCGAGTACTATGAGATGCCGAGTACTACCTGATGCCGAGTACAATGGATGCTGTGTACTACGCCGAGTACTATGAGACGCTGAGTACTACGCCGAGTACTATGAGATGCCGATCACTAGTTGACACCGAGTCGTCCTGTACGCCGAGTACTCAGTTGCCTGGTCAAATCTCCAGGAAACACTTGCCCCCCAAAGTGTGTCGTGTGAAGCAACACAACACGCTTTGAATCAGCGAGTATTCCTTGTCTTCAGAAAGAAATCCACCATGTTTGTTGAATAGTCATTATCCTCCAATTTATCCTCCCAAGGTGTTGTATCCTTCTTTGGTCATCGTGATGCTTGGTCGATTCCCAATATTATAAATCCAGGGTTGTGGTTCATTAGTGGCCATACATGACTGATTCTGCAGAGCTAATAAGCTTCGGCTATCTGATCTAGTCTTTTCTTAATAACCCTTAGTGAGAATTCAATTTCTGTTGATTTCAAGAAGTCGAACTTTTAAGGATGTACACATGCACGTTCGGGTACATGTTCTTGCCATTGGCTCTCGGATGCGTTTTATATGCTCATAAGTCGTCACCAACTCCGTCTAGTTTAATTGCAATTCAATCGCGATTCCTTGTTTGTATTTTCTGTGAAATAAGGGTTGCAATCAGCCACTTGAGGAGTTTTCCAAACCTCTCTTTAGTACAGACTCTATGATTTGGTTCACAGCTTCAACCTGTCCATTTGCAGTTATAATGGATCATGGAAGGTCATAAGGACAGATGACGTTACGGATAAAGAAGTTGATTATTTTCGTCATCTTGGTCATGGTTAGAGTTCTTCATCTGCCCATTTGGTGACGTAATCAACTGCTATGGTGGTGTATTTCGCACCATCTTGAGGATCGACAAGAAGATGATTTCAGTGCCCCCAAGTGGCAAACGGCTATGAACTAGCCATTTGACTAATTTCCATCGGCGGGGTTCCCGGATTTTTTGCAAACATCTTGCACTCGTCACATTGTCTAGCGTGATCAACCGCTTCTGGGTTGATAGTTGGCCAGTAATACCTGTAGCAGAGTATCTTCTTTATCATGGTTTTCCCCCTGATGTTATTACCGCGTTCTTCTTCATAGACTTTGCTCAAGATATCATCATGGGCGATATGCCGAAGCGTGGGGATGGATAAACTCCTTTTGACACACGACTTATTCTTAGATGATTTGGCGTGAAGCTTTGAGGAGGATCTGTCGTTTTCCATTCCTCCGTTCAATAAGAATTCTTTATTGTAGATAGTCTTTGATAGGAGTCAACCATGACACCTTTTCATTTTGTTCACTGAGTTCGTGTGTAATGATGTAATACGTGAAGTCGGTTAGTAGCTCTTGGACTTGGCCGAGATAAGGAGCAAGACAATGCCCCCTAGCAAGATCAACTTCCTTAAATTTGTATACTACCAATCAAGAATCACAAAAGATATGTAAATTTTTCACTTCAAATCCTCTAGCAGATTTGAGGCTGGTAGTTAAGGCTTCATACTAAGCATCGTTGTTTGTTACAGGTAAATCGATTTTTAGGACGTAGCAGATTGATCGTTCCTCAGGAGTCATTATCATGATTCCTATGCCATAACACTGATCATTGGGTGCTCCATCCACGTACATTTTCCATCTTATGGTTGGTTCTCTGCTACTCTTTGAATAGTCATCTGAGGTAGTGAATTTGGGTGTGAGGTCTGCTAATTTCTGTCCTTGGATAGCCCTTCGTGGGAAATAAGTGATATCGAATTAGCTTAGTTCAATATTCTATTTAAATAGTCTTTCAGACGTCTCAGGTCATCGTATGCCCTGTCGCAACAGCTGGTGGGCATAGGCGTTGATGGGGTGATCCTAAAAGTAAGAGTGGATCTTTCATGATGAAATCAATAGAGATTGTGCTAGCTTTTGTAGCTTCGGGTTGATATCCAATGCATGGCTTGCGATAGTTAATGAAATCACATATGCATGTCAGAATGGGTCCAAGGGAACATATCATCATTTATTCAGAAAAAATCCAACTAATTCTTTTATCATCACTGCACTGAGCTGTGATCCGATATTCAGCACCCGGAAAGGGTCGCCATGGCTGGTTGTAATGTCGACCGTCAGCTTAGCAGGTGCCATCCCAGATTCTTTGAGTAAAGATGTAACTATTTTGCATAACATTCAATGTGAAATATGGTTGGGACTGGCAATGTTGATGGTTACTCTGGTCGAATCCTAGAGTCTTGTCATGAGTTGTTAAGTCAAATAATGAAGGGCTCTGAAGGCTCTAATTGATTATCTGCAAATGGCCAAAGATCAGGCTTAAAAGCTCGTTGAAGGAAATGTCGAGTAGGGGCCAGCCTCGAGTTGCGTGCAACTACATAGCTGGATCTTGCTATGAGTTTGAATTTGCTTGTATATTCGAGTAACGCATTTTCTATTCAATTCATTCATGATCCTTCACTCGACCTTCGGGTTGGAGTGACAGTCAGTTGCCCACAAGCTTTGGCATCGATTTAATGATTCTATCTCTAGGCATCCTTTCGGTCGTTGCCTTGAGTAGCTGTAAGCACTATATATAAGTTTTAATACTGAGCTATCGTGGCCAGTTTTTGGATGATCATGTGTCTTCTTCCAGTCTCGGGTTGATAAATGTACTGCATGGAAGGTTGAGTCTCGTCCTAGCTATGTTTATGTTTTCACCTAAACTCCAAAGACATAGAGGTGATTGGTGAATAGTCGGTTCACATTCATCTTGCTTCTCGCTCGTGCCCCCAGGTCTGGGACATATACCGATAAGTAGGAAGGCCAGCCATGCCCACTTTTAGCTTTACTCTCTTTCCCGTTGAATCGTGGGATCATGTCATTCGATGGGAGACTAGGTCACGCCTATCTTGGATTTTATCGTGGTTTTTCATTCCAAGAGGAATACTTTGATGCCACGTAAGTTTCATGGTGTAATTTGGACAGTGGATGGTCATCCACGTCCACTTTGGTTCATGCTCTGTAATCAGATCTTGGGGTAAAGTTGGCTACAAATGCAGTCGGGTTATGCTCATCCAGTTTCATACTCCTCCCGACGAATCGAACGAGGGTGCTGGAGAATTTTTGACCAAGTATTCGTGGTTTACCCTCCTTTCCATACTCTGGGGGTCATAGTTTTTCAAAAAACATCCGAGTCACATTCGTATGTGTTTGGTGCGAATCGACATTGACCCTTGGTCTGAGGTATGATATAGTAGGTTGCTCGTAGCTTTGGATGCCGTTTCGATTGGTTCTGTATTGAGGCCTCCCTGCAGTCGCTGCCTCAAGTTATAAAGAACACCATGCAGGGCTATAGTAAGCTGTCGTATTCGGCTTTTTAGTGTTTTGTACCCCTGCCCCCAGCATTGATTTGGCCAGGTCACTAGTTGGATGGTCGAACTCCATCCTTAGCGGTTTAATAATCCTCCTGTCGATTCCAGGCCAAAGTTTACGGAATAGAAAATGGTCGGAATCCACTCGTCTATTTATCGATGTTTATACACCACTCTGCATTATGGTGACTTAGTGTTATTCTCCCCCCAGTTGACTCGCGCCCAATTTGTGTTCATGCTTCGGTCCACGCTCCGGGGACTTAGAGATTTGTCGAACGGTTTATGCTTTAGTCCACAGTTCGAGACGCAGAGATTTTCGTCAACTCGTTTATACTCTAGTTCGCACTCTGGGAACTTAGAGTAATCTGGTCCGCTTCTGGGATTTAGGGATTTTTCTGAAGTTGTCTATAATCTAGTCCATGCTTTGGGGACTGAGAGTACTGTAGTTTGCACTCTGGGGACGTAGAGGTTTTTGAGTCATTTATACTCTAGTCTGCACTAAGGGACTTAGAGTACTTTAGTCTGCATTATGTTTCCCATTCCAGAGGGTGAGACCCCCCGGATGGCTGAGAGTTTGCCTAAACCTGGTAGATAATCCTTCTCTTTAAGATTTTGAAAGTCATTATTCTTTATGCAGGACTATTGCATTCTTGTTTTCCATGATTTTTTGCAGGCCGTTCTGACCCCGAGCCCACTCCGAGGAGCGATGTCGCCAAGGAAGTGGGGGAGAAAACAAGTGAAGCCACTCACGCAGGGGAGGCTTCTGGTCCAGATGCTCAGGTGATCGGAGCGCTTGACGAAGACAAGTCTGAAACCTCCTCTCCTACCGACGGGGGTTATGAAGTAGAAATTACAGGCGCCTCTGAGCATACATCCGAATTTAGCATGGAGGAGTGGCTCGAGAAAGAGAGGGAGGAGACGGTCAAGGTCATAGTAGATCCCCGAGTTGTGGACTTGGACAATCCTTTGAACAAGCCGTTGAAGGTCATCCTTCCTGGCGGGTCCAAGCCCATGGAAGGCCCCCGTACTCCTTCAGTTGCTACCCCTCTATCAAAGAAAAGTACCAAGGGTAAATGCTCTGGAGAGGAGCCGTCTGGAAAGAAGTTGAAGAAGCACAAGAAGTGATTACTATCCTCGTTCAACGAGGGTTAGTTTAAGTCATGTAATTATTTTCATCTATTTCCTTAGTCCTTGTAGATAGAATGTCGACTCTGAACTTTGGAGGGGTTGTAATAGAAACTCATTTCTGAATAAGGTTTAGTTCCTTTTTCTGTCTTACAAAAGACTCTTATTGTTCAGTTTTCTTTGTGATTGTGATTTTAACCCAAGCAGTTGTGAGTAACATAGACTTCTCAGTCCATCTTCATATAACTCGGAAACTCTTCCGGAGTCGTTGAACTTCCATTCTGTGCTTCGAGCACTTAGAATACTTTCTAGCCCGTATGTCAGGGATTTGACAAATTCAAGTCATTTGTGTCATAGTTCATATTCAGGGAACTTGGAGATCCGATTCGCTTATATTCGAGTCTGCACTCTGGGGAGTTAGAGTACTCTAGTCCGCACTCTGGAGACTTGGAGGTTTAAGTCATTTATACTCTAGTCCGTGCTCTGGGGACTTAGAGTACTCCAGTCCGCAATCTGTTTAAGTCGTTTATACTCTAGTCCGCGCTCTGGGGACTTAGAGTACTCCAGTCCGCACTCTGGGGACTTGGAGTTTTTAGTCATTTATACTCTAGTCCGCGCTCTGGGGACTTAGAGTACTCCAGTCCGCACTCTGGGGACTTGGAGGTTTAAGTCGTTTATACTCTAGTCCGCACTCTGGGGACTTGAAGTACTCTAGTCCGCACTCTGGGCACTTGGAGGTTTTAGTCATTTATACTCTAGTCCGCGCTCTGGGGACTTAGAGTTCTCCAGTCCGCACTCTGGGGACTTGGAGGTTTAAGTCGTTTATACTCTAGTCCGCACTCTGGGGACTTGGAGGTTTTAGTCATTTATACTCCAGTCCGCGCTCTGGGGACTTAGAGTACTCCAGTCCGCACTCTGGGGACTTGGAGGTTTAAGTCGTTTATACTCTAGTACGCGCTCTGGGGACTTAGAGTACTCCAGTCTGCACTCTGGGGACTTGGAGGTTTAAGTCGTTTATACTCTAGTCCGCGCTCTGGGGACTTAGAGTACTCCAGTCCGCACTCTGGGGACTTGGAGTTTTTATTCATTTATACTCTAGTCCGCGCTCTGGGGACTTAGAGTACTCCAGTCCGCACTCTCGGGACTTGGAGTTTTTAGTTGAGAGCAGTCGTATTTCCACTCTTTAATTTGTATTCATCTACTGTATCGAGGCTAATGTCGTCGAATGAACAATCGAACCATGTTTGGTCGCGGAATGAGATTCTGCCTCCCAGGATGAGGGACGAAATTTGAAAAATGGACGATCGATTCTCGTCCGCTTGGTGATTATAGCTCTTCCAATCAAGTCAAGGAAGGAGGTATATGACAGATGGTTGAATCACATCCATGTTGGGTTAGATAGCCAAATCTCTTACAATTTGCTCCGTATCTCCTTCTAGAAAATAAGGATAATAGATTGTTGAGTAGACAAAGTAAGTTGCATATGTTCCAAGGTGCAGTCGTGTCCATATATTGACAGTGATGGTTAGCGAGTACGCAGTCTACCATAGCTACTTCAAGTTGGGCTTTCGAACAACCTTTCGTGTTCAGGGTAGGATTTGATGTGTAGATGATCAAATCACGTCCACTTTTGACGGATCCCGACGTCACTAAGCTTCATGAGGGGTATCTGTATTTTGTCAAACTTTGTTCTATGACTCGATTGGAGTGGATGATCGGGCCATATTCATTCCAAGCAGTTTAGGTCTCCAAGTCAAATGTGGAGGTTGATGGATGGATGGTCGGTTGTTCGAATCGATCATAAGTTGAGCATACGAACTCGGATCGTCTTGAAACTTGGAACATTGGCTTCCCTGGCTTTGATTGTTATGTCTTGTTAATCGTGGCTCGATCCAGACTCGGACAAAATCCATCGATATCCATAGTGAGCCTTTGTGTAACCGATCTCCAAGACGAACTGTCACTAGTTTCTAATCAATTTCTTGGTGTCACGGCCTTGCCAAAAGGCGGGATAACATTTGCCCCCCAAAGGACGTCTTGTGTAAATATGACGTGCTTTGAAAAACCATAGTCTTTCATGCTGAATATTTCCATTCAGTTGATTGCTTGACAGTCGTCTCTTAATCGTTTCGTTGCAATCTTCTTTTAGACAAATGTTCAACTAGCATGCTTTGCTTTGGTTCTGCCCCAGTTTTAGGGATGAGTATGGAGTTGATGTATGTTTATACTCCGTCTCGCACTATGGGAGTACGGAGTTGAGTAGATGTTTATACTCCGTCTCGCACTCTGGAAATACGGAGTTGATTAATGTTTATACTCCGTCTCGCACTCTGGGAGTACGGAGTTAAGCGAATGTTTATACTCCGTCTCACACTCTGGGAGTACAGAGTTGATTAATGTTTATACTCTGTCTTGCACTCTGGGAGTACGGAGTTAAGTAGATGTTTATACTCCATCTCGCACTTTGGGAGTATGGAGTTGATGAATGTTTATACTCCGTCTCGCACTCTGGGAGTATGGAGTTGATCAATGTTTATACTCCGTCTCGCACTCTGGGAGTAGATGTTTATACTCCATCTCGCACTCTGGGAGTACGGAGTTGTGCGAAGGATCGTCGTGTATCAACCCATTTTTAGCCTTGATGTGATGGCTTGCCCCCGAGCTCGAGTTTCACTTAGCGAGTGGCTGGTCGTATCGCAGCCGCTCTCTACTTGAATAAATTCCACTTGCAGGATGGAATTCAGCTCTCCGTGCATCGTGATGTTGTACATTGTATTTAATCCATAGCCCCAAATCAAAGGCATATGGTTGATGATGAGCGATAGAATTATGCTCGTCCAGATGTAACTCCACACGTCCGATCATGGTCTGCGTAGATTGGTTGGCAACCAAATCTGAGTACCTGGTCACCTGCATCGTTTTGAAAGTAGTTTAGTTCAAGCTAGTCGTAGTTCATAAAACAATTGAAATAGAGATGGAAATGGAAATAATTCAAAGAAGATTATGGTAAATCTCATTGATATGGGAAGCGGCATCGTGTGCTCGCTATTCGACTCCGCCCTTGGCTTCTTTCAAAGGGATGTCGGCCGTCAACCGTCCAATTGATAATCATAGCCCTTTATTAATAGGCATCGGATATTCGCTGCCCTCCATTCTTGTAACAACCCTGAGATTGCAATTACTGAATAATGAATTAAAATTATGACTTTAGGTTAAAAAGGGGGCTAAATAAATTTTCGGGGATTTAAATTTACTATTGGTTTGCAAATTAAGATATTTTGGGTTGAAATGGGGAATTTTTAAATAAAAAGTGATTATGGGTTAATGGGCCAAATGAGATAATTACATGGTTTTAATTAAAATTGGATGCTTATTAGGATTTTTTTCCACATGATAACTTAGAAAATAAACTAAGTCCTAATGGGTTTAAAACCCCCTTACCATAACCCATTAGCCTAACCCCCTCCTATATAATATCTTAAACCCATAACCCTAACCCTCCTCCTCTTCATAAATTCCTAAACCTAAACCTAAGCAAAATTAATGGCCTCCATTTAGAAGCTCCATCTCCATCTCTTCATAATTAGACTTGTTTAATCCTAGCAAGGTAATGCAATCCTAGGCCTAATCACCTTCTAATCTTTATTTTAATCTTTGAAATCTCTTTGTAATCCTTGGTTTTGTTCTCTTTTTAATTTTGAAGCTCTCTAATCAACATCCTCTTTGCTTTGGAAAGTTGCACTTGAAGTGTTTGCTTATTTGCTTGATTGGTAGAGGTAATTACTATTGATTAGTAATTAATGCTAGTTGTAATTTTGGTAATTACTAATAATTAGTGATTATTGCTAGTTATATCTATTAGTGATTATTGCTAGTTAATTGTGGTGAAAATTTGATGCCAAAACTTGAAAAAAACACTCCTAAACCACTAAAAACATCAAAATCAGCTGGCTGGAATTCAACCTGGCTGAAACAGAGTTCTGGGAGCCCAATATCAGGTCTGGGTTGCACCCAAACTCCCATGCACAGCAGGCTAGCCCAGTTGGGCTAGCCAGAAGCAAGGCCAGCCCAGTTGGGCTGGCGCGCACGCAACCCAGCCCGCATGGGCTGAGGCTTGACACCCCAGCCCAGGCGGGCTGAAGATACCCCAGCCCCGCGTGGGCTGGGACATCAATCCCAGCCCAGGCGGGCTGGGACAATATTCCCAGCCCGCGTGGGCTGGGAATTCAATCCCAGCCCAGGCGGGCTGGGACATCAATCCCAGCCGCGTGGGCTGGGACATCAATCCCAGCCCAAGTGGGCTGGGACAATATTCCCAGCCCGCGTGGGCTGGGAATTCAATCCCAGCCCAGGCGGGCTGGGACATCAATCCCAGCCCGCGTGGGCTGGGACATCAATCCCAGCCCAAGTGGGCTGGGACAATATTCCCAGCCCGCGTGGGCTGGGAATTCAATCCCAGCCCAGGCGGGCTGGGACATTCTTCCCAGCCCGCGTGGGCTGGGACTTGAATCCCAGCCCAGGCGGGCTGGGCTGGACCAGGGCTGCACCCATGGTGCAGCCCGAGAGAAAAAAAAAAAAAAATATCACCTCTGTATTTTTCCAGCTTTTGAGCTCCACTTCTGAATGCCACCACGATCGCATTCGAAGTCGGAATTTGACGTTTTTGGTCTCGTTGGAAAGGTGGAGTTTCGAACTTCATCTCTGTAAAATTTGGGCATCATCGGTATTCGTTTGGTACTTCCAATTTCGTGTCGAAGTTGAACTCTGGTCGCTGTTTGTAAACAGTGTAAATCTTGTTCTGGGTCCAACTTTGAGACGTCGCTGCTACTTCGTTTCAACTCGGAATCCAGAAATTCTTTTTGCATCTTAAAGTAGGGATGTTGGACTACATGCCTGCAAATTTTCATGACATTTGGACACAGTTTGCTGGTCCAAATAAATTGTCGAACTTGGGTTCACAGCTGTTTTTGAATGTTTACAAACACTTAAAATATTTTTGATGATTTTCTGGTTTTCATTGATTTCTTTGAGATTTGTCTCTAGATTTCGTACACGGGTTTTATGAATCATTTTCAAAAGATTTTTCACTCCTAAATGGCTTTTGAAAATTATTATATAATATTATTTTAATTATTAAATTAATTACTCCATAATAGGAGACCTTTCAAAAGACCGTTTTAAAAGTGATTTCGAAAATCAATTATAAATCCGTTTTACACCATTATTTTCTATAATAAAAATCTCACACTCACTTTTAGCACGTCGAGCGAAGTGGAAAGGTGCTTAAACGGTTAGGAAATCTCCGGTCTATGGAAACCGTGTGTATTTTCTTTCCGGTTAATCCCCGACCTATTCGATTGATCGTTTTGACCTTTGGGTCTAGTTTACCGATGATATGAGGTAGACTTTTTATTGTTTGGAGTGTGAGCTTGCTATTGGTTAGGAAACCGTTTAGTGCGAACGTGGGGTATGGGACTCATTGTTAACACTTTGCGGGTTCCTCTCCAAGAAGTTAGTGACACATTAGCCTCTGGGCGGCCAGTACTGGACCTCTGGGTCACCATGCCTCTGGGCAACCGTCTCTGGACACCTGCTCTATGGAGCAGTTTATTTTTCGGCGTGTGCCTCTGGGCCTTTATCCTTCTGGGAAGGATCTCGCCGTCTCGCGCGTTTCGCATCGGTGCGAGTGATCGATCACAACTCTACAGTACTTGGCAACAACGACTCTGGTCGGTGCACGTGCAACATTTGTATTATCTGATGATTTTTATATCCATTCGAGTACCGCCATTCGGCGTTGGTTCTATGGAACCATACGATGTAAGTGCGATTACCTTGTGGATTCACAGTGTCTCTGGACACTGCTTTTCAGTGTTTGATTTCATTGATTTTTCAGTATATCCCCATTGCTCTTTGGAGCATCGATCTTTGCTTGGGCATTGATTACAGACTCTGGTCACTCTTGGGATTATTGCCTATGGGCATCTTTTTATAGCTTTGGCTACGCCGATGATATGAGGCGATTTTATTTATTCTACACTTTGGTGTTGATTTATCTTTGGAGATTTTTATTGTTTATTGATGATTAGGGATCGTCATTATATTCATGTGGTTCATAATATACTTCTCTTTGGATAAGTACTGTTTTACTTATGTACCGCATTATTATATATCTCAGTTATTACTGATTGTTTAGCTAGCCTGACCCGAGTGTTTTCGCTCGGGTCAGACCGAGTTGTTTCAGGTTAGGTCTCTGGACTTAGCTGCTTTGTGCTTCCGCTTTGGACTTATCTGCTATGCTTTTGAGATAGCTTATCTTAGTGTCCGCTTATGTTATTATTCAGACTCTTATATGTACATATTTTTGACTCACATGTGTGAGCAGTGGCTTTGTACCCACTTATGATATTTGGATCTGTATTGACGATGTATTGTTCTGGGATTTTATATCTGTTATGTGATTCTGTTCTGTGATGCTATTTCATTATGTTATTGTGCTTTGTCCTGATAGATCTTTAGCCATTTGTAATTTCGTTATAAGTATTTACCGAATATGTCGAACCACCTGATTGAGAAAAATTTAAATAGATTCCACCTTTCGACGTATTCGGTAGATAGTTATAGCTTGATTATAAATGGTCGCTTCCACTATACTCTATTCTCCGCTTTAACAGACAGTATTACTCCCGTAATACTCTTTGTTACAGTGGGTCTCGGAGTGGGGCGTTACAGCTTGGTATCAGAGCCTGGTTTCAGGAATAAGCATAATAAACACAGAACAGATACACTTAGTACAATACATTTTAAATTAGATCCGAATTAAATCAAATCCCTTCCTTATGTTTATTGATAGATAAGTTAGGAATATGTTTAGGAATCTGTTATATTCCGTAGTATTCCTTGATTAAATATCTATCATTGAATCATGTCTAACTCTAATTTCCGTTTGACTTTCAGTATGTCTGGAAGGGGAAGAGGGAGACCCACACGTCAGACCAGTGCTGCTGGGCAGTCCAGCAACACTCATCCAGAGGGCGTGTTCATGACCACCGACCAGATCATGGAGCTGGTTCGGAATTCCCAGTCTCATTCTCAGTCTCCAGCCCCAGTTGCTGATGTTCCGCGCAAGTCTGCTTTTGCACGTCTCTGCAGTGATTTTACCCATCTCGGAGGGAAGCCGTTCAGTGGCTCCGAGAATGTCTTAGAGGTCCAGGCTTGGATTCGGATATGCGAGCGCATTTTCACTCGTATGGATATCCCGGATCATGACCGTGTTCTTATTGCTTCTAGTCAGCTTCTGAGTCGTGCCCTGGATTGGTACGAACTCCTTATTGCCGAGATAGATGAGTCCATACTTACTTGGGCTCAGTTTCGTGAGAGATTTGAGCTCAAATTCATCCCAGAGTCAGAGAAAAACTCCCTTGCTCGCCGCTTTCTTGATCTCAAGCAGGGGAAATCCTCTGTATCCGACTATGTCTCTTCCTTCGAGGCCCTGTCCAAGTACGGCCTTGAGTTTATTGCTACTTCTTATAAGAGGAACCTCAAATTTGTTGAGGGCTTGAAGAAATATCTGAAGAGGCAGCTTATGCTTCAGCTTGAGCTCTCATTCGAGAAGCTAGTCGATGCAGCTCTACATCTTGAGTCCGTCGAGATGGAGCATAGTGATGATAGTGGTGTGGAATCCACAAACCCCACCAAGAAGAGGTTTCCTCCTGACCTGTCTGGCTCTTCTTTTCAGCACAAGAAGAAGATAGCGATCAGCTCTAGTTCTCAGCCTCAGACTGAGTCCCAGACTCCTGCTCTGCCTAGTGGGACCCGTCCTCCGAAGAAATGCTTCAATTGCGGTTCTCCTGATCACTTTATTCGGGAGTGTCCCAAACCTCTCTTTTGCACCTTCTGTAAGAAGGAGGGACACAAGATCACCACTTGTCCTATTGCTCCAGCTAGTGCCAAGCCTGGCAGGCTTAATGCTGCCAAGGCTCCTACCACTTCTGCTCAGCCTAAAGGTACACATCCTTCCGTTCTTGAAACCTCTATTTTATTTCATGGTAGATCTTTTAGAGTTCTTTTGACACGGTTGTCTCTCACTCATTCGTATCAAAGGAACTAGTTGATACTTTATCTTTGGATGTTACTTGTATGGTTTCTTCACTTAGGATTGTGAATCCCATTGGTGGATCCACGACCCTTAGCTTGCTCTGTGAGAATATAAATATTGATCTTTGTGGATTTTCTTTCCGTGCAAATCTGCACGTTGTGGATTAGATGTTATAGACGATTTCTATATTTAAGGAATTGCGGGGACGCAATTTTCTTAAGGGGGGGGAGTCTGTAACAACCCTGAGATTGCAATTACTGAATAATGAATTAAAATTATGACTTTAGGTTAAAAAGGGGGCTAAATAAATTTTCGGGGATTTAAATTTACTATTGGTTTGCAAATTAAGATATTTTGGGTTGAAATGGGGAATTTTTAAATAAAAAGTGATTATGGGTTAATGGGCCAAATGAGATAATTACATGGTTTTAATTAAAATTGGATGCTTATTAGGATTTTTTTCCACATGATAACTTAGAAAATAAACTAAGTCCTAATGGGTTTAAAACCCCCTTACCATAACCCATTAGCCTAACCCCCTCCTATATAATATCTTAAACCCATAACCCTAACCATCCTCCTCTTCATAAATTCCTAAACCTAAACCTAAGCAAAATTAATGGCCTCCATTTAGAAGCTCCATCTCCATCTCTTCATAATTAGACTTGTTTAATCCTAGCAAGGTAATGCAATCCTAGGCCTAATCACCTTCTAATCTTTATTTTAATCTTTGAAATCTCTTTGTAATCCTTGGTTTTGTTCTCTTTTTAATTTTGAAGCTCTCTAATCAACATCCTCTTTGCTTTGGAAAGTTGCACTTGAAGTGTTTGCTTATTTGCTTGATTGGTAGAGGTAATTACTATTGATTAGTAATTAATGCTAGTTGTAATTTTGGTAATTACTAATAATTAGTGATTATTGCTAGTTATATCTATTAGTGATTATTGCTAGTTAATTGTGGTGAAAATTTGATGCCAAAACTTGAAAAAAACACTCCTAAACCACTAAAAACATCAAAATCAGCTGGCTGGAATTCAACCTGGCTGAAACAGAGTTCTGGGAGCCCAATATCAGGTCTGGGTTGCACCCAGACTCCCATGCACAGCAGGCTAGCCCAGTTGGGCTAGCCAGAAGCAAGGCCAGCCCAGTTGGGCTGGCGCGCACGCAACCCAGCCCGCATGGGCTGAGGCTTGACACCCCAGCCCAGGCGGGCTGAAGATACCCCAGCCCCGCGTGGGCTGGGACATCAATCCCAGCCCAGGCGGGCTGGGACAATATTCCCAGCCCGTGTGGGCTGGGAATTCAATCCCAGCCCAGGCGGGCTGGGACATCAATCCCAGCCGCGTGGGCTGGGACATCAATCCCAGCCCAAGTGGGCTGGGACAATATTCCCAGCCCGCGTGGGCTGGGAATTCAATCCCAGCCCAGGCGGGCTGGGACATCAATCCCAGCCCGCGTGGGCTGGGACATCAATCCCAGCCCAAGTGGGCTGGGACAATATTCCCAGCCCGCGTGGGCTGGGAATTCAATCCCAGCCCAGGCGGGCTGGGACATTCTTCCCAGCCCGCGTGGGCTGGGACTTAAATCCCAGCCCAGGCGGGCTGGGCTGGACCAGGGCTGCACCCATGGTGCAGCCCGAGAGAAAAAAAAAAAATATCACCTCTGTATTTTTCCAGCTTTTGAGCTCCACTTCTGAATGCCACCACGATCGCATTCGAAGTCGGAATTTGACGTTTTTGGTCTCGTTGGAAAGGTGGAGTTTCGAACTTCATCTCTGTAAAATTTGGGCATCATCGGTATTCGTTTGGTACTTCCAATTTCGTGTCGAAGTTGAACTCTGGTCGCTGTTTGTAAACAGTGTAAATCTTGTTCTGGGTCCAACTTTGAGACGTCGCTGCTACTTCGTTTCAACTCGGAATCCAGAAATTCTTTTTGCATCTTAAAGTAGGGATGTTGGACTACATGCCTGCAAATTTTCATGACATTTGGACACAGTTTGCTGGTCCAAATAAATTGTCGAACTTGGGTTCACAGCTGTTTTTGAATGTTTACAAACACTTAAAATATTTTTGATGATTTTCTGGTTTTCATTGATTTCTTTGAGATTTGTCTCTAGATTTCGTACACGGGTTTTATGAATCATTTTCAAAAGATTTTTCACTCCTAAATGGCTTTTGAAAATTATTATATAATATTATTTTAATTATTAAATTAATTACTCCATAATAGGAGACCTTTCAAAAGACCGTTTTAAAAGTGATTTCGAAAATCAATTATAAATCCGTTTTACACCATTATTTTCTATAATAAAAATCTCACACTCACTTTTAGCACGTCGAGCGAAGTGGAAAGGTGCTTAAACGGTTAGGAAATCTCCGGTCTATGGAAACCGTGTGTATTTTCTTTCCGGTTAATCCCCGACCTATTCGATTGATCGTTTTGACCTTTGGGTCTAGTTTACCGATGATATGAGGTAGACTTTTTATTGTTTGGAGTGTGAGCTTGCTATTGGTTAGGAAACCGTTTAGTGCGAACGTGGGGTATGAGACTCATTGTTAACACTTTGCGGGTTCCTCTCCAAGAAGTTAGTGACACATTAGCCTCTGGGCGGCCAGTACTGGACCTCTGGGTCACCATGCCTCTGGGCAACCGTCTCTGGACACCTGCTCTATGGAGCAGTTTATTTTTCGGCGTGTGCCTCTGGGCCTTTATCCTTCTGGGAAGGATCTCGCCGTCTCGCGCGTTTCGCATCGGTGCGAGTGATCGATCACAACTCTACAGTACTTGGCAACAACGACTCTGGTCGGTGCACGTGCAACATTTGTATTATCTGATGATTTTTATATCCATTCGAGTACCGCCATTCGGCGTTGGTTCTATGGAACCATACGATGTAAGTGCGATTACCTTGTGGATTCACAGTGTCTCTGGACACTGCTTTTCAGTGTTTGATTTCATTGATTTTTCAGTATATCCCCATTGCTCTTTGGAGCATCGATCTTTGCTTGGGCATTGATTACAGACTCTGGTCACTCTTGGGATTATTGCCTATGGGCATCTTTTTATAGCTTTGGCTACGCCGATGATATGAGGCGATTTTATTTATTCTACACTTTGGTGTTGATTTATCTTTGGAGATTTTTATTGTTTATTGATGATTAGGGATCGTCATTATATTCATGTGGTTCATAATATACTTCTCTTTGGATAAGTACTGTTTTACTTATGTACCGCATTATTATATATCTCAGTTATTACTGATTGTTTAGCTAGCCTGACCCGAGTGTTTTCGCTCGGGTCAGACCGAGTTGTTTCAGGTTAGGTCTCTGGACTTAGCTGCTCTGTGCTTCCGCTTTGGACTTATCTGCTATGCTTTTGAGATAGCTTATCTTAGTGTCCGCTTATGTTATTATTCAGACTCTTATATGTACATATTTTTGACTCACATGTGTGAGCAGTGGCTTTGTACCCACTTATGATATTTGGATCTGTATTGACGATGTATTGTTCTGGGATTTTATATCTGTTATGTGATTCTGTTCTGTGATGCTATTTCATTATGTTATTGTGCTTTGTCCTGATAGATCTTTAGCCATTTGTAATTTCGTTATAAGTATTTACCGAATATGTCGAACCACCTGATTGAGAAAAATTTAAATAGATTCCACCTTTCGACGTATTCGGTAGATAGTTATAGCTTGATTATAAATGGTCGCTTCCACTATACTCTATTCTCCGCTTTAACAGACAGTATTACTCCCGTAATACTCTTTGTTACAGTGGGTCTCGGAGTGGGGCGTTACAATTCTGCAGGACTTGTACATACTATTGAAGCTTTCCTTTCCAGGTCATCTTTTCGATCACACCTCAGAGGTGTTTGTAATCGCCCGTGTTAGGATGAGTGATCATCTGGGAATATACAACATTCCCTTGATTTTTTTTAGACCTCAGTGTACTCTCTCGAGGTTGGTTTCCAGTATCACTCCGAGTCGTGAGTCTTCAAGTAGAGGTTGTCAATTGAATCTTTCCAAAGAGCATACGAGCTGAATTCTGAAGTCTTGTTTCGGCTACTGGGATCTACATCCTTAGCCAATGGGCCTTCATTGTTATTTTTCTTAGTCTGCTCCACTCCTCCTCACTTTAGTTCTGATTCATTTTGTAAAAGAAACGATCCATAGTCGTAGGAGGCTCTTTAGCTAACTAGCTGCCAAAATATATCTGGAGGTCGACTTTCCTCAAACGCGATCAGTATGATACCCTTGTTAGTATTTGGAATAAATTGCTTAGAGCATTGGTTTGCTTGGAGCCATCTTGACATTTGCTAGAGTCACATCATCTATGTTCTCCAACCTTTGGGAGTACCGTTTGAATAGCGTTTGCTTGTCCGTTCTCTTGATGTCGTTCATAAGCTGCCGCTAGATCCTCTATGCCCTGGTCGATCATGGGATGTCAGGGAAGTGGATAGAATGTTCCTTTATTAAGTTGAGTTTTGAACTCACCATCCGGAGGTACTGCGCTGCGGCTAGGGTTCGGGGGGGTTTCCCCCCGGAATTTTTTTTTAGCCTCTTTTTTGGAAATTTGGGTCGTACCCGAAAATAGTTTTTTTTTGAAAATAGGGGTCGTATAAGAGACCGGTGTAACTTAAGTTTCGATCGGCATTGAGGGCCGTTCGGCATGACAAAGTTGCTCGGCATATAAGATTGTTCGGCATTCCACACTGTTCGGCATTCAGGAACGCCCGACACTCAGGAGCGTTCGGCATTAGAGAGCGCTCGACATTCAGGAAAGTTTGGCATTAGAGAGCGCTCGGCATTCAGGAACGTTCGACATCCTGATGTCACTCGGCCTGGAGGTATGGATCGGCATTCGGATGTCGCTCGGCCTGGAGGTATGGTTCGGCCTGGAGGTATGGATGGGCATTCGGATGTCGATCGGTCTGGAAGAGCGTTCGGCCTACCCCTTTTCTGGAGCGTTCGGCATACGCCTTTTCTGGAGCGTTCGGCATACGCCTTTTCTGGAGCATTCGGCATAAGCCTTTTCTGGGGCGTTCGGCATACACCTTTTCTAGGGCGATCGGCATAAGCCTTTCTGTGATATCCCGGATTTTTGAGCAATATAAATTTAATAATCTGTATTGATAATTCAATTAAATTGATAATTTTCCTTTATAATTGTAGTTTAAATTGGTAATTTAATCTTTAAAGGATAATCAATATTTAATCTGGCAATATTAATTCATATCTTTTCCAATAATTTAAAATGGATAAAATTTATCCTTGAAAGCTAATAAAATTTTATTCTATATACAATTTATATATATATATTTGATATATATTGTGAATAGGATATCTTTTGTTTTAAATAAAAGATGAATTTTTCAATTGTTTCGTATATGTAAGTATATGTTATAATTTGAAATTGTTTTGAATTTAATTTAATCTATTGATAAAATTTTATATGTATATATTGTGATTTGAAGCTTTGTTTTAAAATTAATATTTTTCAAAAGTTACCTTAAGATTTATTCAATTGTTTTCAAAATATAAGATAGTTATTTATTTTAAAAATATGATAGTTTAAATAAAGTTTTTGTTTTCTTTAAAGTGTTTAGCATAAAATAGTTATAAATATATATAGTTTTAAATAAGCCTTCTTTTTAATATCTCTTTAATTTAAATGGTTTATATATATAAACATAAATAAATTTAGTACTAATTCACATTTACATAAATTCATAAATGTCAATACATATTCATATTACATAATTAAGAAAACATAAATACCTTTAAGACAAGGATTTAAACATAATTAGGCATTGATTTTAACACTTGTAAACATTTTTATACATATGTAAATTTATTGAATAGGTGTAAACTTGATAATGAATCTAAGGACAAGTGGCAGCATTGTTTTCATTTGAAAATATATGCGAATATATTCATTAAACTGAATTGAGAAACTAGACTAATTGATTTTCAGTTCAAAATCTTTTCCTGCCTAAACTCTTCTCTTTTCTTAACTAAAACCTGGAAACAAAATCTAAACTTGAAACCAAAATCAAAAAGGATTTCAAACCTGGAATTCAAATCTGCAAACAAATAGAAGATCAAACAACTATTTTCAAATCTTCAACAAGCTTGCAATTCAAAGTAGCAGTTTCAAATGCCACTTCAACCTGCAACTAAAATGAAGATCAATTTGAGATTCAACTCTGCTGCAATTCAAAGGGAAGTACAACAGCAGTTTCAACTTTTAAAACATCATATTGCAAGCATGCAAAGTATCACAACAAATTCAAATGCAACAGTAAAGCAAATTCAAAATTTTAAAAAGCCTGGAAAACACTGCTCTGTTTTGTTCTCTGGAAATAAAAAGGTGAGTAAATTTCTTTTAAAAACAGTTTTAAAAATCTGTTGTTATGATGCATGTGATGAATGATTTTAGATTGGGTTTCTTAGTATATGGATATGAGTGCATGTATGTATATGTGAGATGTTTGTAATGCCTGTAAACATATATGTATGAATAAACAAAATCTGCTCTGAGATCTGCAGTCTCAAGCTCACACAAATCAATTTTCATATCTCCTGATGCAATCAAAAGTTTAGGCTTGATCTTTGAATAAAGAATTATTATAGCAGTATATTGTAATAAGAAAAAAAATAGTTTTCAGAAATATATATCATGTATTCAGCTCAAAAATTTATAATTTACAGAGCTAATCAAAAATATGGGTAGAATCAATTATGCCAATTTAAATTAGTGATTATAGAATATGATTTGTAATAAGAAATGATGAATTTTAACATGCATTTCATAATTTTTAAGTTGATATTCAACTGGGAATTTGGAAATGGAAGGTTTTGGCAATTTGATCAATTGCCGATGATAAACTAAATGATTGAAGCTAAATTTGTAATCGAAGCTTGCTTTAATGTTGTGGATAAAGGGAAAAATACAATCGAATTTTTCCAATGTCTGAATTTATCGAATTCGAACCAACTAGGGTTTTAGCTGTTGTTTTTTTTGGCTTCGTTGTCGTGATAATTGCGATTTGTATTCGTGACCGGAATCGTTCGCGATTATGGGAATTGAAGCTGGATGAAGTGTCGAAGCAACGGTGAAGTGGATAGTTGATCTCGAGGTGGGAGGCGTCGTAACGGTGAAGTTTTCCAGCCATGGTGTTTCCAGTTGATCGAGATTTTTGCTCGATTTTGTTTGATTGGGTTTTCGTGAAATCTGGGTTTGGATTCGTGATCGAGGTGGTTCGAGTGGTCAGTGAGGATGGTCGCGACAATCATCTGTAGTCGGCGGCGATGGTGCAAGTGCACCACGTGCACGTATGCACGTTTGGGCATCTGGGTACGATTGTGATTGGGGAAGACGAGATGAACTCGGGACTGTCTCGTGTAATTTGCAGTATTTCTCGAAGTAGATGAAGTCGTGAGTGACTCGAAGCTAGCTCGGGAATTTAGTGATTTTACTCGGGTTTTTGGTGAGGTTTACTCGGGCTGTTCTGGTTTTAAACTAAAAGCTTGATTTTACAATTGTTTCGAGTTTAAAAGTAAAGTAAACGAGTTAAGTTATGGAAATAATCTGGTTTTCAAGATAAATGTTTTAACAAGTCTTAATATGTTTAAAATGAATAAGTTCTTAAAGGATAGAAAAGTAGATTTTCAAAAAAAAAAAAAAAATTTGTATTAAAAATTTATTTAAAAATTTTTGAAAATGTTTTTAAGATTTTAAAGGTTAAATTAGAATGTTTAAATTGTTTAGTTATAATTGATTTCTAAAGTAATTTATTTTAAATAAAGTTTAAAGATTTAAATTGGGTAATCAATTAAAAATAAGGAGTTATCTTAAGTAATTAAAATTGTGATTTATTAAAGATAATTACTTATAATCAATTAAGTATAATTACTTGATGAAGTGATTAAGAAATAATTACTGGATGTAATTAAATAAAGGAAGTTATTTAATAAAGTAATTAGAGGATAATTATTTTATTAATTAAGAGTTAATTACCTAGTGTTATTAATTAAATAATTTATTTAATAAAGTTAATTAAAAGATTTAGGATAATTAATAAGGTAATTAATTATTGGTTAAGGTAATTAATTAAAAAGTAATTAATTAAGGAAAGTAATTAAGGAAAGTTAATTACTGGATAAGATTAATCAAAGGTGATTAAAAATTGTGATTTAATTAAGATTAATTATTTAATTAATTTAAATAGAATAAATAATTAAAGATGTAATTAGAGATCATTAGTTTATAATTAATGATGTAATTAAGAGTTAATTAATTAAGATTAATTAATCAAATGATAATTAATTAATTGTAATTAATTAAGGATTATAATTAATTAATTAATGAAGTAATTAAAGGTTAATTACTGTATTGGTTAAGAATAATTAATTTGTGAAATTAATTAAGGATAATTACTTAAATGTAATTAAAGTATAATTAATCAAGGTGATTAATAAAGTGGATAATTAGAGAATGATTAATTAATTTATTTGTAATTAATTAATGAATATATAAGTAAGATTTATGATGAAGTAATTAATTTAATTTATTTTAAATTAATTAAGAGATGAAATAATTAATTTAATTCACTTTAAATTAATTAAAGATAGAGATAGTTAATTTAATTCATTTTAAATTAATTATGTTGTGATTAAGTAAATCATTGCTTATATAAGAATGGATGACATTGATTTGTCTTGAATGGATGTAATCTCAGTAATGAGATATGATTGATATATGATATGGATGTTTGGTTGAATTATAATGATAATGTGAATTATCTGATTGGGATGATAATGTAGATTATCTATTGAATTATCTATCTTTGTGTATATAGATAAGAATTGAATTGTTTTAACCTTTAAACAACTTGGCCTTAAAAGATACGTTTTGGATTTCAATGAGACCGGGATCGGGTTTCCGTATACCGGATTTCCAGGTCTGGAGACCCGAATACCACATCGATCCAAATTTACGATAGGTCGTGAATCTCAAGTGAAGATGAAGATTCAGAGTGCAAGGGTTATTGTCGTTAACTCTGAGGGTGATTCCAAAACGAGTGTAACGAGATAATGCCTTCGGTTTCGTTCGAACCCGGAACGAACTTATATGGATTGAATGCTTTCAGCACATCGTCAAGCGGACGATGAGCATTCTAAGTGATATGTTCTGATTAAAGGTAATCGTAACCTCAAGCCTCATCAACCGGGAATGGCTAAAACAGGGGAGGTGCAGCAAGGCTTCGTGGGTAGCACCCACTGAGAGCAAGATAGATCCCTGTCTAGAGGTCCCTTTTCTTTTATTCGGCTTAGTGTGTGGTTGGTCGCGCCAACTACGGGATTATCTTGTTCGGGATTATCCAGTAAGGGATGGTTTCGGCTTTGTGTTGCAGGGGAGCGGGCGTACTCCTCGGTACGGTGATCTAGGCCACGTACTGTGACGGGCGGTACCCCAGTAGCCCTGCCATTGTATGGAATCCAAACTCCAATAAGTGCCGTACGTATTAGTTGTGCCCAACTATGTTGGAATGTGAGATGTAAGCATTTCAGCTATTTCTGTATTTTACTTGAAAACCCTAGACCCTATTATAATACAATCAGATTTCCTATCAAATGTTTTGGTTAGCGTAAGGTAAAAACTTTTCCATGTTTATGTGTGGGAAGTCTTACGTGATACCTTTGTTTTCAAAAGGTTTTGAAGTTAAACAATTTTAACCCGTTTACTCACACCAGACCCATGTCTGACCCAAGTGTTTATTTTCTGTTTTATTAAACCTTGGGTACTCAATTTTTACGAGTAGTCAAGGGATTCAGGTTAGCTTTGACGAATCTATGGAGGAGATATGGAGCAGGAGGCTTCAGCATTCGTAGATATATAGTATTCCGCTGTGTTGGTTTCTCTGAGTCGTTTGTTTGAGTTGTATCTTGTGTTGTATAATAGACAGGTTGTATAACTGTCTATTTTGTGATGTATAAGTTGTGTACTCTGATTATGTAAAGACTATGTAATAGTTATGTGATATATTATATTTGTTTCGTTCCGTTGTGAGATTCTGATGTGTTGTTGTTCTTTCTTCTTTTCTTTTCTTCTTCTATCCCTTTCTTTCTTTATAACGATGCGACTTTCTGTGGAGAAAAAGTCGGGTCGTTACATTTGGTATCAGAGCAGTAGGTTGAGTGAATACCTAGGCTCTGGAGTGGTGTCTATCTTGAGAGCGCGTAATTGTTAGTTATATAAAAATGATTTTATATTGTGTAAATTGATCGGTTGAGTGGTATATGGATTCTGGTCAATACGAGTAGCTAACGTTATTGATAGGGATCTCTAAACACTTGAACCAGGCCAACGGACACAATATTGTTTTAAAGAGGTAGATGAAATAATTCTACCCAGAAATAATTTCTATATAAAAAGTATCATTTTAAAATATATATATTTATGTATTTCTACCTATTTGTTGGGTTACCTGTTCGGGTTTTCCAATATAAGTTATAAAGGTAGATAAGGGGGTAGTGTGTGTAACACGACTATCAATGGTTGGAATTTGAGTGTTGAGATTGGAAGTATATCTGACGAGACTGTAGACCAAATACCGTCTCGAGTAAACTTTGTTGTGGTGTAAAGATTTCACCGATCTCTGAAGGAAACCAGTTATGGTTTAGAGTTTATCTTTGAAGTTGGATGAATAGAATAGATCTATTGGAAGAGCTGAAGAGAGTGATGGTATTTTGGTAACCTCAGGAAGTAGTAGCTGTGTGATGAGACACGGTGGCTATGGACGTTTCTGAAGATGTTTCTTTTGGAACAAGATTAAGAAGGTATTGGAGGGACAGTTGATGTCTACCGCAGGAAAGACTCGACTGTATAGGAATTCTCTGATATCAAGTAAGAGAGTTTTTTTTTCTATTTTGAAGTATGGGACTAAGGTCGATTAGTTGTTCTTCGGACATGGTCCCATTGTTCCCTTAAGAAGAGTAAGTTATTGGCGATTGGTTTGGAGCCCGAGTTTCTTTTGGATGTATGCCATCTCGGAGATTCGTTGAGAGGTTTGTTGATGGTTTTAGTTTTGAGAAGCCTTTGGATTAGAAGTTCTTGGTTAGCTGTGATAGCAGTGCAGCTCGGAGTGTTCGGTGTGCTGTCGAGATAGAGTTTGGAAGCAGCAGTGTGGTTCGTTTCTTCGATGGTTCCGGAATCTTTGTGGTTCTTCTATCAGCAGTCCGAGTAGATGGTGAAGTTTTTCTTGAAGGGTTAACCTTGTTTGGAAAAGCTAAAAGCTGTTCTAATTGGTAAAGAGAGAACAGTTTCTTTGAAATCTGAACTAGGTTGTAACGCAAAAGTGACTTGCGATTAGTTTGAGAGTTCATCTTGAATAATCTTTTGTATGGAGTTAAGGCATCTCAAGAGAAAGTAAAAGTTATCGAAGAGGTCAAAGGTTGCCCGTAGGTAAAGATTTAGTTTATATCGATTTGTTCCTAGAGAAGGATTGGTGAAGCATCTTAGAATTTTATGGAGTATCTGTGTTTTCTCTTCTGTTTCTAATTTTGAGTTTCCTCTAGCTAAGGATAGCTGAAGACAGAACCATTGACCGAGGACTCGTCTATCCTTTGAGTAGTTGGTTATGTTTTTAAGATAACCAATGTTCCGCTTGTTTATGGATCTAGTTTGTACTCGAGTTCATCAACATTCTCATCTATTTCAAAATCAGAGTTGTACAGCGAAAGCAAAGGTAGTAGCTGTGCAAGAAAGGAAGTAACCTCAGATTTCTACAAGAAGTTTATGTGAATTTCTAAGTGTGTATAGAATTTTTTTGAAATCTGGAAAAAAAGAAGTTCAGTCTTCTATTTCTTGTGGAGTAGAGTTTGTGGATTTCAGCAGATTTGAAGATCATTTTGTGCTTGGTTCATAATTGTTTCAAAAAGCATCAGCAAAGGTTAAGATGATCAGGAAAAGATGAGGTAGCTCAGGATCGTCTGGTGAGCTATGCAGATATGAATCAGAGTTTGGAATTCGGAGTTGGAAATTAGAAACTGTTTAAATTTTCCTCGATTATAAGAGCTATAAGATTTGGCAAGTCTGGAAGCTAGCTCCAAAATATTTTGGAATTTTCTTGTGTTCTTGAGAGGAGTAATTCTTTGTCTATAGGGTTGAATGGCCAGTTTGGATATCTGGAATCCATTCTATTTCACGTATCTCTGAGGGAGTACGTGTATGATCTATTACTGATTGTAGAATCTGCAGTTCAGATGGATTTGGAAGTTGAACTGGACTTGAGTATAGTCTGATGTTCCGTTCAGATTAGTGGATCTAGAGAAGAGAGGAGCTTTGGATTATAGTGGTGTAGTTTGTTTAGCTTCTGTAGAGTGAGTCTCCCGGAGATTTATACTCGGGGAAACTCGAGATAGTGTTAGTAGATCTATCCTGATTTGTATCAGAATAGTTAGTTAGATTAGATTGTTTGATTGGTTGCTTTGATTGATAGGAATTGGATGATAGGTTTGTATTTAAAATTAAAAATCTTTGCTGGATTATTAAATTAACTTTGCTTTTAATTTCGGGGACGAAATTATTTTAAGGGGGGAGGAATGTGATATCCCGGATTTTTGAGCAATATAAATTTAATAATCTGTATTGATAATTCAATTAAATTGATAATTTTCCTTTATAATTGTAGTTTAAATTGGTAATTTAATCTTTAAAGGATAATCAATATTTAATCTGGCAATATTAATTCATATCTTTTCCAATAATTTAAAATGGATAAAATTTATCCTTGAAAGCTAATAAAATTTTATTCTATATACAATTTATATATATATATTTGATATATATTGTGAATAGGATATCTTTTGTTTTAAATAAAAGATGAATTTTTCAATTGTTTCGTATATGTAAGTATATGTTATAATTTGAAATTGTTTTGAATTTAATTTAATCTATTGATAAAATTTTATATGTATATATTGTGATTTGAAGCTTTGTTTTAAAATTAATATTTTTCAAAAGTTACCTTAAGATTTATTCAATTGTTTTCAAAATATAAGATAGTTATTTATTTTAAAAATATGATAGTTTAAATAAAGTTTTTGTTTTCTTTAAAGTGTTTAGCATAAAATAGTTATAAATATATATAGTTTTAAATAAGCCTTCTTTTTAATATCTCTTTAATTTAAATGGTTTATATATATAAACATAAATAAATTTAGTACTAATTCACATTTACATAAATTCATAAATGTCAATACATATTCATATTACATAATTAAGAAAACATAAATACCTTTAAGACAAGGATTTAAACATAATTAGGCATTGATTTTAACACTTGTAAACATTTTTATACATATGTAAATTTATTGAATAGGTGTAAACTTGATAATGAATCTAAGGACAAGTGGCAGCATTGTTTTCATTTGAAAATATATGCGAATATATTCATTAAACTGAATTGAGAAACTAGACTAATTGATTTTCAGTTCAAAATCTTTTCCTGCCTAAACTCTTCTCTTTTCTTAACTAAAACCTGGAAACAAAATCTAAACTTGAAACCAAAATCAAAAAGGATTTCAAACCTGGAATTCAAATCTGCAAACAAATAGAAGATCAAACAACTATTTTCAAATCTTCAACAAGCTTGCAATTCAAAGTAGCAGTTTCAAATGCCACTTCAACCTGCAACTAAAATGAAGATCAATTTGAGATTCAACTCTGCTGCAATTCAAAGGGAAGTACAACAGCAGTTTCAACTTTTAAAACATCATATTGCAAGCATGCAAAGTATCACAACAAATTCAAATGCAACAGTAAAGCAAATTCAAAATTTTAAAAAGCCTGGAAAACACTGCTCTGTTTTGTTCTCTGGAAATAAAAAGGTGAGTAAATTTCTTTTAAAAACAGTTTTAAAAATCTGTTGTTATGATGCATGTGATGAATGATTTTAGATTGGGTTTCTTAGTATATGGATATGAGTGCATGTATGTATATGTGAGATGTTTGTAATGCCTGTAAACATATATGTATGAATAAACAAAATCTGCTCTGAGATCTGCAGTCTCAAGCTCACACAAATCAATTTTCATATCTCCTGATGCAATCAAAAGTTTAGGCTTGATCTTTGAATAAAGAATTATTATAGCAGTATATTGTAATAAGAAAAAAAATAGTTTTCAGAAATATATATCATGTATTCAGCTCAAAAATTTATAATTTACAGAGCTAATCAAAAATATGGGTAGAATCAATTATGCCAATTTAAATTAGTGATTATAGAATATGATTTGTAATAAGAAATGATGAATTTTAACATGCATTTCATAATTTTTAAGTTGATATTCAACTGGGAATTTGGAAATGGAAGGTTTTGGCAATTTGATCAATTGCCGATGATAAACTAAATGATTGAAGCTAAATTTGTAATCGAAGCTTGCTTTAATGTTGTGGATAAAGGGAAAAATACAATCGAATTTTTCCAATGTCTGAATTTATCGAATTCGAACCAACTAGGGTTTTAGCTGTTGTTTTTTTTGGCTTCGTTGTCGTGATAATTGCGATTTGTATTCGTGACCGGAATCGTTCGCGATTATGGGAATTGAAGCTGGATGAAGTGTCGAAGCAACGGTGAAGTGGATAGTTGATCTCGAGGTGGGAGGCGTCGTAACGGTGAAGTTTTCCAGCCATGGTGTTTCCAGTTGATCGAGATTTTTGCTCGATTTTGTTTGATTGGGTTTTCGTGAAATCTGGGTTTGGATTCGTGATCGAGGTGGTTCGAGTGGTCAGTGAGGATGGTCGCGACAATCATCTGTAGTCGGCGGCGATGGTGCAAGTGCACCACGTGCACGTATGCACGTTTGGGCATCTGGGTACGATTGTGATTGGGGAAGACGAGATGAACTCGGGACTGTCTCGTGTAATTTGCAGTATTTCTCGAAGTAGATGAAGTCGTGAGTGACTCGAAGCTAGCTCGGGAATTTAGTGATTTTACTCGGGTTTTTGGTGAGGTTTACTCGGGCTGTTCTGGTTTTAAACTAAAAGCTTGATTTTACAATTGTTTCGAGTTTAAAAGTAAAGTAAACGAGTTAAGTTATGGAAATAATCTGGTTTTCAAGATAAATGTTTTAACAAGTCTTAATATGTTTAAAATGAATAAGTTCTTAAAGGATAGAAAAGTAGATTTTCAAAAAAAAAAAAAAAATTTGTATTAAAAATTTATTTAAAAATTTTTGAAAATGTTTTTAAGATTTTAAAGGTTAAATTAGAATGTTTAAATTGTTTAGTTATAATTGATTTCTAAAGTAATTTATTTTAAATAAAGTTTAAAGATTTAAATTGGGTAATCAATTAAAAATAAGGAGTTATCTTAAGTAATTAAAATTGTGATTTATTAAAGATAATTACTTATAATCAATTAAGTATAATTACTTGATGAAGTGATTAAGAAATAATTACTGGATGTAATTAAATAAAGGAAGTTATTTAATAAAGTAATTAGAGGATAATTATTTTATTAATTAAGAGTTAATTACCTAGTGTTATTAATTAAATAATTTATTTAATAAAGTTAATTAAAAGATTTAGGATAATTAATAAGGTAATTAATTATTGGTTAAGGTAATTAATTAAAAAGTAATTAATTAAGGAAAGTAATTAAGGAAAGTTAATTACTGGATAAGATTAATCAAAGGTGATTAAAAATTGTGATTTAATTAAGATTAATTATTTAATTAATTTAAATAGAATAAATAATTAAAGATGTAATTAGAGATCATTAGTTTATAATTAATGATGTAATTAAGAGTTAATTAATTAAGATTAATTAATCAAATGATAATTAATTAATTGTAATTAATTAAGGATTATAATTAATTAATTAATGAAGTAATTAAAGGTTAATTACTGTATTGGTTAAGAATAATTAATTTGTGAAATTAATTAAGGATAATTACTTAAATGTAATTAAAGTATAATTAATCAAGGTGATTAATAAAGTGGATAATTAGAGAATGATTAATTAATTTATTTGTAATTAATTAATGAATATATAAGTAAGATTTATGATGAAGTAATTAATTTAATTTATTTTAAATTAATTAAGAGATGAAATAATTAATTTAATTCACTTTAAATTAATTAAAGATAGAGATAGTTAATTTAATTCATTTTAAATTAATTATGTTGTGATTAAGTAAATCATTGCTTATATAAGAATGGATGACATTGATTTGTCTTGAATGGATGTAATCTCAGTAATGAGATATGATTGATATATGATATGGATGTTTGGTTGAATTATAATGATAATGTGAATTATCTGATTGGGATGATAATGTAGATTATCTATTGAATTATCTATCTTTGTGTATATAGATAAGAATTGAATTGTTTTAACCTTTAAACAACTTGGCCTTAAAAGATACGTTTTGGATTTCAATGAGACCGGGATCGGGTTTCCGTATACCGGATTTCCAGGTCTGGAGACCCGAATACCACATCGATCCAAATTTACGATAGGTCGTGAATCTCAAGTGAAGATGAAGATTCAGAGTGCAAGGGTTATTGTCGTTAACTCTGAGGGTGATTCCAAAACGAGTGTAACGAGATAATGCCTTCGGTTTCGTTCGAACCCGGAACGAACTTATATGGATTGAATGCTTTCAGCACATCGTCAAGCGGACGATGAGCATTCTAAGTGATATGTTCTGATTAAAGGTAATCGTAACCTCAAGCCTCATCAACCGGGAATGGCTAAAACAGGGGAGGTGCAGCAAGGCTTCGTGGGTAGCACCCACTGAGAGCAAGATAGATCCCTGTCTAGAGGTCCCTTTTCTTTTATTCGGCTTAGTGTGTGGTTGGTCGCGCCAACTACGGGATTATCTTGTTCGGGATTATCCAGTAAGGGATGGTTTCGGCTTTGTGTTGCAGGGGAGCGGGCGTACTCCTCGGTACGGTGATCTAGGCCACGTACTGTGACGGGCGGTACCCCAGTAGCCCTGCCATTGTATGGAATCCAAACTCCAATAAGTGCCGTACGTATTAGTTGTGCCCAACTATGTTGGAATGTGAGATGTAAGCATTTCAGCTATTTCTGTATTTTACTTGAAAACCCTAGACCCTATTATAATACAATCAGATTTCCTATCAAATGTTTTGGTTAGCGTAAGGTAAAAACTTTTCCATGTTTATGTGTGGGAAGTCTTACGTGATACCTTTGTTTTCAAAAGGTTTTGAAGTTAAACAATTTTAACCCGTTTACTCACACCAGACCCATGTCTGACCCAAGTGTTTATTTTCTGTTTTATTAAACCTTGGGTACTCAATTTTTACGAGTAGTCAAGGGATTCAGGTTAGCTTTGACGAATCTATGGAGGAGATATGGAGCAGGAGGCTTCAGCATTCGTAGATATATAGTATTCCGCTGTGTTGGTTTCTCTGAGTCGTTTGTTTGAGTTGTATCTTGTGTTGTATAATAGACAGGTTGTATAACTGTCTATTTTGTGATGTATAAGTTGTGTACTCTGATTATGTAAAGACTATGTAATAGTTATGTGATATATTATATTTGTTTCGTTCCGTTGTGAGATTCTGATGTGTTGTTGTTCTTTCTTCTTTTCTTTTCTTCTTCTATCCCTTTCTTTCTTTATAACGATGCGACTTTCTGTGGAGAAAAAGTCGGGTCGTTACACTTTCTGAGGTGATCGGCATAAGCCTTTTCTGTAGTGATCGGCCGAATTTCCTTCAGAGGAGGGTCTGCCTTCATTCAACTTGAGTGCAGACTTCAACGTCCAATCCCCAGATCTTGCGTACATCAGTGAATCCAATCTACGGCTATCAACTTCCTTTAGATTTCTTTCAAATCTGAGTAGAATAGGAAGTTTTCTAGTAAACAACTGGATCTATCTCGCGAATATGGAAATCCACTAGTAGACGATGAGATCCAATCAAGCTGAGAATTCAATTCTCAGTGAAAGCACCAAAGTGTTAGCACCAAAATTGGTCACTAACCTCGTTGAAAAAGATTGTGTAGAGATGTAAGTGATGAAGTTAAATTAAACAAGGAAGAATATGCTAATTTAAATGCAGAAAGTAAGAACACCAGATTTATAGTGGTTCAGCGTAACTGCCTACATCCACTTTGAGTTTTGATCTTTATTTCTTTCATAAGTAGTTGAATACAGATACAATCCATATATTAATGACTTGAATACAAGTTTGAGTTAAAAAGAGGAGAGTATAAAAAATGGCAGAGTCTCCCCATTGTTCTCCCAAAAAAGGTCCATTTTCACTGTGACCCTGCCCCTCTATTTATAGACAAATATGGGCTGGACTTCCCAGGTGGGCTTGGTGGCCGAACACTCTAGCCCAAGTGTAGTGGTCACTGTATGCCGGACCAAGTAGACCGAACATGTTGACGCCGAACCACCTTCTCAATGCCGAACGGTACGTTTGATGGGTGGGAAGTGCAGAACAGTTGTCAGTCGAAGCCGAACGTGCCTTCTGGCTGAACGATGCTTCTTAGCCGAACGATCCTTTGGCCGAACGATGCTTCTTAGTCGAACGATCCTTTGGCCGAACGATGCTGCCATGTAGAGTAGCTATATACGCCGAACGTCTTCTAACGCCGAGTACCACTGGATGCCGAGTACTATGAGACGCTGAGTACTACGCCGAGTACTATGAGATGCCGAGTGCTACCTGATGCCGAGTACAATGGATGCTGTGTACTACGCCGAGTACTATGAGATGCTGAGTACTACGCCGAGTACTATGAGATGCCGATCACTAGTTGACACCGAGTCGTCCTGTATGCCGAGTACTCAGTTGCCTGGTCAAATCTCCAGGAAACAGTCATATTCTATATTTAATTCACCAAGCCACAATAAATGACATACATATCAATGCCAACTGAAAAAGGTGGTGAAACATAAATTCCAGAAATCAAAACGAGAAATCCAGAAATCACAAGAAAAGAGGATGGCCAATCCCATAAAACTAAACATCGACGTACCTAGAAAGATACGCCCCATGTAAAGTCTAACATCGGTACACCTAGAAAGATGCACCCCATGCAAAGTCGAACATCGACGCACCTAGAAAGATACGCCCCATGCTCTAGCATCGACGCACCTAGAAAGATACACCCCATACATAAATAAACATCGACGCATCTAGAAAGATACGCCCCATGTAATGTCTAACATCGATGCACCTAGAAAGATACACCCCATGCAAAGTCGAACATCGACGCATCTAGGAAGATACGACCCATGCATAGACGAACATCGACGCACCTAGAAAGATACACCCCATGCCCCGACTTATTGAGCCGATTGCTCCACGAAGTAAACAAACATCGACGCACCTATATAGGTACGACCAATGCGTAAAGTAAACATTGACGCACCTATATAGGTATGACCCATGCGTAAAGTAAACGTCGACGCACCTAGATAGGTACGACCCATGCGAGAAGTGAGACGAAGCTCATTAATACGAGGAACAGTCCTCCACATGGACAAAGAGACATCGCACATTGCTAGTCTAAACCATAAAATGATCAGCATCGATCATCAAGAAGTGTCGATTACACTAAGCTAGTAAATATAAGAGTTTAGCTTCATGTCCCATAACCACTTTCTTAACTTAAATATTTGCGAACAAACTGTAGATCTCCACTAGAAAATTGTCGCAAGAGTTTCAATCGAATAAGTCCATAAATTAACCGACGAAGTAAATGCAAGCGTTTCATACCACTTGTTTTGCTAAGCCGTTTAATTAGATTTTCTCATACGAATGAGGTAAAGGTTTGTATATACTAATAGATTAGAAAACGGTTTTAAAAACAAGCTTTGTATTAAAAATAGAGTTGAAATCATCTTTGTAAAGTGTTTGAATATTTACTATTAGTATAGAAACCTTTGTATTTTTAAAGTGACAAGTCATAGAAATGATTGTAGAAACAATCAACCATCAAAAATTCACATCCGAAGATGTGAATCAATTCCAACGAAATCGATACCAAATCCATCAAAAATGAATAACCACAAAAATCCCGAAAAAGAAGTCATCACGGTAGATAATAAAAGATAACAACAAATCGGATAACCTTGAATCGATAAGGCTGGAAAATCAAAACAAAATAATTAGATAGGTTGAGAGGAGCAGGTCGGTCGACTGGACCAAGGGGTCGGTCGACCGATACAGACCCAGGCAATTTCCTGGGTCTGGTTCGGTCGACTGAACCCCTGGTTCGGTCGACCGAACCTGCTTCCGAGACATTCTGTTTTACTGTTCGGTCGGCTGAACCCCTGGTTCGGTCGACCGAACTTGCTCCAGAAGCATTTTCAGTCCAGCCCCCTTTGGGGCAAATTCCAACAATGGCGATCGGACGAGCAACGGGCGCTAAGGGTTTACGCCAATCGGCAACCCATCCCTATATGACTCTCCGAAACACTCCACTAACGTGTTCAAACATCAAAGATTGGATTTTTTAAAAAATTGGATTCCAAAAACCAAAAATTGAACAATTCATCAATTCAATCCAAATCGAAAGCAATTGAACATAAATAAGTTTTAGGAATTCATACCCAACAATCAAAGATAAATATAGACATAGATGTGAGATAAAAATCTCACCTTTTCACAAAATCAATGAAGAATAAGCTATAGAGCAATGGCAAGGACAATCACTCTTCAATTCCAACTCAACAAGCTTGAATCTAAGCTGAAAAGAGAAACATTTCCTAAATTAGGTTTAGGGAATTTCTGAAATTGAAAGGAGAATGAGTTGGAGAAGATGAAGAGGATGCATACCAATAGCTTCTCTTTGAATTTGGAGCTAGAAGAAGGATTTGCAAATGAACTAGGGCTTGGAGTTTTAATTTCCCATTCCACTCTCCATTTTTGATGAAGCTTAAGTGTTAGGAAATGAAAGTGAAGTAATGAAGAGGAGAGGGAGTGGAGCTTGAGTTAATGAAACCAGAATTGGGCAAATGGGCTGAACCAAACCCAAAGTCCAAAGTGAAAAAGTAGCCAAATTCTACTAACTCCAAACATATCGAAGTTTATACTCAAAAAGGTCGCAAACTGCATTTTGAACTCAATGGAAGTGGTCTCGAGTCCTAATTTGACAGTTTGCAAAAAGTAGCTTTTCGGACCTCAATCCGATTAACGATTCTATATTTAAATAAAATATTTTAATTTGCAATCGAAAAATATGCGGGTTGTTATAGGAGGGTTTATGTTTTGAAATATGTAACACAACTGGGGCGCTATTTAAAATTGCTCCAACAGGCACTATTTAAAATCGCACTAGTTGGCGCAATTTAAATAGCGCTCCAGGTGTGTTACAGGTTTCAAAATAGAAACCTATCAAACATAATACCCCATATACCATCCGCTAGACAAAAAATCCAAACAGTTAAATTCTGACATTCTAACATTATAAATCACATAAATAATCTAACGATCACATAAAAATTACACAAATAATTCAACGTTCGAAATCATACAATGTCAAAATAATCAACCAACACCACACATCACAATATTCAACCAACACTACAGATCAAACTACAAGCTAAACATTCAATTTACACCATAGGTCCGTGTTCGAATTGCATAGGTGTGTTACGTTTGACCCCTGCGGCTGTGAAGGTCCATGTTCGAATTGCATAGGTTGAGAAAATGAAGGACTTTTTCCCTTATCCTTCCGGCTTTTGTGCTGGTATACTTATGTCGTAGTAGGCAGAGGAATCGATTAAAGAGGTGCTTTAATGAGAGAAAGAGGAGGAGGAGGTGGTGGGGGAGGAGATGACGGTGCATGTCTAGCTAGCTTGTTCTTCCCAAGAGTAGATTGCAATATACACTTCACACTAAAGCATTTGCCCTTCGTACGCTCCAGCACCTCTCCCGATAGCTCATCAACCAATTCAATAGCACGGTAAATGCCATCCGCCAGTCAAGTACTAGTAATTAACATGTATGGAAACTAAATATGACTACTTTCCCCACAAGTTAAATAATATCAATTAACACATACCACATTCCTCTCAAGTGGAGCTCTCAGAGTATATGCGTCTACCACAGCAGGCTTCTCGACCTCAGCAGGCAGCTCTATGGCATAAAGAATATAGTGTCCGGTGATGTACCAGTACCATGTATAATAATCATCGTCCGATAGCGTGAGGTCTCGTTATTTTTGCGCATGCATATGACAATGATTCCATGTCTCAATCGTCTTCTCATACTCTCCGGTTGAGTTGTCGATCTGGTAGTGAGGAGCTGCTTCTGGCAGATGCCGTCTAAAACCAAATTGTCGCATCACATTATCTGGAAGATGAAAAGCTACACCTCCGAAACAAAAAATTGGCACCCGTGCTGTCCATGGATCAATAAAAGTGGTACATAAGGGAGGAAACTGTCCAAGTGCATGTGCGTATAGGGTACATGTGACAGCATTACAGCCGAGTACATCAAACTCATTGCAGTAGAACATAACATTATGTCTAGGAGTATTCACCGTGCTCTTCGGCTCAATCCATCTGGAACAGCAAGATAATAAGAATTATTAGAGCAAAAGATGTGTGTATAATTAAATAATGTAGTAAATATACCTAGCATCATAGGGCAAAGATAAATACACTGCAACATTTTAAATACGATGCAAACCAACACCATAAATGATCATGAATTTACACATGGACTATCATTATTGGACTTTCTACATCATAATGATGTAATTTAGATAATTAACATTTGACAGCTACCAGGCAAAGTACTTAATTCTATGATAACAAGTTGAGAAAAATATTATATTGAACATTTGTGTTATCGAATTAATAGCTACAACTAACGAAGTTTATTATATACATTTAAATAAGTAAAGTTTTGACTTATTTTTCATAGTAGTACAAATATTTGATGTAACAGTCACTATGTATAATTTTGTCATGCTAGTACGGATTTGAAATATGGTTGTTCATTCTCAAATAAAATTTAGTAATTTAGTAATTAACTAAATATGTTTATATCCAAACAACTTAGTTTCTTAATATTTTTGGATCAAAATAGATAAGAACAAATTGTAGATAAACCCTAGATATCATATTTTAACCCCTAATCAAATTAATTTGGATCTAATATCCAATTGCCGGTTTATATAGGGTTTACAAATTAGTTTTCCCATTTTAAATAATAGTTTCCCTCAACTTCGATAAATCTATGTTTAACTATAAAGATCTCAAAAATTAATAAAGCTCATCAACAAAAATAATCTCACAACGAAACATCATTTCATAGTTATAATATCAAAAGACAACACAACAATAGAATCTCACAACGAAACGATAACATATAATATCAAAAGACAGCATAAACTGTCACTCTAAGATGCACATCATTTCATAGTTATAACCATAAGTACTATCATTAATCTGGAAAATTATAACAACATGTCTTGACATATGCTGATATATACAATGTAGTAATGCAGCGGAAACAAGATTGCTATGGTAGGGGAATGGAAGCATCCTGCTCATTTCAAGAAGCTCCAAAGAACATCGATGAAAACCTGCTTTTTCCAGACTACTCAAAAGAGCGCCTATGGAAATAAGGGAAATATAAAAACCACAAGTCGGACATAAGTCTGGTATGAGAAACTCAAGAAATATGTGTGAAATATAACATTATCTTTTGAGATCAACCGAATCACAGGGTTGGTTTTCCCCTTAAAATAGCCAACCATCTATTAAGTGTATACTTCAATGTAATAGATAATGTCTAGGGTGTAGAACACAAGTAATAAATAGTCATAGTATGTGTACATTACCATAAAACTAGGTATACAATCAATACCCACTAAGGCGCGTTTGCATAATTGTGTAGGATTTCCGTGGAGATCTCTCTGGTCAAACCAAATCCGACCTCCTGCATAAGGATCCGAGATATCCTTCCGAGCATCGTATATCTCTAGATAAAATATATGGTAAGCCATAGCCGGTCAATGACCGAAGACATTACACATATTATTAACTTCCGCTAGCAATGTCGATAGCATCTCTTGATCTAGAGTTGATATACCCTATTAGGCTTGCTAAACTTTTCATGGCTAGGTACTCTACTCTGATTTTAGTTATTTCCAATGTCGAGGCTAATCTAACATCTCTCACATGAGTTTACATCACTTGAACAGAACAAGAATCCCTAAATGGATTTTAGCATTTCGAACAGATCACGAACCTCTACATGGTTTCGAGCATCTCAAACAGATCTCGAATCTCCACATATAATCTAGCATAAGTCGATCGACAAATGCTAACATTGACCTCTTCCTTGAACTTAACCTTAGGATAGACAATTCAACTCCATAGCATTAGTCTAAAATGCCAACACCGACCTCACCCTTAGACTTAACCTTAGGATAGACAGTTCAACACTATAACATTTCACTTCACTGTCGCTTTTAGAACATAGATCGTGTATGTGGTTTTGAAGTGGTTACGAGTTCAAGTAATCTCATCGGCTTTTAGTGCTAAGTATACAACTAATTACTTTCCATAAACAACTAACAAATAAAGCACGATTAAATCATACAAAACACAATTAAGTCATCCAAAACATGATTAAGTCACACAAGGCAACTCTTAATCTCTTTTATTTAATTAATCCTCTTATTAATTAAAAACTCCTTTGTAAATACTTGTATATATATTTAAAATAACTTTACAAAAGATATATACATGTACACTAATATTCACTAATCATTTCTATTCTTTTCAGTAAATAGAAATGTATTTATATTCTTATCCCAAATCCCAAATGGTATAAGAATATTCATAAATTTTAAATATGATTTCACATTTACACAAGTATATTTCGATGAATTAAAAATGTCATCAAAATATCGTTACTATAAACCGTAAACCATTCTTTTATACTTATCATTAAACATTCTTTTTAAAGATCTAATTACTTTACTTAGTATAATCAAAAAGGGTTAAAGATCATAGTTTGTAACACATTGTCACAACAAATCCAAAACCAATTTTGTACTTGTTGCTATCTTTAAAAACAGTCATTTAAAGATCTAACTAGATATTTGGTTCAGTTCGGTATTTGACTAGTTAACTATCTAGTTCCAAAGGCGATCACGTATGGGAATCAAGGTTCGTATACTTATCACGTTTTCGAACTTTTCAACTTTCTCGATGGATTTAATAGGAGGAAGAGACAAGTCAGTCTAGTAATGGAGGTCTAATGGGGTGTGGATTGGAGTGGATAGTAGTCAAGTATGATTAGACAGCCCGCTTGATATCTGCTTGAGAGTTGCACTGAATTCAATGACGATCCATGATGGTATTGACTTTTTATTAGCATTAGTGCCTTTTAGTGAAGAGTGGAAGAAAGAAGAATTCTTATCTCCATTTTTGTCCCATCGAATCGTGAGCTTTTATTTAATCATGTTATCTCAAACTAAGTAACATCGGTTAGTTACTTTGCCAGCAACTGTTTTTAAATAGAGAAGTTGCAATTGTTGTTCATGTATCAGGTGCTTAATTTCCTGTTGCTTGGAGTCCATCTGAGAACCTCTCACATTCCAAAAGCCCATGTAGTGCATCATGATGATCTTTTGGCTTTAGTGGCCGATAGCCAGGTTATTCAAGGACTAGCTTGCTTCTTTTGGTCATTATGCAAAAATTCCTTCTAGTGAAATGTGATTTAATCCATTGGGTATTCAGCCAGCATCCATGTCATCAGCACTATGAATTGCTTTGCCTCTCCTTTTTCCTTCTTATTTCTATTTTCAGTAAGTACGAAAAATACATTTGAAAAAGCCACTTGTTTTCAACTATCAAAAAAACATTTAAAATAGCCACTTGTTTTCAATGATTTAGCTTGTTTTCAAAACAACTTCATTAGCTAGTACAATAACTTGTGTACAACAAACATTTTGATGAATGTAATAAAATTATATCATAGTGGATGTTCATCTACTACAGTAAAGAAAAAGATATTTTTAATAAGATTAAACTGATATATCATATTAAGGTTGCGATAATATATTCAAGATATAAAATTAATCAAATCATGTTGAAATATATTGTAAAAAGGTTGTTGTTTATCAGTGTATTATAGGAAAATAAACAATTGCATATACAAAATAATTAGTATATTATATGAAGAACTTTGTGACGATTTAACAATATTTGTTTCTTAACCTAATTAACCAATTATGAAAATACATAAGATCAGATTCTGTTTTCTTTTGTAAGCACTATTAACAAATATGAAAAAGCCTGTTAATTATTTTATTCCTATCTATCCAAACCTTCTTCTCAGATTATCGTTTACCATTGCTTCATGCTTTAATATTCATTGCTTCCTGCTTTAATATCCTAATAAAAATAAACAAAAGTTGCAGAAATAATTAGTACCATCAAAATACAATTCATCACATTGAACTTGCAAGAATCAAAATGTATCATCTCTAGGTCTTGGGGTTAAAAAGAAACATTTCTATATATAAATTAATAACGTATTTTAGTTTGTCTTGCACAATTGTACCTAATTTTCTGTATCAAAAACAGCTCATAACTAATTCATCAACAAAATGAATAACACTTTCAAATTTGAAACATAGGAAGAATAAAAAGTAACTATTGTGGGTTCAGCTAGAAAAAGGAGGGATGGGATTGAAAGATGTAGCACAAATATAAATTATGAGGAGAGAAAACATGGATCAGAAAAAGCACAAATATAAATTATAAGGAGAAAAGTAACTATCGTGCTTTCCAAGTTTTGAACTTTTCAAATGACTCCAACTTAGCTTTCATCGTATACACCCAAACCTTCTGAGAGCAGTCATAGATAAAAGAGATAAAATACTTAGCTCCTCCAATAGTAGCTATAGCTACTGGTCCCTAAACATCCGTATGGACAGACTCTAGTACTCCTTTGGACTCATGTCTGCCAACACCGGAAAAAAAATTTGTCTGCTTCCCTAACACACACTCCTGGTAGAATTCCAAACGGTTGAAGCTTTCACCTTGATCATCTTCCTTTTTCGAAGCAGCTCCAAACTCTTCTCTGAAACGTGACATAATCTGAGATGCCAGAGTCCGGTGGTATCCAAAGCTTGTGAACTATCAACTCCAACACACGTCTCTCCAAGAACTGTATATCCTTTCAACATATAAAGATTTTGGACCATCATTCCTTTCATCAACACAAGAGCACCATGTGTCACCTTCAAGCCATCCGACTCTAGCGTAATATTGCACCCTAAAGATGCTAGTTTACCCAAGGACATAAGAGATTTTTTTAAACCTAAAACATAGCGGACTCCAGTGATAGCGTGCACCACACCATCGTGCATGTAAATACGCACTGATCCTTCTCCCAATGACTTGCAAGTAGCATCATTCCCCATTAATATGAAACTTCCTTCCTTGTCTTCATAAGAACAGAAATCCTCCTTCCTAGACGTCATATGGAAAGATAACCCTGAATCAAGCACCCAATGGTCTGATACATAGGAAACAGATGTAGTCAACACATCATCAGAAACAACCTTCTCCACCGCAATAGATGAAGAACCATCCGCTTCATTTCTCTTCCTCAAATCTAGACAATCTTTCTTCCAGTGACCATGTTTCTTATAATGATGACACCTGTTGTCTTTGGACTTACCTCTCCAACAACTTCCAGGCTTCCTTGATTGGAACGCCCTCTAAAGTTATTCTCCTTCTTCTCCTTTCTTCCTCTCTCCACAAACAGCCCCAGCTGACTACTACTAGCTTCTCCACTTTCTCTCATATTCTTCATCTGATCCCTCATTTCTTCACATAGAAGTCCCGTCTTCACATCTTCTAATGACAGCGTGCTTTTGCCATAAATCAAGCTGTTAGTGAAAACCGTATATCACTCAGGAAGAGAGCACAATATCACCATAGCCTTTTGCTCCTCGTCCACATTCAAATCAACAGCTTTCATCTTCATCATCGAAGAAGTTCAGATGTGCTTTAAATGACGTACCATCCCGCATCTTATATATGAAAAAAGTCTTCAATAGAATCAGCCTATTCGTGAGCGACTTCTTCATGTAGAGATCCCCAAATTTCTTCCATAAGTGTGAGGACCCAAATTGGGAAAGGTTTAAATCGACAATAATCCACGCATGTCCGACTTAAACAATTCGGAACATAGATAATCAATGCGCATAATTAAGAAAAATAAGGAAGAAGAAGAAAACAAACACAGAATCTCACAACGGAACGACAAAATATAATAATCAAATAACAGTTCATGAAGTTGTCTATATTATACGTTTGATTATAATCTATACAGCATTTATCAAAGTTATATATATACATTAGGGATAAATAAACAATGCAGCATAATAGCATGATGCAGAGAATAATAATAGTAATAATATACCAATTTTCGTCTCCGTCCTCTGGAAAACGATCTTCATTGTGTTGAAAAAAAACTCAAGGCTGACCCAAGCGTTATGAAAAGACAAAACACTCGAGTCAGGACTAAAATACTCTTATGTAAGTCAAATCAATATCAATAAAATACGAGTGTAACAGCGTCAGAGATGTTTACGGGATTTTACATCTCCTATCCAGTGTATAACGTGCGTGCAACAACTTAAGATATGTTACGAGATTTTTCCATCTCCTAAGGATCCATTAAACTATTTATATATAATAGTATACGCTATAGTAGGTAATGTCTATCAGTAAAATAAATATCAAAATAGCGTTAAGGCTTTACATTGATCTACCTTAACACATTTTTATAGTACTAAACCAAAGTCGTAATAGGCTCACATAAGGATAAATATGACAAGGCACGTGAGGCAATGTCCAAGGTAGGATTATACTAGTTTGCCCTTTCTGGCTGGTCGTAACTCATCCGTGGTTGACCGCGACAATCAATCCGAACAAAAGGATGCACCTATCGAGTAAAAAATCATGATAGTAATACGAGTGATCAACGTCTCTGAGGTAGCTAACCTCATTGGCCAGACATAGGCTCCTGATTTAGTCATTTTAATTATGACACAAGTGTCAAGGCTATCCATCATCGTTCTCTTACTTCATTCCAATAAAAGTTCACCAATTCAACCACTACATTCTGGATATCATCCACCATGTACGCGGTTGTCAAAGTGGTTCCAATATTGACAAAGAGTATGCCAATAAGAGGCCCCGGTCTCTTTAACAACCATACGTCGTTTTACACACCGGTTGGTGCTTTTATATTTCGAAAATAATTCGTACTTGATATCAAAATATCATATTCGTTTCAAAATCAAATCCATTTCGAAATCATCATATTTACTCAAAAATCATATTCAGTTCGATACGTCATTTTCACTTGAAATATCATTTCACTCCAATATCTCGATTTCGCTTCCAAATTTGTTTCGAACTTCAATTTAGGTTATAACTTCATTTTTACCCATTTCGTATTTAAATCCAAGATTTAAACATAAACATTTCACCTTTTGACCAGTTTGAATTTTTAGAAAATAGTTTAAATAGTTTTAAAATAATTAAATAGTTAAAATAGTTTAATAGAAAATAGTTTGAGTATTAAAAATGGTTTATATAGTAAAATAGTTTCTAAAATAAAAATAATTTGAATATTTAAAGAAGATAGATTTTAAACAATTTATACTAGAATAATTCACTTGAAAATAGTTTCAAAATCAAACCGGTTCACTTTCAAAAAATTTCAATTCAAATCGGCTTCAATTTCTATCTCGATTTAATCGATTCGATTCCGATTTCAAGTCGAATTTTACTTCGATTCCGATTTCAATTCAAATAATTTCGATTTTGATTTTGAATTAATTCAAATTCGCTTCAATTCCAATTGATTTCAATTTATATTCCAAGTTGAATAAATATCAATCCAATCCCAATTCAATTTCAAATCCAAATTAAATTCAATTTCAATTTCAATTCCAAATTAATTTTAATTCCAATTCCAAATTAATTTCAATTTCAATTTCAAATTAAAACCATTTCGATTTATATCAATTTCGAGTTCGTTTTGCAAAATATCGATTCAAAACAGTTAAATCTAATTAAACTTTAATATCCAATTAAAAATCCAAATCTTTAAATATAATTCAATTCCGAGCTCAATTTCGAAATATCGTTTTATATCACTTTTACTTAGCAATATTCAAAGTTCAAATAAAAGTCCAATCTTTTAAAACAATCAATTTTTGAAATTCAAATCATATCTCGATTATAATTTCAAAATCTCAACTTCGATTATTCAAACCATTCCTGTTTCCGAATTTAAATTTAAACATTTTGAGCTAAAGTTTCGAAAATAATTCGATTTCCATAAATTCGATTTTTATTTCTTAAAATCAAATCATTTAAATAATTTGAAATCAAAAATTTTAAAATCATTTAATTTAACCAATCCAGTGTCCGTATATAATTCTTTATCCTATGGCCAAGTGAATCAATTATTTCAATTTAATTCCAAGGATGGATATATATCATTTCAATCCAAAATAAATGTCATAGGTATATAACATTTCAACCTATTTCTTAATTTATTCGAAATAATTCAATTTACAGTTTTATATACTGTAAATAATATACAGGATGATAATAGGATATATTAAAAATAAATAAACATCCAAAATATCAATCAATAGCATCCATCTCAATCCATCATCCAAACAATCAAAAATCACAACAATCAACCAATTATCGATAATCAGGGATTTTACTAGTAGTTATTTCTATTTCAATTTAACTGTCAATTCAAATTCTATCAATTAATTCTGATGTCAATTTAAATATCAATTTAATTCACTACGCCATAAATGGCCTACTGCAACACAAAAAAAATGTTGGCTCAGGCCCGAAAAATGTTGCCATAGGTCTATGGCAACACTTTTAGGGTGATGCAATTTTTGCCGTTGCCTTAGACCTCAAAGGCAACATTTTGACTATCTAAGGCAACATAAGTAATATTGTTGCAATAGAACCCTATTTGGGTCTATGGCAACACCCATAGGTATCTGTAGCAACATTCCAAAATGTTGCTATAGATATGAACTTTTTGAATTTGTGGGGCCCACAATGTAGAGCATATTTGATTTTTTAATAAAAATAAATATTTATTTAATAAAATGCTATTACACAGAATTCGATATATAAACAGTAATTTATTTAAATAAATATTTTATTTCAACATTTGAAATAGTACAAATTCCTGACTCCACTATTTTACAATTCAATGATATATAACACCGATATTCACATATACAGATATTCCTCACTACATCACTCAGTTCACTCATTACATATGTAGTTTCAATTTATACATACACCGACACTGACAAATATATGCCGAGCCGAAGGCGAGCCGAGTGCCGAGCCGAAGGCGAGCCGAGAAGCGGGTCCGGGCGCAGCGCCGGCGGGGGTCCGGGGCACCGCAGTCCGATTTCGGAAGATCGCAGGTCGAACAAGTGGGCACCGCCCGATTCATCCGATTTCGGAAGATCGAGCCTTCTTTGAAACCTGTCTTCAGCTCATGCATTCATACAGTCATGCACATTTGATTTGACTCTGTCTTCAAGCTTGTATCCAGCTGTCCAGTCTTCAATACCTGTCACATATAATTCAAAAGCAGTAATCTGGAAAATAATATTTAACTCAAACAGAAAATGAAAATATTTTTGTTATAATATTTGCCTCAGGTATTTGGGTTGTTTCTTTTCATAAGTGCATAAGGCAAACATGAATGCAACACATAGATACAAGGACACGGCACAAGGTCAAACCCGAGTCATCGACTGGATTCAACTCAGGGCCAAGCAACCAACAAAACAAACAAGAACCAGGTTCAGCAAAATATAGACAAGCCAGTGCAAGAACACAGCAGTACACATAGGCAGCCCATCAAGCAAAAACAGTGAATGCATCAGGCATGTACAAGAGAAACATAGGCAGTAATATGATATACATAGGACTTGGAGCACCAGTTCATGTTCTAGTTTAACAAATGCAGCAGAAAGGAGCTAACAAGCTCAGACCATACATCATCGCAATCCAACATACCAATACATCATCGCAATCCAACATACCAGATTTATCAAAGTCCAACAGAAAGATTAAACCCGAGATTATAGGAAATAAAGCCTATAAATAAATCCCAATTCATCATCGGCAAAAGCATGCGAGTGTAACCAAAATCGAGAATAATCAAGTAAACCAGAAGGCATAAAACATACCAAATAATATCACATCGCACCCGACGACGAAGTCAAAGCAATTCGAGCAATCAATCAAGGAATTGAAACTGGTTTTATCATTGCTGGCCAATTTGAAAATTTAAGCGGCATTCTCTCAAACAAGAAATCTGCGTTTGACATCTTCCTTGAATCCGAAAATGGTACTTTTTGAAGCAATCGAGCAAAGCTTCATCAGAATCGAACTTCTTCTGAATATTGGCGAGAAAGATTCAAGCATCAGATCTGGTCGAAGTATCATAAATTGCCAACCCTGCCATCACGAAACCACCAGATTTGAGGAACAGCGGCTGAGCCACAACTATCGCCGACGTATCCTCCTCGATGGGTCCGTTAAGGCAGATGACGCGCTCTTTGAGAAGCCGGGAAAAGATATTGCAGGCACGCTGGCCACGGGATGTGTGCTCGATGACCATCGGAATCAGGCTGTAGAAACGGCGGTGGGGTAGTGGAGTTTTGTTGGGGGCTGCGGTTGGTAGGATTTGGGAGAGGTTGCGTATCGACATGTAGGCAACAGTAGCGAAATTGGGGGTGAGAACGAATTGGGAACGAAAATATGATTTGGAAATTAGGGATTTGGAAATTGGGGATTTGGATTTGGAAATTGGGGGTGAGAACGAAATGGTATGAACAGTAAAGCGGGAAAACGAAAATTTAGGGCAAAATGTAGCGGTGATCCATGTTAACAATCAGATTAAATGTAGACCGTTGGATCGTATTCACGCGGATTGCTAATTTTATTAATTTTTTAATTTGAAAACATCTATAGCAACACTATATAAAAATGTTGCATCGTGTTACACTTGTTTAGCTAGAGCAACACATTTTTATGGCTAAGGTAACACTAAAAATACAACGTTGCAGTAGGACCAAAATTTTATAGCTATCGCAACATTTTAGCTGGCAACACCTTGCAAAAATGTTGCAGAAGGTCATTTATGGCGTAGTGATTTATGAAACAACAATCAATAAATTTAAATCACATTATAACTTCAAATTTAACTAACATAAAAATATTCTAGTCAATCGTGAGCGTATAAACACTCATCTTAATTTGAAACTGAAAATAATTGCAGCTTCAAATAAATTCCAAGTCCACTTCAAGTCAAAGGCAATTTCGATACGATCCCAACGCAAATTTTCTCACCCGAATCAGACCTCGTATTGAAGTGTTATTCAATGATTAGTTTAACGATTAATTAAAATAAAAATTAACTTAATTAAAATCAAATAAAAGTTAAACCTTTCCTAATCCTCTCCTCCTCACTTCATAGTTGCAGGCTCCTCTCTTTTTTTTAAAGCCGATCAAGCTTCATCGCGCGCTCACCTCTACCCAAGGCCAGCCGCCGATTGAACTATCACCGAGCCTCCAATCGCCGCTCGCTCCTCTAGAACCGCTATCGCCATGTCCTCCAGGCACGCACGCGCGCCACCATGCAACCCTAAATCGATCGAATTCATTTTCGTCGTTCATCTCCTTCACACGTACAGCGTGCACGCCTCTGTCATCCCATTCGCGACCACCAACGCGCGACGTCCAGGCACTCGCGGCATCGTGTTTTGTTTTTTTTAAATCGAGCTTTCATTTATTGATCTGTTTCCCTCTTTCGATTTTTGAACTAATCCGATTCGAATAAAAAGGGGAGAGGGAGTAATGTTCGGTAGAAAGAAAAGTGTGGTACGAACGGTTGAGAGAAAAAAAATAAAAAAATAAAATATTATAATTAGAAAATATCTCACCCGTTCGATCCGCGCAATTTCGAACTCAAAGCGAAGCGTTCCGCTTGGCATTCATAATGTTTTACCCCCATTCCGAATGCAATGGAACTAGTCTTGAGCCTAATTCAATCATATGCAGAAGATGACTTTTCAAAATAGATTAATTTTAATCGAATTCCTTAAATTGATTTCTATGTGTTTCAAGCTTGCACGGCCAAACGGCAAGTCCGATCGCTATGAAACTTGAAATCCTATAATAACTCACTATTACGAATCCGATGAAATTAGTTTCGTCGAAATCCGAGACAGTTGCCAAAATGGCTATTTTTACTCGTTAATTAAAATATAAAATTTCAATTTTTAATTATTCACATTTAAATCCAATCTTACATGTTAACCATCTTCATTCGTATTTAAATAAAATCTAAATCAATATCCGATATCATTTTCATTCACATTAATTTAAGATTCAATTATTTAAATAATTCTAGTATTAAATTTAAACAATTTAACTATCCAGTAAATCAATATAAATAAATCATTAAATTCCAAATAAATTTTAGTTATCAACATTATTTTATTTCTATCTAAATAATTCACAATCATTATTCAACTCCAGTTATTGATTATAAACAGAGTTAATATATAGAATTTTATTTCAATACTCGTTATCGCCAAATCTTCGAAATTAGTTATTTCAAAAATTTATTCAAGTTCATATCCAATAACTTACATTCAAAATTATTAAATATTTATTTTAATCATTTTTATTCAATAATTATATTAAATTTCACAATTTAAAATAGCTAAAAAATACGAGTCGTTACATTCTCCCCCACTCAAAACTTTTGGTCCTCGAAAAGGGCTAAGTACAAAATTTAACACTTGATACATTTTCTCAAAATAATTAACTTATAAAACATAAACATCTTATTTGCAAAACTATTACTACACTTCTACTATGCCACTCCGATATCGGTTTTACGAAAAATATAACTTATATATAATAACAAGCTATAAAAATTTTAAAACTTCAAAAATTTTCTAACACCCGGATTTACAGAAAATTTCGGCAGAGTCTCCTTTGCGCGGCTCGATCGGAAATTTTTTACAATATAATATATAACACAAATATACCCAATATATATCACATATACATTTCATCTCAATGATGAGGCATCCCAAAAGAAAAAATATATAAAATCGCCATATGTAATCCGAGATATGTACCTTATTATTAATAATACGAGCAAGTTAGCTCGTATTAAAAGCAAAAGCATATAAATCTGCGTATACATCCAAACGGTCTTCGTATGTACCTATCTCAACTCAATTTAGAATATTAGGAACTTATAATAAGATATAGAACATGTATAAGTTCAATAAACTCTAAAACATGCATTCTAAATCCAAACCATAACACAAGCAAGAATACACTACAAACCAATCATATACAATCAAACAGTTCTAACAAAATTTACAACCAAAGAAATCATCCAACCAACAATATTCATCTAATTAATTCAAACTATCAAATTTTACATTTTCATTGTCAATATCTAATTTATACACTATCATTTCTTCTAATGTCCAACTTTTTATATCAACATTTAGTTAACTCATTTCAATTTATTTCTATTTGTTTTATTTACATTGAATCGACTTATATTCAATTTCATTTGTTTCCAATTGATTTACATTTATTTCACTTGTTATGTCAACATCTTCTAGTTACATTTAATTTTATTTCAATTTGTTTATATTCCATTTACTATTACTGTTAGTTGATACATGATAAAGTTATTGTTGTTAAAAAGATAAAAAATCAATTATCTATATTACTTATAGTAATAGCATAAGAACTCTAACTCATTTCGTTGTTATTTCATTTGTTTTAATGACAGTTCATACAGGCTCATCCTATACAGTAGATTGAGGAATTTTGATCAGTTACATCTTATTTAGCTTCCATATAATGTTATTCAACATTTTATATCAGTAAGATCCTAATAAACTCTGTACGTGCATAGATATATGCTACCTTTTTTTGTTTTCATTTTCATCCTTTAGGAACTAAAGCTTTGCGCAAGGCAAATCTTCAAACTGAATTAACTTGAAATTTTTTCACTTAAACTACATTTTCTTTTTGCCAATAGTCTTCATGTACCAAATTATGAAGTTGCTAATTTGTTGCTACTTTTATCTTTTGTCTCATTGCAGCACTATATGTTGCCACATCTTTTTTTCTTAAGTGAATATCTTTTTATACACATATTCATATTAACAAGTTTTTCTTTTTATCACAGTTTATTTCATTCAGTTCTCTTAAGTTAACTTCCATCTTTTAATTTATTTCATTAACTTATTTCATATTCAATTAGTTACCATTCAATTTAATTTAACTCATTCTATTTGCATTTAATTTATTAACATCCAATTTAAATTAAATTCAATCATTCATATTAATTTTACTTACACGCATTTATTTTATTTAATTTCTTTCACACTTAAATTACATTTCATTTTAAAATTCAAGTTCGTATTCATTTATTAATTCATTTTATAGCTCAAGTGAAAATAAGTCACTTTACTAATTCCTCTAGTTCAATTCAAATCCAACTCAACTCATTTAATCTTTATTAAGTGAAATTCTATTTCATTTAATCTATTTCTCATTTTATTTCACTCTCTTTTGAATATTTTCTTCTTATCATTCATATTCAACCAAATTTAAAATTTGTTTTTAGCTTAATATTCTCAAATCTATAAATTATACAATTTATTCATTTAAAATTTCATTTTATTATTTTATCTAATTAATTTCAAATACAATTCTCCTTTATCTAATCTTCTTGAGTTCAACTTCATTTTATTTTATTTATTTCTCAAATTCAAAGTTTCTTTTGTTTGCTTAACCGAAATATTCAATAGTTTTAAAATTTAATTTTACTTCCCTATTCAAATTTACAAGTTATAACTTATTTTTATCTATACTATTTTCAATTATAAGTTCAAAACTATTTTCATATATTTATCAAATCATATTTAGAATATTTTTCACAACAAAGCTTGTTTTAATTGAAAATAAATTCCTTTTGGTGGAAATTCTCACTCAGAAACTCAAAAATGAATACTGGCGATGCTGTAGTCATCCCCAGAATTATTTCCTGGAGACCAAAGCAAGTTAATGCTTTTATTTTCTTCCAAAATCTTTTCAAAATATTTTTAAAATATTTTTTTTAGTTAAAACTCTTTCAAATAATATTAATATTAATTTTGAAGGCTTCGAAAACAATTTTGGAAACAAAAGGATTTTAAATTCTAAAATTCTCAAACTTTCTTTTCTCTTTTTTTTATCATTTCTATACAAATTTCCTTACCTTATTACCAAACTAGTTCATTAATTTACAACTTGCTCATTTAACCAATTCTTATTTTAGTTGATTTCAATTCAATTTAATTATCAAATGCTTCATAAAATAAAATTCATTAAGTATTCGCTTTATTTTAATTCAACCAATAATCGATGATAACTAAATATTATCATCTCCTAACACTTCATTAATAATCATTTTATATATATAAAATATAATTTAGGTAAAATTATTTCATTTACCCGATTTTTAAAACAATATAATGTCGACTTGCCTCGTTTAAGTGTGTAGAAACCCCTATCAATAACATGACGTTCCATGCATCGACCAGATTTCATAAAAGACTTAACGGATAAGTAAACACAATATAAAACATTTTATAACACTAACAAGTACGCTCTTTCATATATATACACTCAAACAGACTCATTCTAGGGCATTACTACCGTATCTCTAAACCCCACAAAGCTAAGGTTATCGCTAAACCAAAGCTCTGATACCAACTGTGATGACCCACATTTCGGAAGGTTTAAGTCGACAATAATCCACGCATGTCCAACTTAAACAATCCGGAACGTAGATAATCAATGGGGATAATTAAGAAAAATAAGGAAGAAGAAGAAAACAAACACCGAATCTCAAAGCAGAACGACAAAATATAATAATCAAATAACAGTTTATGAAGTTGTCTATATTATACGTTTGATTATAATCTGTACAACATTTATCAAAGTTATATATATACATCAGTGATAAATAAACAATGCAGCAGAATAGCATGATGCAGAGAATAATAATAGTAATAATATACCAATTTTCGTTTCCGTCCTCTGGAAAACGATCTTCATTGTGCTGAAAAAAAACTCAGGGCTGACCCGAGCGTAATGAAAAGACAAAACACTCGAGTCAGGACTAAAATACTCTTATGTAAGTCAAATCAATATCAATAAATATGAGTGTAACAGTGTCAGAGATGTTTACGGGATTTTACATCTCCTATCCAGTGTATAACATGCGTGCAATAACTTAAGAGATGTTATAGGATTTTTTCATCTCCTAAGGATCCGTTAAACTATTTATATATAATAGTATACGCTATAGTAGGTAATGTCTAATAGTAAAATAAATATCAAAATAGCGTTAAGGCTTTACATTGATCCACCTTAACACATTTTTGCAGTGCTAAACCAAAGTCGTAATGGGCTCGCATAAAGATAAATATGACAAGGCACGTGAGGCAATGTCCAAGGTAGGATTCTACTAGTTTGCCCTTTCTGGCTGGTCGTAACTCATCTGTGGCCGACTGCGACAATCAATCCAAATAAAAGGGTACACCCATCGAGTACAAAATCACGATAGTAATACGAGTGATAACCGTCGCTAGAAGTAGCTAACCTCAATGGCCAGACATAGGCTCCTGTTTTAGTCATTTTAATTATGACACAAGCGTCAAGGCTACCGATCATCGTTCTCTTACTTCATTCCAGTAAAAGTTCGCCAATTCAACCACTACATTCTGAATATTATCCACTTTGTACACGGTTGTCAAAGTGGTTCCAATATTGACAGAGAATATGCCAATAAGAGGCCCCGGTCTCTTAACAACCATACGTCGTTTTACACACCGGTTGGTGCTTTTATATTTCGAAAACAATTCATACTTGATATCAAAATATCGTATTCGTTTCAAAATAAAATCCATTTTGAAATCATCATATTTACTCAAAAATCATATTCAGTTCGATACGTCATTTTCACTTGAAAATATCATTTCACTCCAATATCTCAATTTCGCTTCCAAATTTGTTTCGAACTTCAATTTAGGTTATAACTTCATTTTTACCCATTTCGTATTTAAATCCAGGATTTAAACATAAACATTTCACCTTTTGACCAGTTTGAATTTTTAGAAAATAGTTTAAATAGTTTTAAAATAATTAAATAGTTAAAATAGTTTAATAGAAAATAGTTTGAGTATTAAAAATGGTTTATATAGTAAAATAGTTTGGAAAATCAAAATAATTTGAATATTTAAAGAAGATAGATTTTAAACAATTTATACTAGAATAATTCATTTGAAAATAGTTTCAAAATGAAATCGGTTCACTTTCCAAAATTTTCAATTCAAATCGGCTTCTATTTCTATCTCGATTTAATTGATTCGATTCCGATTTCAAGTTGAATTTTACTTTGATTCCATTTTCAATTCAAATAATTTCGATTTCGAATTAATTCAATTTCGCTTCAATTCCAATTGATTTCAGTTTATATTCCAACTTGAATAAATATCAATACAATCCTAATTCAATTTCAATTTCAAATCAAAATTAAATTCAATTTCAATTCCAAATTAATTTCAAATTCAGTTCCGAATTAAAACCATTTCGATTTATATCAATTTCGAGTTCGTTTTGCAAAATATCGATTCAAAACACTTAAATCAAATTAACCTTCAATATTCAAATAAAAATCCAAATCTTCAAATATAATTCAATTCCGAGCTTAATTTCGAAGTATCGTTTTATATCACTTTTACTTAGCAATATTCAAAGTTCAAATAAAAGTCCAACCTTTTAAAATAAATCTATTTCTGAAATTCAAATCATATTTCGATTATAATTTGAAAATCTCAACTTCAATTATTTAAACCATTCCTGTTTCTAAATTTAAATTTCAACATTTCGAGCTCAAGTTTCAAAAATAATTCGATTTCCATAAATTCGATTTTTATTTCTAAAAATCAAATCATTCAAATAATTTGAAATCAAAAATTTTAAAATCATTTAATTTAACAAATCCGATGTCCGTACATAATTCTCTATCCTATGGCCTAGTGAATTATTTATTTAATTTAATTCCAAGGATGGATATATATCATTTCAATCCAAAAGTAATGTCATAGGTATATATCATTTCAACCTATTTCTTAATTTATTCGAAATATTTCAATTTACAGTTTTATATACTGTAAATAATATACAGGATGATAATAGGATATATTAAAAATAAATAAACATCCAAAATATCAATCAATAGCATCCATCTCAATCCATCATCCAAACAGTCAATAATCACAACAATCAATCAATTATCGATAATCGGGGATTTTACTAGCAATTATTTCTAATTCAATTTAACTATTAATTCAAATTCTGTCAATTAATTCTGATGTCGATTTAAATATCAATTTAATTTATCTAACAACAATCAATAAATTTAAATCACATCATAACTTCAAATTTAACTAACATAAAAATATTATAGTCAATCGTGACCGTATAAACACTCACCTTAATTTGAAACTGAAAATAATTTTAGCTTCAAATAAATTCCAGGTCCACTTCAAGTCGAAGAAAACTTCGATACGATCCCAATGTAAATTTTCTCGCTCGAATCGGACCTCGTATGGAAGCGTTATTCGATGATTAGTATAACGATTAATTAAAATAAAAATTAACTTAATTAAAATCAAATAAAATTAAACCATTCCTAATCCTCCCTCACTGCATCGTTCTAGGCTTCCCTTTTTTTTTAACGCCGATCAAGCTTCATCACGCGCTCGCCTCTACCCAAGACCAGCCGCCGATTGAACTATCACCGAGCCTCCAATCACCGCTCGCTCCACTAGAGCCGTTGTCGCCATGTCCTCCAGCCGCGTACGTGCTCCACCACGCAACCCTAAATTGATCGAATTCACTGTCGTCGTTCATCCCCTTCACACGTACAGCGTGTGCGCCTCCATCATCCCATTCGAGACCACCAGTGCGCGACGTTCAGGCACTCGCAGCATCGTGTTTTGTTTTTTAATCGAGCTTTCATTTTTTGATTCATGTCCCTCTTTTGATTTTTGAACTGATGCGATTCGAATAAAAAGGGGGGAGCGAGTAATGTTCGGTAGAAAGAAAAGTGTGGTACAAACGATTGAGAGAAAAAAAATAAAAATATAAGATATTATAATTAGAAAATATCTCACCCGTTCAACGAATAAAAAGGGGAGAGCGAGTAATGTTCAGTAGAAAGAAAAGTGTGGTACGAACGATTGAGAGAAAAAAAATAAAAATATAAGATATTATAATTAGAAAATATCCCACCCGTTCAACCCGTGCAATTTCGAACACTAAACAAAGCGTGCCGCATGGCGTTCATAATGTTTTACCCCCATTCCGAACGCAATGGAACTAGTCTCGAGGCCTAATTCGATCGTATGCAGAAGATAACTTTTCAAAATCCATTAATTTTAATCGAATTCCTTAAATTGATTTCTACGCGTTTCAAGCTCGCACGGTCAAATGACAAGTCCGATCGCTACGAAACTTGAAATCCTACAATAACTCAATATTATGGATCCGATGAAACTGGTTTCGTCGAAATCCGAGATGGTTGCCAAAATGGCTATTTTACTCGTTAATTAAAATATAAAATTTTCAATTTTCAATTATTCACATTTAAATCCAATCTTAAATGTTAACCATCTTCATTCATATTTAAATAAAATCTAAATCAATATCCGATGTCATTTTCATTCACATTAATTCAAGATTCAATTATTTACATAATTCCAGTATTAAATTTAAACAACTTAATTATCCAACAAATCAATATAAATAAATCATTAAATTCCAAATAAATTTTAGTTATCGACATTATTTTATTTTTATCTAAATAATTCACAATTATTATTCAACTCCAGTTATTGATTATAAACACAGTTAATATATGGAATTTCATTTCAATACTCGTTATCGCCAAATCTTCAAAATTAGTTATTTCAAAAATTGATTCAAGTTCATATCCAATAACTTACATTCAAAATTATTAAATATTTATTTTAACCATTTTTATTCAATAATTATATTAAATTTCACAATTTAAAATAGCTAAAAATACAAATCGTTACAATAAGTCTCTAGCAGTAGTTTCACCGCTAATCTTTGAAATAACATTCACCATGGCCAATTGGAGAGCAGTAAAAGCCCACTCTTCCATCTTCTTTCTTTTCAATTCTGAGATATCTGTTGGCAATAATTCTATGTCATATTCAACCTGATGAACACGATTTCTTCTCAACACCGCCATCATCTTCCACTGTCACTTCCCAAAATCATTATCTCCATTCCACTTCTCTAGCCAACTGCGAACCTGATGCTGCATATGAACCTCTAATGTAGGGTTCATATTCCTGGGTAGGTCTCACCTCCTCATTTCTGGGTCCTGCCATTTTATCGAACACCTTCTAGCCCTAGGCTTCAACAACAACCTTCAATACTCTGGTACCAAACTGTAGGGGTGAATTTGCACAAATGATTGCAAATCAAGCCTAATACATGCGAAAGCAATAAGATCGTGTCGTAGTGCGACAAAACAAACATAACTTGAGAATAAAACAACAAATCAGCAAATCACACAAGAAAGTAAATAGAAAGCTCACATACAGATTTATAGTGGTTCCACTATCGTAAGATAGTGTATATCCACTTGGGTAGAGGAGATTTTATTACTTTCAGAGAAAAGAATTACAATATTGATAATAGAGACTGAGATGAATATTAAGAAATACAAAAGAGAAGGTAATTCGTTTCTGATGATTCTATTCATCTTAATACCTATCTTTATATAGGGATTATTACATGAGGTTAAAGTAATTGATTTATAGTTATAAATCAATACCTAATCAATTCTTCAAATCATACGAGAAATATTTACCATTTTATTTTTCAGTTTCCCACAATTTTATGTGTTTGATAAGATTCTTTCTTTAATCATCTAATTAGAGAATTAATTAATTACTACTCTCTTTTTCAAATATTTCTTCCTCTTATGTACCTAATTCATTGCTCTCTTATAAAGAGGCAATATATTTGAGAAATTATCTCAAATATCTTCCAAATCTTTTAAGTATGGAAATATTGTATCAAACCTAAGAAGAAGTGCTTCGACAGACATCCAAAACTTTGATAGTAAGCCGAATTAAGAGGAACGTCCAAAGTTGGTTGGATTAATATTATCCCATCGAGGTATGATGAATTATAGTATTTTCATTCTTTCTTAAACTTTTTTACTGAAAATATTGTTTTGTAGCATATGATTGTATCATAACAAATTCCTTAAAAGATATATTTATGATTTTGTTTATCATCAATTCATGATGGTGCATAACAAATCACCGGAACCTATACATACACATAAACAAGTTCAAATTCAATTCAATAAGTATATAATACATATACCTATACACACACACACACACATACACACACACACACACACACATATATATATATATATATATCAATATTACTTTGCTTTTGTAGCTGCTGTTTGTGTGCGCGCGCATGTGTTGTGTTGTTGATCCTGGATTCTCTAATAGAGGAACCTGCGTACACTTTCTACGATAATTTTTGACTATGGCCTAGTGCATACGAAAATGAAGGTTTTCGTATGTAACATGCAATAGAATATATAATGCAAGTGAATGACACATTTTTTGTTCTTAGTGAAGGCTAATTTGGGGTGGCTAACTGTTGTGACATTTTTTGATCTTAATCAATATACCATGTATGGATGAAGTGATATTGTACAAAAGGTTACTTGTTTTCTTGCGAGCTATAAACATTGCTTGAATCTGTTTCTGAACATAAACAATTTAGAATGTCATGAATATGAAACAGAGTCTCCAATTTCCTCTCTTACAGGCCTGGGCTCTGCAGCTTACTGCATAGAAGCCATTGTTACCATGTTGGCCACCAGCTCTGCAACAGGTATGCTATTGTCAAAAGTTGATATTTGATGATCACCATGAACTGATTAATTTTATTATTAAAGATTCTGGATCTGAGTTCTAGTCTAAAGTTCAACTGGCGGAGTCAGATTATTTTAGTTTATTCACTAATGCGTTTAGACTGGTATTACTAGGAGTCTAGAATCTGCATTTTCTAAGAACAATGAATTCATAGATGTTACTGCTCAAACATGACAGGGATTTCAGAATGAAAGACCACTAGGATAATCAGAATGGTACTTCTGTACCAAGCACATGAACAATGTTCTATGGAGTAAAAACAGTTTTAAAAGTTAACAGGAAATACAAATAGTTTAAAGTGATTAGAGTGGGTAAAAAGCATTCAGGATTCATTGAAAAGCAGTTCAATATCTTCCACAGCATAATTAGGATTTTCTTCTCCGATCATTCTAATAGTATGACGCTCAAACACATTTAAGGCTTTCCATTTGATATAGTATCAAATGTTCGATTTTCTTTTCTTTTCCTATGACGTTATCAAAACCAAATGAATTTCATTCACACCTGCACATCATCTATATGCGCTGTGATAAAAACAACCTTCTTTTCCTTTACAGCAAGCTCATTTATAAAAGTCTCAATGTTTTCGCATTTGTCACTCCATTGAGCAACAAAACAAATCACGATCCAAATATTACAGGCAACAATCCTTCGGAGTGCCTAATAAAAAGGTCAAATACAATCCTTCATAATTTGATGATACCCACAGTTTATTTAGTTATTTTAGTTCTCCATTTATTTGATTGGAATTACATTTATTGTTGAGTTCAATTGGATTTGAGCAATACCAGCCTCAATAGGCAATTAATTTTTCTTATTGACTTTTATTATATATATTTTTCAATATTCATCAATATGTGATAAATAAAAATTAAGGTCAAAGATACACATAAAAAATTCAAATCAAACATATTTAAATTGTACATTAATTTTCCAATATTTCCCAATCTGAGTTAAATACTATAAACTTGGAAACGATGCATATTACTTGAAGATAACTTTCTCTTTATTAAACCCAAGAAGCCTCGGTTTCATATTTAACTACATGTAGAATTAGTTATCCGTTTCCTTTCAACCCTGCAAGAGGAACTCGATAAGAGAAACTCTATACCTACTGGCTTTGTTAAAGAGTTCAATACTGATAAGTTTGGAGGTTGCCTCAACAAAACTTGAGACCACCACAATTGAGCAAAAAAACTTGATAAGTTCCGTTTCCTATAAACTTAGTCCATTTGCAGCTTCAAGAAGGTCATATAGCCTTTTGATCTTGGCTATATATTCTCTCATGGGTTCATCTTGTTTTCTAATGCTTTGGAGTTCTCTTTTGTAATGCATTAGTTTTGCACCTGATTGTGTGTTGAACACCCTTTCGGTAGTGAGCCAAATTTCATTTGCAGTTTTGCAACTTATTATTTGAGGTAGTAGCTTGGGAGTGATAGATGCCATGAGCCATGAACTTATCAATCTATCTTGCCTATGATACTTTGTGTATTCATTATTGCTAACTACCTTGTTTTCAACAGTGATAAATTTAGGAGGGATGGTTAAAGTACCAAGGATGTGTCCCTCCAAGCCATAGCCTTCTATGGCTATTTCAACTTGTACTCGCCAGAGAAAATAATTGTCTTCATCTAGCTGAACTATAATCAATTGGCTTTGAGGGCTGATGATAGTCTTGATCAGGTTACTTGCTTCTGCTGTCAGATCTGGAGGAGCAGTGTTACCAACATTGCCAACTTCTGAATTGCTGTCATCTGTCATGATGAATTGATGAAAAAGGTTGGAAGATGAGACAGTGGAGGGAGTTTGCACTTGCAGGTATGAATCTTCACTTTTCAAGAAGTGTGATGAATCACCAGTGAAAGAGAAGGTCAGATGCAACCAATTTTAAAGATAATTTTCTTTAAAATTTAGGTATGGCACTGGCTAAATTCTGATTTCTTGATTAGAGAAGAGAATACTTGTAATGAATGAATAATTTTCACAATATAGTTTCTTTCAAGAAGTCTTTGATGCAACCAAGAACTTATTCTTTTCGGATGGCACTTGATTTCTTGATATAGACTATATAAAACCCCAAATGATGAAACTGAATCTGATGGGGAAAAGAACACCAAATGACACTGTAAAAAAGTGGATGGTGTTTCTTGAAAACAATCGATACGATTTGAGGGGTGGATAGAATAGCTGTTAAGCTTTTGAATAATGCTCTGATACCATATTAAAGTTTGAATTGAAGAATAAGAAGAGTTAGAAGAAACAAATTTTGTATATTGATTTGTATTGAATTATTACAATCATCTGTATAACCAAATACAAGAGCAGCCTGTATTTATAACAAACAAGACTGTTTGGGCCAAATATAAGAACAGCCCAAGACTTAAGTTAGCAATCTGAAACTAAGAAAGAAAAAGATACGAGCCGTTGGATGGTCTTCAGATGTGTGGCTGATATGCTTGAGTCCAAGACAGTTTAAGATCTGTGTTAGTTTGTATCAGCTAACATACGAAAGCTAATAGAAGCTGTCTACCATGCGCTGTGCTAGCTTAATCATGTTGCTCTTCCCATCATCGGTAATAACTGTATTCAAGTGTCAATAAAACATTTCTAGAATGAGCACTAATGATGCTATAGCAAACAAAAGGTAAATTATGTGTAGTGAATATGGTCTGTAAATTATTACCTGCATTTTCATAAGGATATAGAGGGGGGAGTAGTATAGTCAAGCCTAAGCCTTCCCAACGTCTCTGAAGAGCAGAAAGCCAACATTGGGTACCAAGTCCTGTTCCTGAGCGGAGAAACTGAAGCTTTTAAAAAGTGCTCTACCCAAGTCGCCTACAAAAAAGTGCAGTATCATGCTTAACTTTACTTCAGATAAAAGGTATATTGCAATGGGAGGCTACAAGTTAAATTTACTTCAAGAAATTGGGTATGGTTCAACAACTAAGACATGTTCGACTCAATTTTAACAGAACTCTAATTCTAGACTAGGTTTTTTTCCTTTACCTTTTGAGTTAAACAAGATGATTTGTTTAACAGTAACATTATGTCTCAATGGTCACTATAACAATACAATCAAGGGAGGAACACTACTAGGCCACTACTTGGAATTACAAATATTATTATATGTTTATTTTTTAACAATTAAAATATCAAACCATTTACTACATCTGGTGTTACCGTTGCCGGATCGGTCGCTCTAGACGGCTGATGGACATGCACATTTTAATGCTACTAGAAGCTCATTTAATTATTCTAGATTTTATCTCAGTTTGATAAACACACATCCATCAATAAGTTCCATCGATATTGAATTATAATGCCTTTTAAAGGTAAATTATTTCTCTTGTTCATCTAAATTAAATTTTGAAATTCATCACTACATGTAATTATATGTTAAACTAGTGCTATATGAATCCAAAAATATACAAACCGTGTACCTCTTTCCAATACCTCCCATTCCGAATCGTAAAACCAAATATGGTGTTTCTTCGTACAGTCGCGAATGTATAAAAACTAAATATCTAAATATTTTAGGCATTGAAATTATGAGGCTAACTGGAAAAATAAAAGTTGTTGGGATATGAAATTATGAATTGTAGTTAAAAGGCAAGATTAATTTATAGAAAATTTATGTGACGTCAATGGAACAAGTGGAGCACGTTGATTGAGCAATCAAAATACACTATAGCATTTTCAATACGGTGCCAACCAATAAATGACCATGAATCTACACATGGACTGTCATTATTGGACTTTCTACGTCATAACAATGTAAATTATATAATTAACATTTGACATCTGTCAGTTAAAGTGCTTAATTCAATGATGAAACAAGTTGAGAAAAAAAATCATATTGAACATTTATGTAATTGGATTAATAACTAAAAATTATGTATTTTATTATATACATTTAAATATGTAAAGTTTTAACATAATTTCCACTGTAGTACAAATATTTGATGTAACGGTCTTTCACTATGTATTATTTGTCACATCAATACGGATTTGAAGTATGTTTATTCATTTTCAAAAGAAAATTTAGTAATTAACTAAATATGTTTATATCCAAACAACTTAGTTTCTTACTATTTTCGGATCAAAATAGATATGAATAACTCATAGATAAACCCTAGAAATCATATTTTAACCCCTAATCACATTTATTTGGATCTAATATCCAATTACCAGTTATATATGGTTTACAAATCAGTTTTCCCATTTTAAATGCTAGTTTCCCCTTATCTTTGATGAATCTATGTTTAATCATAAAGATCTCAAAAATTAATAAAGCTCGTCAACAAAAATACTCTAAAACATTACAAATGCAAAAAATAAAATACTGTATAAAATTATTAATTAGTTAAAGTGCATTAACGTTTGAAATGCACAAATTTGTTACTAAATTCATCATTATTTCATCACAAATTCATCGATATTTCCACCATTGGTTTTTGATATGGTCGAAATCACTGTCCAAAGTGATGTGGAATGTTGTGCAAATTATTTTAAGCAAAATACTATCTATTTTTCTAATCTTTATTTGATTTAGTGGGAAGCCATTAATGAAGAGTATATGATTTATTTAGTGTGGTGTGGTTGGAGCGGATAGTGGCAAGTATGATTGGAAAGCCCGCTTGATATCTGCTTGAGAGTTGCACTGAATTCAGTGGTGATCCTTAATGGTATGAACTTTTTGTTAGCATTAGAAACTTTTAATGAAGAGTGGAAGAAAGATGAATTATTGTCTCCATTTATGTCCCATTTAATCACGAGCTTTTGTTTAATAATGTTATCTCAGACTAAGTAACATCGGTTAGTTGCTTTGCCAGCTATTGTTTCTGACCAGAGAAGTTGCAATTTTTGTTCATGTGTCAAGTGCTTAATTTCCTGTTGATTGGAGCCCATCTGAGCACCTCTCACATTCCAGAAGCCCATGTTGTGCATCATGATGATCTTTTGGGTTTAGTGGCCGATAGCCAGGTTATTCAAGGACTAGCTTGCTTCATTTGGTCATTATGCATAAATTCCTTCTAGTGAAATGTGATTTAATCCATAGGGTATTCAACTAGTATCCATGTCGTCGTCATTGGTACATTGAGTAGCACTATGAGTTGCTTGGCCTCTCCTTTTTCCTTCTTATTTTGATTTTCGGTGAGTGCGACGATTACATTTGAAAACGCCACTTGTTTTCAACTGTCAAAAAAAACATTTGAAAAAGCCATTTGTTTTCAATGATTTAGCTTGTTTTCAAAACAACTTCATTAGCTGGTATAATAATTTATGTACAACAAACATTATGAAGAATATAATAAAATTATATTGTAGTGGATGTTAATCTACTATAGTAAAGGAAAAGATATTTTTAATAAGATTAAACTGACATATCATATTAAGATTACAATAATGTATTCAAGATATAAAACTAATCAAATAATGTTGAAATATATTATAAAAAGGTTGTTGTTTATCAGTGTATTATAGGAAAATAAATAATTTATATACAAAATAATTAGTATATTATATGAAGAACTTTGTGACAATTTAAGTATTTGTTTCTTAACCTAATCAACCAATTATGAAAATACATAAGATCAGATTCTGTTTTCTTTTGTAAGCACTATTAGCTAATATGAAAAAGCCTGTTAATTATTTTCTTCCTAGCTATCCAAACGTTCTTCCTCGATTGTCGTTTTCCAATGATTCATGCTTTAATATCCATTTTTCATTGTTAGTATATAAAAACATACAATGTTGTTATTATTATAATAAAAATTTAACGGCCCACCATTTCGAACCATTCAAATCGACAATCATCCACACATGTCAGACTTGAATTGCTCAAAACAACAGATTGTTAATTTATATTTGGCAAAACTTAGAATATACAGTAAATAAATCAATCACAGAATCACAGACACAGAATAATATAACAATAAGCAGCGGAAATAGATAAATAGTAGTTCATGAAGCTACTATAGAACATCAAAGTCTAAAGTAAAATACAACAGAAATCCAATTACATAGAAGTCTCAAATACAAAAGCCAATGACAAATCTAAACATAAACAACTGGAAATAACTGAAAGGCTGAATAGATAAAGATAGATCTCCAAGCAAAGCTCCAAGCTCCAAAGGTGAGTCTCAAATGCTATGACACTCAGTCTGACCCGAGCATAAAGCAAAACACAAAACACTCGAGTCAGGATTAACATTCTTATGCAAGTAAATCAACTCAAGTGAAATGTCCAATTGAAATGTAATATAACTTAAAGGATGTTTGAGATTCCCATCTTTTAAGGATCCATGAAACTATCTACATACATAGTACAATACTCTACATAGATAATGCCTATAGTAAAGTAAACTATTAAAATAGTGTTAAGGTGTTGACCATATCCCGCTTAACACATTTTATATAAATACCATAGTCTATACAGTACTGTAAACTCCACCAAACTGATGGGCTATCAGGGAGCACTCCATAGGTACGACACAAACCAAACTCGTAGTAGGCGTGATAAGGCATGTGACAAGGCACGTGAGACAATGCCTAGGATAGGATTCTACCATTTTGCAGAACCGGGCTGATGGTAACGCATAGCAGCTACTACCGCCCACCTCGAGACACACTCCCATAATCGAAGGTGCACCCAATCAAATCACAAAGTAATAGATATGGTATCAAAGAAGCATGCTCGATCGGAGGTGCGACCTCACTTGGCCCAGGTATAGCTCATGTTTTAGTCACATCAAACTGACTCGCGGGAGTTGGGGCTGCGTTCATACCTCATATAGACGTCGCTAAACCATCTTGCTTCGTTCTGGATTTTCCACCACATACACAGTTGTTAAAGTGGTTTTCAGTATTGGCAGAGAGTATGACAATATCCGATCCCGGTCTCTTTAACAACCAAACGTTTATTTCACACCGTGGTCATTTTCATTTCAAACAGTTCATACTTCATATCAAAATATCATATTCATTTCAAAATCATATCACTTTCGAAATCAAATTCACTTTCAAAATCATAGTCACTTTAAATCAAATTTGTTTCCGAAAATTATAACCACAAAATAGGTTAAACCATCATATCAAGTATTCGCATTTAAATCCATTAAATCTAAATCATAATAGTTCCAACTTAAACGGTTTGAATATTAAAGGTAGTTTATATATTGGAATAGTTATACCTTAAAAATAGTTTATATTTAAAAATAGTGTAACGACCCCGAATTTCATATAAATTTAAATTGATAATTTAAAGAATTTTTGAATAAAATTTGTGAAATAAATCGATTTAAGTGATGCGAGTTTCCCCGATTCAAATAGAAAATATATAAATTCGTATGGATTTGAAAATTTGTATATGTGTGAATATATATATATATATACGATATAAAAGTGAAATGAGTACCTATCAATATAAACAAAAGACTAAAACAACTTCATATCTATATAGTGCAAAGGCAAATAAAATAGTTTATAAAAATAAGAGAAAATGTGCCAAGCTTTGTACATATGTAGCTGTAAGATTTGTTGGCAGGGAAATCATATCAATATATACGAATAGAAATAGGATAAGTATGCTAAGCATCTAAGTCAAACAAAAATAAACATATGTAAGATTGGTAAGTACATACGAAATTTGAATTGTAAGATGAGTTTGTATACATAGGAGACAAGCATTTAATGCATGAAGCACTAGTACACTACGAAAATCATATCAGCCTCCACAAATATTGCCTGGCCAGATAAAAAAAAGTAAAGCAAGGAAAAGAATCATATCAGCCGAATTATACTTTGCATAGTTGAAGAAAGAAAAAAGATCTCTGACCAAACCAAAGAATCCCTGTACTTGTATGTGAACTACTGGTACAAACAAAGTTTCTTTAAACTTCTTTTATACATCAATGTATCTCATTCCAGTTCGTTCAAAAGCAAGGAAATAAAGTAAAGTCAGGAAGAAAGAAAGAAAAATATAAACATCACTATATTTTCATCAACTCGAGATCAATTAGCAATGCAAAGCTTCAGTTTAAAATTTGGAAACTCAAGATCAACCCAAAATCTCATATTTAAACAACAAAGTTCTGTTCTTCCTCTGTTCTTCCTTTTCAATGGTGAGCAAACCCCACTTGAATTTTCTTTTATGGTTTAAATGGTTGGATTTACATTTAAAAGTGTTGTTTAAATGCTGAAATATGCTTGCCTGGTTTGTGCATGTATGGGTATGTTTAAAGATAAGAATATGTATCTCTATCCATATGTTTACAGGGTTTTAGAAACCTGTTTCAAAGAAAAGAAAAATCCATATCATTCTATTGAATCAATATTAGTACTTGGATCCAAAACAAAATATTTTAGTTTTAGTATAATCTAGGGACTAAAATTATTAACAAGTATGTAACTTTTGCAATATGCTTGTATTAGGAAAATAACAGTAGAAATCCTTTAACATGTTAAAATCTATCACTCGAATTTACCGATTTAAGATCATAACTTGAATCATCTTTAAAAATTATGATTTTTAAAATAAATATCAAAAATTTTAATGATATAATGAGGTTGCATTTTGGGTTCAACTGGAGATTGTATTTGGGGCAATCTTTGGCGATCTAAGGGGACGGAATGGTCGTGGGTTTTTCTGAAGGTAGGTGGATGATCAGGGAGTGGGAGAAAAATGCCAGGATGTTGATCAGAACTTTGTGGTAATGGTGGTTAATTTTTGAAGTTTGTAACCCTAGTTTCTACTGGGTTGAGTGTTTTGTTTGGTTCGTCATCTCTGGATGATCGAGTGTAGCCAAACTTAGGGGAATGGTAGAGGATGAGCTGACGATGGTATGACCGGAAGCACAGGTGTTCAGATGGTCGGAATTGCTTGGATGAAGTATTGACAGGTTTTGGGAATTGGTGGTGTCTGTTGTTCGTTTGAGTTAATTACTCAAATTCGATTTCGTGGCGATGTCATTAATCTGGTGTTTGGCTTTGGCTAGGAAGGTGATAGCCGACCTGGGTGAATCAACGTTGATGGTCGGAGTTAGTTGCCGTGGTGGTGCATGTGCACAGAGCGCTGTGTCGTGGTGATGTTGCTGGGTTCTGTTTTGTATTCGAGCGAGTGGTGATTGACTCTGTAACGACCACGACTTTCTCTCCATAGAAAGTCGCATCATTATTAAGAAAGAAAGGGATAGAAAAGAGAAAAGAAGAGAAAGAAAGAATAACAACACATCAGAATCTCACAACGGAACGAAACAAATATAATATATCACATAACTATTACATAGTCTTTACATAATCAGAGTACACAACTTATACATCACAAAATAGACAGTTATAAAACCTGTCTATTATACAACACAAGATACAACTCAAACAAACGACTCAGAGAAACCAACACAGCGGAATACTATATATCTACGAATGCTGAAGCCTCCTGCTCCATATCTCCTCCATAGATTCGTCAAAGCTAACCTGAATCCCTTGGCTACTCGTAAAAATTGAGTACCCAAGGTTTAATAAAACAGAAAATAAACACTTGGGTCAGACATGGGTCTGGTGTGAGTAAACGGGTTAAACTTGCTTAACTTCAAAACCTTTTGAAACAAAGGTATCACGTAAGACTCCCCGCACATAAACACGGGTAAGTTTTTACCTTACGCTAACCAAAACATTTAATAGAAATCCGGTGATATTATAATAGGGTCTAGGGTTTTTAAGTAAAATACAGAAATAGCTGAAATGCTTACATCTCACATTCCAACATAGTTGGGCACAACTAATACGTACGGCACTTATTGGAGTTTGGATTCCATACAATGGCAGGGCTACTGGGGTACCGCCCGTCACAGTACGTGGCCTAGATCACCGTACCGAGGAGTACGCCCGCTCCCCTGCAACACAAAGCCGGAACCATCCCTTACTGGATAATCCCGAACAAGACAATCCCGTAGTTGGCGCGACCAACCACACACTAAGCCGAATAAAAGAAAAGGGACCTCTAGACAGGGATCTATCTTGCTCTCAGTGGGTGCTACCCACGAAGCCTTGCTGCACCTCCCCTGTTTTAGCCATTCCCGGTTGATGAGGCTTGAGGTTACGATTACCTTTAATCAGAACATATCACTTAGAATGCTCATCGTCCGCCTGACGATGTGCTGAAAGCATTCAATCCATACAAGTTCGTTCCGGGTTCGAACGAAACCGAAGGCATTATCTCGTTACACTCGTTTTGGAATCACCCTCAAAGTTAACGACAATAACCCTTGCACTCTGAATCTTCATCTTCACTTGAGATTCACGACCTATCGTAAATTTGGATCGATGTGGTATTCGGGTCTCCAGACCTGGAATTCCGGTATACGGAAACCCGATCCCGGTCTCATCGAAATCCAAAACGTATCTTTTAAGGCCAAGTTGTTTAAAGGTTTTAAACATTTAAACTTATATTCAGGATGATATAAACAGATAGATAAATCATATTAGCACAATAGATAATTCATATCAACATTTATCTCACAAAGCAGCATATCACATATATCAGAGATATCCAAATCATCCAATATCAACCAATCACCCAATATCAATCAATCATCTATAAGCAGAATTGATTAACTCTTAATCAATTAAATTAACCTTTAATTAAATTAATTACTATTCTTTATTTACTTGGATTGTCTTAATCCTGCTTACTATCATTAATTAATTATAAATTAATTAATTAATCATCTCTTAATGATCTTCCTTAATTAATCTTCCTTGATTAATTATACTTTAATTACATTCAAATAATTATCCTTAACCATATACATTAATTAACCTTTAATTACTAACATTAATTTCAATAATTAATGATCCTTCATTAATTAATTAACTATAATTAATTATATTAATCCTTAATTAATTACAATTAATTAATCATACTTAAATTAATTACTTTTATTAATCAACATTGATTAATTCATTAAATGTATTCTTATTAATTAATTAGCCTTTTAATTAATTAAATAATTAATTTTAATCAACCACTTCATTCATTAATTAGTCTTAATTAATCATAATCAGTAATTAACAATTTGTAATTACTTATCTTAATTAATTACTTCTTAATTATTTATATTAACCTTGATTAATTAATCTAATTAATTATTCTTTAATTACTTCATTAAGTAATTATTAATCAATTATATTAACAAATAATCCTTAATTAATAAGTTAATTAATTTGTGAAATAATTTTACCCAGATATATTTTCTATATATAAAAAGTATCATTTTAAAAGATACGTTTTGGATTTCGATGAGACCGGGATCGGGTTTGCTACAGTACAGCGTGATAGGGGGTTCTCGCTTTGCGTTAGGTGGCGAACGGGAGACTCTTACCCCTACATGTCCCCGGGGGTAGTATAAGGCCTTTTGGGGTTGGTTGCGAGTCGAGAGGCTGGCCGTAAAAGCAAATTCGAGGTATCACTGTAAGCCACAGCGGGGCTGGGATGGTTGAAAAGCCTACCGGTCGTGAACCGTTGCTGAAGGTTGAAAAGCCTAGGACATTACAGAACTGTAACGACCCGGAATTTTCGAACCCGAAAATTCCAGATAGTTAGAAGAAAAAGAAAGAGATAGAAGGAAGAAACAGAAAGAAGAAAGAAGAACAGAGAACACAACATCTCACATTCGCAGCGGATTAAATATAATAACAAATAATAATATCAGTTATACAAGGAAAACTGTATTTGTTAATTATATTTAATCCGCTGCGAATGTGAGATGTTGTGTTCTCTGTTCTTCTTTCTTCTTTCTGTTTCTTCCTTCTATCTCTTTCTTTTTCTTCTAACTATCTGGAATTTTCGGGTTCGAAAATTCCGGGTCGTTACAGTTGGTATCAGAGCTATCGATCTCAATTCAAAGCATTCGACACAATTCAATCATCCATAAGTAAGATCAACTGATCCCTTGATTATAATTAATTTAAACCAGATTAATTTCTTATGAATGGATTACTAATCCTGGTTAATTAATATTAATTATTTACAAACCATTTTAATTAATATCCTTTAATCATTTATTAATTAACCTTTAATAATAAATTAATTAACTTTTAATTATTAATTAATCGATTTTACTTAATAAGTCAATCAACCTTTAATCATTAAATAATTAACCTTTAATTATTTAATTATCCTTTAATTAATTATTGTAACATCCCGAAAATTTTCGACTTTCGAAAATTCAACATCGATACTCACTTTATCGACTGTTGAGCCATCGAATGCCGGAAACCCGAAAAGTTATGGTTTTAAGAAAGAAGAAAAAGGTAGAAGAAGAAGATAGAAGAAAAAGAAAAGAAGAACAACACAACAACAACAGATACAGAACAGAGACAATATCAGAATCTCACATATCGCAGCGGAACAATATATAATAGATAAACACTAGTCTTTTAAAACAAAGAACTATATCAGTTTATACATACATCAATCATCAGAGTCAATATACAACAATGGACAGTTATATAACTTGTCCTCATACAGAATACATAGCGGAATAAATACTATCAAATACAAATACTACGTCTCGTCATCCAGCTTATCTCCAAGCTCCAGAATATCCAGAATATCCTGATAACATAACTCTAGGCTGCCCGTGTGGAAATTGGTGGGCACCCAGAGTTTAGAAGGGAACAATAAACTCCAAGTCAGTCATGGTGACTGGTGTGAGATCGTAAAACAGTTATTTATCTTTAAAATAAACAACAGAAAAATTTTAAAGTCAATTCGCAATGCTTTTGGAAAATGAAACTACCATAAGACCTCCCGCCACACACACAATGCAAACGCAGACTTGGAGGAGATTTCTTCTTATGATAGTCAAAGATGCTTACTACGCAAAAATCAAATTCTTTTTGATATTATTATTAGTGCATAGTGTAGAAAACATTTCGAAAGTAGAATATAAATCTTAGCCAGCATAGGTACCATTATATTATGCCTGCTATAGCTGCCTCCTGAGGAGACAGGTTATACAATTGAAATCGTAAAGGCTCGTATTGTTTCTTTGGATTTCCAACAAATGGTCAGGCTAAGGAACTTCCTATCCACGATGGGTACGTCCCTGGAATAGACGACCCGAGAAATAACCTAACATTACGGTTAGATCTCTGCCAACACAAGGCCGGGTTACCTCTGCAAAAATAGGTAACTACTGACACGCGTATGCCATCCCCCGATCGTCACCGATCTTCCCGAGGATCCCCGATTTCCAACAAACCACATAGATAAAAATAATGCAGTAACCACAGAGGTTAAGTATCTGGGCTCCATACCATGATACCACCTTTATCCAGAAGGAATGACATACACTAAGGGGCGCTACTCCCTAGAACCTTGCTGCATCCTTCCTGTTTCGACCATTTCCGGGGTGTGAGGCTCGACGAAGTCTCGTCCACAAAGCTACGCTTTCTACAAAAAGCCCTGCTTCGGGTCAAACAAAATGATCAACCTATGATCACAAAGATATAAGATCAAACAAATGATCATATCACAAATGATCAAACACTGATCATTTCACAGCAACACTCAGTATGCCACGTTACCAAATTGGGATATATCGCTGATAAATTTCAACTACATAACCTCTGAGCTCGTACGTCTCAGAGAAGGGTGTTAAGCTAAGAGAATAAATTCTCCGCCACCAACAGAAATGTATTTGAAAGAAATCAGCTTTATATCTCAAATTGTAACGTCAGACACACAATCCATACAAGTCTGTTCCGGGATCGAACAGAACCGAAGGCACTTCTCACGAAGCCCTTGCACATCCGGATAATTTTCAATCACGTCAGGACTTCCCGTCACTAAGGGTGATAAAACCTCTAAATCGAAGATCAGTCGATGTAGAGTAACTCGACGGTAATCCTTCCGTTTTCAAAAATATCCGGTCTTCAACACCGGTCTTCAAATGCGATTCATAACGACGTATCACATATTCGGAATGGGTTATACGACCCCATGGTCCTTTCCCGGCTAACCCGAATAGTGAGCGATTATTCAAAAATAAGTGTGGCATTCAAATTCATCCAATTCACAACAAATACCTATCTAAAGGTAATTATTGATAGTCGGTTATTTAACTATCAATAAAGATGCGCAACATCATCAGATTCCAAATAATTTTCCAAATTATTTATTCTTCAAAAATATCTTTACTAGATATAAACTTTCCACACTTCAAAAATAAATCAACGTTTATTTTTCTCTAAACAGTTTCCCTTTCCTTTTATAAATTCCATAGTGAATTTATATTTTCAAAATATCTACTGCTATACGATTCTCAAATCGATTTCAAGTATTCAATTTCATTTTATCTTTAAGAAGATAAAATCTCAAAATAGTTCATTTCATATTGGAAAAACATTCCCATACTTATTTAAAAATAAGTAATTCACAAATCTATTTATTTTCAACACTTAGAAAATATTCGATATACTTAAATCAAAGTTAAGTATATATTTCATTCTTTAAGGAAATCATTCTTTAAACACATTTTATTTGAGTCAAAACGAATGTTACGTAAAACATCGTTACGACGACTCAAAATCACTAGTATAGGGATTCGAAATTTAGATAGATATATAAATCCCAATACTACATCAAAAACATTTCCTTTCGGAAATCATTTACTATAACAACAGTGTTATAGTCCACCATTTCCTTATTTCTCGAAAACGTCTATTTCAACAATAAAATGTTGAAATCTATGTTTCGATACTTAACACGTTTTAAAACATCTTTTAAAACAACTTCATTTAACGATATTCCTTTTCCCAAAATATATTGATTTTATTCAAAAATATATATTCACTGTCCAAAATCGTGAATATAATCACTATCCCAATTTTAACAATTTCTACACATTTAACTTAAAGGATAATTCACTGTCCAAAATCGCGAATATATCTCCTTTAATAACTTCAATGTTAATTTATCAAATTCTATTGATTTTTACTTTGTAAAACAATGTTTAGAAATCCCATTTCTATTTATAAAACTTCGATTTCTAAGTTATCCAATTCAACTTATATATCTCAATTATATACCGGAAGTCTATATTATAAGTTAAGAACTTATAATTCATTTATTTACAACATCTATTCATTTCTCATCTAAATGTCAAAATCCGATTTATAAGATAATTGCTTATAAATCTTTTTGTTTTACAAAATCTATTCATTTAATAACTTCACAATTTATAAATCTATAAATTTCTATCCACTTATGGAATCCATTTTATTTGACTTTAACACTTAATAAAACTCATTTCAAAATTCCAATATTTTAAATTTATAAAAATATCAATTTTTATAAATCTTTTTATATGAATTGTTTAAAATACTTCAACAATTCCAATTTAAACTATTTCATAATCTTTATCAATTATTTATTTCAAAAATAACATTTTTGTCGTATTTCACAAAAATCACAAATTTACTAACATTAAAATTTTAACATTTATTTATTTAAAATAAACCAATTCAAAAATTTCAATAAAACGTATATTTCTACAAATCACTTTAAAACCCCTTTTTAAAATAACAGTCGTTATTTTTTTTTTTACATTTCAAAACTGAATCCGATGATGCAACAACACCAATCAGTCCATCACAACAGTCAAATATCATATATCATCATATGATAACAGAATATATCAAAATATCTGTAAATAATCAATACGGTGAGGAATCCAGTCGGATCCCTCCAACCTGTTTCCCTGCATCCACAGACGTTAGCACAATACCAATTCCGCTCCAGTACGGAATTATCGCGGTATATAGGTTTTTATAAATCCGCTTACTAACGGCGCAATAGGGTCTCATCCGCTATACGAGGCGGGAAATCAATCAATCCAATATATACATATGCCAATATGTATATATTGCTATATATAGATATATCCTATAATATCTAATATCACATCCAAACAGTCAATCATCAATCAATAACTGTAAATAATTCCACATTCAAATTTGAGTGAGAAGATCTCACCTTGATTTTAAATTCCATTCCAGCGTTTATTTCGAATAAAATTAAACGCGCGTTTAATTTTACCCGAAATTCAAACTAGCTCCAAACGACTCCAATTCAGTTCCATAGCGAAGAGCTCGTCAAAACGGTTCCAACGCAAAAAATCTCATCGAAATCCGACCTCGTATCAAGCAGTTATCGCATTTAGAAGTTTATACTATTTATAATACAAATCAATTTACATTTTATTTTATTTAATTTTAACCTTTGCAAATCTGGCCGTCCATTCCACAAACCCTAGATCTAGGCTGTCCCCTTCCTTCATCTTCCATCTCCAGATGATAGAACGCAACCGAACCCATATGTGCCGCCATCTAACCCTACTTGCCGCACCCACCAACGACGTCCAGATCCCATCACTCCACCCCCATTCGAACCGCCTTTCGAAGCCTTACTCTCGGCTATCATATCTCGGAGCTCGGCCCCATAGTGTCTTCGAAAACCGTGTCCGTTCGTGGGCAATTCATGGCGAAATTCTGGCCCCTCCGACGAGTTATATGCCACTCCACCGTATGGATGTGAAGGTCTCGTTTAGATCTTCAACTTTATAGTTGAAGACATTTGATAATTGTTATCGGTTTTGAAGAAAAAAGGGAAGAAAGAATCGAGCTTCCATGGCCATTGAATAAAATTAGGGCCGGTTGGAAGAAACTAGGGTTTTGTTTGCAAAACAGAAATTCTGAGGTCTTATATAGAAAATTGACGAAAACACTATTCATCTTCAATTTTCCGAACTCCAAATCGAGCGTGCCGGTTGGCGTTTCTAAGGTTTACTCCGCGTTCCGGACACAATGGAACAGGTTTCGGAAGCTAATTCGATCGTCTGTGAGAGATATGGATTTAAACGATCAATTTAAATTAAACCGATTTAAATCGATTTCGAGGCGTTTTAATTTGTACCGGACAAATGGTAAATCCAAAAATTACGAAATTTGAAATCTTACAATAATTTCACATTACGGATCCAATGAAACTGGTTTCGTCGAAATCCGACACTGTTTGAAAAATGACTATTTTTAACTCGACGATTTAAAATTAAAAAGATATCGATGCGTTTCGAGCTGCCACGGTCAAACGACAACTTCGATTGATACGAAAATTGAAATCCGATAATAACTAACTATTACGGATCCAATGAAACTGGTCTCGTTCAATTCTGAGACTGTTCCAAAATTGGCTATCTTTACAGTCGATAATTAAATATTAAAATATTCCATTTTCACAGTTTAACTCCAAATTCAATTCTGAAAGTTCTATAACCTTTCTATAACTCCAGTATGATTTAATATAACTTTATAAATCATTTAAAATCATATTCAATCCAGATTTCAATTAATTCTGGAATTTAACTATTAAATTATCGATTTAATTATCAATTTAAATCCAATGTTCGAATAATAAATTATTCGACTTATTAAATTCACTTATTAATATTTAAAATCAATTAAATATTCGAATTTTAATTATCAAAAATTCTGGGTCGTTACAAACTTCCCCCCTTAAAAGAATTTCGTCCTCGAAATTACAAGTTAGGAAAAAATGTCCTTAACTCGTTTACTATTTTCCACAACCTAATAGTTTTATCACTTTTCAAACGGATCTTCCTACTAAAGATTCGTTATCATTTCAACTAACTTTCCAACTTAAATTTTAAGTTTCAAACAACATTGTTTAACTTCTAAATTCAAATTCGAGTTTAAATTCAAATTTTAAACTTTCAAAATTTTTCAAAACTTTTCTAACACCCGAAATTTTCGAAAAATTTCGCCAGCGTCTCCTTTGCGCGGCTAATACGGTACGACTACAAAACGTCCCTACGGACTCTCAGATTTCAAAAAGAAAAGAAAAATGCCAAGCGGCTAGAGAGAAATCATCAAAAACTCATATTGAAATTCAAATACTTACCTTTTGTCGAGCAATTCAAATTTATCTTTGCAATTCAATTCCAATTCCTTTACAGCTGTATATCCTACTAGCCATTATATCTAGTTACATATATTCAAACCATTTTGCAAATTGTATTACAAAATTTCGATACTTACTTCTTATATCATTTTTAAATTCACTATCGAAGTTACATCATTCAGTTTCGTTCAATATTTACAGTTCACATTCATCTGAATTCAATTCACAATTCCAATCTAATTTGGATTCAATCCATATTCATTTTTCCATATCAATTTCATTTGAATTTAATTCACAATTCAAGTCTCAATTTATCTAATTCACATTCGTTCACTTCCAATTTGAATTAAATCACATAGCTTTCCAATTTGCTAATTCAATTTCATTAATACTTAATGAATTTATACACAACCAACTAACAATCAAATAACAACCAATGTATATTCAACACAACCAAATTATAAATTTTACATTCGATTTGGTTCAACACTTTTAAATTAAATTGACTTCCATTCAATTTATTTAATTTCTCAACTTCATTAGCTTTTAATGAATTAACACTTATATTCATTATTTCATATCAATATTTCACCTTAGATTGATTAACATCCAATCCATTTATTCAATTCAATTGCTAATTCATTTAACAAATAAAGTTGAATTTCATTTATATAACTCAAGTTCACATTCCTTTAATAAATTTTAATTCCAGTTATCTTCTTTGAAATTTCACTTTCATTTATTCAAATTTATGCACTTATACTTCCTTTAATTTAACTCCACTCTTTAAGTTAAATTTATCCTACCAAAATTCAAATTGTATAAGTTATCAACTTATTTCTTATTTCATAAGTATTTTTATATAGTATTCCAGAGTTTACCAACATTTCAAAAACCATTTTTGAAAACAGTTCAAATTATCTTTTGAATTTCCAAAACAAAACCCAAATTTTCCAAACATCTTTCATTTAAAACAATTTGGCAGCAATTCCTCTTTTGGAAACCCGAAAATGAACACCGGTGATGTCGCGATCATCATCGGAATTATTTTCCAGCGACCGAAAAGAGTTTAGAGCTTTCCACTCTCTAAAACAATTTTCCACAATATCAAATCCTTCGAAAAATCATTTTCAAACCAAAAAGAATTTAAACTTTCCAAATCCCCAAAATTTTTAAATTCTTTTCAAAACCTTTCCAAAAACTTCTCTGGAATTCCGTTTTAAATTACAATTCACATTTATAATTTATATTCTTTAAATTTCTTTTGTACATGTGAATTTATTTCTTATTAAATTTCAGTGATGATAATTCTCTATTATTACTTTCTAACATCCATGCAACCATATAATATAGTACGTTATAGAAAATCATTTCTTTTATACACAAAAATAGTTTTGGGTAAAATTATCTCATTTACCCTATTTAAAACAATACTGTGCCGAATTGTTCTATTCAAGTGTTTAGAGATCCCTATCGATAGAGTTGTACGGACAATACCGACCAGAATCCATATACCACTCAACAAACCAATCATCACAATATAAAACAATTTTATATTCAAATAACAAATACGCGCTCGTATCTATTATTACACTCAACTCATTCTAGAGTACTACTGACTCTATCTCTAATGAGTAATACCCAACAGAGCAGGGTTGTCGCTTAACCATATGCTCTGATACCACTTGTAACATCCCGAAAATTTTCGACTTTCGAAAATTCAACATCGATACTCACTTTATCGACTGTTGAGCCATCGAATGCCGGAAACCCGAAAAGTTATGGTTTTAAGAAAGAAGAAAAAGGTAGAAGAAGAAGATAGAAGAAAAAGAAAAGAAGAACAACACAACAACAACAGATACAGAACAGAGACAATATCAGAATCTCACATATCGCAGCGGAACAATATATAATAGATAAACACTAGTCTTTTAAAAAAAAGAACTATATCAGTTTATACATACATCAATCATCAGAGTCAATATACAACAATGGACAGTTATATAACTTGTCCTCATACAGAATACATAGCGGAATAAATACTATCAAATACAAATACTACGTCTCGTCATCCAGCTTATCTCCAAGCTCCAGAATATCCAGAATATCCTGATAACATAACTCTAGGCTGCCCGTGTGGAAATTGGTGGGCACCCAGAGTTTAGAAGGGAACAATAAACTCCAAGTCAGTCATGGTGACTGGTGTGAGATCGTAAAACAGTTATTTATCTTTAAAATAAACAACAGAAAAATTTTAAAGTCAATTCGCAATGCTTTTGGAAAATGAAACTACCATAAGACCTCCCGCCACACACACAATGCAAACGCAGACTTGGAGGAGATTTCTTCTTATGATAGTCAAAGATGCTTACTACGCAAAAATCAAATTCTTTTTGATATTATTATTAGTGCATAGTGTAGAAAACATTTCGAAAGTAGAATATAAATCTTAGCCAGCATAGGTACCATTATATTATGCCTGCTATAGCTGCCTCCTGAGGAGACAGGTTATACAATTGAAATCGTAAAGGCTCGTATTGTTTCTTTGGATTTCCAACAAATGGTCAGGCTAAGGAACTTCCTATCCACGATGGGTACGTCCCTGGAATAGACGACCCGAGAAATAACCTAACATTACGGTTAGATCTCTGCCAACACAAGGCCGGGTTACCTCTGCAAAAATAGGTAACTACTGACACGCGTATGCCATCCCCCGATCGTCACCGATCTTCCCGAGGATCCCCGATTTCCAACAAACCACATAGATAAAAATAATGCAGTAACCACAGAGGTTAAGTATCTGGGCTCCATACCATGATACCACCTTTATCCAGAAGGAATGACATACACTAAGGGGCGCTACTCCCTAGAACCTTGCTGCATCCTTCCTGTTTCGACCATTTCCGGGGTGTGAGGCTCGACGAAGTCTCGTCCACAAAGCTACGCTTTCTACAAAAAGCCCTGCTTCGGGTCAAACAAAATGATCAACCTATGATCACAAAGATATAAGATCAAACAAATGATCATATCACAAATGATCAAACACTGATCATTTCACAGTAACACTCAGTATGCCACGTTACCAAATTGGGATATATCGCTGATAAATTTCAACTACATAACCTCTGAGCTCGTACGTCTCAGAGAAGGGTGTTAAGCTAAGAGAATAAATTCTCCGCCACCAACAGAAATGTATTTGAAAGAAATCAGCTTTATATCTCAAATTGTAACGTCAGACACACAATCCATACAAGTCTGTTCCGGGATCGAACAGAACCGAAGGCACTTCTCACGAAGCCCTTGCACATCCGGATAATTTTCAATCACGTCAGGACTTCCCGTCACTAAGGGTGATAAAACCTCTAAATCGAAGATCAGTCGATGTAGAGTAACTCGACGGTAATCCTTCCGTTTTCAAAAATATCCGGTCTTCAACACCGGTCTTCAAATGCGATTCATAACGACGTAGAATATAAATCTTAGCCAGCATAGGTACCATTATATTATGCCTGCTATAGCTGCCTCCTGAGGAGACAGGTTATACAATTGAAATCGTAAAGGCTCGTATTGTTTCTTTGGATTTCCAACAAATGGTCAGGCTAAGGAACTTCCTATCCACGATGGGTACGTCCCTGGAATAGACGACCCGAGAAATAACCTAACATTACGGTTAGATCTCTGCCAACACAAGGCCGGGTTACCTCTGCAAAAATAGGTAACTACTGACACGCGTATGCCATCCCCCGATCGTCACCGATCTTCCCGAGGATCCCCGATTTCCAACAAACCACATAGATAAAAATAATGCAGTAACCACAGAGGTTAAGTATCTGGGCTCCATACCATGATACCACCTTTATCCAGAAGGAATGACATACACTAAGGGGCGCTACTCCCTAGAACCTTGCTGCATCCTTCCTGTTTCGACCATTTCCGGGGTGTGAGGCTCGACGAAGTCTCGTCCACAAAGCTACGCTTTCTACAAAAAGCCCTGCTTCGGGTCAAACAAAATGATCAACCTATGATCACAAAGATATAAGATCAAACAAATGATCATATCACAAATGATCAAACACTGATCATTTCACAGTAACACTCAGTATGCCACGTTACCAAATTGGGATATATCGCTGATAAATTTCAACTACATAACCTCTGAGCTCGTACGTCTCAGAGAAGGGTGTTAAGCTAAGAGAATAAATTCTCCGCCACCAACAGAAATGTATTTGAAAGAAATCAGCTTTATATCTCAAATTGTAACGTCAGACACACAATCCATACAAGTCTGTTCCGGGATCGAACAGAACCGAAGGCACTTCTCACGAAGCCCTTGCACATCCGGATAATTTTCAATCACGTCAGGACTTCCCGTCACTAAGGGTGATAAAACCTCTAAATCGAAGATCAGTCGATGTAGAGTAACTCGACGGTAATCCTTCCGTTTTCAAAAATATCCGGTCTTCAACACCGGTCTTCAAATGCGATTCATAACGACGTATCACATATTCGGAATGGGTTATACGACCCCATGGTCCTTTCCCGGCTAACCCGAATAGTGAGCGATTATTCAAAAATAAGTGTGGCATTCAAATTCATCCAATTCACAACAAATACCTATCTAAAGGTAATTATTGATAGTCGGTTATTTAACTATCAATAAAGATGCGCAACATCATCAGATTCCAAATAATTTTCCAAATTATTTATTCTTCAAAAATATCTTTACTAGATATAAACTTTCCACACTTCAAAAATAAATCAACGTTTATTTTTCTCTAAACAGTTTCCCTTTCCTTTTATAAATTCCATAGTGAATTTATATTTTCAAAATATCTACTGCTATACGATTCTCAAATCGATTTCAAGTATTCAATTTCATTTTATCTTTAAGAAGATAAAATCTCAAAATAGTTCATTTCATATTGGAAAAACATTCCCATACTTATTTAAAAATAAGTAATTCACAAATCTATTTATTTTCAACACTTAGAAAATATTCGATATACTTAAATCAAAGTTAAGTATATATTTCATTCTTTAAAGAAATCATTCTTTAAACACATTTTATTTGAGTCAAAACGAATGTTACGTAAAACATCGTTACGACGACTCAAAATCACTAGTATAGGGATTCGAAATTTAGATAGATATATAAATCCCAATACTACATCAAAAACATTTCCTTTCGGAAATCATTTACTATAACAACAGTGTTATAGTCCACCATTTCCTTATTTCTCGAAAACGTCTATTTCAACAATAAAATGTTGAAATCTATGTTTCGATACTTAACACGTTTTAAAACATCTTTTAAAACAACTTCATTTAACGATATTCCTTTTCCCAAAATATATTGATTTTATTCAAAAATATATATTCACTGTCCAAAATCGTGAATATAATCACTATCCCAATTTTAACAATTTCTACACATTTAACTTAAAGGATAATTCGCTGTCCAAAATCGCGAATATATCTCCTTTAATAACTTCAATGTTAATTTATCAAATTCTATTGATTTTTACTTTGTAAAACAATGTTTAGAAATCCCATTTCTATTTATAAAACTTCGATTTCTAAGTTATCCAATTCAACTTATATATCTCAATTATATACCGGAAGTCTATATTATAAGTTAAGAACTTATAATTCATTTATTTACAACATCTATTCATTTCTCATCTAAATGTCAAAATCCGATTTATAAGATAATTGCTTATAAATCTTTTTGTTTTACAAAATCTATTCATTTAATAACTTCACAATTTATAAATCTATAAATTTCTATCCACTTATGGAATCCATTTTATTTGACTTTAACACTTAATAAAACTCATTTCAAAATTCCAATATTTTAAATTTATAAAAATATCAATTTTTATAAATCTTTTTATATGAATTGTTTAAAATACTTCAACAATTCCAATTTAAACTATTTCATAATCTTTATCAATTATTTATTTCAAAAATAACATTTTTGTCGTATTTCACAAAAATCACAAATTTACTAACATTAAAATTTTAACATTTATTTATTTAAAATAAACCAATTCAAAAATTTCAATAAAACGTATATTTCTACAAATCACTTTAAAACCCCTTTTTAAAATAACAGTCGTTATTTTTTTTTTACATTTCAAAACTGAATCCGATGATGCAACAACACCAATCAGTCCATCACAACAGTCAAATATCATATATCATCATATGATAACAGAATATATCAAAATATCTGTAAATAATCAATACGGTGAGGAATCCAGTCGGATCCCTCCAACCTGTTTCCCTGCATCCACAGACGTTAGCACAATACCAATTCCGCTCCAGTACGGAATTATCGCGGTATATAGGTTTTTATAAATCCGCTTACTAACGGCGCAATAGGGTCTCATCCGCTATACGAGGCGGGAAATCAATCAATCCAATATATACATATGCCAATATGTATATATTGCTATATATAGATATATCCTATAATATCTAATATCACATCCAAACAGTCAATCATCAATCAATAACTGTAAATAATTCCACATTCAAATTTGAGTGAGAAGATCTCACCTTGATTTTAAATTCCATTCCAGCGTTTATTTCGAATAAAATTAAACGCGCGTTTAATTTTACCCGAAATTCAAACTAGCTCCAAACCACTCCAATTCAGTTCCATAGCGAAGAGCTCGTCAAAACGGTTCCAACGCAAAAAATCTCATCGAAATCCGACCTCGTATCAAGCAGTTATCGCATTTAGAAGTTTATACTATTTATAATACAAATCAATTTACATTTTATTTTATTTAATTTTAACCTTTGCAAATCTGGCCGTCCATTCCACAAACCCTAGATCTAGGCTGTCCCCTTCCTTCATCTTCCATCTCCAGATGATAGAACGCAACCGAACCCATATGTGCCGCCATCTAACCCTACTTGCCGCACCCACCAACGACGTCCAGATCCCATCACTCCACCCCCATTCGAACCGCCTTTCGAAGCCTTACTCTCGGCTATCATATCTCGGAGCTCGGCCCCATAGTGTCTTCGAAAACCGTGTCCGTTCGTGGGCAATTCATGGCGAAATTCTGGCCCCTCCGACGAGTTATATGCCACTCCACCGTATGGATGTGAAGGTCTCGTTTAGATCTTCAACTTTATAGTTGAAGACATTTGATAATTGTTATCGGTTTTGAAGAAAAAAGGGAAGAAAGAATCGAGCTTCCATGGCCATTGAATAAAATTAGGGCCGGTTGGAAGAAACTAGGGTTTTGTTTGCAAAACAGAAATTCTGAGGTCTTATATAGAAAATTGACGAAAACACTATTCATCTTCAATTTTCCGAACTCCAAATCGAGCGTGCCGGTTGGTGTTTCTAAGGTTTACTCCGCGTTCCGGACACAATGGAACAGGTTTCGGAAGCTAATTCGATCGTCTGTGAGAGATATGGATTTAAACGATCAATTTAAATTAAACCGATTTAAATCGATTTCGAGGCGTTTTAATTTGTACCGGACAAATGGTAAATCCAAAAATTACGAAATTTGAAATCTTACAATAATTTCACATTACGGATCCGATGAAACTGGTTTCGTCGAAATCCGACACTGTTTGAAAAATGACTATTTTTAACTCGACGATTTAAAATTAAAAAGATATCGATGCGTTTCGAGCTGCCACGGTCAAACGACAACTTCGATTGATACGAAAATTGAAATCCGATAATAACTAACTATTACGGATCCAATGAAACTGGTCTCGTTCAATTCTGAGACTGTTCCAAAATTGGCTATCTTTACAGTCGATAATTAAATATTAAAATATTCCATTTTCACAGTTTAACTCCAAATTCAATTCTGAAAGTTCTATAACCTTTCTATAACTCCAGTATGATTTAATATAACTTTATAAATCATTTAAAATCATATTCAATCCAGATTTCAATTAATTCTGGAATTTAACTATTAAATTATCGATTTAATTATCAATTTAAATCCAATGTTCGAATAATAAATTATTCGACTTATTAAATTCACTTATTAATATTTAAAATCAATTAAATATTCGAATTTTAATTATCAAAAATTCTGGGTCGTTACAATTATCCTTAATAAATTTACATTAATTAATTAACCTTTAATTAATCACATTAATTAACTATCCATTAATTACTTACCTTAAGTAATTATCTTTTAAGTAATTTTAATTACATTCATTAATTATGTTAATTAATTAATCATTACATTAAGTAATTAATCTTCTAATTAATTACATAAATTAATTATACTTTATAATTACTTAAGACCTTAATTAATTAAAGATAAACCATTTATCCTAATTAATTTCTTAATTATCGTTATTAAATTTATTTAATAATTCTTGGAAAATTATCATTAACATATAAATAAATAAAAACATTTTAACTGTAACGACCACGACTTTCTCTCCATAGAAAGTCGTATCGCTAATAAGAAAGAAAGGGATAGAAAGAGAAAAGAAGAGAAGAAAGAAAGAAACAACAACAACGATCTCACAGCGGAACGAATAAATTATATTAATAACATAAACTATTACATAGTATACAACAATATACAGAGTTACACAGCATATACATCACTTACTAGACAGTTATAAACATCTGTCTAGTTATTACATCTCAATACAATACAGAGATCAATACAAAATCAACACAGCGGAAACTACTATCTATCTACAACGCCGAAGCCTCCTGCTCCATTGCTCCTCCACAATTCGTCAAGGCTAACCTGAATCCCTTGGCTACTCGTAAAAATTTGAGTACCCAAGAGTTTATAAAACAGAAATAAACAACTTGGGTCAGACATGGGTCTGGTGTGAGTAACAGGTTAAACTTGTTTAACTTCAAAACCTTTTGAAAGAAAAGGTATCACGTAAGACTTCCCACAAATAAACATGGGTAAGTTTTTACCTTACGCTAACCAAAACATTTGATAGGAAATTCGATTGTATTATAATAGGGTCTAGGGTTTTCAAGTAAAATACAGAAATAGCTGAAATGCTTACATCTCACATTCCAACATAGTTGGGCACAACTAATACGTACGGCACTTATTGGAGTTTGGATTCCATACAATGGCAGGGCTACTGGGGTACCGCCCGTCACAGTACGTGGCCTAGATCACCGTACCGAGGATCACTCCCAATCCCCTGCAACACAAGGTCGAAACATCCCTTACTGGATAATTCCCGCACAAGATACCTCACGGTTGGGATCAGCAATCGCACACACTAAGCCGAAATAAGAAGGGACTTCTAGACAGAGGTAACCTTGTCCTACTTGGGTGCTACCCACTAACCTTGCTGCACCTCCCCTGTTTTAGCCATTCCCGGTTTGTGAGGCTTGAGGCTACGATTACCTTTAAATAGAACATATCTATCTTAGAATGCTCATCGTCCACCTGACGATGTGCTGAAAGCATTCAATCCATACAAGTTCGTTCCGGGTTCGAACGAAACCGAAGGCATTATCTCGTTACACTCGTTTTGGAATCACCCTCAGAGTTAACGACAATAACCCTTGCACTCTGAATCTTCATCTTCACTTGATTCACGACCTATCGTTAATTTGGATCGATGTGGTATTCGGGTCTCCAGACCTGGAAATCCGGTATACGGAAACCCGATCCCGGTCTCATCGAAATCCAAAGCGTATCTTTTAAGGCCAAGTTGTTTTAAAGTTAAAACAATTCAATTCAATTATCTTTATACATATAGAAGGATAATTCACAATAGATAATCAACATTATCAGATAATCCATATTATCATCACAATTCAACTAAACATCCATATCACACAACATATATCTCATCAGAGATATCAATCAATGCAAAGTATTCAATATTATCATCCATTCTTAAGTAATGATTTATACCATTTCTAATTAATTTAAAATGAATTAAATTAATTACTTCATTCTATAAATCCTGCTTACTTAATCATTAATTAATTACAAATTAATTAATTATCCTTTAATTACCCTTTAATTCCATTCAGGTAATTTATCTTTAATTAATTACTTAAATTAATTATCCTTAACCACTTATTGTAATTAACCTTTAATTACTTCATTAATTAATTTACTAAAATTAATTAACTTAATCAACTATAATTAATTACATTAATCCTTAATTAATTACATTGATTAATTACTTCATTTATTAATTATTACTTAATTAACCAATCTTAATTACATCATTAATTATATTAATTAATGATCCTTAATTACAACTTAATTATTAATTACTTAATTAAATTAATTACATTAAGTAATTAATCTTTAATTAAACAACATTTATTAATCACTCTTGATTAACCTTCAATCAGTAATTAACTACCCTTAATTACTTTCACTAACTAAATTAATTACTCCTTAATTAATTCCTTAATTAATCCCTTGATTAATTATTCAAAGTAATTAACTCAAATTACTTCTATTAATAAAATCATTTATTCAACTAATTACTTCCAGTAATTATCTTATTATTTACTTCCCTAAAAAAAAACTTACCTTATTAATTACATTAAGTAATTATTATCAAATCATCTCTTGAATAATCTAAATTAATTAAACTTAATTAATTAATTTAACTAAATCAAATTAACTTCAATTAATTACAATAAGTAATTAATTCTTAATTACTTCCAATAAGTAATTACATTTAAACAAATTCTATAATTGATTATCTTTAAATTAATTAATCTAATTAACTATTAAATTAATCTTATTAATTTATTATTTAATAATCCATAGTTAATGACTTCATTAACTACTATTTAATTACTTTCCTTAAGTAATTAACTTATACTAATTTTTATTAATTCTAAATTAATAAATCTTAATAACCAATTTATTAATCTCTAATTACTAAATTAATTAAGTGTTAATCATAACTTAATTAATATTTAATTACTTATTAATTAATTCCTAACCATTAATTAATACTTCTAATTTATAATCCCTAACTACAAATTAATCATCCCTAATTAATTAGTCTTAATCATAAATAAATTAGTTTAAACATTTAATTACCTATTTAATTAATCCAAATGATTAATTAATCAAATAATTTAATTATCTATTAAATCTCCTAATAAATTAAATAAACACAAGTCTTTAATTATTTTAGGATAAACTTTATTCTTATTGATAAACAAGTTATCATTTATCATTCATATTTGAAACATCCATTTCAAATCTACTTTTAAATTTCATTTTAAATGTTGTATTTAAAATGAATACCAATTTATTTTTAACTAAGTTTTTAACCAATTTAAAAACTTTTACTTATTAAAAATCTTATATTTTCTAAGAAGTTTTTTTTTTTTTTTTTAAAGAACTTAAATCAAATTTCTTCTTAGATTTAACATTTAAACATATCTACACTTAACCTATTTAAACATTTAAATTCATAAACTAATTTATTTCCAATCTAAGATTTAAACTTAAATTTAAATCTCCTTACAAATTAAAAACCCAGTTTTAAAATTTTTAAAACAGAGCAGGTTTTCCCTTTAACCCAGAAATTCCCCGAGCCCTACTTTAATTACTTCGAGCCAAAAACCAACCTATTTATTGTGATGTTGTTTCGATCTGGGCAGAGAGGTATTTGATTTTCTGATTCTTTAATTTAAATTAATCTAAATGCTTAATTATATCTACACTTGTAATCTGGTGATAATTAGTATTAATTCAAATTTACAGCAGGGTAAAAGATTTTGAATAAATTTTATTGTTTTGGAATGGAAATATATATATATACTAAGTGAATAGTTGAATGAAGACTAAAACTGAAGTTGTGAAATGGGATAGTTGTGAATAAGGGAATTTCGAAATAACAAGGGAAATATTAACTTTAAACTAAAGTGATATTAAATTTAAAGAATAAAGGATTTATTTTGAATGTAAGGATTAAATTTAATTTAAGACTAAAGAAGGAATTTTGGAAGTTTAAAATTGGTATTTGATGTAAATACCTTGAATTGGTTGATATCTCTGATATGAAAACTGTAACGACCCGGGAATTTCGAACACGAAAATTCTAGATAGTTAGAAGAAAAAGAAAAGAGATAGAAGAAAGAAACAGAACAAGACACAGATTCTCACATTCGCAGCGGATCAAAATACAATATCAAATAATAATATCAGTTATACAAAGAAAACTGTATTTGTTATACGGATATCTTATCTTGAATTAAATAATGAAATATATTATTTACTTATATACTATAAGATTTATCATCTCCAAAGATTTGTAATTCAATACTTGTTATAGTTTCCAAATCTATATATATATATATATATATATATATATCCAGATATTTATCAGAATTTTATTCGTTCAACTTATAAATCAGTACTTTTAATCCAGTTAATTACCAATTAACAGATGTTTAAAAATCCGGGTTATCACATTCCTCCCCCCTTTAAATCTTTTCTTCCTCGAAAAGGAATGAAGCAAGAATTTTATTACAGTTAAATTATTCCTTAGACATCTTAACTCTTAACTCTCTTTATTTAAATTTTCAAAACATATCAAAATATATTCTTATATAAAATCATTTAAAATCCTTATATAAGAAAATAACAATTACGCTCTCATATATATATATACACTCAACTCATTCTAGTTAGATAATTGCAAAATAGTTTTTAAAATAGTGATTAGATATAAGTAACTGAAAATAATAATTAGTTTATAAGACAGTTTCAAAATAGTTAAATAGTTCAAAATAATTGTAAAATAAGTATAAGATAGTTTGGGGTTTAAGAAGAAAGATTGTATAGTAAATAGTTTGAAAAAAATAGGTTTATATTAAAACAAATTACTTTGAAAATAGTCCAGAGTCAAACCGTTCAATTCCCTATCAATTCAATGGAAATTGAAGTATTGAGTCAATTTAAATGGAAGTAGAAATTTAAATTGAATTGCTGTAACGACCCGGAATTTTCGAACCCGAAAATTCCAGATAGTTAGGAGAAAAAGAAAAGAGATAGAAGAAGAAACAGAACAAGACACAGATTCTCACATTCGCAGCGGATCAAAATACAATATCAAATAATAATATCAGTTATACAAAGAAAACTGTATTTGTTAATTACATTTTAATACATCAGAGTTACAACATTCACAAATGTACTAGACAGTTAGAATTAACATGTCTCAGACAACTATAATATATCACAGCGGAATATACTCCATACGTTCCTGCCATCTAGCTCGCCTCCTGAGCTCCAGAACGTCCTTACCTGAAATCTGTAATACTCGGTCTGACCCGAGCATTACCACAAAGTAACACCCGGGTCAGACCGAGTATTACAGATTTCAGGTAAGGACGTTCTGGAGCTCAGGAGGCGAGCTAGATGGCAGGAACGTATGGAGTATATTCCGCTGTGATATATTATAGTTGTCTGAGACATGTTAATTCTAACTGTCTAGTACATTTGTGAATGTTGTAACTTTGATGTATTAAAATGTAATTAACAAATACAGTTTTCTTTGTATAACTGATATTATTATTTGATATTGTATTTTGATCCGCTGCGAATGTGAGAATCTGTGTCTTGTTCTGTTTCTTCTTCTATCTCTTTTCTTTTTCTCCTAACTATCTGGAATTTTCGGGTTCGAAAATTCCGGGTCGTTACAGTTGGTATCAGAGCTATTTTCAAAACACTTTGTACTATACACTTATAGTATCTTCAAATCATATCCTTTATGATTTATCAAAATCTCATTTACTCAAAATCGATTACCAAAATCGATAATTCTCAAACTAGGCTTTCCAAATTCCCAAAATTGATTTTCCCAAAAATCAAAAGCCATTTCCAAATTCATAGGTTCTCAAAACCTTTTTCAAAATCATTCTCATAAGATCCTCTTTATATATATAGATATATATACTTTTAAAAATCTTTGGATCACTTCAAACTTGTATAAAACCTCTTTTTATACTTCAAATATTTCCAAAAACCCTTTTATTCTGGCTAGATTCAATAAGGGGAGTTTATCATATTATAAAATATAACTTTATTTATTGCCGTTAATTTTAGTTTGAATTTTAAATTGTATTTGAATTTGAATTTAAAATTCAAAGGGGAGATATATATATATATATCTTAAATATATTTTGAATTTAAAAATATGTATATATGATTTTTGTAGAAATATAGTTTGTTTTATTCTATTTTCTTTTAAAGGATTTCATTTATATAAATTAAAAGATGTATTTTGTTATTAGGAATTTATTTTAAAAACCCTTATTAACATTTAAAAATATATTTTTTCATATAGATTAACAAGTGTAGAGATTAAATAAAGATTTAGAACATTTGTAAGCTTGATATACATACACTTGTAACATGAATTAACATGCAAAATTAACATGTGGCACTTTTGTTTTTTTTTAAAAATATAATAAGTTTTGAGAGAAAAACCAGGCATTTTTCAGTTAAAAACTTCTCATTTCTTTCTAAGACAAAGGAAAATAAAAGTCTGTAACATAAACCCGAGGAAAAGAATCAAAGAAATAAAATCAACAATAATCAAATCTTTCATGTTTTCAAACCTGAAGCTCAGTAAATTCAAGTTCAATTCAGTTCAAAGCAGATCAAAAACTTCCAGATTTCAAAAACTTCCCAGGCTTCTCTGTTCAAAACATTTGCAGGTGAGTAAACTTCACCTTCCATTTATATATTGTTGCCTGTGATAAACAATCAAAGAAATGTTGTTTCCATGGATGAAAATGATGCTTGCATATGTGTGAATATGGTTGGTTTGGGTGTGCATGTCTCTGTTTATATAGCATGCTTAAAATTTGTTCTCTATTTGCAACTTTTGTGAGCAAACCTTTAATTTAAAACCTTGAATCTATGAATTAATGTTGTGATAAATTTCTGAAGTCAAATAGTTGCATGGATATAAATATGTATAGGCCAGTGATGAGTATGTATGTCTGAAAACAAGAAATTTACTTATGTTCATAATACAGGGTTCCAAATTTAGTTCTAAAATTCAGTTTCTCCCTATATCATCAATATTAAACTGAGATCTTAAAATGGAAGATGATCACAACAATGTAAATTCATTTTTAAAAATAAGGGCAAGTGTAAATACTAAGTGAAATTTTCAAAAACAATACATTACAGTAAAATAAATCAAAGACTTAAAAATTGATTTTCGCAAATTCTTGTATTGAATTCATAACCTAATTCAAGTTTTCAAATTAAAAACTGCTTCAAAGTCTCTGTTCAACATCATATAATAGGTGAGTAAATACTCTTATGATCCTCAAGTATTATTTAGTCTTTGCATAGTTATATAGTGTTTTGAAAGAATAAAGTTCTGCATATGCATATATTCATAGGTGACTGTGTTGAATTCATTGTGCTTCACTGTCTTCTGAGTCACAGAGTAGAAACCATTAAGAAATTCAATCTCTTCTTTTCTAATCATTATCAGGCCTTGATTTCAAAACAAAATATGTGTATTTAAGTATGAATTAAAATTTAAAGATAGTTTCAAGAAGAATAAGGATATACAGTATGAAAATTTGTTTTTACAGTGGAAAACGTAAATTTGGGTAAATTCGAATGTCACGATTTAGTGATAAAATTACATAATATGAATCGGCATTAGAAGATAGGATTTTTAGACAAGTTTGATGATTTTTAGTTGGGTATTGAAAGAGCAGTTTGTTCTTGATCAAAAATGGGGTTTCGAAGTCGTGGTCGCTAATAAGAAAGAAAGGGTAGAAAATAGAAAAGAAGAGAAGAAAGAAAGAAACAACAACAACGATCTCACAGCGGAATGAATAAATTATATTAATAACATAAACTATTACATAGTATACAACACTTTACAGAGTTACACAGCATATACATCACTTACTAGACAATTATAAACATCTGTCTAGACATTACAACTCAAATACAAGACAAGACACTATCACAGAAATCAACACAGCGGAATACTATATCTACGAACGCCGAAGCCTCCTGCTCCATTGCTCCTCCAGAATATTCGTCAAAGCTAAACCTGAATCCCTTGACTACTCGTAAAAATTTGAGTACCCAAGAGTTTATAAAAACAGAAATAAACACTTGGGTCAGACATGGGTCTGGTGTGAGTAAACGGGTTAAAATTGTTTAACTTCAAAACCTTTTGAAAATAAAGGTATCACGTAAGACTTCCCACACATAAACATGGAAAAGTTTTTACCTTACGCTAACCAAAACATTTGATAGGAAATCCAGTTATATTATAATAGGGTCTAGGGTTTTCAAGTAAAATACAGAAATAGCTGAAATGCTTACATCTCACATTCCAACATAGTTGGGCACAACTAATACGTACGGCGCTTATTGGATTTTGGATTCCATACAATGGCAGGGCTACTGGGGTACCGCCCGTCACAGTACGTGGCCTAGATCACCGTACCGAGGAGTACGCCCGCTCCCCTGCAACACAAAGCCGGAACCATCCCTTACTGGATAATCCCGAACAAGACAATCCCGTAGTTGGCGCGACCAACCACACACTAAGCCGAATAAAAGAAAAGGGACCTCTAGACAGGGATCTATCTTGCTCTCAGTGGGTGCTACCCACGAAGACTTGCTGCACCTCCCCTGTTTTAGCCATTCCCGGTTGATGAGGCTTGAGGTTACGATTACCTTTAATCAGAACATATCACTTAGAATGCTCATCGACCGCCTGACGATGTGCTGAAAGCATTCAATCCATACAAGTTCGTTCCGGGTTCGAACGAAACCGAAGGCATTATCTCGTTACACTCGTTTTGGAATCACCCTCAGAGTTAACGACAATAACCCTTGCACTCTAAATCTTCATCTTCACTTGAGATTCACGACCTATCGTTAATTTGGATCGATGTGGTATTCGGGTCTCCAGACCTGGAAATCCGGTATACGGAAACCCGATCCCGGTCTCATCGAAATCCAAAACGTATCTTTTAAGGCCAAGTTGTTTAAAGGTTTAAAACATTTAAATTTATATTCAGGATGATATAAACAGATAGATAAATCACATTATCACAATAGATAATTCATATCAAACATTCATCTCACAAAGCAGCATATCACATATATCAAAGATATCCAAATCATCCAATATCAACCAATCACCCAATATCAATCAATCATTCAAAAGCAGAATTGATTAATTCCAAATCAATTTAATTAATCTTTAAATTATAGGAGTGTCTCGGGAAATTATTTGTAACAGTTTCTTTCCAGAGAACTGTTTCTAGTTTTTAAATTTTAAAATAAATTTAAGAACCGAGTTTAAGTATTAAGGTAAAGTTTAAATAAGTTAAATCTAGTTTTTAATCTGGAGTTAAGTTTAAATCTCAGTTTCAAATAAAATAAAGTTTTTAAAATTTAAAATTAATTTACCTACTTTAAAAGGGTAAAGTAGTTGGATTTTTAAAAATGAAGTTTAAATTGTAAATAGGTTTCTAAATTTAAAGATTAATCTGGAATCAAAGTAAATATGCATTTCAATTTGGAAATAAAAACAGAAGTTTTTAAATTTGAAATGTTTTAAACAATTTGAAGGTTAAAGTGTATTTTAAATTGATTTGAATTTAAAATGAATTTGGTATCAGAGCATAGGTTGAGCGAATGCCTAAGCTTTTGGTTAAGTGAATATCAGAACACTAGGTTGAGTGAATACCTAGGCTCTGAAGTGATGTCTATCTTGAGAGCGCGTAATTGTTAGTTATATAAAAATGATTTTATATTGTGTTAATTGATCGGTTGAGTGGTATATGGATTCTGGTCAATACGAGTAGCTAACGTTATTGATAGGGATCTCTAAACACTTGACCAGGCCAACGGACACAATATTGTTTTAAAGAGGTAGATGAAATAATTCTACCTAGATATAATTTCTATATAAAAAGTATCATTTTAAATGTATATGGTATTTGTAATGATTGGTTGAGATGATAATAATTTATCATCTAGGATTAGGAGTTTGAGTGTTGAGGTTGGAAGTATATCTGACTAGACTGTAGACCTAATACTGTCTCGAGTGAACTTTGTTGTGGTGTAAAGATTTCACCAATCTCCGAAGGAACTGTTAAGGTTCGGAGTTTATCTTTGAAGTTGGATGAATAGAGTAGATCTATTGGATGAGCTGAAGCGAGTTATAGTATCTTGGTAACTTCAAGAAGAAGTAGCTGTGTGGTGAGACGCGGTGGCTATGGACGTTTCTGAAGATGTTTCTTCTGGGGCAAGTTTGAAGAAGTAGGTCTGCTTCGGTGATTGTGGCTGAGTTCAGCATGGTGTTTTTGTTTGTTTGAAGTCCGAGTTCCTCGAGGAGTTTCGGATAAGAAGTCTTTGGCATCTGTGGAAGCAGTGCAGCTTGGAGTATTCTGTGATTGGCAAGAAGTTTCTGTCTGAGCAGTTTTTCTAGAGATGAAGTTCAGAAGCAGCAGAGTATATCCATTTCTTCGATGAATTGGATAGTTAAGTGTGAGCTGTTCTGATTGGTAAAGAGAGAACAGTTTTATTTGGAATTTGGCTGAATTGATCGCAAAAGTGACTTGCGATTACTGAGTATTCTTTTGAGTTATCTGAGATTTTCTGGGATGAGTTGTCCAGTCTGTACTCGTGTTCTTCATCAGCATTTTCATTTTACTCCAGATCAGAATGGTGTAGCGGAAGCAGTTTGACAAGTGCTCCTGTTTGTCTTTTCCAGATAAGAGAAGTTAGTTCAGTCTTCTGATGCTGTAACGACCACGACTTTCTCTCCACAGAAAGTCGCATCGTTAATAAGAAAGAAAGGGGTAGAAAATAGAAAAGAAGAGAAGAAAGAAAGAAACAACAACAACGATCTCACAGCGGAACGAATAAATTATATTAATAACATAAACTATTACATAGTTTACAACAATTTACAGAGTTACACAGCATATACATCACTTACTAGACAGTTATAAACATCTGTCTAGACATTACAACTCAATACACTACAGAGATACAGACACAGCGGAACAACTATATATATCTACAACGCTGAAGCCTCCTGCTCCATTGCTCCTCCATAATTCGTCAAAGCTAAACCTGAATCCCTTGGCTACTCGTAAAAATTTGAGTACCCAAGAGTTTATAAACAGAAATAAACACTTGGGTCAGACATGGGTCTGGTGTGAGTAACAGGTTAAACTTGCTTAACTTCAAAACCTTTAGAAAGAAAAAGTATCACGTAAGACTCCCCACAAATAAACATGGGTAAGTTTTTACCTTACGCTAACCAAAACATTTGATAGGAAATCCAGTTATATTATAATAGGGTCTAGGGTTTTCAAGTAAAATACAGAAATAGCTGAAATGCTTACATCTCACATTCCAACATAGTTGGGCACAACTAATACGTACGGCACTTATTGGAGTTTGGATTCCATACAATGGCAGGGCTACTGGGGTACCGCCCGTCACAGTACGTGGCATAGATCACCGTACCGAGGAGTACGCCCGTTCCCCTGCAACACAAAGCCGGAACCATCCCTTACTGGATAATTCCGAACAAGATAACCCCGTAGTTGGCGCGACCAACCACACACTAAGCCGAATAAAAAGAAAAGGGACCTCTAGACAGGGATCTATCTTGCTCTCAGTGGGTGCTACCCACGAAGCCTTGCTGCACCTCCCATGTTTTAGCCATTCCCGGTTGATGAGGCTTGAGGTTACGATTACCTTTAACCAGAGCATATCACTTAGAATGCTCATCGTCCGCCTGACGATGTGCTGAAAGCATTCAATCCATATAAGTTCGTTCCGGGTTCGAACGAAACCGAAGGCATTATCTCGTTACACTCGTTTTGGAATCACCCTCAGAGTTAACGACAATAACCCTTGCACTCTGAATCTTCATCTTCACTTGAGATTCACGACCTATCGTAAATTTGGATCGATGTGGTATTCGGGTCTCCAGACCTGGCATTCCGGTATACGGAAACCCGATCCCGGTCTCATCGAAATCCAAAACGTATCTTTTAAGGGCCAAGTTGTTTTAAGAAAACAATTCAATTCTTATCTATATACACAAAAATAGATAATTCACAATAGATAATCCATATTATCATCCAAACAGATAATTCATATCATTATGCAACCAAAGCATCCAAATCATACAATATCTATTATCTCATATCTGAGATCTCAAACCATTCAAGGTAAATCAATATCATTCAGTATCCTTAAGCAATGATTTATTAATTACCATCTATAATTAATTTAAAATGAATTAAATTAATTACTTCCATCATTAACAATCTTACTTAAGTTACTATTAATTAATTATCAATTAATTAATCATTCACCATCCAATTATTCATTCTAATTAATCATCCTTGATTAATTACATTTAATTACATTCAAGTAATTAACATTAAATTAATTCACAAATTAATTATTCTTAATTAATTATAGTAATTAACCTTTAATTACTTTATTAATTAATTAACTAAAATTAATTACATTATCCTTAATTAATTTCATTAATTAATCACTCAGTTATTAATTATTCCTTAATTAATTAATTCTTAATTACATCATTAATTATATTAATTAATGATCCTTAATTACATTTTATCATTACTTAATTACATTAAGTAATTATTCTTTAATTAAACCATAATTTATTAATCACTATTGATTAATCACATTCAGTAATTAACTACCCTTAATTACTTCTTAAAATAAATTAATTATTCCTTAATTAATTTCTTAATTAATCCCTTGATTAATTTCCATTAAGTAATTAACTACCCTTAATTACTTTATTAATTACACCAGTAATTATCCATTAATTACTTTCCTAAGTAATTATACCTCCTTAAATTACATTAAGTAATTATACAAATCATTAAATGATTATCTTAAATTAATTAAACTTAATCAATTAACTTAACTAATCAATTTAAACTCAATTAATTACAATGAGTAATTAATTTCTTAATTACTTTCATTAAGTAATTTTATTCAACAATTTCATAAATGATTATCTTTTAAATTAATTAATCTAATTAACTATCACATTAATTAATTATCCTTGGTTAATGATCTACATTAACTATTAACTATTTTAATTATCTTTCTAAAATAATTAAACATTAATTTGGGTTTATTACTTTTCATTTAGAATATATATATTTGCATATATTGGAATGAAAAGAATATTGAATTTGAATTTAATAAAGTATTTTCAAACTTTAATATTTATATAATTTGTAATTTGGAAATTTGTAATGCTCGGGTCAGACCGAGTATTGCAGGTTTTCCAGGTAAGGACGTTCTGGAGCTCAGGAGGCGAGCTGGATGGCAGGATCGTATGGAGAGTGATATATTGTTATTTATTGGATGAGTTATTCTAACTGTCTAGTACATTTGTGAATGTTGTAACTCTGATGTATTAAAATGTAATTAACAAATACAGTTTTCTTTGTATAACTGATATTATTATTTGTTATTATATTTAATCCGCTGCGAATGTGAGATGTTGTGTTCTCTGTTTTTTTTTTTTTTCTGTTTCTTTCTTCTATCTCTTTCTTTTTCTTCTAACTATCTGGAATTTTCGGGTTCGAAAATTACGGGTCGTTACAGTATTTAATTAATTCTTAATACTTGGTTAATTAACCCTTAATTATCAATTAATTAATTACTAATTACCAATTAATTACTTAATTAATTTCTTAATTAATTACTGCTAATTATTAATTAATTAACTTTAATTATCTAATTAATAATTCTTAATTACAAATTAATTAAACTCTTAATTAATTAATTATAATTAGCAGTAATTAATTAAGAAATTAATTAAGTAATTAATTGGTAATTAGTAATTAATTAATTGATAATTAAGGGTTAATTAACCAAGTATTAAGAATTAATTAAATACTGTAACGACCCGTAATTTTCGAACCCGAAAATTCCAGATAGTTAGAAGAAAAAGAAAGAGATAGAAGAAAGAAACAGAAAAAAAAAAAAGAACAGAGAACACAACATCTCACATTCGCAGCGGATTAAATATAATAACAAATAATAATATCAGTTATACAAATAAAACTGTATTTGTTAATTACATTTTAATACATCAGAGTTACAACATTCACAAATGTACTAGACAGTTAGAATAACTCGTCCAATAAATAACAATATATCACTCTCCATACGATCCTGCCATCCAGCTCGCCTCCTGAGCTCCAGAACGTCCTTACCTGGAAAACTGCAATACTCGGTCTGACCCGGGTGTTACTTTGATGTAATGCTCGGGTCAGACCGAGTATTGCAGTTTTCCAGGTAAGGACGTTCTGGAGCTCAGGAGGCGAGCTGGATGGCAGGATCGTATGGAGAGTGATATATTGTTATTTATTGGACGAGTTATTCTAACTGTCTAGTACATTTGTGAATGTTGTAACTCTGATGTATTAAAATGTAATTAACAAATACAGTTTTCTTTGTATAACTGATATTATTATTTGTTATTATATTTAATCCGCTGCGAATGTGAGATGTTGTGTTCTCTGTTCTTTTTTTTTTTCTGTTTCTTTCTTCTATCTCTTTCTTTTTCTTCTAACTATCTGGAATTTTTGGGTTCGAAAATTACGGGTCGTTACAGTTTTCATCTTGAAATTCCCAATTCAAGTTGTTTATTCTAAACTCTGTAACTAAGATAACAGAGAAGATCAAGTATATTTAACATGCACAGAACAAACACATTTATACATAGAGATACATACTTAAAAATACACATGCAAGCACAATTAATTCAAGAATCATATGCATATATCTTAGTTTACTTAAGTTCTTAAATATTGTGTTTTACTCACTGTTTTGGGTTTTAATAGAGAAGTATATATCTATGTTCAGGCATGTACACACAAACATTTGCATATTTATCCATATACAAGCATGTTTACATTCATGAGGTAGGAGTACTCATTAAGGATAGGGTCAATGGTACCCTAAAATGAGTTGAGTGTATATATATATGAGAGAACGTACTTGTTATTTTTCTATATAAAGATTTTAAATGGTTTTAAAGGTAAATGATTTTATATAAAATTATATTTGATATATAAAGCAAGATTTACTTCTACAAATTCAAGATTTTAATTTCAGTTTGAATTCATTTCAAACTTATTTAAATTTGTTTGTATTAATATTACTACTTATATTTAATTCAATAATTTAACAACCAATTATCTTAATAGATTGGAATGAAAAGAATATTGAATTTGAATTTAATAAAGTATTTTCAAACTTTAATATTTATATAATTTGTAATTTGGAAATTTGTAATTTGACTTAATACTTTTGGAAATGATAATTGAGATTTAAATAACAAGGATAATTTCTTATTTATTATAAAGATATATTTTAGCTTAATTTTTAAATAAGATTTAAAATAAGAAGTTAATTGGTTTTAAGACTCTTTCATTTTTAAAATTCAAATATAAGTCAAAATAGGTTTGTAAAAATATATATATATATATAGAGTTAAACTCAATTTCTCAAGCATTTATAAATATGTTATAAATATTTGATTAAAGCATAAATTATAAAAGGATAAATACATTTTTATATACATATAGATATTTTATAAATACACATGTAGGATTTAAATTAATCAAAATAAAAGGGAATTTACACTTGTAAACATATAAGGATAGTTGGAAGACATTTGTAAATTGTAAACATATGTGTAAGCTAATTAAAGAGGACAAGTGGCTTCATTTTTATTTTCTCTTTGGTAATTAAGTTTAAAAAAAAGTTTTCAAAACATAGAAAGAGATCTGCCATTTATTTTCTTCAGCTCTAAAACTATCTTCACTTCTTTCTCCACTAAAATATAATTCGAATTCTAGAATCAAAAATAAAAATGAAAACCTGAAATCTAAAACTCAAAGCAAAAGAAGAAGTAAATCTGGAAATTCAAATGCAAAGAAAGATCAAGGCAAAATTCAAATAGCCGTTTTAAAATCTTCAAACAACCTGAAGATCATGAAAAAGGAAATCTATCAACAAATTTCAAAGATCAACAGCAAGATTAAATTCATCAAGGCAAATAGAAGTTCAAACCCAAACATGCAAGCCTGGAAACAAAATGTTATCTGCTTCTCTGTTTATTTGACAGGTGAGTAAACCTAACTTTAAAAACAGTTTTAAATCTGTTACTATGTTTTGATATGTTTGATAAATGTTGTAGTAACATGATATGAAATGTTTACTTGAATGTTGGATGTGAATGCATGTTTACATAAGAGTTTGTGCTTCTCTGTTATTTTCCTGTGAGTAAACATCTAGTAAAACTTAAGTAAATTATAGCCTGTTGCTTGTGAAGTTCTGTGATAATTGATGCTTGCTTATGAATATATATGTGGAATTCCTGTATGAAAATTTAAGTATAAGTTTAAGATACAGGTATGCATGTTCTGTTTTTCCCTAACTTTGATACAGGGTTTAAAATCTAGAACAAAATTCCAAATTTTTACCTGATCATTGTTAAACTTTGGACTTCAAACAAAATGGTTAAGTTTTAAACTTAATCTAAGATTTTAAAATAGGTACAAATATTTTAAAATTTAGAAATATACTAGAATATGGAAATACAGTAGCAAATCATAATAACTTGGTAAAACCAAATGTTGAATTTTATTGATTCAAGATTATATCTTGAATCGTCTCTGAAAATTAGAATTTTTAAAACAAAAATCAAGATTTTTAATGAAGATTTGATTGAGAAATTCTAAGTTGATCAGAAAATGAGTTTTAAAGTTTTTCTGGCGATCGTGATACTCGGGGTAGTCAAGACCTTGGTTGGAGGTAGAAGAAGGTTCAGGGAGGCCAGGAAAATTATCTAGTGGAGCTCCAAATCACCGTGGCGGCGGCGATGGGTTGTGAAAGTTTTAAACCCTAGTTTATGTGGTGGTCGGAATTGTGGTCACCACGGAGTCTCTGGTGATTCGAGTTGTTTGAAACTTTGGGAGATGGCAGCATGGAGGATCGGCAAGGTGTGGCCGGAGTTGTGGAACGTCTGGTGGTCGGAATCGCTTAGACGAGGGATTTTCAGGCTTGGGTTTTTGGTTACAGGTCTGCCTGAATTACTCGATTTCGAATTTCAGGCGCGTTTGAGGTTTTGGGTGTTCTTGACGAATGAGGGGAACATCAGTGACTTGTTGGAGGTGGTGGCGATGAACGAAGCTACGGCGCTCGTCTGTGCACGTGCACATGTGTCAGGGGATTTGGGTATTGATGCTTCAGGAAGGAGAAGAAGTGGAATCGAAGAAGGACTCGGGAAGATCACGGGTTCGACTCGTGGAGATAACGGGTTTGCCTCGTGAGTGTTTTAGCTGTTTAACAGTTTTAAAATTTTTAAAACAAAATAAAGTAAAAAAAAACGGGGGAAGTGGCTCGGGTATGAACTCGGGAATTTGGCGTGTTGGCTCGAGTAAAGACTAGGGTTAGTATTCGAGTAGAACGTGAGTGTTTGTATGTTTCAGATTTAACTTCAAACTAAATCTAAGTTTTTAATTTTAAATCAAAGTAAGTTTTAAAGTAAAAAAATAAAATCTAGTTTAAAACTATTTCTTAAATCTATTCTTTATAAAATAAATGTTTTTAAGTAATCGAATTAAGGGAAGTTATGTTTTATTAACTTTAATTTATCAAGTTAAATGTTTATTTATTTTAAACCTTAATTAATGATTTAATTAAGAAAAGTTAGTTATTAAGATAAGGTGTTTTAATGATAATTAAGGCATTAATAAGATAGTGTTTTATCTTAAGATAATTAAGTTTTAAATGTCTTGATATTAATTAAGTTAATTAAGAAAATTAGGTATAATTAATTAATTTAATTAATAATGATTAAGGATTAGTTAAGAAATTAATTAAGAGTAATTTATTTATTTAATTAACTCAATGATTAAGATTGATTTAATTAATGACTAAAGATTAATTAATTTGTAATTAACTAATTAAGTAATTAGAGGTTGATTAATTTGTAATTAAGAAGTACTTAATTAAGTTTATTAATTAATAATTAGGTTTTATTAATTAATAAATAAGAAATAATTAATCTATAAAGATTAATTAAAGGTTAATTAACTGTTATTAAGAATTGATTTAACTAATAATTAAGGATTAATTAATTTATTATTAAGTTTTATTAATTGATAATTAAGGCTTATTAATTAATAATTAAAAGAATAATTAATCTGTAATTAAAGATTAATTAATTGGTTTAAAGAGTAATTAAAGGATGAATTACTCAGCTATGATTTATGATATGAATGTGATTAAGTTAAGTTAATTAATTTGTTAATTAATTAAAGATAGTCACTTGGAAATTAATTAAGTATAATTACTTAATGAGATTTGATAAGTGTAATTACTTAGTGTAAGTAATTAATGTGTAATTACTGAATGTAATTAAATAGAAGAGTAATTTCTTAATGAAAGTAATTAAAGAATTTATTTCTTAATGTAATAAATTAAAGAATGATAAATTTCTAAATATAATTAATTAAAGTTAATTAATGAACGTGATTAATTAATATTAATTAATGATTACTTGTTAATTGTAATTAATTAGAAGGGTAATTAAATAATAAAAGTAATCAGAGATTAATTAATAAGAGTAATTAAAGGTTAATTACTTTTAATGGTTAAGAATAATTAATTTGTTAAATTAATTAAAGGATAATTACTTTATGTAATAAATGAATAATTAATCAAGGATGATTAATATTTAATGAGTAATTAATTAATTAAAGGTGTAATTAATTAATGATTGGTTAAGCAAAGTTAGAAATTAATTCTTAAGTAATTAATTTAATTTAAGTTAATTAAATTAATTATAATATAGGGTTAATAATTGTTTGCTTATGGATGATTGTTGTGTATAATATCTAAATTGGATGATATCTATTGGATGATATGCTGTGATGTTCTGTAATATGATATTGGATATATCTATGATAAATGTGTGATATTTATCTGTTAAATGCTGTGTGAATTCAAAGTATTGAATTGAATCAAATGGTTTAAACCTTTAAACAACTTGGCCTTAAAAGATACGTTTTGGATTTCGATGAGACCGGGATCGGGTTTCCGTATACCGGTATTCCAGGTCTGGAGACCCGAATACCACATCGATCCAAATTTACGATAGGTCGTGAATCTCAAGTGAAGATGAAGATTCAGAGTACAAGGGTTATTGTCGTTAACTCTGAGGGTGATTCCAAAACGAGTGTAACGAGATAATGCCTTCGGTTTCGTTCGAACCCGGAACGAACTTGTATGGATTGAATGCTTTCAGCACATCGTCAGGCGGACGATGAGCATTCTAAGTGATATGTTCTGATTAAAGGTAATCGTAACCTCAAGCCTCATCAACCGGGAATGGCTAAAACAGGGGAGGTGCAGCAAGGTTTCGTGGGTAGCACCCACTGAGAGCAAGATAGATCCCTGTCTAGAGGTCCCTTTTCTTTTATTCGGCTTAGTGTGTGGTTGGTCGCGCCAACTACGGGATTATCTTGTTCGGGATTATCCAGTAAGGGATGGTTCCGGCTTTGTGTTGCAGGGGAGCGGGCGTACTCCTCGATACGGTGATCTAGGCCACGTACTGTGACGGGCGGTACCCCAGTAGCCCTGCCATTGTATGGAATCCAAACTCCAATAAGTGCCGTACGTATTAGTTGTTCCCAATTATGTTGGAATGTGAGATGTAAGCATTTCAGCTATTTCTGTATTTTACTTGAAAACCCTAGACCCTATTATAATACAATCGGATTTCCTATCAAATGTTTTAGTTAGCGTAAGGTAAAAACTTACCCATGTTTATTTGTGGGAAGTCTTACGTGATACTTTTGTTTCCAAAGGTTTTCAAAGTTAAGCAATCTAACCGTTTACTCACACCAGACCCATGTCTGACCCAAGTGTTTATTTTCTGTTTTATTAAACTCTTGGGTACTCAATATTGTATTGAGTAGTCAAGGGATTCAGGATAATCTTGACGAATTCTGGAGGAGCTGTGAAGCAGGAGGCTTCAGCGAGTAGATGTATAGAATTTCCGCTGTGATTGTATTAGTCTGTATTGTACCGATGTACTTGTGTTGTATAATAGACAGAAGTTTATAATTGTCTATTCTGTGATGTATAAATTGTGTACTCTGATGTATATGATACTATGTAATATCTTATGTGATAATATATTTCTCGTTCCGCTGTGAGATTTCTGATGTGTTGTTGTTCTTCCTTCTTTTCTTTCTTTTCTTCTTCTATCCCTTTCTTTCTTAATTCATGATACGTCTTTCTGGTGGTAGAAAGCCGGGTCGTGACAGTTTTTTTTTGGCATTCGCTCAACCTATGCTCTGATACCTTGGACGAACGCGCAGGAATTTATATCGAAAATTTAAATTCAAATATAATAATTTATATGAACTAAAGAATTGAAGAATGAAATTCTTAAGAAAATTTGTATTGGAAATATACTGAGTAATTTTGGAATGGAAAAATAAAAAAATATACTAAGTGAATATAAAATGATTTTATATTGTGTTGGTTGATTTATTGAGTGGCATATGAACCTTCGTCGGCACAGTCTGGACAACTGTATCGAAGGGGTTTCTAAACACTTGAATAGAACAGTTCGACACAATATTGTTTTTAAATTATTTTATAACATTGAAATCAAACTACTTTAATACTTTATTAAAAATATATACTTTAAAATAAACCACTTTATAAATATAAACTAAATTTCTCTTTTTAAAACAGAATAGCAAATCACTTTTATATAATTACTACAATAATAGATTTTTAAAAATACCTACTTTGAAAATTAACATTTAGAAATAATCAATTTCCTAAAACATGCTTTTTAAAACATACTTAAAACTTTTAACTTATATTTAAAATTGCTTTGAAAACGTACTTGGCTATCCAGAGAAATACACTTCTCATTTCCATCTTTTAAAAATAAATCAACATTTATTTTAAACCAAACCATATCTTTTTATAAATCCCCACCTTGAATTTATATTCAAATATCCACTGATATTTTATTTTACTTTATAAACCCAGTTTATATCTCCAAAATCTCACTTCTCTTTTAAAATTCCAATTTTAAACAACTAAATCAATTTCCAATTGATTTTCCAATTTACTTTACTTTACTTTGAAATAAATTTCCTTTACTACTTCATTTATTTCAAAATACATTAACTTTTAGATTTATTCCTTTATTTGAGTTAAAACCCTTTTTAACTGAAAATACCAATTTTAAACTTCCAAAATTCCTTCTTTAGCCTTTAATTAAATTTAATCCTTACATTCAAAATAAATCCTTTATTCTTTAAATTTAATATCACTTTAGTTTAAAGTTAATATTTCCCTTGTTATTTCGAAATTCCCTTTTGTTATATAAATTTATTCTTTCATCTTTGGTTATACTTTTTCCAAATTCTAATTCAATTTAACTTCAACTTACTTACATTTAATTCAATTCCAATTCTCAATTTTTATTTAACTTATCTTAAGTTAAATTCAAATATATTTTATTCACCTTCATATACTCGAATTAAATTTAAATTCTAGGATACAATCTTATACAAGTTTTACAATTCATTTACCTTCAAGTTCTCTAACTCTTTTATCTACCAGCTTATATTACTCATTGAGTTAATTTCATCGTCCTACCCAGAGCAGCGCCACAGACTCAAGCTTCGATCCCACCACACTGGAACTGTTCTGATACACCCACGACTCTTTAGCCACCAATTTTCCGATATCGATTAAAACTAGGTTTAAAACCTAAACCTACGTCGTACCTCCACTTCGACACTCTAGAACCTTCCCTAAAACATTTCATTTTACTTAATCATTAATAACATTTTATTATTAAACACAACAACCATTTATGATAATAACCAAGATTATCATATCTGGAAACCAATTCATTAACGACCACGACTTTCTCTCTTTACTAATCAGAACAGCTTACACTTATTTATCCAATTTATCGAAGAAATGGATCCACTCTGCTGCTTCTGAACTTCACTTCCAGAAAAACTGCTCAGCTAGAAAACTTCTTGCCATCACAAAACACTCCGAGTAGCACTGCTGACACTGATGCTCCTATCCAAAGCTCTTCGAGAAACTCGAACTCCAAACCAAAGCAGAAACATCATGCTGAACTCAGCCACAACACCGAAACATTCACACTTCCTTAATCTTGTTCCAAAGAAAACATCTTCGGGAACATCCATCGTCACTGTATCTCATCATACAGCTACTATTACCTGAGGTATCAAGGTACCATCACTCACTTCTGCCTCATTGACAGATCCAACTCTACTCATCCATACTTCAAAGATAAACTCCGAACCATTACAGTTTCCTTCGGAGATCGATGAAATCCTTCACCACAGCAAAGCTTACTCGAGACAGTATTGGGTTTACAGTCTCGATATATACTTCCAACCTCAAACATTCAAACTCCAACTATTGGTAATTGTGTTACACACACTACCACCTTATCTACCTTTATAACTTATATTGGAAAACCCGAACAGGTAACCCAATAAATAGGTAGAAATACATAAATATATATATTTAAAATGATATATTTTTTTTTATATAGAAATTATTTCTGGGTAAAATTATTTCATCTACCTCTTTAAAACAATATTGTGTTCGTTGGCCTGGTTCAAGTGTTTAGAGATCCCTATCAATAACGTTAGCTACTCGTATTGACCAGAATCCATATACCACTCAACCGATCAATTAACACAATATAAAACCATTTTATATAACTAACAAATACGCGCTCTCGTATATATATAATCAGACTCAAATAGGTTGCTTCAGATCCTATCTCTAATGAACAATCCTTCTGAACCTAGGTATTCACTCAACCTAGTGTTCTGATATTCACTTAACCAAAAGCTTAGGCATTCGCTCAACTATGCTCTGATACCACTGTAACGACCACGACTTTCTCTCCATAGAAAGTCGTATCGCTAATAAGAAAGAAAGGGGTGAGAAGTAAAAAAAAGAAGAAGAGAAAAGAAACAAACACAAATACTCACAGCGGAAACGAACAAAATATATTATATCACATAAATATTACATAGTATCATATACACACTTATCAGAGTTACACAGATTACACATCACATACTAGACAGTTATAAACATCTGTCTAGTTATTACAACTCAATACAAAACAAAGATCTAAACAAGATCAACACAGCGGAAACTATTATCTATCTACAACGCCGAAGCCTCCTGCTCCATTGCTCCTCCACAATTCGTCAAGGCTAACCTGAATCCCTTGGCTACTCGTAAAAATTTGAGTACCCAAGAGTTTATAAAACAGAAATAAACAACTTGGGTCAGACATGGGTCTGGTGTGAGTAACAGGTTAAACTTGCTTAACTTCAAAACCTTTTGAAAGAAAAGGTATCACGTAAGACTTCCCACACATAAACATGGGTAAGTTTTTACCTTACGCTAACCAAAACATTTTATAGGAAATTCGATTGTATTATAATAGGGTCTAGGGTTTTCAAATAAATATGAAATAGCTGAAATTGTTACATTATTAAATTCCAGCATACTAGCCACAAAGTGGGTTATACAATCAAGTCCGTTGGCACTTATTGGATTTTGGATTCCATACAATGGCAGGGCTACTGGGGTACCGCCCGTCACAGTACGTGGCCTAGATCACCGTACCGAGGATCACTCCCAATCCCCTGCAACACAAGGTCGGAACATCCCTTACTGGATAATTCCCGCACAAGATACCTCACGGTTGGGATCAGCAACCGCACCACTAAGTCGAAAATAGAAAGGGACATCTAGACAGAGGTAACCTTGTCCTACTTGGGTGCTACCCACTAACCTTGCTGCACCTCCCCTGTTTTAGCCATTCCCGGTTTGATGAGGCTTGAGGTCACGATTACCTTAGAAAAGAACACATCACTTAGAATGCTCATCGTCCACCTAACGATGTTCTGAAAGCATTCAGTCCATACAAGTTCGTTCCGGGTTCGAACGAAACCGAAGGCATTATCTCGTTACACTCGTTTTGGAATCACCCTCAGAGTTAACGACAATAACCCTTGCACTCTGAATCTTCATCTTCACTTGATTCACGACCTATCGTAAATTTGGATCGATGTGGTATTCGGGTCTCCAGACCTGGAAATCCGGTATACGGAAACCCGATCCCGGTCTCATCGAAATCCAAAGCGTATCTTTTAAGGCCAAGTTGTTTTAAAGGTTAAAACAATCCAATTTATTATCTTTATACACATAGAAAGATAATTCACAACAGATAATCAACATTATCAGATAATCCATATTATCATCACAATTCAACTAAACATCCATATCACACAGTATATATCTCATCAGAGATATCAATCAATGCAAAGCATTCAGTATTATCATCCATCCATAAGTAATGATTTATATCATCTCTAATTAATTTAAAGTGAATTAAATTAATTACTTCATTTTATAAATCCTGCTTACTTAACCATTAATTAATTACAATTTAATTAATTAATTATCTTCTAATATTTCACTTCAATTAATCATCTTTGATTAATTATCTTTTAATTACATCCAAGTAATTTATACTCAATTAATTTCTCAAATTAATTATCCTTAACCACTTATAGTAATTAACCTTTAATTACTTCATTAATTAATTAACTAAAATTAATTAACTTAATCAACTATAATTAATTACATTAATCCTTAATTAATTACATTGATTAATTACTTCATTTATTAATTATTACTTAATTAACCAATCTTAATTACATCATTAATTATTACTAATGACCCTTAATTATTCTTAATTAATTATCCTATTTAAATTAATTACATTAAGTAATTAATCTTTAATTAAACCATATTTATTAATCACCTTTGATTAATCTTCAACCAGTAATTAACTTCCCTTAATTACTTCATTACATAAATTAATTACTCCTTAATTAATTATCTTTAATTAATCCCTTGATTAATTATAAAAAGTAATTAAACTCAAATTACTTCCACTCTTAAATCATCTTCCATTAATTACATCCAGTAATTATCATTAATTACTTTACTAAGTGATTACAATCCATTTATTAATCACATTAATTAATTAGTCTTAATTAATCATATTTATTAATTAACTTTAATTAATCTAAGTAATTAATCCTTAATTACCTTTCATTAATTACTTCCATAAAGTAATTATCCTTTTTAATTAATTAACCTCTAATTTCTTTCATTAACTACTTATTCTTTCATTAATTACATTCAATAATTATACTCAATCAATTTCCAAAGTGATTATCCTTAATTAATTAAACTTATCAATTTATTTAATTTATTACCTTAAGTAATTAATTCTTTTAATTACTTCCATTAATTAACCCTTAATTACTTTCATTAAATAATTATCCTTTTATTAATTACATTCATTAGTTAACCACTAATTACTCATACTAAGTAATTATTCTTTATTAATTATATTAAGTGATTAACTTAGATTAATCCCACTAATTAATTATCCCTAATTAATTGCAAACTAAATAAATTGAAGATAAATTCTTTATTTTAATTAATTACTTAATTTTTATCATGACATTTCATTAAACTCAAATGCTTGAAATTAATTTGTTATTTACATACAATCATTTGGAAACATTTAGGAATTAAATTAATTAATTAACCTAATATAAAATTTTATAACCAAAACAATTTAACTATAAAATAAATCTTTTGAAAACTGATATAAGAACTTGTTTAAATAAATTACTTTGGAACTTTGGTTTATATTTCTTTGAAACATGTTCATTTTAAATACACTTTTTAAACTTGGCTAACCAATTTGCTTTTGATAAAACTGTTCATTTTTATTTTACTTACCTTTTAAACCTGGTTAGCTATCAAACAAAACCGAGATAACCAAACAAAAACTCCGAGCAACTCTCGTGATACTCGCGATGATCTTCTACTTCGAGTCGTCCCTGCAACAAACTCGAGCACACACGAGAACAACTTCGAGCCCCAGCTTCTTCTCCAAAACACAAACCATGGCCACACAAAACAATTCTAACGTGCACATACACGTGCACAACTGCTCCAGTCATCAACGATCAACCACGCTAGCATCCCCAAGTCGACGACCATCCCTCTGACCCACCTGGCCACCCAGATCACCGATATCACCATCGAATCGAAATTGGACCAAATCGAACAATCGATCACTACAGCAACCCAAACTGCTTGACAAAAATTGATTCGCCACGACGATCACGACGATCGGAACTCACGTCACTCCGACCAGAACATCATCGCCCATCCACACAACGATCCCCACACTCGCGATTACTTCCGGTTTTCCCAAGGCTGTGCAATCGCCTCGAGAATGATGACGACCCATTCAGGTCGTAGAACCCTAATTCGATGTCGTATGGTCATCACCACGTTCGAGAACTCCTCCTTGTATTTTTTACCATGACCGACACCATCCAAACTTCCTCCAGCCTCGATCACGATGACCATCTCCCCTCCGGTCACCAGAAAATGCCAGAAAACCCAATCCCGTTCAACAACGAATTTCTCATTCCATACTATACTAAAAACCCTGAATTTATTTTTAAAAATCAAGTTTTTCGAAGTCAAACCAGATGATGTAAGTGCAACCTTTAATCATGACACTTGAATTTGTCATGCTTTTAAGTTTCCACTGTAAATTTTAAATTTCCAGATAATCTTAAACTAATTGTTCTTAGAAATATTTTTAAAACTCAAATCATATTAATTCAAACACTTTTTGTTTAAATACTAAGACCTATTAGAGAATGGGTGAGGAGATTTTCGATTTTTGAATTTGGTTAAACTCTGTGTACCTGGAACAGAGCCTTAAGTTCTTGAATGCACATATCATTTACATTCAATTCTACTTAAAACATACATGCAAACCATAATACAACATTTCTATACAAATGCATCTATATAATCATAGATTAAAACTGCTACTCACTATAAAATGTTGAACAGAGGAACAACATATACACCTGCATATCTATTTCTACAGTCTCATCTATAAATATATGCATGCATTCATATCTAACCATATAACATTTGAACTAAATTACTACTACATTTATTACTGACAATAATTATAGAATCATGTTAAGAACTGTTTTTAAATTAAAATTTACTCACCAGTTTACAAAAGAACAGAGAATAGAAGCTGTTTTCCAGGCTTTTCCAGATTTTCAAATTTGATTTCTTTTTGCTTTGTTGAATTTAAACTTGATGTTGATCTTTAAATTTAGTTGCTATTGAAATCTGAATTGCATGTTGAAGTTTACATCTTGCATTTGAATTGATGAAGTTGCTTGCCTCTGATTCATTTCCAGATTAACTCCTTTTGCTTTGAATTTTAGTTTCCAGGTTTTCTTTTGATTTTCAGGTCTTTCATTTTTCTTAGCATTTTGATTCGAATTGTATTAGTGGAGAAAGAAGAAGATAGTCTTAACTGAAAGTGAAAACAGATTTTCTTCTTTCCTATATTATTTATTTATGACTTTAATTTCCAAAAAGATAAATTAAGCCACTTGTCCCTTTTAGTTAACTTACACATATGCTATTTAAATTACAAATTACTTATTTTCTTACAAATGTCTTCACACCACTCTAATATGCTAACAAGTGTACATTCTTGTTTTTTAATTAATCTACAAGTATTAATTCCTTTTTTACATTTGATTTATTTAAATCCTACATGTATATTTAAAAATATCTATATGTATAAAAATGTATTTATCCTTTTATAAATAAGCTTTAAGATTTTAATAAATATACAAATGTGAAAAACAATTATTTAAAATAACTTATGCTTATATCAATTAAATATAACATACTTATATATGCTTGAGAAATTGAGCTTAACTATATATATATTTTTTACAAACCATTTTGAATTTTAAAAGAGAAAAGATTATTAAAATAAATGAACTTCTTATTTAAATCTTATTTAAACTTAAGCTTACATATATATTCAAATAGAAAATATCTTATTAACTTTTTAAAAGATAAAATTACAAATAAATACTTATTTAATCAGATTATTAAATTAAATTCAAATCTTATTATCAAAGATTATCCATATCAATTTAATTATTCAACAGATTATTAAATTGATATTGTTAAAATTTCCGGGATATTACATTCCTCCCCCCTTAAAATAATTTCGTCCCCGAAATTTAAACAAAGGTAATTTAATAATCTTATTAAAGATTTAAATTCAAAACACAAGCATCTACTATCATCCATATGCTAGCAACCATAGCAACCAAATCATTCAATCAATCAAATTTAACTATCCAGACAAAATTCTAGATAAAATTCCTCGAGTTTCCCCAAGTATATATATATATACCGGGATACTCGCTCTACAAACAATCTAAACAACTAAGCTATAGATCTCCTACTCATCTAGATCTACAGAACTAAACAGAATATCAGACTACAGACGAGTCTGACTCAACAATCAAACCTCCAGAACTGCAGATTCCAAAACCAAAGATAGATCAAATACGTACTCCCTCAGAGATACGTAAAACACAATGAATTCCAGTTATCCAAACTGACAATTCAATTCAGAAGACCAAATACTTATCCAGGTCAGAACACAGAAGAGATCCAAACTTACTTCTCCCATCCAGAGATACACTCCAAACTGCTTTCGCTGCTCAACTCTGATATGAGGTAGGACACAAGCACAGACTGGACAACTCATTCCAGAAATAAGGTTCACTGATCCATAAAGAAAACTCAGATACTCCAGCAAAACTTGAGTTGCTTCACCAAACTCTATCTCTAGGAAACATCCTTCCACTAGACTGAACCATCGGTATCACTCATGGAATCCAGTCGATAAGAAAACTCAACCTTCAGATGCGGACAAACTCCTGACTTCTCTGAAGACACCCAGAAAAATTCTGACAACCCAAGAGAACACTCAGACAATCGCAAGTCGCTTTTGCGATCAACCCATCCCAATTCCAAACAGACTGTTCTCTCTTAAATGATTGACTAGGTTTTAAGGTGGATTTAAAGTGAGATGTTTTAAAAAAAGAAATGTTTTATTAAGTTTTAAAATTTAATAAATTGATTAATTTCAATTATATATTTAAATTTGCAAAATGTTTTCAAATGAAAGATAAATAATGTAATTAAGAATTTAATAAAGAAAAGAATTTATCTTTAAATTTAATTAAAGTTGTAATTATTTAGGATAACTAAGTAGTGAGATTAATTAAAGATAATTACTTATGATAAGTAATTAAAGGGAAAGATAATGGGTAGTTAATGATGGGATCATTAACTAGTGATTAAGAGATGATTAATTTATGTAATTAAATTAAGTTAATTAATTAGTTTAATTAATTTAGGATAAACTTTGAAATGGATAATTACTTAATGTAATTTATTAAATTACTTAGTGTAAGTAATTAATGTGTAATTACTAAATGTAATTAATTAAAGGGTATAATTACTTTATGGAAGTAATTAAGGTAAGTAATTAAGGATTAATTACTTTGATAATTAATTAAAGGATTAATTAAATTGATTTGAAGTTAAATAAATTAAAGAGTAATTAATTAATTAAAGGATTAAGGTTAATTAATAATATGGTTAATTACTAGTTAAGGTAATTAATTAAAAGAGAATAATTAATTAAGGAAGTAATCAGTGATCATTAATTAATATAATAAATGATGTAATTAAGGTTGATTAATTTAGATTAATTAATCAATAATAAGTGATTAAAGAGTAATTAATTAATATAATTAATTAAGGAGTTAATTAATTAAGGTAAGTAATTACATAATGGTTAATTACTGTTTATGATTTAATTAAGATTAATTAATGAATATAGTGAATTAAAGATTAATTATTTAATTAACTAGAAGGTAATTAATTAATGAATTAATTAAAGGATCATTAATTAATATAATTAATGGAATGAATCAAGGTTGATTAATAAAAGTAATTAATTTAAGTATGATTAATTAATTGTAATTAATTGAGAATTAATATAATTAATTATAGTTAATTAATTAATGAAGGTTCATTAATTATTGAATTAATGATAGTAATTAAAGGTTAATTACTGTATATGGTTAAGGATAATTACTGAATGTAATTAAAGTATAATTAATCAAGGAAGATTAATTAAGGAAGATCATTAAGAGATGATTAATTAATTAATTTGTAATTAATTAATGTTAGTAAGCAGGATTAAGATAATCCAAGTAATTAAAGGATAGTAATTAATTTAATTAAAGGTTAATTAAATTGATTAAGAGTTAATCAGTTCTGCTTTTGAATGATTGATTAATATTGAATGATTGATATTGGGTGATTGGTTGATACTGGATGATTTGGATATGATATCTATATGCTGCTTTGTGAGATGGATGTTGATATGAATTATCTATTGTGATAATGTGATTTATCTATCTGTTTATATCATCCTGAATATAAGTTAAATGTTTAAACCTTTAAACAACTTGGCCTTAAAAGATACGTTTTGGATTTCGATGAGACCGGGATCGGGTTTGCTACAGTACAGCGTGATAGGGGGTTCTCGCTTTGCGTTAGGTGGCGAACGGGAGACTCTTACCCCTACATGTCCCCGGGGGTAGTATAAGGCCTTTTGGGGTTGGTTGCGACTCGAGAGGGTGGCCGTAAAAGCAAACCCGAGGTATCACTGTGAGCCACAGCGGGGCTGGGATGGTTGAAAAGCCTACCGGTCGTGAACCGTTGCTGAAGGTTGAAAAGCCTAGGACGTCACATTTGGATTTGATTTGAACTAATTAATTTGGAATTTGATTAAAGTTGAATAAGTTTAAAAATCAAATGAAAATTGATTTGAATTTGGAAAGGAATTAAGGTTAATTCAACTTGAATTGAGTTAATTTAAATGGGAGTTATGAGTGATCTCAAAATGGGTTTGAGATCTGGAAATTGAAAATGGATAATAAATTAGAATCTGAAGATTAAATTATTTTTGAATTCTTATTTGAACTTTGTAATAAGTTAAGTAAAGATAATTTTAAAATGAAATTTTGAAATTTGAATTCAGAATTAAAAGGTTTAAAGATTTAATTTGTTAAAATTAAAAAAATAAAGGTTGAATTAATTTAAAAGTGAAGGAATTGTGATTTAAGTAATTAAATCAATATTTAAAAATTTTAACTCGAATTTATATAATTCGAGATAGTTTAAAATTGAGATTTAAATTGAATTAGTTCAAACTGTTTATAATTAAAGTAATAACTCAATTGGAAATGGAAGCAATTGAGAATAAGTGAATGGAATTAAAGGAAATGTGAATAGAAAAGAGAATTGATTTGGCTAATAACCAATAAAGATAAATACGTAGGATGTACGTATATTATTCTATTCGCATAGTGATTTGATCCAGATTCGAACACATAATTTCGAGATAGTATTATCGATCCGAGTTGGGATTTTTCGCTCGATTTTCGACGGCGAACCTGGATATGGATTGTTGATTGGTTCTGGATATTCTCTATCATAGCTACGACTATGCAAGGAGAATGACGGTTTCTGATCAAGAAACCAGATTTGAGTCCGCACTAGGAATTCGGGTGGACGATACTAGTTCGGAAGTTAAATTGTGTGATCGAGTGAACGATCAGATTGATATTGCGTACGGATGATATGTGTACATCGTACGAGTTTGAATGAAATTGATATTGAAATTTGTGGATAAGAATTGTAAAATGGTGTTTGAAATGAAAAGTAACATTTACAGCTTTCTTTTATAAAAATGCTATTATTTATTATTATATTTAATCCGCTGCGAATGTGCGATGTTGTGTTTTCTGTTCTTCTTTCTTCTTTCTGTTTCTTTCTTCTATCTCTTTCTTTTTCTTCTAACTATCTGGATTTTTCGGGTTAGAAATTTCCGGGTCGTTACACTTTCTTAAAGGTCAAGTTATTTAAAAGTTAAAACATAGGTTCTCATATTATTATTATTGATTTGAATTTAACAATCTTACCAAATTTTAAATAAATTTTTGAATGGAGATTATCACATTAATTAATTATCTATGTAATTAATCCTAAATTACCTTTCATTAATTACTTCCATAAAGTAATTATTCTTTTAATTAATTACATTTAGTAATTACAAATTAATTACTTACACTAAGTAAGTTACTTAATTAATTACATTAAGTAATTAATCCAATTTAAAGTTTATCCTTGATTAATAAATCAATTAATTAATTATCTTAATTTAATTTCCTAAATTACTTATCTTAGTTAATTAAGTATTTATACTTTAATTACTTTTGTTAATAAGATTTGATTAAATTAAGATAACTAATTAATTGATTTATTAATCAAGGATAAACTTTAAATTGGATTAATTACTTAATGTAATTAATTAAGTAACTTACTTAGTGTAAGTAATTAATTTGTAATTACTAAATGTAATTAATTAAAAGAATAATTACTTTATGGAAGTAATTAATGAAAGGTAATTTAGGATTAATTACATAGATAATTAATTAATGTGATAATCTCCATTCAAAAATTTATTTAAAATTTGGTAAGATTGTTAAATTCAAATCAATAATAATAATATGAGAACCTATGTTTAAAGCTGATTCAACTGTAACGGCCCGGAATTTTCGAACCCGAAAATTCCAGATAGTTAGAAGAAAAAGAAAGAGATAGAAGAAAGAAACAGAAAGAAGAAAAGAGAACAGAGAACACAACATCTCACATTCGCAGCGGATCAAAATACAATATCAAATAATAATATCAGTTATACAAAGAAAACTGTATCAGTCAATTACATTTTTATACATCAGAGTTACAACATTTCACAATCACTATACAGTTAAAATAACTCGTCCCAATAATTAACAATATATCACACTCCATACGTTCCTGCCATCCAGCTCGCCTCTTGAGCTCCAGAACGTCCTTACCTGAAATCTGTAATACTCGGTCTGACCCAAGCATTACCACAAAGTAACTGTCACATACCGAAATTTTCGACTTTCGAAAATTCGACATTGATACTCACTTTATCGACTGTCGAGCAATCGAGTGCCGGAAACTCCAATAGTGAGGGTTTTAGAAAAAGAAATAGAAGAAAAGATAGAAGAAAAAGAGAAGAAGAAGAAAAGAAAGAAGAATAACAGAACAACAACAGAGAACAGAAATAGAACAATATCAGAATCTTACACATCGCAGCGGAACAATATACAATAGATAATTTCTAGTCTTTTAAAACAAAGAACTATATCGTTTTATACATACATCAATCATCAGAGTCAATATACAACAATGGACAGTTATATAACCTGTCCTCATACAGAATACACAGCGGAATAAGTATATCAGATACAAATACTACGTCTCGTCATCCAGCTTATCTCCAAGCTCCAGAATATCCAGAATATCCTGATAATATAACTCTAGGCTGCCCGTGTGGAAATTGGTGGGCACCCAGAGTTTAGAAGGGAAACAATAAACTCCGAGTCAGTCATGGTGACTGGTGTGAGATCGTAAAACAGTTATTCTTTAAAATAAACAACAGGATAATTTTAAAGTCAATTCGAAATGCTTTTGGAAAATGAAACTACCATAAGACCTCCCACCACACACACAATGCAAACGCAGACTTGGAGGAGATTTCTTCTTATGATAGTCAAAGATGCTTACTACGCAAAATCAAATTCTTTTTGATATTATTATTAGTGCATAGTGTAGAAAACATTTCGAAAGTATAATATTAATCTTAGCCAGCATAGACATTTCGAACTATGCCTACTATAGCTACCATCCAAACAGTGGGGCGCCACCATAAGTGAATGATAGGTTCTACAACTAAAACCGTACAAGATCGTATTGTTTCTTTGGATTTCTAACAAATGGTCAGGCTAAGGAACTTCCTATCCACGATGGGTACGTCCCTGGAATAGACGACCCGAGAACCTAACCGGATCTCTGCCAACACAAGGCCGGGTTACCTCTGCAAAAATAGGTAACTACTGACACGCGTATGCCATCCCCCGATCGTCACCGATCTTCCCGAGGATCCCCGATTTCCAACAAACCACAAAGTAATAATAACTGTGAAGCAACCACAGAGGTTAAGTATCTGGGCTCCATACCATGATACCACCTTTATCCAGAAGGAATGACATACACTAAGGGGCGCTACTCCCTAGAACCTTGCCGCATCCTTCCTGTTTCGACCATTTCCGGGGTGTGAGGCTCGACGAAGTCTCGTCCACAAAGCTACGCTTTCTCAAAAAGCCCTGCTTCGGTCAAACAAAATGATCAACCTATGATCACAAAGATATAAGATCAAACAAATGATCATATCACAAATGATCAAACACCGATCATTTCACAGCAACACTCAGTATGCCACGTTACCAAATTGGGATATATCGCTGATAAATTTCAACTACATAACCTCTGAGCTCGTACGTCTCAGAGAAGGGTGTTAAGCTAAGAGAATAAATTCTCCGCCACCAACAGAAATGTATTTGAAAGAAACCAGCTTTATATCTCAAATTGTAACGTCAGACACACAATCCATACAAGTCTGTTCCAGGATCGAACAGAACCGAAGGCACTTCTCACGAAGCCCTTGCACATCCGGATAATTTTCAATCACGTCGGGACTTCCCGTCACTAAGGGTGATAAAACCTCTAAATCGAAGATCAGTCGATGTAGAGTAACTCGACGGTAATCCTTCCGTTTTCAAAAATATCCGGTCTTCAACACCGGTCTTCGAATGCAATTCATAACGACGTATCACATATTCGGAATGGGTTATACGACCCCATGGTCCTTTCCCGGCTAACTCGAATAGTGAGCGATTATTTAAAAATAAGTGTGGCATTCAAATTCATCCAATTCACAACAAATACCTACTCAAGGTAATTATTGATAGTCGGTTATTTAACTATCAATAAAGATGCGCGACATCATCAGATTCCAAATAATTTTCCAAATTATTTATTTTCCAAAATATCTTTACTAGATATAAAATTTCCACACTTCAGAAATAAATCAACATTTATTTTTAAGACGAATTCCCATTTCTTTTATAAATTCCAAAGTGAATTTATATTTTCAAAATATCTACTGATATACGATTTTCAAATCGTTTTCAATATTCAATTTCAATTTATCTTTACAAAGATAAATTCTCAAAACGTTCATTTCATATTGGAAAAGCATTTCCCTACTTATTAAATAATAAGTATTTCGCAATCATTTATTTTCAACACTTGGAAAATATTCGATATACTTAAATCAAATTAAGTATATATTCATTCTTTAAGGAAATCATAAATTTCAACATCTATTTGAGTCAAAACGAATGTTACGTAAAACATCGTTACGACGACTCAAAAATCACTAGTATAGGGATTCGAAATTTAAAATAGATATGTAGATCCCAATACTAGATAAAAAACATTTCCTTTCGGAAATCATTTACTATAACAACAGTGTTATAGTCCACCATTTCCTTATTTCTTGAAAACGTCTATTTCAACAATAAATGTTGAAATCTATGCTTTCGATTCATAACACATTTTAAAACACCTTTAAAATGTTTAACTTCATTTTTAAAATATTACTTCTTCAAAAATGAATCCATTTTACTTAACAATATATTCACTGTCTAAAATCGTGAATATATCTTCTTAAATAATCTTCTCTATTAAATTTATCACATTCAATCTATTTCGAATTTATAAGCACGTTTATAAATTCTATTTCTCTTTTTAATAACAACTTCGACTTATAAACCTTCTTTTATCAACTTTTATATTTAACTTATTAAAATAAGTGACTTTGGGTTTATAACAACCTTTATCCATTTCAATTCTATTTATAAAAACTTCAATATCAATTCAATTTCAATATTGATTTCTGAATTTATTTTCAACGTTAAATAAAAGATCCCATACTAATTTCTCAAAAATTCATTTCCAATATTAAATCAATTACAGATTGATTTCTAATTTTATTTATCACTACTAAATAAATTCCTTATTTTTCTCAAATTATTCAATATTCTGTTTTTAAAATGGATTCTTCAAATTGAAATCATTTTACATTGATTTCACAACTTATTTCAATTTACCAATTAAATTTCAAACTGAATTTCCAACTTATCTTCTTTTAAATAAATTCCTTTTTAAGAAAATAAATTTCAATCGTTTCTTTCAATTTATTTTAAAAATCCAAATTTTAAATTAAATTCTTCAATTTATAATCACTACTTTACGAAATCCATTTATTTAACATTTTCACTTGATTCTGGAATTAATTCAATACGATTATAAAAATTTACTTTTTATACTTTAAAATTCCTTTCTTCGAAATTTATTCAATTTCTAAAATTTGATTCATTTAGAAATTTTCTACTTGAATTGCAAAAATTCAATTTCGTTTATCTTTGGAATCCAATGATGTCAAAACATCCATTCAGCTAAATTTAGCTTCCAAACAATTTCCAGATATCAATATGATTAATAGCGTCACTATAATCATTCACAGATTCATATCACAGTATAAATAAATTCAATCAATGTGAGGGGTCCAGTTGGATCCCTCCAACCTGTTTCCCTGCATCCAAAGACGTTAGCACAATACCAATTCCGCTCCAGTACGGAATTATCGCGGTATATAGGTTTTTTATAAATCCGCTTACTAACGGCGCAATAGGGTCTCATCCGCTATACGAGGCGGGAAATCATCAATCCAATATATACATATGCCAATATGTATATACTGCTATATATATAGATATATCCTATTATATCTAATAGCACATTCAAACAGTCAATCATCAATCAATAACTGTAAATAATTCCACATTCAAATTTGAGTGAGAAGATCTCACCTTTGCTTTAATTTGCAATCCACTTCCATTTTGACCATTTCTCCATTTTTTAACCTTGTACAAACAATTTATACAATTTATAAATATTCGAACAATCGAATAATCAACTTTCATTTAAAATTTGACTTAACAAAAAATTAGTTTTAAACCAATTCCTTTCTTTAAAAATCTAGTCTTTATAAACTCTATATTGTTTTAAAATTCCTATACTTTCAAAATCCTATATATACATATATTTACTGTTTCACATATATGTATACATTTATTTAATTGAAAACAGATTTATCTTCATTTTACTGTAAAAACTTTTCTGTATATATACATTCAAAAATATCTTACTGTGCATTTAAAATCAAATCAATCTGTATATATATATATATATATATTCCAAACCAGACAATTTAATTAAAATCGGAAAATACCTTGTTTCCTTACCTTTACGACCCTGACAACAACCTACAACTTGGCTACACTCGAACCACCCAAATGACAGCAACTTCGAGCCGCTACAGCAACTCTAAACCCAACGAGTTCACCCAAAACCTTCAACTTAGCATCTTCCCAGAACCGACGATGACCACCATCACAACTCGCAAAATTGAGACCACCCATCCACCACGCAGCCTCCCAGATCAACATCGGCCATCAACAACCGTGACTCCAGAACTCGACCACGCCGTGCATTCCAAAATCGCCTCAAGTTGCCACGCGATTAAATCGCGACCTCCCTCGCGAGCGCGAGTGCACACTGCTGCCGAGCTCAACATCGAGAAACCCTTCCCAGTCGAATCGCGCGCCTCGACTTCGCCTGCCGCCGTCATCGCGAAACCCTACCTCGCGACATTCGCCAGCGCCACTCACCGTTTGCCCAAAATCCACGCGATCGCCTCCCTTCGTAAATCGAACGCGCCCCACTCCTGGCCTTGCGTTCTCGAACTCGCGATTTTTTTATTCTCGTCTGCCATTTTTTTTTTTTTTATTTGATTTCGAATAGGTTTTGGGAATGGAAGAATTTCGTGATTTATGAAAGAGGAGGGGGCTACGGCCATTACTCTCACGTTTTGAAGGGGAATTTCGATTTCAGAAGACTGGGGTTTAAACTTGGGAATAGAAGATATCGGCCATTTTTAAATTTCGAACGAAATGATTTCGTTTTTGAAAAAGAAGAGTCTCGGCTGTAAATGTCAAAGAGGGAGGAGACACGATGATGTTGGCGTGTACGAGTGGAGACAGTGATTTGAAAGAAAGGCAGCTGGATGTTGGGTTGTAGGAGAATAGATATATATTCAATTTAAATCCAAATTCAAATCGTTCCGATAAATACAACTCAAAATCTTGACCTCCTATCGAGGCGTGCCGCCAGGCGTTCGTAATGTTATACGTCTATTCCGAACACAATGGAAAAGGTTCCGACTCCAAATTCGCTCGTATGGAGAAGATAGCTTTTTGGATCAGTTATTAAATTAAATTTTCGATTTAATTTTAGCGCGTTTGCCTATCGTACGGCCAAACGATCACTCCAAACAATACGAAAATTGAAATCCGATGATAATACAATATTACGGATCCAATGGAACTGGTTTCGTCGAATTCCGAGACTGTACCCCGGAACGCTATTTTTAAATATCGGTTCGAACGATTAAATTCAAAACTGAACAAAACAGTTTCAATTTCAATTCTGACGCTTTTATTATCTTCAGAACTATCCATATAAAAATTCAAAGTCTTCAGATTATTTTTAAATCAGCTTAAAACTGAAGATTCAAATTTTTACCCAGTTTCAATAATTAAATTCAACAATTTAATCGCTAAATTCATTCTAATATCTGAATTTCAAATTTAAATTATCATTCGAATATTTAAACTCACTTAAATATTCATATTTTAAAATGTTAAAAATTCAGGGTCGTTACAAACTTCCCCCCTTAAAAGAATTTCGTCCCGAAATTACAAGTTAGGAAAAATGGTCCTTAACTCGTCTACTATTTTTCACCATCCAATAGTTTTATCAATTTATCAAAACAAATCCTTTTTTTATTAACAACCCACTATTGCTTCAACTAACTTTCCAAACTTTTCCATAAGTTTCAAACAACATTGTTTCCTTAACAATTCAAATTTAAATCTAAATTCAAATTTCAAACTTTCAAAATTTTCTCAAAATTTTTCTAACGCCCTAAATTTCCGAAAAATTTCGCCAGCGTCTCCTTTGCGCGGCTAATACGGTACGACTACAAAACGTCCCTACGGACTCTCAGATTTCAAAAAGAAAAAGAAAAAGCCAAGCGGCTAGAGAGAAATCATCAAAAACTCATATTAAAACTCAAATACGTACCTTTTGTCGAGCAATTCAAATTTATCTTCGAAATTAAATTCCAATTCCTTTATACCTGTATATCCTACTAGCCATAATATCTAGTTGCATATATTCAAACCATTTTGTAAATTTTATTACAAATTTTCAATATAAACTTATATATTTACGGTTGAAGTTACATTCGTTTTTAAACAAAATGAATTCATATCCATTCTAGTTTATACCCAATTCAAATTGATACAAATTCAATTTATTTTAATTCTACTTCATTTGCAATTGATTCCATTCCATTTAATTTGCATTTCATATTTTCATTCGGTTTATTCTATTAACCAAACAACTTTCATTCATAATTGCTCTTTTAGCTTAGTTTCAATTACTAACTCATTACAAATTCCAATTCACTTACAATTTCAAATTTGTCTTCAATTTCATTTTCAATTGCAAATTATCCATTCATCCACTAATTCATTCATTTTCAATTTGAATCTCATTTCTATCAAATTACCAAATATTCTATAAGTTATTAACTTATTTACATTCCATTATGAATTTTATCTTTTATTCATCTTTCATTTATAATTATTCAATTCAATTCATTTCTTACAAATTTGAAACGAATTTCAATTTTCAATCTCATTTTATTTAATTGATTCACTTGCAAATTTATTCGTTCATTCACAATTTTCATTTATTTTCATAATTCAGTACTCAATTCCAGAGTCTTTTCAACCTTTTCAAAACCTTTGAAATTCATTTTCAAATCAAAAATGATTTAAACTTTCAAATCACCAAAATTTTCAAATTCTTTTCAAAACATTTCCAAAACTTCTCTGGAATTACATTTCAAATTACAAATCACATTTACAGTTTATATCCTCAAATTTCATTTGTATGGGAATTTATTTTAACTTTGGAGTTATAATTCCAATTTCTCATTTAATTTCAATGATAATAGTTTAATGTTATCATTTCTAGCAACCATGCAACCATATACTATAGTAATTCATAGAAATCGTTTCTTTTCTATACAAAAATAGCTTTGGGTAAAATTATTTCATTTACCCTATTTAAAACAATACTGTGCCGAATTGTTCTATTCGAGCGTTTAGAGATCCCTATCAATGATCGTTAATTACTCGTATTGACCAGAATCCATATACCACTCAATAAATCAATCATCACAATATAAAACAATTTTATATTCACTAACAAATACGCGCTCGTATCTATTATTACACTCAACTCATTCTAGAGTACTGCTGACTCTATCTCTAATGAGTAACACCCAACAGAGAAGGGTTGTCGCTTAACCATATGCTCTGATACCACTTTGTCACATACCGAAATTTTCGACTTTCGAAAATTCGACATTGATACTCACTTTATCGACTGTCGAGCAATCGAGTGCCGGAAACTCCAATAGTGAGGGTTTTAGAAAAAGAAATAGAAGAAAAGATAGAAGAAAAAGAGAAGAAGAAGAAAAGAAAGAAGAATAACAGAACAACAACAGAGAACAGAAATAGAACAATATCAGAATCTTACACATCGCAGCGGAACAATATACAATAGATAATTTCTAGTCTTTTAAAACAAAGAACTATATCGTTTTATACATACATCAATCATCAGAGTCAATATACAACAATGGACAGTTATATAACCTGTCCTCATACAGAATACACAGCGGAATAAGTATATCAGATACAAATACTACGTCTCGTCATCCAGCTTATCTCCAAGCTCCAGAATATCCAGAATATCCTGATAATATAACTCTAGGCTGCCCGTGTGGAAATTGGTGGGCACCCAGAGTTTAGAAGGGAAACAATAAACTCCGAGTCAGTCATGGTGACTGGTGTGAGATCGTAAAACAGTTATTCTTTAAAATAAACAACAGGATAATTTTAAAGTCAATTCGAAATGCTTTTGGAAAATGAAACTACCATAAGACCTCCCACCACACACACAATGCAAACGCAGACTTGGAGGAGATTTCTTCTTATGATAGTCAAAGATGCTTACTACGCAAAAATCAAATTCTTTTTGATATTATTATTAGTGCATAGTGTAGAAAACATTTCGAAAGTATAATATTAATCTTAGCCAGCATAGACATTTCGAACTATGCCTACTATAGCTACCATCCAAACAGTGGGGCGCCACCATAAGTGAATGATAGGTTCTACAACTAAAACCGTACAAGATCGTATTGTTTCTTTGGATTTCCAACAAATGGTCAGGCTAAGGAACTTCCTATCCACGATGGGTACGTCCCTGGAATAGACGACCCGAGAACCTAACCGGATCTCTGCCAACACAAGGCCGGGTTACCTCTGCAAAAATAGGTAACTACTGACACGCGTATGCCATCCCCCGATCGTCACCGATCTTCCCGAGGATCCCCGATTTCCAACAAACCACAAAGTAATAATAACTGTGCAGCAACCACAGAGGTTAAGTATCTGGGCTCCATACCATGATACCACCTTTATCCAGAAGGAATGACATACACTAAGGGGCGCTACTCCCTAGAACCTTGCCGCATCCTTCCTGTTTCGACCATTTCCGGGGTGTGAGGCTCGACGAAGTCTCGTCCACAAAGCTACGCTTTCTCAAAAAGCCCTGCTTCGGTCAAACAAAATGATCAACCTATGATCACAAAGATATAAGATCAAACAAATGATCATATCACAAATGATCAAACACCGATCATTTCACAGCAACACTCAGTATGCCACGTTACCAAATTGGGATATATCGCTGATAAATTTCAACTACATAACCTCTGAGCTCGTACGTCTCAGAGAAGGGTGTTAAGCTAAGAGAATAAATTCTCCGCCACCAACAGAAATGTATTTGAAAGAAATCAGCTTTATATCTCAAATTGTAACGTCAGACACACAATCCATACAAGTCTGTTCCGGGATCGAACAGAACCGAAGGCACTTCTCACGAAGCCCTTGCACATCCGGATAATTTTCAATCACGTCGGGACTTCCCGTCACTAAGGGTGATAAAACCTCTAAATCGAAGATCAGTCGATGTAGAGTAACTCGACGGTAATCCTTCCGTTTTCAAAAATATCCGGTCTTCAACACCGGTCTTCGAATGCAATTCATAACGACGTATCACATATTCGGAATGGGTTATACGACCCCATGGTCCTTTCCCGGCTAACTCGAATAGTGAGCGATTATTTAAAAATAAGTGTGGCATTCAAATTCATCCAATTCACAACAAATACCTACTCAAGGTAATTATTGATAGTCGGTTATTTAACTATCAATAAAGATGCGCGACATCATCAGATTCCAAATAATTTTCCAAATTATTTATTTTCCAAAATATCTTTACTAGATATAAAATTTCCACACTTCAGAAATAAATCAACATTTATTTTTAAGACGAATTCCCATTTCTTTTATAAATTCCAAAGTGAATTTATATTTTCAAAATATCTACTGATATACGATTTTCAAATCGTTTTCAATATTCAATTTCAATTTATCTTTACAAAGATAAATTCTCAAAACGTTCATTTCATATTGGAAAAGCATTTCCCTACTTATTAAATAATAAGTATTTCGCAATCATTTATTTTCAACACTTGGAAAATATTCGATATACTTAAATCAAATTAAGTATATATTCATTCTTTAAGGAAATCATAAATTTCAACATCTATTTGAGTCAAAACGAATGTTACGTAAAACATCGTTACGACGACTCAAAAATCACTAGTATAGGGATTCGAAATTTAAAATAGATATGTAGATCCCAATACTAGATAAAAAACATTTCCTTTCGGAAATCATTTACTATAACAACAGTGTTATAGTCCACCATTTCCTTATTTCTCGAAAACGTCTATTTCAACAATAAATGTTGAAATCTATGCTTTCGATTCATAACACATTTTAAAACACCTTTAAAATGTTTAACTTCATTTTTAAAATATTACTTCTTCAAAAATGAATCCATTTTACTTAACAATATATTCACTGTCTAAAATCGTGAATATATCTTCTTAAATAATCTTCTCTATTAAATTTATCACATTCAATCTATTTCGAATTTATAAGCACGTTTATAAATTCTATTTCTCTTTTTAATAACAACTTCGACTTATAAACCTTCTTTTATCAACTTTTATATTTAACTTATTAAAATAAGTGACTTTGGGTTTATAACAACCTTTATCCATTTCAATTCTATTTATAAAAACTTCAATATCAATTCAATTTCAATATTGATTTCTGAATTTATTTTCAACGTTAAATAAAAGATCCCATACTAATTTCTCAAAAATTCATTTCCAATATTAAATCAATTACAGATTGATTTCTAATTTTATTTATCACTACTAAATAAATTCCTTATTTTTCTCAAATTATTCAATATTCTGTTTTTAAAATGGATTCTTCAAATTGAAATCATTTTACATTGATTTCACAACTTATTTCAATTTACCAATTAAATTTCAAACTGAATTTCCAACTTATCTTCTTTTAAATAAATTCCTTTTTAAGAAAATAAATTTCAATCGTTTCTTTCAATTTATTTTAAAAATCCAAATTTTAAATTAAATTCTTCAATTTATAATCACTACTTTACGAAATCCATTTATTTAACATTTTCACTTGATTCTGGAATTAATTCAATACGATTATAAAAATTTACTTTTTATACTTTAAAATTCCTTTCTTCGAAATTTATTCAATTTCTAAAATTTGATTCATTTAGAAATTTTCTACTTGAATTGCAAAAATTCAATTTCGTTTATCTTTGGAATCCAATGATGTCAAAACATCCATTCAGCTAAATTTAGCTTCCAAACAATTTCCAGATATCAATATGATTAATAGCGTCACTATAATCATTCACAGGTTCATATCACAGTATAAATAAATTCAATCAATGTGAGGGGTCCAGTTGGATCCCTCCAACCTGTTTCCCTGCATCCAAAGACGTTAGCACAATACCAATTCCGCTCCAGTACGGAATTATCGCGGTATATAGGTTTTTTATAAATCCGCTTACTAACGGCGCAATAGGGTCTCATCCGCTATACGAGGCGGGAAATCATCAATCCAATATATACATATGCCAATATGTATATACTGCTATATATATAGATATATCCTATTATATCTAATAGCACATTCAAACAGTCAATCATCAATCAATAACTGTAAATAATTCCACATTCAAATTTGAGTGAGAAGATCTCACCTTTGCTTTAATTTGCAATCCACTTCCATTTTGACCATTTCTCCATTTTTTAACCTTGTACAAACAATTTATACAATTTATAAATATTCGAACAATCGAATAATCAACTTTCATTTAAAATTTGACTTAACAAAAAATTAGTTTTAAACCAATTCCTTTCTTTAAAAATCTAGTCTTTATAAACTCTATATTGTTTTAAAATTCCTATACTTTCAAAATCCTATATATACATATATTTACTGTTTCACATATATGTATACATTTATTTAATTGAAAATAGATTTATCTTCATTTTACTGTAAAAACTTTTCTGTATATATACATTCAAAAATATCTTACTGTGCATTTAAAATCAAATCAATCTGTATATATATATATATATATTCCAAACCAGACAATTTAATTAAAATCGGAAAATACCTTGTTTCCTTACCTTTACGACCCTGACAACAACCTACAACTTGGCTACACTCGAACCACCCAAATGACAGCAACTTCGAGCCGCTACAGCAACTCTAAACCCAACGAGTTCACCCAAAACCTTCAACTTAGCATCTTCCCAGAACCGACGATGACCACCATCACAACTCGCAAAATTGAGACCACCCATCCACCACGCAGCCTCCCAGATCAACATCGGCCATCAACAACCGTGACTCCAGAACTCGACCACGCCGTGCATTCCAAAATCGCCTCAAGTTGCCACGCGATTAAATCGCGACCTCCCTCGCGAGCGCGAGTGCACGCTGCTGCCGAGCTCAACATCGAGAAACCCTTCCCAGTCGAATCGCGCGCCTCGACTTCGCCTGCCGCCGTCATCGCGAAACCCTACCTCGCGACATTCGCCAGCGCCACTCACCGTTTGCCCAAAATCCACGCGATCGCCTCCCTTCGTAAATCGAACGCGCCCCACTCCTGGCCTTGCGTTCTCGAACTCGCGATTTTTTTATTCTCGTCTGCCATTTTTTTTTTTTTTTATTTGATTTCGAATAGGTTTTGGGAATGGAAGAATTTCGTGATTTATGAAAGAGGAGGGGGCTACGGCCATTACTCTCACGTTTTGAAGGGGAATTTCGATTTCAGAAGACTGGGGTTTAAACTTGGGAATAGAAGATATCGGCCATTTTTAAATTTCGAACGAAATGATTTCGTTTTTGAAAAAGAAGAGTCTCGGCTGTAAATGTCAAAGAGGGAGGAGACACGATGATGTTGGCGTGTACGAGTGGAGACAGTGATTTGAAAGAAAGGCAGCTGGATGTTGGGTTGTAGGAGAATAGATATATATTCAATTTAAATCCAAATTCAAATCGTTCCGATAAATACAACTCAAAATCTTGACCTCCTATCGAGGCGTGCCGCCAGGCGTTCGTAATGTTATACGTCTATTCCGAACACAATGGAAAAGGTTCCGACTCCAAATTCGCTCGTATGGAGAAGATAGCTTTTTGGATCAGTTATTAAATTAAATTTTCGATTTAATTTTAGCGCGTTTGCCTATCGTACGGCCAAACGATCACTCCAAACAATACGAAAATTGAAATCCGATGATAATACAATATTACGGATCCAATGGAACTGGTTTCGTCGAATTCCGAGACTGTACCCCGGAACGCTATTTTTAAATATCGGTTCGAACGATTAAATTCAAAACTGAACAAAACAGTTTCAATTTCAATTCTGACGCTTTTATTATCTTCAGAACTATCCATATAAAAATTCAAAGTCTTCAGATTATTTTTAAATCAGCTTAAAACTGAAGATTCAAATTTTTACCCAGTTTCAATAATTAAATTCAACAATTTAATCGCTAAATTCATTCTAATATCTGAATTTCAAATTTAAATTATCATTCGAATATTTAAACTCACTTAAATATTCATATTTTAAAATGTTAAAAATTCAGGGTCGTTACAGTAACACCCGGGTCAGGCTGGAAACCAGCGTGAGTAAACTCATCTAACATGAAATTTCAATCCATAGAACTTATTTAAAACCCGGGGTAACTCGTACTTACTACACGTAAACAACTTATATAGTCATCACTAACTTTCACAAAACAATATAAGTATCCAACTTAGTTTAAATGGTCCATATTATCCAAATCCAGCTCATTGATTTCACATATCAATCTATAAAGAATTATAGAAGATTTCAAATCGAAGTGGTTTCGGATATTGCTGATATCCGATCCCGGTCTCTTCGAATTCAAATGTCATCCTTTTTAAGCCAAGATGTTTAAGTTAAACAATTTAATTTAAATTCAGGATATCATATTCATATAGCAATTCTATCATAGATAGATAACTTACATTATCACAATTTATCCAAAGCATCTCGTATCATAGAGCATCACAATCACATATCAGATATATCAAATAATCCAAGGCATTCAATATTATTCAATCATTCATAAGCAAGATTAATTAGATGTATAATTCCTAATTAATTTAACTTAATCTCCACATAAATTAAATTAATTACTTTAATTTCTTTTAAATCATGCTTACTTAACATTAATTAATTACAAACCAATTAATTAATCATCCTTTAATTATTCATCTTAATTAATTATCCTAAATTAATTATTCCTTAATTACATTAAGTAATTAGCCTTTAATTAATTACATGAATTAGTTATCCTTTAACCATTCATATTAATTTACCCTTAATTACACTGATTAATTATACTCGGGTTATTTAAGTAACCAGGTTTTGAAATTTTAAAGCAAATTATATCTTGGTTTTAAAATTTAAAGCATGGACAAGTTTTTAAGTATTTAAACAAGTTTAAATAGTTGGTATCAGAGCGAATGCCTAAGCTTTTGGTTAAGTGAATATCAGAACACTAGGTTGAGTGAATACCTAGGTTCGGAAGGATTGTTCATTAGAGACAGGATCTGTAACAACCTGTTTGAGTCTGAGTATATATATATACGAGATCGTTGTTGTTGTTTCTTTCTTTCTTCTCTTCTTTTCTCTTTCTATCCCTTTCTTTCTTATTAACGATGCGACTTTCTGGGCATAGAAGGTCGGGTCGTGACAGTTGGATCCATATAAGTTCGTTCTGGGTTCGAACGAAACAGAAGGCATTATCTCGTTACACTCGTTTTGGAATCACCCTCAGAGTTAACGACAATAACCCTTGCACTCTAAATCTTCATCTTCACTTGAGATTCACGACCTATTTAAATTAATTATTTTAAGTAATTAATCTTAATTTAACCACAATTATTAATCACCTTTGATTAATCTAATCCAGTAATTAACTTCCCTTAATTACTTCCATTAATTAATTACTTTTTAATTAATTACCTTAACCAATAATTAATTACCTTATTAATTATTCTTAATCCTTTAATTAACTTTGCTCTCAGTGGGTGCTACCCACGAAACCTTGCTGCACCTCCCCTGTTTTAGCCATTCCCGGTTGATGAGGCTTGAGGTTACGATTACCTTTAATCAGAACATATCACTTAGAATGCTCATTGTCCGCCTGACGATGTGCTGAAAGCATTCAATCCATACAAGTTCGTTCCGGGTTCGAACGAAACTGAAGGCATTATCTCGTTACACTCGTTTTGGAATCACCCTCAGAGTTAACGACAATAACCCTTGCACTCTGAATCTTCATCTTCACTTGAGATTCACGACCTATCGTAAATTTGGATCGATGTGGTATTCGGGTCTCCAGACCTGGAATACCGGTATACGGAAACCCGATCCCGGTATATATATATACTTGGGGAAACTCGAGGTATTTTATCCAGAATTTAGTCTAGATAGATAGAATTGTTTGATTGGATGAATTGATTGCTATGGTTGTTAGAATATGGATGATAGTATATGCTTGTGTTTTAAATTAAAATCTTTAATAAGATTATTAAATTACCTTTGTTTAAATTTCGGGGACGAAATTATTTTAAGGGGGGAGGAATGTAATATCCCGAAAATTTTAACAATATCAATTTAATAATCTGTTGAATAATTAAATTGATATGGATAATCTTTGATAATAAGATTTGAATTTAATTTAATAATCTGATTAAATTAGTATTAATTGATGATTTTATCTTTTAAAATCTAATAAGATATTTCTATTTGAATATATTTATTTATATATATTGTAAATAGAAGCTTTGATAAATTGGGAATTTATATTTAATTTAATCTGGACTTTCAAAGATATTTAAATAAGTAATTTTATAGTTTTCAAATACTTCAAGAAAACTGTAACGACCACGACTTTCTCTCCATAGAAAGTCGTATCGCTAATAAGAAAGAAAGGGATAGAAAGAGAAAAGAAGAGAAAGAAAGAACTAAACAATATCAGAATCTCACAGCGAAACGAAACAAAATATATTATATCACATAAATTTTTCATAGTATCATATACAACACTTATCAGAGTTACACAGATTCACATCATATACTAGATAGTTATAAACATCTGTCTAGTTATTACATCTCAATACAAACAAAGATCTAAACAAGATCAACACAGCGGAAACTACTATCTATATCTACAACGCTGAAGCCTCCTGCTCCATTGCTCCTCCACAATTCGTCAAGGCTAACCTGAATCCCTTGGCTACTCGTAAAAATTTGAGTACCCAAGAGTTTATAAAACAGAAATAAACAACTTGGGTCAGACATGGGTCTGGTGTGAGTAACAGGTTAAACTTGTTTAACTTCAAAACCTTTTGAAAGAAAAGATATCACGTAAGACTTCCCACAAATAAACATGGGTAAGTTTTTACCTTACGCTAACCAAAACATTTGATAGGAAATTCGATTGTATTATAATAGGGTCTAAGGTTTTCAAGTAAAATACAGAAATAGCTGAAATGCTTACATCTCACATTTCAGCATAGTTGGGCACAACTAATACGTACGGCGCTTATTGGAGTTTGGATTCCATACAATGGCAGGGCTACCGGGGTACCGCCCGTCACAGTACGTGGCCTAGATCACCGTACCGAGGATCACTCCCAATCCCCTGCAACACAAGGTCGGAACATCCCTTACTGGATAATTCCCGCACAAGATACCTCACGGTTGGGATCAGCAACCGCACACACTAAGCCGAAATAAGAAGGGACTTCTAGACAGAGGTAATCTTGTCCTACTTGGGTGCTACCCACTAACCTTGCTGCACCTCCCATGTTTTAGCCATTCCCGGTTTGTGAGGCTTGAGGTCACGATTACCTTAGAAAAGAACACATCACTTAGAATGCTCATCGTCCACCTGACGATGTTCTGAAAGCATTCAATCCATACAAGTTCGTTCCGGGTTCGAACGAAACCGAAGGCATTATCTCGTTACACTCGTTTTGGAATCACCCTCAAAGTTAACGACAATAACCCTTGCACTCTGAATCTTCATCTTCACTTGATTCACGACCTATCGTTAATTTGGATCGATGTGGTATTCGGGTCTCCAGACCTGGAAATCCGGTATACGGAAACCAGATCCCGGTCTCATCGAAATCCAAAACGTATCTTTTAAGGCCAAGTTGTTTTAAAGGTTAAAACAATTCAATTCATTATCTTTATACACATAGAAAGATAATTCCCAACAGATAATCAACATTATCAGATAATCCATACAATTCAACTAACATCCATATCATACAGCATATATCTCATTAGAGATATCAATCAATGCCAAGTATTCAATACTATCACCCATTCATAAGTAATGATTTACACTATCTCTAATTAATTTAACATAATTTAAATTAATTACTTCATTCTATAAATCCTGCTTACTTAACCATTAATTAATTATAAATTAATTAATTAATTATCCTCTAATTATTCATTTCAATTAATCATCCTTGATTAATTATCTTATAATTACATTCAAGTAATTAACCTTTAATTAATTTCACAAATCAATTATTCTTAACCATTTATAGTAATTAACCTTTAATTACTCTATAGATTAATTAACTAAAATTAATTACATTAATCCTTAATTAATTACATTAATTAATTACTCTTTAATTACTTATTATATTGATTAATTAATCTTAATTAATCAATTCTTAATTACATCATAAATTATATTAATTTATGATCCCTAATTACTCTTATTTAATTATCCTAATTAAGTAATTAATCTTTAATTAAACCACATTTATTAATCACCTTTGATTAATCTCATCTAGTAATTAACTTCCCTTAATTACTTCATAAATTAATAAATTACTCCTTAATTTATTATATTTAATTAATCCCTTGATTAATTACAAAAAGTAATTAAACTCAAATTACTTCCATTCTTAAATTATCTTCCATTAATTACATCCAGTAATTACCATTAATTACTTTACTAAGTAATTTCAATCCATTAATTAAATTAAGTAATTATTTATCAAATCATCAAGTGTTTAAATTAATTAAAATTAATTAATTAACTTAAACAAATTACATTTAAACTTAATTACTTAACAAAGTAATTAGAGGTTAATTTCTTCATATGTAACGTCCCAGAAATTTCGATCCCGAAATTTCCAGATAGTTAGAGAAAAGAAGAAGAGATAGAAGAAAAAGAAGAAGCAGAAGCATCAAAACACAGAAACCTCACATTCGCAGCGGATAAAATATAATAACAAATAATAGCATTTATACAAAGAAAAGCTGTAATTGTTACTTTACATTCAATACATCAGAGTTACAACATATACACAAATAGACTAGACAGTTATCAACCTGTCCCAGACTACTATCAATAAGCTCTCAAATACACAGGGGTAAACTCCATACGTTCCTGCCATCCAGCTCGCCTCCTGAGCTTCAAAACGTCCTTACCTGGAAATCTGTAATACTCGGTCTGACCCGAGCATTACATCAAAGTAACACCCGGGTCAGGCTGGAAACCAGCGTGAGAAAACTCATCTAACAAGAAATTTCGATTCATAGAACTTATATAAACCCGGGGTAACTCGTACTTTACCACAAGTAAACAACTTATATGGTCAACACTTATTTCACAAAACAAGTATCCAATTTAGTTTAAATGGTCCATATTATTCCAATACCGGCCTATTGATTTCACATATCAATCTATAAAGAATTATGGAAGATTTCAAATCGAAGTGGTTTCGGGTATTTACTAATACCCGACCCCGGTCTCTTCGAATTCAAATGTCATCATTTTAAATGTCCAAGTTGTTTAAGGGTTTAAACATTTAAACTTATATTCAGGATGATATAAACAGATAGATAAATCACAATATCACAATAAATAATTCATACAGTGATAATAACTAGACAGATGTTTATAACTGTCTAGTATATGATGTGAATCTGTGTAACTCTGATAAGCTGTAACGACCACGACTTTCTCTCCATAGAAAGTCGTATCGCTAATAAGAAAGAAAGGGATAGAAAGAGAAAAGAAGAGAAAGAAAGAACTAACAATATCAGAATCTCACAGCGAAACGAAACAAAATATATTATATCACATAAATTTTTCATAGTATCATATACAACACTTATCAGAGTTACACAGATTCACATCATATACTAGACAGTTATAAACATCTGTCTAGTTATTACATCTCAATACAAACAAAGATCTAAACAAGATCAACACAGTGGAAACTACTATCTATATCTACAACGCTGAAGCCTCCTGCTCCATTGCTCCTCCACAATTCGTCAAGGCTAACCTGAATCCCTTGGCTACTCGTAAAAATTTGAGTACCCAAGAGTTTATAAAACAGAAGTAAACAACTTGGGTCAGACATGGGTCTGGTGTGAGTAACAGGTTAAACTTGTTTAACTTCAAAACCTTTTGAAAGAAAAGATATCACGTAAGACTTCCCACAAATAAACATGGGTAAGTTTTTACCTTACGCTAACCAAAACATTTGATAGGAAATTCGATTGTATTATAATAGGGTCTAAGGTTTTCAAGTAAAATACAGAAATAGCTGAAATGCTTACATCTCACATTTCAGCATAGTTGGGCACAACTAATACGTACGGCACTTATTGGAGTTTGGATTCCATACAATGGCAGGGCTACCGGGGTACCGCCCGTCACAGTACGTGGCCTAGATCACCGTACCGAGGATCACTCCCAATCCCCTGCAACACAAGGCCGGAACATCCCTTACTGGATAATTCCCGCACAAGATACCTCACGGTTGGGATCAGCAACCGCACACACTAAGCCGAAATAAGAAGGGACTTCTAGACAGAGGTAATCTTGTCCTACTTGGGTGCTACCCACTAACCTTGCTGCACTTCCCCTGTTTTAGCCATTCCCGGTTTGTGAGGCTTGAGGTCACGATTACCTTAGAAAAGCACACATCACTTAGAATGCTCATCGTCCACCTGACGATGTGCTGAAAGCATTCAATCCATACAAGTTCGTTCCGGGTTCGAACGAAACCGAAGGGATTATCTCGTTACACTCGTTTTGGAATCACCCTCAGAGTTAACGACAATAACCCTTGCACTCTGAATCTTCATCTTCACTTGATTCACGACCTATCGTTAATTTGGATCGATGTGGTATTCGGGTCTCCAGACCTGGAAATCCGGTATAAGGAAACCCGATCCCGGTCTCATCGAAATCCAAAGCGTATCTTTTAAGGCCAAGTTGTTTTAAAGGTTAAAACAAATTCAATTCATTATCTTTATACACAAAGAAAGATAATTCCCAACAGATAATCAACATTATCAGATAATCCATACAATTCAACTAACATCCATAACATACAGCATATATCTCATCAGAGATATCAATCAATGCCAAGTATTCAATACTATCACTCATTCATAAGTAATGATTTATATCATCTCTAATTAATTTAAAGTGAATTAAATTAATTACTTTATTTTATAAATCCTTCTTACTTAACCATTTATTAATTAATAAATTATCCTTAACCACTTATAGTAATTAACCTTTAATTACTTCATTAATTAATTAACTAAATTTTATTAAGTTAATCAATTATATTTCATTATATTAATCCTTAATTAATTACATTAATTAATTACTTCATTTATTAATTATTACTTAATTAATCAATTCTTAATTACATCATTAATTATATTAATTAATGATCCTTAATTACAACTTAATTATTAATTACTTAATTAAATTAATTACATTAAGTAATTAACCTTTAATTAAACAACATTTATTAATCACCCTTGATTAATCTTCAATTAGTAATTAATTACCCTTAATTACTTTCATTAACTAAATTAATTACTCCTTAATTAATTTCTTAATTAATCCCTTGATTAATTATTCAAAGTAATTAACTCAAATTACTTCTATTAATAAAATCATTTATTCAACTAATTACTTCCAGTAATTATCTTATTATTTACTCCCCTAAATAATCTTACCTTAATAATTACATTAAGTAATTTATTATCAAATCATCTCTTGATTATTCTAAATTAATTAAACTTAATTAATTAATTTAACTAAATCAAATTAACTTAAATTAATTACTATAAGTAATTAATTCTTAATTACTTCCATTAAGTAATTCATTTAAACAAATGATTATCTTTAAATTAATTAATCTAATTAACTATTAAAATTAATCCTATTAATTAATTATTTAATAATCCATAGTTAATGACTTCATTAACTACTATTTAATTACTTTCCTTAAGTAATTATCTTATATTAATTATTATTAATCCTAAATTAATAAATCTTAATAACCAATTTATTAATCCCTAATTACTAAATTAATTAAGTGTTAACCATAACTTAATTAATATTTAATTACTTATTAATTAATTCCTAACCATTAAATAATAATCTAATTTATAATCCTCAATTATAAATTAATCATCCCTAATTAATTAATCTTAATCATAAATAAATTAGTTTAAACCTTTAATTACCTATTTAATTAATCCAAATGATTAATTAATCAAATTAAATTATTTATCTATTAAATCTCCTAATAAATTAAATAAACACAAGTCTTTAATTAATTTAAGATAAACTTTATTTTATTTGATAAACAAGTTATCATTTACAATTTATATTTGAAACATCCATTTCAAATCTACTTTTAAATTTCATTTTAAATTCTGTATTTAAAATGAATTCCAATTTATTTTTAACTAAGTTTTTAAAACCAATTTAAAAACTTTTACTTATTAAAAATTCTTATCTCTTATAAAAGAAATTTAAGAAGAGTTTAAACCAAATTCCTTTTTATTTTTAAACATTTAATTAAATCTAATTATCATTTAAAACCTATTTAAACCATATAAATTTATAACTTATTTATTTCAAACCTTTAAGATTCAAAACCAACTTGAATCTATATAGTTAAAACTTGATTTAAATTCTTGTTTTAAAATTTCCTTTACAATTTTAAATCCAGTTTAAAGTTTTAGAAACAGACAGTTTAATAACCTTTCAACAACCAAAGTACTCGAGCCAATCCTATTTTGCTTCGAGTCGCAACCCTAAATTCCCGAGACTCCCACGAACAAACCCGAGAAAACTTGCATTCGTCTTCTCCAGTGAAACAGACTTCACCCAGATACAATCTTCGATCTCGTGCACGTGCACGGTCACCTACGGCAACTCCGGTCATCGACGACATCTTCCATCAGTCCACGTTCATCCACATACTCGAAAACGATCATCCTATCTTCGATTCATTCATCAAATCAAAATCGAACCCTAAAATCAAAAACCTGGAACAGAACCATCACCACTGACCAAACCTGGCACATCGCTCGTGCTCGCGATTCCGATCATCAGAGAAACTAATTCTCTGGCCATGACTACGTCTATACCTAAACTTCCATCTGCCAAATCCTCGTTCAACTCGATCGACTACAGATCCCATTTCGATCATCTTTCCCTAACCCAGTAAAACTAGGTTTAAAAATTTCAAACCTAAATCATTTCTGTCTTACTACCTTAAAAATTCTCCTGACAATTTTCCTATCATCCATGATCATTCCACTACCATCATTGAAGAATTCAACATCCCAGTTCCATTGAGATAATCAAAATCACCAAAATTTCATTTCTGACTTAAACCAGAACTGCTCTTTTAATACTAGACTAAAAACTATGATATTAATGTTAAAAATCATATTATCATCTATGTTTTCAATTTATACATTTGAATTTATAAATTACAGAGTTCAAATTTTCACTTTAATATAACATGCACTGCTAATTTTTGATTTCCAGAGACACTTGGGTTTAAAGTTTAACTTAACTAAATTTTAAAACACTCTTCTATGATAAATCAACAATTCTTACTTAAGTTAAGTCCTAATAAACTAAATCAAGTGGTAAAAGATTAAAAAGACATTTTGAGTCTGGCAACAGAACAAAACAGAATTCATATTCATACATCCATACTTATATATGTCACAGAGATTCAACATGCAATACTATTTTATTTTAAGTTTAAAAGTTACTCACTTGATTAAAGATGAAACAGAGGCAGACTTAAGCTTTGAAATAGCTTGGAACTCTTAAACTTTAATTACTGGAAAATGATTTGATCTTTTAAAACTTGAAACTGAAATGCTTTAAATCTCCAGAAGCTTTGCATGCTACTGAAGCTTGGTTACAGACAGTCTTGAAGAACAACTGCAGGCTTCCAGATTTGAAGAATGAATGCAGACAGTCTTTGAGTTGGTTCCAGATTGAAAAGAATGCAGACTGGTTTCTTTGATTAGGAAATTTGGTTACAGGTTGGTCTTTTGATTTGGAAGATGAATTATAAGTTGTTGAATTTGATTTTTGGTTTGAGAAATGGTTACTGATTTCAGATTTTAGATTAGAGAATTTGTTTTCAGATTTGTATGAACAGAGGTAGTTTAACTTTGAAATAGCTTTTGCATTTTAAAAACTTGAAACTGAGAAACTTGCATGCTTCTTTTAATTTGATTCTAAACTTTAGTTGTTGAGCTTAAAACTGCTTTGAACCACATGCATGCTGGTTTCCTGAGTTGAAGAGATGAATGCAAGCAGGCTAGAGATGATTCCAGATTGAAAATGAATGCAGACTGGCCTTGGTAACGACCACGACTTTCTCTCCATAGAAAGTCGTATCGCTAATAAGAAAGAAAGGGGTGAGAAGTAGAAAAGAGAAGAAGAAAAAAGAAACAAACACAAATACTCACAGCGGAAACGAACAAAATATATTATATCACATAAATATTACATAGTATCATATACAACACTTATCAGAGTTACACAGATTACATATCATATACTAGACAGTTATAAACATCTGTCTAGTTATTACATCTCAATACAAAACAAAGATCTAAACAAGATCAACACAGCGGAAACTACTATCTATATCTACAACGCTGAAGCCTCCTGCTCCATTGCTCCTCCAGATTACTCGTCAAAGCTAACCTGAATCCCTTGGCTACTCGTAAAAATTTGAGTACCCAAGAGTTTATAAAACAGAAATAAACAACTTGGGTCAGACATGGGTCTGGTGTGAGTAACAGGTTAAACTTGTTTAACTTCAAAACCTTTTTGAAAGAAAAGGTATCACGTAAGACTCCCCACAAATAAACATGGGTAAGTTTTTACCTTACGCTAACCAAAACATTTGATAGGAAATTCGATTGTATTATAATAGGGTCTAGGGTTTTCAAGTAAAATACAGAAATAGCTGAAATGCTTACATCTCACATTCCAACATAGTTGGGCACAACTAATACGTACGGCACTTATTGGAGTTTGGATTCCATACAATGGCAGGGCTACCGGGGTACCGCCCGTCACAGTACGTGGCCTAGATCACCGTACCGAGGATCACTCCCAATCCCCTGCAACACAAGGTCGGAACATCCCTTACTGGATAATTCCCGCACAAGATACCTCACGGTTGGGATCAGCAACCGCACCACTAAGTCGAAAATAGAAAGGGACATCTAGACAGAGGTAATCTTGTCCTACTTGGGTGCTACCCACTAACCTTGCTGCACCTCCCTTGTTTTAGCCATTCCCGGTTGATGAGGCTTGAGGTCACGATTACCTTAGAAAATAACACATCACTTAGAATGCTCATCGTCCACCTGACGATATGCTGAAAGCATTCAATCCATACAAGTTCGTTCCGGGTTCGAACGAAACCGAAGGCATTATCTCGTTACACTCGTTTTGGAATCACCCTCAGAGTTAACGACAATAACCCTTGCACTCTGAATCTTCATCTTCACTTGATTCATGACCTATCGTTAATTTGGATCGATGTGGTATTCGGGTCTCCAGACCTGGAAATCCGGTATACGGAAACCCGATCCCGGTCTCATCGAAATCCAAAACGTATCTTTTAAGGCCAAGTTGTTTTAAAGGTTAAAACAATTCAATTCATTATCTTTATACACATAGAAAGATAATTCACAATAGATAATCAACATTATCACATAATCCATATTATCATCACAATTCAACTAAACATCCATATCATACAGCATATATCTCATCAGAGATATCAATCAATGCCAAGTATTCAATACTATCACTCATTCATAAGTAATGATTTATATCATCTCTAATTAATTTAAAGTGAATTAAATTAATTACTTTATTTTATAAATCCTGCTTACTTAACCATTAATTAATTACAATTTAATTAATTAATTATCTTCTAATATTTCATTTCAATTAATCATCTTTGATTAATTATCTTTTAATTACATCCAAGTAATTTATCCTTAATTAATTTCTCAAATTAATTATCCTTAACCATTATAGTATTTAACCTTTAATTACTTCATAAATTAATTAACTATAATTAATTAAATTAATCAACTATAATTAATTACATTAATTCTTAATTAATTACATTAATTAATTACTTTATTTATTAATTATTACTTAATTAACCAATCTTAATTACATCATTAATTATATTAATTAATGATCCTTAATTACAACTTAATTATTAATTACTTAATTAAATTAATTACATTAAGTAATTAACCTTTATTTAAACAACATTTATTAATCACTCTTGATTAATCTCATCTAGTAATTAACTCCCCTTAATTACTTTCATTAACTAAATTAATTACTCCCTTAATTAATTTCTTAATTAATCCCTTGATTAATTATTCAAAGTAATTAACTCAAATTACTTCTATTAATAAAATCATTATGCAACTAATTACTTCCAGTAATTATCTTATTATTTACTTCCCTAAATAATCTTATCTTAATAATTACATTAAGTAATTATTATCAAATCATCTCTTGATTATTCTAAATTAATTAAACTTAATTAATTAATTTAACTAAATCAAATTAACTTCAATTAATTACAATAAGTAATTAATTCTTAATTACTTCCAATAAGTAATTACATTTAAACAAATTCTATAATTGATTATCTTTAAATTAATTAATCTAATTAACTATTAAAATTAATCCTATTAATTAATTATTTAATAATCCATAGTTAATGACTTCATTAACTATTATTTAATTACTTTCCTTAAGTAATTAACTTATATTAATTATTATTAATTCTAAATTAATAAATCTTAATAATCAATTAATTAATCTCTAATTATTTAATTAATTAAGTGTTTATCATAACTTAATTAATATTTAATTACTTATAAATAAATCATATACACACAATCTACCTTTATAACTCTTAACTTAACAAAACCTTTAAAACAATTCAAAACCTTTTTAATTACATGATAAAGAATCTATTATTATTATTTTTATAAAGAAATTTAAAAGAATTATAAACCCAAATTCAAATTTAATCTTAAACCATACTTAAAAACATTCAAAGTTGTTTTTAAAACATTTGAGTTCAAAAGCTTATCCTATTACAAACTAGTATTCAAATTCATTTTTGAATCTCAGATTCCAAGCTTAGATTTGATCACTTTGTTCAAATCTTATATTTCAGATTTTTAAAACTTCATTATAAATTACTTTATGATTCAAGCTTAATTACAAACATTTGAATTTATAAACTTATTTCCTTTGAAAACTTTAAGATTCAAATTCCAATTTGAATTCTTTTTAAAAACAGTTTACCTTTTTAAAACTATAACCTGGTTGCATGTGGCAAATATTTGAAAGTATGTTGAGAAATTATTTGTATGAATTTAGAAAGTGCTTGCATGTCTGTATAAATGAGATATATCTAAGTGCATGTCTGTTTATAGATAAGCCTACCCTGTTTTTGATTTCTCAGACTAAATCAAGGTTCAAAAAAAAAAAAATTCAAATTCTCTTCTCTCAATCTCTTTCTGGTTATGATCTTAAAAGAGGAAATGTTTGTAATAACTAAAATCTTATTTTAAAAATGTTTTAAAGTGTAGTTAGTAAGTAGTTAACTGGGAAGAAGGAATTACAGTAAAAAAATCAAAACATATCAAAATTCCGACTCAAACAATTCAAACTGTAACGACCCGGAGTTTTCGAACCCGAAAATTCCAGATAGTTAGGAGAAAAAGAAAAGAGATAGAAGAAAGAAACAGAAAGAAGAAAGAAGAACAGAGAACCAGTTTTCCTTTTGATCTGAAACTGGAAGCTTGAATCTATTTTATTAAGTTGAATCTTGCTTTGTACAGTTGAAACTTGAAAGAGTTTGATTGCTCGATGATCCTTGAAACTGGAATTAGAAGTTGTTGAAATGCTTGGTTACTGAGATGAATTTACTTGATCTAGTTGAATTAACCTTAATTCCTTTCCAAATTCAAATCAAATTTCATTTGATTTTTAAACATATTCAAATTTAATCACAATTCCAAATTATTTCAAATCAATTTGGATTAATTTCAAATTGAACCAGCTTCAATTTTATTTCAAATTATTTTAATTCAAAATTTCCATTTAAATTAGAAATTAAAGATTTGAATAGAATTAGTTCAAATTGAATTTGATTTGAATTAATTAGAATTGTGTCCCTTTCTTTTCAATTTCTCTTTATTTTTAAATTTAATAAACTAGACTATATATTATCTTTACTTTACTCTCTCTGTTTTTCTTTCTACTCTCCTTTTCAAAACAAGGAAACCAACTGTAACGACCCGGAATTTTCGAACCCGAAAATTCCAGATAGTTAGGAGAAAAAGAAAAGAGATAGAAGAAGAAACAGAACAAGACACAGATTCTCACATTCGCAGCGGATCAAAATACAATATCAAATAATAATATCAGTTATACAAAGAAAACTGTATTTGTTAATTACATTTTAATACATCAGAGTTACAACATTCACAAATGTACTAGACAGTTAGAATTAACATGTCTCAGACAACTATAATATATCACAGCGGAATATACTCCATACGTTCCTGCCATCTAGCTCGCCTCCTGAGCTCCAGAACGTCCTTACCTGAAATCTGTAATACTCGGTCTGATACCATTTAATTCTAACTGTCTAGTACATTTGTAAATGTTGTAACTCTGATGTATTAAAATGTAATTAACAAATACAGTTTTCTTTGTATAACTGATATTATTATTTGATATTGTATTTTGATCCGCTGCGAATGTGAGAATCTGTGTCTTGTTCTGTTTCTTCTTCTATCTCTTTTCTTTTTCTCCTAACTATCTGGAATTTTCGGGTTCGAAAATTCCGGGTCGTTACAGTTGGTATCAATTTCATTCAAACTCGTACGATGTACACATATCATCCGTATGCAATATCAATCTGATCGCTCAATCGATCACACAATTTCACTTCCGAACTAGTATCATCCACCTGACTTCCTAGTGCGGACTCAGATCTAAATGAATTTGAATGATGTTAATGAAACTTGGATTCATGTAAGTTGAAAATTGGATAAACTTTGAATTTCACTGTGTTTCTATTTCCAGACAAAAAACCCATTTCATATTATTCTAAAAAAAAATATTTTATTTATTTATTTAAGTTATGGTGATTTCAAACATATTTTGTTTTAACATCACTAGCTATAGATGATCAGAGCCAGTGGAATCGAATTTTGAACTGAATCTAACCCTGTAAATTTTTAACAGAGGCTTTCTTACCTTATTCCCCATACATGCACACAGATTATACATACACCCAGGCATAAATATATATTCATCTTAGCATATTTAATTCATAATTTCCCAGATTAAATGCAAACCAAAAATTCAAACCAATCTTTGGTTTAAAGAGTGAGTTTACTTACTTGTTAAAACAGAGAACAAGATGTATATTTATATATAAATACAGACATACTTATACACACATATATACATCAATCCCATTATATATATAAACTGAAAAACTTCCATACAAACCAACATTATCTCATAATTTATCACATGCATTAGAATTTAAATCCAAATTAAACTGTTTTTAGAAAAGTTTACTCACTGTTATTTTAAACAGAGACATATGTAAACTACAGACATTCAAAAATGTATAATTCAAGCATGCATCCAATTTTAATTCCAGTATTCAGATAACATGAAGATGTTCATTCATAAGAACAAGTAGAAATCCAAGTCCTTAATTAATTACATTAATTAATTACTCTTTAATTACTTATTATATTGATTAATTAATCTTAATTAATCAATTCTTAATTACATCATAAATTATATTAATTTATGATCCCTAATTACTCTTATTTAATTATCCTAATTAAGTAATTAATCTTTAATTAAACCACATTTATTAATCACCTTTGATTAATCTCATCTAGTAATTAACTTCCCTTAATTACTTCATAAATTAATAAATTACTCCTTAATTTATTATATTTAATTAATCCCTTGATTAATTACAAAAAGTAATTAAACTCAAATTACTTCCATTCTTAAATTATCTTCCATTAATTACATCCAGTAATTACCATTAATTACTTTACTAAGTAATTTCAATCCATTAATTAAATTAAGTAATTATTTATCAAATCATCAAGTGTTTAAATTAATTAAAATTAATTAATTAACTTAAACAAATTACATTTAAACTTAATTAATTACATTAAGTAATTAATTTCTTAATTTCTTCCATTAAGAAATTAACCTCTAATTACTTTGTTAAGTAATTATCTTTTATTAATTACATTCATTAATTAACCACTAATTACTTATACTAAGTAATTATACTTTATTAATTATATTAAGTAATTATACTTAATCAATTTTCAAAGTAATTATCCTAAATTAGTTAAACTAATTTATTATCTTAAATTAATTATTCCTTAATCCCTAGTTAATGATCCCTAAATTAATTAACTTACAACTCTTAATTATTTACTTCTTTATCCTAAATTATTAATTAAGTTAATTAATTACTCTTTAATTACCTTATTAATTTAATTAATCTCAACTCATTAACTAATTAACCTTAAGGTAAAACATTATTTATATAAATGACATAATTATCATTAACATTAAAACATTTTATCTTATAATTAATAGTCTTAATTAAATCATTTAATTAAGTTTAAAATAAAATAATCCTTTAACTTACCAAATTAAAGTTAACAAAATTTATAACTTCCAAATCAAATGTTAAGAAAACATTTATTATATAAAAGAAATTTATATAAGAAAAGTTTTAAACTAAATTATTTATATTTTCAAAATCTCGTTTAAAACTCTTTTAAAACTGTTTAAACTCTACTTTGGGTCGACTATATCATTTTAATAACTTTTAAAACCTTACACTTGTTTTAAACATTTTGTTATTTTAAAACTTAATTTTCCAAAACCCGGTTACAAAATTTCTACACACATTATAAAAACAACGAGAACAAAAAGACTACCCGAGCCAACACTCCAGATCCCCTAGCTCAGACTCGAGTATTTCGCTCATCCCACTGCTTCGAGAAAACCACGCAACCTTCACGAGTCAATCCCAAGTTTCCAGCTTCTTCCCAAATCCTATCATCGCCAGACACATACGTGCACTCGTGCACGTGCACGTTGAACTTACCCGACTCCGACCATCTCTCCGATCATCTACCAGTCGCCTAGGAACTCGCTGATGTACTCGACCACTCAGCTTCGTCTAACTCGCCGGAAAATGAAAACGAGACTTTCGACCACACTCAGGAACCCAACCATCGATGGAGAAACCACCATAGCCATCGCCTCCGATCACCCGAACACTTGTGCTTCTGGTCATACCATTGTCAACTCATCCTCTACCATTCCCCTAAGTTTGGCTACACTCGATCGTCCAAAGATGACGAACCAAACAAAACACTCAACCCAGTAGGAACTAGGGTTACAAACTTCAATAATCAACCACCATAACCACAAAGCTCTGATCAACATCCTGGCATTTTTCCCCTATCCACTGATCATCGGACTATCACCAGATAGAACCCCTTCCTCCCAGACCACATAGATCATCAGAAAACCCCATATTTCCATTTCCAGTTCATCCCAGAACTACACTCTCATTCCATCATTAAAAATTATGATTTTAGTTTTAAAAATCATGTTTTTGTTTATGAATTCAATTTATAATACTGAATTTATAAATTACAATATTTGAATTTTCACATTATTTAACATGCACTGATGTTTTTCCTACTTCCAGAGACAATTAGGCTTTATTTTGACTAACTTAAATTTTTAAACATTAATTTATGTTAGATCAAACAACATTTATTCATAAATCAAATCCTATCAGAAACTAGATTAAGTGTAATGGATTTAATTGGAATTTTTTTGAACCTGGGAATAACCAAACAGAACAAAGCACACATATGAACAACATGCATATCAAACATACATATGTACACAACATATTTCACCATACAGATTTATTTCAAAAATATTTGCATGCAACCATATTTCATACTTAACTTTTAAAAATAAAGTTACTCACTTTTCTGAGATTTCAATTCATAGATCATTTAGATATATTTTAAGTTGAGTTTGCTCACAAGGTTATAAAACAGAGAACATGTCTGTATAGATTTCAAATATTTCACATGCATCACACTATATACATATACATTCACATTCACATCTATATACATATACATTCACATCTATGCATTTATATAGACTTAATATACTATATTACTTCAACAAGCATCAAGCATAAGATCAGGTTTAATCTGTTTTTAAAAGAATTTACTCACCAGGCATGCATGAAACAGAGAGCAGTGCACTTAGTATTTGAAAAACTTGAAATTGGGAAAACTTGAATTCCTTAGCTTCTTTGATTTTAAAACTTTGAGCTCCCTTTTCTATTGAAAACTGCATGCTATTGAAACTTGTAAAGATGACTGAAGACTTGATTTTGAGCTTTGCTTCAGACAAAATTCCAGGTTTGCTTGCAGGCTTATGGTTACATTTTCTTTTGAAAATGAATTTTAGGTTGAAGAATTTAGTTTAGGCTTTTGAATTGATTTCTTGTTTGAGGAGGAACTGATTTTGATTTGAAACTGGAATGGAAGCTTTAGTTCTCAGGTTTGCATGCAGTAACCAAATTCCAGATTGCATTTGAAAACTTGGAAAATGATTACAGGCTTATTGATTTGGAAAATGTATTACAAGGTTGATGAAAAGCTTTGGTTTTCTGGTTTTATTATTGGATTGAGGTATTAGATTACTGATTTTCAGATTTGTTTTAGAGAAGAAGATTTTGAGTTCTCTTAGTTTTGAAAAAGAATTTTGAAAGAATGAATTGAAGAAATGCAAATGTTTACATACATGTATATTTTAGATTTTATAAAATAAAAGAAAATGAAAATAAATAAGGACACTTGTCCTATACATTTGTTTATTTAATTACACATGTTTTACAAAGCTTTAGATAAATGACACATGTCTTATAAGTAATTACTCATATTTATATTTATTTTAAAAGTAAATAAAAAGTCCTTTTCTTATTTATTTAATCACTTATCTATATATATTACTTTTTAAAGAGAAACAAAAGCTAATTATATTTTATAAATATAAGTTTATACAAATATTATAATATTCAAAACAATTTAAATATATATATATATTCTTTTGAATTTCAAAACTTAAATTCAAATTCAAATTAAATTAAATCTAAATTCCCAATTTGCCCAAAGCTTCTATTTACAATATATACAAATAAATATGTATATATTCAAATAGAAAATATCTTATTAACTTTTTAAAAGATAAAATCATCAATTAATACTAATTTAATCAGATTATTAAATTAAATTCAAATTTTATTATCAAAGATTATCCATATCAATTTAATTATTCAACAGATTATTAAATTGATATTGTCAAAATTTCCGGGATATTACCAAGTTTTCCCAGCAACAAATCTACAACCTGTATCATCAAAACATTTCAGTTTTTCAAAATTAAAGCTTTCCAGTTCAAAATAATTAGAGAATAATTGATTAATTTGCTGTAATTAATTAATTAATTACTTTAAGTTAATTACATTAATCAATTATTTCTTATCACTAGTTAATGATCCCATTATTAACTACCCATTAACTTCCAATTAATTTCTTACCCTAAGTAATTTATCTTTAATTAATTTCATGATAAATTACTTAGGGTAAGAAATTAATTGGAAGTTAATGGGTAGTTAATAATGGGATCATTAACTAGTGATTAGAAATAATTGATTAATGTAATTAACTTAAAGTAATTAATTAATTAAATGATAAATTATATTAAGTCAACCTTCAATAAATCACATTTTAAGTAATTAAATTAGGAGATTATCAAATATTTATCTAGAAATATATATCTATCTAGACTAAATTCTGGATAAAATTTATGTTTGATTAGGCAATAATGGTTAGCATGTGGAAATTTATGGTCTTATGAGTATATGTATGTTGTTATCTCTGTGTGCATGTCTGAAATTCATGGATTATGCTCTGTTTTTTTTCTCTATTGGATGCAAACAACATTCAAAAATATAGTGTTTTGTCTCTGATCAATTTTAGGTCGAAATGTTTGAACAAAAGTTGTTTAAAACAATTAGATATAAATTTTAAAATAAATATAGTAAGAATTAAAGGCTGTATCAACCTAGGTGCTCATATAATCAGTAAAACTTGATTTGATTAAATTTTCAACGTGAATAATTTGCAAATTCGAGGTTATAATCTGGTTTATCTTTAAGAAATAGGATTTTTAAAACAAAAATTGTAATTTTTAGATTAGTATTTGAGGTGCAGTTCAAAGTTGAACTGAAAATGGGTTTTGAGCAATGTCAGATGGTCGGAGGACTTTTGATTGTCGGGAATTGGACTAGAGACGGAGGAAGGCCTGACGAGGTTGGGAAAAATGGTGATTTTGGTGATAGATCGTCGTGGCGTCGGATTTGGGGTGAACTAGGGTTTAAGGTCGTGAGTGGAAATCATGTCGCCGCGGAGTCTCTGACGAATCGAGTGGTATGGGATCAAGAGGGATGGCTACGTGGGAGGTTTGCGGTGATGTGGCCGGTGTTTTAGATGGTACGGTGGTCGGCGTCGTGGGTTCGATGGGTTTTTAGGCGAAGCTGTTGTTCCAGGAATGGCTCGTACCCCTCGATTTTGCTATTGGGTTTGGGATCAGGATTGGAAGGTCGGGAATGAATGCGTGTACGTGAGAGCTATGGTATAACAGTTTTTTTTTAAGTATTTAACTAAGTTTTAAATAAAAGAAGGAAGGTAACTCGGGAGAAGTTTGGAGAGTCTCGGGTACATGTTCGAGTAATACCAGGATTTCCTCGGGTAAGTGTTTTAATTCTCAAAGTTTAAGTTTAACAGGTTAAGTTAAATTTAATTATCGTTAAAACTATTTTAAGTAAAAATTGATTAATAAATGTTTGATAATTAAGTTGAGGAATTTATTTTAAGGGTAATCCTTATTTGTTTTTAAACTTAATTAAGCAATGTAATTAAAGTTAATTAATCATTGTAATTAATTAAAGTTAGTTAATTAAGTGGAATTAATCTATGTAATTAAAGTTAATTAACTGGTTAAGATAAGAAAATTAGTAAGTATAACTAATTAATTATAAAGTAATTAAGGATTAATTAAGAATTTAATTAAGGTTTAGTTGATTAATTAAGAATGGTTAAATAATTTAATAACAAATGGTTTGCAATTAACCAATGATAATTAGTTAAGTTGAATAATTAATTCATAGTAAAGTAATTAAGGAAGGATTACTCAGTGTAATTAAATAAAGGATCAATTTAAGTAAGTAATTAAAAGATAGTTAATCCTGAATGTGATTAATTAAAAAGGTAATTAACGAAAGTAATTAGAGGATCATTAATTAACTACTGAGAGTAATTAAGTGAATGGTTAAAGAATAATTAATTTATGTAATTAATTTAGGGCTAATTACTCAATGTAATTAGAGAATGATTAATCAAGAATGATTTATTGAGGAAAATAATTTAAGATGGTTAATTAATTGATTTATGATTAATTAATGTTGGGTAAGCAGGATTTAAGGTAATTTTAAGTAATTAAAGTTGGAAATTAAATTGAGATTTAAACATCTAATTTAGCTTGTTCATGGATGATTGAAGGGTATTTTAGATTTATATCTAATCTAATAACTTGTTATGTTGTGATATGCTATGATGGGTTGAACTATGATAGTGTAGGTTACCTATCTGGGTTGGATTGTTATGTGATATGATATCATGGATATGAATTGTTTGTTTTAAAACTTAACAATTGGATTAGAGATGACATTGAATTCGAAGAAACCGAGGTCGGGTATCGGTAAATACCCGAAACCACTTCGATAAGAATCTAAACTCTTATTATATTGATATGTGAAATTAAATAGGCTGGAATGGAATGAATTGAGTAACAGGAATATTTAACCTGACAATTATTGTGTATGATAAATGATTGACTGTAAGAACTCGTAAAAGTACGAGTTACCCCGGGTACTCACTTAAGTTTATAGCTTGGTATTTCACATTATGGGTTTACTCACGCTGGTTTCCAGCCTGACCCGGGTGTTACTTTGATGTAATGCTCGGGTCAGACCGAGTATTACAGATTTCAGGTAAGGACGTCCTGGAGTTCAGGAGGCGAGCTGGATGGCAGGAACGTATGGAGTGTATTCCGCTGTGTATATGAGACTGTGTAGTCTGTATAGATTGTAGTCTGGAACAAGTTGTATAACTGTCCAGTCATTTGTAAATGTATAACTCTGATGTATAATGTATAAGTGTGTTGATACAGTTCTTTTTGTAAAACTGTTGTTTATGTGATATTATATTTTGATCTGCTGCGAATGTGAGGTTTCTATGTTTTGTTCCTGTTTCTTCTTCTTTCTCTTTCTTTTCTTTTCTAACTATCTGGAATTTTCGTAAGCTTTTGGTTAAGTGAATATCAGAACACTAGGTTGAGTGAATACCTAGGTTCGGAAGGATTGTTCATTAGAGACAGGATCTGTAACAACCTGTTTGAGTCTGAGTATATATATATACGAGATCGTTGTTGTTGTTTCTTTCTTTCTTCTCTTCTTTTCTCTTCCTATCCCTTTCTTTCTTATTAACGATGCGACTTTCTAGGCATAGAAGGTCGGGTCGTGACAGTTAATTGGTTTGTAATTAATTAATGTAAATAATAAGAGTTAAAAATGTTCAAAGAGAAAAGTTAACTGATATTAAGTATTTTAATAAATTCTAGTTTCGTTCCTTTTCGAGGACGAAAAGTTTTAAAGGGGGGAGGAATGTGATAACCCGGATTTTTGAACACTTGTTAATTGGATAATTAACTGTTTTAATAAATTGAACAGATAAAATTCTGATAATAAAAGATATCTGGATATGTAAATGAATTGGGAAATATAATAAATTTGAATTATTTATTTCTAGATAAATAAGTGTAACGACCCGGAAATTTCTAACCCGAAAAATCCAGATAGTTAGAAGAAAAAGAAAGAGATATAAGAAAGAAACAGAAAGAAGAAAGAAGAACAGAAAACACAACATCGCACATTCGCAGCGGATTAAATATAATAATAAATAATAGCATTTTTATAAAAGAAAGCTGTAAATGTTACTTTACATACAATTCATCAGAGTTACAATCATTACAATAGACTGGACAGTTATATCAACCTGCCCCATACTACTATCAATACAACTCTCAAATACACAGCGGAATACACTCCATACGTCTCTACCATCCAGCTCGCCACCTGAACTCCAGAACGTCCTTACCTGGAAATCTGTAATACTCGAAATTCAAAAGATAAACACCTTAAAATATATTGGATTTAAAAGTAATATATATATGATTTTTAGTTTTATATTTATTTTCTTTATAATTAGTTTTTGAAAAATATTAAATTTAAAACAAAGCTTCAAATCACAATATATATACATAATAAATGTTTAAATTATTTTGTTTGTAAGTATTTAATTATATAATTGATTTCTAAATGTTTTCTAAAGAAGATGGTAGTTCGACTCGAAGGAAGGAATAGTGCGTTAGTGACTCGGGTTTTACTCGAGTACTTTGGCTTTGAACCCGGGTTTGTTTTAAAATTGAATTAACCAGATTATTAAAGGTTAAAAACTTTTATATAAGTAAATCAAGAATCTATGATGCTCAAGTTTTGACATTTATTTAAGTTTCACTGTAAATTTTCTTCCCAGTAAAAAACCATCTTCAAATTCATCTTAAAACTATTTTTAGAAGTTAGAATTTGATTATATGAACATAGTTGGTTTAGAACTTGAAGCCTAAAATGGATCAGAGAAAGAAGTATTGATTTTTGATTATATTTAAACTTGTGAAACTGGAATAGAGCTCTGCAGACATGCACACTAATATTAACAACCATATATACAGGCAATCCTATCTAAACAAACATGCAATACATATATCACATTATAAATTCAAGGACTATTACATGCATCAGATCATCAGACAATTTTAGTCTTATTAAAGAAAAGTTTACTCACTTTTTTTTTTAAAGCAGAGAACAGGCTCTGTTCAAATTGTTTCCCTGGAACTTTGTTTTGATCTGTAACTTGTCTTTAAATTTGAAATCCTAATGTTGTTTGAATCAGTGAAGTTGTTGTTGCATTCCATTTGATCTCGGGTTGAAGTTCTAAACCAACTATGTTCATATAATCAAATTATAACTTCTAAAAATAGTTTTAAGATGAATTTGAAGATGGTTTTTTACTGGGAAGAAAATTTACAGTGAAACTTAAATAAATGTCAAAACTTGAGCATCATAGATTCTTGATTTACTTATATAAAATGTGAAGTGTGACGACCCGGAAATTTCGATCCCGAAATTTCCAGATAGTTAGAGAAAAGAAGAAGAGATAGAAGAAAAAGAAGAAGCAGAAGCATCAAAACACAGAAACCTCACATTCGCAGCGGATAAAATATAATAACAAATAATAGCATTTATACAAAGAAAAGCTGTAATTGTTACTTTACATTCAATACATCAGAGTTACAACATATACACAAATAGTCTAGATAGTTATCAACCTGTCCCAGACTACTATCAATAAGCTCTCAAATACATAGGGGTAAACTCCATACGTTCCTGCCATCCAGCTCGCCTCCTGAGCTTCAAAACGTCCTTACCTGGAAATCTGTAATACTCGGTCTGACCCGAGCATTACATCAAAGTAACACCCGGGTCAGGCTGGAAACCAGTGTGAGTAAACCCATCTAACATGAATTACAAAAGCCTACAACTTATATATATAACCCGGGTAACTTGTATCAATTAAAATTCACAACTTTTTATAGACATCATTTATTTCACTCACCAATTTCTAAGTACCAAAACTTAGATTTAATGGTCCAATTCCAATCGAACTTATTGACTTTACATATCAATCTATAAAGAATTATAGATTACCAATTCGAAGTGGTGTCGGATATTTCTGATACCCGACTCCGGTCTCTTCGAATACAATGTCATCCTAAATCCAAGTTATTTAAGTGGATTCACTTTAATTTAAATATAGGGTGTCACATTCACACAGCAATTTATCATCGATAGATAACCCACATTATCACAGTTCAAACCAAACATATCATATCATAGAACTTTTCATATCAGAGATATCAATCAATTCAAGGCATTCAATATAATCCACAAATAGGAATTATTAATCCATATTAAAATTTATTTAATTAATTTAAATTAAATTAGTTACTTAAGAATTAATCACCAGTTCCCTGCTTAATCAATCATTAATTAATTACAATCCTTTAATTAATTAATCACTCCTTAATTACCTTATACTCTCATTATTTAATCTTTAATTATAGATTAATTATTCTTTAACTATTAATTAATAAACCTTAATTATTAATTAATAAAACTTAATTTCAATTTAATTTATTCTTAATTACAAGTTAATCAATCCTTAATTGTCAATTGATTAATTTCTAATTACTTAATTAACTAATACTTAATTACAAATTAATTAACCTCTAATTAACTAACTTTTAATCCTTAATTATTAATTTATTAATCCTTAATCCTTAATTTAATTACTTCATTAATTACCAAACCTTAATTATGAAGTCAATTAATCTTAATCAATCTTTAATTAATCACATAATAAATTACTCACCTTGATCAATAAATCTTTAAGTAATTACATAATTAATACAGTTAATTATATTGGGTAATTGTCCTTTCATTAAGTAATTTATCTTTAATTACTTTCATTAATTTATTATTTAATTAATTCTTTATTTATCCTCCTTAATTAATTAAGAATAAACCTTTTCATATTAATTATTGACTCAATTATAACATTAAACTTCATTTGAAAACATTTAAGAATTTTAATTAATTAATTATTTCAAAACCAAATAAAAATAATTTAATCATATTTGAATTAAAAGTTTAAGTTTAAAATTTGTTTATCAAAACATGATAAATACTTCACTAAACTTCTTAAGCTTTGAAAATCTGTTTGAATTTTAAAACTTGAAACAGATTTTATTTTTGTTAAACTTGAAAACTAGTTAACACTTAAAGTAACCCGAGATAACTTTGAGTAAATTTCCAAAATACCCCAGCCTTACTTCGAGTAACACGCGTTCCACCTTCCTTCGAGACAAACACATGAAATCTTCGAACACGACCCGAGCATCTACCTTCTTCCCCGAATACCCAAACCACCAGATACACGTGATACTTCGTGCACGTGTACACGAGTTCGCCCACGTTCTGACTAACTTCAACGTCACCTACCAGTCTCCTACAACCCAAACTATCACTCCGACCACCCAGTTCGACGTAATCGCCTGAAAAACAAAATCGAACATCTCGATCAAATTGTAACCCAAACCAACGATGGAAAATTGCCTCGTGCCACCAAATCTGATCCCCTGGAACCACGCCAGCCAACCCAGAGCTACTTCACACCCCTACTCATCGTTTCCCCCTGGACCGGTCGATCCCAATCCACCATCGACGTTGAAATCAACTCAGGAACCATCTCGACCAAAACTGTCGATTGAACCCTAGTTCAATGTCGCCGAGCCGCCTCGACTACTTATAAATCCAATCACCTTTTTTCCCTTGATCTCCCTTCTTCAAGCTATCACCAGCCTCAAGTCTGACGAGCAACTCGTCAATGATCGGTTGAAATTCAACGAAAACATGATTCCGTTCAACTACAAATTTCACATCCAATACCAACCTAAAAATCTTGATTTCATTATCAAAATTCATTACTTCCTAGTACGAATCAGGATATATAATTGAAACATGGAATTTTAAAGATCAAATTTTTGACTTGAATTTATTTTTACTGTCATTTCTTCCTTTCGAAATATTTTCATCTGAAACTATTTTTAAAAATAATATAACATCCATACCATAATTTTCCTTTTAATAATCATAACCTGAAAAGGATTGGAGCAAGAGAATTTGATTTTTGAAACTTGTTTAGCCAGTTGAAATCAACAGAGACAAGTGCATTCCTTTACACAGACATGCATAGAACATTATTTCACATTTTTATATATGCAACATATAAATCCATACATGCAAACATTTCTTCAACTCTTCTTTAATTAGTTATCACATGCAACATCATATAAAACAGATTAAGTTTTGAAAGAAAGAGATGTATACTCACTTGTTAAGGAATGAACAGAGAAGTTTGGGACTGGAATTGAAAACTTGAGATTTGAAAGTTTGTATCTAGTCTGATCTGTCCTTTAATTCTGAACTACTACTGGATTAGATGATCCTTGGAACTGAAATGCTTCCTGGGTTGATACTTGGCTTTAATTGAATTCTGAGTTGAACTTGATTTGCTGAAAACTTTTGCTTAAGCTAATTGAATAATATTGATTTTCCTTGAATGGTTTGAGATCTCAGATATGAGATAATTGATTCCTTCCCCCTTAAAATAATTTCGTCCCCGAAATTTAAAACAAAGGTAACTTAATAATCTATTTAAATCACAAGGATGTATTATCATCCATATGCTAACAATCATAGCAACCAATCATCCAAACAAACAATTCTAACTATCCAGCGAAAAATTCCGAATAGAATTTCCTCGAGTTTCCCCAAGTATATATATATACCGGGATACCCGCTCTACAAACAATCCAAACAACCAATACTACTAAGTTATAGAGCTCCTACTCATCTAGATCTACAAAACTAAACAGAATATCAGACTACAGACGAGTCTGACTCAACTACCAAATCCTTTAGAACTGCTGGTTCCAAAACCAGAGATAAATCAAACACGTACTCCCTCAGAGATACGTAAAATACATTGAATTTTAGTTATCCAAACTGACAATTCAATCCAGTAGATCAAAGCACTTATCCAAATCAAAACACAGAAGAGATCCAAAACAACTCGGAGCTGACTTCCGAGACTTACCCAATCTTATAGCTCCCTTTAATCAGAGAAAAATTTCACAACAACGAAGTCTCCAACTTCGAATTTCAAATTCCTCCGTCTCTTATCCACAAAATCCTTCAGACGATCTTGGGCTACCTACAAATCCTTCCTGATCAACTCAACCTTCGCCGATGCTTCTAGAAACAAACAGGACCAAAAATAACTCAACCAATGATCCTCTCAAGATCTACCCAATCCAAAACACAACTCTACTACCATCAGTAGACTGAACTAACTTCTCCTATCTGAAAAAGACAAACAGGAGCACTCGCCAAACTGCTTCCGCTACACCATTCTGATCTGGAGTAGAATGAAAATGCTGATGAAGAACACAAGCACAAACTGGACAACATATCCCAGAAAATCTCAGATACCCAAAAGAATACTCAAACTATCGCAAGTCACTTTTGCGATCAACCCAGCCAAAATGCAAAGAAACTGTTCTCTCTTTACCAATCAGAACAGCTTACGCTTATCTATCTAATCCATTGAAGAAATGGATCCACTCTGTTGCTTCTGAACTCCACCTCCAGAAAACTGTTAAGCCGGAAGAACTTCCTGCCAACGCAAAGAACAATCCGAGCTGCACTGCTGCCACAGATGCCAAAGACTTCTTAACCAAAGTTCTTCGAGAAACTCGAACCTCAAACAGAATCACCATGCTGAACTCAGCCACAATACCGAAACAGACACACTTCATTAACTTGTTCCAAAAGAAAACATCTTTGGGAACATCCATATTCACTGCGTCTCATCACACAGCTACTGTTACCTGAGGTATCAAGGTACCATCACTCGCTTCTGCCTAACTGACAGTTGGTATCAGAGCATAGGTTGAGCGAATGCCTAAGCTTTTGGTTAAGTGAATATCAGAACACTAGGTTGAGTGAATACGTAGGTTCGGAAGGATTGTTCATTAGAGATAGGATCTGTAGCAACCTGTTTGAGTCTGAGTATATATATATATGAGAGCGCGTATTTGTTAGTTATATAAAATGATTTTATATTGTATATATGAAAATAACAAATACGCTCTCATATATATATACTCTCAACTCGTTCTAGGGTACCATTGACCCTATCCTTAACGAGTAATCTCAACAGAGCCAAGGTTCTCGCTTAACCTTCAGCTCTGATACCAACTGTAACGACCCGGAATTTTCGAACTCGAAAATTCTGGATAGTTAGGAGAAAAAGAAAAGAGATAGAAGAAAGAAACAGAACAAGACACAGATTCTCACATTCGCAGCGGATCAAAATACAATATCAAATAATAATATCAGTTATACAAAGAAATTGTATCTGTTAATTTATATTCGATACATCAGAGTTACAACCATTTACAAATAGACTAGACAGTTATATTAACCTGCCCATACTACTATCAATATAACTCTCAAATACACAGCGGAATACACTCCATACGTTCCTGCCATCCAGCTCGCCTCCTGAGCTCCAGAACGTCCTTACCTGAAATCTGTAATACTCGGTCTGACCCGAGCATTACATCAAAGTAACACCCGAGTCAGGCTGGAAACCAGTGTGAGTAAACTTATCTAACATGAAATTCCAATTCATAGATCTTATATAAAATCAGGGTAACTCGTATCTTCTACGAGTTCTTACTTATTAAATTCAAACAATTTATTCACAAAATAATATCTAAGTATCGTTACTTAGTTCCAATGATCCAGATTACTCAATTTATTTCATCCCAGCCTATTTGATTTACAAATCAAATCTATAAAGAATTATAGATTACTAATCGAAGTGGTTTCGGGTATTTACTGATACCCGACCCCGGTCTCTTCGAATCAAATGTTATCCTTTAAGCCAAATTGTTTTAAGTTTAAACAATTCAATTTATATTCAGGATATCATATTCACATAGCAATTCTATCACAGATAGATGATTTACATTATCACAATTTATCTAAAGCATCTCAATCACAGGGCATCTCAATCACATAGATATATCAAATAATCTAAGGAATCCAATTTAATCATCCATAAACAAGATTGATCATCCACACCATTAGTAATTAGTTTAATTCAATAGTGGTTAATTAAATTAATTAGGAATGGTGTGGATGATCAATCTTGTTTATGGATGATTAAATTGGATTCCTTAGATTATTTGATATATCTATGTGATTGAGATGCCCTGTGATTGAGATGCTTTAGATAAATTGTGATAATGTAAATCATCTATCTGTGATAGAATTGCTATGTGAATATGATATCCTGAATATAAATTGAATTGTTTAAACTTAAAACAATTTGGCTTAAAGGATAACATTTGATTCGAAGAGACCGGGGTCGGGTATCAGTAAATACCCGAAACCACTTCGATTAGTAATCTATAATTCTTTATAGATTTGATTTGTAAATCAAATAGGCTGGGATGAAATAAATTGAGTAATCTGGATCATTGGAACTAAGTAACGATACTTAGATATTATTTTGTGAATAAATTGTTTGAATTTAATAAGTAAGAACTCATAGAAGATATGAGTTACCCTGATTTTATATAAGATCTATGAATTGGAATTTCATGTTAGATAAGTTTACTCACGCTGGTTTCCAGCCTGACTCGGGTGTTACTTTGATGTAATGCTCGGGTCAGACCGAGTATTACAGATTTCAGGTAAGGACGTTCTGGAGCTCAGGAGGCGAGCTGGATGGCAGGAACGTATGGAGTGTATTCCGCTGTGTATTTGAGAGTTATATTGATAGTAGTATGGGCAGGTTAATATAACTGTCTAGTCTATTTGTAAATGGTTGTAACTCTGATGTATCGAATATAAATTAACAGATACAATTTCTTTGTATAACTGATATTATTATTTGATATTGTATTTTGATCCGCTGCGAATGTGAGAATCTGTGTCTTGTTCTGTTTCTTTCTTCTATCTCTTTTCTTTTTCTCCTAACTATCCAGAATTTTCGAGTTTGAAAATTCCGGGTCGTTACAGTCAATTAGATTTATTAAATTACTTCATCTCTTAATTTTTTTTATTTACTTTAAACATCTTAAATTTGTTTAAATATTATAATACAAATTTATTCATTTCACATCTGGGATACAAATTTAAACTTGAACCCATATTTTAAACTTGATTTAAAACTTAGTTTAAATCCTGCCTTCAAATTTTTAAAACTCATTTAAATTTTAAAACACTGCCAGTCTTAAAACTGTAACCCAAAATTACCCGAGCCCACTCAATTTTTCCCCGAGTCAAAACCTGAAACCCCCGAGAAAACTTCGGCTACACCATATCTACGCCACATCCTTTTTAAAAATCAACTCTACATTTATATTTAATTAATTTATAAATGATTATCTTAAGTTAATCATTAATTAACTAGACTTATAAAAGTAATTAAGGTATGATTAATTAATTAAATGATTGTAATTAATTAATAAATTGATTAAGCAGGATTAAATAATTAGTTCTTAAGTAATTAATTTAATTTAAGATAATTAAATTAATTATAATATGGATTAATAAATTCTGTTTGGATGATTGTTAGAGTAAAATGTCTGGATTGATTGATATCTATTGGGTGATATTCTGTGATACTCTGTGATATGCTTTGGATATATCTGTGATGAATATATAGATTATCTATGATAAATGCTATGTGAATTCAAAGTGTTAAATTGAATGGTTTAACTTTTAAATAACTTGACCTTTAAGATGACATGGGTTTCGAAGAGACCGGGGTCGGGTATCGGTAAATACCCGATACCGCTTCGATTTGAAATTTTCTATAATTCTTTATAGATTGATATGTGAAACCAATAGGCTGGTTGGGATAAAATGGACCATTTAAAACTAAGTTGGATACTTAGATATTGTTTTGTGAAAATAAGTGTTGACTATATAAGTTGTTTACTTGTAATAATGTACGAGTTACCCCGGGTTTTAAATAAGAGAAGTATATATCTATGTTCAGGCATGTACACACAAACATTTGCATATTTATCCATATACAAGCATGTTTACATTCATGAGGTAGGAGTACTCACCTGCAATGTTTTGAACAGAGAAGCCTGGGAAGTTTTTCAAAAATCAAGTTTCCAGATTTCAAAACTTCCCAGGCTTCTCTGTTCAAAACATTGCAGGTGAGTACTCCTACCTCATGAATGTAAACATGCTTGTATATGGATAAATATGCAAATGTTTGTGTGTACATGCCTGAACATAGATATATACTTCTCTAATTATTAAATACAACAACCATTTATGATAATAACTAAGATTATCATATCTATGCCCAGAAAGTCGCATCGTTAATAAGAAAGAAAGGGGTAGAAAATAGAAAAGAAGAGAAGAAAGAAAGAAACAACAACAACGATCTCACAGCGGAACGAATAAATTATATTAATAACATAAATTATTACATAGTATACAACACTTATCAGAGTTTACACAACTATACAACATATACTAGACAGTTATAAACATCTGTCTAGATATTACAACTCAAATACAATACAAGACTCTAACACATATATCAACACAGCGGAATACTATATCTACGAACGCCGAAGCCTCCTGCTCCATTGCAACACAAAGCCGGAACCATCCCTTACGGGATTATCCAAAACATAACATACTTTTTCATTTTTTTTTATAAGTGTGACGACCCGGAAATTTCGACCTTGAAATTTCCAGATAGTTATGAAAAAGAAGAAGAAAGAGATAGAAGAAGAAGAAGAAAACAGAACACAGAATCCCAAATTCTCACATTCGCAGCGGATCAAAATATAATATCACATAAATAACAGTTTTACAAAAAGAACTGTATCAATACACTTATACATTTATATATCAGAGTTACACTATTACGCAATACAGGACAATTCGAAAACATGTCTCAGATAATCAACAATAATAGATATCACTCCATACGTTCCTGCCATCCAACTTGCCTCCTGAGCTCCAGAACGTCCTTACCTGAAAATCTGTAATACTCGGTCTGACCCGAGCATTACATCAAAGTAACACCCGGGTCAGGCTGGAAACCAGCGTGAGTAAACCCATATAATTTGAAATACTAAGTTATAAAACTTATTTGAATCCAGGGTAACTCGTATCTTCTACGAGTTCTTACTTATTTTATTCAAACAATTATTTCACAAAATAATATCTAAGTATCGTTACTTAGTTCCAATGGTCCAGTCTACTCAATTTATTTCATCCCAGCCTATTGATTTACAATTCAAATCTATAGAGAATTTAAATTACTAATCGAAGTGGTTTCGGATATTTACTAATACCCGACCCCGGTCTCTTCGAATTCAATATCATCTTAACCCAAGTTATTCAAATGAATACAATTCAATTTTAAATATAGAGTGTCACTTTTACACAGCAAATTATCATAGGTAAACACATCATCATTGTTCACCCAAACATATACTATTACAAAAATATGGCAGATCACATAGCATCACAATCACATACCCGAGATAACAAATAGTCCAAGGCATTCAATATCATTCAGTCACCCCTAAGCAAGGTAAATCACTTTCAAAATTAATTTAATTTATCTTTAATTAAATTAATTACAAATCTTTAATTACTTAGATTATCTTTACTCAACATTAATTAATTACAAACCAATTAATTAATCATCCATTAAGTATCCATCTTAATTAATCACTCTTGATTAATTTAAAGTATGATTAATTAATTATTGTAATTAATTAAAGATCAATGTAATTAACTATAGTTAATTTGTTAATGAAAGTAATTAATTAAGGATAATAAATTAATGTGATTATCCCATTGTTTAATAATCCTCAATTAAATAAATAAATAAATAAAAGGTTAATTAATTTATGTTATTAAAGGCTAATTATGTAATGATTTGAAATTGCTGTTGTCTTGATCTTCTTTCTCTGATTTTCATTTGAAATTTCTAGATTTTGCTTTGCTTTCAATTTTGATTTTGTGACGACCGCCCATGACCCCTGCACCGAATCTAGAGATAGAGCGCTGTAAAGTGTGCCAGGCGACCATGGACGATTGTCAAGGTAAGATTAAAACAACAGGATCTATCGTATTACTCACAGCGCATGGACAAAATACAATAGAACATATGTATAGTGAAGCTTTACAGAATAAAATGACATCATATAAAACTCCATAATAGTTGAATACAAGCATCCACATAGTCAATACATCCAGCCTCACTACATAACTCTCAGAGAATACAAAACAGCGGAAAATCCAGTACATATAAGAAGATAATATGCAACCCTCTAGCTCGTCTTCGATATCAGCATCGTGAGAAGAGAACAGCACCTGTCACCTGCTACCTAGTCTGCCCGTCCCAAAATGGACGAACAGCCCAAGGCAATAAGAATTAAAACATAAAGCCTTGAGTCAGACAACAGTCTTAGTGAGCAGTAAATTAACTAACAACATACCAAAAGAGCATAAAGGAAAAGGAATAGGAATACAACCCTCCCACTCCAACCTCATTCTACAGTGATAGCCCCCAGACACACACTAAGCAGAAGCAAACATAGCAGAGCATACAATTTAAAGTAAAGCTACTATCACTCGAGTCAAGGGCGATGTTTTCCAAGTACCAAGGCCTAAATCAGATAAGCACCCAGAAAATACCGCTCTTGAGTCCAAATGACGATACAACCAAACATCCATGACTCTGGCTATCACTGTTATCATTGCTTCGATATCACCGTTAATTGAATGACCGGCACATTCTTTCAGCCGTCCGTCAAGGGCTAATGGAAACCCCGGTTCTAGACATAACTCCCGCACGTCGTCGCAGCCCGTGCCTAGGACTATCGAATCTGCCCAGAGTACTCGACCATCAACAGTTGGCCGTTGGGACTATCGAATCTGCCCAAACGTACTCTTGCTTAGAGCATGCTAGAACCTTCAACAACGATGCTATCCAAGCCTCCTAGTCATCCTCCTCGATGACTATTCTCGAATCCATTCATTATCCTCAACTCGAATCATATCACCGAGTTATCAACATGCTTGGAATGATCCCGTCTGGATTAGACCAAGTCTTCATCACATGATTGCCTCGCTTCATTACATCCTCGCAAAGCCTCATCTCATCACCACATCATCAAATCTATGCATAAGAGCTTCATCATCCCGCTACATATGCCACGAGCAGCTTTTCCATTTCAAGAGCCTTTCCCTTAGCTTTTGAATCATCTTCGATCTAAATCTAATCATCAATCATCTAGTTCATAACAAGCAATCAAATCAAACATCAATCCAAGCAATCAAGCATTCAAATATGATCTAAGTAGACAATTATAACAATAATGGCATTTTCGTAATTAAAGAGTTGAAAGTCCAATAAGCATGAAAACATGGATTATATCTCTACAAACTTGATGAATGAACTTGCATAGGTTAACATATGATAAAATGGATGTAACATCATCATGAACAATGGATCTATATGGATCTACACATAGGATGAAGAAAATGCATGGAAATCTCTATTTTAACACCAAAACGAGCCAACAATCCGATATACTCCTTTGGATCCGTGTGAGAGATAATCACCACTCACCAAATCACCTAAACAATCCAAAAGATATCAACTTCAGATCTGGACAGCAAAGAACTAAGCTAGATCTATAACAAATCCGCTTCAAATGAAGGAATCTCTCTTGAAAAGATGAAGATCTTCAATCTAAGCTCTTGAATCTTCAATCTTGATCTTTGATTAGGATGGATGGAAGCACTAGATTAGAGTGGAGAAAAGAAGTGAAGAAGTGTAGAAGTCGAGCTCTCAAAATGGCAGCACTTCGTCGCTTCAAAAATCCGGATCCCAAAAAGTGAGAACAACCCCTCCTATTTATAGCTGAAATCTGTCCTTAAGTCGAAATCTGGCTATCTCCCTAAGTCGCTTCCGACCTAAGCGACCTAAGCCTCTCCGACCTAAGCCTCTCCGACCTAACAGATGTACGTCTTAACTTCTTTGCGACCTAACACTTAGGAAACCCAGCGACCTAACAACCTAACGACCTAACTATCTAAGACTCAGTTGGGTTGCGACCTAACACAAGTCGACCTAAAACAACACGCGACCTAACACTTGAACTATCCTAGCGACCTAACAACTTAGCAACCTACGCGACCTAACACAACATACGACCTAACAGTGTTACGACCTAACACATAGCCTAACTCCTAAGGTCGCCAACTTGTTAACTTCTTAGGTCGCCAACTTGTTAACTTCTTAGGTCGCTAACTCAGAACCACTAGGTCGCTAACTCAGAACCACTAGGTCGCTAACTCAGAACCACTAGGTCGCTAACACGGCAACTACTAGGTCGCTAACTCGGCAACTACTAGGTCGCTAACTCGGCAACTACTAGGTCGCTAACAAGCTAACCCCTTAGGTCGCGAACTATTATAGGTCGCTAACCACTAGTTTCCTTAGGTCGCTGCCGACCTAAATATACTAGCCCGGCACCACTAGGTCGCTCATCCCTAGGTCGTCAACTACTGGGTTTACTTAGGTCGCTACCAACCTATCTCTTAGGTCGCTAACACCTTAACTCGCCAGAAACTCTAAAGTCTCCTTCCTTTTAGGTCGTCTACGACCTAAACCCTTACCATCCATCACACGACCTAACTCCAAACCTTAAGGTCACCAATCCCCAACATTCTTAGGTACGACTTATCTCCTAAGTTGCCAACAATACTTAACTAACCTCTAGGTCGCATACGACCTAGGACTTAGGCAAATTTCAACCAAGATCTGGAATAACTAGAAAATGCTGAAAATCCCAGATTTTGACAAACTTTTCGATCCGAAAAATACGGGTCGTTACATTCTCTCCCCCTTAGGAATTTCGCCCCCGAAATTCCAAGCAAACAAGGCAATCAAAGGCTATTCTGTACGCCTACCATCCATAGCAATCAACAAACCATGCATCCAATTCTAGCTTAGCGTACAGAATTCTAAGACTTAGAACAAGTTACAATATCGCGAGATGAGACGACACCTTAGGGCCATACCTTGAAGAGTTCAGGATGAGCTGCCTTCATCCTCTCTTCCACCTCCCACGTACAGTCGTTATCATCATCACTCCATTGTATCTTGAGCAACTTAACTACCTTCCTCCTAAGCTGTTTCGTGTCGGTTTCAACAACACGAAGCGGCTTACGAGGTCTTCTATCAACTGGATCAACTTCTAAGTCTTCACAGCTATCAGCAGAAACCACTGTATTCGAGTCGTGCACATACTTCCGTAGATAAGATACATGAAAAACATTGTGCACACCCGACATCTTCTCAGGTAACTCCAATCTGTAGGCGAGCTTTCCAATTCGCTCGATGATCGGGAATGGTCCAACAAATCTCGGAGTCAATTTTCCTTTCTTCCCGAATCGAATAACATTCTTCAGTGGAGAAATCTTCACAAAAACCATATCTCCCACGTCGAACTCCAAATCCTTTCGACGCTTATCAGCATAACTCTTCTGACGGTCTTGGGCTGCCTTCATTCGTTGCCGAATGATCTCTATGCAATCCGAAGTCTGTCGAATCATCTCTGGCCCAAGCATCAGCTTTTCTCCAGTTTCCAACCAACATGTCGGAGAGTTACACGGTCTTCCATACAATGCCTCATACGGTGCCATACCAATGCTTGACTGGTAACTGTTGTTGTACGCAAACTCCACCAAATGAAGGTGATCTTCCCATGATCCTCCGAAGTCCAAAACACATGCTCTAAGAAGATCTTCCAAAACTCGGTTGACTCTCTCGGTCTGACCATCTGTCTGAGGGTGATAAGCTGTACTCAAACACAACTCGGTTCCCAAAACTTCCTGGAAGCTCTTCCAAAATCCACTAGTGAACAATGGATCTCGATCGCTCACTATACTCTTCGGAATACCATGGAATCGAACTATCCACTTCACATACAACTCAGCCAACTTTGATGCAGTCCTAGTCGATCGAACAGGAATGAATCGTGCACTCTTTGTCAGACGATCCACAATGACCCAAATCCCTTCATTTCCCGTTCTGGTTCTAGGCAATCCATCAATAAAATCCATCGACACTTGTTCCCACTTCCATGTAGGAACTTCTAAGGGTTGAAGCAATCCACTTGGCTTCTTCTGTTCAGCCTTTACCAACTGACAGTTCATGTAACGACCCGTATTTTTACGGATCGACAAGTTCGTCAAAATCTGGAATTTTTGCATTTTAAAGTCATTTCAGATTTTAGGCAAATTTTGCCTAAGTCCTAAGTCGTTCACGACTTAGGAGAGGAGTTCTGGGCGAGTTGAGGACTCAAGGAGATAAGTCGTAGCTGGGCTAGGTTAGTAGGTTGAAGTTTACTCGGCAAGTGTTAAGTCGTAGGTTGTAAGTCGTTGCCGAGTTAAGGGATAACAACCTAAGGAAGTGACCGACTTATAGTTTTAACCGACTTAAGGATAGTGGTGAGTTAAGTGTTAAGTCGGCTGACGAGTCAAGATAGTGGTCGACTTAAGACCTGGACGACTTAGTAGTTAGTATGTCTGACCAGTTATTTGTTAAGTCGTTGCCGAGTTAAGGAAGTGGGGTTGACCGACTTAAGAGTTAGGTCGGCAACGACCTAAGGACATGTTGTGAGCGACCTAAGTGTTTGGGTGTTAAGTGTTAGGTCGGCAGGGTAATTGAGTCGGTAGGTAGTTGAGTCGGCAACGTGTGTTGAGTTGTGAGTCGGCAGTACGTCTCTTGTGTTAAGTCGTAACCCAGTTACGAGTTAAGTCGTAGTTGTATTCCTTCGTATGTCTTAAGTCGGCAAGGCACTTATGTCGGCAACGACCTAAGTTAAGTCGCGCCTATGTGTTAAGTCGCAGTTGCGCTTTGTTGTTGAGTCGTCAACCGACTTAGGACTTGGGTTTTGCGGCAGTATGATAAGTCTGCTTCGTTGAGTCGGTCATTTGGTTAAGTCGTAGGTCGGCGAGGCAGTTAAGTCGTTAGGTCGTATAGGCTGGTTAACTCGGCAGGCAGATGAGTTTTTAGGTCGGCAAGGCACTAGGTCGGCAAGGCATTAGGTCGGCATGGTGTTAAGTCGGCACCGACTTAAGAAGATAGCCGAGTTACGACTTAAGGGCAGTTTTCAGCTATAAATAGGAGAGCTTCTCTTCATTTTTGGGATCCGGATTTTGAAGCGACGAAGTGCTGCCATTTTGAGAGCTCGACTTCTACACTTCTTCACTTCTTTTCTCCACTCTAATCTAGTGCTTCCATCCATCCAAATCGAAGATCAAGATTGAAGATTCAAGAGCTTAGATTGAAGATCTTCATCTTTTTTAGAGAGATTTCTTCATTTGAAGCGGATTTGTGGTAGATCTAGCTTCATCCTTCGCTGTCCAGATCTGAAGTTGATATCTTTTGGATTGTTTAGGTGATTTGGTGAGTGGTGATTATCTCTCACACGGATCCAAAGGAGTATATCGGATTGTTGGCTCGTTTTGGTGTTAAAATAGAGATTTCCATGCATTTTCTTCATCCTATGTGTAGATCCATATAGATCCATTGTTCATGATGATGTTGCATCCACTTTATCATATGTTAACCTATGCAAGTTCATTCATCAAGTTTGTAGAGATATAATACATGTTTTCATGCTTATTGGACTTTCAACTCTTTAATTACGAAAATGCCATTATTGTTATAATTGTCTACTTAGATCATTTTTTTGAATGCTTGATTGCTTGGATTGATGTTTGATTTGATTGATTGTTATGAACTAGATGATTGATGACTAGATTTAGATCGAAGGTGATTCAAAAGCTAAGGGAAAGGCTCTTGAATTGGAAAAGCTGCTCGTGGCATATGTAGCGGGATGATGAAGCTCTTATGCATAGATTTGATGATGTGAAGTTGAGATGAAGCTTTGCAAGGGTGTAATGAAGCGAGGCATCATATGATGAAGACTTGGTCTAATCCAGACGGGATCATTCCAAGCATGTTGATAACTCGGTGATATGATTCGAGTTGAAGATAATGAATGGATATGAGAATAGTCGTCGAGGAGGATGACTAGGAGGCTTGGATAGCATCGTTGTTGAAGGTTCTAGCATGCTCTAAGCAAGAGTACGTTTGGGCAGATTCGATAGTCCCAACGGCCAACTGTTGATGGTCGAGTACTCTGGGCAGATTCGATAGTCCTAGGCACGGGCTGCGACGACGTGCGGGAGTTATGTCTAGAACCGGGGTTTCCATTAGCCCTTGACGGACGGCTGAAAGAATGTGCCGGTCATTCAATTAACGGTGATATCGAAGCAATGATAACAGTGATAGCCAGAGTCATGGATGTTTGGTTGTATCGTCATTCGGACTCAAGAGCGGTATTTTCTGGGTGCTTATCTGATTTAGGCCTTGGTACTTGGAAAACATCGCCCTTGACTCGAGTGATAGTAGCTTTACTTTAAATTGTATGCTCTGCTATGTTTGCTTCTGCTTAGTGTGTGTCTGGGGGCTATCACTGTAGAATGAGGCTGGAGTGGGAGGGTTGTATTCCTATTCCTTTTTCCTTTATGCTCTTTTGGTTTGTTGTTAGTTAATTTACTGCTCACTAAGACTGTTGTCTGACTCAAGGCTTTATGTTTTAATTCTTATTGCCTTGGGCTGTTCGTCCGTTTTGGGACGGGCAGACTAGGTAGCAGGTGACAGGTGCTGTTCTCCTCTCACGATGCTGATATCGAAGACGAGCTGGAGGGTTGCATATTATCTTCTTATTATATGTACTGGATATTCCGCTGTTTTGTATTCTCTGAGAGATATGTAGTGAGGCTGGATGTATTGACTATGTGGATGCTTGTATTCAACTATTATGGAGTTTTATATGATGTCATTTTGTTCTGTAAAGCTTCACTATACATATGTTCTATTGTATTTTGTCCATGCGCTGTGAGTAATACGATAGATTCTTTATGTTTTAAATCTTACCTTGACAATCGTCCATGGTCGCCTGGCACACTTTACAGCGCTCTATCTCTAGATTCGGTGCAGGGGTCATGGGCGGTCGTCACATTTGGTATCAGAGCATTGGTTAATCGATTTTACCCAACGCTCGCTGTCGTAACTACGTATGAGAGACGTAATTGTATTTTGATGGATGATTACTATATATAATATAGTAGCTTAGTAGAGTTTGAGTCCTTTGTGCAGTTGTTTCTCTAGATGTTCTAATCATTCCTTTTTATAGATATTGAGAATGAGTCGAAGAGGGAGACCAGCTGCTAGGGAAGGCCGTGCTACTGAAGAGACTGCTGATTATGCAGCCATGTTCGAAGCTATGATGACTTCGATCATGAGAAGGATACCAGTTCCGGGGGCAGCAGTTGATGTTGGAGTTCAAGTCCAAACTCCGAAACCAGTGGATTTTGCTAAGTTGTGCAAGGATTATACTGCTCTTGGAGGAAAGGTTTTCTTGGGAACAGAATCAACTATCGAAGTCCAGAGATGGATAGATGCTTGTAGAAGGATCTTTGGTGATTTGGGAATTGATGATGCAACTAAGAGGAAGTTGGCATCGAGGCAGCTTCAAGGGAGAGCTTCTGATTGGTGGAACTCTATTACCATCACTACTCCGGAAGAAGAGATTACTTGGGAGCAATTCCAAGTCAGATTTGAAGCTAAGTTCATTTCTACAGCTCAGAAGTCTGTTCTGTTCAAGAGGTTTGTGGAGCTCAAGCAAGGTGGAAGATCAGTTCTTGAGTATGTTTCTGAGTTCGAAGCTTTGTCCAAGTATGCCCGGTCGTATATTGAATCTGCTTATCAGAAGAATGAGAAGTTTGTGACCGGCTTGGATAGTTATCTTGGGAGACAGTTGGTGGATCATTTGGACGATTCATTTGAGAAGCTTGTGGAGAAAGCTCTTAGGCATGAGAGTCTGTTTCCTAAGGAAGGACCTGTTGTTGCTGTTACCAAGGGAGAATCTAAACCACAGCAGGGTGGAAACCAGAAGAGGAAGCAGCAGCAGCAGAAGGGTAAGGATGGCCAGAAGAAGCCGAAAGGCGAGGTAACTTGCTACAATTGTCAGCAGAAGGGCCATTTCTCTAAGGATTGTAAGAATCCGAAGGCACCGATGAAGTGTCACAACTGTGACAAGCCGGGGCATTTCAGGAAGAATTGTCCAGAACCGAGAAAGGACAGGCAGATTGTGCAAGCCTATGCTTTAGGAGCTGTTCCGTCGTCTTCAAAAGCTCCTACTGCTGAAGAGAAGGGAAAGAGTGTGGTTGTTCAAGGTACTCTTTTCCTATGTGGTGTTCCAGTTAGGGTTCTGTTTGATACTGGAGCGTCGCATTCATTTGTTTGTAATGAACTAGTAGGCCGGTTAGGTTTGAAGCCGGATATTGTTGATAGGCCATTGGTAGTGACTAATCCAGTTGGGGGTTCGTCTTGTTTGTGTATGTTATGCCGTGGTCTAGTTGTATCGAGTCATGGTTGCTCTTTTGTTTGTGATTGCTTTGTTCTGAACTTTGCGGGGTTCGGAATTATTTTGGGTATGGACTGGCTTAGGAAGTATGCGGCTAAGGTTGATTGTGAGAGGCTGGAGGTGACAGTCGGGAATGTGGAAGGGCGAAAGATTGTGATACGATGTAAGCATGAGGAAGGCGTCTTCATGAGCTTCATGTATTCGCTAGTTGTTCCACGGGATGGACTGTCTTTAGTGCCAATCGCAAATGGATTCGAGGATGTCTTTGACGAAGTCAAAGGGTTGCCGCCGCATAGAGAGATCGAGTTTCGTATAGATCTAGTTGAAGGAGCCAGACCTGTTGTGATGCCTCTTAGGCGGATGGCGCCTAGGGAACAGCAAGAGTTGAGGGTGCAAGTTGATGATCTTTTGCAGAAAGGATTCATTCGGCGTAGTGTGTCCGAGTGGGGTGCACCAGTTGTGTTTGCAACCAAGGCAGATGGATCGTTGAGATTGTGTGTGGATTATCGTGAGCTGAATAAGGTGACTAAGAAGAACAAGTATCCATTGCCGAGAATAGATGACTTGTTTGATCAGCTTCACGAAGCTAAGGTGTTTTCTCAGATGGATTTGGCAACGGGATTTCACCAGTTGAGAGTGGCTAAGGATAGTGTGCCGAAGACTGCTTTTAGGACACCATCCGGTTTCTTTGAGTGGCTGGTAATGCCGTTTGGATTGACTAACGCGCCAGCATATTTTGTGGATCTTATGAATAGAGTGTTCAGAGATCAGTTGAACAAGTTCGTACTTGTGTTCGTGGATGATATTCTGATTTATTCCAGAACGGAAGAAGAGCACAAGACGCACTTGCGTATCGTTTTGGAGATCTTGCGAAAACATCAGCTGAAGGCTAAGTTTTCGAAGTGTCACTTCTGGAAGAGTGAAGTGAGGTTCTTAGGCCATGTGATTTCCGGAAATGGAATAGCGGTTGATCCCGCTAAGGTGGCAGCAATCCAGGATTGGGTTAGACCTAAGAATGCATCTGATGTGAGAAGTTTTCTTGGATTAGCAGGATATTATCGACGGTTTATCAAAGACTTCTCCAAGATAGCTGCACCGTTAACAGGATTGACGAAAAAGAACCAAGTGTCCAGTTGGGATGCTAAGTGTGAGCAAGCTTTCGGAATCCTGAAAGAGCGATTGACTAGTGCTCCTGTTTTGACTATTCCAAGTGGGAATGATGAGATGGTGGTTTACACCGACGCATGTGGTACTGGACTTGGAGCAGTGCTGATGCAGAGAGATAAAGTGGTTGCGTATGCCAGTCGACAACTGAAGCCGCATGAAAGGAATTACCCAACTCATGATTTGGAGTTAGCGGCGATTGTATTTGCTCTGAAGATGTGGAGGCATTACCTGTTGGGAGTTCGATTCGAGTTGTTTACAGATCATAAGTCGTTGAAGTATCTTTTCTCCCAGAAGGATTTGAATCTTCGGCAGCAACGTTGGCTAGAGTTTTTGGCATCATATGATTTTGGTATAGCTTATACTCCGGGAAAAGGTAACGCAGTGGCAGATGCGTTAAGTCGAAGACATGCAGGATTGGGAGCCATGTTTTCAGAATGGAAGAGTCTCGAGTATTTAGCTGGATTCGACTTCAGGCCCAAATGCGAATTGGAACCCGAGATGCTGGCAAACTTATCAATAAGACCGACTCTTGTGGAAAGGATTGGCGAGAGTCAAAAGCGAGATGATAAGATTGTCAAGATTATCCGTGAGTTGGAATCTGGATTGGATCCAGAAAAGGATAAAGGATTCGAGGTCGATCGAGAGGGTTGGCTTCGAAAGCAAGGACGACTAGTTGTTCCCGATATAGATGAATTGAGGAGTGAAGTTCTGAAGGAAAGTCATCACTCGAAGCTGACAATTCATCCAGGTGGAAATAAGATGTATCGGGATATGAAGAGAACCTACTACTGGGAAGGCATGAAGAAGGATGTTGGAGATTTCATTTCCAAGTGTATGAACTGTCAGTTGGTAAAGGCTGAACAGAAGAAGCCAAGTGGATTGCTTCAGCCCTTAGAAGTTCCTACATGGAAGTGGGAACAAGTGTCGATGGATTTTATCGATGGATTGCCTAGAACCAGAACGGGAAATGAAGGGATTTGGGTCATTGTGGATCGTTTGACCAAGAGTGCAAGATTCATTCCAGTTCGATCGACTAGGACTGCATCAAAGTTGGCTGAGTTGTATGTTAAGTGGATAGTTCGATTCCATGGTATTCCGAAGAGTATAGTGAGCGATCGAGATCCATTGTTCACTAGTGGATTTTGGAAGAGCTTCCAGGAAGTCTTGGGAACCGAGTTGTGTTTGAGTACAGCTTATCATCCCCAAACAGATGGTCAGACTGAGAGAGTCAACCGAGTTTTGGAAGATCTCCTCAGAGCTTGTGTTTTGGATTTCGGAGGATCATGGGAAGATCACCTTCATTTGGTGGAGTTTGCCTACAACAACAGTTACCAGTCAAGCATTGGTATGGCACCGTATGAGGCATTGTATGGAAGACCGTGTAACTCTCCGACATGTTGGTTGGAAACTGGAGAAAAGCTGATGCTTGGGCCAGAGATGATTCGACAGACTTCGGATTGCATAGAGATCATTCGGCAACGAATGAAGGCAGCCCAAGACCGTCAGAAGAGTTATGCGGATAAGCGTCGAAAGGATTTGGAATTCGACGTAGGAGATATGGTTTTTGTGAAGATTTCTCCACTGAAGAATGTTATTCGATTCGGAAAGAAAGGAAAATTGACTCCGAGATTTGTCGGACCATTCCCGATTATCGAGCGAATTGGAAGGCTCGCTTACAGATTGGAGTTACCGGAGAAGATGTCGGGTGTGCACAATGTTTTTCATGTATCGTATCTACGGAAGTATGTGCACGACTCGAGAACAGTGGTTTCTGCTGATAGCTGTGAAGACTTAGAAGTTGATCCAGTTGATAGAAGACCTCGTAAGCCGCTTCGTGTTGTTGAAACCGACACGAAACAGCTTAGGAGGAAGGTAGTTAAGTTGCTCAAGATACAATGGAGTGATGATGATAACGACTGTACGTGGGAAGTGGAAGAGAGGATGAAAGCAGCTCATCCTGAACTCTTCGAGGTATGGCCCTAAGGTGTCGTGTCATCTCGCGATATTGTAACTTGTTCTAATTTTAGAATTTCTGTACGCTAAGTTAGAATTGGATGCATGGTTTGTTGATTGCTATGGATGGTAGGCGTACAGAATAGTTTTTGATTGCTTGGAATTTCGGGGGCGAAATTCCTAAGGGGGAGAGAATGTAACGACCCGTATTTTTACGGATCGACAAGTTCGTCAAAATCTGGAATTTTTGCATTTTAAAGTCATTTCAGATTTTAGGCAAATTTTGCCTAAGTCCTAAGTCGTTCACGACTTAGGAGAGGAGTTCTGGGCGAGTTGAGGACTCAAGGAGATAAGTCGTAGCTGGGCTAGGTTAGTAGGTTGAAGTTTACTCGGCAAGTGTTAAGTCGTAGGTTGTAAGTCGTTGCCGAGTTAAGGGATAACAACCTAAGGAAGTGACCGACTTATAGTTTTAACCGACTTAAGGATAGTGGTGAGTTAAGTGTTAAGTCGGCTGACGAGTCAAGATAGTGGTCGACTTAAGACCTGGACGACTTAGTAGTTAGTATGTCTGACCAGTTATTTGTTAAGTCGTTGCCGAGTTAAGGAAGTGGGGTTGACCGACTTAAGAGTTAGGTCGGCAACGACCTAAGGACATGTTGTGAGCGACCTAAGTGTTTGGGTGTTAAGTGTTAGGTCGGCAGGGTAATTGAGTCGGTAGGTAGTTGAGTCGGCAACGTGTGTTGAGTTGTGAGTCGGCAGTACGTCTCTTGTGTTAAGTCGTAACCCAGTTACGAGTTAAGTCGTAGTTGTATTCCTTCGTATGTCTTAAGTCGGCAAGGCACTTATGTCGGCAACGACCTAAGTTAAGTCGCGCCTATGTGTTAAGTCGCAGTTGCGCTTTGTTGTTGAGTCGTCAACCGACTTAGGACTTGGGTTTTGCGGCAGTATGATAAGTCTGCTTCGTTGAGTCGGTCATTTGGTTAAGTCGTAGGTCGGCGAGGCAGTTAAGTCGTTAGGTCGTATAGGCTGGTTAACTCGGCAGGCAGATGAGTTTTTAGGTCGGCAAGGCACTAGGTCGGCAAGGCATTAGGTCGGCATGGTGTTAAGTCGGCACCGACTTAAGAAGATAGCCGAGTTACGACTTAAGGGCAGTTTTCAGCTATAAATAGGAGAGCTTCTCTTCATTTTTGGGATCCGGATTTTGAAGCGACGAAGTGCTGCCATTTTGAGAGCTCGACTTCTACACTTCTTCACTTCTTTTCTCCACTCTAATCTAGTGCTTCCATCCATCCAAATCGAAGATCAAGATTGAAGATTCAAGAGCTTAGATTGAAGATCTTCATCTTTTTTAGAGAGATTTCTTCATTTGAAGCGGATTTGTGGTAGATCTAGCTTCATCCTTCGCTGTCCAGATCTGAAGTTGATATCTTTTGGATTGTTTAGGTGATTTGGTGAGTGGTGATTATCTCTCACACGGATCCAAAGGAGTATATCGGATTGTTGGCTCGTTTTGGTGTTAAAATAGAGATTTCCATGCATTTTCTTCATCCTATGTGTAGATCCATATAGATCCATTGTTCATGATGATGTTGCATCCACTTTATCATATGTTAACCTATGCAAGTTCATTCATCAAGTTTGTAGAGATATAATACATGTTTTCATGCTTATTGGACTTTCAACTCTTTAATTACGAAAATGCCATTATTGTTATAATTGTCTACTTAGATCATTTTTTTGAATGCTTGATTGCTTGGATTGATGTTTGATTTGATTGATTGTTATGAACTAGATGATTGATGACTAGATTTAGATCGAAGGTGATTCAAAAGCTAAGGGAAAGGCTCTTGAATTGGAAAAGCTGCTCGTGGCATATGTAGCGGGATGATGAAGCTCTTATGCATAGATTTGATGATGTGAAGTTGAGATGAAGCTTTGCAAGGGTGTAATGAAGCGAGGCATCATATGATGAAGACTTGGTCTAATCCAGACGGGATCATTCCAAGCATGTTGATAACTCGGTGATATGATTCGAGTTGAAGATAATGAATGGATATGAGAATAGTCGTCGAGGAGGATGACTAGGAGGCTTGGATAGCATCGTTGTTGAAGGTTCTAGCATGCTCTAAGCAAGAGTACGTTTGGGCAGATTCGATAGTCCCAACGGCCAACTGTTGATGGTCGAGTACTCTGGGCAGATTCGATAGTCCTAGGCACGGGCTGCGACGACGTGCGGGAGTTATGTCTAGAACCGGGGTTTCCATTAGCCCTTGACGGACGGCTGAAAGAATGTGCCGGTCATTCAATTAACGGTGATATCGAAGCAATGATAACAGTGATAGCCAGAGTCATGGATGTTTGGTTGTATCGTCATTCGGACTCAAGAGCGGTATTTTCTGGGTGCTTATCTGATTTAGGCCTTGGTACTTGGAAAACATCGCCCTTGACTCGAGTGATAGTAGCTTTACTTTAAATTGTATGCTCTGCTATGTTTGCTTCTGCTTAGTGTGTGTCTGGGGGCTATCACTGTAGAATGAGGCTGGAGTGGGAGGGTTGTATTCCTATTCCTTTTTCCTTTATGCTCTTTTGGTTTGTTGTTAGTTAATTTACTGCTCACTAAGACTGTTGTCTGACTCAAGGCTTTATGTTTTAATTCTTATTGCCTTGGGCTGTTCGTCCGTTTTGGGACGGGCAGACTAGGTAGCAGGTGACAGGTGCTGTTCTCCTCTCACGATGCTGATATCGAAGACGAGCTGGAGGGTTGCATATTATCTTCTTATTATATGTACTGGATATTCCGCTGTTTTGTATTCTCTGAGAGATATGTAGTGAGGCTGGATGTATTGACTATGTGGATGCTTGTATTCAACTATTATGGAGTTTTATATGATGTCATTTTGTTCTGTAAAGCTTCACTATACATATGTTCTATTGTATTTTGTCCATGCGCTGTGAGTAATACGATAGATTCTTTATGTTTTAAATCTTACCTTGACAATCGTCCATGGTCGCCTGGCACACTTTACAGCGCTCTATCTCTAGATTCGGTGCAGGGGTCATGGGCGGTCGTCACAGTTCATACACTTGGAAATGAAATCTCCAACATCCTTCTTCATGCCTTCCCAGTAGTAGGTTCTCTTCATATCCCGATACATCTTATTTCCACCTGGATGAATTGTCAACTTCGAGTGATGACTTTCCTTCAGAACTTCACTCCTCAATTCATCTATATCGGGAACCACTAGTCGTCCTTGCTTTCGAAGCCAACCTTCTCTATCGACCTCGAATCCTTTATCCTTTTCTGGCTCCAATCCAGATTCCAATTCACGGATAATCTTGACAAGCTTATCATCTCGCTTTTGACTCTCGCCAATCCTTTCCACAAGAGTCGGTCTTATCGATAAGTTTGCCAACATTTCAGGTTCCAATTCGCATCTAGGCCTGAAGTCAAATCCAGCTAAATACTCGAGACTCTTCCATTCAGAAAACATGGCTCCCAATCCTACATGTCTTCGACTTAACGCATCAGCCACTGCGTTACCTTTTCCCGGAGTATAAGCTATACCAAAATCATATGATGCTAAAAACTCTAGCCAACGTTGCTGCCGAAGATTCAAATCCTTCTGGGAGAAAAGATACTTCAACGACTTATGATCCGTAAACAACTCGAATCGAACTCCCAACAGATAATGCCTCCACATCTTCAGAGCAAATACAATCGCCGCTAACTCCAAATCATGAGTTGGGTAATTCCTTTCATGCGGCTTTAGTTGTCGACTGGCATACGCAACAACTTTATCCTTCTGCATCAGCACTGCTCCAAGTCCAGTACCACATGCGTCGGTGTAAACCACCATCTCATCATTCCCACTAGGAATAGTCAAAACAGGAGCACTCGTCAATCGCTCTTTCAGGATTCCGAAAGCTTGCTCACACTTAGCATCCCAACTGAACACTTGGTTCTTCTTCGTCAATCCTGTTAACGGTGCAGCTATCTTGGAGAAGTCTTTGATAAACCGTCGATAATATCCTGCTAATCCAAGAAAACTTCTCACATCAGATGCATTCTTAGGTCTAACCCAATCCTGGATTGCTGCCACCTTAGCGGGATCAACCGCTATTCCATTTCCAGAAATCACATGGCCTAAGAACCTCACTTCACTCTTCCAGAAGTGACACTTCGAAAACTTAGCCTTCAGCTGATGTTTCCGTAAGATCTCCAAAACAATACGCAAGTGCGTCTTGTGCTCTTCCTCCGTTCTGGAATAAATCAGAATATCATCCACGAACACAAGTACGAACTTGTTCAACTGATCTCTGAACACTCTATTCATAAGATCCACAAAATATGCTGGCGCGTTAGTCAATCCAAACGGCATTACCAGCCACTCAAAGAAACCGGATGGTGTCCTAAAAGCAGTCTTCGGCACACTATCCTTAGCCACTCTCAACTGGTGAAATCCCGTTGCCAAATCCATCTGAGAAAACACCTTGGCTTCGTGAAGCTGATCAAACAAGTCATCTATTCTCGGCAATGGATACTTGTTCTTCTTAGTCACCTTATTCAGCTCACGATAATCGACGCACAATCTCAACGACCCATCTGCCTTGGTTGCAAACACAACTGGTGCACCCCATTCGGACACACTACGCCGAATGAATCCTTTCTGTAAAAGGTCATCAACTTGCACCCTCAACTCCTGCTGTTCCCTAGGCGCCATCCGCCTAAGAGGCATCACAACAGGTCTGGCTCCTTCAACTAGATCTATTCGAAACTCGATCTCTCTATGCGGCGGCAACCCTTTGACTTCGTCAAAGACATCCTCGAATCCATTAGCGATCGGCACTGATGACAGTCCATCCCGTGGAACAACTAGCGAATACATGAAGCTCATGAAGACGCCTTCTTCATGCTTACATCGTATCACAATCTTTCGCCCTTCCACATTCTCGACTGTCACTTCCAACCTTTCGCAATCAACCTTAGCCGCATACTTCCTAAGCCAGTCCATACCCAAAATAATTCCGAACCCCGCAAAGTTCAGAACAAAGCAATCACAAACAAAAGAGCAACCATGACTCGACACAACCAGACCACGGCATAACATACACAAACAAGACGAACCCCCAACTGGATTAGTCACGACCAATGGCCTATCAACAATATCCGGTGTCAAACCTAACCGGCCAACGAGTTCATTACAAACAAACGAATGCGACGCTCCAGTATCAAACAGAACTCTAACTGGAACACCACATAGGAAAAGAGTACCTTGAACAACCACACTCTTTCCCTTTTCTTCAGCAGTAGGAGCTTTCGAAGACGACGGAACAGCCCCCAAAGCATAGGCTTGCACAATCTGCCTGTCCTTCCTTGGTTCTGGACAATTCTTCCTGAAATGTCCCGGCTTGTCACAGTTGTGACACTTCATCGGTGCCTTCGGATTCTTACAATCCTTGGAGAAATGGCCCTTCTGCTGACAATTGTAGCAAGTCACCTCGCCTTTCGGCTTCTTCTGGCCATCCTTACCCTTCTGCTGCTGCTGCTTCCTCTTCTGGTTTCCACCCTGCTGTGGTTTAGATTCTCCTTTGGTAGCAGCAACAACAGGTCCTTCCTTAGGAAACAGACTCTCATGCCTAAGAGCCTTCTCCACAAGCTTCTCAAATGAATCGTCCAAATGATCCACCAACTGTCTCCCAAGATAACTATCCAAACCAGTCACGAACTTCTCATTCTTCTGGTAAGCAGACTCAATATATGACCGAGCATACTTGGACAAAGCTTCAAACTCAGAAACATACTCAAGAACAGATCTCCCTCCCTGCTTGAGCTCCACAAACTTCTTGAACAGAACAGACTTCTGAGCTGTAGAAATGAACTTAGCTTCAAATCTAGCTTGGAATTGTTCCCAAGTAATCTCTTCCTCCGCAGTATTGATGGTAATAGAGTTCCACCAATCAGAAGTTCTCCCTTGAAGCTGCCTTGATGCCAACTTCCTCTTAGTTGCATCATCAATTCCCAAATCACCAAAGATCCTTCTACAAGCATCTATCCACCTCTGGACCTCAATGGTAGATTCTGTTCCCAAGAAAACCTTCCCTCCAAGAGCAGTATAATCCTTGCACAGCTTAGCAAAATCCACTGGTTTCGGAGTTTGGACTTGAACTCCAACATCAACTGCCGCCCCCGGAACTGGTATCCTTCTCATGATCGAAGTCATCATAGCTTCGAACATGGCTGCATAATCAGCAGTCTCTTCAGTAGCACGACCTCCCCTAGCAGCTGGTCTCCCTCTTCGACTCATTCTCAATATCTATAAAAAGGAATGATTAGAACATCTAGAGAAACAACTGCATAAAGGACTCAAACTCTACTAAGCTACTATATTATATATAGTAATCATCCATCAAAATACAATTACGTCTCTCATACGTAGTTACGACAGCGAGCGTTGGGTAAAATCGATTAACCTGGCTCTGATACCAAATGTGACGACCGCCCATGACCCCTGCACCGAATCTAGAGATAGAGCGCTGTAAAGTGTGCCAGGCGACCATGGACGATTGTCAAGGTAAGATTAAAACAACAGGATCTATCGTATTACTCACAGCGCATGGACAAAATACAATAGAACATATGTATAGTGAAGCTTTACAGAATAAAATGACATCATATAAAACTCCATAATAGTTGAATACAAGCATCCACATAGTCAATACATCCAGCCTCACTACATAACTCTCAGAGAATACAAAACAGCGGAAAATCCAGTACATATAAGAAGATAATATGCAACCCTCTAGCTCGTCTTCGATATCAGCATCGTGAGAAGAGAACAGCACCTGTCACCTGCTACCTAGTCTGCCCGTCCCAAAATGGACGAACAGCCCAAGGCAATAAGAATTAAAACATAAAGCCTTGAGTCAGACAACAGTCTTAGTGAGCAGTAAATTAACTAACAACATACCAAAAGAGCATAAAGGAAAAGGAATAGGAATACAACCCTCCCACTCCAACCTCATTCTACAGTGATAGCCCCCAGACACACACTAAGCAGAAGCAAACATAGCAGAGCATACAATTTAAAGTAAAGCTACTATCACTCGAGTCAAGGGCGATGTTTTCCAAGTACCAAGGCCTAAATCAGATAAGCACCCAGAAAATACCGCTCTTGAGTCCAAATGACGATACAACCAAACATCCATGACTCTGGCTATCACTGTTATCATTGCTTCGATATCACCGTTAATTGAATGACCGGCACATTCTTTCAGCCGTCCGTCAAGGGCTAATGGAAACCCCGGTTCTAGACATAACTCCCGCACGTCGTCGCAGCCCGTGCCTAGGACTATCGAATCTGCCCAGAGTACTCGACCATCAACAGTTGGCCGTTGGGACTATCGAATCTGCCCAAACGTACTCTTGCTTAGAGCATGCTAGAACCTTCAACAACGATGCTATCCAAGCCTCCTAGTCATCCTCCTCGATGACTATTCTCGAATCCATTCATTATCCTCAACTCGAATCATATCACCGAGTTATCAACATGCTTGGAATGATCCCGTCTGGATTAGACCAAGTCTTCATCACATGATTGCCTCGCTTCATTACATCCTCGCAAAGCCTCATCTCATCACCACATCATCAAATCTATGCATAAGAGCTTCATCATCCCGCTACATATGCCACGAGCAGCTTTTCCATTTCAAGAGCCTTTCCCTTAGCTTTTGAATCATCTTCGATCTAAATCTAATCATCAATCATCTAGTTCATAACAAGCAATCAAATCAAACATCAATCCAAGCAATCAAGCATTCAAATATGATCTAAGTAGACAATTATAACAATAATGGCATTTTCGTAATTAAAGAGTTGAAAGTCCAATAAGCATGAAAACATGGATTATATCTCTACAAACTTGATGAATGAACTTGCATAGGTTAACATATGATAAAATGGATGTAACATCATCATGAACAATGGATCTATATGGATCTACACATAGGATGAAGAAAATGCATGGAAATCTCTATTTTAACACCAAAACGAGCCAACAATCCGATATACTCCTTTGGATCCGTGTGAGAGATAATCACCACTCACCAAATCACCTAAACAATCCAAAAGATATCAACTTCAGATCTGGACAGCAAAGAACTAAGCTAGATCTATAACAAATCCGCTTCAAATGAAGGAATCTCTCTTGAAAAGATGAAGATCTTCAATCTAAGCTCTTGAATCTTCAATCTTGATCTTTGATTAGGATGGATGGAAGCACTAGATTAGAGTGGAGAAAAGAAGTGAAGAAGTGTAGAAGTCGAGCTCTCAAAATGGCAGCACTTCGTCGCTTCAAAAATCCGGATCCCAAAAAGTGAGAACAACCCCTCCTATTTATAGCTGAAATCTGTCCTTAAGTCGAAATCTGGCTATCTCCCTAAGTCGCTTCCGACCTAAGCGACCTAAGCCTCTCCGACCTAAGCCTCTCCGACCTAACAGATGTACGTCTTAACTTCTTTGCGACCTAACACTTAGGAAACCCAGCGACCTAACAACCTAACGACCTAACTATCTAAGACTCAGTTGGGTTGCGACCTAACACAAGTCGACCTAAAACAACACGCGACCTAACACTTGAACTATCCTAGCGACCTAACAACTTAGCAACCTACGCGACCTAACACAACATACGACCTAACAGTGTTACGACCTAACACATAGCCTAACTCCTAAGGTCGCCAACTTGTTAACTTCTTAGGTCGCCAACTTGTTAACTTCTTAGGTCGCTAACTCAGAACCACTAGGTCGCTAACTCAGAACCACTAGGTCGCTAACTCAGAACCACTAGGTCGCTAACACGGCAACTACTAGGTCGCTAACTCGGCAACTACTAGGTCGCTAACTCGGCAACTACTAGGTCGCTAACAAGCTAACCCCTTAGGTCGCGAACTATTATAGGTCGCTAACCACTAGTTTCCTTAGGTCGCTGCCGACCTAAATATACTAGCCCGGCACCACTAGGTCGCTCATCCCTAGGTCGTCAACTACTGGGTTTACTTAGGTCGCTACCAACCTATCTCTTAGGTCGCTAACACCTTAACTCGCCAGAAACTCTAAAGTCTCCTTCCTTTTAGGTCGTCTACGACCTAAACCCTTACCATCCATCACACGACCTAACTCCAAACCTTAAGGTCACCAATCCCCAACATTCTTAGGTACGACTTATCTCCTAAGTTGCCAACAATACTTAACTAACCTCTAGGTCGCATACGACCTAGGACTTAGGCAAATTTCAACCAAGATCTGGAATAACTAGAAAATGCTGAAAATCCCAGATTTTGACAAACTTTTCGATCCGAAAAATACGGGTCGTTACAGATTTCCAGGTTTTCATTTTTCTTTTTGATTTTAGATTCGAACTTAGTTTTTAGTTGAGAAAAGAATAGTTTCAGCTGATAGTAAAAATATTTCTTCTTTTAAATTTTGATTTATTTACTTTTAATTATTAAGAAGAATGTTGACATTTGTCCTCCTAAGAGTTAATTAACTTACACCTAAACACTCCAAGCTTCCATATGTTTACAAGTGTTTTAAATGCTTTCTTATTGATTTACAAGTGTTAATTCCTTTTTATTTTGATTTATTTAAATCCTACATGTATATTTAAAAATATCTATATGTATAAAAATGTATTTATCCTTTTATAAATAAGCTTTAAGATTTCTATATAAATATACAAATGTGAAAAATTATTATTTATAATAACTTATACTTTGATCGAATAAATATAACATATTCATATATGCTTGAGAAATTGAGTTTAACTCTATATATATATTTTTACAAACCTATTTTGACTTATATTTGAATTTTAAAAAAAATGAAAGAATCTTAAAACCAATTAACTTCTTATTTTAAATCTTATTAAAAAAAATTAAGCTAAAATATATCTTTATAATAAATAAGAAATTATCCTTGTTATTTAAATCTCAAATATCATTTTCAAAAGTATTAAGTCAAATTACAAATTTCCAAATTACAAATTATATATATATATATCTATTAAAGTTTGAAAATACTTTATTAAATTCAAATCCAATATTCTTTCCATTCCAATATATACAAATATATATATTCTAAATGGAAAATATTTTTAACATTAGCTTGATAATTATCATATTGAATTTTAATACATAACTTCAAATCACAATATATATATATATATATTATAATTTGAAAACATATCCTTTATTAAATTAAAGACTCCCTATTTATAATATATACACCAATATATATATACATTATAAATAGAAAACATTTATATAAGTTTTGAAAGATAAATCTTACCAATTTTAAATTGTTAGAAAAGATATTAATAAATATTGCCAATTAACTATTATTAACCTTTAAAATGAATAAACTTGTCAATTTACAAAATAAAATCAACAAATCAATTTAATTATTTATAAAGATTATTAAATTGATATTGCCAAAATTCCGGGATATCACATTCCTTCCCCCTTAAAATAATTTCGTCCCCGAAATTTAAAAGCAAAGATAATTTAATAACCCAGCAAATTTTTAATTTTAAACTCTGATTTTGGCATTAATGAATTCTAGCCTGTAAATTCTTTTTAAAATCAAGATTTGTGTAACGACCACGACTTTCTCTCCACAGAAAGTCGCATCGTTAATAAGAAAGAAAGGGGTAGAAAATAGAAAAGAAGAGAAGAAAGAAAGAAACAACAACAACGATCTCACAGCGGAACGAATAAATTATATTAATAACATAAACTATTACAAAGTATACAACACTTATCAGAGTTTACACAACTATACAACACATACTAAACAGTTATAAACATCTGTCTAGATATTACAACTCAAATACAATACAAGACTCTAACACAGATATCAACACAGCGGAATACTATATCTACGAACGCCGAAGCCTCCTGCTCCATTGCTCCTCCACAATTCGTCAAAGCTAAACCTGAATCCCTTGGCTACTCGTAAAAATTTGAGTACCCAAGAGTTTATAAAACAGAAATAAACAACTTGGGTCAGACATGGGTCTGGTGTGAGTAACAGGTTAAACTTGTTTAACTTTGAAAACCATTTGGAAAGAAAAGGTATCTCGTAAGACTTCCCGCACATAAACACGGAAAAGTTTTTACCTTACGATAACCAAAACATTTGATAGGAAATTCGATTGTATTATAATAGGGTCTAGGGTTTTCAAATAAATATGAAATAGCCGAAATTATTACATTATTAAATTCCAGCATACATAAGTATACAATCAAGTCCGTTATCACTTATTAGAATTTTGGATTCCATACAATGGCAGAGCTACCGGGGTACCGCTCATCACAGTACGGGGCCTAGATCACCGTACCGAGGATCACTCCCAATCCCCTGCAACACAAAGCCGGAACCATCCCTTACTGGATAATTCCGAATAAAATCACCCCACAGATGGCCGTCGCCAACTGCACCACTAAGCCGAAATAAAAGAAGGAACTTCTCTAGACATGTATGACCTTACTCTCAGTGGGTGCTACCCACGAAGCCTTGCTGCACCTCCCCTGTTTTAGCCATTCCCGGTTGATGAGGCTTGAGGCTACGATTTACCTTTAAATCAGAACACACCACTTAGAATGCTCATCGTCCACCTGACGATGTTCTGATAGCATTCAATCCATACAAGTTCGTTCCGGGTTCGAACGAAACCGAAGGCATTATCTCGTTACACTCGTGTTGGAATCACCCTCAGAGTTAACGACAATAACCCTTGCACTCTGAATCTTCATCTTCACTTGAGATTCACGACCTATCGTAAATTTGGATCGATGTGGTATTCGGGTCTCCAGACCTGGAATTCCGGTATACGGAAACCCGATCCCGGTCTCATCGAAATCCAAAACGTATTTTAAGGGTCAAGTTGTTTTAAGGTTAAAACAATTCAATTCTTTATCTATATACACAAAGATAGATAATTCAATAGATAATTTACATTATCATCCAAACAGATAATTCATATTATCATTAATTCAACCAAACATCTATATCACAGATTAATCATATCTCATCAGAGATATCAAACCATGCAAAGCATTCAATATCATTCATCATCCTTAAGTAATGATTTATATCATCTCTAGTCAATTTAAAGTGAATTAAATTAATTACTTCATCTTATAAATCCTGCTTACTTAATTATTAATTAAACCAATTAATTAATCATACTCTAAGTATCTATTTAATTAATCATTCCTGATTAATTACCCTTTAATTACTTCAAGTAATTAATCCTTAATTAATTCCACAAATTAATTATCTTAATCCATTACAGTAATTAATCCTTAATTACTTCATTAATTAATTAACTATATTTAATTACATTAATCCTTAATTACATCATTAAAATTCTTAATTACATCATTAATTATATTAATTAATGATCCTTAATTATTCTTAATTAATTATCTTATTTAAATTAATAATTAATTAGTCACATTTATTAATCACCTTTGATTAATCTCATTTAGTAATTAACTACTCTTAATTACTACACTTCATAAATTAATTACTCCTTAATTAATTATCCTTTAATTAATCCCTTGATTAATTATTAAAAGTACTAAACTCAAATTACTTTTATTAAACCACCTTTAGTTAATTATATCCACTAATTAACTTTAATTACTTTTCTAAGTAATTTATACTTTCACTAATTACCTTTAAGTAATTATCTAATCACCTAGTGATTTTCTTAAATTATTTAAATAAATTAATTTAAACTTATCAAATTTATTTAATTAATTACCTTAAGTAATTTATTTCTTTAATTACTTTTATAAAGTAATTTATACTTAACCAATTTTACAAATGATTATCATTTGTTAATAATCTACACTTATCTAATTAAATTTCTTAATTTCAAATTAATTAACTCTCAACTAATTAACTTAAAATCTTAATTAATTAATTAATTAACATTAAACCATTAATTAATTAAATTACCAAATTACTCCTTAATTACCTTATTAATTTAATGACTCCTATATCATTAAATCTCTAAATTAAAGTATAAACATTAATAACTACTTTAATTATCATTTACAAAAAAGCTTTGAAATTCTTTTACTTTTAAATCTTCCTTTTATTCATTTCAAATTAAGGATTTAAAATAAATTTCAAATTTAACTTAACCAAATTTAAATCAAATTATAACCCAATGTTAAAGAACCACTTAACATTAAAGATTTTAAACTAATTTATTTAAATTCAATTTTGATTTAAAATTATACTTCCAATATTTAACTTTGTCTAAACATTATAAATTTTATAAACTTTATTTATTTCAAACTATAATTCAAATTAGATTTGAAACCATACTTTAAATTTGATTTAAAACTTTGTTTAAATCTTGTTTCAAACTTTTTTAAACTCATTTTAAATTTTAAAACTCCTGTCAGATTTTAATTTATTTAAATCGTTACAATTTGAGCAACATCTCAATAAAGCAAGATTTTGGCATGCATGCAAGTTTTCCAGCAAGCAATTCAGGTTTTAATAGCAAGCATTCAAGTTTAAAAGTTTTTAGAGATCAAAGGATATTCAAAAGCTTTGATACCACTATAAAGAAAACTGTTCTCTCTTTACCAATCAGAACAGCTTATACTTAACTATCCAATCTATCGAAGAAATGGATCCACTCTGCTGCTTCTGAACTACATCTTCAGAAAAATGCTTAGCCAAAAACTTTCTGCCAACATAGAACACTCCGAGTCGCACCGCTGCCACAGATGCCAAAGACTTCCTTACCAAAGCTTTTCGAGAAACTCGAACTTCAAACCAAACAGAATCACCATGCTGAACTCAGCCACAACACCGAAGCAGACACACTTCCACAACTTGTTCCAAAGAAAACATCTTCGGGAACATCCATATTCACTGCGTCTCATCACACAGCTACTATTACCTGAGATACCATCACTCGCTTCTGTTCTCCGACAGATCCAACTCTACTCATCCAACTCCTAAGATGAACTCCGAACCTTAACAGGTTTCCTTCAGAGATTGTGAAATCCTTACACAACTGTAAAGTTCACTCGAGACGGTATTAGGTTTACAGTCTCGATAGATACTCTTCCAACCTCAACACTCAGATTCTAACTATTGGTAGTCGTGTTACTCACACTACCACCTTATCTACCTTTATAACTTATATTGGAAAACCCGAACAGGTAACCCAACAAATAGGTAGAAATATATATTTAAAATGATACTTTTTATATAGAAATTATTTCTGGGTAAAATTATTTCATTTACCTCTTTAAAACAATATTGTGTCCATTGGCCTAGTCCAAGTGTTTAGAGATCCCTATCAATAACGTTAGCTACTCGTATTGACCAGAATCCATATACCACCCAACCGATCAATTAACACAATATAAAATCATTTTATATAACTAACAAATACGCGCTCTCGTATATATATACACTCAGACTCAAACAGGTTGTTACAGATCCTATCTCTAATGAACAATCCTTCCGAACCTAGGTATTCACTCAACCTAGTGTTCTGATATTCACTTAACCAAAAGCTTAGGCATTCGCTCAACCTATGCTCTGATACCACATGTGACGGTCTAGGCTTTTCAACCATCGACAGCGGCCTCAACTGGTAGGCTTTTCAACCATCCCAGCCCCACCGTGGCTTACATTGGTACCTCGAATTTGCTTTTACGGCCAGCCTCTCGACTCGCAACCAACCCCTCAATGGGACATGTAGGGGTAAGAGTCTCCCGTTCGCCACCAAACCGCGAAGCGAGAACCCCCTATCATGCTGTAATGTAGCAAACCCGATCCCGGTCTCATCGAAATCCAAAACGTATCTTTTAAGGCCAAGTTGTTTAAAGGTTTAAACATTTAACTTATATTCAGGATGATATAAACAGATAGATAAATCACATTTCAAAAGAATTACTCTCATTAATTAATTAATGTAATTAATTAATGAAGGAAATTAAAATTACTTAAGGTAAGTAATTAAATGATAGTTAATTAAACTAAGTAATTAAAGGTTGAAACTGGAGTTGCCGCGAGTTCGTCAGAGAACCGGAGTCGATCGCCTCAGTGCCAATCGAAGCGAGGGGAGTAGGTGTAGCTCTGGACCGAATTTCATGTAAATGGTTGTAACTCTGATGTATAAAAATGTAATTAACAAATACAGGTTTTCTTTGTATAAATGCTATTATTTGTTATTATATTTAATCCGCTGCGAATGTGAGATGTTGTGTTTTCTGTTCTTCTTTCTTCTTTCTGTTTCTTTCTTCTATCTCTTTTCTTTTTCTCCTAACTATCTGGAATTTTCGGGTTCGAAAATTCCGGGTCGTTACACGTATATCATCACGGCGATTCTCGATGATCACAAACTCCCACGCAAACAATCTCGAGAACCCAGAATCCAAAATTCTTTTGCAAAACGAAATCGAGCATCTCTGTCGAACTTTGAAAATGCCATGGCCAGAAAACTGCTGCCGTTACGACGCCTCCGATCTCGAGATCATCTTCCCCTTTCACCCAAGCTTTGCCACTACTCCAGCCGGCTTTTACACCTATCGCGATCTACTCCGACCTCCCCACGGTGACGAAAACATCTCGAACTCAACTTCGACCAAGATACTCTTCAAAACCCTACTCCATCAATTTCCCACCGCCTCAACCATCGGTAATTTCCCTGGCCATTTTTCCCCTTATCTACGATACACCAGCCACCTCCAGGCCCCTACTCGACAACCATCACCACGCCGTTCGTCGACAATCGAAGAAAACCCAAATTCTGATCATCTCAAAAGTCCTCAGTAATTACAATGTTAAAAATCATGATTCGATTATCTAAATTCATTATTTTCTAATACGCATCAGATCCTATAATCAAAAATTGAAATTATCATGATCGATTTTTAACCCATTTTTGATTTTCACTGTAACTATATATATTTTGAAATAATCTCTTAATGTAAACACTTAAATTTATTTTTAAAAATGAAGTTATAATCTTACAATCATTATTCATTTAAAGATCGAAGCCTAATATCACTTGGATGAAGAGCAATTGAATTTTCCTTTAGGGAAGTTGAGCCTGTAATATAAACAAAGCTTATATATGTACATATTCACAGTCATTCACAGGCATATCAATATATATATACATGCATTCACATCCATACATTCATGCAACATTATATACTATATTACTACAAGATTTCATCACATGCATCATAACAACAGATTTTTAAAACTGTTTTTAAAAGAAATTTACTCACTTCTAGAAATAAGGTTCACTGATCCATAAAGAAGAGAAGAAAGAAAGAAACAACAACATCAGAAACTCACAGCGGAACGAATGAAATATAATATATCATATAAAATATTACATAGTATCATATACATCAGAGTTACACAACTTATACAACACATATTAGACAGTTATAAACATCTGTCTAATTCATACAACTCAAGTATCACAGATACAGACACAACATATACACAGCGGAATCATCATATATCTACACGGTGAAGCCTCCTGCTCCAAATCTCCTCCAGAATTCGTCAAAACTAACCTGAATCCCTCGACTACTCAATACAATATTGAGTACCCAAGAGTTTAATAAAACAGAAAATAAACACTTGGGTCAGACATGGGTCTGGTGTGAGTAAACGGTTAGATTGCTTAACTTTGAAAACTTTTGAAAACAAAAGTATCACGTAAGACTGCCCACACATAAACATGGGTAAGTTTTTAATGATTAAGTAAGCAGGATTTATAAAAAAATGGTATTTTAAAATTATATATACTCTTAAATCATATTTATTAACAATATTTAAAAAGAAAATAAATTAAACCTTATTATAAATCTTATTTAAAACCATATAGATATTTATTTTAAATGAGATTTATAATAAGGTTTAATTTATTTTCTTTTTAAATATTGTTAATAAATATGATTTAAGAGTATATATAAGTTTAAAATACCATTTATTAAATGAATTAACATATCAATCTTATTAAGTATTCATACTTAATCCTTTATCAAGTGCGTATCTTTAATTACAAATTAATCACCCCTTAATTAATAATTAATAAAACCTAATTATTAATTAATTAATCCTAATTACTTAATTAATTGATCTTAATTACCAAATAATTAATTACCTCTAATTATAAATTAATCAATCTTAATTAATTAATCAATTGATCTTAATTATCAACTAATTCATCCATCAATAGTAGTAATTTATAATCTCTTTGTAATAACCCGACTTTTTCTCCACAGAAAGTCGGATCATTATGAAGAAAGAAAGGGGTGAGAAATAGAAAAGAAGAGAAAGAGAGAAAGAAACAACATTAGAATCTCACACAGCGGAACGAATAAATTATATTAATAACATGAACTGTTACATAGTATACAACACTTATCAGAGTTATACAACATATACATCACATACTAGACAGTTATAAACATCTGTCTAGTTATTACAACTCGATACAATACAAAACACTATCATAGAGATAACACAGCGGAAACTACTATCTATCTACAACGCTGAAGCCTCCTGCTCCATTACTCCTCCAGATTTCTCGTCAAAGCTAACCTGAATCCCTTGGCTACTCGTAAAAATTTGAGTACCCAAGAGTTTATAAAATAGAAATAAACAACTTGGGTCAGACATGGGTCTGGTGTGAGTAACAGGTTAAACTTGCTTAACTTCAAAACCTTTTGAAAGAAAAGGTATCACGTAAGACTTCCCACACATAAACATGGGTAAGTTTTTACCTTACGCTAACCAAAACATTTGATAGGAAATTCGATTGTATTATAATAGGGTCTAGGGTTTTCAAATAAATATGAAATAGCTGAAATTGTTACATTATTAAATTCCAGCATACTAGCCACAAAGTGGGTTATACAATCAAGTCCGTTGGCACTTATTGGATTTTGGATTCCATACAATGGCAGGGCTACCGGGGTACCGCCCGTCACAGTACGTGGCCTAGATCACCGTACCGAGGATCACTCCCAATCCCCTGCAACACAAGGTCGGAACATCCCTTACTGGATAATTCCCGCACAAGATACCTCACGGTTGGGATCAGCAACCGCACCACTAAGTCGAAAATAGAAAGGGACATCTAGACAGAGGTAACCTTGTCCTACTTGGGTGCTACCCACTAACCTTGCTGCACCTCCCCTGTTTAAGCCATTCCCGGTTTGTGAGGCTTGAGGTCACGATTACCTTAGAAAAGAACACATCACTTAGAATGCTCATCGTCCACCTGACGATGTGTTGAAAGCATTCAATCCATACAAGTTCGTTCCGGGTTCGAACGAAACCGAAGGCATTATCTCGTTACACTCGTTTTGGAATCACCCTCAGAGTTAACGACAATAACCCTTGCACTCTGAATCTTCATCTTCACTTGAGATTCACGACCTATCGTTAATTTGGATCGATGTGGTATTCGGGTCTCCAGACCTGGAATTCCGGTATACGGAAACCCGATCCCGGTCTCATCGAAATCCAAAACGTATCTTTTAAAGGCCAAGTTGTTTAAGATTTAAACAATTTAATTCAATACTTGAATTCACACAGCATTTAACATAGATAAATATCACACATTTATCACAGATATATCCAATATTATATCACAAAATATCACAGTATATCATCCAATATATATCATCCAATTCAGATATTCTACACAACAATCATCCATAAGCAACAATTATTAACCCTATGTTATAATTAATTTAATTAACTTAAACTAAATTAATTACTTAAGAATTAATTATCTAACCTTGCTTAATCAATCATAAATTAATTACAAACCTTTAAATAATTAATTACTCGTTAAATATTAATCATCCTTGATTTATTATTCATTAATTACATAAAGTAATTATCCTTTAATTAATTTCACAAATTAATTATTCTTAACCATTAATAGTAATTAACCATTAATTACTCTTATTAATTACATTAATTAATAATCCTTAATTAATTACTCCCATTAATTAATTAACTATAATTAATTACATTGACCCTTAATTGATTGCATTAATTAATTAAACTTTAATTAATCACTTCTATTAATCCACCTTAATTAATCATAAACAGTAATTATCATCTTGTAATTACTTACCTTAATTAATTAACTTCTTAATTAATTTTATTAATTACACCAAATAATTAAATCCTTAATTACTTTTACAAAGTAATTATACTTCAATTACTTCCCATTAAGTGATTCCCTTTTATTAATTACATCCTGTAATTATACATTAATTACTTATACTAAGTAATTACACTTATTAATCTTATTAAGTATTCATACTTAATCCTTTATCAAGATTATCTTTAATTAAATCAACCAATTAATTAATCACATTCATTTGATTAATTACAATTGAGAAATTCTCAATTACCCTTAAAATAATTTAATTAATCTTTAATTACTTAACTAATTAATCTCTAATTACTTTCATTAATTAATCTCCAATTAATTAATTAATTATTCTTTAACAATAAATTAATAGACCTTAATTATTAATTAATATCCCTTAATAACAAATTAATCAATCCTTAATTACCAGTTGATTAATCCTTAATTAATCTTTAATTACAGATTAATTATCCCTTAATTATTAATTAATAAAACCTAATTATCAATTGATAAAACTTAATAACAAATTAATTAATCCTTAATTATCATTAAATTAATCCTTAATTACAAATTAATTTATCTTTAATTACTTAATTAATTTGTCACTAATTACAACTTAATTACTTAATTAATTAATCACTAATTATTAATTTATTTACTAAATTAATTAACCACTAATTATTAATTAATTATCTCTAATTATCTAATTAATAATTCTTAATTACAAACTAATTAACCTCTTAATTAATTAATTTATAATCCTTAACAATTAATTTATTAATTACTTAATCAATAATTAATATAATTAATCATATTTTAATTACTTCATTTAATTATCAAAATCTTAATTACCTTTAAGATAAATCATCATCTTTATTAATTACCTAATCACATTATTTAAAAACATTTAACCTTTAATTAACATTTAATTATATTTATAAAGAATTAAGTTTAAAATATCTTAAATTTTAACTTAACAAACATAAGCTAAACAATCATATCATTTTCTTAATTAAAGGTTAAAGAAACATTTATAATAGGAAGAAATTATTTAAGAAAAGTTTTAAAACAATCCATTTTTTTTTATTTAAAAAGAAACTTGCTGTTAAACTCTCACGCAACACGAGTTCAACCCGAGCCAAACCCTTTCCCACTCGAGTACCACTTCGAGTTATCCCTTGCCTCACTCAACTTCGAGTCACACCCTAACCCAACCACCATAATCCTACTGACACCAAAAACACTCTCGTGCACATGCACCAGTGCCGGAATCGCCTTCCACCTCCTATGAACTCTCACGCATATCGACCAACAACGCTGCAACCAATTCCAACCTTCGAATCACTCGCATAAACTACTTATCGAAATCGAACTGTGTAGGAGAACTGGAACAAAATCCATTACCAGATCTGCCTCGAAATCTCGACTCCGATCACCGGAACCACTGCAAACCCGTCCACACCTTGCCGAGCTTCTACTCCACCATTTCCCAAAGCCTTGAGTCACTCGATCAACCAGAGACCCCTCGACGATCACAAATTCCGACCCCAAACTAAACTAGGTTTAAAAACTCATCCTCTGATTCTCCGACGCCACAGTGGTCACTACGACCAGCCACCATTTTTGCCAACATCCCTGAACATTCAGCTAGCTCCAGCAGGATCCCCGACCAACCAAACACACCCGATCACCAAAAAGCACTCAAAAACCCATTTCTGGTCATATCCAAAATGCTCATTCATTTTAATACTAAAAATTTTGATTTCTCTTTTAAAATTCATATTTTCCAGAGGTAATTCAATTTATATAATTGATTCATCCAATTACATCATTTGATTTTAACATGACGTTAGAATGGCTACTGCATTTCTTGAATTTCAGAGGATTTTCAAACATAAGATAATTGAATCTATTTTTAGTACTTGGATTATGATTAAACTAATCTATTTTGTTTGAATCCAAGTCCTAACAGTGATTTAATAAAAAGATCTTGAAATTTGATTGTAACTTAAACTCTACAATAAAGAACAGAGAAGATGTATACAACTAGATATGCACACATGAACACCTTATATATACAGATTCTTATACTTACATACACACACATGCATGGCATCATTATCACAGCAACTTCACAAGCAACATTTATCTACTTACTTAAACTTTTTAAATTATATGTTTACTCACCTGATTTGAAATGAACAGAGGCAGTTTAACTTTGTAATAGCTTTTAGAAATTTTAAACTTGAAACTGAGAACTTGAATGCTTTTGCTTTTGTTTATTTGAGTTAAAACTTGAATGATTTCCACTGGATCTTGCATGCATGCTTCTGAAACTTTGAATTGCTTTAATCTACATGCATGTTGCTTCCATGTTGAAGAAAGAATGCAGGCAGTCATTTTGAATTGATTCCAGATTGAAAAATGCATACAGGCTGGTTGCTTTAGGATTTGGAAATTTGGTTACTGATTACAGATTTTAGAGTAGAGGATTGTTTTGAGAAGGGTTTGAGGAATATTGATTTCTGATTTTCAGATTTGTTTTTAGAGAAGGAATTTTTGAGAAATGGTTACTGATTTATTTCAGATTTAGATTAGAGGAAAGATCTGAATTCTCTTGGTTTTGAAAAAGAAATTAGAAAGAATGAATTGAAAAAAATGCAAATGTTTTATATAAGTGAATTTATGATTTATAAAAATAAAAGAAAAAGAAAATAATAAGGACACTTGTCATTACATTGATTACTTACATTACACATGTTAAAATGGAGCCTTAGAAAAATGACATATGTCTCTTAAGTAATTATTCATATTTTTATTTATTTTAAAAGTAAATAAATGTATTTTTCTTATTTATTAAACACTTATCTATATATATAAATCATTTTAAAGAAACAAAACCAATTATATTTATAATTAAAAGTTATACAAATATTATAATATCCAAACAATTTAAATATTTATTCTCTTGAATTTCAAAGATTAAATTCAAATTCAATTAAATTAAATCCTAAGATTCAATTTAAAAGTTAAGTTATATATATACATATATAACTTTTCATTCAATTAAATAACAATTTCATATTCTTTAAAATCCATTCATACAAAATTAAAAATAATATATTATACTTATTATTTGAAATTAACATATTTGATATTTAAATAATTTATATAAGAGATTATATTATCAAGTAATATTTTAAAAAGAAATAAAACAAACCAATTTTGTAAATCTTATTTATTTAAACTTAAGTTAAAATATCTCTTAAACAATTAAATATTTACTTAAAGTATTTTAAAACTATAAAATTACTTATTTAAATATCTTTGAAAAGTCCAGATTAAATTAAATATAAATTCCCAATTTATCAAAGCTTCTATTTACAATATATATAAATAAATATATATATTCAAATAGAAATATCTTATTAACTTTTAAAAGATAAAATCATCAATTAAATACTAATTTAATCAGATTATTAAATTAAATTCAAATCTTATTATCAAAGATTATCCATATCAATTTAATTATTCAACAGATTATTAAATTGATATTGTCAAAATTTCCGGGATATTACATTCCTCCCCCCTTAAAATAATTTCGTCCCCGAAATTTAAACAAAGGTAATTTAATAATCTTATTAAAGATTTTAATTTAAAACACAAGCATATACTATCATCCATATGCTAGCAACCATAGCAACCAATTCATCCAATCATACAATTCTAACTATCTAGACTAAATTCTAGATAAAATTCCTCGAGTTTCCCCAAGTATATATATATACCGGGATACTCGCTCTACAAACAATCTAAACTATTAAGCTATAGATCTCCTATTCATCTAGATCTACAGAACTAAACAGAATATCAGACTACAGACGAGTCTGACTCAACTACCAAACTTCCCAAAACTGCAGATTCTAAAACCAAAGATAGATCAAATAAGTATTCCCTCAGAGATACGTAAAACACAATGAATTCCAGTTATCCAAACTGACAATTCAACCAAGTAGACCAATTACTTATCCAAATCAGAACACAGACGAGATCCAAACATATCTCTACTTCACAACTATCCGTAGATTCCAAACTTACTTCTCCCATCCAGAGATACACTCCAAACTGCTTTCGCTGCTCAACTCTGATATGAGGTAGAACACAAGCACAGACTGGACAACTCACTCCAGAAATAAGGTTCACTGATCCATAAATAAAACTCAGATATTCCAGCAAAACTTGAGCTGCTTCACCAAACTTTATCTCTAGGAATCATCCTTCAACTAGACTGAACCATCGGTATCACTCCTAGAATCTAGTCGATAAGAAAACTCAACCTTCAGATGCGGACAAACTTCTGACTTCTCTGAAGACATCCAGAAAAACTCTGACAACCTAAGAGAATACTCAGACAATCGCAAGTCACTTTTGCGATCAACCCAACCTAATTCCAAACAGACTGTTCTCTCTTTACCAATCAGAACAGCTTACACTTATTTATCCAATTTATCGAAGAAATGGATCCACTCTGCTGCTTCTGATCTTCACTTCCAGAAAAACTGCTCATCCAGAAAACTTCCTGCCATCACAGAATACTCCGAGCTGCACTGCTGACACTGATGCCAAGGACTTCCTACTCCAAAGATCTTCGAGAAACTCGAACTCCAAATCAAACAGAAACACCATGCTGAACTCAGCCACAATACCAAAGCATACACACTTCCTTAATCTTGTTCCAAAGAAAACATCTTCGGGAACATCCATCGTCACTGTATCTCATCATACAGTTACTATTACCTGAGGTATCAAGGTACCATCACTCGCTTCTGCCTCATCGACAGATCCAACTCTACTCATCCAAACTTCAGAGATAAACTCCGAACCATTATTGGTTTCCTTCGGAGATCGATGAAATCCTTCACCACAGCAAAGCTTACTCGAGACGGTATTGGGTCTACAGTCTCGACAAATACACTTCCAACCTCAACATTTAAACTCCAACCATTGGTAGTCATGTTACACACACCACTACCCTATCTACCTTTATATCCTATATTGGAAAACCTGTATGGGTAACCCAACAAATAGGTAGAATAGATATATATATTTAAAATGATACTTTTTTTTTATATAGAAATTATTTCTGGGTAAAATTATTTCATTTACCTCTTTAAAACAATATTGTGTCCGTTGGCCTGGTTCAAGTGTTTAGAGATCCCTATCAATAACGTTAGCTACTCGTATTGACCAGAATCCATGTACCACTCAACCGATCAATTAACACAATATAAAACCATTTTATATAACTAACAAATATGCGCTCTCGTATATATATATACTCAGACTCAAATAGGTTGCTACAGATCCTATCTCTAATGAACAATCCTTCTGAACCTAGGTATTCACTCAACCTAGTGTTCTGATATTCACTAAACCAAAAGCTTAGGTATTCGCTCAACCTATGCTCTGATACCAACTGTAATAACCCGACTTTTTCTCCACAGAAAGTCGGATCATTATGAAGAAAGAAAGGGGTGAGAAATAGAAAAGAAGAGAAAGAGAGAAAGAAACAACATTAGAATCTCACACAGCGGAACGAATAAATTATATTAATAACATGAACTGTTACATAGTATACAACACTTATCAGAGTTATACAACATATACATCACATACTAGACAGTTATAAACATCTGTCTAGTTATTACAACTCGATACAATACAAAACACTATCATAGAGATAACACAGCGGAAACTACTATCTATCTACAACGCTGAAGCCTCCTGCTCCATTACTCCTCCAGATTTCTCGTCAAAGCTAACCTGAATCCCTTGGCTACTCGTAAAAATTTGAGTACCCAAGAGTTTATAAAACAGAAATAAACAACTTGGGTCAGACATGGGTCTGGTGTGAGTAACAGGTTAAACTTGCTTAACTTCAAAACCTTTTGAAAGAAAAGGTATCACGTAAGACTTCCCACACATAAACATGGGTAAGTTTTTACCTTACGCTAACCAAAACATTTGATAGGAAATTCGATTGTATTATAATAGGGTCTAGGGTTTTCAAATAAATATGAAATAGCTGAAATTGTTACATTATTAAATTCCAGCATACTAGCCACAAAGTGGGTTATACAATCAAGTCCGTTGGCACTTATTGGATTTTGGATTCCATACAATGGCAGGGCTACCGGGGTACCGCCCGTCACAGTACGTGGCCTAGATCACCGTACCGAGGATCACTCCCAATCCCCTGCAACACAAGGTCGGAACATCCCTTACTGGATAATTCCCGCACAAGATACCTCACGGTTGGGATCAGCAACCGCACCACTAAGTCAAAAATAGAAAGGGACATCTAGACAGAGGTAACCTTGTCCTACTTGGGTGCTACCCACTAACCTTGCTGCACCTCCCCTGTTTAAGCCATTCCCGGTTTGTGAGGCTTGAGGTCACGATTACCTTAGAAAAGAACACATCACTTAGAATGCTCATCGTCCACCTGACGATGTGTTGAAAGCATTCAATCCATACAAGTTCGTTCCGGGTTCGAACGAAACCGAAGGCATTATCTCGTTACACTCGTTTTGGAATCACCCTCAGAGTTAACGACAATAACCCTTGCACTCTGAATCTTCATCTTCACTTGAGATTCACGACCTATCGTTAATTTGGATCGATGTGGTATTCGGGTCTCCAGACTTGGAATTCCGGTATACGGAAACCCGATCCCGGTCTCATCGAAATCCAAAACGTATCTTTTAAAGGCCAAGTTGTTTAAGATTTAAACAATTTAATTCAATACTTGAATTCACACAGCATTTAACATAGATAAATATCACACATTTATCACAGATATATCCAATATCATATCACAAAATATCACAGTATATCATCCAATATATATCATCCAATTTAGATATTCTACACAACAATCATCCATAAGCAACAATTATTAACCCTATGTTATAATTAATTTAATTAACTTAAACTAAATTAATTACTTAAGAATTAATTATCTAACCTTGCTTAATCAATCATAAATTAATTACAAACCTTTAAATAATTAATTACTCGTTAAATATTAATCATCCTTGATTTATTATTCATTAATTACATAAAGTAATTATCCTTTAATTAATTTCACAAATTAATTATTCTTAACCATTAATAGTAATTAACCATTAATTACTCTTATTAATTACATTAATTAATAATCCTTAATTAATTACTCCCATTAATTAATTAACTATAATTAATTACATTGACCCTTAATTGATTGCATTAATTAATTAAACTTTAATTAATCACTTCTATTAATCCACCTTAATTAATCATAAACAGTAATTATCATCTTGTAATTACTTACCTTAATTAATTAACTTCTTAATTAATTTTATTAATTACACCAAATAATTAAATCCTTAATTACTTTTACAAAGTAATTATACTTCAATTACTTCCCATTAAGTGATTCCCTTTTATTAATTACATCCTGTAATTATACATTAATTACTTATACTAAGTAATTACACTTATTAATCTTATTAAGTATTCATACTTAATCCTTTATCAAGATTATCTTTAATTAAATCAACCAATTAATTAATCACATTCATTTGATTAATTACAATTGAGAAATTCTCAATTACCCTTAAAATAATTTAATTAATCTTTAATTACTTAACTAATTAATCTCTAATTACTTTCATTAATTAATCTCCAATTAATTAATTAATTATTCTTTAACAATAAATTAATAGACCTTAATTATTAATTAATATCCCTTAATAACAAATTAATCAATCCTTAATTACCAGTTGATTAATTCTTAATTAATCTTTAATTACAGATTAATTATCCCTTAATTATTAATTAATAAAACCTAATTATCAATTGATAAAACTTAATAACAAATTAATTAATCCTTAATTATCATTAAATTAATCCTTAATTACAAATTAATTTATCTTTAATTACTTAATTAATTTGTCACTAATTACAACTTAATTACTTAATTAATTAATCACTAATTATTAATTTATTTACTAAATTAATTAACCACTAATTATTAATTAATTATCTCTAATTATCTAATTAATAATTCTTAATTACAAACTAATTAACCTCTTAATTAATTAATTTATAATCCTTAACAATTAATTTATTAATTACTTAATCAATAATTAATATAATTAATCATATTTTAATTACTTCATTTAATTATCAAAATCTTAATTACCTTTAAGATAAATCATCATCTTTATTAATTACCTAATCACATTATTTAAAAACATTTAACCTTTAATTAACATTTAATTATATTTATAAAGAATTAAGTTTAAAATATCTTAAATTTTAACTTAACAAACATAAGCTAAACAATCATATCATTTTCTTAATTAAAGGTTAAAGAAACATTTATAATAGGAAGAAATTATTTAAGAAAAGTTTTAAAACAATCCATTTTTTTTTTATTTAAAAAGAAACTTGCTGTTAAACTCTCACGCAACACGAGTTCAACCCGAGCCAAACCCTTTCCCACTCGAGTACCACTTCGAGTTATCCCTTGCCTCACTCAACTTCGAGTCACACCCTAACCCAACCACCATAATCCTACTGACACCAAAAACACTCTCGTGCACATGCACCAGTGCCGGAATCGCCTTCCACCTCCTATGAACTCTCACGCATATCGACCAACAACGCTGCAACCAATTCCAACCTTCGAATCACTCGCATAAACTACTTATCAAAATCGAACTGTGTAGGAGAACTGGAACAAAATCCATTACCAGATCTGCCTCGAAATCTCGACTCCGATCACCGGAACCACTGCAAACCCGTCCACACCTTGCCGAGCTTCTACTCCACCATTTCCCAAAGCCTTGAGTCACTCGATCAACCAGAGACCCCTCGACGATCACAAATTCCGACCCCAAACTAAACTAGGTTTAAAAACTCATCCTCTGATTCTCCGACGCCACAGTGGTCACTACGACCAGCCACCATTTTTGCCAACATCCCTGAACATTCAGCTAGCTCCAGCAGGATCCCCGACCAACCAAACACACCCGATCACCAAAAAGCACTCAAAAACCCATTTCTGGTCATATCCAAAATGCTCATTCATTTTAATACTAAAAATTTTGATTTCTCTTTTAAAATTCATATTTTCCAGAGGTAATTCAATTTATATAATTGATTCATCCAATTACATCATTTGATTTTAACATGACGTTAGAATGGCTACTGCATTTCTTGAATTTCAGAGGATTTTCAAACATAAGATAATTGAATCTATTTTTAGTACTTGGATTATGATTAAACTAATCTATTTTGTTTGAATCCAAGTCCTAACAGTGATTTAATAAAAAGATCTTGAAATTTGATTGTAACTTAAACTCTACAATAAAGAACAGAGAAGATGTATACAACTAGATATGCACACATGAACACCTTATATATACAGATTCTTATACTTACATACACACACATGCATGGCATCATTATCACAGCAACTTCACAAGCAACATTTATCTACTTACTTAAACTTTTTAAATTATATGTTTACTCACCTGATTTGAAATGAACAGAGGCAGTTTAACTTTGTAATAGCTTTTAGAAATTTTAAACTTGAAACTGAGAACTTGAATGCTTTTGCTTTTGTTTATTTGAGTTAAAACTTGAATGATTTCCACTGGATCTTGCATGCATGCTTCTGAAACTTTGAATTGCTTTAATCTACATGCATGTTGCTTCCATGTTGAAGAAAGAATGCAGGCAGTCATTTTGAATTGATTCCAGATTGAAAAATGCATACAGGCTGGTTGCTTTAGGATTTGGAAATTTGGTTACTGATTACAGATTTTAGAGTAGAGGATTGTTTTGAGAAGGGTTTGAGGAATATTGATTTCTGATTTTCAGATTTGTTTTTAGAGAAGGAATTTTTGAGAAATGGTTACTGATTTATTTCAGATTTAGATTAGAGGAAAGATCTGAATTCTCTTGGTTTTGAAAAAGAAATTAGAAAGAATGAATTGAAAAAAATGCAAATGTTTTATATAAGTGAATTTATGATTTATAAAAATAAAAGAAAAAGAAAATAATAAGGACACTTGTCATTACATTGATTACTTACATTACACATGTTAAAATGGAGCCTTAGAAAAATGACATATGTCTCTTAAGTAATTATTCATATTTTTATTTATTTTAAAAGTAAATAAATGTCTTTTTCTTATTTATTAAACACTTATCTATATATATAAATCATTTTAAAGAAACAAAACCAATTATATTTATAATTAAAAGTTATACAAATATTATAATATCCAAACAATTTAAATATTTATTCTCTTGAATTTCAAAGATTAAATTCAAATTCAATTAAATTAAATCCTAAGATTCAATTTAAAAGTTAAGTTATATATATACATATATAACTTTTCATTCAATTAAATAACAATTTCATATTCTTTAAAATCCATTCATACAAAATTAAAAATAATATATTATACTTATTATTTGAAATTAACATATTTGATATTTAAATAATTTATATAAGAGATTATATTATCAAGTAATATTTTAAAAAGAAATAAAACAAACCAATTTTGTAAATCTTATTTATTTAAACTTAAGTTAAAATATCTCTTAAACAATTAAATATTTACTTAAAGTATTTTAAAACTATAAAATTACTTATTTAAATATCTTTGAAAAGTCCAGATTAAATTAAATATAAATTCCCAATTTATCAAAGCTTCTATTTACAATATATATAAATAAATATATATATTCAAATAGAAATATCTTATTAACTTTTAAAAGATAAAATCATCAATTAAATACTAATTTAATCAGATTATTAAATTAAATTCAAATCTTATTATCAAAGATTATCCATATCAATTTAATTATTCAACAGATTATTAAATTGATATTGTCAAAATTTCCGGGATATTACATTCCTCCCCCCTTAAAATAATTTCGTCCCCGAAATTTAAACAAAGGTAATTTAATAATCTTATTAAAGATTTTAATTCAAAACACAAGCATATACTATCATCCATATGCTAGCAACCATAGCAACCAATTCATCCAATCATACAATTCTAACTATCTAGACTAAATTCTAGATAAAATTCCTCGAGTTTCCCCAAGTATATATATATACCGGGATACTCGCTCTACAAACAATCTAAACTATTAAGCTATAGATCTCCTATTCATCTAGATCTACAGAACTAAACAGAATATCAGACTACAGACGAGTCTGACTCAACTACCAAACTTCCCAAAACTGCAGATTCTAAAACCAAAGATAGATCAAATAAGTATTCCCTCAGAGATACGTAAAACACAATGAATTCCAGTTATCCAAACTGACAATTCAACCAAGTAGACCAATTACTTATCCAAATCAAAACACAGACGAGATCCAAACATATCTCTACTTCACAACTATCCGTAGATTCCAAACTTACTTCTCCCATCCAGAGATACACTCCAAACTGCTTTCGCTGCTCAACTCTGATATGAGGTAGAACACAAGCACAGACTGGACAACTCACTCCAGAAATAAGGTTCACTGATCCATAAATAAAACTCAGATATTCCAGCAAAACTTGAGCTGCTTCACCAAACTTTATCTCTAGGAATCATCCTTCAACTAGACTGAACCATCGGTATCACTCCTAGAATCCAGTCGATAAGAAAACTCAACCTTCAGATGCGGACAAACTTCTGACTTCTCTGAAGACATCCAGAAAAACTCTGACAACCTAAGAGAATACTCAGACAATCGCAAGTCACTTTTGCGATCAACCCAACCTAATTCCAAACAGACTGTTCTCTCTTTACCAATCAGAACAGCTTACACTTATTTATCCAATTTATCGAAGAAATGGATCCACTCTGCTGCTTCTGATCTTCACTTCCAGAAAAACTGCTCATCCAGAAAACTTCCTGCCATCACAGAATACTCCGAGCTGCACTGCTGACACTGATGCCAAGGACTTCCTACTCCAAAGATCTTCGAGAAACTCGAACTCCAAATCAAACAGAAACACCATGCTGAACTCAGCCACAATACCAAAGCATACACACTTCCTTAATCTTGTTCCAAAGAAAACATCTTCGGGAACATCCATCGTCACTGTATCTCATCATACAGTTACTATTACCTGAGGTATCAAGGTACCATCACTCGCTTCTGCCTCATCGACAGATCCAACTCTACTCATCCAAACTTCAGAGATAAACTCCGAACCATTATTGGTTTCCTTCGGAGATAGATGAAATCCTTCACCACAGCAAAGCTTACTCGAGACGGTATTGGGTCTACAGTCTCGACAAATACACTTCCAACCTCAACATTTAAACTCCAACCATTGGTAGTCGTGTTACACACACCACTACCCTATCTACCTTTATATCCTATATTGGAAAACCTGTATGGGTAACCCAACAAATAGGTAGAATAGATATATATATTTAAAATGATACTTTTTTTTTATATAGAAATTATTTCTGGGTAAAATTATTTCATTTACCTCTTTAAAACAATATTGTGTCCGTTGGCCTGGTTCAAGTGTTTAGAGATCCCTATCAATAACGTTAGCTACTCGTATTGACCAGAATCCATATACCACTCAACCGATCAATTAACACAATATAAAACCATTTTATATAACTAACAAATACGCGCTCACGTATATATATATACTCAGACTCAAATAGGTTGCTACAGATCCTATCTCTAATGAACAATCCTTCTGAACCTAGGTATTCACTCAACCTAGTGTTCTGATATTCACTTAACCAAAAGCTTAGGTATTCGCTCAACCTATGCTCTGATACCAACTGTAATAACCCGACTTTTTCTCCACAGAAAGTCGGATCATTATGAAGAAAGAAAGGGGTGAGAAATAGAAAAGAAGAGAAAGAGAGAAAGAAACAACATTAGAATCTCACACAGCGGAACGAATAAATTATATTAATAACATGAACTGTTACATAGTATACAACACTTATCAGAGTTATACAACATATACATCACATACTAGACAGTTATAAACATCTGTCTAGTTATTACAACTCGATACAATACAAAACACTATCATAGAGATAACACAGCGGAAACTACTATCTATCTACAACGCTGAAGCCTCCTGCTCCATTACTCCTCCAGATTTCTCGTCAAAGCTAACCTGAATCCCTTGGCTACTCGTAAAAATTTGAGTACCCAAGAGTTTATAAAACAGAAATAAACAACTTGGGTCAGACATGGGTCTGGTGTGAGTAACAGGTTAAACTTGCTTAACTTCAAAACCTTTTGAAAGAAAAGGTATCACGTAAGACTTCCCACACATAAACATGGGTAAGTTTTTACCTTACGCTAACCAAAACATTTGATAGGAAATTCGATTGTATTATAATAGGGTCTAGGGTTTTCAAATAAATATGAAATAGCTGAAATTGTTACATTATTAAATTCCAGCATACTAGCCACAAAGTGGGTTATACAATCAAGTCCGTTGGCACTTATTGGATTTTGGATTCCATACAATGGCAGGGCTACCGGGGTACCGCCCGTCACAGTACGTGGCCTAGATCACCGTACCGAGGATCACTCCCAATCCCCTGCAACACAAGGTCGGAACATCCCTTACTGGATAATTCCCGCACAAGATACCTCACGGTTGGGATCAGCAACCGCACCACTAAGTCGAAAATAGAAAGGGACATCTAGACAGAGGTAACCTTGTCCTACTTGGGTGCTACCCACTAACCTTGCTGCACCTCCCCTGTTTAAGCCATTCCAGGTTTGTGAGGCTTGAGGTCACGATTACCTTAGAAAAGAACACATCACTTAGAATGCTCATCGTCCACCTGACGATGTGTTGAAAGCATTCAATCCATACAAGTTCGTTCCGGGTTCGAACGAAACCGAAGGCATTATCTCGTTACACTCGTTTTGGAATCACCCTCAGAGTTAACGACAATAACCCTTGCACTCTGAATCTTCATCTTCACTTGAGATTCACGACCTATCGTTAATTTGGATCGATGTGGTATTCGGGTCTCCAGACCTGGAATTCCGGTATACGGAAACCCGATCCCGGTCTCATCGAAATCCAAAACGTATCTTTTAAAGGCCAAGTTGTTTAAGATTTAAACAATTTAATTCAATACTTGAATTCACACAGCATTTAACATAGATAAATATCACACATTTATCACAGATATATCCAATATTATATCACAAAATATCACAGTATATCATCCAATATATATCATCCAATTCAGATATTCTACACAACAATCATCCATAAGCAACAATTATTAACCCTATGTTATAATTAATTTAATTAACTTAAACTAAATTAATTACTTAAGAATTAATTATCTAACCTTGCTTAATCAATCATAAATTAATTACAAACCTTTAAATAATTAATTACTCGTTAAATATTAATCATCCTTGATTTATTATTCATTAATTACATAAAGTAATTATCCTTTAATTAATTTCACAAATTAATTATTCTTAACCATTAATAGTAATTAACCATTAATTACTCTTATTAATTACATTAATTAATAATCCTTAATTAATTACTCCCATTAATTAATTAACTATAATTAATTACATTGACCCTTAATTGATTGCATTAATTAATTAAACTTTAATTAATCACTTCTATTAATCCACCTTAATTAATCATAAACAGTAATTATCATCTTGTAATTACTTACCTTAATTAATTAACTTCTTAATTAATTTTATTAATTACACCAAATAATTAAATCCTTAATTACTTTTACAAAGTAATTATACTTCAATTACTTCCCATTAAGTGATTCCCTTTTATTAATTACATCCTGTAATTATACATTAATTACTTATACTAAGTAATTACACTTATTAATCTTATTAAGTATTCATACTTAATCCTTTATCAAGATTATCTTTAATTAAATCAACCAATTAATTAATCACATTCATTTGATTAATTACAATTGAGAAATTCTCAATTACCCTTAAAATAATTTAATTAATCTTTAATTACTTAACTAATTAATCTCTAATTACTTTCATTAATTAATCTCCAATTAATTAATTAATTATTCTTTAACAATAAATTAATAGACCTTAATTATTAATTAATATCCCTTAATAACAAATTAATCAATCCTTAATTACCAGTTGATTAATCCTTAATTAATCTTTAATTACAGATTAATTATCCCTTAATTATTAATTAATAAAACCTAATTATCAATTGATAAAACTTAATAACAAATTAATTAATCCTTAATTATCATTAAATTAATCCTTAATTACAAATTAATTTATCTTTAATTACTTAATTAATTTGTCACTAATTACAACTTAATTACTTAATTAATTAATCACTAATTATTAATTTATTTACTAAATTAATTAACCACTAATTATTAATTAATTATCTCTAATTATCTAATTAATAATTCTTAATTACAAACTAATTAACCTCTTAATTAATTAATTTATAATCCTTAACAATTAATTTATTAATTACTTAATCAATAATTAATATAATTAATCATATTTTAATTACTTCATTTAATTATCAAAATCTTAATTACCTTTAAGATAAATCATCATCTTTATTAATTACCTAATCACATTATTTAAAAACATTTAACCTTTAATTAACATTTAATTATATTTATAAAGAATTAAATTTAAAATATCTTAAATTTTAACTTAACAAACATAAGCTAAACAATCATATCATTTTCTTAATTAAAGGTTAAAGAAACATTTATAATAGGAAGAAATTATTTAAGAAAAGTTTTAAAACAATCCATTTTTTTTTATTTAAAAAGAAACTTGCTGTTAAACTCTCACGCAACACGAGTTCAACCCGAGCCAAACCCTTTCCCACTCGAGTACCACTTCGAGTTATCCCTTGCCTCACTCAACTTCGAGTCACACCCTAACCCAACCACCATAATCCTACTGACACCAAAAACACTCTCGTGCACATGCACCAGTGCCGGAATCGCCTTCCACCTCCTATGAACTCTCACGCATATCGACCAACAACGCTGCAACCAATTCCAACCTTCGAATCACTCGCATAAACTACTTATCGAAATCGAACTGTGTAGGAGAACTGGAACAAAATCCATTACCAGATCTGCCTCGAAATCTCGACTCCGATCACCGGAACCACTGCAAACCCGTCCACACCTTGCCGAGCTTCTACTCCACCATTTCCCAAAGCCTTGAGTCACTCGATCAACCAGAGACCCCTCGACGATCACAAATTCCGACCCCAAACTAAACTAGGTTTAAAAACTCATCCTCTGATTCGCCGACGCCACAGTGGTCACTACGACCAGCCACCATTTTTGCCAACATCCCTGAACATTCAGCTAGCTCCAGCAGGATCCCCGACCAACCAAACACACCCGATCACCAGAAAGCACTCAAAAACCCATTTCTGGTCATATCCAAAATGCTCATTCATTTTAATACTAAAAATTTTGATTTCTCTTTTAAAATTCATATTTTCCAGAGGTAATTCAATTTATATAATTGATTCATCCAATTACATCATTTGATTTTAACATGACGTTAGAATGGCTACTGCATTTCTTGAATTTCAGAGGATTTTCAAACATAAGATAATTGAATCTATTTTTAGTACTTGGATTATGATTAAACTAATCTATTTTGTTTGAATCCAAGTCCTAACAGTGATTTAATAAAAAGATCTTGAAATTTGATTGTAACTTAAACTCTACAATAAAGAACAGAGAAGATGTATACAACTAGATATGCACACATGAACACCTTATATATACAGATTCTTATACTTACATACACACACATGCATGGCATCATTATCACAGCAACTTCACAAGCAACATTTATCTACTTACTTAAACTTTTTAAATTATATGTTTACTCACCTGATTTGAAATGAACAGAGGCAGTTTAACTTTGTAATAGCTTTTAGAAATTTTAAACTTGAAACTGAGAACTTGAATGCTTTTGCTTTTGTTTATTTGAGTTAAAACTTGAATGATTTCCACTGGATCTTGCATGCATGCTTCTGAAACTTTGAATTGCTTTAATCTACATGCATGTTGCTTCCATGTTGAAGAAAGAATGCAGGCAGTCATTTTGAATTGATTGCAGATTGAAAAATGCATACAGGCTGGTTGCTTTAGGATTTGGAAATTTGGTTACTGATTACAGATTTTAGAGTAGAGGATTGTTTTGAGAAGGGTTTGAGGAATATTGATTTCTGATTTTCAGATTTGTTTTTAGAGAAGGAATTTTTGAGAAATGGTTACTGATTTATTTCAGATTTAGATTAGAGGAAAGATCTGAATTCTCTTGGTTTTGAAAAAGAAATTAGAAAGAATGAATTGAAAAAAATGCAAATGTTTTATATAAGTGAATTTATGATTTATAAAAATAAAAGAAAAAGAAAATAATAAGGACACTTGTCATTACATTGATTACTTACATTACACATGTTAAAATGGAGCCTTAGAAAAATGACATATGTCTCTTAAGTAATTATTCATATTTTTATTTATTTTAAAAGTAAATAAATGTCTTTTTCTTATTTATTAAATACTTATCTATATATATAAATCATTTTAAAGAAACAAAACCAATTATATTTATAATTAAAAGTTATACAAATATTATAATATCCAAACAATTTAAATATTTATTCTCTTGAATTTCAAAGATTAAATTCAAATTCAATTAAATTAAATCCTAAGATTCAATTTAAAAGTTAAGTTATATATATACATATATAACTTTTCATTCAATTAAATAACAATTTCATATTCTTTAAAATCCATTCATACAAAATTAAAAATAATATATTATACTTATTATTTGAAATTAACATATTTGATATTTAAATAATTTATATAAGAGATTATATTATCAAGTAATATTTTAAAAAGAAATAAAACAAACCAATTTTGTAAATCTTATTTATTTAAACTTAAGTTAAAATATCTCTTAAACAATTAAATATTTACTTAAAGTATTTTAAAACTATAAAATTACTTATTTAAATATCTTTGAAAAGTCCAGATTAAATTAAATATAAATTCCCAATTTATCAAAGCTTCTATTTACAATATATATAAATAAATATATATATTCAAATAGAAATATCTTATTAACTTTTAAAAGATAAAATCATCAATTAAATACTAATTTAATCAGATTATTAAATTAAATTCAAATCTTATTATCAAAGATTATCCATATCAATTTAATTATTCAACAGATTATTAAATTGATATTGTCAAAATTTCCGGGATATTACACTCTTTTATAAATTATTTTAAAATTGATTAATGAGTTATTTTCAAACAATATTAATAGTATATTGTTTTTAAATAAATAGACCTTAATAAAATAAGGTTGTTATTTTCAAATTGAATGTGTTGTTTTAAATTGATTAGAGATGATATAAATCATTACTTATGATGGATGAATTAGTTGATAATTAAGATCAATTGATTAATTAATTAAGATTGATTAATTTATAATTAGAGGTAATTAATTATTTGGTAATTAAGATCAATTAATTAAGTAATTAGGATTAATTAATTAATAATTAGGTTTTATTAATTATTAATTAAGGGGTGATTAATTTGTAATTAAAGATACGCACTTGATAAAGGATTAAGTATGAATACTTAATAAGATTGATATGTTAATTCATTTAATAAATGGTATTTTAAACTTATATATACTCTTAAATCATATTTATTAACAATATTTAAAAAGAAAATAAATTAAACCTTATTATAAATCTCATTTAAAATAAATATCTATATGGTTTTAAATAAGATTTATAATAAGGTTTAATTTATTTTCTTTTTAAATATTGTTAATAAATATGATTTAAGAGTATATATAAGTTTAAAATACCATTTATATACTTCGACACATCGCCTACGACCTCGCCGTTCAACTCAAGCACCCAGTTCGTCGAATTCGACTGGAATTCAAATTCGAGCAATTCGATCAAAATCCTGGAACCACACCTCGCCTGAAAGCCCTTCGAACTCGACGATGCCGACCATGTACGACCACGAAACTCTGCCTACAAATTCTCCGACCAACCCTTCATCTTTTCCCCTAGGTCCGATGGTCTCCGATCATCCAGAGACGCCGCGACAATCCAGTTCCAGACCTCGACTCAAACCATCCTAAAACCCTAGTTCGACGTCATGCTGCCGCCACGGCCACTTAAAAACCCTCCAGCCATTTTTCCCTTGAACCTCGACTTACGAGCCACCTCTAGGCCCAAGCTCGACCAACCACTAGTCACCGTTCATCAGAAATCGACGAAACTTCCCATTCTGATCAACTCGAATTATCTCATCATTCCCAAGCTTAAAAATCATGAACTTATTATCTAAAATCATCATTCCCTACTACGAATCAATTTATGAAAATCAAACTTGAATTCGTGATCATTGATTTTCCTGTTTTGAACATATTTTACTGTAATTCCATTTTTCTAAAATATTAACTCGATAATTTCACTTGAAATTATTTTTAAAAATGATGTTACAGTTCTATCATCATTTCCTCTTTAGAGATCATAGCCTAAAAAGTTTTAGAGAGAAAGGAATTGATTTTTAAACTTGTTATTAACCTGTGAATTTAAAAACAGAGAGATGCAACTAGGTAAACACAGACATGTACATGTAAACATTTACATATATATATGTATACAGGCATATTTACATCTATACAAACATTATTCACAGCATAATTCAAATATCTATCACAAACACCAAGTTATATACTAAAGTTTTTGGTAGTTTGCTTACTGGAAACTAGAACAGAGGAACGGTTTATATATATATAGATATATTCACATATAATCAAAGCAATTCATATATATATATATATATCCAGATAAAATCAATCATTTAAACAATTTCTTCATATAGGATTATCACATGCAATAAAGCTAGCAACCATTTTACTGTTTTTAAACGTTTTGTTTACTCACCAGACATGAGCAGAGAACAGAGAACAACTTTGAAAACTTGAATGGAAATGGAGCTGAAGACTTTGAATTGCCTTAAAACTTTGAAAACTGGATTTGCTTGATTTCTGAAATGCTTTGAAACTGGAAACATGTTGTAGAGATGACTTAACTTTGAAACTGAGATGTTCTTGTTTTTGATTACAGGCTGAAACTTGTTTGATTGCTCTACAGGTTTTGATCTTTATTTGAGTAATTTGGGAAAAATGTTTACAGGGTTTTGAAAACTGCTTACAGGTTGTTTTGAGGAAAAGATTTCAGGCTTTGGATTTGTTTTTGAGAAGTGTTATAGGCTGGGAATAAAATGATTACAAGGTTTTGAGTTTTTTTTTTTTGAATTTTCTCTGGTTGGAAAATTTACAGGTCGTTTACTTGCTAGCTTTTGAAAATGTGAAGATAAGAAAAGAGAAATGAAGGAAGAAGGTGTAGGTTTAAATAGTGTTAATTTAGGATTTATTAAAATTAAAGAAAATTAAAATAAATGTGACACTTGTCTCTTACCTTGTCTAATTACTTATCTTAATTAATATATTTTTTTTTTAATTATATTAATTAATTATTCTTTAATCACTTATTATTGATTAATTAATCTTAATTAATCAATCCTTAATTACATCATTTATTAATTAATGATCCTTAATTACCTCCTTAATTAATTACCTTAACTAGTAATTAATCACATTATTAATTAACCTTAATCCTTTAATTAATTAATTACTCTTTAATCAATTAATTTCAAATCAATTATATTAATTAATCCTCTAATTAATAACATCAAGTGATTAACTCTTAATCACATCCATTTAATTACTTCCATATGTTAATTCTCTTTCTTAATTACATTCAATAATTATCCATTAATTACTTTACTAATTAATGAATAATTAATCAAGGTTGATTAATGTTTAATGAGTAATTAATTAATTAATGGTTGTAATTAATTAATGATTGATTAAGCAAGGTTAGATGATTAATTCTTAAGTAATTAATTTAATTTAAGTTAATTAAATTAATTATAACATGGGTTAATAATTGTTTGCTTATGGATGATTGTTTGTGTAGAATATCTGATTTTTGGTTGATATCTATTAAATGATATGCTATGATATTCTGTGATATGATATTGGATATATCCGTGATAAATGTGTGATATTTATCTATGTTAAATGCTGTATGAATTATAAAATGAAGTAATTAATTTAATTCACTTTAAATTGATTAGAAATGATATAAATCATTACTTAAGGATGGAGGAATGATATTGAATGCTTTCATTGTTTGATATCTATGATGAGATATATGATGTGTGATATGGATGTTTGGTTGAATTATAATGATAATGTGAATTATCTGTTTGGGATGATAATGTAGATTATCTATTGAATTATCTATCTTTGTGTATATAGATAAGAATTGAATTGTTTTAACCTTAAAACAACTTGGCCCTTAAAAGATACGTTTTAGATTTCGATGAGACCGGGATCGGGTTTCCGTATACCGGTATTCCAGGTCTGGAGACCCGAATACCACATCGATCCAAATTTACGATAGGTCGTGAATCAAGTGAAGATGAAGATTCAGAGTGCAAGGGTTATTGTCGTTAACTCTGAGGGTGATTCCAAAACGAGTGTAACGAGATAATGCCTTCGGTTTCGTTCGAACCCAGAACGAACTTGTATGGATTGAATGCTTTCAGCACATCGTCAGGCGGACGATGAGCATTCTAAGTGATATGTTCTGATTAAAGGTAATCGTAACCTCAAGCCTCATCAACCGGGAATGGCTAAAACAGGGGAGGTGCAGCAAGGCTTCGTAGGTAGCACCCACTGAGAGCAAGATAGATCCCTGTCTAGAGGTCCCTTTTCTTTTTATTCGGCTTAGTGTGTGGTTGGTCGCGCCAACTACGGGATTGTCTTGTTCGGGATTATCCAGTAAGGGATGGTTCCGGCTTTGTGTTGCAGGGGAGCGGGCGTACTCCTCGGTACGGTGATCTAGGCCACGTACTGTGACGGGCGGTACCCCAGTAGCCCTGCCATTGTATGGAATCCAAACTCCAATAAGTGCCGTACGTATTAGTTGTGCCCAACTATGTTGGAATGTGAGATGTAAGCATTTCAGCTATTTCTGTATTTTATTTGAAAACCCTAGACCCTATTATAATATAACTGGATTTCCTATCAAATGTTTTGGTTAGCGTAAGGTAAAAACTTACCCATGTTTATTTGTGGGGAGTCTTACGTGATACCTTTTCTTTCTAAAAGTTTTGAAGTTAAACAAGTTTAACCTGTTACTCACACCAGACCCATGTCTGACCCAAGTTGTTTATTTCTGTTTTATAAACTCTTGGGTACTCAAATTTTTACGAGTAGCCAAGAGATTCAGGTTTAACTTTGACGAATTGTGGAGGAGCAATGGAGCAGGAGGCTTCGGCGTTCGTAGATATAGTATTCCGCTGTGTTGATATCTGTGTTAGATTCTTGTATTGTATTTGAGTTGTAATATCTAGACAGATGTTTATAACTGTCTAGTAAGTGATGTATATGCTGTGTAACTCTGTAAATTGTTGTAAACTATGTAATAGTTTATGTTATTAATATAATTTATTCGTTCCGCTGTGAGATTGTCAAGACCCAAAAATCGACCTTCGAAAATCGGCACCCGTACTTCACTTGTACTCAAAATGCCGTAGATTCAAATGCCGAATCTGGTTCTCGGGAGCTTATAGCACAGTTAAGTAAATAACACAGCGGAAGAAAAGAATAATACATTGATATACAATATCTGATACAACAGAGTGATACAATGAATATCAATATACATCAGAGATATGATACAACAAATAGCAGCGGAAAAGAAAATGATAACATCAGCAGCGGATAATCCCCATCTCCAAAGCAGCAATCCAGATATAGCTTGAACTCCCAATAACGATGCACAAAGATAAGCAAGTGCAGTCTGATCCAAAGACTGAACTAGCTCCAGAAAATCTACTAATCTGACTATCTGAAAAACCCAACTCTAGACTGCTCGTGTAGAAAATTTTTGAGCACCCAGAGTTTAGGAAAGAAACAATAAACTCCGGATCAGTCATGGGACTGGTGTGAGCAACAAAAACAGTTTATCTTTTAAAACAAATAGCAGAGAATTTTAAAGTCAATTCGCAATGCTTTTTGAAAATGAAACTACCATAAGACCTCCCACCACACACACAATGCAAACGCAGAATTGGAGGAGATTTCTTCTTATGATAGTCAAAGATGCTTACTACGCAAAAATCAAATCATTTTTGATATTATTATTAGTGCATAGTGTAGAAAAATCATTCCGAAAGTATAATATTAATCTTAGCCAACATACGACCAGTATCGTATGCCTACTATAGCTACCATCTAAACAGTGGTGACCACCGTACGTAAATGGCAGGTTCTACAACTAATACCGTACAAAGTTCGTATTGGAGTTTGGATTTCCAACAAATGGTCAGGCTAAGGAACTTCCTATGCCACGATGGGTACGTCCCTGGAATAGACGACCCGAGAACCTAACCGGATCTCTGCCAACACAAGGCCGGGTTACCTCTGCAAAAATAGGTAACTACTGACACGCGTATGCCATCCCCCGATCGTCACCGATCTTCCCGAGGATCCCCGATTTCCAACAAACCACATAGAAATAATAATGCAGTAACCACAGAGGTTAAGTATCTGGGCTCCATACCATGATACCACCTTTATCCAGAAGGAATGACATACACTAAGGGGCGCTACTCCCTAGAACCTTGCTGCATTCTTCCTGTTTCGACCATTTCCGGGGTGTGAGGCTCGATGAAGTCTCGTCCACAAAGCTACGCTTTGTCACAAAGCCATGCTTCGGGTCAAACAAATGATCAACCTATGATCACAAAGATATAAGATCAAACAAATGATCATATCGCAAATGATCAAACACTGATCATCACACAGCAACACTCAGCATGCCACATTACCAAATTGGGATATATCGCTGATAAATTTCAACTACATAACCTCTGAGCTCGTACGTCTCAGAGAAGGGTGTTAAGCTAAGAGAATAAATTCTCCGCCACCAACAGATATGTATTTGAAAGAAATCGGCTTTATATCTCAAAGTGTAATGTCAGACATGTATCCATACAAGTCTGTTCCGGGTTCGAACAGAACCGAAGGCACTTCTTACGAAGCCCTTGCATTTCCGGGTATTCACAATCCCGTCCGGACTTCCCATCACAAAGGGTGATAAAATCTCTATACCGGGGACCAGTCGGTGCAGAGACATTCGACGAGTTGTCCTTTCGTTTTCGTAAATATCCGGTCTTCATCACCGGTCTTCAAATGCCATCCATGTACGACGTATCACTATTCGGAATGGGTTATATGACATAAATGTCTTTTCCCGGCTAACCCGAATAACGAGCGCAATCTTTAAAAACATATGGATATGTGATTTCAATTAAGTCACAACTTAATAATTCAACTTCTTTTCTTCAAATGGTTTAACAAATTACCATTTCAAATCTTTTAAACAAAAAGATTTATTTACAGAGTTCACTTAATTTTCACAAAGATTCATTCACAGTTTTTCCAAAACAATTCCTGTTTCAATTGGATTAACTCGTTAAATCTTTAAAACAAAGATTCAACTTATAGCTTTCAAAACAATTTCATTTCGAATGTTTTAAACAAAATCATCATTTTAAATCTGTTAAAAATAAACATATTCAATTCATAACTTTCAAAAAGAATTCATTTATAACTTGGAAAACCATCTTTCAATTCATACTTGAAATTCCTTTAAATTGGAATTTCATTTCTTATATATACGAAAGCTTTTATCATTTGAAAACAAACAGTTTTCATTTAAGAACAATCCAATTTTATTTGCACGAGTTAAAGCTCTTGAATTTTATTCATATTTCAAAATCAATACTTTTAAAATGGTTTAACCCTTATATAACGATATAACTTCTTTAATTCCTAGTTTCAAATCATAGAATTCAATTTTAAACTTGACTTTAAGTTTTTAAATCAAATTATTTAAACTTCAAACTTTATCAAGTTATTCAAAAATAAATCTTATCTTTGAAATTCCATTTCGAAAGCTTTTCATTTTTAACCCAAATTTCTAATTTCAAAATCAATTGAAATTAAAATTTTCAATTTCAAAAACATCAAATTTAAATCAACTGTGACTTAACCGATTTCCACGTGAAATCCATATTTGTGTGTGTATAAGTGTGGTCCAAGGGTTTAACACACAATAGAGCAACATCAATCATCACAGATATATCGATAAGCGGTATAATCGATAACGCTCATCTTCATTCACAGATTCATAGATAAAATAAATTTATCAGTCACAAAGATTCATCATTACGATTCGATGTGGGTTTCGGATAACCAACTGGAATCCGACTCCCTGTCGCATCGAAATTCAAGTGCCGTTTTACGGGCCAAGGGGTTTCATATTCATATAGTAATATATCACAGAAACAGAAATCACAGCTAAGCACAAAACATAACATAGCATCGCATCACATAACTGATATATCAATCCATCACATAGCATGTAATAAAATATCAAACATCTATACGTAAGATCAGTTAATTGGTTGAGTAATCCAAATCAGTTTCGATTACTTATGAAAATTACTAATCCCGGTTAATTAACATTAATAAATTACAGATCATTTTGATTAATTATTCTTTAATCATTTAATAATTAACCATTAATAATAAATCAATTAACCTTTAATTTTAATTCCACCATTTAATTAGTTGTCCTTTACTTAACTAATTATCCTCAAATTAATTTACCCTAAGTAGTTAACCACATTAATTAATTCTTTTAAAGAAATTAACCCTTAACGTTTGATTTATCAACTTTAATCATTAATTATCCATTATTAATTACTTTCATTAATTAATTATTATTTTTAGTTAATCATAAATTAATTAGTTCTTGATTTCAATTTTAACAAATTTCCAATCATTTATTAACTTAAACCTTAATTAATAAGTTTAAGACTTATAATCACCAATTAATTTAATACAATTCATTAATTATCATGACTAATTAACTTAATAAATAAATGGATTACAATGTGTTAAATCTTCATTTACTTAAGATAACTCATCTTTTTATTTAGGATTTAACTATCACTTATAAATATGGTTAAAACCCCTTCATTTCAAATTTAAATCTCCTTTTCGACACTAAGACATTTTTAAGCATTTAAAAACAATTTAAATTTGAAACTTTATTTATTTCCAAACTAAATTCAAATCTAAACTTGAATTCATATTTACACTTGGATTTAAGAATTCATTTTAACCCTTAAGTCAAAAATTTAAAACTCAGTTTAAATTTACAGAGACAAATCTAGTTTGAACTTGAAACAAATTTCTACCCGAGACTTACTTGAGTACTTACCCGAGCCAAATGCCCCTCTCCCCGAGATTAACTTCGAGTCCCCTGTTTTTCTTTATTTTTAACCTGTTTTCGTTTAAATTTTTAAAACCTGTTATGCTGTTAAACTCACACACATGAACTCGGTAACCCACTCGAGCCACGATCCCATTTACCCGAGGTTAACTTCGAGTTTCCTCCCTTCTTCCCCACTAACAACACAACCAGATCACCAACGTGCACGTGCACGTGCACATCCACTCCGGCCACCATCGATCGTCACTCCGACCACCTACAAGTCGACGGCAACTCCATCACTCCTTCGATAACCCAGATTCGAAGAACTCGAGCCAATTTCGAGATCGAGCATCTCAACCCAGAACTGGAACACAAAGTTCGACTGACCAAATCGCCTCGCCTTAGATCCTCCGTCCACCGTAAACGCTGCAACTCCGGCTACGACCTTACCCACGTCCCAGCTACCATCACCAGAAGCCTCGAAACACTCGATCGTCCATACGAGCCGTAGTGATCGATTTCCCAAGCCTAACTAAAACTAGGGTTCTAGAAAAGATTCTACTGCCGCAACTTCCACAATGCTTTCTATCACCAGAAATGATTTTTCCTAGCTTCTACTAACCCTCCTCCACCACCTGAAAGAACCCCGAGCCTCCACTATTCATAGATCACCGGAAAATCAAATAATTCCATTCCCGTTCAAACCCATACGGCACCTTCATCTTATTTTTAAAAATCTTAGTTTTAATGTTAAAAATCATGATTTGATTTATGTATTCAATTTAAAATGCTGAATTTATAAATTGCACAGATTGAATTTTTACCTATTTTGACTTTCACTGATGGTTTATACTTCCAGTGAGATTTCAAATTTTAAATTAACTTAAACAAAAATTTAAAACCTTCTCTATGACGTAATAACAAGTTTTATTTAAATGCTAAGTTCTCACATCAATGGATTTAAGAGAATGTGAATTTTTAATCAAGTCTTGAAATTGAAAACTGGAAACAGAGATGACAATGGGACATATGCACATGTCTCCACATCCATATATATATACTCAGAGATTTAAATATATATTCACAAGCATACTATATTCCAGAGATAAGCATGCAACCATAATTATATACTTAACATTTAAAATAGGGATGTTACTCACTTGGCAAAGAAGTTGGTTTGTTTGCTCACTTTTGAAATGAAGACATAGAACAAGCCTGGGAATGATTTATTTGAAAAACTGGAAATTGCATTTGAATCTTTACTTTGATATCTTGCCTCTGTTTTTCTTTTCTGGCTTTGCTTAATTTTGTTTTGAACGAACTAAAATGAAATGGGAAGGCTAATAATAAAGAGAAGTGTACAGGTTGATTAGTATTATACTGTGTACTAAGGTGAAAGCATTAAATGCAAGCATGCTTCCTTGTCTTCAGCTGATAACATGGCTTTGGTGTACTAGAGATGTCTTGCATTAATTGTTCAAGTCCTCTATGTCTTGTTTATAGACATTTGAATATTTTTCTTTCGGCTGCCTATACTTTGTTTTACTATTTTGCTTTGCTTTTACAAGCTTAACCTGGCTGCATTAATTATGTTTGCACTTATTGATGTTTTGTACTTTATTTTGCATCTTGTTTTATATTTTTATTTCTTATTTTGTTTACAGTTTATATTTGTTGGCTTGTTTACTTTATATTAAATAAAACTATATAATTTTTTTTATAAACTCAAATTATTATTAACCCTTTATTTACAATTTAAATCTAAATCACATATATTTACTTATTTGTTTTGTTTTCAAGTGTACATGCTTATTTGGTTTGCTTCCCTTTTAACTTGCATTTTATTTTATTACTTTATAAATAATTTTCTATTTTAACATTGTTGTTAAAAGCTTACTTTATATTAATTTACTTAGATATGTAATAAAAATCTAATCTGTATAAAACTATATATATACATTCAATATACACCCATATATTCACATATACACTATTTACAATTTTTTTAATTTAAAATGATTTATACATAATATACTTGGATATCGAGGAAACTCGCTCCATTTAATCAATTTAATTTCACAATTTTTATTCAAAAATTTATTAAATCATAAATTTAACTCAAAATTTCATTTAATTATTAATTTAAATAAATTCAAAATTTCAGGGTCGTGACAAACTTCCCCCCTTAAAAGAATTTCGTCCTCGAAATTCGCAGGCACGAAAACAAAGACAGATAGATCAAAGATAAATTTGATCTCCTATAATTCCTCAAACATAAGATACGGATTCCGCATTCAAGTCGGAATATCTCAGAATACATACCAATTTTGTCCTTCTTCGGACTTTGGTATTCACAGAAATCTCAATAGAATTTCAAAATTCGGTTTCAAACGAAATCGTTTTATTGATACAATTCAAATTTATCGTCATATTCTACTAATCAATTTAACTTAATTAAAAATTTCCAATTTCAAATTCATTAAGGTTTAAATCAAAAAGCTGATAAGAAATCGATGAAATACGAAGTAAGGATCTTCTACAGTGGTTCGTATAGCCATCATCACATCGAAACTTCTTCTTGTAGCTGATACGAAGAAATCAAAAGAATTTGGAAACGAATCAAAGAAAATTGATAGAGAAAGTTGTTTCCACTGTTGTAGGGTATTGACCATTGATAGTCGTATTCCCTTGTCCCCTATCTCGTCCTCTTCTTGTACTCATACTCACTATCAGTGGATAGTAAGAGAATTTACTGAGACGTTCAGACGGATATCTGAGAATTACTCATTCTAGAGTTTACTACACTCTATCTCTAATGAGCTACTTAACGTGTTATACTCCTGAGCTAAAGTTCAACCTTAGCTCTGATACCAAATGTCAAGACCCAAAAATCGACCTTCGAAAATCGGCACCCGTACTTCACTTGTACTCAAAATGCCGTAGATTCAAATGCCGAATCTGGTTCTCGGGAGCTTATAACACAGTTAAGTAAATAACACAGCGGAAGAAAAGAATAATACATTGATATACAATATCTGATACAACAGAGTGATACAATGAATATCAATATACATCAGAGATATGATACAACAAATAGCAGCGGAAAAGAAAATGATAACATCAGCAGCGGATAATCTCCATCTCCAAAGCAGCAATCCAGATATAGCTTGAACTCCCAATAACGATGCACAAAGATAAGCAAGTGCAGTCTGATCCAAAGACTGAACTAGCTCCAGAAAATCTACTAATCTGACTATCTGAAAAACCCAACTCTAGACTGCTCGTGTAGAAAATTTTTGAGCACCCAGAGTTTAGGAAAGAAACAATAAACTCCGGATCAGTCATGGGACTGGTGTGAGCAACAAAAACAGTTTATCTTTTAAAACAAATAGCAGAGAATTTTAAAGTCAATTCGCAATGCTTTTTGAAAATGAAACTACCATAAGACCTCCCACCACACACACAATGCAAACGCAGAATTGGAGGAGATTTCTTCTTATGATAGTCAAAGATGCTTACTACGCAAAAATCAAATCATTTTTGATATTATTATTAGTGCATAGTGTAGAAAAATCATTCCGAAAGTATAATATTAATCTTAGCCAACATACGACCAGTATCGTATGCCTACTATAGCTACCATCTAAACAGTGGTGACCACCGTACGTAAATGGCAGGTTCTACAACTAATACCGTACAAAGTTCGTATTGGAGTTTGGATTTCCAACAAATGGTCAGGCTAAGGAACTTCCTATGCCACGATGGGTACGTCCCTGGAATAGACGACCCGAGAACCTAACCGGATCTCTGCCAACACAAGGCCGGGTTACCTCTGCAAAAATAGGTAACTACTGACACGCGTATGCCATCCCCCGATCGTCACCGATCTTCCCGAGGATCCCCGATTTCCAACAAACCACATAGAAATAATAATGCAGTAACCACAGAGGTTAAGTATCTGGGCTCCATACCATGATACCACCTTTATCCAGAAGGAATGACATACACTAAGGGGCGCTACTCCCTAGAACCTTGCTGCATTCTTCCTGTTTCGACCATTTCCGGGGTGTGAGGCTCGATGAAGTCTCGTCCACAAAGCTACGCTTTGTCACAAAGCCATGCTTCGGGTCAAACAAATGATCAACCTATGATCACAAAGATATAAGATCAAACAAATGATCATATCGCAAATGATCAAACACTGATCATCACACAGCAACACTCAGCATGCCACATTACCAAATTGGGATATATCGCTGATAAATTTCAACTACATAACCTCTGAGCTCGTACGTCTCAGAGAAGGGTGTTAAGCTAAGAGAATAAATTCTCCGCCACCAACAGATATGTATTTGAAAGAAATCGGCTTTATATCTCAAAGTGTAATGTCAGACATGTATCCATACAAGTCTGTTCCGGGTTCGAACAGAACCGAAGGCACTTCTTACGAAGCCCTTGCATTTCCGGGTATTCACAATCCCGTCCGGACTTCCCATCACAAAGGGTGATAAAATCTCTATACCGGGGACCAGTCGGTGCAGAGACATTCGACGAGTTGTCCTTTCGTTTTCGTAAATATCCGGTCTTCATCACCGGTCTTCAAATGCCATCCATGTACGACGTATCACTATTCGGAATGGGTTATATGACATAAATGTCTTTTCCCGGCTAACCCGAATAACGAGCGCAATCTTTAAAAACATATGGATATGTGATTTCAATTAAGTCACAACTTAATAATTCAACTTCTTTTCTTCAAATGGTTTAACAAATTACCATTTCAAATCTTTTAAACAAAAAGATTTATTTACAGAGTTCACTTAATTTTCACAAAGATTCATTCACAGTTTTTCCAAAACAATTCCTGTTTCAATTGGATTAACTCGTTAAATCTTTAAAACAAAGATTCAACTTATAGCTTTCAAAACAATTTCATTTCGAATGTTTTAAACAAAATCATCATTTTAAATCTGTTAAAAATAAACATATTCAATTCATAACTTTCAAAAAGAATTCATTTATAACTTGGAAAACCATCTTTCAATTCATACTTGAAATTCCTTTAAATTGGAATTTCATTTCTTATATATACGAAAGCTTTTATCATTTGAAAACAAACAGTTTTCATTTAAGAACAATCCAATTTTATTTGCACGAGTTAAAGCTCTTGAATTTTATTCATATTTCAAAATCAATACTTTTAAAATGGTTTAACCCTTATATAACGATATAACTTCTTTAATTCCTAGTTTCAAATCATAGAATTCAATTTTAAACTTGACTTTAAGTTTTTAAATCAAATTATTTAAACTTCAAACTTTATCAAGTTATTCAAAAATAAATCTTATCTTTGAAATTCCATTTCGAAAGCTTTTCATTTTTAACCCAAATTTCTAATTTCAAAATCAATTGAAATTAAAATTTTCAATTTCAAAAACATCAAATTTAAATCAACTGTGACTTAACCGATTTCCACGTGAAATCCATATTTGTGTGTGTATAAGTGTGGTCCAAGGGTTTAACACACAATAGAGCAACATCAATCATCACAGATATATCGATAAGCGGTATAATCGATAACGCTCATCTTCATTCACAGATTCATAGATAAAATAAATTTATCAGTCACAAAGATTCATCATTACGATTCGATGTGGGTTTCGGATAACCAACTGGAATCCGACTCCCTGTCGCATCGAAATTCAAGTGCCGTTTTACGGGCCAAGGGGTTTCATATTCATATAGTAATATATCACAGAAACAGAAATCACAGCTAAGCACAAAACATAACATAGCATCGCATCACATAACTGATATATCAATCCATCACATAGCATGTAATAAAATATCAAACATCTATACGTAAGATCAGTTAATTGGTTGAGTAATCCAAATCAGTTTCGATTACTTATGAAAATTACTAATCCCGGTTAATTAACATTAATAAATTACAGATCATTTTGATTAATTATTCTTTAATCATTTAATAATTAACCATTAATAATAAATCAATTAACCTTTAATTTTAATTCCACCATTTAATTAGTTGTCCTTTACTTAACTAATTATCCTCAAATTAATTTACCCTAAGTAGTTAACCACATTAATTAATTCTTTTAAAGAAATTAACCCTTAACGTTTGATTTATCAACTTTAATCATTAATTATCCATTATTAATTACTTTCATTAATTAATTATTATTTTTAGTTAATCATAAATTAATTAGTTCTTGATTTCAATTTTAACAAATTTCCAATCATTTATTAACTTAAACCTTAATTAATAAGTTTAAGACTTATAATCACCAATTAATTTAATACAATTCATTAATTATCATGACTAATTAACTTAATAAATAAATGGATTACAATGTGTTAAATCTTCATTTACTTAAGATAACTCATCTTTTTATTTAGGATTTAACTATCACTTATAAATATGGTTAAAACCCCTTCATTTCAAATTTAAATCTCCTTTTCGACACTAAGACATTTTTAAGCATTTAAAAACAATTTAAATTTGAAACTTTATTTATTTCCAAACTAAATTCAAATCTAAACTTGAATTCATATTTACACTTGGATTTAAGAATTCATTTTAACCCTTAAGTCAAAAATTTAAAACTCAGTTTAAATTTACAGAGACAAATCTAGTTTGAACTTGAAACAAATTTCTACCCGAGACTTACTTGAGTACTTACCCGAGCCAAATGCCCCTCTCCCCGAGATTAACTTCGAGTCCCCTGTTTTTCTTTATTTTTAACCTGTTTTCGTTTAAATTTTTAAAACCTGTTATGCTGTTAAACTCACACACATGAACTCGGTAACCCACTCGAGCCACGATCCCATTTACCCGAGGTTAACTTCGAGTTTCCTCCCTTCTTCCCCACTAACAACACAACCAGATCACCAACGTGCACGTGCACGTGCACATCCACTCCGGCCACCATCGATCGTCACTCCGACCACCTACAAGTCGACGGCAACTCCATCACTCCTTCGATAACCCAGATTCGAAGAACTCGAGCCAATTTCGAGATCGAGCATCTCAACCCAGAACTGGAACACAAAGTTCGACTGACCAAATCGCCTCGCCTTAGATCCTCCGTCCACCGTAAACGCTGCAACTCCGGCTACGACCTTACCCACGTCCCAGCTACCATCACCAGAAGCCTCGAAACACTCGATCGTCCATACGAGCCGTAGTGATCGATTTCCCAAGCCTAACTAAAACTAGGGTTCTAGAAAAGATTCTACTGCCGCAACTTCCACAATGCTTTCTATCACCAGAAATGATTTTTCCTAGCTTCTACTAACCCTCCTCCACCACCTGAAAGAACCCCGAGCCTCCACTATTCATAGATCACCGGAAAATCAAATAATTCCATTCCCGTTCAAACCCATACGGCACCTTCATCTTATTTTTAAAAATCTTAGTTTTAATGTTAAAAATCATGATTTGATTTATGTATTCAATTTAAAATGCTGAATTTATAAATTGCACAGATTGAATTTTTACCTATTTTGACTTTCACTGATGGTTTATACTTCCAGTGAGATTTCAAATTTTAAATTAACTTAAACAAAAATTTAAAACCTTCTCTATGACGTAATAACAAGTTTTATTTAAATGCTAAGTTCTCACATCAATGGATTTAAGAGAATGTGAATTTTTAATCAAGTCTTGAAATTGAAAACTGGAAACAGAGATGACAATGGGACATATGCACATGTCTCCACATCCATATATATATACTCAGAGATTTAAATATATATTCACAAGCATACTATATTCCAGAGATAAGCATGCAACCATAATTATATACTTAACATTTAAAATAGGGATGTTACTCACTTGGCAAAGAAGTTGGTTTGTTTGCTCACTTTTGAAATGAAGACATAGAACAAGCCTGGGAATGATTTATTTGAAAAACTGGAAATTGCATTTGAATCTTTACTTTGATATCTTGCCTCTGTTTTTCTTTTCTGGCTTTGCTTAATTTTGTTTTGAACGAACTAAAATGAAATGGGAAGGCTAATGTAACGACCCGCCATCCTATGACTAGGAAGACGCATCGTTTTGAAGAAAAGAAAGAGGTGAGAAAGTAGAAAAGAAGAGAAGAAAGAAAGAGCAATAACAGAATCTCAACAGCGGAATGAATAATTTATATTAATAACAAAGTATTACATCATATACAATGATTATCAGAGTTATACAGATTATTCATCACATACTAGACAGTTATAAACATCTGTCTAGTTATTACAACTCAATACAATACACAACTCTATTACAGAGATTAACACAGCGGAACTATTATCTATATCTACAACGCCGAAGCCTCCTGCTCCATTGCTCCTCCAGATAATTCGTCAAAGATAACCTGAATCCCTTGGCTACTCGTAAAAATTTGAGTACCCAAGAGTTTATAAAACAGAAATAAACAACTTGGGTCAGACATGGGTCTGGTGTGAGTAACAGGTTAAACTTGTTTAACTTTGAAAACCATTTTGAAAGAAAAGGTATCTCGTAAGACTTCCCGCACATAAACACGGGTAAGTTTTTACCTTACGATAACCAAAACATTTGATAGGAAATTCGATTGTATTATAATAGGTCTAAGGTTTTCAAATAAATATGAAATAGCTGAAATTGTTACATTATTAAATTCCAGCATACATAGGTATACAATCAAGTCCGTTATCACTTATTGGAAGTTGGGTTTCCATACAATGGCAGGGCTACCGGGGTACCGCCTGTCACAGTACGTGGCCTAGATCACCGTACCGAGGATCACTCCCAATCCCCTGCAACACAAGGCCGGAACATCCCTTACTGGATAATTCCCGCACAAGACATCCCAGCAGTTGTTGCAATTCAACTGCCCACTCAATCGAATAATAAGAAGGGACCTCTAGACAGGGATAATCTTGTCCTACTTGGGTGCTACCCACTAACCTTGCTGCACCTCCCCTGTTTTAGCCATTCCCGGTTTGATGAGGCTTGAGGCTACGATTACCTTTAATCAGGACATCACTTAGAATGCTCATCGTCCACCTGACGATGTTCTGAAAGCATTCAATCCATACAAGTTCGTTCCGCGTTCGAACGAAACCGAAGGCATTATCTCGTTACACTCGTATTGGAATCACCCTCAGAGTTAACGACCATAACCCTTGCACTCTGAATCTTCATCTCGAATCTGAAAGTACTATCTCCGTCAACTCATTACGGAATCACCCTCAGAGTTATATTGACAAAGAATAGTTCTTACACCTCGAGTCTTCACTTGCTCCATTTTGATTTCACGACCTAACGTAAATTTGGATCGATGTGGTATTCGGGTCTCCAGACCTGGAATTCCGGTATACGGAAACCCGATCCCGGTCTCATCGAAATCCAAAACGTATCTTTTAAGGCCAAGTTGTTTTAAAGTTAAAACAATTCAATTCAATTTATCTATATACACATAGATAGATAATTCACAATAGATAATCGACATTATCATTAAAAGCAGATAATCCATATCATCATCATTATGCAACCAAAGCATCCAAATCATACAGTGTCAATTATCTCATCTCTGAGATCTCAAACCATTCAAGGTACATCAATATCATTCAATATCCTTAAGCAATGATTTATTAATCACCATATATAGTTAATTTAAAATGAATTAAATTAAATACTTCATCTCTAATTAATTTAAAGTAAATTAAATTAATTACTTTCATTATTAACAATCTTGCTTAAGTTACTATTAATTAATTATAAATTAATTAATCAACCCTTATCCAATTATTCATTTTAATTAATCATCCTCGATTAATTACATTTAATTACATTCAAGTAATTAACATTAAATTAATTTCACAAATTAATTATTCTTAATTAATTATAGTAATAAAGCTTTAATTACTTTATTAATGAATTAACTATAATTAATTATATTAATTAATCACTCAGTTATTAATTATTTCTTAATTTAATCAATTCTTAATTACATCATTAATTATATTAATTAATGATCCTTAATTACATTTTATTATTAATTACTTTATTAAAATTAATTACATTAAGTAATTAATCTTAATTAAACCACAATTATTAATCACTATTGATTAATCACATTCCGTAATTAACTACCCTTAATTACTCCATTAATTACATCAGTAATTATCTATTAATTACTTTCCTAAGTAATTATACTTCATTAAATTACATTAAGTAATTATAATTTACAAATCATTAAGTGATTAATTTAAATTAATTAAACTTAATTAATTACTTAACTAATCAAATTAAACTTAATTAATTACATTAAGTAATTAATTTCTTAATTACTTCCATTAAGTAATTATATTATCAATTTCACAAATGATTAATCTTAATTAACTAATCTATTTAATTATCAAAATTAATCACATTAATTGTTTATTAAATCCAAGTTAATGATCTATATTAACTATTAACTATTATTTAATTATCTTTCTTAATTAATTAAATATTAATTAACCATTAGTAATTTCAAATTAATTAATTCTAATTACTAATAAATTAATCCCTAATTACTTAATTAATTAAGTACCTAAAAATAACTTAATTAATCCTTAATTACCTACATTAATTTCCTAACCATTAATTTAAAATTTTAACTTATTTTAATTAATGATCCTTAATTCAAATTAATTAACCTTTAATTAATTTAATTAAATCTTAATTAATCAATTTAAACCCTTAATTATTAAATTTATTACTCCAAATCATAACTTAATTAAATTGATTAATTAACTTCCAATTACCTTAATAATTTATTGAATTATAATCATTAAGTTCTAAATAGCTTTAAGATAAACCTTAATCTCATCAATGATCAAATTATTATTAGCAAAACATTTTAACAACAATTTGTTTTAATTTTACTTTCCATTTCATTTTAAATTTAAGAATTTAAAATGAAAATAATTTAAACTTTAACAATATTTAAAACAATTCAAAAACCTTTTAAATTACATGATAAAGAAAATACTAATCTTATAAAAGAAATTTAAAATAATTTTTAACCAAATTCATTTTTAAATTTCAAATCATATATAAATATGCTTATCATTCATAGTTGTTTTAAAAACATTTTAAAATTTAAAAACTTCCTTTTATTTCAAACTAAGATTCAAATTCATTTTGAATCCAGATTTAAACTTAAATTTAAAATCCTGTTTAAATCTTTATTCTCAGATTTTTAAAAACCATTTTATAAAATACTTTTAACATTTTTAAAGTTGTTAAAACCTTTCATTTTATAAAACTTAATTAAATTTTTAAAACTAGATTACAAATTCAGTTTTGAATTCATATTCTAAATTTGTTCTAAATTCTGTTTTAAAACTGACTTTCAAATTTAAAATCAAATTTAAATTTGAAATAGACAGATTTCCAGAGAAACCTGTAACAATTATTAACCCGAGCCAAAACTAAATTGCTTCGAGTCAAACCCCTATATTTCCCGAGCAAAAACTCAAATGACTCGAGAAATCCCGAGTACCCAAATTCCCAAACCCATCTTCATTTGCTTCGAGAGTTCCTTCGAGTCCCCCACTCAAAATCGCGAAAACAAACCCGAGTACAAGCTTCTTTCCCAACTAATTCCAGGTGCATAAAAACGTGCACATCAACGTGCACACCTCCTTCTATCGCCGATGAACTCCATCCTGACCTCTGACGAGTCGACTATAACTACGGCAACACTCGCGAACATCCATCAAATCTCGATTTGCTCGAGAATCGAATTCCATGAAACAACCCATACAACCTGGAACAGATAAACGGAAATCACCACCAAACCTGGAAACATCACTCGACCCCAATCCTCCGATCACCTGAACGTCATCGCCACCGTCCACAGCCTCGGCCACTTTTACTCTTGCGAACCTCAAAGTCCCACCACGCTCGATCCACTGGTGATGACGAACGAGACAGATTCGTGACCATGCCTAAAACTAGGTTTAAAATTTTCTCCGATCAATCCCTTTCGTCACAAACCACTGCACCACCTCCTAGCATTTTTCCATTACGCTCTGATCACTCCCCTATCTCTAGAAGAAAACCCGGTTCCTAAGATCCCCTAGATCACCACAGGGCGTTCGAAAAGCCATTTACAGTTAATTCTAAATTTCTATCTCAAAACTAAATTAAAAATTATGATTTTGGTTTTAAAAATCATCGTTTTGTATTGGAATTTCGATCATATATCTGGAACCATCAATCTTGAGATTTCATTTTCCACCTATGTTCAATATTCTCTGTTATCTTTGTTTACAGAGCCAACACAAAGTTATTTTAACTTAAATAAATTCCTAAACTCTAATTCATGATACAGCAAGCATATTCTGTTTGAATATTAAATACTAACATAGATTAGATCATGTGATAATGAGTTCTGATCAATTCTTAAACCTGGAAACAAAAGATAGTGCAATACAGAGATAACAACATACACACATACATTCATTCATATATACAAGAAGATCTACTGCTATATATATACCCATATCACATACTTAACACAGACATTAGCATGCAGCAACTTTAAACTTAAACTTATTAAAAATGATGTTACTCACTAGATTTTAAAAGAAGACAGAGCCTCTTTTTGATTTTGAAAACAGCCTTGAACCCTTAGAGATTTAGTTGCTGGAATACTCTTACTCCTTGATTTATAAATTACATGCATGCTCCCAGATTAAAAAGAAAATGCAGGCTTTGATTTTGGTTTGATTCCAGATTGAAGAAAATCCAGGCTTTTGTTCTTGCTTTTGGAAAAATGAGTTTACAGGCTTTGATTCATGTTGAAGAAAACTTGCAGGCTTGGATTTTGATTTAGAAAATGCACTTCCAGGTTTGAAGAAAAATGCACTGGCTTTGATTTGAAAATGAAATTTCAGGTTTTGAGGAGTTGCTTTTCAGATTTGTTAATGAGAGGAGTTTGTACAGGGTTTTGATAAAATGTTTACTGGTTTGTAATTTTGTTCGTGAGGAATTCTTACAAAATTTTAGTTTTTTTTTTTCCCTTCTTTTTGTTACGGCTGAAAGGAAATGGGAAATGAAAAAAATAGGCTTTATGAATTTATTTATGGTTTGTTAAAAATCAAAGAAAGAAAGAAAAAAAAAATAGTAAAACATGACACTTGTTTTAGGTTTTAACATTTGTCACTTAATTTAGCTTAGGCCTTAACACATGTCAATTTAGGGTGTTAAGAGGCTTACACATGTAATTTAAGTATTTTATTTTAATTCAAATTATTTACAAAAGCTTTTAAACCTTAATTTATTATTTCTTATGTATAAATAAATGAATTTCTTCATTTTCTTTTATAGAAAAATAAAACAAAACAAATTATAAATAAAAGCCTATTTAAATACTTTAAGTATTTATCCTTTTAAATTTTACAACATCAAATTCAAATTCAAATTTAAATTAAATTAAAACTCCAATTTAAAAATCAAGATATATATATGCATATATAACTCTTAAAAATAACAAAACCTATTTAAAAAAATTCCATTTATGTTCATAAGAACTAAGTATTATAATTATTATTTGAAAATATCAAATTTGACTATTTTAAATAATTTATAAAAGAGAATATAAATTACTTCTATTATTAAATGAATTAATACCATATGTAAATTGTATTTTAAACTTCTATTTTTAACTCATATATATATCAAGTAATATTTAAAAAGAAATAAAACAAACCTTTTCATTTAAATTTAAACTTAAGCTAAAAATCTATTTTTTTAACAATTAAACATTTATAATATGTATTTTAAACTATATAGTTATTTATCAAATATCTTTGAAAAGCTTAATATTATTTTAAATCATAATTTCCAAATTACCAAAATATTAGAAATTTGAAAACATAATTTCATTTGTTAAATTCAGATCAACTCATCTATTTACAATATATACAATTATATATATATATTATAAATAGAAAATATTCTATTAAACTTTTTTTTTTTAAAAGATAAATCACTAATTAAATATTTATTTAATTAGATTATTAAATTACTTCAAATTTATTAACAAAGATCATCAAATCAATTTAATTTCCAATGCAGATTATTAAATTGATATTGTCCAAATTCCCGGGATATCACAGCTAATAATAAAGAGAAGTGTACAGGTTGATTAGTATTATACTGTGTACTAAGGTGAAAGCATTAAATGCAAGCATGCTTCCTTGTCTTCAGCTGATAACATGGCTTTGGTGTACTAGAGATGTCTTGCATTAATTGTTCAAGTCCTCTATGTCTTGTTTATAGACATTTGAATATTTTTCTTTCGGCTGCCTATACTTTGTTTTACTATTTTGCTTTGCTTTTACAAGCTTAACCTGGCTGCATTAATTATGTTTGCACTTATTGATGTTTTGTACTTTATTTTGCATCTTGTTTTATATTTTTATTTCTTATTTTGTTTACAGTTTATATTTGTTGGCTTGTTTACTTTATATTAAATAAAACTATATAATTTTTTTTATAAACTCAAATTATTATTAACCCTTTATTTACAATTTAAATCTAAATCACATATATTTACTTATTTGTTTTGTTTTCAAGTGTACATGCTTATTTGGTTTGCTTCCCTTTTAACTTGCATTTTATTTTATTACTTTATAAATAATTTTCTATTTTAACATTGTTGTTAAAAGCTTACTTTGTATTAATTTACTTAGATATGTAATAAAAATCTAATCTGTATAAAACTATATATATACATTCAATATACACCCATATATTCACATATACACTATTTACAATTTTTTTAATTTAAAATGATTTATACATAATATACTTGGATATCGAGGAAACTCGCTCCATTTAATCAATTTAATTTCACAATTTTTATTCAAAAATTTATTAAATCATAAATTTAACTCAAAATTTCATTTAATTATTAATTTAAATAAATTCAAAATTTCAGGGTCATGACAGAGATCGTTGTTGTTGTTTCTTTCTTTCTTCTCTTCTTTTCTATTTTCTACCCCTTTCTTTCTTATTAACGATGCGACTTTCTATGGAGAGAAAGTCGTGGTCGTTACAGTATCAAAGTACTTATCCAAATTAGATCACAGAAAAGATCCAAAATAACTCAGAGCTGACTTCCCAGACTTACCCAATCTAAATTCAGTTTTTCAAAGCTTACAGTCTATCACTTCTCTATTCAACATTAAATAGGTGAGTAACTTTATATTTAAAATATAATTGGTTGCATGCTAGATGGTTGAATATAAATGTGTATTGATAAGTGAATGTCTGATATTTGTGTGCATGCTGGTTATAAGTGATCTGTTCATCATTTGTTTTTAGGTGAGTAACATCACATTTTAAATGCTTTAAATTGTTTTAGATGTATGTTAAGTTTTGGAAATGTATGTGTTTGGTATGAATATATATGGATGTGTGAATATGAGTATATGTATATCTCCTCTATCATCTCTGTTACCAGTTTATTTTTAGCTCAAGATTTAAATCAAAAATCTTTTTCTCTTGAACCAATTGCTGTTAGGATTTAGTCTATAAACAAAAGCTATTTGTTTTATACTAGATTAGAGGTTAAAAATTTAAGTAAACAAAAACAAGTAAGATATGGCTCTGGAAAATTAAAAGAACAGAGATGATCAAGCTAAGTCAAAAATCCAAATTTCATAATTTATAAATTCAGGATGATATATCAAATCTCTAATCAAAATCATGAATTTTAATACAAATTTTGTGATTTTTAATCTAGTATTGGAAGAGAATTTGGATGTGGTTCGAATTTGGGTTTAGGTTGATTTGCGGGTGATCGCGAGATAGATGAAGGCCGTGGTTAAGGATGGAGGATGGTGGATGGTCAGGCATCATTGGAAAAATGGTGTGGTATAAATCCGTACAATGTACACATATCAATCTGATCGCTCAATCGATCACACAATTTCACTTCCGAACTAGTATCGTCCACCCGACTTCCTAGTGCGGACTCAGATCTGGTTTCTTGATTAGAAACCGTCATTCTCCTTGCATAGTCACAACTATGATAGAGAATATCCAGAACCAATCAAAAATCCATGTCCAGGTTCGCCGTCGAAAATCGAGCGAAAAATCCCAACTCGGATCGATAATACTATCTCGAAATTCTGTGTTCGAATCTGGATCAAATCACTATGCGAATAGAATAATATACGTATATCCTACGTATTTATCTTTGTTGGTTATTATCCAAATCAAATCTCTTTTCTATTCACATTTCCTTCAATTCCATTCACTTATTCTCAATTGCTTCCATTTCCAATTGAGTTATTACTTCAATTACAAACAGTTTGAACTCTGACCAATTTAAATTTAAAAATAGCTTGAAAAAGTTTAAAATAGATAAGTAGTTGAAAAATAGTTATTAGTTTGTAAAATAGCTGTAAAACAGTTAAGTAGGTATAAAATAGTTAGATAATTGCAAAATAGTTTTTAAAATAGTTATTAGATATAAATAACTGAAAAATAGTAATTAGTTTATAAGACAGTTTCAAAATAGTTAAATAGTTCTAAAATAATTGTAAAATAAGTATAGGATAGTTTGGGGTTTAAGAAGAAAGATTGTATAGTAAATGGTTTGGAAAAAAATATATTTGTATTAAAACAATTTATTTTGAAAATAATCCAGAGCCAAACTGTCAATTCTTATCAATTCAATTCAAATTTCCACCTCCATTTAAATTAACTCAATTGCAATTTAAATAACTTCAATTTCCATTGAAATTGATTTAACCTCAATTCAAGCTGAATTAATCCTCAATTTCTTTCCTACTTCAAATCAAATTCAATTTGAACTACTTCTATTCAAATTTCAACTTAAATCCATCTCGAATTATATAAATTCGAGTTAAATTTTAAATGTTGATTTAATCCCTTAAGTTAAATTAACCCTTACTTTTAAATTAAATCAACCTTTATTTTTAATTTAACAACTTAAATCTTTAAACCATTTAATTCTGTATCCAAATTCCAAAATTCCATTTTAAAATTATCTTTACTTAACTTATTATAAATTTCAAATAAGAATTTAAAAACAATTAAATTTCAGATTATAATTTATTATCCATTTTCAATTTCCAAATCTCAAACCCATTTTGAGATCACTCATAACTCCCATTTTAATCAACCATTTAACTTCCCAAGTTAAATTTTAATTTCATCTTGAAATTTCTAATTCAAGTTGTTCATTCTAAACTAATTTAAATTTCCTTAAGTTAAATTCAATTTATCTTTACCCAAATTGAATTCCCATTCAAATTTTTAAACTTCTTATTAAAAATCTTCCCACTTAAGTTTAAAAACTTATTCACTTTGGGTTTTCACATCACATTCCAAGGAAAAATTTAAAACTCAATACTTAGAGTTTATTTCAAATCATCTTTAATATAATGTATATCCTCATTTATACATATTTATTTCCTTTACACACCAAGTTATACCTTAAAATTTTAAACCACCTTTGTTTTAATTTAAAACAAATTCCTTTAAAATAATTTCAAGTTTTCTGGATTTAGATTTAAAATTTCACAATTTTAAATTATCTTCAATTCTAATTGGATTTTTTTATTTCAGTTTGGATCCATTTCAAACTTATCTTCATTCAATTTTTATTTGGCTTTATTTCTATCACCACTTAATTTAATTCCAATATTTTAATAACCAATTACCTTAATTTTTATTAGAAAGAAATATCATTTTATATATCAAAATATATTCTTATATAAAATCATTTAAAATCCTTATATAAGAAAATAACAATTACGCTCTCATATATATATATATATACACTCAACTCGTTCTAGGGTACCATTGATCCTATCTTTAACGAGTAATGTCTTTCTCTTTAATAATTAAATTTAAAATTAAATTGTAAAAGAAACAAAGAGTTTTAAAATAGATAAGTAGTTGAAAAATAGTTATTAGTTTGTAAAATATCTGTAAAATAGTTAAGTAGATATAAAATAGTTGGTTCAATTTGAAATAAATCCAAATTGATTTGAAATAATTTGGAATTGTGATTAAAGTTGTATAAGTTTAAAAATCAAATGGAATTTGATTTGAATTTGGAAAGGAATTAAGGTTAATTCAACTTGAATTGGGATTAAATCCATTTCAATGGAAATTGAAGTTATTTAAATTGCAATTGAGTTAATTTAAATGGAGATGGAAATTTAAATTGAATTGATGAGAATTGAACTGTTTGGCTCTGGATTATTTTCAAAATAAATTGTTTTAATACAAATATATTTTCCAAACTATTTACTATATAATCTTTCTTCTTAAACCCCAAACTATCTCCTACTTACTTTACAATTATTTTGGAACTATTTAACTATTTTGAAACTGTCTTATAAACTAATTACTATTTTTCAGTTACCTACATCTAATCACTATTTTAAATCTATTTTGCAATTATCTAACTATTTTATATCTACCTAACTATTTTACAGATATTTTACAAACTAATAACTATTTTTCAACTACTTATCTATTTTAACTTTCACAACCCATCGCCGCCGCCACGGTGATTTGGAGCTCCACTAGATAATTTTCCTGGCCTCCCTGAACCTTCTTCTACCTCCAACCAAGGTCTTGACTACCTTAATTAATTAATTTATAATCCTAATTATTTAATTACTTAACACTAAACCTTTAATTAATTAAATTATTAAATTATTCTTTAATTACCTTATTAATTTAAATAATTGAGAAAGACCTGGAAATCCGGGATATTTCATCAGCAAAGCAATCTGTAGACATGCAGTAGGATTTCAATATCAAAAGCTCTGATACCACTGTAACGACCACGACTTTCCCTCCATAGAAAGTCGTATCGCTAATAAGAAAGAAAGGGTAGAAAATAGAAAAGAAGAGAAGAAAGAAAGAAACAACAACAACGATCTCACAGCGGAACGAATAAATTATATTAATAACATAAACTATTACATAGTATACAACACTTTACAGAGTTACACAGCATATACATCACTTACTAGACAGTTATAAACATCTGTCTAGACATTACAACTCAAATACAAGACAAGACACTATCACAGAAATCAACACAGCGGAATACTATATCTACGAACGCCGAAGCCTCCTGCTCCATTGCTCCTCCAGAATATTCGTCAAAGCTAAACCTGAATCCCTTGACTACTCGTAAAAATTTGAGTACCCAAGAGTTTATAAAAACAGAAATAAACACTTGGGTCAGACATGGGTCTGGTGTGAGTAAACGGGTTAAAATTGTTTAACTTCAAAACCTTTTGAAAACAAAGGTATCACGTAAGACTTCCCACACATAAACATGGAAAAGTTTTTACCTTACGCTAACCAAAACATTTGATAGGAAATCCAGTTATATTATAATAGGGTCTAGGGTTTTCAAGTAAAATACAGAAATAGCTGAAATGCTTACATCTCACATTCCAACATAGTTGGGCACAACTAATACGTACGGCGCTTATTGGATTTTGGATTCCATACAATGGCAGGGCTACTGGGGTACCGCCCGTCACAGTACGTGGCCTAGATCACCGTACCGAGGAGTACGCCCGCTCCCCTGCAACACAAAGCCGGAACCATCCCTTACTGGATAATCCCGAACAAGATAACCCCGTAGTTGGCGCGACCAACCACACACTAAGCCGAATAAAAGAAAAGGGACCTCTAGACAGGGATCTATCTTGCTCTCAGTGGGTGCTACCCACGAAGCCTTGCTGCACCTCTTTGATCGTCGGAATTTGATAAAAGTACCCATAACGTTCATCTCGAAAATCCTCATTGATTAACAATCTAAAAATTATGAAATGCATATTAAAATTCGTGATTCTCCAATTTGAATTCAGTTATATATTCAAAACACGAAATTCAATCCATCGATTTTCTTTTGTCTTATACATTTTTACTGCAGTTTTTCTAATTCCCAGTTAAACATCAACTAATTACTTTATTAATTAATTACCTTTTAGTTAATTAAATAATTAATCTTTAATTAACTACAATCATTAATTAACCTTAATTAATCTTAAACAGTAATTAACGATCCTGTAATTACTTATCTTAATTAATTACTTCTTAATTAATTATATTAACCTTGATTAATTAATCTGATTAATTAATCTTTAATTACTTCATTAAGTAATTATTAATCAATTTCATTAACAAATAATCCTTAATTAGTTACTTTATTAATTAATTACTTTTACTTAGTAATTAATCTTAAATTAAACACATTTAATTAATCACATTAATTAATTTACTTAAGTAATTAACTCTTAATTACTTACATAAGTAATTATCTTCTAATTACTTCATTAAATGATCTCTCTTAACTAATTACCTTAACAATTAATTAATCCCATCATTAAATATTCTATGGAGAGAAATTAATCCTCCCTCAATTATTAGATGTAATTAATTTAAATAAGATAATTAATTAAGAGTAATTAAATGTAATATCCCGGAAATTTTAACAATATCAATTTAATAATCTGTTGAATAATTAAATTGATATGGATAATCTTTGATAATAAAATTTGAATTTAATTTAATAATCTGATTAAATTAGTATTAATTGGTAATTTTATCTTTTAAAAAGTTAATAAGATATTTCTATTTGAATATATATATTGTAAATAGAAGCTTTGGTAAATTGGGAATTTATATTTAATTGAATGAATAGTTATATATGTATATATATAACTTAACTTTTAAATTGAATCTTAGGATTTAATTTAAATTGAAATTGAAATTTAAGTTTTGAAATTCAAAAGAATAAATATTTAGAATTGTTTTGGATTTTAAAATATTTGTATAAACTTTTATTTATAAATATAATTAGTTTTTGGTTTCTCTTTAAAATAGAATTATATATAGATAAGTGTTTAAATAAATAAGAAAAGGGCTTTTCATTTACTTTTAACTAAATAAAAATAAGATAAATACTTAAAAGACAAGTGTCATTTAACTAATGCCTTGTTTAAACATGTGTAAATAAATGGATTAATCTATGTGACAAGTGTCTTTTTATTTTCTTTTTCTTTTATTTTTATAAAATCATAAATTTACTTATATACACATATGCATTCCTTCACTTCATTTTTTTTTAAAAACCAAGATAAACTCAAACTCCTTTCTCAAATACAAATCTGAAAAAAAATCAGATCAGTAACCATTTCTCAAACAAATTCTCTAATCTAAAAATCTGAAATCAATAATCTAAATGCCTCAAACCAAAAACCAAATTCAACAATCTATAATTCATCTTCCAAATCAAAAAGACCAACCGTAATCAAGCTGGCAACTCAAATAATCAATCTGTAGTTCATTCTTTTCAAATCTGGAACTCCAGCCAACATTCTTCTTCAAATCAAAACTGTAATTCTTTTTCAAGATAAAGCAACCAGTCTGCATTCATTTTTCAACCTGAGTTGTAAAGCAGCATTCAAAATTTAAAGCTTTCAAATGAAATATGGGATCTAGCCTGCATGCAAGTTTCTTTAGCAAGTATTCAAGTTTTAAAGATCAAAAAGGCATTCAGATTTTAGAGTTTCAAAAGCTTTTCAAAATTAAAGAGGCTGCCTCTGTTTAAATCAGGTGAGTAACAATACTTTTAAAAATTTAAGGATAAAATCAGGTTGCATGCTTACCTCTGAAAATAAGTTATCTGTGAATATATTTTTAGGTATATCTCTATGCATGCATGTATATATGTTGATGTGCATATATGTTACCTGTGATAGCTCTGTTCTTCAAATCTTTTTGAAAATCTGTGAATAACCTCATTATTGAACTTAAAGTATAAATTAGTTTGAATATTAATGCTGTGATTAATATTGTATTTGTGAAGAATGATTGCATGTTTAAAATTTGCTGAAGTATGTGGTATGCAGGCATGTGAATATTTATACTCTTCTGTTTACAGTGTTTTGTTCAAGTCTTGATTTAAAGTTAAAAATTCTTTAACCTTTGTTTAGACTTAAGATTCAGAAGAACATTGTTGTTCATTTCAAACTTTAGTTAGGATTCTATTGAATTAAATTATATTATAAATAACTCAGGAACTCAAGGAATTTGTGATAACTTTAAATATGAAAAAAATTCGAACTTCATAATTTACGAATTCCGCAGTATAAATGGAATTCTTGTATATAAATATGATTTTTAAAGGTTAAATCATCATTTTTCGAATGGAAATAAAGGAGCAGTTTGTGATTGTTCAAATTTCGTATGATTGGCGAATTCAGATGATTTAAGAATCTATGGGGCACGGGGTTTCGAGTGGAGGTGAAGGGGCTTACGAGAATGCAGGGAAAAATGGATGGAGATGATCTCGATCATCGAGGCGATAGCGGCGAGCATCTGTAATTCGTAAACCTAGTTTTTGATCAGGTTTTGAATTCGATCATTTCTGACTTTATGGTTGTTCGAGTGCTTTGTGGCTTTGGGAAAACGTGGCTGGGACCATGACGAAGTTATGGCCAAGGTTTCAACTCAAACGATGATCGAAGGGGGAAGATCTGGCCGTTGATAGGTTTTGGTTGAATGGAGCTGCCTGTTCCAGTTTCATTCCAGGTGGAAGTTTTTAGCTCGATTTCGTATTCATAATGATTTAGGTGAGCTAGGTGCTCGAGTGTAACGAGGAGGTGGTAGGCGAAGTGTTGAAGTCGGCGGTGATGGTCGGCAGTCGTTCTGGCGATTGTGCACGTGCACATGTACATTTCGTACATCTGGAAGAAGTTGGGTTAGAGGAAGAAGGAGATGAAGTCTCTGTGACTCGAAGTCATGCCGTGATTGTTGGGATCTGGCTCGAGTTGTTTCCAGGGGAAACTCGAGGAAATTGGATTCTGGTGAAGTTAAGTTTAACAGAGGGAAGTCTCGAGTTTTCGCGTGTAAGGCTCGGAGCAATTGGGTTTCGACTCGAAGTAAATTCAGTTTGTCTCGGGTAGATTTTGTGTTCAGTTTTAAAAGGCTGACAGTATTTTAAATTTAAAATGAGTTTTTAAAACTTAAAAAAAAGCAGGATTTAAACTATGTTTTAAATCAAGTTTAAAATATGGGTTCAAGTTTATTTTGTATCACAGATGTGAAATGAATAAGTTTGTATTATAATATTTAAACAAAATTAAGATGTTTAAAGTAAAATTAAAAAGGTTTGAATTTTAAAGAATGAATTTAAAAATCTTGTAAATTCTTTTATAAATGTTAAGTGTTCTTTAACATTTGGTTTTTAAAAGGGAATTGTAAATTTAATTTAAATTTGGTTAAAGTTAAATTTATAATTTATTTTAAATCTTTAATTTGAAATGAAATAAAAGAAAGATTTAAAAGTAAAAGATTTCAAAGCCTTTTGTAAATGATAATTAAAGTAGTTATAAATATTTATACTTTAATTTAGAGGTTTAATGATATAGGAATCATTAAATAAATAAGGTAATTAAAGAATGATTTGATTATTTAATTAATTAATGATTTGATTAATTAAATAATTAGGATGATAAGTAAATTAATTAATTTGGGATTAAGAATCATTCATTTAAATAAGTATAGATATTAATAAATGATTAGAAATTAATCAAATGATTAAAGATTGATTAAGAAATTAATTTGGTAATTAGAAATTAATTAATTGATAATTAAGAATTTATTAAGTTGTAATTAATAAATAGTTGATTTAAAGCTAAATTACTTAAAGAAAGTAATTAAAGGATTGTTAATAATTAATGAGAAATCATTAATTAGGAATTATTTAATAATTAATTAATATGATTAATTTTGATAATCAATTAGATTAATTAATTAATGATAATCATTTATAAAATGGGTTAAGTATAATTACTTAATGGAAGTAATTAAGGTAATTAATTACTTAAAGTAATTAATTAAATAAATTGATTAAGTTAAATTAATTAATTAAATTAATTTAAGATAATCACTTAGAGATGTGATAAATATAATTACTTAAATGTAATTAGTGAAGAGTAATTACTTAGGGAAGTAATTAAAGTTAATTAGAGGATGTAATTAACTAAAGAAGATTTTTAATAATAAAAGTAATTTTAGTTTAATTACTTTTGTATAATTAATCAAGGGATTAATTTAAGGATAATTGTTGGGTGAATTCTTACCCGGAAGACCTCGAGACCCAGAGACGTGATTCATTCGGCAGCTCTCCCCCGAGTCCATTCGGCATGACCCATTCGGCAGCTCTCCCCCGAGTCCATTCGGCATAACCCATTCGGCAGCCCTCCCTCGTGTCCATTCGGTAGACCTTCATCCGGCAACTGCCACCGGTCCAACCTCACCACTCCACACTTCACCGGATGAAGCCCAACCAGACCAACTCCATACTTCACCGAACCAAGAGAATACCGAACCAGACTGCCAGGCCAGATCACTTCAGCCCAGGCCCACCAGCAGCTGTATACATCCAAGACCCCTGCCCCCAACCTCACTCTATAAATAGAGAGGCAGGGGTACAACAATGGGGGACAAGTTTGAGAGCTCAAGCACGGAGAGAACTTTCAAACAACTTTCTTTTACTTGTATCAAAGCTTTGTACTTGTAATCAAAACAAGAGAAGAGAAATAACATATAAAGTGGACGTAGGCACATTCTGGCTGAACCACTATAAATCTGCGTGTCTTTTTACAGTTTAGCCCCTGCTTTTCATATATTTGCATAAATCACCCAAATCACTAAGAATAACATAAGATCTACTAAATCATACAACTTTGAGGTGTTTGTCCATTTTTTGTGCAAACATTTTTGGTGCTTTCACTGAGAACTAGAAGCTCGAAGCTTCAGCTTCATCCGCTTAACAAGTTTTCCTAACACCATCGTCCGCCGCTTGGAAAACATGCCTCCCAAACAGAGAAAAGATGTTAACAAAGGAAAAAACATCGCATCCAGCAGCCTTCCTGATCCAGCTGCCACAAATCAAGTGAACCGTCCTCCTCCAGCAACGGCAACAAATGAAGGACAGGCTAACCCAGCCACTCCTGCCACAGAACAGCCTGCAGCAATTACTAGGGCAGATTTGGACAGAGTTGTTGTTGAAGTAACTAACCGCTTCACGTCCCAGCAGGAAGCCTTGGTAGACCATCTCATGTCACGCTTGAGGGACGCTGAAGAATCCAACCGCAACACTGAATCATGGGGCGAGTCCCAATCTGGAGGATCTCAGAGACAGCAAAGATCTTCCTTCTTCGAAGGAGCTAACGGCAGGGGTAGCCATGGTAGGAGCCGAGACCGAGCTCAGCCCGAAGTTAGGCCTGAGGAAGCGTTTGGTGCCGAACCCAACGCGGAAGGTACCGGGCGGAGGTCAACTGCAGCTGAGCCGGTCATGCTGCCTAACCACAGGAACACCAATGAACGGGGCCGAGCTAGAGTTCAGCCCGAAGTTGGACCCGAGGAAGTGCTTAGATCAGAACCCAACAGGGGAAGATCAAGGCAAGGGCCAACTGTAGCTGACCCAAGCATGCTCCCAGAAGATCAAAGGCAGCCACTGGAAAATATGAGGAATGATAGACGATACCATCCCTACAGGTTGTCTGGTCGGAGTCAACCCCACAGAACGGAACCAAACTCATTTCTGTCCGCTCCAAATTCTGATGAAAGGATGGCACGCTTATTCAGAGAGTGTGTCCAACGGGAGCAAAGAGATCGAGGGATAGGCGCTAGGGTAACCAGCCCTTTCGCCCGCAATATCGAAATTGCTATCACCCCCCGAGAATGGAAGATGCCAACAATGGAACCCTACAAAGGAACCTCCGATCCCGTTGTACACTTACAGAGGTACACGCAGCATATGCTCATGAGTGGAGCAACAGAGGGAGTGCTGTGCAAATGCTTCCCGCTCTTCTTAGCAGATCTTGCTACCTCCTGGTTCTGTCATCTACCCCAAGGATCCATCAGCTCATGGGAAATGTTGAAAGAAAAATTCATCAGTCAGTTCCGCATTCATGTGGAGCAACCTAAGGACGCTTATTCCTTATCCAGCGTCAAACAGAAACCTGGAGAAAAGCTGCAACAATACCTAACCAGATTCAACGCCGCAGCAGCCGCAGTTCAAGATGCCGATGAGAAGCTTATCCTAATGGCCCTCTGCAGTGGGGTGCATCCGGACACCAAATTTGCTAGGAGATTGACAAAAGAAAAACCAGCTACTTTACCCGATTTCTTCCATGAAGCCGGGAAATACATGAGGCTTGAGGATGCTGCCATTGAGGGGCAGTCAGGACAGCAAAGTAAGACGACCCATGGCAATGCCCCTGCTGTGGCAAGGGACCTTCGAAGAAATGATTCCAGAGACAATGCTGGGGGCAAGAAAGTAGAGAAACGCCTATATCGGCCAGGACCAAGATTCGACTCTTACACCCCTTTGAACGAGACCGTCGAAAACATCTTCCTTGCCACCCAAGGCGAAGTTAGATACAAACGCCCACCATACAAGAAGGAATCAGATAGCGCACAGAAATCTGGAAAATTCTGCCGCTTCCACGAATCCCACGGACATGATACCAACGAATGCCACCATCTCCGAGATCTGATTGAGGAACACATCAGAAGAAAGAAACTGGAACGCTATGTAAAAAGTCAAGGCAGGACTCCAGATCCTGCCAATGAAAACCCGAGGCTACCCTCACCAGGGACCGGCAGAGGCGACCGCAACGCTAGCAGCTCTAGTCAAGAGAAGATAGTGGTCCATACCATCTCAGGAGGTCCACACATCGCAGACAGAAGTTGGAAAGAGATGGAAAGATATGGGAAGTCGCTCAGAGACAATAGAGACTGTGTCAATACGGTTATAGAAGAGCGCCACCCAAAGCGGAAAGAAAGTGATGACATCTCATTCAGTAAACGCGACCTAGAAGGAAGACAGTACCCTCACATGGATCCCATGGTTATCTCTGCCCGACTCGGTCCCGCCGAAGTTTACCGAATCCTGGTAGACACTGGAAGCTCTGTAAATATCCTGTTCAAACACGCATTCGACAAAATGAGGTTGTCAATGAAGGACGTATCTCCCTGCGATAAACCGCTACACGGTTTCACTGGAGATGCGAAAATGCCCATCGGGCAGCTGGACCTCTTCGTTGAAATCGGAAGCCATCCCCGCTCCGTTGTAAGGAAACAGACGTTTGTGCTGATAGAAAACCATTCGGCCTACAACGCCTTCCTAGGAAGACCAGCCCTATCTGACTTCCAGATTGTCCTAGCCCCGTGGTGCCTAAAAATGAAATTTCCAACAGACAGTGGGGTAGGGGAAGTGGAAGGAGACCAAGATATTGCACGAGACTGCTATGTAACCGAACTTCGCAACAACCACAGGAGAGATAAAGGGAAAGGTGTAGAGATTGCTCTCTGCACAAAAAGCCTTGAAGCATAGCAACTAAAGAAAGCCCCTCCTCTTCGATACACCAGCGACCCTTTCAATGAATTAGACCCGAGGGACAAAGAGGAGGAGGCCACCGCCGAGCCTGCAGAGGCTATGGAGTTTATATCTGTAGACAAGCACGACTCAAGTAGGCTACTGAAAATTGGGTCGCAATTGAAAACCGAATTGAAGGAACAACTCGTTGATTTTCTCCGCCACAACTTAGATGTATTCGCTTGGTCACACGCTGACATGACCGGAATCTCCCCCAACATAGCGTGCCACGTATTAAAAATTGATCCTACCAAGGCACCCGTAAAACAAAAGAAGAGAAGTATGGGGGCAGAGCGATCAGCAGCCCTCGATGAAGAAGTAAAGAATCTACTCGCCAATGACTTCATACGAGAAGCTATTTACCCAGAATGGATCGCCAACCCGGTACTAGTAAAGAAGGCTAATGGGAAGTGGCGGACCTGCATTGACTTCTCCAACCTAAATGACGCCTGCCCAAAGGATTGCTTCCCGCTTCCCAGAATCGACCAACTTGTAGACAGCACAGCCGGGCACGAACTCCTGTCTTTTATGGATGCATACTCAGGATATAACCAAATTCCTATGCATGCTCCCGACCAAGATCACACTAGTTTCATCACCGACCGGGGTTTGTACTGCTACAAAGTGATGCCCTTCGGACTTAAAAACGCAGGAGCCACCTACCAGCGCCTCGTCAACAAGATGTTCGCAGGGCTAATAGGACAAACAATGGAAGTATATGTAGACGACATGCTGGTAAAATCACGGAAAGCCAAAGATCACGTAAACCACCTGGGCGAGATGTTCCAGGTACTTCGACAGTATGGAATGAAGTTGAATCCACTAAAGTGCTCCTTCGGAGTGTCATCAGGAAAATTCTTAGGATTCATCGTCCATGCCCGAGGGATAGAAGCAAACCCTGAACAAGTCCGAGCATTAAGAGACATCAAGATACCTTCCACCCGAAAGGAAATGCAAAGCCTAAATGGAAAAGTGGCTGCCCTAAGCCGATTCATCTCCAAAGCAACGGACAAGTGCGTCCCCTTTTTCGAAGCTCTAAAGAAAGATAAAGGAAAGTTCGAATGGACGGACGAATGCTTGACCGCTTTCCTTAACCTAATCGAACACCTCCAGAAACCACCAGTACTCTCGACCCCAAGCGAAGGCGAAGAATTATACCTATACCTTGCTGTGTCATCTCACGCTCTAAGCGCTGCCTTGGTAAGAGAAGATAACCATACGCAACGACCAGTTTACTTCGTCAGTAAAAGGTTTACTGGGGCAGAAGTCAGATATCCTAAGCTCGAAAAGTTAGCATACTGTTTACTAATCACTTCACGAAAGCTACGCCATTACTTCCAATCCCATTCCATCAAGGTTCTAACCAATCAACCACTGAGGCAGGTACTCCATCGTCCCGACACTTCCGGGCGACTACTTAAATGGTGTATTGAGCTGAGTCAATATGATATCACCTATCACCCTCGCACCGCCATCAAGGGACAAGCCATGGCTGATTTCATTGCAGAATTCACTACCAACGAGGATAAGGAGCAACTGGAAATAACAGAAGATATCAAGTGGAATCTCTTTGTGGACGGTGCATCTAACGAACAAGGCTCGGGGGCAGGTGTGGTAATCATCACTCCCAGGGGAAATAAACTGCACTATGCTATAAGGTTGGAGTTCACTGCCACCAACAACGATGCAGAATACGAAGCAGTAATAGCCGGATTAGAAATTGCTATCGAGATCGGAGCCAATTCTTTGTGTCTTCACAGCGATTCTCAGCTTATTGTTAATCAAATACTAGGGGAATTCCAAGCTCGAGAAGAACGACTCATAGCATATCTAAAGAAGACCAAGTTACTTCTCAGCCGATTGGACCACTACTTAGTCAAACACATCCCTCGGGAAGAGAACCAAGAGGCCGACGAATTGGCAAAGCAAGCAAGTATGAGAGACGTCGCCATCTTCGGGGCAGTAACTGTCTCAAAGCAAATGATCCCGAGTTTTGAACAAGTGAATCTGATAGCTGCAACCGAAGAAGCAACTTGGATAACTCCCATCCGAGACTACCTACAAAATGGCACACTACCCGACGGGCGTAACGAAGTCAAGAAAATCTTGAGGAAAGCATCCCGCTACACAATACAAGGAGACATCCTCTATCGGCGTGGGTTCTCTAACCCATTATTAAGGTGTGTCGCCGGAAGGGAAGCCAAGGAAATCTTATCCAACATTCATCAAGGAAGCTGCGGAGATCACACCGGAGGGCAAACATTAGCAAAAAAGATACTCCGATACGGATATTTCTGGCCCACCTTAAGCAAGGATGCCTTAGATTTCGTCAAGAAGTGTGACAGATGCCAAAAGTTTGCTAAGGTCCCTCGGCTACCAACAACCGAGATTACCCAGATGACCAGCCCTTGGCCCTTTGCAGCATGGGGAATTGACTTAATCGGTGAACTGCCAATGGGTCGAGGCGGCGCCAAATATGCTATAGTAGCAGTCGACTATTTCACCAAATGGGTGGAAGCAGAACCTCTAAATAAAGTATCTTCAGCGAAAGTTATCAACTTCTTAATCAAAAATGTTCTGTGCAGGTACGGAGTCCCACTAAAAATCATATCAGACAATGGACTTCAGTTTGACAGCGAGGAATTCGCCAACTGGTGCCAAGAACACGGAATTCGCAAAAGCTTCTCATCCGTAGCATATCCCCAAGCAAACGGACAAGTCGAAGCAGTCAACAAAATTCTGAAAACTCTGATCAAAAAGAAGCTCGAAAAGTCAAAGGGCGCTTGGGTGGATGAACTCCCTACGGCACTATGGGCCTACCGCACATCTTTCAGAACATCAACAGGGCACACTCCTTTCTCTTTGGCATACGGATCGGAGGCTATGCTCCCAGTTGAAACCATTGTGCCTTCCCACCGTAGGATCCACTATAACCCAGAAGAAAACGAAGAGCTCCTCAACATGTCTTTGGATCTAGTCGAGGAGAGAAGGAATGATGCAGTCCTAAAAACAGCAGCCCACAAGCAAAAGGTGGCAGCACAATACAACTCCAAAGTCAAGCATCGTGCCTTACGAGAAGGGGATCTTGTCCTCAAGCGAATCTTCCCTCGCCCCGGAGCACTAGACCCAATCTGGGATGGACCATATGTAATTCATAAAGATCTCCACAACGGAGCCTATATTTTGTCAACAGTGGACGGGGAGGTGTTCCAGAGGGCATGGAACATCCAACACCTCCGTCGATACTTTTCTTAACTTGTATTGCCCATATGAAGTGAATTAACGAAGAGAATCAGTGGACGTAGGCATTTTTTCGTGCCGAACCACTTTAAAAAAAGCCTTGTCTCTTTTTAACTTGTTCCTTTGTATCTTGGCTGCTTGTTAACTTTATCCTTTTCTGTTGAACAAAATCCTGAGCATATAGCATTTCTATTCAAAGCACTCCACAATGCAACTCCACGTGGACAAGCCCCAACAGGTACTATGCGAATCTATGCCCTCGCCAATGAGACACTTTTGCTCCAGCATCCCTCTGCTGCGGGTTAACTCATTGCTCGCGACGGCCCTTAAAGCCAACTGTAATGAGCCGATTATAAGCCACCGAGAAGGCCGACTATAGCCGAGGCAGCTCATTACGGCGTTAGGCTCGCCGGCGACTGTGAACCGATTATAAGCCCCAACATAAGGTGTGGCCAGCCAGGGGCAGTTCACAGTTGACGATCGGCACCCACGCTAGCCGGCCACAGTAAGTCGAATAATACCCATGAGTACGGGCCATAATGGCCCGGGTAGTTACTGTGCGCGATCTCGGCTCCGGTGTGTCTTAAGTGCGGCTGTGGTAAAAAAGAATTAACTCCCCGCGGAGGCGTAAGATGGGTGACAAATGTCTCCAAGACCCACAGCTAGGGAAAGTGACTACAAAACCCGTTTGCCACGAACTTAAGCACATCGAAGGCCTTCCGTGACTGGAAGTTTTACTATTTCACATATTTCAATTTTACTTAAAAAACTTTCCTCCTATCCTCTATAACAAACCATAAAGTACAGGATGCAGGGTAAGAGGTACCCGCCAATGGATGCAGAGATTCACAATCAGATGGCGGGGCAGTCAGCTGCTCTCCATGCTTGGTCATATAAGATATTCGAAACTGCCATTTACAAACAGAACATGAAAGGCGGTATTTTCTTCCTTTATGTACAAATGCATGACTATAATTTGATTTTTCCACACCACACGCTAACATTGCAAGTCATGAGATTATGATTTAAAACCAGAATCTGACATCAAACACAATTTAATTACAAGAATACACATAGCTACATTTCTCATACGATATGTCGAAATAGCAACAAATATTCAAGAAATGACAAAATCAACTTGAGCTAAAAAATTACACGTCAAGAATAATGTTATTACAAGTAGCAAGAATTACAACTTGGAAGTTACCCTACTGTCTTAAGACTAACAGATACAACAATGCCAAGCCTACAAAAAGAATTTTTCAGGTTCAGTCATGGAGCTGGTTGCGTCGAAGTCTTGACCTTGTTCTTTTGCCCGCCTGTCCGGTCATAAAAAGGGTTCATTAGTGATGAGTAACCAAGTTAACAGAAAGACTAGAAAGGAAGACTTACCAGTACTAGCTTCTTGACCATCCTGGTCGTCATCTTCTACCTGCACACCCGCCTCTTCAGCAGCAAGCAGCCGCATACCCTCCTTTACCGCCACTTTCTCCTCCTTGGTGAACTGGGCCGTGACCACATCCATACTGAAGACCGTTCCACCCTCTTTATCTGCATCAGCCTTAGCCTCCTCCAAAGCCCGAAGATATATCTTGGCCATGACTCTGGGATAATCATCCATCCAAGAGAGGTTACCCTGCTTCCAAGTCCGGAAATACATGTCCTGGAGCATGTCATCCATCATTCCTTCGTTCTCCTCAAACTCCCTCATCCGGGCATCGGAGGCCGACAACCTTTCCACGGCAGCATCTCTCTCCAGTCTGTATCTCGAGCAATCAGCTTGAAGGGACCTCCGCATCACCGCCATCTCTTCCCTCAACTTAGCTTGAGCAAGCTCGGCAGCCTCAAGCTTCTCGGACAATTCCTCCACCTGCTCGAGATCCGCTCTTCGAACCTCATCCACCGTGGTAATAGCCATATCAATCCGCTCTTTGCAAGCAGCTTCCATTTTCCGCAATTCGGCCCGACTAGCCTCTTCCATGGTTCTCCTTAATCGCCCAGTGGCAGCCTCATGCTGAGAAATCTGGATAGCCTGATCCGCAAGCTGCTTGGCCTGATCCGAGACCACCAATCGAAGTCGGATATTGGCGCTCCCTATCTCCTCTCCGGCCTTAACCAGCCGAGCGTGATGCCCCATCAGCTTCTTGGCCTCCTCCGCCACCCGATCAATGTTGGCCTTGGCCTCGTCTCCCATAGTGACTATACGAGTGGTGAGTAGATCGAGGTCTAAGGACTTGGCTTCGTCAAGTACTCGTACCATGGGGTTACGGGGGAGAAGGTGTTCACCAGTAACTTCGTCAAAATTAATATCCTGAGAACCCGGATCCAGATCAGGATGACCGGCAAATGGATTACGGGCCAGATCGGGACGGTCGATATGAACAACAGAAGGGTTTCCGGATGGGTGTGGAGAAGATACAAACTCGCTGCCCTCCTCAGTAATATCATGAATAGGCTGAGCCGGAGGCTGAGAACCGAGCGAAGTTTCGGATAAAGGATGACTCCTCTTCCTCTGCTGAATACCCTCTTCGATGACCCCAAGAAGAGGACGGTACCCGACTACATCCCCGGAGCGTTGGGCTGAGGGCTTCGGCTTAGCAGAAATTTTGGAAAGTTTATATTGCTCGAGCCTGTGTCGAAGGTCTGAAGCTTTGGGCGTCTTGCCTGCTCCTGATATAAAGAACAAGTGTCATAATCTTACATTACAATATGATTCAAGGAACGCGGTAAATTGCAAGATTAGAAAAGGAAAAGAAACACAGCTGTGGTTGTACAAACCCTGGGGAGGAGTGGGATACTGCAATAAGTCCCGGATTTCATTCCAGGACGGGAGCGGGTCATAAAATATTCCTAAGTCCCTATCATTAGTGAAGCATGCAGGGGTCAAGAGTTCACCTTGAGTTGTCAGAGCCACCTTGGCCGGAATAGTCGGAGAAGACTCACTTGCACCAGTCCCGGTTTTGTCCGCCTCCCCGGTCTTCTCTACCAAAGCCGGATCATCACCCAACTCCTCAAAAGCCTGACGGAGAGCATCGTCCGTCCACTCTTGCATCTCGCCTACTTGCCCAGAAGACAAAGCCCTGGAACCATCACCACCCTGTCCATCGCCACCCTCGTCACCAAGACGCTCAACGTCACTCCCGCCCTCCGCCTCACCTCTTTCCTCCTCCGCGTCTATCTCCCCCTGAGTAAGTGGACAATTGCTGGGAGAAGGACCGTCTGACCTCTTAAGTTTCTTACCTCCAACGGCTGGAGGTTTCGTGAATGGTTTTCTCTTTCCACCCTCTGCCGCAACGCCTCCCTTGGCCTGAGCAGCCGCCCTCTCTTCCGCCGTTTCCCTCAACTTAACTACAGACTGCTGCGGAAGGATCAAGTTGTATTCTAGAAGGATCGCATTTCTAATCAAGTAAGCAGATGATCTGTATTTCCCAAGAATGCCTTCTATCTCCGCCGCCGTCTGAACCAGGCGGTCAGTTTCCACAACAGGAAAGCCACCTGTCGCTAGCAAAAATGAGAAAGTATGAGAAGAAGCATCACAATCAGGATAGAAATTATAAGTAAAAGCATCAACTTACATCCAGAGGTAAAGCGCCGGATAGAGACGGAGTCGTCCCTAACAAAGAACCATTCTTTCTTGAACATGCTGAATTTGGAATAAAGGTCCAGGACCGGCTTGAAGGTCACAGCAGATTCCAAGTTAATATATGGGGACCCCTTCTTGTAGCCCCTTAAGTTGTACAAGTACCGGATCTCCCGGTTGGAGGGAGCGCGACCATACTTCCTCCGAAAAATAACGAAAAGGCTCACCAGTATGGCGTAAGAGTTGGGCTGAAGCTGAAATGGGGCCACCTTCAGGTACGTGAGGAAGCTAACTATCCAAGCATTGAGAGGCGGGATAGCACCACACATGCAATGGTACCTGCTATAAGCGAAGTATCCTTCGGGAGGACTGTATGGCATGACTCCTGGACCCGGCAGCAGCATGAGGGCTCTATCAATCCCAAAAGAACGAGATATAACATCGAGTTGCTCCTCTTTGAGAAGGCTAGGAAAGCAGTCAGGCGGGGAATCCAGCAACTCCTGGGGACCATATCCATCCACTAATGACCTCGGGGCGGGCCCATGACGCTCCGATCCTGATTGAGCTGGGGGCACAGCCGATGACTCTCCTTCACCCACGGATCGCTTCTTGTCTGATCGAGTTTCTACTTTGCGAGACATTATCTACAATACCGAAAAAACACATTTAGAACAGAGGATATAAACAAGTATATGACTTCATTCGGTAAAAACATATTCAGTATCATTTTCATTCGGTGGTTCAAGTATGGGTTCATTCGGTGTCTCGAGTGTAAGCAAAGAAAGTTCAAAGTGCTCAAACTCCCATCGTCATTCGGTAAAGACAATGGAAATTCTCGAACTCTCAAGGTCCATTCGGTGGTTCAAGTATGGGTTCATTCGGTGTCTCCCGTTCTCGTCCGGCAATACGAGAATAAGATCTCATTCGGCAGAATAAAATCTCACCTGATTCGGCAATGATAAGGGTCTAGTTCGGAAAAAATGGGAGTCAAGTGGTTCGGCTATCTCGAAAAGTGAAGAAACAATAGTAGAGTGGCGCCCTTATTTATAAGCGAAGCACATCGACCGGACCAACTGGCTCGGCGCAACCAAGACCGAACGAAGGAAGACAAAGCACGACATATATTAGACATATGCCCTACTTTGGGGGGCAAATGTTGGGTGAATTCTTACCCGGAAGACCTCGAGACCCAGAGACGTGATTCATTCGGCAGCTCTCCCCCGAGTCCATTCGGCATGACCCATTCGGCAGCTCTCCCCCGAGTCCATTCGGCATAACCCATTCGGCAGCCCTCCCTCGTGTCCATTCGGTAGACCTTCATCCGGCAACTGCCACCGGTCCAACCTCACCACTCCACACTTCACCGGATGAAGCCCAACCAGACCAACTCCATACTTCACCGAACCAAGAGAATACCGAACCAGACTGCCAGGCCAGATCACTTCAGCCCAGGCCCACCAGCAGCTGTATACATCCAAGACCCCTGCCCCCAACCTCACTCTATAAATAGAGAGGCAGGGGTACAACAATGGGGGACAAGTTTGAGAGCTCAAGCACGGAGAGAACTTTCAAACAACTTTCTTTTACTTGTATCAAAGCTTTGTACTTGTAATCAAAACAAGAGAAGAGAAATAACATATAAAGTGGACGTAGGCACATTCTGGCTGAACCACTATAAATCTGCGTGTCTTTTTACAGTTTAGCCCCTGCTTTTCATATATTTGCATAAATCACCCAAATCACTAAGAATAACATAAGATCTACTAAATCATACAACTTTGAGGTGTTTGTCCATTTTTTGTGCAAACAATAATTAATTTTGGAGAAATTAATTTATGGAAGAGTAATTAAGGGTAGTTAATTACTAGATGAGATTAATCAAAGAGTGATTAATAAATGTTGTTTAATTAAAGGTTAATTACTTAATGTAATTTATTTAATTAAAGTAATTAATAATTAAAAATGTAATTAAGGGTCATTGATTAATATAATTAATAATGTAATTAAGGATTGATTAATTAAGATTAGTTAATCAATAATAAGTGATTAAAGTAATTAATTAATTGTAATTAATTTAGGATTAATGTAATTAATTATAGTTAATTAATTAATGATGTAATTAAAGATAAATTACTGTAATGGTTTAAGTTAATTAATTTGTGAAATTAATTAAAAATTAATTACTTAAAGTAATTAAAGGATTATTAATCAGGAATGATTAATTAAGATGGATACTTAGAGTAATGATTAATTAATTGGTTTAATTAATAAGCAGGATTTATAGAATGAAGTAATTAGTTTAATTCACTTTAAATTAATTTAATGATATAAATCATTGCTTAAGGATGGATGAATGAGATTGAATGTATTTCATTGTTTGATATCTCTGATGAGATATGATTGATATATGATATGGATGTTTGGTTGAATTATAATGATAATGTGAATTATCTGTTTGGGATGATAATGTAGATTATCTATTGAATTATCTATCTTTGTGTATATAAATAAGAATTGAATTGTTTTAACCTTAAAACAACTTGGCCCTTAAAAGATACGTTTTGGATTTCGATGAGACCGGGATCGGGTTTCCGTATACCGGGATTCCAGGTCTGGAGACCCGAATACCACATCGATCCAAATTAACGATAGGTCGTGAATCAAGTGAAGATGAAGATTCAGAGTGCAAGGGTTATTGTCGTTAACTCTAAGGGTGATTCCAAAACGAGTGTAACGAGATAATGCCTTCGGTTTCGTTCGAACCCGGAACGAACTTGTATGGATTGAATGCTTTCAGAACATCGTCAGGTGGACGATGAGCATTCTAAGTGATGTGTTCTTTTCTAAGGTAATCGTGACCTCAAGCCTCACAAACCGGGAATGGCTAAAACAGGGGAGGTGCAGCAAGGTTAGTGGGTAGCACCCAAGTAGGACAAGGTTACCTCTGTCTAGAAGTCCCTTCTTATTTCGGCTTAGTGTGTGCGGTTGCTGATCCCAACCGTGAGGTATCTTGTGCGGGAATTATCCAGTAAGGGATGTTCCGGCCTTGTGTTGCAGGGGATTGGGAGTGATCCTCGGTACGGTGATCTAGGCCACGTACTATGACGGGCGGTACCCCAGTAGCCCTGCCATTGTATGGAATCCAAACTCCAATAAGTGCCGTACGTATTAGTTGTGCCCAACTATGTTGGAATGTGAGATGTAAGCATTTCAGCTATTTCTGTATTTTACTTGAAAACCCTAGACCCTATTATAATACAATCGAATTTCCTATCAAATGTTTTGGTTAGCGTAAGGTAAAAATTTACCCATGTTTATTTGTGGGGAGTCTTACGTGATACCTTTTCTTTCAAAAGGTTTTGAAGTTAAACAATGTAACGACCCGAGTTTTTCTAACACGAAAAACCGGACCATTTGGTTAAGAAGAAGAGGTAGAAGAAGAAGAAAAATAGAAAACAACAACAGAATCTCACATACGCAGCGGAATAAAATATAATATATATCAGCAGATCTTTACACAAAAAGAAATCTATATCTGTTTACACAATACATCAGAATACATCATCAGAGTACATCAACATCCATAACATACAACTGAATACACAGCGGAAAAATAATAACAAGTACGGGAGTACGTATCGACATCCAGCTCGTCTCCTGAGCTCCACATCATCATATCCTGTAACCTATAATACTCGGTCTGACCCGAGCATCATATAAAACAATACCCGAGTCAGTCTGGAATACCAGCGTGAGAAAATCACACTCAATTGATTATTAAAGTTTCAAATATCCTTTAAAAATAAAAAGCATCTCGTAAGACCACGCCACAAATAAACATGTCGGGTTTTTACCTTACGATAGCTAAAACACTTTTTATAAAATCCTCTGATATTATAATAGTGTCTATTCACAAATACTTATTAAAATAGCTGAAATTGTTACATTATTAAATTCCAGCATACTAGCCACAAAAGTGGGTAATACAAACAAATACCGTACAAGGCACGTAGGAAAAATGGATTTCCAACGAATGACTAGGCACTGGGGTACCACCTATCACAGTACGTGGCCTAGATCACCGTACCGAGGAGTACGCCCGCTCCTCTGCAACACAAGGCCGGAACCATCCCTTACTGGATGATCCCGAATAAAATCACCCCACGGTTGGGATCAGCAACCGCACCACTAAGCCGAAATAAAAAGGGACATCTAGACAGGGATGACCTTACCCTCCAGTGGGAGCTACCCACGAAGCCTTGCTGCATAACCCCTGATTTTCAGTCATTCCCGGTTGATGAGGTTCGAGGCTAAACGATACCTTTTCAGAACATATCCCTTAGAATGCCCATCGTCCGCTGACGATGTTTCGCAAGCATTCGTCCATACCAGTCCGTCCTGGGTTTGAACAGAACCGAAGGCACTACTCCTACTACATCCATTTTGGAAATATCCTCAGGATTAGTAGCGACTAGCCCTTGCACTTCACAGCTCCATCTTCGACTCTGAACACGTTACACGAAACGTACAAACCGAATCGAAGTGGTATTCGAGTCTCCAGACCTAGAATCCCGGTATACGGAAACTCGATCCCGGTCTCTTCGAAACGATCAGCGCATTGGCCAATATTGATAGTCGGTTATTTAACTATCAATTTACATCCACAAGCAACCATCACACAATAAATAGTTTCCCACATTTATTTGCCCAAATATCTTTCCAAGATATATTTCCAAATTTTCAAACTCCTTTTGAAAACAATTTCAAACAATTTCCGCTTACGGAATACATTTCCAAATATTTATTTCTCTGAAACACCAAGTACAAAACACTTTTAGATTTTAAAATAATTTAAAAACACTTTATTTTAAAATATATTTTATAACATTGAAATCAACTACTTTAATACTTTATTAAAAATATATACTTTAAATTAAACTACTAAATTTCTCTTTTTAAAACAGAATAGCAAATCACTTTTATATAATTACTACAATAATAGATTTTTAAAATATACCTACTTTGAAAATTAACATTTAGAAATAATCAATTTTCTAAAACATGCTTTTTAAAACATACTTAAAACTTTTAACTTATATTTAAAATTGCTTTGAAAACGTACTTGGCTATCCAGAGAAATATACTTCTCATTTCCATCTTTTTAAAAATAAATCAACATTTATTTTTAAACCAAACCATATCTTTTTATAAATTCCCACCTTGAATTTATATTCAAATATCCACTATATTTTATTTCACTTTATAAACCCAGTTTATATCTCCAAAATCTCACTTCTCTTTTAAAATTCCAATTTTAAATAACTAAATCAATTTCCAATTGATTTTCCAATTTACTTTACTTTACTTTGAAATAAATTTCCTTTACTACTTCATTTATTTCAAAATACATTAACCTTTAGATTTATTCCTTTATTTGAGTTAAAACCCTTTTTTTACTGAAAATACCAATTTTAAACTTCCAAAATTCCTTCTTTAGCCTTTAATTAAATTTAATCCTTACATTCAAAATAAATCCTTTATTCTTTAAATTTAATATCACTTTAGTTTAAAGTTAATATTTTCCTTGTTATTTCGAAATTCCCTTATTCCAATTCACTTGAATTATTTACTTAAATTTTACTCTTTTATTTCTTTCAAGATCCAATTCAATATATTTTGATAACTCCTTTTATTGAAATATTCAATCCAACCATATCATCCAATATTTCAATCATCAATAAAATCATCACAGGATATCAATATTCATAGAACAGAATATCAAATAATCTAAATAATTTTGAGGAATCCAGTTGGATCCCTCCAACCTGTTTCCCTGCATCCACAAACGTTAGCACAATACCAATTCCACTTCAAAATGGAATATCGCGGTATATGGGTTTTATATAAGATATCATCCGCTATTATGCGGCGCATAGGGTCTCATCCGCTATATAAATGCGGGAATATCAACAACTCAAATATATACATATGCCAATATGTATATATTGCTATATACTACTATATATATAATATAGCATATTCAATCAATGCAATCATCCAATCAATTATTTAAATTTAACCATTTAAATTTAAATCTAACTGAGTGAGATTAACTCACCTTTGATTTTTAATTTGCAATTCCGATCCAATCTCGACTTATCCCCTTTCGGATTTTGACCTTGAATAACAATTTATAAGATTTATTAATATCCGAAATAATTGAACAATTTAAATTCCCATTTATAAATTTAACTAACTGATGAATTCATATTTAAACTAAAACAAAAATAAATTTTAAACCTAATTGTCTAATTATTACTATATATATATTCAAACTGTATGTATATATACATTTACAGTAAATAACCAAACAAATATTTCCTCTACTGTAATTATTATATTTTTTTCTTACTAAAAATTATATACTATATACACATAGATATAGATTTGAAAATACTGTTTCCTAACTCACTGATATACATCTAATTCTTACATAACTTCCAACATTTAAAATTCCAATATGTATAAAATTTCTTTGTCTAACCTATAATTAAACTAGGCAGGTATAAATATATCAACATCTATATTATAAATCTGTACGCAAACATTTTATTTATCCAGTTTTAAATCAAACGAAATGAATCTCAATACCTCACTGATGCGAGCCAAAACAGAGAACCCCAATTCGTTCAGATTTGCCTAGTCTCCAGGCACCGCTCCTCCTCCCAATCGAGCATCATCTTCCCATCCCACGTCGCCGGCCCCGAAACGAGCTCCTTCCCCCAATCGCTACAAACCATCACCGCCCAAAGGAACCACCGCCGAACTCGCGAGCCAACCTATCTACCGCCACTCGAGCGCGAACCCATCGACACCACCAACGATTGCCAAGACCAGCCGCTCCATCATCCACTCGCGAAAAATCATCGCGAGCGTGAGCTCCTGCGTAGCGTGCCCTTCCCCCTTCCAGTCGCTCGCTACTACGATCGCGAGAGAGAATCGACTTGGGTTGTACGTGATTTGTGAATTCCGCAGCCACCATTATCATTTTTTTTTCGTTTGTGAATTTTTCTTTAAACAGTTAAAAGAAGAGGACTGAGTCGAACTGGAGGAATTTGAAAAGGAGAGAGGAGAACGTGATTTTAAAAGAAAAGGAAATGTTGGCTTCGTTCTGCCATTTTATTCTCTGAGTTGTGAAATTGATTTGAACGGCTTGGCTTCAGAAGGAAGATAAGATAACGTGATTAAAACGAGACAAGGAAAATATCTCTGCACGTTCAGAAGGTAAGGTGGCTGATGTGAGATGTATTGGACAGGTGGGAGTATTAAATTTAACTTCGAATCGGTTATTATCAATTAGATTTTACACGCGTTAACATATCGTACGCTCAAACCACAGCTCCAATTACTACGAAAATTGAAATCCGGTAATAAAACAATATTACGGACCCAATGGAATTAATTTCGTCGGATTCCGAGACTATGCCCCGGAAGGATATTTTTAAATTCAATTTAAACGATATATTTTTAAAACTGAACAAAACTCTTTCAAATTCAATTTTAACAGTTCTAATATCTTCAGTATTATAAATATAAATTTTACAAGTCTTCAAATTATTTTTAACAGGCTTAAAGCTCCAGATTCAATAATTTTACCCAATTCCGATAATTAAATTCACAATTAATTATCCAATAAATACTGATATTTGAAATTAAAGTTAATAATTATCCTTTGAATATTTAAAATTAATTAAATATTCCTAATTCAAATACTCAAAAATTTCGGGTCGTCACATTCCTCCCCCCTTAAAAGAATTTCGTCCCCGAAATTACTTGTTAGGAAGAATGATTCAATCCCCGTTAACTATTTCCCAAATTCAAACAGTTTTAACAATACCCAAACAATCTTTTATTAATGATACACTAATCATCTGTTAACTTCCCAAACTTATTCATAAGCCCCAATCCATATCACTTACTTAACAATTCAAATTTAAATTTGAATTCAATTTTAACTTATCAAAATTTCCTCAAAATTTTTCTAACTCCCTAAATTTCCGAAAAATTTCGCCAGCGTCTCCTTTGCGCGGCTAGCTCGGTACTACTACAAAATGGCTCTACGGCCTCCCAATCTCAAAAGAAAACAAAAGGCCAAGTGGCTGGATCAAAAACCCAATCTAATTTCATATAGAAATTCAAATACATACCTTTTTGTCGGGCCATTAAATTTTATCCTCTAAAATCAAAAATCCCAATTTATCCATTGCTTTTATACACCTGTATATCCTACTAAGCAATAATATTCAATCACAACTCCAAAGTCATTTTATACTTCCTTTACAAATTTTCAATATTTGTTTTACTTAAGCCCGTACGATGCACATATATCATCCGTACGCAATATCACATTCGATCGCTCAATCGATCACACAATTTCACTTCCGAACTAGTATCGTCCACCCGACTTCCTAGTGCGGACTCAGATCTGGTTTCTCGATCAGAAACCGTCATTCTCCTTGCATAGCCACAAACTATGATAGAGAATTTCCAGAATCAATCAACAATCCATATCCAGGCTCGCTGTCGAAAATCGAGTGAAAAATCCTAATTCGGATCGATAAATCTATCTCGAAATTCTGTGTTCGAATCTGGATCAAATAGCTATGCGAACAAATAATATACGTACACCTTACGTAATTAGCCCAATTGATTATCAACTATATCAATTCTCTTTTATTCACATTCATTTTGATTACATTCACTTATCCACAATTATCCCATTTCACAACTTCAAATTTTAATTGTTATTCAATTATTCATCTAAAATAACTTTCCTCAATACCAAATTACTTAAGAATCTCACCATATTCCTTTAGTTCAAAATAAATATTCTACATACTGCTCATACTTATTTTCACTTCATTATTGAAGTTCATATCCATTTCTATTTACTCTTGTCTTTACAATTCCATTTGATTTCAATTTGGCTTCCACTTGAATATTTACTTAGTTGCACTTACTAATTAATTTAAATTTCAATTAACAGTTTATTCGCAAACTTCACTTCTTTAGTTCCTTCGATTTCACTTCACTTTTACATTCACATTTGAATTAGATTCCAATATCCAGTTTCAATTCTCTTTGCTTAACAAATTTAAATCATTTGTCGTCAAATGAAAATTTTCAAAAATCCCAAAAATTTTCTAACTCCTGAAATTTACGAAAAATTTTGACAGAGCCTCCCTTGTACGGAGGGACTTCTGCGATATCGCAGGATGCACAAAATGTATATACATCGGCCTCAGGCCGGAAAAAGAATCAAAACAGTTCATATTTCCTATTTTGAATTTTTGGCGTAGGCGTACCTTTTATTTAGCATTTTTAAAGCAAGCGGCTTACTATATAGCATATTGCGCAAGCAAATACAGCCTAGCGGCTTCCAAACACCTGTACTGACTCCATTTAAACTGATAAGTGACAATATAAGAAAATTCTATTAACATCCCATTAAATTCCAATAGCAAATCAATAGTTTTCATAGGCAATGCACTTAAAATAATTTCCATAAACAATTCATATGGTTTTAATACAATTTTAATCGCTTACAACCAATTCACATACCATTTCTATTCAATTTAATGGTTTACAATTCATTTTATTCCATTCTATTCATTTTTAGCGAAATGAATCCATATCCATTTCAATTGATTCAATTCAATTTAATTTGCATTTCACACTTGCGTTCCTTTTACTTCATTTGAAATCATTTCACAATTTCTTTTCTTAAGTCGAGCATTTATTCAAATGTCGACTTAAGCTATTCCACTTCCAAACTCAAATTACTGTTTCCCTGTAAACAATTTATAATTCAAATCTTTGGTTTGATTTTTCATTTAATCAAATCTATTCCATTTATTAATTTAATTCAATTTGTCCATTCACTTATTCATTCTAAATTTCAATTTCCGTATTCAATTCACCGTGAATTTATTTAATCTTTAACAAGGAAATTTCCAATTTATTTTTAACACCATACCATTTTAAAATTTAGCTGGTATACTTACTGAATCCAATATTAATTCCAACTCATCCAATAATTTATCTCTAACTTGAATTTGATAGATATCAATCCATTTCACATCATTCCTACTTACTTGAATCTTATTTACAATTCAAATTATCACTCATATACTCCAATTCCAATGATCATTCACACTTTCAGCTTTTATTATCAAATCCAAATTCCATTAACATACTTAATTTAATAATTTATTCCAAATTAGTGTTCTCCCATTTTAACCAGTACAATGTTTGATTTTTATCCACAAAATCACTTCAGTTAATCTCCTCGGGTTTATAACTCAAGTCCTGGATTTCATTCAATTTTCAATTTCTAAACAAATTTATCTACTTAGCTATAACTTCCCATTTGAGTCTCAATTTATTAAATTTTCCAATAAATTTAATTTATTTACCCTTATCCAAGCTAAATTTATCTTAACTCGGATTTCTATTCCAAACTTCACATCTCTTATTCAACACACAATTCACTTTTCATTTTACCAATTCATCTTGACTCAATTAAAATCTCATTCTATTTTTATTACAAACAATTCTATTTGGGTTATTTATTTTACTTCAAATTTTATAAGTCACCTTCTTTTATATTCACACTTCCTTCTATTAAAAATAAATTTTATTCACAATTTACCTCTTAACTCCGTTTATACATTTTTATTTAGTTAAGTATATATTTTATTCTAATACTGTTTCAATTTTATTATAAACTGTCAAAACTTACTTATTCCAATTCAATACTTATCTTGTTACATTTATTTGGTCCAGTATATTTTATTATCCCATAGCCTTTAATTCAGATTCCAGGTTTTTAAACAATTTCCCAACCTTTCAAAATCACCCGGTTTTTAATTTCAATCATTTTGAAGTCTCCAACATCTCCAAATCACATTTCTCAAAATTTTAAACCAATCCTGGTTTTTAATTCCAACAAATTTCCTTTGGAAATTTCAAAAACTAGCCTTTCTGAATAAATCAATTTGGCAGCAATTCGTCACTCAGAAGTTCGAAAATAAATTCTGAAGATGCGGCCGTCATCCTCCGAATTATTTCCAGCAACTGAAATGAATTTATTGCTATATTCCTTTCAAAAATTTATTTGAAACAATTTCCCTTCCAAAAATACTTTCCAAAATAATAATGCTAGTGTTTATCTTCAAAACATTTTGAAACACTTCCAAGATATCCGGGGTTTAAATTTACCAATTTGATTAAATCAAATTTTAACTATAATTCATTTGTACAAATTTTATATTTATACAAATTTCCGTTGGTTATGTAAATCATTCTGATTTTACAATCTTACCATATTTTTGTTTTAAATTTTATTTGTTAGAATATTTTCATCCAAACATCCAAATATATAATAATTTCAAAAGAAATATTTCTTTTATATCCAAAATACATTTTTCGGGAAAAATTATTTCATCCACCCGTTTCAAAACAATATTGTGTCGAATTGTTCTATTCGAGTGTTTAGAAACCCCTTCGATACAGTTGCGCAGACTGTGCCGACGAAGGTTCATATGCCACTCAATAAATCAACCAACACAATATAAAACCATTTTATATTCACTAACAAATACGCGCTCATATCTATTAATATTCTCAAAATTCCCACCAGAGCCAAGGTTATCGCCAGCCTAAGCTCTGATACCACTGTAACGACCCGAGTTTTTCTAACACGAAAAACCGGACCATTTGGTTAAGAAGAAGAGGTAGAAGAAGAAGAAAAATAGAAAACAACAACAGAATCTCACATACGCAGCGGAATAAAATATAATATATATCAGCAGATCTTTACACAAAAAGAAATCTATATCTGTTTACACAATACATCAGAATACATCATCAGAGTACATCAACATCCATAACATACAACTGAATACACAGCGGAAAAATAATAACAAGTACGGGAGTACGTATCGACATCCAGCTCGTCTCCTGAGCTCCACATCATCATATCCTGTAACCTATAATACTCGGTCTGACCCGAGCATCATATAAAACAATACCCGAGTCAGTCTGGAATACAAGCGTGAGAAAATCACACTCAATTGATTATTAAAGTTTCAAATATCCTTTAAAAATAAAAAGCATCTCGTAAGACCACGCCACAAATAAACATGTCGGGTTTTTACCTTACGATAGCTAAAACACTTTTTATAAAATCCTCTGATATTATAATAGTGTCTATTCACAAATACTTATTAAAATAGCTGAAATTGTTACATTATTAAATTCCAGCATACTAGCCACAAAAGTGGGTAATACAAACAAATACCGTACAAGGCACGTAGGAAAAATGGATTTCCAACGAATGACTAGGCACTGGGGTACCACCTATCACAGTACGTGGCCTAGATCACCGTACCGAGGAGTACGCCCGCTCCTCTGCAACACAAGGCCGGAACCATCCCTTACTGGATGATCCCGAATAAAATCACCCCACGGTTGGGATCAGCAACCGCACCACTAAGCCGAAATAAAAAGGGACATCTAGACAGGGATGACCTTACCCTCCAGTGGGAGCTACCCACGAAGCCTTGCTGCATAACCCCTGATTTTCAGTCATTCCCGGTTGATGAGGTTCGAGGCTAAACGATACCTTTTCAGAACATATCCCTTAGAATGCCCATCGTCCGCTGACGATGTTTCGCAAGCATTCGTCCATACCAGTCCGTCCTGGGTTTGAACAGAACCGAAGGCACTACTCCTACTACATCCATTTTGGAAATATCCTCAGGATTAGTAGCGACTAGCCCTTGCACTTCACAGCTCCATCTTCGACTCTGAACACGTTACACGAAACGTACAAACCGAATCGAAGTGGTATTCGAGTCTCCAGACCTAGAATCCCGGTATACGGAAACTCGATCCCGGTCTCTTCGAAACGATCAGCGCATTGGCCAATATTGATAGTCGGTTATTTAACTATCAATTTACATCCACAAGCAACCATCACACAATAAATAGTTTCCCACATTTATTTGCCCAAATATCTTTCCAAGATATATTTCCAAATTTTCAAACTCCTTTTGAAAACAATTTCAAACAATTTCCGCTTACGGAATACATTTCCAAATATTTATTTCTCTGAAACACCAAGTACAAAACACTTTTAGATTTTAAAATAATTTAAAAACACTTTATTTTAAAATATATTTTATAACATTGAAATCAACTACTTTAATACTTTATTAAAAATATATACTTTAAATTAAACTACTAAATTTCTCTTTTTAAAACAGAATAGCAAATCACTTTTATATAATTACTACAATAATAGATTTTTAAAATATACCTACTTTGAAAATTAACATTTAGAAATAATCAATTTTCTAAAACATGCTTTTTAAAACATACTTAAAACTTTTAACTTATATTTAAAATTGCTTTGAAAACGTACTTGGCTATCCAGAGAAATATACTTCTCATTTCCATCTTTTTAAAAATAAATCAACATTTATTTTTAAACCAAACCATATCTTTTTATAAATTCCCACCTTGAATTTATATTCAAATATCCACTATATTTTATTTCACTTTATAAACCCAGTTTATATCTCCAAAATCTCACTTCTCTTTTAAAATTCCAATTTTAAATAACTAAATCAATTTCCAATTGATTTTCCAATTTACTTTACTTTACTTTGAAATAAATTTCCTTTACTACTTCATTTATTTCAAAATACATTAACTTTTAGATTTATTCCTTTATTTGAGTTAAAACCCTTTTTTTACTGAAAATACCAATTTTAAACTTCCAAAATTCCTTCTTTAGCCTTTAATTAAATTTAATCCTTACATTCAAAATAAATCCTTTATTCTTTAAATTTAATATCACTTTAGTTTAAAGTTAATATTTTCCTTGTTATTTCGAAATTCCCTTATTCCAATTCACTTGAATTATTTACTTAAATTTTACTCTTTTATTTCTTTCAAGATCCAATTCAATATATTTTGATAACTCCTTTTATTGAAATATTCAATCCAACCATATCATCCAATATTTCAATCATCAATAAAATCATCACAGGATATCAATATTCATAGAACAGAATATCAAATAATCTAAATAATTTTGAGGAATCCAGTTGGATCCCTCCAACCTGTTTCCCTGCATCCACAAACGTTAGCACAATACCAATTCCACTTCAAAATGGAATATCGCGGTATATGGGTTTTATATAAGATATCATCCGCTATTATGCGGCGCATAGGGTCTCATCCGCTATATAAATGCGGGAATATCAACAACTCAAATATATACATATGCCAATATGTATATATTGCTATATACTACTATATATATAATATAGCATATTCAATCAATGCAATCATCCAATCAATTATTTAAATTTAACCATTTAAATTTAAATCTAACTGAGTGAGATTAACTCACCTTTGATTTTTAATTTGCAATTCCGATCCAATCTCGACTTATCCCCTTTCGGATTTTGACCTTGAATAACAATTTATAAGATTTATTAATATCCGAAATAATTGAACAATTTAAATTCCCATTTATAAATTTAACTAACTGATGAATTCATATTTAAACTAAAACAAAAATAAATTTTAAACCTAATTGTCTAATTATTACTATATATATATATTCAAACTGTATGTATATATACATTTACAGTAAATAACCAAACAAATATTTCCTCTACTGTAATTATTATATTTTTTTCTTACTAAAAATTATATACTATATACACATAGATATAGATTTGAAAATACTGTTTCCTAACTCACTGATATACATCTAATTCTTACATAACTTCCAACATTTAAAATTCCAATATGTATAAAATTTCTTTGTCTAACCTATAATTAAACTAGGCAGGTATAAATATATCAACATCTATATTATAAATCTGTACGCAAACATTTTATTTATCCAGTTTTAAATCAAACGAAATGAATCTCAATACCTCACTGATGCGAGCCAAAACAGAGAACCCCAATTCGTTCAGATTTGCCTAGTCTCCAGGCACCGCTCCTCCTCCCAATCGAGCATCATCTTCCCATCCCACGTCGCCGGCCCCGAAACGAGCTCCTTCCCCCAATCGCTACAAACCATCACCGCCCAAAGGAACCACCGCCGAACTCGCGAGCCAACCTATCTACCGCCACTCGAGCGCGAACCCATCGACACCACCAACGATTGCCAAGACCAGCCGCTCCATCATCCACTCGCGAAAAATCATCGCGAGCGTGAGCTCCTGCGTAGCGTGCCCTTCCCCCTTCCAGTCGCTCGCTACTGCGATCGCGAGAGAGAATCGACTTGGGTTGTACGTGATTTGTGAATTCCGCAGCCACCATTATCATTTTTTTTTCGTTTTTGAATTTTTCTTTAAACAGTTAAAAGAAGAGGACTGAGTCGAACTGGAGGAATTTGAAAAGGAGAGAGGAGAACGTGATTTTAAAAGAAAAGGAAATGTTGGCTTCGTTCTGCCATTTTATTCTCTGAGTTGTGAAATTGATTTGAACGGCTTGGCTTCAGAAGGAAGATAAGATAACGTGATTAAAACGAGACAAGGAAAATATCTCTGCACGTTCAGAAGGTAAGGTGGCTGATGTGAGATGTATTGGACAGGTGGGAGTATTAAATTTAACTTCGAATCGGTTATTATCAATTAGATTTTACACGCGTTAACATATCGTACGCTCAAACCACAGCTCCAATTACTACGAAAATTGAAATCCGGTAATAAAACAATATTACGGACCCAATGGAATTAATTTCGTCGGATTCCGAGACTATGCCCCGGAAGGATATTTTTAAATTCAATTTAAACGATATATTTTTAAAACTGAACAAAACTCTTTCAAATTCAATTTTAACAGTTCTAATATCTTCAGTATTATAAATATAAATTTTACAAGTCTTCAAATTATTTTTAACAGGCTTAAAGCTCCAGATTCAATAATTTTACCCAATTCCGATAATTAAATTCACAATTAATTATCCAATAAATACTGATATTTGAAATTAAAGTTAATAATTATCCTTTGAATATTTAAAATTAATTAAATATTCCTAATTCAAATACTCAAAAATTTCGGGTCGTCACAAACAAGTTTAACCTGTTACTCACACCAGACCCATGTCTGACCCAAGTTGTTTATTTCTGTTTTATAAACTCTTGGGTACTCAAATTTTTACGAGTAGCCAAGGGATTCAGGTTAGCCTTGACGAATTGTGGAGGAGCAATGGAGCAGGAGGCTTCAGCGTTGTAGATATAGATAGTAGTTTTCCGCTGTGTTGATCTTTGTATTGATCTGTATTGTATTGAGTTGTAATAACTAGACAGATGTTATAACTGTCTAGTATGTGATGTGTAATCTGTGTAACTCTGAAAAGTGTTGTATATGATACTATGTAATATTTATGTGATATAATATATTTTGTTCGTTTCCGCTGTGAGATTCTGATATTGTTTAGTTCTTTCTTTCTCTTCTTTTCTCTTTCTATCCCTTTCTTTCTTATTAGCGATACGACTTTCTATGGAGAGAAAGTCGTGGTCGTTACAGTGGTATCAGAGCCAGGTTGGCGACAACCTTGGCTCTGGTGGGAATTTTGAGAGTATTAATAGATATGAGCGCGTATTTGTTAGTGAATATAAAATTGTTTTATATTGTGTTGATTGGTTTATTGAGTAGTTTATGGATTCTGGTCGATGTGTGGGACGCCACAACATTGATAGGGATCTCTAAACGCTTGTATAGAACAATTCGACACAGTATTGTTTTAAAGAGGTAAATGAAATAATTTTACCCAGAAATAATTTCTATATAAAAAGTATCATTTTAAATATATATATATATATATATATTTCTACCTATTTGTTGGGTTACCTGTTCGGGTTTTCCAATATAAATTATAAAGGTAGATAAGGTGGTAGTGTGAGTAACACGACTACCAATAGTTAGAATTTGAGTGTTGAGGTTGGAAGTGTATCTGTCGAGACTGTAGACCTAATACCGTCTCGAGTAAGCTTTGCTATGGTAAAGGATTTCATCGATCTCCGAAGGAAACTGTAATGGTTCGGAGTTTATCTTTGAAGTTTGGATGAGTAAGGTTGGATCTGTCGGTTGAACAGAAGCGAGTGATGGTACCTTGATACCTCAGGTAATAGTAGCTGTATGATGAGATACAGTGACGATGGATGTTCCCGAAGATGTTTTCTTTGGAACAAGATTAAGGAAGTGTGTATGCTTCGGTGTTGTGGCTGAGTTCAGCATGGTGTTTCTGTTTGGTTTGGAGTTCGAGTTTCTCGAAGATCTTTGGAATAGGAAGTCCTTGGCATCAGTGTCAGCAGTGCAGCTCAGAGTATTCTGTGATGGATTGGATAGTTAAGTATCCCATGATCCTGTGGACGATACTAGTTCGGAAGTGAAATTGTGTGATCGATTGAGCGATCGAATGTGATATTGCGTACGGATGATATATGTGCATCGTACGGGCATAAGTAAAACAAATATTGAAAATTTGTAAAGAAATGTCTAGATGTCCCTTTTTATTTCGGCTTAGTGGTGCGGTTGCTGATCCCAACCGTGGGGTGATTTTATTCGGGATCATCCAGTAAGGGATGGTTCCGGCCTTGTGTTGCAAGGGAGCGGGCGTACTCCTCGGTACGGTGATCTAGGCCACGTACTGTGATAGGTGGTACCCCAGTGCCTAGTCATTCGTTGGAAATCCATTCTCCCTACGTGCCTGTACGGTTTTGATTGTACCCAACTATTGTTGAAATGTGAGATGCAAGCATTTCAGCTAGATTCTATTTTACATTCTGTAGACACTATTATAATATCAGAAGATTTTGATATAAAGTGTTTTAGCTATCGTAAGGTAAAAACCCGACATGTTTATTTGTGGCGTGGTCTTACGAGATGCTTTTGTTTTCAAAGGATTTTGAAACTTTAATAATCAATTTGAGTGTGATTTTCTCACGCTAGTTTTCCAGACTGACTCGGGTATTGTTTTATATGATGCTCGGGTCAGACCGAGTATTATAAATTACAGGAAATGATGCTGTGGGGCTGGATGGCGATACGTACTTTCGTATTTGAGTTATATATTCCGCTGTGTATTCAGATTGTGAGGACAAGTTATGATTACTGTCCAGTTGTATGATATTGATGTGATGTACTCTGATGATGTATTTGGATGATGTATATGTAAACAGAAATAGATTTCTTTTTGTGTAAAGATCTGTTATTACCTATTATATTTTATTCCACTGCGTATGAGAGATTCTGTTGTTGTTTTCTATTTTTCTTCTTCTTCTACCTCTTCTTCTTAACTCAAATGGTCCGGTTTTTCGAGTAGAAAAACTCGGGTTGTTACACTTGGTATCATAGCCAGGTTTACTATTTTATCCAACTTCAAATAAATTTAATTTGATTATTAAATTACTCGATAAACAATGATATTTGAAATTTAAGTTTATAATTAACCTCTGAATATTTAAAATTAATTAAATATTCCAATTCAATTCGACTTCAACTTACTTACATTTAAACATTGAATTAAAATAAATTTTTATCCCTTTAAATAACATCACATAAGTCTTCTTTAAATTCAACATTTCTCTATTTATTCAAAATTCCTCTTTTCCATATTTAATTTATTCGAATTCACTAGAATTACTTGACTTAATTTTACTCTTTTAACTAAAGGTATGATTTCAGATTGAAATGGATTAAGTATAATTACTTAATATAATTAATAAAGTATAATTACTTTGTATAAGTAATTAGAGTTAATTAATGGAAGTAATAAAAGGTTAATTTCTTAAAAAGGAAAATCATACCTTAATTACTTTTATAAGTCAATTAATTAACCTTAATCAGAGATTAATTTATCCTTAATCATTAATTAAAGTATGATTAATTATTCATGCAACATATTTTTCATCCATACAAACATTTCACTATCACACAATCAAGCATTTATCACAGGTAAACCAAGATATATACAAATTCAAGAGTTTAATGGATTTAGATTTAAAATTTCACAATTTTAAATTCTCTTCAATTCCAATTTATAAGTTATACTCACTTAAATGTTTATTTCCCTAAACATTTCATTTTGCTAAATCGTTAACAACATTCATTATTAAACACAATTACCATATATGATAACGACCACGACTTTCTCTCCATAGAAAGTCGTATCGCTAATAAGAAAGAAAGGGATAGAAAGAGAAAAGAAGAGAAAGAAAGAACTAAACAATATCAGAATCTCACAGCGGAAACGAACAAAATATATTATATCACATAAATATTACATAGTATCATATACAACACTTTTCAGAGTTACACAGATTACACATCACATACTAGACAGTTATAACATCTGTCTAGTTATTACAACTCAATACAATACAGATCAATACAAAGATCAACACAGCGGAAAACTACTATCTATATCTACAACGCTGAAGCCTCCTGCTCCATTGCTCCTCCACAATTCGTCAAGGCTAACCTGAATCCCTTGGCTACTCGTAAAAATTTGACTACCCAAGAGTTTATAAAACAGAAATAAACAACTTGGGTCAGACATGGGTCTGGTGTGAGTAACAGGTTAAACTTGTTTAACTTCAAAACCTTTTGAAAGAAAAGGTATCACGTAAGACTCCCCACAAATAAACATGGGTAAGTTTTTACCTTACGCTAACCAAAACATTTGATAGGAAATTCGATTGTATTATAATAGGGTCTAGGGTTTTCAAGTAAAATACAGAAATAGCTGAAATGCTTACATCTCACATTCCAACATAGTTGGGCACAACTAATACGTACGGCACTTATTGGAGTTTGGATTCCATACAATGGCAGGGCTACTGGGGTACCGCCCGTCACAGTACGTGGCCTAGATCACCGTACCGAGGATCACTCCCAATCCCCTGCAACACAAGGCCGGAACATCCCTTACTGGATAATTCCCGCACAAGATACCTCACGGTTGGGATCAGCAACCACACACACTAAGCCGAAATAAGAAGGGACTTCTAGACAGAGGTAACCTTGTCCTACTTGGGTGCTACCCACTAACCTTGCTGCACCTCCCCTGTTTTAGCCATTCCCGGTTTGTGAGGCTTGAGGTCACGATTACCTTAGAAAAGAACACATCACTTAGAATGCTCATCGTCCACCTGACGATGTTCTGAAAGCATTCAATCCATACAAGTTCATTCCGGGTTCGAACGAAACCGAAGGCATTATCTCGTTACACTCGTTTTGGAATCACCCTCAGAGTTAACGACAATAACCCTTGCACTCTGAATCTTCATCTTCACTTGATTCACGACCTATCGTTAATTTGGATCGATGTGGTATTCGGGTCTCCAGACCTGGAAATCCGGTATACGGAAACCCGATCCCGGTCTCATCGAAATCCAAAGCGTATCTTTTAAGGCCAAGTTGTTTTAAAGGTTAAAACAATTCAATTCTACTATCTATTTACACACAGATAGATAATTCACAATAGATAATCTACATTATCCCAAACAGATAATTCATATTATCATTTCAATTCAACCAAAGCATCTATATCATAGATCAATCATATCTCATCAGAGCTATCAAACAATGCAAAGCATTCAATATCATTCATCATCCTTAAGTAATGATTTATATCATCTCTAATCAATTTAAAGTGAATTAAATTAATTATTTCATTTTATAAATCCTTCTTACTTAATTATTAATTAACCAATTAATTAATCATTACTCTAAGTATCCATCTTAATTAACCATTTCTGATTAATAATCCTTTAATTACTTCAAGTAATTAATCCTTAATTAATTCCACAAATTAATTATCTTAATCCATTACAGTAATTAATCTTTAATTACTTCATTAATTTATTAACTATATTTAATTACATTATCCTTAATTAATAATTAATTAATTACTTTAATCACTTATTATTTATTAATTAATCTTAATTAATCAATCCTTAATTACATCATTAATTATATTAATTAATGATCCTTAATTACTCTTAATTAATTATCTTATTTAAATTAATTACATCTAATAATTAATTAGTCACATTTATAAATCACCTTTGATTGATCTCATTTAGTAATTAACTACTCTTAATTACTTTTTTCATAAATTAATTACTCATTAATTAATTATCTTTTAATTAATCCCTTGATTAATTATTCAAAGTAATTAAACTCAAATTACTTTCATTATCCCCATTTAATTACATCCAGTAATTACCTTTAATTACTCTTTTCCTAAGTAAGTATACTTCACTAATTACATTTAAGTAATTACCTAACAAATCACCAAGTGATTTTCTTAAATTAATTTTAATTAATTAATTTAACTTTATCAAATTTATCTAATTAATTACCTTAAGTAATTAATTACTTTAATTACTTCCATTAAGTAATTCTACTTAACCAATTTATAAATGATTATTATTAATTACTTAATCTAATTGATTATCAAAATTAATCATATTAATTAAGTATTTAATAATCTTTAATTAATGATTTCTCATTAATATTAACAATTCTTTAATTACTTTCTTTAAGTAATTAAACTAAATCAACTATTATTAATTATAACTTAATAAATTCTTAATTATCAATTAATTAATTTCTAATTACCAAATTAATTTCTTAATCAATCTTTAATCATTTGATTAATTTCTAATCATTTATTAATATCTATACTTATTTAAATGAATGATTCTTAATCCCAAATTAATTAATTTACTTATATACACATATGCATTCCTTCACTTCATTTTTTTTAAAAACCAAGATAAACTCAAACTCATTTCTCAAATACAAATCTGAAAAAAAATCAGATCAGTAACCATTTCTCAAACAAATTCTCTAATCTAAAAATCTGAAATCAATAATCTAAATGCCTCAAACCAAAAACCAAATTCAACAATCTATAATTCATCTTCCAAATCAAAAAGACCAACTGTAATCAAGCTGGCAACTCAAATAATCAATCTGTAGTTCATTCTTTTCAAATCTGGAACTCCAGCCAACATTCTTCTTCAAATCAAAACTGTAATTCTTTTTCAAGATAAAGCAACCAGTCTGCATTCATTTTTCAACCTGAGTTGTAAAGCAGCATTCAAAATTTAAAGCTTTCAAATGAAATATGGGATCTAGCCTGCATGCAAGTTTCTTTAGCAAGTATTCAAGTTTTAAAGATCAAAAAGGCATTCAGATTTTAGAGTTTCAAAAGCTTTTCAAAATTAAAGAGGCTGCCTCTGTTTAAATCAGGTGAGTAACAATACTTTTAAAAATTTAAGGATAAAATCAGGTTGCATGCTTACCTCTGAAAATAAGTTATCTGTGAATATATTTTTAGGTATATCTCTATGCATGCATGTATATATGTTGATGTGCATATATGTCTGTAACGACCACGACTTTCTCTCCATAGAAAGTCGTATCGCTAATAAGAAAGAAAGGGGTGAGAAGTAGAAAAGAGAAGAAGAGAAAAGAAACAAACACAAATACTCACAGCGGAAACGAACAAAATATATTATATCACATAAATATTACATAGTATCATATACAACCCTTATCAGAGTTACACAGATTACACATCATATACTAGACAGTTATAATAATCTGTCTAGTTATTACATCTCAATACAAAACAAAGATCTAAACAAAGATCAACACAGCGGAAACTACTATCTATCTACAACGCCGAAGCCTCCTGCTCCATTGCTCCTCCACAATTCGTCAAGGCTAACCTGAATCCCTCGACTACTCAATACAATATTGAGTACCCAAGAGTTTAATAAAACAGAAAATAAACACTTGGGTCAGACATGGGTCTGGTGTGAGTAAACGGTTTAAATTGCTTAACTTTGAAAACCTTTGAAAACAAAAGTATCACGTAAGACTCCCCACAAATAAACATGGGTAAGTTTTTACCTTACGCTAACTAAAACATTTGATAGGAAATCCGATTGTATTATAATAGGGTCTAGGGTTTTCAAGTAAAATACAGAAATAGCTGAAATGCTTACATCTCACATTCCAACATAGTTGGGCACAACTAATACGTACGGCACTTATTGGAGTTTGGATTCCATACAATGGCAGGGCTACTGGGGTACCGCCCGTCACAGTACGTGGCCTAGATCACCGTACCGAGGAGTACACCCGCTCCCCTGCAACACAAAGCCGGAATCATCCCTTACTGGATAATCCCGAACAAGATAATCCCGTAGTTGGCGCGACCAACCACACACTAAGCCGAATAAAAGAAAAGGGACCTCTAGACAGGGATCTATCTTGCTCTCAGTGGGTGCTACCCACGAAGCCTTGCTGCATCTCTGATCTGGAATAGATGAGAATACCATCGGAGAAACTCGAACAATCTTAATTAAATCAATTATTTACCAATAACACTTGATAATTAAAATAATTTAATTATCTAAATTTCCTTTTTAAATTTAATTATCTTTAATTAAATCAACATTCTAAATACTTAAGAAAATTCTTATTTTAATTGATTACTAATCTTAACCATTAAACCTTAATTAAATTAAAATATAAGATTTAGAAATCAATAAATTATTAAACACATTTTAAATTAAACCTTTAAATCTTTAAAACTTATTCTATTTTAAAAATGATTTTACCAAATGTAACGACCCGGAATTTTCGAACCCGAAAATGCCAGATAGTTAGAAGAAAAAGAAAAGAGATAGAAGAAAGAAACAGAACAAGACACAGATTCTCACATTCGCAGCGGATCAAAATACAATATCAAATAATAATATCAGTTATACAAAGAAAACTGTATTTGTTAATTACATTTTTATACATCAGAGTTACTACATTCACAAATATACTAGACAGTTAGAATTAACATGTCTCTAGCAACTATAATATATCACGGTGGAATATACTCCATACGTTCCTGCCATCCAGCTCGCCTCTTGAGCTCCAGAACGTCCTTACCTGAAATCTGTAATACTCGGTCTGACCCGAGCATTACATCAAAGTAACACCCGGGTCAGGCTGGAAACCAGCGTGAGTAAACTCATCTAACATGAAATTTAAATCCATAGAACTTATTTAAACCCGGGGTAACTCGTACTTTACTACAAGTAAACAACTTATAGTCAACATTTTATTTTCACAAAACAATATCTAAGTATCCAACTTAGTTTAAATGGTCCAATTCAGTTAAATCATTCCATTCCAACTTATTGATTTTACATATCAATCTATAAAGAATTATAGATTACCAATTCGAAGTGGTTTCGGATATTTCTGATAGCCGACTCCGGTCTCTTCGAATACAATATCATCCTAAATCCAAGTTGTTTAAGTGGATTCACTTTAATTTAAATACAGGGTGTCACATTCACACAGTAATTTATCATCGATAGATAACCCACATTATCACAGTTTAAACCAAACATATCATATCACAGTATATCACAAATTATCAGACTAGATATTAATCCAACCCTTCAATACAATTTACTCATCCATAAGCAAGATTAATTAGTTCATTTCTAATTAATTTAATTAATACGAAGTAAATTAATTACTTTTGAATCCTATTAATCCTTAACTAAACCATTTGAATTAATTAACCTTTAATCACTTATTAATTATCCTTAATTATTGATTAATCAACTTTAATTAATTATCTAACCTTTAATTAATTATCTTTAATTAATTACATAATTAAATAACCCTTAATTAATAAATTATCCCTTACTCACTTTTATTAATTAATTAACCTTTAAATTAATTAATTATCCTCACATTAATTACTTCATTAAGTAATCACCTTTAAGTAATTAAGTATCCTTAATTACTTACATTAATTCCCCTTAATTAATTCATCAATCTTTAATTAATGATAAATCATTTACTTAATAAATCACTTAATTTTCATTTAAATCTTAATAATTAAACCTTCGGAATTAATAATTAACACATTCATTTTAAACACTCGCTTATTGAATCATTAAAATTCTTTGAACAACTTAGGGATTTTAAATCAAATAATTATCCTATTATAGAATTATTCAAAACATTTTTATTTCAAAAACATTTGCATTATAATCTATATATCTTGAAAACTGGTTTAATAATTTATTATTAACAAATGAATTAAACATTTTACCAACTTAATTACACCATTTAATTTTAAGTTTAAATAAACTTAAAAATTAACTTAATTAATTTAAGTTAAATAAATTATACCACTTTTCTTTAACCAAACCTTTAAAACATTTATTATATAGAGAAAATAGTTTTAAAAACTTGATTAAACTTTATTATGTTTTAAATTTTAAAACTGTCGTCCCAGTTAAACACTCGCGTATGACTTGATAACAAACTCAAGTCATTTCCTCCTTCCCCGAGTACCCACTCGAGACCAACCCGAAGAAACATCTCATCGTTCCCAAACTAAAACCTGTTAACTAAAATAAAACCAACCCGAGCCAATCACCAAAATCCCAGAGTCCACCCTTCCTTTTCTTATATAAAATGTTCATTACTAAAATTTTCCAATTTAAAATATTCACTCAATAAATATACTTGAAACTATTTTTAAAATTAGTATTACATAATTATAATTACTTTTCATTTAGAGATTGAAACCTAAAATCATTTAGATGGAATGATTCGAATTTTTAAACAGGTTTAAAACCTGTAAATGTTTAGAACAGAGAACTTATGTATGTTCTCAGACATGCACAGGCATTTTTGCATATATATCTACTTATATCTACTTGCATGTAAACACATTATGATTTTATTTCAATCATCATCACAAACAACCAGTAACATTTCAAATTTTAAAGTAGTTTACTCACCTTGAATGAATGAGCAGAGCTTTTAAAAACTGGGATGCCAGATTTTTGAAAACTGATATGCTTAGATCTCTGAAAACTTGTATTGCTTGATTTCTTTTAAACTGGAATGCTTTGTCAAGTGATCTGAATTGCTCAGTTGAATGAGATGATCCAGACTTTTAAACTTGAGTTTGCTTTGATTTCAGGTTTGGACCTTGCTTTTGTTTTGAGAAGTTGTTTTCAGGTTTGAAAAAAATACAGGTTTGAATATACATTTTTAAAATAAAATGATTTAATTAAGTGACTAATTAAGACTAATTAACTATTGTGATTAATTAATGAATGTAATTAATTAAAGGGTTGATTACTTAATGAAATTAACTACTTAAAGTAATTAATAAAGATTCTTACTTAATGTAATGAAGGTAAATTACTTTGTGAAATTACATTAAAGGGTAATTAATTATTTAAGATTGATTAAAGTAAGTAATTAAGGGTAATTAATTACTTAACGATAATTACTTAATTAAAGGTAATTAATTAATGATTGAAGGTTGATTGAATTATTAATTAAGATAAATAAATTAAGGAGATTAATTAAAGTTAATGTGAATGGTTAAGGCTAGTTAATCTATGGGGTAATTAAAGGTTAATTACTTAATCAAAGAGAATAATTAAGATTTATTAATGGTTTGTAATTAATTAATGTAAGTAAGAATGATTAAAAGTGATTAAAGTAATTAATTTAATTTATTTAAATTAATTAGAAATAGTGTGAATAATTTATCTTGCTTATGAATGATTGGAGGACATTAAATGCTTCAGATTATTTGGTATCTCTGATATATGAGATGAAATGTTTTGTAATATGTTATGTTTGGGTTGATCAGTGATAATATGGTTATCTATCGATGATAAATTGCTGGGTAAAAGTGACACCACTTCGATTAGTGATCTATAATTCTTTATAAATTTGATATGTGAAATCAATAGTCCGGTTTGAAATAATATGGACCATTTAAACTAAGTTGGATACTTAGCTATTGTTTTGTGAAATAAGTGTTACTTTGATGTAATGCTCGGGTCAGACCGAGTATTACAGATTTCAGGTAAGGAAGTTCTAAAACTCAGGAGGCGAGCTGGATGGCAGGAACGTATGGAGTTTACCGCTGTGTATTTGAGAGCTTATTGATAGTAGTCTGGGACAGGTTGATAACTGTCTAGTCTATTTGTGTATATGTTGTAACTCTGATGTATTGAATGTAAAGTAACAATTACAGCTTTTCTTTGTATAAATGTTATTATTTGTTATTATATTTTATCCGCTGCGACTGTGAGATGTTGTGTTTTCTTTCTTCTTTCTGTTTCTTTCTTCTATCTCTTTTCTTTTTCTCCTAACTATCTGGGATTTTCGGGTTCGAAAATCTCGGGTCGTTACAGTTGTAAGAATTAAATGGTTTAAAGATCAAAACAAAGTTTCCAGATCAACTAACAATTTTCAAAAAAAAACTATTCTCTGATTCCTCTGTTCAAAATCAAGGTGAGTAAACACCTCTTTTAAAACTAAAACTGTGTTTATACTCTATGCTCTGATACCAAGTGTAATGACCCGGAAATTTCGAACCCGAAATTTCCAGATAGTTAGAAGAAAAAGAAAAGAGATAGAAGAAAGAAACAGAAAGAAGAAAGAAGAACAGAAAACACAACATCTCACATTCGCAGCGGATTAAATATAATAACAAATAATAGCATTTTTATAAAAGAAAGTTGTAATTGTTACTTTGATGTAATGCTCGGGTCAGACCGAGTATTACAGATTCCAAGTAAGGACGTTCTGGAGCTTAGGAGGCGAGCTGGATGGCAGGAACGTATAGAGTGTTTTCCGCTGTGTATTTGAGAGTTGTATTGATAGTAATTATGGGGCAGGTTGATATAACTGTCCAGTCTATTGTAATGATTGTAACTCTGATTAATTGTATTGAAAGTAACAATTACAGCTTTCTTTTATAAAAATGCTATTATTTGTTATTATATTTAATCCGCTGCGAATGTGAGATGTTGTGTTTTCTGTTCTTCTTTCTTCTTTCTGTTTCTTTCTTCTATCTCTTTTCTTTTTCTTCTAACTATCTGGAAATTTCGGGTTCGAAATTTCCGGGTCGTTACACTTCTTTAACATTTGTTTTTAAAAAGGGAATTGTAAATTTAATTTAAATTTGGTTAAAGTTAAATTTATAATTTATTTTAAACTTTTAATTTGAAATGAAATAAAAGAAAGATTTAAAAGTAAAAGATTTCAAAGCCTTTTGAAACTGATAATTAAAGTAGTTATAAATATTAATACTTTAATTTAGAGGTTTAATGATATAGGAATCATTAAATTAATAAGATAATTAGTCACATTTATTAATTAGATTATTAAAAAAATAAAAATTTGAATTGGTTTAATAATCTGATTAATAAATGTGACTAATCTTCAATTCCAATTTATAAGTCATAATTACCAAAAAGTGATATCCCGGGAAGGAATGTTTTTGAAATAAAATAAAAACTTTGGATTATCTTTGCTTTTAAATTTCGGGGACGAAATTATTTTAAGGGGGAAGGAATGTGATATCCCGGAAATTTAGCAATATCAATTTAATAATCATTATTAATAATTAAATTTATTTGTTGATTTATTTTATAAATTGACAAGTTTATTCATTTTAAAAAGCTAATGTTAATATTTTCCATTTAGAATATATATATATTTGTATATATTGGAATGGAAAGGATATTGAATTTGAATTTAATAAGATGTTTTCAAACTTTAATATATATATAATTTGTAATTTGGTTTAATACTTTTGAAAATGATATTTGAGATTTAAATAACAAGAATAATTTCTTATTTATTATAAACATATATTTTAAGTTTTATTTTGGTTAAGGTTTAAATTAAGAAGTTCAATTGTTTTTAAGATTCTTTCATTTTTAAAAATTCAAATATAAGTCAAAATAGGTTTGTGAAAATATACATAGAGTTAAACTCAATTTCTCAAGCATATAAAAATATGTTATATTTATTTGATCAAAGCATAAGTTATTATAAATAAATGTTTACTTGAATTCACATTTGTATATTTATGTAAATCTAAAAGCTTAAATTATAAAAAGATAAATACATTATATACATATAATTATTTCATTAATACATATAAATGACTTAAATAAATTAATTAAAACAAGAATTTACACTTGTAAGCTTTTAAAGATAGTTTAAAGACATTTGTAAAAAGAAAGGCCCATGTGTAAGCAAATTAACCCTTAAAAAGGACAAGTGGCTATTTTCTTTGTAAATTTAAGTTATAAAAATTAATATGAAAGAAGAAATTATCTTACTTTCAGCTGAACTCTTGTTCTCTTCATTTCAACCAAAACTAAATTCGAATCTAAAATTAAATAAAAGACTGGTAATCAAATTCAAAGAAGCAAAGCAAAATCTGGAATTGCAAACTTAAAGAAGATGGAGGCAATTCAATATCAGTTCCAAATTCTTCAAATGCAACCTGAAGATCATGAAAAAAGGGAAATCTATCAACAACTCAAAGATCAACAAGTTTAAAAATCAACAAAACAAAAAGAGAAATGAAATTCAAAAATCAAACATATCAGCCTGGAAACAAGCCTGTAATGCACTCTGCCTTGTTCAGAATTTCCTGGTGAGTAAACTTTTAGATTAAAAAAAATTAAGTAACAAATATACGTTTCATGTGAATTACTGTGTGATGATTTCTTTGCATATCTGTATATATGTAAGCATGTGTGTATTTCAGTTGATTTTATCATTGCTGTTCTTAGTTTAAACCTCTGTCCTTTAAACTGTGAGCATGAAACATCTTAAAATTTGATGCATATGCTAAGTGTTTGAAGTAAACTCATGAAGTATGTTTGGAAATATGTATGCATGTTGTTTTAATCTGAATAGATGTATGTATGAATATAGAAACTGTGTGCATGTATGGATGTATCAAAGATCATCTCTGTTTAAGTTACAGAGTTCAAATATTTGTTCAAAAATTCCAATTCTCCTTATCTAGGCTCTGTTAGGCTTAGTAATTCAAACGAATCATGTTTGTTTAAACCTAAACTAAGTTTTAAAAATATATTTAAGTAAAATAAGCTTGAATATTATCTGGAAAATGGGAAAGACAGTGAAAACTTTGAAAACATGTTAAATTCAAATATCACAATTCTTTGATTCTCTTATATAATCTAAATCACCATTAAAAATCATGATTTTTAAAAGTTAAAACAAGATTTCTAGATTGGTATCGAGTGAGGAATTCGTGGTTGATCAGAAATTGGGTTTTGGGAAATTGTTGGTGATCGGAGGGTGGTGAGGTCTCAAGTTCACTACTGGAGGTAGTATGAAGGTCGGGGATGAAGGGAAAAATGGACTTGTATTTTATTGATGGCCGTAGTGATCGGAGTTAGGAAAACTAGGGTTTAGTCCTGCATTTGGCTTATGGCAATTCGCGTGGCATTTGCGATGTCGTCACCACGATTCAGTCGATCGCGACTGGGGGGATGGGTTCGTGAGTGGTCGGAGTGCTTTTGGCCAGAGGCACGTGAGCTCCGGTGGACGAGGTAGTTGTCGACGAAGGAAGTTGATGGTTCAAGTGGTTCCAGGAATTTATCGAGTTACCTCGATTTCGAATTTCAGGCGCGTTCGAGGTTCTGGGTGTTCTTGACGACTGAGGGGAACATCAGCGATTTGTTGGAGGTCGCAATGATTGTCAGAGATGACCAGATTGATTGTGCACGTGCATGCGTGTACCTGTGTGTCTGGGTGAGGATGTAGGAAGAAGAAGAAGTAGGCTCGAAGTCATACTCGGGGAGATAGCGGGTTTGCCTCGCGAGTGTTTTTAGCTGTACAACAGTTTTAAAATTTTAAAACAAAATAAAGTTTATAAAAAAAAAGGGAAGTGGCTCGGGTATGAACTCGGGAATTTGGCATGTTGGCTCGAGTAAAGACTAGGGTTAGTATTCGAGTAGAACGTGAGTGTTTGTATGTTTCAGATTTAACTTAAACTAAATCTAAGTTGTTAAATTTAAATAAAAGTAAGTTTTAAAGTAAAAATAAAATCTAGTTTTAAACTATTTCTTAAATCAATTCTTTATAAAATAAATGTTTTTAAGTAATTGATTTAAGGAAGTTATATAATTTGTTAACTTTAATTTGTTAAGTTAAATGTTTATTTTATTTCAAAACTTAATTAAATGATTTAATTAAGGAATTTAATGTTTTTAATGATAATTAAGTCATTAATTAAGATAATGGTTTACCTTAAAAAGGATAATTAAGGTTTTAATAATTTGAGGTTAATAAAGTTAATAAAGTAATTTAAGTATGATTAATTAATTAGATTAATTAATGATTAGAGATTAATTAATTTAGTAATTAAAGATTAATTAATTTGTAATTAGAGGTAAATTAATTGGTAATTAAGAGTACTTAATTTGTAATTAAGTTTTATTAATTAATAATTAGGTTTTATTAATTATTAATTAAGGGGTGATTAATTTGTAATTAAAGATTAATTAAGGATTAATCAAATGGTAATTAAGGATTAATTAACTGATAATTAAAGATTAATTAATTTGTTATTAAGTTTTATTAATTGATAATTAAGGTTTATTAATTAATAATTAATGAATAATTAATTTGTAATTAAGGTTAATTAATTTGTTTAAGAGTAATTAAGGGTAGTTAATTACTGATTAAAGATTAATCAAGAGTGATTAATAAATGTTGTTTAATTAAAGATTAATTACTTAATGTAATTAATTTAATTAAGTGTAACGACCCGTATTTTTACGGATCGAAAAGTTCGTTCAAATCTGGAATTTTCAACATTTTTGGTTGTTTCAGATTTTGGGAAGAATTTTGGTTAAGTCCTAAGTCGTAGCCGACTTATGGGTTCTGGACGAGTTAGGAAGTCTGGACGAGTTAAGGACTAAAGTATAGGTCGGCGGCGACCTAAGGAAGATAGGGGAGTGGTTTAAGTCGGTTGACAGTTTGGGACGACCTAAGGAATTAACCGGGTTAAGGAAGTTAAGTCATAGAGTGGCTTAGGACGAGTGACCGACTTAAGGGAGTAGCCTATCTAAGAAGTTGACCGACTTATAGTATTGACCGACTTAAGATAGGAAATGACCTAAGAGATAGGTCGGCAGTGATCTAAGGAAATTAAGTCGTGACCGAGTTAAGTGTTAAGTCGGCTGACCGAGTTAACGACTTAGGAGTTTGGCGATAGGATGTGAGCGACCTAAGTCTAGAAGTTATGTTGTAACTCAGTTGAGTCGTGGCCGAGTTAAGGAGATAGAGAGATGAGTCGTATACCAGCTAGGTTGTAACCGACCTAGGGGTTAGCTGCTTAGTTATAAGTCGTAGTCTGCTAAGTCGGTAGGTCGTTCAGGGGAGCATGTGTTGAGTCGAAGCTTGGTTAAGTCGGAGGCCTTTTCAGTTAAGTCGTAGGCGCATGCCATAAGTCGTAACCGACTTAGGAGACAGCTGTTTTGTTGCGAGTCATAGGCAGATGAGTTTTTAGGTCGGCAAGGCACTAGGTCGGCAAGGCACTAGGTCGGCATGGTGTTAAGTCGGCACCGACTTAAGAAGATAGCCGAGTTACGACTTAAGGGCAGTTTTCAGCTATAAATAGGAGGGGTTGTTCTCACTTTTTGGGATCCGGATTTTGAAGCGACGAAGTGCTGCCATTTTGAGAGCTCGACTTCTACACTTCTTCACTTCTTTTCTCCACTCTAATCTAGTGCTTCCATCCATCCAAATCGAAGATCAAGATTGAAGATTCAAGAGCTTAGATTGAAGATCTTCATCTTTTCAAGAGAGATTTCTTCATTTGAAGCGGATTTGTGATAGATCAAGCTTGATCCTTTGCTGTCCAGATCTGAAGCGTATTGATTTGGGTTTGTTTAGGTGATTTGGTGAGTGGTGATTATCTCTCACGCGGATCCAAAGGAGTATATCGGATTGTTGGCTTGATTTGGTGTTAAAAATAGAGATTTCCATGCATTTCCTTCATCCTATGTGTAGATCCATATAGATCCATTGTTTATGATGATGTTACATCCATTTTATCATATGTTAACCTATGCAAGTTCATTCATCAAGTTTGTAGAGATATAATCCATGTTTTCATGCTTATTGGACTTTCAACTCTTTAATTACGAAAATGCCATTATTGTTATAATTGTCTACTTAGATCATATTTGAATGCTTGATTGTTTGGATTGATGTTTGATTTGATTGATTGTTATGAACTAGATGATTGATGATTAGATTTAGACCGAAGACGATTCAAAAGCTAAGGGAAAGGCTCTTGAATTGGAAAAGCTGCTCGTGGCATATGTAGCGGGATGATGAAGCCCTTATGCATAGATTTGATGATGTGATGATGAGATGAGGCTTTGCGAGGATGTAATGAAGCGAGGAAATCATGTGATGAAGACTTGGTCTAATCCAGATGGGATAATTCCAAGCATGTTGATAACTCGGTGATATGATTCGAGTTGAAGATAATGAATGGATATGAGAATAGTCGTCGAGGAGGATGACTAGGAGGCTTGGATAGCATCGTTGTTGAAGGTTCTAGCATGCTCTAAGCAAGAGTACGTTTGGGCAGATTCGATAGTCCCAACGGCCAACTGTTGATGGTCGAGTACTCTGGGCAGATTCGATAGTCCTAGGCACGGGCTGCGACGACGTGCGGGAGTTATGTCTAGAACCGGGGTTTTCATTAGCCCTTGACGGACGGCTGAAAGAATGTGCCGGTCATTCAATTAACGGTGATATCGAAGCAATGATAACAGTGATAGCTAGAGTCATGGATGTTTGGTTGTATCGTCACTCGGACCCAAGAGCGGTATTTTCTAGGTGCTTATCTGATTTAGGCCTTGGTACTTGGAAAACATCGCCCTTGACTCGAGTGATAGTAGCTTTACTTTAAATTGTGTGCTCTGCTATGTTTGCTCCGCTCTGTTTGTGTCTGGGGGCTATCACTGTAGAATGAGGTTGGAGTGGGAGGGTTGTATTCCTATTCCTTTTCCTTTATGCTCTTTTGGTATGTTGTTAGTTAATTTACTGCTCACTAAGACTGTTGTCTGACTCAAGGCTTTATGTTTTTTTTTTAATTCTTATTGCCTTGGGCTGTTCGTCCATTTTGGGACGGGCAGACTAGGTAGCAGGTGACAGGTGCTGTTCTCTTCTCACGATGCTGATATCGAAGACGAGCTAGAGGGTTGCATATTATCTTCTTATTATATGTACTGGATATTCCGCTGTTTTGTATTCTCTGAGAGTTATGTAGTGAGGCTGGATGTATTGACTATATGAATGCTTGTGTTCAACTATTATGGAGTTTTATAAAATGTCATTTTGTTCTGTAAAGCTTCACTATACATATGTTCTATTGTATTTTGTCCATGCGCTGTGAGTAATACGATAGATTCTTTTGTGTTTATCTTACCCTGACAATCGTCCATGGTCGCCTGGCACACTTTACAGCGCTCTATCTCTAGATTCGGTGCAGGGGTCATGGGCGGTCGTCACATTTGGTATCAGAGCCAGGTTAATCGATTTTACCCAACGCTCGCTGAAGTAACTACGTATGAGAGACGTAATTGTATTTTGATGGATGATTACTAAATATAATATAGTAGCTTGGTAGAGTTTGAGTCCTTTATGCAGTTGTTTCTCTAAATGTTCTGATCATTCCTTTTTATAGATATTGAGAATGAGTCGAAGAGGGAGACCAGCTGCTAGGGAAGGCCGTGCTACTGGAGAGACTGCTGATTATGCAGCCATGTTCGAAGCTATGATGACTTCGATCATGAGGAGGATACCAGTTCCGGGGGCAGCAGTTGATGTTGGAGTTCAAGTCCAAACTCCGAAACCAGTGGATTTTGCTAAGCTGTGCAAGGATTATACTGCTCTTGGAGGGAAGGTTTTCTTGGGAACAGAATCTACCATTGAAGTCCAGAGGTGGATAGATGCTTGTAGAAGGATCTTTGGTGATTTGGGAATTGATGATGCAACTAAGAGGAAGTTGGCATCAAGGCAGCTTCAGGGGAGAGCTTCTGATTGGTGGAACTCTATTACCATCACTACTCCGGAAGAAGAGATTACTTGGGAGCAATTCCAAGTCAGATTTGAAGCTAAGTTCATTTCTACAGCTCAGAAGTCTGTTCTGTTCAAGAAGTTTGTAGAGCTCAAGCAGGGTGGAAGATCTGTTCTTGAGTATGTTTCTGAGTTTGAAGCTTTGTCCAAGTATGCCCGGTCATATATTGAGTCTACTTATCAGAAGAATGAGAAGTTTGTGACCGGCTTGGATAGTTATCTTGGGAGACAGTTGGTGGATCATTTGGACGATTCATTTGAGAAACTGGTGGAGAAAGCTCTTAGGCATGAGAGTCTGTTTCCTAAGGAAGGACCTATTGTTGCTGCTACCAAGGGAGAGTCTAAACCACAGCAGGGCGGAAACCAGAAGAGGAAGCAGCAGCAGCAGAAGGGTAAGGATGGCCAGAAGAAGCCGAAAGGCGAGGTGACTTGCTACAACTGTCAGCAGAAGGGCCATTTCTCGAAGGATTGTAAGAATCCTAAGGTGCCGATGAAGTGTCACAACTGTGACAAGCCGGGGCATTTCAGGAAGAATTGTCCAGAACCGAGGAAGGACAGGCAGATTGTGCAAGCCTATGCTTTGGGGGCTGCTCCGTCGTCTTCGAAAGCTCCTACTGCTGAAGAGAAGGGAAAGAGTGTGGTGGTTCAAGGTACTCTTTTCCTATGTGGTATTCCAGTTAGAGTTCTGTTTGATACTGGAGCATCGCATTCGTTTGTTTGTAATGAACTAGTAGGCCGGTTAGGTTTGAAGCCGGATATTGTTGATAGGCCATTGGTAGTGACTAATCCAGTTGGGGGTTCGTCTTGTTTGTGTATGTTATGTCGTGGTCTAGTTGTATCGAGTCATGGTTGCTCTTTTGTTTGTGATTGTTTTGTTCTGAACTTTGCGGGGTTCGGAATTATCTTGGGTATGGACTGGCTTAGGAAGTATGCGGCTAAGGTTGATTGTGAGAGGCTGGAGGTGACAGTCGAGAATGTGGGAGGGCGAAAGATTGTGATACGATGTAAGCATGAAGAAGGCGTCTTCATGAGCTTCATGTATTCGCTAGTTGTTCCACGGGATGGACTGTCATCAGTGCCAATCGCTAATGGATTCGAGGATGTCTTTGACGAAGTCAAAGGGTTGCCGCCGCATAGAGAGATCGAGTTTCGTATAGATCTAGTTGAAGGAGCCAGACCTGTTGTGATGCCTCTTAGGCGGATGGCGCCTAGGGAACAGCAAGAGTTGAGAGTGCAAGTTGATGACCTTTTACAGAAAGGATTCATTCGGCGTAGTGTGTCCGAGTGGGGTGCACCAGTTGTGTTTGCAACCAAGGCAGATGGGTCATTGAGATTGTGTGTGGATTATCGTGAGCTGAATAAGGTGACTAAGAAGAACAAGTATCCATTGCCGAGAATAGATGACTTGTTTGATCAGCTTCACGAAGCTAAGGTGTTTTCTCAAATGGATTTGGCAACGGGATTTCACCAGTTGAGAGTAGCTAAGGATAGTGTGCCGAAGACTGCTTTTAGGACACCATCCGGTTTCTTTGAGTGGCTGGTAATGCCGTTTGGATTGACTAACGCGCCAGCATATTTTGTGGATCTTATGAATAGAGTGTTCAGAGATCAGTTGAACAAGTTCGTACTTGTGTTCGTGGATGATATTCTGATTTATTCCAGAACTGAAGAAGAGCACAAGACGCACTTGCATATTGTTTTGGAGATCTTGCGAAAACATCAGCTGAAGGCTAAGTTTTCGAAGTGTCACTTCTGGAAGAGTGAGGTGAGGTTCTTAGGCCATGTGATTTCTGGGAATGGAATAGCGGTTGATCCCGCTAAGGTGGCAGCAATCCAGGATTGGGTTAGACCTAAGAATGCATCAGATGTGAGAAGTTTTCTTGGATTAGCAGGATATTATCGACGGTTTATCAAAGACTTCTCCAAGGTAGCTGCACCGTTAACAGGATTAACGAAGAAGAACCAAGTGTTCAGTTGGGATGCTAAGTGTGAGCAAGCTTTCGGAATCCTGAAAGAGCGACTGACGAGTGCTCCTGTTTTAACTATTCCTAGTGGGAATGATGAGATGGTGGTTTACACCGACGCATGTGGTACTGGACTTGGAGCAGTGCTGATGCAGAAGGATAAAGTTGTTGCGTATGCCAGTCGACAACTAAAGCCGCATGAAAGGAATTACCCGACTCATGATTTGGAGTTAGCAGCGATTGTATTTGCTCTGAAGATGTGGAGGCATTATTTGTTGGGAGTTCGATTCGAGTTGTTTACGGATCACAAGTCGTTGAAGTATCTTTTCTCCCAAAAGGATTTGAATCTTCGGCAGCAACGTTGGCTAGAGTTTTTGGCATCATATGATTTTGGTATAGCTTATACTCCGGGAAAAGGTAACGCAGTGGCAGATGCGTTAAGTCGAAGACATGCAGGATTGGGAGCCATGTTTTCAGAATGGAAGAGCCTCGAGTATTTAGCTGGATTTGACTTCAGGCCTAGATGTGAATTGGAACCTGAGATGTTGGCAAACTTATCGATAAGACCCACTCTTGTGGAAAGGATTGGCGAGGGCCAAAGGCGAGATGATAAGATTGTCAAGATTATCCGTGAATTGGAATCTGGATTGGATCCAGAAAAGGATAAAGGATTCGAGGTCGATCGAGAGGGTTGGCTTCGGAAGCAAGGACGACTAGTTGTTCCCGATATAGATGAATTGAGGAGTGAAGTTCTGAAGGAAAGTCATCACTCGAAGCTGACAATTCATCCAGGTGGAAATAAGATGTATCGGGATATGAAGAGAACCTACTACTGGGAAGGCATGAAGAAGGATGTTGGAGATTTTATTTCCAAGTGTATGAACTGTCAGTTGGTAAAGGCTGAACAGAAGAAGCCAAGTGGATTGCTTCAGCCCTTAGAAGTTCCTACATGGAAGTGGGAACAAGTGTCGATGGATTTTATCGATGGATTGCCTAGAACCAGAACGGGAAATGAAGGGATTTGGGTCATTGTGGATCGTTTGACCAAGAGTGCAAGATTCATTCCGGTTCGATCGACTAGGACTGCATCAAAGTTGGCTGAGTTGTATGTTAAGTGGATAGTTCGTTTCCATGGTATTCCGAAGAGTATAGTGAGCGATCGAGATCCATTGTTCACTAGTGGATTTTGGAAGAGCTTCCAGGAAGTTTTGGGAACCGAGTTGTGTTTGAGTACAGCTTATCACCCTCAAACAGATGGTCAGACCGAGAGAGTCAACCGAGTTTTGGAAGATCTCCTCAGAGCATGTGTTTTGGATTTCGGAGGATCATGGGAAGATCACCTTCATTTGGTAGAGTTTTCATACAACAACAGTTACCAGTCAAGTATTGGTATGGCACCATATGAGGCATTGTATGGAAGACCGTGTAACTCTCCGACATGTTGGTTGGAAACTGGAGAAAAGCTGATGCTTGGGCCAGAGATGATTCGTCAGACTTCAGATTGCATAGAGATCATTCGGCAACGAATGAAGGCAGCCCAAGACCGTCAGAAGAGTTATGCTGATAAGCGTCGAAAGGATTTGGAATTCGACGTTGGTGATATGGTTTTTGTGAAGATTTCTCCACTAAAGAATGTTATTCGATTCAGGAAGAAAGGAAAATTGACTCCGAGATTTGTTGGACCATTCCCGATCATCGAGCGAATTGGAAAGCTCGCTTACAGATTGGAGTTACCGGAGAAGATGTCGGGTGTGCACAATGTTTTTCACGTATCATATCTACGGAAGTATGTGCACGACTCGAGTACGGTAGTTTCTGCTGATGGCAGTGAAGACTTAGAAGTTGATCCAGTCGATAGAAGACCTCGTAAGCCGCTTCGTGTTGTTGATACTGACACGAAACAGCTCAGGAGGAAGGTAGTTAAGTTGCTCAAGATACAATGGAGTGATGATGATAACGACTGTACGTGGGAGGTGGAAGAGAGGATGAAAGCAGCTCATCCTGAACTCTTCGAGGTATGGCCCTAAGGTGTCGTGTCATCTAACGAAATTGTAACTTGTTCTAGTTTTAGAATTCTGCATGCTAAGCTAGAATTGGATGCATGATTTGTTGATTGCTATGGATGGTAGGCGTGCAGAATAGTTTTTGATTGCTTTGTTTGTTTGGAATTTCGGGGGCGAAATTCCTAAGGGGGAGAGAATGTAACGACCCGTATTTTTACGGATCGAAAAGTTCGTTCAAATCTGGAATTTTCAACATTTTTGGTTGTTTCAGATTTTGGGAAGAATTTTGGTTAAGTCCTAAGTCGTAGCCGACTTATGGGTTCTGGACGAGTTAGGAAGTCTGGACGAGTTAAGGAATAAAGTATAGGTCGGCGGCGACCTAAGGAAGATAGGGGAGTGGTTTAAGTCGGTTGACAGTTTGGGACGACCTAAGGAATTAACCGGGTTAAGGAAGTTAAGTCATAGAGTGGCTTAGGACGAGTGACCGACTTAAGGGAGTAGCCTATCTAAGAAGTTGACCGACTTATAGTATTGACCGACTTAAGATAGGAAATGACCTAAGAGATAGGTCGGCAGTGATCTAAGGAAATTAAGTCGTGACCGAGTTAAGTGTTAAGTCGGCTGACCGAGTTAACGACTTAGGAGTTTGGCGATAGGATGTGAGCGACCTAAGTCTAGAAGTTATGTTGTAACTCAGTTGAGTCGTGGCCGAGTTAAGGAGATAGAGAGATGAGTCGTATACCAGCTAGGTTGTAACCGACCTAGGGGTTAGCTGCTTAGTTATAAGTCGTAGTCTGCTAAGTCGGTAGGTCGTTCAGGGGAGCATGTGTTGAGTCGAAGCTTGGTTAAGTCGGAGGCCTTTTCAGTTAAGTCGTAGGCGCATGCCATAAGTCGTAACCGACTTAGGAGACAGCTGTTTTGTTGCGAGTCATAGGCAGATGAGTTTTTAGGTCGGCAAGGCACTAGGTCGGCAAGGCACTAGGTCGGCATGGTGTTAAGTCGGCACCGACTTAAGAAGATAGCCGAGTTACGACTTAAGGGCAGTTTTCAGCTATAAATAGGAGGGGTTGTTCTCACTTTTTGGGATCCGGATTTTGAAGCGACGAAGTGCTGCCATTTTGAGAGCTCGACTTCTACACTTCTTCACTTCTTTTCTCCACTCTAATCTAGTGCTTCCATCCATCCAAATCGAAGATCAAGATTGAAGATTCAAGAGCTTAGATTGAAGATCTTCATCTTTTCAAGAGAGATTTCTTCATTTGAAGCGGATTTGTGATAGATCAAGCTTGATCCTTTGCTGTCCAGATCTGAAGCGTATTGATTTGGGTTTGTTTAGGTGATTTGGTGAGTGGTGATTATCTCTCACGCGGATCCAAAGGAGTATATCGGATTGTTGGCTTGATTTGGTGTTAAAAATAGAGATTTCCATGCATTTCCTTCATCCTATGTGTAGATCCATATAGATCCATTGTTTATGATGATGTTACATCCATTTTATCATATGTTAACCTATGCAAGTTCATTCATCAAGTTTGTAGAGATATAATCCATGTTTTCATGCTTATTGGACTTTCAACTCTTTAATTACGAAAATGCCATTATTGTTATAATTGTCTACTTAGATCATATTTGAATGCTTGATTGTTTGGATTGATGTTTGATTTGATTGATTGTTATGAACTAGATGATTGATGATTAGATTTAGACCGAAGACGATTCAAAAGCTAAGGGAAAGGCTCTTGAATTGGAAAAGCTGCTCGTGGCATATGTAGCGGGATGATGAAGCCCTTATGCATAGATTTGATGATGTGATGATGAGATGAGGCTTTGCGAGGATGTAATGAAGCGAGGAAATCATGTGATGAAGACTTGGTCTAATCCAGATGGGATAATTCCAAGCATGTTGATAACTCGGTGATATGATTCGAGTTGAAGATAATGAATGGATATGAGAATAGTCGTCGAGGAGGATGACTAGGAGGCTTGGATAGCATCGTTGTTGAAGGTTCTAGCATGCTCTAAGCAAGAGTACGTTTGGGCAGATTCGATAGTCCCAACGGCCAACTGTTGATGGTCGAGTACTCTGGGCAGATTCGATAGTCCTAGGCACGGGCTGCGACGACGTGCGGGAGTTATGTCTAGAACCGGGGTTTTCATTAGCCCTTGACGGACGGCTGAAAGAATGTGCCGGTCATTCAATTAACGGTGATATCGAAGCAATGATAACAGTGATAGCTAGAGTCATGGATGTTTGGTTGTATCGTCACTCGGACCCAAGAGCGGTATTTTCTAGGTGCTTATCTGATTTAGGCCTTGGTACTTGGAAAACATCGCCCTTGACTCGAGTGATAGTAGCTTTACTTTAAATTGTGTGCTCTGCTATGTTTGCTCCGCTCTGTTTGTGTCTGGGGGCTATCACTGTAGAATGAGGTTGGAGTGGGAGGGTTGTATTCCTATTCCTTTTCCTTTATGCTCTTTTGGTATGTTGTTAGTTAATTTACTGCTCACTAAGACTGTTGTCTGACTCAAGGCTTTATGTTTTTTTTTTAATTCTTATTGCCTTGGGCTGTTCGTCCATTTTGGGACGGGCAGACTAGGTAGCAGGTGACAGGTGCTGTTCTCTTCTCACGATGCTGATATCGAAGACGAGCTAGAGGGTTGCATATTATCTTCTTATTATATGTACTGGATATTCCGCTGTTTTGTATTCTCTGAGAGTTATGTAGTGAGGCTGGATGTATTGACTATATGAATGCTTGTGTTCAACTATTATGGAGTTTTATAAAATGTCATTTTGTTCTGTAAAGCTTCACTATACATATGTTCTATTGTATTTTGTCCATGCGCTGTGAGTAATACGATAGATTCTTTTGTGTTTATCTTACCCTGACAATCGTCCATGGTCGCCTGGCACACTTTACAGCGCTCTATCTCTAGATTCGGTGCAGGGGTCATGGGCGGTCGTCACATTAAGTAATTAATAATAAAGTTGTAATTAAGGATCATTAATTAATATAATTAATGATGTAATTAAGATTGGTTAATTAAGTAATAATTAATAAATGAAGTAATTAATCAATGAAATTAATTAAGGATTAATGTAATTAATTATAGTTGATTAAGTTAATTAATTTTAGTAAATTAATTAATGAAGTAATTAAAGGTTAATTACTATAAGTGGTTAAGAATAATTAATTTAAGTAATTAATTGAGGATAAATTACTTGGATGTTATTAAAAGATAATTAATCAAAGATGATTAATTGAAATGAATTATTAGAGGATAATTAATTAATTGATTAATTAATGGTTAAGTAAGATGGATTTATAAAATGAAGTAATTAATTTAATTCAATTTAAATTAATTTAAGATGATATAAATCATTACTTATGAATGGGTGTTAGTATTGGATACTTGACTTTGATTGATATCTCTGATGAGATATATGCTGTGTGATATGGATGTTAGTTGAATTGTATGGATTATCTGATAATGTTGATTATCTGTTGTGAATTATCTTTCTATGTGTATAAAGATAATAAATTGGATTGTTTTAACCTTTAAAACAACTTGGCCTTAAAAGATACGCTTTGGATTTCGATGAGACCGGGATCGGGTTTCCGTATACCGGATTTCCAGGTCTGGAGACCCGAATACCACATCGATCCAAATTAATGATAGGTCGTGAATCAAGTGAAGATGAAGATTCAGAGTGCAAGGGTTATTGTCGTTAACTCTGAGGGTGATTCCAAAACGAGTGTAACGAGATAATGCCTTCGGTTTCGTTCGAACCCGGAACGAACTTGTATGGATTGAATGCTTTCAGAACATCGTCAGGTGGACGATGAGCATTCTAAGTGATGTGTTCTTTTCTAAGGTAATCGTGACCTCAAGCCTCACAAACCGAGAATGGCTAAAACAGGGGAGGTGCAGCAAGGTTAGTGGGTAGCACCCAAGTAGGACAAGGTTACCTCTGTCTAGATGTCCCTTTCTATTTTCGACTTAGTGGTGCGATTGCTGATCCCAACCGTGAGGTATCTTGTGCGGGAATTATCCAGTAAGGGATGTTCCGACCTTGTGTTGCAGGGGATTGGGAGTGATCCTTGGTACGGTGATCTAGGCCACGTACTGTGACGGGCGGTACCCCAGTAGCCCTGCCATTGTATGGAATCCAATCTCCAATAAGTGATAACGGATTTGATTGTATAACCCACTTTGTTGGCTAGTATGCTGGAATTTAATAATGTAACAATTTCAGCTATTTCTTATTTACTTGGAAACCCTAGACCTATTATAATATAACCGGATTTCCTATCAATGTTTTGGTTAGCGTAAGGTAAAAACTTTTCCATGTTTATGTGTGGGAAGTCTTACGTGATACCTTTGTTTTCAAAAGGTTTTGAAGTTAAGCAAGTTTAACCCGTTTACTCACACCAGACCCATGTCTGACCCAAGTGTTTATTTTCTGTTTTATAAACTCTTGGGTACTCAAATTTTTACGAGTAGCCAAGGGATTCAGGTTAGCTTTGACGAGTAATCTGGAGGAGTAATGGAGCAGGAGGCTTCAGCGTTGTAGATAGATAGTAGTTTCCGCTGTGTTATCTCTATGATAGTGTTTTGTATTGTATCGAGTTGTAATAACTAGACAGATGTTTATAACTGTCTAGTATGTGATGTATATGTTGTATAACTCTGATAAGTGTTGTATACTATGTAACAGTTCATGTTATTAATATAATTTATTCGTTCCGCTGTGTGAGATTCTGATGTGTTGTTTCTTTCTTTCTCTTATTTTCTATTTTCTACCCCTTTCTTTCTTCATAATGATGCGACTTTCTGGGCATAGAAAGTCGGGTCGTTACATATGGTATCAGAGCATAGGTTGAGCGAATGCCTAAGCTTTTGGTTAAGTGAATATCAGAGCATTAGGTTGAGTGAATACCTAGGCTCTGTAGTGGTGTCTATCTTGAGAGCGCGTAATTGTTAGTTATATAAAAATGATTTTATATTGTGTTAATTGATCGGTTGAGTGGTATATGGATTCTGGTCAATACGAGTAGCTAACGTTATTGATAGGGATCTCTAAACACTTGAACCAGGCCAACGGACACAATATTGTTTTAAAGAGGTAGATGAAATAATTTTACCCAGAAATAATTTCTATATAAAAAGTATCATTTTAAATATATATATATTTCTACTTATTTATTGGGTTACCTGTTCGGGTTTTCCAATATAGGATATAAAGGTAGATAGGGTAGTGCTGTGTGTAACACGACTACCAATGGTTGGAGTCTGAGTATTGAGGTTGGAAGTGTATCTGTCGAGACTGTAGACCTAATACCGTCTCGAGTAAGCTTTGCTATGGTAAAGGATTTCATCGATCTCCAAAGGAAACTGTAATGGTTCGGAGTTTATCTTTGAAGTGTGGATGAGTAGAGTTGGATCTGTTGATGAGGCAGAAGCGAGTGATGGTATCTTGATACCTCAGGTAATAGTAGCTGTATGATGAGATACAGTGACGATGGGTGTTCCCGAAGATGTTTTCTTTGGAACAAGATTAAGGAAGTGTGTATGCTTCGGTGTTGAGGCTGAGTTCAGCATGGTGTTTCTGTTTGGTTTGGAGTTCGAGTTTCTCGAAGAGCTTTGGATAAGAGCATCAGTGTCAGCAGTGCAGCTCAGAGTGTTCTGTGTGCCGGCAAGGAGATCTTTGGCTAAGCAGTATTCTGGTGGTGGAGTTCAGAAGCAACAGAGTGGATCCATTTCTTCGATGGATTGGATAGATAAGTGTGAGCTGTTCTGATTGGTAAAGAGAGAACAGTTTCTCTTTGGAAATAGGTTGGGTTGATCGCAAAAGTGACTTGCGATAGCTGAGTATTCTCTTGGGTTATTGGAGTTTTCTGGATGTCTTTAGGGAAGTCAGAAGTTGTCCGCATCTGGAGATTGAGTTTTCTTATCGACTAGGATTCCAGGAGTGGAACCGGTGGTTCAACTAGTTGAAGGTTGATTCCTAGAGATAGAGTTTGGTGAAGCAGCCCAAGTTTTGGTGGAACTTTTGAGTTTTCTTTTATGGATCTGTTGAACCATGTTTTCTGAGATGTGTTGTCTAGTATGTGCTCGAGTTCATCGACGACATTCTTGTCTGCCCCAGATCAGAGTTGTGCAAGCAGAAGCAAGGTGGCAGCTGTTCTAGAGTGGAAGCAATCGGAAGTTGCGGTATTTTGGGATTAGAGAATTTCTACAGGAAGTTCTTCTGAATCTGAAGGTCAGAGTGGTGAGTGCATCTGTATGTCTTTTCCGGATAGGAGAAGTAAGTTGTAATCTACTGATGCTGGTAGAGTAGAGTTGTATTTTGGATTTTGAGTAGATCTTGAGAAGATCCTTTTGTTGAGTTGTTTTTGGTCCAGTTGTTTCAAGAAGCATCAGCGAAGGTTGAGCTGATCGGTAAGGATGTAGGCAGCCAGAATCGTTAGAAGAGTTCTGAAGATTAGAGACGGAGGAATTTGGAATTCAAAGTTGGAGACTTCGTTGTTGTTGAAGTTTTCTCTGGTAAAAGGAAGCTATAAGATTGGGTAAGTCTGGGAAGTCAGCTCCGAGTTGTTTTGGATCTCTTCTGTATTCTGATTTGGATAAGTGTTTGATCTATCTCTGGTTTTGGAACCAGTAGTTCGGGAAGTTGTGGTAGTTGAGCTGATCTCGTCTGTAGTCTGATATCCTGTTGAGTTTTGTAGATCTAGATGAATAGGAGTTCAGTAGCTTAGTAGTGTAGCTAGTTTGGATACAGTAAAGCGAGTATCCTGGTATCTGTATCTGGGGAACTCAGGGAAATTTTAGGAAGCTTATCTGGATCTGTGTCCGGATAGCTAGTGTTATTTGTTTGGATGAAATTGGTTGTCTGTTGGCTGATATGTATGCTAAAATTGTTTGAAAATTTTTGAAATAAAATAAAAACTTTGGATTATCTTTGCTTTTAAATTTCGGGGACGAAATTATTTTAAGGGGGAAGGAATGTGATATCCCGGAAATTTAGCAATATCAATTTAATAATCATTATTAATAATTAAATTTATTTGTTGATTTATTTTATAAATTGACAAGTTTATTCATTTTAAAAAGCTAATGTTAATATTTTCCATTTAGAATATATATATATTTGTATATATTGGAATGGAAAGGATATTGAATTTGAATTTAATAAGATGTTTTCAAACTTTAATATATATATAATTTGTAATTTGGTTTAATACTTTTGAAAATGATATTTGAGATTTAAATAACAAGAATAATTTCTTATTTATTATAAACATATATTTTAAGTTTTATTTTGGTTAAGGTTTAAATTAAGAAGTTCAATTGTTTTTAAGATTCTTTCATTTTTAAAAATTCAAATATAAGTCAAAATAGGTTTGTGAAAATATACATAGAGTTAAACTCAATTTCTCAAGCATATAAAAATATGTTATATTTATTTGATCAAAGCATAAGTTATTATAAATAAATGTTTACTTGAATTCACATTTGTATATTTATGTAAATCTAAAAGCTTGAATTATAAAAAGATAAATACATTATATACATATAATTATTTCATTAATACATATAAATGACTTAAATAAATCAATTAAAACAAGAATTTACACTTGTAAGCTTTTAAAGATAGTTTAAAGACATTTGTAAAAAGAAAGGCCCATGTGTAAGCAAATTAACCCTTAAAAAGGACAAGTGGCTATTTTCTTTGTAAATTTAAGTTATAAAAATTAATATGAAAGAAGAAATTATCTTACTTTCAGCTGAACTCTTGTTCTCTTCATTTCAACCAAAACTAAATTCGAATCTAAAATTAAATAAAAGACTGGTAATCAAATTCAAAGAAGCAAAGCAAAATCTGGAATTGCAAACTTAAAGAAGATGGAGGCAATTCAATATCAGTTCCAAATTCTTCAAATGCAACCTGAAGATCATGAAAAAAGGGAAATCTATCAACAACTCAAAGATCAACAAGTTTAAAAATCAACAAAACAAAAAGAGAAATGAAATTCAAAAATCAAACATATCAGCCTGGAAACAAGCCTGTAATGCACTCTGCCTTGTTCAGAATTTCCTGGTGAGTAAACTTTTAGATTAAAAAAAATTAAGTAACAAATATACGTTTCATGTGAATTACTGTGTGATGATTTCTTTGCATATCTGTATATATGTAAGCATGTGTGTATTTCAGTTGATTTTATCATTGCTGTTCTTAGTTTAAACCTCTGTCCTTTAAACTGTGAGCATGAAACATCTTAAAATTTGATGCATATGCTAAGTGTTTGAAGTAAACTCATGAAGTATGTTTGGAAATATGTATGCATGTTGTTTTAATCTGAATAGATGTATGTATGAATATAGAAACTGTGTGCATGTATGGATGTATCAAAGATCATCTCTGTTTAAGTTACAGAGTTCAAATATTTGTTCAAAAATTCCAATTCTCCTTATCTAGGCTCTGTTAGGCTTAGTAATTCAAACGAATCATGTTTGTTTAAACCTAAACTAAGTTTTAAAAATATATTTAAGTAAAATAAGCTTGAATATTATCTGGAAAATGGGAAAGACAGTGAAAACTTTGAAAACATGTTAAATTCAAATATCACAATTCTTTGATTCTCTTATATAATCTAAATCACCATTAAAAATCATGATTTTTAAAAGTTAAAACAAGATTTCTAGATTGGTATCGAGTGAGGAATTCGTGGTTGATCAGAAATTGGGTTTTGGGCAATTGTTGGTGATCGGAGGGTGGTGAGGTCTCAAGTTCACTACTGGAGGTAGTATGAAGGTCGGGGATGAAGGGAAAAATGGACTTGTATTTTATTGATGGCCGTAGTGATCGGAGTTAGGAAAACTAGGGTTTAGTCCTGCATTTGGCTTATGGCAATTCGCGTGGCATTTGCGATGTCGTCACCACGATTCAGTCGATCGCGACTGGGGGGATGGGTTCGTGAGTGGTCGGAGTGCTTTTGGCCGGAGGCACGTGAGCTCCGGTGGACGAGGTAGTTGTCGACGAAGGAAGTTGATGGTTCAAGTGGTTCCAGGAATTTATCGAGTTACCTCGATTTCGAATTTCAGGCGCGTTCGAGGTTCTGGGTGTTCTTGACGACTGAGGGGAACATCAGCGATTTGTTGGAGGTCGCAATGATTGTCGGAGATGACCAGATTGATTGTGCACGTGCACGCGTGTACCTGTGTGTCTGGGTGAGGATGTAGGAAGAAGAAGAAGTAGGCTCGAAGTCATACTCGGGGAGATAGCGGGTTTGCCTCGCGAGTGTTTTTAGCTGTACAACAGTTTTAAAATCTTAAAACAAAATAAAGTTTATAAAAAAAAAGGGAAGTGGCTCGGGTATGAACTCGGGAATTTGGCATGTTGGCTCGAGTAAAGACTAGGGTTAGTATTCGAGTAGAACGTGAGTGTTTGTATGTTTCAGATTTAACTTAAACTAAATCTAAGTTGTTAAATTTAAATAAAAGTAAGTTTTAAAGTAAAAATAAAATCTAGTTTTAAACTATTTCTTAAATCAATTCTTTATAAAATAAATGTTTTTAAGTAATTGATTTAAGGAAGTTATATAATTTGTTAACTTTAATTTGTTAAGTTAAATGTTTATTTTATTTCAAAACTTAATTAAATGATTTAATTAAGGAATTTAATGTTTTTAATGATAATTAAGTCATTAATTAAGATAATGGTTTACCTTAAAAAGGATAATTAAGGTTTTAATAATTTGAGGTTAATAAAGTTAATAAAGTAATTTAAGTATGATTAATTAATTAGATTAATTAATGATTAGAGATTAATTAATTTAGTAATTAAAGATTAATTAATTTGTAATTAGAGGTAAATTAATTGGTAATTAAGAGTACTTAATTTGTAATTAAGTTTTATTAATTAATAATTAGGTTTTATTAATTATTAATTAAGGGGTGATTAATTTGTAATTAAAGATTAATTAAGGATTAATCAAATGGTAATTAAGGATTAATTAACTGATAATTAAAGATTAATTAATTTGTTATTAAGTTTTATTAATTGATAATTAAGGTTTATTAATTAATAATTAAAGAATAATTAATTTGTAATTAAGGTTAATTAATTTGTTTAAGAGTAATTAAGGGTAGTTAATTACTGATTAAAGATTAATCAAGAGTGATTAATAAATGTTGTTTAATTAAAGATTAATTACTTAATGTAATTAATTTAATTAAGTAATTAATAATAAAGTTGTAATTAAGGATCATTAATTAATATAATTAATGATGTAATTAAGATTGGTTAATTAAGTAATAATTAATAAATGAAGTAATTAATCAATGAAATTAATTAAGGATTAATGTAATTAATTATAGTTGATTAAGTTAATTAATTTTAGTAAATTAATTAATGAAGTAATTAAAGGTTAATTACTATAAGTGGTTAAGAATAATTAATTTAAGTAATTAATTGAGGATAAATTACTTGGATGTAATTAAAAGATAATTAATCAAAGATGATTAATTGAAATGAATTATTAGAGGATAATTAATTAATTGATTAATTAATGGTTAAGTAAGATGGATTTATAAAATGAAGTAATTAATTTAATTCAATTTAAATTAATTTAAGATGATATAAATCATTACTTATGAATGGGTGTTAGTATTGGATACTTGACTTTGATTGATATCTCTGATGAGATATATGCTGTGTGATATGGATGTTAGTTGAATTGTATGGATTATCTGATAATGTTGATTATCTGTTGTGAATTATCTTTCTATGTGTATAAAGATAATAAATTGGATTGTTTTAACCTTTAAAACAACTTGGCCTTAAAAGATACGCTTTGGATTTCGATGAGACCGGGATCGGGTTTCCGTATACCGGATTTCCAGGTCTGGAGACCCGAATACCACATCGATCCAAATTAACGATAGGTCGTGAATCAAGTGAAGATGAAGATTCAGAGTGCAAGGGTTATTGTCGTTAACTCTGAGGGTGATTCCAAAACGAGTGTAACGAGATAATGCCTTCGGTTTCGTTCGAACCCGGAACGAACTTGTATGGATTGAATGCTTTCAGAACATCGTCAGGTGGACGATGAGCATTCTAAGTGATGTGTTCTTTTCTAAGGTAATCGTGACCTCAAGCCTCACAAACCGGGAATGGCTAAAACAGGGGAGGTGCAGCAAGGTTAGTGGGTAGCACCCAAGTAGGACAAGGTTACCTCTGTCTAGATGTCCCTTTCTATTTTCGACTTAGTGGTGCGGTTGCTGATCCCAACCGTGAGGTATCTTGTGCGGGAATTATCCAGTAAGGGATGTTCCGACCTTGTGTTGCAGGGGATTGGGAGTGATCCTCGGTACGGTGATCTAGGCCACGTACTGTGACGGGCGGTACCCCAGTAGCCCTGCCATTGTATGGAATCCAATCTCCAATAAGTGATAACGGATTTGATTGTATAACCCACTTTGTTGGCTAGTATGCTGGAATTTAATAATGTAACAATTTCAGCTATTTCTTATTTACTTGGAAACCCTAGACCTATTATAATATAACCGGATTTCCTATCAATGTTTTGGTTAGCGTAAGGTAAAAACTTTTCCATGTTTATGTGTGGGAAGTCTTACGTGATACCTTTGTTTTCAAAAGGTTTTGAAGTTAAGCAAGTTTAACTCGTTTACTCACACCAGACCCATGTCTGACCCAAGTGTTTATTTTCTGTTTTATAAACTCTTGGGTACTCAAATTTTTACGAGTAGCCAAGGGATTCAGGTTAGCTTTGACGAGTAATTTGGAGGAGTAATGGAGCAGGAGGCTTCAGCGTTGTAGATAGATAGTAGTTTCCGCTGTGTTATCTCTATGATAGTGTTTTGTATTGTATCGAGTTATAATAACTAGACAGATGTTTATAACTGTCTAGTATGTGATGTATATGTTGTATAACTCTGATAAGTGTTGTATACTATGTAACAGTTCATGTTATTAATATAATTTATTCGTTCCGCTGTGTGAGATTCTGATGTGTTGTTTCTTTCTTTCTCTTCTTTTCTATTTTCTACCCCTTTCTTTCTTCATAATGATGCGACTTTCTGGGCATAGAAAGTCGGGTCGTTACACATTACGGGTTTCTAAAGTTGATCCTGTGAGGAGTCCGGACAAAACTAGTTCCTGAGGATTATTTGAGTGGCGAAATTCAGGCGTGCACGTGCACGCGTATCATCTGTATATCTGGGTGTTTCTTGAGGTTGAGGAAGGCGATGGTTTCCTCGGGTTCAAGCACGGGATAACGAAGATTTGACTTGAAGCAAGAGAAAGATTGTGGATTACTCGGTTTGGGCTCGGGTAATTTACGAGTTTTGCTCGGGGGTTTTTGTTTGGGTTTGCATAACCAGATTTTAATGAAAGTATAATCAAGTTTTTTTAAAAAAAAAAAGTATATTGAAATAAATAAGTTTTCAAATGGAATATAAATCAAGTTCCAAAGTAATTTATTAAAAGAAATCAACCATCTTAAATTCAAGTTTTGATTTTAGAATATGATTCATATTGAAAAATGGTGATTTCTGACTTATATTAGATCATAGTCTAACAATGTTTCTTTGGGAAGATATAAATTTATTTATGTTTTACTGGATTGTGTTACAGGTTTATCTTTAATTAATTAAGGTGGATAATTAAAGGAATAATTAATTGATTAATTTATTAGTGTAATTAATAAAGGATAATTAAGGGTTAATTAATTAATTAATAATTGAAGGTTAATTAATTAAGAAACAAAAACCTGTAACACAATCCAGTAAAACATAAATAAATTTATATCTTCCCAAAGAAACATTGTTAGACTATGATCTAATATAAGTCAGAAATAACTTAAAAACTTAATTCATTTAGGGTTTTCACATCACATTCCCAGGAAAATTTAAAATTATCTTTACTTATTTTTTTAAATATTAATAAAAGCTTTATACTTAATTTATAAATTTACAAATACTTATCTATATATAAAAATTACTTTTAAAGAAAATAAAACCAATTATATTTATAAATAAAAGCTTATATATTATTTTAAAATATTTAAAATATCTACCCTTTAAATTCCCAAATTTTAAAATTTTGTTGAACTATGATAAATATGAGAGCGTAATTGTTATTTTCTTATATAAGGATTTTAAATGATTTTATATAAGAATATATTTTGATATATAAAGTGATATTTCTTTCTAATAAATATTAAGGAAATTGGTTGTTAAAATAGTGGAAATTTAAATTAAATGGAGGGAATATGGAAGGTTCAGGCAAAAATATCAGGAGGGTGATCAGTGATCGGTGGCGATGGTAGTTGGTCGATAAGATCTGTAGCCCTAGTTTTTGTTGGTCGGGAAAAATGCTCACCCCATTGCCTCTGTTGGATCGAGCTTCACCAAATTAAGGGAAATGTAACGACCCGGAAATTTCGAACCCGAAAATTCCAGATAGTTAGAGAAAAAGAAGAAAGAGGAAGAAGAAGAAGAAAATAGAAACACCAGAATACAGAAACCTCACATTCGCAGCGGATCAAAATATAATATCACATAAATAACAGTTTTACAAAAAGAACTATATCAGTCAATTACATTTTAATACATCAGAGTTACAACATTTCACAATCACTGTACAGTTAAAATAACTCGTCCCAATAATTAACAATATATCACACTCCATACGTTCCTGCCATCCAGCTCGCCTCCTGAGCTCCAGAACGTCCTTACCTGAAAATCTGTAATACTTGGTCTGACCCGAGCATTACATCAAAGTAGCACCCGGGTCAGACCAAGTATTACAGATTTTCAGGTAAGGACGTTCTGGAGCTCAGGAGGCGAGCTGGATGGCAGGAACGTATGGAGTGTGATATATTGTTAATTATTGGGACGAGTTATTTTAACTGTCCAGTGATTGTGAAATGTTGTAACTCTGATGTATTAAAATGTGACGCCCCACCTCTATACCCACGCTAGCCAAGAACACTACGGAGTAGTGCTGTCAACTAGCGCGGAGAATAAGGCTGTTGAGGAGCGACCATCCATGTAATTGCCTTGTGCAAGCACCGATATGTCAGATAGAATAACATGCTTTTCATCTTTTAGAGGAAATCCGACATACCGATACAAACCCAAAGCTACTACACAGTGGCTATAATAGTTTAGGACAATAGATATAAAGATAACACAGAAAACATAAATGCGGAATACAGATGGAACGAAAAGTCTCATATATACAATAACTGATATCAGTTACAATACATTTGACACAATACCAATGATACAACTAAAATTGTCGACTCAAGAAGTTATATATACAAGTACATTATCGACTAATATACATGAATACATTATCATCTTAAAACAGACACACTGACTACTACAACAAGGCGAAGACCACTTCAACTGATATAAAAAGTCTTCATAGCTCTAGCAGCAACCCAAAGCTAAAAATCTACAACCTGTAAATACTCGGTCTGACCCGAGTATTACATTCAAAAGAAAATAATACCCGGATCAGTCTAATTCAAACCAGTTTATTAGTGCATATAGGCAGTAATAATCAATCTCAATATAGATGACAGTCACAGAAATCTCGTATATCCAACTCTCGATACGAGAATTGGATAACGGCAGATGTAACACTAAACAGTGTTAATCCACAAAACAGAAATCCAAAGCAGTTTAAATAATTGAAATGTCAATTTAAAAATATCAATGCTAATTGGCTGCAGTACAAGCTAACATGTACTGCCTCGCCAATACAGCTTACGAATTACGCAGCAGGTCGATGAATTAAGAATAAAAGAGATATCGATTAAAATTTGTCAATTCGGTGTGGCTGCAGTGCACGCACGCGTGCACTGCCTCGCCACAACAGAGTATAAAGTCACCACAAGGGACAAGGGTAAAACTGCTACGAAAATGCAGCAGGTCAGCAAGTGCTCAGGGATGAACAGATGCAAGCGAAAATGACACATGGATACTTGAAAGTATGTATACAAATGGTCAAGAGAATCAGAAGGCAATAGAACAACTACAAATTCAAGTAGCAGCAATAATGCAATCTAGAATACCACAGCAACAAGACACATGCGTGTACAAGTTCAACAAGGCAAGTACAAACTGGACAACAACAAAAGCTACCAAGCAGGCAATCTCGAGTGATAGAGCCTGTCACATTATACTGCAACAACGACAGTTCAAGTAAAACTGGAATCATACAGGCTATACGAACGAATGAAGTCAAGTCCAAAGTTTGGCAGAACTTATATACAGCAGCTACAACAGTGAATCAGGCATGAACCAGAGATGTGCCATGACAACAAATGCAACAGGTCAGGGAAGTACCAAGTGATACAAATGAAGTGCATAAGCACAACCGGGTCCAAACAGTAATTTCATAAGGAGATAGACCAGATCAGTACATATGCAATATGGATATGTAAGCCTACACTTTTAACATGTACAGCTTCAATGAAATGATCTAAAACAACTAAGAAAGTTCTCTAAGTCAATGGTGATACACTGAGATGCAGACCAGTCTGGAAATCACTCAGAAATGAACACAAAAATAGTCAGACTCGAGGACACAATGTCTACAGTCATAAGTGATACTAAGTGCAACAAGCAGTAGCATGCAAGAGCAGACCACCGAGGCAAAGCCTTAACATCAGATCTGAAACAAAGTTAGTGAATGAACATAGATAAACCAAGCAGTGACAGTGCCAGAATCATAGAGTCAAAATTCAAATCCAGGCAATACTAAGTTCGAACAAAGGCTAAGTCATAAAGTATGTTCAGTTCAAAAATCAATGTTGAAGCTACAAAGAAAAAGGGTCAATTTCCGGTATCAAAGCAGCTGATCATACATGTACACGTGAATGGCAAAAGAATTACACAATTAAGCATGAATGCTACAGGGAACAAGATGAAGACTACACAAATAAGCTCAGCTAACACATCAAACCAAGGTCAAACCCAAGTCTCAAAATAGGTTCAACTCAAGGCCAATGAACATCAAAAGTTCAACCGGAATGGTATCACAAATAAAAGTAATTGAAGTCGACTAAACAGTTTCAAATCAAGGCCGAGACCAATTCAAGCAAAGGTTCAAGTTATAAAAATATACAAAACTATTTGCAAACTGAATCTGGCCAGAAGTTCTAGACAGTGAACTGAAGTGTAGGCAAGAGTGTGCTCGTGACAACTAGACTCGAGTTTGCACACGTACAGATTGTAATGGAATAGATATGGGAAAGTAAGCATATGGACTTCATTCAGTATGCTACAGAAAGGTGAAGCCGTGAACATCACAAGACCAGAAATTCCCAAAATCAAAGTCATAGCAATCACGAAAACGAACCAAGTCGTAAACAACATCACATTAACAAAGTTATAAATGATCGAAGCCAAAGTCGAACAGGTCAGAGCAAGGAATTCACGGAGCAACATTATCAAAGCCGTGGTCATCACGGCAAAGCAATTTAACAAAAATCAAAACGAAAGAACTGGAGCTGGAATTAGATGTGAGATAAACTCACCTTTGCCATGGAAGCGAAGACGTTGCTGAGGCGGTGAGGACGACGAACGAAGTTAAGCCAAGGCTTTAGCATGCGAAGCGAAGACGAGCTCGGCAAACACTTTTTAAGCGGCGTCGATTCGAGGTCTCGAAACCCTAAATCGCCAGGGGGATGAAGATACGAGACCGCCATTTTAATGTTTTCTTCGATTTTGGGCTTAGGGTTTTTGAATGGATGAAGGGGAATGGGGATGGGTTGTTTGGGTGTTGAGTGAAGTCACGGTTTCAAAACAAAAAATCATGGGCCGAGATTATTGTTTAAACCCAAACGACACTTAACGAATCTTTCTAAAGCTCGTTTAACATTTAGAACGGCTTTAAAAATTCCAAATAGCGAATAACAAAATTTTATCCCTGAATTTCAATTTGATTAAAATGCCAGAAGCTATTCGTTCCCAGATTAAATCGTCAAGAGACGATAAGAAAATGGGTACGGAATGCCGGGTTGTTACATAAAATGTAATTGACTGATATAGTTCTTTTTGTAAAACTGTTATTTATGTGATATTATATTTTGATCCGCTGCGAATGTGAGGTTTCTGTATTCTGGTGTTTCTATTTTCTTCTTCTTCTTCCTCTTTCTTCTTTTTCTCTAACTATCTGGAATTTTCGGGTTCGAAATTTCCGGGTCGTTACATTTGGTATCAGAGCAGGTTTAAATCAAACGTATCATATCACATAGCAATACAAACCTCATATTAGGGATAACAATTTATCAAAGGCTTCCAATATCGTTCTATTTATCCTTTAATTACATTTAAGTAATTAACCCTTAATTAATTCCACGATTAATTATCCTTAACCAAATACAGTAATTAACCTTTAATTACTTCATTAATTAATTATTTATCCTAATTATTTATGAAATTGTTTGTTTGGATGAATGGTTGTTTGTTTGATAGTGTATGGCCGATAAGTATACTTAAATTGTTTTAAAATGGATTGAAATAAAATAGAAATTTGGATTATCTTTTGTTTTAAATTTCGAGGACGAAATTCTTTTAAGGGGGAAGGAATGTGATATCCCGGGATTTCGAGGAATTTAAAATGTGGTAATCTCTAAATTTAAATTATTTAAATTGATAATATTAATATAAATAACCAAATAATATAATAATAAGATGTTTTAATTATGGTATAGATTGATTTGTAATAAGAATAATTGTTTAAATTATGTTATTTTATAAATTTGATTTTTAATAGATTTATCATTTCTAAAATTAATAAGTATTGTTTTAATATATTGGGTATAAGAATATACGAACAAGACTTTTATTTAAAATAAGGCTTTTGTTTTATTTTTGTCTTCCTTAAAGAGATTTTGTATATAAATTTAGAAAGTATTTATTTAATAGTAAATAAATACAAAAGATATTTTTACACTTAAAAATGAATGAAATACATTGTATATGATTTTATTAGGATATAAATGAGTTTTATTTTATTTTCTTTTAAAGGTTTCATTTATTTATAATATAGAAAACCATTTATAACTAATAAATGTATTTATCTATTTAGGAAATACATATAAAAGCTTTTAAACTCTTTTAAAAAAATAATATAAAATGATTAAGGACAAGTGTAAATTTTATATACATCATAAATACATGTGTTAACATAATAAGAATGGTTGAGACAAGTGTCATTTTCTTTTCATTTTTCTTTAATTTTTAATAAACCATAAATTAAGTTATATAAGCCTACCTCTTCATTCTCTCTTCTTTTTCTAGTCTCAATCCTCAAAAACCAAAACCAGAAATGATCAAACCGTAATCATCCTCAAACCAAACTGAAATATTCTCAAAACCAAAACTGAAATTCATCTCTCAAACCAAAAACCAAAACTCTGTAAATTCATTTCTTTAACCAGAATCAACTTGAAACACTCCTCAAAAACAACCTGGAACCAATTTCCAGTTCAAAAACTCTGTAGCCATTTCAGAACCAATCTGCAATGATCTTTCTAGCCTGTAATCATTTTCAAAAGTGCATGCAAGTAAATCAAAGCAAAGTTTTCAAAGATTTCAAATCAACAAGCAAGAACCAGCAGCAAATCTAGGTTCAAGCAAGCAACCAGTAATCAGAGTCTTAAAAATCATCTCTGCAAATTCAAAGCTTTTCAGTTTTAAAGAAATGAAAACAAGTTTAGTTTCAAAGTTCCAGTTTTCAAGCCCTGTTCAAAACTGCTTTAAACTTCTCTGCCTCTTTGAATAGGTGAGTAAATTATTCTTTTAAAAACAGTTTTAAACCTGTTCTTATGTTGGTACATGTGATAAATTTGTATACGAATGTTATAATATGGTTGCATAAATGTTTTTATCTGGAATATGGATTAAACTGCTCTGCTTTGTTCTCTGAATTTAAACAAGTGAGTAAATTTCTTTAAAAAAAAACAGTTTTAAAAATCTGTTGTTATGATGCATGCGATGAAATCTTGTAGTAATATAGTATATAATGTTGCCTGAATGTATGGATGTGAATGCATGTATATATATATTGATATGCCTGTGAATGACTGTGAATATGTACATATATAAGCTTTGTTTATATTACAGGCTCAACTTCCCTAAAGGAAAATTCAATTGCTCTTCATCCAAGTGATATTAGGCTTCGATCTTTAAATGAATAATGATTGTAAGATTATAACTTCATTTTTAAAAATAAATATAAGTGTTTATATTAAGAGATTATTTCAAAATATATATAGTTACAGTGAAAATCAAAAATGGGTTAAAAATCGATCATGATGATTTCGATTTTTGATTATAGGATCTGATGCGTATTAGAAAATAATGAATTTAGGTAATCAAATCATGATTTTTAACATTGTAATTACTGAGGACTTTTGAGATGATCAGAATTTGGGTTTTCTTCGATTGTCGATGAACGGCGTGGTGATGGTTGTCGAGTAGGGGCCTGGAGGTGGCTGGTGTATCGTAGATAAGGGGAAAAATGGCCAGGGAAATTACCGATGGTTGAGGCGATGGGAAATTGATGGAGTAGGGTTTTGAAGAGTATCTTGGTCGAAGTTGAGTTCGAGATGTTTTCGTCACCGTGGGGAGGTCGGAGTAGATCGCGTTGGAGGGGATCATTGCAGGAGGACGAGGCGGTTCGATGGAGTGGTCGGAGGGGCTTCTCGAGGCGGAGTTCATCGGCATTGGGTGGTTTCTGATCGGCATCTGGTTCCAGTTTTGATCGAGATTGTCGAATTTCGATTCGATGAAGTATTTTTCGATCCGGGTTTCTAGTTGTAGTCGCGTGAGTATTAGTGATTGTCGTGAGTTGCCGTGATGATCACCGGAGGAAGGAGTTGGTGGTGTACGTGCACCACGTACACGTTTGTGCACTGGTTCGAGAGTTTGGGGAAGATGAAGATGGATCGGGGAAGGTCTCGTGATTATCGCGTGGAAGACTCGAAGCTGTTGAAGTCGCGACTGACACGAAGATAGCTCGGGTTTGTTAGGGAAATGACTCGGGTTGATCTGGGTTTTAAACGGATAGTTTGATTTTAAAAATGTTTTCAAGTTAAAGTTATCTTCAAAGTAATTATAAAGGAATGTTTTAATTAGATTTAAAATATATGAATAAGTTTAAAGATATGAAATTTGAGATTTTCAAAGTTAAGTAATTGTTTTATTTAATTTAAATCAAACATATTCGAAAAGATATTCAAAGATTTTAAGTGTGTTTAAATTAAATGTTTGAATTACTTTGTTTAAAATAAATTATATTTCAAAAATTGATTTTAAAATTTGTTTTAATGAAGTAAATAAATTGAGTAAGTATTTTAAAATAGATACTAGTATTCTTAATTAGCTAAGTTGAGATTAATTAAGAATAGTAAATTAATAAAATAAATTATAGCTTAAATATTTATTTGTAATTAAGGATAATTACTTAATGAAGTAATTAGTGGAAAATAAAGGTAATTGAGAAATGAATTAATTAGAGATTAAGAGATGATTAATTAGTTAATTAATTAATGTAATTAATTTTAGATTAATTAATTAGCCTAATTAATTTAAGATAATCAATTTATAATTAAGTAAGTAAATTTCTTAATGAAGTAATTAATGGATAATTACTTAAAAGTAATTAGGATTAAAAGTAATTAGGAGGAGTAAATTATTCATGGGAGCAATTAGCTGAGGTGATTAATGGGTAATCACTTAATATTATCAATTAAGGAATTAATTAAGTTAATTGTTTGAAGTTAATTAATTATGGAAAAATTAATTAATTAAAGAATTAAGAATTATTTAATGATGGGATTAATTACTTGTTAAGGTAATTAGTTAAGAGAGATCATTTAATTAGGTAATTAGTAGATAATTACTTATGTAAGTAATTAAGAGTTAATTACTTAAGTAAATTAATTAATGTGATTAATTAAATGTGTTTTTAATTTAAGATTAATTACTAAGTGTAATTAATTTAAAAAGTAATTTATTAATAAAGTAATTAATTAAGGATTATTTGTTAATATAATTGATTAATAATTACTTAATGAAGTAATTAAAGAATAATTAATTAGATTAATTAATCAAGGTTAATATAAATAATTAAGAAGTAATTAATTAAGATAAGTAATTACAAATTGTTAATTACTGATTATGATTAATTAAGACTAATTAATGAATGAAGTGGTTGATTAAAAATTAAAGAAAAATGAAAAGAAAATGACACTTGTCTCAACCATTCTTATTATGTTAACACATGTATTTATGATGTATATAAAATTTACACTTGTCCTTAATCATTTTATATTATTTTTTTAAAAGAGTTTAAAAGCTTTTATATGTATTTCCTAAATAGATAAATACATTTATTAGTTATAAATACTTTTCTATATTATAAATAAATGAAACCTTTAAAAGAAAATAAAATAAAACTCATTTATATCCTAATAAAATCATATACAATGTATTTCATTCATTTTTAAGTGTAAAAATATCTTTTGTATTTATTTACTATTAAATAAATACTTTCTAAATTTATATACAAAATCTCTTTAAGGAAGACAAAAATAAAACAAAAGCCTTATTTTAAATAAAAGTCTTGTTCGTATATTCTTATACCCAATATATTAAAACAATACTTATTAATTTTAGAAATGATAAATCTATTAAAAATCAAATTTATAAAATAACATAATTTAAACAATTATTCTTATTACAAATCAATCTATACCATAATTAAAACATCTTATTATTATATTATTTGGTTATTTATATTAATATTATCAATTTAAATAATTTAAATTTAGAGATTACCACATTTTAAATTCCTCGAAATCCCGGGATATCACAGACTCGAAGCATGGGGATGGTTTGCTCGAAGTTTTTGGTTGATGGACTCGAAGCAGAATTAGGTAGGCTCGGTGATTGTTCAAGTATTCTATTGTTGGCAGGGGTTCAATCTCGAGATTCTGGGAGGGAAACTCGAGTGTTGATGAGAAATTTTCTCTTAGGCTCGGTCTAGTTATATGTAGTAACGTGATCTACTGGATGTTAGCATAGGAAATTTGAGATTCTGGCTCGAATTTGTTCGTGATAACTGAGTTTATGCCGAGCGTTTAGTTATGTATTGTAGTTAAGATCCAAGATAAAAATAAAACAAGTTTTAAAGGCTGGAATGGAAAATTTGTTAACAAGTTTTAAAACATAGAATGGAAGTTTTACAAAGTAAAGGAAATGTAACAAGATTTTTGAAGCTAGATATTGAACAAGTTTCAAATATAAATTATAAATCAAATGTTCTGAATTTAATTTGTTTGACCTGATAATTATAGAATAAGTTAATTATCTAGTTATATTCCTATTGATTCAAATGAAATTGATAATGATTCAATTAAGGAATAAATCAAGATAGAAGGTTTATATTAGATTAAGCAAGGACTTGATTAATTAAAGAATAATTAAGAAAAATGATTTGTAATTTATTGATGTTGATTAACCAAGATTAGTAATTCATCAAAAATTAATCTGATTTGAATTAATCAGACAATTTATTGATCTTACTTATGGATGTTTGGATTTCGTTAAATGATTGAATTGTTGATATCCCTGATATGTGATGCTTTGTGATATACCCTGATTTATGATGTGATCGGTAATTTATTTATCTGTGATATATATATATATCTGTGATTTCTGTGATATATTACTATATGAATATGAAACCCTTGACCCGTAAACCGGCACTTGAATTTCGATGCGACAGGGAGTCGGATTCCAGTTGGTTATCCAAAACCCACATCGAATCGTAATAGTGATTCTTTATGGCTGATAAATTTATTTTATCTATGAATCTGTGAATGAAGATAAGCGTTATGGGTTATACCGCTTATCGATATATCTGTGATGATTGATGTTGTGCACTATTGTGTGAAACCCTGGACTACACTTTTACACACACAAATATGGATTTCACGTGGAAATCGGTTAAGTCACAGATGATTTAAATTTAATATTTTTGAAATTGAAATTTTAATTTCAATTGATTTTGAAATTGGAAATTGGGGTTTAATATGAAAAGCTTTCGAAATGGAATTTCAAGATAAAAGTTATTTTGAATAACTTAATCGAGTTTTGGAATTTAAATAATTTGATTTAAATTTGAATTCAAGTTTGAAATTGAATTCTATGATTTGAAACTAGGGATTACAGATGCTGTACAAGTTATATATGAGTTAAACCATTTTAAAAGTATTGATTTGGGAATTTGAATTTAATTCAAGGGTTTTAACTCGTGTAAATATAACTGGATTTTTCCGAAACGAAAACTACTTGTTTTCAAATAGTAATAGCTTTCATTTTAAGAAAGGATTTCCCAATTGTGTTGAATTATTTCAAGTTTGAAATAGAATTGAAATGTTTTGAAAACTATGAAATGAGTCTTTGATTTCAAAGACCGGATGAGTTAATCTAACTTGAAATAGAATTGTTTTGAAAGCTATAAGTTAAATCTTGATTTAAAGATTTAACGATTTAACCAAATTGAAATGGAAATCGATTTGAAAATCTGTGAATGAATCTTTGTGAATGGGGTTAACTTTGTGAAATAAATCTTTTTGTTTAAAAGATTAAAAGTGTGGAAATTGTTTAAACCATTGAAGGTTTTTGAATTAAATCTTTTTATTTAAAAGATTGGAAATGGTAATTTGTTTTACCATTCGAATGAAAAGTTTTGGGCTTTAAGCTGTGATTTAACTGAGACCCCAGTATCCATATGATTTTTAATTTGCGCTCGTTATTCGGTTTAGCCGGGAGAGGACCTTTGTGTCATATAACCCATTCCGAATAGTGATACGACGATATGGATAGCATTTGAAGACCGGTGATGAAGACCGTGTATTTGCGAGAGCGATAGGATGACCTGTCGATTTTCTCTGCATCATGGCTCCGGTATAGAGATTCCCTAAGTGATGGGAAGTCCGATCGAGATTGTGAATACCCGGATTTGCAAGGGCTTCTTCGGAAGTGCCTTCGGTTCTGTTCGAACCCGAAACAGACTTGTATGGATGTGTGTTTGACATTACACTTTGAGATGTAAAACTGGTTTCTGTCAAATACATTTCTGTTGGTGGCGGAGAATTTATTCTCTTAGCTTAACACCCTTCTCTGAGACGTACGAGCTCAGAGGTTATGTAGTTGATGGTTACTAGTGATACAGTCCTAATTTGGTAATGTGGCATACGAAGTGCTGCTGATCATTTGTTGATCGAAGCGTGGCTTTGTGAAAAAGCGTGGCTTTGTGAAAAAGCGTGGCTTTGTGAAAAAGCGTGGCTTTGTGAACGAGACTTCGTCGAGCCTCACAACCCGGTAATGGTCGAAACAGGAATGTTGCGACAAAGGTTTGTAGGGGTAGCGCCCCTAGGGTATGTCATTTCCTTCTGGATAAAGGGTGGTATCATGGTATGGAGCCCAGATACTTAACTCGTGTGGACACGGTAATTTATTACTGTATGATGTTGCTTTGTTGGTTTTCGGGATCCCGGGATAAAGGTCGGTAACGACCGGGGGATGACATGACTCGTGTGTTAGTTACCTAGTTACAGCTGTACAGCGCGAGGTAGTGTCAGTGTGTTAGTTACCTAGTTACAGCTGTACAGCGTGAGGTAGCGTCGACCTTTTGTTTGCAGAGATCCGGTTAGGATCCGGGGCGTCTTTCCAGAGGCGTTTCTATTTCGGTAAGGAAGTTCCTTAGCCTGATCATTTGTTGGAAATCCAAAGAAACAATACGAACCCAGTACGGTTTTAGTTGTATTACCTGCTATGGAATGTGGCGGTAACCTGTTATTGAACATGGTAGCTATAGTAGGCATACGATGAAATGTTGTATGCTGGCTAAGATTAATATTATATTTTCGAAATGGTTTTCGACACTATGCACTAATGATAATAATATCGAATGATTTAAGCATTTTTGACTATCATAAGAAGAAATCTCCTCCAATTCTGCATTTGCATTGTGTGTGTGGTGGGAGGTCTTATGGTAGTTTCATTTTCCAAAAGCATTGCGGATTTCAATGTTTAAAAGCCTTTATTGTTTGTTTTAAAGATAAACTGTTTTTGTTTGCTCACACCAGTCCCACGACTGACCTGGAGTTTATTGTTCCCTTCCTAAACTCTGGGTGCCCACCATTTTCCACACGGGCAGTCTAGAGTTGAGTTTTTTCAGATATTCAGGTTTAGTAGATTATCTGGAGCTAGTTCAGTTCTTGGAGTTCATGGACTGACGTTGCTTATCTTGGAGCATTCTATTGGAGACATTCTATCCGCTGCCGGTGTTATCTATTTTCTTTCCGCTGCTATTTCTTGTATCATATCTCTGATGTATATTGATATTCATTGTATCACTCTGTTGTATCAGATATTGTATATCAATGTATTATTCTTTTTCTTCCGCTGTGTTGTTTACTTAATTGTGTTATAAGCTCCGGCGACTCGGATTTGAACGGTCGAATCTATGGCATTCGAGTACGATGTAAAGTATGGATGTCGATTTTCGAACGCGAAAATCCGTATCGTTACAAATAGGTTATAGATAACTTAAATAGATCATGCTAACCCTTGATCTCTTTTATTCCTTGACGGGGTTAAAGGTCAACATTCTAAAGTCTGACATCACTCTAGCTGGAGTTAGTTTAACTCAGGCAACACAAATATCTCAAATGACTGGCTTACCCAGTAACCAATCAACTGTATCCTACCTTGGTCTGCCCCTTACTACGTCAAAAATCACAACTACTCAATGTCTACCGATGTATGATAAGATCACTGCTAGACTGAATTGTTGGACCACTCGTAAACTTAGTCAAGCTGGTAGATTAACATTAGTTAAGTCAGTTATCTTTGCTATGCAAGTGTATTGGGCCAAAACTTTTATTCTTCCAACAAAATTAATAAACATGATTAGAAATGCTATTATGCGTTTTCTGTGGTCAGGAAGAACTACGGGAAGATATATTGCTCCAACTAAGTTTGCAACTGTTGAGAAGCCTTTGGACAAAGGAGGCCTTGGTTTAATAAATCTAAAACAGTGGAACAAGGCAGCATTTACTAGGCATATTGACACCATTTTTAACTGCCCTGATAGTCTATGGGCTAAGTGGTCGAACAAACACATATTAAAATGCAGGAAATTGTGGAACATGGATAAACGGCAAAACATGAGCTGGACCTGGCAGAGTTTGTTCAAGTCTAAGGAACTCTTTCTTCCTCTCATTCAGATGAACACCAATCATGAACTCAACGTTAGCTTCTGGGATGATCCTTGGCTTGATAATGGTTTCATTCTTAGAAGGCAACTTACTTACAATGAAATCCAGCAGACTGGTGTACATGCTGATACAAAAGTCAGAGATGTTCTCGAGCATTTTCAGGGTATTCAAACCTTTTCTTCAAATCAAAGAGTTCAAAAACTGTGGGATGGGATAAAGAAGTTCTCCCCTCTGCCTCCTTCTTCTGATTTGGTTGTCTGGGGTCCGAAGAAAGCTAAATTTAAAATTGGTCTTGCTTATGAATTTTTGATGTAGAACAACGCTAATCCAAGCTGGAAATGGTGAAAGAGAACTTGGAACAAAGACAGTAGCATGAGAGAGAACTTAACATTGTGGAAAATTTTGAACCGTTCCATGCTGACCAAGGCAAAGCTTGTTAGTATTGGCATGAATATTGACATCAATTGTACTTTTTGTCTTGACCAACTAGAGACTATCGAGCATATATTCTTTGAATGTGCTGAGATCAATCAACTGTGGACTGAGGTGATGAATAAACTACAAAGTAAACGCCCAAAGAATAATAACCAAGCTGAATGGGATCAGATATACACAAAGACAGGTAGCAAGCAAAAAGGAAAGAGAATATTTGGTGTAGCGTTGAAAAGTTTCATATATGCGGTGTGGAGAGAGCGTAACTGCAAAGATTTTGACGTCTCTAAGGCTAAAAATGCTGCCAATTTTCAACTATGGATTATGCACGAAATTGAAATTTCCCTGAGTCTACTTTTCACCTTTGATCCAGGTATAGGATTGAACTTTAGTATGTAGTTGTCTGTGTTGTTTGTTTTTTTCGTTTTCTATAATTTTCTTCCTTTGTGCTTGTAGCACCATGTTCTTTCCCCGTTTTCCTATGAGCTCTTGCTCAGCTTGTTGTAGTTTGTGTCTTGTTTGCTTTGGTGCTGCAATAAAATGGTCGGGGACCATCCAACCCCGTCGGCCTTGCCAAAAAAAATAGGTTATAGATTAAAATAGTTTATATACTAAAAATAGTTTATGTATTAAAATAGTTTATATATTAAAAATAATTTCAAATTAGAATTGCTTCTTCCAATCTCACAAATCAATTCAAGTCAAATTTAGTTCCAAAATTTTTATTTAAATCAATCTCAGTTCAAAAATTTCAATTAAAAAGGGTTAAAGGTTCAATTCGAATTCTCGTTAAACTATTTTTAATTTATATAACTACTTCAAATTCAATAGGTTTGAAAGTTTAAATATTCAAACAATTTACAATAACTCAATTTGATAAATATTATTTATATTCAAAATTCAACTTTAATTTTATTTAAATTCGAAATATTCACTTAATCATTTTAATATCATTTAAATAAAATTCCATATTACAAATTTAAATATTCAATTTCAATTATATATATATATATATATATATATATATTTAAAAAATATTCATGTAACCACCTTTAGTTAAACATATAAATAGAATCTCAAATTACAAATTTAAATCAAAATTAAATATTCAGATTCAATTTTATTTAAATTTAAAATATTCACTTAATCACATTTAATCAAAAATCTAGTTATCAAGTTATAAAATCATTTCTTTAAATCTCAAAATTAATAAGTTTCAAATCAATTTTTATTTATATACAATTCTTAAACAAATAAAATTACAAGTCCACTTTAACTTATCTTTCCAACCTTTATTTATTAAAGTTATTACAAAATCTATTTAAAATAATAACATAAATTTAAATAAATATTTAAACATATTATATATATATATATAAGTTACTACAAAATCTCTTTAAAATATTAATATAAATTGTAAATAAATATTTAAAACATATTTTATATATATTAGTTAAATTAAATCCTTATTAAATTTTATTATATCAATTATTATTAAATTAAATCTTATTATATCTATTTTAAATCTTATTTTATATATATTTTAAAAATAATAAAGTTATAAGTAAAATTTTATAATTTTCATTTTAAAACTTAACTTATAATTTTAAAAGGGAAATTTTACCATAAGGGCCTCTTTCCATCAAATAATAAGTTTCTAGGACATAAGTTTAAAATAATTAATTTCTAGGACCAAAGTTAATACACGTTACGTTTGTTACTTTATCCCTCCATTCCGTTACTTTTTCTCTCATTCCTTTTCCTTTTTCAGAACCCAGCAAAATGAAATCAAAATCTAAAATCGAAAAGTAGAGTATTCTAAACGACTAGACAATTTGTGATCGAAGATTTCTGCCATTATTCAGTTAAACATCAATTTTTCTTCGTCGATTCCTCTACAAGTATGTACTATTTTTTTATGTAAACGATTTAGGTACATGTTTTGGAGCTGGTTTATTGTTAAATGATATTAATTAACGAGTTCTTCATAAAATAGTAAGCATCAGATCTTACTTTATTCAACTATTTAAAAAGATAGAAGCATTTATCTTCTGATGTAAAGGATTTACGTACATTTTTGAGTTATATTTTCATAATCACTGATACAAATGGTACATTATCTAATGCATGCAAGGTATTTGATGTTTTTCTCATGATATTAGTTACTACATATAATATACAGATATGTTAAACCCTAGGTAAAAAAGATAAAAGCATTTATGTTTTTATGTAAATGGTTTAAGTTGTTTGTTGTTTTGGAGCTGGTTTATTGTTAATTGATATTAATTAACGAGTTCTTCATAAAATAGTAAGCATTAGATCTTACTTTATTCAACTATTTAAAAAGATAGAAGCATTTATCTTCTGATGTAAAGTATTTACGTACATTTTTGAGTTATATTTTCATAATCACTGATACAAATGGTACATTATCTAATGCATGCAAGGTATTTGATGTTTTTCTCATGATATTAGTTACTACATATAATATACAGATATGTTAAACCCTAGGTAAAAAAGATAAAAGCATTTATGTTTTTATGTAAATGGTTTTAGTTGTTTGTTGTTTTGGAGCTGGTTTATTGTTAAATGATATTAATTAATAGTTCTTCACTCTGTCTAACAATTCATTATATATGACAATTTTTATGCAGCGTAAAAATGCATACAAGGTCTTCTAAGTCGAAGATATTCATTCGAAAAACAACTTGCATATTCATAAACGAAGGTGGAACCCAATGCATAAATATAAGACCTATTTCCAGTCCATTTTGTGATGAACACAGCCAAAGACCATCACCATTTACAACTCCATTGGTAATTATTTTCAAACTTATGTTTCCCATAATATTTAATTCTAATCTTCATTTTGTATATACGTAATAAATTGGAACCTAGATTCCATATTTTAAATTAAAAAATACCTAAATTTTTTGAGCTTACATTGTTTACCTTGGTTAGTCTGCTATTCTGTCATTACATTTACGCATACATGCGGGTGTGTATGTGTGTGTGTGTGTTTCTGCATTCACTTCATATATTTTGTATTGGGTTGATGTGCATTGACTTGACTTGTTGCTTTATTTGCAGTCAGTTATCATCTAGCTTGTCTGCACTTGCATTCTCATCTTGTCGACATGTCTGCATTGGACTCTGGTTTCAATGTGTATGATGTTGCAAATTCACTTGATGTTTCATACATGTATATATGTAATGTTCGAACACTTCAGTTAGGTTTGGTTACTTCATTTTCATTGATGTTGAGTTGTTTTTATGGTGCATTTGTTTGTGTATGCTGTGCACTTGTTTGCACTGTCACTTTTGAATCTGAATATTCATTGATGTTGTAGCTTTCATGTTGCATTCATACATGTTGTAACTTTTATATACTAAAAAAGTGTTTTATCTTTTATTTTTTTAAATAGAGGTATTTTATGTACTAAAAATTATCTTAACCTAAAAAAAATACAAAATAATTTAAATGATAAAACATATTATCATTTTATTCAAATTTTTGTGTAGTAAGATATTTTTTTGATAATCTTATTATTTTTACCTTCTAATTTTTTTTTGATTTTCCTAAATATAGAATCAAAGTGCACCAACACAAGAATTACCTGATGTGAATGAAAAAGAAGACTTCATATCTGATGATGAAAAAACGTTTTCACAGCAACTAGCAGAAGACAGTACTGATTTGGATGATATAGATCAGTATGAAATTAAGAAAATAGCTAAGAAGCAAAAAAGGCAGTACACAGGTACTTATAGATGTAATTTGGATGCAGTCTATAAGGTGATGTCAATTATAAAGGAGAAACACATTCTTTCACCGGAAGCAAAAGCTTTTTTTAGAAAAAACGCCTTTCAAAAACTTCTTCAACGTTTTTCTTAGTGATTCAATAACACGACAAGATTTGAGGAAAAGTGCTTCAAATTTAGATGATATCATTACTTCTTTTGATGAAAAAGAAAATGCTTTCACAATTGGAAACAAATTACTCAAAATTACTCCTGAAGAAGTCAGTCTAATATTTGGAATGCCATTAGCTGGAGAAGACTTGTTTCCTATTCCAGCTTCTAACAAAGCCTTAGCCATGGAAAGTTTCTCCAATTTTTTAACTGCTAATTTTGAAGAAGAGGACATAATTAGCCAAAAAACAGTAACTAAAAGACTGAATACACTTTTAGAAGAAGAAAAAGGAAATGAAGATATAGTGAAATTGTTGTTGTTGTTGGTAGTTATAACTTTCCTATTTCCAAACAACCAAAGCTACATGCAATGGGGATTCTTGCCGAAGTTGCTGAACTTAAAAAAATTAAATTCAATTTCTTGGCCGCGAGCAATATGTGAAAATGTGTTGAAAAATGTTAAAAAGTATCATGCTGACCCTAGAAGTACACCAGGCTGTACTATGGTCTTACTGGTATGCTTTCATAATTTTAACTAAATGTAAATATATTCAAATTTATATTTAATACAAAAATATAAATGCTTTTATCTTTTTCTTGCAGTACTGGATTTGTGAAAGAACACAAATAGTTGCTGAGAAGGAAAATCTGCAAACAAAAATCCCAAGAATGGGAAAATGGGATTTATCGAAATTGAAAGATTTGGACCTCACTGAGGTTGACAATGACAAAGTATGCTATTTTTTAACTGTACATTTTTTTTGATTTTTTCGAAAGCAATTTTGTAGAATGTTAGTAGCCTAAATAATAGAAAACCAAATGAGGATAGAAAGTGTATGTGCAAGCTTAACTTGTCTAGTACTTCAATGACAATATATATGAAAGCTTAACTTTAAATTTATTCATTGCAAATTTTAAAATTTTTTGCAGATGTAACAAAACAAGAGAAAGAATTTCTTTCCAAAAAAATAAAAGCTATTGAAGTGGAAGTAGACCGAAACAACAAAAGGAAATTAGATGAGTACCAGGAAGACACAAGTTTGAGAAAATATGAAAAAGAATCTGCTGATAACATAATGGAGCTACAATCAAAAGTCAATTTTTTGTGCTCTGAGATGAAAAATGTTGAAGAACAATTAAAGGAGGAAAGATGTTTAAGAGAAGCAGCTGAAAATAGAATCCAAATTCTTGAAATGAAGCTTCAGAAATTGGAAAATTTAGAAAAGCATGAAGTGGAGGAAAAAGATAATTTGAACAAAAAAACTGAAGCTCAAAAAGGTAAAAAAAATTGTTGGTATGATTCACATAAACAGTTCTGCTAATCTTCCAACTTTTGATATTATGCAAACTCAAGATTTCATACTAGAAACGCAGACACAAGATAGTTTAAAATCTGACAATCTGAAAGAGCCTGCTCAAGAAAATGCTTCTGAAAATCCAATTGTTGTTGAAGATATTGTCCTAAAAGAACCAAAAACGAAGAAGAAGCCAAAGAATGTTGACAAATGTCCACTACTCATATATCTTACCGAAGAAAAAAAAGAAATTGTCAAAAAAAATTTCAAAATTCTTGGACGAAACAAGTAAGTAACTAAACTACTTTTGACTCAATTGAATTATGTTATGGTAGAAGTTCCACTCACGGCGATCTGGTTGAATTGGGGGAAGATGTAGGTATTATTGCGGGGCAATCAATTGGGGAACCAGGGACTCACGTTGAAACTAATTATTTTTAAGAACAAAACTGGGCTGTTAGCATTTCTGTTTTCTTTTTAATGTACTGTCAGCTGTTTTATGTAGAAATCATAAAATTCCTGTACAGTATGATAATATATTTTCTTAAACCTGTTATTAATATTTGGTTAACTTATGGTAGATCTGTACCATCCTTTAGTTAATATTGAAGGTGACAATTAAAAAAAGATAAAACTGATTATCTTTGTATGTACTGTCATATGTTTAATGTACAAGTCACAAATTTGTCAACCATTTTAACCATGTCATAATATGCAAACATTTTAACATTGTCATGTTTGGTAGTGCCATTCAATAAACATCTGATAATGTGTAAACTTTCTAAGTTATGGTTCAATCAGAGTTAATAATCAATTTGTCACTTGTGCCATTCAATAAACAACCTTGTATTGTTGGTGTACTATGCAGCGACTTGATGGATTGACTCGATTTAACTTAAAAATTGCCAAATTGAGTCATTCTATCAAGTAGTTGGGTTGTATCGTCGACAATCCAAGGCTGTTGAAATTTATTAAAATCTGAAGGGGAAAAAGAAATTTTTGGTGATGAATAGTTTGCTGGTTGATGTTCATGAAGATAAAAACAGTTATTTAAGCACCTATTATTGTCAGCACCAAGTATTTTCATTTGCAACCTTACTTTTTTTAATGCACTGTACTTTAGTTAATAATCCAAGTGACAACTGAAAAAAGATAAAACAAAATATCTTTTTAATGTACTGTCAGCTGTTTTATGTACAAATCATAAAATTCCTGTACAGTATGTACTATTGTTATTTTCTTTTGTTAAAAAATATTTCATTACATACTAATCTTAATTTTTCAGTATACCAATCTTAATTAATTTTCTTTTATACTGTAAGTGCCATACAACACAGAACATACTAATCTTAATTTTTTAGTGATGAAGCATTTAATTGTGACGATGAAAACTTCATCACCATCACAAAAAGTATGATAGAAGAACTTCTCTATGGAGAATATATTTCTGGTCAAGTAAGTACAAAAAACTATACTTTGCGTCATTATAAATTCTTTTCTTTGCATCATTATAAAATCTATTCTTAATCCATATTTTTTTTTGCAAATGTAGGTTATTGATTGGTTTTGGTTCAGAAAAAAAAAAATTTTAGAACAAAGTTCTAGCATTATATATGTGAACACAACAATGACAGTAAGTGTACTATAATGTAAAATTTAATTTGTTTCTAAGATAAATTTTTTGAAATTATTTTTTAACAGAAAAGCGCAACAGATGGAAACCTGGAAAAGATAAAAAAAAATATGTTTAATCCTTTTATTAAACAAGCACTTCTAAATCCATTATGTTGCAATATATTATTTCCTATACATGGCAACGAACATTGGAGCTTGCTAGAGCTAGTAGTGGAATCATGTTCATGGAACCATTATGATTCTCTACACTTGACCACAAGATCTAAGACATTAAGAAGTGGACATTCAAGGTTTGTTATTAATGTGGTAAGTAAAATACACTGAAAGTAAAAAAGATAAATAGATTTATCATTATTATTAAATTTATATATATATATATATATATATATATATTTGGCAGAAAGCAGCGGTAAACAAAATCAATAAAGACTTACAGGACGCAGGCGAGAAAACAATTCTGGGAAAGTCTTCATTGATTAAAAATATTAACTGTGCTCAACAAAGCAACGGGTAATTTTCATAATCACTGATTAAAAATGTTTACCTAGGATTTAAGTACATTTTCAGTTATATTTTCATAATCACTGATACAAATGGTACATTTATCTAATGCATTCAAGGTATTTGATGTTTTTCTCATGATATTAGTTATTACATAGAAAAGATAAAAGCATTTATGTTTTTATGTAAATGATTTAAGTTGTTTGTTGTTTTGGAGCTGGTTTATTGTTAAATGAAATTAATTAAAGAGTTCTTCATAAAATATTAAGTGTCAGATCTTACTTTATTCAACTATTAAAAAAGATAGAAGCATTTATCTTTTGATGTAATGGATATAAGTACATGTTTAGTTATATTTTCATAATCACTGATACTGGAGATTTTTATACAACGATGAATGTTACACAATAACTAAAATTTTAACAAATGCAGGTTCGACTGTGGAATTTTCGTAATGATGTTTATCCAAAAGTTAGCACAAGGAATGGACACAACATCAAAAATCAGTCTAGAACAAGTAAACGCATTTAGAGCACAGATAACTGCACAAATTCTCTCTGATGAACCATACTGCTGGACAATTGAAAAATTCTGCAGTTCAGCTTCAGCAACAAAAGATGTGAACTGACAATGATAGCAACAAATTCTTTGATGTCTAACAGTCTTTTTATCATACATTTGTTAAAATTTTATTTGACTGATGAATTTGTAATGGTTGACTTAGGCCATATTATTTGAATTGTAAAACCTACTTACAGATGTTGTAGACTTGAGTTTGTTTATGTGTATGTTGTGCACTTGTTTGCACTGTCACCTTTGAATCTGACTATACATTCATGTTGTGTCCTAGAAAAAAATTGGGCCGTATAATACAGAGTGTGTTGTGTAATGTGTGACGACCGCCCATGACCCCTGCACCGAATCTAGAGATAGTGCGCTGTAAAGTGTGCCAGGCGACCATGGACGATTGTCAAGGTAAGATTTAAAACAAAAGAATCTATCGTATTACTCACAGCGCATGGACAAAATACAATAGAACATATGTATAGTGAAGCTTTACAGAACAAAATGACATCATATAAAACTCCATAATAGTTGAATACAAGCATCCATATAGTCAATACATCCAGCCTCACTACATATCTCTCAGAGAATACAAAACAGCGGAATATCCAGTACATATAATAAGAAGATAATATGCAATCCTCCAGCTCGTCTTCGATATCAACATCGTAAGAAGAGAACAGCACCTGTCACCTGCTACCTAGTCTGCCCGTCCCAAAATGGACGAACAGCCCAAGGCAATAAGAATTAAAACATAAAGCCTTGAGTCAGACAACAGTCTTAGTGAGCAGTAAATTAACTAACAACATACCAAAAGAGCATAAAGGAAAAGGAATAGGAATACAACCCTCCCACTCCAACCTCATTCTACAGTGATAGCCCCCAGACACACACTAAGCAGAAGCAAACATAGCAGAGCATACAATTTAAAGTAAAGCAATTGTCACTCGAGTCAAGAGCGATGTTTTCCAAGTACAAATCCCAAGGTCTAAAACCAAGGTCAGATAAGCACCCAGGAAATACCGCTCTTGAGACCGAATGACGATACAACCAAACATCCATGACTCGGCTATCACTGTTATCATTGTTGCGATATCACCGTTAATTGAATGACCGGCACATTCTTTCAGCCGTCCGTCAAGGGCTAATGGTAACCCCGGTTCTAGACATAACTCCCGCACGTCATCGTGACCCGTGCCTAGGATTATCGAATCTACCCAGAGTACTTGACCATCAACTTAGTCTTTTGGGCGTCCCCATGTACTCTTGCTTAGAGCATGCTAGAACCTTCAACAACGATGAGATCTCAACCTCCTAGTCATCCTCCTCGACGACTATTGCCATACTAGCTCAAGCGCCTCTCGAGCATCCATTATCCTCAACTCGAATCATATCACCGAGTTATCAACATGCTTGGAATGATCCCGCCTGGATTAGACCAAGTCTTCATCATATGATTGCCTCGCTTCATAACATCCTCGCGAAGCCTCATCTCAACATCACATCGTCAAATCTATGCATAAGAGCTTCATCATCCCGCTACATATGCCACGAGCAGCTTTCCCAATCCAAGAGCCTTTCCCTTAGCTTTTGAATCACCTTTGGTCTAAATCTAATCATCAATCATCTAGTTCATAATAATCAATCAAATCAAACATCAATCCAAGCAATCAAGCATTCAAAAATGATCTAAGTAGACAATTATAACAATAATGGCATTTTCGTAATTAAAGAGTTGAAAGTCCAATAAGCATGAAAACATGGGTTATATCTCTACAAACTTGATGAATGAACTTGCATAGGTTAACATATGATAAAATGGATGCAACATCATCATGAACAATGGATCTACATGGATCTACACATAGGATGAAGAAAATGCATGGAAATCACTAATTTAACACCAAATCGAGCCAACAATCCGATCTACTCCTTTGGATCCGTGTGAGAGATAATCACCACTCACCAAATCACCTAAACAACCTCAAATCAACACACTTCAGATCTGGACAGCGAAGGATGAAGCTAGATCTATCACAAATCCGCTTCAAATGAAGAAATCTCTCTTGAAAAGATGAAGATCTTCAATCCAAGCTTTTGAATCTTCAATCTCGATCTTCGATTTGGATGGATGGAAGCACTAGATTAGAGTGGAGAAAAGAAGTGAAGAAGTGTAGAAGTCGAGCTCTCAAAATGGCAGCACTTCGTCGCTTCAAAATCCGGATCCCAAAAAGTGAGAACAACCCCTTCTATTTATAGCTGAAAACTGCCTGAGTCGTAACTCGGCTATCTCCTTAAGTCGTTGCCGACCTAACATATGCCGACCTACGACCTAAAAACCCCCACGACTTAACAGATACGCGCGCCTCAACTCCTACGATCTAACACTTCTGCGCATACGACCTAACTATTAAGTCGACCTACGACTTAACACATACTTCGACCTAACACTTAGACGAAACCCAGCGACCTACGACTTAACAGGTTACGACCTAACACTTAGACGAAACCCAGCGACCTACGACTTAACAGGTTACGACCTAACACTTAGACGAAACCCAGCGACCTACGACTTAACAGGTTACGACCTAACACTTAGACGAAACCCAGCGACCTACGACTTAACAGGTTACGACCTAATTCCTTAAGCCTCCACGCGACCTAACACTTAGCCTAACTCCTAAGGTCGCCAACTACTAGGTCGCTAACTCGGCAACTACTAGGTCGCTAACTCGGCAACTACTAGGTCGCTAACTCGGCAACTACTAGGTCGCTAACTCGGCAACTACTAGGTCGCTAACTTTCCCAGCCGACCTAACACTTAACAAAACTTAGGTCGCTCACAACATTCTCTTAGGTCGCCTAAACTTCTTAAGTCGGTCAGTCTTTAGGTCGTTAACTCGCCCTGCCGACCTAATTACTTAACTAAATCCTAGGTTGCACAATTTTATAGGTCGCTCCAACTAACCCACGACCTAACACTAACTCGCAAGTCCTTAACTCGGTCACGACTTAGCTCTTAGGTCGTCCACGACCTAGGACTTAGACAAATTTCCCCAAAAATCTGAAATGACTTAAAAATGCAAAAATTCCAGATTTGACGAACTTTTCGATCCGTGAAAAATACGGGTCGTTACATTCTCTCCCCCTTAGGAATTTCGCCCCCGAAATTCCAAGCAAACAAATCAATCAAAGACTATTCTGTACGCCTACCATCCATAGCAATCAACAAATCATGCATCCAATTCTAACTTAGCGTACAGAATTCTAAAACTTAGAACAAGTTACAATATCGCGAGATGAGACGACACCTTAGGGCCATACCTTGAAGAGTTCAGGATGAGCTGCTTTCATCCTCTCTTCCACCTCCCACGTACAGTCGTTATCATCATCACTCCATTGTATCTTGAGCAACTTAACTACCTTCCTCCTAAGCTGTTTCGTGTCGGTTTCCACAACACGAAGTGGCTTACGAGGTCTTCTATCAACTGGATCAACTTCAAAGTCTTCATAGCTATCAGCAGAAACCACCGTACTCGAGTCGTGCACATACTTCCGTAGATACGATACGTGAAAAACATTGTGCACACCCGACATTTTCTCTGGTAACTCCAATCTGTAAGCGAGCTTTCCAATTCGCTCGATAATCGGGAATGGTCCAACAAATCTCGGAGTCAATTTTCCTTTCTTCCCGAATCGAATAACATTCTTCAGTGGAGAAATCTTCACAAAAACCATATCTCCAACGTCGAATTCCAAATCCTTACGACGTTTATCGGCATAACTTTTCTGACGGTCTTGGGCTGCCTTCATCCGTTGCCGAATGATCTCTATGCAATCCGAAGTCTGTCGAATCATCTCTGGCCCAAGCATCAGCTTTTCTCCAGTTTCCAACCAACATGTCGGAGAGTTACACGGTCTTCCATACAATGCCTCATATGGTGCCATACCAATGCTTGACTGGTAACTGTTGTTGTACGCAAACTCCACCAAATGAAGGTGATCTTCCCATGATCCTCCGAAATCCAAAACACAAGCTCTGAGGAGATCTTCCAAAACTCGGTTGACTCTCTCAGTCTGACCATCTGTTTGAGGGTGATAAGCTGTACTCAAACACAACTCGGTTCCCAAAACTTCCTGGAAGCTCTTCCAAAATCCACTAGTGAACAATGGGTCTCGATCGCTCACTATACTCTTCGGAATACCATGGAATCGAACTATCCACTTAACATACAACTCAGCTAACTTTGATGCAGTCCTAGTCGATCGAACAGGAATAAATCGTGCACTCTTGGTCAAACGATCTACAATGACCCAAATCCCTTCATTCCCTGTTCTGGTTCTAGGCAATCCATCGATAAAATCCATCGATATCTGCTCCCACTTCCATGTAGGAACTTTTAATGGCTGAAGCAATCCACTTGGCTTCTTCTGTTCGGCTTTTACCAACTGGCAGTTCATGCATTTGGAAATAAAATTTCCAACATCTTTCTTCATACCTTCCCAGTAGTAGGTTCTCTTCATATCCCGATACATCTTATTTCCACCTGGATGAATTGTCAACTTCGAGTGATGACTTTCCCTCAAAACTTCACTCCTCAATTCATCTATATCGGGAACAACTAGTCGTCCTTGCTTCCGAAGCCAACCCTCTCGATCGACCTCGAATCCTTTATCCTTTACTGGATCCAAGCCAGATTCCAAATCACGGATAATCTTGACAATCTTATCATCTCGCTTTTGACTCTCGCCAATCCTTTCCACAAGAGTCGGTCTTATTGATAAGTTTGCCAGCATCTCGGATTCCAATTCGCATTTGGGCCTGAAGTCGAATCCAGCTAAATACTCGAGACTCTTCCATTCTGAAAACATGGCTCCCAATCCTGCATGTCTTCGACTTAACGCATCTGCCACTGCGTTACCTTTTCCCGGAGTATAAGCTATACCAAAATCATATGATGCCAAAAACTCTAGCCAACGTTGCTGCCGAAGATTCAAATCCTTCTGGGAGAAAAGATACTTCAACGACTTATGATCTGTAAACAACTCGAATCGAACTCCCAACAGATAATGCCTCCACATCTTCAGAGCAAATACAATCGCCGCTAACTCCAAATCATGAGTTGGGTAATTCCTTTCATGCGGCTTCAGTTGTCGACTGGCATACGCAACCACTTTATCTCTCTGCATCAGCACTGCTCCAAGTCCCGTACCACATGCGTCGGTGTAAACCACCATCTCATCATTCCCACTTGGAATAGTCAAAACAGGAGCACTCGTCAATCTCTCTTTCAGGATTCCGAAAGCTTGCTCACACTTAGCATCCCAACTGAACACTTGGTTCTTCTTCGTCAATCCTGTTAACGGTGCAGCTATCTTGGAGAAGTCTTTGATAAACCGTCGATAATATCCTGCTAATCCAAGAAAACTTCTCACATCAGATGCATTCTTAGGTCTAACCCAATCCTGGATTGCTGCCACCTTAGCGGGATCAACCGCTATTCCATTTCCAGAAATCACATGGCCTAAGAACCTCACTTCACTCTTCCAGAAGTGACACTTCGAAAACTTAGCCTTCAGCTGATGTTTCCGCAAGATTTCCAAAACAATACGCAAGTGCGTCTTGTGCTCTTCTTCCGTTCTGGAATAAATCAGAATATCATCCACGAACACAAGTACGAACTTGTTCAACTGATCTCTGAACACTCTATTCATAAGATCCACAAAATATGCTGGCGCGTTAGTCAATCCAAACGGCATTACCAGCCACTCAAAGAAACCGGATGGTGTCCTAAAAGCAGTCTTCGGCACACTATCCTTAGCCATTCTCAACTGGTGAAATCCCGTTGCTAAATCCATCTGAGAAAACACCTTAGCTTCGTGAAGCTGATCAAACAAGTCATCTATTCTCGGCAATGGATACTTGTTCTTCTTAGTCACCTTATTCAGCTCACGATAATCGACGCACAATCTCAACGACCCATCTGCCTTGGTTGCAAACACAACTGGTGCACCCCACTCGGACACACTACGCCGAATGAATCCTTTCTACAAAAGATCATCAACTTGCACCCTCAACTCCTGCTGTTCCCTAGGCGCCATCCGCCTAAGAGGCATCACAACAGGTCTGGCTCCTTCAACTAGATCTATACGAAACTCGATCTCTCTATGCGGCGGCAACCCTTTGACTTCGTCAAAGACATCCTCGAATCCATTTGCGATTGGCACTAAAGACAGTCCATCCCGTGGAACAACTAGCGAATACATGAAGCTCATGAAGACGCCTTCCTCATGCTTACATCGTATCACTATCTTTCGCCCTTCCACATTCTCGACTGTCACCTCCAGCCTCTCACAATCAACCTCAGCCGCATACTTCCTAAGCCAGTCCATACCCAAAATAATTCCGAACCCCGCAGAGTTCAGAACAAAACAATCACAAACAAAAGAGTAACCATGACTCGACACAACTAGACCACGGCATAACATACACAAACAAGACGAACCCCCAACTGGATTAGTCACAACCGATGGCCTATCAACAATACCCGGTTCCAAGCCTAACCGGCCTACAAGTTCACTACATACAAACGAGTGCGACGCTCCGGTATCAAACAAGACTCTAACTGGAACACCTCATAGGAAAAGAGTACCTTGAACCACCACACTCTTTCCCTTCTCTTCTGCGGTAGGAGCTTTCGAAGACGACGGAACAGCTCCCAAAGTATAAGCCTGCACAATCTGCTTGTCCCTACTCGGTTCTGGACAATTCTTCCTGAAATGCCCTGGCTTGTCACAGTTGTGGCACTTTGCCGGCGCCTTCGGATTCTTGCAATCCTTGGAGAGATGGCCTTTCTGCTGACAGTTGTAGCAAGTCACTTCGCCTTTCGGCCTCTTCTGACCATCTTTACCCTTCTGCTGCTGCTGCTTCCTCTTCTTGTTTCTACCCTGCTGGGGTTTAGACTCTTCCCTGGTTACAGCAACAACAGATCCTTCCTTAGGAAACAGATTCTCGTGTCTGAGAGCTTCCTCCACAAGCTTCCTAAATGAATCGTCCAAGTGATCCATCAATCTTGGAGCCTGTACTTGATCCCCAACATCTACTGATGGCCCCGGGGCTGACATCCTTCTCCTGATCGAAGTCATCATGGTTTCGAACATAGCAACATAATCAGCAGCCCCTTCAGTAGCACGGCCTTCCCTAGCAGCTGGTTTCCCTTTTTGACTCATTCTCAATATCTATAAAAAGAAATGATTAGAACATCTAGAGAAACAACTGCATAAAGGACTCAAACTCTACTAAGCTACTATATTATATATAGTATTCATCCATCAAAAATACAATTACGTCTCTCATACGTAGTTACGACGGCGAGCGTTGGGTAAAATCGATTAACCAATGCTCTGATACCAAATGTGACGACCGCCCATGACCCCTGCACCGAATCTAGAGATAGTGCGCTGTAAAGTGTGCCAGGCGACCATGGACGATTGTCAAGGTAAGATTTAAAACAAAAGAATCTATCGTATTACTCACAGCGCATGGACAAAATACAATAGAACATATGTATAGTGAAGCTTTACAGAACAAAATGACATCATATAAAACTCCATAATAGTTGAATACAAGCATCCATATAGTCAATACATCCAGCCTCACTACATATCTCTCAGAGAATACAAAACAGCGGAATATCCAGTACATATAATAAGAAGATAATATGCAATCCTCCAGCTCGTCTTCGATATCAACATCGTAAGAAGAGAACAGCACCTGTCACCTGCTACCTAGTCTGCCCGTCCCAAAATGGACGAACAGCCCAAGGCAATAAGAATTAAAACATAAAGCCTTGAGTCAGACAACAGTCTTAGTGAGCAGTAAATTAACTAACAACATACCAAAAGAGCATAAAGGAAAAGGAATAGGAATACAACCCTCCCACTCCAACCTCATTCTACAGTGATAGCCCCCAGACACACACTAAGCAGAAGCAAACATAGCAGAGCATACAATTTAAAGTAAAGCAATTGTCACTCGAGTCAAGAGCGATGTTTTCCAAGTACAAATCCCAAGGTCTAAAACCAAGGTCAGATAAGCACCCAGGAAATACCGCTCTTGAGACCGAATGACGATACAACCAAACATCCATGACTCGGCTATCACTGTTATCATTGTTGCGATATCACCGTTAATTGAATGACCGGCACATTCTTTCAGCCGTCCGTCAAGGGCTAATGGTAACCCCGGTTCTAGACATAACTCCCGCACGTCATCGTGACCCGTGCCTAGGATTATCGAATCTACCCAGAGTACTTGACCATCAACTTAGTCTTTTGGGCGTCCCCATGTACTCTTGCTTAGAGCATGCTAGAACCTTCAACAACGATGAGATCTCAACCTCCTAGTCATCCTCCTCGACGACTATTGCCATACTAGCTCAAGCGCCTCTCGAGCATCCATTATCCTCAACTCGAATCATATCACCGAGTTATCAACATGCTTGGAATGATCCCGCCTGGATTAGACCAAGTCTTCATCATATGATTGCCTCGCTTCATAACATCCTCGCGAAGCCTCATCTCAACATCACATCGTCAAATCTATGCATAAGAGCTTCATCATCCCGCTACATATGCCACGAGCAGCTTTCCCAATCCAAGAGCCTTTCCCTTAGCTTTTGAATCACCTTTGGTCTAAATCTAATCATCAATCATCTAGTTCATAATAATCAATCAAATCAAACATCAATCCAAGCAATCAAGCATTCAAAAATGATCTAAGTAGACAATTATAACAATAATGGCATTTTCGTAATTAAAGAGTTGAAAGTCCAATAAGCATGAAAACATGGGTTATATCTCTACAAACTTGATGAATGAACTTGCATAGGTTAACATATGATAAAATGGATGCAACATCATCATGAACAATGGATCTACATGGATCTACACATAGGATGAAGAAAATGCATGGAAATCACTAATTTAACACCAAATCGAGCCAACAATCCGATCTACTCCTTTGGATCCGTGTGAGAGATAATCACCACTCACCAAATCACCTAAACAACCTCAAATCAACACACTTCAGATCTGGACAGCGAAGGATGAAGCTAGATCTATCACAAATCCGCTTCAAATGAAGAAATCTCTCTTGAAAAGATGAAGATCCTCAATCCAAGCTTTTGAATCTTCAATCTCGATCTTCGATTTGGATGGATGGAAGCACTAGATTAGAGTGGAGAAAAGAAGTGAAGAAGTGTAGAAGTCGAGCTCTCAAAATGGCAGCACTTCGTCGCTTCAAAATCCGGATCCCAAAAAGTGAGAACAACCCCTTCTATTTATAGCTGAAAACTGCCTGAGTCGTAACTCGGCTATCTCCTTAAGTCGTTGCCGACCTAACATATGCCGACCTACGACCTAAAAACCCCCACGACTTAACAGATACGCGCGCCTCAACTCCTACGATCTAACACTTCTGCGCATACGACCTAACTATTAAGTCGACCTACGACTTAACACATACTTCGACCTAACACTTAGACGAAACCCAGCGACCTACGACTTAACAGGTTACGACCTAACACTTAGACGAAACCCAGCGACCTACGACTTAACAGGTTACGACCTAACACTTAGACGAAACCCAGCGACCTACGACTTAACAGGTTACGACCTAACACTTAGACGAAACCCAGCGACCTACGACTTAACAGGTTACGACCTAATTCCTTAAGCCTCCACGCGACCTAACACTTAGCCTAACTCCTAAGGTCGCCAACTACTAGGTCGCTAACTCGGCAACTACTAGGTCGCTAACTCGGCAACTACTAGGTCGCTAACTCGGCAACTACTAGGTCGCTAACTCGGCAACTACTAGGTCGCTAACTTTCCCAGCCGACCTAACACTTAACAAAACTTAGGTCGCTCACAACATTCTCTTAGGTCGCCTAAACTTCTTAAGTCGGTCAGTCTTTAGGTCGTTAACTCGCCCTGCCGACCTAATTACTTAACTAAATCCTAGGTTGCACAATTTTATAGGTCGCTCCAACTAACCCACGACCTAACACTAACTCGCAAGTCCTTAACTCGGTCACGACTTAGCTCTTAGGTCGTCCACGACCTAGGACTTAGACAAATTTCCCCAAAAATCTGAAATGACTTAAAAATGCAAAAATTCCAGATTTGACGAACTTTTCGATCCGTGAAAAATACGGGTCGTTACATAATGTGAAGGTTACTGTGATGTTAAGTAATTTTCTAGGATGAGGAAGATAGTGTGGATGGAAGTGCTATGCAGTTAGTGTTGATGGTTGCTGTGAATTTCAGGTTATAAAGGTCGTTTCTGTTGGTGTTGAGGATGTTTTATGTCAAATGACAGAAGTTTGAAGATAGTGATTGGAGTTGCAGTGCAGTGAGAGGTGATGGAAGTCCTGTGAGCTATTTTAGGTGTGGCAAGTGCAAGGTTGGTCAGTTGTAGGCAGAAGGGTAGATGTTAGTGGAAATGAATGATGAAAGTGATGATGCGTGAGAATGGGAAGAAGGAATCCTGGTTGAATACTGCTTTCTTGAAAAAAGAAGTTATTACAAAAAGATAAATAACTATTGGATATGGATAGGTATTCCACCGTTATGAAAAATCAACAAATATTTCTGCACAAACAAAATTGAACAAATATTTCTGCACAAACAAAATTTAAATCAATGACCGCAATATACTTAAGTCCTAAGCTTGTTTGAGGCCAATGATATATCAATTTATCTTTTTAAACAGAACAATTGCAAACAATAGTTCTTCCATACTTTCCATTTCCTATTAGAAGAGCAACTACCACCTTCATCATTCACAACTTCAAGTGCCTCTGACTACTACTTACTTCACTACCAACCTCCACTGCCTCACTTCTTAACTACAACACCTCCTCCTTTACAAAAGTCCAAATACCACTCTGTCATACTTCACTTACTAACCATACTTCCATCCCAAACCATTCACAACCTATAAACTTCACAGTTCTCTGACCATACAAGCAAATACTACTACACCACTGTTTCATTCAATACAAACTGCAGCAACATTCCACACTCAACACTGTCAGAGAAGCCACAACCCACAATTCTTCTTCACTAACCATCATCTTACCAATTCCACACTGACTACCTACCGACAACCATCACAGTGCCTACCAGAAAAGCAGAAACTCATAAACAATTGCATACAACCAAAAGTAATCAAAATCAGATTATATCCAATTCAACATATGCAATAATCCAAATATTCAAGTCAAAGTATTCATAGAACAACCAATCAATCAAATACACTGGACTAATACAATCAACTCAATTATTCAAGTCAAAGTATTCATAGAACAACCAATCAATCAAATACACTGGACTAATACAATCAACTCAATTATTCAAGTCAAAGTATTCATAGAACAACCAATCAATCAAATACACTGGACTAATACAATCAACTCAATTATTCAACTCAAAGTATTCATAGAACAACCAATCAAATACATTGGACTAAAACAATCAACTCAAATATTCAAAGAACATCCTCTTCTATTATGTCCTTGTTTTTTACACTTTCCACATCTGTTTTGCTTAGCATGAAAGTCAGCCCCTTCAATCCTATTCATCCTAGGCCTACCGGCTCCACGAACAGGCTTAGGAGGAAGAACAATAGATGATTCTTCAGCTTCAATTGCTTCCTTATCAAAAGTTGGAATAGGATTGATCAAATGTGAATATGAAGCTCGATAATACTCAACAGTAAAGTAATTCTCAATATATTCATAAACAGAATTTCTGGTTAAAGAAATACACTTCAAAGCATGCGCACAAGGAAAACCTGTCACTTTCTATTGATTGCAACTGCAAATGCGATTTTTAAGATCAACCTTTTGAGATATTGGAGAATGAACTTCAAAAATATACCTACAAAATGTAAAATTAAAAACAGTTAAAATATGTACATAGATTGCATTTCCAAAAAATGATTATTAGCACTATATATATTCTCTCTAATCTATCTAATAAATAAGACCCAATTCATGTGCATAGAACTAATAGTGAAAAATAAGACTCATAAACCAAAACAAATAACAACAGGCATACTGTCCATATTCTTTAGAGAAAGTATATCTTATGTAAATTTTGATTTTGACTTTCTTTTTAAAAAAAATGATAACCAATCTAGAAAAAAGAAAGCATAAAGGTTATAGTAAGAATTAAAACCTGTAAACCTTGACGGTGATTTCAATGGGTAAGGCATCCACTGATTAAGTGGAATTGACTAGAACATTGCCTTGATGCACCAGATTTGACTTTTCCAAAAATATCAACAGGATTGTCCAAGTCAAGAACTAATATACCATAAGTAAAATGTACAGACTCATCCAGACGAAAATAATGAAAGAGCTAAGAATTACATACAGTGTTAATTACAATGCCGCAACTGTCAAGATTCAAAAGATCCAAAGGGGTTTAAAAGTAAATTTATAAATACCAACAAAATGAAATCATAACACAGGCTACATAGCAAGTTGAAAAAAGATAAATGCATTTATCATTTTTTTCAGAAACTATGAACATCATGTAAAAATATAGAAATAAATACCTAGATGATTTAGAAACACTCCACCCAAATCCTTCTTCCTTCAATTTCAACAAACGAGCTTCCATTTTTGGACATAGCACACTAGTCCACTTTGATGCCTCTTCTCTACGATTAGACATTTGCATCATCAGTTTTACCCTAATTCCATCAAGACAAGCAGTAACAGGCAAACTTCTTTCATCCAAAATCCAAGAATTAAAACTCTCAGCTACATTGGACTTATTTTCACCATATTGCTTCCCCGGAAAAAACAAATCAGCCCAATGATCATATGGTTTATCATTCAAGTACTGTATAGCTTTGGCACCTCCAATTTCTTTGTACTTGGACATGGCTTTTTCAAACTCATGATGATTAGAAGCTATAGCACAACGCTCAAGTAAATGAGCTACCCAAACACCCCTTCCACTTTTCACAATGCTAGCAATATTATTTTGCATATGATGCAAACAATAAGAATGATGACTATTTGGAAAATATTTGGAATACTTAACAATAAACCCCAGTGTCTATCACTTAAAAAAGTTAATATTCTATCACAACTGAGAGCATTCTTTAGGTGTTTTAAAAACCAACTCCAACACTCTTCATTTTCTTTGGGAACAAGAGCCATTGCTAATGGGAAAAAACCTGGAAAAAAAATTCACTGTTTATGTATTACATTTGAAACAACAAAAAATTAATTCACTTTTTGTGTAAAAAAAAATTATATTTGAAACAGTACTATCTAATAGTAGACATTCACATGTGTAGTCTACGCAGAAAGGGTAGAAATTGCAAAGATATGATACATAATTCATGCATACAATACAAAGAATAATATTCAAACATCTAAAACATATATGCTTTTATCTTTTCTATATGCTGTTTAAATCATTTGTATACCTTATGTAAGAACTTCAAATAAATAGAAAAATGATAAATATGTTCAACATGTAGTAGTATCTATGATATATAATGACGGCTTAATATGTTATTTAATTCTTTATATTAAAAGATAAATGCATTTATCTTTTTTAACTCCTGTATACAGTAACATTTTGTATATCAAATTAAAGAACATTAAATCTTTTACAGTATTTGTTTTGGATCAAATTTACAATAAGAAGAGCATGGCTGTCCATTGAACAATTGTACCTACTTTGTAACTAGTGCAACTAGATTGAAGATGTTAGAGATAAAAACATATATGCATTTATTGTTTGAAATATGACAGATTCTGGTAAATTCAGCATAAGCAGTAGGTATCATGATAAACTGAAAAAAATAAAAAATCTAGATTATGTATCTATCAAAATAAAAATAAAAAAAACAACCAACATTAATCATCATTAATTTTCAGTTGAATTAAATTGTCAGTTTGAATTCATTTTTGCAATAATTTCACATGCTAATCCCTAACGCAGAAGAAAATATAATGAATTGAACAGCATACTACTACATTTGAAACAACCAAATGCACTATATTTGAAACAGTACTATGTAACAGTAGACTAATCACTTGAACAAAATGCAGTATGTACACAACAAAATTCACTAGAACAATAACTTAAAGAATCAGTACTATGTAACATAAATACAACAGCAAAAAAAAATCAGTACCTTGATTCCCATTTTTCGCAGTGGCAGCCATCAAAATACCACTTCGCCCTTTCAAAAAGGTAGCATCCAAAAACACCATAGGACGACAATAGTTAAATCCAAATATACATGCCTCATAACATACAAAAACTCTCTCAAATTGATTTGTTTCAAAATCCACATCCATACTTGAATAACTATTTGGGTTATTTCTTTCCAATGCCTTCAAATACCAAACTAATTCATTGTAAGATTTCTTTTCATCACCCAAATTATCATTCATAGCCAATTTCTTACCCTTATAAGCAAAGTAATAGCTTAGCTCCACATCATAATATCTTCTAAAACTTTTAATGATATCCTTGGTTTTTCTTTTTGGCTCATCACGAATTTGATTGACGATTAAACTTTTCACAAGATCACTATTAATGGTTGGACTACTAAGGGAACGAAATCCACCACCACAAGTATGAATCAAGTTAATGTTTTTAACAAATAGTTGGTCCAATTGCTTCAGTTTGCAAGAAGCATGAATCCTAAAAGGACAGCTAGCTACAGCACATCGAACTGTCACTCGTTCTTTACAATTCTTAATATACTGTACTTTAAATCCATTCTTCAAACAATAAGCACTAACTGTTCTATGGAATCCAATAGCAGAATCAAACTGTTGACCAACGCTAGTAAAAAATTCCATATTTGAATTCTTCTTCAACAACTCATGTAAATCCTTTTGTTGAGTAAAACCAGAATATAAATCATCATCATAACCTAACATATTATTACTTGACTCAACACCAACAACTGAACCAGACTTGCTACTTTCACCAACAAAATTATCCATTGAATCATTCTTCAACCGTAGAAAAAAAACCAAAAATTCTTCCTTTTTAAACCAAGACAAACACAATATAGCTTGAAGATCACTATCCGTTTCAATAAAGGTAGTCTTTGATTCTCGAATATAAAAAATATCAAAGCATAATGGAGTAAAATCTGCTCCTAAATCCTATTCCTAACATAATAAATAGAAGCATCCAATCCAAAACGAGCACTAAAACAATTGTTATTGAAATCAAACACAACTATAACAGATGAATCACACCTGCAAAAAAAATGTAAAAAAATATAACTATGTGAAACTGATCTTAAATAAAAACTAATAGCATAAGACTATTTAAATCATTTTTTATACCACTTTTTGAAAAAGATAAAACAATTTATCTTTTAGAGATCACTATCACTCTTTGGGATAACCTGATTACAACAGTGGAAAATATAACTATGTGAAACTGATCTTAAATAAAAACTAATAGCATAAAACCATTTAAATCATTTGATATACCACTTTTTGAAAAAAGATAAAACAATTTATCTTTTACAAATCACTATCACTCTTTGGGATAACCTGATTACAATAGTGGAACATATGGAAGAAAAACATTCGTCATGATTGTACCTATTCAAGTTTACATTGTTGAAAAATCATAGGTGAAAAAGATGATCTGCAAAAATATACTTAATGGTGAAAAAGAACAGCTAAAAAATTATCATAACAAACACACACTAAGATCAATATGGTCTTTAAAACACATAATCACATTCGATGGCTGCCAAATTATTACTAGAGCCAGAATGGAATTTTGATACACCATTCTTAAACATCTAAACAATCAGAGTTTAATTGCAAACTAAAGAACAAACGAAGCTAAATACACAGTGATTGTGTTATCAGAATAAAACAATACCATTCAGAAGCCATTATTCCAACTACATCAAACAAAACCTTCCTCCAATAGATGAAAACAGCCTCCTGTGAAAAGAAAGATACAGTAACATCATGAACATCATAAAAAATAGAATTGAGAATGAAAAACAGCAAATAAAAAAGAGACTCACCAAATGAAGTAAATCGCCTCACGATTTCCCACAATTAAAGTCGATTTTGATTTGAGAAGAAACTAACGCCTCACGACCGCTTCAATTGCACAAGAAACGACCGCTTTGATTGAACAAGATACGTCTAATTTTCACGACCGCCTAATTTGCAAGATCGGTAGATTTCAGAAGGTACGTAGTTCTTTGAGAAGATGAAGACGCACGTGCCTAATTTTCACGATCGGTAGATTTTAGAAGATACGTACTTGTTTGAGAAGATGAAGATGCATGCGCCTAATTTCCAAGATCGGCAGATTTCAGAAGATACGTAGTTGTTTGAGAAGATGAAGACGAACGCGCCTAATTTCCACGATCGATTTCAGAAGATATTTAGTTGTTTGAGAAGATGAAGACGCACGCCGCACATACTAGTCCTTGAAAATAATAATTTCAAACCAGTGTCCTGGAAAAAAAATGGGCGATATAATTAGGCCCTTCGTACCAATTTCCACATTTTAAAATTTCCAAAACATAAAATTTTAAAAATCAAAATTTTACACATATATTAAAATTAAAATATCTTTATATTATATTCTAACAATACACATATATTTCTCCTTTTCAAAAATTTGGAAATCATTTAAAAATAAACCAACGATGTCCGTATATAATTTCCTATCCTATGGTCAAGTGATACAGATATTTATCATTTCAATCCGCAATAATTTAAATTTTACGAGTATAATATCATTTCAACCCGCAATTCCAAAATTTCAAAAATCAATAAAATCGCTTGGGTTTATCATTTCAATCCATAACGATTTTCTCTAATCTATAAGATCATTCGGGTATGTATCATTTCAACCCATAGGGATTCCTAACTAACATGGAACTTGCATGGTGAGAGCAGTAAAATAATAATATAAAATAGCATATCATATCAATTGCAAGCAAGGATCATAACTAACAATTTAAAATATAATATATATATATACATAACATGTAAATTAGTGTCATATGTCTATTAACATAGGTAAGAAATTTTTAAACAATAACATATCATATTTAACGATTAAATTACTAAACAATTCAAATCTAATAACATATTTAAATCGTAATTTCATGTGAAATCAAATTATGAATGTTAATCGTGAGTGATCGCTCACCTTTCGAGGCTAGATAAAATAGACAACACAATAAGCTACGAATTTGAATCACAAACTCGACAATCGACAAATCCAAATGACAATTTCCAAAGCAAAGCAAGGTGGACTCGAGTTCGAAGAAAACAAAATATATACACTATATATATTATTGTCTTGAAAGCTTGGCTGCTTGGTTAACTATTGTCTTGAATAATTTTTTTTTCCAAATGCTCATTGATGTAGGCATTGTCAGGATTAGTTTATATCCTTTCGAAGCAGCTACAAATGCAAGAGCAATGCTAGTTAAACAAAAATCTTCTTTCCATGCTCATTCTTATATATATATATACTATAATAAACCTTCTTTTTTTATAAAGAGTAAGTGAAAGCACAAAACCAAGCTACTGTGCGGAGTTGGGTGGTTGTGGAGAACGGGGTCTAGGATGGTTTTCTAGGTCGAGGAGGGACAGTCGGCTATTGGTTGAAGGCTCGGTGATGTGGCGGAGGTATGGAGATGAGGCTGTCGGTTGTGGTTGGAGTTGATGGGAGGCGAGGCCGAAGGTGTGGTGGCTGCGGCTGTTCGAGCGGAGAGGGTCAGAGTAGGCTGTAGGGAGGGGTGCTATGGAGGCGACAACTAATAGTGGCAGGCGTGGCTGCTCTAGTTCACCATAAGAGATGGCAGAGGGTAGTTTGGCAGCTTGCTTCGACTGCTGTAGGCGGCTGATCAGGTGGTAGGAGGTAGGGACTAGCACAGTTCAGCGTGGATGCTAGGATGATGGTCGGTTAAGCGTTGTGGGGAAGAGTGGTGGAACGGAAGGCTGCGGCTATGGGTATTTTGTGGTGGGAGGTGGCTGACGTGGAGATGAGGGGGAAGATGGCACGGCTATCGGTTGAAGGGAGGGGAATGGGTGCACTGTGATGTGGAGAGGGAGGATGGTCGGTGGATTAAGGTTCGGGTGGAGTGGGCAAAGGGATGAGGCGGGTTGTGGCTATTGAGGAGAGTGGCGGCCAGTTTCAAAGGAATGGGAGATGGAAAGGTTTCAGAAACCATTATACGTGAATTATATATATGTATTATAAACATAGAAATGAAAATGGAAGAAAACGAGTACGAACAACCAGCAAATTATATTGAATACCATAGGAATAGGGAAAGTCAAAATTAAATTCAAAGATATATTAAAAGCTAATGGTTGTTTGTTTCATCAGATGGACAAATGAATGGACATAGAAACCCAAAGGACCCAAATGCGGAACCGATACGGCTAATCGTTTCACAGATTTTGCCACATACCGGACGTCAAAACACACAAATGAATATAGTGTGAAGATCAGCACGACGAGACGAATAGAATGGCACATAGATATCTTTGGCATGACCCTCCTATCAAAACTCCATATTCGCTGCCAAAACTGCTGCTAAACCGCCGAAATTAATATAAACGGAGCTAGAGCATCCAAATTTGGCGAAACGAAATACGACGCCTCACTCGGAAAATGGTAAATATTTTATATCTAAAATATTAAGATTTCAAAAATATTTTATTTCCATCAAATGTAACTGATTTAAATTTAAATTTGAAATTTCACAAATAAACAAACTTTCAAATTTTTCGATGAAAATCTGACACTCGCTACGTTTTATATAGACGTAACCCAAATATCAAATTTTCATAGCTAAATTTTATTGTTTATTTTCATAAAAAATTTAGTTAATTACGTTATTAAAAATCGTTAAAATTTCCGGGTCATTACACTCTTCCCCACTCAAAACTTTTCGTCCCTGAAAAGGAACAAGATAGGAGAATAAAAGCAACAGAAAGGAAAAATAGATTCGAAATACATAGAACCAGATACAACAATTAATTTAAAACCGTTTGAATTTTATTTTTGGACATCTTATTACTTACATTTATATTATATACTATTCAATTACATGTTCTCATTACATTTAGACTTTTCCCAGGTAAGTTTTATTAATGTTTCCGAATGTAATTGAGCACTATACCAATTTACCTTTTATTTACAACATTTCTATTAAGAAAAATTTAGTTTGAACATCTTTAGTACTTAAGTTTTTTCTTGTATAACCTTCAATTACATATTCACATTAACATTTTAACTTTTTGAACATTTCAGGTAAATTATATATGTTTTAGAATGCAATTGAGTATTATACAAATAAATTTTATCCTAGTTCAACTGTTTCAAACTGTTTCAATTTCATTTTCATTTTAGACACTCCAATTATTCAAATTTTTTTGCTTCATTTCAATAATTGAAAACCATTACTTAACATAAGACACTCCACTTTGAACCATTCAAATCGACAATCATCCACACATGTCAAACTTGAATTGCTCAAAACAATAGATTGTTAATTTATATTTTGCAAAACTTAGCATATACAGTAAATAAATAAATCATAGAATCACATACACAAAGTAATATAACAACAAGCAGCGGAAATAGATAAATAGTAGTTCATGAAGCTACTATATAATATCAGAGTCTAAAATAAACTACAACAGAAATTCAATACCTAGAAGTCTCAAATACAAAAGCCAATGATAAATCTGAACATAAATAAGTGGAAATAACTGAAAGGCTGAATAGATAAAGATAGATCTCCAACCGAAGCTCCAAGCTCCAAAGGTGAGTCTCAAATGCTATGACACTCAGTTTGACGCGTGCATAAAGCAAAACACAAAACACTCGAGTTAGGATTAACATTCTTATGCAAGTAAATCAACTCAACTGAAATGTCCAATTGAAATGCAATATAATTTAAAGGATGTTTGGGATTCCCATCCTTTAAGGATCTTTGAAACTATCTACATACATAGTACAATACGCTACATAGATAATGTCTATAGTAAAGTAAACTATTAAAATAGTGTTAAAGTCTTACCCATATCCCCCTTGACACATTTTATATTAATGCCGTAGTCTACACAGTATATAAACTCCACCAAACCGGTGGGCTATCAGGGAGCACTCCATAGGTACGACACAAACCAAACTCGTAGTGGGCGCGATAAGGCATGTGACAAGGCACGCGAGGTAATGCCTAAAGTCAGATTCTACCGTTTTGCAGAACCAGGCTGGTGGTAACCATAGCAGCTACTACCGCCCACCTAAAGACACACTCCCGTAATCGAAGGTGCACCCAATCAAATCACAAAGTAATAGATATGGTATCGAAGAAGCATGCTCGATCGGAGGTGTGACCTCACTTAGCCCAGGTATAGCTCCTGTTTTGGTCACATCAAGCTGACTCGCGGGAGTCGGGGTTGTGTTCATCCTCATATAGACGTCACCAAACCATCCTACTTCATTCTGGACTCTCCACCACGTACACGGTTGTTAAAGTGGTTTTCGGTATTGGCAGAGATTATGACAATATCCGATCCTGGTCTCTTTAACAACCAAACGCTTATTTCACACCATGGTCATTTTCATTTCAAAAAGTTCATACTTCATATCAAAATATCGTATTCATTTCAAAATCATATCACTTTCGAAATCAAATTCACTTTCGAAACCATATTCATTTTAAATCAAATTCATTTCCAAAAATTATAACCACAAAATAGGTTAAACCATCATATCAAGTATCTGTATTTGAATCCATTAAATCTACATCATAACAGTTCCAACTTAAACGGTTTGAATATTGAAAGTAGTTTATATATTGGAATAGTTATACCTTAAAAATAGTTTATATTTAAAAATAGGTTATAGATTAAAATAGTTTATATATTAAAAATAGTTTATATATTAAAATAGTTTATAAATTAAAAATTGTTTCAAATTAGAATTGTTTCTTCTTAATTTCACAAATCAATTCAAATCAATTTTAGTTCCAAAAGTTCGATTTAAATCAATCTCAGTTCAACAATTTCAATTAAAAAGGGTTAAAGGCTCAATTCGAATTCTAATTAAACTATTTTTAATTTATATAACTACTTCAAATTCAATAGGTTTCAAAGTTTAAATATTCAAACAATTTACAATAACTCAATTTGATAAATTTCATTAATATTCAAAATTCAACTTTAATTTTATTTAAATTCGAAATATTCACTTAATCATTTTTAATATCATTTAAACAAAATTCCAGATTACTAATTTAAATCAAAATTAAATATTCAATTTCGATTATATATATATATATTTAAATATTCATTTAACCACCTTTAGTTAAACATATAAATAAAATATCAAATTACAAATTTAAATCAAAATTAGATATTCAGATTCAATTTTTTTAAATTTAAAATAATCATTTAATAACTTTTAATCAAAAATCCAGTTATCAAGTTATAAAATCATACCTTTAAATCTCAAAATTAATAAGTTTCAAATCAATTTTTATTTATATACAATTCTTAAAAAAATAAAATTACATGTCCACTTTAACTTATTTTTCAAACCTGTATTTATTAAAGTTATTAAAAAATCTATTTAAAAATAATAACATAAATTCAAATAAATATTTAAACATATTATATATATAAAAGTTATTACAAAATCTGTTTAAAATATTAATATAAATTGTAAATAAATATTTAAAACATATTATATATATATATTAGTTAAATTAAATTATTATTATATTTTATTATATTAATTATTATTAAATTAAATCTTATTATTATTCAATCTATTTTAAATCTTATTTTATATATATTTTAAAAATAATAAAGTTATAAGTAAAATTTTATAATTTTCATTTTAAAACTTAACTTATAATTTTAAAATTTCCAAAACATAAAATTTTAAAAATCTACATTTTAGACATGTATTAAAATTAATATATCTTTATATTATATTCTAAAAATCAATACACATATATTTCTCTTTTTTAAAAATTTGGAAATCATTGAATAATAGACCAACTATGTCCGTACATAATTTTCTATCATATGGTCAAGTGATACGGATATTTATCATTTCAATCCGCAATAATTTAAATTTTACGGGTATATATCATTTTAACCCTCAATTTCAAATTTTCAAAAATCAATAAAATTGCTTGGGTTTACCATTTCAACCCATAACGATTTTCCCTAATCTATAAGATCGTTCGGGTATGTATCATTTCAACCGATAGGGATTCCTAACTAACAGGGAACTTGCAGTGTAAGAACAGTAAAATAATAATATAAAATAACATATCATATCAATTGCAAGCAAGAATCATAACTAACAATTTAAAATATAATATATACATACAACATGTCAATTAGAGTCATATGTCAATTAACATAGGTAAGAAATTTTTAAACAATAACATATCATATTTAACGATTAAATTACTAAACAATTCAATCTAATAACATATTTAAATCGTCATTTCATTGACATCAAATTACGAATGTTAATCGTGAGTGATCGCTCACCTTTCGAGGCTAGAGAAAATAGACAACACAACAAGCTACGAATTTGAATCACAAACTCGACAATCGACCAATCCAAATGACAATTTCCAAAGCAAAGCAAGGTGGACTCGAGTTCGAAGAAAACAAAATATATACACTATATATATTATTGTCCTGAAAGCTTGGCTGCTTAGTTAACTATTGTCTTGAACAAATTTTTTTTTCAAATGCTCATTGATGCAAGCATTGTCAGGATTAGTTTATATCCTTTCGAAGCAGCTACAAATGCAAGAGCAATGCTAGTTAAACAAAACTCTTCTTTCCATGCTCATTCTTATATATATATACTATAATAAACCTTCTTTTTTTATAAAGAGGAAGTGAAAGCACAAAATCAAGCTATTGTGCGGAGTTGGGTGGTTGTGGAGAGCGGGGTCTGGGATGGTTGTTTGGGTCGAGGAGGGACAGTCGGCTATTGGTTGAAGGCTCGGCGATGTGGTAGAGGTTGGAGATAAGGCTGTCGGTTGTGGTTGAGTTGATGGAAGGTGAGGCCGAAGGTGCGGTGGCTGCGGTTGTTCGAGGCGGAGAGGGTCAGAGCAGGCTGTGGGGAGGGGTGCTATGGAGGCGGCGACTATTAGTAGAGGGCGTGGCTACTCTGGTTCGCAATAAGAGATGGCAGAGGGCAGTTTGGCAGCTTGCTTCGGTTGCTGTAGGTGGCTGATCTTGTGGTAGGAGGTAGGGACGAGCACAGTTCAGCGTGGATGCTAGGGTGATGGTCGGTTAGGCATTGTGGGAAAGAGTGGTTGAACAGCAGGCTGCGACTATGGGTATTTTGTGGTGGGAGGTGACTGACGTGAAGATGAGAGGGAAGATGGTGCGGCTATCGGTTGTAGGGAGGGGAATGGGCGCACTGTGACGTGGAGAGGGAGGATGGTTGGTGGATGAAGGTTCGGGTGGAGTGGGCAAGGGGATGAGGCAGGCTGTGGCTATTGGGGAGAGTGGCGGCCAGTTTCAAACGAATGGGAGATGGAAAGGTTTCAAAAACCATTATACGCGAACTATATATATATATATATATTATAAGCATAGAAATGAAAATGGAAGAAAACGAGTACGAACAACCAGCAAATTATATTGAATACCATAGGAATAGGGAAAGTCAAAATTAAATTCAAAGATATATTAAAAGCTAATGGCTGTTTGTTTCATCCGATGGACAAATGAATGGACATAGAAACCCAAAGGACCCAAATGCGGAACTGATACGGCTAATCGTTTCACAGGTTTCGCCGCGTACCGGACGCCGAAACACACAAATAAATATACTATGGAGATCAGCATGACGAGATGAACAAAATGACACACAGATATGAGTGACACGACCCTCCTATCAAAACTCCATATTCGCTGCCAAAACTGATGCTAAACTGCCGAAATTAATATAAACGGAGCTAGAGCAGTCCAAATTTGGCGAAACGAAATATGACGTCTCACTCAGAAAATGGTAAATATTTTATGTCTAAAATATTTAGATTTCAAAAATATTTTATTTCCATCAAATTTAACTGATTTAAATTTAAATTTGAAATTTCACAAATAAACAAACTTCCAAATTTTTCGATGAAAATCTGACACTCGCTATGTTTTAAATAGACGTAACCCAAATATCAAATTTTCATAGCTAAATTTTATTGTTTATTTTCATAAAATAATTTAGCGTTACAAAAAATAAACAAAAGTTGCAGAAATAATTGGTACCATGAAAATACAATTCATCCCATTGAACATGCAAGAATCGAAATGTATCATATCTAGATCTTAGGGTTAGAAAAAAATTTCGTCAAGTAAAGGGCAAATTTTTGAAATAGCCCTCCAAAAAAGCTTATTAGAAAAATAGGCTTGGGTAAAAACTTATTATGAAAATAGGTCTGTTTTGTTCACATGCCAGTATACATGCATATTCAGTAAATACACATGAACAAACTTGTACATGCCCATTTACAGAATGCGCATGTACATTGGTTTTTTTTAAATAAACTAAAATAGTGCATTCCATAAATGCGCATGTACAGATTTGTTCATGCGCATTTATAGAATGCGCAAATACTATTTTGGCATAAAAGAAGACAACCACTACAATTCTTCCTCGTTTTAACCTCTACCAAAACCTAACCCAAAATCCTCAATTTCAAAACCCGAACCCCAAATCCTACTTCCATCCAAACATCAAATTAATCTATTTTCATCTTCAAATCCTAAATATTCAATAATATTTATAGCAACATCATCCATCTTCCAATCAAGTAAAGATCATAAATGTAAAAAAAATTGATTTTATTTTCAGCAAATTTTCATGTCTAAATTGTTTATATTCTAGTTCATCATTTTCTTAGTTGTAATGCAATCTTATACTCATTATTGTTTTCATTGCTAAAAGTTTTTATTTGAAAATAGTGTAGATAATGTCTACCATTCCAATTATATATTACTATGACGACGAATTAGTGATTGAAGACGACGATAAACCTAAATATGTTGGTGGAAAAAGGAAAGGATCACAAATTAAGAAATATTGTAAGTTTAAAGATCTTAAGAAAAACGTATATAATGTGACAAAAATAAATACTAGTGAGTTTGATATAAAGCTAATAACAAAATGGATAAGAGATGACAGTTCGTCTGCTGTTGATGTAGAGAATGATGAAGATACGGACTCACTATTTTCTGTTGGAATGAAAATGATAGAGCTATATGTTAAAAAATGTAAAATTGTTAATGCAGAAAAACCACAATATCCAATGGTTGACTCCATACACGTAACAAATTTTGAAGAGACACAATATCCAAGTGGTAGTATTGCGATTCATTCTCAAACAACCACTTGGCTAGTATTCAAATTATAAATTTGTGAATTATCTTTAAGTATATTGTTTATATGTTGGTCAAATCTTTTTTATAGTTATACAACACATGAAGTTGGAGAAGCATCAAAGTATGTACGGAGGAGGACGATGCTTTACTTGACAATGCAAATGTTGGTGAAGGGAAACTTGATAGTATGCACGTAACGAACCGGGTTTTCGACCATCGAAAATCGACACTAATACTGTGACGACCGCCCATGACCCCTGCACCAAATCTAGAGATAGTGCGCTGTAAAGTGTGCCAGGCGACCATGGACGATTGTCAAGGTAAGATTTAAAACGAAAGAATCTATCGTATTACTCACAGCGCATGGACAAAATACAATAGAACATATGTATAGTGAAGCTTTACAGAACAAAATGACATCATATAAAACTCCATAATAGTTGAATACAAGCATCCACATAGTCAATACATCCAGCCTCACTACATATCTCTCAGAGAACACAAAACAGCGGAATATCCAGTACATATAATAAGAAGATAATAAGCAATCCTCCAGCTCGTCTTCGATATCAGCATCGTGAGAAGAGAACAGCACCTGTCACCTGCTACCTAGTCTGCCCGTCCCAAAATGGACGAACAGCCCAAGGCAATAAGAATTAAAAACATAAAGCCTTGAGTCAGACAACAGTCTTAGTGAGCAGTAAATTAACTAACAACATACCAAAAGAGCATAAAGGAAAAGGAATAGGAATACAACCCTCCCACTCCAACCTCATTCTACAGTGATAGCCCCCAGACACACACTAAGCAGAAGCAAACATAGCAGAGAATACAATTTAAAGTAAAGCAATTGTCACTCGAGTCAAGAGCGATGTTTTCCAAGTACAAATCCCAAGGTCTAAAACCAAGGTCAGATAAGCACCCAGGAAATACCGCTCTTGAGACCGAATGACGATACAACCAAACATCCATGACTCGGCTATCACTGTTATCATTGTTGCGATATCACCGTTAATTGAATGACCGGCACATTCTTTCAGCCGTCCGTCAAGGGCTAATGGTAACCCCGGTTCTAGACATAACTCCCGCACGTCATCGTGACCCGTGCCTAGGATTATCGAATCTACCCAGAGTACTTGACCATCAACTTAGTCTTTTGGGCGTCCCCATGTACTCTTGCTTAGAGCATGCTAGAACCTTCAACAACGATGAGATCTCAACCTCATAGTCATCCTCCTCGACGACTATTGCCATACTAGCTCAAGCGCCTCTCGAGCATCCATTATCCTCAACTCGAATCATATCACCGAGTTATCAACATGCTTGGAATGATCCCGCCTGGATTAGACCAAGTCTTCATCATATGATGCCTCGCTTCATTACATCCTCGCAAAGCTTCATCTCAACTTCACATCATCAAATCTATGCATAGGAGCTTCATCATCCCGCTACATATGCCACGAGCAGCTTTTCCAATTCAAGAGCCTTTCCCTTAGCTTTTGAATCACCTTCGATCTAAATCTAATCATCAATCATCTAGTTCATAACAATCAATCAAATCAAACATCAATCCAAGCAATCAAGCATTCAAAAATGATCTAAGTAGACAATTATAACAATAATGGCATTTTCGTAATTAAAGAGTTGAAAGTCCAATAAGCATGAAAACATGGATTATATCTCTACAAACTTGATGAATGAACTTGCATAGGTTAACATATGATAAAATGGATGTAACATCATCATGAACAATGGATCTATATGGATCTACACATAGGATGAAGAAAATGCATGGAAATCACTATTTTAACACCATAACGAGCCAACAATCCGATATACTCCTTTGGATCCGTGTGAGAGATAATCACCACTCACCAAATCACCTAAACAATCCAAAAGATATCAACTACAGATCTGGACAGCGAAGAACTAAGCTAGATCCGACAAGATCTCACTTCAAACGATGAAATCTCTCTTAAAAAGATGAAGATCTTCAATCTAAGCTCTTGAATCTTCAATCTTGATCTTCGATTTGGATGGATGGAAGCACTAGATTAGAGTGGAGAAAAGAAGTGAAGAAGTGTAGAAGTCGAGCTCTAAAAATGGCAGCACTTCGTCGCTTCAAAATCCGGATCCCAAAAATGAAGAGAAGCTCTCCTATTTATAGCTGAAAACTGCCCCTAGGTCGTAACTCGGCTATCTCCTTAAGTCGCTGCCGACTTAACACTGCCGACCTACGACCTAACACTTAGCCATCCTACGACTTAACCAGAAGCATCTGCGACCTAACAACTGCTACGACCTAAGTCGGTCACGACTTAACAACTTATACGACTTATAAAACCTTGCGACCTAACAGAACCCAACGACTCATGACCTAACAAACCAAGCCTACGACTTATCATGCGCGCGACCTAACTTATGCGCGCTTCACTCCTGAGTCGCCTGGACGACTTAACAACTTAGCACCATCGACTTAACACTGCGCGACTTAACTATGCACGACTTAACACTTAGACGAAACCCAGCGACCTAACACACTGCCTCTCTACGACCTACGACTTATAAAACCTTGCGACCTAACAACTTAACAACCCACGCGACCTAACAGTGTTACGACCTAACACTTAATACTTAACCCCTTAGGTCGTCCAACGACTTAACTACTAAGTCGTTAACCCGCTTATTTCTTAGGTCGGTCAATCCCATAGGTCGCTCACTTTACTAAGTCGGTAACTTGCTACCCCAGCTCCCCTAGGTCGTTGCCGACCTAACCATGCTAACCCGGTAACCACTAGGTCGCTAACTCCACTAGGTCTGCCTACCCTTAAGTCGCCATCCTTAAGTCGGTCAGTTTCTTAGGTCGCTAACTCGCCCTGCCGACCTAACACTTAACTCGCCAACTCGATAATTCGGTCACTACGACCTAACTCTAACCTTAACTCGCCAATCACCTGGGTAGCTCCAATCCCCTAAGTCGTATACAACTTACGACTTAGCCATATTTCTGCCTAAAACTCATATGCCACCATCTTAGCCCAGTTAACTTCTTAAGTCGGCAACTCAACCCAGACTTCTCTTAACTCGTCCAAACTCCTAAGTCGGCTACGACTTAGGACTTAAGCAAAATTCAAGCAAAATCTGTCAAAACCAGAAATGACTTAACAACCATACAACCAAAGGTCAATCATTTTAGAATGTTTTGATCCGTAAAAATACGGGTCGTTACATTCTCTCCCCCTTAGGAATTTCGCCCCCGAAATTCCAAACAAACAAGGCAATCAAAGCTATTCTGTATGCCTATCATCCATAACGATCAACAAACCATGCATCCAATTCTAGCTTAGCGTACAGAATTCTAAGACTTAGAACAAGTTACAATTTCGTTAGATGACACGACACCTTAGGGCCATACCTTGAAGAGTTCAGGATGAGCTGCTTTCATCCTCTCTTCCACCTCCCACGTACAGTCGTTATCATCGTCACTCCATTGTATCTTGAGCAACTTAATTATCTTCCTCCTAAGCTGTTTCGTGTCAGTTTCAACAACACGAAGCGGCTTACGAGGTCTTCTATCAACTGGATCAACTTCGAAATCTTCACAGCTATCAGCAGAAACCACTGTACTCGAGTCGTGCACATACTTCCGTAGATACGATACATGAAAAACATTGTGCACACCCGACATCTTCTCCGGTAACTCCAATCTGTAGGCGAGCTTTCCAATTCGCTCGATGATCGGGAATGGTCCAACAAATCTCGGAGTCAATTTTCCTTTCTTCCCGAATCGAATAACATTCTTAAGTGGAGAAATCTTCACAAAAACCATATCTCCTACGTCGAATTCCAAATCCTTTCGACGCTTATCGGCATAACTCTTCTGACGATCTTGGGCTGCCTTCATCCGTTGCCGAATGATCTCTATGCAATCCGAAGTCTGTCGAATCATCTCTGGCCCAAGCATCAGCTTTTCTCCAGTTTCCAACCAACACGTCGGAGAGTTACACGGTCTTCCATACAACGCTTCATATGGTGCCATACCAATGCTTGACTGGTGACTGTTGTTGTATGCAAACTCCACCAAATGAAGGTGATCTTCCCATGATCCTCCGAAGTCCAAAACACACGCTCTAAGAAGATCTTCCAAAACTCGGTTGACTCTCTCAGTCTGACCATCTGTTTGGGGATGATAAGCTGTACTCAAGCACAACTCGGTTCCCAAGACTTCCTGGAAGCTCTTCTAAAATCCACTAGTGAACAATGGGTCTCGATCGCTCACTATACTCTTCGGAATACCATGGAATCGAACTATCCACTTAACATACAACTCAGCCAACTTTGATGTAGTCCTAGTTGATCGAACAGGAATGAATCGTGCACTCTTAGTCAGACGATCCACAATGACCCAAATTCCTTCATTTCCCGTTCTGGTTCTAGGCAATCCATCAATAAAATCCATCGACACTTGTTCCCACTTCCATGTAGGAACTTCTAATGGCTGAAGCAATCCGCTTGGCTTCTTCTGTTCGGCTTTCACCAACTGGCAATTCATACACTTGGAAATAAAATCTCCAACATCCTTCTTCATGCCTTCCCAGTAGTAGGTTCTCTTCATATCCCGATACATCTTATTTCCACCTGGATGAATTGTTAGCTTCGAGTGATGACTTTCCTTCAGAACTTCACTCCTTAATTCATCTATATCGGGAACAACTAGTCGTCCTTGCTTCCGAAGCCAACCCTCTCGATCGACCTCGAATCCTTTATCCTTTTCTGGATCCAATCCAGATTCCAATTCACGGATAATCTTGACAATCTTATCATCTCGCTTTTGGCCCTCGCCAATCCTTTCCACAAGAGTGGGTCTTATCGATAAGTTTGCCAACATCTCAGGTTCCAATTCACATCTAGGCCTGAAGTCAAATCCAACTAAATACTCGAGGCTCTTCCATTCTGAAAACATGGCTCCCAATCCTGCATGTCTTCGACTTAACGCATCTGCCACTGCGTTACCTTTTCCCGGAGTATAAGCTATACCAAAATCATATGATGCCAAAAACTCTAGCCAACGTTGCTGCCGAAGATTCAAATCCTTTTGGGAGAAAAGATACTTCAACGACTTGTGATCCGTAAACAACTCGAATCGAACTCCCAACAAATAATGCCTCCACATCTTCAGAGCAAATACAATCGCCGCTAACTCCAAATCATGAGTCGGGTAATTACTTTCATGCGGCTTTAGTTGTCGACTGGCATACGCAACAACTTTATCCCTCTGCATCAGCACTGCTCCAAGTCCAGTACCACATGCGTCGGTGTAAACCACCATCTCATCATTCCCACCTGGAATAGTCAAAACAGGAGCACTCGTCAATCACTCTTTCAGGATTCCGAAAACTTGCTCACACTTAGCATCCCAACTGAACACTTGGTTCTTCTTCGTCAATCCTGTTAACGGTGCAGTTATCTTGGAGAAGTCTTTGATAAACCGTCGATAATATCCTGCTAATCCAAGAAAACTTCTCACATCAGACGCATTCTTAGGTCTAATCCAATCCTGGATTGCTGCCACCTTAGCGGGATCAACCGCTATTCCATTTCCAGAAATCACATGCCCTAAGAATTTCACTTCACTCTTCCAGAAGTGACACTTCAAAAACTTAGCCTTCAGCTGATGTTTCCGTAAGATCTCCAAAACAATACGCAAGTGCGTCTTGTGCCCTTCTTCCGTTCTGGAATAAATCAGAATATCATCCACGAACACAAGTACGAACTTGTTCAACTGATCTCTGAACACTCTATTCATAAGATCCACAAAATATGCTGGCGCGTTAGTCAATCCAAACGGCATTACCAGCCACTCAAAGAAACCGGATGGTGTCCTAAAAGCAGTCTTCGGTACACTATCCTCTGCTACTCTCAACTGGTGAAATCCCGTTGCCAAATCCATCTGAGAAAACACCTTAGCTTCGTGAAGCTGATCAAACAAGTCATCTATTCTCGGCAATGGATACTTGTTCTTCTAAGTCACCTTATTCAGCTCACGATAATCGACGCACAATCTCAACGACCCATCTGCCTTGGTTGCAAACACAACTGGTGCACCCCACTCGGACACACTACGCCGAATGAATCCTTTCTGTAAAAGGTCATCAGCTTGCACCCTCAACTCCTGCTGCTCCCTAGGCGCCATCCGCCTAAGAGGCATCACAACAGGTCTGGCTCCTTCAACTAGATCTATACGAAACTCGATCTCTCTATGCGGCGGCAACCCTTTGACTTCGTCAAAGACATCCTCGAATCTATCTGCGATCGGCACTAAAGACAGTCCATCCCGTGGAACAACTAGCGAATACATGAAGCTCATGAAGACGCCTTCCTCATGCTTACATCGTATCACAATCTTTCGCCCTTCCACATTCTCGACTGCCACCTCTAGCCTCTCACAATCAACCTTAGCCGCATACTTCCTAAGCCAGTCCATACCCAAGATAATTCCGAACCCCGCAAAGTTTAGAACAAAGCAATCACAAACAAAAGAGCAACCATGACTCGATACAACTAGACCACGGCATAACATACACAAACAAGACGAACCCCCAACTGGATTAGTCACAACCAATGGCCTATCAACAATACCCGGTTCCAAACCTAACCGGCCTATGAGTTCACTACAAACAAACGAATGCGACGCTCCAGTATCAAACAGAACTCTAACTGGAACACCACATAGGAAAAGAGTACCTTGAACAACCACACTCTTTCCCTTCTCTTCAGCAGTAGGAGCTTTCGAAGACAACGGAACAGCTCCCAAAGTATAAGCCTGCACAATCTGCTTGTCCCTACTCGGTTCTGGACAATTCTTCCTGAAATGCCCTGGCTTGTCACAGTTGTGGCACTTCGCCGGCGCCTTCGGATTCTTGCAATCCTTGGAGAGATGGCCTTTCTGCTGACAGTTGTAGCAAGTCACTTCGCCTTTCGGCCTCTTCTGACCATCCTTACCCTTATGCTGCTGCTGCTTCCTTTTCTTGTTTCTACCCTGCTGGGGTTTAGACTCTTCCCTGGTTACAGCAACAACAGATCCTTCCTTAGGAAACAGATTCTCATGTCTGAGAGCTTCCTCCACAAGCTTCCTAAATGAATCGTCCAAGTGATCCATCAATCTTGGAGCCTGTACTTGATCTCCAACATCTACTGATGGCCCCGGGGCTGACATCCTTCTCCTGATCGAAGTCATCATGGTTTCGAACATAGCAACATAATTAGCAGCCCCTTCAGTAGCACGGCCTCCCCTAGCAGCTGGTCTCCCTCTTCGACTCATTCTCAATATCTATAAAAAGGAATGATTAGAACATCTAGAGAAACAACTGCATAAAGGACTCAAACCCTACTAAGCGACTATATTATATATAGTATTCATCCATCAAAATACATTTACGTCTCTCATACGTAGTTACTTCAGCGAGCGTTGGGTAAAATCGATTAACCAATGCTCTGATACCAAATGTGACGACCGCCCATGACCCCTGCACCAAATCTAGAGATAGTGCGCTGTAAAGTGTGCCAGGCGACCATGGACGATTGTCAAGGTAAGATTTAAAACGAAAGAATCTATCGTATTACTCACAGCGCATGGACAAAATACAATAGAACATATGTATAGTGAAGCTTTACAGAACAAAATGACATCATATAAAACTCCATAATAGTTGAATACAAGCATCCACATAGTCAATACATCCAGCCTCACTACATATCTCTCAGAGAACACAAAACAGCGGAATATCCAGTACATATAATAAGAAGATAATAAGCAATCCTCCAGCTCGTCTTCGATATCAGCATCGTGAGAAGAGAACAGCACCTGTCACCTGCTACCTAGTCTGCCCGTCCCAAAATGGACGAACAGCCCAAGGCAATAAGAATTAAAAACATAAAGCCTTGAGTCAGACAACAGTCTTAGTGAGCAGTAAATTAACTAACAACATACCAAAAGAGCATAAAGGAAAAGGAATAGGAATACAACCCTCCCACTCCAACCTCATTCTACAGTGATAGCCCCCAGACACACACTAAGCAGAAGCAAACATAGCAGAGAATACAATTTAAAGTAAAGCAATTGTCACTCGAGTCAAGAGCGATGTTTTCCAAGTACAAATCCCAAGGTCTAAAACCAAGGTCAGATAAGCACCCAGGAAATACCGCTCTTGAGACCGAATGACGATACAACCAAACATCCATGACTCGGCTATCACTGTTATCATTGTTGCGATATCACCGTTAATTGAATGACCGGCACATTCTTTCAGCCGTCCGTCAAGGGCTAATGGTAACCCCGGTTCTAGACATAACTCCCGCACGTCATCGTGACCCGTGCCTAGGATTATCGAATCTACCCAGAGTACTTGACCATCAACTTAGTCTTTTGGGCGTCCCCATGTACTCTTGCTTAGAGCATGCTAGAACCTTCAACAACGATGAGATCTCAACCTCCTAGTCATCCTCCTCGACGACTATTGCCATACTAGCTCAAGCGCCTCTCGAGCATCCATTATCCTCAACTCGAATCATATCACCGAGTTATCAACATGCTTGGAATGATCCCGCCTGGATTAGACCAAGTCTTCATCATATGATGCCTCGCTTCATTACATCCTCGCAAAGCTTCATCTCAACTTCACATCATCAAATCTATGCATAGGAGCTTCATCATCCCGCTACATATGCCACGAGCAGCTTTTCCAATTCAAGAGCCTTTCCCTTAGCTTTTGAATCACCTTCGATCTAAATCTAATCATCAATCATCTAGTTCATAACAATCAATCAAATCAAACATCAATCCAAGCAATCAAGCATTCAAAAATGATCTAAGTAGACAATTATAACAATAATGGCATTTTCGTAATTAAAGAGTTGAAAGTCCAATAAGCATGAAAACATGGATTATATCTCTACAAACTTGATGAATGAACTTGCATAGGTTAACATATGATAAAATGGATGTAACATCATCATGAACAATGGATCTATATGGATCTACACATAGGATGAAGAAAATGCATGGAAATCACTATTTTAACACCATAACGAGCCAACAATCCGATATACTCCTTTGGATCCGTGTGAGAGATAATCACCACTCACCAAATCACCTAAACAATCCAAAAGATATCAACTACAGATCTGGACAGCGAAGAACTAAGCTAGATCCGACAAGATCTCACTTCAAACGATGAAATCTCTCTTAAAAAGATGAAGATCTTCAATCTAAGCTCTTGAATCTTCAATCTTGATCTTCGATTTGGATGGATGGAAGCACTAGATTAGAGTGGAGAAAAGAAGTGAAGAAGTGTAGAAGTCGAGCTCTAAAAATGGCAGCACTTCGTCGCTTCAAAATCCGGATCCCAAAAATGAAGAGAAGCTCTCCTATTTATAGCTGAAAACTGCCCCTAGGTCGTAACTCGGCTATCTCCTTAAGTCGCTGCCGACTTAACACTGCCGACCTACGACCTAACACTTAGCCATCCTACGACTTAACCAGAAGCATCTGCGACCTAACAACTGCTACGACCTAAGTCGGTCACGACTTAACAACTTATACGACTTATAAAACCTTGCGACCTAACAGAACCCAACGACTCATGACCTAACAAACCAAGCCTACGACTTATCATGCGCGCGACCTAACTTATGCGCGCTTCACTCCTGAGTCGCCTGGACGACTTAACAACTTAGCACCATCGACTTAACACTGCGCGACTTAACTATGCACGACTTAACACTTAGACGAAACCCAGCGACCTAACACACTGCCTCTCTACGACCTACGACTTATAAAACCTTGCGACCTAACAACTTAACAACCCACGCGACCTAACAGTGTTACGACCTAACACTTAATACTTAACCCCTTAGGTCGTCCAACGACTTAACTACTAAGTCGTTAACCCGCTTATTTCTTAGGTCGGTCAATCCCATAGGTCGCTCACTTTACTAAGTCGGTAACTTGCTACCCCAGCTCCCCTAGGTCGTTGCCGACCTAACCATGCTAACCCGGTAACCACTAGGTCGCTAACTCCACTAGGTCTGCCTACCCTTAAGTCGCCATCCTTAAGTCGGTCAGTTTCTTAGGTCGCTAACTCGCCCTGCCGACCTAACACTTAACTCGCCAACTCGATAATTCGGTCACTACGACCTAACTCTAACCTTAACTCGCCAATCACTTGGGTAGCTCCAATCCCCTAAGTCGTATACAACTTACGACTTAGCCATATTTCTGCCTAAAACTCATATGCCACCATCTTAGCCCAGTTAACTTCTTAAGTCGGCAACTCAACCCAGACTTCTCTTAACTCGTCCAAACTCCTAAGTCGGCTACGACTTAGGACTTAAGCAAAATTCAAGCAAAATCTGTCAAAACCAGAAATGACTTAACAACCATACAACCAAAGGTCAATCATTTTAGAATGTTTTGATCCGTAAAAATACGGGTCGTTACAAATACATCTACTGTATCACATGCCGAACATTCAAGTGCTGGAAATACCGATTTTTTAGGGTGAAAGAAGAAGGTAGAAGATAGAAGAAAACTAAACAACACAGAGTTTCACAACCCAGCGAATAATATATAGTACAACAATGATCTTTACAAAAAATGAAACATCTTTATTCATATATACAACATTAGAGTACATTAGACTTATCCTAAATCTGAATAGTTATAGAAACCCGTCCTTACATTGACAGGCATATAGACTCTATAATACCATGAAAGAAAAATATACGTGAATATGCCTTGACCATCCAGCTACTCTCCAACTCCAAAGTATCCAGCTAAACCTAGGAAAACATGCTTGGTCAGATCCGAGCATTACATGGAATAACGTCGGGTCAGTCTGGTAAACCAGCATGGGTAAAACTCGATAACAAGTAACGACCAAACTGATTTCTACATTTGAAAACTTTTAAAATAAAGGGTATCTTGTAAGACCACACCGCACATAAAAATGGATGAGTTTTTACTTTACGATAACCAAAACAGTTTATATCAAAATTCAGTTATATTATCATAGTGTCTAGGTTTAAAGTAAATAGATAAAATAGCTGAAATGCTTGCATCTCACATTCCAACATACCGGGCTCTACAATCGAAAACGTAAGGCACGTATTAGAGAATGGATTCCATCTAATGACTGGGCTACTGGGGTACCGTGCGCCACAGTACACCTCTAGAAAAATATACCTAGGTCATACCTAACGACCCTTGCCAACACAGGACTGGCCTACTCCTTGCTGGATAGTACTGAATATATCATCATCCTAGTTGCTTTGCAACATATAACCGAGCGCTCCCACGTACACGAATTCATTGATGATTGTGTATATATCTAGAAAGGTGATGATATACCCTAATGGGTGCGACCTACATAATCCTGCTGCATATCCTTTGTTTTAGTCATTCCCTGTTGATGAGGCTTGAGGCTACATTTTACCTTTCTGAATAGAAATCCATCTTGGGACGCTAACACTGCCCTCCAGGCGTCAATGCAATGCCAACATTCATCCGTACAAGTTCGTTCTAGGTTTGAACGAAATTGAAGGCACTAACTCTACTACATCCATTTTGGAAGGACCCTCAGGATTAGTAGCAGTATTCATTGAACTTCAAAGAGCACCGTCTTCAATCATCATCAAGATGTCTTCCACTCGAACGTAAATGTTGGTTCAGAGTGGTTTTCAGATATATAATCCGATCTCTGTCTCTCCATACCAACAACCGATAATTTTCGGTTGACTCATTCCCAGTTCTTTTGGAAGTAAATATTCAAGTCCTCATCAGGGAACTCGAATTCACATTCATACTTCCTAAGTCAAATTGGGTCAAACTTGATAGTCGGTTATTTAACTATCAAATATACAAACAACCAATTTTATTTGAAATTTATTTATTCATTGCAACCACTAAGCCTCAAAACATATCTTTGTTTAATAAATCTCTTTCAAAAACATTCATATACTTACCTTTGTGGCATAAGTATATTCACAAAACTGTTAGGAACTGGAGATAGTGGTTTTGATGACAACAACCTTTGTAACTTATTATATTATAACTTATATACTAACACTATTGTCTAGATATATATGAATGTTATTATGAAGAATATATATAAGGCAGGTACTGATTATTGAAGACTGTACAGTATAAAGATCAAGAATGAAGAAATCAAGTTTGAAGACTCGTGAGTATCAAGATGAAGATTTCAAGATAAGTGTCTAGTTCTGTTAAAACTTCATAATAGCATGGAAATCTTCATTCCAAATTTCATTTGGGATGGAACCCATTTTTACCTTCTTAGTGGCTTACAAACCCACGACAAGTAGCTTACAAACCTACAACAAGTGGCTTACAAATCCACGAACATCCTGGTTTTGTACAAGTTCTCGAGTCCTGATGTGATGAAATATTCTGCAGGAAGAAGCTTGCAAAACTACTTCAAAATGGTTTTTTTAAAATGATTTTCAAAACTGTTTTTTTTTGTTTTAGCTTTAAAAATTATCTTTTCAAATGATTTTCAAAAAGATGTTTTAGCCTTAAAATATTCTTTGTTTTAGTTTTTAAATAAACTCTTGTTTTAAACTTCGTTTGTTTTTAAACTATTTTCTGATTTTTAGAAAATTCTTTTATAATATATATATACTTGAGATTTAAAATCAAATTTATATATACATTCAAAAAATATAATTTTCTACTCTTCTTTATTTTAAATCATAGGAAAATTAGTTTATTTTACTCCAGAATCATTTCATCTTGTTTTCCTTTCAAAACAAATTTTACATTGTTTTTAACTAAGGGATGTCGACATCATGGGATACCCCATGTTGACATGGTGGCCGTTAAATTCAAAAGTTTCAATTTTCAAAAGAAGTGTCTATTTGTTTAAATCTCTTTACGAATGGTTATGACCGTTACTGGTCCATAAATAGCCTTCACAAACGAATTTTTTAACTAACTATTTTCTTATTTTCTTCACTCCTTCTTCTCCACAAAACCATATTCTAAAATTTTCATATTTTTAAGATCGTGCCGAAATTCTACCGAATTCTCACGTGAATCAAATTAGAATCTCATTCATGTTTGATTCTCTGCCCTCTCTTGAAGATCAAAGTGATATTCAGAGTTATAGGATCAATTTGTAATTAAAAGTTTATCGAGTCTCTCTATAAGGTATGGTTGTTCCTGGAAATCAATTGGGTGATCTTGTGTCCCGTAAATCAAGAGAGTTTGCCCCGGACTCGAAGACAGGAGGGTACCTTAAGGCCTTTAGAAATTGAGGATTGTAATCTCGACATTGGTATAATAAAAATCTACACGAGGTGCTTGCCTTGGTGCAAGACTAGACGTAGGGTAACTCCGAACCAGTATAAAATCCAGTGCGTTCTTTCCTTTTACTGCTTATTTACTTTCTGCATCTGTGTTAGATTCTGTGATTGTTCTGTGATTAAGTTCTGCATTTGTTTATATCATAATTTTTAAATTAGTCCATATAAGTCTTAGAATCCATTAAACACTATTCACCCCCCTCTAGTGTTAAATTAGCCTTAAGATCCTTAGTCTGCACTCCCTTTCAATTGGTATCAGAGCATAGGTTTTCATAGCTTTCATAATCTGAAACTTGAAAAGTTAAAAATGGCATTTTTAGGAAATTTTGTTAATACTAGTTTGAATTTATGCATTTCATCAAAGTATCATAAGTCTGCATATAGTTTTTATGAAAAATCAAGTTATCTACTGAATTGATTTATTATGCAGGAACAAACATGTTACATGGCTTTTGAAGAATCAATAACCAATGGAGAAACTGTGCAAATTAAGAAAGATAAATGAATACTTGATAGTGGCTGTTCAAGGCATATGATTGGAAATCCCGAGATACTCAATGACATTATATATCAAGATGGTGGATTGGTCAACTTTGGAGATAACTCAAAAGGATATGTGATTGGCATTGGCAATGTCGGTAATTCTAAAACTCCTCGTATTTATGATGTTTTGCTAGTTAGGAATTTAAAATATAATTTGCTTAGTATAAGTCAACTATATGATAAAGGATTTAAAATTAAATTTGGAAAAGATAAGTGTCACATCGAAGATAATAAGTCAAATATTATCTTTGAAGGAATTAGGAAGAAAAACATTTACATCCTTAGTATGAAAGTTTCAAATGATAACTTATGTCTTTTGGGTAATACAAGTGACCCTTGGATTTGGCAGAAAAGATTTGGTCATTTAAATTTTAAACTGTTATCTCGGTTATCAAAACTTGACTTAGTTAGAGGTCTTCCCAAGTTAAACTTTAAAGTAGATAGTATATGTGATGCTTGCCAATTATGAAAACTTAAGAAAAGTTCATTTAAACTAAAAGATATGATTTCTACTTCTAAACCTCTAGAATTACTTCATTTAGATTTATTTGGTCCATCTCAAGTTCAATCAATTAATCACAATAAATATGTTTTTGTAATTGTAGATGATTATTCTAGATATACTTGGACAATTTTTCTTAAACTTAAAATTGATCGTTTTGAATTATTTAAGAATTTTGCTAAAAGAATTCCAAATCAACTTTCTTTAAAAATAAAAACCATTCGTAGTGATCACGGTGGAAAATTTGAAAATGAAAGTTTTGAGAATTTCTGTAATAAAAAAGGAATTACTCATAATTTCTCTTTTCCATGAACTCCACAACAAAATGGAGTGGTAGAACATAAGAATAGAATGATTCAAGAGTGTACTAGAACAATGCTTTCTGATAGTAACTTACCTAAAACTTTTAGGCTGAAGCAGTCGCTACAGCTTGTTATATATTAAATAGGATTTTAATTAGACCATTAACTAATAAAACTCCATATGAATTACTTTACAATAAGAAACCCATAGTAGCTTATTTTAAAGTTTTTGGTAGTAAGTGTTTTATTCTTAATACAAAAGATAATTTAGATCAATTTGAACCTAAATCCAACAAAAGTATCTTTATCGGATATTCTAATATAAGTAAAGCATTTAGAGTTTATAATTTAAGAACTAACACTATTGAAGAAACAATGCATGTATCTTTTGATGAAAATTTTAAAGATACTGTACAAATAGAAGATGAAGAAGATTTTGTAACTTTAAATAATGAACCTAATGAAACTAATTGTGAAATCATTCAACCTAATAAAAGAATTAGGCTATTAAAAGATCATCCTGTAGAAAATATACTAGGAAATATTGAATCTATAGTTAAAATAAGAAATCAACTAAATAGTATGAGTAATGTAGCTTTTATATCGACTATTGAACCTAAAAATCCAAAGGAAGCATCATCTGATGATTCATGGATTCTTGCTATGCAAGAAGAATTGAATCAGTTCACCAGAAATGATGTTTGGGAACTTGTTCCTAGACCTGAGGATAAAAGTATAATTGGAACAAAATGGGTTTATAAAAATAAAATGAATGAACTTGGTGAGGTCGTGAGAAATAAAGCTCGTTTAGTCGCGCAAGGTTATTATCAAGAAGAAGGAATTGATTATGGCGAAACCCTTGCACCCATAGCAAGACTAGAAGCTATCAGGATTCTACATGCTTTGGCAAACTACAATAATTTCAAGTTATATCAAATGGATGTTAAAAGTGCTTTTCTAAATGGTTTTGTAAAAGAAGACGTTTATATTGAACAACCTCCACTTTTTGAAGATAATAAATTTCCAAATCATGTATATAAATTAAAGAAAGCTTTATATGGTCTGAAACAAGCTCCTAGAACCTGGTATGAAAGACTAAGATCTTATTTACTACAATCTGTTTTTGAAATTCGTAAAATAGATACAACTCTTTTTATTAAAAGAAACAAAAATGATATTCAATTAGCACAAATATATGTAGATGATATAATATTTGGGTCAACTAATGTAACAACCCTGAGATTGCAATTACCGAATAATAAATTAAAATTATGATTTTAAGTTGAAAAGGGAGCTAAACAAAAAATTTGGGAATTTAAATTTGCAATTGGTTTGCAAATTAAAGTATTTTGGGTTTAAAATGGGGAAATTAATATTTTTGGAATTTAATATTTAAAAGGGGAATTTTTAAATGTGATAATGGGTTTAATTGGCTATTGAGACAATTATATGGTTTTGATTAAAACTAGCATGCCATTTAGGATTTTTGTTCACATGATAACCTTAGAAATTAAACTAAGTCCTAATGGGTTTTAAAACCTCCTAACATGACCCATTAGCCTACCCACTTCTATATAATATCTCAAACCCCTTCCATAAACCCTAACCCTCCTCTTCATAATTCCTAAACCTAGATCTAAACATAACTAATGGCCTCCCTTTTGTAGAAGACCCATCTCCTTCTCTACATGGCTAAACTTGTTTAATCCTAGCAAGGTAATGCAATCCTAGGCCTAATCACCTTCTAATCTTTAGTTTAATTTTTGAAATCTCTTTGTAATCCTTGGTTTTGTTCTCTTTTTAATTTTGAAGCTCTCTAATCTCCATCCTCTTTGCTTTGGAAAGTTGCACTTGAAGTGTTTGCTTATTTGCTTGATATTGTGCACACAAACCATTTGATCATTTGCTTCTTTGAGGTAATTACTATCTATTAGTGATTATTGCTAGTTAATTTTGGTGAAAATGATTATTGCTAGTTAATTTTGGTGAAAATTTGATGCCAAAACTTGAAAAAAACACCCCTAAACCATCAAAATCAACAAATTATGTTGGCTGGAAATGTTCAGCCTGAAAACAGGCTGAAACAGAGATCTGGGTGCACCAGGACAGGTTTGGGCTGCACCCAGGCTGTTGCACACCCCAGCCCACTTGAGCTGGGGCTCCCCAGCCCGCGCCCAGGCGGGCTGGGGTAGAACCCCCCAGCCCAAACGGGCTGGGGCAGAGCCGCACCCCAGCCCGCTTGGGCTGGGGCAGAACTCCCCAGCCCAGGCGGGTTGGGGCCGAAGCACACCCCAGCCCAGGCGGGCTGGGGCATAATAGGCCCCCAGCCCACGCGGGCTGGGGCCTGGAAAACAGAACCCCAGCCCGCGTGGGCTGGGGCGTCCCCAGCCCAGGCGGGTTGGGGCCAGGATGGATCCCAGCCCACGCGGGCTGGGCTTGAAGAAAAAAAAATCCTGTTTCCAGATTTTTTACCTGCACTTCGCGATGCCGCAACGATCGCATCCGAAGTCGGAATTTGACGTTTTTAGTCTCGTTGGAAAGGTGAAGTTTCTAACTCCGTCTCTGGAAAATTTGGGCAACATCGGAGTACGTTTGGTACTTTGAATTTTGTGTCGAAGTTGAACTCTGGTCGCTGTTGGTAAACAGTATGAATCTTTTTCTGGTTCCAACTTTGAGATGTCGCTGCCACTTCGTCTCAACTCGGAATCCAGAAATTCATTTTGCATCTTAAAGTAGGGATGTTCGACTACATGCCTGCAAATTTTCATGACATTTGGACACCGTTTGCTGGTCCAAATAAATTGCCGAACTTGGGTTCGCAGCTGTTTTTTGAATATTTACAAACACTTAAATATTTTTCAGTGGTTTTCTGGTTTTATTGATTTCTTTGAGATTTGTCTCTAGATTTCGTACACGGGTTTTATGAATAATTTTCAAAAGATTTTTCACTCCTAAATGGCTTTCGAAATTATTATATAATATTATTTTTAATTATTAAATTAATTACTCCATAATAGGAGAGTTTTCAAAAGCCGTTTTAAAGTGATTTCAAAATCAATTATAAATCTGTTTCGCACCATTATTTTCTATAATAAAAATCTCACACTCACTTTTTAGCACGTTGAGCGAAGTGGAAAGGTGCTTAAACGGTTAGGAAATCTCCGGCCTATGGAACCGTGTGTATTTTCTTTCTGGTTAATCCCCGACCTATTCGATTGATCGTTTTGACCTTTGGGTCTAGTTTACCGATAATACAAGGTGGACTTTTTATTGTTTGGAATGTGAGCTTGCTATTGGTTAGTAAACCGTTTAGTGCGAACGTGGGGTATGGGACTCATTGTTAACACTTTACGGGTTCCTCTCCAAGAAGTTAGTGACACATTAGCCTCTGGGCGGCCAGTACTGGACCTCTGGGTCACCATGCCTCTGGGCAACCATCTCTGGACACCTGCTCTATGGAGCAGTTTATTTTTCGGCGTGCGCCTCTGGGCCTTTATCCTTCTGGGAAGGATCTCGCCGTCTCGCATGTTCCGCATCTGTGCGATTGATCGATCACAACTCTACAGTACTTGGCAACAACGACTCCGGTCGGTGCACGTGCAATACTGGTATTATTTGATGATTTTTATATCCATTCGAGTACCGCCATTCGGTGTTGGTTCTATGGAACCATACGATGTAAGTGCGATTGCCTTGTGGATTCACGGTGTCTCTGGACACTGCTTTTCAGTGTTGGATTTCATTGACTTTTCAGTATATCCCCATTGCTCTTTGGAGCATCGATCTTTGCTTGGGCATTGATTACAAACTCTGGTCACTCTTGGGATTATTGCCTATGTGCATCTTTTTATAGCTTTGGCTACACCGATGATATGAGGCGATTTTATTTATTCTACACTTTGGTGTTGATTTCTCTTTGGAGATTTTTATTGTTTATTGATGATTAGGGATCGTCATTATATTAATGTGGTTCATAATATACTTCTCTTTGGATAAGTACTGTTTTATTTATGTACCGCATTATTATATATCTCAGTTATTACTGATTGTTTAGCTAGCCTGACCCGAGTGTTTTCGCTTGGGTCAGACCGAGTTGTTTCAGGTTAGGTCTCTGGACTTAGCTTCTGTGCTTCTTCTTGGACATTATCTGCTATGCTGATAGATAGCGCTTTTATTTGTCCACTATTTCGCTACTCTGTTATTATTCAGACTTTGATATGTACATATTTTTGACTCACATGTGTGAGCAGTGGATTTGTACCCACTTATAGTATTTGGATCTGTATTGATGATGTATTGTTTTGGGATTTTATATCTGTTATGTGATTCTGTTCTGTGATGTTTTATCATTTTATTACTATGCTTATTCTGATAGATCTTTAGCCATTGTAATTTCGTTATAAATATTTATTGAATATGTCGAACCACTTGAAAAAAAAATAGACACCACCCTTTCGACGTATTCAGTAGATAGTTATAGCTTGATTACAAATGGTCGTTTCCACTATACTCTATTCTCCGCTTTAACAGACGGTATTACTCCCGTAATACTCTTTGTTATAGTGGGTCTCAGAGTGGGGCGTTACAGTTTGGTATCAGAGCCTAGTTTCAGGAATAAGCATAATAAACACAGAACAGATACACTTAGTACAATACATTTTCATTAGATCCGAATTAAATCAAATCCGTTCCTTATGTTTATTGATAGATAAGTTAGGAATATGTTTAGGAATCCGTTATATTCCGTAGTATTCCTTAATTAATTATCTATCATTGAATCATGTCTAACTCTAATTCCCGTTTGACTTTCAGTATGTCTGGAAGGGGAAGAGGGAGACCCACACGTCAGACCAGTGCTGCTGGGCAGTCCAGCAACACTTATCCAGAGGGCGTGTTCATGACCACCGACCAGATCATGGAGCTGGTTCGGAATTCCCAGTTTCATTCTCAGTCTCCAGCCCCAGTTGCTGATGCTCCGCGCAAGTCTGCTTTTGCGCGTCTCTGCAGTGATTTTACCCATCTCGGAGGGAAGCCGTTCAGTGGCTCCGAGAATGTCTTAGAGGTCCAGGCTTGGATTCGGATATGCGAGTGCATTTTTACTCTTATGGATATCCCGGATCATGACCGTGTTCTTATTGCTTCTAGTCAGCTTCTGAGTCGTGCCCTGGATTGGTACGAACTCCTTATTGCCGAGATATATGAGTCCATACTTACTTGGGCTCAGTTTCGTGAGAGATTTGAACTCAAATTCATCCCAGAGTCAGAGAAGAACTCCCTTGCTCGCCGCTTTCTTGATCTCATGTAGGGAAGTCCTCCATATCCGATTATGTCTCTTCCTTCGAGGCCCTGTCCAAGTACGGCCTTGAGTTTATTGCTACTCCTTATAAGAGGAACCTCAAATTTTTTGATGAAGAAATATCTGAAGAGGCAGCTTTTGCTACAGCTTGAGCTCTCATTCGAGAAGCTAGTCGATGCAGCTCTACATCTTGAGTCAGTCGAGGTGGAGCATAGTGATGATGGTGGTGTGGGTTCCACAAACCCCACCAAGAAGAGGTTTCCTCCTGGCCAGTCTGGCTCTTCTTTTCAGCACAAGAAGAAGAAAGCGATCAGCTCTAGTTCTCAGCCTCAGACTCGGTCCCAGACTCCTGCTCTACCTAGTGGGACCCGTCCTCCGAGGAAATGCTTCAACTACGGTTCTCCAGGTCACTTTATTCGAGAGTGTCCCAAACCTCTCTATTGTACCTTCGGCAAGAAGGAGGGACACAGGATCTCCACTTGTCCTATTGCTCCATCTAGTGCCAAGCCTGGCAGGCTTAATGCTGCCAAGGCTCCTACCACTTCTGCTCAGCCTAAAGGTACACATCCTTCCGTTCTTGAAGGCTCTATTTTATTTCATGGTAGATCTATTAGAGTTCTTTTTGATACGGGTGCCTCTCACTCATTCGTATCAAAGGAACTAGTTGATACTTTATCTTTGGATGTTACTTGTATGGTTTCTTCACTAAGGATTGTGAATCCCATTGGTGGATCCACGACCCTTAGCTTGCTCTGTGAGAATATAGATATTGATCTTTGTGGCTTTTCTTTCCATGCAAATCTCCACGTTATGGAGTATTTGGGCTTTGATATGATTATTGGCATGGATTGGCTCGTTCAGCACGACGCCAAAATTATTTGTTCGGAGCAGATATTATTCATTCATCACCCTGACTCGTCCTCTCCGTTAGCTATTGTTCTTCAAGATGTTGGGCTTTCTGATGTTACTTTATTTGCTCTTGATTCACGAGATGAGGATGTGGACATATCTTGTATTCCTGTTGTTCGGGATTTCCCCGATATATTCGAGCCAGTATCAGGCCTGCCGCCAAAGCGGGCCATTGAGTTCCGCATCGATCTCATTCCAGGCTCCCACCGAGTTGGGCGTCCTCCCACGAGGATGTCTACTAAAGAGAATGAGGAACTCAGGAAGCAGTTGGTGGAGCTTGAGGCGAAGCAGTTCATTCGGTCCAGTTCTTCGCCATGGGGTGCTGTTGTGGTCTTCGTTAAGAAGCCCGATGGCTCTCTTAGGCTTTGCATTGACTATCGCAAGCTTAATGAGTTGACCATCAGAAATCGTTATCCATTGCCACGGATAGACGATATGTTTGATCAGTTGAGCGGTGCAAAGGTCTTCTCCCAGCTCGACCTTGCCACCGGATTTCATCAGCTCCGAGTTGCGGAAGACAACGTTCCTCTTACTGTATTTCGCACTCGTTATGGTTCTTTTGAGTGGTTGGTCATGCCGTTCGGCTTGACGAACGCTCCGGCTTTCTTCGTCGATCTCATGAATCGAGTATTCCGGGAATACATCGATAGATTCGTTCTGGTTTAGATCGATGATATTCTTATTTATTCTAGATCCGAGGCAGAGCATGCTCATCATTTGCGGATCGTCTTGGATACTCTTCGTCAGCATCAGCTTAAGGCCAAGCTCTCCAAGTGCCATTTTTGGGAGAGCAAGGTCTAGTTCTTGGGCCATATTGTATCATCTGAGGGTATTTCTGTCGATCCTGCCAAGATCGAAGCTATTCAGAATTGGAAGCAGCTCGAGAACGTTCATGATATTCGCAGCTTCCTTGGGCTAGCGGGTTATTACCGTCGGTTTATCAAGGATTTCTCTCGAGTTGCACTTCCCTTTACGACGCTGACTCGTAAGGGTGTTCGCTTTATTTGGTCTGATAAGTGTGAAGCTTCCTTTCAGCGACTAAAGGAACTTCTCACCCATGCTCCTATTCTGGTGGTTCCTGAGAGTAACCAGGATCTTGTTGTTTACATCGACGCTTGCGGTAGCGGCCTTGGTGATGTGCTTATGCAGAAGGATCGGGTAGTTGCTTATGCTTCTAGGCAGCTACGTCTGAATGAGGTTCGCTATCCTACTCATGATCTTGAGTTAGCTGCTATCGTCTTTGCCTTGAAGACGTGGCGTCATTATCTATTGGGCGAACGTTTCATTCTCTACACCGATCATAAGTCGCTGAAGTATTTATTCAGTCAGAAGGATCTCAATATGAGGCAACAGCGATGGCTTGAGTTTCTCGCCTCGTATGACTTAGACATTCAGTATACCCCTGGCAAGGGTAATCGTGCGGCTGATGCACTCAGTCACAAACACTCGGCGGTAGTTTCTATGATGATAGCCGAGTGGGATATTCTTGAGACTCTTTCTATGTGTGATATTCGAGATCGAGCTCCACCTTCTGATTCTCCAGCCTTATTATTCAGCTTGGAAGCTCGTCCTATCTTATTGGATCGCATTGCCCATGCTCAGCGGCAGGATCCAGAATTATTGCATATATTCATCTCCTTGAGTCGGAATCCAGTGATGAGACATTGTTGGATTATTCTATTGATTCTCATCGGTGTCTTCGCAGGAAGAACCGTATTTTGATACCATCTGATTTATCACTTAGGCGTGACATTCTAGACGAGTGTCATCGCACTAAGTACACTATACATCCCGGGTCGAGTAAGATGTATGCCGACACGTGTCGCCTATTTTATTAGGAGGGCATGAAGAGTGATGTTGGAAGTTATGTAAGCCGTTGCATGACTTGTCAACAGATCAAAGCTGAGCATCAGCGTCCATCAGGTCTTCTTCAGCCGCTAGAGATTCCATTATGGAAATGGGATCAGATATCCATGGATTTTATTGACGGTCTGCCTCGATCGAGGTCAGGCCATACTTCTATTTGGGTCATAGTCGATCGCTTGACCAAATCAGCTCATTTCATTCCTATTAAGTCCACTCGGACTGCTCCTCATCTTGCCAAGCTATATGTGAAGGAAGTCGTTCGACTTTATGGCATTCCTAGCTCTATCGTCTGTGATCGAGACACTATCTTTACAAGTCACTTCTGGAAGTGCCTATAATCAGCTTTGGGCTCAAAGCTGAATCTCTCGACTGCTTATCATCCTCAGACCGACGGTCAGACGGAGAGGGTGAATCGTGTTTTAGAGGATCTTTTGCGCTGTTGTATTCTGGATTTCGGAGGTAGTTGGGAGGATCACTTACCGCTTGTAGAGTTCTCCTACAACAACAGCTTTCAGTCTAGTATCGGCATGGCACCTTTCGAGGCTCTTTACGGAAGGCCATGTCGCTCTCCTGCTTGTTGGTTAGAATCTGGTGAGAAGCACCTTCTTGGTCCAGATTCAGTTCGGGAATCTTCTGAGAAGATTATTCTTATTCGTCAAAGAATGAAAGAGGCACAGAACCGTCAGAAATCCTACGCGGACAGCCGTAGGAAGCCTCTTGAGTTCTCCATTGGTGATCATGTCTTTATTCGGATATCTCCCATGAAGGGGGTTGTGCGTTTTAGCTCTACAGGGAAGTTGGCTCCTCGTTATGTCGGACCATTTCCTATTACGGAACGCATCGGCCCCGTTGCTTATCGTGTGGCTCTACCTGCTCACTTCTCCGGAATGCACGATGTGTTCCATGTTTCCCAGCTTCGCATGTGTGTCCGCGATCCTGATTCTATCATCGAGCCTCATATTGTGCCCGATTTGGAGATCTCACCCGATCTATCTATAGAGCAGCAACCTCTTCGTGTGCTTGATTCGGAGATCAGACGTCTTCGAAACAAAGAGGTTCCGCTTGTGAAGATTCAATGGTCGTCTAATCCTAAGGACTGCACTAGGGAGACCAGAGAATTTATCGAGCGTACTTATCCTGGTTTTCTTTCATCTTCCGGCATGGGTGAGCATCTATATTTTATCTTCTGTATTCCTTTTGTGGATTGGATATTATAGACGACTTCTATATTTAAGGAATTGCGGGGATGCAATTTTCTTAAGGGAGGGAGTCTATAACAACCCTGAGATTGCAATTACCAAATAATAAATTAAAATTATGATTTTAAGTTGAAAAGGGAGCTAAACAAAAAATTTGGGAATTTAAATTTGCAATTGGTTTGCAAATTAAAGTATTTTGGGTTTAAAATGGGGAAGTTAATATTTTCGGAATTTAATATATAAAAGGGGAATTTTTAAATGTGATAATGGGTTTAATTGGCTATTGAGACAATTATATGGTTTTGATTAAAACTAGTATGCCATTTAGGATTTTTGTTCACATGATAACCTTAGAAATTAAACTAAGTCCTAATGGGTTTTTAAACCTCCTAACATGACCCATTAGCCTACCCACTTCTATATAATATCTCAAACCCCTTCCATAAACCCTAACCCTCCTCTTCATAATTCCTAAACCTAGATCTAAACATAACTAATGGCCTCCCATTTGTAGAAGACCCATCTCCTTCTCTACATGGCTAAACCTGTTTAATCCTAGCAAGGTAATGCAATCCTAGGCCTAATCACCTTCTAACCTTTAGTTTAATTTTTGAAATCTCTTTGTAATCCTTGGTTTTGTTCTCTTTTTAATTTTGAAGCTCTCTAATCTCCATCCTCTTTGCTTTGGAAAGTTGCACTTGAAGTGTTTGCTTATTTGCTTGATATTGTGCACACAAACCATTTGATCATTTGCTTCTTTGAGGTAATTACTATCTATTAGTGATTATTGCTAGTTAATTTTGGTGAAAATGATTATTGCTAGTTAATTTTGGTGAAATTTTGATGCCAAAACTTGAAAAAAAACACCCCTAAACCATCAAAATCAACAAATTACGTTGGCTGGAAATGTTCAGCCTGAAAACAGGCTGAAACAGAGATCTGGGTGCACCAGGACACTCCTGGGCTGCACCCAGGCTGTTGCACACCCCAGCCCAGGCGGACTAGGGCAGAACCCCCCAGCCCAGCCCAGGCGGGCTGGGCCTAATCCCTCCCCCTCCCCAGCCCAGGCGGGCTGGGGCAGAACCCCCCAGCCCAGGCGGGCTGGGGCGGAGCCGCACCCCAGCCCGCTTGGGCTGGGGCAGAACTCCCCAACCCAGGTGGGCTGGGGCCGAAGCACACCCCAGCCCGCATGGGCTGGGGCGTCCCCAGCCCAGGCGGGCTGGGGTATAACAGGCCCCCAGCCCACGCGGGCTGGGGCCTGGAGAACAAAACCCCAGCCCGCGTGGGCTGGGGCGTCCCCAGCCCAGGCGGGCTGGGGCATAACAGGTCCCCAGTCCATGCGGGCTGGGGCCTGGAGAACCCCAGCCCAGGCGGGCTGGGGCCTGGATGGATCCCAGCCCAGGCGGGCTGGGCTTGAAAAAAAAAATCCTGTTTCCAGATTTTTTACCTCCACTTTGCGATGCCGCAACGATCGCATCCGAAGTCGGAATTCGACGTTTTTGGTCTCGTTAGAAAGGTGGAGTTTCGAAATCCATCTTTGGAAAATTTGGGCAACATCGGAGTTTGTTTGGTACTTCGAATTTCGTGTCGAAGTTGAACTCTAGTCGCTGTTGGTAAACAGTATGAATCTTTTTCTGGTTCCAACTTTGAGATGTCGCTGCCACTTCGTCTCAACTAGGAATCGAGAAATTCTTTTTGCATCTTAAATTAGGGATGTTGGACTACATGCCTGCAAATTTTCATGACATTTGGACATTTTTTGCTGGTCCAAATAAATTGCCGAACTTGGGTTCGCAGCTGTTTTTGAATGTTTACAAACACTTAGAATATTTTTCAGTGATTTTCTGGTTTTATTGATTTCTTTGAGATTTGTCTCTAGATTTCGTACATGGGTTTTATGAATCATTTTCAAAAGATTTTTCACTTCTAAATGGCTTTCAAAATTATTATATAATATTATTTTTAATTATTAAATTAATTACTCCATAATAGGAGAGTTTTCAAAAGCCGTTTTAAAGTGATTTCAAAATCAATTATAAATCCATTTCGCACCATTATTTTCTATAATAAAAATCTCACACTCACTTTTTAGCATGTCGAGCGAAGTGGAAAGGTGCTTAAACGGTTAGGAAATCTCCGGCCTATGGAACCGTGTGTGTTTTCTTTCCGGTTAATCCCCGACCTATTCGATTGATCGTTTTGACCTTTGGGTCTAGTTTACCGATGATACGAGGTGGACTTTTTATTGTTTGGAATGTGAGCTTGCTATTGGTTAGTAAACCGTCTAGTGCGAACGTGGGGTATGGGACTCATTGTTAACACTTTATGGGTTCCTCTCCAAGAAGTTAGTGACACATCACTTGAAAAAAAAATAGACACCACCCTTTCGACGTATTCAGTAGATAGTTATAGCTTGATTACAAATGGTCGCTTCCACTATACTCTATTCTCCGCTTTAACAGACGGTATTACTCCCGTAATACTCTTTGTTACAGTGGGTCTCAGAGTGGGGCGTTACAACTAATAACATAATGAATAAAGAATTCTTAGATATAATGACTAAAGAATTTGAAATGAGTCATATGGGAGAACTAAGTTTCTTCTTAGGACTTCAAATCAAACAATTAGATAAAGGAATTTTCATTAGTCAAGAAAAATATGCTAAGGATTTAATTAATAAATTTGGATTGACCACTTCTACTGGGAAACCAACTCCAATGACAACTAATATAGCTTTAAGTAAAGAAGATAAATCAAAAGATGTTGATCAAAAATTATATAGGGGAATGATTGGTTCGCTGCTTTATATTAGAGTAAGTCGTCCTGACATCATGCATAGTGTCTGTCTCTGTGCAAGATACCAATCTCAACCTAAAGAAACTCACTTAAAAGCTATTAAAAGAATTTTAAGATATGTAAAACATACTTTAGATTATGGTTTATTTTACCCTAAAAATGATGTATTGATTTAATTTCATATTGTGATGCTGATTACGCTGGTTGTAAATCAAACCGAAAATGTACGAGTGGAACTTGTCACTTTCTAGGACATTCTCTGGTTTCTTGGTTTAGTAAGAAGCAAAACACTATATCCTTGTCAACAACTGAAGAAGAATATATATCTGCTGCTTTGGCTTATTCTCAAGTTATATATATGCAACAAACTTTAAAAGATTTTGGATTAACTATAATTAAATAACAAATTTATTGTGATAATACTAGTGCAATAAACCTATCTAAAAATCCAACTCATCATGCTAGAACAAAACATATTGATATTAGACTTCATTTTCTTAGAGATAATGTAAGTAAAGAACTCATAACTCTTGAATATATTAATACTGAAAAACAAATTGCTGATATATTAACCAAACCATTAAATGAACAAAACTTTACTAAATTTAGAAGAGAATTAGGTATATGTTCCTTAACTGAAATATAAATTATCAATAATACAAGTATAGTTAATAATTAATATAAATAAAAATTTCTCAAAAATTGAACTGGGCATGTCGACATGACCCATCCCCCTATGTTGACATACAGGCCGAGATTTTCAAATTTAAATTTCCCTCTAAAAATTAGTTATTTGGTTATATATTTATATATTTTGACTTTTACTACTTTTCTCTGTTCTATTCTCTGTAATAAACTTCTAAAACGGTAAATTAATGGCTTCCTCTTCTAATAATGAACCTTCTTCACCCACTTTTCCTCATTCTGGCCCTTTTCAACGTTCCACACACGTACGAGTCATCATATTACAAGAGAGGATGAAAGATTTGCTTCAAATGATGATGGAAATTCAAGTAAGTCAACTGCGAATGGCTAGAGAACAAGATAGGCAAGGCATAATCCTTAGGAATTTACAAAACTTCCTTATGGATAACCATGCCAATCCCATTGTCATCGAAGAATCATCACAAGCCATGGATTCTGAAGAAGCCCCTAGAAGAACCACAAGAGGATCAAGAAGAAGAACATCCTCTATTGAATCTGGATGTTCATATGGACGAAGACGATGGCGTAATTTGCGTTGGAGATGTCCTTTTTGATGCTAATAGGAACTTGGTCGAACAACGTGGAAACTTTTGTCTCCACTATCCAAATTGTTCGGTCCATAAATCACCAATAGTTAAGGGTCCTCGTTAAGCATTTTTCGTTTTTGTTTTTCTCTTTCTTGATTATATATTGGTTTGTTAATTTGTATATAAATTTTATCTTCATAAAACTAATGTTCTTCTAAAAAAATCTTTAGTGTATAAATAATCTTGAATTCCATTTAATTTAGGATGCTATATTTTATATCACTCATACATAGTTATTATCCTTTTGTCATATGTTTGTTTATCTCATTTTCTATTAAGTTCAAGGTTTATAGGTCTTATTTTTGTTGATGACAAAAGAGGAGAAGTTATATAAAATAGTAGGCTTGGAGTAAGGGGAAGTTGTTGGTGTAAGGGGGAGTTATGGTACGATCGAAGTGGTAAGTATATTTTATAAGGTTGCCATCATCAAAAAGGGGGATATTGTTAGGAACTGGAGATAGTGGTTTTGATGACAACAACCTTTGTAACTTATTGTATTATAACTTATATACTAACACTATTGTCTAGATATATATGAATGTTATTATGCAAGATATATATAAGGCAGATACTGATTATTGAAGACTGTACAATATAAAGATCAAGAATGAAGAAATCAAGTTTGAAGACTCATCAAGATTTCAAGATAAGTGTCTAGTTTTGTTAAAACTTCATAATAGCATGGAAATCTTAATTCCAGATTTCATTTGGGATGGAACCCATTTCTACCATCTTAGTGGCTTACAAACCCACGACAAGTAGATTACAAACCTACGACAAGTGGCTTACAAACCCACGAACATCCTGGTTTTGTACAAGTTCTCGAGTCCTGATGTGATGAAATATTCTACAGGAAGAAGCTTGCAAAACTACTTCAAAATGATTTTTTTAAATGTTTTTCAAAACTGTTTTTTTTAATGTTTTAGCTTTAAAAATTATCTTTTCAAATGATTTTCTAAAAGATGTTTTAGCCTTAAAATATTCTTTGTTTTTGTTTTTAAATAAACACTTATTTTAAACTTCGTTTGTTTTTAAACTATCTTCTGATTTTAAAAAAATTCTTTTATAATATATATACATATATATATATACTTGAGATTTAAAATCAAATTTATATATACATTCTAAAAATATAATTTTCAACTCTTCTTTATTTTAAATCATAGGAAAATTAGTTCATTTTACTCCAGAATCATTTCATCTTGTTTTCCTTTTAAAACAAATTTTACATTGTTTTTAACTAAGGGATGTCGACATCATGGGATACCCCATGTCGACATGGTGGCCGTTAAATTCAAAAGTTTCAATTTTCAAAAGAAGTGTATATTCGTTTAAATCTCTTCACGAATGGTTATGACCGTTACTGGTCTATAAATAGCCTTTACAAACGAATTTTTTAACTAACTATTTTCTTCACTCCTTCTTCTCCACAAAACCATATTCTAAAATTTTCATATTTTTAAGATCGTGCCAAAATTCTGTCGAATTCTCAAGTGAATCAAATTAGAATCTCATTCTTGTTTTATTCTCTGCCCTCTCTCGAAGATCAAAGTGCTATTCAGAGTTATAGGATCAATTTTGTAATCAAAAGTTTATCGAGTCTCTCTATAAGGTGCAGTTGTGCCTGGAAATCAATTGGGTGATCTTGTGTCCTGTAAATCAAGAGAGTTTGCCCCAGACTCGAAGACAGGAGGGTACCTCAAGGCCTTTAGAAATCGAGGATTGTAATCTCAACATTGGTATAATAAAAATCTGTACGAGGTGTTTGCCTTGGTGTACGACTGGACGTAGGGTAACTCCGAACCAGTATAAAATCCGGTGTGTTCTTTCCTTTTACTACTTTTTATTTACTTTCTGCATCTGTATTTGATTCTGTGATTGTACTGTGATTAAGTTCTGCATTTGTTTATATCATAATTTTTTAATTGGTCCATATAAGTCTTAGAATCCATTAAACACTATTCGCCCCCCTCTTGTGTTAAATTAGCCTTAAGATCCTTAATCCACACTCCCTTTCAAAAACATTTGTAAGATTTTCCATTACCAATTCTCTAAAAAGGATTTAATAAATTGGAGAAAAGATAACTCTAAGCACTATTCCTTCGGTGTACAGTGTGGAACAGATGTTCCATACCACCATTTCTTTTAAAGGTCAACCTCAAGAAACCCAAACCTCAATTTCCTATTGTAATTATTTCCAATAAATCCTTTTATAAATTTCCCTTACTCATGAAATCCTTTTTGCTTTAACCCAAACATGTTTACAAAACGTTTATCAACTTCTATACTCATTTATGAAACTCTTAATTATTCAAACCTAGTTATATAAATTATTTATAAACTTTCAAACCTTTCATAAAACTTCCTAATATAGACATTCAAACCCATTTATAAATCCTTTTTATAAACATTCAAAAACATTTCTAAAACTTCTTTTATAAATACCCCAAAATTGTTTATAAAACTTCTTTATATAATATTCAAAACAATTTTTAAATCATTCTTCAAATATCTTGTTCAAAATAGAATAACCTTGAAGACCATTTTAAAAGAAAATGACATATTAGCTTTCCAAAATCAAATGGAGGCTTAATGATTACAATGGATCATTAAATATGGGTTTACTTGTCTAAGTTATATCATGGGTATTGCCTAACGTCAGAAATGTAATGGATTCACACATAACATAGAATCAATCATAAGTAGGTGTCCAAGTTACAAATATAGATACATCCATTATCGGTGAAAAATGTACATATAGAAGTATATTATATATGCTTAATTATATTCTATATGCCTAAAATGTACATATAATGATACACATGTATATGTCGTTACAACATGCTAAAGGTCTGAGTTGTGTGCATCAATAGGCAGCTCAGTTTTAGGAATTAGATTTTGTTTAGTAATATTAGTTCCACCTAAGAGTTTGTTAGTAGAGAAGAAATGCTTTATTGCTTCAATAACATTTGGTTAATAACTCTCCAGGCTGACTTATAAAACAAGGCATTGAAGCCATCAGAACCGCACAGTTGAAGAATTTATGGAAAATATAGCATCCTTGATCTTAGAACTTGTTACATTGGAGATAAGAGTAAGTTTCTATATGGAGTTAATAGTAGGAAGAGACAAGTCGGTCTACTAATGAAGGCTTGTTGCATGGGGTGTGGATTGGGGCGGATAGTGGTCAAATATGATTGGAAAGCTCGCTTATACCATGGTTTATAAATGGTTTTAGAAAATTATAAGGAGTTATAAATGATTTTTGAACCAATTAAAAAGGAAAATCTTCCTTTATTTTGTAAATATACTTATACCATTGAGACAAGTATATGAGTGCATTTTCTAAGTTGCGAGGTGTAATGTGTGTGAGTATACTTATACCATTGAGAGAAGTATATGAATATTTTCTAAGTATTGAAATATAGGGATTTGTGGATACACCTTTGTAAAAGTATTTTTATACAAGTAATTTACAAAATGATTTCAATGAACGAAAGATTTATTAAAGCGGGCTAGTGGTTGCTTATGTGCTTAACCAATGTTGGTTGCCCCCTAAGGAACAAATCCTTGATTTGAATGTGTGTTTGTTGATAGTTAAATAATAGACCGTCAAAATCTTGGCCTAAGTATGTAATCCTTCTTATTTTTGGTGGTACGAAAATATTCTGTAACAACCCGCCACTCATTCTACAGAATGACGAATCATTAATAAGAAAGAAAGGGGTGAGAAATAGAAAAGAAGAGAAAGAGAAAAGAAACAAACACAAATACTCACAGCGGAAACGAACAAAATATATTATATCACATAAATATTACATAGTATCATATACAACACTTATCAATTTAAAAATAACAATTCCATATTCTTTAAAATCCATTCATATTTATAAAAATAATACATTATACTTATTATTTGAAAATAACATATTTGATACTTATTTAATTAGATTATTAAATTAAATTCAAATTTTATTATCAAAGATCATCAATATCAATTTAATTACTTAACAGATTATTAAATTGATATTGTCAAAATTTCCGGGATATTACATTCCTCCCCCCTTAAAATAATTTCGTCCCCGAAATTTAAACAAAGGTAATTTAATAATCTTATTAAAGATTTAATTTAAAACATAAGCATATACTATCATCCATATGCTAACAACCATAGCAACCAAATCATCCAATCAAAAAAAAAAATTAATTATCTAGACTAAATTCTAGATAAAATTCCTCGAGTTTCCCCAAGTATATATATATACCGGGATACTCGCTCTACAAACAATCTAAACAATCAATACTACTAAACTATAAAGCTCCTACTCATCTATATCTACAGAACTAAACAGAATATCAGACTATAGACGAGTCTGACTCAACTACCAAACTTCCAGAACTGCTGATTCTACAACCAGAGATAGATCAAATACATACTCCCTCAGAGATACGTACAACTCAATGAATTCCAGTTATCCAAACTGACAATTCAACCAAGTAGACCAATTACTTATCCAAATCAGAACACAGACGAGATCCAAACACAACTCTACTTCACAACATCAGTAGATTCCAAACTTACTTCTCCCATCCCGAGATACACTCCAAACTGCTTTCGCTGCTCAACTCTGATCTGAGGTAGAACACAAGCACAGACTGGACAACTTATTCCAGAAATAAGGTTCACTGATCCATAAAAGAAAACTCAGATATTCCAGCAAAACTTGAGTTGCTTCACCAACTCTATTTGTAGGAAAACATCCTTCCACTAGACTGAACCACCGGTATCACTCTTGGAATCTAGTCGATAAGAAAACTCAACCTTCAGATGCGGACAACTCCTAACTTCTCTGAAGACATCCAGAAAAATTCTGACAACCCAAGAGAACACTCAGACAATCGCAAGTCACTTTTGCGATCAACCCATCCTAATTCCAAACAGACTGTTCTCTCTTTACCAATCAGAACAGCTTACACTTATTTATCCAATTTATCGAAGAAATGGATCCACTCTGCTGCTTCTGAACTTCACTTCCAGAAAAAACTGCTCAGCCAGAAAACTTCCTGCCATCACAGAATACTCCGAGCTGCACTGCTGACACTGATGCCAAGGACTTCCTACTCCAAAGATCTTCGAGAAATTCGAACTCCAAACCAAACAGAAACACCGTGCTGAACTCAGCCACAACACCGAAGCATACACACTTCCTTAATCTTGTTCCAAAGAAAACATCTTCAGGAACATCCATCGTCACTGTATCTCATCATACAGCTACTATTACCTGAGGTATCAAGGTACCATCACTCACTTCTGCCTCATCGACAGATCCAACTCTACTCATCCACACTTCAAAGATAAACTCCGAAACATTACAGTTTCCTTCGGAGATCGATGAAATCCTTCACCACAGCAAAGCTTACTCGAGACGGTATTGGGTTTACAGTCTCGATATATACTTCCAACCTCAAACATTCAAACTCCAACTATTGGTAATTGTGTTACACACACTACCACCTTATCTATCTTTATAACTTATATTGGAAAACCCGAACAGGTAACCCAATAAATAGGTAGAAATACATAAATATATATATTTAAAATGATATATTTTTTTTATATAGAAATTATTTTTGGGTAAAATTATTTCATCTACCTCTTTAAAACAATATTGTGTCCATTGGCCTGGTTCAAGTGTTTAGAGATCCCTATCAATAACGTTAGCTACTCGTATTGACCAGAATCCATATACCACTCAACCGATCAATTAACACAATATAAAACCATTTTATATAACTAACAAATACGCGCTCTCGTATATATATATACTCAGACTCAAATAGGTTGCTACAGATCCTATCTCTAATGAACAATCCTTCTGAACCTAGGTATTCACTCAACCTAGTGCTCTGATATTCAATTAACCAAAAGCTTAGGCATTCGCTCAACCTATGCTCTGATACCACTGTAACAACCCGCCACTCATTCTACAGAATGACGAATCATTAATAAGAAAGAAAGGGGTGAGAAATAGAAAAGAAGAGAAAGAGAAAAGAAACAAACACAAATACTCACAGCGGAAACGAACAAAATATATTATATCACATAAATATTACATAGTATCATATACAACACTTATCAATTTAAAAATAACAATTCCATATTCTTTAAAATCCATTCATATTTATAAAAATAATACATTATACTTATTATTTGAAAATAACATATTTGATACTTATTTAATTAGATTATTAAATTAAATTCAAATTTTATTATAAAAGATCATCAATATCAATTTAATTATTTAACAGATTATTAAATTGATATTGTCAAAATTTCCAGGATATTACATATTCCCTACTTAACACCGAAGGATTTTAATTTTGAAAATATCTAGGAGAAACACGTGAATTATATGGTACAATTACCGTCGGTGGTTCTATATAGTACATACAAATGCATTTTGTTCTTCTAGGAAAAATGATGAGGAGATCTGTCCAATTAAACAGTTAGGGGGTGATCCCGCTCTTGTTTATTGTTTGATTATTACCGGCATTGAGCATTCCGAAAATTTGACTGTAACACCAGATTTTTGATAACATTATTTAGGAGATTTAGTTAGATAAACTAAATAAAATAATGTGTTGATAAGGGGATTGAGATTTGGTTTAATTAAGGTAGCTGTGCCTTTTTTTAACTAATAAATTAAATGAAGGGTTTAAAAATGAATTAGAGGAGGGGTATTATGGGAAAGAGGCCATTCCTATATTTTCTTCCTTAGGCCGTGTATTCCAAACACACGTTCATTATCATTTTCAAAAATTTAAAAGCTTGGTCGGCCACCATTAACAAAGGAAGAAGAAGAGGAAACAAAATTAAAGCTTAAGGAAAGCAATTTCAAACCAAACTCCTTCAAATCTCAAGCTCCTTAATCATTAAAGCAAAGGTGAATAACGTTTACATCTCTAAATATTTTTTGTTTCGATTTTAAGGTTAATTCCGAATGATTTTGCAAAGGTTTGCCATGTTTTTGAATGATAAAAGATTATATATACATGTTGATGATTTATGTATGTCCATATAGATTTTATGGCATGTTTTAAGATGAAAACCTTATTAAATGACATCCATTAGCCTTGCTAATTTTTATGATGATCTAAAAAGTTATTTTAGAGATGGGGTTTGATTTTCTGAATTTTTGTGGAATTGTTATAAATTTTCTAAGGGAGAAAAGGTTAATTTCGATTATAAAATTATTTACAGGTAAAATAATTATTGTTTGGATCTGAAATTTTTATATGTTGAAGAGAACATATTAATTTATTTTCTATAATTTTTCCAGAATTTATCAAGGAGTTTTCATAGTTATATAAAATTATTTAAGGTATGAGACTTAAATGTTTTATATAGTTATAAAAGAGGGGGCTTTTTAAAATTATTCAAATTTCCAAATAAGGAAAGACGACAACATTTTTGAATATAAAATTCTGGCAACCAATCAGCTTTAGACAAACAAGGCAGGTGGGGTACAAAAGAACTATTTTAAACAATATTTTCGATGTTTCAACTATTTCGGCAAGAGCTTCCGTCTTCATTCCAGCCCTTCCGACAAGCCGAAAGGTATCAAACCTTTCGGCAAGGTCAAATACCAATGCACATGGTATTAGCAATGGGTACGTAGTGAATTGGACAAAGTCGAAAGGTTTAGGGACGAAAGGTTATAGCTTTCGAACAAGATGATGTTTTGTTTTGGTTTAAAGAAAATACGCCTGCTAGCTTTCGACAAAGAGCTTTTGAAATTGTCAAAAGGTTTAAAAGAAAAGGTTTCAATTGGTTTGATTTCTTGTTTTAAATGAAACCTTTCGACAAGGTCGAAAGGTAGTTTTCGACAAGGCCGAAAGCATAGTTGCCGCTTCCTAACCTTTCGACACAGATGGAGTCAAATGTTATCTTTTGTTTTCCAAAACTTGCCGCCTCTTGTAGAATATGCTAGTATATGATTTTTGTTTGATGATAATAAACATATATATATATATATTCGTTTAAATGTATTTGTTATTGTACTATTTTATTTTTCACATAATTAAATAAATATTTGTTGGATAAAATAATAACACATAATTCAAATTCAAACAAATATTTTATTACAAATTCAAATAGTACAAATTTGAGCTCTCACTACATATATACATTTTCAATTACATTTCAGTTTCGATTACATCACAAATTTCAATTTACAATTTTGAGCTCACTATATATCACTCAAACACTCGTATTTATCTTCAACTCTATTCCAGCTTGAATCCAGCACCTGAATTATCTACAAAATAAACACTGACGCAATCAAACTGAAAAAGAAATATTTTTGCAGTGTACAATGAAATGTGTTTTTGAAAATATTATTTGCCTCAGTTATTTGGGTTGTTCGTCATCGTTTCTTTTGAATTCATCATACACGAACACCTTGTGACATGCACAGTGTATCACTGTACATGCCACAAAGCCTTGCACACCGATATACACTTGATAAAACTGCTGGGACAGGTGAGCACAAGGTCAAACCCGAGCCAAAGCTGGTTTCAACTCAGGTACAATACAATAAAAAATAGAATGGTCAAGTACAAGTTTCAATGACTGGAACAAGCTCGAACAACATGAACTAGACCATTCTAACTCGAGGCAGGTCACTATTACTCAACGAGCAGTATGTACATTTACAAGCTAAAGGCACAATAATTATACACATATATACATACATATATATATGTATGTGTGTGTGTGTATATATTTATATGTGCACTCTTACTAACAGTAGAAACAAGTTCTCAGCCAAGACACAGTGCAGATCAATGACTCGAAGTCTGAAAACAGTACAAGAAAATCCAGACAACATGAAGTACATGATGCAATAAAGCAGTGGATACAAAGTCAACCTGAAAGCATTTCAGAAATGAAGCAGTGGAACAGTACAACGTGCAAATGAAAACAACATGACTCAAGTGCAAACAAAATGAAGTGCAAATAATAACTCAACATTTCAAACATACATGAACATGCAAGGACAAGGGCAGCAACCAGACTACTTGATACAATGCACAAATGACTCAACATGCTCACATATGCAAAGTAGGGATAATAGACTCTGAAGTACAACTTCAATTACCAAAAGCAGTGAACCAAGCACTCCAGAGACCAGTGTGTACAACAAGACCACAAACAATCAACATGTACAAAGGGCAGTATAAATATACTCAAACTGAATGAAACAAAACAGTTCAACTTGAAGCAAGACTTAGGTTAACTATCAATGTATAACATAAGTGTGCAGATAAACATACATCAATGCAGACCAGGCTGTGAACAAAACAAAGCAGCTACACACATGTATACATATATACATGCAGCACAGTTCAGTTACAGACTCCAACCAAGCATATGTTCAATCAAGTGTATCACCACCCCAAGTACAAAGCAGTGCAAGTCAATACAAGTGGACAGTGCAACCAAGTGCAGGCATTCAGGTATGCAACCAGACTAAGGCAACGACAAGCATGAAGATATACAACAGAAAAGACTGCAACATAATGATGTCCCAAATTAACATAAGTACAAACCAACATAGCAAAATAAGAGTTCAAACAAGTCAGAGAAAACTACGGAACCAAGTCAATTATCTCAAGAATTCAAATGCCAGAAAAGAACGGAGAAAATTTGAATTCATCAGAGGTCATATAAGCAATAAATTGAACAAGTCAGTGGCAGTAATGGACGGAACCAACTCAAACCGTTCAAGCAAAAATCAAATGGCCGAAGTCAAAGGAAAAAAAATGAAACCAACTCAGAGAAAATCAAACAACGAACAAGTCAATTTCATCACATCGTTTGATCAAAAATCAATGGCAGAGCAAATCACGTGAAGAATTCAAACCCAAAAATACGAACGTGATTATAGTGGTTCGTTCCCTATATAACCCAAAATCATCATTGGCAGTAAATTATTTGAGTTAAAAAAACTAATACCAGAGCTAGCTTACTCACGAACAAATATATAACTCGAATCGAGTTCGAGCAAATCAACAGTGAAATCAAGCAAAAATTACATACCAATTTCTATTCGCTCGAACTCGAAAATTGAAGCGACCGCAAGCTATAAAAGCCAAAGAATCGATTGACCAAGCCTAACAAAGCAAAATAATCACTGCAATTGATTAAATACAAGCGGCATTTTCAATTTCACAAAGCCCAGGTTTTTGGAAGAGGAACGAGAAAGATCGGCTGAAGCCATTTTACACAGAAAAGATAAGAGAGGAGAATATCTTCTTATAATTAAAATTGGGTCGGTCTCATATTTCATTTTGGGCTTAAAATATTAAATAGGGTTTTGTTTATTTTCAATTGTAATTTTCTTTTTAAGATTTTCAGACTCTAGTTGTTTAACTAGGTTACGAACTACAGTTTTATAGTTCGAGAATTCGCAACTCAGTGGCTGAGTTGTGGCAGGGTTTTGAGCATAGAGTTAGGTTATTCGATAGCGGGTGTCGCAAGTTTATGTGTGTATGCGTCTGACTACTTAATTTCTAGTAGAAACCTAAGGGGCAGCACGTAGGCAGGGTTTTGCCGAAGCTGGGTAAATCTGTGTTGTTCTATTTCTATTTTTATTATTCTGCTATTATCTGTGCTGCAATTATTTTATATATTTCTTCATTAATTTTTATTATTATTAGTATCACCCTATTCGCCCCCCTCTAGGGTGAAATCGATCTTACAAGTGGTATCAGAGCTAGGAACAAAAACCAATTTTGTTTAAAAAATTTGATTTTTTAAATGGCTTCTTTTAATAATGCTTTTGCTGAGGTTCAGTCCATAGTTAGACCACCCATGTTCAATGGTGAATATGCTTACTGGAAAAATAGAATGAAAGTTTTTCTGAAAACCATAGATGCATGGAATATTGTTGAAACGGGATATAGGACACCAACTATAGTCGTAGATAATCAAGAAATTGAAAAACCGATGGATCAATGGACAGATCTTGAAAATAAACTGCAGAATGCTAACGCTAAAGCTATGAATTCTATTATATGTTCATTGGATCAAATTGAATTTAATCATGTCTCACATTGTCTAACTGCGTAGGAAATCTGGTACGCACTTGAAGTGACTCATGAAGGAACCTCTCAAGTCAAAGAATCTCGCCTTGCCATGCTTAGTAGCGAACACGAAAGCTTCACAATGGCAAAGGATGAAAGTGTCAAAGAAATGTATAAACGACTTTCTAATCTAGTATACAAATAAAAATCACTTGGAAAGCCATACATAGAGCTGGAAATAGTTCGAAAAATCCTCAGAATTCTCCCACGAAATTTTGAAGCAAAAGTTACTGCCATTCGAGAATCAAAAGATCTGAAACAAATCAAAGTTGAAGAACTCATCGGAAATCTCACCACTTATGAGCTAGAAATCAAATTCAAGGAAGAACACGAAGGAGGTGATACGCGAAAGAAATCAATAGCTCTCAAAGGAACAATGAAAAGTGAAGATGACGACGATGATGATGGAGCAACTGAACTAGCACTATTAATAAAGAGATTCAAAAGGTGGAACCACAAATACGGAAATCCAGCTTTAAATTAACAATTGAAAAGCAGAATAGTCAAAGCACTAGACAACTCAGAAGAGCAGGAGATCATCTATCACAAGTGTAATAAACCTGGTCATATCAAGCCAAATTGTCCTCAAAATCAATTCAGCAAAGGAAAGAAACCGAAAAGGAAAAGCTTTGAAGCAACTTGGGATGAAACTGATGAAAGTGATGAAAGCACTGGCAGTGAAAATGAAAAAGCAAAACTATGGCTTCAAGGAGAAATAAGTGATAGCGATGATGACGAGCCAAGTGAGGTATCAAAACTTACTCACTCAGAATTACTTATATATTTTCACGAAGTAAATGGCTATTTTGAACGACTTAGGGAGAAGTACGCTAAAATTGAATCACAAAGAGATAGTTTAATAGAACTAAATAAATAGCTTGATCAATTGGTTAAAAACTATCGAAATAAGAGCCCTAAGTGTGATAAGTGTCCATCATTTGAAGAGGAGATTAAAAAATCAGAAATTAAAGTTAAATCACTTGAAAATGATATTCTGATTTTGAAAGAAAGTGAAAATACTAGGAGAGAAAATTCTATCAAAAAGTGCACTTTGTTATTGAATGAAAATGAATCTCTCAAAACACAAGTCCAACAATTGTCTACAACTTTAGGAAAATTCTCCAAAGGAGAAAAATCACTAAATATGCTATTAGGGAAACAAACTGTCAATACTGTTAGACAAGGACTTGGGTATACTCAATTTGAACGTGTTAGAAGTGAAATTATTAAAGTCAATTTCAAGCGCACGATTTGTGGAAAAATTGGACACAATCACAACAATTGCTGGTATAGACCCAAACACACAAAAACCATACCAATTTGGGTTCCAAAAGGCACGAATGTAAAATCCCTTAGAATTAAAAAAATGTGCGTGCCAAAAGGAACAAATATAAATTGTTTTGTGTCTACTCAAACTTGTTTTTCAAAATCATATGTCACTAACAATCATGGACCTATAAAAACAAATAGGTCACAAAAATCTTTCCTCGTGTAGGTGTGGTGGCAGGCTAAGGAACAACAAGAGTGATACCTGGATTCTGGCTGTTCCAGGCACACAACGGGCGACAAATCAAAGTTCCTTAGCCTAGCACAAAGGTGGCAGAGTCATAATGGGTAACAATGAAAAATTATCGTAAAGGTAAAATAGGTAACGGTACATTTATCTTGAACGATATATTAAATGTTGAAAATCTGAACTATAATTTGATCGGCCAGTTATGTGATAAAGAAATGAATGTTGATTTTGATTTATGCAAAATTGTTGGCCAATTATCTTGTTATGCCGAGAACACTATATGTACCTCTAGAGTCTTTGAACTAGTTTATATAGATTTGTTTGGACTAATGATGTTGTTTTATTAGTTGAGATTATTCTATATACACGTGGATATATTTGACCTGACATTATATTTTGTGTTTGCTTGTATACACCGTTTCAATTCAAATCCAAAAGAAATTCATTTAAAAGCTGTAAAAAGGATTTTAAGGTATCTGTTGCACACTCCACGATTTGGTCTATGATATCTATCTAATGATAACTTTGAATCAAAGGGGAATTTAGATGCAAATTACACTAGTAGCCTAGTTGATAGAAAAAGTACTAGTGGAACGTGTTTTATGTTGAGACATTCATTAATTGCATCATTTTCAAAGAAAATATCTGCATATTTTTTCATTTCAACTGATTTTCAATTAGCAGACATTTTTTTATAAAACCCCTTCCAGAAAATAGTTTTTTTAACTTCGTTTCAGATTAGGCATCTTAGAAAATTTGATTTTATAATTATTTTTGGATTTGATGTTAAATGACTACATTAACTAATCTGACTCCCTACTGATTATCGAAAAGATAAATAGTGACTCAAAAAGTGATGAGTGTTGATATTAATCATATATTATGACTTGAGACAGTATATTTTGTAAATTTCTTTAAAAGTTTAAACAAGATTTATAATAACTTTTGTTGGTAAAAATTCCATGACCATCTCTATTTCTATCATATTTCTAACAACCATCACTCATCAAAATCCAATATAGTATGTCAAAATGTGGTATTTTAAACAGGAAATTATTTGTTTTTATTTTATTTATTTATTTTCTTTTTGTAATTAAAACATCCAAAGTATTCACTCTCATTTAAAAGTCCTCACAGTTATGCATGGGTGAATTACTTGGAATATTTGTTTATGTGTTTTCATGCTCATTTAAAAGTCCTTACGATTATGCATGTATGAAACACATATCAAAATTGGTTATTAAATAGACAAGTTGATTCTAATCCCATTTAAAAGTCCTCACGATTATGCGTGGTTAGAAGATGCTTGAAATTCATTTTTTTTTTTAAAATTGAGAATACTACTAATCTTATTTAAAAGTCCTAACGGTTATGCATGGTTAGTAGATATTCAAATTCCTGATATAAATATACCACAAATACACACAACTATGGTTTTATATGCCGACATCACCCCTATCACTCTAAAGTGGAATATATGCCTAACAGAGTATTTATGATTTTTGTTTGATTTTTTATTGAAATTTAATATTTATACTAGATTGGGAATTAATGCTGTATTAATATCTATCACTTTATCTTTATTTTTCTAGTACTATTACTCTTTTGCTGATAACAAAAGGGGGAGAGAGAAGTTAAGATTTTGGCAAATAAGTCAAGTCATATTTTTTATTTGCATATTCCCTTCTAAGTTCATTTGCATATTTTTTATTTATTTTCATGCATATGTGAAGGAGGAGTATTCAAATAGGGGGAGCAAATAGAATTCATCAATGATCAAATACATTTAATAGAGTCAAAATCTTAATATATGTTTGTTATCATCAAAAGGGGGAGATTGTAGAATATGCTAGTATATGATTTTTGTTTGATGATAATAAACACACACACATATATATATATACATATATATATATATTCGTTTAAATGTACTCTTTATTGTACTATTTTATTTTCACATAATTAAATAAATACTTGTTGGATAAAATAATAACATAGAATTCAAATTTAAACAAATATTTTATTCAAACAAATATTTTATTACAAATTCAAATAGTACAAATATGAGCTCTCACTATATATACATTTTCCATTACATTTCAATTTTGATTACATCACAAATTTCAATTTATAATTTTGACCTCACTACATATCACTCAAACACTCGTATTTATCTTCATCTCTATTCCAGCTTGAATCCAGCATCTGAATTATCTGCAAAATAAACACTGGCGCAGTAAAATTGAAAAAGAAATATATTTGCAGTGTACAATGAAATGGGTTTCTGAAAATATTATTTGCCTTAGTTATTTGGGTTGTTCGTCATCATTTCTTTTGAATTCATTATACATGAACAACTTGTGACATGCTCAGTGTATCACTGTACATGCCACAAGGCCGTGCACACCGATATACACTTGATAAAACTGCAGGGACAGGTGAGCACAAGTTCAAACCCGAGCCAAAGCTGGGTTCAACTCAGGTGCAATACGAAAACAAAAATAGAATGGTCAAGTACATGTTTCAATGATTGGAACAAGCTCGAACAAAAACAAAATGGTCAAGTACATGCACAACCATATCCATAATTTATAATATATTTCTGAGCGTATCTAGAAAGGTGATAACATACCCTAATTGGGCGCGACCCACTTAGCCTTGCTGCATCACCCCTGTTTTAGTCATTCACGATTGATGAGGCTTGAGACCACATTTACCTTTCAAGAACAATTCCACTTAAAATGCTCATCGTCCTCCAATGATGATGTTCTGATAGCATTCGTCCATACAAGTTGTCCTGGGTTTGGACAAATCGAGTCATCGTCTTCACCATCTTCATGATATCACCATTCGTAACGTTCAAACCGGATCGAAGTGGTTTTTAGATAATTAAATCTTATCCCGGTCTCATCGAAATGATCAACGAATTTGGCCAGATTTGATAGTCAGTTATTTAACAAAAATAACATCCATAAGCAGTCACTAGGCCCATATTATAAATTCTAACATTCATTTTAAAAATATCTTTACAAAGATATATATTCAATCTCTTTCGATATTTCAATATTTTAAAACATTTTCGAATACTTATATCCATAACAGGATATTTCAACCCATATCTTACTTCAACACTTATTTAAATATTTCCAATTTCGATTTATAATCCACTACTTAGAAAAAATATCTCGATATAAATCCTTCGTCGCTAAATATTTCTAAAAAAAATTCATTTCCACACTTAGGAAAATATTATAAATCCATTTTCCGAAATCATTTCTAATATCAGTACTCAGGAATTATTTCATATCTTATCTCCTACATTTCCGGAATTTATATTAATTCCTTTTTACATTTACCAAAATTGATTATACTCACCTATAATCTCATCTATCCATTTATAACTTCTTTATGAATTTAGATTCAATCCCGAAGTTCTTGTTTTCTAACATTTCGGAAATTTCCTTAAGCCCCCAAAATTTCATTATAAGATTTTCTCTTATAAAATCTCATCTGTTAAATAAACCCCATTTACAAATCTCAAGAGAACTTATAAATAAATTCTAATCATTCCAAACCTCTCTATATATATGTATAAGTATTTTTAAAGAATAATAATTTATTTTTAAAACTAGTTTAAGTAACTATTTAAAATATCAAAACATTTTTAATAAAACATCAATAAATCATTTCCAACTCATTTTTAAATAAAATTAATCGATTTACAAAGCTAATTACAAAAATTAGAAATTTATTTCAATTAATATTAAATATTTGAAATATCCACTTCCGAAGTATTTTATTACTAAAGTAGCTTTAAATTACATAGTTTGAATAAATAAAAATTCTCTTTTAAAACCGTTCAACTTCTCGTTAAAAAAATATATTTTTAAAATTCCAATAACCAATTCAATTTATAAATCTCTCTCGATTCATAACACATCGATATCAATCCGATTTCTAACCATCCTCACTTTTCAAAAATAGAATTCACTATTTTTCCCAAAAATCTATTTTTCATATATTGATATAAATTCACAATGTGAAATTATATTCCAATTTATCAATTTATTTCATTTTTCCTTATTTATCAACATCGTTCATAAATTTATAACTCCTTTGAGTTTCACTTGTTTATAAAACTAATCCCATTTATAAAATCTCATTTTATAAATCCATTTATTAATGAATTCCATATATTTCACAAATCTATTTAAAATATCGATTTCAAACTCCATTTCATATTTTCTAGGAATATCGTTTAAAACCCCATCATTTAAAAATCTTGTATATAAATTATTTTAAAATCTCTATTTAAAATATTTTTACGAATAGTTAAATATAACCCAAAATCAATTATTGTTTTTATCCAAATCAATTTCTTTAAAAATAATCCAAATTTTGATATAAATATTTTTATATTCAAAATCTCCTTTTAAATCCTTTCAAATTGCAAAAATAATATTTATGGTATTTAAAATACCAAAAGTTAGGCTAGTGCTACTATAACATCCAATAAAACAAATCACACAACAATCCATAACAGATTATCAATTCACATCAAATATCACTATATATGAAAACAATCAATATATATTTGAGGAATCTAGTTGGATCCCTCCAACCTATTTCCCTGCATCCACAGATGTTAGATAACATAAAACAAAATACCAATCCCACTTCGAGGGAGATATCGTGGAAAAATAGGGTCATCCGCTATTATGTGGGGCGCATCGGGTCTCATTCGCTCCAATGGCGGGAAAAATATCCAACTACTAATATATATACTACTATATATATATAACATCCAAACTGATAATATTTATAAATTCATTCAATCAACCAATAATTAATTTTAACTATTAAATTAAAACTAGAAATCCAAATGTGTGAGATTTACTCACCTTGATTTTCGAGTTTGTTAATCGTTCCAATCCAAAATTTATCTCATTGCGTAGTGTTTGTTGCTACGATCCTAAGTGACTTTTTTTTCTTTTGTAAATTTTAGACCTTGCACGAATAATTTCCGATGTATATAAGTTAACAGATTAAATTATTGGGACAGTTTGGCACAGGTCCCTTATAAGTTTCAAAATACACAAAAACCCCAGTAAAAAAAAGTTTGTAAATTAGGTCCCTAGAATTAAGTGACCGAATAATTGCATACACTTATGCGAATAATTGCAGACATTTATGCAATTATATCAAAAAATTGCAGACATTTCCACAATTATTCACTGAAAAATTGCGTAAAAGTTCGCAATTATTCACCAAAAAATTGCGGAAACTTCCGCAATTTTTTCAAAAATTTGTGGAAAATTCCGCAATTATTCACCAAAAAAATTGCGGAAATTTCCGCAATTATTCACCGAAAAAATTGCATAAATTTATGCAACTTTTGGGTATAATTGCATAAATGTCTGCAATTATTCAATGAATAATTGCATAACTATATGCAATTACTTAGTAACTTAATTTTAGGGACCTAATTTACATACTTTTTTTGCTGGAGTTTTTGTGTATTTTGAAACTGATTAGGGACCTAAGCCTAATATTCACTTAAATTATTATAAATCTAAATTGTTAATTTCAGTAATTAGACAAATTAATTACCTTATAACCTTAACCCCTTTCTAAACTTAGCAAGAACGAGACCCTCCACCACTGCCTCACCCACATCCAGCCACCGCTGATGCCATCATCCCCAGCTCTGCCCTCCATCTGGGCAACTCTAGCCAAGCCCAGGCCCTGCTCTTCAATGACATCCTCACCAATTGCTCTGCCGCCTACCCTTTGCCTCTAGCCCACACCTCGACCAAGACTCAAAACGTCACTACATCGGTTACTTGAAACCCATACTACTATCAACATGTGACTGCTTGCCTCTTGCCATACTCCAACTCGACATCGAACCAAAATCGCCTCACGCGACTCATGCCATCGCGATACCATCACGCGCGTATGCGCTGCTACCTCCTTCTCTACCTCGCTTCAGTCTTCCGCGCTCGCTCCAACATCGCGCGCGCTTCATCCATCGACTTCCCCTATAGCCCCGCCACCATAAGCGACTCCCTACGCCACCGCACGCTCGCATCCATCAGTGTGCCATCATGCGACCCAAAAACCCCAATCGAACTCACCCATCGCAGCTTCCACTCGCTTGTTATAGCCCTCAATGCCCCTGCCGATCATCGCGATCGCATCGCTCGTGCAAATTCGAGAACAACATGGTTTTTTTTTATTTCCTTCTTCAGTTTCGGTTATCCTATTTCCTGTTTGAATTCCTGAAGAGATATAGGAAGGTCGAGTTTTTAAAGAGGGGAAAAGTACTGTAGCGGATAGGTTAGGGTGCGGCTCGTACGTGCTAGGTCAGAGGGGTTAGGTCTGCTATAAGTTGGCTGATTTAATATTTTGTGGGCTGAGGTGAAATAAAAATAACATATACATTTAAAAATTCTAAAATATCTAGAAATTTCATTTCAAATCCTTATTGAGGCGTGCCACCAGGTGTTCCTAATGTTATGCCTCTATTCCGAACGAAATGGAACAAGTCTCGAGTCCCAATTCGATCGTATGAAGAAGATAGCTTTTTTGAACTTAATTATAATATTAAATTTCCAATATTTATTTCAACGCGTTTCTCTCCCGTACGACCAAACGGTAAATCCAAACGCTATGAAATTTGAAATCCGATAATAATACACTATTACGGATCCAATGGGATGTGTCTCGTGGAATTCCGAGACCGTGCCCTGGATCGCTATTTTAACGAGTCGATTAAATCGATGATTTCAAAAATTGGCGAAATCACTTAAAATCCCAATTTTAAAAACTTATTAACTAAATTCTAGTTCAAATAGAATTCATATTAACATTAGAAATTGTTTCGATTCTTATTCAGATCAATTTTCAATTATTCGCCCTATTTCCGTATTACGATAATCGCTGTATTTCGAAATTAAATTCATTTAACGTTTTCAACCGAAATCTTCATATTCAAAAATCGATTTACATTCCAAATCAACATTTAAAACCATTTAAATATTCAAAATTAACCGTCGAAAAAATCGGGTCGTTACATTCCTCCCCCTGTTTGTACCAAAAACGGGCACAACACTCTTCGGAAGTTTTTGAAGAGATAAAGTGAAGAAATTAAATGGAAAAAGAGGATTATCTAACAAAAACTACAAAAAAATATATGAATGTAATTAAAACGCACATAAACATAAGAATTTAGAGTGGTTCGGCGTGTTGCCTATGTCCACTATGAAATTGGTCGTTTTATTGATGTTTCTTTGATGATTACAATTGATTGCAGCAGGTTACAGCAGATAACAATGAATTTCAGTAGTAAAATTCATTAGTAACAGCAGCAATGGACTTTAGAACTGAATCTGGCAGGGTCTGGGCGTTGGAGAATTCAAAGATCCTCTTTATATAAGCTCTGGGGCTCTATTTATAGGTGTAGGAGGCTGATATTTCATTCAGATCTTAGGAGACTTCTTCTGGCACGTGAGTGGGCCCACGCGACTAAGCCCGTAAAGTTTCGGCATGATCCGTGATCGATACGAATGAATTTTGTATCGATCAAAATTGCGTCCAATGGAGTCGAAATTTGGTGTGGACATCCTTTAGCATGCACGTAAGCTCCTGTGAAAATTTCATAGCATTTGGACTTGTGGATCTCGATTTATGATCAATTCGAATTAGAGTTGCTCGGCAAGCTGTTTCATCCGAATCGATCATTTCGACTCGATCATTTCGAATCGATGGTTGTGTGTGATCAGGTGGTGACGTGGCGCACATTCTTCGTATCGATCCACATTCTTTGCCGAGTTGATCGAGTCATTCCAGAGTTTTCGCCGCGTCCATATTGATGCCTTCGTCTCATTCGAATCGATCATTAGTGCGCTCTTCGCATCGATCTGTAGCACACTTAGTTTGAATCGATGAAGACAGTCTAGTTCGAATCGATGGATGTTGGCTTGTTCGTATCGACGAAGGATGCACAGTTCGTATCGATTAAAGTTCCTTAGTTCGTATCGATTGTTGTGCTTTGCTTCGCATTGATGGGAGGTGTGCGTTTCGTATCGATTGGTGATCGATCGATATGAAATGAGATTAAGATTGAACGATGCGAAACAGATGCTCATGCTTCTTGCCGATGGATACAAAGTGGACATTGGATGATCGAGTCTAACTGTGGCTTGTCGATGGATGCGAAGTCGATCGAGTCGAACTGAGGCTTCCTGATGGATGCGAAGTCGATTTGAGGCTTGTCGATGGATGAGAGGTCGCTGCCTTTCTGATCGATATGAAAGTGATGGATTCGAACCGAGGATCGATGATGGATACAAAAATGGGATTATTGCCTTAATCTTGCATCGATCATAACTTGATCATACGAACTCGAATTGACTTGAGATTTTGAACACTGGCTTCCATGGCTTTGTTCGTCGTGTCTTTTCGATCGTAGCTTAATCCGGACTCGGAAAAAATTCGTCGATATCCATAGTGAGCCTGGGTATAACCGATCTCTAAGACGAACTGTTATTGGTTTCTAGTCAAGTTCTTTGATATCTCGGCCTTGCCAAAAGGCGGGATAACATTTGCCCCCCAAAGTACGTCTTGTGGAAACATGATGTGCTTTGAAAAGCTGTAATCTTTATTCTTAACAGTTATCGTTTTTCTCCTGAAAGTTGTAATCTTTGACTGATTTTCTCTGTAACATGAACTGTTGATTGTCAACTGTTGTACCCTGTATTGTTGTAACTGATTGCTGCATGCTAGTGATTAGCTGTTTGTTGTTGTAATCGTTATCATATAAGTATCCAATTCCTATGAATGTTAAAAATTGAATATTAGTCAGTGATATATGCATATATGTTAATCTGACTCTCGTTAACGTTGCACGTTCACGAGTCATTGTCAGTTCATTTCGTATCGAATCCCATATCGATCCTCTCCTGAACCGATGTGAACTTCGAATTGTAACAATGCTTGATGGTTGCTTTCGAATGCTCCTTTGTATCTATCCTCTCCTGAATTGATGTAAAAGGTTGAAACATTGTCTTTGCATCGTTATACATCGTATTGATGGATATGAAATGAACATTTCGCATCGATCAATATAAGATTCGATAGATACGAAATTAACTTTCATATCGATAGTTTCCCATGGCTCCATCAGGTCTTTGTAATGCCCTTCGCATCGATGAAGCATTGAGCCATTGGATTTGACTAGCCAGTTCGTACCGATGGGTATAAGTGTTTGGGAGTCGTGAATCGATGGATTCGAACAGTGTAGTTCGCATCGACGAACCGTGTGTGGAGACGCAAAATCATCGATACGAATAAAGGTTTCGTATCGATGGAGCTCAAAGCCTTCAGAATTGTCTTCGTCGTGTATTTCGAATTGGTGGGCCTTGTGTCGTTGGAAACGAATTGACAATTCGTATCGATGGGTACCTAAGGTAGTTGAAAATGATCGATACAAATAGCGACTTCGTATCGATGGATTTGGGTGACCCTGAAAGGCTTTCGTTGGCAACTTCGTTTTGATGAAGGCTCGAGTTGATGGATTCGAATGGCTCGTTCGAATCGATCCAGTGGTGACATTTTGTAACCGGTCGAGTTCACTGGGATGCGAATCGTTTTTCACCTTCACACTCAAGTCCATATAAATACTGTGGACTTAGCCATTTTTCACTTTTTACTTTTTACTTCTCTGCCTTGTCTTCGTATCGATAAAGAACTCGAGAAAGAAATATTGCCTTCGAATCGATTCAACTTATTCCTTAATCTAGCGCAACAACATCTGAATTTAGGTAAATAGATGACGAATCCATTCTGAAAATGACGAGACTCGAATCTTAGTGTCGGTTCGTTCGATGTCGTTGCCGATTCCATCATTGTCGATGCTGGGACTTGGTCGACATTGAGTCCAGAAGGAGTAACAACACGTTAATTGCTTGGGGAAGAAGGAGTAAGGAGGGATGCGAAGGAAGTGGTCGCTCTGAATTTTGTATCGATCGATTGGGGAAGAAGGTGTTTTATTTGGCGTTGGTTTTAACTGGAGGTTTTGTATCGATCTTTCATTTTGGAATTTTGTATCAATCCCTTACCCTTGGATTTCATATCGATTGAGGGATTCAATACGAGGCGGAGATGTTTGATTGATTCAAAATCGACAGCTTAGGATCGATACGAAATGGAGGTTAGTCGATCGATATGAAATGATCAACACAGATCGATTCGAAATCTTTGACACTAATCGATACAAAGTTACAGCCTTCGATCGATAAGAAATGAACCTTTGGACCAATGCGAATTGAACCTTGATTAATCTCGAATCCTTTTGCACGTTCGAACATCTAACTCCGACGAGCTTCAACCTTGCATATTTGGACTTGATTGTTGAACTGCATACTTGACCATCATTCAAAGCTCGACGATGGAACTATAACTTGGTTAAAATTTTACTGAACTTTAACTCAGATCGACCATTTGAGTCTGGATGGCATGGTTGTGACGGTCAACGATGACGGTCACTCGAGCTAAGTTTCGAAGTCTCATCGTTTGCATGATTATTCATACTCTATAGAACTTTTCCAAGTGATATACAGCACTGCACTGCACAACTTATTCACACACTTCACACTATGGGGTGCACGGGTTTATTATCTGTTTAACGATGATTTTTCATAAGCTAGTTAGTCATGGAACCTTCAAGTTCACAATAGCAGGAAGTTCAAGGTTCAATCCCTCCAATAATTGAGATACTGGCCATCGAGGCCGAAGTCATAGATCCATCTCCGGACGAGTTTCCAGGCACCCGGTTTATTGTCATCCATAAGACTCTGTGCCGTCTGGCATTTCCGAAGATATGCTGGGACGGATATGCTTAAGACATGGTCTGTCGCTTGATGACGTATTACTGCCAGGGCTAAATGATAGGCCGCATTCTCCTTCGGAGGGGTTTACTGCTTTCGATCGTCATGCTTGCACGGTGGGGACATTTCCTCCATTTAATCAGTACATTAGAGAAATGTTGTCATTCCTTGGAATCGCTCCATCCCAGCTACACCCCAATGGATACGCCTTATTGAATAGCACTTTCATTCTGTTTATGGAAATTCTCTTTCGACCACCAAAGCCGATCCAGATTAGATATCTCTTCAACATCAAGAGCCACGGAGATAGCCCTTCTTTCACATTCTTGGAAGCGGTCAGGAACTGTCAAATAGTAACGGGGTCCTGGGGAAGGCTGAGTTACTTTAAGACAGAATGGTTCTACGTTCGATGCCTCCCTGGATTCGCTAGGCGATGGTTGGATAGACATAAGTGTTGCAGTCTTTCTCATGAATTATCGAGATAATAACAATCGTTCTCAAAACTAACATACTTCTCTTCCTTTACAGCCGCAATCTCACGACCCGATGGTGGATATTTCAGAGAGTTAGTTCGGATCCTCCAAGCGGTTCTGGGTGAAGAGAGGAACATCAAATTGGTTCTAACCGACGAAAACTTGAGAATTGTCGGGTTGATTGAACGGAGGCAAAGCATAAGGCTGGAAGGGACACTTAGGGCGGTCTCAAAGAAACGGACGAAACGGAAAGCGCCCGGCATCGTAATAGCTGAAGAGGTTGATCCAGAGAGAACGCCCACTGATAACGAACTCCAAGCTGGGCCTTCTTCTAGTGTTCAAGATTCAGGAGGAAGGAGAAAAGGCAAGGTAGTTGCTCATAAGCGTTCTAAATCCATGAGATTGAAATCTGTGGTTATGTCTTTGCCTGTTCAGGGGATTAGAATTTCGGAGGCTCCTCCCCCGTAAGTAGAGAATCTTTTCGAAGGGCTTACTGATATTCCGATTTCGGATTATGTGTCATTTCAACACGACACCGGGATGGAGGAGCTTGACAATGCTCTTGATCTGAGCGGGTCACTTGCTATGAGTGTGGCTGACATTTCCGATTGGTCGGGGGGTTGCACATACATACACTTCACTGCACTACATGATTCATAATCGTAAATCGTCTAGTCTAGTAGATCGCTAACTTTTTCTTTCGTTTCTCACTTTCAGGTACGATGTCTGGAAAAGGATCAATGCTTGGGAGCCTTCGCTCGGCCCGAAAATCTTCTTCTTATTATTATGATTCCCACAGACGAGACTCGGACAGAGACCGCGATCGCGGGTACTCTAATCAAGAGAGGTACGAGCGGGACAAGGATAGAGAATATAGACACCGATCTAGGTCCCGTTCACCACCTCTTAGAATTCCATCTCCACCTCCTATTCAGACTTCACATCCACCCGAGCCTCCACGACACAGGCCATCCTCTCACACTTCTAGATCCGAGACTCATCTCCAAAGGGTCGAAACCACGACCTCCATAATTGCAGAGCAGGTCCCAACTAAGCCCATAGGAGAAGGGGCTATTAAAATTTCTCAGTTGAGGAAGGAGTTCCCCAACATATCCTTCGATGGCTACGTCTTTTGTGATAACCCTGATTTTATGAACAAGTTTTATAATTTAATTTAATATACTTGTTTGAATTATTTTTTGGTTGCCTAGGAAAAATATATATGATAAGTTGACCATAAATATATATTGGGTAAATATTGATATGTATACAAGATGATATATGTATATACTTTTCTAAAAAAAGAGTAGAAAATTATTTGTAAGCTAAAGAAAACTATAAATACATGAACATGACAGATTATGAATGTGCCATTGAAACAAGTCTAGGGTAAGGGAAATAAAGACTTAGGCAGAAATAAAAATATAGATAGTGTACAGGTATTTTAAACAAAGGCTGGCTAAAGAAAATTATTAGAAATTGCATGAAAATAGTATGAGTTGTTGGAAAATACTTTATCCACTTTTAGCAATTTTCTTAGCTTTAGAGATATCATGCAAATATGGTGACTGAGGTAATAAAGTGTAAATTTCTGTTAATAGAACCAGGGACCATTTACCCAATTGCACTTAAAAATAAAAAGAGAGGCTGATCATAAGTGGTAGGGTAAAATTGACATTGGGTAAATCTTAAAACCCTAGAGGCAGCCAAGGTCTTGTATAAAAGAGGGTTAAGGGTGAAAGGATCTGTCACCATTTTCTTAGAAAAATATATATATACAGAAAATATAGACAGTTAGCAAAAGAGAAAAACTGAGGAACACTGGCCATTAGAGACAAGTAGGAGATAACAGATCAAAAGGAAAGGATTAAGGTGAGTAATCTCACTGAAAATTGGCATTAAGTCCTGAATATTGAGGCAGCCTAAATGGTTTATGTTTTTAATTAATCTGTGCTTGTTTTATGAGATTGATGTGTTGATGATCTGTTTAAATATTGTGTGTAAATATATCCAGAAAATATATTGGTGACTTTCATGTTTGAATAATTATTGTATCATGAATTATCTTTGAGATGGGATGTTTTTTTTATGTGACTGCTGCATATAAATTAATTCATGGGAATTCCAGGAATATATGATATAAGTCTATGGTCTAAAAATGGAAAACAAATGGGACTGTAGCATAAAGTGGTTGCTGCTTATGTCTCAAGAATAAATGTGGTAACATAGAAGTGCAAAGTTATACTTGTGCTGAACTTCTATGTTTACAAATAAATCCAAATAAGATTAGAAGCTTGTGGTTTAGTCAGATCTCATGAATCTGTGAGTATCTGATTAAGCCAGAGGCAAATGGATGCATCAAGGCAAACTGAATATGACCATATATTTATAGGCATGATTCCTCAAAAGAAAAACCCCATGATTTAAATAATATGTACACTGAGAAATTAAACTAGCTTGTGTGAATAAATCTATGATTATGAAAAGATGATCTGTTATCCTTTGAACATATGCATGATGGTTGAGTTATTTATTTTCTCTGATTGATGTATGAGATGCAGAAGGGATTAGCATGAATGAGGGAAAGAGGGAAAATGAACACTTAGTAATATAACTAAGGATTTGGATCTTAGGGCTACAAGTAAGGCTTGGCAAGGGAAATATTGCAAGCTCACACATGGTATGATTATACCCAGGGGCCTGAGTGTGCTGGGTTAACAGTGAATATGCCCCAGACAATGTGTGTTTTAATAGAAAGAAAGTAGCTAAAGTCCATCATAAAAATACCTGAGATTGAATTTGGAAGAATAAGTTCACAGGTAGGTTGGGTAAAATCCCTGATAGACAGAAAGAGTATAAATATGGAAAATGATTAAATGATGATTATGTTGGTGGGTTCAGAGTACTCTATTGAGAATGATATGTTGTGCTCTCTGAAATAAATCCATTGAATCATGTATTTTTATGTTATGCATTAATAAACATGCACAGGTGGTAGAGGAATGTATACAAGAAAAACATTGCTTTACTATCTGTCTTAAATAGTTATTTACATTTTTAGTAAGATTATTCATACCAGACAAGTTGGTCTGACCCTTTGTGTGTTTATAAACCATTGGGTGTCTCATCTTTTAATGAGGCAACTCGTGGTGATTGTGCAGGTAAATAGGCATTTTCTTGATCAAGAATTGGATGAATTAGCTGCTAAGGAAATGGATATAATAGTTACAGACTCAAGGATATTAAATAGATGTTAAATTGGACTTGTGTTATGAAATGTTAGTTAAGTTGTTTTGGGAGAAAACTGATGTAATGCTATTTTCTATCCGCAAGTATTGAACTACTCATGAGATTTCTATTAACAGTTGCAAGTTGCTTTTGAGAATGTTTTATTAAGTGATAATTTATAGTAATAACTCCCTGAATGCTTAACCTAAGTGTGCAACAATAAGAATAATTTGAAATGATCTGTAAATTGGAAATTTAAAAGGGTAACCTGAGATCTGTTGTAAGTATTAATGGAAAAATTAGGTAGGATGAAAACCCAGATTAGTTTGTATAGGATGTGTGAAAAGTAGCAGAGGAATTCCGGCTAACATGACCAATTTTGTCAAGCCTGGGTTCAACCAGCCTATTACCCTAAGCTAATTGATTAAGAAATATAACAAATAAAGCAAACCAGAAAACCAGGATAGTTATATTGAAAATATATGTTACCTGAAATCACTCAGACACACACATGCACACAGAACACAGACACACACATGCACACAGAACACAGATACACACATGCACACAGAATACATATATATACACTTGCATAAGGGATAATTAAGCATTCAGTAGATCTAAATTCTTGGAGATCTAAACTAACTTTAAAAAAAAACTAGAAAAAAATAACATCTAAAATTTGTGAAAAATTAAGTAAGGTAGAAAAGCTTTCTGGAAATTATTTTTGCCATGAGAAATTTTATAGAAAATCCCAAAATAAAATTCTCTGTATCCAAAATTCTTTTACTCTGATAAAAGAAAGGGAAAACCTTAAAGTATCATTTATACATGATTTCTTGAATGTAAGTTAGGTGACTTGATTACAACAATATTTTTATATTGGTGAAAAGATCCTGGATAGTAGAGAAAGGATGTTCTCTTGAATAGATGATCACTATATATATTGGTAAAAAAAAACTTTATGTAAAAAGTGGGTCATCTCAATTTGGTATCAGAGCTATGTTGATAAATAACATAGTAAAAAAAATCTTGAATGAACTTGATTGTTTTGAATGTATGAAAGTATTGACTGTCTTGGATGCCTTGTCTTTATATACTTATGATAATACTATCTGTTATAATTGAATGATAATAAGTTGGAATAGGTTAATTTATATAAGATTAGATAAAATGGACTAACTCCAGTGTTGTATCCATAGAACTATGGTAAGACCCAGACAACAAGGGGTAGGACCAAGTGAACCACCCATGGTGAATATGCAAGATTTCATGAGAGCCATAAGGGATGGGGTAGGCAATAGGCAAGAAAATCCACATGAGGAGCTTTCTAAACTACTCAAGACTTTTACCAATCTTGGAGGCAAGACTTTTGATGGAACAGAAGGAATAATGGGAATTCAAAATTGGCTCAGAATTTTGGATAGAATATTTGCTGATATGCAAGTGGAAGACCAAAAGAAGAGGCTAATAGCATCTAGACAATTGAGAGGAGCAGCTTTGGACTGGTGGGAAGTCATTATAGCTGGAAGACCTGAAGGAGAGGTGACATGGAACCAGTTTAAAGAAATGTTGGAAGGAAGGTTTGTACCTGCATCAGCTAAAGAGTCCTTGCTGGAAGAATTCATTAAATTAAGACAGGGAACTATGAGGGTTACTGAGTATACCCAGAAGTTTGAATCTCTAGCAAAGTATGGTGCAGTGCTCATCACAACTAAGGAAGCTAAAAATGGTAGATACATCCAAGGATTGAATGCCAGTCTCAGTAGAGCCATGCTGCCATATAAGGATAGGACCTTTGATCAAGTTTTAGATCTGACTTTGAGCCTTGAACAACATGATAAATCCAGAGAAAATTTCAGAGCATTTAAAAATAACCAAAACAAGAAAGGAAAGGGTAAGTTCCACCCTTATGATAAAAAGAAAATGGATGTAGCCTCCACCAAGCAATCAGAAGAGGTCAAAACTGCTGAGGTTAAAAAGAAGATCACTTGCTATAATTGTGGACAAGAGGGACACATGAAGAATAGGTGTACAAATCCCAAACCAGCATCTTTCAAATGTCATCTGTGTGGGAAGGAAGGGCACATAAGAAGGAACTGTCCAGAGTTGAGGCAAGGAAAGATGGGAATGTTGGAAGGGAAAAGCAAAATGACTGGAAGTCCCAATGTTGAAAATCATGGCCAAGTTGAAGGTACTTTGCTTATTCACTCAATACCTTTTGCAGTAGTGTATGATACTGGGGCTACACACTCATTAATTTCCCATGACATTGTACAACAACTAAAATTAAATTGTATGCTTGTAGATAAGCCCTTGCTTATTAAAAGTCCTTTAGGTAGTTCATGTATATTGGGTATAATATGTAAGCAATTAGGACTGAATATAGGGGGGCATATGTTTGGTGCAGACCTATATGTGTTGCAATATCCAGGCATGGGAGTTATATTAGGAGTTGATTGGTTAAAAAGATATAAGGCAGTTATAAACATGGAGACCTCCACCTTATCATTGAAAACTTCTGATGGAAAAAGGGTAGTTGTTCTTTGTGAAGCAGATAAAAACAGGAACATGGCCACCCTTGACAATTTGACTGGTGAGAAGCACATGCCTGCATTAGAAGAAATCCCTATAGTAAATCAGTATGCTGATGTGTTTGGTGAGGTTAAGGGAATTGTTAACCATAGACCAGTAGAATTTTCTATCAAATTAATTCCAGGAGCTAACCCAGTGGTTAAGAGGCCAACTAGAATGGGGCCTAAGGAATTAACAGAACTGAAAAAGCAATTAGTTGAACTAGAGGAAAAAGGATTCATTAGACCTAGTAGCTCATCATGGGGAGCACCAGTGGTTTTTGTTAAGAAGCAAGATGGATCTCTCAGATTATGTATTGATTATAGAGAGTTAAATAAAATCACAATTAAAAATAAATACCCTTTGCCAAGAATTGATGATCTTTTTGATCAATTAAGTGGTGCAAAAATATTTTCTAGACTTGACTTAGCTTCAGGATTTCATCAAATGAAAGTAGAAGAGGAGAGCATCAAGTATACTGCTTTTAATACTAGGTATGGGCTTTATGAATTTTTGGTGATGCCCTTTGGCTTGACTAATGCCCCCTCTTACTTTGTTGATTTGATGAATAGAATTTTTAGAAATTTTTTAGATAAATTTGTATTGATATTCATTGATGATATACTAATTTATTCTAAAACAATTGAAGAGCATGAGAATCATTTGCATATAGTACTGCAGAAATTAAGGCAAGAAAATTTGAAGGCAAAATTTACAAAGTGTACTTTTTGGCAAAATGAGGTAAAATTTTTAGGTCATGTAGTATCAGAGAAAGGCCTATCTGTAGATCCCAATAAGGTGATGGCAATTCAAACATGGAAAAGGCCTACCAGTGTCACAGAAGTTAGGTCATTTATGGGGATGACTGGTTATTATAGAAGGTTTATAAAGGATTTTGCAAAAATTTCAATTCCATTAACTAAATTGACTAGAAAGAATCAGGCTTTTATTTGGACTGAGGAGTGTAGGAAAGCCTTTGAGAGATTAAAAGAAGCATTGATACAAGCTCCAATACTAAAGGTGCCTGAAGGGAATGAGAACTTGGTGATATATACTGATGCTAGTGGACAGGGGCTTGGGGCAGTGTTGATGCAACAACATCAGGTAATAGCTTATGCCTCTAGACAGTTGAAGCCCAGTGAGGTAAGGTATGCTACACATGATCTTGAACTGTCTGCTATAGTATATGCTCTTAAATTATGGAGACATTATTTGTTAGGAGCTAAATTTGAAGTTTATACAGATCATAAGTCACTCAAATATTTGTTTTCACAAAAAGAATTGAACATGAGGCAACAAAGATGGATTGAACTCTTAGCCTCATATGATTTTGAAATACTATATACACCTAGCAAAGCTAATAAAGTGGCAGATGCTTTAAGTAGACAACATGCCAGTGTAGCTAGATTGATGATAGAAGAATTTAATACTTTATCATTACTGATTGATTCAGAAGTGAAAAGGGACAGTGAGGAAAATATGAGCATGTGCAGTGAGAAAGAAGAAATAGGGAAGTTGAGTTTTGTTACTTTGGGATCCGAATTGAAAAATAAATTTGTGAAGCTACAAGACCAAGATCCATTTTTACTTGAGAAGAAAGTTCAGATATTAAATGGTGAGATAGTGGAAGGATTTCAATTGAATAAACAAGGTCATTTAGTGAAGGGAAAGAGAATATGTGTTCCTGCCATAGAAGAATTGAAGCAAGAAATTTTGGATACTTATCACAGAAGCAAGTATACTATACACCCAGGAAGTACCAGAATGTATCACAACCTAAAAAGAGATTATTGGTGGAGTGGGATGAAGAGTGTAGTGGCATTATATGTGTCTAAGTGCATGGTTTGTCAATAGGTAAAGGCTGAATATCAAAGACCCTCGGGGATGCTGCAACCTTTACAAATACCACAATGGAAATGGGAAGACATATCAATGGACTTCATTGATGGTTTGCCTAAGACTAGGAGGGGAAATGATAGTATTTGGGTTGTAGTTGATAGGTTAACCAAAACAGCTCATTTTATACCTGTAAAATCAGATAGGAATGCATGCACCTTAGCTCAGTTATTCATCAAAGAAATAGTTAGATTGCATGGAATACCAAAAACTATAGTAAGTGATAGAGATACCATCTTCACTTCGAAATTCTGGCAAAGTTTCCACAAGGCAATGGGGACTGATTTGTGCTTGAGCACAGCATATCACCCTCAATCTGATGGCCAAACAGAAATTGTGAACAAATTACTTGAAGACATGTTGAGGGCATGTGTATTGGATTGGGGAGGAAGTTGGGAAGATCACATATTTCTGGCAGAATTTGCATATAACAACAGCCATCACAGTAGCATAGGCATGGCACCCTTTGAAGCACTTTATGGTAGACCCTGTTTATCACCTTCAAGTTGGATGGAGTCTGGGGAGAAAGTGGTCTTAGGACCAGAAAATGTAAAAGAGACCTCTGAGAAGATAGCCTTGATTAGGAAAAGGATTGCTTCTGCCCAAGATAGGCAAAAGAAATATGCTAATCAAAAGAGGAAAGAAGTGCAGTATGATGTGGGAAATTATGTATTTATTAAAATATCACCCATGAAAAAGATTTTAAGATTTGGAAAACAAGGAAAGTTGATTCCAAGGTATATAGGACCATATAAAATTCTAGAAAGAATTGGAAATGTAGCCTATAAGTTAGCATTACCAGAGGAGATGAGAGCAATGCATGATATTTTTCATGTATCCCAGTTAAGGAGATGGGTTCATGATGAAGAAACAATTTTAAAATCTCCTGAGAAAGTGCAGATTAACCCCAGAATGGTGTATGAGAAGAAGCCTGTAGGCATAGTTGCAAAGGAAATTAAGAAATTGAGAAACAAAGAAATAAAATTAGTGAAAGTGCAATGGAGTCTTGACCCAAATGATTGCACATGGGAGGTGGAAGATAAAATCAGAAGTGATTATCCGCAGCTAATTGATTGAATCAAAGGTAAAAATATATATATATATATATATACATAAATATACTAATGAATGATTTGATTGAATACTTTGTTATGCATAGGAGTTTAATTAATGATTGAACTGAGAATGATTGATTGCTGAATTGAAAATGTCTGAATTGAGTATGAAAGAATTGTGAGACACAATTCCTAAAAGGAAGGGTATATGTGATAACCCTGATTTTATGAACAAGTTTTATAATTTAATTTAATATACTTGTTTGAATTATTTTTTGGTTGCCTAGGAAAAATATATATGATAAGTTGACCATAAATATATATTGGGTAAATATTGATATGTATACAAGATGATATATGTATATACTTCTCTAAAAAAAAGAGTAGAAAATTATTTGTAAGCTAAAGAAAACTATAAATACATGAACATGACAGAATATGAATGTGCCATTGAAACAAGTCTAGGGTAAGGAAAATAAAGACTTAGGCAGAAATAAAAATATAGGTAGTGTACAGGCATTTTAAACAAAGGCTGGCTAAAGAAAATTATTAGAAATTGCATGAAAATAGTATGAGTTGTTGGAAAATACTTTATCCACTTTACGCAATTTTCTTAGCTTTAGAGATATCATGCAAATATGGTGACTGAGGTAATAAAGTGTAAATTTCTGTTAATAGAACCAGGGACCATTTACCCAATTGCTCTTAAAAATAAAAAGAGAGGGTGATCATAAGTGGTAGGGTAAAATTGACATTGGGTAAATCTTAAAACCCTAGAGGCAGCCAAGGTCTTGTATAAAAGAGGGTTAAGGGTGAAAGGATCTGTCACCATTTTCTTAAAAAATATATATATACAGAAAATATAGACAGTTAGCAAAAGAGAAAAACTGAGGAACACTGGCCATTAGAGACAAGTAGGAGATAACAGATCAAAAGGAAAGGATTAAGGTGAGTAATCTCACTGAAAATTGGCATTAAGTCCTGAATATTGAGGCAGCCTAAATGGTTTATGTTTTTAATTAATCTATGCTTGTTTTATGAGATTGATGTGTTGATGATCTGTTTAAATATTGTGTGTAAATATATCCAGAAAATATATTGGTGACTTTCATGTTTGAATAATTATTGTATCATGAATTATCTTTGAGATGGGATGTTTTTTTTTATGTGACTGCTGCATATAAATTAATTCATGGGAATTCCAGGAATATATGATATAAGTCTATGGTCTAAAAATGGAAAACAAATGGGACTGTAGCATAAAGTGGTTGCTGCTTATGTCTCAAGAATAAATGTGGTAACATAGAAGTGCAAAGTTATACTTGTGCTGAACTTCTATGTTTACAAATAAATCCAAATAAGATTAGAAGCTTGTGGTTTAGTCAGATCTCATGAATCTGTGAGTATCTGATTAAGCCAGAGGCAAATGGATGCATCAAGGCAAACTGAATATGACCATATATTTATAGGCATGATTCCTCAAGAGAAAAACCCCATGATTTAAATAATATGTACACTGAGAAATTAAACTAGCTTGTGTGAATAAATCTATGATTATGAAAAGATGATCTGTTATCCTTTGAACATATGCATGATGGTTGAGTTATTTATTTTCTCTGATTGATGTATGAGATGCATAAGGGATTAGCATGAATGAGGGAAAGAGGGAAAATGAACACTTAGTAATATCACTAGTACAAAAAGTGCATATTGCTTCGTCTCATTTGCATCGGTTGAAGTAAAAACTGATGCAAATAGAACTATTTGCATCAGTTCTATCTTAATAACCGATGCAATTGGTACGTGAAAAGCAATAGGTAATAAAAAATCAAATTTGCATCAGTTATTAAGATAGAACTGATGCAAATAGTTTTAGTTGCATCGGTTTTAAAATCAACCGATGCAACTACACGTTGATAGCAAAGATATGAAATTTAGGTGGGAAATAATGAATAATTGGCTCCAAAGTTACAACTTTGGACAAACGTACTCCTTCCTCCTCAATAACCCACTCCGAAAAAAAAATTCTTCTCCTCATTGTTTAAACAAAGGACAGCAACTAAAAGAGAGGGTTAACAAATTCTGGAAATCTAAACAAAGCAAGAAACTGGTAAATCTCAAATTGCAAATTCATTCAAACCTAAAGCTATTGGAGCCATCGCAGATTAGAGTAGTGATGTGGCGGAGGTTGAGCTGCGTGGTCGAAGGTGTGGGCGTTGGTGTGGCTGCATTCAGGTGATGGCGGGCTAGGCTAGGCGTCCGTTGGTGATGCAATTATTTAGCGCTGCTATTTAATTAAGGATTTAAGGTGAGTAATTTCTCACAAATCTATCTCTAAATTTGTGAATTTGGTTTCTAGGTGAATTGTTACTGTAATTGCTTGGACTTGATTGTTAAATTGTGTGTGTTGTTTGAAGATTTTGTAGCATTGAATTGAATGCGTCCCTGCCCTTACTTTGAAATTGATACACATTTTATACCAGTAAGAAGAAGTTCATTTCATGTATGTGAGCCAGCCATTGAAACAAAATATAGCAGCCTAAACTGTGATGGCTTCCTTGGTTATAACCACTATTATTGTTGCTATGCAGTTTAAACTTAAAAGCTCCTGCTGCCTCAAAGTTTTTTGAACTGCAAACAACAGTTGGAAAACAGTAGTTGCAGTGCAAAATTAGGTCAACCTTAACTAAAATGCAAAATATAGCAGCCATGCTTCAACAATTCTATAGACTAGTTATTATGCACCTGCTAAAAAACTAATATCTCTAACCAAATATTCCAAATGCAGTAGGGATATGCAAACGCAAAATACAAACAAATGCAAAAGCCACTTCTCATTTCAAGAAAAACAGTCAGCATTCATCATAAGGCCAACTGTTTTGTTCATCATATATGAACTACATACATGTTCATTCTTCATTGAATATTTGTTCAGGAGTACAAAACTTAGTGCAAACCCAAAAGTAACAACAAATCACAGTTTATTAAATCCATACAGTGTTCTACCCTGCCTCTTCAACGCATAAACAACACCATGGCAGGCATTGTCTTCCACCTTAAATTAAATGCTGAAGATTTTGTAGCATTGAATTGACGTCGCGTGAACTTTTAAAAAGACACATTGTTTATGTGGTGGTGGTTCTAATCTTGAAAACGCCATAATGATATAAAACTGGTTTGAGATTATTTTACAGTCAAAGGAAACGCAGACAATAGAATAAGAAGAAAACTGCTTTATGCGACTGTGATCATGGTCGGAATTTGTTGGTAGAGAAAACAACGAAACAAGAAAACCAAGGGCTAAAGTGCAATTTTACCGATGTCATTTTTATTGGTAGGTAAAACAGCAAAAGAAAGGTAGCACAGCTAGAAAACTGCAAGTGTTGCTACAAAAAATAATAAAAATAACGGAACCCACAGAAGGAGAGAGAATTGATCAACGCGTATAGGAAAAAAAAAAGGCAAAGACCAATTATACGAAAGCAGTGATTGAGCGGTAGAAATGGAGTGATTGATGACGGCTCAACTACTTTTATAATTTACAAATTCATGCATGCAGAGAGCGCTGATTCATCATTACAGTAGTATAATATTTCCATCATCTCTATACTATTGTCTAATCCTACAACTTACCATATTTGTTGGTCTTAGTTTATTCGACTTCATCTTTCTACATGGCCCATTGGCCATTTAACGAACTTAGAGCCCATTCAAGAATTGTAAGAAATGACGGACTGATGGAAAAGCGATCTTTAACATGTTTGATTCTTTTCTTGTTTTGCTAATTTGTGTTGGGTCTGTACCGTGGTCTGCCTTGAGCAATCATTCGAATATGAAAAATACGTCTTCCAACTTAGGTATCATCAGCTCATGCATTTTATATGTGTAGACCTAAGTAAATTGGACATTATATATAGAGAATCGGTTATATAAGAAGAAGGTAGTAAAACTGTTTTTCACGTAAAGCATTGCCATGTAGATATCATGTCCTCCGTTACTACTAGTTATTTAAAAACAGATCTATTGTGACCGTCGTGAAAGTGGAAAAAAAAGGTAACAAATTTACCCACTGGCCATTGGTCAAAACTGCTGCATATGAAATTTGTTTTATTACCAAAACTGAAGGCATAGTAAACTTGCATATGTGGACCAAAATTTGTGCACCTGTTTAACCATTCTTATGATTTATAGTTAAGACAAACTGCTATTATTACGATGTACTGATGATTATGTGTCGATAGTTTTCTGATCGAGTCTGATGGTGAAGATTCTGCCGTTCATAAGTCGGTTCAAATAGGCATACATGACATTACAGCAGAGAAATTCAAACTGATATACATTGAAGAGTATGGTTATGAAAACAAATAGCATTAGTTAAATATGAAAAATAATATATAACATGTAGGCATTCATACAAATAGGGATACTAAACCGCCTGGCAATATTCAAACAAACAACAGGAATTTTTTCCTTACAAATAGAGAGCAAATGCTATTTCAGTTTAACAAATCATAATTATATTCAAACAAACAACAAGCAACTTCAGTTTAACAAATCATAATTAATTAGTAATTTGCAAGGTACACTTGTAAACAGTTGGACGCTCTCCTAATTTATGTCTTTGTTTCCAAACCGGATGTGGATGAATCTTGGTAAACAAACCGATATCCTCCGAGTTTAAGAATAAACCGGATGTGGATGTCTCATACAGTATCAAGCATGAAATCCATCGGTACAACAGTATATTAGAGAAAAAGAATAAAAAATAACAGGAAAGCAGGATTTTAAGAATTAAACCTAAATTTGAAGCTTACTTGTTTGCTATTTATATTGGCATTACTATTTTCTCTATTTTCCGAGACCAACTTGTCTTCATTTGCTTGTCTTTATATTAAGCACAAAATCTTTCATAGTAGTTGGATCATCACTCCTTAATTTCATTCCACAACCTACTGCTTGTCTGTATTCTTCTCTTTCCGATTTCATATTTGCGTGGAGTGTTTCATCCGTATCATAACTAACAACCTTCAAAATTTATAGGTACAGCTGCTTTGGGTGAATTTGGTTACCGATGGCCTACCTTCAACAGCTATTGGACTCAACAAACAGGACACAAATGTAATGATGGCTAAGTGTGAGAAATATTGTAGAAATGAGAATTGATTTGTAATTTGGCAGTAGTTTTTGGATGTAGGATTGGAGAGGGGTGGTGGAGTGTTGAAGGAGAGAGGTGGGATTGGCGCTTGTTCAGGTGGGTGAAGTGACAGTACTGAAGTGCTGCAGTTTGCTGATGCTGAAGCAGAGAGCAGAGAATGTGGTGGTTGTTTATTATTATAGATGAGGCTGATGAAAAAAGGGTTTGCTGTTATGGTTGTTGTTTTATATTGACTGCAGAGGTGGTTTGGGCAGTCGGAAGTTCAGGCAATGGTGATTGGGGGTGGAGTTAAGGTAGTACAAGGCAATGGGTGGATGCAATGATGAACTGGCAACAGAGGAGCAGTTTGTTTCAGGTTGATTTGTGGTGATGGGTTTGGGTTGTCGGAGGTTGATTGAGGTTGCCAACTGGAGATGTTGTTTGTTTTGTAGAGGTTTGGTTATTGATGGTGGATAGAGAAGGGTGACGGTTTGACTGTGCTTGTATCTCTGTAGATTGACGTGGCAGGGAGGTGAATGTTTTGTGAAGTGCAGTATATGGTTGTATAGGTAGTGACAGGTCGATGTCTTATGAAGCTTGTTGTGTCGAAGTATGGTAGGAGGCAGTGGAAGGCTGCGTTTGGTGATGGATGGAATGGTCGAAGGAAATGAAGCTAGAAGCAGGGAATATTGATGGTTACGAGGAGGGTGAAAGTCGATGTCTGCTTGGGGATGAATATGGTGCAGTAGTAGTGATGATGTTGTATGGCAATGGTTGAAGGTTGATGATGTTATGGCAGTCATAGGAGGGAAGAATGCAGTGTGGTGGTTTTCTGGGTTGGATCAGTTTGACACTGCTGTTGGTACTAGTGATGTGAAGTTATGGTGATAGTGACATGAAGTTGTTGGTGCTGTTGAAAGAGGAGTGGTTTCGGTGAGCTTGTATAGAGAAGGCAGTTTTGTAATAGAGAGTAGTGTTGAGTAACAGTGAGGTGGAGTTCGGTGGGAAGGAGTGATTCAAAGATGGTGGCGATTTTGATTGGGATGTTCGATTGATGGGAGGCGCGGGTTTGATCGCGATTGCAGGTGGTTTCAGTTTCTGGTGATCTTCGAGGCGATTGAGGGATTGGTTGATTCACGGTTGAAGTTGCGGTCGATTTTGAGATAGTTGTTGACTGTGTGGAGTTCTAGTGGTCAGATATGATGTATGGCAGAGCGGCTGAACTTATTGAAGTCTGGTAGAGGAAGGTCAGGTGTGTGCAGTAGTTTAGATCTGTGATGATGTTGTAGTGGCAACAATGGAGCTGCTATTGATATGAAGTTGTTGAATGACGAGCAGAAGTTGTTAGTCAGGGCAGATGTAAGAGGAGGAGATGGTCAGTGATGTGTCGGACCGTGGTTAATCAAGCAATAGATGTATAGAGAAGGGTTGCAGTAATGGTATGGTAATGAGTGATGGGAGGAATGTAATTTTGGTATGTGGTTGATTGATAGAGTAGATGGCAGGGGAGTTGATATAGCAAAGGGGTTGTATGGCAGTGTAGTAGTTTGGACGTTGTTGTAGGAAGTTTGTATTGTGGCAGTTGGTTTAGTGGTGTTGCAGTGGTGTGCACTGATGTGCACTAGATATTTGCATAGGTAGATGAAGTATTGACAGTGTAAATGAAGTTTAATATGATATTGCGGAGATGTATACAGATATTTGCAGAGTAGATGTGAAGTTTGTGAAGTCTGCACGTGGTTGATTGTTCAGGTTGCTTGCTGGTGGTTTGTTGAGGGAAGATGGATGGTAGTGGACCTAGTGGTACAACAGTTGTTTGGGAAGGCTGATGTATGTATGCAGTTTGAAGTTGTTGGTTAGAGGTGTGAAGTAGGCAATGATGAGGAAGTAAGGAGCTGTGGCAGTGGTGATTGTTATTTGATGTAACTAGATGGTTGCACAGTTTGATGTATCCACACTTATTTTGAATAGATTATTAACACTGTAATTGATATATGCTTATTTTGGTATTATGTTATTCAGTGTATTTTCCATCAAATTTAATTTTGAATGATTGTAATATTGCATGCAATAATTGTTTGTTATAATCAATAATATATATATATATATATATATATATATATTGTCTATTTGAGTACTGTAATAATGATTTCTGAGAATGACTTTTTTGCATCAGGTATAAATAGCTGATGCAATAGAGGGATTAGTTTGCATCGGTTGTTATAAAAAACCGATGCAACATGGGGGTTGTGTCCAAGCAACCAACCATGATATTTTGCATCAGTTGTTAGTAACAACCGATGCAAAAAGGTCCACCTTTTTGCATCGGTTTCAGAACTGATGCAAAAGTGTTAAGCCTGTTGCATCGGTTGCATATGCATCGGTTGTTGAACTGATGCAAAAGGGGGGTAAACAACCGATGCAAATGGCCTGTTTTGTAGTAGTGTATAACTAAGGATTTGGATCTTAGGGCTACAAAGTAAGGCTTGGCAAGGGAAATATTGCAAGCTCACACATGGTATGATTATACCCAGGGGCCTGAGTGTGCTGGGTTAACAGTGAATATGCCCCAGACAATGTGTGTTTTAATAGAAATAAAGTATCTAAAGTCCATCATAAAAATACCTGAGATTGAATTTGGAAGAATAAGTTCACAGGTAGGTTGGGTAAAATCCCTGATAGACAGAAAGAGTATAAATATGGAGAATGATTAAATGATGATTATGTTGGTGGGTTCAGAGTATTCTATTAAGAATGATATGTTGTGCTCTCTGAAATAAATCCATTGAATCATGTATTTTTATGTTATGCATAATAAACATGCACAGGTGGTAGAGGAATGTATACAAGAAAAACATTGCTTTACTATCTGTCTTAAATAGTTATTTACATTTTTAGTAAGATTATTCATACCAAACAAGTTGGTCTGACCCTTTGTGTGTTTATAAACCATTGGGTGTCTCATCTTTTGATAAGGCAGCTCGTGGTGATTGTGCAGGTAAATAGGCATTTTCTTGATCAAGAATTGGATGAATTAGCTGCTAAGGAAATGGATATAATAGTTACAGACTCAAGGATATTAAATATATGTTAAATTGGACTTGTGTTATGAAATGTTAGTTAAGTTGTTTTGGGAGAAAACTGATGTAATGCTATTTTCTATCTGCAAGTATTGAACTACTCATGAGATTTCTATTAACAGTTGCAAGTTGCTTTTGAGAATGTTTTATTAAGTGATAATTTATAGTAATAACTCCCTGAATGCTTAACCTAAGTGTGCAACAATAAGAATAATTTGAAATGATCTGTAAATTGGAAATTTAAAAGGGTAACCTGAGATCTGTTGTAAGTATTAATGGAAAAATTAAGTAGGATGAAAACCCAGATTAGTTTGTATAGGATGTGTGTAAAGTAGCAGAGGAATTCTGGCTAACATGACCAATTTTGTCAAGCCTGGGTTCAACCAGCCTATTACCCTAAGCTAATTGATTAAGAAATATAACAAATAAAGAAAACCAGAAAACTAGGATAGTTATATTGAAAATATATGTTACCTGAAATCACTCAGACACACACATGCACACAGAACACAGACACACACATGCACACAGAACACAGATACACACATGCACACAGAATACATATATATACACTTGCATAAGGGATAATTAAGCATTCAGTAGATCTAAATTCTTGGAGATCTAAACTAACTTTAAAAAAAAACTAGAAAAAAATAACATCTAGAATTTGTGAAAAATTAAGTAAGGTAGAAAAGCTTTCTGGAAATTATTTTTGCCATGAGAAATTTTATAGAAAATCCCAAAATAAAATTCTCTGCATCCAAAATTCTTTTACTCTGATAAAAGAAAGGGAAAACCTTAAAGTATCATTTATACATGATTTCTTGAATGTAAGTTAGGTGACTTGATTACAATAATATTTTTATATTGGTGAAAAGATCCTGGATAGTAGAGAAAGGATGTTCTCTTGAATAGATGATCACTATATATATTGGTAAAAAAAAACTTTATGTAAAAAGTGGGTCATCTCATCTTTCCACCTCACTTAAAGAGAATCCCATCTGGTGTGGAAAACACGATGCATGACTACATTCATGACGTCTACACCCAGTATAGAGAGTGGGTAAAGGCTGCAAAGAAAGCTTCCAAGTTGGCCTTTGAGCGAGCCAAAGCAATTGAGAAAATGGAGACCGAACTCGCTCAAAAGGAATGAATCATACAAGTGCTTATACCGAGGCCGAGTCTTCTCGGAAATCTGAAATTGAGGCCACCAAAAAATCTGACGAAGCGACTGTGGCGATGGATAGGTTGAGGCAGACACACGTTGCCTTGGTGGAGGAGATGGGCCACTGAAATACTACAGTCACCGCCGAACGGGATGCGGCGGTCAAGGAACTCAATGAGCTTAAGGCCAAATTCTCTAACATGGCCAAGGAAAAGGATGATGCGAATAATGCAGCCCAAGAGGCATGTGAGCAGGCTGTCTTGCTCCGGGGTGAACGGGATGCGGCCATGGTTAAGGTTCGCAAGGTGGAGATTGAGGTTGAGGAGAAGGTGAAATCGGCCGAGTCCAGGCTAGAAGCTGATATTGAAGACCTTCTCGTTGTTTACAATGCTAACGTGCTGAGGCATAGGGGTCTAGCCTGGCTCGATGATTATCCGGCGCATCTATACATTGCCTGTGACCGATTGGTTGAGGAGGAGAAGGCGGTGCATCTGGGTGAGTCTATTGATGAATTTGAGCTCGAGAATCGTCTGTTGAACGAAGACGAAAGGAAGATTCTCTACGAGTCATTGATTTCTTATGAGAAGGAGAGAATCGACACCCAGCACCTGGAAGTAGGAGAAGGCTCTAGGGTTGAACATCACGACGCAAGTCTTGAACTTCCAGCGTCAACCCAGTCTGAATCTTTGCCTGCGGTTGATCCCCAAGTTGTTCCTGCCTATAATTCGGATCAGCCGTAGATGTCTCCGGCTACAGAGCAAGTTGTTGAAGTCGTTCAGCCGCTTATAAGCCAAACTGAGGAAGGTACTCTGATCATTCCATATATCTGTCTCAGGTCGGAATTTTCACTTGAATTAAGTTCTAACAGCTCTTATTTTTTGTCTAGTGATCGATGCTGCTCTGGTCGTGCCTCCTATCACTCAAGAATCATATCAGATGCAGGAGGCCATCGTCACTGAAGTGACCACCATAACTACAACTGCGCCACTCGATGAAATGCAGGGAAGCACGCTTGTCTTTGATGAGAAGATGAAGGAGAAACTCTTTCGCCGTCATAGCGATCCTTTTTCTGACCTGCCATTATTATGGGTGGAAACGATCCTGCTACAAGCTCCTCAATGCCAACTACCAATGCTCCCAGCAAGGCCCGAGTGATTACTGAAGAGGAAATATTGGCCAAGATCAACGCTGAGATGGGAGCAGCGGGACATGGCGGCAATTTTGGAGGTGGGATGGCGGCACCTGGACCAGCTCCGCTCAGAATGATATCTCCTGGTGGTACAGTTTTCGACACCAGTGTGCCCATTTCACCTTCTGTATTTGATCATATTCCTCCGACTCCGCTCGTAGGAAGCATCCTTATTCATTCGAGCTCGGAGGAGGATGTCGAGATCATGCCCCCGCCTGGAGACCGACCACCGAAAAGTAAAGGCTCAAAAAGGAAAGGTAGTGGCGGCTCCAGCGGGTATACATCGAAAAGGAAGCCGAGGAAGAAGAAAGATTAGACATGCTTCCTCGGTTTGTTTTGACTTTCATTTTGTTGGCCGTGTATAGATGCGGGTTCGGCCCCTGCTAGTAAGAATTTTTTGGAACAAACTTATACATGAATTTCTTTCATAAATAGTAGAAATGGAACTCTTCTTTTTTGGCTTCTTGTGTATTTGCTTAAGTGTTTCAATGTTTGAAATGAACTTGTAAAGTTTCAGCTTCCGAGTCAAGTTTGTATTTTTGCACCAGGTCTGGAAACCGTGGACATGGTTCGCGACCGGGAAGTGAATTGAATTTTGACGTCGCACTGCTTCAGCCAATAGTCGATGCTTAAGTCTTGCCCCCCAATCTTGGGGGTGAGTTGTAGAACACCAGTCAGCGATTGCTTCTCACTTATAACATGTTGAGTCTAGTGCCACTGAACAGATGTCTGAGACAAGCGGAGATGAGTGGTTCATCCATACTTGTTCGAATATCGGTGATCATATCTACACTCCGGGAATTCTCATTTGCTTTCTGGCGGTTGGTCACGCCGGCTTAAGTTTTTTATACGTCCGCGCTCCGGGGACTCGAAATCGACATTTATACTCCGACTCGCACTCTGGGAGTTCGGAGTTGGCATTTACACTCCATTTCGCACTCTGGAAATTCAGAGTTAATGTTTATACTCCAATTCGCACTCTGGGAATTCGGAGTTGATGTTTATACTCAATTTCGCACTCTGGGTATTCGGAGTTGATGTTTATACTCTGTTTCGCGCTCTGGGAATCGGAGTTAATGTTTATACTCCGACTCACACTCTGGGAGTTCGGAGTTGGTGTTTATACTCCAATTCGCGCTTTGGGAATTTGGAGTTGATGTTTATACTCCGTTTCGCACTCTGGGAATCCGGAGTTGATAAACAGACGGTCAGTCACATCTGCTGTATGTTTTTGGATTTCGCCCGCACTCTGGGAACGAAAGGTGTATCAGGATCGTGGATGGTCGGATCACATTCACCCTGAGTTAACAAGCGAGGTCGTTAGGTGGACGGGTCCACCCTCCTCAAACTTGGTTCAGATACGGACGAAGTCATTAGGCGGACGGATCCACCCTCTTCGTAGACTTATTTTTATACTCCAGTTCGCACTCTGGGAATCTGGAGTTAAGTGAAAGATTGTCGTGTATCAATCCCTTTTTGACTTTGGTGTGATGGCTTGTTCTCAAGCTTGGGTTTCACTTAGCGAGTGACCGGTTGAATCACAGTCACTCCCTATCTGAATAAGCCCCACCATATGATGGAACTTAGCTCTCCGTGCATAGTGATGATCATATGAAGCATTTCAAGTAAATCACAGCTCTAGCTCGAAGAGATTGCATTTTATTGCTGAAATAAGAAAATATGGCAAAGTCAGCTGCCTTATTACAGATTCTAATTTCAAAATGCAGAAACAAATTGCAAATGGAAAATAAACTAAATGAATAAACATAGCCTGTTATGTGTAGCAGCGACGAAGACTCTCGTTGTTCGAGGATCTTGGTAGAGCAGGTCCGCCAACGATCGCTAACTTAAATGTGTCATTTTCGAGATTTTGTTTGATCATATATGGCCCTTCCCACGTTGGTTTCGCGTGTGGAGGCATCGAGAAGATTCTCTTGTGGACAAAATCGCCGAGTCCGAAAGTTTAGGGTCGGACTTTGACACTGTGCATTCGGGGGACTTGATTTCGGTACACGGCCGCTCTCGAATTAGCCAGATCCCCTTGAACGACTCCAACTCCATTGGCGGTAGGGAATTTTAAAGTTAAACACCATGGGGAAATAACAACACTAAATTCAGCAAGGGCCGGTCAGCCCAAGAAGGCGTTGTATGGCGAATCTATGTTCAATACAACGAATTGCAACGTCCGGACTCTCCAGTGTTCTCCAGTTCCCAGCTCCACTGGCATTTCCACCATACTAGTGGGTATGGTCTCACTCCTGTTGAAGCCATGAATACGGAATTAACAAGGCTTCAAATCTTCGGCCTCCCTCTTCATCTGGTCATAGGCTTGCTTAAATATTATATTCACAGAACTTCCGCTGTCGACCAGAATCTTTTTCATCCAAGCATGACCTACTTGAGTTGATATGACCAGTGGATCAGTGGTTGGGGCTCTGACCCTATCAGCATCCCTATTTCGAAACATGATATCGTCAGTCATCGTCTTCTATCGCTTGGTCGGAGCACTATCTCCCAAATTAATACAACACTCAGGATCCGCATGCCTAATAGGACCGGCATACGACTCCATTTCCCTCCAGCTTCGGTCTGCTGGATGAGGACCACCACTAACTGCGTTTATCACCAACCTCCCGCCAGTACGAGTGGGTTCCTCCTGTCTTTCCTGGTCTGGCGCACGATTTTGATTCGATGGGCCGTGACCCCTGACTGCGGTGCCTGCACATACTGATCTAACTTCCTCTCGCGGGTCAACTTTTCAATGAGGACTTGTAAATGACGACACTCACTTGTGTTATGACTCTCATGGAATCTGCAGAACTTCCCTGTTTGGACTTGTCTTTCCGTTGACGGCTTCGGGGCAGGTTTCTTATATTGCATGGTATTACAAGTCTGTAAATACACATTTTCCAATGACGTATTCAGTGGAATATAATTGTCAAACATAGGAGCTCTGCGCTGTGGGCCACGATTTTGATCTCGTTTTTTATTTTGATTTCCACTGTCCCTCTGCTGGTTCTCTTTATTTTGAATATTCAACTGAACTTTCCCGAAACTCTCCCCGGATTGTTTAACTGCGACTTTACTTTGAATTCCTTCAATGCTGGGCCCTACGTCATCCTGCTTCCTAGACTGTTTCGCATCCTCCCTTTTCAAGAATTGGGCTGCCTTGGAATAAAAACGGTCCAATGACGCAGGCGGCTTCCCAGCTAACCAATTTCCCAACTCGGAATCAGGGTCAATCCCTTTAGTCAATGCCATCAGGATAGAGTTGTCATCAGAATCGCTCCAAGTAACGTCTGAGTGTTTCTCCGGGAGCTTGAGTGACACTAGACAGGGTATTGACATCTTTAGGCCTTGCTACGTGCATACAGAATTGTTCAACAAACTTGGTGGTCATTTGGTCAAAAGTAGAAATGGATCATGGTGGTAAACGAGTAAACCACATTGTAGCAATGCTCCCCAAGGAAATGGAGAAACTACAGTATTTTACTGCATCGTCAGCTCTCGCGGCATTCATCAGCCATTCATACTTCAGGATGTGTTGATTGGGGTCATAATTTCCTTCATAGACTGGAAAGGTTGGCATCCTAAAACGCCAAGGTGGTTCAACATATAATATGTCATCAGTGAAAGCGGTATGACTCCGAGAGATTCCCCAGTCGTCATTAGTGAGACCCTGACTTTCACGGATCATCTGACGAATCATCGTCGGTATATCCGGCATCCGAATATTTGGAGGATGTTATGCTAAGGTGTGGTCGGGTTCCACAGCACGAGTCTGGACCGGATGCGGTTGATGGTCCGTGCCTCGCCTCCTTTGTTCAACGTTTTCAGGGACATAAGGTTCTGGAGTATGATCTCGTTGGTGACGATGCGGATCAGCTTAATTTCTAGCATCATCTCCTTGTTCGGTAGTGGTGGTGGTAGCAGCAAGGTTGCCTGTGATATGGTAAGGAGCGGCACCCCCTCGGGATGAAGGTCCGGTATGATGACTGCTGGATGGTCCAGTTCTGGGTTGTCCAAGATTCAAGGTAGGTTGGTGTCCTGTGGCCTGGGTGTAGCTTACATCCAGCCGTGGGCGTGTGGATCGGTGATGATCGTCAGATGAGGCTGAACTCTCCATGGAAGAGTAAGAAGCTTGATCTCTTCTGGATCTTCTGTTCCTTTGGCGATTCAGCTGGTTGGTCAACTCCGTGTTGGCGCGCAGTTATTCAGTAAGTTGTTGCCGACTCTGGGTCAACTCTTGAAGTAGCTTCTAGAATTCTTGTCTGGTAACCGGGCCTAATGGATCTAAAGGTCCGGCGGCATCTTGGTTGGATGGAGGCAATTGCACGGGATTCTGTCTGTCCCGTCCTTCTTGATCAACAGCTGTAGAGGCAGTTCGTGTACTCACCATGATGAATTGACGAAGTCCTTTCCTAGATTTGTCGCAAATCTGAATAGAATGGAAGGGCTTCAAGACTTGAGATCTGGATCTTCTTCTTGGATTTATGCAATCCGGTATCGATAGGAGATCCAAAGAGCAGGAGAAAAAATAGGGTTTTTCTCAGTGAAAGCACCAAAGTGTTTGTACCAAAAACGGGCACAACACTCTTCAGAAGTTTTTGAAGAGATAAAGTGAAGAAATTAAATGGAAAAAGAGGATTATCTAACAAAAAATTCAAAAAACAAATATGAAAGTAATTAAAACGCATAGAAACACAAGAATTTAGAGTGGTTCGGCGTGTTGCCTACGTCCACTATGAAATTGATCGCTTTATTGATGTTTCTTTGATGATTACAATTGATTGCAGTAGGTTACAGCAGATAACTATGAATTTAAGCAGTAAAATTCATTAGCAGCAGCAGCAATGGACTTTAGAATTGAATCTGGCAGGGTCTGGGCATTGGAGAATTCAAAGATCCTCTTTCTATAGGCTATGGGGCTCTATTTATAGGTGTAGGAGGCTGATAGTTCACTCAGATCTCGGGAGACTTTTTCTGGCACGTGAGTGGGCCCATGCGACCAAGCACGTGAAGTTTCGGCCCGATCCGTGATCGACACGAACGAATTTCGTATCGATCAAGACTGCGTCCAATGGAGTCAAAATTTGGTGTGGACATTCTTTAGCATGCACTTAAGCTCCTGTGAAAATTTCATAGCATTTGGACTTGTGGATCTCGAGTTATGATCAATTCGAATTGGAGTTGCTCGGCAGGTTGTTTCGTTCGAACCGATCATTTCGACTCGATCATTTCGAATCGATGGTTGCATGTGATCGGTGGTGACGTGGCGTGCATTCTTCGTATCGATCCACATTCTTCGCTAAGTTGATCTAGTCGTTCAGCAGTTTTCGCCGTGTCCATATCGATGCCATCGTCTCGTTCGAATCGATCATTAGTGCGCTCTTCGCATCGATCTGTAGCACACTCAGTTTAAATCGATGAAGACAGTCTAGTTCGAATCGATGGATGTTGACTTGTTCGTATCGATGAAGGATGCACAGTTCGTATCGATTAAAGTTCCTTAGTTCATATCGATTGTTGTGCTTTGCTTCGCATCGATGGGAGGTGTGCATTTCGTATCGATTGGTGATCGATCGATATGAAATGAGTTTAAGATTGAACGATGCGAAACAGATGCTCATGCTTCTTGCCGATGGATACGAAGTGGACATTGGATGATCGAGTCGAACTGTGGCTTGTCGATGGATGCGAAGTCGATCAAGTCGAACTGAGGCTTGTCGATGGATGCGAGGTCGCTGCCTTTCTGATCGATACGAAAGTGATGGATTCGAACTGGGGATCGATGATGGATACGAAAATGGGATTATTTGCTTAATCTTGCATCGATCATAACTTGATCATACGAACTCGGATTGACTTGAGATTTGGAACGCTGGCTTCCATGGCTTTGTTCGTCATGTCTTGTCGATCGTAGCTTGATCCGGACTCGGACAAAATTCGTCGATATCCATAGTGAGCCGGGGTATAATCGATCTCTAAGACGAACCGTTATTGGTGTCTAGTCAAGTTCTTTGATATCTCGGCCTTGCAAAAAGACAGGATAACACCCCCATAAAAGAATTTCGTCCCCGAAATTGCCAAGGTAGGACGGATGATCCAAACCCGCTACTTTTCAAAAACCCACTTAGTTAAAATTCGATATTTCACTTTCGAAATCCTTTGGTTCCCACCCAAATTGTTTTTTCCATTTCTAAACCCAAGTCCTTTATTTCGATTTAAATTCGAAATCAAATTTTGGTTAACAAAAATTTTCAAAATTTTTCTAACACCCTAAATTTCCGAAATTTTTTGGTAGAGTCTCTCTTGTATGGAGAGCCATTTGTAGCATGACAGAAATGATAAAAATATATACATCGACCCACACGGTCGAAAAACACAATATATATCAATATTTTATATTATCGTTGTATTTAATCCGAAAACGTATCTTTATTTAGCGTTTTAGCGAGCGAGCTTACTTAATATGTTATTTCGCAACCCAAAATATAGCCAAATGGTCTTCTTGTACCTGTACTTACTTAAATAAACCCCATAAGTACCAAAAATATGAAGTTGAATAACATTTCATGCATTTAACTAGTTAAACACATTATTTTCATAACCAACATGTTATAGCATTCATTTATCAATAATCACAAGGTTCCAACATGTAATCATTCACTTCAATCGATTTACATACCATTTTATTCAATTTCTAATAATCCATAAGCAAATTATTTACATTCACTACATATTTGCACATATTACATTCCTATCCATTTCAAATTGATTAAAAATCAATTTATTCACTTCCCATTAATTCACAGAATTTTTATTTACTTCCGTTTACGTCAAACGACAACTTTTTTCCATGCAAATTCAGTGATATTCATTTAATAAAAAATGACTTAAGCTTATAGCTATTTTAAATTGATTCCAAATCAATTTATATCCAATTCTATTCCATTTCAAATGGATCATCGATCAATTCATTTGTATTCCATTCATATCCAAATTCATTACATTAAAATCCATTTTATTAAGCTCATAATCATTCCTTGCTAATTTATTAAATTACCATTTCACAAATTTATTTGAGCCAAGCTTCCCTCCAAAAATATCAACTTAAGTTAATTCGTTTACTTTCAATCATTTCATAAAATTAATATTAAGGTTTATTATAACCTTTTATACCATACATATATTCATTTCCAAGAAAATTTAATTCCCTTCACAAATTTAATTTATTAGTTCATTCCATTACCCGGTTCCAAATCCCAATCCATATTCATTAATTAATTCATTTCAATTTGAATTCAATTCATTCCCACTTATGTTAAATTTCATCAATTTATTTATAACTTAAGTCATCACTATTTCAATCCATTTCTATTTTATTTGACAACACTTTAAAATATATTAAATCCGCTTATATTTAAGTTGAATTTTCATTTTTAACTCAAGTTCCACATTAAATTTCAATTTCAATTCACAATCCATTTTACATAATCAAGTTAAGTTCTATTTCCATATTCAATTAACTAATAATTTATCTAATCAGTTCACTTTCATTTTATAGTTCAATATCTAATTTATATTTCAAAAATCACTTCATTTAATTTACTTGGGTTCAATTTTATTTTATAATTCAAGTTTGGATTTTTATTTCTTCACCAAAATATCAAACATTTTTATTTTTGGTTGTTCTATTCCATTTTTTAATTTTATAAGTTACACAACATATCTCACATTTCCATAATTTCTATACCCGAGTTTATACCCTAATTTTAATCAAATTCAATTTGATTCACCATTCATTTGATTTCTATAATTCAAGTCTATATTCATTTCATTTAGTCATCTAAATTATACATCCAACTCTATTTTAATTCAATTTTCATTTCAATTATGATAACTTATAGTTATATAACTATTTCACCACACAAATTTATATATTAAATTCAATTTGATTTGAGTTCAAATCCAATCAAATTTTCATTTAACTTATCTCAAGTTAAATTCAAACCCATACAAATTTTTTTCTTCTTTTACAAATTCAATTTATTTAACTTGCATAAGTTAAATTTTAATTTCATATTGAAATTCAGATTTCCCAAGTTTTTAGTTTAAAAACTTATTCTCTTTTAGTTTTACTTCTTATTTAATTGGAAATTCCAGAATTCAATCACCCGGTTCTATTTCAAATCATTTTGAAATAACATATATAGATATATATTCCCTTTTTCATACCAAATCTTTCTTTTGGAATTTTTGAATCAAAACCTGATTTTACCAAAACAGTTCTGAAGCCAAATAATCTCAGTAGCAGTCCGTCACTTAGGAACTCGAAAATGAATACTGATGATGCTGCGCAGTCATCACCAGGATTATTTTCCAACAACTGAAGTGAGTTCAGTGCTTTATCACCTTTAGAATCCATTTTAAAACCTCCCATTCAAAAATATTCCAAAAATAATATCACCATTGTCCTTTTCAAAACACTTTGGAAAACAGTTTCCAAAAATATCCAAGGTCTAAAAATTTCTCAAATCTTAGTTCAAATCCATTTAAACATTTCTTAAAGCTTTCGGGATTTTAAATTTCCAAATTCTGGTTTGAATCCAATTTTATTTATAATTCATTTGCATAAATTTCACCTTTGACATTCCTTTTGGTTATATAAACCATTTCATTTATAATAATTTTGTCTTGATTATAATAATATCAACCAAACACTCCAAATTTACTATAATAATTTTAGAAAATTATTTCTTTTATATCAAAAATAAAATTTGGGTAAAGTTAGTTCATTTACCCTCTTTAAAACAATATTGTGTCAAATTGCGCTACTCAAGTGTTTAGAAACCCTTATCGATACAGTTGTACGGACTGTGCCAATAATAATTCATAAGTACTCAAGTAATAAATCAACACAATATAAAATAATTTATATTCACTAACAAATATGCACTCATATCTATTAATACACTCAAACTCATTCTAGGATACTACTGACCCTATCTCTAATGAGTAATCCCCACCAAAGCCAAGGTTCTCGCTTAACCTTCAGCTCCGATACCAAGTGTAACGATCCACTTTTCCGTCCAGCCTAAGCTGACAATATAACCAAACATGTCAACTCAAATTGCACAAAAAGGCGGATTGTTAGGGGTGAAGAAGAAAAGATAGAAGAAGAAACAAAAACGACAACATAAAATCTCACAATCGCAGCGGAACAAAATATAATATATAAAAACAGATTTTTATACATGGAAACTATAACTGTTAATATACATACAATTACCAAAGTACATCAATCAGCAATCAATCTGGACAGTTATAATAACTTGTCCTCACTCAGTGGAAACATAAATCAAGTACGAGAATACATCTCTGTCATCCAGCTTGTCACCCTAGCTCCATAACATTCTGTCCTGGATCTGTAATACTCGGTCTGACCCGAGCATTATAATAAAATAACACCCGAGTCATTCTTGAAAACCAGCGTGTGAAAACACACTCAATTTGAATTATTAACATTTATCAAAATCCTTTGTAAACAAAGGTATCTCGTAAGACCGTGTCACACATAAACACGACAGGTTCTTTCCTTACGATAACCAAAACATTTGATATCAAAATTATCTTATATTATAATAGTGTCTATAGAAAGTAAATTAGAAAATAGCCAAAATGCTTGCATCTCATGTTTCAGCATAGCTGGGCACAATCAAAACCGTACGGCGCTTATTGGAGAATGGATTCCATACAATGACGGGCTACCGGGGTACCGCCCATCACAGTACAACTCTAGAAAAAGTACCGAGGGCCTCGCCGGGATCCTTGCCAACACAAGACCGGCCTACCCCTAACCTGGATAGTATCGAATATGTTATCACCCCGGACGTTCCCACCCTTAATCGAGCGCTCACTTTTCCACGCACAACCATATCCATAATTTATAACATATTTCCGAGGGTATCTAGAAAGGTGATAACATACCCCTAATTGGGTGTGACCCACTTAGCCTTGCTCCATCTCCCATGTTTTTGTCATTCTCGATTGATGCGGCTTGAGGCTACGTTTACCTATAAAGAAAAAATCCACTTAGAATGCTTATCGTCCTCCAATGACAATGTTCTGAAAGCATTCGTCCGTACAAGTTGTGATATCCCAGATTTTCGAGAATCAGATAATTGGATAGTTATCTGATTTAACTTTTAAAAATACTGATTTATAAATAAATAAATAGAAATTAGATGTGATAATCTCTAATATAAATTATGTAATTACAGGTGTATATGATTTTTATTAGCATATATGATTGATTTCATATCATTATCTTAAAATTTTATATAGATAAGTGTAAGAGAAATTTAAATATTAAATACTTAAGATATTGAGATATATATATATAACTAAATTAAGAATAATATAAAAGATTGTATAAAAACATATTAATAAATGATAATTGCAAATGTAAACAAATTCTCTATGCATTATAACAAGTGTAAGGATATTAACATGCATTTAAACAAGTGTCATAAATATTTTTATCTTTCTTTTATTTTATAAAATCATAATCAAGGTTATAAATAAATCTATACTCCTCTCCTCTCATTTCTTTGCTATCTTAAATGTTTTAAACCAACGAATCAAAGCCTGTAAAGAAAACAAGCCAGTAATAAAATTTCAAAAGCAATTCACTTTTACCAATCTCAGTTTAAAGCAAGATTTCATCTTCAAAACTAAATCAAGCAAAGATCATCTCAACAAAATAAATAGCAGATCAACATCAAGTCACAGATCTGAGGAAGTTTAATTAAAACTATAATCAAGCTAAGCAAAAATTCAACTCATATGCATCATGCAAGATCAACTCAGCAGGGATGCAAATTCAACTTAACATTCAAGGAATCAATTCAACAAGATCATCTCAACCAATTCCCAGTTTTAATCATCCCAGTCTTCTCTGTTTACAATTTACAGGTGAGTAAATTATTTTTAAAACAGTTTTAAATTTTGTCTGAGATTGAATGATGGTGCATGCAATGGAATTTGCTTTGATGATGAATATTAGTTTACATGAATGAATGTTTGAATACTGGATGTGTCCTGTATGAATAAAAAAAGAAATTTGCCTCTGTTATTTTACAGGAGTTATTCTCCTTTAGGAAAATTTCAAAATCCTACGAATCTATACCTTATTTGAATTTGATATATAAATGAAAAATGTATGTTAATGTTTGTTAGTAATTTTAAAAATAAATTCTAAAAATTTAAACATACAGATAGTGTTTAAATAGGAGACACAGAGAAATCTTAATTCATGTCAAAAAGTTGTTATCTTTAATTCTTGCATTGGAATATATAGTTGGATTGTTGGTTGGAAATGATGAATTTTAGCATGAATTGCATAATTTTTAGATTGATATCCAATTGGGGATTTGGGAATTAAGATTTTCGGCAATTTGATAAATGGCCGATGATCAACTCCACGATTTTAGCTGAAATCTTGGGTGAAGCTTGTTTTCATGTTGAGGATGTTGGGAAAAATATAATCGAAATTTTCTAATGTTCGATTTGTTCAAAAACGATCAAAATAGGGTTTTAGCTTCAGTTGTTGAGGCCGGCGTCACTGTTGGATTTTCGTCGTCGATACGTGACCGGAGTTGATCGCGACTTGGGAATAGTAGCATGGTGGTTGCGGCGATACTTTGAGGTGATGGTTGGAGCTTCCAGTGGTGGCGATCGTCTGAGGCGATGGGTTTTGTGGTGATGAGTTGCTGTAGTTTTCGAGTGGAAGGTCGAATTTCGATTCGAGGTAGGATTTTTGGTTCTGGGTGGTGAGAGAGGTTGTCGAGGCCTTGCTGGGTTTGTCGGCGATCAGGAAGATGGTCGGAGGAAGGCGCTTTGGTTGTGCACGTACAGGCGTGTACGTATGTGCACTGGAAATTATTGGTTTGAGGAAGATAAGGGAAACTCGGAGTGGAGCTCGCGATTTCATGATGTCGTCTCGAAGCTTTTGGGTTTGGGGTTTGTCACGAGGTTACTCGAGTAGTTTAGTGCTCGTACTCGAGTATTTAGGTATGGAATCTGGATAGGATCAGTAAAAGAAAGGTATAAGTTTATATTGAACTTGTTGTTTTGAAAATAAAGATAATCAAAACTTTTAAAGTATAAATTGACTTTAAAATTAATTTAAATTGTTAAGAAGTATGTTTTGAAAGAAATTACTTAACTAAATTTTGAATTTAATTTAAGGAAGTGTTTTGAATCTTAATTCAAAGGAAATATTTTCATTATAAATATTTAATCAAAGTTTAAGTAAATTGTTAAGTAATGTTATATTAACAAAGTTTCAAATAAGAATATTATTATGATTTTGTAAACCAAATAGGATAATTACTGTAACGACCCGGAATTTTCGAACCCGAAAATTCCAGATAGTTAGGAGAAAAAAGAAAAGAGATAGAAGAAAGAAACAGAAAGAAGAAAGAAAAACAGAAAACACAACATCTCACATTCGCAGCGGATAAAATATAATATCAAATAATAATATCAGTTATACAAAGAAAACTGTATTTGTTAATTTACATTCAGTACATCAGAGTTACAACCATTTACAAATAGACTAGACAGTTATTCACCTGTCCCAGACTACTATCAATAAGCTCTCAAATACACAGCGGTAAACTCCATACGTTCCTGCCCTCCAGCTCACCTCCTGAGCTTCAGAACGTCCTTACCTGGAAATCTGTAATACTCGGTCTGACCCGAGCATTACATCAAATTAACACCCGGGTCAGGCTGGAAACCAGCGTGAGTAAACTCATCTAACATGAAATACTAAGATATAAACTTATTTAAAATTCCGGGTAACTCGTACCTTCTACGAGTTCTCAAGCTATTTAAGTCAAACATCTATTTCCTCAATGTCTAGGGATCACTATTTAGTTTCTAAATATCCATAATTCTTAACCCTTTCATTCCAGCCTGCTTGATTCCACACATCACATTTGAAATGAACTTAGAATTACAAATCGAAGTGGTTTCGGGTATTTACTGATACCCGACTCCGGTCTCTTCGAATTCAATGTTAACCATTATTACAAGTCAGAGATAACAATCAATATAAAATCCAAACATCCATAAGCATGATCAATTTATCACATAACCTATAATCCATTTAATCTAAACCAAATAAATTAATCTCTTATGACTCTTCTTAATTGACATTAATTAATCAACCTTAATTATCCATCTTAATTAATTATCCTTAATTAATTAATTATTCCGTAATTAATTCCAGCAAGATCAATTACAGTTGGATAATTTCAATATCCAAAATTGAATTATCACAGATCGAAAATGATCGAAAATTTCTTAACAAATAATTAATTCCATTATTAATAATCCTTAATTCTTTAATTAATTAATTACTCAAAATTTGATTAATTCCAAATAATTAAATTATAAAGATAAATATGGTTAATTTATCTTTGTTATGAACTTATGGATGCTCAATTAAATATGTTTTGTTAATAAGTGAGTTTAATTAAGATAAATGTTTTCTTAATAAATTTTTAGAAATATAAGAAGTTAATTAATTAATTGTTTAATAAATTTTAAATAATTAGTTAATTGTTTATTTAATTTTGAATAATCACTTAAATATGGGTTAATTAAGTATAATTACTTAAAGAAGTAATTAATGGTTAATAATTGAATTTAATTAAGAAAGTAATTACTTATGGAAGTAATTAGTAGAAGTACTCATGGGAGTAATTAGTGGAAGTGATTAAATGAATAATCACTTAATGTTATCAATTAAAGAATTGAATAATTTAATTATTTTGAAGTTAATTAATATTGAGTAATTAATTAATTAAAGAATTAAGGATTATTAATAATGGAATTAATTATTTGTTAAGAAATTTTCGATCATTTTCGATCTGTGATAATTCAATTTTGGATATTGAAATTATCCAACTGTAATTGATCTTGCTGGAATTAATTACGGAATAATTAATTAATTAAGGATAATTAATTAAGATGGATAATTAAGGTTGATTAATTAATGTCAATTAAGAAGAGTCATAAGAGATTAATTTATTTGGTTTAGATTAAATGGATTATAGGTTATGTGATAAATTGATCATGCTTATGGATGTTTGGATTTTATATTGATTGTTATCTCTGACTTGTAATAATGGGTAACATTGAATTCGAAGAGACCGGAGTCGGGTATCAGTAAATACCCGAAACCACTTCGATTTGTAATTCTAAGTTCATTTCAAATGTGATGTGTGGAATCAAGCAGGCTGGAATGAAAGGGTTAAGAATTATGGATATTTAGAAACTAAATAGTGATCCCTAGACATTGAGGAAATAGATGTTTGACTTAAATAGCTTGAGAACTCGTAGAAGGTACGAGTTACCCGGAATTTTAAATAAGTTTATATCTTAGTATTTCATGTTAGATGAGTTTACTCACGCTGGTTTCCAGCCTGACCCGGGTGTTACTTTGATGTAATGCTCGGGTCAGACCGAGTATTACAGATTTCCAGGTAAGGACGTTCTGAAGCTCAGGAGGTGAGCTGGAGGGCAGGAACGTATGGAGTTTACCGCTGTGTATTTGAGAGCTTATTGATAGTAGTCTGGGACAGGTGAATAACTGTCTAGTCTATTTGTAAATGGTTGTAACTCTGATGTATTGAATGTAAATTAACAAATACAGTTTTCTTTGTATAACTGATATTATTATTTGATATTATATTTTATCCGCTGCGAATGTGAGATGTTGTGTTTTCTGTTTTTCTTTCTTCTTTCTGTTTCTTTCTTCTATCTCTTTTCTTTTTTCTCCTAACTATCTGGAATTTTCGGGTTCGAAAATTCCGGGTCGTTACAGTTGGTATCAGAGCAAAAGGTTAAGCGAGAACCTTGGCTCTGTTGGGATTACTCGTTAAGGATAGGGTCAATGGTACCCTAGAACGAGTTGAGTGTATATATATATATATATATGAGAGCGTAATTGTTATTTTCTAATATAAGGATTTTAAATGATTTTATATAAGAATATATTTTGATATATACAATGATATTTCTTTCTAATAAAAATTAAGGTAATTGGTTGTTAAAATATTGGAATTAAATTAAGTGGTAATAGAAATAAAGCCAAATTAAAATTGAATGAAGATAAGTTTGAAATGAATTCAAACTAAAATTAAAATCTTGAATTTGTAGAAATGTTATCAAGAATAAAGATAATAATGAATTGGTTTCCAGATATGATAATCTTGGTTATTATCATAAATGGTAGTTGTGTTTAATAATGAATGTTGTTAGTAATTAAGCAAAATGAAATGTTTTAGGGAAATAAACTTTTAGGTAAGTATGACTTATAAATTGGAATTAAAGATAATTTAAAAATTGTGAAATTTTAAATCTAAATCCAGAAAACTTGAGATTGTTTTAAAGAAGTTTGTTTTGAAATTAAAAACCAAAAATGGTTTAAAATTTTAAGTATGACTTGAAGTGTAAAGGAAATAAATATGTATAGATAAGAATATACATTATATTAAAGATGTTTGAAATAAACTCTAAGTATTGAATTTTAAATTTTCCTTGGGATGTGATGTGAAACCCAAAGTGAAGTAAGTTTTTAAGCTTAGAAAGGGAAAGATTATTAATCTAAAGTTTAAAATTTGAATGGGAATTCAAATTGTGTAAAGTTGACCGGATTAAGTAAATTTAATTTAACTTAAGGAAGTTAAATGAGTTTAGAATGAACAACTTGAATTGGAAATTTCAAGATGAAATTTAAATTTAACTTGGGTAGTTAAATGGTTAATTTAAATGGGAGTTATGAGTGATCTCAAAATGGGTTTGAGATCTGGAAATTGAAATGGATGATAAATTAGAATCTGAAGATTAAATTGTTTTTGAATTCTTATTTGAACTTTGTAATAAGTTAAGTAAAGATAATTTTAAAATAGAATTTTGGAATTTGGATTCAGAATTAAATGGTTTAAAGATTTAAGTTGTTAAATTAAAAATAAAGGTTGATTTGATTTAAAAATAAGGGATAATTTGACTCAAGGGATTAAATCAACATTTAAAATGTTTAACTCGAATTTATATAATTCGAGATGGTTTTAAGTTGAGATTTGAATAAAATTTGTTCAAATTGTATTTGATTTGAATTAATTAAAATTGTGATTGAAGATGTATAAGTTTAAAAATTCGAAAGATAAATTAGAATTGAAATAATTTGGAATTGTGATTAAAGTTGAATAAGTTTAAAAATCAAATGGAATTTGATTTGAATTTGGAAAGGAATTAAGGATAATTCAACTTGAATTGAGATTAAATCAATTTCAATGGAAATTGAAGAATTGAGTCAATTTAAATGGGAGTGGAAATTTAAATTGAATTGATGGGAAATTAATTGGAAATGGAGATTGGGAAATTAAACAGTTTGGCTCTGGATTGTTTTCAAAATAAATTGTTTTAAAATAAATATATTTTTCCAAACTATTTACTGTACAATCTTTCTTCTTAAAACCCAAACTATCTTAAGCTTGTTTTACAATTACTTTTGGAACTATTTAACAATTTTACGACTAATTTATAAACTAATTGCTATTTTTCAACTATTTACAACTACTTAACTATTTTCCAGCTATTTTACAAACTAATAACTATTTTTCAACTACTTGTCTATTTTAAACCTTTTCAAGCTATTTTTTTATTTAAATAGGTCAGAGTTCAAACTGTTTGTAATTAAAGTAATAACTCAATTGGAAATGGAAGCAATTGAGAATAAGAGAATAGAATTAAAGGAAATGTGAATAGAAAAGAGAATTGATTTGGCTAATAACCAATAAAGATAAATACATAGGATATACGTATATTATTCTATTCGCATAGTGATTTGATCCAGATTCGAACACAGAATTTCGAGATAGTATTATCGATCCGAGTTGGGATTTTCCGCTCGATTTTCGACGGCGAACCTGGATATGGATTTTTGATTGGTTCTGGATATTCTCTATCATAGCTACGACTATGCAAGGAGAATGACGGTTTCTGATCAAGAAACCAGATTTGAGTCCGCACTAGGAATTCGGGTGGACGATACTAGTTCGGAAGTGAAATTGTGTGATCGATTGAGCGATCAGATTGATATTACGTACGGATGATATGTGTACATCGTACGAGTTGAATGAAATTGATATTAAAAATTTTGAATAAGGAATTTGAAATGGTCTTTGAAATGAAAAGTATATTTGTGAAATATAATGGAATTGGATATTTCTTTGGTTAAAATTTACTTTATGGAAGTAAGTAAATGGTAAATAACTTTATAAAGAAATCAAACTTGAATATTTGATTTGGCAATAAATAAAGTTATATTTTGTAATATGATAAACTCCCCTTATTGAATCTAGCCAGAATAAAAAGGGTTTTGAGATATTTGAAGTATAAAAGAGGTTTTATACAAGTTTGAAATAATCCAAAGATTTTCAAAGTTATATATATCTATATATATAAAGGGATTTATGAGAATGATTTTGAAAAAGGTTTTGAGAACCTATGAATTTGGAAATGGCTTTTGATTTTTGGGAAATCAATTTTGGGAATTTGGAAAGCCTAGTTTGAGAATTATCGATTTTGGTAATCGATTTTGAGTAAATGAGATTTTGATAAATCATAAAGGATATGATTTGAAGATACTATAAGTGTATAGTACAAAGTGTTTTGAAAATAGCTCTGGGAAAAAAGGCGCTTCCTTGAAATGAACTTCTCAGGAGTGCCACTGGGTGGTACTGCCTTGAACCCCAAGGGGGGATTCTAAAGTTGATCCTATGAGGAGTCCGGACAAACTAGTTCCTGAGGATTATTTGTGTAGCGAAAGTCGAGGGGCTGGTGCCCACAGAGGCATTTGGGTTATGCTGTGACGACAGTTTAACTCGATGTCACTGCGATCTACTGCAGACCATAGCGAAAGTCATGTGTGCCGCTGAGAGCCAACTGTCTACGTTTGATTTTATATCGGTAGACTGTGACACTATGGTAACATAGCGAAAGTCGTTTGTGCCGCTGAGAGCCAACAGTCTGCGTTTGATTTTATATCGGTAGACTGCGACCTATGTGGGAGAAGTTTCATTATTTGGCAGCGAAATTCGGTGGCGCTGATGCCTACAGTTATATGGGTTTGTGCTGTGATAGCAACGTAAGGCCCGGGTATAACTGCGATCTGTAGCGGGTTCCATGGCGTAATCGAGGAGCGCGGAGACCTACAGTTATCTGTGGATTTTGCCGGGACGGCAACGTAACCATCGGGTTAACTGCGACCATGGATGGGGGTGATGATTTCCAGAGCATTCTCACCAAAAATATTTCCTCTCTTTTCAAAAATGTTTTCTATATTTTAAAGTAAATTATTTTCCAAATATTTTCACTGGGTGTTGAAATGGGTCTGCTAAGTACTTATAGATTTTCAGTCCTACGCCTGATCAACGTATGACCGAATTTCTATGAGAACGAGAATGGACTTGTTGAAACATCGAGTTATAAAAGTATTTTTATAAAAACTAATTTAGTAATATTATAAAGATTTTTAAAGTGTTTTTAATATATGTTCAAAGAGAAAATTTATCTGATAATAATTAAATAATTAATTTTGGCTTCGTTCCTTTTCGAGGACGAAAAGATTTAAAAGGGGGGAGGAATGTGATATCCCAGATTTTCGAGAATCAGATAATTGGATAGTTATCTGATTTAACTTTTAAAAATACTGATTTATAAATAAATAAATAGAAATTAGATGTGATAATCTCTAATATAAATTATGTAATTACAAGTGTATATGATTTTTATTAGCATATATGATTGATTTCATATCATTATCTTAAAATTTTATATAGATAAGTGTAAGAGAAATTTAAATATTAAATACTTAAGATATTGAGATATATATATAACTAAATTAAGAATAATATAAAAGATTGTATAAAAACATATTAATAAATGATAATTGCAAATGTAAACAAATTCTCTATGCATTATAACAAGTGTAAGGATATTAACATGCATTTAAACAAGTGTCATAAATATTTTTATCTTTCTTTTATTTTATAAAATCATAATCAAGGTTATAAATAAATCTATACTCCTCTCCTCTCATTTCTTTGCTATCTTAAATGTTTTAAACCAACGAATCAAAGCCTGTAAAGAAAACAAGCCAGTAATAAAATTTCAAAAGCAATTCACTTTTACCAATCTCAGTTTAAAGCAAGATTTCATCTTCAAAACTAAATCAAGCAAAGATCATCTCAACAAAATAAATAGCAGATCAACATCAAGTCACAGATCTGAGGAAGTTTAATTAAAACTATAATCAAGCTAAGCAAAAATTCAACTCATATGCATCATGCAAGATCAATTCAGCAGGGATGCAAATTCAACTTAACATTCAAGGAATCAATTCAACAAGATCATCTCAACCAATTCCCAGTTTTAATCATCCCAGTCTTCTCTGTTTACAATTTACAAGTGAGTAAATTATTTTTAAAACAGTTTTAAATTTTGTCTGAGATTGAATGATGGTGCATGCAATGGAATTTGCTTTGATGATGAATATTAGTTTACATGAATGAATGTTTGAATACTGGATGTGTCCTGTATGAATAAAAAAAGAAATTTGCCTCTGTTATTTTACAGGAGTTATTCTCCTTTAGGAAAATTTCAAAATCCTACGAATCTATACCTTATTTGAATTTGATATATAAATGAAAAATGTATGTTAATGTTTGTTAGTAATTTTAAAAATAAATTCTAAAAATTTAAACATACAGATAGTGTTTAAATAGGAGACACAGAGAAATCTTAATTCATGTCAAAAAGTTGTTATCTTTAATTCTTGCATTGGAATATATAGTTGGATTGTTGGTTGGAAATGATGAATTTTAGCATGAATTGCATAATTTTTAGATTGATATCCAATTGGGGATTTGGGAATTAAGATTTTCGGCAATTTGATAAATGGCCGATGATCAACTCCACGATTTTAGCTGAAATCTTGGGTGAAGCTTGTTTTCATGTTGAGGATGTTGGGAAAAATATAATCGAAATTTTCTAATGTTCGATTTGTTCAAAAACGATCAAAATAGGGTTTTAGCTTCAGTTGTTGAGGCCGGCGTCACTGTTGGATTTTCGTCGTCGATACGTGACCGGAGTTGATCGCGACTTGGGAATAGTAGCATGGTGGTTGCGGCGATACTTTGAGGTGATGGTTGGAGCTTCCGGTGGTGACGATCGTCTGAGGCGATGGGTTTTGTGGTGATGAGTTGCTGTAGTTTTCGAGTGGAAGGTCGAATTTCGATTCGAGGTAGGATTTTTGGTTCTGGGTGGTGAGAGAGGTTGTCGAGGCCTTGCTGGGTTTGTCGGCGATCAGGAAGATGGTCGGAGGAAGGCGCTTTGGTTGTGCACGTACAGGCGTGTACGTATGTGCACTGGAAATTATTGGTTTGAGGAAGATAAGGGAAACTCGGAGTGGAGCTCGCGATTTCATGATGTCGTCTCGAAGCTTTTGGGTTTGGGGTTTGTCACGAGGTTACTCGAGTAGTTTAGTGCTCGTACTCGAGTATTTAGGTATGGAATCTGGATAGGATCAGTAAAAGAAAGGTATAAGTTTATATTGAACTTGTTGTTTTGAAAATAAAGTTAATCAAAACTTTTAAAGTATAAATTGACTTTAAAATTAATTTAAATTGTTAAGAAGTATGTTTTGAAAGAAATTACTTAACTAAATTTTGAATTTAATTTCAGGAAGTGTTTTGAATCTTAATTCAAAGGAAATATTTTCATTATAAATATTTAATCAAAGTTTAAGTAAATTGTTAAGTAATGTTATATTAACAAAGTTTCAAATAAGATTATTATTATGATTTTGTAAACCAAATAGGATAATTTATTAAAATTTGATTAATTCCAAATAATTAAATTATAAAGATAAATATGGTTAATTTATCTTTGTTATGAACTTATGGATGCTCAATTAAATATGTTTTGTTAATAAGTGAGTTTAATTAAGATAAATGTTTTCTTAATAAATTTTTAGAAATATAAGAAGTTAATTAATTAATTGTTTAATAAATTTTAAATAATTAGTTAATTGTTTATTTAATTTTGAATAATCACTTAATTATGGGTTAATTAAGTATAATTACTTAAAGAAGTAATTAATGGTTAATAATTGAATTTAATTAAGAAAGTAATTACTTATGGAAGTAATTAGTAGAAGTACTCATGGGAGTAATTAGTGGAAGTGATTAAATGAATAATCACTTAATGTTATCAATTAAAGAATTGAATAATTTAATTATTTTGAAGTTAATTAATATTGAGTAATTAATTAATTAAAGAATTAAGGATTATTAATAATGGAATTAATTATTTGTTAAGAAATTTTCGATCATTTTCGATCTGTGATAATTCAATTTTGGATATTGAAATTATCCAACTGTAATTGATCTTGCTGGAATTAATTACGGAATAATTAATTAATTAAGGATAATTAATTAAGATGGATAATTAAGGTTGATTAATTAATGTCAATTAAGAAGAGTCATAAGAGATTAATTTATTTGGTTTAGATTAAATGGATTATAGGTTATGTGATAAATTGATCATGCTTATGGATGTTTGGATTTTATATTGATTGTTATCTCTGACTTGTAATAATGGGTAACATTGAATTCGAAGAGACCGGAGTCGGGTATCAGTAAATACCCGAAACCACTTCGATTTGTAATTCTAAGTTCATTTCAAATGTGATGTGTGGAATCAAGCAGGCTGGAATGAAAGGGTTAAGAATTATGGATATTTAGAAACTAAATAGTGATCCCTAGACATTGAGGAAATAGATGTTTGACTTAAATAGCTTGAGAACTCGTAGAAGGTACGAGTTACCCGGAATTTTAAATAAGTTTATATCTTAGTATTTCATGTTAGATGAGTTTACTCACGCTGGTTTCCAGCCTGACCCGGGTGTTACTTTGATGTAATGCTCGGGTCAGACCGAGTATTACAGATTTCCAGGTAAGGACGTTCTGAAGCTCAGGAGGTGAGCTGGAGGGCAGGAACGTATGGAGTTTACCGCTGTGTATTTGAGAGCTTATTGATAGTAGTCTGGGACAGGTGAATAACTGTCTAGTCTATTTGTAAATGGTTGTAACTCTGATGTATTGAATGTAAATTAACAAATACAGTTTTCTTTGTATAACTGATATTATTATTTGATATTATATTTTATCCGCTGCGAATGTGAGATGTTGTGTTTTCTGTTTTTCTTTCTTCTTTCTGTTTCTTTCTTCTATCTCTTTTCTTTTTTCTCCTAACTATCTGGAATTTTCGGGTTCGAAAATTCCGGGTCGTTACACAAGTTGTCCTGGGTTTGGACAAACCGAGTCGCCATCTTCACGATATCACCATTTGTAACGTTCAAACCGGATCGAAGTGGTTTTCGGATAATTAAATCTGATCCTGGTCTCTTCGAAACGATCAACGAATTTGGCCAGATTTGATAGTCGATTATTTAACTATCAAATAACATCCATGAGCAGTCACTAGGCCTATATTATAAATTTTTCAAAACATTCATTTCAAAAATATCTTTACAAAGATATATATTAAATCTCTTTCGATATTTCAATATTTGAAAACATTTTCGAATACTCATATCCATAACAGGATATTTCAACCCATATCTTACTTCAACACTTATTGAAATATTTCCAATTTCAATTTATAATCCACTACTTAGAAAAATATCTTGATATAAATCCTTCGTCGCTAAATATTTCCAAAAACCTTTCATTTCCAAACTTAGGAAAATATTATAAATTCATTTTCCGAAATCATTTCTAAATTCAATACTCAGGGAATATTTCATACCTTATCTCCTACATTTCCAGAATTTATATTAATTCCTTTTTACATTTGCCAAAATCGATTATACTCACCTATAATCTCATCTATCCATTTATAACTTATTTATGAGGTTAGATTCAATCCCGAAGTTCTTGTTTTCTAACATTTCGGAAATTTCCTTAAGCCCCCATAATTTCATTATAAGATTTTCTCTTATAAAATCCCATCTATTAAATAAACCCCGTTTACAAATCTCGAGAGAACTTATAAATAAATTCTAATCATTCCAAACATCTATATATATATGTATAAGTATTTTTAAAGAATAATAATTTATTTTTAAAACTATTTTAAGTAACTATTTAAATATCAAAACATTTTTAATAAAACATCAATAAATAATTTCCAAATCATTTTTAAGTAAAACTAATCGATTTACAAAGCTGATTATAAAAATTAGAAATTTATTTCAATTAATATTAAATATTTGAAAAATCCACTACCGAAGTATTTTATTACTAAAGCAGCTTTAAATTACATGGTTTGAATATATAAAAATTCTCTTTTAAAACAATTCAACTTCTCGATAAAAATATATATTTTTAAAATCCCAATAACCAATTCAATTTATAAATCCCTCTCGATTCATTATACATCGATATCATTCTGATTCCTAACCATCCTCACTTTTCAAAAATAGAATTCACAATTTTTCCCAAAAATATATTTTTCATATCTTGATATAAATTCACCCTGTGAAATTATATTCCAATTTATCAATTGATTTCATTTTCCCTTATTTATAAACATCGTTTATAAATTTATAACTCCTTTGAGTTTCACTTGTTTATAAAACTAATCCCATTTATAAAATCTCATTTTATAAATCCATTTCTTAATAAATTACATATATTCCACAAATTTATTTAAAATATCGATCTCAAACTCCTTTTCATATTTTCCAGAAATATCATTTAAAAATCCTTACATAGATTATTTTAAAATATTTATTTAAAATATTTTTACGAATAGTTAAATACAACCCAAAATCAATTATTGTTTTTATCCAAATCGATTTCTTTAAAAATAATCCAAATTTCGATATAAATATTTTTATATTCAAAATCTCCTTTTAAATCCTTTCAAATTCCAAAAATAATATTTATGGTATTTAAAATACCAAAAGTTAGGCCAGTGCTACTATAGCATCCAATAAAACAAATCACACAACAATCCATAACAGATTATCAATTCACATCATACATCACTATATATGAAAACAATTAATATATATTTGAGGAATCTAGTTGGATCCCTCCAACCTGTTTATCTGCATACACAGACGTGAGATAATATAAAAAATACCAATCCCACATCGAGGGGGATATCGCGGTAATATAGGGTCATCTGCTATTATGCAGGGCGCATATGGTCTCATCTGCTCCAACGGCGAGAAAAATATCCAACTACTAATATATATATTACTATATATATATAACATCCAAACTGATAATAATTTATAAATTCAATCAACCAATAATTATTTTTAACTATTAAATTAAAACTAGTAATCCAAATGAGTGAGATTTACTCACCTTGATTTTCGAGTTTGTTAATCGTTCCAATCTAAAATTTATCCCATTGCGTAGTGTTTGTCACTACGATCCAACATGACTTTTTTTCTTTTGTAAATTTTAGACCTCGCACGAATAATTTCCGACGTATATAAGTTAACGAATTAAATTATTATAAATCTAAATTGTTAATTTCAGTAATTAGACAAATTAATTACCTTATAACCTCAACCCCTATGTGAACTTAGCACGAACGAGACCCTCCACCACTGCCTCACCCACATCCAGCCGACGCCATCATCCTCAGCTCTACCCTCCATCTGTGCAACTCTAGCCAAGCCTAGGCCCAGCTCTTCAACGATAGCCTCACCAATAGCTCTGCCGCCTACCCTTTGCCTCCAGCCCACACCTCGACCAAGACTCAATGTGACGACCGCCCATGACCCCTGCACCGAATCTAGAGATAGAGCGCTGTAAAGTGTGCCAGGCGACCATGGACGATTGTCAAGGTAAGATTAAAACAACAGGATCTATCGTATTACTCACAGCGCATGGACAAAATACAATAGAACATATGTATAGTGAAGCTTTACAGAATAAAATGACATCATATAAAACTCCATAATAGTTGAATACAAGCATCCACATAGTCAATACATCCAGCCTCACTACATAACTCTCAGAGAATACAAAACAGCGGAAAAAAATCCAGTACATATAAGAAGATAATATGCAACCCTCTAGCTCGTCTTCGATATCAGCATCGTGAGAAGAGAACAGCACCTGTCACCTGCTACCTAGTCTGCCCGTCCCAAAATGGACGAACAGCCCAAGGCAATAAGAATTAAAACATAAAGCCTTGAGTCAGACAACAGTCTTAGTGAGCAGTAAATTAACTAACAACATACCAAAAGAGCATAAAGGAAAAGGAATAGGAATACAACCCTCCCACTCCAACCTCATTCTACAGTGATAGCCCCCAGACACACACTAAGCAGAAGCAAACATAGCAGAGCATACAATTTAAAGTAAAGCAATTGTCACTCGAGTCAAGAGCGATGTTTTCCAAGTACAAATCCCAAGGTCTAAAACCAAGGTCAGATAAGCACCCAGGAAATACCGCTCTTGAGACCGAATGATGATACAACCAAACATCCATGACTCGGCTATCACTGTTATCATTGTTGCGATATCACCGTTAATTGAATGACCGGCACATTCTTTCAGCCGTCCGTCAAGGGCTAATGGTAACCCCGGTTCTAGACATAACTCCCGCACGTCATCGTGACCCGTGCCTAGGATTATCGAATCTACCCAGAGTACTCGACCATCAACTTAGTCTTTTGGGCGTCCCCATGTACTCTTGCTTAGAGCATGCTAGAACCTTCAACAACGATGAGATCTCAACCTCCTAGTCATCCTCCTCGACGACTATTGCCATACTAGCTCAAGCGCCTCTCGAGCATCCATTATCCTCAACTCGAATCATATCACCGAGTTATCAACATGCTTGGAATGATCCCGCCTGGATTAGACCAAGTCTTCATCATATGATTGCCTCGCTTCATTACATCCTCGCAAAGCCTCATCTCATCACCACATCATCAAATCTATGCATAAGAGCTTCATCATCCCGCTACATATGCCACGTGCAGCTTTTCCATTTTCAAGAGCCTTTCCCTTAGCTTTTGAATCATCTTCGATCTAAATCTAATCATCAATCATCTAGTTCATAACAAGCAATCAAATCAAACATCAATCCAAGCAATCAAGCATTCAAAAATGATCTAAGTAGACAATTATAACAATAATGGCATTTTCGTAATTAAAGAGTTGAAAGTCCAATAAGCATTAAAACATGGATTATATCTCTACAAACTTGATGAATGAACTTGCATAGGTTAACATATGATAAAATGGATGCAACATCATCATGAACAATGGATCTACATGGATCTATACATAGGATGAAGAAAATGCATGGAAATCACTATTTTAACACCAAATCGAGCCAACAATCCGATATACTCCTTTGGATCCGTGTGAGAGATAATCACCACTCACCAAATCACCTAAACAACCTCAAATCAACACACTTCAGATCTGGACAGCGAAGGATGAAGCTAGATCTACCACAAATCCGCTTCAAATGAAGAAATCTCTCTTGAAAAGATGAAGATCTTCAATCTAAGCTCTTGAATCTTCAATCTTGATCTTCGATTAGGATGGATGGAAGCACTAGATTAAAGTGGAGAAAAGAAGTGAAGAAGTGTAGAAGTCGAGCTCTCAAAATGGCAGCACTTCGTCGCTTCAAAAATCCGGATCCCAAAAAGTGAGAACAACCCCTCCTATTTATAGCTGAAATCTGTCCTTAAGTCGAAATCTGGCTATCTCCCTAAGTCGCTTCCGACCTAAGCGACCTAAGCCTCTCCGACCTAAGCCTCTCCGACCTAACAGATGTACGTCTTAACTTCTTTGCGACCTAACACTTAGGAAACCCAGCGACCTAACAACTTAACGACCTAACTATCTAAGACTCAGTTGGGTTGCGACCTAACACAAGTCGACCTAAAACAACACGCGACCTAACACTTGAACTATCCTAGCGACCTAACAACTTAGCAACCTACGCGACCTAACACAACAGCCTAACTCCTAAGGTCGCCAACTTGTTAACTTCTTAGGTCGCCAACTTGTTAACTCCTTAGGTCGCCAACACGGAACCACTAGGTCGCTAACTCAGAACCACTAGGTCGCTAACTCAGAACCACTAGGTCGCTAACTCAGAACCACTAGGTCGCTAACTCGGCAACTACTAGGTCGCTAACTCGGCAACTACTAGGTCGCTAACAAGCTAACCCCTTAGGTCGCGAACTATTATAGGTCGCTAACCACTAGTTTCCTTAGGTCGCTGCCGACCTAAATATACTAGCCCGGCACCACTAGGTCGCTCATCCCTAGGTCGTCAACTACTGGGTTTACTTAGGTCGCTACCAACCTATCTCTTAGGTCGCTAACACCTTAACTCGCCAGAAACTCTAAAGTCTCCTTCCTTTTAGGTCGTCTACGACCTAAACCCTTACCATCCATCACACGACCTAACTCCAAACCTTAAAGTCACCAATCCCCAACATTCTTAGGTACGACTTATCTCCTAAGTTGCCAACAATACTTAACTAACCTCTAGGTCGCATACGACCTAGGACTTAGGCAAATTTCAACCAAGATCTGGAATAACTAGAAAATGCTGAAAATCCCAGATTTTGACAAACTTTTCGATCCGAAAAATACGGGTCGTTACATTCTCTCCCCCTTAGGAATTTCGCCCCCGAAATTCCAAGCAAACAAGGCAATCAAAGGCTATTCTGTACGCCTACCATCCATAGCAATCAACAAACCATGCATCCAATTCTAGCTTAGCGTACAGAATTCTAAGACTTAGAACAAGTTACAATATCGCGAGATGAGACGACACCTTAGGGCCATACCTTGAAGAGTTCAGGATGAGCTGCCTTCATCCTCTCTTCCACCTCCCACGTACAGTCGTTATCATCATCACTCCATTGTATCTTGAGCAACTTAACTACCTTCCTCCTAAGCTGTTTCGTGTCGGTTTCAACAACACGAAGCGGCTTACGAGGTCTTCTATCAACTGGATCAACTTCTAAGTCTTCACAGCTATCAGCAGAAACCACTGTATTCGAGTCGTGCACATACTTCCGTAGATAAGATACATGAAAAACATTGTGCACACCCGACATCTTCTCAGGTAACTCAAATCTGTAGGCGAGCTTTCCAATTCGCTCGATGATCGGGAATGGTCCAACAAATCTCGGAGTCAATTTTCCTTTCTTCCCGAATCGAATAACATTCTTCAGTGGAGAAATCTTCACAAAAACCATATCTCCCACGTCGAACTCCAAATCCTTTCGACGCTTATCAGCATAACTCTTCTGACGGTCTTGGGCTGCCTTCATTCGTTGCCGAATGATCTCTATGCAATCCGAAGTCTGTCGAATCATCTCTGGCCCAAGTATCAGCTTTTCCCCAGTTTCCAACCAACATGTCGGAGAGTTACACGGTCTTCCATACAATGCCTCATATGGTGCCATACCAATACTTGACTGGTAACTGTTGTTGTACGCAAACTCCACCAAATGAAGGTGATCTTCCCATGATCCTCCGAAGTCCAAAACACATGCTCTAAGAAGATCTTCCAAAACTCGGTTGACTCTCTCGGTCTGACCATCTGTCTGAGGGTGATAAGCTGTACTCAAACACAACTCGGTTCCCAAAACTTCCTGGAAGCTCTTCCAAAATCCACTAGTGAACAATGGATCTCGATCGCTCACTATACTCTTCGGAATACCATGGAATCGAACTATCCACTTCACATACAACTCAGCCAACTTTGATGCAGTCCTAGTCGATCGAACAGGAGTGAATCGTGCACTCTTAGTCAGACGATCCACAATGACCCAAATCCCTTCATTTCCCGTTCTGGTTCTAGGCAATCCATCAATAAAATCCATCGACACTTGTTCCCACTTCCATGTAGGAACTTCTAAGGGTTGAAGCAATCCACTTGGCTTCCTCTGTTCAGCCTTTACCAACTGACAGTTCATACACTTGGAAATGAAATCTCCAACATCCTTCTTCATGCCTTCCCAGTAGTAGTTTCTCTTCATATCCCGATACATCTTATTTCCACCTGGATGAATTGTCAACTTCGAGTGATGACTTTCCTTCAGAACTTCACTCCTCAATTCATCTATATCGGGAACCACTAGTCGTCCTTGCTTTCGAAGCCAACCTTCTCTATCGACCTCGAATCCTTTATCCTTTTCTGGCTCCAATCCAGATTCCAATTCACGGATAATCTTGACAAGCTTATCATCTCGCTTTTGACTCTCGCCAATCCTTTCCACAAGAGTCGGTCTTATCGATAAGTTTGCCAACATTTCAGGTTCCAATTCGCATCTAGGCCTGAAGTCAAATCCAGCTAAATACTCGAGACTCTTCCATTCAGAAAACATGGCTCCCAATCCTGCATGTCTTCGACTTAACGCATCAGCCACTGCGTTACCTTTTCCCGGAGTATAAGCTATACCAAAATCATATGATGCTAAAAACTCTAGCCAACGTTGCTGTCGAAGATTCAAATCCTTCTGGGAGAAAAGATACTTCAACGACTTATGATCCGTAAACAACTCGAATCGAACTCCCAACAGATAATGCCTCCACATCTTCAGAGCAAATACAATCGCCGCTAACTCCAAATCATGAGTTGGGTAATTCTTTTCATGCGGCTTCAGTTGTCGACTAGCATACGCAACAACTTTATCCTTCTGCATCAGCACTGCTCCAAGTCCAGTACCACATGCATCGGTGTAAACCACCATCTCATCATTCCCACTTGGAATAGTCAAAACAGGAGCACTCGTTAGTCGCTCTTTCAGGATTCCGAAAGCTTGCTCACACTTAGCATCCCAACTGAACACTTGGTTCTTTTTCGTTAATCCTGTTAACGGTGCAGCTACCTTGGAGAAGTCCTTGATAAACCGTCGATAATATCCTGCTAATCCAAGAAAACTTCTCACCTCTGATGCATTCTTAGGTCTAACCCAATCCTGGATTGCTGCCACCTTAGCGGGATCAACCGCTATTCCATTTCCAGAAATCACATGGCCTAAGAACCTCACTTCACTCTTCCAGAAGTGACACTTTGAAAACTTAGCCTTCAGTTGATGTTTCCGCAGGATTTCCAAAACAATACGCAAGTGCGTCCTGTGCTCTTCTTCCGTTCTGGAATAAATCAGAATATCATCCACGAACACAAGTACGAACTTGTTCAACTGATCTCTGAACACTCTATTCATAAGATCCACAAAATATGCTGGCGCGTTAGTCAATCCAAACGGCATTACCAGCCACTCAAAGAAACCGGATGGTGTCCTAAAAGCAGTCTTCGGCACCCTATCCTTAGCCACTCTCAACTGGTGAAATCCCGTTGCCAAATCCATCTGAGAAAACACCTTAGCTTCGTGAAGCTGATCAAACAAGTCATCTATTCTCGGTAATGGATACTTGTTCTCCTTAGTCACCTTATTCAGCTCACGATAATCGACGCACAATCTCAACGACCCATCTGCCTTGGTTGCAAACACAACTGGTGCACCCCACTCGGACACACTACGCCGAATGAATCCTTTCTGCAAAAGATCATCAACTTGCACCCTCAACTCTTGCTGTTCCCTAGGCGCCATCCGCCTAAGAGGCATCACAACAGGTCTGGCTCCTTCAACTAGATCTATACGAAACTCGATCTCTCTATGCGGCGGCAACCCTTTGACTTCGTCAAAGACATCCTCGAATCCATTTGCGATTGGCACTAAAGACAGTCCATCCCGTGGAACAACTAGCGAATACATGAAGCTCATGAAGACGCCTTCCTCATGCTTACATCGTATCACAATCTTTCGCCCTTCCACATTCTCGACTGTCACCTCCAGCCTCTCACAGTCAACCTTAGCCGCATACTTCCTAAGCCAGTCCATACCCAAAATAATTCCGAACCCCGCAAAGTTCAGAACAAAACAATCACAAACAAAAGAGCAACCATGACTCGACACAACTAGACCACGGCATAACATACACAAACAAGACGAACCCCCAACTGGATTAGTCACAACCAATGGCCTATCAACAATATCCGGCTTCAAACCTAACCGGCCTACTAGTTCATTACACACAAACGAATGCGACGCTCCAGTATCAAACAGAACTCTAACTGGAACACCACATAGGAAAAGAATACCTTGAACAACCACACTCTTTCCCTTCTCTTCAGCAGTAGGAGCTATCGAAGACGACGGAACAGCTCCTAAAGCATAAGCCTGCACAATCTGCTTGTCCCTACTCGGTTCTGGACAATTCTTCCTGAAATGCCCTGGCTTGTCACAGTTGTGGCACTTCGCCGGCGCCTTCGGATTCTTGCAATCCTTGGAGAGATGGCCTTTCTGCTGACAGTTGTAGCAAGTCACTTCGCCTTTCGGCTTCTTCTGACCATCCTTACCCTTCTGCTGCTGCTGCTTCCTCTTCTTGTTTCTACCCTGCTGGGGTTTAGACTCTTCCCTGGTCACAGCAACAACAGATCCTTCCTTAGGAAACAGATTCTCATGTCTGAGAGCTTCCTCCACAAGCTTCCTAAATGAATCGTCCAAGTGATCCATCAATCTTGGAGCCTGTACTTGATCCCCAACATCTACTGATGGCCCCGGGGCTGACATCCTTCTCCTGATCGAAGTCATCATGGTTTCGAACATAGCAACATAATCAGCAGCCCCTTCAGTAGCACGGCCTTCCCTAGCAGCTGGTTTCCCTTTTTGACTCATTCTCAATATCTATAAAAAGGAATGATTAGAACATCTAGAGAAACAACTGCATAAAGGACTCAAACCTACTAAGCTACTATATTATATATAGTAATCATCCATCAAAATACAATTACGTCTCTCATACGTAGTTACTTCAGCGAGCGTTGGGTAAAATCGATCAACCAATGCTCTGATACCAAATGTGACGACCGCCCATGACCCCTGCACCGAATCTAGAGATAGAGCGCTGTAAAGTGTGCCAGGCGACCATGGACGATTGTCAAGGTAAGATTAAAACAACAGGATCTATCGTATTACTCACAGCGCATGGACAAAATACAATAGAACATATGTATAGTGAAGCTTTACAGAATAAAATGACATCATATAAAACTCCATAATAGTTGAATACAAGCATCCACATAGTCAATACATCCAGCCTCACTACATAACTCTCAGAGAATACAAAACAGCGGAAAAAAATCCAGTACATATAAGAAGATAATATGCAACCCTCTAGCTCGTCTTCGATATCAGCATCGTGAGAAGAGAACAGCACCTGTCACCTGCTACCTAGTCTGCCCGTCCCAAAATGGACGAACAGCCCAAGGCAATAAGAATTAAAACATAAAGCCTTGAGTCAGACAACAGTCTTAGTGAGCAGTAAATTAACTAACAACATACCAAAAGAGCATAAAGGAAAAGGAATAGGAATACAACCCTCCCACTCCAACCTCATTCTACAGTGATAGCCCCCAGACACACACTAAGCAGAAGCAAACATAGCAGAGCATACAATTTAAAGTAAAGCAATTGTCACTCGAGTCAAGAGCGATGTTTTCCAAGTACAAATCCCAAGGTCTAAAACCAAGGTCAGATAAGCACCCAGGAAATACCGCTCTTGAGACCGAATGATGATACAACCAAACATCCATGACTCGGCTATCACTGTTATCATTGTTGCGATATCACCGTTAATTGAATGACCGGCACATTCTTTCAGCCGTCCGTCAAGGGCTAATGGTAACCCCGGTTCTAGACATAACTCCCGCACGTCATCGTGACCCGTGCCTAGGATTATCGAATCTACCCAGAGTACTCGACCATCAACTTAGTCTTTTGGGCGTCCCCATGTACTCTTGCTTAGAGCATGCTAGAACCTTCAACAACGATGAGATCTCAACCTCCTAGTCATCCTCCTCGACGACTATTGCCATACTAGCTCAAGCGCCTCTCGAGCATCCATTATCCTCAACTCGAATCATATCACCGAGTTATCAACATGCTTGGAATGATCCCGCCTGGATTAGACCAAGTCTTCATCATATGATTGCCTCGCTTCATTACATCCTCGCAAAGCCTCATCTCATCACCACATCATCAAATCTATGCATAAGAGCTTCATCATCCCGCTACATATGCCACGTGCAGCTTTTCCATTTTCAAGAGCCTTTCCCTTAGCTTTTGAATCATCTTCGATCTAAATCTAATCATCAATCATCTAGTTCATAACAAGCAATCAAATCAAACATCAATCCAAGCAATCAAGCATTCAAAAATGATCTAAGTAGACAATTATAACAATAATGGCATTTTCGTAATTAAAGAGTTGAAAGTCCAATAAGCATTAAAACATGGATTATATCTCTACAAACTTGATGAATGAACTTGCATAGGTTAACATATGATAAAATGGATGCAACATCATCATGAACAATGGATCTACATGGATCTATACATAGGATGAAGAAAATGCATGGAAATCACTATTTTAACACCAAATCGAGCCAACAATCCGATATACTCCTTTGGATCCGTGTGAGAGATAATCACCACTCACCAAATCACCTAAACAACCTCAAATCAACACACTTCAGATCTGGACAGCGAAGGATGAAGCTAGATCTACCACAAATCCGCTTCAAATGAAGAAATCTCTCTTGAAAAGATGAAGATCTTCAATCTAAGCTCTTGAATCTTCAATCTTGATCTTCGATTAGGATGGATGGAAGCACTAGATTAAAGTGGAGAAAAGAAGTGAAGAAGTGTAGAAGTCGAGCTCTCAAAATGGCAGCACTTCGTCGCTTCAAAAATCCGGATCCCAAAAAGTGAGAACAACCCCTCCTATTTATAGCTGAAATCTGTCCTTAAGTCGAAATCTGGCTATCTCCCTAAGTCGCTTCCGACCTAAGCGACCTAAGCCTCTCCGACCTAAGCCTCTCCGACCTAACAGATGTACGTCTTAACTTCTTTGCGACCTAACACTTAGGAAACCCAGCGACCTAACAACTTAACGACCTAACTATCTAAGACTCAGTTGGGTTGCGACCTAACACAAGTCGACCTAAAACAACACGCGACCTAACACTTGAACTATCCTAGCGACCTAACAACTTAGCAACCTACGCGACCTAACACAACAGCCTAACTCCTAAGGTCGCCAACTTGTTAACTTCTTAGGTCGCCAACTTGTTAACTCCTTAGGTCGCCAACACGGAACCACTAGGTCGCTAACTCAGAACCACTAGGTCGCTAACTCAGAACCACTAGGTCGCTAACTCAGAACCACTAGGTCGCTAACTCGGCAACTACTAGGTCGCTAACTCGGCAACTACTAGGTCGCTAACAAGCTAACCCCTTAGGTCGCGAACTATTATAGGTCGCTAACCACTAGTTTCCTTAGGTCGCTGCCGACCTAAATATACTAGCCCGGCACCACTAGGTCGCTCATCCCTAGGTCGTCAACTACTGGGTTTACTTAGGTCGCTACCAACCTATCTCTTAGGTCGCTAACACCTTAACTCGCCAGAAACTCTAAAGTCTCCTTCCTTTTAGGTCGTCTACGACCTAAACCCTTACCATCCATCACACGACCTAACTCCAAACCTTAAAGTCACCAATCCCCAACATTCTTAGGTACGACTTATCTCCTAAGTTGCCAACAATACTTAACTAACCTCTAGGTCGCATACGACCTAGGACTTAGGCAAATTTCAACCAAGATCTGGAATAACTAGAAAATGCTGAAAATCCCAGATTTTGACAAACTTTTCGATCCGAAAAATACGGGTCGTTACACTCAAAACGTCGCTACATCGGTTACTTGAAACCCACGCATCACCATGTGACTGCCTGCCTCTCGCCATACTCCAACTCGACATCAAACCAAAATTGCCTCACGTGACTCAGGCCATCGCGATACCATCACGTGCATACATGCTGCTCCCTCCTTCTCTGCCTCGCTTAAGCCTCACGCGCTCGCTCCAACATCGCGCGCGCTTCATCCATTGACTTCCCCTACAGTCCTGCCACCGTATGCGACTCCCTGCGCCACCGCACGTGTGCATCCATCAATGCGCCATCGTGCGACCCAAAAATCCCAATCGAACTCACCCATCGCAGCCTCCACTCGCTTGTTGTCACCTTCTATGCCCCTACCAATCATCGCAGTCGCCTCTATCGTGCTCGTGCAGATTCGAGAACAACGTGGTTTTTTTTTATTTCCTTCTTCGATTTCGGTTATCCTATTTTTCTGTTTGAATTCCTGAAGAGATATAGGAAGGTCATGTTTTTAAAGAGGGGAAAAGTACTGTAGCGGATGGGTTAGGGTGCGGCTCGTACATGCTAGGTCAGAGGGATTAGGTCTGCTATAGGTTGGCTGATTTAATGTTTTGTGGGCTGAGGTGAAATGAAAATAACATATACATTTAAAAATTCTAAAATATCTCAATATTTCATTTCGAATCCTTATCGAGGCGTGCCGTCGGGCGTTCCTAATGTTATACCCCTATTCCGAATGAAATGGAATAAGTCTCGAGTCTTAATTCGATCGTATGGAGAAGACAGTTTTTTTGAACTCAATTATAATATTAAATTTCCAATATTAATTTCAACGCGATTCTCTCCCGTATGACCAAATGATAAATCCAAATGCTACGAAATTTGAAATCATATAATAATACACTATTACGGATCCAATGGGACTGGTTTCGTCGAATTCCGAGAACGTGCCCCGGATCGCTATTTTAACGTGTCGATTAAGTCGATGATTTCAAAAATTGGCGAAATCACTTGAAATCCCAGTTTTAAAAACTTATTAACTAAATTCTAGTTCAAATAGAATTATATATTAACATTAGAAATCGTTTCGATTCCTATTCAACTCAATTTTCAATTTTTCGTCCTATTTCCGTATTACGATAATCGCTGTATTTGGAAATTAAATTCAATTAACGTTTTCAACCAAAATATTCAAATTCAAAAATCAATTTATATTCCAAATTAAACATTTAAAACCATTTAAATATCCAAAATTAATCATCAAAAAATCCAGGTCGTTACAAGAAAACCATCGAGTGAGTCGTTCCATAGTTATCCATAACTATCAATAAGTAACCCCTAAGTGCCCCCAGTAGTCATGAGTAATACACTGCCTAACATTTGAAGAACGTTACATACTCTAGTCTCAACGGATACATTGATATCCAGTCTCAATGCATCTTGACAATGAACATTTAAAATGGTATATTTGTTTTATTGTTATAAAATACTTTCGGTTACAAAACTTTGTAACTACTATCACAAAATATGTCATTTACGGATTTTCTATTAAATATACTTTAATTAAATCAATTAATTAATATAACCACATTATATCAAGTATATAATAGAGAGAAACACCTTTATTGTGAACAAGATTGTTCAATGAGTTTGATATGTAATAAATTACATAATTGCCCATAGGGCATCCCCTAACTCTATCAGTCTCCCACTTGCACTTGGGGTCAATTATGGAATCTTATCCAACTTCTCCAATCAGTTTCTCAAAACCAGTTGGGTACATCCCTTTGTGAACGGGTATGCTTTGATATTTCAATTATCTACTCTTTCAGTCAACTCTCTGTCACATCCTAGAATTTTCGACTTTCGAAAATTCGACATCGATACTCACTTTATCGACTGCCGAACAATCGAGTGCCGGAAACTCCAATAGTGAGGGTTTTAAGAAAAAGAAAAAGTAGAAGAAGAAGAAGATAGAAGAAAAAGAGAAGAAAGAAAGAAGAAGAACAACAGAATAGCAACAGAAACAGAACAATATCAGAATCTTACACATCGCAGCGGAATAATATACAATAGATAATTACTAGTCTTTAAAACAAAGAACTATATCATTTTATACATACATCAATCATCAGAGTCAATATACAACAATGGACAGTTATATAACTTGTCCTCATACAGAATACACAGCGGAATAAATACTATCAGATACAAATACTACGTCTCGTCATCCAGCTTATCTCCAAAGCTCCAGAATATCCAGAATATCCTGATAATCTAACTCTAGACTGCCCGTGTGGAAATTGGTGGGCACCCAGAGTTTAGAAGGGAAACAATAAACTCCGAGTCAGTCATGGTGACTGGTGTGAGATCGTAAAACAGTTATTCTTTAAAATAAACAACAGGATAATTTTAAAGTCAATTCGAAATGCTTTTGGAAAATGAAACTACCATAAGACCTCCCGCCACACACACAATGCAAACGCAGACTTGGAGGAGATTTCTTCTTATGATAGTCAAAGATGCTTACTACGCGAAAAAAAATCAAATTCTTTTTGATATTACTATTAGTGCATAGTGTAGAAAATATTTCGAAAGTAGAATATAAATCTTAGCCAGCATAGGTACCATTATAGTATGCTTGCTATAGCTACCATATTAAATGGCAGGTTCTACAACTAATACCGTACAAGTCGCGTATTGTTTCTTTGGATTTCCAACAAATGGTCAGGCTAAGGAACTTCCTATCCACGATGGGTACGTCCCTGGAATAGACGACCCGAGAACCTAACCGGATCTCTGCCAACACAAGGCCGGGTTACCTCTGCAAAAATAGGTAACTACTGACACGCGTATGCCATCCCCCGATCGTCACCGATCTTCCCGAGGATCCCCGATTCGCAACAAACCACATAGATAATAATAATGCAGTAACCACAGAGGTTAAGTATCTGGGCTCCATACCATGATACCACCTTTATCCAGAAGGAATGACATACACTAAGGGGCGCTACTCCCTAGAACCTTGCTGCATTCGTCCTGTTTCGACCATTTCCGGGGTGTGAGGCTCGACGAAGTCTCGTCCACAAAGCTACGCTTTCTCAAAAAGCCCTGCTTCGGGTCAAACAAAATGATCAACCTATGATCACAAAGATATAAGATCAAACAAATGATCATATCGCAAATGATCAAACACTGATCATTTCACAGCAACACTCAGTATGCCACGTTACCAAATTGGGATATATCGCTGATAAATTTCAACTACATAACCTCTGAGCTCGTACGTCTCAGAGAAGGGTGTTAAGCTAAGAGAATAAATTCTCCGCCACCAACAGATATGTATTTGAAAGAAATCAGCTTTATATCTCAAATTGTAACGTCAGACACACAATCCATAAAAGTCTGTTCCGGGATCGAACAGAACCGAAGGCACTTCTCACGAAGCCCTTGCATTTCCGGATAATTTTCTAATCACGTCAGGACTTCCCGTCACTAAGGGTGATAAAACCTCTAAATCGAAGATCAGTCGATGTAGAGTAACTCGACGGTAATCCTTCCGTTTTCAAAAATATCCGGTCTTCAACACCGGTCTTCGAATGCAATTCATAACGACGTATCACATATTCGGAATGGGTTATACGACCCCATGGTCCTTTCCCGGTTAACCCGAATAGTGAGCGTTTATTCAAAAATAAGTGTGGCATTCAAATTCATCCAATTCACAACAAATACCTATCTAAAGGTAATTATCGATAGTCGGTTATTTAACTATCAATAAAGATGCGCAACATCATCAGATTCCAAATAATTTTCCAAATTTTTTCATCTTCAAAAATATCTTTACGAGATATAAAATTTCCACACTTAACCATTTGAAAAACGATTTCAAATCAATTTCCACTTTACAAAAGTAAATCAATATTTATTTTTAAACAACTTCGCTTTCTTTTATAAATTCCGTATTGAATTTATACTTTCGAATATCTACTGATATTCGATTTTCAAATCATTTTCAATATTCAATTTCAATTTATCTTTAAGAAGATAAATTCTCAAAACGTTCATTTCATATTGGAAAAGTATTTCCATACTTATTTAAAAATAAGTAATTCACAAATCATTTATTTTCAACACTTAGAAAATATTCGATATACTTAAAATCAAAATTAAGTATATATCTCATTCTTTAAGGAAATCATAAATTTTAACATCTATTTGAGTCAAAACGACTGTTGCGTAAAACATCGTTACGACGACTCGAAATCAATAGTATAGGGATTCGGATTTTGATAGATATATATAAATCCCAATACTACATCAAACATTTTCTTTCGAAAATCATTTACTATAACAACAGTGTTATAGTCCACCATTTCCTTATTTTTCGAAAACGTCTATTTCAACAATAAATGTTGAAATCTATGATTTCGATAGTTCACACGTTTTAAAACATCTTTTAAAACAATTAACTTCATTTCATAATATCGCTTTCCCAAAACATATCCATTTTATTTAATAATATATCCACTGTCCAAAATCGTGAATATACTTCGTTATCCAAATTCAATCTTTTCTACACATTTATTTTCAAGGATTTATCCACTATCCAAAATCGTGGATAAATCCCCTTTAACCTTTTAATTTATCAAATCCAATTGATTTCAAATTTATAAAACAACGTTTATAAATCCTAATTCTATTTTCTAACGACTTCAATTTAATAAATCTTCTTTATTAATAATTCGATCAATATCCCATTTAAAGGAAACAATCCAAGTTACAAGTAAATTTCTTATCAGTCTTTATTTTATAACTTCATTCATTTTATAACTTCATTCATTTTATAACTTCATTCTTTATAAATCTATAAACTTCAATCTTCACAATCTATAATTCTATAAATCTCATGTCTTCACAATTTATAATTCTATAAATTTCTAACACTTATAGAAACTCGTTTTAAAATTCCAATACTTTTAATTGATAAATATCAATTCTGTACATCTTTTATATACATCATTCTTAAATAATTCAAAAGAAATCCAACTTAAACTATTTTATTTATCACTTGACTATTTATTTCAAAATCACCTTTCAGGTATATTTCACAATTTAAAATTTTCATAACTTTAAATTTATAACATTTATTTATTTAAGATAAATAAATTCCAAAATTTAATAAATCGTATACTTTCCAAAAATCACTTCAAAATCCCTTTTAAAGTAAAAATCATTTATTTTTAAACTTTAAAATTGAACCCGATGATGCAACGCATCAATTAGTCCATCACAACATCAAACATCATATATCATCATATGATGACAGAATATATATCAACATCTGTAAATAAATAAATACAGTTGAGGAATCCAGTTGGATCCCTCCAACCTGTTTCCCTGCATCCAAAGATGTTAGCACAATACCAATTCCGCTCCAGTACGGAATTATCGCGGTATATAGGTTTTTATAAATCCGCTTACTAACGGCGCAATAGGGTCTCATCCGCTATACGAGGCGGGAAATCAATCAATCCAATATATACATATGCCAATATGTATATACTGCTATATATATAGATATATCCTATCATATCTAATAGCACATTCAAACAGAAATCAAACAGTCAATAAATAACTGCAATATTAAATTTTTCCTTCGAGTGAGAAAATCTCACCTTAGTTTTTTATTTGCCATCCATTTCCATTTTGACCATTTCTTCTTGATTTTTAACCTTGTATAAATATTTAATACAATTTATCAATATTCGAATAAATCAAACTATTAAATTTTCATTTTTAATAGTTAAATTAACTGATAGCTTTATTTACCCATTTTCCATCTAATAAATTTCTAGATTATCAAGTCAATTTAATTTCGACCCAATTTCTTTTACATAAATTTATTTAACTAAACCTTTTAATTTCTTTTTAACTAATTTACTAATTTAAAAATTAAATCTATAACTAAATTCCCTCCTAACTTATACATATTAAATTTAAAACAGAATGGCATAAATATAACCTTTATTTTTCTCTAACCCATATATATATTTTTCAGCAATTGAGATAAAGAAAATACTTTCTGTTTACTGTTTATATTCAAATATATACGTATGGAATCGAGTTTAAATCAAAAAGAAAGAAGATAGGAATTAAATCGAATACCTCGATACCTAGCAACCATCGACATCGCGACACCTCGATTCGCAACCTCACTTCGTCGATGCCACTGCGTCATGGCAGGCCGAACGAGCACGTCTCCATTTTGAACGAACACGAACTCCACCCTATCGAACTCCTCGACTTCACGCACCTACTCGCGTCCCCCAAACGCCTACAGAATCGCGACATCCCCCAGAACGACTCGCCTCTTGCCTCGTCGCCCTCGAAATCGCGAGCTCGATCGAGACTGCCGCTCGCGATTCGAATCCCAGGCTTCGATGCCTTCCTGTTCGCGACACTGCTGCCTCTCTCCCCTTCGACTCCAGCCTCACGCGAACCCTAGAAATCTCGAGCCTTCATCTGCCTCGCGCGCGACGCTTGCCTTCCCCGGTTGCCAACGAGTACGCCATCACTTCTTCACGGCTAGTGGATCGCCGCCCTCGAGCTCGTGCTCGTCCAGACCGTGACGACGTCGCGTTGATCCCCCCTGGTCTCGACAGTTTTGAGAAGTTCGCCCCGAAATACTTTTGATCGATTTTTATTTTAGAATGAGAGTGTTTTGATTTGAACAGGGGAGGAAGAGAACGTATTTAAAATGAAAGGGGGATGGATGGCACGATGGGTTGCACGATAAATCTCGCGATTGTCTGCGTGATAATAGGCGTGATTTTAGGGGAGAAAACGTGGTGACGTGTTGACCAATTTAAATTTAAATTTAAATTGAATTCGTTTTAAAAACTTCAATGCGTTTATGTGTCGTATTCTCACATACGAACTCCGAAAAATACGAAATTTGGAATCCGATAATAATTCGATATTATGGACCCAATGGAACAGGTTTCGTCGAATTCCGAGACTGCGCCTCGGACGGCTACTTTTAAATATCGACTGAACGATATAAATTTCAAACTGATCACATTTATTTTAAATTCGATTCTGAAGTTTTAGTTATCTTCAGTAATATCAACACGAATTCTAAAAGCTTCCGAAATATTTTTCTTTGGCTTAAAATCGAAGATACAAATTTTTATTCAGCATTCACTAGATTAAATTTTATAATTTAATCACCAAATTCAAATTTAAAATCGGGGGTTCAAATCAAATTATCGTTCAAATATTTAAAATTAATTAAATATTCTCAATTTAATTCGTTCAAAATTCTGGGTCGTTACAAACTTCCCTCCTTAAAAGATTTTCGTCCTCGAAATTACAAGTTAAGAAAGAAAGGTCCTTAACTCGTCTACTATTTTTCGCAATCTAAATAGTTTTATCAATTCATCAAAACAAATCTTTCTACTAAAGATTCGTTATTATTCCAACTATCTTTCTAACTTCAATTATAGGTTTCAAACAACATTGTTTAACTTCTTAATTCAAATTCGAGTTTAAATTCAAATTTAAACTTTCAAAATTTCTCAAAAATTTTCTAACGCCCTAAATTTTCGAAAAATTTCGCCAGCGTCTCCTTTGCGCGGCTAATACGGCACTACTACAAAACGTCCCTACGGACTCTCAGATTTCAAAAAAAAAAAGAAAAAGCCAAGCGGCTAGAGAGAAATCATCAAAAACTCATATTATAATTCAAATACTTACCTTTTCGAGCAAATTCAAATTCATCTTTGAAATAAATTTTTCCAATCCCTTTATAACACCTGTATCCTACTAGCCATATATCTAGTTACAGCATTCAACCTATTTTGCAAATTTGATTACAAAATTTTCAATATAAACTGCTTATACATTTTTACTTCACTGTTGAAGTTTTACATATTCATTATCATTTAATTTTACATTTCACATTCATGTGAATTCAATTCACAATTTCAATCTAATTTGGATTCAGTTTAACTTCTGAATATTGAATTTTATCAATTATCTTTTATTCATAACTGATTATTTTAAATTAGTTCCAATTACTAATTCATTTCAATTCTAATTCATTTATTCACATTTGTTTTCAACATTCAGTTTCAATCCCAATTTTATCTTCATTCAATCATCAACTTAGAATAATTTCAATATCAAATTTTACTTAAGAATTTCACTCTTCATTTCTTAGGTTCAATATAAATATTCCATGTACACATTACATTTAACTGGATTTCCAATCCGATATAGATTTTAATTCACCTTTCATTTATAACAATTCAATTCATTTTAATTAGTTTTGCTCACTAATTTTATTTTAGTACTTTACTTTAATTTAACTCCGTCTTTTAAGTTAAATTTATTCTATCAAAACTCAACTTGTATAAGTTATCAATTCATTTAGTAATCCAATAAATATTTTAAATAGGATTCCAGAATCAACCTTCTCAAAACCATTTTTGAAAATAATTCAAATTATCCTTTGAATTTCCTACAACAAAAATCCAAATTTTTCAAAACAACTTCCATTTAAAACAATTTGGCAGCAATTTCCTCTTCTGGAAACCCGAAAATGAACACCGGTGATGTCGCGATCATCATCGGAATTATTTTCCAGTGACCGAAAAAGAGTTTAGAGCTTTTCATTCCTTCAGAACATTTTTCAAAACTTTTGAAATCCATTTTCAAATCAAAAAGGAATTAAACTTTTCAAATCTTCAAAATTTTCAAATTCTTTTTCAAAACATTTCCAAAAACTTCTCTGGAATCCCGTTTCAAATTATAAATCACATTTATAACTTATAATCTCAAATTTCATTTGTATATGAATTTATTTCTTAACTTTGGAGTTATAATTTCAACTTCTTATTCAATTGCATATAATAATGATAACATTTCTATATTATCACTTCCTAACAATCATGCAACCATATACTATAATAATTCACAGAAAATCATTTCTTTTCTATACAAAAATAGTTTTGGGCAAAATTACCTCATATACCCTATTTAAAACAATACTGTGCCGAATTGTTCTATTCGAGTGTTTAGAGATTCCTATCAATGATCGTTAATTACTCGTATTGACCAGAATCCATATACCACTCAATAAATCAATCATCACAATATAAAACAACTTTATATTCAAATAACAAATACGCGCTCATATCTATTATTACACTCAACTCATTCTAGAGTACTACTGACTCTATCTCTAATGAGTAACACCCAACAGAGCAGGGTTGTTGCTTAACCATATGCTCTGATACCACTTTGTCACATCCTAGAATTTTCGACTTTCGAAAATTCGACATCGATACTCACTTTATCGACTGCCGAACAATCGAGTGCCGGAAACTCCAATAGTGAGGGTTTTAAGAAAAAGAAAAAGTAGAAGAAGAAGAAGATAGAAGAAAAAGAGAAGAAAGAAAGAAGAAGAACAACAGAATAGCAACAGAAACAGAACAATATCAGAATCTTACACATCGCAGCGGAATAATATACAATAGATAATTACTAGTCTTTAAAACAAAGAACTATATCATTTTATACATACATCAATCATCAGAAGCAATATACAACAATGGACAGTTATATAACTTGTCCTCATACAGAATACACAGCGGAATAAATACTATCAGATACAAATACTACGTCTCGTCATCCAGCTTATCTCCAAAGCTCCAGAATATCCAGAATATCCTGATAATCTAACTCTAGACTGCCCGTGTGGAAATTGGTGGGCACCCAGAGTTTAGAAGGGAAACAATAAACTCCGAGTCAGTCATGGTGACTGGTGTGAGATCGTAAAACAGTTATTCTTTAAAATAAACAACAGGATAATTTTAAAGTCAATTCGAAATGCTTTTGGAAAATGAAACTACCATAAGACCTCCCGCCACACACACAATGCAAACGCAGACTTGGAGGAGATTTCTTCTTATGATAGTCAAAGATGCTTACTACGCGAAAAAAAATCAAATTCTTTTTGATATTACTATTAGTGCATAGTGTAGAAAATATTTCGAAAGTAGAATATAAATCTTAGCCAGCATAGGTACCATTATAGTATGCTTGCTATAGCTACCATATTAAATGGCAGGTTCTACAACTAATACCGTACAAGTCGCGTATTGTTTCTTTGGATTTCCAACAAATGGTCAGGCTAAGGAACTTCCTATCCACGATGGGTACGTCCCTGGAATAGACGACCCGAGAACCTAACCGGATCTCTGCCAACACAAGGCCGGGTTACCTCTGCAAAAATAGGTAACTACTGACACGCGTATGCCATCCCCCGATCGTCACCGATCTTCCCGAGGATCCCCGATTCGCAACAAACCACATAGATAATAATAATGCAGTAACCACAGAGGTTAAGTATCTGGGCTCCATATCATGATACCACCTTTATCCAGAAGGAATGACATACACTAAGGGGCGCTACTCCCTAGAACCTTGCTGCATTCGTCCTGTTTCGACCATTTCCGGGGTGTGAGGCTCGACGAAGTCTCGTCCACAAAGCTACGCTTTCTCAAAAAGCCCTGCTTCGGGTCAAACAAAATGATCAACCTATGATCACAAAGATATAAGATCAAACAAATGATCATATCGCAAATGATCAAACACTGATCATTTCACAGCAACACTCAGTATGCCACGTTACCAAATTGGGATATATCGCTGATAAATTTCAACTACATAACCTCTGAGCTCGTACGTCTCAGAGAAGGGTGTTAAGCTAAGAGAATAAATTCTCCGCCACCAACAGATATGTATTTGAAAGAAATCAGCTTTATATCTCAAATTGTAACGTCAGACACACAATCCATAAAAGTCTGTTCCGGGATCGAACAGAACCGAAGGCACTTCTCACGAAGCCCTTGCATTTCCGGATAATTTTCTAATCACGTCAGGACTTCCCGTCACTAAGGGTGATAAAACCTCTAAATCGAAGATCAGTCGATGTAGAGTAACTCGACGGTAATCCTTCCGTTTTCAAAAATATCCGGTCTTCAACACCGGTCTTCGAATGCAATTCATAACGACGTATCACATATTCGGAATGGGTTATACGACCCCATGGTCCTTTCCCGGTTAACCCGAATAGTGAGCGTTTATTCAAAAATAAGTGTGGCATTCAAATTCATCCAATTCACAACAAATACCTATCTAAAGGTAATTATCGATAGTCGGTTATTTAACTATCAATAAAGATGCGCAACATCATCAGATTCCAAATAATTTTCCAAATTTTTTCATCTTCAAAAATATCTTTACGAGATATAAAATTTCCACACTTAACCATTTGAAAAACGATTTCAAATCAATTTCCACTTTACAAAAGTAAATCAATATTTATTTTTAAACAACTTCGCTTTCTTTTATAAATTCCGTATTGAATTTATACTTTCGAATATCTACTGATATTCGATTTTCAAATCATTTTCAATATTCAATTTCAATTTATCTTTAAGAAGATAAATTCTCAAAACGTTCATTTCATATTGGAAAAGTATTTCCATACTTATTTAAAAATAAGTAATTCACAAATCATTTATTTTCAACACTTAGAAAATATTCGATATACTTAAAATCAAAATTAAGTATATATCTCATTCTTTAAGGAAATCATAAATTTTAACATCTATTTGAGTCAAAACGACTGTTGCGTAAAACATCGTTACGACGACTCGAAATCAATAGTATAGGGATTCGGATTTTGATAGATATATATAAATCCCAATACTACATCAAACATTTTCTTTCGAAAATCATTTACTATAACAACAGTGTTATAGTCCACCATTTCCTTATTTTTCGAAAACGTCTATTTCAACAATAAATGTTGAAATCTATGATTTCGATAGTTCACACGTTTTAAAACATCTTTTAAAACAATTAACTTCATTTCATAATATTGCTTTCCCAAAACATATCCATTTTATTTAATAATATATCCACTGTCCAAAATCGTGAATATACTTCGTTATCCAAATTCAATCTTTTCTACACATTTATTTTCAAGGATTTATCCACTATCCAAAATCGTGGATAAATCCCCTTTAACCTTTTAATTTATCAAATCCAATTGATTTCGAATTTATAAAACAACGTTTATAAATCCTAATTCTATTTTCTAACGACTTCAATTTAATAAATCTTCTTTATTAATAATTCGATCAATATCCCATTTAAAGGAAACAATCCAAGTTACAAGTAAATTTCTTATCAGTCTTTATTTTATAACTTCATTCATTTTATAACTTCATTCATTTTATAACTTCATTCTTTATAAATCTATAAACTTCAATCTTCACAATCTATAATTCTATAAATCTCATGTCTTCACAATTTATAATTCTATAAATTTCTAACACTTATAGAAACTCGTTTTAAAATTCCAATACTTTTAATTGATAAATATCAATTCTGTACATCTTTTATATACATCATTCTTAAATAATTCAAAAGAAATCCAACTTAAACTATTTTATTTATCACTTGACTATTTATTTCAAAATCACCTTTCAGGTATATTTCACAATTTAAAATTTTCATAACTTTAAATTTATAACATTTATTTATTTAAGATAAATAAATTCCAAAATTTAATAAATCGTATACTTTCCAAAAATCACTTCAAAATCCCTTTTAAAGTAAAAATCATTTATTTTTAAACTTTAAAATTGAACCCGATGATGCAACGCATCAATTAGTCCATCACAACATCAAACATCATATATCATCATATGATGACAGAATATATATCAACATCTGTAAATAAATAAATACAGTTGAGGAATCCAGTTGGATCCCTCCAACCTGTTTCCCTGCATCCAAAGATGTTAGCACAATACCAATTCCGCTCCAGTACGGAATTATCGCGGTATATAGGTTTTTATAAATCCGCTTACTAACGGCGCAATAGGGTCTCATCCGCTATACGAGGCGGGAAATCAATCAATCCAATATATACATATGCCAATATGTATATACTGCTATATATATAGATATATCCTATCATATCTAATAGCACATTCAAACAGAAATCAAACAGTCAATAAATAACTGCAATATTAAATTTTTCCTTCGAGTGAGAAAATCTCACCTTAGTTTTTTATTTGCCATCCATTTCCATTTTGACCATTTCTTCTTGATTTTTAACCTTGTATAAATATTTAATACAATTTATCAATATTCGAATAAATCAAACTATTAAATTTTCATTTTTAATAGTTAAATTAACTGATAGCTTTATTTACCCATTTTCCATCTAATAAATTTCTAGATTATCAAGTCAATTTAATTTCGACCCAATTTCTTTTACATAAATTTATTTAACTAAACCTTTTAATTTCTTTTTAACTAATTTACTAATTTAAAAATTAAATCTATAACTAAATTCCCTCCTAACTTATACATATTAAATTTAAAACAGAATGGCATAAATATAACCTTTATTTTTCTCTAACCCATATATATATTTTTCAGCAATTGAGATAAAGAAAATACTTTCTGTTTACTGTTTATATTCAAATATATACGTATGGAATCGAGTTTAAATCAAAAAGAAAGAAGATAGGAATTAAATCGAATACCTCGATACCTAGCAACCATCGACATCGCGACACCTCGATTCGCAACCTCACTTCGTCGATGCCACTGCGTCATGGCAGGCCGAACGAGCACGTCTCCATTTTGAACGAACACGAACTCCACCCTATCGAACTCCTCGACTTCACGCACCTACTCGCGTCCCCCAAACGCCTACAGAATCGCGACATCCCCCAGAACGACTCGCCTCTTGCCTCGTCGCCCTCGAAATCGCGAGCTCGATCGAGACTGCCGCTCGCGATTCGAATCCCAGGCTTCGATGCCTTCCTGTTCGCGACACTGCTGCCTCTCTCCCCTTCGACTCCAGCCTCACGCGAACCCTAGAAATCTCGAGCCTTCATCTGCCTCGCGCGCGACGCTTGCCTTCCCCGGTTGCCAACGAGTACGCCATCACTTCTTCACGGCTAGTGGATCGCCGCCCTCGAGCTCGTGCTCGTCCAGACCGTGACGACGTCGCGTTGATCCCCCCTGGTCTCGACAGTTTTGAGAAGTTCGCCCCGAAATACTTTTGATCGATTTTTATTTTAGAATGAGAGTGTTTTGATTTGAACAGGGGAGGAAGAGAACGTATTTAAAATGAAAGGGGGATGGATGGCACGATGGGTTGCACGATAAATCTCGCGATTGTCTGCGTGATAATAGGCGTGATTTTAGGGGAGAAAACGTGGTGACGTGTTGACCAATTTAAATTTAAATTTAAATTGAATTCGTTTTAAAAACTTCAATGCGTTTATGTGTCGTATTCTCACATACGAACTCCGAAAAATACGAAATTTGGAATCCGATAATAATTCGATATTATGGACCCAATGGAACAGGTTTCGTCGAATTCCGAGACTGCGCCTCGGACGGCTACTTTTAAATATCGACTGAACGATATAAATTTCAAACTGATCACATTTATTTTAAATTCGATTCTGAAGTTTTAGTTATCTTCAGTAATATCAACACGAATTCTAAAAGCTTCCGAAATATTTTTCTTTGGCTTAAAATCGAAGATACAAATTTTTATTCAGCATTCACTAGATTAAATTTTATAATTTAATCACCAAATTCAAATTTAAAATCGGGGGTTCAAATCAAATTATCGTTCAAATATTTAAAATTAATTAAATATTCTCAATTTAATTCGTTCAAAATTCTGGGTCGTTACACTCTCTTTGACGGTGATAAATTGCTTTATCATGTGGAACAATTCAGAGCATTTCTCTCAATCTCTAATGAGCTCTAGGTTCTTTACGAACCATATCGTGACATTGTTATCATATAACAATTTTATGAGATTCTTAACATTTGGAATCGTTTCGGTTACAAATTTGTGCACTTATAATTATATATACATTATTTTATTACGACAATATTGAAGGCGATGTACGTAGCCTTTTTTCATTGAATAAGCTATAGTCTTTTATTTAGAACATTTTCAACTTAAAGATTCTTAACTTGAATTTATTATTGACATACTACACCCAATATGATTTATGAAGTTTGAGTTCGAGCACTCCTTCATAAGGAGTTTTTGTTTCTGTAAACAATTCTCTAGTATTTCATAAATACACGAGAACATTTCAAACAACCATTTAGTGATATCAATTTGGATTTGATATTTGCTTCATGTATCAAATATATAAACAATTCATGATATCGTAGAAAACACATGTATGATAATTCCTTTTGCCAATGCAAAGGAATCAATCTTACATGTTCCATATCAAACATTTTAATAAGGTGTCCTTGCATATCATTTGGGACATTCCCGACATCTTTTATGCTTACTATAAAAGACATCATTTATTAATCCAATGTTACATATTAAAAAAACTAAGGCTGATTTTAACACAATTACATCGTTAAAAGCAAATCGTGTTATTTACATATAGTTTAGAAATATCAATGTACCTTTTAACGTTCTTTCTTAATAACACACGCTTCCTCTGCATTTTGATTTAAAATCAAACTATTTGATATTTCTATCAAAATACTCATTCAATCTTGATACTTATAAAATGATACTTTCGTATCATTTCTTGGATCATATCCAAAGACTCACAAACTCAATATCGCTCCCACCGACTTCGAGACATTTTGGTTAATATGTGTAAACAGCTTACTCTAAATCATTATTTAGAATTTTCCGTTTCAATACATATGTACCAAAACACTAGAACTTATCAAGCGATAATTTTGTAAGTAAATCCAAATTGACTTGAACATGTTGAATATCGAATCTATTACATTAATTTCAACGATTGAAATTTGCGATATTATTCTTATCAACATTGCTCATTTAATTCCAACTGCATTAGTCTTAGTCATAAAGTGTAACGACCCAGAATTTTGAACAAATTAAATTGAAAATATTTAATTAATTTTAAATATTTGAACGATAATTTAATTTGAATCCCCAAATATAACTTTGAATTTGACGATTAAATTATAAAAATTTAATCGATTGAAAGTTGAATAAAAATTTGAATATTCAATTTAAAGATGAAGAAAAATATTTCGAAAGCTTTTAAAATTCGTATTGATAACACTGAAGATAATAGAAGCTTCAGAATTGAAGTTGAAACTGTTTTGGTCGGTTTTGAATTTTACTGTTCGAATCGATATTTAAAAATAGCGTTCCACGGCACAGTCTCGGAATTTGACGAAACCTGTTCCATTGGGTCCGTAATATTTTATTATTATTGGATTTTTGTTTTTGTGGCTTTCAGAGTTATTATGTGATCGTACGATAAGCAAACGCGTTGATATAATATAACAAGATATTTTTGAATATAAAATATAAAGGTTAAATCAGTAGCCACCCTAGCATCTGATTTCCGTCGACCTAGTTGTCTCCTCTCGTACAAAACAACATTATCTCGTTCCCCCCTCTTCCTTTATCTGTTCAAAACATTTCAAACGAAAGAAAAGAAATCGAAACAAAGAAATGGCCGCCCTCACTCCCTCTTCTCAACAAAAATTCAAATCGATCCTCGTTCGATTTCAAAATCAAAAAGTCGCGACCGCGAGTTTTCCCCCTTTCTATTTTTACAACTCTGTTCGAAATTTTAACCCAATTGATTCGGCCTCTTCTAAGCATCAAAACAAACGACAGTTAATAAAAAAAATGAGAACAAAGCTGAGTTCTACTCGATTCCAAGTCGCGTTCGCGCGTTCGAATAGGCGAGGGAAGGCGATGTTCTCGACTAGGTTTGAGGAGCGGCAATCGATTTCTGGGTGCGAGCAATTGAAGGCAAGTCGCGAGCTAGGGTTTCGTCGAGTTCGATTTCGACTGGGCGAAGTGGGTCGCGAGCAATTTCGTAGGGGTGGATTCACATCGATGGCGGTGGGGTTTCGAAGGTCGTGGTGGTTCGAGTGCGATGATGGAGGCAGCGTCGTGGCAGTGGCGAGGCAAAACTGGAGAAGTCACGTGGGTTGCGCGATGGCAACGAGCAGGCGATCGAATTCATACGACTTCGAGCTCGCGTGTAGGCGAGATTGATGGTCGCGATGCTCAGCATAGTGCAGTAAGGTATATACGAATTTAATTTATTTAGAAATTGGTTTAGATAAAACTGTTTTCTTCGATTTGAATTTTATTTAATCTGTATACATATATACATACGAGTTAGAGAATTTTGTTTTTACAAAAAAATACAAATAAAATTTGTTACTGTTTTAAGTTGCAGGAAAGAAAAAAATAGGAAAATTTACTGTATAATTTATGGGATATTTTCAAAAATATATATATGCCTTTTTAACTGCAAGCTATATTATTTTACAGTAAAGATATAAAAAATTCTGTTTTTAATTTAAAGGTAATAAATATGTTACATACAGGAAAAATATATTGTAGGACTTTGGGAAAATATAGGAAATTGTATAAGATAGATTTTGATCTATATAGATTATTTCTTATAAAAAGGGGATTAGTTTAAATTTAAATCACTAGTTAAAAATAAATTATTTGGTTAACTAAACTTATCAAATAGAAAAAATTGATTTGTTCAATTGATTCGAATATTAATAAAAATTATATAAATTGTTTATACAAGGTATAAGCAAGAAAAAATCCGAGTCAAGTTGGAAATGGGATGGCAAAGTAAAAAGCAAAAGTGAGATTTTTCTCACTCAAAAATATATTTTGTATTGCAGTTATTTAATTGACTGAATGATTGCTATTTGGATGTGATATTAGATATAGTAGGATATATCTATATATATAGCAATATATACATATTGGCATATGTATATATTGGATTGATTGATTTCCCGCCTCGTATAGCGGATGAGACCCTATTGCGCCGTTAGTAAGCAGATATTTTTATAAAACCCATATACCGCGATATTCCACCTCGAAGTGGAATTGGTATTGTGCTAACATCTGTGGATGCAGCGAAACAGGTTGGAGGGATCCAACTGGATTCCTCAACAGTATTTATTTATTTACAGATATTGTGATATTTGTTGATTATCATATTGATATATGATGTTTGTTGTTGTGATTGACTAGTTGGTGCTGTTGCATCATCGGATTCAAATTTTGAAGTTTAAAAATAACGACTTTACTTTAAAAGGATTTTTAAAGTGATTTTTGAAAATATACGTTTTATGGAATTTTTGAATTGATTTATAAACGTTAGAATTTTAAAGTTATAAAAGTTATAATTTTTGGTGAAATATAACCAAAGTGTCGTTTTTGAAATAAAAGTCGATTTATTTATAAAATGATTTGAGTTGGGATTTTTGAATAACTATAAACGATTTGTATAAAAGATTTATAAAAATTGATATTTATAAATCAAAGTATTGGAATTATAAAATGAGTTTTTTTAAAGTGTTAAAAATGAAAAAATTATGGAATCCGTAAGTGAATGAAATTTATAGATTTATAAATTATGAAGTTGAAAATGAATGAAATTGTAGAATAAAAGATTTATAAGAAATTGACTTATAAATTTGATTTTTTACCTTTAAATGGATCTTGATTGAATTTGTTAATAAAGGAGATTTATAAATCAAAGTTGTTAGAAAATAGAAATAGAATTTATAAACGTTGTTTTATAAATTCGAAATCAATCAAAAATTGAGGAATTTAATATAGAAGGTTATCAAGGGAATTTTATCCACGATTTTGGATAGTGGATAATTATTGAAATAAAATGTGTAGAAAATATTGAAATGTGGTTAGTGAAGTATATTCACGATTTTGGACAGTGAATATATTGTTAAGTAAAATGGATTTATTTTTGAAGAAGTGATATTAAAAATGAAGTTAAACATTTTAAAGATGTTTTTAAAATGTATCAGGATATCGAATACATAGATTTCAACATTTTTATTGTTGAAATAGACGTTTTCGAAAAATAAGGAAATGGTGGACTATAACACGGTTGTTATAGTAAATGATTTCCGAAAGGAAATGTTTTTATATAGTATTGGGATTTACATATCTATCTTAATTTCGAATCTCTATACTAGTGATTTTTGAGTCGTCGTAACGATGTTTTACGTAACATTCGTTTTGACTCAGATAAATGTGTTATAGAAATAGATTTCCTAAAAGAATGTATATATACTTAATATTGATTTAAGTATATCGAATATTTTCCAAGTGTTGAAAATAAAAAGATTTGTGAAATACTTATTATTAAATAAGTAAGGAAATACTTTTCCAATATGAAATGAACGTTTTGAGGTTTATCTCTGTAAAGATAAATTGAAAGTGAATATTGAAATCAATTTGAAAATCGTTGTAACGACCCGTAAATTTCAACCGTTTTAATAACGTAATTAGTTGAAATTTTGTGAAATTTTAAACGATAAAATTTTGAAATAAAAATTTAATATTTGGAATACGTCTAGTTAAACATAGCAACTGGTAAATTTTCGTCCGAAAATACGAAAGTTTATTTCGCGCGTAAATTCACTTCAATTTAATCAGTTAAAAAGTAATGAAAATAAAATGTTTTCGGAACCTAAATATTTTTACATAGAAAAATTCTAAACCATCTTCTGAGCAAGATGTCAGTTGGTCGTTTTTCAAAATTTGGACATCTATTGCTCCGTCGTTCTTATTTTCTGGAAAATAGCAGTATTCTGGTACCGATATCAATTTTTATAATCCAATCAAACCACTGATATCTGTATACCGTTTTGATCGTCTCGTCGTACTGATCTCGGCAGTGTATTTGTTTGTGTGTTTTGACGTCCGGTGGACAGCGAAATCTATAAAACGTGGGATCGTATCGGTAACCGTTGTCGAAGCTTTTAGGCTTCCGTGACCCTTCATTAATTGTCTACCGTATAATCCAATGGTTGCAACCTTTTATCTTTCCCAGGAATTCAAAACTATGACTATTACTATTCCTATCATCATTCAATATTGTTTTCATTTTCTCCACCGGTTCACTTTCACTTCTTTATTTCGTTCTGTTTTTCCTTTATTTCGCTTTGTTATCTGCTACCTGTGATAAACCATTTTCCCATCCTCTATCACCCAACCCTTTTTCCCTCTGACCAAGATGCCTCTAACATTTTTCCCCACGCTGTCAACCTTCCCTCCTCCAAGTTCTCACGCTTAGCCATCCACACATCGGCAACCATCTCAACTACCGCTCTTCAGCCTCCACATGAACAACCAGCAGCCACTACACGTGCAAACCTACTCCACTCAACCAAGTGCAACTCCGCCAGTCTCTGACCTAGCCTCGCCCACTCCACAGCCCGCAACCCAAGACCCGAAGCTTTAACCTCTACCGCATCGTGCTTCATCACGGCCACCGTTCTATGCTTTGTCAGCCCTCTGCCGTGTGCCAATCCCCAGGTCAGTCACCATTATCCAACCTTTGTCTAACCAAGCAGGCTCTTCAACTTACCCTGCTCCAACAAACAATTAAATATATCGAGTCATTTATATATTAGTTTTGTAGCTTACATGTATATATAATGTTGCATATTTATATTCTAGATATGTTAGTTTTGTAGCCGTGTCTAGTGCTTTTGCTATTGTTTGTATATATATATATAGTAAAGTAACATTTTATGAATTTGTCTAGTGTTGCGGTTGTTTTATATATATACAGTAAAGTAAAATTATATATATATATATATGTATGTATGTATATCAAACTATACACATTTTGTACAAACCTGTTATATAATTCAAGTATATATATTTTGTTTAGTTATGCGTGAGGTTCAGTATATATATATAATTAGCTTGTTAAAAATATATGCGTTCATAATATATAAGTCAATATATTAGATTTTGAAAGAGTATTATATATATTATATTATGAAGTTTGACTATTACTTTATTTAGGTCTATAAAAGTATATAAAGTGGTTCCATATTTGCAATACATTTTATACCGTATAATATAAGTTTGTTTTGTATTTGCAATATGTAACAACCCGACTTTTTCTCCACAGAAAGTCGCATCGTTAATTAAGAAAGAAAGGGATAGAAGAAGAAAAGAAAAGAAGAAAGAACAACAACAATATCAGAATCTCACAGCGGAACGAAAAATATATTATATCACATAAGATATTACATAGTATCATATACATCAGAGTACACAATTTATACATCACAGAATAGACAGTTATAAACTTCTGTCTATTATACAACACAAGTACATCAGTACTATACAGACTACTACAAACACAGCGGAAACTCTATATATCTACACGCTGAAGCCTCCTGCTCCTCAGCTCCTCCAGTATTCGTCAAGATTAACCTGAATCCCTCGACTACTCAATACAATATTGAGTACCCAAGAGTTTAATAAAACAGAAAATAAACACTTGGGTCAGACATGGGTCTGGTGTGAGTAAACGGGTTTAAATTGTTTAACTTCAAAACCTTTTGAAAACAAAGGTATCACGTAAGACTTCCCACACATAAACATGGAAAAGTTTTTACCTTACGCTAACCAAAACATTTGATAGGAAATCCAGTTATATTATAATAGGGTCTAGGGTTTTCAAGTAAAATACAGAAATAGCTGAAATGCTTACATCTCACATTCCAACATAGTTGGGCACAACTAATACGTACGGCACTTATTGGAGTTTGGATTCCATACAATGGCAGGGCTACTGGGGTACCGCCCGTCACAGTACGTGGCCTAGATCACCGTACCGAGGAGTACGCCCGCTCCCCTGCAACACAAAGCCGGAACCATCCCTTACTGGATAATTCCGAATAAGATAATCCCGTAGTTGGCGCGACCAACTACACACTAAGCCGAATAAAAGAAAAGGGACCTCTAGACAGGGATCTATCTTGCTCTCAGTGGGTGCTACCCACGAAGCCTTGCTGCACCTCCCCTGTTTTAGCCATTCCCGGTTGATGAGGCTTGAGGTTACGATTACCTTTAATCAGAACATATCACTTAGAATGCTCATCGTCCGCCTGACGATGTGCTGAAAGCATTCAATCCATACAAGTTCGTTCCGGGTTCGAACGAAACCGAAGGCATTATCTCGTTACACTCGTTTTGGAATCACCCTCAGAGTTAACGACAATAACCCTTGCACTCTGAATCTTCATCTTCATTTGAGATTCACGACCTATCGTTAATTTGGATCGATGTGGTATTCGGGTCTCTAGACCTGGAATACCGGTATACGGAAACCCGATCCCGGTCTCATCGAAATCCAAAACGTATCTTTTAAGGCCAAGTTGTTTAAAGGTTTAAACATTTAAACTTATTCAGGATGATATAAACAGATAGATAAATCATATTATCACAATTGATAATTCATATCAACATTCATCTCACAAAGCAGCATATATCATATATATATCAGAGATATTCAAATCATCCAATATCAACCAATCACCCAATATCAAACATCCAGTATTAATCAATTATCTAAACAGAATTGATTAACTCTAATCAATTTAATTAACCTTTAATTAAATTAATTACTATTCTTTAATTACTTGGATTATCATAATCCTGTTCACTATCATTAATTAATTACAACTTAATTAATTAAACATCTTAATGATCTTCCTTAATTAATCTTCCCTGATTAATTATACTTTAATTACATTCAAGTAATTATCCTTAACCATATACAGTAATTAACCTTTAATTACTAACATTAATTACAATAATTAATGAACCTTCATTAATTAATTAATTATAATTAATTATATTAATCCTCAATTAATTACAATTAATTAATCATACTTAAATTAATTACTTTCATTAATCAACCTTGATTAATTCATTAATTAAATAATCCTTATTAATTAATTAACCTTTTAATTAATTAAATAATTAATTTTAATCAACCACTTCATTTATTAGTCTTAATTAATCATAAACAGTAATTAACAATTTGTAATTACTTATCTTAATTAATTACTTTTAATTAATTATATTAACCTTTATTAATTAATCTAATTAATTAATCTTTAATTACTTCATTAAGTAATTTTTAATCAATTTAATTTAACAAATAATCCCTAATTAATTACTTTATTAATTAATTACTTTTAAATTAATTACACTTAGTAACTAATCTTAAATTAAACACATTTAATTGATCACATTAATTAATTAACTAAATTAATTAAGTAATTAACTTTTAATTACTTACATAAGTAATTATCTTCTAATTACTTCCATTAATAATCTTGATTACTTTCTTAATTAATTACTTAACAAATAATTAATTCCATCATTAAATAATTCTTAATTAATTACTTCATAATTAATTAACTCAAAAACAATTATATTAATTAATTCCTTAATTGATAACATTAAGTGATTACCCGTTAATCACCTCAGCTAATTACTCCCATGAGTAATTTTCCATTAATTACTTCCATAAGTAATTACATCCAATAATTAACCATTAATTACTTCATTAAGTAATTATACTTAATTAATCCATAATTAAGTGATTATTTAAAATTAAATAAACAATTAACTAATTATTTAAAATTAATTAAATAATTAATTGATTAACTTCTTATACTTCAAAATCCTTAATTAATTAAGAAAATCATTTATCTTAATTAATCTTTACTTATTAACAAATCATATAATCGAGTATTCTTAAGTCCATATCAAAATAATTCAACCTTAATCATCATCACAATTTAATTATTTGAATTAATCAAATCTTTAAAGACAAATTTTCTATTTGGTTTTCAAAATTTTAACATTTACCTTATTTGGAAATAATGCATTTAGAAATCAATTTAAAATTTTAAAACAATTTAAACCTCTAACTAAATCTTTCAATCTTTGAAAATTGTTTAATAATTTTAATACATAATCAATTTAAAAGCCACTTATCCTACCTTCACAACTTATCTATTTATATATTATAAAGCTTGTTAATCATACATCCTTGGAACAATTTCTTTCATTACTGACAAACTCGACTTATCTTGATTTAAAAACTTTGAAAACTTGATTCTTTACAAAACTATTTCATACATCAGAATACTCGAGATACACTCATCCTTTTCTCGAACCAACACAGTACTTCGCAATCGTTCCCTACTCGAGTCTACCACGCAAAAACTTCGAGCCCGCTTCACTTCTTCCCCGAATCACTCGCGAGGAATTCACGAACATCTCTGCTTCGAGTCGACTAACAAACTTCACGAGACTTCCCCGAGTCGCCTTCGTCTTCCCCAACACGATCGTACCCAAATACGAGCAAACGTGTACGTGTACGTGCACGTCGCTTCCACCCTCCTCCGATCATCTTTTCGATCGTCGACCAATCACACAAGGCCTCGACAACCCTTACACCAACCCAGAATCAAATCTTCATCATCGAAATGAAAACGAGCTTCCTCGTTCAAAAATCTGGAACCCATCTGATCGGAAAATCACCAACCACCAACGTCTCCGACCACTAGATCATCTGCCGTCCTACCCAAAGCTACGCCTCACTCTGACGAGCCACTTCACCACCTCGCGATCGAGTCCGGTCCCATATCAACGACGAACGAATCTCGGCAACTTCGATAGAAAAACCCAATGCTAAACCCTAATTCCAACAAATTCGAACAGTTCGCTGAATAGAAAAATTCTACTGCATTTTTCCTCTAATCTACCATCCACAATCAAGCTTCGATCCAAATATCAAAACAATTTATAGCGTGGATAATCAGCAATCCACAAAAGACCCAATTTCGAACAAACTTCAAATTCAAACGAAATACCCAACTAAAAATTTCAAATTGCATATCTAAATTCATGATTTCCTATCATGGTTACATGCATGTAGTTCAAATTAGAAATTAAGATAGTTGGTTTTTAACAAAAATTCCAGTTCCTCTGTAAAATTTTAATTTAAACATGATTCAGGGTATTTAAAATTCCTGGAATGATTTAAAAACCTTCATCATATAATTACAAACAGTTTTCATTTATATAGCAATATCTAATTTTAATTTGGTTGAGAGATTTTTGAATTTCTTATGAAATCAGTTCAACTATAAAAGAACAGAGAACAACATCAATATACACAGACCCCTCTATAAATATATACATGCATACATTCATATCAGATCTATATAACAATTTAATTTATCACAGAAGTCAATCATCATCAGGTTAAACTGTTTTTAAAATAAATATTTACTCACCTATAAACAGAGCAGAGAACAGGGCAGAGCATGTTCCAGGCTTTGAAATTTGATTTGTGAAAACTTTAAATTTGCTTTTTAATTTCTCTTTGTTGTAATATTGAGTTGATCCTACTGCATGCTTACAAATTATTGAACTTGCTGTTGATTTGAATGCCTGCTGTTTGATTCTTGTTCAGGTTGAATTAGTTGAAGAAATTGAATGTTGTTGCTTGATCTCAGGCTTTCATTACTTGCTGTTTGATTTTTTTTTTATAGTTTTTTTTTTTTTTTGAATTTAGAAAAGATGGAGAAAAAGAAGATGGAGGAAGAAGATTTGAACTGAAATAAACTTTGAACGGGAAAAGAAAATAACCAGGTTTCTCTTTTTACCACTACATAATTTATAAACTTAAATTGATAAAGAAAAGAGTTGCCACTTGTATTTTTTTTAAAACATACATGTGTCCTTTATCACTTAATTACCCTACACTTGTTACTACCAAGTGTTAATGTATTTACACATGTCCTTTTTAATATATTAAATAAAATTTTTATTTAATTTAAATGTTAATATAAAGCCTTTATACTTAATTTACTAAATAAATAAACACTTATCTTAGTATATGTGTATATATATATAAATTACTTTAGAGAAAATATTATAAAACCAATTATAATACGAATAAATTCTTATACATGTATTTTTATAGCCTTTTAAATTTAAACACTTTAAAGAATACAAAATAAAACTTTATTTAAACTATCATATTTTTAAAATAAACAATTCCCTTATATTTTAAAACAATTGAATTATACTTAAATTATCTTTTGAAAAATATTAATTTTAAAACAAAGCTTTAAATTACAATTCATGCATATATAAATTATCAATAATTTAAATTAAATTCAAAACAATCCAAATTATAACATATACATATATTACAATTTGAAAATTCAACTTTAATTTAAAATAAAAGATATTTCCATTCACAATATATATCAAATATATATATTATAAATAGAATAAAATTTTATTAGCTTTAACAAACAAATCTTATCAATATTGTCAGATTAAGTATTTATTATCTTTTAAAAGATTAAATTACCAATTTTAAATTAAAATTATATAGGATAATTATCAATCCAATTTAATTATTAATAAAGATTATTAAATTTAAATTGCCTAAAAACCCGGGATATCACATTCCTCCCCCCTTAAAATAATTTCGTCGCCGAAATTAAAAGCAAAGATAATTTAATAATCCAGCAAAGATTTCAATCTCAAACAGCAAATCATACCTATCATCCAGTTACTAACAACCAAAGCAACCAATTCATCCAATCAAACAATTCTAATTATCCAAACAAAATTCTGAATACAATCTCCTCGAGTTTCCCCAAGTATAAATATACCGGGATACTCACTCTACAAAATCCAAACAATCAACAATACTAAGCTATAGAGTTCTTACTCATCTAGATCTATAGAACTAAACAAGATATCAGACTACAGACGAGTCTGACTCAACAACTAAATCTTCCAGAACTGCTGGTTCCAAAACCAGAGATAGATCAAACACGTACTCCCTCAGAGATACGTAAAATACATTGACTTCCAGTTATCCAAACTGACAATTCAATCCAGTAGACCAAGCTCTTATCCAAATCAGAACACAGAAGAGATCCAAAATATCTCGGAGCTGACTTCCCAGACTTACCCAATCTTATAGCTCCTTTGATCGGAGAAAACTTATTCAAAATCAAATCTCCGTCTTCAAAATCCAAATTCCTCCGTCTCTTATCCACAAATTCTTCTGACGATCCTGGCTGCCTACAACCTTCTGATCAGTTCAACCTTCGCTGATGCCTCTAGAAACAAACTGGATCAAAAACAACCCAACAGAATGATCTCCTCAAGATTAACCAACAATCAAGAACACTGATTCTACTCCTCAAACAACAGAAGATTAAACTTACTCCTTTAATCCAGAAAGGATAAACAGGAGCACTCGCCAAAACTGCTTCCTCTGCACAACTCTGATCTGGAGCAGAAGAAAATGCTGATGAAGAACACGAGCACAGACTGGACAACACATCTCCCAGAAAATCTCAGATAACCCAAGAAAATACTCAGACTATCGCAAGTCACTTTTGCGATCAACCCATCCTAATTCCAAAGAAAATTGTTCTCTCTTTACCAATCAGAACAGCTTATACTTATCTATCCTATCTATCGAAGAAATGGATCCACTCTGTTGCTTCTGAACTCCACCTCCAAAAAAACTGCTAAGCCGGAAGAACTTCCTGCTAATGCACAGAATACTCCGAGCTGTACTGCTGCCACCGATGCCAAAGATTTCCTAACCAAAGCTCTTCGAGAAACTCGGACCCAAACCAACACAAACACCATGTTGAACTTAACCACAACACCGAAGCAGACACACTTCATTAACTTGTTCCAAAGAAAACATCTTCGGGAACATCCATAGTCACTGCATCTCATCACACAGCTACTATTACCTGAGATACCATCACTCGCTTCTGTTCTCCGACAGATCCAACTCTACTCATCCAACTTCAAAGATAAACTCCGAACCTTAACAGGTTTCCTTCATAGATTGTGAAATCCTTACACAACTGTAAAGTTCACTCGAGACGGTATTAGGTTTACAGTCTCGACAGATATACTTCCAATCTCAACAATCAAATTCCAACCATTGATAGTCGTGTTACACACACTACCCCCTTATCTACCTTTATAACTTATATTGGAAAACCCGAACAGGTAACCCAACGAATAGGTAGAAATACATAAATATATATATTTAAAATGATACTTTTTATATAGAAATTATTTCTGGGTAGAATTATTTCATCTACCTCTTTAAAACAATATTGTGTCCGTTGGCCTGGTTCAAGTGTTTAGAGATCCCTATCAATAACGTTAGCTACTCGTATTGACCAGAATCCATATACCACTCAACCGATCAATTAACACAATATAAAATCATTTTTATATAACTAACAATTACGCGCTCTCAAGATAGACACCACTTCAGAGCCTAGGTATTCACTCAACCTACTGCTCTGATACCAAATGTAACAACCCGACTTTTTCTCCACAGAAAGTCGCATCGTTAATTAAGAAAGAAAGGGATAGAAGAAGAAAAGAAAAGAAGAAAGAACAACAACAATATCAGAATCTCACAGCGGAACGAAAAATATATTATATCACATAAGATATTACATAGTATCATATACATCAGAGTACACAATTTATACATCACAGAATAGACAGTTATAAACTTCTGTCTATTATACAACACAAGTACATCAGTACTATACAGACTACTACAAACACAGCGGAAACTCTATATATCTACACGCTGAAGCCTCCTGCTCCTCAGCTCCTCCAGTATTCGTCAAGATTAACCTGAATTCCTCGACTACTCAATACAATATTGAGTACCCAAGAGTTTAATAAAACAGAAAATAAACACTTGGGTCAGACATGGGTCTGGTGTGAGTAAACGGGTTAAAATTGTTTAACTTCAAAACCTTTTGAAAACAAAGGTATCACGTAAGACTTCCCACACATAAACATGGAAAAGTTTTTACCTTACGCTAACCAAAACATTTGATAGGAAATCCAGTTATATTATAATAGGGTCTAGGGTTTTCAAGTAAAATACAGAAATAGCTGAAATGCTTACATCTCACATTCCAACATAGTTGGGCACAACTAATACGTACGGCACTTATTGGAGTTTGGATTCCATACAATGGCAGGGCTACTGGGGTACCGCCCGTCACAGTACGTGGCCTAGATCACCGTACCGAGGAGTACGCCCGCTCCCCTGCAACACAAAGCCGGAACCATCCCTTACTGGATAATTCCGAACAAGATAATCCCGTAGTTGGCGCGACCAACTACACACTAAGCCGAATAAAAGAAAAGGGACCTCTAGACAGGGATCTATCTTGCTCTCAGTGGGTGCTACCCACGAAGCCTTGCTGCACCTCCCCTGTTTTAGCCATTCCCGGTTGATGAGGCTTGAGGTTACGATTACCTTTAATCAGAACATATCACTTAGAATGCTCATCGTCCGCTTGACGATGTGCTGAAAGCATTCAATCCATACAAGTTCGTTCCGGGTTCGAACGAAACCGAAGGCATTATCTCGTTACACTCGTTTTGGAATCACCCTCAGAGTTAACGACAATAACCCTTGCACTCTGAATCTTCATCTTCATTTGAGATTCACGACCTATCGTTAATTTGGATCGATGTGGTATTCGGGTCTCCAGACCTGGAATACCGGTATACGGAAACCCGATCCCGGTCTCATCGAAATCCAAAACGTATCTTTTAAGGCCAAGTTGTTTAAAGGTTTAAACATTTAAACTTATTCAGGATGATATAAACAGATAGATAAATCATATTATCACAATTAATAATTCATATCAACATTCATCTCACAAAGCAGCATATATCATATATATATCAGAGATATTCAAATCATCCAATATCAACCAATCACCCAATATCAAACATCCAGTATTAATCAATTATCTAAACAGAATTGATTAACTCTAATCAATTTAATTAACCTTTAATTAAATTAATTACTATTCTTTAATTACTTGGATTATCATAATCCTGTTCACTATCATTAATTAATTACAACTTAATTAATTAAACATCTTAATGATCTTCCTTAATTAATCTTCCCTGATTAATTATACTTTAATTACATTCAAGTAATTATCCTTAACCATATACAGTAATTAACCTTTAATTACTAACATTAATTACAATAATTAATGAACCTTCATTAATTAATTAATTATAATTAATTATATTAATCCTCAATTAATTACAATTAATTAATCATACTTAAATTAATTACTTTCATTAATCAACCTTCATTAATTCATTAATTAAATAATCCTTATTAATTAATTAACCTTTTAATTAATTAAATAATTAATTTTAATCAACCACTTCATTTATTAGTCTTAATTAATCATAAACAGTAATTAACAATTTGTAATTACTTATCTTAATTAATTACTTTTAATTAATTATATTAACCTTTATTAATTAATCTAATTAATTAATCTTTAATTACTTCATTAAGTAATTTTTAATCAATTTAATTTAACAAATAATCCCTAATTAATTACTTTATTAATTAATTACTTTTAAATTAATTACACTTAGTAACTAATCTTAAATTAAACACATTTAATTGATCACATTAATTAATTAACTAAATTAATTAAGTAATTAACTTTTAATTACTTACATAAGTAATTATCTTCTAATTACTTCCATTAATAATCTTGATTACTTTCTTAATTAATTACTTAACAAATAATTAATTCCATCATTAAATAATTCTTAATTAATTACTTCATAATTAATTAACTCAAAAACAATTATATTAATTAATTCCTTAATTGATAACATTAAGTGATTACCCGTTAATCACCTCAGCTAATTACTCCCATGAGTAATTTTCCATTAATTACTTCCATAAGTAATTACATCCAATAATTAACCATTAATTACTTCATTAAGTAATTATACTTAATTAATCCATAATTAAGTGATTATTTAAAATTAAATAAACAATTAACTAATTATTTAAAATTAATTAAATAATTAATTGATTAACTTCTTATACTTCAAAATCCTTAATTAATTAAGAAAATCATTTATCTTAATTAATCTTTACTTATTAACAAATCATATAATCGAGTATTCTTAAGTCCATATCAAAATAATTCAACCTTAATCATCATCACAATTTAATTATTTGAATTAATCAAATCTTTAAAGACAAATTTTCTATTTGGTTTTCAAAATTTTAACATTTACCTTATTTGGAAATAATGCATTTAGAAATCAATTTAAAATTTTAAAACAATTTAAACCTCTAACTAAATCTTTCAATCTTTGAAAATTGTTTAATAATTTTAATACATAATCAATTTAAAAGCCACTTATCCTACCTTCACAACTTATCTATTTATATATTATAAAGCTTGTTAATCATACATCCTTGGAACAATTTCTTTCATTACTGACAAACTCGACTTATCTTGATTTAAAAACTTTGAAAACTTGATTCTTTACAAAACTATTTCATACATCAGAATACTCGAGATACACTCATCCTTTTCTCGAACCAACACAGTACTTCGCAATCGTTCCCTACTCGAGTCTACCACGCAAAAACTTCGAGCCCGCTTCACTTCTTCCCCGAATCACTCGCGAGGAATTCACGAACATCTCTGCTTCGAGTCGACTAACAAACTTCACGAGACTTCCCCGAGTCGCCTTCGTCTTCCCCAACACGATCGTACCCAAATACGAGCAAACGTGTACGTGCACGTGCACGTCGCTTCCACCCTCCTCCGATCATCTTTTCGATCGTCGACCAATCACACAAGGCCTCGACAACCCTTACACCAACCCAGAATCAAATCTTCATCATCGAAATGAAAACGAGCTTCCTCGTTCAAAAATCTGGAACCCATCTGATCGGAAAATCACCAACCACCAACGTCTCCGACCACTAGATCATCTGCCGTCCTACCCAAAGCTACGCCTCACTCTGACGAGCCACTTCACCACCTCGCGATCGAGTCCGGTCCCATATCAACGACGAACGAATCTCGGCAACTTCGATAGAAAAACCCAATGCTAAACCCTAATTCCAACAAATTCGAACAGTTCGCTCAATAGAAAAATTCTACTGCATTTTTCCTCTAATCTACCATCCACAATCAAGCTTCGATCCAAATATCAAAACAATTTATAGCGTGGATAATCAGCAATCCACAAAAGACCCAATTTCGAACAAACTTCAAATTCAAACGAAATACCCAACTAAAAATTTCAAATTGCATATCTAAATTCATGATTTCCTATCATGGTTACATGCATGTAGTTCAAATTAGAAATTAAGATAGTTGGTTTTTAACAAAAATTCCAGTTCCTCTGTAAAATTTTAATTTAAACATGATTCAGGGTATTTAAAATTCCTGGAATGATTTAAAAACCTTCATCATATAATTACAAACAGTTTTCATTTATATAGCAATATCTAATTTTAATTTGGTTGAGAGATTTTTGAATTTCTTATGAAATCAGTTCAACTATAAAAGAACAGAGAACAACATCAATATACACAGACCCCTCTATAAATATATACATGCATACATTCATATCAGATCTATATAACAATTTAATTTATCACAGAAGTCAATCATCATCAGGTTAAACTGTTTTTAAAATAAATATTTACTCACCTATAAACAGAGCAGAGAACAGGGCAGAGCATGTTCCAGGCTTTGAAATTTGATTTGTGAAAACTTTAAATTTGCTTTTGAATTTCTCTTTGTTGTAATATTGAGTTGATCCTACTGCATGCTTACAAATTGTTGAACTTGCTGTTGATTTGAATGCCTGCTGTTTGATTCTTGTTCAGGTTGAATTAGTTGAAGAAATTGAATGTTGTTGCTTGATCTCAGGCTTTCATTACTTGCTGTTTGATTTTTTTTTTATAGTTTTTTTTTTTTTTTGAATTTAGAAAAGATGGAGAAAAAGAAGATGGAGGAAGAAGATTTGAACTGAAATAAACTTTGAACGGGAAAAGAAAATAACCAGGTTTCTCTTTTTACCACTACATAATTTATAAACTTAAATTGATAAAGAAAAGAGTTGCCACTTGTATTTTTTTTAAAACATACATGTGTCCTTTATCACTTAATTACCCTACACTTGTTACTACCAAGTGTTAATGTATTTACACATGTCCTTTTTAATATATTAAATAAAATTTTTATTTAATTTAAATGTTAATATAAAGCCTTTATACTTAATTTACTAAATAAATAAACACTTATCTTAGTATATGTGTATATATATAAATTACTTTAGAGAAAATATTATAAAACCAATTATAATACGAATAAATTCTTATACATGTATTTTTATAGCCTTTTAAATTTAAACACTTTAAAGAATACAAAATAAAACTTTATTTAAACTATCATATTTTTAAAATAAACAATTCCCTTATATTTTAAAACAATTGAATTAAACTTAAATTATCTTTTGAAAAATATTAATTTTAAAACAAAGCTTTAAATTACAATTCATGCATATATAAATTATCAATAATTTAAATTAAATTCAAAACAATCCAAATTATAACATATACATATATTACAATTTGAAAATTCAACTTTAATTTAAAATAAAAGATATTTCCATTCACAATATATATCAAATATATATATTATAAATAGAATAAAATTTTATTAGCTTTAACAAACAAATCTTATCAATATTGTCAGATTAAGTATTTATTATCTTTTAAAAGATTAAATTACCAATTTTAAATTAAAATTATATAGGATAATTATCAATCCAATTTAATTATTAATAAAGATTATTAAATTTAAATTGCCTAAAAACCCGGGATATCACACAATACATGTATATGGATAGTTTTCTTTCCTATTATATATACAAAGGTATTATATATTTACCACATGCATGTCTTATTTATAATCTGGTTATATATATTTTGTTATAACTATGATCTGCATATTTTATTTATAGTCTGATTTTATAAATATTTGTTATAAGTATAATCTGCATGTTTGTTATAGTCTGGATATAAATATATTATACATTTGTTTAAAGTATAGTCTGCATATTTGTCCATAGCCTCCATGTATATATATATCTATTGATTTTCTTTAAAACCTAATAAATAGAGATTTTATTTCAATTGTGTGTTTACATTGAAATATATATATATATATATATATTGTATTTTACTGCTGCAGCCAATGTCTTCTTCTTTGCTCGTCAATATTCTAGCTTTGCTTTATTCGCCGCTGTCCGGAGATTTACAGCAGCAATTTTCTAGCTTGTCGTTGTGTCGCTTGCGTATCCGTGTACGTATCCGTATCCGTTGTTTCCCATTCTCCGTTCTCTAGCCTTGAAAGGTGAGCACTCACTCACGATTAACGTTCTTTTATTTATTAAATTTGATTTCAATTGAAACGGCAATTGAAATATGCTACTGTTATTTATGCTATTAACTGTATCAGTTCACCTGTGACATCTGACACCATTATCTGTTAAATATGAAATGATAATCCAGTTTGATTGTTAATTGATTGATTGTTGATGTTTATATTGGACGTTAAATTGTTAATGTTAAAATGATAAATAGTATGAAATTGAACTTGATATAGGATAGTTAGATGTTAAATTTGATTAACTGACATTTGTATAATATGACCCCTTTAACTGTTAAATTTATTGACACGTATGATTTGTTTAATTACAATTTTGAACCACTGAATGTATGTTGTTATATTGATGATGTATGAAATTGTAAATAGATGACAAGTGAAGAACTGTAATGTAATAATCTTTAATCTACATGAAATGATAGTGTAGATTCTAGAAATAATTATATTAATTCGTACAAATAACAATGCGAATTAATACGGTTATTTTGGGATTATTTGAATTGATTATTGGATTGTTATTGTTCGTTGTTATTGCTTGTTTATTTACTTTGACACCATCCCAGTTATCACACTGCAAGTTCCCTTTGCTATGTTTTGATTTTGAATTGAATTGGAATCCGGTTGAAATGATAAATACCCAAATGATTTTGACCTAGGATAGGAAATTAAATAAAACCCGATTGGTCAATAATTTGATTTAAAATAAACAAAGATTTTATTTGAATAAATAATATGGTTTTGAAATGAAGTTGTAATTTGAATTTTAATGAAAGGAAAATGTTAATATTTAATAATCTAAAACAAAATATTAACAATGTAATTGAAAAAAATGTTGTTTAATTTGAGAAATGATTGAATTTAGTTTGAAATGATTTAAAAAAATCAAGTCTGAAATTATAATTAAGTTTGAAATTATTAAACTTTGAAATGATATAATAATTAAGTCTAAAATTATAATTAAGTTTGAAATTATTTAACTTTGAAATTATTTAATAATTAAGTTTTGAATTATTAATGATTAAATAAGATTGAATTATTTAATGATTAAATTGAATTGAATTCTTTAAATAGTAAAATTGAACTTTTGAATAAGTAAATTTTTACTTCGTAAATAATTGAAATTGAGTTTCCTTATTAACTAATTTTGGAAAATTGTTTAAGTAAGTAAATAAGTGAAATTGAATTTCTTTATTAAGAAATAAAATGTGATTTTTGTAATACTTGAAATTTAAATAATTTGATTTGACAAATTTAATTTAATTCAAAATTGTAAGTTTTAATTTAATGAAGTTGAACTTAAGAAATTGATTTAATGAACTGGAAGTTAAAAGGAATTGTTTTGAATGATAAATAAACTTAACGAATATTGAATGAAATCGATAAATGAATTTAAATTGATTTAAATGTTAAATTAAATTAATTTAAATGTTTTCGAAATGAAACTTATATACGAACTTGAATCAATATTTGAATTGTTTTAAATAGAAATTGAAATTGAATTATAAGATTTTGAAACGAAAAATTGGAAGTTTTGAAACGGAAATTTGGAAATTGTTTTAGAAAGACAAATGAAATGTTGATTTACGAATTCTATTTGAAATTGAAATTGATTTGGCTTTTGAAATATATAAATGACCAATCGGTGTAATAATTACGAAAGTTATTAAAGAGACCGGGATCGGTAATGGATATACTCTCTATCTGAACCGAAACCACTTTAATAATTATACGCGGAGTGTTAATCCAGAACGAAGTGGATGGTTTTGATGAACGCGTTGACTGAAGAAAGAGAACGATTTTGGATGACCCTTGACATGACTAAAACAGGAGCCGCGCCGGGCCATTAAGTATCGCCATCTCTAGCGGACACACTTCTTCGATACCATATCTATTACTTTTGTGATTCGATTTGGGTGCACCCCTCGATTTGGGAGTGTTGTTTCGCGGTGTTGGGGTAGTAGCTGCTATGCCCAACATCAGTCCGGATCAGGCAACTACTAGTATCCTAGTTGGTATCGCCTCATGTACCTTGTCATACTGATTATCCTATTCGCGACCACTACGTTTTGTTTTGTACCTTTAGTATATGGATTGCCCTCTGGTGACTTCCGGTTTTGGGGAAACTACGGTTTTGTATATGCTTTTGGGAATAAACAGGTTAAGAGGTGTATGGGCCCTGCTTAACCCTACTTTGATATCTTTATATTACTGATAGACATTATCTACTTAGCGTACATTACTACCTAGTAGATAGTTTAACGGATCCTTAAAGGATGGTTATTCCAAACATCCTTTGAGTTACTTGTATTTCAATTGCTATTTCACTTGAGTTGGATTTATTAATATAAGAATGTTAATCCTGACTCGAGTGTCTTGTGTTTTTGCTTTACGCTCGGGTCAGACTGAGTGTACCAGTATTCGAGACTCACCTTTGGAGTTGGAGCTTTGCTTGAAGATCCAGCCATCTATTCTGCTTTCAGTATTCGATGACTCCAGTGATGTATTCTGATTTGTATCTGATGTATCGTATTACTCTTCTGTTGTAAACTCTGATGTATTTTTATATATTCATATAGTAGCTTCATGAACTACTATCTCTTTTATTTCCGCTGCATTTATTACTCTGTGTCTGTGATCTGTGATTATATCTATTTACTGTATATGTTCAGTTTTGCCAAATTTAAATTAACAACGCGGTATTTTGAGCAATTCAACTCCGGCATGAGTGTCTACCTATACACTTATAATGGACGCGAATGGTCCAAAATTCTGGGTCGTTACAGTTGGTATCAGAGCTTTGGTAGCTCTAGGCAAAACTTAACATATAGGGTAAATGTATTTACAGAATCACTCTCATTCGAGTTTCAATCTCTTCCTTGACTCAATTCCTTTGAATTTTGGAACGTTCCCCTCGGTTCCGAAATTCATTCGTGTCCTTCACTATTCGTCTTCTTTCAATTCTGGAGCACCCCTAACTCCATTTTGAATGATATCTATAATAGATCGGCGGTCTCGCCAATCTTCGAATGATTCGCAAAGGAGAAAAACTCCTTACAATTGGCATTGATTTACCGTAGATTTCTTTATCCTCGGTTTACGATGCTATCTATCTCCTGCTATACCTGAATTCTATTTCTTGAGATCGAATGTCGATTTGCCTCTGAATTCCACTTCGATCTTATTCTTGAAGTTACGGACGACTCAGTTAAGGTTGCCCGTGAATTAAATAAACTCCTCCATCTTCCGATTGTGGTAATCAAATTTTCTTATCTTCTGTTTCAAACTTATTTTCGAAAAATTCTCTTTGATTTGAGTCCATCAAATCCGAATCTCTATCTTTGCTTTGAAATCTATTCTTGTATAGTCGAGCGAGGAAGTGTATTTGCAAATTTATATTTAAAAATGTTTTAATATATATTGTGTTGTTTGAGTTGTTGATGTTGATTTGGGTTTTCGATCGATTCGTCTGATCAACGCTATCGATAGGATTTCCAAAACACTTGAACAGAGCAAACTGACACAATATTATTTTCAAATTTGGAAAATGAAATAAATTTGTTTGATTATATTGTGAAAATATAAGTAAAATTTTTTGGAATTTAATAGGTTAATTAAATTGTTTGTTTGAAATGATAATATTTGATTATCATTTATTGTTCTAAATAAATTTATAAATACGGTTTATAAATTAATTTGGAATTTGAAATGAATTTAATTCAGAAATTTGAGAATTTATTAGTTTCCGGTGATTTCGAACTTTGGTTTTTAAAATTTTAAAGTATATATTATTGAAAGTATTTTCGAATAGAAATCGTCTTCAAAGAACTTTTAAATGTTGAAATCAGTGCTCTTCTCTTTGTCGCTGGAAAATAATTTCGGTGATGGCGGCCGCATCATCGACATTCATTTTCGAGTTTCGAAGTAGAGATACTATTTTGTAGCTTTGCTACGGTTTGTTTTGAAAATGTTTTGATTTGAATTTCTTCAGTATAATTTGATTTATATATATAAGTATCTTATTTTAAAATTTAATTTGATTTGATATAAATATATGATATTAACTCTAAATTGTTTAAAGTTAATCGGAAATCTAATTCTTAAATTTTGTTAAAGGATGATTTTTATTATAAATAAAACCAAAATTTGGAATAAATATTTAAACTTGAATAATTGAATTGGGAAATTTTTATTTGTATATTGTTCAACTGCATTCTAATACAACTTACCTAGATCATTCAGAAGTTGAATATGTAATTGGATAATATATAAGATAAATTGAATTTATAAATAAAATTTGAGTGGTTATAACAAATGTTATACACTTAAATTTTAATTATGAAATGTTAATAGAGATAAATAGAATAATAAGATAATTGAAAAATAAATTTGTTTTGAAAGAATTAATAAATGAAATTTGATCAACTTATGAAAATACCTTGAATTTGAAAGCAATTAGTAAATATAAATTAATTTAAATCGAAACTTTTATGTTTTAAATTGATTTATATGGGTTAAATATATGTGATAAGATATATCAAGTAGAATAAATTTAACAATAATTTGGAACAAAGAAGAATTTAAATTTTGAAAAAAAAATATGATTATAATAAAAGACTATTTATATTGATGGTTTTAGAAATTGTAAATTGAGGATAATTGGATAATATGATAATGAATCTAGAAATAGTTGAGATTGATTTTAGTGAAATCAAATGGATTAAATCAATTATTGAATATCAATTAATTTAAATTTAAATTTTATGGGTTAAACTAATTGTTATTTTGTATTTCAAATCAGTTTTCTTTCTGGTTGTTTCTATTCTCCTACCTCGTTCCTTTTCGGGGACGAAAAGTTTTGAGTGGGGGAGAATGTAATGACCCGTAAATTTCAACCGTTTTAATAACGTAATTAGTTGAAATTTTGTGAAATTTTAAACGATAAAATTTTGAAATAAAAATTTAATATTTGGAATACGTCTAGTTAAACATAGCAGCTGGTAAATTTTCGTCCGAAAATACGAAAGTTTATTTCGCGCGTAAATTCACTTCAATTTAATCAGTTAAAAAGTAATGAAAATAAAATGTTTTCGGAACCTAAATATTTTTACATAGAAAAATTCTAAACCATCTTCTGAGCAAGATGTCAGTTGGTCGTTTTTCAAAATTTGGACATCTATTGCTCCGTCGTTCTTATTTTCTGGAAAATAGCAGTATTCTGGTACCGATATCAATTTTTATAATCCAATCAAACCACTGATATCTGTATACCGTTTTGATCGTCTCGTCGTACTGATCTCGGCAGTGTATTTGTTTGTGTGTTTTGACGTTCGGTGGACAGCGAAATCTATAAAACGTGGGATCGTATCGGTAACCGTTGTCGAAGCTTTTAGGCTTCCGTGACCCTTCATTAATTGTCTACCGTATAATCCAATGGTTGCAACCTTTTATCTTTCCCAGGAATTCAAAACTATGACTATTACTATTCCTATCATCATTCAATATTGTTTTCATTTTCTCCACCGGTTCACTTTCACTTCTTTATTTCGTTCTGTTTTTCCTTTATTTCGCTTTGTTATCTGCTACCTGTGATAAACCATTTTCCCATCCTCTATCACCCAACCCTTTTTCCCTCTGACCAAGATGCCTCTAACATTTTTCCCCACGCTGTCAACCTTCCCTCCTCCAAGTTCTCACGCTTAGCCATCCACACATCGACAACCATCTCAGCTACCGCTCTTCAGCCTCCACATGAACAACCAGCAGCCACTACACGTGCAAACCTACTCCACTCAACCAAGTGCAACTCCGCCAGTCTCTGACCTAGCCTCGCCCACTCCACAGCCCGCAACCCAAGACCCGAAGCTTTGACCTCTACCGCATTGTGCTTCATCACGGCCACCGTTCTATGCTTTGTCAGCCCTCTGCCGTGTGCCAATCCCCAGGTCAGTCACCATTATCCAACCTTTGTCTAACCAAGCAGGCTCTTCAACTTACCCTGCTCCAGCAAACAATTAAATATATCGAGTCATTTATATATTAGTTTTGTAGCTTACATGTATATATAATGTTGCATATTTATATTCTAGATATGTTAGTTTTGTAGCCGTGTCTAGTGCTTTTGCTATTGTTTGTATATATATATATATATATAGTAAAGTAACATTTTATGAATTTGTCTAGTGTTGCGGTTGTTTTATATATATACAGTAAAGTAAAATTATATATATATATATGTATGTATGTATATCAAACTATACACATTTTGTACAAACCTGTTATATAATTCAAGTATATATATTTTGTTTAGTTATGCGTGAGGTTCAGTATATATATATAATTAGCTTGTTAAAAATATATGCGTTCATAATATATAAGTCAATATATTAGATTTTGAAAGAGTATTATATATATTATATTATGAAGTTTGACTATTACTTTATTTAGGTCTATAAAAGTATATAAAGTGGTTCCATATTTGCAATACATTTTATACCGTATAATATAAGTTTGTTTTGTATTTGCAATACATGTATATGGATAGTTTTCTTTCCTATTATATATATATAAAGGTATTATATATTTACCACATGCATGTCTTATTTATAATCTGGTTATATATATTTTGTTATAACTATGATCTGCATATTTTATTTATAGTCTGATTTTATAAATATTTGTTATAAGTATAATCTGCATGTTTGTTATAGTCTGGATATAAATATATTATACATTTGTTTAAAGTATAGTCTGCATATTTGTCCATAGCCTCCATGTATATATATATCTATTGATTTTCTTTAAAACCTAATAAATAGAGATTTTATTTCAATTGTGTGTTTACATTGAAATATATATATATATATATATATATATATATATATATTGTACTTTACTGCTGCAGCCAATGTCTTCTTCTTTGCTCGTCAATATTCTAGCTTTGCTTTATTCGCCGCTGTCCGGAGATTTACAGCAGCAATTTTCTAGCTTGTCGTTGTGTCGCTTGCGTATCCGTGTACGTATCCGTATCCGTTGTTTCCCATTCCCCGTTCTCTAGCCTTGAAAGGTGAGCACTCACTCATGATTAACGTTCTTTTATTTATTAAATTTGATTTCAATTGAAACGGCAATTGAAATATGCTACTGTTATTTATGCTATTAACTGTATCAGTTCACCTGTGACATCTGACACCATTATCTGTTAAATATGAAATGATAATCCAGTTTGATTGTTAATTGATTGATTGTTGATGTTTATATTGGACGTTAAATTGTTAATGTTAAAATGATAAATAGTATGAAATTGAACTTGATATAGGATAGTTAGATGTTAAATTTGATTAACTGACATTTGTATAATATGACCCCTTTAACTGTTAAATTTATTGACACGTATGATTTGTTTAATTACAATTTTGAACCACTGAATGTATGTTGTTATATTGATGATGTATGAAATTGTAAATAGATGACAAGTGAAGAACTGTAATGTAATAATCTTTAATCTACATGAAATGATAGTGTAGATTCTAGAAATAATTATATTAATTCGTACAAATAACAATGCGAATTAATACGGTTATTTCGGGATTATTTGAATTGATTATTGGATTGTTATTGTTCGTTTTTATTGCTTGTTTATTTACTTTGACACCATCCCAGTTATCACACTGCAAGTTCCCTTTGCTATGTTTTGATTTTGAATTGAATTGGAATCGGGTTGAAATGATAAATACCCAAATGATTTTGACCTAGGATAGGAAATTAAATAAAACCCGATTGGTCAATAATTTGATTTAAAATAAACAAAGATTTTATTTGAATAAATAATATGTTTTTGAAATGAAGTTGTAATTTGAATTTTAATGAAAGGAAAATGTTAATATTTAATAATCTAAAACAAAATATTAACAATGTAATTGAAAAAAATGTTGTTTAATTTGAGAAATGATTGAATTTAGTTTGAAATGATTTTAAAAAATAAAGTCTGAAATTATAATTAAGTTTGAAATTATTAAACTTTGAAATGATTTAATAATTAAGTCTGAAATTATAATTAAGTTTGAAATTATTTAATAATTAAGTTTTGAATTATTAATGATTAAATAAGATTGAATTATTTAATGATTAAATTGAATTGAATTCTTTAAATAGTAAAATTGAACTTTTGAATAAGTAAATTTTTACTTCGTAAATAATTGAAATTGAGTTTCCTTATTAACTAATTTTGGAAAATTGTTTAAGTAAGTAAATAAGTGAAATTGAATTTCTTTATTAAGAAATAAAATGTGATTTTTGTAATACTTGAAATTTAAATAATTTGATTTGACAAATTTAATTTAATTCAAAATTGTAAGTTTTAATTTAATGAAGTTGAACTTAAGAAATTGATTTAATGAACTGGAAGTTAAAAGGAATTGTTTTGAATGATAAATAAACTTAACGAATATTGAATGAAATCGATAAATGAATTTAAATTGATTTAAATGTTAAATTAAATTAATTTAAATGTTTTCGAAATGAAACTTATATACGAACTTGAATCAATATTTGAATTGTTTTAAATAGAAATTGAAATTGAATTATAAGATTTTGAAACGAAAAATTGGAAGTTTTGAAACGGAAATTTGGAAATTGTTTTAGAAAGACAAATGAAATGTTGATTTACGAATTCTATTTGAAATTGAAATTGATTTGGCTTTTGAAATATATAAACGACCAATCGGTGTAATAATTACGAAAGTTATTAAAGAGACCGGGATCGGTAATGGATATACTCTCTATCTGAACCGAAACCACTTTAATAATTATACGCGGAGTGTTGATCCAGAACGAAGTGGATGGTTTTGATGAACGCGTTGACTGAAGAAAGAGAACGATTTTGGATGACCCTTGACATGACTAAAACAGGAGCCGCGCCGGGCCATTGAGGATCGCCATCTCTAGCGGACACACTTCTTCGATACCATATCTATTACTTTTGTGATTCGATTTGGGTGCACCCCTCGATTTGGGAGTGTTGTTTCGCGGTGTTGGGGTAGTAGCTGCTATGCCCAACATTAGTCCGGATCAGGCAACTACTAGTATCCTCGTTGGTATCGCCTCATGTACCTTGTCATACTGATTATCCTATTCGCGACCACTACGTTTTGTTTTGTACCTTTAGTATATGGATTGCCCTCTGGTGACTTCCGGTTTTGGGGAAACTACGGTTTTGTATATGCTTTTGGGAATAAACAGGTTAAGAGGTGTATGGGCCCTGCTTAACCCTACTTTGGTATCTTTATATTACTGATAGACATTATCTACTTAGCGTACATTACTACCTAGTAGATAGTTTAACGGATCCTTAAAGGATGGTTATTCCAAACATCCTTTGAGTTACTTGTATTTCAATTGCTATTTCACTTGAGTTGGATTTATTAATATAAGAATGTTAATCCTGACTCGAGTGTCTTGTGTTTTTGCTTTACGCTCGGGTCAGACTGAGTGTACCAGTATTCGAGACTCACCTTTGGAGTTGGAGCTTTGCTTGAAGATCCAGCCATCTATTCTGCTTTCAGTATTCGATGACTCCAGTGATGTATTCTGATTTGTATCTGATGTATCGTATTACTCTTCTGTTGTAAACTCTGATGTATTTTTATATATTCATATAGTAGCTTCATGAACTACTATCTCTTTTATTTCCGCTGCATTTATTACTCTGTGTCTGTGATCTGTGATTATATCTATTTACTGTATATGTTCAGTTTTGCCAAATTTAAATTAACAACGCGGTATTTTGAGCAATTCAACTCCGGCATGAGTGTCTACCTATACACTTATAATGGACGCGAATGGTCCAAAATTCTGGGTCGTTACAATCGTATATCAGAAGATATTTTGAAATATAAATTCAATAGGGAATTTATAAAAGAAAGGGAAGTTGTTTAAAAATAAACGTTGATTTATTTTTGAAGTGGAAATTTTATATCTAGTAAAGATATTTTTGAAGATGAAATAATTTGGAAAATTATTTGGAATCTGATGATGTTGCGCATCTTTATTGATAGTTAAATAACCGACTATCAATAATTACCTTGAATATGGTATTTGTTGTGATTGGATGAATTTGAATGCCACACTTATTTTTGAATAATCGCTCACTATTCGGGTTAGCCGGGAAAGGACCATGGGGTCGTATAACCCATTCCGAATATGTGATACGTCGTTATGAATTGCATTCGAAGACCGGTGTTGAAGACCGGATATTTTTGAAAACGGAAGGATTACCGTCGAGTTACTTTACATCGGCTGATCTCTGATTTAGAGGTTTTATCACCCTTAGTGACGGGAAGTCCGGACGTGATTAGAAATTATCCGGATGTGCAAGGGCTTCGTGAGAAGTGCCTTCGGTTCTGTTCGATCCCGGAACAGACTTGTATGGATTGTGTGTCTAACGTTACAAATTGAGATATAAAGATGATTTCTTTCAAATACATTTCTATTGGTGGCGGAGAATTTATTCTCTTAGCTTAACACCCTTCTCTGAGACGTACGAGCTCAGAGGTTATGTAGTTGAAATTTATCAGCAATATACTCCCAATTTGGTAACGTGGCATACTAAGTGTTGCTGTGAAATGATCAGTGTTTGATCATTTGCGATATGATCATTTGTTTGATCTTATATCTTTGTGATCATAGGTTAATCATTTGTTGACCCGAAGCATGGCTTTGTAGAAAGCGTAGCTTTGTGAACGAGACTTCGTCGAGCCTCACACCCCGGAAATGGTCGAAACAGGAAGGATGCAGCAAGGTTCTAGGGAGTAGCGCCCCTTAGTGTATGTCATTCCTTCTGGATAGAGGTGGTATCATGGTATGGAGCCCAGATACTTAACCTATGTTGATACTGCTTATTATGTAGTTTGTTGCGAATCGGGGATCCTCGGGAAGATCGGTTACGATCGGGGGATGACATACGCGTGTCAGTAGTTACCTATTTTTGCAGAGGTAACCCGGCCTTGTGTTGGCAGAGATCCGGTTAGGTTCTCGGGTCGTCTATTCCAGGGACGTACCCATCGTGGCATAGGAAGTTCCTTGGCCTGACCATTTGTTGGAAATCCAAAGAAACAATACGAGCCTTGTACGGTTTTAGTTGTAGAACCTATCATTCACTTATGGTGGCGCCCCACTGTTTGGATGGTAGCTATAGTAGGCATAGTTCGAAATGTCTATGCTGGCTAAGATTTATATTCTACTTTCGAAATGTTTTCTACCCTATGCACTAATAATAATATCAAAAATGATTTGATTTTGCGTAGTAAGCATCTTTGACTATCATAAGAAGAAATCTCCTCCAATTCTGCATTTGCATTGTGTGTGTGGTGGGAGGTCTTATGGTAGTTTCATTTTCCAAAAGCATTGCGAATTTGTTTTATTTTCTTTGTGAAAAATAACTGTTTTACGATCTCACACCAGTCACCATGACTGACTCGGAGTTTATTGTTCCCTTCTAAACTCTGGGTGCCCACTATTTTCCACACGGGCAGCCTAGAGTTATGTTATCAGGATATTCTGGAGCTTTGGAGATAAGCTGGATGACGAGACGTAGTATTTGTATCTGATAGTATTTATTCCGCTGTGTATTCTGTATGAGGACAAGTTTATATAACTGTCCATTATTGTATATTGACTCTGATTGATGTATGTATAAACTGATATAGTTCTTTGTTTTAAAAGACTAGTGATTATCTATTATATAATGTTCCGCTGCGATGTGTAAGATTCTGATATTGTTTCTGTATCTGATGTTGTTCTGTTGTTCTTCTTTTTTTCTTTCTTCTTCTGCGTTGTTCTTCTTCTCTCTTTCTTCTACTTTTCTTCTATTTCTTTTTCTTAAAACCCCTCAGGGTTCGTATTTCCGTGCATCTTGAATTAATCAATGGAATTTAGGGTTTAATCAATGGTACGGATTTGCGGGTCTTGACAGCGTGGTATCAGAGCATATGGTTAGGCGACAACCCTGCTCTGTTGGGTGTTACTCATTAGAGATAGAGTCAGTAGTACTCTAGAATGAGTGTGAGTGTAATAATAGATACGAGTGCGTATTTGTTAGTGAATATAAAATTGTTTTGTATTGTGTTGACTTATCGGTTGATTGTTTATGGATTCTGGTCGGTGCAGTCTAGCTAAATGTAATCGATAGGGGTTTCTAAACTCTTAAACAAGAAAAACGACACAGTATTGTTTTAAATAGCGTAAATGAAATAATTTTACCCAAAACTATTTTTGTATAGAAAAGAAATAATTTTCTGTAAATTATTATGATATATGGATGCATGGTTGTTAGGAAGTAATGATGTTAATTTTCCTCATTAATATATATGTGGAAATTGTATATGAAATTGGGATTAAAACAAAGAACCAGGAAATAAATCCATATACAAATGAAATTTGAGAATATAAATTATAAATGTGATTTGTAATTTAAAACGGGATTCCAGAGAAGTTTTTGAAAATGTTTTGAAAAGAATTTGTAAATTTTGGAGATTTGGAAAGTTTAATTCCTTTTGATTTGAAAATGATTTTCAAAGGATTTTGGAAAAATGTTTTGAAGGAATGAAAAGCTCTAAACTCTTTTCGGTCGCTGGAAAATAATTCCGATGATGACCATGGCATCATCGGTGTTCATTTTCGGGTTTCCAAAAGAGGAATTGCTGCAAAATTGTTTTAAATGGAAGTTGTTTTGAAAATTTGGATTTTGTTTTAGAAAATTCAAAGGATGATTTGAATTGTTTTCAAAATGATTTTGAAATGTTGGTAAAACTCTGGAATACTATATAAAAATATTTGTGAAATATTATTAAGTTGATAACTCATACAAATTGAATTTTGATAGAATAAATTTAACTTAAAAGATGGAGTTAAATAAGAGTAAGTACAAGTGAATCAATTTAAAGAAAGTGAAATTGAAAGTTGAGATTCATTTTGAAGTGGTAAGCATTAAATTGAATTGAAATGGTGAATTGAATTTAAATGAAATTTGAAATGTAAAATTGAATGATAATGAATATGTAACTTCAACAGTGAAGAAAAAAAATGTATAAGTAGTTTATATTGAAAATTTTGTAATAGAATGTGCAAAATGATAGTTGAATATTGTAACTAGATATTATGGCTAGTAGGGTATACAGGTGTATTAAAGGAATTGGAATTTTGATTTCAAAGATAATTTGAATTGCTCGACAAAAAGGTATGTATTTTAAATTTCAATATGAAATTTGATGATTTTCTTGTCTAGCCGCTTGGCTTTTTCTTTTCCTTTTGAAATCTGAGAGTCCGTAGGGACGTTTTGTAGTCGTGCCGTGTTAGCCGCGCAAAGGAGATGCTGGCGAAATTTTTCGGAAATTTAGGGCGTTAGAAAATTTTTGAGAAATTTTGAAAGTTTAAAATTTGAATTTAAACTCGAATTTGAATTTTGAAGTAAACAATTTTGTTTGGAACTTATAATTGAAGTTGGAAACGAGTTGAATGATAACGAATCTTTAGTAGAAAGATTTGTTATGATAAAATTTGATAAAACTATTAGATATTGAAAATAGTAGACGAGTTAAGGACCATTTTTCCTAACTTGTAATTTCGAGGACGAAATTCTTTTAAGGAGGGAAGTTTGTAACGACCCAGAATTTTGAACAAATTAAATTGAAAATATTTAATTAATTTTAAATATTTGAATGATAATTTAATTTGAATCCCCAAATATAACTTTGAATTTGACGATTAAATTATAAAAATTTAATCGATTGAAAGTTGAATAAAAATTTGAATATTCAATTTAAAGTTGAAGAAAAATATTTCGAAAGCTTTTAAAATTCGTATTGATAACACTGAAGATAATAGAAGCTTCAGAATTGAAGTTGAAACTGTTTTGGTCGGTTTTGAATTTTATTGTTCGAAACGATATTTAAAAATAGCGTTCCGGGGCACAGTCTCGGAATTTGACGAAACCAGTTCCATTGGGTCCGTAATATTTTATTATTATTGGATTTTTGTTTTCGTGGCTTTCAGAGTTATTGTGTGATCGTACGATAAACAAACGCGTTGATATAATATAACAAGATATTTTTGAATATAAAATATAAAGGTTAAATCAGTAGCCACCCTAGCATCTGATTTCCGTCGACCTAGTTGTCTCCTCTCGTACAAAACAACATTATCTCGTTCCCCCCTCTTCCTTTATCTGTTCAAAACATTTCAAACGAAAGAAAAGAAATCGAAACAAAGAAATGGCCGCCCTCACTCCCTCTTCTCAACAAAAATTCAACTCGATCCTCGTTCGATTTCAAAATCAAAAAGTCGCGACCGCGAGTTTTCCCCCTTTCTATTTTTACAACTCTGTTCGAAATTTTAACCCAATTGATTCGGCCTCTTCTAAGCATCAAAACAAACGACAGTTAATAAAAAAAAATGAGAACAAAGCTGAGTTCTACTCGATTCCAAGTCGCGTTCGCGCGTTCGAATAGGCGAGGGAAGGCGATGTTCTCGACTAGGTTTGAGGAGCGGCAATCGATTTCTGGGTGCGAGCAATTGAAGGCAAGTCGCGAGCTAGGGTTTCGTCGAGTTCGATTTCGACTGGGCGAAGTGGGTCGCGAGCAATTTCGTAGGGGTGGATTCACATCGATGGCGATGGGGTTTCGAAGCTCGCGGTGGTTCGAGTGTGATGATGGAGGCAGCGTCGTGGCAGTGGCGAGGCAAAACTGGAGAAGTCGCGTGGGTTGCGCGATGGCAACGAGCAGGCGATCGAATTCATACGACTTCGAGCTCGCGTGTAGGCGAGATTGATGGTCGCGATGCTCAGCATAGTGCAGTAAGGTATATACGAATTTAATTTATTTAGAAATTGGTTTAGATAAAACTGTTTTCTTCGATTTGAATTTTATTTAATCTGTATACATATATACATACGAGTTAGAGAATTTTGTTTTTACAAAAAAATATAAATAAAATTTGTTACTGTTTTAAGTTGCAGGAAAGAAAAAAATAGGAAAATTTACTGTATAATTTATGGGCTATTTTCAAAAATATATATATGCCTTTTTAACTGCAAGCTATATTATTTTACAGTAAAGATATAAAAAATTCTGTTTTTAATTTAAAGGTAATAAATATGTTACACACAGGAAAAATATATTGTAGGACTTTGGGAAAATATAGGAAATTGTATAAGATAGATTTTGATCTATATAGATTATTTCTTATAAAAAGGGGATTAGTTTAAATTTAAATCACTAGTTAAAAATAAATTATTTGGTTAACTAAACTTATCAAATAGGAAAAATTGATTTGTTCAACTGATTCGAATATTAATAAAAATTATATAAATTGTTTATACAAGGTATAAGCAAGAAAAAAATCGAGTCAAGTTGGAAATGGGATGGCAAAGTAAAAAGCAAAGGTGAGATTTTTCTCACTCAAAAATATATTTTGTATTGCAGTTATTTAATTGACTGAATGATTGCTATTTGGATGTGATATTAGATATAGTAGGATATATCTATATATATAGCAATATATACATATTGGCATATGTATATATTGGATTGATTGATTTCACGCCTCGTATAGCGGATGAGACCCTATTGCGTCGTTAGTAAGCAGATATTTTTATAAAACCCATATACCGCGATATTCCACCTCGAAGTGGAATTGGTATTGTGCTAACATCTGTGGATGCAGGGAAACAGGTTGGAGGGATCCAACTGGATTCCTCAACAGTATTTATTTATTTACAGATATTGTGATATTTGTTGATTATCATATTGATATATGATGTTTGTTGTTGTGATTGACTAGTTGGTGCTGTTGCATCATCGGATTCAAATTTTGAAGTTTAAAAATAACGACTTTACTTTAAAAGGATTTTTAAAGTGATTTTTGAAAATATACGTTTTATGGAATTTTTTGAATTGGTTTATAAACGTTAGAATTTTAAAGTTATAAAAGTTATAATTTTTGGTGAAATATAACCAAAGTGTCGTTTTTGAAATAAAAGTCGATTTATTTATAAAATGATTTGAGTTGGGATTTTTGAATAACTATAAACAATTTGTATAAAAGATTTATAAAAATTGATATTTATAAATCAAAGTATTGGAATTATAAAATGAGTTTTTTTAAGTGTTAAAAATGAAAAAATTATGGAATCCATAAGTGAATGAAATTTATAGATTTATAAATTATGAAGTTGAAAATGAATGAAATTGTAGAATAAAAGATTTATAAGAAATTGACTTATAAATTTGATTTTTTACCTTTAAATGGATCTTGATTGAATTTGTTAATAAAGGAGATTTATAAATCAAAGTTGTTAGAAAATAGAAATAGAATTTATAAACGTTGTTTTATAAATTCGAAATCAATCAAAAATTGAGGAATTTAATATAGAAGGTTATTAAGGGAATTTTATCCACGATTTTGGATAGTGGATAATTATTGAAATAAAATGTGTAGAAAATATTGAAATGTGGTTAGTGAAGTATATTCACGATTTTGGACAGTGAATATATTGTTAAGTAAATTGGATTTATTTTTGAAGAAGTGATATTAAAAATGAAGTTAAACATTTTAAAGATGTTTTTAAAATGTATCAGGATATCGAATACATAGATTTCAACATTTTTATTGTTGAAATAGACGTTTTCGAAAAATAAGGAAATGGTGGACTATAACACTGTTGTTATAGTAAATGATTTCCGAAAGGAAATGTTTTTATATAGTATTGGGATTTACATATCTATCTTAATTTCGAATCTCTATACTAGTGATTTTTGAGTCGTCGTAACGATGTTTTACGTAACATTCGTTTTGACTCACATAAATGTGTTATAGAAATAGATTTCCTAAAAGAATGTATATATACTTAATATTGATTTAAGTATATCGAATATTTTCCAAGTGTGGAAAATAAAAAGATTTGTGAAATACTTATTATTAAATAAGTAAGGAAATACTTTTCCAATATGAAATGAACGTTTTGAGGTTTATCTCTGTAAAGATAAATTGAAAGTGAATATTGAAATCAATTTGAAAATCGTATATCAAAAGATATTTTGAAATATAAATTCAATAGGGAATTTATAAAAGAAAGGGAAGTTGTTTAAAAATAAACGTTGATTTATTTTTGAAGTGGAAATTTTATATCTAGTAAAGATATTTTTGAAGATGAAATAATTTGGAAAATTATTTGGAATCTGATGATGCTGCGCATCTTTATTGATAGTTAAATAACCGACTATCAATAATTACCTTGAATATGGTATTTGTTGTGATTGGATGAATTTGAATGCCACACTTATTTTTGAATAATCGCTCACTATTCGGGTTAGCCGGGAAAGGACCATGGGGTCGTATAACCCATTCCGAATATGTGATACGTCGTTATGAATTGCATTCGAAGACCGGTGTTGAAGACCGGATATTTTTGAAAACGGAAGGATTACCGTCGAGTTACTCTACATCGGCTGATCTCCGATTTAGAGGTTTTATCACCCTTAGTGACGGGAAGTCCGGACGTGATTAGAAATTATCCGGATGTGCAAGGGCTTCGTGAGAAGTGCCTTCGGTTCTGTTCGATCCCGGAACAGACTTGTATGGATTGTGTGTCTGACGTTACAAATTGAGATATAAAGCTGATTTCTTTCAAATACATTTCTGTTGGTGGCGGAGAATTTTTTCTCTTAGCTTAACACCCTTCTCTGAGACGTATGAGCTCAGAGGTTATGTAGTTGAAATTTATCAGCAATATACTCCCAATTTGGTAACGTGGCATACTGAGTGTTGCTGTGAAATGATCAGTGTTTGATCATTTGCGATATGATCATTTGTTTGATCTTATATCTTTGTGATCATAGGTTGATCATTTGTTGACCCGAAGCATGGATTTGTAGAAAGCGTAGCTTTGTGGACGAGACTTCGTCGAGCCTCACACCCCGGAAATGGTCGAAACGGGAAGGATGCAGCAAGGTTCTAGGGAGTAGCGCCCCTTAGTGTATGTCATTCCTTCTGGATAGAGGTGGTATCATGGTATGGAGCCCAGATACTTAACCTATGTTGATACTGCTTATTATGTAGTTTGTTGCGAATCGGGGATCCTCGGGAAGATCGGTTACGATCGGGGGATGACATACGCGTGTCAGTAGTTACCTATTTTTGCAGAGGTAACCCGGCCTTATGTTGGTAGAGATCCGGTTAGGTTCTCGGGTCGTCTATTCCAGGGACGTACCCATCGTGGCATAGGAAGTTCCTTGGCCTGACCATTTGTTGGAAATCCAAAGAAACAATACGAGCCTTGTACGGTGTAATATCCCGGAAATTTTAACAATATCAATTTAATAATCTGTTAAATAATTAAATTGATATTGATGATCTTTGATAATAAAATTTGAATTTAATTTAATAATCTAATTAAATAAGTATCAAATATGTTATTTCCAAATAATAAGTATAATGTATTATTTTTATAAATATGAATGGATTTTAAAGACTATGGAATTGTTATTTTAAATTGAATAAATAGTGTATGTAAATATATATAACTTAACTTTTAAATTGAATCTTAGGATTTAATTTTATTTAAATTTGAATTTAAAGTTGAAGTTCAAAAGAATATATATATATATATTTAAAATTGTTTGTATAAACTTATATTTATAAAATGTAATTAGCTTTTGTTCTCTTTAATATATATAGATTAGTGTTTAAATAAACAAGAAAAAGGCTTTTTAAATAATTTTAAAATAAATAGAAATATGAGTAATTACTTAAATGACAAGTGTCATTATCTAAAGCTTCATTATAACATGTGTAATTAATAAACAATTGAATAGGACAAGTGTCCTTAATTATTTTCAATTTCTTTTATTTTTATAAATCATAAATTTACTTACATATGAACATTTGCATATCTTCATTTCATTCTTTCTATTTCTCCTTTTCAAAACAAGATAACTAAAAACTTCTTTCTCTAAAAAAAATCTGAAAATCAGTAACCTTTTTCTCAAACAAAATTTGATCATGTTCAAATCTGAAAATATTTAGTAATCAATATTTCTCAAATCTCTTTCTCAAATGCAAAAATCTGGAATCAGTAACCATTTCTCCTCAAAACCAGAAGTTTTCAAAAACGAATCCCTGTAGTCTCATTTTCAAAAATTCAAACCAAAGCTTGTAACCCAGTTTGCAAACTTGAAGTCTTCAACATGAATTTCTTTTCATCTCTGAAATAAATTCAAAAACCAGTCTGCAACATTCTTTTCAAACTGGAATCAAATCAAGTCTGTAGCCTGCTTGCATTCAATTTTCAACCTGGAAGCCAGCCTGCATGCAAGTTTCAGTAGCAATCACTCAAGTTTTAAATCAAAAGAGGCATGCAAGTCTAAGGTTTCAAAGAAAGGCATTCAGATTTTAAAGTTCAAAAACAGTTTCAAGATTTTCCAAATATAAGGCTCTGTTCACTCTCAATTAAGGTGAGTAAACTTTTAAATTTAAAACTTAAGTAATATGTGAATTTCTCTGTGATGATTGCTTTGCATATTTGAATGAATGAAAGCTTTGTGTATTTCTGTTGATTTTAAAAAAAAAACATTTCAGTTCTTAGTTTAGGCCTCTGTTTTAAACTATGAATATGAAACACCTTGAATTTGATGCATATGCTAAGTGGTTGAAGTGAACTTGTGATGAATGTTTGAAAATGTGTATGCATGATGATTTTAAGATTCTGGAAGATATTTATATGTATGAAGAGGCTGTATATTGGTTGTGCATGTCTGAAAATTAGACAAATGAAATTTTTCCAGGGTAACAGGCATATAGTTTGTTCAAAAATCTTTCCCCATCCCTCTGATTTATTTTAAACAATAGTTTCTAAACAAAAGATGTTAGATTTAACCAAATTCAGATCTTAAAAGTAGTATAAAGTAAAATATAGCAAAACTTCTCTGGAAATTTGGAATTACAGACAAAAATTCAAAATAAGTTAAAATTCAAACATCATAATTTGATGTTACAGGATTATGGATTAAATATATTTTGGAAGTTGGGATTTATAAAACAAAAATCACAATTTTTAATGTTGCATTGAGTTTGCAATTTGGGTTTAACTGGAAATTTAATATGAGGCAACCACTGTCGATCAAGAGGTTGAGAAGTCTCGGGCTTCTTGTCGAAGCTTGAATGGTGATAGGAGATATCGGAGAAAATGTCTGGTGGAGTTCCTGATCGTCGAGGCGACTTTGCGGGGATGATTTAGTTTTTAACCCTAAATAGCTCGAGCCTGGTAATTTGATCACTGTTTCCTCTCTATGATTTCGAGTTGAATGGGACCAAGGGGAAAAGCTACGTGGATGGCTAGAGAGGGTGTGGCCGGAGTTGCAGGAGTTTTGGTGATCGTCGTCGTGGGTTCGAGGAAGTTTTCAGGCGATAGTTGTTTCCAGTTTTTGACATGGGTAGCTCGATCTTGTTTGAAGGATCGTGATCATGTTTTAGTGGTCGATTTTGGTTGCCGAAATACTGAGTGAAGTGCCGGAAGTACGAACGGAGACCGGAGCTCTGGTGATCAGTTGTGCACGTGCACGGCAATGTTTCGTGTCTTGGTGTTTTGGTTTGTGAGCGACTCGAAGTGGTACTCGAGCGGGAAGTCGATTGACTCGGAGATGAGCTCGTGCTCGTGTGAGAGTGTAACAGCAGTTGTCTCGGGGTAGGCTGGGTTTTGCTCGGGAAAGTTTAGTGTTTGACTCGAGTATTTCAAACATCGGCTCGGGTTATTTGAGATGCAGCAGGGTTTTAAAATTTAAAACAATATTTAACAAAGTTTTAAAACAATTCAAATGTTTTAAATCAAGTCTTTGAAGGTGAACAAAGTTAAAAAATGCAATGGTAAATTTAATCAGGTTTTAAGATATATTAACTATGTTTTAAAAGCCAAATGAATTTTTAAACAAGTTTTTTTTTACAAGTTTCAAAGTTTAAAATTTTAAAGTTAAATGTTTTGGAATTGTTTTGGTTTTTGAAATTACCAAGTGTTTCAAATAAATTAATGATTAAGAATTATTAATAACTAAGGGTTAAGTAAATAAATAAAATAGGATGAATTAGTTGATAATTAAGAATAAATTGATTAATTAATTAAGATTGATAAATTTATAATTAGAGTTAATTAATTAGTTGGTAATTAAGATCAATTAATTAAGTAATTAGGATTAATTAATTTGTAATTAGAGGTAAACTAATTGGTAATTAAGAAGTACTTAATTTGTATAAATTAATAATTAGGTTTTATTAATTATTAATTAAGGGGTGATTAATTTGTAATTAAAGATTAATTAAGAATTAATTAATTTGTTATTAAGTTTTATTAATTGATAATTAAGGTTTATTAATTAATAATTAAAAGAATAATTAATCGGTAATTAAAGATTAATTAATTTGTTTAAAGGGTAATTAAGTAATGGATTACTCAATTGTAAATAATGAAATGAATGTGATTGATTTAAGATAATTAATTTGTAAATTAATTAAAGATAATCTGATGCTGATTAAGTATAAATACTTAATGAAATTTAGAAGTGTAATTACTGTAAGTAATTAATGTATAATTACAAGATGTAATTAATTAATAGAAATTACTTAATGAGAAGTAATTAAAGTATAATTACTTAATGAGAAGTAATTAAGGATTAATTATTTGGTAATTAATTAAAGGATTAAAGTAATTAATTAAGAAGTTAATTAATTAAGGTAAGTAATTATAGGATGATAATTACTGTATATGATTAATCAAGGTGATTAATTAAAGTTTAATTTATTAATGTAATTAATTAAGGATCAATGTAATTAATTATAGTTAATTAATTAATGGAAGTAATTAATTAAGGATCATTAATAAATGTAATTAATGAAGTAATTAAAAGGTTAATTACTGTTAATGGTTAAGAATAATTAATTTGTGAAATTAATTAAAGAATAATTACTTTATGTAATTAATGAATAATTAATCAAGGATGATTAATGTTTAATGAGTAATTAATTAATTAAAGGTTGTAATTAATTAATGATTGATTAAGGAAGATTTGATAATTAATTCTTAAGTAATTAATTTAATTTAAGTTAATTAAATTAATTATAACATAGGGTTAATAATTGTTGCTTATAGCTGATTGTTGTATAGAATATCTAATTTGGTTGATATCTATTGGATGATATGTGATGATATTCTGTGATATGATATTTGATATATCTGTGATAGATGTGTGATATTTATCTATTAAATGATGTGTGAATTCAAGTATTGAATTGAATTAAATTATTTAAACCTTTAAACAACTTGGCCTTAAAAGATACATTTTGGATTTCGATGAGACCGGGATCGGGTTTCCGTATACCGGATTTCCAGGTCTGGAGACCCGAATACCACATCGATCCAAATTAACGATAGGTCGTGAATCAAGTGAAGATGAAGATTCAGAGTGCAAGGGTTATTGTCGTTAACTCTGAGGGTGATTCCAAAACGAGTGTAACGAGATAATGCCTTCGGTTTCGTTCGAACCCGGAACGAACTTGTATGGATTGAATGCTTTCAGAACATCGTCAGGTGGACGATGAGCATTCTAAGTGATGTGTTCTTTTCTAAGGTAATCGTGACCTCAAGCCTCACAAACCGGGAATGGCTAAAACAGGGGAGGTGCAGCAAGGTTAGTGGGTAGCACCCAAGTAGGACAAGGTTACCTCTGTCTAGATGTCCCTTTCTATTTTCGACTTAGTGGTGCGGTTGCTGATCCCAACCGTGAGGTATCTTGTGCGGGAATTATCCAGTAAGGGATGTTCCGACCTTGTGTTGCAGGGGATTGGGAGTGATCCTCGGTACGGTTATCTAGGCCACGTACTGTGACGGGCGGTACCCCGGTAGCCCTGCCATTGTATGGAATCCAAACTCCAATAAGTGCCGTACATATTAGTTGTGCCCAACTATGTTGAAATGTGAGATGTAAGCATTTCAGCTATTTCTGTATTTTACTTGAAAACCCTAGACCCTATTATAATACAATCGAATTTCCTATCAAATGTTTTGGTTAGCGTAAGGTAAAAACTTACCCATGTTTATTTGTGGGGAGTCTTACGTGATACCTTTTCTTTCAAAAGGTTTTGAAGTTAAACAAGTTTAACCTGTTACTCACACCAGACCCATGTCTGACCCAAGTTGTTTATTTCTGTTTTATAAACTCTTGGGTACTCAAATTTTTACGAGTAGCCAAGGGATTCAGGTTAGCCTTGACGAATTATGGAGGAGCAATGGAGCAGGAGGCTTCGGCGTTGTAGATAGATAGTAGTTTCCGCTGTGTTGATCTTGTTTAGATCTTTGTTTTGTATTGAGATGTAATAACTAGACAGATGTTTATAACTGTCTAGTATATGATGTGTAATCTGTGTAACTCTGATAAGTGTTGTATATGATACTATGTAATATTTATGTGATATAATATATTTTGTTCGTTTCCACTGTGAGATTCTGATATTGTTTAGTTCTTTCTTTCTCTTCTTTTCTCTTTCTATCCCTTTCTTTCTTATTAGCGATACGACTTTCTATGGAGAGAAAGTCGTGGTCGTTACAGTGGTATCAGAGCGAGGTTAAGCGAATGCCTAAGCTTTTGGTTAAGTGAATATCAGAGCAGTAGGTTGAGTGAATACCTAGGCTCTGTAGTGGTGTCTATCTTGAGAGCGCGTAATTGTTAGTTATATAAAAATGGTTTTATATTGTGTTAATTGATCGGTTGAGTGGTATATGGATTCTGGTCAATACGAGTAGCTAACGTTATTGATAGGGATCTCTAAACACTTGAACCAGGCCAACGGACACAATATTGTTTTAAAGAGGTAGATGAAATAATTTTACCCAGAAATAATTTCTATATAAAAAAATATATCATTTTAAATATATATATTTATGTATTTCTACCTATTTATTGGGTTACCTGTTCGGGTTTTCCAAAATAAGTTATAAAGGTAGATAAGGTGGTAGTGTGTGTAACACAATTATCAATAATTGGAGTTTGAATGTTTGAGGTTGGAAGTATATATCGAGACTGTAAACCTAATACTGTCTCGAGTAATCTTTGCTGTGGTGAAGGATTTCATCGATCTCCGAAGGAAACTGTTATGGTTCGGAGTTTATCTTTGAAGTTGGGATGGGTAGAGTTAGATCTGTCGATGAGGCAGAAGTGAGTGATGGTATCTTGATACCTCAGGTAATAGTAGCTGTATGATGAGATACAGTGACGATGGATGTTCCCGAAGATGTTTTCTTTGGAACAAGTTTAAAGAAGTGTGAATGCTTCGGTGTTGTGGCTGAGTTCAGCATGGTGTTTCTGCTTTGGTTTGGAGTCCGAGTTTTCTCGAAGAGCTTTGGATAAGAGCATCAGTGTCAGCAGTGCAGCTCGGAGTATTCTGTGTTGGCAGGAAGTTTTCTGGATGAGTAGTTTTTCTGGAAGTGAAGTTCAGAAGCAGCAAAGTGGATCCATTTCTTTGATGGATTGGATAGTTAAGTATGAGCTGTTCGGATTGTGTTAAGAGGAACAGTTTTTCTTTGGAATTAGGATGGGTTGATCGCAAAAGTGACTTGCGATTGTCTGAGTGTTCTCTTGGGTTGTCAGAATTTTTCTGGATGTCTTCAGAGAAGTCAGAAGTTTGTCCGCATCTGAAGGTTGAGTTTTCTTATCGACTTGGATTCCAGGAGTAGTACCGGTAGTACAGTCTAGTGGAAGGATGTTTCCTAGAGATAGAGTTTGGTGAAGCAGCTCAAGTTTTGCTGGAGTAACTGAGTTTTCTTTATGGATCAGTGAACCTTATTTCTAGAAATGAGTTGTCCAGCCTGTGCTTGTGTTCTACCTCAGATCAGAGTTGAGCAGCGAAAGCAGTTTGGAGTGTATCTCTGGATGGGAGAAATAAGTTTGTAATCTACTGATATTGTGAAGTAGAATTATGTTTGGATCTAGTCTGTGTTCTGATTTGGATAAGTAATTGGTCTACTTGGTTGAATTGTCAGTTTGGATAACTGGAATTCATTGAGTTGTACGTATCTCTGAGGGAGTACGTATTTGATCTATCTTTGGTTGTAGAATCAGCAGTTCTGGAAGTTGGGTAGTTGAGTCAGACTCGTCTGTAGTCTGATAGTCTGTTTAGTTCTGTAGATCTAGATGTGTAGGAGATCTATAGCTTAATAGTTTAAATTGTTTGTAGAGCGAGTATCCCGGATATATATATATATATATACTTGGGGAAACTCGAGGTATTTTATCTAGAATTTAGTCTAGATAAATATAATTTTTTGATTGATTGAATGATTTGGTTGCTATGGTTGTTAGAATATGGATGATAGTATATGCTTGTGTTTTAAATTAAAATCTTTAATAAGATTATTAAATTACCTTTGTTTAAATTTCGGGGACGAAATTATTTTAAGGGGGAAGGAATGTAATATCCCGGAAATTTTAACAATATCAATTTAATAATCTGTTAAATAATTAAATTGATATTGATGATCTTTGATAATAAAATTTGAATTTAATTTAATAATCTAATTAAATAAGTATCAAATATGTTATTTCCAAATAATAAGTATAATGTATTATTTTTATAAATATGAATGGATTTTAAAGACTATGGAATTGTTATTTTAAATTGAATAAATAGTGTATGTAAATATATATAACTTAACTTTTAAATTGAATCTTAGGATTTAATTTTATTTAAATTTGAATTTAAAGTTGAAGTTCAAAAGAATATATATATATATATTTAAAATTGTTTGTATAAACTTATATTTATAAAATGTAATTAGCTTTTGTTCTCTTTAATATATATAGATTAGTGTTTAAATAAACAAGAAAAAGGCTTTTTAAATAATTTTAAAATAAATAGAAATATGAGTAATTACTTAAATGACAAGTGTCATTATCTAAAGCTTCATTATAACATGTGTAATTAATAAACAATTGAATAGGACAAGTGTCCTTAATTATTTTCAATTTCTTTTATTTTTATAAATCATAAATTTACTTACATATGAACATTTGCATATCTTCATTTCATTCTTTCTATTTCTCCTTTTCAAAACAAGATAACTAAAAACTTCTTTCTCTAAAAAAAATCTGAAAATCAGTAACCTTTTTCTCAAACAAAATTTGATCATGTTCAAATCTGAAAATATTTAGTAATCAATATTTCTCAAATCTCTTTCTCAAATGCAAAAATCTGGAATCAGTAACCATTTCTCCTCAAAACCAGAAGTTTTCAAAAACGAATCCCTGTAGTCTCATTTTCAAAAATTCAAACCAAAGCTTGTAACCCAGTTTGCAAACTTGAAGTCTTCAACATGAATTTCTTTTCATCTCTGAAATAAATTCAAAAACCAGTCTGCAACATTCTTTTCAAACTGGAATCAAATCAAGTCTGTAGCCTGCTTGCATTCAATTTTCAACCTGGAAGCCAGCCTGCATGCAAGTTTCAGTAGCAATCACTTAAGTTTTAAATCAAAAGAGGCATGCAAGTCTAAGGTTTCAAAGAAAGGCATTCAGATTTTAAAGTTCAAAAACAGTTTCAAGATTTTCCAAATATAAGGCTCTGTTCACTCTCAATTAAGGTGAGTAAACTTTTAAATTTAAAACTTAAGTAATATGTGAATTTCTCTGTGATGATTGCTTTGCATATTTGAATGAATGAAAGCTTTGTGTATTTCTGTTGATTTTAAAAAAAAAACATTTCAGTTCTTAGTTTAGGCCTCTGTTTTAAACTATGAATATGAAACACCTTGAATTTGATGCATATGCTAAGTGGTTGAAGTGAACTTGTGATGAATGTTTGAAAATGTGTATGCATGATGATTTTAAGATTCTGGAAGATATTTATATGTATGAAGAGGCTGTATATTGGTTGTGCATGTCTGAAAATCAGACAAATGAAATTTTTCCAGGGTAACAGGCATATAGTTTGTTCAAAAATCTTTCCCCATCCCTCTGATTTATTTTAAACAATAGTTTCTAAACAAAAGATGTTAGATTTAACCAAATTCAGATCTTAAAAGTAGTATAAAGTAAAATATAGCAAAACTTCTCTGGAAATTTGGAATTACAGACAAAAATTCAAAATAAGTTAAAATTCAAACATCATAATTTGATGTTACAGGATTATGGATTAAATATATTTTGGAAGTTGGGATTTATGAAACAAAAATCACAATTTTTAATGTTGCATTGAGTTTGCAATTTGGGTTTAACTGGAAATTTAATATGAGGCAACCACTGTCGATCAAGAGGTTGAGAAGTCTCGGGCTTCTTGTCGAAGCTTGAATGGTGATAGGAGATATCAGAGAAAATGTCTGGTGGAGTTCCTGATCGTCGAGGCGACTTTGCGGGGATGATTTAGTTTTTAACCCTAAATAGCTCGAGCCTGGTAATTTGATCACTGTTTCCTCTCTATGATTTCGAGTTGAATGGGACCAAGGGGAAAAGCTACGTGGATGGCTAGAGAGGGTGTGGCCGGAGTTGCAGGAGTTTTGGTGATCGTCGTCGTGGGTTCGAGGAAGTTTTCAGGCGATAGTTGTTTCCAGTTTTTGACATGGGTAGCTCGATCTTGTTTGAAGGATCGTGATCATGTTTTAGTGGTCGATTTTGGTTGCCGAAATACTGAGTGAAGTGCCGGAAGTACGAACGGAGACCGGAGCTCTGGTGATCAGTTGTGCACGTGCACGGCAATGTTTCGTGTCTTGGTGTTTTGGTTTGTGAGCGACTCGAAGTGGTACTCGAGCGGGAAGTCGATTGACTCGGAGATGAGCTCGTGCTCGCGTGAGAGTGTAACAGCAGTTGTCTCGGGGTAGGCTGGGTTTTGCTCGGGAAAGTTTAGTGTTTGACTCGAGTATTTCAAACATCGGCTCGGGTTATTTGAGATGCAGCAGGGTTTTAAAATTTAAAACAATATTTAACAAAGTTTTAAAACAATTCAAATGTTTTAAATCAAGTCTTTGAAGGTGAACAAAGTTAAAAAAATGCAATGGTAAATTTAATCAGGTTTTAAGATATATTAACTATGTTTTAAAAGCCAAATGAATTTTTAAACAAGTTTTTTTTTACAAGTTTCAAAGTTTAAAATTTTAAAGTTAAATGTTTTGGAATTGTTTTGGTTTTTGAAATTACCAAGTGTTTCAAATAAATTAATGATTAAGAATTATTAATAACTAAGGGTTAAGTAAATAAATAAAATAGGATGAATTAGTTGATAATTAAGAATAAATTGATTAATTAATTAAGATTGATAAATTTATAATTAGAGTTAATTAATTAGTTGGTAATTAAGATCAATTAATTAAGTAATTAGGATTAATTAATTTGTAATTAGAGGTAAACTAATTGGTAATTAAGAAGTACTTAATTTGTATAAATTAATAATTAGGTTTTATTAATTATTAATTAAGGGGTGATTAATTTGTAATTAAAGATTAATTAAGAATTAATTAATTTGTTATTAAGTTTTATTAATTGATAATTAAGGTTTATTAATTAATAATTAAAAGAATAATTAATCGGTAATTAAAGATTAATTAATTTGTTTAAAGGGTAATTAAGTAATGGATTACTCAATTGTAAATAATGAAATGAATGTGATTGATTTAAGATAATTAATTTGTAAATTAATTAAAGATAATCTGATGCTGATTAAGTATAAATACTTAATGAAATTTAGAAGTGTAATTACTGTAAGTAATTAATGTATAATTACAAGATGTAATTAATTAAAAGAAATTACTTAATGAGAAGTAATTAAAGTATAATTACTTAATGAGAAGTAATTAAGGATTAATTATTTGGTAATTAATTAAAGGATTAAAGTAATTAATTAAGAAGTTAATTAATTAAGGTAAGTAATTATAGGATGATAATTACTGTATATGATTAATTAAGGTGATTAATTAAAGTTTAATTTATTAATGTAATTAATTAAGGATCAATGTAATTAATTATAGTGAATTAATTAATGGAAGTAATTAATTAAGGATCATTAATAAATGTAATTAATGAAGTAATTAAAAGGTTAATTACTGTTAATGGTTAAGAATAATTAATTTGTGAAATTAATTAAAGAATAATTACTTTATGTAATTAATGAATAATTAATCAAGGATGATTAATGTTTAATGAGTAATTAATTAATTAAAGGTTGTAATTAATTAATGATTGATTAAGCAAGATTTGATAATTAATTCTTAAGTAATTAATTTAATTTAAGTTAATTAAATTAATTATAACATAGGGTTAATAATTGTTGCTTATAGCTGATTGTTGTATAGAATATCTAATTTGGTTGATATCTATTGGATGATATGTGATGATATTCTGTGATATGATATTTGATATATCTGTGATAGATGTGTGATATTTATCTATTAAATGATGTGTGAATTCAAGTATTGAATTGAATTAAATTATTTAAACCTTTAAACAACTTGGCCTTAAAAGATACATTTTGGATTTCGATGAGACCGGGATCGGGTTTCCGTATACCGGATTTCCAGGTCTGGAGACCCGAATACCACATCGATCCAAATTAACGATAGGTCGTGAATCAAGTGAAGATGAAGATTCAGAGTGCAAGGGTTATTGTCGTTAACTCTGAGGGTGATTCCAAAACGAGTGTAACGAGATAATGCCTTCGGTTTCGTTCGAACCCGGAACGAACTTGTATGGATTGAATGCTTTCAGAACATCGTCAGGTGGACGATGAGCATTCTAAGTGATGTGTTCTTTTCTAAGGTAATCGTGACCTCAAGCCTCACAAACCGGGAATGGCTAAAACAGGGGAGGTGCAGCAAGGTTAGTGGGTAGCACCCAAGTAGGACAAGGTTACCTCTGTCTAGATGTCCCTTTCTATTTTCGACTTAGTGGTGCGGTTGCTGATCCCAACCGTGAGGTATCTTGTGCGGGAATTATCCAGTAAGGGATGTTCCGACCTTGTGTTGCAGGGGATTGGGAGTGATCCTCGGTACGGTTATCTAGGCCACGTACTGTGACGGGCGGTACCCCGGTAGCCCTGCCATTGTATGGAATCCAAACTCCAATAAGTGCCGTACGTATTAGTTGTGCCCAACTATGTTGAAATGTGAGATGTAAGCATTTCAGCTATTTCTGTATTTTACTTGAAAACCCTAGACCCTATTATAATACAATCGAATTTCCTATCAAATGTTTTGGTTAGCGTAAGGTAAAAACTTACCCATGTTTATTTGTGGGGAGTCTTACGTGATACCTTTTCTTTCAAAAGGTTTTGAAGTTAAACAAGTTTAACCTGTTACTCACACCAGACCCATGTCTGACCCAAGTTGTTTATTTCTGTTTTATAAACTCTTGGGTACTCAAATTTTTTACGAGTAGCCAAGGGATTCAGGTTAGCCTTGACGAATTATGGAGGAGCAATGGAGCAGGAGGCTTCGGCGTTGTAGATAGATAGTAGTTTCCGCTGTGTTGATCTTGTTTAGATCTTTGTTTTGTATTGAGATGTAATAACTAGACAGATGTTTATAACTGTCTAGTATATGATGTGTAATCTGTGTAACTCTGATAAGTGTTGTATATGATACTATGTAATATTTATGTGATATAATATATTTTGTTCGTTTCCGCTGTGAGATTCTGATATTGTTTAGTTCTTTCTTTCTCTTCTTTTCTCTTTCTATCCCTTTCTTTCTTATTAGCGATACGACTTTCTATGGAGAGAAAGTCGTGGTCGTTACATACGGTTTTAGTTGTAGAACCTATCATTCACTTATGGTGGCGCCCCACTGTTTGGATGGTAGCTATAGTAGGCATAGTTCGAAATGTCTATGCTGGCTAAGATTTATATTCTACTTTCGAAATGTTTTCTACCCTATGCACTAATAATAATATCAAAAATGATTTGATTTTGCGTAGTAAGCATCTTTGACTATCATAAGAAGAAATCTCCTCCAATTCTGCGTTTGCATTGTGTGTGTGGTGGGAGGTCTTATGGTAGTTTCATTTTCCAAAAGCATTGCGAATTTGTTTTATTTTCTTTGTGAAAAATAACTGTTTTACGATCTCACACCAGTCACCATGACTGACTCGGAGTTTATTGTTCCCTTCTAAACTCTAGGTGCCCACTATTTTCCACACGAGCAGCCTAGAGTTATGTTATCAGGATATTCTGGAGCTTGGGAGATAAGCTGGATGACGAGACGTAGTATTTGTATCTGATAGTATTTATTCCGCTGTGTATTCTGTATGAGGACAAGTTTATATAACCATCCATTGTTGTATATTGACTCTGATTGATGTATGTATAAACTGGTATAGTTCTTTGTTTTAAAAGACTAGTGATTATCTATTATATATTGTTCCGCTGCGATGTGTAAGATTATGATATTGTTTCTGTATCTGATGTTGTTCTGTTGTTCTTCTTTTTTTTTCTTCTTTTCTTTCTTCTTCTGCGTTGTTCTTCTTCTCTCTTTCTTCTACTTTTCTTCTATTTCTTTTTCTTAAAACCCCTCAGGGTTCGTATTTCCGTGCATCTTGAATTAATCAATGGAATTTAGGGTTTAATCAAGGGTACGGATTTGCGGGTCTTGACATAAAGACACAGTCGAAATCAATGGATCATATCCCTACGGTTACGACCACCAAAATCGATATTTTGATAGAATACTTGGAATTCTTTCGGATTTGCACACATGCCATATAGAGTCAACCTATCAATGGTTTAATTAAACAATCCAGGATTATATATTTTCAAAATTAATAAGAAACTCATAGTTTCTCTTTGATGTGCGAGAATACTTATTAGAAATTCTAATGCTATATGTTTGTTTAGGTTAGTTAATTTCATTTCATCTCATATAATCAGTTCTTTCCATGGATCGTATCCAATTCCTTTTTACTATCAATAATTCCTCAAAGAAATTTCTTTACAATGAAGTTGGTATATCTTGAAACAACAATTGTTTCTCTGTGTAATAGAATAAGTATTCATAAACGTTTTATGAATTTCTTTATTTATAAAACTGATTTGGTTTTAGTTTCTAAAAATTATGTTCGAAACATAAATATGTCATCCAATGGCAGTCTTCTCAAAATCCTTTTGGGGAGATTAATATAAGATCCCTTATGAACAATTATTACATGTAATCTTTTGACTCGCATAACCTGCCAATTCCTTGGCCTAGGATATGTTGGAGTTTCTTATAAACCCTTATCTTGTAAAATTTTATAAAATGTTATTCAAATGAAATAATATTAACCTTGTGTACTACCCTTAAGTACATTACCTTATAGAAAGAAACTAACTCAACTACACTCATAATTAATCATACATTGTCCAACAAAGTTCGATTATTTCATATCAATGCATCATTATGTATCACATGGAGGAGTAATTTTAAGATTGAATCTTTATTCATTTTAGGTACGTTCGGAACATTTTCTAATATACCCACTCATTCGATCAAATCAAATCATTTCTATTGCATGTTATTTTATATACTTCTATTTCATAATCTATAAGTTTACCATAGACATACTACATGTGTATCAAATACACATGTCCATGTGGACGATAACTTATCAATGAATATGATGAAGTACATGGAACTGTTTTGGTATTTATAGAATTATTATTTCATACATCTATATGTATCAATCCGAAGAGTTCATCAACTCTTATGATACTCCCACTAAATGGGTGCATAGCCCTTTATTGTTTAAGATATCGTTAACAAGTATCATATGATTCAAAATCATACAATGAAATTATTTCTCAAAACTACGGCTTAGTCTATAATTTCAAAACAACTATAAATAATATTAGATACTTTTGTATTTTCCAATGCATCACTTTTGTTATAAAAAAATTACCATATTATAGTTTTATTTCACAAAGAATATTCATATTGAAATATAGCATGTCTATTTTTTTCAGTCGATACCGAAAAATAATTATATTTCATAAATAATGTATGGTACATTTTACGAAAACAATTTTCATACTATGATGCAATTAGTAAGTGCTATATGGCAGCTCCCACTATTTCAACCGTTACTATAACAGCATACTAAATTTGAAGGTCCATCATTCACTTAATACAATTTGTTTATTTCATACACTGCAACTGTTTACAGTGGAGAGTTCGTTGATCAAATATCTTGAGCTCAAAGAAATAAATCTCATAGAAAAAAAAATTATATATGAAAATAAATTTTGGAATAGGAATCATGTTTCTTATTCCAATATTAAGTAGCAATTATTATCATAATTCTAGTTTCCAATGTTTCTCTATGAAGCATAACATAAGTGACTATTCATTCTCTTCATCTCAACTGTACCTTAAATTACATCTATTCTTATACATTCGTTTTCCTTTCAAACGGTCAAACTATTCAAAAGAAAACCTTACTACAATATCATAACAAACTCTTTACAAAAGCGCATTCAATTATCCTTAACATTTAAGGACATCAAATATTTTTCACTTTACGTAAACCAATTAAAATGACATTTCAGCGATCGAGTTCTTAGATCTATCTTGTAGTTTTTGGTCTTGTGTTACATTAACACAATATGATCCTTTTTGTAATTAATCTAGTTGATTGCATAATCTCAAAAATACTGTTTGTTGGCTTATTTCCAATGAACTATATTCATTGAAGTATCGTACACTACGAACTATGACCGTTCACCATATAAAATTTATAAATGATAGTATGTGGATCAAATATCCATTGTCTTCTATTGCTTTTAGAGTTCGAAACTCATAGAGTGTAATACACGGTCTCAACTAAATAAGCATGTAAGTGACCATTTTACAAATATATTAAGTCGTGAAAATTATACACTTGCATGGGTATAGAAAACATTAACATGCAATAGGCATTTAATAGTGGGTATTAAATTTCCATTTGTTAACTTTCAATTCGGTTCTTTTGTATACGTTAATTGATAAAGATTTTATCAATCATATTAATTGCACAAATTATCATTGTAGATAATTAATTATTTAGCTTATGTTCTTACAATATTAGAAAGGTTAAATGTTACCATTTCACTTTTCTAACAAGGCTCCCTTTAGACTTTTATGTTTCTCCAAACCTAAGATAAAACACAGAAGTTTTTCGACTTCACTAGTGGGTGTTAGGATTCGTCTTTCTTGGTATTCCGACCTTGAGTTTGCTCAACAAATCATTGCCCCACAAACGATAGAAAACTGCTTATCGGTTGTATCACATACAATTCCTGACGCATTTTTCCTTGTCCTAATCTCATTTCGACCTTGAGTTTGCTCAACAAATCGAAAGATATTATTCACACGTCCTACTATATCGTGATGGCCTAAGTATAGTATATGTACCTTGAGTTTGCTCAACAAATACATATAGGTATCTTACCTCATATGTTCAATATATTAATAACACTACACATAACATCCCTAGCTTGAGTTTGCTCAATAACTAAGGAGTATGCAAGTAATTTATTAATATATGTATATACATATGGTAGAGGACAGCATTATACTAAAGATTCAAAATATTCAATATATTGTATTGAGTGATATCGACTTATGGAATAATGCATTTTAATGATATACCCTCGTGATTCAAGTGTCAAACACATCAGAAATCACAGTATATGTACATTTACGTATGTATTTATTCCTTAAGTCTATTTGGGTTTCATTAATGTTCCATCTTTAGTTTATACATTCATATCATATAAGTTTTACTGTTATGTAACTTTTATATTTTCTATTACTTATATGATAGTCTTATGTATGATATTTTATTAATTAAATCTTATTTAATCAATTTTAATTAATTAACTTTTTAATTAATTTTAAATTAGTATTTCAATACAACTTTTAAATTGGACAAATCTATTATAACCTTTATAGTGTATACTACAACATTTATATTATAACACAGATATCGTATATATGAGTATTTTTTATTTAATTAATTAACCTTTAATTAATTTATTTAATTAAACAATTTCAATTAAATTATGTCAATTTCAAAATTTATCTTACATGCATGTATACTTATGTTATCTTAACACTTTAAAATAATATAACATATGCATATAAGTATTAATTAATTAACTCATTTAACTAATTTATTTTATTAATCTTATTAACAAATTTTAAATTTTGAAATTAACAGTTTCAAACATTTTGAAATTTTCATTACATTTTCGAACAGTTTGAAAATTTATGTTATATTATATAACCTTTGATAATAAACATGTTTTTATTTTAAATTTAACTTTTAAATTTAAAATCATATCTTAATTTTCCAAAATATTTTGAAAATTAGCCCAAGGCCCAATTCAAATTAGGCTTTTTCTATTAGGAGCAACCTTTGGGCTCACATCACCTTTTAGACCAGGCAAGTAGCCATGTAGGATAGGGTACTTGATTACCCAATTCCAATCCTAGACATCACATTTCTAGACACCATACTGAGTGAACAAGCTTAATTAGTTAGCGCTAACATGACTAATTTAGACCGCATAAGCTATTGGGTTCTGATACTATTGAAGGACTGGGCCAGCCCGAGAGGAAGAAATGAGCGAATTTTACCATTTTGAATCATTAATCAGCTTATGAAGTCTAAATTCATTTAGAACTTTTCTAAGTTTCTTTTAAATAAAATCAATATTTTATTTAATTTATAAATAAAGTTTTACTTCAATTTAATCTGTATGTAAATTAGAGTATATCGAATATACTCTTATGTAAATTAGAGTATATACATATTTATGTGTAATGGAATGAATGTATCAAATACATTCATGTTGTGAAATATAAGTGTAACATATAAGAAGTGTATATTTGTGTAACTAAGCATGAAAAAATTTAGCTTTCTCTTGACATGTATAATAAATTGAGGAAAGATAAGGCTATAAATGTGGAGAGAGAAACACTTACGTTTCTCTCTCTTTTTAATTACATTGAATGACATATTAAATGACATTTACAATAAAATTTGCATATGCCTTTGTTGTCCAAGTTTTTTAAGCAATAAAATATAAATGTATAATAATTGATAAGTTTATACATACACATGTTAAAATAAGCTTTCCTATATATATGAGTTTGTCAAAACAAGAATTAACAATTGTAACAAAGGTTTCAATTAAGGAAGAGCATGAAATTAAATTCTACAGTTTCACAAAAGGGTCCATTTTGATTTAGATTAAAATAACATAAACACATGTATATCTATATGTATAAATAATTGAAAGTTATGTATTCATTTTATAATAACACGCACACAAATATATATATATATATATATATATATATATATATATATATATATATATATGTATGTATGGAGATTGCGATTTAAGTAACATATATGTTTAAATTTAATGCTAACAAAAATGATTCAATCTTTTAATCTTAGGTATGAAATAAAAGTCTATAACTTTACATAAATGACCACTTATGAAATCTAAAACAAAAGGAAAATTTTAATTTTATGACTAAAATAAGTAGAATTAAATCATTTGGAAATTAACTATGCAACATCGAATAATTTTATTGTATTAAACCACCAACAAATATAGTTTATTGATGTTTATGTATACAAATGTCACAAAATTTTATATACAACATTACAACACAATAAAATATTTTCACATTCCTTTTTCTTTACAATTCCAAAACAATGACAGAAAAAATATCACACAACTTGGGCATATACAAATTTGTCATAGGATAAATCATACCTGACTATACAAAAGGGACATACAACAAAATAGATAAAGGATTTGAAGTCAACCATAATAAACATATAGTCAATGGATATGTAAATAAGGAGAGATTCAAATTAAATCTACATAATGATCATATAATTAAATGAGATGAACAAAAGGGGATCCACGTTATATTACAAGATGAATACAAAAGATAGAAGAGATATAATATGAATAAATCTAAACCTTTTGAACATGATGAGATAGAAGATATATAATATAAATAAATCTAGACCATTTCAACATGATGAGTATACAAATAGATGAAATTAGATTTACCAAAAATAAAGCCAATGACTTGCATCTTGAATGATGAATCAAATCTCCTAGATTCAGAAATCAGCCTCCAGATGTTGCGAGGATCAAGAGGAATAAACCACTTTTCATAATTGATTTTATTTGTATTTGATTTTAGGAATAATTGAAGGCATAAAAGATCTTATATTTTCAGCCATTAGAGAAGGAGAGAACCATAAAAGTTATAGAAAGAAGAATGAAAAAAATATATGAGAAACTCAATTGTACGTACAGAATGAATTAGAGAATATGTTTTATTTGAAAGAAAGAAACATTTCCCATTCTTTAATTAAAACTTCTCTAATTAATTCTCTTGATTAACTTTCTCTTTTCACTCCAATTTCTTTACATGGTATGGTTGAAAATTACGTGCCATTCAATGACATAAGATTCCATAAAACGCGTGTAATTATCTCTTATTTAATTACAATGATATCATATATGAATGCGCACAAATAAAGCTTTTATAAATGCATTCAAATAATTACAAATAACTCTCAAACATCAAATAAAATTAATATTTCTTAAGTACTAATTAATTTAATTAATTTAAAACTTTTTATAAATTAATTAAATCATGTGGTTTTTCGGAGAATTCATCATTACGATTGTGCGACTCAAAGGTGTAAATTCAATCAGCGATTAATGTTGAAAATTTTAAATATTAACATTCACACGTCACTTAGCAGATGGTGTGACATTTTGGCTGAATTCATCTCTTACACATCTTTTGGTAAAATCCAATTTTACTTATTATAAGCGGTACCTAATAGTCGCAATTATTTACACCAATTCTCTTCGTCAAAACTATATCACTTTGGATTTATGGAATTTGGTAATGGTCAAAATTCCAATATCATCCACATTCAACTTTATAGTCCAAACACAAAGTCTTTGGTTCAATAACAACAATTATTATTAACCGAAATGCTCTGGCCTGAGACTTTTACTTTAAGTTGACTTGAGTTGACCATGATACTAACCCCATATAACCGAGGAGATGAATCCTCTCTTGAATAGTGCTTTTACTTCCACTCAACCCAACTATAGTCACTCGATGGGACGCCATGCCATGATTTGACTATAATCAAAGTGGAGCTTTCATGTTGAAGATCCACAGTATTCTCAAGTCGAGAGAACTGTGTTAATCAGTCACATTGATATTTTTTGTTTGACCTTAGTTATATTAACCAATAGAAAACCATCGAGTGGGTCGTTCCATAGTTATCTGATAATTATCAGTACGTAACCCCTAGGTGCCTCCAACAGCATTGAGTAATACACTGCGCAACATTTGGAGAGTGTTACATACTCTAGTCTCAACAGATATATCGATATCCGGTCTCAATGCATCTTGACTAAGAGCATTTAAAATGGTATATTTGTTTTATTGTGATAAATTACTCATAGTTACAACACTTTGTAACTACTACCACAAAATATGTCATTTATGGATTTTCTATTAAGTATACGTTTAATTAAACTAATTAATTAATATAACCACATTATATCAAGTATATATTAGAAAGAAACACCTTTATTGTGAACAAGATTGTTCAACGAGTTAGATATTTGTAACAAATTACATAATTGCCCTTAGGGCATCCCCTAACTCTATCAATCACTACACCCATGCCTTTGTAGATACAACTTTCTAGTAAAGGTTCTATGATCTCATAGAAGGACAATGCCTACATAGAGAATGTAACACCCAGATTTTTGAAAACATTATTCAGGATATTTAATTAGATAAATTAAATAAAATAATACGTCGATTAGGGGATTGAGATTTGATTTTATTAAAGGGGTAGCCATGCCATTTAACAAAGAACTAAAAAGGGATTTAAAATGAATTAGAGGAGGGGTAAAAGGGGAAAGAGGCCATTTCTATATCTTTACCCATAGCCGTGTATAGTAACACACGTTCATTTCATTTCAAATTTTCATAAAACAAGGCTGACCACCATTAACAAGAAAAGGGGAAAAAGAAGATAAGCTAGGAAGAAGCTTAAGCAAAATCAAATCTATTCATATCTCAATCTCTTTAATCACAAAGCTTAAGGGTAATGTTTACATCTCTATTTTGAATTAATTTCGGTTTTATGATGATTCCTAATTGTTTTGTAATATATTACTATGTTTTGAATAATGGAATGTTTATATATACTTGTCAATGAATTATACATGTTCATATTGAATTTTATGATATGTTTTAAGGTAAAACCCTATTAAATGACATCTTTATGCCTTGCAAATTTTTGTATAGATCAGAAATAATATTTTGAAGATGGTTTTCAATTTTCAGAATTTTTGAAATTAATGTGGATTTTATATGAATTTTGTAGTAAGAAAAGGATATTCTGGGTTATAAATTATTTACGGGTAAATAATTAAATATTTGGGTCTGAAATTCTTATATGTTAGAAAACATATATAGTTTGATTTTTTGAAACTTTTTTCTGATTTTTCTTAAGAGTTTTGATAGGCATATAAAATTATTTAAGGTATGGGACTTGAATGTTTTATATATTTTGAAATAGAGAAGGGGCTTTTTGTAAGTAAATTGAATTTGTTATTTCTTGAGAAAGGGCAGCACTTTTGAAAAAGTACTAAGGCAACCAATCAGAATTAGACAAACAAGGCAGGTTAGGTACAAAAGAAACAGTTTAAAAGTATAAATAAATAGGTTTTTCATTGTTTCGTCTCCTTCGGCACCAGGTTCCGCCTTTCTATCTTTGCCTCCGACACAGTCGAAACCAATGCATGGTATCAGGCAATTGGTACATAATGGATTGGATGTGGGCGAAAGGTATAGGGTCGAAACCATTAGGTTCCTAAAGAGATGAAGCTTTGTTTTGTTTTAAAAGAAAATACGCTTGCTTGCTTTTGACTAAAATACTTTCTACTTGGTCGGGTTTCGACTAAGTCAAATGTTTTAAAAAGAAATAGTTTCGATTGGATTGCTTCTTTGTTTTTAAGTGAATGCTTTCGACTAAGTCAAAACACCAAACTGCAGCCTTTTTACCTTTCGACCCAGCTGATTTCGAAGGGGTTACTTGTTTTCTAAAATTTGCCCACTTGTCAAATGCTTTCAAAGGGCGGTTTCAACACCATCACTTCATTACCTAGGAAATTAGTTTCGAAATAGATGCTTTTGACTTAAATGATTTAAAGGCCATTTTTCTTTTGAATGAAGTACAACCCAAATTTGGTTTGGAAAGTGATGATTTGAATGGTTTCAAAATGAGGTGCTTTTGACTTTAATGGGTTTATGTCCTTTTGCTCTACTTAAAGGCATAATCCAATGGTTTCGACCAAAACGTTTTTAAAGGATTTTCGAAGGAGTTAACTTCGAAAGGTTTTCCACATGTTTTAAATTGAACCCAAATGCTTTCGAAAGGTTTAGACTTAATGCTTTCGAAAGGTTTTAAAAGAGGTTTCGAAGAGGTGGTACCCTAGGGGTTTCGAAGGAGTCAAAAGGTTTTGATTTCTGATGGTTTCGAAAGGAAAGGTTTTCCAATGATTTCGAAAGGCAGTGTTTAAAGGTTTTTAAAAGAAAGATGTCTAAGGTTTTAAAGCTATCGAAAGGAAGGTTTTGAAAGGGTTTTTCAGAGTGGTTTCAAAAGGTAGATTTTGGCCTTGGTCTAGATGAAAGAAGGGGTTTTACATGGTTTTGAAAGGGATACTTTCAATGGTTTCGAAAGAAGTACTTTCAAAGGTTTTGGAAGGGGGACTTTCAAAAGTTAAGTGTTTTCGTCAACTATGATTTGAGTAAAGTATATATATAACATGGCAAGGTAGTTTTGAGTAAAGCATAAAAATTATATAATTATCCTTGTTTAAGTTTGATTTAAAGGTCTTAAATCATTTCGAAAAGGATTTCAAGGAAAATTTTGGGAAGATATCCCTAAGTAAAAATGACTCAGATATTAGATACCAAATGAGACTGGTATAGGGTTGCGCCTTATACATTAGCTATTAGCCCTAGCTAATTTAGTCCAAAATTCCAGTGTGTGTAGGGCTTTATCGTAGGTAAGACTAAAATTATGGATACACATAGAAAGGAATATATTTTGTATACAGATAGGTTATTGGTGAGCCTGCAAAACCATTAGGATCAGGTGACCCTGGAAGATGATAAGTTAAGGACAGACTATCCAGAAGAGAAGTATTTAACAGATAATTAAGTACAGATAGTCCAAAAGAAGAAAAATATCTAACAGATGTTAGATAAATTTTTATGTTGTCTGGTAGGCTCGAGTCAGCCAAAGGTTAAAAGTTAGCTAAAAAAACTTTGGTGTATGACCAGATAGTTCATTTTATTACCTGATACATCTATGTATGTTTACATAATGATTCTTTACATATATTTTAACTAGTTTTGGTTGTAGGAAAATAATTACAAAAGATATGTTTTAAAAGAAATGTTAGTGCGGGGAAACCCGTTCTGCTTTGCGGCATGGTCTCACTTAACATAAATTAATAGAGATGAACAGTGTTATTTACATCAGGCTTTATGTCTGACTTGAAGTTTCTGTTTTCCTTAAACTCTTGGGTGCTTAAAATTGATTTGAGTAGGCTCAGGGTGGAGGTTTTCAGGTTTTTGAGATTTTGGCGAATAAGCTTCTGGAGACGAGAAAGTGACTGGCAGATAGCAATTTTAGGAATTTAGATATTCTATTTATTGTTTTTGCTGTGTATATTAAGATAGTTATGTCTATATTGCTTTGATCATCCAAGGGGGCATCCTCATATGTCGCTCTTGGCGTATTATTGTAATTATAATTGATCATTGCTTGGGATACATTTTGGGGATTTTGTAACTTAGATATGATTTATTTGAAATGTAATCACTAAATTTATAGTTATTTGGAAATCTATGATTTTTTACATATTCAAGTGTTTCTGATATTATGGATACCATTAGTATTTCCATGTTTTGTCACTAGAAGTTAATACTATGGATGACTGCAGCATTTGTAGCGCTTAGCTTTTGGCCCCTAGATACGGGATGTTATAGAGAAGGTGCTCTATGCAAGTGCAGTTGATAGCTTGATGTATGCTATGGTGTGTGTTAGGCTTTACATTTTATAGGTTGTTGGTTTGGTTAGTAGATATATGGAAAATCTAGAAAAAATGCATTGGGGGGCAATGAAGTATATTTTTAGATATCTTAAAAGAACTCCAGATCACGGGCTTGTTTTAGCGGTAAAGATAGAGATTTCAATTTGGTTGGATTTTGTGATTCCAGCTATGCCAGGACAGAGATCGAAGGAAGTGAACCTCTAGTTATGTATTCACTCTTAGAGGGACAACTATTAATCGAAGAGCAAGATTGCAAACAATAATTGTATTGTTTACTAAAGAGACAAAGTTGATATCTACTGAAGTAACTAAGGAAGCACTCTACTTGAAGCAGCTGATGTGTGATTTAGGTTTCATATATGATGAAGTTTCAGTGAGTTATGGCAGTTAATGTGAAATTCACCTAACTCAAAATCTGGCTTTCAGCTCAAGGACAAAGCATATAGAGATGAGAGTCTTTTCTAGTCTCGATGAATGAAGGGAAGCTAAATAGCCTTTAGAAGGTTTTCATAAGATAATGCAACAAATATGTTTTCCGAGTCTTTGCCCGCTACAAAGTTCGATCATTTCTCGAAATTGATCCACTTATTGAGGTGCTAGGTGCCACATTATGGTACATGGGAAGAGTGAGTTAGTAGATGTAGGCATTTGTTTTCATGGTGATATTGGAGATTGATAGGTCTTATGTCAAGACCCAAAAGTCGACCTTCGAAAATCGGCACCCGTCCTTCCCTTGTACTCAAGATGTCGTAGATTCAAATGTCGAATCTGGTTCTCGGGAGCTTATAACAACATTAAGTAAATAACACAGCGGAATAAAAGAATAATACATTGATATACAATATCTGATACAACAGAGTGATACAATGAATATCAATATACATCAGAGATATGATACAACAAATAGCAGTGGAAAAGAAAAGATAACATCAGCAGCGGATAATCTCCATCTTCAAAGCACCAATCCAGATAATAACGATGAACAAAGATAAGAAAGTGCAGTCCATATCCAAAGACTGAACTAGCTCCAGAAAAATCTACAAATCTGGATTTCTGAAAAACCAAACTCTAGACTGCTCGTGTAGAAAAATTTTGAGCACCCAGAGTTTAGGAAAGAAACAATAAACTCCGGATCAGTCATGGGACTGGTGTGAGCAACAAAAACAGTTAATCTTTAAAAACAAATAGCAGAGAATTTAAAGTAAATTCGCAATGCTTTTGGAAAATGAAACTACCATAAGACCTCCCACCACACACACAATGCAAACGCAGAATTGGAGGAGATTTCTTCTTATGATAGTCAAAGATGCTTACTACGCAAAAATCAAATCATTGGATTATTATTACTAGTGCATAGTGTAGAAATCATTTCGAAAGTAGAATATAAATCTTAGCCAGCATAGACATTCTGAACTATGCCTACTATAGCTACCATCTAAACAGTGGTGACCACCATAAGTAAATGGCAGGTTCTACAACTAATACCGTACAAGTTCGTATTGGAGTTTGGATTTCCAACAAATGATCAGGCTAAGGAACTTCCTATCCACGATGGGTACGTCCCTGGAATAGACGACCCGAGAACCTAACCGGATCTCTGCCAACACAAGGCCGGGTTACCTCTGCAAAAATAGGTAACTACTGACACGCGTATGTCATCCCCCGATCGTCACCGATCTTCCCGAGGATCCCCGATTTCCAACAAACCACATAGTAAAAATGCACCAACCACAGAGGTTAAGTATCTAGGCTCCATACCATGATACCACCTTTATCCAGAAGGAATGACATACACTAAGGGGCGCTACTCCCTAGAACCTTGCCGCATCCTTCCTGTTTTGACCATTTCCGGGGTGTGAGGCTCGACGAAGTCTCGTCCACAAAGCTACGCTTTCTACAAAGCCATGCTTCGGGTCAAACAGATGATCAACCTATGATCACAAAGATATAAGATCAAACAAATGATCATATCACAAATGATCAAACACTGATCATCACACAGCAACACTCAGCATGCCACATTACCAAATTGGGATATATCGCTGATAAATTTCAACTACATAACCTCTGAGCTCGTACGTCTCAGAGAAGGGTGTTAAGCTAAGAGAATAAATTCTCCGCCACCAAACAGATATGTATTTGAAAGAAATCGGCTTTATATCTCAAAGTGTAATGTCAGACATGTATCCATACAAGTCTGTTCCGGGATCGAACAGAACCGAAGGCACTTCTCACGAAGCCCTTGCAATTCCGGATAATTTCCAATCACGTCCGGACTTCCCATCACAAAAGAGTGATATAAATCTCTATACCGGCGCGACTCAGTGCAGAGACATTCGACAGGTTGTCCTTTCATTTTCGAAAAATATCCGGTCTTCAACACCGGTCTTCAAATGTTATCCATATACGACGTATCACTATTCGAAATGAGTTATACGACCCAAAGGTCCTTTCCCGGCTAACCCGAATAGTGAGCGAAATATTTAAAAACATACGGATATTGGGATTTCAATTAAGTCACAACTTAAACCCAAACTTTCTTTTCAAATGGTTTAACAAATTACCATTTTAATCTTTTTAAACAAAAAAGATTCAATTCACAAAGTTCACTTAATTTCACAAAGATTCATTCACAGATTTTCCAAATCGATTTCCATTTCAATTAAATTAATTCGTTAAATCTTTAAATCAAAGATTTAACTTATAGTTTTCAAAACAATTTCATTTCGAATCATCATTTTAAATCTGTTGAAAATAACAGGTTTAATTCATAGCTTTCAAAACAATTTCATTTCAATTCCAAACTTGAAACTTCTCAACACAAATTGGAAGTTCACTTCTTATATGAAAGCTGTTATTATTTGAAAACAAATAATTTTCGTTTCAGAAAAATTCCAGTTATATTTGCTCGAGTTAAAGCCTTTGAATTAAATTCAAATTCCCGAATCAATATCTTTTAAAATAATTTAACCCATATATAAACATCTTTAATCCCTAGTTTCAAATTATAGAATTCGATTTCAAATCTTGAATTTAAATCAAATTATTTAAATTTCCAAAACTTGATTAAGTTATTCAAAAATAAGTCTTATCTTTGAAACTCCATTTCAAAAGCTTTTCACTTTAAACCCCAAATTTCCAATTTCAAAATCAATTGAAATTAAAATTTCAATTTCCAAAACATCAAATTTAAATTATCTGTGACTTAACCGATTTCCACGTGAAATCCATATTTGTGTGTGTATAAGTGTAGTCCAGGGGTTTCACACACAATAGTGCAACAACATCAATCATCACAGATATATCGATAAGCGGTATAATCGATAACGCTTATCTTCATTCACAGATTCATAGATAAAATAAATTTATCAGTCAGAAAGATTCACTATTACAATTCGATGTGGGTTTCGGATAACCAACTGGAATCCGACTCCTTGTCGCATCGAAACTCAAGTGCCGTTTTACGGGTCAAAAGGTTTTCACATTCACATAGTAATATATCACAGAAACAGAAATCACAGATCATGACATAAATCAGGACGTATCACAAAGCATCATATATCAGGGATATCAAACAATTCGCATTCAATAGAATCCAAATATCCATAGGTAAGGTCAAGCATTTAATAATCATTTATAAACAGGATTAATTAATCGTTTAATCCTAATTAATTCAATTAATTTCCAGTTAAATAAATTTATTATCAAATTCTGATTGATTAATTACAAATCATTAATTACCAATTTATCTAATGATTTTATTAAATTAATTAACTTGAATTAATCAAAATATCCATAATTAATTTCAATAAGTGGTTAATCCTGAATTACTTTTTAATTAATCTCTAATTTTAAATTAATCCAAATCATTAATTTATAAATTAAATAATTATTCTTGATTATCTTATTAGTTAAATCACTCAATTACCTTAATCATTTTTTTAGGTAATCTATTCCTTTATTAATGACTTCATTAAAGTGGATTTAACATTACATTTCAAATTTAGATTCAATTTCTATTTTAAATTTAAGATTTGATATTTAACAATAATCAAATTTAAATATCAATTTATAAACCCATATAAGAAAAGTCCCAACTAATTTACTTAAATTTTTATTTGAAATTTAAGTTTTAACATACATTTCATTTTAATTTGCCAATTCAAGTGAACACCAATTATTTAACTTTTCACTGGAAATTCTTTTCATAAAAGAACTTAAATCAAATTATTTAACTTACCATTCAAAATTCTTCTATAAAAGGACTTTATCAAAAATCCAATTCAAACATTCATTTGAAAACAAATTTACAGGCTATTTGATTTAAACTTGTTATAAAATAATTCAGATTTTTAATTCCCAGATCTGGATTCAACATTTGATTTAAATGTCAGGTTTGTTTTCTAAAAACCTGAAACCCTCCTTTAACTATTTTAAAACTTTAAAATTTAAATCCATTTGAATCTAGCTTTACCCAGATTTGAACTTGCCTTTAAAACTATCTCCCATTCATTAGATCATTTTGAATTTGCTTTAAATTTGGATTTACTGTCAGGTTTTAAAAATCAACAGACAGGTTTTATAACCAAAACCTGTAACAAAGAAATTGACTCGAGTACAAGTCAAAACTCTCAACAACTTCACCCTAAATTTCTGTGCACCGTGCACGTGCACCTCCACCAGAGCCACCTCCGGCCAACGTTGACCATCCTCCCACATCGGCTATCTTCCCTCAGACCTATTTCCATCATCAGATCGATGATCAAGTCATCCAAACAAAATCGAGCATTTCGAGCTCGACACAAGTACCAGGAAACAAAATCTGGAAACGTTCGACCCCACCGCCTCCCATACCTGTCATCGCCACGTTCTCCGAGCTCCGACCACCGGACATCACGAAACTTTGGCCATCCCTTCGTCCACACTCCCTCTACTATCACTCACAATCACGCGTCACTCGATGCTTCATGGAGGAAGAACGAGTCAAAAACACGACCCCTCGTTAAAGCTAGGGTTAAAAACCTCAACACCGTGCCGCTGTCGCCACCGTAGCCATGGCCACTTCCAACTATTTTTCCCAAACTCGTCGTACTCCCCTCTATCTTCACACGAAATCCCAGCCCCTCCAGTTCGTCATCTCGCCGGAAATTGGAGGAAATCCATTTCCAGTTCAACTCAAAACTGCTCTTTACATATTTAATGAAAAATCAAAATTCTTGTTTTAAAATTTATATTTTTCAATGGCGATTTAAATTATATACTTGATTCAACAATCTATTGCATTTGATTTTATCACTTATAAACCAATTCATCTGTACTGTGATGTTTCCGAGCTATTTTTAAACTTGTCTTACTAAAAAAATAAAAAATAAGTTTTAAACTCTAATTTATAATCTCTCAACATAATAAATTTAAATCTTTAAGTCTAACAATGATCAAAAGATTTGATTTGTCGGTTCTTGATCAAGCTTTGATGCTCTGAACCCAGGGAAACAGAGGTGACTTCCAATATATACAAGCATATACACGTACACATATTTATAACATAGAGAAAATCCAAATGTATGCATAAACAAAGTAACTTAAATCTCAGACTTCACAATCAACAGATAAATATATTCAAACCATTTAGATTTTGGGAGTTACTCACCGTGATCAAAGATAGATTTAGGTGGGAAGTTTGCTCACAAGCAAAAATAAACAGATTCAAGAAGGAGATTTGCTCACCTTTCATTTTGATGAACAGAACCTGCTCCAATATTTGAACTGGAAGCTGGATCTTCCTTTGATCCCTAATACTCTAGTTTGGATTATTGTTTTTCAAGTTGTAAAGATGGAAACTTGCTATGTCTCTCGTTTTGAACATGATTTAGATCTAGTTTGAACCTTTAAAAACTGGGGAGGCTCAGTCTTTTGAACGAAATGAATGAGCAGATTTAGATATAGAATAGAGTATGCAAGGTGATGTTTATTTTCTTTGGTACGAGATTTGCTCAGAGATTTTTTTTTTCCATGGGGACTGATATGATCTAGTTTGTGTACTAGAGATGTTCAACATTAAATTGCCATGTACCACATTACCTTATTTTATTTGCCTTTTTCTTGCTTGTCTCGGCTGAGTTTGAAAGCATTAAATGCAATGTCCTATATGTTTCCCTGCATATCTTATTTTGTACATAGATGTATTATACTTTGCTTTGTTTATGATTTCCTAGCCTGCATACTTATTTTACAACTACAAATTTGCTTGCCTTTGAACTACTTACAGGCTCTTGTATTTTGTTACTTTGTTTATTAAACAAGATCTCGGCTAAAGGTACTTATATACATTATTGTTGTCTTGTTTTCAAAAGCTTATGCATTAATTATTTCGGCTGAGAAGATGATTGTGGTGGCTTTCCTTACTTGCTTTGATATGCAATTGTACTTTATCATTTGATTTTTTTCCAGGTTGAGGTATTTTTTTCCTTTCCTTTGCTTTAACATGGTGGCTGCATTTATTATGTTCATAGATATATTACTTTTTCAATTCTTCTTGCCTTTACTTGCTTTATTACTTATGTTTTTCTTACTTCTTGCCTGCATATTTTTGTTCTTCTTCTTTTACAAGTGTTTCATTAGTTTATACCTATATATTTATCTTATATATTTTTATTAAAATTCAACTTGTTATAATTCCTCATTTTTTTATTAACCATCAATCCTAAATTTAAATCATTAATTATCAATCATTGTTATTATTATTATTATTAAACCATTTACTTAAATTTTAAATCCAAATCACATTTATACAAATCGTTTAAATTCATATGACTTAATATAGATTCTAAGACAGTAGGGGAAACTCGCTTCCATTTAATCGATTTATTTTACTATTTTTATGCAAAAATTTATTTAATTATTAACTTAAATTAAATAAAAATCTAGGGTCGTTACAAACTTCCCCCCTTAAAAGAATTTCGTCCTCGAAATTCACAAGCACGAAACAAAGACAGATGAAGAATGTTTCATTAACTCAAACTGAACATTTATTCTGCATTTGGCTTACCAAATCAGAATATCAAAATCAGATACAAGAACGAATCTGTTTAACACTTCACAAGATACTCGGGTTATTCAGATCTACGAAATGTGGAGTGGCATCGGTCAGTTCGAAAGGATAACTAACCATTCTTAGAATATACTGGAACCCAAAAGAATAGACAGATATATGGATACAATTTCAGAATTTTAGTTTAAAAACCAAATTATACCTATCAACCATAGCAACCAAATCAATCAACACATCCAACAAACAATTTTGGCCTATTTGGAGTTTATGTCCCATATTAGTATATCGAATCTTCTTCCTGGATCTACCAGAAACTGTCGAAAAATTGAGAAGAGATGCTGAACAAAAGAGATTGATAGAGAAAAGATTGCTTCCTTGTTGTTACAGAGTATTGACCGATTATAGTCGTATTCCCTTGTCCCCTATCTCGTCTTCTTCTTGCACTCATACTTACTATCAGTGGATAGCAAGAGAATTTACTGAGACGTTCAGACGGATATCTAAGAATACTCATTCTAGAGTTTACTTCACTCTATCTCTAATGAGCTACTTAACGTGTTATACTCCTGAGCTAAAGTTCAACCTTAGCTCTGATACCACTTGTCAAGACCCAAAAGTCGACCTTCGAAAATCGGCACCCGTCCTTCCCTTGTACTCAAGATGCCGTAGATTCAAATGTCGAATCTGGTTCTCGGGAGCTTATAACAACATTAAGTAAATAACACAGCGGAATAAAAGAATAATACATTGATATACAATATCTGATACAACAGAGTGATACAATGAATATCAATATACATCAGAGATATGATACAACAAATAGCAGCGGAAAAGAAAAGATAACATCAGCAGCGGATAATCTCCATCTTCAAAGCACCAATCCAGATAATAACGATGAACAAAGATAAGAAAGTGCAGTCCATATCCAAAGACTGAACTAGCTCCAGAAAAATCTACAAATCTGGATTTCTGAAAAACCAAACTCTAGACTGCTCGTGTAGAAAAATTTTGAGCACCCAGAGTTTAGGAAAGAAACAATAAACTCCGGATCAGTCATGGGACTGGTGTGAGCAACAAAAACAGTTAATCTTTAAAAACAAATAGCAGAGAATTTAAAGTAAATTCGCAATACTTTTGGAAAATGAAACTACCATAAGACCTCCCACCACACACACAATGCAAACGCAGAATTGGAGGAGATTTCTTCTTATGATAGTCAAAGATGCTTACTACGCAAAAATCAAATCATTGAATTATTATTACTAGTGCATAGTGTAGAAATCATTTCGAAAGTAGAATATAAATCTTAGCCAGCATAGACATTCCGAACTATGCCTACTATAGCTACCATCTAAACAGTGGTGACCACCATAAGTAAATGGCAGGTTCTACAACTAATACCGTATAAGTTCGTATTGGAGTTTGGATTTCCAACAAATGATCAGGCTAAGGAACTTCCTATCCACGATGGGTACGTCCCTGGAATAGACGACCCGAGAACCTAACCGGATCTCTGCCAACACAAGGCCGGGTTACCTCTGCAAAAATAGGTAACTACTGACACGCGTATGTCATCCCCCGATCGTCACCGATCTTCCCGAGGATCCCCGATTTCCAACAAACCACATAGTAAAAATGCAGCAACCACAGAGGTTAAGTATCTGGGCTCCATACCATGATACCACCTTTATCCAGAAGGAATGACATACACTAAGGGGCGCTACTCCCTAGAACCTTGCCGCATCCTTCCTGTTTTGACCATTTCCGGGGTGTGAGGCTCGACGAAGTCTCGTCCACAAAGCTATGCTTTCTACAAAGCCATGCTTCGGGTCAAACAGATGATCAACCTATGATCACAAAGATATAAGATCAAACAAATGATCATATCACAAATGATCAAACACTGATCATCACACAGCAACACTCAGCATGCCACATTACCAAATTGGGATATATCGCTGATAAATTTCAACTACATAACCTCTGAGCTCGTACGTCTCAGAGAAGGGTGTTAAGCTAAGAGAATAAATTCTCCGCCACCAAACAGATATGTATTTGAAAGAAATCGGCTTTATATCTCAAAGTGTAATGTCAGACATGTATCCATACAAGTCTGTTCCGGGATCGAACAGAACCGAAGGCACTTCTCACGAAGCCCTTGCAATTCCGGATAATTTCCAATCACGTCCGGACTTCCCGTCACAAAAGAGTGATATAAATCTCTATACCGGCGCGACTCAGTGCAGAGACATTCGACAGGTTGTCCTTTCATTTTCGAAAAATATCCGGTCTTCAACACCGGTCTTCAAATGCTATCCATATACGACGTATCACTATTCAGAATGAGTTATACGACCCAAAGGTCCTTTCCCGGCTAACCCGAATAGTGAGCGAAATATTGAAAAACATACGGATATTGGGATTTCAATTAAGTCACAACTTAAACCCAAACTTTCTTTTCAAATGGTTTAACAAATTACCATTTTAATCTTTTTAAACAAAAAAGATTCAATTCACAAAGTTCACTTAATTTCACAAAGATTCATTCACAGATTTTCCAAATCGATTTCCATTTCAATTAAATTAATTCATTAAATCTTTAAATCAAAGATTTAACTTATAGTTTTCAAAACAATTTCATTTCGAATCATCATTTTAAATCTGTTGAAAATAACAGGTTTAATTCATAGCTTTCAAAACAATTTCATTTCAATTCCAAACTTGAAACTTCTCAACACAAATTGGAAGTTCACTTCTTATATGAAAGCTGTTATTATTTGAAAACAAATAATTTTCGTTTCAGAAAAATTCCAGTTATATTTGCTCGAGTTAAAGCCTTTGAATTAAATTCAAATTCCCGAATCAATATCTTTTAAAATAATTTAACCCATATATAAACATCTTTAATCCCTAGTTTCAAATTATAGAATTCGATTTCAAATCTTGAATTTAAATCAAATTATTTAAATTTCCAAAACTTGATTAAGTTATTCAAAAATAAGTCTTATCTTTGAAACTCCATTTCAAAAGCTTTTCACTTTAAACCCCAAATTTCCAATTTCAAAATCAATTGAAATTAAAATTTCAATTTCCAAAACATCAAATTTAAATTATCTGTGACTTAACCGATTTCCACGTGAAATCCATATTTGTGTGTGTATAAGTGTAGTCCAGGGGTTTCACACACAATAGTGCAACAACATCAATCATCACAGATATATCGATAAGCGGTATAATCGATAACGCTTATCTTCATTCACAGATTCATAGATAAAATAAATTTATCAGTCAGAAAGATTCACTATTACAATTCGATGTGGGTTTCGGATAACCAACTGGAATCCGACTCCCTGTCGCATCGAAACTCAAGTGCCGTTTTACGGGTCAAAAGGTTTTCACATTCACATAGTAATATATCACAGAAACAGAAATCACAGATCATGACATAAATCAGGACGTATCACAAAGCATCATATATCAGGGATATCAAACAATTCGCATTCAATAGAATCCAAATATCCATAGGTAAGGTCAAGCATTTAATAATCATTTATAAACAGGATTAATTAATCGTTTAATCCTAATTAATTCAATTAATTTCCAGTTAAATAAATTTATTATCAAATTCTGATTGATTAATTACAAATCATTAATTACCAATTTATCTAATGATTTTATTAAATTAATTAACTTGAATTAATCAAAATATCCATAATTAATTTCAATAAGTGGTTAATCCTGAATTACTTTTTAATTAATCTCTAATTTTAAATTAATCTAAATCATTAATTTATAAATTAAATAATTATTCTTGATTATCTTATTAGTTAAATCACTCAATTACCTTAATCATTTTTTTAGGTAATCTATTCCTTTATTAATGACTTCATTAAAGTGGATTTAACATTACATTTCAAATTTAGATTCAATTTCTATTTTAAATTTAAGATTTGATATTTAACATTAATCAAATTTAAATATCAATTTATAAACCCATATAAGAAAAGTCCCAACTAATTTACTTAAATTTTTATTTGAAATTTAAGTTTTAACATACATTTCATTTTAATTTGCCAATTCAAGTGAACACCAATTATTTAACTTTTCACTGGAAATTCTTTTCATAAAAGAACTTAAATCAAATTATTTAACTTACCATTCAAAATTCTTCTATAAAAGGACTTTATCAAAAATCCAATTCAAACATTCATTTGAAAACAAATTTACAGGCTATTTGATTTAAACTTGTTATAAAATAATTCAGATTTTTAATTCCCAGATCTGGATTCAACATTTGATTTAAATGTCAGGTTTGTTTTCTAAAAACCTGAAACCCTCCTTTAACTATTTTAAAACTTTAAAATTTAAATCCATTTGAATCTAGCTTTACCCAGATTTGAACTTGCCTTTAAAACTATCTCCCATTCATTAGATCATTTTGAATTTGCTTTAAATTTGGATTTACTGTCAGGTTTTAAAAATCAACAGACAGGTTTTATAACCAAAACCTGTAACAAAGAAATTGACTCGAGTACAAGTCAAAACTCTCAACAACTTCACCCTAAATTTCTGTGCACCGTGCACGTGCACCTCCACCAGAGCCACCTCCGGCCAACGTTGACCATCCTCCCACATCGGCTATCTTCCCTCAGACCTATTTCCATCATCAGATCGATGATCAAGTCATCCAAACAAAATCGAGCATTTCGAGCTCGACACAAGTACCAGGAAACAAAATCTGGAAACGTTCGACCCCACCGCCTCCCATACCTGTCATCGCCACGTTCTCCGAGCTCCGACCACCGGACATCACGAAACTTTGGCCATCCCTTCGTCCACACTCCCTCTACTATCACTCACAATCACGCGTCACTCGATGCTTCATGGAGGAAGAATGAGTCAAAAATACGACCCCTCGTTAAAGCTAGGGTTAAAAACCTCAACACCGTGCCGCTGTCGCCACCGTAGCCATGGCCACTTCCAACTATTTTTCCCAAACTCGTCGTACTCCCCTCTATCTTCACACGAAATCCCAGCCCCTCCAGTTCGTCATCTCGCCGGAAATTGGAGGAAAACCATTTCCAGTTCAACTCAAAACTGCTCTTTACATATTTAATGAAAAATCAAAATTCTTGTTTTAAAAATTATATTTTTCAATGGCGATTTAAATTATATACTTGATTCAACAATCTATTGCATTTGATTTTATCACGTATAAACCAATTCATCTGTACTGTGATGTTTCCGAGCTATTTTTAAACTTGTCTTACTAAAAAAATAAAAATAAGTTTTAAACTCTAATTTATAATCTCTCAACATAATAAATTTAAATCTTTAAGTCTAACAATGATCAAAAGATTTGATTTGTCGGTTCTTGATCAAGCTTTGATGCTCTGAACCCAGGGAAACAGAGGTGACTTCCAATATATACAAGCATATACACGTACACATATTTATAACATAGAGAAAATCCAAATGTATGCATAAACAAAGTAACTTAAATCTCAGACTTCACAATCAACAGATAAATATATTCAAACCATTTAGATTTTGGGAGTTACTCACCGTGATCAAAGATAGATTTAGGTGGGAAGTTTGCTCACAAGCAAAAATAAACAGATTCAAGAAGGAGATTTGCTCACCTTTCATTTTGATGAACAGAGCCTGCTCCAATATTTGAACTGGAAGTTGGATCTTCCTTTGATCCCTAATACTCTAGTTTGGATTATTGTTTTTCAAGTTGTAAAGATGGAAACTTGCTATGTCTCTCGTTTTGAACATGATTTAGATCTAGTTTGAACCTTTAAAAACTGGGGAGGCTCAGTCTTTTGAACGAAATGAATGAGCAGATTTAGATATAGAATAGAGTATGCAAGGTGATGTTTATTTTCTTTGGTACGAGATTTGCTCAGAGATTTTTTTTTTCCATGGGGGCTGATATGATCTAGTTTGTGTACTAGAGATGTTCAACATTAAATTGCCATGTACCACATTACCTTATTTTATTTGCCTTGTTCTTGCTTGTCTCGGCTGAGTTTGAAAGCATTAAATGCAATGTCCTATATGTTTCCCTGCATATCTTATTTTGTACATAGATGTATTATACTTTGCTTTGTTTATGATTTCCTAGCCTGCATACTTATTTTACAACTACAAATTTGCTTGCCTTTGAACTACTTACAGGCTCTTGTATTTTGTTACTTTGTTTATTAAACAAGATCTCGGCTAAAGGTACTTATATACATTATTGTTGTCTTGTTTTCAAAAGCTTATGCATTAATTATTTCGGCTGAGAAGATGATTGTGGTGGCTTGCCTTACTTGCTTTGATATGCAATTGTACTTTATCATTTGATTTTTTTCCAGGTTGAGGTATTTTTTTCCTTTCCTTTGCTTTAACATGGTGGCTGCATTTATTATGTTCATAGATATATTACTTTTTCAATTCTTCTTGCCTTTACTTGCTTTATTACTTATGTTTTTCTTACTTCTTGCCTGCATATTTTTGTTCTTCTTCTTTTACAAGTGTTTCATTAGTTTATACCTATATATTTATCTTATATATTTTTATTAAAATTCAACTTGTTATAATTCCTCATTTTTTTATTAACCATCAATCCTAAATTTAAATCATTAATTATCAATCATTGTTATTATTATTATTAAACCATTTACTTAAATTTTAAATCCAAATCACATTTATACAAATCGTTTAAATTCATATGACTTAATATAGATTCTAAGACAGTAGGGGAAACTCGCTTCCATTTAATCGATTTATTTTACTATTTTTATCCAAAAATTTATTTAATTATTAACTTAAATTAAATAAAAATCTAGGGTCGTTACATCTTACTTGCACGGAAAGGGCACTTTCAACACTGTATTAGTGGGTGATGGCCTTGCTGAAGTTCATTGACAAAGTGCAATGGTTGATGGTTATTCTAAACCTTATCAGGAAAGCATCTATAGTGTCTTATTCGAGAGTTTCTTGGAGTATGAAAATGTATTTGGAGTTGGTAGGCTTGCACAGAAATATTGTATCAAGATAAAGATTACTAGATTTAAGTGATACAATATTTTCAAATGAAAGTAGACTTTGGAGATATTTTGAGTCAAAGTGGAATTGTGACCCAAATATATGTTAAAGAATATTAATTGCCTCTTTTACTGCATAAAAGAAAAGACAAGGAATTATCTACACGGAAAAGATTTTTTTTGAGAAATAGAAGTAATCAATTAATTCTCTAATCAACCGATTAAAGAAAATATTTTATCAGACGCATGCATATTGGAGGAAACTAAAAAAATCGATATATGTGTCCTATATGAATCGATGAATTCATGAGGCATTGATTATTGACATAAATCAATTACTACAACATCAAGTAATAATTTCTATATAAAAGCATTCATTCTTTATAGATTGGTATCATCCTCTCAAGTTATATTTTTTTATATTATTTTACTTAGCCTCCATTATCAACCTTGTAAGTTTCTTTTCTAAAAAAATAATAAAATCTCCTCTCCAAAAGTGGATCTACACTATAATATGATAGTTAAACCACTATAAATTCTGTGTCATTTATTTTTCATTTATTTGCATTCGTGATATGTGATTGTGTGAATTAGGATATTTATGTGCATTTTCTATATGTTCTACCTCACATAAACATGATCCTAATATTTCCGCTGCGTTTAAGGGTGTTAATCCAAATTTTTCCCAACATACTGGATGACTATTCACCGTGACCAACAACTAGAAGGTTGGATGTAATCTTCCATCCTTGTTAGTAGCTCCAGATTTACTCTTAGGTTTAGGACGAATGCTTTTTTGTGGTGAATGAAATGAAACTCAAGGTCTTGAGTTCAATTCTCAATAAAAAACATCAATTTTTTTTCTCAAATTATAGGCAAATATCATGTGTAGAATGTGTAGAGCTATAGATACCGAATATAATCAACAACCAAGTTATTAATTACAATTTGTGTTAAGATTTAAGTAATGAGGAAATATGTTCATAAAATCACAGGCAACAAACATATGTAAAAGTGAAGAATGTAAAATTTTGAGAGTATTTATAGTGGCTTAGCCCAAAAGATGCTTACTTCCACTATGATTCATCTTTCATTTTCTTATAGCTCTTGGGTACAATGCTAAAATACCAGTTATAATGATTTATTCATCAAAAGAAATGAATAATATGTTCTTTATAAATCGGTCAGGTTGCGTTTGAGGAGTTCTCTTCAGTTGTTTTTTATATAGAAACCTATCCACATTACAGTTCAAACGTAGATTATTTATAGCTATCACATAAGTTGAATTTTGTTTAGTATTTCCTTTAACATAGTTACTTTCCACAAATAAACATTGAATTACTCAACAACATTTTGTTCATTATGTACTGGTGTGTATATGTTCGGTCTTAGACATACTGGTTGAGATATACATCAGATAAATAAGAAGGCAAAATTTGTCAAGTGTTGTTGATAATCGAACTATTTTTATGGCCCTATGGAATGTTGCTTGGTACCGAACCATGAAAACGGTTTAGTACTTAACACTTGGTAATATTATGAGAAGTCTCTATCTCTAGCTAAGGATCAAAAGTAGAGATAAAGAGTTTTGACCAAACTTTGACTACCGAACCATTTTCACATTTCAGTAGTGTTTTGTTCGGTACTGAACAATGAATTCTATTTGGAACATGATGGAATTTGACATTTAGCCAAAATTTGCATTTTTCCTATTTTTTTCTCTAATTATCTTTTTCCTTCTCATTTCTCTATCTATCCAATTTGTCATTTTGTAGCATACTTGTCACAATCATACAGTTGTTGCTTTATCTATTAATGTCTTTCCATCCCTAGCCCATTGTAGGTGAAAACACCCTCAACATTATGCAGTATAAAGTACTAAACCATTACAAATTATGGTAGTGATATTAGAAGGATGATTAAACCAACTTTAAATTTAGTATATTAACATTACGTACATTTTTGGAGGATACACATTTACAAGACAACAAATGAAAGGGCATTCGTACACTTAATTAGACAAAGGGACTGAAAAATTATGGCGTTATACATAATATTTCTTGTGCATAGGTAATCAAGTCTCCCTTCATGTTTATATACTTCGTTTCTTGTTTGCTTTTGTAGCATCTTCCTTCTAACTTTGTGTTTTGATACCTTCTGCACCATGGTTAACTGAACACAAATGATAAGTCTGTTTTCATCAGTTTTAAAATGATATAGAAGAAAGAATGCATACTTTTATGTATATCCTTCTACACAATCCTTGACCATGTTTGAAATTTAGTGCATAATGATTTAGGCATCAAATGGTATCATGAAAAATTAAACATCATCATCGACGTTATGTAGTATCTTTCAAATTGTTTCAACCCAAAACCATACCAGTCACAAAGTTTAATTAATTTACATCAATTGAAGTGTATGTTACAAGGCAATGGCAAACATAAACTTGATAGAGAACTAAGTTTGAAGGGAACCAATTTCAATGCATGGTCTGTTAAAATAAATAATATATAATCTAACATAATAAAACTAGAAAAACATACAACATTATCCAATATGTCGTTAACATATCTTATATGGCCAAAGTACTGAAATTCTAATAAAAAATGTAATGATTGGATCCAATATAAGTAACCTGGTTACATCAATTGAATTTGAACCAATTGCTTTGTGCCTTGAACTTGCATCTTGAGTTTTTGGTAATTATTAGCCCACATACGATTAATGCGAATTAAAATAAATTGATTTTATTACAGACAAAACAAATTAGATCCACTATTATTATAGATATCTAGTAACATTTGAGTAATTTCCTTAATTCTTAAATCATGAAAAAAGTTAAGAAAACTAATGTAACTTAAGTGTGCAGAATACATCAATATGCCAATGTAAGCATTCAACATTCTACATGGCAATAAAGTAACGATAAAACACAAATTCTCATACAGAACTTTAAAGGACAAAAATTGTTAAGGGTAATGTTAACGTGTTCCCTAAGAGTACATGTTAATAATGATTGTTTTATATCACTAGACAAAAATATTATTTCAAATACCTATTATATCCTGGTATGAAATTGGGTATGTGGATTTCAAGGAAGCAACTTGGATATATTAACGATCGTAACATGTGCTCTTTTGGTACAAGTTAACATTTCTTAGTTATATTTATCATTAAAAGCATTAAAGCTAAACGAGTGCTTCATATTTGTAAAAATAAAATAAAAGATAAGCAATAAGGTTATAACATAGACATTAAATATACAACATGCAAATATAGTCATTAATAAATACTGATTTCCACACAAAGCTTTAAAGCTAATAAATTTTTACCCAAATAATAAGAGAAAGATACCAACCAATGTACAAGATGGCAAGATTCATTTCAGTCCATCATTTAAGAATAAATATTACATATTTATCCTCATGCATGTTTTTAATTTTCCTAAAAAAATAGTTACAACAAAGGTATAATTGTACAATATTGTTGTTAATAGATGATATTTTTTCCCTTTTCAAGGCAGGTTGTGGGTCTTACTGGACCCCCACCAGATTCATTGAGAAAAATACAGAGAATAACAAGGAAACCCTCGTCTAATAAGATACATAAGGCCTAAACAAAGAAAATATAAGAGGATTCTCCATTAATAGAAAATAAACTGGCCCATTAATAGAAATACAAAAGAATAACAAAGAAATAAACTGGTCGATTAATAGAAATTTTATGATACCGGGAAACAAAAACGGTGCGAAAACCTACTCCGAATCTTCTAACCAAAACAAATACCCCAAACTAAACCGACCCGCATTCAAACGGTTCGGTTGCGGTTTGGACAATCGAACCGACCATATTAAACCGGAATGAACCGAATATTTACACTAGTAATCCTATGATAAAAATATAAGCAACTCCTTTCTTATTTTTGATTCTAACGATGTATATTCTATTTTCTTTTTGAGAAAAATGTGTGATCCTCTAAAATAGAGGAGAGCACACATGTAAAATGTGTGATCCTCTAATGATGTATATTTTATTTTCAACGTATGTTGTTGTTATATTAATAATAATCGTTATCATAAAGGAAGAAGTTATAGCTTTAGTATAATATTTTTCACCTTTTTTGGATAAATACTAATTATAATATATTTCTAACCATTTTACTTAATGATTATGCATTGATTAACGTTGATGTTTGATTAATATACTAAAAAAATCATCTGTACCTAAGCCTCAAATTGAAATTTTCATACAATTAAGAATTAATCTTTCATTTCAGTATAACATTGCGTGTGTTAAACTTTAAATATAAAAGTTTCAACCGTTGTCTTTGTAAATTGATTGTTAATGGAAGTAATTCTTTTATTTCATATTTAATATAGGTTCAAACCGAACCGGATCAAAACTGAACCATATTACATTAAACTGAACCGAAACCGAACCGTTTAAAATATTAATATAAAAGTTTATATTTTGATTAACCGTTTAATACGGCGCGGAAGTGGTTTGGACTTTAAACCGCACCGACCCCTGTCTTTTGTTACAAAGAGTCCAAAAAATGGAGTATCGTGCACGGCTTTGAACAAACGCACAAGAACCTGGTTGGCCGAAGTACATAAACCATTGAAAATTCTTTGATTTCTCCTCCCAATTCGTTGCAATGCTCCTCTTGAGCGCCTCGATGAGGATGATACATTTCTATGATCTCCATATAGTGGCTTTAAAAATATTGTACCATTCAATATTGGAGCTCCTTGATGGATTGCGTAGACTGAGATGAGCAGGAATTCTCCTCAAAATATTGTATGTGAAGCTGCAACTGAAGAAAACACATTTTGTGTTCTCACTCGAGTTTTACAAAGGGTACAGATTGAAGAGTTGATAAGACCTCTATGAAATATATTATCCTGCGTGTGCATAGCATTCCGCACAAATTTCCAGAGCAGTAGGTTTTATTCGGGCTTGGATTTGGACTTCCAAACACATTTGTGCCATGGGAATGTAGGCGCTCGATGAAATTCCACAATGGCTTTGTTGACATTTGATGTGGTGTGAACGTTGCCATAAGTCTCTGATAGTGGCAGAGCTTGAGTGAGGAAAGGTAACATAGCCATTGGTTTAATAATCAGCTGCAATGGCTGTCTCAGGGACCCTAGGCATTATTCTGAGGTTATGATCAATGACATTGGAAAATATCAAACCTTTTCCTAGTCCATGGAGCGTGCCAAAATAGGCGTTTGCTTGTCTGTTTGATCATGATGGTTAATTGGAAATGTGGAAGGAAGGTGGATCTCAACTTGAGCGTATTTCTCCAATCCAGCTGCAATCAAGTAGCATGTCCATTTTGTCCATTGGTAAGGGTTCGAGGAGAGAAGTTTATTAACATGGATGATACAACAACCTTATTACATTTCTGGAGGTTCTGAATTCCAGGCCCCCTTTGCTGTAAGGCAATCACACTATTTTAAAAGTATCGGGCATGAGTTTATTAGAGAAGGGGTTACCATGCCATAGTAAGTGGTTGAGTGTTTTGTTGATCGTGGATATAAGTTTTGTAGAAAGGACATAGATTCTGGAGTAGTACAGTAGCAATGGATTTCACAATAACAAGCCTACTACATTTGATGGTTTTGAGGATGACCAAGTAGAGAGCTTCTTAGTGACGGTTTCATATAAAGGTATGCATTGAGAAGTTTTGAGTCTAGATGCGACCAGGAGCTCCAGGATATATGGAATTTAGAGTAGAGAGGTGGATGATGTTGTCTGTTTCAATTTGAGACAATCCAGCAACATAGACATTGTCTTTAGCTTTGTTAATGTGTAGTGCAATGAGGTCACGGAAATCATCAAGTACTGTTAAAATGCAAGTAATGGACCTGTGTGTTGGCTTAATGATCAAAATAAGGTCATCAGCAAACATCAAAGCGGTCACCATAGGTTCTTGCACATAGCATGGTGCTATGTTCTTAACAGCCACTTGTTTAAGTTGGCATTCTAGTTAAGCTTCCCACGACAGTTATGAAGAGATAAGCTAAAAAAGGGTCACATTGCCTTGTACCTTGAGCAACAACAAAGTATCCAAAGCCTCTCACCATTGAGAGAGATAGTGGGGTGTGGAGTAGATATGCATGTGTAAATCCAAATTAAGAAAGGCGAAGAAAATTTGTCTTGGATAAAATAACGGTAATGGAGCTCCATTGAATTGATTCAAAAGCCCACTGGATGTCAAGCTTTACGAGACTGGTGAGATGTGGGATTACACATGGATGGCTGAGACCAATCCAGTATTAACAACCCTACCGGTCCAGACTATCCAAATATAATTTGATGATACCCAGATTTTGTTTACTTATTTTTGATGTCCATTTAATTTGATTAGACTTAAATTTATTGTTGAGTTCAATTGGATTCGAGTGTTACCAGCATCAAAAGACAATAAAATTTTCTTATCAACTAGTTTTATATTTTTAATATTCATCAGTATACGATAAATAAAAATTATAGCCAAAGTTGCACATAAAAAATTAATCAAACATAATTAAGTTGTACAATATTTTTCCAATATCTCCCAATCTGAATTAAATGAAATTAAACTTGAGGATGGTGGAATTTGCTAGCTAATTCAGCACAAGCTAGCCCATGATTAACGACACGCTTAATTGCTTGGAAATAATGCTAATTACTTGAACACAGCTTGCGTTTTAAACATAGAAAGACTCACTTTCATATTTAAACCCAGGTAGAATGTAGCTATGGGTGCTCATTCAATACTGTAAAAGGAGCTCAAGAAAAGAAAAACCGTATATATTGTGCTTTCTAACATCAGTTGCTTTGTTAAAGAGTTGAGTACTGCTCAGCTTGGAAGCCGTTTCATTCAACAAAACTCAGACAGCACAATTGATGAAAAAAGGTGCATTTCAAAGAGATAATTGATGTTGGGCTCCATTGATGAGAATGCACTACCAAACATCAAAATAAGGTCATCAACAAACATCAAATTAGCAGTCACCATATTATTCTTGCACATAGAATGCCAAGCTATGTTCTTACCTGCCACTTGTTTAGTTAGCATTCTAGCTAAGCATACCCTGATAGTTATGAAGAGATAAGCCGAAATAGGGCCGCATTGCCTTATACCCCGCGAACCGACAAAGTATCCAAAGCTTTCCCAATTGAGAGAGATAGAGGGGGTGTGGATCATATATTCTTGCATAAATCCAAGCTAAATATATGTGGTGAAAATTCATCTTGGATAGAATAGCGATAATGGAGCTCCATTGAATCGATTCAAAAGCCTTCTGGATGTCAAGCTTCATGAAACGGGTGAGATTTGATTCTTCTTAAAACCTCCTATTAGTTCTTGAATATTGTTAATGATTTCTAGATGTGGCAAGTAGGCATTTTTCTTGTAAGGTATAAGGTTTGGAGGTATTGCTTTCATTCTAGTTACGAGATTATTATTGATACACTTGCAAATGAAAAAACATGCTAAAGGTCTGAGTTGTGTGACATCAATAGGCAGCTCAGTTTTAGGAAGTAGATCTGGTTTAGTAGAGCACTAAGGAATTTGTTAATAAAGAAGAAATGCTTTATTGCTTCAGTAACATTTAATTAATAACTCTCCAAGTTGACTTATAAAAATGGGCATTAAAGCCATCGGAAGCTGCACAGCTTGAAAATTTTGTAGCAAATATAGCATCCTTGATCTCAGAACTGGTTGCACGAGATAAGAGCAAGTTTCTTGATGGAGTTAATAGTAGGAAGAGACAAGTCAGTCAAGTAATGGAGGTCTGGTTGCAGTGGGTGAAGATTGGAGCAGATAGTGGTAAAGAATGATAGGAAAGCCTGCTTGATATCTGCTTTAGAGTTGCACTGAATTCAATGGTGATCCATGATGGTATGAACTTTAATTAGCATTAGAAACTTTTAGAAAAAGAGAGAGAAATATGAGTTCTTGTCTCCATTTATGCCCCATTGAATATCATGCGCTTTTGTTTAATCATGGTGTTCTCAAAATAAGTAACGTCAGTTGGTGTCTTTGCCAGCAAGTGTTCCTGAACAGAGAAGTCAGTGTTGTGAGGTTGAGCAAGCGTTGCAAGTTGAATATTGTTCAACTTTTCTATGATGTCATTAGATACTTATTTCCATTTCCATAATTCTGTTTAGAATAGTTCTTGAGTTTTGCTTTGTTAGTTTTGGTTTTCCTTGTGAAATAAACATATGATTGCCATTAATGGTTGTATTCCAAAACCATTTTATACTAGTTAATGAAATCAGAAACATTAGTCCATTCATTTAAGAAAGAAAAGGAAGAAGATCATTTTATTTTAGCCATGTCCAATGTTAGGTTGAGAGGGTTGTGATCAGGGGAGAGAACATGGGGGAATGGAGGCGGTGAGGTTAGGCCAAAGTGGTAGGGCTTCAAGGTTGAAGTATGTCTATAAAGTTTGCATAAGGTTCTTCTACCATTTCTACTTCTATTGTTCGCAGAAAAATGATCCTAAACCTGGCATGGTGAAGAGGTTTGATTGATTGAGAGGGGATGTATCATTTAGAGTGAGTGGATCACCACCACTTTTGTCACATGAATATTGCATGCATCATAAATTTGAAGGGATGGTAGTACGTCAATAAAGACTTGTCTGATGTTTTTATTATTATTAGCACAAATGAAGGTCATAAGGAAGCTTGAGTTGGTTGATAAGTGCGTAGCATTGACATTAATGAATTTCTTGTGTGTTGTTAAGGTAGAGATGGTATAAATTGATGCATTCCATAGTATATGAAACCTGCCATAGGGAGCTTGTGCCATGTAGAATCGATCAAATTAGAGTAATTGAGTTAGCTACTTTGTTGTGATAGAGTGATTTTAGCTTTGTTTCACAAATTGTAAGAAGTTGCAAGTTCATGCATCAATTCATGTTGCTTGGAGTCCATGTGAGCACCTCTCACATTCCAGAAGACCATGTTGTACATCATGATGATCTTTATGGATTTGGTGGCTGATAGCCAGGTTATTCGAGGACTAGCTTGCTTGTTTTGGTCATTATGCATAAACTCCATCTGGCTAAGTATGATATGATCCATTGGGCATTCAACACCAGCATCCATGTCATCATCACTTGCACGTTGAGTAGCACTGTGAGTTGCCTTTCCTCTCCTTTTTTCTTTCTTATTTCTACTTTTGATAGTTATTGGTTTGAGTATGACAATAACATTTGAAAAAGTCACCTGTATTCAACAAGTTGAAAAACATTTGGAAAAGCCACTTGTTTTCCACGATTAAGCTTGTTTTCAAAACAATTTTATTAGCTACTATAATCACTTATCTATGACAAACATTATGAAGAATATAATAAAAATTATAGCGCAGTGGAGTTTCATCTAATATAGTAAAGAAAAAGATCATTTTTATTAAGATTAAGTTGATATATCATCTTAAGGTTACAATCATATATTCAAGGTATATAATTAATCAAATCATGTTGAAATATATTATAAAAAGGTTGTATATATGTTTATCAATATGTTACAGGAAAACAAATAATTGTATATACAAAGTAATTTAGTATGTTTTATGAAGAATTTTGTGAGGATTTAACAATTTTAGTTTCCTAACCTAATTAACCAATTATGAAAATCCATAATATCATATTCTATTTTCTTTTGTGCTCACTATCAACAAATATGGAAAAGCTTGTTAGTTATTTTCTTCCTAGCTATCTAAACATTCCTTAATGCTTAAATATCCATTTTTCATTATTAGTATATATATATAAAAACATAACAATGTTGTTATAATTATAACAAACACAAACAAATATTGCAGAGATAATTAGTACCATCAAAATACAATTCATCCCCTTGAATTTACAAGAACCAAAATGTATCATCTCTAGATCTTGAGGGTCAAAAGAAATGTTTCTTCAAATACATTTAACACCGATGTTTAATTTTGTCTTGTACGGTTGTACATCGAAAACAGCTCACAAATAATTCATCAACCAAATGAAAACATTTTCAAATTTGAAACATAGGAAGAAGAAAGAGTAACTATCCCGGCTTCAGCTGGAAAAAAGAATGCCAGGGTTGAAAAATGTTGCTCAATTATTAATTATGAGGGGAGAAAACATGGATCAGAACATAGTTAACAAAAGCGTGCACTATGGCGCAAGGCGCGGCATGGTGCAACGTTTGTGCATTTCTTCCCTATAGCACATCGCATGTGGAAAGGCGCCATGAATGGCGCAAATGGCGTTTAAGACGTAAATGGCACGTGATGCAAAAGTGACACGCCTTTTCGTTATTTTAGTGTTTTCTACTCCATTTTTATTTTTCACAATCCAAACTGCATAAAAATTAGTATTTATCGTATTATTGTGTTTGACATACGCTTCTTTTTATCACCCACTTCAGTTTTTTTACATCTTCACGAAGAAAAACGAATTTAATGCGACATGAGGAAGATGTTTAAGCTTATGAATCTGATGATACATATATTTGTTTGAAAAATATAATTGTTGAATCAAGTTTAGATTTCTAGTGCTTTAGTAATATGTATTACTATCTTAGATCTTAGCCTTTGAAGACTATTATGCTTGCAATTCTATGCTCATGACATTATATTTGATGATTTTTTTTCCAAAATGTCTAAAAGTATATTTGTTACACATGTTTCAGTAAAAAATATATAAATTATATTAAACTTTTCAAACTAATTGTTATGTATATTAAATTTATATAAAAAAATAAACATGCACAGTAAATTAAAAACGTGTGTGTCATTTTCCATGCCACACGCCAAGACTCCAGAAAGACTTTGTGCCTTTTTTTGCTGTGCGTCATTAATAACTATGGATCAAAAGAAAAATAATCAATCCGTATACAGAAACAAAAGGATTGCCCATTGAATTCGCTAATTTGTAGCCTCAACGAGTTATGAAAAAATATAATGTACAAAAAAACTTTGTGTGTTTTAGCAGATGGACATCCAAATGTTTGACTGTAAGCTGAATTAAGAGAAACTTACAAAGTTGGTTCAACCAATATTATCCTATCCAGGTATGACGAAATCTTTTATTTTCATTCTTTCTTGAACTTTTTTGTTGGAAAATAGCATTTTGTAGCTTGAATGATTCATCACAACAAAGTCCTTAAAATAGTATATTTATGATTTTATTTATCATCAAACTCATGATTATGCTTAACAAATCACCAGAATCTACACATACATGTAAAAAAGTCCAAATTCAATAAGTATATACATGTCAATATTACTTGGCTTCTGTTGCTATTGTTTGTCCGTGTGTTTTTGATCCTCGACTTGTGAGAGTTTGTTTACTGTATCTTTCCTCCATTGAGGAGCTCGAGTATACATGTTAATGGTTTGTACGATAATTTTTGACTATGGCCTAGTGTATACGAAAATGAAGGTTTTCATATATAACATGCAATAGAATATATAATACAAGCTGTATACTACAGTCAAAAGTTGATATTTGATTATCATCTTGAACTGAATTCTGTGTGCCTATAAAAAGGTCAAATAGAATCCTTCATGTGTTTTTTATTCGGTTGTCACTGTACTTGTTTAACGCCATCATCTCATCATGAACCTTCCAGATCCATATGCAACACACAGGTCCTGATCTAGTATACAGTAATAAAGTATGTTTGATAGCTATGAAACATATATATGTGTGAGATAAGCATTATTCAAAAACAAATGGCTCTGAAAAATCTGGATTAGACATGGATGGCTGAGGCCAATCCAGTATTAGCAACCCCACCTGTCCAGATTAGCCAAATATAATTTGATGATACCCACAGTTTATTTACTTATTTTTGATGTCCATTTAATTTGATTGGACTTAAATTTACTATTGAGTATAACTGGCTTTGAGTAGTACGAGCATCAAAAGAAAATACAAATTTCTTATCAACTTGCATTATATTTCAATATTCATCAATACATTGGTAAAAAATAAAAATAAAAATTTAGTCAAAGTTACACATAAAATATTAATCAAACACAATTAAGTTGTACAATATTTTTCCAATATCTCCCAACCTGAATTAAATGTAACTAACTTGAGAATGGTGGAATTTGCTAGCTAATTCAGCACAGGCTAGCCCTTGATTAAATGAACACGCATATTTGCTTGGAAACAATGCTTATTACTTGAATACAGCTTGCGCTTTAAACGTAGGAAGCCTCACTTTCATATTTAAACCCAGGTAGAATGTACTTATGGGTTTTCATTCAAGCCTGTAAGAGGAGCTCAAGAAAAGAAAGACCGCAAATATTGAGCTTTCTAACATCAGTGGCTTTGTTAAAGAGTCGAGTACTACTCAGTTTAGAAGCCGTTTCATTCAACAAAACTTAGACCGCACGATTGATAAAAAAAGATCCATTTCAAAGAGAATTGATGTTGGGCTCCATTGATGAGAATTTTGGAGTTCCTAATAATGAAAATTCAGCATACACAGTATCAATTAAATATGAGAAAGTGGACAATAAACACTACTGCAGAAGTATACAACTCAGCATATTGAGCTGATTCCATTTTTGGTTTGTTTCCACTCCATTGAAAAGACAAATTCTTGTTGGATAAAAACTAATTATTAAATAATTAATTTTATGTGTGTATAGATACACACACATACTATTAGGACACAAAATGGTGACATAATAGATATTAATCATTGGATCTTATTTGGGGTTGAACTTAGATAATAATGGTATATATTCATCATAACCAGAAAATCTATTTTAGGAAATACATAGGAACATCATGAGGAACATTTAAATAAAACATCAGGGAGTGGTAATAACACCCCACTTAACTAATATCACTGAGAAAGTAGAGTTCTATTGGTAATAGGAGGAAGAGAATGGAGTATGATTATCACCTTTGCATTCATTGTTCCCATGAAAGAAGCACGTACTTTGCTTGGCGGCATTTTAGTAAAAGTGAGTGATCCCGATGTGCCGGTCACAACTCCTGTTACCAATGAAGCAGACCGACTAGTGATGGTGGTATCAACTTTGCTTGGGGGCATTTTACTAAAGGTGAGTGATACCGATGCGTTGAGCGCGACTCCTGTTATTAATGAAGCAGACTGATGGGTGATGGTACTGTGAGTTATCTGTAATATAAAGTTAATTGGATTCATACATAAATTATATGAATTACTTTAAAGTCATTGAGATAGAACAGAACCTTATGTTTGTCAGGAATCGTCTATTGAGATTGATTGCTTAGTTTGTTATAATAATACCTGTTATTTTACAGGAATAAAAAATTATGATTACTTGGAGAAACCAATGAAAATGAAAATGGAAAATGGTTTCTTGGCACTGACTTATTTCCATCTGCTGCAGTGATCTCTCTCCATGGAGTTAATACATCAACCCTCTGTGGCATTTAAAGTGAACTTAGACTAATGGGTAACATTTTTTAGGAAGCTAAGGAACTAGTTATCAACCTACTTCTGTATGCACTACAATCATATTTCAAATAATTCAGCAATTACCAAATATGGCACAGATATCTTCCCTCCATTTGTAGACTCTTAACCATGCTTTTCTGCCTTCGAGCTATCCGATGATCCCTGATGAAATTCAAGTTTAACACAGGAGTGGTCGACACTAGTAGGTAAAAAGAAAAACTATTTTCAACTTGTTTTCTTCTTTTTCTAACGAAGTTTTAGCGATAACAAGCATATAAATCAAGGAAAAAAAATGTCAGGTACCTGTTCCTGAGCTATAGTATGAAGAGTTCTGTTGACATCCCTAGCCATTCCTTTAGCATCACCACATACATAAATGTATCCATCATTTGAAATTATATCCCTCAGCTCTGAAGCCTGTTTGTTATTTGGTATGTTGAATGTTCAGATAATTGTTTTTCTGAAATGTGTCAAAATATAATTCAGTAACATACCTTCTGAGCCATCTTATGCTGCACATATTCCTTAATTGGACCCTCTCGAGAAAAGGCTACAATTAGCTCAGTGAGCACCCTTGCCTCAACAAAGTTGTTCAACTCTTTATCGCAGATGAAATCCTTAATATTGTTATCATCAAAAACACAATTAGTTTTTTTTTAATGCACAGATTAAGAGGATTGGAGGATACGATTATCATTAACATATTTCCAGGATAATATGATGTACTTGCATTAAAAGATAATATACTGATCAGTGGACATGATTAATAACAAATGCAAGCATAAATTAATTATATACTGGCATACTGTACATACCTGTCTCTTGCATTGCATGCGAAGAAGCCAAAAACATTAACGAGTAGCGTGTGTTGTGCTATCCTTCTAACTAGTGTGTAACCCGTGGGTTGCACACGATAATATGTTAAAAAATATTATTGATATTTTAATTATTTCTAAAACAATATTTTTATTATGCAATATATGATAAATTTATCGTGATATATTAATCATAAACTAAAATGAATTGTGACGTTCAGATATAAGGTTAAGGGTTCAGTACTTGCTAACTACATATTTTTGTAAAAATTAATGTTCTAACTCAAAAAAATTATAATTAAATTTGTTAATACTGTATATATAAATAATTTATGTTATGTGATATATATATATATACACATATATATATATACACACACACACACACATATATATAAGTGAATACGTAACTTCACTATTTTGTTAATATGATTGTTGTATATATACTGAATTATCATCTTTCTTGAATGATTTATAAATGGATTAATGAACATAATCAAATTGAATTTATTTGTATAATTTGAATTAATGATCGACATAACTAATTAAATGTAAGGAGTTAAATGTAAAAAAAGTTAAAATTGGAAAGAGATTTTTACAAATTTGTAATTGAGAAGAGTATAGACCTTATGGTTATGTTATTTGCATGTGAACTTTTTTTTGAATCAAACGTGAACTTTTATTTATTTTTAAGTTTTCATTTTTAAACAATTTTATCCTTGTAGTTAACCATAAATTTCATGTTCTTGTAGAAGGGTTATACTTACAACTTTGATAGTTGCAAAATAATATTATGTAGTATTTAGTTGAGTTATGAGTTGGATATGGTTTGATAATATGTTAAAGGTGAAAATGTTTGTATAATCTAATTTTTATCGGTTTAATCTGTGCGTTCACATCATAATTTTGTAAAATATAAATTTATCTTTTAAAGGTTGTTAAAAATGAAATTGTGTTATGTAATGTATGATATTTTTTTGAGATAAATGAATTAGAGTAAAATAGTTATTATTATTTATGTATACATTTATGTTATATGATTTATATATCTTCATATATCTGAATAAAGAAGAAATAAATTTATTATTTTCTTATATACATGAATACTGTATATATTGAAATCCTTTTATTTTTAGGATTTATTAGATGGATTAATAAATATTAGTTAATCATATTTATTTCAATAGTTTAAATTTTAGATTGCACAATTAGTTAAATATATAGACTTAAATGTAAAATATTAAAAGATAATTGCGAAAAGTTTCTAATTAGTTGTAGAAAAAATTAATTTTTTAGGTATTTGAAATTAATAGAAATTTACAGTGCAACGTATGATAAATTCATTTAGTAAATAAATTATAGAATAAATTTGTTATTGTTATTAATTAACATGTATGATTTTTATTATGTAACTTATACATATTTGCATCTAAATCAATTTTATTTTACCAATTTGTTATGCCCCTATAATATACATATTGAAAATTTCATCTTTTAAGATTTGTTAATAAATATTAGTTGATTAAGTTTATCAATTAGTTTAAATTTTAGATTATTTAATTAATTTAAATGTGTGGACTATAATGTAAAATTTTGAGAAAGAACCATGAAATATTTGTAAATAATTGTAGATTCTTTTAATAGTAGATATTCAAATGTAAAATAGTGCAAAAAAATTAGTAAAATAATTATAAAGTAGTAACCACATGATTTTGAAAATAAAATATTCACTTAGAGAATTAAGGAGAACAAAAATAACTCCTAGATTTAAGGAGAGAGCTTCAAATTCTTCTGTTTTACTATTATTTAATAGATTTAAATTTTGTTTCTATGTTGTAAGTCTGTGGGTCCAAATGCTTTTCATGTTTTTATAAGAATTTATGTTAATGTTCTTGTGTTTGTACTGAATTTAAATGTTTCCATTATTAGGAATAATCTAAACTACAAACGGTTAAAATTCAGCCTATCATAATAGTAAATATTTCAGTACTTTCATCCAGTATTCACTTAAGTGAATGTTAGGCGTAATTTCATTTTGCTTTTCAACTTTTTTATAGAATTACAAAATGATTAAAACAATACTTTCAACCGACGTCTATAACTCTAGTTAAAATTTAAACAAGTCTCCATCCGCATAACTCTTTTGTACAACTCATTTGTTGGTTCTAGAGGAGATGAATGAATTATTAATGCTTCCCTTGCCGAATCGGTTGCTCTAAAGAGCTGTCATTCCAGTCTTGTCCTAGCGTCAATATATTAATGCTACTAAAATTTTCATCTAATTATTTTGAAGTTATCAAAGGTTTGATAATCGTGCATCCATCAATAGGTTCCATTGATATTTGAATTGTACTACATTTAAACGGTAACTGATTTCTCTTATTCAACTAAATTAAATCTTCAAAAATTCATACATGACAAATATATATTTAACAAGTGCTATATGAATTAAATGTACATCTTTCCAATATCTCCTAATCTGAATCATAAAAACCAAATATAGATTTTCTTCGTATAGCTTTGAATGTATAAAAACTAAAAATCTAAATACTTTAGCCATTGAAATCATAAAACTAATTGGAAGAATAACAATTGTTGGGATACGAATCATGGTTAAAAAATAGAATTAATTTATAGAAAATTTTATGTGACATCAACTGAACACGTGGAGCATACTGATCGGGCAATAAATACACCATCACATTTTCAATACGGTACAAACCAATACCATAAATGACCATGAATTTACACGTGGATTGTCATCATTGGATTTAATACACCATAATGATGTAATATAGGTAATAAAATTTGCATCTGCCAAGTAAAGAGCACTAATTCTACCGTGATACAAGTTGAGAAAAAAATTGTATTGGACATTTACGTAATTGAATTAATAACTAAAACTAATGTATTTTGTTATATACATTTAAATAGGTAGATTTTCAACATAGTTCTCACAATAGTATAAATATTTGATGTAATGGTCTTGATTATGCATATTTTTATCACACAAATACATATTTGAAATATGTTTATCGTTTTTCTAAAGATAGTTTAGTAATTAAGTAAGATTGGAAGCTATTAATGGTTTCGAGACCATCACCAGTTCAACACATTCGAAACCCCTGGAAACAACCCATCGATAGAGTCGAAAGCTCTTATAAAGCAACGTAAAGAAGTGAAGGCGTAACCGCCCATTTCGATGAAGATGGAGGCTTTCGAGCCCATTCGAAAGCATTGCAAAGAGAAGCGCATGTGCCGACGAAGGCGAAAGTCATCTGAAGCCACCTTTCGACCAGGTCGAAAGTACTTGGTCGAAAGGTGCCAACCCACATCTATAAATAAGACCCAAGAGGTCTGGTTTAGAGGATCCAAACGCATTCATTCTACACTTATATTTTCTTAATTCTAAAAAGTTGTAACCCTAATTTGTAAATTGAATTAGGAAAAATTGATTAATAAAGGTTTTGTTGAGTTACGAAAGGGAAGTCTTCAATATTCTTAATTATTTAGTTGTTTCAAAAGCTTTTATTAGGACTAACTCTGTTTTCTAGGTATCGACCCCATCGAAGGACACTTTCCGACTTGGTCGAAACCCCTGCATTTTCAAGTAATTCCATTTATCAACTCATTGGACTTCTACCTTCAAGTGGGTCGAAACCCAAACGTAGGCCAGTTTTACCTTTAATTTCTGATTTAGACCAAGTCATTTAAGATTTGAGCTTTCGACCATGTCAAAACCATTTAAAGTTGATCATAACCTTGATTCCTAGAGCCATCCATTAGGCTTCCACAACAGCTTCAAAAGGGACTGTTTCGAAGGCAAAGTCAAGCTACTTTATCTAGCTCGAAAGACCAATAACAAGGGAACTTAAGCCTTTCGACTGAGTCAAAAGGTCAATAAGAAGAAAATTTCAGAATAAAGTCTGATTCGAAGGTGATCCAAAAGAAAGCATTTATATTCTAAAAGGATTAACCTGCCCTATTACATCAACTTTGGGGTTTTAATAAGTTTTCTTATTAACGTTGATATTTGATGATCATCTTGAACCGAATTCCGTGTGCCTATAAAAAGGTCAAATACAATCCTTCATGTTTTTTTTATTCGGTTGTCACAGTACTTGTTTAAGTTAAAGCAACAGAATGATCGAGATAAAGCTATCTCAGATAATAACGTATTGTATTGTATAATAACCGGTGCGGATATGAAAAGCCCAATAGCCATTTTTATTTTATGTTATAATGACTACATAAATACAGTCCATTCTACTTTATTCATATTATTCAATACACAACAATCATTTGCTTCACTTTAATCTCTCAATTTCTACAATACAAATTATCATCAAATCATAATATGGTATCAGAGCCATTCAGGGCTTAAAAGCATCCAAATTCATCTTATTGATTAAAGAGGAAACTGATTATCATCAGATTAATCATCATCATATGATAACCAGAATCCATCAGAGATCAATCTCATCATTTGATTTTTTATCAAGAATCTGCCATAGTTTTGTGCCGTGTCTGAAACATAAAGTCTCGGCTGCAACCAAACTCTAACAAACTCAGAGATTAAAGAAGGAAAATCAAAGCAAAATCAGGAACTCAATCAAATTATTAAGAAAAGCAAGTGTCGTGCCAGAAGCTTATCAGAAAGGCCTCATCACTTAAGCTTGGCTGCATCTAACCTGGTTCTTGACCATCAAAGAAGTTCTTGCATCTACTCATTTCCCAATTTTCCCCTTTTAGATTGATTCTCCTCAAAGTTCATCATAATTGGTGACAACAACTCTGAAACATCTAAAAGCTCTGCCAACACACAGCAGCTAGAAACTGCAACTAAAAGTCTCATCAAAACAGTGATCAGTCCTCAAAGCCAATTGATAACTGTTCATCTTGAAGATGAAAATTATCTATTGTGGAAGCTCCAAATTGAAACTGCACTCCAAGGCTATGGCCTTGAGGGGTTTATTCTTGGCACCATCTCTGTCCCTCCAAAATTTATAACTAATCAAGAAAACAAAGTGATTAGTAATGAGGAATACACAAAATATCATAGACAAGACAGACTTATAAGTTCATGGTATTATCATCTATCAGTACTAACTTGTTGTCTCAGGTTCTTGGCTGGAAAACATCCAATGAAATATGGGGTACAGTTGAGAGAATTTTCAATACACAGTCAGGTGCAAAGGTGATGCACTACAAAAGGATGTTGCAAAACATCAAGAAAGACAACTTACCCATAAAAGACTATCTATCAAAGATCAAAGTGACATGTGATATGTTAGAAGCAGCAGGTCATAAAGTATCAAATACAGAACAAGTCTTAACCATTCTAAATGGTCTTGGTGAAGAATATGAATCAGTTGTGGCGGTTATCATATCAAAGAAAACCATACCATCACTAGAGTACATTCACTCCACCCTTCTTACCCATGAAGGAAGAATTAACCACAAAAAGCCACTAGATTCAGACATGTCTATCAACTATGCAGCTAATTACAAGGGCAAAGGTCAAGGCAACAGTAAAATAGATCAAACATATCAAAGAGGTTGCTACAGCAATAGAGCAAGAAGCAGAGGCAGATGGAACAATAATAACATGACAAGATGCCAAATATGTGAAAAATTTGGTCACATTGCAGTCAAGTGCTACTTCAGATTCAATGCAAATTATACAACAAATCAAAATCAAAACAGTCAAAGAAGAGTTAATCCAAATGTTAACATGCATGGCACAAGTTGACTCAAGCAATCAATCAGAAGCATCAAGAAACAATCAGCAAAACATAGTTATAAAGACAGATGATGCAACTGATGAAAACTGGTATCCAGACTCAGGGGCTACCAATCATATCACAAATAATCTGGAAAATCTGAACTTGGGGCAGAAAGAATACAGAGGTAAAGAGTCCATATATATGTGCAATGGTAAGAGTATTAAAATCACACACACTAGACTCACTTGCATAAAAGGTCAAAGCTGTTGTATCTTAACAATCTGTTAAGGGTACCACAAATAAAGAAAAATCTCATAAGTGTATCACAATTTTCAAGTGATAACCATGTTTATTTTGAATTTTATCCTAATTACTGCTTAGTCAAAGACATACTAACTAAGGATATTCTCTTTTAGGGTAACTTTGACAAAGTATTATACAAGTTTAATCTTGCTAACTCAAGAAAACCCAAAAGTTATGAAAAATCCTGTAATCTATCTACTGTTACTGATGAGAAAAATAGTGTGTTTGATTCATGGCATAACAACTTAAGGCATCCTAGTATCAATGTTGTAAAACAGGTTCTAATGGATCATAAAATTTCTTTTGAAAATGTTACTCTACCATATGTATGCACTTATTGTCAGATGCACAAAAGCCACAAGTTATCATTCACTGATTCACAAACTGAGTATGAAAAACCACTTGAATTGATTGCTGCTGATCTTTGGGGTCCATCACCAATCAATTCAGATTATGGTTTTAATTATTACATATCGTTTGTTGATGCACATACCAGATACACATGGATATACTTTCTTAAAACCAAATCAGAAACTTGTAGGGCTGTGATGCACTTTATAACACAAGTAGAGAGACAAACTGATCACAGGTTAAAAATTCTGCAAACTGATGGTAGTGCAGAATTCAAACCACTTAATGATTTATTTCAAAAATGAGGAATTATTCATAGAATAACATGCTCATACACTTCAGAACAAAATGGTATGGTTGAAAGGAAATACAGACACATTGTAGAGTGTGGTCTTACTCTATTAGCTCAAGGGTGTTTACCTATGAAATTCTGACCAGATGCTTTTAGCACTGCTGTCTATTTAATAAATAGGCTACCAACAAAAGTGTTAAAGAATAAATGTCATTTAGAACTTTTATTCAGCACAAAACCAGATTATCATAGATTAAGAATTTTTGGATGTTTGTGTTTCCCTTGTCTAAGACCTTACAATGCTCATAAACTAAATTTTAGATCTACTGCTTGTACCTTTTTAGGCTATGCAAGCAATCAAAAAGGTTACAAGTGTCTGGACAATAATGGTAAAGTGTTTATAAGCAGACATGTTGTCTTTAATGAAAGTATTTTTCCATTCTCTAGCACAGGGGTAAAAACAACATAGAAAGTATACAATCCAAAAGTTCCAGTACCAGATATACCTTTATATCAGAATGAAGAAATGAAGGAATGGATTGAAGAAGGCTCAGATCACTCTGATCCACAACACACAATGCTCAATGAACTAGGTCATGAACAAGTAGAGCAATATGATCAACCCAATCACACTCCTACACAGTCAATCATACAGAACAAGTCAAGAAGGAGAGCATGAGCATCAAAATAATGTACAGCAAGACAATACAAGTGAACAAGCATGTACATCTCAACCAACATAGAGCAGACATCCTATGATTACCAGAGAGCAGACATCCTATGATTACCAGATCAAAAAGTGGGATTTACAAACCAAAAATATACAATGCAACAATCATATCAGAAGAACCAAGAAACTTTGATGAAGCAGTGAGCAACAATAACTTGAAAAAGGCAATGGATGAAGAGTATGATGCTCTTATGAATAATAAGACATGGACTTTAGTTCATTTACTAGAAAACAAAAATGTTGTGGGATGCAAGTGGACCTTCAAACTAAAGAAAAAACCCCGATGGAACTATTGCTAGATACCAGGTAAGACTTGTGGCCAAGGGATATACACAACAACAAGGATTTGATTTTGATCAGACCTTTTCACCAGTTGTTAAACCAACTACCATTAGAGTTGTACTCACTATAGCATTAAACAACAAATGGAAAACCAGACAACTTGATGTAAACAATGCTTTCTTGAATGGAAACTTAAAATAGGAGGTCTACATGGAGCAACCTCAAGGATACAGAGAAAAAAAGACTTAGTTTGCAAATTAAATAAGGCCATTTATGGTCTTAAACAAGCTCCCAGAGTCTGGGTCAACAAGTTGAAATCCACACTAACAAATTTAGGATTTCAACCTGCTAAGTTAGACAATTCTCTCTTCATAAAAGTTAACAATGCCTTCACTATATATGTACTAATATATATTGATGATCTAATTATTACAGGAAGTGATGAGACAGAGATCAACAACATTATTCAGTTCTTAGATCAACAATTTTCAATAAAAGATCTTGGAGCCTTAAGTTACTTTCTGGGCATAGAGGTTACAAAAATGTCTGAATCAGAACTGTTCTTATGTCAAAGAAAATACATTATGGAAATTCTAACCAAAGAAAAAATGGAAGGAGCAAATTTACTACCAACACCAATGGTGACAAATCATCAACTATCAAAACACAGGGAAGAACCTATATTTAACACTAAACAATACAGAAGTATTGTTGGTGCTTTACAGTATACAACTATTAGAAGGCCAGAAATATCATACAGTGTTAACAAAGTATGTCAATTTATGCAGGATCCAAAAGATGAACACTGGAAAGCAGTAAAGAGAATTCTCAGATATTTAAAAGGAACAATCAATTATGGACTATAATTTAAAGCATGCAGACATCTAAACATAGTTGGTTATGCTGATGTAGATTGGGCTACAGATCTCGATGACAGAAGGTCAACAATAGTTCATTGCATATATATAGGAAATAATCCAATATCATGGTGTTCCAGAAAACAACAAACTGTATCTAGATCAAGCACTGAAGTAGAGTACAGAAGCATAGCATGTGCAATAGCAGAAGTTCTATGGATACAATCACTATTATGTGAACTGAAAGTCAATACTAACACTGTACTAGTGATATGGAATGATAATCAAAGTGCAATCTTATTGTCTGCAAATCCAGTTTTACATTCCAGGACAAAACATATGGAAATAGACTTGTATTTTGTTCGAGAGCAAGTAATGAAGGAAAAACTACATGTAAATCACGTATCTTTAACTTACCAAATTGCAGACATATTCACAAAAGCATTGTCTACGAATAACTTTACCAGACTTAGAACCGAAATCAAAGTGAATGAAAAGCAAGGATCTTTGGACCAGATTAAGCATAGATCTGCCACTAAAGTGACAAATCTACGCTAATAAGGTCATCTGCATGCTCAAAGCTCTCTCTGGTTCACACTCAAAGCAACAAAGTGTCTCCGATTTGCGTTCAAGTGACAGATCTTCAAAAAGCAAGGATCTTTTGACCAGATCAAGTAGAGATTTGCCACTAAGGTGACAGATCGATACTTATAAGTTGTTCGCACGCTCGAGTTTCATCTGGCTGGTGCTCAAAGGTCCTCTTCACAAAGACGAACACAAGATTTGGCTGCATACGAAGCAAAGTTAGAAGCTTTTCATGACATCTCTCACTTTCGCTCAATTCTCAGTGAAATAGTGAGATATACTCAACAAGCTGTTGATTTACTTTCGGATTGCACTCAATTTGATGAAAAAATTTGAAGATTAAAGAGATCGAAGTGGAGCCGCCATAGGAAGATAAACCCTAGACATTTTTTAGAGGGAGAGTTAAAGCAACAGAATGATCGAGATAAGGCCAACTCACATAATAATTTATTGTATTGTATAATAACCGGTGCAGGTATGAAAAACCTAATAGCCATTTTTATTTTGTGTTGTAGTGACTGTATAAATACAGTCCATTCTACTGTATTCAGATTATTCAATACACAACAATCATTTTCTTCACTTTAATCTCTCAATTTCTACAATACAAATTATCATCAAACCATAATAGTTTAACGCCATCATCTCATCAAATGAACCTTCCAGATCCATATGGAACACAGAGGTCCTGATTTAGTATACAGTAAAAGTATGTTCGGTAGCTATGAAACATATATAAGTGCGAGATAAGCATTATTCAAAAACGAATAGCTCTGAAAAATCTGGGATTGGACAAGGATGGCTGAGACCAATCCAGTATTAGCAACCCTACCCGTCCAGGTTATCCAAATATAATTTGATGATACCCACAGTTTACTTACTTATTTTTTGACGTCCATTTAATTTGATTGGACTTAAATTTATTGTTGAGTTTAACTGGCTTTGAGTAGTACGAGCATCAAAAGAGAAAATAAAATTTTCTTATCAACTTGTATTATATTTCAATATTCATCAATATATGATAAACAAAAGTTATAGTCAAAGTTACACATAAGACATTAATCAAACATAATTAAGTTGTACAATATTTTTCCAATATCTCCCAGTCTGAATTAAATGTAACTAACTTGAGGATGGTGGAATTTGCTAGCTGACAAGCTAGTCCTTGATTAAATGAACACCCATATTTGCTTGGAGACAATGCTTGTTACTTGAACACTACTTGGGCTTTAAACATAGGAAGCCTCATTTTCATATTTTAATCCAGGTAGAATTAATGTAGTTTTGGGTTTTCATTCAAGCCTATAAGAGAAGCTCAAGAAAAGAAAGACCGTATATGTTGAGTCTTCTAACATCAGTGGCTTTGGTAAAGAGTCGAGTACTGCTCAGTTTGGAAGCCGTTTCATTCAGCAAAACCCAGACCACACAATTGATGAAAAAAGATGCATTTGAAAGAGATAATTGATGTTGGGCTCCATTGATGAGAATGCACCACTTCAAGCAATGATGAACGACCAATTTGGCAGCTACATGGTGAAGAAAATCCCAGAAACTTACGGTGATCGGCAATGTAAATTCCTTCTTGTTCGCATTAAAGTTCACTTACATAGTCTGAAGAAATACTATAGCACAAGGAGAAAGTATAAGAGTTTTGTTCTGACGTTATTCACTAAGCATGGCATAGAAATGTGGTACAACATATAAGAACTGGCCCTCTTAAGCCTGTTCTTATATGTTTTATTTCAAAAAATACTACACATGTGTTGGGCTCACACATGGTGCTGAGGAGTGAGGAGCTCTCATACCTGTCTCTTGCATGTGAAGTAGCCAAAAACATTAACGAGTAGCGCATGTTGTGCTATCCTTCTAATTTGGGTTTTGTTTCTATGTTGAAAGTCTGTGGGTCCAAATGCTTTTCATAATTTATGTTAATGTTCTTGTGTTTGGTTTTATTTCTTCCTTTCTTCTGTGTTTGGACTGAATTTAAATGTTTCCATTAAGTGAATGTTGGGAATAATTTAAACTACAAACAGTTAAAATTCGGCCTACCACAGTGGCAAATGTTTTAGTGTTTTATCTAGTATTCACTTAAGTGAATGTTAGGTATAATTTCATTTTGCTTTTTAGCTTTTTTACAGAAGTACAAAATGATTAAAACAACACTTTCAACGATATCTATAACTCTAGTTAAAAATTAAACTAGTGTGCATCCACATAACTCTTTTGTTGGTTCCATAGTAGATGAGTGGATTTCATCCAAAGAATAACCAAATCATTTTATTCAAGTCAGTGACATCATACACACACATAGTGTATTAAACATATATAACAACATGCATACGATGGACTAAACTTAAATGACAACACAAATTTAGTGAATTAAACATAAATTATTATGCAACACATTACTCTCACATGTATTGGTCATACCATAAATTTAGTACATGAATATTGAAACCCAAATAAGATTTGAAAATTTTCAGCTTTCATTCATATGATTAGTGCATATTTCAAGGTATTGAGCTATAAATGAAGCGCATTGAACAAAACTATTATTGAATATAATATAATTTAGTTTAAAGTGAAAATAACATGTATGTAGCAAAATAATTACAAGCATTCATTGTCATTTTCAACACATAATTTTTGGCATCTTTCTTACACCTCTTAGCCCCATCCCAACCTTTTTTCCTTTTCATTTTTGTAATTTGATAATAGATATACATCTATCATTAACAATATGATCATTTGAGAGAAACTACTCTGCTACTACTTGAGTTATAGATATTAGTATATATATTTATTTTTTCGAATAAAATGTCAAACCATTTACCACAGCCATGATCGTTATCCTTGTCGGAATGGTTGCCTTAAACAACTATCATTCCAGCCTTTTCCTAGTGTCCGACTTGAATATATTAATGCTACTAAAATTTAAATCTATTTATTTTGAACCTTATAATCTAGGTTTGATAATCGTGCATTCGTCAATAGGTTCCGTTGATAGTTGAATTGTACTACCTTTAAAAGGCAATTGATTTCTCTTATTCAGCTAACTCTAGTTCTTAAAAATTCATCACTACATCATAGATATATGTTAAATAAGTGCTATATGAACTCAAATATGTATAAATTGAATACCTCTTTCCAATACCTCCCAATCTGAATCGCAAAATCAAATATGGTGTTTCTTTGCATAGTTGTGAATGTATAAAAACTAAAAATCTAAATATTTTAGGCACTGAAATCATATGATAAATTGGAAGAATAAAAATTGTTACGATAAGAAAATGGTTAAAAAATAGCATTAATTTATAGAAAATTTTCTATGACATCAGTTTAACATGTGGAGCACACTCATTGGGCAATCGATACACTACAACATTTTCAATACAATACAAATAATACCATAAATGGCCATGAATTTACATGTGGATTGTCATCATTGGACTTAATACATCATAATGATGTAATTTAGTTAAGACAGCTGCCAAGTAAAGACCTCCAATTTATCATGTTATGAGTTGAGAAAAACTTTGTATTGAACATAAGAGTCTCAGGTCCCTGTTTTTGATGTTGTTATAGGAAAAGTCCCTGTAGAAATGAATATGTAAATTTGATCCATATTTTTGAAAAATTAAAAACGCAAGGTACCTTGCACTTTTCTGACAGAAAACGCAAGGTAACTTGCACTTTTCGGATTTTGGAATTTTTTTCGAAATTTTGAAAATTTTTAAAAAATTTCAAAATTTTGAAAAGCGCAAGTTAACCTGCATTTTCTATCGGGAAAGCGCAAGTTAGTTTGCGCTTTCTGATTTTGAAATTTTTGAAAAGTGCAAGGTAACTTGCGCTTTCTATCAAGAAAGCGCAAGCTAGTTTGCGCTTTTGATTTTGAAATATTTTTAAAATTTTTGAAATTTTCAAACAAAATTAATGTTTAAAAAGCGCAAGCTAACTTGCGTTTTTTGATTTAGAAAAAACAGAGACCTAATTTACATACTCATTTCTACAGGGACTTTTCTTATAACAACAACAGAAATAGGGACCTTTCGTGCAATGTAATTGAATTAATACTTGAAAAGAGTCGCAGGTCCCTGTGTTTAATGTTGTTATAAGAAAAGTCCCTGTAGATATGAATATGTAAATTTAGTCCCTATTTTTTGAAAAATAGAAAATGTAAGGTGTTTTGCATATTTCTGACAGAAAATGCAAGCTAACTTGCAATTTTTTGACTATGAATTTTTTTTAAACTTTGAAAATTTGAAAACTTTTGAAATTTTTGAAAAATGCAAGTTAATCTGCGCTTTCTATCAAGAAAGCACTAGCTAGTTTGCGCTTTTATTTTGAATTTTTTTTAAAATGTTTGAAATTTTTGAAAAATACAAGTTAACTTGCGCTTTCCATCACTTTCTGATTTTGAAATTTTTTTAAAAATTTTTGAAAGCGCAAGTTAACCTGCACTTTTAATCAAGAAAGCGTAAGCTAGTTTGCGCTTTTTGATTTTGAAATTTTTTTGAAAATTTTGAAATTTTCAAAAAAAAATTAAATTTTTGAAAAGCGCAAGTTAACTTGCACTTTCTATAAGGAAGGCGCAAGATAATTTACGCTTTCTGATTTAGAAAAAACAGGGACTTAATTTACATACTCATTATCATAGGGACTTTTTCCTACATCAACATCAAAAATAGGGACCTTCAATGCAAAGCCCCTTTTGAAATATATACATTTAAGTATGTAGAGCTTTGACATAGTTCTCATAGTTGTATAATTAATATTTAATGTAATAGTCTTCACTATGCATGTTTTTATCACACTAATAATGATTTGATATATGTGTATCCTTTTTCTAAAGATAATTTAGTAATAAGTAAATATGTTTATATCCAAACAACTTAACTTCTCACTATTTTGGGTCAAAAATAAATTTTACTTATTGCCCTGCACAAAAAATCCCTTTGAATTAAAATGTCCTTTTAATAAATCGTAGATAAACCCTAAAAATCATATTTATTCCCTAATCACTTTAATTTGGATCACTCATAATATCCAGTAATCACCTTATAAAGGTTCCAAATTAGTTTTCCCATTATCAATACTAGTTTCCCTTATCTTTGATGAATCTATATTTAACCATATGGATCTCAAAAACTAGCCAAACCCATCAACAAAAAACTCGAAACATCACAAATGCATTAAAAAAACATTGAATAAAATTATTAATTTGGTAAAGTGAATCAAAATTTAAAATGTACAAATTCATCAATATTTCATCACAAATTCAACGCTATTTCCACCGTTGATTATTGATATGATCAAAATCACTATCCAAAGTTATGTGGAACATTGCTCTATTTTTCTTCTCTTTATTTTATTTAGTGGGAAGTCATTTATGAAGAGCAGATGATTTTTGTATGAAAAGACTGAAATGGATAAAGAGACTAATAGAGTTAAGGCTTTTTTATTACCTAGAACAGTCCATTAATATTTTATTCCCAAGGACAAAAACGTTAAAATATTTTAAAACATCCTAATTGTCGTCGCATGCTTTCTTGTTTTCTTTTTCGATCTTGTTCTTGTTCTTCCTTAATTGTTCTTCGCTTTCTTTTTTGCGCATTCAAACTTAAATTTACTTCATCATTTTTCTTTATTCTCGTGCGTGATCCAATCATAGTATACTAATTTCGATTCTCGTTTCTTTCCATTCGACAATAGAAATTTTTAGATTTAGGTATGATTCTATTATTATTTTTCTTTTTTCTTCTATCAAAGTTTTAATTTGGTTATTTATAACATTATCTTGTTTTTCTTTTTAAAAATTAAATTAAATTTTATTGTTGTGTTTTCTTCATAGAAATTTGGACTGTAGCTGCAAGTATCTTCTGTTTTCTCATATTTTTTATGCAGCAATGTTTGCTTATTTGTTTTAAATTGAATGTTATTTGGTTTTTGTTCACTGATGTATATCTTGGATTCAACTATTGGTTTGTATGAAAATATATTGCTGTGCTTAATTCAATGAAGATTGGTTTTTAGGTATTATTTTTAAATTTTTTAGTATCATTTTTCACAATAATGAAATTTTGAAATGTTTTAATGTTTTGTTTATTTGAGAATATACAAACATGAAGTTGTTGCATAGTAAATATGATTATATGCATCAAACATTTAATGGGTTGGATTTGTGCTTTGTTAGTATCAAACATTCAATGAACTCTGTTTGAATATCATTTTTGTTATTAATTTAAGAATTGGATTTTATGTATCAGTTTTATAGTATGTAGGTATCATTTTTGAAAAAAAAACTTGTTATTTTTGTGTTTCTAATTTTTATTTAAAGAAAATTAACATACTATAATAAAATAATAATCTGAAGCAAACATTTTTTAATTGATGTTTTTTCTTGCATTCATATTGGTTTGATTGAAAATGTATTATTGCATTAAGTTCAGTGAGGATCAGTTTTTAGGTACCATTTTTGTTTTTTCTTAGTATCATTTTTCACGATAGTGCAATGTGGATGTAAAGACTCGGAATTTTGGTCGTTAGATTTTGAACATTTAATTCATTTTAAATGTTGAATGTGAATTATAATTTGATTTTGAAATACAAAGATCTGCTTGAATCGATAAATTTATTTATAATTTCAAATATGGCAAATTTAATTGGGTTTGAATAATAATAATTTGTTATTTGAAATTGGAGTAATACTGGAATCTGGAATATAAATGGTTATGAAAATGGTTTCTAAGATTTATTTTGAGTCTAGTTTGATTTTAATTTTAAGGTTGGACTTTTCGATGGAATCAAAAGTCGATAAGTTTAAAATTTGGAATTTTTATATTAATTTAGTAATGGAATTTAATATATATTAATGGTGTAAATAATCAGATTTGGATTTAAAATGAATCAGAATGATTTCTAATGTGAATATAAATTCCATATGGTTTATATTAAGTTAGTAAAATTTTAAAAATGAAATTTAAATGATTTCGATGATTTTGGAAATCGCTCGATTTAATCGACAAGTTAAAAATAGCCTTCCGAGGCACAGTCTCGGAATTCGACGAAACCAGTTCCATTGGATCCGTAATAGTGTATTATTATCGGATCTCAATTTTCGTAGCGTTTGGAGTTGCCGGTAGTTCGTACGGGTGAGAAACGCGTTGAAATTTAAATCGATAATTAAATATTTAAACTCGATTCAAAAAGCTATCTTCCATATACGATCAAATTGGCTTCCGAAACATGTACCATTGTGTTCGAAATGCGGGTAAAACCTTATGAACGCCAGGTGGCACGTGTTGTTTGGAGTTCGTTTGAATTAGCAGTTGAAATTGAGAATATTAATAAAATAATATTTATCAAATGTGTATATATACACGTTTAAGGGGCCGAAACCCTAGGTATTTTCTTCGGCCGCCACAAAACAATTCAATGGCCGAGAAGCACCTTCGTTTCCCCTCAGATATCTCCAGATCCATCAACTTTTAGGCGAAATCTTCAACTGCAAAGTGGAAGAGCTCAAGGAGATCCACCCATCTAACGGTGGAGATCGCATATGAGGGGACAATGGAGGCGTGGGCTGCTCGTTTTGGTTGGCCGTTCGATCACGATTTCTGGGTTGAAGGGGAACTCGAGTTCGCCTAGGTCAGGGACGGAGGTAAGCATTGCGAAGGGCGTTCAAATGGCGATCTGGGCGTTATAAAAGTATATACACAACTTATAAATCCATAATTATTTCATACATTGACAGATTCCGACGAAACTGGTAGCGCCGGAATCGCAGCGACGAGCGCTACCTAGTGGAGCAGATCTGGGAACGATTAATGCTCGTGAAAATTTTAGATTAAATCGAAGGCGCTCGATTTAATTTGAAATTGTAACACTCCACGTTTTAAATTCAAGGTGAGTTAATCTCACTCACATCTGGAATGCTAGTTTATTTAAATAGTTAATATTTAAATAATTGAATGATTGGTTAGATATGAGTATTAATATCAGTTTGGATTGATATTTGGTGTTGTGCTAACATCTGTGGATGCAGGGAAACAGGTTGGAGGGACCCAACTGGATTCCTCACAATATAGAAATTATATTCATAATCTATTATATAATTCACTGATATCCTGTGATAGATTGATTTGGAATTTTGTTATGGTTGGATAATATAATTTGGTATTTTAAAATATCAATGAAATGAAATGGGGATGTAAGAGGTAAATGAAAAGGAATTTTTGAGTTACGAATTTAAGGAAATTAAATTCAGGAAATTGGTTTGGAATTTGAAGTGTTTTTGAAATGGTGTTTTAAAAAGGGAATGAGGAATGGAAATGTATAAACTGGGCTTATAAATGAAATGGGATATTTATCGGTGGATAAATTTTGAAAGATAGATTTCCGGTGGGAATTTCTATAAGAAGTGCAAATTGTTTAAAACAATAGAGAGATTATTTTTAAAGGGTGGAAAGTGTATTTTTTTCCTAGAAAATGAAGTATGTTTCAAAGAGAACTTTCATTATATAAACCAGAATGTTTAAATGGGTTTCTAGAATATTTCAGAAAATTATTATCTTTAATTATTTTTAAGGGAAAGAAATAAGTATTTATTAAGTAATTATAGCATTTAATTAATTTAAAGATAAATTATCATTTTGATTTCTAAAGGAAATTTTAATATAAGTATTCGATATAATAAATTTATATTAAAAGGAAATTTTTGATTTAAGTTACCCAATATAAAATTTTATAGTTTTTTTCAAAAAGGTACATTTTAAATAAAGAATTTGGAAACTTATTTTAAATAATTGAAGCATATATTTTGGAAGTGATTTCCAGGAAATGGGAAGTGTGCTTAAAAATAAAAAGGTGTTTATTTTTAAAGTGTTGGAAGAAATTTAAGGGATTCAAACGTAAATTTGAATTGAGATAAATCAAGCAGGATTTAGAAGTAGAATTCTTTCGTTTATTCTGAAATGGAAATAGAAAATGTTTGGGAAATTTATTTCCGTAAAAGGAAGTGGGTTTAAACTGTTTTCAAAGGGTTGAAAATAGAAATATATCTTGCGAAGATATTTTGAGGAAAACATGAATTTGGGAAATTATCTATGTTTGGTGGATGTTTGTGAATGTTTTTGATAGTTAAATAACTGACTATCAATATTGGCCAATGCGCTGATCGTTTTGAAGAGACCGGGTCGGGATTAATTTCTCAAAAACCACTTCGATCCAGTTTATACGTTTTCGTGGAAAAACGATTTTGGAGTCGAAGATGGAGCAGTGAAGTGCAAGGGCTAGCCGCTACTAATCCTGAGGGTGATTCCAAATGGATGTAGTAGGAATAGTGCCTTCGGTTACGTTCGAACCCGGGACGGACTTGTATGGATGAATGCTTTTAGAAGATCGTCAGGTGGACGATGAGCATTCTAAGTGATATGTTCTAAAAAGGTAACGCTTAGCCTCAAGGCTCATCAATCGGGAATGATTGAAAATTAGGGGTTATGCAGCAAGGCTAAGTGGGTATCACCCATTAGGGTGAGGTCATCCCTGTCTAGATGTTCTATTTATTCGGCTTAGTGGTGCGGTTGCTGATCCCAATCGTGGGGTGATCTTACTCGGAATTATCCAATAAGGGGTAGTTCCGACCTTGTGTTGTAGGGGATCGGGTTTGCTACATTACAACATGATAGGGGGTTCTCGCTTCGTGTTTGGTGGAGAACGGGAGACTCTTACCCCTACATGTCCCTTTGAGGTAGTATAAGGCCTTGGGTTGGTTGCGAGTCGAGAGGCTGGCTGTAAAAGCAAATTCGAGGTATCACTGTATGCCACGGTGGGGCTGGGATGGTTGAAAAGCCTACCAGTCGCTACTTCCTTGCGGGTTGTTACAGTGGTATCAGAGCTTAGGTTAGCGATAACCTAGGCTTTAGTGGGGAAATTACTCATTAGAAATAGAGTCAATAGTACTCTAGAATGAGTTGAGTGTAATAATAGATATGAGCGCGTACTTGTTAGTGAATACAAAAACTGTTTTTTATACAGTGTTGACTTATCGGTTGAGTGTTTATGAATTCTGGTCGGTACGAGAAGTACAACTGTATCGATAGGGGTTTCTAAACTCTTAAACAAGATAAACCGACATAGTATTGTTTTTAAAAGTGGGTAAATGAAATAATTTTACCCAAAATTATATTTTGATATAAAAGAAATGATTTTCTGAAATTTTTATATATATTTGGATGTTTGGTTGTTAATATTATAATCAAATAGGAATCTAAAATTTGGAATGGTTTATAACCAAATAAAATTCTATAAGTGGGACTTATCCAAAGAAATATAACTAAGATTTGATTTAAACCAGAATTTAAATCCCGGGAATTTTGAAAAGTGTTTTAAATGTATTTAAAACAAAGGTTTGGGAATTTAAGGTCTTGGAAATGTTTGAAATGTTTTCCAGAATGTTTGAAGGAAATAATGAAGTATTATTTTGGGAATTATTTTTGAATGGAAATTGTTTTGAAAGGAATTTATGGAAGTAAGGAAGCACTGAACTCACTTCAGTCGCTGGAAATTAATCCTGATGATGATGGCCACATCATTAGAATTCATTTTCGAGTTTCTAAAGTGATGGATTGCTACCGTGGTAATTGGTTATGATATTATTTGAACTTGTTGGGTATACAAGTGGTTTTAGAAATTTTTTTTGGTACAACCAAGTGTTTTGGAATCTGGAGATTTGATTTGATACACCAAGTGGGTATGTGTTGATTATTATTTCAAATTGGTTTTGAAATAAGACTGGGAAATTGAATTTTGGGAATTCTATTTAAAATAAAAATGTGAAAGTTAAAATGAATCAACTATTGAACTTATAAAGTGAGATTGATATTAATAAGGAAGGAAAGAGAAATTTTTATCCTAGAATTAAAATTTAATTTGAGTGTATGGAAGTGAATAAAATATATTTGAATTTACCTTAAGATAAGTTAAATAAAATGGAAAATAAATTTGTAATTGGAATTAAATTGAATTAGAATAGTTGGAATGTAAAATGATTATAATAGTGGATTATAATTGTGTAATGAAATTTTTTATCCAGTAGCCACTAAGTGTTATATTTATAATTTGGAGTTGTGATTGTAAGATGAAGATGGACTCAAATGAGTAATATAAGCTTTTAAATAAATAAGTTGGTGAACTTATGAATAGGAAATGGAATTGTGAAACCAAAGTAAGATGGTTGATATTTTATGGAAAATCCAAATTTAAATCCTAAGTGAAATGTAAGGAGAGATAAGGTATAGTGAAATATAAATTGTGAATGGACTTAGGTTAGTAAATAAGTTTTGAACTTATATATGGAGAAATTAAATTTGATCAAATTTAATTTAACTTAAATTAAAAGGAATTGAGTTAAATTTGGATTGAATTGAAATCAAAAAAAATTTAGTTATGTTATAAATAATATTGAATGAAATTCAAATTCTTATTTAAAATAGTAAAGGAAATGGTATAAATTTGAGTTGGCCAAATAAAATTTAGTTGAACTTAAATTAAAATTTGAATAAAAATTGAATTGAAGAAAATTTAATTTAGTTGAAATGATATTGAATGAAGTAGATACTCACTCAACTAAATCCAAAGAATTGTTTGAAGGTGAATTTAGTGTAAGCTAAATTAAATAATAAAGGGTAATGGGATGAATAAAAATTTGGTAGCTTGTTAAAAATATGAAAAGCAAAATAAAACCCAGTTCTGGTATAGAATAATTGGAATGGCAATGTTATTAGTAAATTCAGAAATGAATTGAGAAGGTGAATAAAAAGAAAAGAATTTCAAGTAACTAGTTGAATTTAAAATTTGAAATGGATTGGAATTTAATTGGATAAGGATCAAATTAAATTGAAGTAGAATTGATGAAAGAAAAATGGGATGTAATAGAGTTGAGACAACTTAAGAAGTTTTGAAACGGTTGTTGTCGAGCTTATAAAATGGTTTTGAATGGACCTGTATGGATAATGATATTAAAATGTAAGAGTAAGGATTTAATTCAATAACGGTAATGAAGTGAGAATGATTGGGGGTGGATAATTCCAAATGAAATAAAATTAATATAAATCTAAGTTGGAATTAATTTAAAATGGTTATATGCTTAAGAAATGGTTACTTGTTTGAATAACAACAAACTTGCATAGGAATTGGTCGTTTTGTTGTAAACGAAAGTGAATTGATTTGAAGAAGCAAATAAAGTTGGTTTTGAATCAATTGGTATAAGTGCAATATAATTAAGTGATTTTGCATATAAATGAAAGTGGATTATTAAAGAAATGCAAGTATATAAAATTGAAAATAAAATTTGATTGTGAATCAATTTGGAATTGAATTGAAGTAAATTAATGTAAGAAAAGCATATGTTAACCATATTGAAGTGAATATGAATTGAGGATAGTAAAATTGAATGTAAATCATTCAAGTGAAATAAAAGGAATTTAAAATGGTGTCGAAGCCTTATGGTTGCTTATAATATATGGTTAATGTGTTAAATTATGAAGTTTATCTGTTTAAACTATGTAATTGATGTGTTTGGCTAGTTTAATGAATGGAATGTTGTTAAAATCTCATATTATTGAAAACTCATGTGTTTGTTTGAGTGAGTACAGGTACGGGAGGCAATCGATAGAGTTGGAGCGCGTAAATGCATAATAAATTAGCCGCTTGCTTTTAAAATGCTAATCAAAAGGTACGCCTACGCAATAAAATTGGAAAATGATATATATATATATTATGAAATATTTTGTTTTCCGACCGTGTAGGTCGATGTATATATATTTATATCTATTGTGATATTGTGAAACGCTCTCCGTACAAAGGAGACGCTGTCAAAATTCCCCGGAAATTTTGGGAGTTAGAAATTTTTTTGGGAATTTTGAAAATTTTGGTTAACTAGTAACGTTATTTTTGAAAGGAAGTTGTAAACAAAACTTTTGAGTTATAAATAAAGAGAATGGTTTTGGAATTGAGCTAAGAATTTTGGTGAAGTGAATGTTAGTTTTTAACTAAGTAAATTTGGGTAAGTAAATGAGCTTACTAGCATTTTCCTACCTTAGCAAATTTCGGGGACGAAATTTTTATAAGGGGGGAGGAATGTAACGACCCGGAATTTTGGTCGTTAGATTTTGAACATTTAATTCATTTTAAATGTTGAATGTGAATTATAATTTGATTTTGAAATACAAAGATCTGGTTTAATTAGATTTTGAACATTTAATTTCATTTTAAATATGGCAAATTTAATTAGGTTTGAATAATAATAATTTGTTATTTGAAATTGGAGTAATACTGGAATATAAATGGTTATGAAAATGGTTTCTAAGATTTATTTTGAGTCTAGTTTGATTTGAATTTTAATGTTGGACTTTTGGATGGAATCAAAAGTCGATAAGTTTAAAATTTGGAATTTTTATATTAATTTAGCAATGGAATTTAATATATATTAATGGTGTAAATAATCAGATTTTGATTTAAAATGAATCAGAATGATTTCTAATGTGAATATAAATTCCATACGGTTTATAATTAAGTTAGTAAAAATTTTAAAAATGAAATTTTAAATGATTTCGACGATTTTGGAAATCGCTCGATTTAATCGACAAGTTAAAAATAGCCTTCCGAGGCACAGTCTCGGAATTCGACGAAACCAGTTCCATTGGATCCGTAATAGTGTACTATTATCGAATCTCAATTTTCGTAGCGTTTGGAGTTGCCGGTAGTTCGTACGGGTGAGAAACGCGTTGAAATTTAAATCGATAATTAAATATTTAAACTCGATTCAAAAAGCTATCTTCCACATACGAACAAATTGGCTTCCGAAACACGTTCCATTGTGTTCGAAACGCGGGTAAAACCTTATGAACGCCAGGCGGCACGTGTTGTTTGGAGTTCGTTCGAATTAGCAGTTGAAATTGAGAATAATAATAAAATAATATTTATCAAACGTGTATATTGTGACGACCCGGATTTTTAGCGTATGTTAATTGGGTAATTGACTGGATTAAATTATTAAAATATTGATTTTTATATGTCAAACAAATAAATCTCTGATAATTAAAATACCTGAATATATAAATTGATTTGAAATTATAATAAATATTGAATTATGAAATCTCTGGATATTATAAGTTCTATAAGAAAAGAATAATAATAATAATAAAAGATATATATTTATGTAAACTCCACCATTTGAATTAAGACGAAATATCCATAAATATACAAATAAAAATACATACAAGGTTATGACGTTTAACATATATATAAGTATATAATTGCATATATATGTGTATATATATGCCCATATGAAATCAAATATAGAAAAGTTTGTATAATGTTGAATATATATATATTATATATATATAATATCAAAAATATACATAAGCAATGTATATGGGAAAATGTATAAATGTGTGTAATGTGGTGACAAATACAGGAAATGTATGTATACATATTTAAATAGTGAAAATGTAAGCATATACATATATAATGATAACAACATATATGAATAGATATATGTATATGTTTATAAAAGTGGGTATGGGTGAATATGTGTATATATGTATATAAAATATAAGAGAATATATATGAATGTAAACATACAAGGGGACAAGCATTTAATCCTAGCATACAAAACTTAACATCAAAGCTTTTATATGAAATCAAATCAGTTTTATTAAGTCAAAGTAGCAAACAAAGAAAAGCAAAAGCCTGTAAACAGGTGTAGCTGCTCCTTTCCGTCCTCTTTAATGTATAAAATATAAAAAGAAGCTTGATGTGTACAACAATGCAGCCTACTTTCTTATGTATACCTCCCCTACCTTCTTTTATTTGATTCATTCGAGAGCTAGGTAAGTAAAACAAAAATAAACACTTCTTCCATTTACAAACTATAGAATTAAACAAACAACTCTACAGAGGAGATTAAGATCAAAGAAAAGCAAGCAGCAATCTTTTTTTTGACCATTGCTCTCTGTTTCAAACCATTTAAGGTGAGTAGACTTAACCCATAAATCAGTTTTAATTTGTTGTATTTGTCATGTTTGATGTGAATCTCGTAATGCCTGTTTAAATTTATGTATGCATGCTTGTTTAAAACTGAATACATGTTTATATGACTGTATATATTGGTATGCAAGTTTGTGTTCGGCTCAGTTATTTTCTAACAGGCTCAATAAGAAGAATATATAAAAATTTCTTCATGTGATCCTTGTTAGGCTAAAGTATTCAAACAAATATTGTTTGTTTATACGCAATTAAGTTTTAAAATTTTATTTTTAAGAAATAAGTTTGAAAATTTATCTAGAAATAGCAAGAACAAGTTTCCAGATTTCAAAACCTCAGGACTTCTCTGTTTATTATTACACTGTGAGTAAACATAAAATTTATAAACAATTTTTAATCCTCGATTTCACTTTGATATGTGTATGAAATCATGTGTTGGCCTGAGTATCTGAATGGAAATGGATGTAAGCATGTATATCGGTGTTTATTGCCTGGGTATTGCCTTGATATAGTCTCTGTTGTGATTACAGGATGTTTATTTCTAATTAAATTCATTATCTCTGTATTGAGTCACCGTTAGTTTTTGATTTGTAAATGAAAAGTGTTCGAAATCATGTAACATCACACCTAAAAATGATCACTGGAATTTAAAATGGATATTTGGCTCGAAAATTTCAATTTACAGTGGAATTTGTATTTGGGTCAAAATTTTATCAACTCAATTTTAAGAATAGATTGCAGAATTGAATTCACTATAGATAATCATGATTTTTGATGTATATATCATGATTTTTAGTTTGGAGGTTGGTTGGGTTCTTGAGTTGAACAGATCGACTATTTTAGTCGATTTCCATTGATCAACATCGAACTGGGAAACGTGGTTGGGCTTAAAGCTCGAGTGGAAATCGAAGATCATCAAAAAAATACTATCGTTATTTATCAAAGGCCGTGATGGCCAGAAATGATCGAGATAGGGTTTTTCTTCCTGGTGGTGTCAACTGTGTTCAAATGGGTTCTGGGTTGCCCAGTGGCGTTCAGAGTCGATCGCGAGTCGAACGGAAGATGCTGGGAGACGTGGCGAGGCTACGGTGAAGGTGGCATGGTGTCTCGTGTCAGGGATCGTCGGAGGGAAGGAATTTTCCGATGGGGTTTGTTACAGGCTATGGGATTTTGGTCGATTTCGTTTCTCGATCGAATTGAGGGTTTTGGAGGGTTGTGCTTGGTCGCGAGGATCAACGGAGAAATGAAGGAATCGGCGTCGATGGTCGGAGCGTTGTGGTTCACCGGTGAAGGTACACGGGTGCACGGCGTATCAGTGGATGATGGTGGGTGAAGTTGGACTCGGGTAAGGGCTCGGGGAAGATGCATTGTGGCTCGAGTTGGGTTTCGAGATTTTTGCGTGTGTGATGGTTTCCAGGTTGAAGTTAAAACTTATAAAACAAAATCAAAATGGGAGATACTCGGGTCTATACTTGAGTGAATACTAGGATGGACCCGAAGTAAATGAGTATAACAGTTTAAAGTTTTATAAAAACAAGTTTTAAAGATTTTAAAACATAAATCAAAATTTTCTTTATAATTTATGTGTTTAAATACTTGGTTTTTAAGAAAAGTGGTATGTTTTGTTTAGCTTAAAATTTATTAAGTTAAGTTCTTAAGTTATTTTTAAACTTAAGGAAATATAAAATTAAGTAGTTTATTATAAGGTAAAATGTTTTAAATTTATGTATTCATCATAATTAAGAAATTGATATAGGTAAATGGGTTATCTTAAAGTTAATTAAGATTTTGGATAATTAATGATTAATTAAATTAATAAAGTAATTGAAGAAAAACTAATTAATTAATGATTAAGAATAATCACTAAAAGGAAGTGATTAAGATAATTACTTAATGTAATTTATAAAGTATAATTACTTAGTAAAGAGATTATAGGAGAATTATTGAATCTAATTTATTAAGGTTAATTAATTTATAAAAGGTTACTTGTTAAATGTAATTAATTAAAAGAATAGTTAATTACTAGAAGTGATTAGAGGATCATTAATGAATGTCATTAATTAATTACAGATTAATTAATGTGAATGGTTAAGGCTAATTAATCTAAGTGATTAATTAAAAGACTACTAAATGAATTATAAGATAATTAATCAAGGAGGATTAATTAAGGTGGATAATTAAAAGATGATTAATTAATTAGTTTGTAATTAATTAATGTTAAGTAAAGGTAATCTAAGTGATTTAAGTTAGTAATTAATTTAATTAGAGACAAATTAAATTAATTTTGGAAGTGATAAATCTTGCTTATGAATGATTAAATGATGTTAAATGCCTTCAATTGGTTGATATCTCTGATATGAAATGTTTTGTGATATGATATGTTTGGTTTGAACTGTGATAATGTGGTTATCTTTCGGTGATGAATTACTATGTAAAATTTGGTATCCTATATTTAAAATTGAATTGTTTTCACTTAAATAACTTGGGTTAAGGTGTCATTGGATTCGAAGAGACTGGGGTCGGGTATTAGTAAATACTCGAAACCACTTCGATTTGGAATCTACAATAATTCTTTATAAATTTGATATGTGAAATCAATAGGATAGGATGGAATAATGTGACGACCGCCCATGACCCCTGCACCGAATCTGAATATAAAGCGCTGTAAAGTGTGTCAGGCGACCATGGACGATTGTCAAGGTAAGATTTAAAAACAAAAGAATCTATCGTATTACTCACAGCGCATGGACAAAATACAATAGAACATATGTATAGTGAAGCTTTATAGAACAAAATGACATCATATAAAACTCCATAATAGTTGAATACAAGCATCCACATAGTCAATACATCCAGCCTCACTACAAAACTCTCAGAGAATACAAAACAGCGGAATATCCAGTACATATAATAAGAAGATAATATGCAACCCTCCGGCTCGTCTTCGATGTCAGCATCGTGAGAAGAGATCAGCACCTGTCACCTGCTACCTAGTCTGCCCGTCCCAAAATGGACGAACAGCCCAAGGCAATAAGAATTAAAACATAAAGCCTTGAGTCAGACAACAGTCTTAGTGAGCAGTAAATTAACTAACAACATACCAAAAGAGCATAAAGGAAAAGGAATAGGAATACAACTCTCCCACTCCAACCTCATTCTACAGTGATAGCCCCCAGACACATACTAAGCAGAAGCAAACATAGCAGAACATACAATTTAAAGTAAAACTACTATCACTCGAGTCAAGGGCGATGTTTTCCAAGTACCAAGGCCTAAATCAGATAAGCACCCAGAAAATACCGCTCTTGAGTCCGAATGACGATACAACCAAACATCCATGACTCTGGCTATCACTGTTATCATTGCTTCGATATCACCGTTAATTGAATGACCGGCACATTCTTTCAGCCGTCCGTCAAGGGCTAATGGAAACCCCGGTTCTAGACATAACTCCCGCACGTCGTCGCAGCCCGTGCCTAGGACTATCGAATCTGCCCAGAGTACTCGACCATCAACAGTTGGCCATTGGGACTATCGAATCTGCCCAAACGTACTCTTGCTTAGAGCATGCTAGAACCTTCAACAACGATGCTATCCAAGCCTCCTAGTCATCCTCCTCGACGACTATTCTCATATCCATTCATTATCCTCAACTCGAATCATATCACCGAGTTATCAACATGCTTGGAATGATCCCGTCTGGATTAGACCAAGTCTTCGTCACATGACTGCCTCGCTTCATTACATCCTCGCAAAGCCTCATCTCATCATCACATCCTCGAATCTATGCATAAGAGCTTCATCATCCCGCTACATATGCCACGAGCAGCTTTTCCAATTCAAGAGCCTTTCCCTTAGCTTTTGAATCATCTTCGATCTAATCTAATCATCAATCATCTAGTTCATAACAATCAATCAAATCAAACATCAATCCAAGCAATCAAGCATTCAAAATGATCTAAGTAGACAATTATAACAATAATGGCATTTTCGTAATTAAAGAGTTGAAAGTCCAATAAGCATGAAAACATGGATTATATCTCTACAAGCTTGATGAATGAACTTGCATAGGTTAACATATGATAAAATGGATGTAACATCATCATGAACAATGGATCTATATGGATCTACACATAGGATGAAGGAAATGCATGGAAATCACTATTTTAACGCCAAATCGAGCCAACAATCCGATATACTCCTTTGGATCCGTGTGAGAGATAATCACCACTCACCAAATCACCTAAACAATCCAAAAGATATCAACTTCAGATCTGGACAGCGAAGAGCTAAGCTAGATCCGACAAGATCTCACTTCAAACGAAGAAATCTCTCTTGAAAAGATGAAGATCTTCAATCTAAGCTCTTGAATCTTCAATCTTGATCTTCGATTTGGATGGATTGAAGCACTAAATTAGAGTGGAGAAAAGAAGTGAAGAAGTGTAGAAGTCGGGCTCTCAAAATGGCAGCACTTCGTCGCTTCAAAATCCGGATCCCAAAAAGTGAGAACAACCCCTCCTATTTATAGCAGAAATTTCCTTAAGTCGCTTAACTCGGCTATCTCCCTAGGTCGTTTCCGACCTAAGCCTCTCCGACCTAAGACTCTCCGACCTAACAGATAGATCTACGCGACCTAAATCCTAGCGACCTAACAACTTAGCAACCTACGCGACCTAACAGTGTTACGACCTAACACATAGCCTCTCTTAAGGTCGCCAACTGTTAACTCCTTAGGTCGCTAACAAGCTAACTCCTTAGGTCGCTAACAAGCTAACCCCTTAGGTCGCTAACACGACAACTCCTAGGTCGCTAACAAGCTAACCCCTTAGGTCGCTAACACGGCAACTCCTAGGTCGCTAACAAGCTAACCCCTTAGGTCGCTAACACGGCAACTCCTAGGTCGCTAACAAGCTAACCCCTTAGGTCGCTAACACGGCAACTCCTAGGTCGCTAACAACTAGTTTCCTTAGGTCGCTGCCGACCTAAATATACTAACCCGGCACCACTAGGTCGCTCATCCCTAGGTCGTTAACTACTGGGTTTACTTAGGTCGCTACCAACCTATCTCTTAGGTCGCTAACACCTTAACACGCCAGAAACTCTAAAGTCTCCTTCCTTTTAGGTCGTCTACGACCTAAACCCTTACCATCCATCACACGACCTAACTCCAAACCTTAAGGTCACCAATCCCCAACATTCTTAGGTACGACTTATCTCCTAAGTTGCCAACAATACTTAACTAACCTCTAGGTCGCGTACGACCTAGGACTTAGGCAAATTTCAACCAAGATCTGGAACAACTAGAAAATGCTGAAAATCCCAGATTTTGACAAACTTTTCGATCCGTAAAATACGGGTCGTTACATTCTCTCCCCCTTAGGAATTTCGCCCCCGAAATTCCAAGCAAACAAGGCAATCAAAGGCTATTCTGTACGCCTACCATCCATAGCAATCAACAAACCATGCATCCAATTCTAGCTTAGCGTACAGAATTCTAAGACTTAGAACAAGTTACAATATCGCGAGATGAGACGACACCTTAGGGCCATACCTTGAAGAGTTCAGGATGAGCTGCCTTCATCCTCTCTTCCACCTCCCACGTACAGTCGTTATCATCATCACTCCATTGTATCTTGAGCAACTTAACTACCTTCCTCCTAAGCTGTTTCGTGTCGGTTTCAACAACACGAAGCGGCTTACGAGGTCTTCTATCAACTGGATCAACTTCTAAGTCTTCACAGCTATCAGCAGAAACCACTGTATTCGAGTCGTGCACATACTTCCGTAGATAAGATACATGAAAAACATTGTGCACACCCGACATCTTTTCAGGCAACTCCAACCTATAGGCGAGCTTTCCAATTCGCTCGATAATCGGGAATGGTCCAACAAATCTCGGAGTCAATTTACCTTTCTTCCCGAATCGGATAACATTTTCAGTGGAGAAATCTTCACAAAAACCATATCTCCTACGTCGAATTCCAAATCCTTCCGACGCCTATCAGCATAACTCTTCTGACGGTCTTGGGCTGCCTTCATTCGTTGCTGAATGATCTCTATGCAATCTGAAGTCTGACGAATCATCTCTGGCCCAAGCATCAGCTTTTCTCCAGTTTCCAACCAACATGTTGGAGAGTTACACGGTCTTCCATACAATGCCTCATACGGTGCCATACCAATGCTTGACTGGTAACTATTGTTGTACGCAAACTCCACCAAATGAAGGTGATCTTCCCATGATCCTCCGAAATCCAAAACACAAGCTCTGAGGAGATCTTCCAAAACTCGGTTGACTCTCTCGGTCTGACCATCTGTTTGGGGATGATAAGCTGTACTCAAACACAACTCGGTTCCCAAAACTTCCTGGAAGCTCTTCCAAAATCCACTAGTGAACAATGGATCTCGATCGCTCACTATACTCTTCGGAATACCATGGAAACGAACTATCCACTTAACATACAACTCAGCCAACTTTGATGCGGTCCTAGTCGATCGAACAGGAATGAATCGTGCACTCTTAGTCAGACGATCCACAATGACCCAAATTCCTTCATTTCCCGATCTGGTTCTAGGCAATCCGTCGATAAAATCCATCGTCACTTGTTCCCACTTCCATGTAGGAACTTCTAATGGCTGAAGCAATCCACTAGGCTTCTTTTGTTCAGCCTTTACCAACTGGCAGTTCATACATTTGGAAATAAAATTCCCAACATCCTTCTTCATACCTTCCCAGTAGTAGGTTCTCTTCATATCCCGATACATCTTATTTCCACCTGGATGAATTGTCAACTTCGAGTGATGACTTTCCTTCAAAACTTCACTCTTCAATTCATCTATATCGGGAACAACTAGTCGTCCTTGCCTCCGAAGCCAACCCTCTCGATCGACCTCGAATCCTTTATCCTTTTCTGGATCCAATCCAAATTCCAAATCACGGATAATCTTGACAAGCTTATCATCTCGTTTTTGGCCCTCGCCAATCCTTTCCACAAGAGTGGGTCTTATCGATAAGTTTGCCAACATCTCAGGTTCCAATTCACATCTAGGCCTGAAGTCAAATCCAGCTAAATACTCGAGACTCTTCCATTCTGAAAACATGGCTCCCAATCCTGCATGTCTTCGACTTAACGCATCTGCCACTGCGTTACCTTTTCCCGAAGTATAAGCTATACCAAAATCATATGATGCTAAAAACTCTAGCCAACGTTGCTGCCGAAGATTCAAATCCTTCTGGGAGAAAAGATACTTCAACGACTTATGATCTGTAAACAACTCGAATCGAACTCCCAATAGATAGTGTCTCCACATCTTCAGAGCAAAAACAATCGCCGCTAACTCCAAATCATGAATCGGGTAATTCCTTTCATGCGGCTTCAGTTGTCGACTGGCATATGCAACAACTTTATCCTTCTGCATCAGCACTGCTCCAAGTCCAGTACCACATGCGTCGGTGTAAACCACCATCTCATCATTCCCACTTGGAATAGTCAAAACAGGAGCACTCGTCAATCTCTCTTTTAGGATTCCGAAAGCTTGCTCACACTTAGCATCCCAACTGAACACTTGATTCTTCTTCGTCAATCCTGTTAACGGTGTAGCTATCTTGGAGAAGTCTTTGATAAACCGTCGATAGTACCCTGCTAATCCAAGAAAACTTCTCACGTCAGATGCATTCTTAGGTCTAACCCAATCCTGGATTGCTGCCACCTTAGCGGGATCAACCGCTATTCCACTTCCAGAAATCACATGGCCTAAGAACCTCACTTCACTCTTCCAGAAGTGACACTTCGAAAACTTAGCCTTCAGCTGATGTTTCCGTAAGATCTCCAAAACGATACGCAAGTGCGTCTTGTGCTCTTCTTCCGTTCTGGAATAAATCAGAATATCATCCACGAACACAAGTACGAACTTGTTCAACTGATCTCTGAACACTCTATTCATAAGATCCACAAAATATGCTGGCGCGTTAGTCAATCCAAACGGCATTACCAGCCACTCAAAGAAACCAGATGGTGTCCTAAAAGCAGTCTTCGGCACACTATCCTTAGCCACTCTCAGCTGGTGAAATCCCGTTGCCAAATCCATCTGAGAAAACACCTTAGCTTCGTGAAGCTGATCAAACAAGTCATCTATTCTCGGCAATGGATACTTGTTCTTCTTAGTCACCTTATTCAGCTCACGATAATCGACGCACAATCTCAACGACCCATCTGCCTTGGTTGCAAACACAACTGGTGCACCCCACTCGGACACACTACGCCGAATGAATCCTTTTTGCAAAAGATCATCAACTTGCACCCTCAACTCCTGCTGTTCCCTAGGCGCCATTCGCCTAAGAGGCATCACAACAGGTCTGGCTCCTTCAACTAGATCTATACGAAACTCGATCTCTCTATGCGGCGGCAACCCTTTGACTTCGTCAAAGACATCCTCGAATCCATTTGCGATTGGCACTAAAGACAGTCCATCCTGTGGAACAACTAGCGAATACATGAAGCTCATGAAGACGCCTTCTTCATGCTTACATCGTATCACAATCTTTCGCCCCTCCACATTCTCGACTGTCACCTCCAGCCTCTCACAATCAACCTTAGCCGCATACTTCCTAAGCCAGTCCATACCCAAGATAATCCCGAACCCCGCAAAGTTCAGAACAAAACAATCACAAACAAAAGAGCAACCATGACTCGATACAACTAGACCACGGCATAACATACACAAACAAGACGAACCCCCAACTGGATTAGTCACAACCAATGGCCTATCAACAATATCCGGTTCCAAACCTAACCGGCCTACTAGTTCCTTACAAACAAACGAATGCGATGCTCCAGTATCAAACAAAACTCTAACTGGAACACCACATAGGAAAAGAGTACCTTGAACAACCACACTCTTTCCCTTCTCTTCAGCAGTAGGAGCTTTCGAAGACGACGGAACAGCTCCTAAAGCATAGGCTTGCACAATCTGCCTGTCCTTCCTTGGTTCTGGACAATTCTTCCTGAAATGCCCCGGCTTGTCACAGTTGTGACACTTCATCGGTGCCTTCGGATTCTTACAATCCTTCGAGAAATGGCCCTTCTGCTGACAGTTGTAGCAAGTCACCTCGCCTTTCGGTTTCTTCTGACCATCCTTACCCTTCTGCTGCTGCTGCTTCCTCTTCTTGTTTCCACCCTGCTGGGGTTTAGACTCTTCCTTGGTTACAGCAACAACAGATCCATCCTTAGGAAACAGACTCTCATGCCTGAGAGCTTTCTCCACAAGCTTCTCAAATGAATCGTCCAAATGATCCACCAACTGTCTCCCAAGATAACTATCCAAGCCGGTCACAAACTTCTCATTCTTCTGATAAGCAGATTCAATATACGACCGGGCATACTTGGACAAAGCTTCGAACTCAGAAACATACTCAAGAACTGATCTTCCACCTTGCTTGAGCTCCACAAACTTCTTGAATAGAACAGACTTCTGAGCTGTAGAAATGAACTTAGCTTCAAATCTAGCTTGGAATTGCTCCCAAGTAATCTCTTCCTCCGCAGTAGTGATGGTAATAGAGTTCCACCAATCAGAAGCTCTCCCTTGAAGCTGCCTCGATGCCAACTTCCTCTTAGTTGCATCATCAATTTCCAAATCACCAAAGATCCTTCTACAAGCATCTATCCACCTCTGGATCTCAATGGTAGATTCTGTTCCCAAGAAAACTTTCCCTCCAAGAGCAGTATAATCCTTGCACAACTTAGCAAAATCCACTGGTTTCGGAGTTTGGACTTGAACTCCAACATCTACTGCCGCCCCCGGAACTGGTATCCTCCTCATGATCGAAGTCATCATAGCTTCGAACATGGCTGCATAATTAGCAGTCTCTTCAGTAGCACGGCCTTCCCTAGCAGCTGGTCTCCCTCTTCGACTCATTCTCAATATCTATAAAAAGGAATGATTAGAACATCTAGAGAAACAACTGCATAAAGGACTCAAACCCTACTAAGCTACTATATTATATATAGTAATCATCCATCAAAATACAATTACGTCTCTCATACGTAGTTACTTCAGCGAGCGTTGGGTAAAATCGATTAACCTGGCTCTGATACCAAATGTGACGACCGCCCATGACCCCTGCACCGAATCTGAATATAAAGCGCTGTAAAGTGTGCCAGGCGACCATGGACGATTGTCAAGGTAAGATTTAAAAACAAAAGAATCTATCGTATTACTCACAGCGCATGGACAAAATACAATAGAACATATGTATAGTGAAGCTTTACAGAACAAAATGACATCATATAAAACTCCATAATAGTTGAATACAAGCATCCACATAGTCAATACATCCAGCCTCACTACAAAACTCTCAGAGAATACAAAACAGCGGAATATCCAGTACATATAATAAGAAGATAATATGCAACCCTCCGGCTCGTCTTCGATGTCAGCATCGTGAGAAGAGATCAGCACCTGTCACCTGCTACCTAGTCTGCCCGTCCCAAAATGGACGAACAGCCCAAGGCAATAAGAATTAAAACATAAAGCCTTGAGTCAGACAACAGTCTTAGTGAGCAGTAAATTAACTAACAACATACCAAAAGAGCATAAAGGAAAAGGAATAGGAATACAACTCTCCCACTCCAACCTCATTCTACAGTGATAGCCCCCAGACACATACTAAGCAGAAGCAAACATAGCAGAACATACAATTTAAAGTAAAACTACTATCACTCGAGTCAAGGGCGATGTTTTCCAAGTACCAAGGCCTAAATCAGATAAGCACCAAGAAAATACCGCTCTTGAGTCCGAATGACGATACAACCAAACATCCATGACTCTGGCTATCACTGTTATCATTGCTTCGATATCACCGTTAATTGAATGACCGGCACATTCTTTCAGCCGTCCGTCAAGGGCTAATGGAAACCCCGGTTCTAGACATAACTCCCGCACGTCGTCGCAGCCCGTGCCTAGGACTATCGAATCTGCCCAGAGTACTCGACCATCAACAGTTGGCCGTTGGGACTATCGAATCTGCCCAAACGTACTCTTGCTTAGAGCATGCTAGAACCTTCAACAACGATGCTATCCAAGCCTCCTAGTCATCCTCCTCGACGACTATTCTCATATCCATTCATTATCCTCAACTCGAATCATATCACCGAGTTATCAACATGCTTGGAATGATCCCGTCTGGATTAGACCAAGTCTTCGTCACATGATTGCCTCGCTTCATTACATCCTCGCAAAGCCTCATCTCATCATCACATCCTCGAATCTATGCATAAGAGCTTCATCATCCCGCTACATATGCCACGAGCAGCTTTTCCAATTCAAGAGCCTTTCCCTTAGCTTTTGAATCATCTTCGATCTAATCTAATCATCAATCATCTAGTTCATAACAATCAATCAAATCAAACATCAATCCAAGCAATCAAGCATTCAAAATGATCTAAGTAGACAATTATAACAATAATGGCATTTTCGTAATTAAAGAGTTGAAAGTCCAATAAGCATGAAAACATGGATTATATCTCTACAAGCTTGATGAATGAACTTGCATAGGTTAACATATGATAAAATGGATGTAACATCATCATGAACAATGGATCTATATGGATCTACACATAGGATGAAGGAAATGCATGGAAATCACTATTTTAACGCCAAATCGAGCCAACAATCTGATATACTCCTTTGGATCCGTGTGAGAGATAATCACCACTCACCAAATCACCTAAACAATCCAAAAGATATCAACTTCAGATCTGGACAGCGAAGAGCTAAGCTAGATCCGACAAGATCTCACTTCAAACGAAGAAATCTCTCTTGAAAAGATGAAGATCTTCAATCTAAGCTCTTGAATCTTCAATCTTGATCTTCGATTTGGATGGATTGAAGCACTAGATTAGAGTGGAGAAAAGAAGTGAAGAAGTGTAGAAGTCGGGCTCTCAAAATGGCAGCACTTCGTCGCTTCAAAATCCGGATCCCAAAAAGTGAGAACAACCCCTCCTATTTATAGCAGAAATTTCCTTAAGTCGCTTAACTCGGCTATCTCCCTAGGTCGTTTCCGACCTAAGCCTCTCCGACCTAAGACTCTCCGACCTAACAGATAGATCTACGCGACCTAAATCCTAGCGACCTAACAACTTAGCAACCTACGCGACCTAACAGTGTTACGACCTAACACATAGCCTCTCTTAAGGTCGCCAACTGTTAACTCCTTAGGTCGCTAACAAGCTAACTCCTTAGGTCGCTAACAAGCTAACCCCTTAGGTCGCTAACACGGCAACTCCTAGGTCGCTAACAAGCTAACCCCTTAGGTCGCTAACACGGCAACTCCTAGGTCGCTAACAAGCTAACCCCTTAGGTCGCTAACACGGCAACTCCTAGGTCGCTAACAAGCTAACCCCTTAGGTCGCTAACACGGCAACTCCTAGGTCGCTAACAACTAGTTTCCTTAGGTCGCTGCCGACCTAAATATACTAACCCGGCACCACTAGGTCGCTCATCCCTAGGTCGTTAACTACTGGGTTTACTTAGGTCGCTACCAACCTATCTCTTAGGTCGCTAACACCTTAACACGCCAGAAACTCTAAAGTCTCCTTCCTTTTAGGTCGTCTACGACCTAAACCCTTACCATCCATCACACGACCTAACTCCAAACCTTAAGGTCACCAATCCCCAACATTCTTAGGTACGACTTATCTCCTAAGTTGCCAACAATACTTAACTAACCTCTAGGTCGCGTACGACCTAGGACTTAGGCAAATTTCAACCAAGATCTGGAACAACTAGAAAATGCTGAAAATCCCAGATTTTGACAAACTTTTCGATCCGTAAAATACGGGTCGTTACAAATAAAATGGACCTTTGAAACTAAGTAAGAATACTTAGAATTTGATTTGTGAAAATAAGTGTTGACTATTACAAGTTATGAACCCGTTGTAAGGTACGAGTTACCCCGGGTTTTAATGAGTTCTATGCGTTGGTATTTCATATTTTGGATTTACTCACGTTGGTTTCCAGCCTAACCCGGGTGTTACTTTGATGTAATGCCCGGGTCAGACCGAGTATTACAGATTTTCAAGTTAGGACGTTCTGAAGCTCAGGAGGCGAGCTGGATGGCAGGAATGTATGGAGTGTATTCCGCTGTGATATATTGTTATTCATCTAGGACAAGTTATTTTAACTGTCCAGTGACTGTGAAACGTTGTAACTCTGATGTATTAAAATGTAATTAACTTATACAATTTTCCTTTGTATAACTGCTATTTGTTTGATATTATATTTGATCCGCTGCGAATGTGAGAATCTGTGAGAATCTTCTTCTATCTCTTTCTTCTTTTCCTAATTATCTGGAATTTTCGGGATCGAAAATTTCGGGTCGTTACAGTGTATATATACACGTTTAAGGGGCCGAAACCCTAGCTATTTTCTTCGGCCGCCACAAAACAATTCAATGGCCGAGAAGCACCTTCGTTTCCCCTCAGATATCTCGAGATCCATCGACTTTTAGGCGAAATCTTCAACTACAAAGTGGAAGAGCTCAATGAGATCCACCCATCTAACGGTGGAGATCGCATATGGGGGGACAATGGAGGCGTGGGCTGCTTGTTTTGGTTGGCCGTTCGATCACGATTTCTGGGTTGAAGGGGAACTCGAGTTCGCCTAGGTCAGGGACGGAGGTAATGTTTGCGAAGGGCGTTCCAATGGCGGTTGTCGATCGAGTTCGTGATGACCGAGGAGGAGCGGCGTTGTGGCCCTAAAGGTGAACGATGGGTTCACTAGTTCGTGATGTAGTTGGAGCTCATTCGTGTAGAGGGGTGTGTGGCTCGATTTTCTTTTAGCAGGTCAACGGTTGAGATTTGTAATGAAATAAAATTGTTTATAAAAGTATATACAAAACTTATAAATCCATAGCTATTTCATACATTGAAAGATTCCGACGAAACTGGTAGCGCCGGAATCGCAGCGACGAGCGCTACGTAGTGGAGCAGATCTGGGAACAATTAATGCTCGTGAAAATTTTAGATTAAATCAAAGGCGCTCGATTTAATTTGAAATTGTATCACTCCGCGTTTTAAATTCAAGGTGAGTTAATCTCACTCACATCTGGAATGCTAGTTTATTTAAATAGTTAATATTTAAATAATTGAATGATTGGTTGGATATGAGTATTAATATCAGTTCGGATTGATATTTGGTGTTGTGCTAACATCTGTGGATGCAGGGAAACAGGTTGGAGGAATCCAACTGGATTCCTCACAATATAGAAATTATATTCATAATCTGTGATATAATTCATTGATATCCTATGATAGATTGATTTGGAATTTTATTATGCTGTGTTATGGTTGGAAAATATAATTTGGTATTTTAAAATATCAATAAAATGAAATGGGGATGTAAAAGGGAAATGAAAAGGAATTTTTGAGTTACGAATTTAAGGAAATTAAATTCAGGAAATTGGTTTGGAATTTGAAGTGTTTTTGAAATGGTGTTTTAAAAAGGGAAGGAGGAATGGAAATGTATAAACTGGGCTTATAAATGAAATGGGATATTTATCGGTGGATAAATTTTGAAAGATAGATTTCCGGTGGGAATTTCTATAAGAAGTGCAAATTGTTTAAAACAATAGAGAGATCATTTTTAAAGGATGGAAAGTGTATTTTTTTCCCTAGAAAATGAAGTATGTTTCAAAGAGAACTTTCATTGCATAAACCAGAATGTTTAAATGCGTTTCTAGAATATTTTAGAAAATTATTATCTTTAATTATTTTTAAGGGAAAGAAATAAGCATTTATTAAGTAATTATAGCATTTAATTAATTTAAAGATAAATTAGCATTTTGATTTCTAAAGGAAATTTTATTATAAGTATTCGATATAATAACTTTATATTAAAAGGAAATTTTTTATTTAAGTTACCCAATATAAACTTTTATAGTTTTTTTTCAAAAAGGTACATTTTAAATAAAGAATTTAGAAACTTATTTTAAATAATTGAAGTATATATTTTGGAAGTGATTTCCAGGAAATGGGAAGTGTGCTTAAAAATAAAAAGGTTTTTATTTTTAAAGTGTTGGAAGAAATTTACGGGATTCAAACGTAAATTTGAATTGAGATAAATCAAGCAGGATTTATAAGGAGAATTTTTTGGTTTATTCTGAAATGGAAATAGAAAATGTTTGGGAAATTTATTTCCGTAAAAGGAAGTGGGTTTAAACTGTTTTCAAAGGGTTGAAAATAGAAATATATCTTGCGAAGATATTTTGAGGAAAACATGAATTTGGGAAATTATCTATGTTTGGTGGATGTTTGTGAATGTTTTGGATAGTTAAATAACCGACTATCAATATTGGCCAATGCGCTGATCGTTTCGAAGAGACCGGGATCGGGATTAATTTCTCGAAAACCACTTCGATCCGGTTTGTACGTTTTCGTGGAAAAACAAGTTTGGAGTCAAAGATGGTGCAGTGAAGTGCAAGGGCTAGTCGATACTAATCCTGAGGGTGATTCCAAATGGATGTAGTAGGAATAGTTCCTTTGGTTCCGTTCGAACCCGGGACGGACTTGTATGGATGAATGCTTTCAGAACATCGTCAGGTGGACGATGATCATTCTAAGTGATATGTTCTAAAAAGGTAACACTTAGCCTCAAGCCTCATCATCCGGGAATGACTGAAAATCAGGGGTTATGCAGCAAGGCTAAGTGGGTAGCACCCATTAGGGTGAGGTCATCCCTGTCTAGATGTTCCTTTTATTCGGCTTAGTGGTGCGGTTGCTGATCCCAACCGTGGGGTGATCTTACTCGGAATTATCCAGTAAGGGGTAGTTCCGGCCTTGTGTTGAGGGGATCAGACGTGGTCCTCGGTACGCTGATCTAGACCGGGTACTGTGACAGGTGGTACCCGGTGCCTAGTCATTAGTTGGAAATCCATTTTCCCTACGCACCTGTACGATTTTGATTGTGCCCAACTATTGCTGAAACGTGAGATGCAAGCATTTCAGCTAGATTCTATTTTACTTTCTATAGACACTATTATAATATCAGACGGATTTGATAAAAAGTGTTTTGGCTATCGTAAGGTAAAAACCCGACATGTTTATTTGTGGCGTGGTCTTACGAGACGCTTTTGATTTTCAAAGGATTTTGAAACTTTAATAATCAGTTTGGATGTATTTCTCTCACGCTGGTATTCCAGACTGACTGGGTGTTATTTTATTATAATGCTCGGGTTAGACCGAGTATTACAGATACATGATAGGATGCCGTGGAGCTCAGAAGACGAGCTGGATGGCGAGACGTATCACCCGTATTTGTTGTATTCCACTGTGTATCATAAGTGGTATAGTCATCTTGTGAGGACATGTTATTATAACTGTCATGAATTGTGATGTTGATTGTATTGTACTCTGATGTTGTATTCTGATGATGTATGTATAAACTGATATAGTTTCTTTCTGTAAAGATCAGTTATTATCTATTATATTTTAATCCGCTGCGATGTGAGATTCTGATGTTGTTTTCTATTTTCTTCTTCTACCTCTTTCTTCTTTAACCCTAATGGTTCGTATTTCCGTTCATCTTGAGTTGATTTGATGGAGAATAAGTCGGCTCAAGGGGTACGGGTTTGCGGGCTGTTACAGTGGAAGTTTTTTAATTTTTATTTGTTAGAGTAGATAAAAAAATAAAGTTGCTACAGAGTAAATATGTTGATATGCACCAACCAATCAATAAGTTGAATTAGTGTATTATTAGTATCAAACATTTAATTAAGTCCGTTTGAGTATCAGTTTTATTAGTGATTTGAGGATCAGTTTTTAGGTAACAGTTTATATATCGTAGGTATCATTTTTGAAAAATCTGTATTTTTTATGATCGTTGTTGTATAAAAAAATTATTGTATTAGAATAAAATGATAATCTAAAGCAAACAATTTTTTAAATGTTCTTTTTGAAATGGTGACAGTAGTCTTCTTGTTTTGTTTGTATTCGATGATAATACTTTCGGCACTCGGTTGTCCTTTGATTGTTTTTTTATGATCCAAAGAATGAAATTTATCGTTATTGGTCTCAACTTACTCTTTGTCCATTGAGATTTCTGTTGTGCTTGAGAATAAAGTTATTGTGGTTGATACTTTGTAATATTAGTTATTGTGAAAAAGTGATATTTTGTAGTATTGCATTTGTGGCATCAGTGTGTATTAGATTATTGCTTAGTAGTAGTGTTTAGGTATCCGAATTTAAAAACGTTTTACTGTGTAAAATCTTAATTTTGGTTATCAATTTTTACATATCAGTTTTAGGTATGTTTTTTCAGGTCATAGTTTTTAGCTATCAATTTTAAGTTAACACTTGATTAAATTTTATTTTAATGTTTTGTTTACTTGTAAGTTTTTTCCTTTAGCTATGGTTATAGTTTATCTAGAAAATGTGGATAATTAAAAAAGGTATTTGTATCATTTAAAACAAATTCTTTAAGAAGATTATGATTTGGATTTTATGTAGGATCGCTATCAAGGTTTGATTTTAGGTGTTCGTGATGTTTTTCATTTATTTTTTCATAGTTACCGCTATCTTCGTATGGAACAAATGCTTCAGAAAACTGTTGAGTATTATTTCACCATGGATGCTTATCGTTCTTCCTATGCTAATGCTATTAATCATATTCCTAATTTTAATAAGTCTATTGTTGATAAAGTGTTGAAGACGTTATTAAGCCACTTAAGGATAAATGTGGTGTCGGTGAATCTTCTATAAAACGAAAAGTGGGATTTGCATATTTTCAAAATAAGCAAAATAGATGTGGTATATGCAAGCAATATATTCACAATAAGCGTAATTGTCAAACATCTTAGAAGATATGATTTTATTTCCTTGTTTTGTATGAATTTATTGAGAGTTATACTTGGTTGTATGTCTTTTTTGGCAATTTTATGTAATTGAACTTGGTTATATAAGTACATCAGTTTAGCATATACTAAATTTGACATTGATTTGCTCTTTGTAGTTGAACTTTGTTATCTAGTATCAATTTTAGTTGACTGTATATGCTTTGGAATATATATAGATGGCATGGGAAGTGATGTGTTATTATGTTTTTATGCAGTTTACTTTATTCATTATTATTTGTTGTCTGGTATCAATTTTTGGTGCTATTATTTCAGTTTCAGACATGAAAAAATGTAACGACCGGAGATTTTTGACCCTCGAAAATCGACACTAATACGTTCACTGTATAGAGTGCCGAGCAATCGAGTGCCGAAAATACCTGATGTTGGGGTTTTAGAAGAAAAGAGATAGAAGAAAACATAAAACAGAATCAACACAGATTCTCACAATCGCAGCGGAACAAAATATAGTATACAATAACAGATTTTTATATAAAAGAGAACTGTAAATGTTAATATACATACAAATTATCAGAGTACAATCATCAACATACAAATCTGGACAGTTATGATAACTTGACCTTAAAATGCTGAATATACAGTCTACACTACACAGCGGAATATAATCAAATACGTGCAATACGTCTCTGCTATCCAACTCGTCTCCTGAGCTCTAAAGCAACCTAACCTGAATCTGTAATACTCGGTCTGACCCGAGCATTACAATAAAGTAGTACCCGAGTAAGGCTGGAAACCAACGTGAGTAAACACACTTAATTGGAATTACTTAAGTTATCGAAATCCTTTGAAAAACCAAGGTAACTCATAAGACCGCGTCACATATACACGATGGGTTTTTATCTTACGATAGACAAACACTTTTATAGAAAATCCGGTGGTATTATACTAGTGTCCAAGTACCATACTTAATGAAAATGATCAAATCTGTTAAATTAATCTGATTCCAATATTTAGGACTCTATAATCAAAATCGTAGGGGTTCGTAGTGATTATTAAATCGAAGTGGTTTCGGATAACACTGATATCTGATCCCGGTCTCTTCGAATCCAAACGATAAGTTTTAAAAGGCCAAATTGTTTAAAATAAACAATATATATCTAGATTGTCAACATTCACATATGGAAATTTATTACATATATTCATTTCAAATAAAACGTGTCACCGTTTTATTCTAACATTTTAACTGGTTTGGCTACTATTGGCACAGACAAAGAACAATTGAAATAACATCCAAGAGCAATAAAGCTAGAGCATAGATCATTACTAAATTAACGATCAAAAATTAGTATTAATCAATTTACAAACCAGAATTTACTAACTTTAATTAACTGAACCCATTTATATTTTTAATCCAAAATTACTCATAAATTAAAGAAAATTTTAAACAATTTATTATTAGTTAAAACAATCCCTTTAATAACTATTTTACTAATAAAAATAAGATTAAATCAATTAAGACTTTAATTATTTATTCTCTTAAATTATTAAAAATACTTAAGTTTTATATTACATAAATTTAACAAAATTAAATTAGATTAAGATACTAGGTAATAGAATCACATGCAAAAGTTTCCATGTCAATTGGATTTAAATTGAAAGAGGAAAAATGTTCGAAAGTTTAAATGATTTTTAAATATAACATATATTTAATCGCTTTACTTTTTTTAAAAACAAGGCCCACCCACGTTCAGCCCACGAGACAATGAGCATGCCGCATTCCCCTCCTTTCTTTCTTTCCCTTTCCCCTGCTTCTCTTCTCCCTTTTCTTTTCCTTTTCTTTTCCACCCGTGCACATACTGTGTTGTGCACATGTACACGACGCCGGTCGCCCAGCACTTGTCGTCGACAATCTTCCCTCATCACCCACGGCTCCTCGACTCAATCACGCATGAGAAATCCCACGAAAAAAACACAAAGCTCGAAAAGTCGAACGCATCCCAAAAACTCGAACAACCCATCACCACGTCTTCTCTTCGCCTCGCCACCGTATCCCTCCGTTCACCACCAAACCCTACCAAAAGCTACGCCAAATCCTCCTCTACCTGCCCCCCTCCCCCGTACCGCATCCTCCTAGTTGCCCCACGTCGCCGCCATTACCCCAAATTCGAACACCTACACGAAGAAAGCCTAAAACCCTAAAAATCCTTCGATCCAACACCACACACCAGAAAAAAATGTCATTGCATTTTTCTTAGCTTCCCCATCATCTAAACCACCTCCACCACCAACGGCAAGTCACCAAGTCGCCACGATCGTCAAAATTTCACCAAAACCCATTTTCCGTTCATCTTCCTTTACCTCCCTCAATACAAAATTAAAAATCATCAAACCCTTTCCAAAAATAACGATTTTCAAAAACACACACACCCATATAATCAAAAGATTGAATTTCGATATTCAAATTTTGTTCATTCTTAGGTTGTTCACTGAAAAATGCATTTTTCTCCTTCTATACTTTACGATAACAAATAAAATAAATTTTCGAGTAATCTGCACTTAAAAATAATCGACTTTGCTTTTGGGGCCATGGTCTATAATCAACTGGATTGAGAGGTATTGATTTTTGAAGTTGGAAAGACTATATTCTTTTTTTTATAAAAAAAACAGTGGCTGTACATGCTTCTTTTTTGTATTTAGTTTTACAGGCTCCATTAATATGATTAAAACATAAACATAAACAGCATAGAAAAACTTAGTGACACATAAATGCTTGATACGTAAAAGATTTAATTCACATCTACAAACATATAGAAACATACATGATTTTGCAGTAAGTAAGGATTATGTTTTACTCATAGTTTTAAAGAAATGGATGAACACCGCTCCTTATCTTTTCCCCTGCTTCAAACTTTTACTCTCTTATATAAGTTTTAATGGTAGCCTCCTTTTGTTTCTTTTTTATTTTATTTTATTTGTTTGAGCTAGAATGTTAAACGTGAATAACCAAGGCAGTGTATATATAGAAGAGAATGGGAAGGAACAGGGCTGAAGCCCATGTTTATGAACAGTGCTTTAATTCCCTTCTTATTTTTTTATTTTTTACTTTTATTTTTTTTGATTTGAAAATTGTTGACTTGATTTTGATAAGTTGATTTGATCTTTTATGGTGATTTGATTTATTTTGTGCTTGAATTGATATGCATTTATCATAATGTTCCCTTGTATGAAAACATACATCCTATAGATATATACATGTATAGATGTCCTATAACTTGGACCATAAGCACATGTTTTTGTTTACTAACATGTATATATATAACATACCTAAGTATAAAGCAACAAACAAGTATCTAATTCCTTATATATATATATATATATTTATTTTATTTATTATCATAAGTTTTGCAGGTATATATCTATATATAATCCCATACACACTATTCTTTAAGCATATATACATACACATATACTTACATTTATTTTGTCATCACATATATATATATTTACATTTATACAAATTTTCATATACATTACTTCATACGGCATATGTAACATCCTGCATTTTTTACCGTTCAAGTCGACAAAACATACACACATGCCGACTCAAACAATCCAAAATACAGATAGTTATTGTGGTAAATAAGAAATAGATAAGAAAGAATAGAAACAAACACAGAATCCCGCAGCGGAAGGAACATGATATAATAATAAAATAACAGTTCATGAAGCTGTTAAATAAATACATTTGATTATTATTATACATCACAAATCAGAGTTACATACACATCAGAGATAATACAACAATGCAGTGGAAAAATAATACAATAGTAGAATACAAATGATATAATACCAAACTCCGTCTTCGTCCTCCAGAATAAGTCTTCAACCTAATCTGAAATGCTCAGGCTGACCCGAGCGTAATGAAAAGACATAACACTCGAGTTAGGACTAAAATATCTCATGTAAGTTAAATCGGATAAGTAAATATGAGTGTGACGGCGTCGGAGATGTTTACGGGTTTTAGACACCTCCTATCCAGTGTTTAACGTGCGTGCATTAACTTAAGAGATGTTCGGGATTTCCATCTCCTAAGGATCCGTTAAACTATCTACTATATAATAGATACGCTATATACAGTAATGTCTATCATAAAGTAAAATATCAAACTAGCGTTAAGCCATGGCCCATTCCACCCTTAACACATTTTTATAAATGTCATAGTCTATACAGCACCGTAAGCCCCACCGTAAACTAGTGGTTATCAGAGGATACCCCATAGGTATAACACAAAACCAATCGTAGTGGTCGCGAAAGGATAATCAGTATGACAAGGTACATGAGGCGATACCAACTAGGATACTAGTAGCTGCCTGATCCGGACTGATGTTGGGCATAACAGCTACTACCCCAACACCGCGAAACAACACTCCCAAATCAAGGGGTGCACCCAAATCGAATCACAACAGTAATAGATATGGTATCGAAGAAGTGTGTCCGCTAGAGATGGCGAACCTTAATGGCCCGGCAAGGCTCCCGTTTTAGTCATATCAAGGGTCATCCAAAATCGTTCTCTTTCTTCAAATCAACATGTTCACCAAAACCATCCACTTCATTCTGGATCAACACTCCGCGTATATTAGTTATTAAAGTGGTTTTCGGTATCGACGGAGAGTATGTCCATATCTGATCCCGGTCTCTTTAATAACTACGTTATATTTTTCACACCGGTTGGATCTTTACATTTCAAAACAATTCATATATTTATACTTCAAATTAAACATCTGTATTAAGTAGTTTACTTAATTTCCGGAACAATTCCAATTCAATAAACTTAGATTAATATTCGGATTTAAAGAATTCATTTAAGTATTACATTCCAAATCAATTTCAGTTCAAATCCTATTCAAATTAATTTTATCTTCAAATTTAATTCAATAGTTTCAATTTAGTTCAATTCACAAATATTTCATATTTTCTTCAAATTTAATTCAAATAGGTTGATTCAATTAATTAAAACTTCAATACAATCTTCCATTTAAAACCATTTCAATATATAGCAATTTCAAGTTAAAATTTCAATTATCGATTCAAATCCCTTTAGTTTAAAATAAATTTAATAATGAATGTTTATTCTAAATTTCAAGCAATTTTGTTTCAATAAATTCAATTCATATATCAATTCAGATTTAGCTTTCAATTTATTTCATAATAGATTCAAAACAAAGTTTCAATTTCAATAATTTAAAGTTCAAATTTTAGAGAAGATCAATTTATAAATATCACTTATATTTCTTTTTAAAACAAAGTTTAGTTAAATCAAAATTCAAGATTTTGAAATCATTTAATTTATCAAACCGGTGTTAGTATAAAATTTTCTACCCTAGGGTCAAGTGATACGAATATATATCATTTCAATTCGAAATAATTTAATTTACGGATATCTATCATTTCAATCCGCAATCCCGAGTAAAATTCAAATCAGGTAATAAATCATAAATGCAGTAAAATTCAATGCTGACAACATACAATATAAATGCAATATCCAATCATCCAATATTAACAGTTAAACATCATCAATCATCATCCAAATCAGATAATATATCATGAAAATCCACTAATTATCAATTATCCATTATTTTCTAGCAATTCCAATTTAGTTTCAATTAGCTTATCAATCTATATTCCAAATTAAATTTAACTGTCAATTTAATTCAGACATCAAATTATAAATCACCATCATAGACCACATCCACATAATCAATATAGTTCAACATATAACAATTTTCAACTAGTCAGTTATTTAATTTACAATTTTAATTTCAATTTAAACCAAACTGTCAATTTAAATTTAACATCAAATTAATCCAATTCACATGCAAATAAATTTTTAACTGGTCAATACTATATTGACAATCATCAATCAAATCAAACAGTAAATCATAACAAATAACTGGTTATCATAATTGGGTATTTAACTATCGATTAAATTCCAACATTAATTTAAATAACAATTTAATTCAATTCAATTCAATTTCAACTAAACAACAATTTTAAATTACTAACTAGCAACCAGAAACATTCATAATACTTTATGCATTCAATTTAACTAACATAACATATTTAGTCAAGCGTGAGTGGGTAAAATCACTCACCTTTGGTTTTAAAGTCGATATGAAACCCAGACGATCACCAAAATTCCAACAGTCCAGATCTGAATGGAAATTGCTTCATTGCGTAGCCTTCGCGAATACGAATCCAACGCAAAACTCCGCTCGTCAATCGGATCTCGTATGCAATATATATCAGTTAATAACGGTACGGTATAAATTAAATAATAACATAATTCAAATTAACAAAACTCAACCCAACTTTCCACGTCACTGGAATTTGGAATCTGCTCCCTTTGACTTCGTGTTTAACCCAGTAACAAGAAACAACATGAAATTGAATCCTGGACCTCGAAATCAAATCGAACGACCGTGCTTTCCTCTACTCATTCACGTGAAACTGCTCCAGAAACTCCATACGATGGTACGAACCCATCGATCGATTCTTTGACCATCAAACGCCGCAACCCCGCGCCATAATACTCCAATCGGGAGCCGCCACCAGATGCGCCTCGGCCTCCTCCTCCTACGTTGAAGTCACGGCAAACCACAGTTCCACCATCGCCTCGGAAATCGTGCTTGAAGCCCACCAAAACGCGGCACCATTGCTGTCCAAATAGCCCACGATAACTTAATCCACCGTATAGAATCAAAGAGCTAACGAAGATCTTCCATTTTTGTTTTGGAAGTTTTGAAAATCATCGAGTAAATGAGGAGAAATTAAGGCCAACAGTTTGTATAGTTTCGGCCATTGGTTTTTAGAGAGGAGGCGGCTGTTGATATGCGTTAGGGTTTTAGTTTAATTAATTTTTTTATTAATATTTTAACATTAAACTTGTATTTATATCCACACAACAAACGAGCTTCATTTCTAACAAACCAAAAGGCTATCTTAATGTTAAAAAACATTCTGGACTCAATGGAAATGGTCTGGAAGTCAAATTTCGAAGTTTACAACAATTAACATTTAAAATCGTATTATTCTAATTAAATTACACGAATAAATTCAAGCGCATTTCTATGCCGTACAGTCAAACCGAAAGTCCGATTGATACGAAATTTGAAACCTTGCAATAATATACTGTTACGGATCCGATGAAACTGGTTTCGTTGAAATCCGAGACAGTTTGTAAAATTGGTTATTTTCACAGGTTAATTTAAATATAACCATTCAATTAACATATATTCACTTTTAATTCAAAAATAAAAGTTCATAAACTTTATTCTAATTCAAATAAAATTTTAGGTTAACTTAATAAATCGATTTCATATATATTAAACCCTATATTCAATTAATTTACAACTTCAATTATTTAACAACTAATATATTTAACTTCCAATTATATTCAACTAATTTACCTAACAATTTCTTTTGTTTCTAATTAAATTCAACTTATTAAATCTATTTAAATAAAACAGAATTCAAAATAACTCTATAAATCAATTCTCATATATATCAAATTTTTAACCCAACTATTTCGCAATTTCAATTTAAATTTCAATTATAAAATAATGGTTCAGTTTAATTCAAACTATTCAATATCTGATTCCAAATTTCATTATTCATATACAAATCAATTATACTTTAATTAAAATCAATTACAAGTTATTATTATTATATTATATTGGTATTAATCACTTTATCAATTAAATTAAGTTCAGGTTGTGAAATTCACCACTTAAATCCTTAGATTTTTATTTCTAACCATAATAATAATCAAAATTCATTTAAATTCAATAAAATAAATAATAGAAAAATACGGGTCGTTACAGCATATATACATATATATATATATATACACTTATATACTTGTGTGTGTGTGTATATATTTAAACATCATAATGCTTTAAATATATGGATATTCTATCTTAAATTGTAGATGGTGGATTTTATATACATATATCAATAAAATTTATCATACCCAGAATTTATATTTTAAGTTTGAATATAGTTTTTATTTTAATTTATACATTCAGATATTTTAAGTATTAGAAAATTTATCTATCTGACTTATAAAAATAAATATTTCAACAATTAAAATTAGTTAATCATCCCAAAATCAGATGGCTAAAAATACGGGTTGTTATATTCCTCCCCCTTAGAACTTTTTGTCCTTGAAAAGGAACGAAGCGAGAATTTAATTTTGATGTATATTATTAAATAATCATGTTTAAACATTTTAACTCTCTTACTCCTTTACTATCCATTTTTTTAAGATACAACACTTTAAATCACATAGTATTATCAATCTAATTTTATATTAAAACATTTTTCATAACTCGAAATCTTAACAAGTCCATCCTTGTTTTTACAGAAATTTAGTCATACGTTGATCAGGCGTAGGACTGAAAATCTCTAAGTACTTAATAGACCCGTTTCAACATCCAGTGAAAATACTTGAAAAACATTTTTCAAAATGATATGGAAAGTATCACCCCCCTTTCCTTCTTTACCGCCATGGATCGCAGTTAACTCGATGATTGCATCACCATCCCGACGAAATCATAAGTAAACTATATGCATCAGCACCTCTCGACTTATGCCATGGGAACTCAATAGTCCGCAGCTACACAAAGGTTGCGTTGCTATCACAACAGGACCGTAAGTAGTCTGTATGCAATCTCTGCCCCTCGAACTACGCTATCAAATGAAACTAAACCACATAGATCGCATGCTACACAAAGGTTGTGTCACTATCCCCGTGAAACCAATCGTAGACTGTAGGCAATCGCTATGGAACCAAACCACATAGATCGCAATCTACTGATGTTACGTCGCTATCACAGCGAATCAAACGTAGATTGTAGGCAATCACTGCCTCCCGAATTACGCTACGGAACCACGATAGATCGCAGTTACACAAAGGTTACGTTGTTATCACAGCAAAACCAAACGTAACTGTAGGTATAATACCCTTCGATTTACGCTATCAAACAAATGATCACCAGGAACTCATGATTTTATCCGGACGTCCTCTAGGATCCCTATTCTCATTGAAACCACCCTGTGGATTCCTAGGTAAAACCACTCAGTGGATCTCCTACTCTAAGTTTCGACTTTCGCAGGGGTGCCTTTCCATACCTTTAGTCTCGAAACATATCATACTATATATATAGTACTTTTCAAATCATATACTTTATATGTATTACATATAAATTTTATCTATATAAAATCGATATCTACTAAATCGATAGTTTTAAATTCGATTTACCCAATTTCCAAAATTTACTATTTGCCTAAAATCAAATGCCTTTGAAAATCAATAGGTTCCAAAACTACCTCAATTTCATATGCATATAAGATCATTCTTTCCAACTCGAATAACTTTCGGATCAATAATTTCTGAGTCCACCTCATACTTATATAAACTCTATTTAGTATTTCAAATATCTTTCAAAGATTATTTCTTCCTAGTTATAAATTCAACAAGGGGAGTTTGAATATATAATTAATATATATAACCTTATTTATGCCAAATCAAATTTTTCCAAGTTCGATTACTTTCCAAAGCTATTGGTAACATTTCTTACTTCTTATAATTAAATTTCAGTTATAGTAACTATTCATTCTTCATTTTAAAATCATCATATTTACTCAAAATATACTATTTCACTTCAAAATCATTTTTGCCTTAATATCTCGATTTCGGTTCCAATTCAAAGTTGCTTCGAATTTCCATTTGGGTTATTCTTCAATTTAACCCAATTTGTATTTAAATCCATGATTTAAACATAACAATTTCCACTCCGACCAGTTTGAATTTAGAAAATAGCTTGAATAGTTTTAAAATAGTTAAATAGTTAATATAAGATTGTTTGAGTTTACAAATGGTTTGTATAGTAAAATAGCTTGGAAAATCAAAATAATTTGAATACTTAAGAAGATAGATTTTAAACAGTTTATATTAAAATAATTTATTTGAAAAAAGTTTCATAGTCATACTAATTCAATTCCCAATCTTCCAATTCAAATCAATTTCCATTTCCATTTTCATTTAAATTGACTCAATTCCGATTTCAATTTGAATTAACTTCGATTCCAATTTTAATTCAAATCAATTTCAATTTGAATTAATTTCAATTCAATTCTCAATTTTAAACCATTTCGATTTATATAAGTTCGAGTTCGATTTTCAAAATATCGATTTAATCACATAAATCAATTAACCTTCAATATTCGATTTAAAAAAATCCAAATCTTTAAAAATAATTCAATTCCGAGCCCAAATTTCGAAATATTCATTTAAATTACTTTTACTTGGACTTATTTCATGGTTTGAGTAAGAGTTCAAATCTTTTTACAACAAATCAATTTTTTCCGAAATTCAATTGATTTCCCAATTATAACTTCAAAATTTCAAACCCGATTCTTTAAACAATTTCGGTTGACAAGTTTATTTTTAACATTTCAAACTCAAGTTCAAAATGATTCCATTTCCATAAATTTGATTTTATTCCTTAAAATCAAAATTATTTAAATAATTTCAAATCAAAGTTTTATTTCTATTTAATTTTCAGGGATGGATATATATATCATTTCAATCCAAAATAGATGTCATAGGTATATATCATTTCAACCCACTTCTTAATTTATTCGAAATAATTCGATTTACAGTTTTATATACTGTAAATAACATACAGGATGATAGCAGGATATATCAAAATAAATAAACATCCAAATCATCTAAACCTCAGTCAATAGCATCCATAGCAAATTTTCAGAATTCGAAACCCGTTTTGTTTCAAAAATCGTTTTGAAATCATTTATACACACATAACTCCTTTTGTAACTCTTATCAAATCTATACCTTTTCTTTTATAATTTAATTTATTTAACTTTCATAAGTTAAATTTTAATTTCACCTTAAAATTTCCAATTTGAGGTTATAAGTTCAAAACTTATTTAACTTGGCCTGAGTTAATTCCCAATTCGTTCAACCCCTTTAAACTTACTCAATTTAAATTTTACATTCCAAATTTATTCTTGTTAATATCACTTCCCACTTATAAGTTCAAAAACTTATTTTTCCTTTGGTTCTACTTCTCATTTTAATGGGAGATCCCATAATTCAACACCAGGTACATATTTAAAATCAACTTGAAATCATACACACACACACACATATATATATATCCCATTTACATACCAAATCACACTTTTAAATTTTAAACCAACCTTGGTTTCTATCCAAAACAAATCCCTTCGGAATTTCCAAAACAACTCTTGTTTAAAACAAAATTTTCCATATCAAAATATACTAAATAATATTATTTATTATTTCCTTAAACACTTCGAAACACATTTCAAAATTTTCAGAACTTAGATTCAAAATTTCACAATTTAAATTCATTTTAATTTATAAGTCATATTTATAAATTATGCTTATACAATTCCACTTCCTTAAAACATTTCACATTGTTTTATCATTGTTTATTTTGCAATAAACATCCTTTATTAAGACCCAACAACCAATTTATGATAATAATCAGTATTATCATATCTAGAAACCAAATACACCATATATTACATAATAATTTCCTGGAAAATTATTTCTCTATATATAAAAATATAATCAGGGTAAAATTATTTCATTTCAAAACACTTTGAAAAACTCTTTCAAAATTTTCGGAATTTAAATTCTGGTTTGAATCTACTTTTAGCTTAACCCATTTGTATAGTTCATTCTTTTCAAATTTCTATTTCGTTATATATATAATAACCACTTAAATCTTATAATCTTATTTGATTACCATAATAACAACCAATCTCCTTAATATACTATAATAATTCAGAAATATTATTTCTTTTTATATCAAAATGAAATTTTATATAAATATTATTTTAAAATCGTTTTTAAAATCATTATATAAGAAAATAACAAGTACGCCCTCATATTTGATACACTCAACTCATTCTAGGGTACTACTTGTGGAATATGCATGTATATGTTTTTTGTTTGATGATAATAAACATATATACATTCATTTAAATGTATTTGATATTGTACTATTTTATTTTACATAGATAAAATAAATATTTGCTGAATAAAATAAATAACACAGAATTGGAATTCAAACGAATATTTTATTCAAACAAATATTTATTACAATTTTGATAGTACAATTTCAAGCTCTCACTATAACTATACAATTTCAGTCACAATACAATTACATCACAATTTCATAGTTACATCAGTTCCTCACTACATATCACTCACACTCGTATTTATCTTCAATTTCATTCCAATGTGAATCCAGCATCTGAGCAATCTGCAAAAATATACATTGACGCAGTAAAATTGAAAATAAAATGTTTTTGCAGTATAAAACAAAATATGGATTTTGAAAATAATATTTGCCTCAGTTTTTTGGGTTGTTCGTCATCATTTAATTTTGAATCTATCATACACGAACAACTTGTGATATACACAGTGTATCACTGTATATGCCACAAGGCCGTGCACATCGAAATATACACTTGATCAATTTACACAGACAAGTGAGCACGGGTCAAACCCAAATGCGGGAATTGTGACGACCGCCCATGACCCCTGCACCGAATCTAGAGATAGAGCGCTGTAAAGTGTGCCAGGCGACCATGGACGATTGTCAAGGTAAGATTAAAACAACAGGATCTATCGTATTACTCACAGCGCATGGACAAAATACAATAGAACATATGTATAGTGAAGCTTTACAGAATAAAATGACATCATATAAAACTCCATAATAGTTGAATACAAGCATCCACATAGTCAATACATCCAGCCTCACTACATAACTCTCAGAGAATACAAAACAGCGGAAAAAATCCAGTACATATAAGAAGATAATATGCAACCCTCTAGCTCGTCTTCGATATCAGCATCGTGAGAAGAGAACAGCACCTGTCACCTGCTACCTAGTCTGCCCGTCCCAAAATGGACGAACAGCCCAAGGCAATAAGAATTAAAACATAAAGCCTTGAGTCAGACAACAGTCTTAGTGAGCAGTAAATTAACTAACAACATACCAAAAGAGCATAAAGGAAAAGGAATAGGAATACAACCCTCCCACTCCAACCTCATTCTACAGTGATAGCCCCCAGACACACACTAAGCAGAAGCAAACATAGCAGAGCATACAATTTAAAGTAAAGCAATTGTCACTCGAGTCAAGAGCGATGTTTTCCAAGTACAAATCCCAAGGTCTAAAACCAAGGTCAGATAAGCACCCAGGAAATACCGCTCTTGAGACCGAATGATGATACAACCAAACATCCATGACTCGGCTATCACTGTTATCATTGTTGCGATATCACCGTTAATTGAATGACCGGCACATTCTTTCAGCCGTCCGTCAAGGGCTAATGGTAACCCCGGTTCTAGACATAACTCCCGCACGTCATCGTGACCCGTGCCTAGGATTATCGAATCTACCCAGAGTACTCGACCATCAACTTAGTCTTTTGGGCGTCCCCATGTACTCTTGCTTAGAGCATGCTAGAACCTTCAACAACGATGAGATCTCAACCTCCTAGTCATCCTCCTCGACGACTATTGCCATACTAGCTCAAGCGCCTCTCGAGCATCCATTATCCTCAACTCGAATCATATCACCGAGTTATCAACATGCTTGGAATGATCCCGCCTGGATTAGACCAAGTCTTCATCATATGATTGCCTCGCTTCATTACATCCTCGCAAAGCCTCATCTCATCACCACATCATCAAATCTATGCATAAGAGCTTCATCATCCCGCTACATATGCCACGTGCAGCTTTTCCATTTTCAAGAGCCTTTCCCTTAGCTTTTGAATCATCTTCGATCTAAATCTAATCATCAATCATCTAGTTCATAACAAGCAATCAAATCAAACATCAATCCAAGCAATCAAGCATTCAAAAATGATCTAAGTAGACAATTATAACAATAATGGCATTTTCGTAATTAAAGAGTTGAAAGTCCAATAAGCATTAAAACATGGATTATATCTCTACAAACTTGATGAATGAACTTGCATAGGTTAACATATGATAAAATGGATGCAACATCATCATGAACAATGGATCTACATGGATCTATACATAGGATGAAGAAAATGCATGGAAATCACTATTTTAACACCAAATCGAGCCAACAATCCGATATACTCCTTTGGATCCGTGTGAGAGATAATCACCACTCACCAAATCACCTAAACAACCTCAAATCAACACACTTCAGATCTGGACAGCGAAGGATGAAGCTAGATCTACCACAAATCCGCTTCAAATGAAGAAATCTCTCTTGAAAAGATGAAGATCTTCAATCTAAGCTCTTGAATCTTCAATCTTGATCTTCGATTAGGATGGATGGAAGCACTAGATTAAAGTGGAGAAAAGAAGTGAAGAAGTGTAGAAGTCGAGCTCTCAAAATGGCAGCACTTCGTCGCTTCAAAAATCCGGATCCCAAAAAGTGAGAACAACCCCTCCTATTTATAGCTGAAATCTGTCCTTAAGTCGAAATCTGGCTATCTCCCTAAGTCGCTTCCGACCTAAGCGACCTAAGCCTCTCCGACCTAAGCCTCTCCGACCTAACAGATGTACGTCTTAACTTCTTTGCGACCTAACACTTAGGAAACCCAGCGACCTAACAACTTAACGACCTAACTATCTAAGACTCAGTTGGGTTGCGACCTAACACAAGTCGACCTAAAACAACACGCGACCTAACACTTGAACTATCCTAGCGACCTAACAACTTAGCAACCTACGCGACCTAACACAACAGCCTAACTCCTAAGGTCGCCAACTTGTTAACTTCTTAGGTCGCCAACTTGTTAACTCCTTAGGTCGCCAACACGGAACCACTAGGTCGCTAACTCAGAACCACTAGGTCGCTAACTCAGAACCACTAGGTCGCTAACTCAGAACCACTAGGTCGCTAACTCAGAACCACTAGGTCGCTAACTCAGAACCACTAGGTCGCTAACTCAGAACCACTAGGTCGCTAACTCAGAACCACTAGGTCGCTAACTCGGCAACTACTAGGTCGCTAACTCGGCAACTACTAGGTCGCTAACTCAGAACCACTAGGTCGCTAACTCGGCAACTACTAGGTCGCTAACTCGGCAACTACTAGGTCGCTAACAAGCTAACCCCTTAGGTCGCGAACTATTATAGGTCGCTAACCACTAGTTTCCTTAGGTCGCTGCCGACCTAAATATACTAGCCCGGCACCACTAGGTCGCTCATCCCTAGATCGTCAACTACTGGGTTTACTTAGGTCGCTACCAACCTATCTCTTAGGTCGCTAACACCTTAACTCGCCAGAAACTCTAAAGTCTCCTTCCTTTTAGGTCGTCTACGACCTAAACCCTTACCATCCATCACACGACCTAACTCCAAACCTTAAAGTCACCAATCCCCAACATTCTTAGGTACGACTTATCTCCTAAGTTGCCAACAATACTTAACTAACCTCTAGGTCGCATACGACCTAGGACTTAGGCAAATTTCAACCAAGATCTGGAATAACTAGAAAATGCTGAAAATCCCAGATTTTGACAAACTTTTCGATCCGAAAAATACGGGTCGTTACAGGAATCAACTCAAGTGCAATAAAATGATGTCACATCGTTCAACACAAGATCAAATCCAAATCGGATTCAACTCAAGTGAAATTCGAAAAACAAATAAAATGCAAAGGTCAAGTCACTGCAGTCATAACTCAACTCAATGCAACAACCAAAGTCAAGGAAACATGAAGCTTGCAAGCTCGAGCACAAGATATGGAAACTACAACAATGAAATTTACAAATGCACCAGTGAACAAATAAAACCATATGAAAGCAAGAAGGCAAATGCACAATGTCAACACTACAGGTAACAAGTAAAACAGGTCATGTATGAAGTTGAGTGAAACTGCAACAAATATGCATAGGTACAAGAGTCATGTGCAAATGGATATCAACATGAAACAAGCATTAGATCAAAGCAATATGCAATGAAGACTTCAAGAAATACAACACTGCTTCACAATGTACAAGTGAAACAGTGATGGAACTGGAAAATTCAAAATGAATCAGTGAAGATTACAATGTATGAATCAGTGCAGGAGCAAATGCTACCATTAATCAAGTGCATACTACAGCAACAAATAGCAAGTGCAACAGGCAAGTGTAGATGCAGTAAAGCATGTACATGGGTAAACAGCAAATCCAGTGCCAACATGTACACAAATTCAAGAAGGCACCAAACAATAACATGAACACAAGTGAATCAGCAAGATGAACAACATATCAACAATGGAATGCAATGAAAAGTCAACAACATATGCATACACACATACTAATGTATATATGCATATATACAGACAATATTTATTCACAATATCAACTGGCCGTAGTCAGAGCTAAATGCATACAAACCAGGTACAACAAAATGTCATCAGAAATCAAACCATGGTAATCAAGCAAACCAGGAATTCGAAACAGAGGTGATCAAGGAATCTATCACAAGCACAAAGAAAGGAATCATCGTCAACAAAGTAAGTGCCAGAGAGTCAAAGCTGAGAGCAACAAAGTCAGAGACGTGGTAATGAATACCGTGGTTACCACGAAATAATATAAAGCCAGAAATTCACAAAGTTTCAAAATGATCGAAGCCGTGAGTAGAACAAGTAAAGCATGAAATTCATGGAGGAATAAAATCAAAGCCATGGTCAACACAAAATTAAAGTCAAAACCGTGTGAATCAAATCAAGAATCGCAATATATACGCATTTGAAAAAGTCAAATTCAAATAAAATAGGAAAGTTGATACCGTGACAATCAGGGAAGGATCGAATGGTTTCAAACTAAAACTGTGACAGTAAAGTAAGGGAAAGAATTCACTATGAACAAGTCAGATAAATCTCAAACGTTCAAACATCATCAAGCGGCATAGCAAATCGATTGACAAATTCAAACAGTTAATTCGAACGAAATTATAGGTTTCGAAATCCTTACAAATACCCCAATCATCACTGGCATTAATCATCGAATTCAAGCAATCAAAACCAGCAAGTAAAAGGAGAAAATCACATACCGAATTCGACCATCAAGGAGCAGTTGTGTCCATGTCGAGCACAAGCGGATTGATTGCCGAAGCATAATAGAGCAACAACAAATAACATTCGGTCAAACAACAGAAAGCGGCGACTTCAGCTCTAAATTCTCGAGGCCAAAGTCGAAATCAATTCCACAAGAGGAAGACGAGGTCGAAGTCAAACATGAGGGCGAAACTCTAATCTCAGTTGCAAAGAGGAACAAAATCGAGCCGAAGCCCTAAGTTCAGTCGCAAAGAGGAATGAAAGAGAAGCCACTATTTTTCACAAAGCATTACAAAGGAACATGCCGACATTGAATAAAAGAAAACAAACAGGGCCGTCCTTGTTAATTTAAATAGGGTTTTAACTTTTATTTTTGTTTAAGGGCAAAAACAATTTTACTCTAGTTTATCTATTTTTTGCTCTTGCTTTTTATTTAGAAATCTGTATTTCTTTGAATCAAATCAGGGTAAATCACCACCTAGGTTTTAGGTAGTGTCAGATTGTCTAGTTAGGATTAGTTCAGTGAGCAGGGTGTGCGAGTTTGCAAAACTCTATAGGCGGTAGCAAGGTGTGCGAGTCTGTTAGAGTGTTTGTAAGCAGGATACTGTTTAATTCTAATAGAAATCTGGGAATACAGTAGTAGGCAGGGGTTGCCGAAGCTGGGTAAATTTTGCGTGTGATTTACTTTTCAGCATATTTACTTCTCTGCAGTTTGTTTTTGTGTTTAATCCCAGAAAATTTGCTATAACCCTATTCACCCCCCCTCTAGGGTTAATCTAGATCCTACAAGTGGTATTAGAGCCCGGTATTTTTTTAACTCTAGAGTCATGAATCCACCAAATAATGCTTTTTCTGAGGGGCAATCTATTGTTAGGCCACCAATGTTTAATGGGAATGATTATGCTTATTGGAAAGTTAGGATGGGTATTTATCTTAGTTCTGTTGATTATGATGTTTGGGATATTATTGAAACTGGCTATAAAGCTCCCACTATAACTGTTGGTGATACTAAGATTCCTAAACCTAAGGATAGATGGGACGCTAATGATAAGAAATTAAAAACTACAAATGCTAAAGCCATGAATGCTTTGATCTGTGCTCTTGATAAGAATGAATTTAATAGAATTCTCATTGTACAACTGCATAGGAAATTTGGCATACCTTGGAGGTAACACATGAAGGAACTTCTCAAGTCAAGGAGTCTCGTCTAGCCCTATTCAGCAATGAATACAAGAACTTTGGGATGGACAAAGACGAGAGCATAAAAGACATGTTTGGACGCTTTTCAACTTTGGTGTACAATGCTAGAGCGCTTGGGAAGGTATTCACTGAGGTAGAGCTTGTGAGGAAGGTGCTACGAGTCTTACCGATGAACTTTGAGGCAAAAGTCACGGCAATACAAGAATCGAAAGATCTGAGTAAACTTAGCATGGAGGAGTTGATCGGCAACGTGATGACATATGAGCTTGAGATAAAAACAAAGGAGGAACGCAACAACTCCGAATCAAAGAAGAAGACGATTGCCTTAAAGAGCAAAGAAGAGAGCGATGAAGAAGAAGAAGATCCAATTGAAGAGCTTGCAATGGCTGTCAATAATCTTAGAAAATGGTCAAGATTTGGGCCACGCAAGAAGAAAACAAATGGTAATAGGTCAAAAGATTCTGACAATTCCGATAATGAATTGACTTTCTATAACTGCAATAAGCCTGGCCACTTCAAACAAAACTGTCCACTTCTCAAAAACAACAAAGGAAAGAAAAAGAAGAAGAAGGCTTTTGCAGCGACTTGGGATGATGAAGAAGAAGAGGAAGTTTTGAATAATAGCTTAGAGGAGGCTAATTTGTGTCTTATGACAAAATCAGATTCAGAAGCAAGCTCGGAGGAATCTAGCGAGGTAAGTAACTATTCTTATAAAGAACTTGTTTTGATGTGTTGTGATTTTACTAAAACAATTGGTACTCTTGATTCTAAAATTGAAAAACTGAAATCTGATAGGAGAGAACTTGTCCGTGAAAATTCTAGGTTAGAAACTGAACTTGAAAATATTCAAAACCTAGACTGTAAAAAATGCAAAATTTTAGATTCAGGATTATCAAAGCTTAAGAATAACTTTGAGAATCTTGAAAAAGAAAACTTGAGTCTTAAGGAAACCATTGACACTAGGAGAAAGGATTTTATAAATAGATGCACCTCACTTGTGACTGAAAACACAATATTAAAAACCAAAGTCCAAAATCTTGAGAAAACTCTGAATAACTTTTCAAGAGGAGAAAAATCATTCAACATGTTATTGGGAAATAAACTTTTTGCTAACAACAGAAAAGGACTAGGTTTTGGGAAAACACAAGTTGATGATAATGCAAAAGGTAAGAGTGTCTTTACTAGATGTGAAATAATTGGTCATCGTGTTGAAAATTGTAGTCATAGGAACAAGAACACAAAATTTATACAAGTTTGGGCTCCTAAGAATTCTACAAACGAATTTCATGTCTATTGGAACAAGAATAAAAGGACGAAACAAGTTTGGGTGCCAAAAGGAACATATATTAATAGTTTTGGGTCTACTCAAACATATTCATCAAATTATTCTGCCACTAACAGCCATGGACCTATAAAAACAAATAGGTCACAAAAATCTTTTACCGTGTAGGTGTGGTGGCAGGCTAAGGAACAACATTAGTGTTATCTGGATTCTGGCTGTTCCAAACACACAACGGGCGACAAATCAACGTTCCTTAGCCTAGTATGAAGGTGACAGATTCACAATGGGCAAACAACGAAAGATTATCGTACAGGTAAAACAAGTAATTGTATTTATTTTCAAACGATAGATAAAATATGAAAATCTGCACCATAATCTGAATTAAATCAGCCAGTTATGTGAAATGATTGATGATGTTAATTCTAATTTCTTATTAACCAATCATCTTCAAATAGAATTACTCGAAGTAATTATGATGGTTGACAGATTCTAACTTACTTGATATGATCTTACATGACTTGCTCTTTTCTATGACTTTGATTTGTGCTTAGAAGTTGACCAAACATTTTTCTCATCATTGAATTTAATCTGTTTGGTCAAATTATGATGTTGATTGATTACTGATTACTCATGCTATAAAAAGGTTTTTAAGAAATTGTTGAAACTGTTGAAACTTTATTGGTGAAACTTCAAGAAATTGTTTTGAAATAATGATGATGGTTTAATGACTGTTGATCTTACGGTTTCTAAATCTGACACTATGATACTTGTTTGATGGTTAACACGACTTCAATTCAAAGTCAAGAAAATTTCGAAAATAATTCTGAGATAGTTTGTTGAAATTTCACAATCTGGTCTATGACATCCAACGAGTGAACATTGAGTGAAATTTAAAGACAGATGCAGATCACACTGGTAATATAGTTGATAGAAAAATTACTAGTGGAACGTGATTATATTTCGTGACATTCATTTGCTGCATCATTTTTTTTCAAAGAAAATATCTGCATATTTTTCACTTGAAATATTTTTTTTAGCAGAAATTTTTTTTCTTAAAAACCTGTAACGACCCGGAAATTTCGAACCCGAAATTTCCAGATAGTTAGAAGAAAAAGAAAGAGATAGAAGAAAGAAACAGAAGAAGAAGAATAATCAGAAACATCAACATCTCACATTCGCAGCGGATAAAATATAATAATAAATGATAACAGTTTTACAAAACAATATTATATCTGTCGATTACATTTTAATACATCAGAGTTACATATTTATACAGACACTGGATATACATAATTATTAAGCCTCAGATATACAATAATATAACACAGTAGAAACACTCCATACGTTCCTGCCATCCAGCTCGTCTCCTGAACTCCCAAACATCCTTACCTGAGAATCTGTAATACTCGGTCTGACCCGAGCATTACATCAAAGTAACACCCGGGTCAGGCTGGAAACCAGCGTGAGTAAACCCATATAACATGAAGTACTAAGTTATAAACTTATTTGAAACCAGGGTAACTCGTATCTTCTACGAGTTCTTACTTATTTTATTCAAACAATTATTTCAATTCAATTTGATATCTAAGTACCGTTACTTAGTTCCAATGGTCCAGACTACTCAATTTATTTCATCCCAGCCTATTGATTTCACATGTCATGTAACGACCCAGGATTTTCTACTCTGAAAATCCCAGATAGTTAGAAGAAGAAAAAGAAAGAGATAGAAGAAGAGGAAGAAACAGAAACACCAAATCACATATTCTCACATTCGCAGCGGATCAAAATATAATATCACATAAATAACAGTTTTACAAAAAGAACTGTATCAATACACTTTTACATTCTATATCAGAGTTATGCTATTACACAACACAGGACAATTTGAAAACATGTCTTAGATAATCAACAATAATATATACAACAGATATCACTCCATACGTTCCTGCCATCCAGCTAGCCTCCTGAGCTCCAGAACGTCCTTACCTGAAAATCTGTAATACTCGGTCTGACCCGAGCATTACATCAAAGTAACACCCGGGTCAGGCTGGAAACCAGCGTGAGTAAACTTATCTAACAAGAAAATCCAAAGATATAACTTAAGTAAATTACCAAGGTAACTCGTACTTTCTACGAGTTCAAATCTTATTTAAGTCCATTATTTATCTCAAAACAATATCCAAGAATCGTTATCCCGTTTAAATATCCATGATACTTAACTTATTTCATTCCAGCCTGTTTGTTTCCAAACTCACATTTATAAAGATTCGAAGTGGTTTCGGGTATTTACTGATACCCGACTCCGGTCTCTTCGAAATCAATGTCATTTCTAATCCAGGTTGTTAAGTTAAAAAAAAACAATACAATTCATATTCAGGATATCATATCATACATCAAATCATCTTAGATAGGTAACCTACATTACCACCGTTTAACCCATTCATAACATAGTACATCTCAATTACCCATCAGAGATAAAATCAATCCAAGTAACCCAATATTATTCAACCATCCATAACAAGTTGATTTATTCTTAATTGATTTAATTAATCTCTAATTAAATTAATTACTAAACTTTAATCACTTGGATTACCTTAATCCATATTACTTAACATAAATTAATTACAAATTAATTAATCATTTCTTAATTATTTATCTTAATTAATCTTCCTTGATTAATTATCACTTAATTACAATAAGTAATTATCCTTTTAATTATTCCTTAATTAAAATAAGTAATTATACTTTAATTATCCCTTTTATTTAATCATTCTTGATTTATTACTTTTTAATTACATTAAGTAATTAAACCTTAATTATAAATTAATTATCCTCAACCATTCAATAATTATCTTTAATTACTTCCATTAATTAATTAATGATCTTCTAATTACTTCATTAATTAATTACTCTTTTAATTTATTACCTTAATAAGTAATTAATCACATTATTAATTAACCTTAACCCTTTAAATTAATTAATTTAATTCTTTAATTAATTACACTAAATGATTAATCCTTAATCACTTCCATTTAATTACTTCCATAAATGATTCCTTTTTCTTAATTACATTCCATAATTATTCATTAATTACTCTCTAAGTAATTATACTTCATAAATTTATAAGTGATTAACTTTAATTAATTAGACAAATTAATCACTTAATCTCTAGTTAATGATTCATTTCTTAGTTCATTAACTATCCACTAATTACCCCACTAGGTAATAATTAACTTTTAATTATTCTCATAAATTAATTTAGTTAATTTCTTTTGAAATCAACCTTAAACATTTTATATTTAAAAATATATTCAATTAAACACTCTTGAAACTTGGTTGACATTTATTTAGAAAGAACTTGTTTTTAAATTGTAAACTTGGTTCTTTTTTAAATTTTAAAACTGTACAAACCCAAGGAAAATCGAACCCAAGCAAAAACGTTAAAAACCCGAAGACCCCACCGAGTCACCCACCCTCTTCAGCTACTTCGAGTCATTTCCACCATTAACTCGAGTACGACCTGAGGTGTCACATCCCGAAATTTTCGACTTTCGAAAATTCGACATCGATACTCACTTTATCGACTGCCGAGCAATCGAGTGCCGGAAACTCCAATAGTGAGGGTTTTAAGAAAAAGAAAAAGTAGAAGAAGAAGAAGATAGAAGAAAAAGAGAAGAAAGAAAGAAGAAGAACAACAGAAAACACATCAGAACAGAAACAGAAAACAGAAAACAATATCAGAATCTCACATATCGCAGCGGAATAATATACAATAGATAATTACTAGTCTTTTAAAACAAAGAACTATATCAGTGTATATATACATCAATCATCAGAGTCAATATACAACAATGGACAGTTATATAACTTGTCCTTATACAGAATACACAGCGGAATAAATACTATCAGATACAAATACTACGTCTCACCATCCAGCTTATCTCCAATATCCAGAATATCCTGATAATATAACTCTAGGCTGCCCGTGTGGAAATTGGTGGGCACCCAGAGTTTAGAAGGGAAACAATAAACTCCGAGTCAGTCATGGTGACTGGTGTGAGATCGTAAAACAGTTATTCTTTAAAATAAACAACAGGATAATTTTAAAGTTAATTCGAAATGCTTTTGGAAAATGAAACTACCATAAGACCTCCCGCCACACACACAATGCAAACGCAGACTTGGAGGAGATTTCTTCTTATGATAGTCAAAGATGCTTACTACGCAAAAATCAAATTCTTTTTGATATTATTATTAGTGCATAGTGTAGAAATCATTTCGAAAGTATAATATTAATCTTAGCCAACATACGACCAGTATCGTATGCCTACTATAGCTACCATCCAAACAGTGGGGCGCCACCATAAGTGAATGGCAGGTTCTACAACTAATACCGTACAAGGCTCGTATTGTTTCTTTGGATTTCCAACAAATGGTCAGGCTAAGGAACTTCCTAACCACGATGGGTACGTCCCTGGAATAGACGACCCGAGAACCTAACCGGATCTCTGCCAACACAAGGCCGGGTTACCTCTGCAAAAATAGGTAACTACTGACACGCGTATGCCATCCCCCGATCGTCACCGATCTTCCCGAGGATCCCCGATTTCCAACAAACCACAAAGTAATAATAACTGTGCAGCAACCACAGAGGTTAAGTATCTGGGCTCCATACCATGATACCACCTTTATCCAGAAGTAATGACATACACTAAGGGGCGCTACTCCCTAGAACCTTGCCGCATTCGTCCTGTTTCGACCATTTCCGGGGTGTGAGGCTCAACGAAGTCTCGTCCACAAAGCTACGCTTTCTCAAAAAGCCCTGCTTCGGGTCAAACAAAATGATCAACCTATGATCACAAAGATATAAGATCAAACAAATGATCATATCACAAATGATCAAACACTGATCATTTCACAGCAACACTCAGTATGCCACGTTACCAAGTTGGGATATATCGCTGATAAATTTCAACTACATAACCTCTGAGCTCGTACGTCTCAGAGAAGGGTGTTAAGCTAAGAGGATAAATTCTCCGCCACCAACAGAAATGTATTTGAAAGAAATCAGCTTTATATCTCAAATTGTAACGTCAGACACACAATCCATACAAGTCTGTTCCGGGATCGAACAGAACCGAAGGCACTTCTCACGAAGCCCTTGCAATTCCGGATAATTTTCAATCACGTCAGGACTTCCCGTCACTAAGGGTGATAAAACCTCTAAATCGAAGATCAGTCGATGTAGAGTAACTCGACGGTAATCCTTCCGTTTTCAAAAATATCTGGTCTTCAACACCGGTCTTCAAATGCAATTCATATCGACGTATCACATATTCGGAATGGGTTATACGACCCCATGGTCCTTTCCCGGTTAACCCGAATAGTGAGCGTATATTTAAAAATAAGTGTGGCATTCAAATTCATCCAATTCACAACAAATACCTACTTAAGGTAATTATTGATAGTCGGTTATTTAACTATCAATAAAGATGCGCAACATCATCAGATTCCAAATAATTTTCCAAATTATTCCATCTTCCAAAATATCTTTATTAGATATAAAGTTTCCACACTTAATCATTTGAAAACCATTTCAAATCAATTTCCACATTTTCAATTTATCTTTGAAGATAAAATCTCAAAAACAGTTCATTTCATATTGGAAAAGCATTTCCATACCTATTTAATAATAAGTAATTCACAAATCTATTTATTTTCAACATTTGAAAATATTCGATATACTTAAATCAAATTAAGTATATATTTCATTCTTTAAGGAAATCATTTACTATAACAACATTTATTTGAGTCAAAACGAATGTTACGTAAAACATCGTTACGACGACTCAAAATCACTAGTATAGGGATTCGGATTTAGATAGATATATAAATCCCAATACTACATTAAAAAAAACATTTCCTTTCGGAAATCATTTACTATAACAACAGTGTTATAGTCCACCATTTCCTTAAATTTCTCGAAAACGTCTATTTCGACAATAAATGTTGAAATCTATGCTTTCGATTCATAACACATTTTAAAACACCTTTAAAATGTTTAACTTCATTTTTAAAAATAATACTTCTTCAAAAATGAATCCATTTTACTTAACAATATATTCACTGTCCAAAATCGTGAATAAACTTTACTTAACCCCATTTCAATCATTTCTACACATTTTTATTTCAATAAAAATTCGCTATTCAAATCGTGAATATATCTTCTTAAATAATCTTCTATATTAGATTTATCACATTCAATCTATTTCGAATTTATAAGCACGTTTATAAATTCTATTTCTCTTTTTAATAACAACTTCGGCTTATAACCCTTCTTTTATCAACTTCTATATTTAACTTATTAAAATAAGTGACTTTGGGTTTATAACAACTTTTATAAATTTCAATCCTATTTATAAAAACTTCAATATCAATTCAATTTCAATATTGATTTCTGAATTTATTTTCAACGTTAAATAAAAGATCCCATACTAATTTCTCAAAAATTCATTTCCAATATTAATTCAATTACAGATTGATTTCAAATGTTATTTATCACTACTAAATAAATTCCTTATTGAATTCATTTTACATTGATTTCACAACTTATTTCAATTTACCAATTAAATTTCAAACTGAATTTCCAACTTATCTTCTTTTAAATAAATTCTTTTAATCTATTTAAAAATCCAAATTTAAATTAAATTCTTCAATTTAAAATCACTGTTTTATGAAATCCATTTATTTAGCATTTTCACTTAATTCTGGGATTTATTCAATACGATTATAAAAATTTACTTTTTATACTTTAAAAATTCCTTTCTTCAAAATTCTTCAATTTCAAAAATTAATTCACTTAGAAATTTTCTACTTGAATTTCAAAAACTCAATTTCGTTTAACTTTGGAATCCAATGATGTCAAAACATCCATTCAGCTAACATTTTAGCTTTCAACAATTTCCAAGCATCAATATGATCAATATAATCATTCACAGATTATCACATCACAGTAGAAATAAATTCAATCAATGTGAGGGGTCCAGTTGGATCCCTCCAACCTGTTTCCCTGCATCCAAAGATGTTAGCACAATACCAATTCCGCTCCAGTGCGGAATTATCGCGGTATATAGGTTTTTATAAATCCGCTTACTAACGGCGCAATAGGGTCTCATCCGCTATACGAGGCGGGAAATCATCAATCCAATATATACATATGCCAATATGTATATACTGCTATATATATATAGATATATCCTATCATATCTAATAGCACATTCAACCAAATCAATCAATAACTGCAATTCAATTATAAATCTGAGTGAGAAGATCTCACCTTAGCTTTTTATTTCGCAATCCATTATCATCCTGACTCGATTTTCTTGATTTATACCTTGTATAAATAATCATACAAATTTATTAATATTCGAATTAAATCGAACAATAAATTTTCATTTGGTAATTTCAATTCATCGGTGACTTCGTTTTAAACAGTTAATTTTAAATTTTAACTGATTTCCTTGAAAATCTTCTTATAACAAAAATGGTTAAATAAGTTAATTACCAAAATACATTTTTCTTAAAATAAACAGGTAAGTTCAAAATGTGTATGTATTTTATTTTATCATTTCTATTCTTTTGAAACTACATGGATAAAAATAATTTATAGATTCCAAATATCAAATTTTATACAAATTCCCCTTGTTTTAAGATTTCTATATTTCTAGAACTTAGATATATATCTTCTGTTTGTACATATATATTTATAGGATAATTAAACAAATAATTAAATTTTAAACTGTCTTTACAATTCAAAACATTTAAACTGCTGCATACGTAAATTATATATATTTATTTTTATATCATTTCTTTGTAATTTCTTATCCCAAATGACTTATATTTATTTTAAAAATCTAATCTTTATATTGTTTCAAAGTCCCATATTCATATATTTCCAAAAAGAGTTTTCTACTTTAAACTCGATATATATTTTAAATCCGTATATATATATTTCCTTTAATCTGTATAAAATTTTTTTTATTTTTTTTCCATTCTCATCTATACGCATATAAAAATTATTAAATCAAATTCACATTGAAATAAAAATTCGAATACCTCACTGTCGAATTCGAGACCAATCGAAGCCTTAGTTATACATCACGAACTGCCTCCGTTCACCTCCGTTCACCGCTTGACCAGCACCCCCTCGACTTCGCCTGAAAACCCTTCACGACCATCGCGACAAGCTTCCTCGACCACGTGCGTCACCGCTTGAAAATCGCGACACTGTGCTACGCGTGCCCAATCGCGAATTCCCTGACTCCTTCGAAGTGAAACCCCTAGTCGCCATCGCACGCGAGATCCCTGGTCGCGAGCTCCACGTCGCGACATCGCGATTCCAGATTGTCATTGCCGCCGCTTTATCGCCATCGTCTCGAGACGCTCGCGAAACTCTAATTCGCGCCCTAGCCTCGCGTACGCCACTCGAACCTGCCGTGGTCGCGAACCATCGCGATGCGCCGCCGCTGCCAATCGACACCCTCGCCTGCTACGCATCACCGAGCTCGAGAATGCCCGGTCACGACGCCCTGCCGCGTCGACCCCCTGGCCTCGCGATGAACTTCCCAGCTGCCTCGATTTTAAAATTGAACGAGAGAGTGGCCCTTGTTTCGATTTCGTTTTTGAGAATACGAACGCGCTTTGAAATGATTTTGAAGAGGGACGAGATAACGTTAAAGTCGAACGAAGCATGGTCGGCACGATTTGGCTTCGTGATTCTCTGCGTGATTTTAGGCTGAAGTTAGGGAAGAGAACGTGTGATTTGACTTAAATTTAAATTTCAAATTTAAATTGAATATCGTTAAAGCTTTAACGCGTATATATATCGTGTGCTCACGTATCCACTCAAAAAATTATGAAAATTGAAATCCGGCAATAATACAACATTCCGGACCCAATGGAACTGGTTTCGTCGAATTCCGAAACTGTTTGAAAATTGACTATTTTATAAATATCGGTTCGAACGATTTATTTCGAAACTGAACAAATCGTTTTCAAATTCGATTCTGAAGCTTCTATTATTTTCAGAATTATCAATATATATATTTTACAAGCGTTTGAAATATTTTTCTTCGCCTTAAAATTAAAGATTCAAATTTTTGTTCAACTTCAATCGATTAAATTTTATAATTTAATTGTCAGTTTCAAAGTTATATCCGGGATTTGAATTAAATTACCGTTCAAATATTTAAAATTAATTAAATATTTTCAATTTAATTCATTCGAAATTCTGGGTCGTTACATGAGGCACCCTGCTTCCTTCCAAATTTCAACAGCAACCCAGACTCAACGTGCACACGTGCACGTGCACCAGCGAACCGATCATCTCCGACCAACCACGCCATCTCCAAAGAGTCGCCGACAACCTCGTCGACTAGCTTGACCTTCTAGATCGACGAAATCGCCAAGATACCAAAATCGAGCAACACGGCACCCAACTGGAACCAACCTCGATCGACAAAATCGCCATGCTCCGACGATCCCGACCACCAGAATCCACGCCGCCTCGTCCAGAACATCGTCACGAACCCAAGTTTCGATTCCCCATGCTCCGATCGTTTCCGATTCACTCTCGACATCATACGAACTCGAGAATCAACGTCAACCAAACTGTTCGATTAAACCCTAATTCGACGTCGATACGACACCACGGCGAACTATAAAATCCTCCAACATTTTTCCATGAATCTCCAGCCTACAACTCTTCTCTGGCCACAACCCCGAGGGCTCTGACCTCCGCAATCACCAGGAATTGACCAATTTACAATTTCGTTCATCATTCATTTCCTCCCAAAACACCATCTTAAAAATTCTCATTTTATTTTTAAAAATCATAGTTTTCCAAATAGAAACAGATAAGGTAGGTGAAACAAAGAATTATGAAATTCAAATTTCGACATGTTTTCAAGTTTCACTGTTATATTTTCTTTCCAGAGCAGTTTAAATGTATTTTAACTTAAATAAAATTTTGAACCTTACTCTATGATTCAGCAACAAGTTTCGTTCAAAACTAAAACCCTAACTAGGATTAGATCGAGAGATAAAGGAATCTATTTAAAATCTTGAGTTTTGAAAACAAGAACAGGGATATCTCAAGCATGCACATACATCTGTATACTTATATACATAAACAGGAACTCATTTACATATGTATTCATACGAACATACTTATTCCAGAAACCAACATGCATCCAAATCAATATTTAAACTTCTTTTCTTTTAAATTAAATGCTACTCACAGGCTTTTCAAAAATAACAGAGGAAACCAGGTTGTAATACTCACATATTTATGATATACATGCTGTCATATTTACACTACCATGCAAGCCTATTTCATATCATAACATTCAATGATTTGCACATGCATCAAGTTACCATTAACTTTAGCCTAAATAAAAGTGTTTACTCACCTCTTTTGTTTTGAACAGAGCAGCCTGTTTCTTTGATTTAAAACTGGAAACTTAGTTGATCTTTTACTTTGAAAACTGGAGATATTTTTGAAATGATCTGGAAACTTTAGTATTGCAACTGATCTGAAGCTTTGAATTGTTGAAGTTGAATTGAATCTGATCTTGAATTCTTGATTTGATCTGTTACTTTATTTGAGTTGAATCCTACTTGAATTTGTGGAGATATTGTTTGAATTTCTTTGATTTTGTTTTACTGGATTGTGTGTTACAGGTTTTAGTTTTGTTTTAGAGAATGGCTGATAAAAGAAATGAAAGAGGGGTATAGAGATGTTTTAAATTCTTAGTTTTATCCTTTATTAGTTATTATTTAAAAAAAAAAAAAGAAGAAAATGACACATGTTCATTTCCTATCTTAAAATCCCAACACTTGTTAATATACTTACTTACTAATTAACACTTGTCTTATTTTACATTTGTAAATTTCATGTTTTTAATATGTATTTATATTATATTTTTAAATTTAGTTATATATATATATAAATATCTTAAGTATTTAATATTTAAATTTCTCTTACACTTATCTATATAAAATTTTAAAGACAATGATATAAAATCAATCACATGCTAATAAAAATCATATACACTTATTATTTTAAACTCAATTTATTTTTAAGATTATTTACATTTGAATTTCAAATTCAAATTCTTTTTAAATTTTACTTATATATATTCAAATTAATATTTATTTTATTTGCTTAGGAAAAAGGATAAATTTTTAGATTATTAATTGATTTATAAAGAAGATTATTACATAATTATTTGCCTAAAATTCCAGGATATCACATGTCAAATTTATAAAGAATTATAGATTACTAATCGAAGTGGTTTCGGATATTTACTAATACCCGAACCCGGTCTCTTCGAATTCAATATCATCTTAACCCAAGTTATTCAAATGAATACAATTCAATTTTAAATACAGAGTGTCAATTTTACACGGTAAATTATCATAGGTAACCACATCATCATTGTTCACCCAAACATATAATATTACAAAAATATGGCAGATCACATAGCATCATAATCACATACCCGGGATAACAAATAGTCCAAGGCATTCAATATCATTCAGCCACCCAAAAGCAAGGTTAATCACTTCCAAAATTAATTTAATTTATCTTTAATTAAATTAATTACTAATCTTTAATCACTTATCATCTTTACTCAACATAAATTAATTACAAACCAATTAATTAATCATTCATTTAGTATCCATCTTAATTAATCACCCTTGATTTATTTCTTTTTAATTTCATTACATAATTAGCCTTTAATAACATGAATTAGTTAACCTTTAATAAATTTATTTACTTAATTGAGAATAATTAAACAATGGGATAATCACATTAATTAATGATCCTTAATTAATTACTTTCATTAACTAATTAACTATAATTAATTACATTGATCTTTAATTAATTACATTAATCTTTAATTAATTACATTAATTAATTAATCATACTTTAAATTAATCACTTCCATTAGTTAATTATATTTAATTACCTTAGCAAATAATTAATCACATTTTTAATTAATCCTTAACTCTCTAATTAATTAATTACTCTTAAATTAATTAATTAACTCATTAATTAATTATATTAATAAATCCTTTAATTAATAACATTAAGTGATTTACCTCTAATTAATTAAGTAAATTAATTATTCTTAACCATTACCATTAATTATCCTTTAATTAATTTCCTTATCTTAATCTAAATACTTTATTACATCATTAACTTTATTTTAGAAACCATTAGGAATTAATTACCTAATTAATCAAATATACCAAACAAATTCAATAACATTTGATTTTAAATTTTCAACTTGAAAACCCGTTTCAAAACCTTGTTCAAATTATTCATTTTAGAAACTTAGTTTATTTGGATACATCTTACTTTGATAAAACCAGAAATTTGATTTCCTTTAAAAATTTGGAAACAGTTCAAATAAAACGACTCGAGAAAACAACTTTTCCACCCGAGCGAAACACGAGTCATTCCGCTTCCCATTCTTCTTCGAGTCAGACATGCAACCCATTCGAGTTCGACCCGAGTAGAAGCCTTCTTCCCTAAAGCTCAGATCAAACTCCAGATACAAACGTGCACGTGCACGTACACAGAAGCTCGCCGCCCCTCCGATCATTCCTCCGGTCCTTGACACGTCGACGATCATCTACACGAAAGCTCCTACCCCTTAGTATTGACGAACTCGCGAGGAAACGAAATCGAGCAACTCGATCCCACATGAACCCAAAAACGAAATCGACTAAACACCTCGCACCGCCTAACTCCGATCACAAGAGACTTCGCTATCACGCCTGGAACTTCGCCGTACTACCACTCATCGTTTCCCCCACCACCGGTCCATCCCGATGTACCTACGTCGACGCTATTGCCACGACAACATTCTCGATCAAAACAGGTCTTTAAACCCTACTTCGACGTTGCACTACCTCCACAGCGAACTGAAAATTCACCCACTAATTTTCCCGAGATCCTCGCCCCACGAACTTCCTCCAGCAACAAATTCGACGCCTATCCTTCCTCCGATCACCAGAAATCGAGCGAAGACCAATTCCCGTTCAACTCGAGAATTCCCAATAATTATAAGTTTAAAAATCATGAAACCATTATCAAAAATTATCATTTTCTAATACGAATCTGTATGTATAATCCAAACTTGAAATTTAGATGATCAATTTCTTGCTTATATAAGATCATCACTGCTATTTTTTTTAATTCTGAAACCAATACTCAATATAAACACTTGAAATTATTTCTAAAAATGATATTACATTGTTACAATCATTTTATCTTCAGAGATCATAGCATGAATTTGATTAGATGGGAAGATATGAATTTTTCTATATTGTTCTTGAGTCTATAATTCAAACAGAGACATATATATTCATATATCAGGCATGCACACACAGTAATTCTCTAACATACATCCAGGCAACAATTTTTAACAACTTTACTTTAATTACTTATCACATGCATTAGTAAATAAAACAGATTTTAGTCTTTTAAATAAAAGTTTACTCACTGTTATTTTAGAAATAGAGAAAGAGAACACTATAGGCTTGTTTCATTTGCTCTTGAATTCTTTTTGCTTTTGTTGAATTATAATCTGAAGTTGATCTCAGGTTGCTAGTTGATTGGTCTCCTTGCCTGATCTCAGGTTGTATTAGATGATTTAAAACTGATGTTGCATTTGCCCTTTGATTCCTTGTCTCGGATTTAAATTTCCAGGTTTCATTTTCTTTTCTTTTTGGTTTGTATTTTAGTTGAATATGAAGAGAAGATGGATTTTTAGCTGAAACGTAAAAACAGATTCCTTCTTCATATTTTTTTTTTCTCAAATTTTTAAATTTTAATTATCAAAGAATAACAAATAAAGCCACTTGTCCTTGCATTGATTATTTAGCTTACACATATACACTCCAATTCACAAATGTCCTAAATATACATTATGATGTTTACAAGTGTTAACTCTTCTTTTATTAAATTTTTAAGTCATATATATGTATTTATATAGATTATTTATTTTATATTTACATATGTCTTGTGTACTTTAAATTTTATACTTATAGTTTTAAAAGATATACACATATCAAAGCTTTATATTAATTTACTAACTATATCTACTTCCAAGTATATAAAAGAAACGGTATTATTAAATCTTTAATTAAATCTCACCTTACATATTTACAAACCAATCTTACACATACAAATGTATAGAATTTTCAAAAATTTGTTTAAAGTTGATTATATATATATATATATTTTATATTAGTTTTGAAAAGATAAATTTTACCAAATAAATATTTATAAAAGAAGATCATTAAACAAATATTATCAAATGAATATTTATCTGGATATTTATAAGTCAGTATTTATTATAATTCAAATTTATCTATTTATATCCAGATATATTCTAATTATCAGAATTTCATTTATTAATCCAAATAAAATCAGTATTTCTATTAATTAACCCAGTTAATTATCAATTAACATATGTTTCCAAAATCCGGGTTATCACATTCCTCCCCCCTTAGAATCTTTTCGTCCTCGAAAAGGAACGAAGCCAAATTTATTATTTACTTATTATCAGATAAATTTCTTGTTGAACATTTTAAACTATAAACTCCCTTTATATTAAAATACTTTAAAATCTATATAATATTACAAAAATAGTTTTTATAAAAAAAACTTTTATAACTCGATGTTTCAACAAGTCCATCCTCGTTCTCACAGAAATTCGGTCATACGTTGATCAGACGTAAGACTGAAAATCTATAAGTACTTGATAAACCCGTTCTCAACACCAAGTGAAAATACTTGGAAAATAATTTATGAAAATATAGAAAACAGTTTTGAAAATAGAGGAAATATCTTTGGTGAGAATGCTCTGGAAATCATCACCCCCATCCATGGTCGCAGTTAACCCGATGGTTACGTTGCCGTCCCGGCAAAATCCACAGATAACTGTAGGTCTCCGCGCTCCTCGATTACGCCATGGAACCCGCTACAGATCGCAGTTATACCCGGGCCTTACGTTGCTATCACAGCACAAACCCATATAACTGTAGGCATCAGCGCCACCGAATTTCGCTGCCAAATAATGAAACTTCTCCCACAAAGGTCGCAGTCTACCGATATAAAATCAAACGTAGACAGTTGGCTCTCAGCGGCACACACGACTTTCGCTATGTTACCATAGTATCACAGTCTACCGATATAAAATCAAACGTAGACAGTTGGCTCTCAGCGGCACACATGACTTTCGCTATGGTCTGCAGTAGATCGCAGTGACATCGAGTTACATTGTCGTCACAGCATAACCCAAATGCCTCTGTGGGCACCAGCCCCTCGACTTTCGCTACACAAATAATCCTCAGGAACTAGTTTTGTCCGGACTCCTCACAGGATCAACTTTAGAATCCCCCCCTTGGGGTTCAAGGCAGTACCACCCAGTGGCACTCCTGAGAAGTTCATTTCAAGGGAGCGCCTTTTTCCCCAGAGCTATACTCAAACATTTTATACTATATACTTATAGTATCTTCAAATCATACCCTTTATGATTTATCAAAATCTCCTTTACACAATATCGATTACCAAAAATCGATAATTCTCAAACTAGGCTTTCCAAAATCCAAAATTGATTTCTCAAAAATCAAAAGCCCTTTCCAAAATCCATAGGTTCCCAAAACATTTTCCAAAATCATTCTCATAAGATCCTTTATATATATATAGATATAGATATATATATACTTTGAAAATCTTTGGATCATTTCAAACTTTGTATAAAACCTCTTTTATACTTCAAATATTTCAAAACCCTTTTCTTTTAGCAATAGATTCAACAAGGGAAGATTTACCTTATATAACAAAGATATATATATAACTTTATTTTATTCTAAATCAAATATTCACATTTGATAAATCTTTTATAAAGTTATTAACCATATTTCTTTTCAAAAACCATTTTACAGTTCTTATCCCCAATCTTCAATATCAATTTCATTTAAATCCGTACGATGTACACATATCATCCGTACACAATATCAATCTGATCGCTCAATCGATCACACAATTTCACTTCCGAACTAGTATCGTCCACCCGACTTCCTAGTGCGGACTCAGATCTGGTTTCTTGATTAGAAACCGTCATTCTCCTTGCATAGTCACAACTATGATAGAGAATATCCAGAACCAATCAAAAATCCATATCCAGGTTCGCCGTCGAAAATCGAGCGAAAAATCCCAACTCGGATCGATAATACTATCTCGAAATTCTGTGTTCGAATCTGGATCAAATCACTATGCGAATAGAATAATATATGTATATCCTACGTATTTATCTTTATCGGTTATTAGCCAAATCAATTCTCTTTTCTATTCACATTTCCTTTAATTCCATTCACTTATTCTCAATTGCTTCCACTACCAATTGAGTTATTACTTTAATTACAAACAGTTTGAACTCTGACCAATTTAAATTTAAAAATAGCTTGAAAAAGTTTAAAATAGATAAGTAGTTGAAAAATAGTTATTAGTTTGTAAAATAGCTATAAAATAGTTAAGTAGGTATAAAATAGTTAGATAATTACAAAATAGTTTTCAAAATAGTGATTAGATATAAGTAACTTAAAATAGTAATTAGTTTATAAGATAGTTTCAAAATAGTTAAATAGTTCTAAAATAATTATAAATAAGTATAGGATAGTTTGGGGTTTTAAGAAGAAAGATTGTATAGTAAATAGTTTGGAAAAATATATTTGTATTAAAACAATTTATTTTGAAAATAATCCAGAGCCAAACTGTTCAATTCTCATCAATTCAATTTAAATTTCCACCTCCATTTAAATTAACTCAATTGCAATTTAAATAACTTCAATTTCCATTGAAATTGATTTAACCTCAATTCAAATTGAATTAATCCTCAATTTCTTTCCAAATTCAAATCAAATTCCATTTGATTTTTAAACTTATTCAATTTTAATCACAATTCCAAATTATTTCAATTCTAATTCACCATTTGAATTTTTAAACTTATACATCTTCAATTTCACTTTAAATTATATAAATTCAAATTTTCCATTTAAACTTATGCTTATCTATCTTTAATCACAATTCTAATTAATTCAAATCAAATTCAATTTGAACTAATTCTATTAAAATCTTAACTTAAAACCATCTCGAATTATATAAATTCGAGTTAAAATTTTTTAAATGTTGATTCAACTCCTTAAATCAAATTAACCCTTATTTTTAAACCAACAATCTAAATTTTTAAATAATTAAATTTTGAGTCCAAATTTCAAAACTCCATTTTAAAATTATCTTTACTTAACTTATTGCAAAGTTCAAATAAGAATTCAAAAACAATTTAATTTTCAGATTCTAATTTATTATCCATTTTCAATTTTCAGATCTCAAACCCATTTTGAGATCACTCATAACTCCCATTTAAATTAACCATTTAACTATCCAAGTTAAATTTAAATTTCATCTTGAAATTTCCAATTCAAGTTATTTATTCAAACTTATTTAACTTTCTCCAAGTTAAATTTACTTAATCCGGTCAACTTTTCACAATTTGAATTCCCATTCAAATTTTAAACTTCAGATTAATAATCTTTCACCTTTTAAGTTTAAAAACTTACTTTACTTTGGGTTTTACATCACATTCCAATTTAAAACTCAACACTAAGTGTTTATTTCAAATCATCATTGGTATTATATATATTCCTCATATATACATTTTCTTTACACACCAAGTTATACTTTAAATTTTTAAACCACCTTTGGTTTTAATTCAAAACAACTTCTTTAAAACAATTTCAAGTTTTCTGGATTTAGATTTTAAAATTTCACAATTTTAAATTCTCTTCAATTCCAATTTATAAGTTATACTCACTTAAATGTTTACTTCCCTAAACATTTCATTTTGCTAAATCATTAACAACATTCATTATTAAACACAATTACCATTTATGATAATAACCAAGATTATCATATCTGGAAACCAATTCATTATTACCTTTATTCTTGATAACATTTCTATAAATTCAAGATTTTAATTTTAGTTTGAATTCATTTCAAACTTATCTTCATTCAATTTCAATTTGGTTGTATTTCTATTACCACTTAATTTAATTCCAATATTTTAACAATCAATTACCTTAATATTTATTAGAAAGAAATATCATTTTATATATCAAAATATATTCTTATATAAAATCATTTAAAATCCTTATATAGGAAAATAACAATTACGCTCTCATATATATATATATACACACTCAACTCGTTCTAGGGTACCATTGACCCTATTCTTAACGAGTAATCCCAACAGAGCCAAGGTTCTCGCTTAACCTTCGCTCTGATACCAAATGTAACGACCCGGAAATTTCGAACCCGAAATTTCCAGATAGTTAGAAGAAAAAGAAAGAGATAGAAGAAAGAAACAGAAGAAGAAGAAGAATCAGAAACATCAACATCTCACATTCGCAGCGGATAAAATATAATAATAAATGATAACAGTTTTACAAAACAATATTATATCTGTCGATTACATTTTAATACATCAGAGTTACATATTTATACAGACACTGGATATACATAATTATTAAGCCTCAGATATACAATAATATAACACAGTAGAAACACTCCATACGTTCCTGCCATCCAGCTCGTCTCCTGAACTCCCAAACATCCTTACCTGAGAATCTGTAATACTCAGTCTGACCCGAGCATTACATCAAAGTAACACCCGGGTCAGGCTGGAAACCAGCGTGAGTAAACCCATATAACATGAAGTACTAAGTTATAAACTTATTTGAAACCAGGGTAACTCGTATCTTCTACGAGTTCTTACTTATTTTATTCAAACAATTATTTCAATTCAATTTTGTAACGACCCGTAAAATTTCAGTGGTTTTATTTATTTAATTGAATTTGTGTGAAATTTTAAACAATAAAATTTTGGAATATAAATTTGATATTTGGAATGCGTCTAATTAAACATAGCAACTGGTAAATTTTCATCCGAAAATATGAAAATTTATTTCGCGCATAAATTTACTTCAATTTAATCAGTTAAAAATTGGTGATAATAAAATGTTTTCCAAACCTAAATATTTTTACATAGAAAATTTGTAAATCATCTTCTGAGTGAGACGTCATCTTTCGTTTCGTCAAATTTGGACTTCTGTTGCTCCGTTTATCTTAATTCGGTTAGAATAGCAGCATTTCTGGTACCGGTTATCGACTTTTGATCGGATGACCGTATCACTGATATCTGTGTACCATTTTAATCGTCTCATCGTGCTGATCTCTGCGGTATATTTATTCTGTGTTTTGAAGTCCGGTACACAACGGAATCCACGAAACCGGTAACTGTATCGGTACCGGATCAGTGACCATTTGATTTCTTTGGCGTTTAAAAATTTGAAACCACAATTGCTTTAATCACGTCAATCAATCGTCCTTCTGTTGCATTTATTTTTTTATTTATTTTGCATTTATTGCCAACGGTGAAAAATTCAACAGTCACTTGCGTTTTGTCTTCCTGAATTCTCGGTCACTTGCGCACTTCGTCCTTTGATTTATCCTATATTTGCAGTAGCCTATTTAGATCTGTAATTTTCGCTACCCTCTCCCTTCTTCTTTTCTTCCTCCCACCTCCATTTTTCTTTTTCCTTACTCCTCCACTGTCTAACAGTATGCGACTCCTTCTCACACGTCATACCCGAAATAAACACCACGACCATCACCCACGCTCACCGCCCCGAGTTCCTCCAACCAGCTACCGTCTTCTTCTTTGTCCACCTCCTCCACGTGTCCCCATCCGCCACACCTCCTTGCCACGTCATCCCAGTCGCTTGCCTCCGCCATGACCTCACCGCACCCGAAGTCAGCCTCGCCCATGTTGCCACCGTCCGCCCTTGCCACCCCACCAGTTCGCCCCGGGCCTTCCACCCATCATATGACAGCATCCGCCAGTTTTCTACCCTTCCACCATCATCTCAGCCTCACATCCATGCCCATGTTGCTCCACCATAAATCCACCTTCCACCTATAGCGCAAGCATTCGGCCATCATTCCCGGACTGCCGCTTAGGCCGTGGAGTTTGAGGCAATCACTACGCGCACCGTCAGTTCGCTCATAGCAGCCGACTTCACTCATTTGCGATCTTGGTATATTTATATATATCATGTTTATTAATATTTGAAACATATATATTTATATAAAATATGTTTAGTGCCTATTTGATAAATTTTTTGAGTACATATCAGTTTTGATAACATCAGTTTCATATATTCCAATACAATGCTTCTTCTATATAACTTTCGAATGTATAAGCTGTCACCAGATTTTGTTTATCACCCTCGATTAAATATAAGTGAGTTTGTAATAGCATACAAGATTCCAAATACATATGCTTGGTACACATTTAGTTATGAAGGTGTGAGGTCCCATGTAGATATAATCTTAAGAATTAAACGTACTTACAATTTTAGGAGTAGCATTATGGGCTTTGAATGTGTACAAGTTTCAAAAAGTATAAAGGCAAAAAGTATTAAGGCTTCAGAAAATAACAGGTTTTGATATTATACGTTACATGTTTAAACATTTATATTTGTATATTATATGTTTTAAATGTTTATTCAATGTATAGCCTCATTTCAAAATAGATTTGTACATAACCTGTGATATATATAAGTTTGGGTAAGTAATGGTATGTTAGTTTACATTAGTTGTATAAAATATTAGTTTATATATAATGTTTATAATATATGTTATATAAATTATATGAGAAGTTCGCTTATATATGTAAGTTATATAAGTTATATAGACAAATGTTTGTATCAGAGAATTTGCTTGTCCTATTTCCTCTATTACATGTTACAAATATTGATTTTTAGTAAAATAGAATATAGCTATTTTGACTTTAAATTGCGTACTTTAAAAATATATATTCGGTTTGAGTTGTATACATATTAGATTTTATATTTTAATATGAGTAAATATTAGATTTTTAAAATTTATATTTATTTGCCTCCATCGATTATCGAATTCCAACCTAGCTTTACTTTGTTCGTAGACTTCATATCCATCATGCTTTGCTTTTGGTTTCGCCACCGTCCTAATTGATCATAGCAGTTGGTTGCTTTGGTTTGTTGCTTATCTGTGTGCTTGTCCTGTTTCTCCAGACTCGAAAGCTTGGTCATCAAACTCGTGCCAATTTTGCTTTGTTTCGAAGTTCGTGTTCAGATTCGTAACTCATTTTATCCTCGTTCGTCTCTAACCACGAAAGGTGAGCAATCACTCACGATTAGCGTTCTTATATTTATTAAATTTGATTTCAATTGAAATGTCAATTGAAATATGCTGATGTTAGTTATTTACATTGTTATATATGTCATTTTCTGTATCTGTTCACCTGTGACATCTGACACCATTATCTGTTATTTATTATTGTTGATATATGCCTGTTACTGTTGTTCTTTTATTATCATACCTGTTATCACTCTGCAAGTTCCCTGTTAGTATAGAATCACTATGGGTTGAAATGATACATACCCGAACGATCTGTAGAATAGGAGGAAATCGTTATGGGTTGAAATGATAAACCCAAGCGATTTTCAATTGAATTGAATTTGGGATTTCGGGTTGAAAAGATATATACCCGAATATGTTTTAAATTGCGGATTGAAATGATAAATATCCGTATCACTTGACCATAGGATAGAAAATTATATACAGGCACCGTTGGTATATATATAAACGTTTTGGAAATGATTTCTATGGTTTTGAAAAGAAATATATGGTTTTGATAAATATTGATTTTTAAGATTTATCAAAGTTGATTAAATAAAGTTGATAAATAATATGTTTAAGTATTTATTTAATATCTATATCTTCGAATATAGAATTTATAATTGATTGAAATTATATTTATTTAAGAATTATACTAAAATAAGTTGATTTGAAAGGTATTGAATTTGAAAAATTTAAGAAGTGATTTACAACTTGAAATCTGAGAGGTGACTTAAATGGATATTCCAAACGTATAAATATTTGAATGAGATATTTTGTTTATTTAAATTGTAAATTGAAATTGAATTTAAATGTTATGGAAATGATTAAGTTAATATTTCAAAACTAAATAATTGTAAAGGGAATCTGATATGTATATAAATTTATCGAATTTAGTTTTGAAATGATGAATATTTAAAGCTTTGAAATATATTAAAATTGAAATGACTTATTTTATGGTTCAGATATGTATTTGAAATCGATAAATTGAAATGGTTTATTTAGAAGCTAAATCGAGTTGAAACGTATGATTTGAGATTTGATTAAATTAAATTATTTTTGGAATTCGAGTTAATTTGAATCGATTTGTGAAATTTAAGGAACTAATTTATTTTATAACGAAAATTTAATGTCTAGACTGTTTAAAAAGGAAAGTGTTATGACTTCGGAAACAATATAATTTTTGAAAGTAATATGATTTTTAAAAATGGATATATTTGAAGTGAAATGATATCGTATTAAATTGGGTTTTGAAATGATAATGATTTTGGGTTTGAAGTATAAACTATTTTGAAACGACCACGGTGTTATAATAACGATTGGTTGGTAAAGAGACCGGGATCGGATATGGACATACTCTCTGTCGATACCGAAAACCACTTTGACAACTGTGTACGCGGTGGAGTTTCCAGAATGAAGTAGGATGGTGGCGACGTTCTTAAGGTATGTTACGTGGACCCAACTCCCGTGAATTGGCATAAGGTGGCTAAAACAGGAGCGATCTCGGACCAGTGAGGTAGCACCTCTTCTCGGATGCATTTCTTCGATATTATACTCTTACTTGTGATTTGACTAGATGGCCATCCTCCGATTTGGGAGTGTTGTTCGAGGTGGAACGGTAGTGGCTGCTATGCGTATCCATCAGTCCGTGTGCGTAATTGGTATATCTACCCTGGCATTGCCTAGTTGTGCCGTGTCACCTACCATATCGAGCTTTACTACGATTATGATTTTAAGATCCGACCGCGTTAAGGTTCTCCATCCCCTTAACGCTATTTTCCGATATGATTATACTTTACTTATTTAGACACTATTATAATAGCGAATATTACTACATAGTAAATAGTTTAACGGATCCTTAGGGGATGGTTATCCCAAACATCCTTTAAGTTACTTGTATTTCAGTTGATATTTCACTTGAATTGGATTTATTAATATAAGAATGTTAATCCTGACTCGAGTGTTTTGTGTTTTGCTTTACGCTCGGGTCAGACTGAGTGATACAGCATTTGAGACTCACCTTTGGAGTTGGAGCTTCGCTTGGAGATCCAGCTATCTATCGATCCTGCTTTCAGTTATTCCGTTGATTCCAGTGATGTATTCAGATATGGTATTTGATTATTGTATTGAGACATCTATTGTATTCGAGACCTCTGTTGTATCTTGTTTAACTCTGTTATATATATATAGTAGCTTCATGAACTACTATCCTTTTGTTTCCGCTGCATTATTGTTATATTACTCTGTGTCTGTGATCTGTAATTATGTTATTTACTGTATATGTTGAGTTTTGCCAAATTTTATTTACAACGCGGTATTTTGAGCAATTCAACTCCGGCATGAGTGTCTACCTATACACTTATAATGGATGCGAATGGTCCAAAATATCGGGTCGTTACATGTGGTATCAGAGCTCTGGTTTTAGGCAAACTCAGCATATGTAGTAAATTCAATTATGGAATCACTTTCGTTCGAGCTTGAATTCCTTCTTCTTTGACTCAGTTCCTTTGAATTTTGGAACGTTCACTTCGGTTCCAAAGTCCATTCGTGTCTCCCCTATTCGTGTCTTTTGATTATGGAGTAACCCATAACTCCACTTCGAATGATCTCAATAATAAAATCGGCGGTCTCGCCAATCTTCAAATAAATTTGTACTGGGGTGAAACTCCTTACAATCGGTATTGATTCACCGGAGATTTCTATATCCTCGGTTTACGATGCTGCTATCTTATGCTATACCCAAATTCTACCTCTGGTAATTGAATGTCGATTTGCTTCAGAATTCTATATCGATCTTATCTATGAAGTCACGGTTGACCCGGTTGGGTTGCCCGCGATTTATACAACTTTATCCACCTTCCTGTTTGAAATGCAACCATCTAACCTTCGTTTCAAGCCTATCTATTTTAGATTAGAATTCTCTCTGATTTGAGTCCCTCTATATTTGGATCTCTATCCTTGTGTTGAAATCCAATTCTGGAATCATCGTGTGAGGGAGTGTATTTATAATTAATATAAAATAGTTTAGGTTTATAGTGTGTTGTTTGAGTTGTTGATGTTGATTTGGATTTTCGATCGATTCGTCTGATCAACGCTATCGATAGGATTTCCAAAACACTTGAACAGAGCAAACTGACACAATATAATTTTTAAATTTGATAAATGAAATAAATTTGTATGATTATATTATAAATATATAAGAAAAATTTTCTGGAATTAAAAGTTAAATAATTTGGTTGTTGAAAATGATAATATTTGATTTTCATTTTATTGTTTTGTAAGTCATTGACTATTGCAAAATGACTATTGTTTATAAATTTATTTGGAATTGAAATGAATTTGAATTGAGAATTTAAGAATTAAATTTCTGGTGATTTCAAACTTTGTTTAAAGTCCTAAAATGTGGATTATTTAAAGTATTTTCGAATAAAATGGTTTACAAAGAATTTTAAATGTTTAAATCAGCGCTCTTCTCTTTGTCGCTGGAGAATAATCTCGGTGATGACGGCCGCATCATCGACATTCATTTTCGAGTTTCGAAGTGGAGAAACTATTCTGTAGCTTTGCTACGGTTTTGTTTTGAAAAAAAAAATATATACTTTGATTTGAATTTCTTCGGTATAATTTGATTTATATATATATATAAGTATCTTATTTTAAAATTTAATTTTATATAAATATTATTATATATATATCTCTAAATTGTTTGAAGTAAATCGGAGATTTAAATTCTTAAATTTTGGAATAAAGATGATTTCAATTATAAATTGAAGTCAAAATTCTTGGATAAATAGTTAACTGGGAATAATTGTATAATACTCAATTACATCTCAACATAACTTACCTAAAATTTTCAGAAGTTAAAAATGTAATTGGATAATATACAATATAAAATGACTTTATAAGGAAAGATTTGAGTGTTATAATAAATGTTATACTCTTAAATTTTATTATAAAATTGTTAATAGAGATAAGCAGAATAATAAGTTAATTAAATAATAGATGAGACAAATAAATTGTTTTGAAGGAACTAATAAATTGAAATTTGATTAAAGTATGGAAATACCTTGAATTTAAAAATCAATTATTGAATATAAATTGATTTAAACTGAAATATATGGTTTAAATTAATTTATATGGTTTAAATATATGTGATAGGACATATTAAGTGGAATAAACTTAATAATGATTTGGAATAAAAGAATTAAATTTGTTGAATAAAATATGAGTACAATAAATGATTATACAAATTGATGGTTTAGAAATTGTTAATTGAGAATGACTAGATAATAAGATAATGAATTTAGAATAAATAAATTGAGTTAACTTAAGTGAACTCAAATGAATTAAACCAAATTGTTGAATATTAATTAGTTTAATTTGAAATACATACGGTTAATTTAATTGTTTTATTTGTATTTCAATCTAATTTCTTTCTGCTTGTTTCTATTCTCCTACCTTCTTCCTTTTCGAGGACGAAAAGTTTTGAGTGGGGGAGAGTGTAACGACCCGTAAAATTTCAGTGGTTTTATTTATTTAATTGAATTTGTGTGAAATTTTAAACAATAAAATTTTGGAATATAAATTTGATATTTGGAATGCGTCTAATTAAACATAGCAACTGGTAAATTTTCATCCGAAAATATGAAAATTTATTTCGCGCATAAATTTACTTCAATTTAATCAGTTAAAAATTGGTGATAATAAAATGTTTTCCAAACCTAAATATTTTTACATAGAAAATTTGTAAATCATCTTCTGAGTGAGACGTCATCTTTCGTTTCGTCAAATTTGGACTTCTGTTGCTCCGTTTATCTTAATTCGGTTAGAATAGCAGCATTTCTGGTACCGGTTATCGACTTTTGATCGGATGACCGTATCACTGATATCTGTGTACCATTTTAATCGTCTCATCGTGCTGATCTCTGCGGTATATTTATTCTGTGTTTTGAAGTCCGGTACACAACGGAATCCACGAAAGCGGTAACTGTATCGGTACCGGATCAGTGACCATTTGATTTCTTTGGCGTTTAAAAATTTGAAACCACAATTGCTTTAATCGCGTCAATCAATCGTCCTTCTGTTGCATTTATTTTTTTATTTATTTTGCATTTATTGCCAACGGTGAAAAATTCAACAGTCACTTGCGTTTTGTCTTCCTGAATTCTCGGTCACTTGCGCACTTCGTCCTTTGATTTATCCTATATTTGCAGTAGCCTATTTAGATCTGTAATTTTCGCTACCCTCTCCCTTCTTCTTTTCTTCCTCCCACCTCCATTTTTCTTTTTCCTTACTCCTCCACTGTCTAACAGTATGCGACTCCTTCTCACACGTCATACCCGAAATAAACACCACGACCATCACCCACGCTCACCGCCCCGAGTTCCTCCAACCAGCTACCGTCTTCTTCTTTGTCCACCTCCTCCACGTGTCCCCATCCGCCACACCTCCTTGCCACGTCATCCCAGTCGCTTGCCTCCGCCATGACCTCACCGCACCCGAAGTCAGCCTCGCCCATGTTGCCACCGTCCGCCCTTGCCACCCCACCAGTTCGCCCCGGGCCTTCCACCCATCATATGACAGCATCCGCCAGTTTTCTACCCTTCCACCATCATCTCAGCCTCACATCCATGCCCATGTTGCTCCACCATAAATCCACCTTCCACGTATAGCGCAAGCATTCGGCCATCATTCCCGGACTGCCGCTTAGGCCGTGGAGTTTGAGGCAATCACTACGCGCACCGTCAGTTCGCTCATAGCAGCCGACTTCACTCATTTGCGATCTTGGTATATTTATATATATCATGTTTATTAATATTTGAAACATATATATTTATATAAAATATGTTTAGTGCCTATTTGATAAATTTTTTGAGTACATATCAGTTTTGATAACATCAGTTTCATATATTCCAATACAATGCTTCTTCTATATAACTTTCGAATGTATAAGCTGTCACCAGATTTTGTTTATCACCCTCGATTAAATATAAGTGAGTTTGTAATAGCATACAAGATTCCAAATACATATGCTTGGTACACATTTAGTTATGAAGGTGTGAGGTCCCATGTAGATATAATCTTAAGAATTAAACGTACTTACAATTTTAGGAGTAGCATTATGGGCTTTGAATGTGTACAAGTTTCAAAAAGTATAAAGGCAAAAAGTATTAAGGCTTCAGAAAATAACAGGTTTTGATATTATACGTTACATGTTTAAACATTTATATTTGTATATTATATGTTTTAAATGTTTATTCAATGTATAGCCTCATTTCAAAATAGATTTGTACATAACCTGTGATATATATAAGTTTGGGTAAGTAATGGTATGTTAGTTTACATTAGTTGTATAAAATATTAGTTTATATATAATGTTTATAATATATGTTATATAAATTATATGAGAAGTTCGCTTATATATGTAAGTTATATAAGTTATATAGACAAATGTTTGTATCAGAGAATTTGCTTGTCCTATTTCCTCTATTACATGTTACAAATATTGATTTTTAGTAAAATAGAATATAGCTATTTTGACTTTAAATTGCGTACTTTAAAAATATATATTCTGTTTGAGTTGTATACATATTAGATTTTATATTTTAATATGAGTAAATATTAGATTTTTAAAATTTATATTTATTTGCCTCCATCGATTATCGAATTCCAACCTAGCTTTACTTTGTTCGTAGACTTCATATCCATCATGCTTTGCTTTTGGTTTCGCCACCGTCCTAATTGATCATAGCAGTTGGTTGCTTTGATTTGTTGCTTATCTGTGTGCTTGTCCTGTTTCTCCAGACTCGAAAGCTTGGTCATCAAACTCGTGCCAATTTTGCTTTGTTTCGAAGTTCGTGTTCAGATTCGTAACTCATTTTATCCTCGTTCGTCTCTAACCACGAAAGGTGAGCAATCACTCACGATTAGCGTTCTTATATTTATTAAATTTGATTTCAATTGAAATGTCAATTGAAATATGCTGATGTTAGTTATTTACATTGTTATATATGTCATTTTCTGTATCTGTTCACCTGTGACATCTGACACCATTATCTGTTATTTATTATTGTTGATATATGCATGTTACTGTTGTTCTTTTATTATCATACCTGTTATCACTCTGCAAGTTCCCTGTTAGTATAGAATCACTATGGGTTGAAATGATACATACCCGAACGATCTGTAGAATAGGAGGAAATCGTTATGGGTTGAAATGATAAACCCAAGCGATTTTCAATTGAATTGAATTTGGGATTTCGGGTTGAAAAGATATATACCCGAATATGTTTTAAATTGCGGATTGAAATGATAAATATCCGTATCACTTGACCATAGGATAGAAAATTATATACAGGCACCGTTGGTATATATATAAACGTTTTGGAAATGATTTCTATGGTTTTGAAAAGAAATATATGGTTTTGATAAATATTGATTTTTAAGATTTATCAAAGTTGATTAAATAAAGTTGATAAATAATATGTTTAAGTATTTATTTAATATCTATATCTTCGAATATAGAATTTATAATTGATTGAAATTATATTTATTTAAGAATTATACTAAAATAAGTTGATTTGAAAGGTATTGAATTTGAAAAATTTAAGAAGTGATTTACAACTTGAAATCTGAGAGGTGACTTAAATGGATATTCCAAACGTATAAATATTTGAATGAGATATTTTGTTTATTTAAATTGTAAATTGAAATTGAATTTAAATGTTATGGAAATGATTAAGTTAATATTTCAAAACTAAATAATTGTAAAGGGAATCTGATATGTATATAAATTTATCGAATTTAGTTTTGAAATGATGAATATTTAAAGCTTTGAAATATATTAAAATTGAAATGACTTATTTTATGGTTCAGATATGTATTTGAAATCGATAAATTGAAATGGTTTATTTAGAAGCTAAATCGAGTTGAAACGTATGATTTGAGATTTGATTAAATTAAATTATTTTTGGAATTCGAGTTAATTTGAATCGATTTGTGAAATTTAAGGAACTAATTTATTTTATAACGAAAATTTAATGTCTAGACTGTTTAAAAAGGAAAGTGTTATGACTTCGGAAACAATATAATTTTTGAAAGTAATATGATTTTTAAAAATGGATATATTTGAAGTGAAATGATATCGTATTAAATTGGGTTTTGAAATGATAATGATTTTGGGTTTGAAGTATAAACTATTTTGAAACGACCACGGTGTTATAATAACGATTGGTTGGCAAAGAGACCGGGATCAGATATGGACATACTCTCTGTCGATACCGAAAACCACTTTGACAACTGTGTACGCGGTGGAGTTTCCAGAATGAAGTAGGATGGTGGCGACGTTCTTAAGGTATGTTACGTGGACCCAACTCCCGTGAGTTGGCATAAGGTGGCTAAAACAGGAGCGATCTCGGACCAGTGAGGTAGCACCTCTTCTCGGACGCATTTCTTCGATATTATACTCTTACTTGTGATTTGACTAGATGGCCATCCTCCGATTTGGGAGTGTTGTTCGAGGTGGAACGGTAGTGGCTGCTATGCGTATCCATCAGTCCGTGTGCGTAATTGGTATATCTACCCTGGCATTGCCTAGTTGTGCCGTGTCACCTACCATATCGAGCTTTACTACGATTATGATTTTAAGATCCGACCGCGTTAAGGTTCTCCATCCCCTTAACGCTATTTTCCGATATGATTATACTTTACTTATTTAGACACTATTATAATAGCGAATATTACTACATAGTAAATAGTTTAACGGATCCTTGGGGGATGGTTATCCCAAACATCCTTTAAGTTACTTGTATTTCAGTTGATATTTCACTTGAATTGGATTTATTAATATAAGAATGTTAATCCTGACTCGAGTGTTTTGTGTTTTGCTTTAGGCTCGGGTCAGACTGAGTGATACAGCATTTGAGACTCACCTTTGGAGTTGGAGCTTCGCTTGGAGATCCAGCTATCTATCGATCCTTCTTTCAGTTATTCCGTTGATTCCAGTGATGTATTCAGATCTGGTATTTGATTATTGTATTGAGACATCTATTGTATTCGAGACCTCTGTTGTATCTTGTTTAACTCTGTTATATATATATAGTAGCTTCATGAACTACTATCCTTTTGTTTCCGCTGCATTATTGTTATATTACTTTGTGTCTGTGATATGTAATTATTTTATTTACTGTATATGTTGAGTTTTGCCAAATTTTATTTACAACGCGGTATTTTGAGCAATTCAACTCCGGCATGAGTGTCTACCTATACACTTATAATGGATGCGAATGGTCCAAAATATCGGGTCGTTACAAATTTGATATCTAAGTACCGTTACTTAGTTCCAATGGTCCAGACTACTCAATTTATTTCATCCCAGCCTATTGATTTCACATGTCAAATTTATAAAGAATTATAGATTACTAATCGAAGTGGTTTCGGATATTTACTAATACCCGAACCCGGTCTCTTCGAATTCAATATCATCTTAAACCAAGTTATTCAAATGAATACAATTCAATTTTAAATACAGAGTGTCACTTTTACACGGCAAATTATCATAGGTAACCACATCATCATTGTTCACCCAAACATATAATATTACAAAAATATGGCAGATCACATAGCATCATAATCACATACCCGGGATAACAAATAGTCCAAGGCATTCAATATCATTCAGCCACCCAAAAGCAAGGTTAATCACTTCCAAAATTAATTTAATTTATCTTTAATTAAATTAATTACTAATCTTTAATCACTTATCATCTTTACTCAACATAAATTAATTACAAACCAATTAATTAATCATTCATTTAGTATCCATCTTAATTAATCACCCTTGATTTATTTCTTTTTAATTTCATTACATAATTAGCCTTTAATAACATGAATTAGTTAACCTTTAATAAATTTATTTACTTAATTGAGAATAATTAAACAATGGGATAATCACATTAATTAATGATCCTTAATTAATTACTTTCATTAACTAATTAACTATAATTAATTACATTGATCTTTAATTAATTACATTAATCTTTAATTAATTACATTAATTAATTAATCATACTTTAAATTAATCACTTCCATTAGTTAATTATATTTAATTACCTTAGCAAATAATTAATCACATTTTTAATTAATCCTTAACTCTCTAATTAATTAATTACTCTTAAATTAATTAATTAACTCATTAATTAATTATATTAATAAATCCTTTAATTAATAACATTAAGTGATTTACCTCTAATTAATTAAGTAAATTAATTATTCTTAACCATTACCATTAATTATCCTTTAATTAATTTCCTTATCTTAATCTAAATACTTTATTACATCATTAACTTTATTTTAGAAACCATTAGGAATTAATTACCTAATTAATCAAATATACCAAACAAATTCAATAACATTTGATTTTAAATTTTCAACTTGAAAACCCGTTTCAAAACCTTGTTCAAATTATTCATTTTAGAAACTTAGTTTATTTGGATACATCTTACTTTGATAAAACCAGAAATTTGATTTCCTTTAAAAATTTGGAAACAGTTCAAATAAAACGACTCGAGAAAACAACTTTTCCACCCGAGCGAAACACGAGTCATTCCGCTTCCCATTCTTCTTCGAGTCAGACATGCAACCCATTCGAGTTCGACCCGAGTAGAAGCCTTCTTCCCCAAAGCTCAGATCAAACTCCAGATACAAACGTGCACGTGCACGTACACAGAAGCTCGCCGCCCCTCCGATCATTCCTCCGGTCCTTGACACGTCGACGATCATCTACACGAAAGCTCCTACCCCTTAGTATTGACGAACTCGCGAGGAAACGAAATCGAGCAAATCGATCCCACATGAACCCAAAAACGAAATCGACTAAACACCTCGCACCGCCTAACTCCGATCACAAGAGACTTCGCTATCACGCCTGGAACTTCGCCGTACTACCACTCATCGTTTCCCCCACCACCGGTCCATCCCGATGTACCTACGTCGACGCTATTGCCACGACAACATTCTCGATCAAAACAGGTCTTTAAACCCTACTTCGACGTTGCACTACCTCCACGGCGAACTGAAAATTCACCCACTAATTTTCCCGAGATCCTCGCCCCACGAACTTCCTCCAGCAGCAAATTCAACGCCTATCCTTCCTCCGATCACTAGAAATCGAGCGAAGACCAATTCCCGTTCAACTCGAGAATTCCCAATAATTATAAGTTTAAAAATCATGAAACCATTATCAAAAATTATCATTTTCTAATACGAATCTGTATGTATAATCCAAACTTGAAATTTAGATGATCGATTTCTTGCTTATATAAGATCATCACTGCTATTTTTTTTAATTCTGAAACCAATACTCAATATAAACACTTGAAATTATTTCTAAAAATGATATTACATTGTTACAATCATTTTATCTTCAGAGATCATAGCATGAATTTGATTAGATGGGAAGATATGAATTTTTCTATATTGTTCTTGAGTCTATAATTCAAACAGAGACATATATATTCATATATCAGGCATGCACACACAGTAATTCTCTAACATACATCCAAGCAACAATTTTTAACAACTTTACTTTAATTACTTATCACATGCATTAGTAAATAAAACAGATTTTAGTCTTTTAAATAAAAGTTTACTCACTGTGATTTTAGAAATAGAGAAAGAGAACACTACAGGCTTGTTTCATTTGCTCTTGAATTCTTTTTGCTTTTGTTGAATTATAATCTGAAGTTGATCTCAGGTTGCTAGTTGATTGGTCTCCTTGCCTGATCTCAGGTTGTATTAGATGATTTAAAACTGATGTTGCATTTGCCCTTTGATTCCTTGTCTCGGATTTAAATTTCCAGGTTTCATTTTCTTTTCTTTTTGGTTTGTATTTTAGTTGAATATGAAGAGAAGATGGATTTTTAGCTGAAACGTAAAAACAGATTCCTTCTTCATATATTTTTTTTTCTCAAATTTTTAAATTTTAATTATCAAAGAATAACAAATAAAGCCACTTGTCCTTGCATTGATTATTTAGCTTACACATATACACTCCAATTCACAAATGTCCTAAATATACATTATGATGTTTACAAGTGTTAACTCTTCTTTTATTAAATTTTTAAGTCATATATATGTATTTATATAGATTATTTATTTTATATTTACATATGTCTTGTGTACTTTAAATTTTATACTTATAGTTTTAAAAGATATACACATATCAAAGCTTTATATTAATTTACTAACTATATCTACTTCCAAGTATATAAAAGAAACGGTATTATTAAATCTTTAATTAAATCTCACCTTACATATTTACAAACCAATCTTACACATACAAATGTATAGAATTTTCAAAAATTTGTTTAAAGTTGATTATATATATATATATATTTTATATTAGTTTTGAAAAGATAAATTTTACCAAATAAATATTTATAAAAGAAGATCATTAAACAAATATTATCAAATGAATATTTATCTGGATATTTATAAGTCAGTATTTATTATAATTCAAATTTATCTATTTATATCCAGATATATTCTAATTATCAGAATTTCATTTATTAATCCAAATAAAATCAGTATTTCTATTAATTAACCCAGTTAATTATCAATTAACATATGTTTCCAAAATCCGGGTTATCACAAAACCCCTTCTAGAAAATAATTTCTGTTGACCTTGTATCAGATTAGTTATTGAAGAAAATTTGATTTTATAACTATTTTTGAAATTGATTAACTGATATGACCCCCTAGTAATTATCTAAAAAGATAAATAGTGATTGAAAATAAGATGAGTGTTGATATTAATCATATATTATGACTTGAGAAAGTATATTTAGAAAATTTCTTTAGAAATTTAAACAAGAGTTATAAAAACTTTTTGTTGATAAATATTCCATGATCATTTCTATTTCTATCATTTTTCTATCGACCATCACTCATCAAAAATCAATATAGTATGTCAATATGTGGTAGTTTAAACGGGAAATCATTTGTGCTTCAATTTTATTATATTTCTAACAATAAATAATAATATCCAAAATATTCACTCTCATTTAAAAGTCCTCACGGTTATGCATGGGTGAATTACTTGGATTTTTGATTATGTGCTTCCATGCTCATTTAAAAGTCCTCACAATTATGCATGTATGGAACGCATATCAAAATTAATTGATTAAATAGACAAGTTGATTCTAATCCCATATAAAAGTCCTCACGGTTATGCGTGGTTAGAAGATACTTGAATTCATTTTTAAAATAAAAATAAAAATTTAGAATACTACTAATCTCATTTAAAAATCATAATGGTAGATATTCAAATTTCCTAAAAATAAATATATCACAAATAGACACAACTATATGGTTTTATTTGATGATATCATCCTATCATTCTAAAGTGGAATATGCGTCAATTGAAGTATTTATGATTTTTGTTTGATTTTCTTATTGAAATTAATATTTACCCTCGATTGAGCTTTAATATTGTATTAATGTCTATCACTATATCTCTATTTTTCTATTACTATTATTCTTTTGCTGATAACAAAAGGGGGAGAGAAAAGTTAAGATTTTGAAAATAAAGGTCAAAGATTTTCTAATTGCATCAAGGCTCATTTGAATTCTTTATTCTCATGCATATATGTAGGGGGAGTATTGTGTAGAAACAGAGCATTTAAATAGGGGAGCAAATTGAATAATCAAATACATTTAAAATAGTCAAAATCTTAAATATATGTTTGTTATCATCAAAAGGGGGAGATTGTGGAATATGCATGTATATGTTTTTTGTTTGATGATAATAAACATATATACATTCATTTAAATGTACTTGATATTGTACTATTTTATTTTACACAGATAAAATAAATATTTGCTGAATAAAATAAATAACACAGAATTGGAATTCAAACGAATATTTTATTCAAACAAATATTTATTACAATTTTGATAGTACAATTTCAAGCTCTCACTATAGCTATACAATTTCAGTCACAATACAATTACATCACAATTTCATAGTTACATCAGTTCCTCACTACATATCACTCACACTCGTATTTATCTTCAACTTCATTCCAATGTGAATCCAGCATCTGAGCAATCTGCAAAAATATACATTGACGCAGTAAAATTGAAAATAAAATGTTTTTGCAGTATAAAACAAAATATGGATTTTGAAAATAATATTTGCCTCAGTTTTTTGGGTTGTTCGTCATCATTTAATTTTGAATCTATCATACACGAACAACTTGTGACATACACAGTGTATCACTATATATGCCACAAGGCCGTGCACATCGAAATATACACTTGATCAATTTACAAGGACAAGTGAGCACGGGTCAAACCCAAATGCGGGATTTAACTCAAGTGCAATAAAATGATGTCACATCGTTCAGCACAAGGTCAAATCCAAATCGGATTCAACTCAGGTGAAATTCGAAAAACAAATAAAATGCAAAGGTCAAGTCACTGCAGTCATAACTCAACTCAATGCAACAACCAAAGTCAAGGCAACATGAAGCTTGCAAGCTCGAGCACAAGATATGGAAACTACAACAATGAAATTTACAAATGCACCAATGAACAAATAAAACCATATGAAAGCAAGAAGGCAAATGCACAATGTCAACACTACAGGTAACAAGTAAAACAGGTCATGTATGAAGTTGAGTGAAACTGCAACAAATATGCACATGTACAAGAGTCAAGTGCAAATGGATATCAACATGAAACAAGCATTAGATCAGAGCAATATGCAATGAAGACTTCAAGAAATACAACACCGCTTCACAATGTACAAGTGAAACAGTAATGGAACTGGAAAATTCAAAATGAATCAGTGAAGATTGCAATGTATGAATCAGTGCAGGAGCAAATGCTACCATGAATCAAGTGCATACTACAGCAACAAATAGCAAGTGCAACTGGCAAGTGTAGATGCAGTAAAGCATTTACATGGGTAAACAGCAAATCCAGTGCCAACATGTACACAAATTCAAGAAGGCACCAAACAATAACATGAACACAAGTGAATCAGCAAGATGAACAACATATCAACAATGGAATGCAATGAAAAGTCAACAATATATGCATACACACATACTAATGTATATATGCATATATACAGACAATATTTATTCACAAAATCAACTGGCCGTAGTCAGAGCTAAATGCATACAAACCAGGTACAACAAAATGTCATCAGAAATCAAACCATGGTAATCAAGCAAACCAGGAATTCGAAACAGAGGTGATCAAGGAATCTATCACAAGCACAAAGAAAGGAATCATCGTCAACAAAGTAAGTGCCAGAGAGTCAAAGCCGAGAGCAACAAAGTTAGAGACGTGGTAATGATACCGTGGTTACCACGAAATAATATAAAGCCAGAAATTCACAAAGTTTCAAAATGATCGAAGCCGTGAGTAGAACAAGTAAAGCATGAAATTCACGGAGGAATAAAATCAAAGCCATGGTCAACGCAAAATTAAAGTCAAAACCGTGTGAATCAAATCAAGGGTCGCAATATATACGCATTTGAAAAAGTCAAATTCAAATAAAATAGGAAAGTTGCTACCGTGAAAATCAAGGAAGGATCGAACGGTTTCAAACTAAAACCGTGACACTAAAGTAAGGGAAAGAATTCACTATGAACAAGTCAGATAATTCTCAAACGTTCAAACATCATCAAGCGGCAGAGCAAATCGATTGACAAATTCAAACAGTTAATTCGAACAAAATTATAGGTTTCGAAATCCCTATAAATACCCCAATCATCACTGGCATTAATCATCAAATTCAAGCAATCAAAACCAGCAAGTAAAAGGAGAAAATCACATACCGAATTCGATCATCAAGGAGCAGTCGTGTCCAAGTCGAGCACAAGCGGATTGATTGCCGAAGCATAATAGAGCAACAACAAATAGCATTCGATCAAACAACAGAAAGTGGCGACTTCAGCTCTAAATTCTCGAGGCCAAAGTCGAAATCAATTCCACAAAAGGAAGACGAGGTCGAAGTCAAACACGAGGGCGAAACCCTAATCTCAGTTGCAAAGAGGAACGAAATCAAGCCGAAGCCCTAAGTTCAGTCGCAAAGAGGAATGAAAGAGAAGCCACTATTTTTCACAAAGCATTACAAAGGATCGGGCCGACATTGAATAAAAGAAAACAAACAGGGTCGGCCTTGTTAATTTAAATAGGTTTTTAACTTTTATTTTTGTTTAAGGGCAAAAACAATTTTACTCTAGTTTATCTATTTTTTTCTCTTGCTTTTTATTTAGAAATCTGTATTTCTTTGAAACAAATCAGGGTAAATCACCACCTAGGTTTTAGGTAGTGTCAGATTGTCTAGTTAGGATTAGTTCAGTGAGCAGGGTGTGCGAGTTTGCAAAACTCTATAGGCGGTAGCAGGTTGTGCGAGTCTGTTAGAGTGTTTGTAAGCGGAAGACTGTTTAATTCTAATAGAAATCTGGGAATGCAGCAGTAGGCAGGGGTTGTCGAAGCTGGGTAAATTTTGTGTGTGATTTACTATTCAGCATATTTACTTCTCTGCAGTTTGTTTTTGTGTTTAATCCAAGAAAATTTGCTATAACCCTATTCACCCCCCTCTAGGGTTAATCTAGATCCTACACAACTGACCCTATCTCTAATGAGTAATCCCCACCAGAGCCAAGGTTCTCGCTTAACCTTCTGCTCTGATACCACGTGTAACGACCGAAGATTTTTGCCCCCCGAAAATCAACACTAATACGTTCACTATATAGAGTGCCGAGCAATCGAGTGCAAGAAATACCCGATTGTTATGGTTTTAGAAGAAAAGAGATAGAAGAAAACAGAAAACAGAATCAACATAGAGTCTCACAATCGCAGCGGAACAAAATATAATATACAATAACAGATTTTAATATAAAAGAGAACTGTAACTGTTAATATACATAAAATTATCAGAGTACAATCATCAACATACAAATCTAGACAGTTATAATAACTTGTCCTCAAAATGCTGAATATACAGCCTATACTACACAGTGGAATATAATCAAATACGTGCAATACGTCTCTGCCATCCAGCTCGTCTCCTGAGCTCCAAAGCAACCTAACCTGAATCTGTAATACTCGGTCTGACCCGAGCATTACAATAAAGTAGCACCCGAGTCAGGCTGGAAACCAGCGTGAGTAAACACACTTAATGTGAATTACTTAAGTTATCGAAATCCTTTGAAAAAACAAGGTAACTCACAAGACCGCGTCACATATACACGATGTTTTTATCTTACGATAGACGAACACCTTTATAGAAAATCCAGTGGTATTATACCAGTGTCCAAGTACAATACTTAATGAAAATGATCAAATTTGTTAAATTAATCTGATTCCAACATTTAGGACACTATAATCAAAATCGTAGGGGTTCGTAGTGATTATTAAATCGAAATGGTTTCGGATAACACTGATATCCGGTCCCGATCTCTTCGAATCCAAACGATAAGTTTTAAAAGGCCAAATTGTTTAAAATAAACAATTTATATCTAGAGTGTCAACATTCACATATGAAAATTTATTACATATATTCATTTTAAATAAAACGTGTCAACGTTTTATTCTAACATTTTAACTGGTTTGGCTACTAATGGCACAAACAAAGAACAATTGAAATAATATCCAAGAGCAATAAAGCTAGAGCATAGATCATTACTAAATTAACGATCAAAAATTATTATTGAACAACTTACAAACCAAAATTTACTAACTTCAATTAATTGAACCCATTTATATTTTTAATCCAAAATTACTCATAAATTAAAGAAAATTTTAAAACGATTTATTATTAGTTAAAACAATCCCTTTAATAACTATTTTACTAATAAAAATAAGACTAAACCAATTAAGACTTTAATTATTTATTCTCTTAAATTATTATAAATACTTAAGTTTTATATTACATAAATTTAACAAAATTAAATTAGATTAAGATACTAGGTAATAGAATCACATGCAAAAGTTTCCATGTCAATTGGATTTAAACTGAAAGAGGAAAAATGTTTGAAAGTTTAAATGATTTTTAAATATAACATTTATTTAATCACTTTACTTTTTTTTTATAAAAAAACAAGGCCCACCTACGTTCGGCCCACGAGACAATGAGCAGACCGCATTCTCCTCCTTCCTTTCTTTCCCTTTCCCCCGCTTCTCTTCTCCCTTTTCTTTTCCACCCGTGCACATGTTGTGCCGTGCACATATACACGACGCCGGTCATCCAGCACTCGCCGTGGACAATCTTCCCCCATCACCAATGGCTCCTCGACTCAATCACGCATGAGAAATCCCACGAAAAAAACACAAAGCTCAAAAAGTCGAATACAGCCCAAAAACTCGAACAACCCATCACGACGTCTCCTCTTCGCCACGCCACTGTACCCCTCGGTTCACCACCAAACCCTACCAAAACTACGCCACGTCCTCCTCTACCTCCCCCCCGTACCGCATCCTCCCAGTTGCCCCACGTCGTCGCCGTTACCCCAAAACCGAACACCTACATGAAGAAAGCCTAAAACCCTAAAAAGCCTTCAATCCAACACCACACACTAGAAAAAAATGCTGTTGCATTTTTCATAGCTTCCCCATGATCTAAACCACCTCCACCACCAACGGCAAGTCACCAAGTCGCTACGGCCGTCCAAATTTCACCAAAACCCATTTTCCATTCATCTTCCTTTTCCTCCCTCAATACAAAATTAAAAATCATCAAACCTTTTCCAAAAATCATAATTTTCGAAAACACACACAGCCATATAATCGAAAGATTGAATTTCGATATTCAAATTTTGTTCATCTTAGGCTGTTCATCAAAAAATGCATTTTTCTCCTTCTATATTTCTCGATAAAAAATAAAATAAATTTTGGAGTAATCTACACTTAAAATCAATCGACTTTGCTTTTGGGGCCATGGTCTATAATCAATTGGATTAAGAGGTATTGATTTTTGAAGTTGGGAAGACTATATTCTTTCTTTTTCTTTTTCTTTTTTAAAACAAAGGCTGTACATGCTTCTTTTTTGTAATTTACTTTTACAGACTTCATTAATATGATTGAAACATAAACATAAATAGCATAGCAAAACTTAGTGACACATAAATGCTTGATACATAAAAGATTTCATTCACATCTACAAACATCTAGAAACATACATGATTTTGCAATAAGTAAGGATTATGTTTTACTCACAGTTTTAAAGAAATGGATGAACACTACTCTTTATCTTTTCCCCTGCTTCAAACTTTTGCTGTCTTCTATAAGTTTTAATGGTAGTCTCCTTTTGTTTCTTTTTTATTTTATTTTATTTGTTTGAGCTAGAATGTTAAACGTGAATAACCAAGGCAGTGTATATATAGAAGAGAATGGGAAGGAACAGGGCTGAAGCCCATGTTTATGAACAGTGCTTTAATTCCCTTCTTATTTTTTTTATTTTTTACTTTTATTTTTTTTGATTTGAAAATTGTTGACTTGATTTTGATAAGTTGATTTGATCTTTTATGGTGATTTGATTTATTTTGTGCTTGAATTGATATGCATTTATCATAATGTTCCCTTGTATGCAAACATACATCATATAGATATATACATGTATAGATGTCCTATAAGTTGGACCATAAGCACATGTTTTTGTTTACTAACATGTATATATATAACATGCCTAAGTATAAAGGAACAAACAAGTATCTAATTCCTTATATATATATATGTATTATTTTATTTAATATCATAAGTTTTACAGGTATAAATCTATATATAATCCCATACACACTATTCTTTAAGCATATATACATACACATATACTTACATTTATTTTGTCATCACACACATAAACACACACACACACACAGATATATATATATATATATATATATATATTTACATTTATACAAATTTTCATATACATTACTTCATATGACATATATACATATATATAAATATATATATATATATATATACTTATATACTTGTATATATATATATTTAAACACATAAAACTTTAAATATATGGATATTCTATCTTAAATTCTAGATGGTGGAGTTTATATACATATATCAATAAAATTTATCATACCCAGAATTTATATTTTAAGTCTGAATATAGTTTATATATTAATTTATACATTCAAATATTTTAAATATTGGAAAATTTATCTATCCGACTTATAAAAATCAATATTTAACAATTAAAATTAGTTAATCATCCCAAAATCAGATGGCTAGAAATACGGTTCGTTACAAAAAATGTGGTATAAGTTTTTGTATGCTATTAGTATCAGTTTCAGGTATTATAAATTACGGTATCGGTTTTTGTATGCTTTTAGTATCAATTTTAGATATAAACAATTATGCTATCATTTTTTGCATGCTATTAGTATCAATTTTACATGGTGAATTTTATTTTCATTCTAGTTTTGAAGTGACTGCAATTATTTGTTTGCTGAGTTGTCAAGTGTAGAAATATGAGAAGAATTATGAACTTAAATGTCAATATATAATGTAGACTATGTTATGGTGAACAGTTGGTAACTCAATATATGATGTAGAAGTGTAAAAATATTGTTTGGTATAGTGTTGTTGTCAAATTATATCAAACAGTTGCTGGGTATAAGTTTTGCATATATATAGGTATTAGTTTTGTTATAAATAATAGTCAAAATAATTTATAAAATAATCAAACATGAATTCCAAGCTGGATCAGTATGGAAAACTAGCATGAGAAAACTCAAGTAATAAGGCTAAAATTTAATAATTTTGTGGGATCATGTTGCTAAACGTGGAACATGTTTTTCTTTCACAAGAGCAACATCCATATATAAAGAAATGGGAAACAATCTGAACAACAATCCAAACAAGAACAGATGTATACAAAAACAACAAAATCCAACTTAAAGAATGGACAAATATAATTAAACATCGAGAAAAACTTCAGACCCTTCTTAATGAAAATTAACACAATTCAAAGATTTGAATCAAACAAGTAAAGGGAATTTTTTTTTCAACAAATGACTAGGAGGGTGTTCCCCTTTACCGAAAGTATACCCATAGAAATATACTTAAGAACTACAATGGTTCTTGGGAACTCCAAGCCGGACCCCGCCAACAGTTACCGAGTATCTAAGTATTTAAACATCTCTGAAGCATATAGCCGAACCCAATCTAAAGTAGATGTGAGGATACCATTATGGGAATAATCCTACATAACTTGGTCCCCACTCGCACTTTGGTTTTAGTCATTTTCAACAAAGAATAGCAAAAATTAAATGAGCAACAAATTGTCTTGGATTGATAAAACACATAAAAGAAAAGATTAATTTCAAGGTTCAAGATAGGAACAAGGAAAATGAATTTATCCAACATAACTGGAATGGTGCTCCCCATTCAACAAAAGTATACTTCTAGATAAAATATACTTGAGAGCATATGCATCACTCTAGGGAATTTCCAAGCTGGACCCCGTTGCATTCATAGGCATACAAATATACTCACATCGATGCATACATGCTATCGACTTCTCTAGATGAATGTGCATATATCATAATGAGTGCAACCCACATGGCTTGGCTCGACTTCCACTTGTGCTTTGGTTTTAGTTTTTCTGATGTTGGATACCAATGCTCAAAACAAGCGATAAATCGCCTTAGAATGATGAAGCACAACAATGGCTAGGAGGGTGCACCCCATTTACACGTGCTTTAGTTTTAGTCATTTTCGACAAAGGATATCAAAACTCAAACCGAGCAACACATCGTCTTAGAGTGATGAAATACCAAGAAGATAGCATAATCAAAATCGAGAGTCTACAAATCAACTATCGAGAATAACAAAGTTATTTGTGTATGGGAATTAAATTGCATATGCTTACCACTAATAAATGAACCGAACTTTTAAATCATTTGATCCACACTTGGGCTTGATTTTCACATTTCAAATATTGTAAAAAAAAATTAAAATACTCTTTGAATTATACTTTTAAGAGGGAAAATAATAATACTAAGTGTATAAAAACAAGGATAAAAAACGAATGTCATTAAAACATTGTTTACTATAAACCAAAAATAATTTACACTTGGTTTTATTTTTAAACAATTTCTATTAAAAGATTTTCTCACTTATAAACCAGCATTTATATATTTAAAACAGCATTTATTATCCTAAAAGATAATAAATCAATTTAATTACCTTCATAAATTTAAAACAATTTTAATTTGTCCCAAAGGATAACTCATATACAACTTTATAATCTTTTTAATAAATTAATCATTTATTTTTAAACAATTTTATCAAATTAATTAACTAGCTTTAAAACATTTTTATTAAATCAATTAAGTAACTTTAAAACACTTTTATTAAATTAGTTGATTTACTTTAAAGTCTTTTATTAAATTAGCTAATTAACTTTTTTTAAAAAACCATTAATTAAAATCAATACTTAAATCCAAATATCATTACCTAAATGGATTATCTACATTCGAACATAATTAATTAAAAATAGTAATTAAATTCAAATATCATTAAATTAAAAATGATTAGTTAGATTCAATCACCATTAATTAAATGATTAATTAAGTTAAAATCCCATTAATTAAAATGATTAATTAATTTTAAATATCATTAATCAAAATGATTTACTAAATTCAAACATCATAAATTAAAATGATTGATTAAATTCAAATATCATTAATCAAAATGATTAATGAATTTTAAACATAAGGTGTGTAAATACAAGCTTAAGTTCAATATACAAAGGTTTAGGGAGATGATATTCAATAAGTGACGGTATAGCGTAAAATCACTATAATGACACTTAAACAATTCAAATAGACGGTCACAAATTATTTTAACTAAACAACAATATAAGCAATAAGAGAATATAAATAAGATGTAGTTAAAGTAAATAAGTAATGGTGAACAACCCTTTTGGGTCTCTCTACAAATGACCCCTATAAATCACATATATGTATATGTATTTTCCGAAGTGTTCAGTAGCGACCTATTCACTATGGAAGCACTCCGACTTTTTCTTTTTATCCCCTATAACAAATAGTTATTTATGTCATCGCTACTAAGCAGGAACAAATAATAATATATGAGATTATAAATTCCTTATAAATCGGATAATATGTCATCTATTTTTCAAAATGGGAATCGAAATAAACAATCAATCAAATAACAATCTAAAATAACGTCCAAGCATTTAATAATAATGTATAGCATCATATATATTTATAGTTAAATTCTAAGTGAGTAAACTCACCGAAATTTTAATTATCGCCGAAGCGTTTCAGTTTGAATTCAAATCGCATGGTCGTTTGATTTTAGCATAAAATTCCATTAGCTCCTAATTCAATCAACCAATTCCATAGCAAAGAAGACATTCTTACGAATGCAATGCAACTCCCTGCACTCGATTCTGCAACATTCCCTATCTTGAGGCCCAAAGCTAAGCGCTACAGATGCTATAGTCATATAGAGTATTAACTTCCGACGATAAAATACGGTAATGTTAATGGTATCCATAATATCAGAAGTACATGAATATGAAACAAAATCACAAATTTCAAGAACAACTTTTCTGATTACATTTCACAAACATGTTTCATATCCAATTACATAATCCCAACGTTTCCCAGGTTAAGATCAAATATAATTATTACATAAATACGCCAAGAGCGACATACGAAGATGCCCTCTTGGATGACCAGAGTACTAAATAGACAAAAACTGTCTTAATACATCACAGCGGAATAAAACAAAATAACAACTCCTAAATATAGCTAACATCAGCCTCCTGCTCATCTCCGGATGCTTTATTCATCCACCTACGAAAACCTATAAATCATCAACCCTCGGCTTTCTCAAATCAATTTTGAGCACCTAAGAGTTTAAGGGGAAAAACATAAATTTTGAGTATAACATAATGCCTGGTGTGAATAATACTATACATCTCGGTTATCTGATATTAAGTGAGACCACACCGTTTAGCGAAACGGGTTTCCCCTCACCAATATCCATTTAAAAACATACCTTTTGCAAATATTAATCCTGCAACCAAAACTGGTTAAAACAATAATATCAATATCATGTAAGCATACAAATCAGGTAATCAATGGACTTTCTGTCCGAACACTATAGTTTTGTTTGGCTAACTACTAACCTTTGGCTGACTCGGGTCTACTAGACAAAATAAACAAATAATCTAACTTCTGTCAGATAATCTTCTGGACGGCCTATCTCTAACTTATTTCTCCCAAGGTCAACTGATCATAATCGTTTTGCGGGCTCACCAATAACCTATCTCTACTCTATATATTCCTTTCTATGTGTGACATCATTTTAGTCTTACCTGTGACAAAGCCTTACACACTAGAACTTTGGACTTATATTAGCTAGGGGCTACTAGCTAAAGTATAGGGCACGAACCCATATTAGTCCCATCTGGTATTCTAATATATGAGTCATTTTACTTAGGGTCATCTACACTTAAAATTTTCCTTGAAAACATTTCTTTCAAATTGATTTAACCCTTAAAATCATACTTTAAACAAGAAAAATATTTTCTATGCTTTACTAAATCACCTTGCCATGTTATATACACTTTACACAAAACATTGTTGATGAAAACATTCAAAACCTTTGAAATTACCCCTTTCGAAACCATTGAAAGTCCCCCTTTCGAAACCATTGAAAGTACCACTTTCGATACAAGTAAACTACTTTGCTTTATATCCTTAGGCCGAAAGCCAAAACATACCTTCCGAAACCATTCACAACATACCTTTCGAAAGCATTGAAAACGTCCCTTTCGAAAGCATTACAAAACCTTAGACATTCTATTTTCAAAACGCTTTAAACATGCCTTTCGAAAACATTGGAAATCCTCCATTAAAAACCTTTCGAAAACATTTGGGAACCACCTATTTGAAACCTTTACCTTATACCTTTCAAAAGGACTAAGTCCTTTACACAAAATCGCAACTTTCGAAAGCATTTGGGTTCAAGTAAAATATGTGGAATAACCTTTTGAAACCATTTAAAACCATTCCTTCCGAAACTTTTAGGTTTAGCTTTCAATAGAACAAAGTATCTTAAAACAACTAAGTCGAAAGCACTCTTTTGAAAGTAATTTCCTAAGTAAAAGAAGTGGATAATGTCGGAATCATTTGCTTCGAAAGGTATGATGCGGCAGCAAGGGGTTTCGACCCCTTCGAAAGCTTCTTTATAAAACAAAAGGCACAACCTCTTTCGAAACCATTCTTTATAACATTTAATCAAGTCGAAAGCTATCAAAGTCGAAAGCATTCTTTTCGAAAGCAAAGCAGACGCATTTTCTTTTAAAAGAAAAACAAGGTTTCGACCCATTCGGAACCCCTTATTTCGACTCAATACCTTTTGCCTATATCTAATCCACTACGTACCAAGGCTTTTCATACCATGTATATTGGTTTCTACTGAGATGGAGGCGGAAGTACCTAGTTGAAATGTAGGTGTCGAAAGTGGTGAAACAGCAAAAGTATGGTAAACTGAATTTTAACTTTAAAAAGTAATTCTTTTTGACAAACTTGCTTTGTTTGTCAACATATGATTAGTTGTTAATTTCTTTTCTAAATTCTTTTCTAAAAGTACTGCCAAAATTTCAAAATTTAAATTATTTACAAAATATACCATCTTCTTTTATAAACATATAAAACATTTATGTCCCATACCTTAAATAATTTTATATACTTATTAAAAAACTTAGGAAAAATCTATATGAAATAGTATAAATTATCAACAAGTATATATATCCATTTTTAACAATCAAAACATGACAAAACCTTTGCAAAATAATTCGGATCTCAATCTAAAACTGAAAATAAGAAAACATGAGATGTAGTCTATTATTCGGCTTAGCTTTGCGATTAAGGAGTTGAGATTTGATCTTGGATTAAGTTGATTAAGCTTTTTCCTCTTATCTTCTTCTTGTTTTCCCTTAATGGAGGCCGACCGCTCTTTTTTTTATTTTACTTATGAACGTATGAAATGAATGTGTATAAGGGTTTAAAGTATAAGCATGTATCTTTTTCCTATTTTGTCCTAATCGAATACCCTAACTTATTTTATTTCATCTTTCCTTAGTTCATTTGTTTAAATTGGCACGGCTACCCTTATTAACAAAAATCTTAATCTCTTAACCATTTCATTATTTCATTTAATTTAACTAATGAAATGTCCTAAATAATGTTAATCAAAATTAGGGTCGTTACAGACTCCCTTCCTTAAAGAATTCCGTCCTCGAAATTACGATAAGGTACACAACAAATATATCATAATGGTAAAACATACCATGAAAAAAATCAGGATAAATGTCTCTAATCTCGTTTTTGGTTTCCCAAGTACAGTCTCTCTCATCGTCGCTCCATTGGACCTTAACTAATACGACTATCTTGTCCTTAGCCTTTTCTCATCTCTCACGACTATACAGACTGGCCTTCTAACTATAGTCAAATTTGGCTCTACTATTAAGTCCTCTAACACAGTCGGTGCTATAGTAGTCTCCGGATCTCGAATACACTTTCTAAGAAGAGAAACATGAAAAACATTGTGGACTCCTGCAAAACTGTTCGGTAACTTTACTCTATATGCGAGTTTCCCGATCCTATCTACAATAGGAAATTGTCCAACGAACCTTGGTGCCAATTTCCCTGATTTCCCAAATACACCTTTCATCAGTGATACCATGACGAACACATGATCTTCAACCGAAAACTCTAAGTCTTTATATCTTCTATCAACATAACTCTTCTGCATAGACTGAGCTTTCTTTATTCTAGCTTGAATTAACTCAATCTTCTTGAACAATTAACATAGGTGCATTTGTCAATAAGTGTTTCAATCTCTAGAATGCTTCCTCACACTTATCTGTTCAAACGAACTTCACATTCTTTCACGTTAGCTTGGTCGTCGGTGCTATTATCTATGAAAAATCCTTTATGAACCTTCTATAGTAACCAGCTAATCGAAGAAAACTCTTTATCTCAGTCACTGTCTCGGGTCTCATCCAATTATTCACCGCTTTAATCTTAGTCGGATCTACAGACAACCCTTCCTCTGAGACTACATGACCAAGAAACTTCACCTCCTTCTTCCAAAAATGACACTCTGGAAAACTTCGCCTTCAGCTGATGCTGCCTCAACATCTCAAGCACAACTCTAAGATGAACTTCATGCTCACTTTCATCCTTAGAGTATATCAAAATATCATCTGTGGATAACAACATGAACCTATCCAAGTGCTTTCGGAAAACTCGGTTCATCAAATCTACAAAGAATGCTGGCGCATTAGTTAGTCCGAATAGCATTACTCTCCATTCATATGATCCATATTTGGTTCTAAATGCCGTCAAAGGAATACTATCTTCTGCTACTCTAAGCTGATGGAACCTTGTCGCAAAATCCAACTAGGAAAATACCTTGGCTCCACTCAACTGGTCGAACAAATCGTCAATTCTAGGCAATGGATATCGATTCTTTATCGTCTTCTCATTCGACTTATGATAATCGATACATAACCTTAAGATCCATCCAGCTTCCTAGAAAATACTGCGGTTGCTCCCCAAGATGAACTACTTGGCCTAATAAAATTCATGCCTTCCAAATCCACCGACTGCACCTTTAGCTCCCTCATCTTGGCAGACGTCATCCTGCTTGGCGTTTTACTCACTGGTTCTGCTCCTGGCATCAAGTCTATCCGAAACACAATAGCTCGCTTCAGTGGAAATCCTACTATGGATTCAAAGACATCTGTGAATTATATAACTACGAAAATTCGATTCAACTCGTCTTTTACCTCCACAACACCCAACAAAGCATTACCCTCACAGCTAGGGCTTTCTACGGAATATATAATACGGTTACTACAATCAGGGTGTCTAAGTGATATTTTCCTATTAAGGCAAAATATACTAGCATCCTATTTACTTAACTAATCCATACCTAAAATAATTCCAAAACCTACAAAATAAAACACATGCAAACTGCAAACAAAGGTATGACCTAACAAATCAAACTCTAGGTGGTAACATCTCATCCCAAGTATCGCATACCCTCCTACCGGATTTGCAACCCTTAAAGATGTAACTAGGTATAAGGATTCTAGGTTAAGCTTATCTACCAAACAACGAGATACAAAAGAATGCGATGCACAAGTATCAAATAGAATGCTAATTGACATACCACGGATCATAAGCGTGCCTCCCAACAAAGCTTTTCCTTTTTCCTCTGCTGTTGGCCTCGAGTTAGCTGGTTTCAATGCAAACACTTTACACTTTCTGTCCTTGGCTGGCTCCTTGCACTGGTTCTTGTAATGTCCAATTTGATCGCAGTTGAAGCATATAATATTTTTCTTCTCGATCACTTTATTCCCATCTCCTGAGCGACATTCATTTGCGAAATGCCCTTTCTTGTCACACTTGTAGCATACCACTTATGACTTTCCCTTCTTTGCGGATCGACCCTTTTGAGCCCCTTTCTTGTGGAAAAACTTCCTCTTCTGACCCTGCCCCACTTCGTATTCCTTTGCCTTATTTCTTTCCAAAAAAGAAAGCATCTCCTCATGCCTCAAACCCTTTTCCACTACAACATCACAAGGGTCTCTGATATGCGGTATTGTAGCCTTAGCAAGCTCAGGCTTCAACCCCCTAATGGACTTCTCGTTCCTCTGAATCACAGTATCCACCGTAGCATAACCATTCCTCGCCAGCTCCACAAACCTCATTGCATACTCAAGCATAGACATATCCACCTACTCCAAATCAGCGAACTTTCTGAGCAGAGTAGACTTAGCGATCTCCGACATAAACCTCTCTTCAAATCTCCTTTTGAATTCAGCCCATGTCATTATCTAATCATTAACTCCAATACAATGCTGCTCCATGTAATTTTTTAGAAGCAAGCCTTCTCTTTTGCTCATCATTGAGCCCCAAATCCACGAAAATTCTCTTGCAACGAAGTGACCAGTTCTCTACTTCAATTGCATCTTCAGTACCAATAAATGGATTTCCTTCCAACTGAGCATAATCTCTACTCAACACAACATAGTTATTCACCACTGGAGCTTTTTGAGTCCCTCCCACTACTGCAGCAGTAACGCCTGCTTGCATCATATTGACAAAGAATTGATACATAGCTCCCATATCAACTTACGGGACTCCAACGCCCACATTTCCAACTTGTGCCTGATCTTGATCTAGCATTTTCATTTGTTATGGTGCTTCCCCCACCAAGATTAAGACTTCCACTTCTAGCATCCATATCTGCATTTAAGTCTTCGTAAGATACAGAAGAATAGCCTAAGAGAGATATGATAATAGAGATATATTGTACACTAATATATAGCAAATACAAGTATGTTACTATAGCATTATCCCTACCCCGATCTTTCCTCTAATTCCTTAGGATTATGTTTTCAAAAATCGTTTTAGTTTAATGTTTTTCATATACCTATGCTTTGATACCAAGTTGTAACATCCCCTATCTTGACTCCCAAAGCTAAGCGCTATAGATACCGCAGTCATCTATACTGTTAACTTTCGGCGATAAAATACGGTAATGTTAATGGTATCCATAATATCAGAAGCATATGAATATAAAACAAAATCACATATTTCAAAAAAAAACTTTTCTGATTACATTTCACAAACATGTTTCATATCCAATTACATAATCCCAACGTTTACCAGGTTCAGTTCAAATATAATTATTACATAAATACGCCAAGAGCGACATATGAAGATGCCCCTTTGGATGACCAGAGTACTAAATAGACAAAAACTGTCTTAATACGTCACAGTGGAATAAAACAAAATAATAACTCCTAAATGTAGCTAACATCAGCCTCTTGCTCATCTCCGAAAGCTTTATTCGTCTACATACTAAAACCTTTAAATCCTCAACCCTCGGCCTACTCAAAACAATTTTGAGCATCTGAGAGTTTAAGGGGAATAACATAAACTTCGAGATAGACATAAATCCCGGTGTGAATAATACTATACATCTCGATTATCTAATATTAAGTGAGACCACGCCGCTTGGCGGAATGGGTTTCCACTCATAAATATCATTTTAAAAACATATCTTTTGCAAATCTTAATCCTACAACCAAAACTGGTTAAAACAATAATATCAATATCATGTAAGCATACAAATCAGGTAATCAATGGACTATCTGTCCAAACACTATAGTTTTGTTTGGCTAACTACTAACCTTTGGCTGACTCGGGCCTAGCAGACAAAATAAACAAATAATCTAACTTCTGTCAGATACTCTTCTGGACGGTATGTCCCTAACTTATTTCTCCTAGGGTCAACTGATACTAATGGTTTTGCGGCTCACTAATAACCTACTATACTCTGTATATTCCTTTATGTTTGTAACATCATTTTAGTCTTACTTGTGACATAGCCCTACACACTGGAATTTCAGACTTATATTAGCTAGGGGCTATAGGAAGTATAGGACGCAACCCCATACCGGTCCTATTTGGTATTCTAATATCCGAGTCATTTTACTTAGGATCATCTACCCTTAAAATTTTCCTTAAAAACATTTCTTTCAAATTGATTTAACCCTTTAAATCATACTTAAATAAGAAAAATATTTTTCAAATCACCTTGCCATGTTATATATACTTTACATAAAACATTGTTGATGAAAACGTTCAAAACTTTTGAAAGTACCCCTTTCGAAACCTTTGAAAGTCCCCCTTTCGAAACCATTGAAAGTACCCCTTTCGATACAAGTAAACTACTTTGCTTCATATCCTTAGGCCGAAGACCAAAACATACCTTTCAAAACCATTCACAATAGACCTTTTGAAAACATTATATTGAAAATGTCCTTTCAAAAGCATTACAAAACCTTAGACATCCTATTTTCAAAACACTTTAAACATCCCTTTCGAAAACATTGGAAACCATCCATTTAAAACCTTTCAAAAACATTGGGGAACCACCCCTTTAAAACCTTTATCTTATACCTTTCGAAAGCACTAAGTCCTTTACACAAAATCAAACTTTTTGAAAGCATTTGGATTCAAGTAAAATATGTGCAACAACCTTTCAAAACCATTTAAAACCATTCCTTTTGAAACCTTTGGATTTAACTTTTAATTGAACAAAGGGTCGTAAAATAACTAAGTCAAAAGCACTCTTTCGAAAGCAATTTCCTAAGTAAAAGAAGTGGATGGTGACGAAACCATTCCCTTCGATGGAGAAACGGCTAAGATTTTTAAAAAAAGGCCTCCTTTCGAAAGCATTGCTTCGAAAGGTAAGATGCGGCTTCAAGGGGTTTCGACCCCTTCGAAAGCTTCTTTATAAAACAAAAGGTGCAACCTCTTTCAAAACCATTCCTTAAAACAATTAATCAAGTCAAAAGCTATCTAAGTCGAAAGCATTCTTTTCGAAAGCAAAGCAGGTGCATTTCCATTTAAAAGCAAAACAAGGTTTCGACCCCTTCGGAACTCCTTGTTTCAACTCAATATTTTTCACCTATGTCCAATCACTACATACCAAGGCTTTTGATACCATGTGTACTGGTTTCGACTGAGATGGAGGTGGAAGTACCTAGTCGAAAGGTAGGTGCCAAAAGTGGCGAAACAACAAAAGTATGGTAAAACTGAAATTTAACTTTAAAAGTAATTCTTTTCAACTAACCTATTTTGTTTGTCAACATATGATTGGTTGCTAATTCTTTTTCTAAATTCTTTTATAAAAGTACTGTCGAATTTTCAGAATTTAAATTATTTACAGAATGCCCCTTCTCCTTTTATAAACATATAAAATATTTAAGTCCCATACCTTAAAGAATTTTATATATTTATTAAAACACTTAGAAAAAATCTACAAAAATTACCATGAATCATTTTTAATATGTTTTCTACCATATATTAATTTCTGACCCAAAAACAATATAAATAAGCCGTAATTAATTTTAAACCAAATTAACCATTTTCTTCACTAGAAAATTAATAATAAATCCACATTAATTCAGAAATTATGAAATTTGAAACTCATCTCTAAAATATCATTTCTGACCTTATATTAAAATCACAAGGCATTTGGATGTCATCAAATAGGGTTTTTACATTAAAACTTATCATAAAATCCATATGAAATAGTATAAATCATCAACAAGCATATATATCCATTTTTAACAATAAAAACATGGCAAAACCTTTGCAAAATAATTCGAATCTCAATCTAAAACCGAAAATAAGAAAACATGAGATGTAGTCTATTATTCACCTTAGCTTTGTGATTAAGGAGTTGAGATTTGATCTTGGATTAAGTTGATTAAGCTTCTTCCTCTTATTTTCTTCTTGTTTTCCCTTAATAGTGGTTGGCCACTTTTTTATTTGATTTTACTTATGAATGTATGAAATGAATGTGTATAAAGGTTTTGGGTATAAGAATATATCTTTTTCCTATTTACCATCATCAACTATCCTAACTTATTTTATTTCATCTTCCCTTAGTTCATTTGTTTAACTTGGCACGGCTACCCCTATTAACACAAATCTCAATCCCTTAACCATTTCATTATTTTATTTTATTTAATTGTCCTAAATAATGTTAATTAAAATTAGGATCATTACAGATTCTGACCTCGTATGAATTTGTTTTGGGTTTAATAAGATATTCAAGTTAAATAATATAATTAATTTAAATAATTGCATGATTAGCCTAAATTAACAAACCTTAATCATTTTCTAACCCAGGCCACTATCTTCGAAACCCTCGACGCGACCTACTTTCCCACGCAGTAGCTGCCAATGTTCCATGCCACTACGCATCCATCGATGCTAGAGCCGCCTCCTCTCATCGCCTAACGGTGGTGAACGAACGAACCCTCGATGCGACCGATCATCTTTCTTGCCTCACCATGGCAATCAAGTCCCCAGTTGAGGTCGAAGATCGATATGACCTCTGGTGGTCACGGGGAATGCAGGCTGTTGGATTGAGTTTCTTTAATCAGCGCCTAGGGTTTCGAATTAGGGTTTGAGCAAAATGGATGGGGTAGAACTCCAAATGAGGCATGCTCATTGGCATTTCTAGCTAAATACCCCTATTCCGAACTCAGTGGAACTATTTTCGGGAGCTAATTCCATCATATACAGAATATAACTTTTAAAATCAAATTATATTATATATTAAATTCCTAAAACTAAGCGCTACATGTTTCGAGTTTGCACGATCAATTGGTAAGTCTGATTGCCATGAAAATCATCAATATACAACAATTTATTATTCCGGATCAGATAACACTAGTTTCGTCAAAATCTGAGAGAGTGCCCCGGAATGTTAATTTCACAAATTTACATATCATTTAATATTTTTGATCCAATTATCGGTATTTATCCGATCTATTTATTATTGCAAATTACAAATTGAATTCACCAATATTATTTATTAATTAAAAGGAGTTAAATAAGATTATTAAATTCATTTAATTAATATTTAATTCACAATTAAAATATTTAAACGATCATTTTAATTGGATATGAACTATTAAATTTCAAAATTCAATTATTTAAATATTTAAAAGTTAGTTTAATATTTAAAATTTAATGATCAAAATTTTGGGTTGTTACATTCTCACCCTTAAATGAATTTCGTCCCTGAAATCCTCAAGGAAGAAAACGTCACCAAACCGTTTAGTTTAAAATGGCGACTCCTCTAATGACATCTTCGGCGACTTCGTTTGTTTCTTCCTTCGTCTAATCTTTTCCCTCCCATCATCCGTTGTCTAATCTCTCCATTTCCTCATTGTCGCCTTATCTTTTCCTCAATGCCCAAGAAGAAGCGCTCGCCGATCGCCTCTTGTGTGCTAGATCTGGAGCTTTCCCAAACACACTCTGGTGTCTCGTCTGTCAGAGCGATGGGGCTTCCTGGTATTGGTTCCGCGAGTTCTGCTACCTCTCAAAGCATGGGTAAGCCTACCTTTCCTGTTGCGGAAAGCGTTAATCTCCTCTCTAGTTTGCTAAAGGAAATTAATTCGTCGCCTCCTTTGCTTGCCTGTCCGTTGTCTTCTGGTGAGCACCAACTGCCTCCGTATTTAGCTTCAGCTTTTAATAAGCCTTGGTCGAAAACTGATGTTGGGATGCCCATCGAGTCTAATTTGGGTATTGTTGAAACCGAGCAAGTTGATATCTTATCATGTAGTGTGAACATTGTTGCCGGAGATGAAATAGCTAGTGTTGTTCAGGCAGTTAGTTTCGCTTCTTCTGACAATGATCTGGTTCAAAGCTGCATATCTAGTGCTCGTGTAAATGCCAAGCACGCTGTCCCCTTTTCCTGTAAAAATCCAAGTGGTCTTGTTCCTGAGGAACCATCTCCTCCTCGATCAGTTACTCGGTAGTCGTCGTTATTCACCAACTTGCAAAAAAATGCAGGTGTGCATTCTCCTTGTTGTTTTGACAAAGTATAGATTGTGGGAGTTATGATTCCTCCAGTGGATGTTATTGAGGCCGATGTTGATTTTTGGAAGGACTATTTGGTGAGTTTTTTCCTTGACTCCAATCCTGCCTACCAGCTTGTTAAGGCGCATTGCAATCAGATATGGAAGCCTAAAGGGGGATTAAGTGTTCATTTCGATAATGCAATGTTCTACTTTAAATTCTCACGTAGTGATGAAAGATAGCTTATTCTTGAGGCCAATCCTATTCTCATTGATGGAAAACCATTCATTATTACAACCTGGAGTCCGTCTGTTGATATGGCTAAGGATTAGGTATTATCTATTCCAGTTTGGAACTACTCTTCTCATATCCCATCTGTTCTTCAGCCTTTGATCGGGATTGATTGGCTAGCTGGCCTTGTTGGTAAGGTGATCTGTTATGACGCTAACACTGTAGCTAGAAAGAGATTAGTTTATGCCAAAGCTCTGATTGAAATAACCTCTTCCAAGCCTTTGCCTACGGTGTTAAAAGTCAGACTCGATGAGAGCCACTTTGCCGAGGTTAGAGTTCGCTATAGTTGGAAACTAGACATTTGTAAGTTCTGTTAGTCCTTTGGGCATCTTTCGGATGCGTGTTCTAGATCGATTCCACTTCCTCGTCCTCCTATCAGGAAGTGGGTCCCGAAGGTTGCTCCTCCTCCTTGTCTCTTCTGCTGTCGCTTCTCCTGGAGTTGCTCTAGTTGTTGATGCTCCTATTGGCGGGGCCTAGATTGAGCGTGCTTCTTCTGTTTTGTCTGATTCTGTTATTTGGAATTCTGAGGAGTGGGCCTGACTCCATGTTCCATCTGAGATGTGGTACTCACCGGAGACTGACATTCTTATGCCTTTATCAGTGACATTGAGGGTGAAAGTCGATGTCTTATATATCACATTGAGGGTGAGGGTCTGTCCCTTACTATGGTTGGTGAGATTGGTGAGGAGAATAAAAGTAAGTTTTATGACGTCAGTTGGGATATAAATTTATTTACTCTCTTTCTTTTGAAGGTTATGATCCGAATCTGGCTGCTCTTTTCTCTAGGTATGTTCATGTTATTGGCCCGTCGTCTGATGTTGGTAGTGGCAGTTCTTCTTCGGAGGGCACGTAGTCATAGTTGTTTAGTGGTTTAGGCTCTTTTTGCCTAGCTTCTGTGCTTTTTTTCTCTTTGGTTTGGACTCCTTGCGCCCGTTTTGCTGTTCTGTGCATGTGCATAACACCTGTTTTTCCATTATTTATACAGTGGCATGGTCCACTATAAAGCCGGCTAGCTTTGCTAAAAAAAGTTATTAATTAAAATGAGTTATTAAACTTATTACTTAAGTAATTCTCAAACGTTACAAAAAATTTCGATAGCTCTCATTTGCACGGCTCGATTGGAAAAACTACAAATTACCTCTACAAGTCTCAAACCAACAAAAGAAAACAAAAGCCAAGTGGCTTCTCATATCCGAGGCATAAAATCATCAACAAATTTCAATTTCTAAATCTACTACATACTCTTTTGCGTTAAATTTTTAAAATTTATCAAACAAATTATTTTCTAATTGCAAATGCAGGTGCACAAGAATCAAATACAAGTCTCTTGCTTACCTGTACTTACACAATCCAAAAGGGAGTTAGGCTGACAAAAGAGCAATATGATGCAACTAAAAATAATGAAACAACTCTAAATGCAAAAACTAGCATGATATAGATCTATGTGCAACTGTAATGAATAAAGCCATATGCAAACAAAAACAACATATCAACCATATGCAATAAAACACAGAGAATACTCTGAAATCAAAATTACACATCCAATATTTTTAAGAGGTAAATTTTAGAACTAATTACGTGAGTTTTATATTCAAGATATATTTTCAAATTTTCTTTGAAGAGAATTTAAATCAAAATCAAAATCAAAATCAATAATGACAAGAAGGGGTTTCTCCCACCGACGCATAGTATAACTCTAGAATCAAACAACATGAAGCATCCAGTGGTATTTCAGTTCCTCCTAATTAATAACTAAAATATAAATATACCCAGTGAGTCTTCCAAATTGGAAAATTCCCTTTTGCCCAATTTTAGCCATAACAAAAAATATTTGAATAGCTCACTTAGAATTTAACTATAAAATATATGTGATGTTATACATTAACCTCGAATTATACAACTGATGTATAGCATCACATATATATTTAGTTATGACTATGTTCGAGGTTAATGTATAACATCACATATATTTTATAGTTAAATTCTAAGTGAGTTATTCAAATGTATTTTTGGTTACTTAGATCCATTGTTCGAAAAATAATTTTTACACTCCAAATCATTAACCTCGAACATACAAAATTTAGATATCATTTTTTATTGATAACGGTTTCAGTTTTTAAACAAAATATAGTGAAAACAATTTATAAAAGTACAAAGTACAAACTTCAAACAAAAATAGATACCAATATCATTTTTACTACAAATTACATTTAGAATCATTAGTAATTTTACAAAATTTATGTATTTTTCTTCAGATTCTTCAACATCAATTTTTTCCCCTTTTGTTTTCATGCTTTCTCCTGTTTAAAAATTGTAGTACTATAAGCATATGTGTTTAATAATAGTATGATACTGGTAGTATCACTTTTACAAATTTAATGTATTATTTACAATATTCAACAATATATGATAAACAAAAACTATAGTCAATGTTACACATAAAACATTAATCAAACATAATTAACTTATACAATATTTTTCCAATATCTCCCAATCTGAATAAAATGTAACTAACTTGAGGATGGAGGAATTTGCTAGCTAATTTAGCACAAGCTAGTCCTTGATTAAACGAATACGCATATTTGCTTGGAAACAATGCATGTTACTTGAACACAGCTTGCGCTTTAAACATAGGAAGCCTCCCTTTCATATTTAAACCCAGGTAGAATGTAGTTACGGGTGTTCATTCAATACTTCAAGAGGAGCTCAAGGAAAGAAAGACCGTGTATATTGAGCTTTCTAACATCAGTGGCTTTGTTGAAGAATCAAGTACTGCTCAGTTTGGAAGCAGTTTCATTCAACAAAACTCAGACCGCACAATTGATGAACAAAGATGCATTTCAAAGCGATAGTTGATGTTGGGCTCCATCGATGAGAATTTTGGAGTTCCTAATAATGAAAATTCAGCATACACTGTGTCAATTAAATATGAAAAGAAAAGTGGACAACAAACACTACTGCAGAAGCATACTAACCTCAGCATTTTGAGCTGATTCCATTTTTGGTATGTTTCCACTACTTTGAAAAGACAAATTCTTGTTAGATGGAAACTAATTAATTAAATAATTAATTTTATGTGTGTGCAGATACACACACATACTATTAGGACACAAAATGATAACATAATAGATAATAATCATTGGATCTCATTTGGGGTTGAACTCAGATAAAAATGGTATATATTCATCGTAGCTAGAAAACCAGTTTTAGGAAATACATAGGAAGTAGGAACATCATGAGGAACATTTAAATAAGACATCAGGGAGTGGTAATAACACTCCACTTAACTAATATCACTGAGAAAGTAGAGTTCTATTGGTAATAGGAGGAAGAGAATGGAGTATGATTATCACCTTTGCACGTACTTTAATTTGTTACAGGTTCAGCTACTGCTGCTGCAGTATTCCATTTTATTTAACAATGGTAAACTAAGGAGACTTGCATTCATTGTTCCCATGAAAGAAGCATCGACTTTGCTTGGGGGAATTTTAGTAAAAGCGAGTGATCCCGATGTGCTGGTCACAACTCCTGTTACCAATGAAGCAGACTGACTAGTGATGGTGGTATCAACTTTGCTTGGGGGGCATTTTACTAAAGGTGAGTGATACCGATCGATGCGTTGGGCGCAACTCCTGTTATTAATGAAGCAGACTGATTGGTGATGGTATTGTGAGTTACACCAGTTTGTTCATGAGTTACCTGTAATATAAAGTTAACTGGATTCATACATAAATTATACGAATTACTATAAAGTCATTGAGATAGAACAGAACCTTAAGTTCATAAGGAATCGTCCATTGAGATTGCTTGCTTAGTTTGTTATAATAATACCTGTTATTTTACAGGAATAAAAACTTATGATTACTTGGAGAAACCAATGAAAATGAAAATGGAAAATGGTTTCTTGGCACTGACTTATTTCCATCTGCTGCAGGGATCTCTCTCCATGGAGTTAATGCATCAACCCTCTGTGGCATTTAAAGTGAACTTAGACTAATGGGTAACATTTTTTAGGAAGCTAAGGAACTAGTTATCAACCTACTTCATTTGTAGACTCTTAACCATGCTTTCTGCCTTCGAGCAATCTGATGATCCCTGATGAAATTCAAGTTTAACACAGGAGTGGTCGACAATAGTAGGTAAAAAGAAACTCAACGTACTAATATCAAAATGTTAAAATAACCTCAGAAATTATTCATCAAATTGTAAACTGATAGACCTATTAAAAATACTTTTGCAAACAATATTTCAGTCATCAACTGCATTAAAAATTTAAAACATAACCACGGCAACCTACATCATATGATGAAATGTCTGCATTGAAAATTAAACACTGCCATTACTTGTCAGGTATTCATCCCTTCATGCTCTGCATTGGCATCGAGATTAAGCAAATGTGAAACATAATCATCAACATTAACACGTCTTTCAGAAGATCCAGCTCCATCATTTCCAGCATTGAACCCTTGAACCCTTGGAGTGGTCGACACTAGTAGGTAAAAAGAAAAACTATTTTCAACTTGTTTTCTTCTTTTTCTAACAAAGTTTTAGCGATAACAAGCATATAAATCAAGAAAAAAAATAAATGTTAGGTACCTGTTCCTAAGCTATAGTATGAAGAGTTCTGTTGACATCCTTTGCCATTCCTTTAGCATCACCACATACATAAATGTATCCATCATTGAAATTATATCCCTCAACTCTGAAGCCTGTTTGTTATTTGGTATGTTCAGATAATTTTTTTTCTGAAATGTGTCAAAATATAATTCAGTAACATACCTTCCGAGCCATCTTATGCTGCACATATTCCTTAGTTGGACCCTCTCGAGAAAAAGGGTACAATTAGCTCAGTGAGCACCCCGGCCTCAACAAAGTTGTTCAACTCTTTCTCATAGATGAAATCCTAATATTGAATTATCATAAAAATCACAATTAGTTTTTTTTTTTAGTGTACAGATTTAGAATTTTATTGAGGTGGAGTTTTAGCGCAACGGTTAGGTCATCCGCATGATGATCTGGACGCCCAGATTCGAAACCGAAAACAGCTTGTGCTGTCCTTCTAATTTGGGTCTGTTTATGTTCGAAGTCCGTGGATCCAAATGCTTTTCATGTTTTTACAAGAATTTATGTTAACATTCTTGCATTTGTTTTTATTTCTTTTCTTCTTCTATGTTTGGATTGAATTTAAATGTTTCCATTCAGTGAATGTTAGGAATAATTTAAACTACAAACAGTTAAAATTCAGCCTACCATAGTAGTATATGATTTTGTGTTTTATCTAGTATTCCTTAAGTGAATGTTATGTATAACTTCATTTTGCTTGTAGTTTCTTTACAGAAGTACAAAATGATTAAAACAACACTTTCAATGATATCTATAACTCTAGTTAAAAATTAAACAAGTGTCCATCCACATAACTCTTTTGTATAACTTTGTTGGTTCCATAGTAAGTGAGTGGATTTTATCCAAAGAATAACCAAATCATTTTATTCAAATCAGTAACATCATACACACACGGACATAGTGAATTAAACATATATAACAACGTGCATACGATGGACTAAACTTAAATAACAACACAAATATGGTGAACTAAACATAAATGATTATGCAAGACATTACTCTCACACGTATTGGTCATACCATAAATTTAATACATGAATATTGAAACCCAAATCAAATATGAAAAAATTTCCGCTTTCATTCATATCAACGCATATTTCAAGTTACCGGGCTATAAATGAAGTGCATTGAACAAAACTATTATTGACTATAATATAATTTAGTTTAAAAGTGAAAATAAGATTGAGCATCTAACATGTATGTAGCAAAATAATTACAAGCATTCAATGTCATTTTCAACACATAATTTTAGGCATCTTTCTTACACCTCTTAGGCCCCACCCTTTTTTCTTTTCTTTTTTGTAATTTGATAATGGATATATATATATATATATATATATATTTAAATAAAATATCAAACCATTTACCGCAGCCAAGATCGTTACCCTTGCCAGATCGATTGCCTAAACAGCTGTCATTCCATCCTTTTCCTAGTGTCCGACCTGAATATATTAATGCTACTAAAATTTTCATCTAATTATTTTGAACCTTATCTAGGTTTGATAATCGTGCATCCGTCAATAAGTTCCATCGAGATTTGAATTATACTGCCTTTTAAAGGAAGTTATTTCTCTTATTCACCTAAATTAAAATTTTGAAATTCATCAGATGGTAACTAGTGCGATATGAACTCAAAAATATGCAAATTATGTACCTCTTTCCAATACCTCCCACTCTGAATCGCAAAACCAAATATGATGTTTCTTCGTATAGTTGTGAATGTAAAAAAACTAAAAATCTGAATATTTTAGGCATTGAAACCATGAGACTAGCTGGAAGAATAAAAATTGTTGGGATCTGAAATTATGAGTCGGGTTAAAAGGCAAGATTAAGTTACAGAAAATTCATGTGACGTCAATAGAACATGTGGAGCGCACTGATTGAGCAATCAATACGGTACAACAGTTTCAATACGGTGCAAACCAACACCATAAATGACCATGAATTTACACATGGACTATCATTATTGGACTTTCTACATCAGAATGATGTAATTTGACCATGAATTTTCAATATGATGTATTTTATTATATACATTTAAATAAGTAAAGTTATAACATAGTTTTCTCAGTAGTACAAATATTTGATGTAACGGTCTTTCACTATGTATAATTTTGTCACACTAATACTTGTCTCTACTATTAATAAAAAGAATTCATTTCATTAATTTACTCGGTGTCTTTTTGAAATACCTATAATACCCTTCATCCTTCTTCCATTTTACATCCAGATGTCCTTCGCCCTTTTTCCCCTCTACATCAGTAAATGTCTACTTATAACTTCAACTGTGTCTTTTTGAAATCCCGAAAATTCCCTTTGCATATATATGACAGCAGTAGAAATTGAAGTGAATGCAAGTCGAGCAAAGTGAAATTTTGTGAGTTGAAATATATACGTTGAAAAAATGCATCAATTCATTTGTACATGCCATCCACGTTAGGGGCATGCTATGTTTATCAACATCATTTTGATTGTTGCTTCATATATTATCTTATATACACTAAGAAAAGATATGTCTTGGACGATGTGGGACTAACCTAATTTATAAACCCAACATTAGCTTCAATTCTTTTTACCCACTTACCTAAATAGACGCATATATATTGCACCCAAATTGACTTACTCATACACATCTCTCCACCATATCGAAGAATGCAAATGCAGCCACTTCCCCAAACACAACCACGCAAACATACTCTATATTATAAGCTAAAAAGTTCTCATAATTGTCATTAATTTATCAGATTTAGATAAATAATTATAACTAAATACAAAACTTAATATTTTATAATTCTTTAGTTCTACCTCTTTATATAAGTTCTAATATTAATTTAAATAACGCTAAGATACTCAGGAATCATACTTGCTACTTTAAAACCCTGCAAATAGATTATAAAACCAAATATTATGAATAACATTATTCCTACAATTATTGTAACTAATTTCTACTATAAAACATTACAATCAATTATATACGTGTTCAAAACAGGAATTATATGGGTTATAATGCAAAGCCATGTATTTTACATTGATAGGCTAAAAGTAAATGCATTAAACAACTAATAACTAACGAGGTATAGAAATATCAGCTCACGAATATATATATATAAAAGTTGGCATTTTGTGCATGGAGACAAGCTTAGTGCTAGGCTATAGATCAAGTTAAGCATGAATGCTCTTAGCAAAATGTATGTACGTGGAACAAGGGAGTATTTTAATCAGTATAAAGCAACAATTGAATATCATTTTATATTTACATTTCTTAAACTTTGTTTATTTACTAAACTTGACTCATATTTACATCTATATTCACAGCCACTCCTACCGAGATTCCAGTTTTCCTCATGGGTTATATACAGCTGTAGTAACACCCACACACAATCCGATAGCATACCCATGCATAATAATTCCCATACAAAACTAAACTCTCACAGCGCAACAGCCAACACACCAGTACACGTAGACTTATACATATACACCCTATATTATATTCATATATCCATAAAGCACAAAAAGTTTTGTAAATAGTAGCCGAGTCAAAGGGACACAGATAAAATAAAGTACAGGGCTTTGAGTTTTAGTATACCATTCAGAGTTTGGTCAACTATGTATCGGCATAAACATTTAATTACTTGGTCTTATGGTTGATAGAATGGACATATTCTTTATGCATCTATGGTGTTGTTTGCAAGATCAAACGTCTGCGATTGGGAATAAGTAAGCCTGGCAGACTAAACATATCTCTATCTCTAACTCTACTATTAATAAAGAGAATTCATTTCATTGAGAATAAGTAAGTCTGGCCTGATTCCAAGTTAGTATGAAGGAGTTATTGCAATCTGAACAAAACAATGCAGTATAGTGTTGTTCAACAGAAAATATAGAGAGATGGTGTTTTTCGTGTGATGCTAAAAGTTTTTTTGAAGGTTTTTTATTTTATGAGTAGAATAAATCAATAATTCTATTCTGACATGTGCTTATTGTTTGCTCCCATTTCAAATCTTTATCCAGTGAGTAAGGTGTGCTTATTGCTTACTGTTTGTGAATAATTCTATTCTGTTATTCATTTGTTTTTTTCTTATGGATGCTTTTCTATTTAGGCTTATCGGTTGGTATTATTTTGTTAAGGTTGTGTATGTATTAAGTTTAGGATATATTTCATTCAGTGTTATGTTAAGGAAGACATTGGCTTTCATATTTTAATTGTAATAGTGGAACAACTGCAATACACCTCTGGGATTTATTATACGTGTAACCTCAAGAATTCTTGCCCCTATCTGAATACCAGGTTTACATCTACAAACCAATAATTCCTTTATATTTCTTTTTTGATTCTTTTCATGTCTATGCTTTGAGGTTCATGTTTCCTTTCTTGAATGCCGAACAAATGAAGAAAAATATCATTAAAATGAAAATAAAATATAAATATTTTACTCGGGTAATTAACCCTATTAAAATAAGCAGTACAAACTTAAGAAAGACAAATATGAAATTACTGGTTTCCAAAAGAAAAATTAATAATTTGAAAATTGATTTCCAAAAGAGTAACTTGAAAGTATAAAAGACAAAAAAACTACAAAAGAGTGGTAAAGAAACAATTAATTGCTGATATATTTTGATATATATTTGCTCACAACTCACATTAGTTAAAAGAACATAAGCATATAAAAGTACAAGTATTATTTCCATTTTAGTAGTATAAAATAAACTAAAACAAAAGAAATGAATAATAAAACTACGAATGCTTTCAACTTATTAGTTCTATGAATGTTCTTCAGTTGTCTCAGTCTTCTCGGTCGTTGCCTCAGGTTCAGTTTATGCTAGCAACGCTACTGTCAAATCTACTTTCATGGTGCAACTATAAAAGTATGCATGTTGTGATTAAATGCAGGCCCACATGGGCGTGCATATATACTCGTTTGAAATATGTTTGTTCATTCCCAAAAGAAAATTTAGTAATTTAGTAATTAACTAAATATGTTTATATCCAGGCAACTTAGTTTCTTACTATTTTTGGATTGAAATAGATAAGAACAAATCATGGATAAACCCTAGATATCATATTTTAACCCCTAATTGCATTAATTTGGATCTAACATCCAATCGCCGTTTTATGTAGGGTTTAAAAATTAGTTTTCCAATTTTAAATACTAGTTTTCCCTCACCTTCGATGAATCTATATTTAGCCATAAAGATATCAGAAATTAATAAAGCGCATCAAAGAAAATACTCTAAAACATTACAAATGCAGAAAAGAAAATACTATATAAAATTATTAATTTGTTAAAGTGTATTAACCTTTGCAATGCACAAATTTGTTGCTAATTCATCGTTATTTCATCACAAATTCATCGATATTTCCACCATTGATTGTTGGTATTGTTGAAATAACTATCCAAAGTGATGTGTAATGTTGTGCTAATTATTTTGAGCAAAATATTATCTAGTCTTCTTATCTTTATTTTATTCGGTGGGAAGCCATTGAAGAAGGGTATATGATTATTTTTGTATGAAAAGATTGAAATGAATAAAGAGACTGATAGAGTTAAGGATTTGTCATATGTTAACCCGAATTTCTCACTTTTGATGACGAGTACACTACAAAAAATATTGCTAAATCTTTAACAACACTTACAGGTCAATAGTAAGTTATGAGACATTGTAACAGGAAGAAATAAGCTTATATGCATGCACGATTGTGGATTGTCATATACATTAATTACAATTATGATGAAGTTAATAAGGTTACAGAACGACGTACAAGCATTCAACCAAAAAATGGAGTCAATGAATCAAGTGAAGCTCAGAGAAATACTCTAGGATTAACCAAAGAGCTACAAAATGAATTATGTTTTCAGTTAAGTCCTTATCAAATCATTTTACCTTTGAATTGAAACAAACCCGCAAATAATCTCCAAATCACTCTAATTTTCGCCCATCATCAAATATATCTTTAAGATCATTTTTGCATTTTTTCCATGATCTTTAGAAATGTTTAAATATCTTTTTAAGGCTTAAAACCCACCTTTTTCTGAATTTTCATATCCAGGGTACCAGCGGTCGATTGGTGGTATCCCTATCAATCGGTCGACGGTTCCTAAAACCAGAATTTTGAAAAGATGTAGAAGGTCAAAACAACTCGAGAACTTGGAAACACGATCAGAAGGATAAGAGTGGAACTCAAGGAAAACCATCAAGTTTGGAGCTAAGTAATACCAAGGGGTATTTCCCTCCCTTTTGACCTCATAAACCCTATATGCTTCATACTACATGTCAACCACTAGTTATCAAGAGCTTTCCTCAAGGAATAGACGAGTAATTTTCATGATTGTGAGAAGAAATCAAAGAAAGAAGAATAATACAAGTGTTATCGAAGTAATCATCAGAATCAACCCAAACTCAATGGAAAAGAGACAGAAACGCATCAAATATGAGATAGAAGAATGAAACAGGCGAAGGAAGTGGAATTGCACAAAGAAAAATCACTCGGTACTGAGAAAAACCTTTTTGTACCAAGAGGTTTAAATGGCTTGTAGGCCCACGTGCTCACTTGTACGACATTGGGCTTGCTTTTGGGCTTCAATTCAAGCGGGCTCTTGAACCTGTATAAATGTTTCTCTATAAATATCAATCCTACTGCAGCTAAATAAGGATCTTGGATTTTCTCCTTCTTCATCTCCTTTCTCTTCCTCATAATAGTCACCTAGGCAGATACTATTGGCAATTCTAGGCATAATAACATGCCAATCCCTTATACTGATAACTTTAATTCTCTTTCAAATCCATAATCAATAAAACTATAAAGTGGACATAGGTCAGAGATTGCCGAGCCACTATAAAAATTTTGTGTCTCTCTACCTTTTTATGCTTTTCCGCATTTTCGTGTTATTTCTACTAGATCTAAATTCTACAATGGATCAAATTTATGTAATGACAACGAATGCATCTGAAAGCTTTAATGGTGTACTCAAAGGTGCAAGATCACTGCCTATTAAAGCTTTGGTGTCTTGTACCTTCTTTCGATCAGTGGATTATTTCTATCAACGAAGAGAGTTTGTTAAGGCTTCGACATGTGGATTAACTCCAAAGTGGGAAGCAAGATGAGAGAGCAAGTGAAGCAAGACATTGTAGAATAGTCCATTTTAGACAAACCGAATGGTAAGTAATTCACTACTTTGGTGATGAGTTCGAAGTTACAATTGATGGTAATACTTGTTCTTGCACATGTAACATCCCTTTACTACAACAGCTTCCTTGCACGCATGTTATGGCTACTTTTTCATCAGTTTCTAATGGTGCAAACAGAGCTCATCATGACTTTGCCTCGCTTTGGTACTCGGTTCAGAATTACTTAGCCGCTTACACACTAGAATTTCATCCCGTTCGTGACAAACGCTATTGGAGTATACACGAACGTCCTTTGGTTCTGCCGCCAATTGCTCGTAGAGCACCCGGAAGGCCAAGGTCTACACGAATTAAAGGGACTATGGATGAGATGCAGCCTCCACGGGCAAATAGGTGCAGTAGGTGTGGAGTTCTCGACCAGAAGAGGAGTCGTTGTACATCAGCAACTTATTTTTTATTATTATTTTTAGTAACTCTCTATTTGTTTGTGTTTTGTAAAAAAGTTATTCTACTTCAGCATACATTATTGATATTGTTAATGTTTGTGTTGGTATTGTAAGGACATCAAATTACCAATCAATAATATATATCAACACGAATTACGCATACCACACAACCTACGATACAACACGATAACACAACAACATACGATAGAACATAATAACACAACAACATACCATAACATACAATACAACTTACGATACAACACTAGCTATGATAATATATAATACAACTTACGATACAACGTACAACAAAACACTATACATTGCTGTAACACCCTATAATTTTATTACATTATTTAGAATAATTAATTGAGTAAATTAAATAAATAATGTGAAGATTAAAAGGTTGATCTTTGATTAACAAAGGGTGGTCGTGCCATGTTAGTGCGTTAATTAAAATGAAATAACCTAAGTTAATGTGTTAGGATATGAGAAGGGCAATATGGGAAATAGGTAAGGTTTATACCCTAAACCCTTGGGAATGTAACTCACATTCATTTTCATTTTACTCAAACCAAAATTTCCTATGGCCAACCACCATTATTATTCTCAAGAAGAAGATTAAGGCTAGGATTCAAAAGAAGGAAAAAAATCAACAAAATCAACATCAAATCTCACATCTATAATCTCAAAGCTAAGGTGAATAATTACTACATCCCAATTTCTTTTAGTTTTCGGTTTTAAGATTAGACCCAAAATGATTTTGCAAGTATATGCCATGTTTGATGATTAAAGTTATATATATATATATATATATATATATTGTTGATGGATTATATATGTTCATGTTAGTTTGAATGATATGTTTGGCATGAAAACCCTATTTAATGATATCCAAATGCCTTGAAAATTTAAATATTGATTAGAAATTATATTTTAGAGTTGGATTTCAATTTTCATAATTTTCTAAATTAATATGGATTTTATATTAATTTTCTAGTGAAGGAAATTATTTATTAGGTTTTAAATTATTTTCTGCTAAATTAATAATTATTTAGGGTTGAAACTTTTATATGTTAGGAAACATATTAAATAGATTTTCTGGGATTTTTTCTAGATTTTTCCTAAGTTATTTGATGAATATATAAAATTATTTAAGGTACGGGACTTAAATGTTTTATATATTTTATTAAGGAGAAGGGGCATTTTATAAAAGGAAATTATTATTCAATTCTGAAAATAGTGGTAGCATATTTCTGAAAAGAATTTGTTAACCAATGGAAATTTGACAAACAAAGGCAGGTTAATTGAAAAGTTGTCTTTTTGAAGTTAAAAACAAAGAAAACATACTTTTAGCATGTTTCAGCCTTTACGGCAACAAACCTTTCGACCCAGACCTTCCGATAAGTTTGAGAGGTTCTAAGCTTTCAATAAGGTCAAACTAATGCATATTGTATCAAGCTACTTGGTACATAATGAATTGAACAGAGTCGAAGGGCTCTAACTCGAAAGGTTGATGACCAAAGAGGTTGAGGTATGTTTGTTTTATAAACCAAAAGCTTTCACCTACTTTGCTTTCGAATAAGAGCTTTTGACTTGGTTGCTTTCAACAAGGTCAAAATGTTTAAAAGAAAGGTTTTAAACTCTTCGACACAGTAGAAAGATTACTACTACTTGATTGCTACTTTTTTTGAAACCTTCCGACATAGTCGAAAGGTTACTACCGCTTTATAATTGTTCTATTTTTTCGACAAAGTCGAATGGTTTACTTGTTTTTAAAACTAGCTGCTTCTCCATGCTTTCGAAGTGAAGCTTTCGACTTAGGTGATTTACCCTTGTTTTATAAATTGAAGTATAACCCAAAGCTTTCGAAAGAGTTGTTTTAAAGGACATGTTTAACGCACTCAAAGCAGAGCTTTCGACTTAGTTGAAAGGTTGCTTCCAATAGAGTCGAAAGGTTTTAAAAGAAGATTTCTATTTGTTATAAATTGAACCCAGAATGATTTCGAAAGGTTTTGATTTCGAAACTTTTTAGTTGAATGAATTCGAAAGGCTTAAGTGAATGATTTCGAAAGGCTTATATTGAATAAATTCGAAAGGTTTATATTGCATGGTTTCGAAAGATTTGTTTATTGAATGGTTTCGAAAGGTTTGTTTTAAATGATTTCGAAAGGTTTAGTTTAATGGATTCGAAAGGTTTAAAATGGAAATGGATGGTTTTCCAAGGTTTTCCTAATGCAATGTTTTAAAGTGATGTCCAAAGTTTTATAGCTTACGAAAGGTTTGCTTTTCAATGGGTTTGAAAGGTTTTAAGAATGGTTTCGAAAAGTTTGATGTATGGTTTCGAAAGGTTTGAAGAATGATTTCGAAAGGTTTGATATTGGTCTTGAAAGAGATGATTTCAATGTATAGAAAGAGGTTCTATCAAACGGTATAATGTTTTCATCAACTAAATTTTGAGTAAAGATTATATATATAACATGGTGATACGATTTTGAGTAAAGTATATAGACTATATACTTTTCCTTGTTAAAGTTTGATTTAAAGGTTTTAAATCATTTTGAAAATGTTTTCAAGGAAAATTATGGGAGGGGATCTTTAAGTGAAAACGACTCAGATATTAGAAAACCAGATGGGACAAATATGGGGTCGCACCCTATACATTAGCTAATAGCCCCAGCTAATTATTTGTCCAAAATTCTAGTGTGTAGGGCTCTGTCCCAGGTAGGCTAAAATTATGATTACACACTGAAAGAAATATATTTTTGTATACAGATAGGTTATTGGTGAGCTAAAAAACCATTAGGATCGGGAATACCTGGGAGATGATTAAGTTAGGGACAAATCGTCCAGAAGTGAAGTACTTAACAGATAGTTAAGGACAGACCTTCCATATGGAAAATGTTTAACATATAATTAAGGATAGATAATCCAGAAGAAGAATATCTAATAGGTGTTAGGTTAATTTTGATTATATTGTCTAGTAGGCCCGGGTCAGCCAAAGGTTAAAAGTTATCCAAACAAAACTTGTGTGTTTGAATAGATAGTTCGTTATTACTTGATATTTATGTATGCTTACATAATGATTGCTTTACAGTATTTAACCATTGTGGATGTAGGAGCACAATATATGATTTTATGAAAGGTTTTGCAAAGATATGTTTTAAAAGGATGTTATTGAGGGGAAACCCGTTTCGCTAAGCCGTGTGGTCCCGCTTAACATAATTATTCTGAGAAGTATAATATTATTCACACCAGGCTTTATGTCTGACTCGAAGTTTATGTTTTACCTTTAAACTCTCGGGTGCTCAAAATTAATTTGAGTTGGCTAAGGGATAAAGACCTTTTCAGGTTTAGTAGGATGACAAATAAGCTACCGGAGGCATGCAGGAGGCAAATGGATAGTTATTTAGGAGTTACAGTTCTTGTTATGTTTTGATGGATTTTCCACTGTGTTGTTTTGTATTAGGTCTATTATTACCAGATGACTCTGATCAACCAAGGAGGTATCTTCATATACCGCTCTTGGCGTATTTTGTAATAATTATATTTGATTTGTGCCTGGGAACGATTTGGGATTATGTGTTGTGAATATGAAACAACTTGTTTTGAACTGTACTGTAGTAAAAGTTGTTTTTGAAATCTGTGTTTTGTTTCATATTCAACTGCTTCTGATATTATTGATGCCATTAACATAGCCGTATTTAGTTGCCGAAAATTAGTATTATAGATGACTGCAACATCTGTAGCGTTTAGTTTTGGGTCTCTAGATAAGGGATGTTACAGCTTTGTATCAGAGCATGGTTTATGAAATACTTTAATTAAAAAAATTGATTTCTGAAAACATAATCCTTAGAAATTAGAGTTAAGATCGGGGTATGGGATAATGCTATAATAACATACTTGTATTTATTATATATAAGTATTCGCTATCTCTCTAGACTCCTATCTGAATTAGGCTATTCATTTGTATCTCACTAGATTTGAATACAGATATGGATGGAAGAAGAGGCGGAGTAAATCCTGGAGGAGATAGCACCACTAATGGAAATGCTCGACCAAACACTAGGAGAGGACCCGGTCAGGTTCAAGCTAAAACTGTTGGCGCAGGAGTCCCCCAGATGGACATAGGAGCAATGTATCAGTTCTTTGTAAACATGATTCAAGCTGGAATATCAGCCGGAGTTGTTGGAGGTAATGCTGCTGGAGGTGGAGCTCAGTAAGTTCCGATGGTCAATCAGTATGCTAACTTGAGTAGGGATTACATCAGGCTTGGAGGGAAGCTGTTTATTGGTACTGAAGATGCGATCGAGGTGGAAAATTGGCTACTGCATTGCGAGATAATTTTTGTTGACTTAGAATTGAATGATGCATAGAAGAGGAGATTGGTTTTGAGGCAGCTACAGAGAGCTACTCTATTCTGGCGGAATACTATTACTACTGGAGTTGATGAGGAAACCATAACTTGGGAAGAGTTTAAGAGAAGGTTTTCAGAAAGATTTATGTCTATAATGGTTCCGTCGGCGTTGGTGAGGAAGTTTGCAGGGTTGGAACAAGGAGATATGTCCGTCTTGGAGTATGCGATAAAGTTTGAGGAGTTGGCCCGATACGGGTATGCTTTGGCAAATACCGTGACCAGGAGGAATGAAAAGTTTATAAGAGGTTTGCAGAGTTGGAACAAGGAGATATGTCCGTCTTGGAGTATGCGAGAAAGTTTGAGGAGTTGGCCCGATACGGGTATGCTTTGGCAAATACCGTGATCAGGAGGAATGAAAAGTTTATAAGAGGTTTGAGGCCAGAGTTGATAAGTGCCACTTTACCACATTTGAGAGATCCCAGTTATGTAGTCGTTGAAATGGCATTAAGACAAGAAGAGGTATTGGCTTGCTTAAGGAAGAAGATGAAGGAGGCCTAAATGGGACAGGGCTAGAAAAGGAAGTTTTTCCAGAAAAAGAATGCTTAGAAGGGAGGAGCACAGAAGAAAGGAAAGGCTGAAGTGGTTTACTACAAATGTGATAAGAAGGGACACTATGCTAATGAGTGTCGTACCGGGAATGGAAAAGGAAAAGGAAAAGAAGTTGTTGGAAAGAAGAATGACAGTTGTTTTAATTGTGATCAAATCGGCCATTATAAGAACAAATTTCCTGAGCCTGCTAGAGATGGAAAGGGATAGATATATTCACTGGAGCTCGCAATTCTAAGGCCAGTTGTGCAGGAAAAAGGAAGGCTATTCTGGGAGGCTCGTTGCAGGTTCACGGTATGTCTGTTAGCGTTCTATTTGATACTGGAGCATCTCATTCTTTTATTTCTCGATGTTTGGTAGATAGGCATAACCTATAACTCTCATACTTAGTTACTTCTTTAAGGGTTGCAAATTCGATAGGAGAGTATGCGACGCTTGGGATGAGGTGTGACCATTTAGAATTTGATTTGCTAGGCCATATTTTTTATTGCTGTTTGCATGTGTTTGACTTTGTGGGATTTGGGATAATCCTTGGGATGGATTGGTTAAGTAAATATGATACTCGGATATTTTTCCATGGTAGGAAAATATCACTTAGTCATCCGGATTGTAGTGATCGGATAGTTTATACCATAGAGAACCCTAGTTGTGAAGTGAATGCTTTATTGGGTATTATGGAGTTGGAGGTTAAGTCGCATCGAGTCTTTGTAGTTAGAGAATTTGCTGATGTATTTGAGCCGGTAATTGGACTGCCACCGAAACGAGCCATAGAGTTTCAGATTGATTTGGTGCCTGGAGCAGAACCAATGAGTAGACCGCCGAGCAGGATGACACCCATAGAGATGAGAGGGTTGAAAGCGCAGTTGGTGGATTTGGAAGGCAAGAGTTTTATCCGACCAAGTAGTTCTCCATGGGGGGCTGCCGTAGTGTTTGCTAAGAAGCCGGACGGATCGTTAAGGCTATGTATCGATTATCGTAAGTTGAATGAGAAGACGGTAAAGAACCGATATCCATTGCCGAGAATTAACGATTTTTCGATCAGTTAAGTGGAGCCAAGGTATTTTCTCAGCTGTATTTGGTGATGGGATTTCATCAGCCTAGAGTGGTAAAGGATAGCATTCCTTTGACGGTGTTTAGAACAAGATATGGATCGTATGAATGGTTAGTTATGCCATTCAGACTAACTAATGCGCCAGCATTCATTGTGGATCTGATGAATTTTCTGAGAGCATTTGGATAGATTTTTGTTGGTCTTCATAGATGACATTTTGATATACTCTAAGGATGAAGAGCATGAAGTTCATCTTAGAGTTGTGCTCGAAACGTTGAGGGAGCATCAGTTAAAGGCTAAGTTTTTGAAGTGTCATTTTTGGAAGAAGGAAGTGAAGTTCCTTGGTCATGTCATCTCAGAGAAAGAGTTGTCTGTAGATCAGACTAAGATTGAAGCAGTGAATAGTTGGAAAAGACCCGAGACGGTGACCGAGATTAAGAGCTTTCTTGGATTGGCTAGATATTATCGAAGGTTTATAAAGGATTTTTCGCGAATATCTGCACCGATGACTAAGCTTACACGAAAAGATGTGAAGTTTGTATGGAGTGATAAGTGTGAGGAAGCATTTCATAACTTGAAACACTTATTGACCCATGCACCGGTGTTAGTGGTTCCGAAGGGGAATCAAGATTTAGTTGTTTATGCTGATGAGTGTGGAATTGGATTGGGAGCTGTGTTGATGCAAAGTGGTAAAGTGATTGCTTATGTTTCTAGAAAGCTCAGACCACGTGAAGTTAGGCATCCTACGCATGATTAGGAGTTAGCTGTCGTTATATTTGCTCTGAAGGTGTGGAGGCATTATCTTTTGGGAGAGAAATCTGAGCTTTATACTAATCATAAGTCGTTGAAGTACTTTTTCTCTTAGAAGGAGCTGAACATGAGACAACAGAGATGGTTAGAGTTTATCGCTGCTTATGATTTTAGAATTAAGTACACACCCAAAAAAGAAAATAAGGTGGTGGATGCACTCAGCCGAAAACATCAGAATGCAGTAATGGTTATGATTACTGAGTGGAAAGATTTGGAAGCATTATTAGCTTTAGTGTGTAGTTTAGATCCGAGGTAGGTTCAAGTGCAGGAAGTGCTATGTTGTCTTGTTTAGAAGTTCGACCAGTAATGATTGAGAAGATAGCTTCAAAATAAGAGGAGGATTTAGTTTTGGCTGAACGGATCCGAAGGTTGAGGGAAGGAACGGAGAGCGAGGACCTAAAGGATTTCAGTCTTGACCAAAATGGGTAGTTGAGGAAGAAAGGAAGGTTGTGTGTTCCGAATGTAGGAGACATGAGGAAGGAAGTTTTGGATGAGTGCCATCGTTCGAAGTTCACTACCCGTCCAGGAGGAATGAAGATGTATCAGGATATGAAGAGAAGTTTCTTCTGGGAAGGTATGGAATGGGACATTTCTTTGTGTGTTAAGCAGTGCTTAAATTGCCAACAGGCAAAGGCTGAACACCAGAAGCCTAGTGGATTGCTTCAATCGTTAAAAGTTCCATTGTGGAAATGAGATTCCATCTCTATGGATTTTATTGATGGGTTGCCAAGGTCTAGAAGAGGAAATGAAAGCATATGGGTCATAGTAGATAGATTGACTAAGAGTGCCCATTTCATTCCGGAAAAGTCAACTAAGATAGCACCTATTTTAGCGAAGTTATTTATGACGAATGTAATTAGGCTGCATAAGATTCCTAATAGTATTGTTAGTGATAGAGATTCTTTATTTACTAGTGAGTTCTGGAAAAGTCTACAGGAAGCATTAGGAACCAAGCTCAACATGAGACCATCCACAGACTGATAGGCAAACGGAAAGAGTTAACAAAATCTTGGAGGAATTGTTAAGAGCTTGTGTATTGGATTTCGGGGGATCATGGGAGGACCATCTTCATCTAGTTGAGTTCTCATATAACAATAGTTATCATACTAGTATTGGGATGGCACCGTTTGAAGCCTTGTATGGAAGACCATGTAAGTCTTTCGTATGTTGGTTAGAGACCGGGGATAGATTGGTTCTTGGTCCGGATTTGGTGAAGGAAGCTGCGGAGAAGATTGAGTTGATCCGAGTTAGGATGAAGGAAGCTCAATCTAGGCAGAAAAGTTATGTTGATAGAAGAAGGAAATATTTGGAATTTTCTGTCGGAGATTATGTGTTCATTAAGGTTTCACCGATGAAGGGTGTGATTAGATTTGGAAAGTCAGGAAAGTTAGCACCTAGATTTGTTGGACCTTTCCGTATTGTTGAGAAGATCGAAAAACTCGCTTATAGAAGAGAGTTACCGAGTTGTTTGGCTGGAGTTCATGATGTTTTCCATGTTTCTCATCTTAGGAAATATGTTAGAGACCCGGAGACTACCGTAGTACCTACAATGTTAGAGGATTTAGAAGTAGAACCGGATTTGACCATAGTTAGAAAGCCGATTCAGATTGTGGCTAGAGATAAGAAGAAGTTGAGGAATAAGACAGTCAAGTTAGTAAAGGTTCAGTGGAGTGACGATGCTAGAGACTGTACTTGGAAGACGGAGAGTAGGATTAGAGACTCTTACTCTGATTTGTTTAATGGTATGTTTTACCTTTGGTTGTTTTGATTGTGTACCTTATTGTAATTTCGATGACGAAATTCTTTAAGGTAGGGAGTCTATAACACCCCATATTTTTATAACATTATTTAGGATAATTAATTGGGTAAATTAAATAAATAATGTGAAGATTAAAAGGTTGAGATTTGATTAACAAAGGGTAGCCGTGCCATGTTAGTGTGTTAATTAAAATAAAATAACCTAAGTTAATGTGTTAGGATATAAGAAGGGCAATATGGGAAATAGGTAAGGTTTACACCCAAAACCCTTAGGAATGTAACTCACGTTCATTTTCATTTTACTCAAACCAAAAATTCCTAAGACTGGCCACGATTATTATTCTCAAGTAGAAGATTAAAGCTAGGATTCAAAAGAAGGAAGAAAATCAACAAAGTCAACATCAAATCTCATATCTATAACCTCAAAGCTAAGGCGAATAATTACAACATCCCAATTTCTTTTAGTTTTCGGTTTTAAGATTAGATCCGAAATGATTTTGCAAGTATATGCCATGTTTTTATGATTCAAGTTATATATATATATATATATATATTTGTGTGTGTGTTGTTGATGGATTATATATGTTCATGTTAATTTTTATGATATGTTTGGCATGAAAACCCTATTTAATAACATCCAAATGCCTTAAAAACTTAAATATAGATTAGAAATGATATTTGAGAGATAAGTTTCAATTTTCATAATTTTCTGAACTAGTATGGTTTTTATATTAATTTTCTAGTGAAGGAAATTATTTATAGGGTTATAAATTATTTTCGGCTAAATTAATAATTATTTGGGGTTGAAATTTTTATATGTTAGGCAACATATTAAAATAGATTTTTTTGGGATTTTTCCGGATTTTTCCAAATTTTTTCTAAGTTATTTGATGAATATATAAAATTATTTAAGGTATGAGACTTAAATGTTTTATATATTTTATTAAGGAGAAGGGGAATTTTATAAAACAAAATTATTATTCAATTCTAAAAATAGTGCTAGCATATTTCTGAAAAGAATTTGTCAACCAATGAAAATTTGACAAACAAAGATAGGTTAGTTGAAAAGTTGTTTTTTTAAGTTACAAACAAAGAAAACATACTTTTAGCATGTTTCAGCCTTTACGATAACAAACATTCTGACCCAGATCTTCCGACAAGGTCGAGAGGTTCTAAGCTTTTAATAAGGTCAAACCAATGCATATGGTATCAAGCTACTTGGTACATAATGAATTGAGCAGAGTCGAAGGGTTCTAAGTTGAAAGGTTGGTGGCCAAAGAGGTTGGGGTATGTTTGTTTTATAAACCAAAAGCTTTCACCTGCTTTGCTTTCGAATAAGATCTTTCGACTTGGTTGCTTTCGACCAGGTCAAAATGTTTAAAAGAAAGGTTTTAAATCCTTCGACACAGTTGAAAGGTTACTGCTGCTTTATTACTACTTTTTTTGAAACCTTCCGACATAGTCGAAAGGTTACTGCAGCTTTATAAATGTTCTGTTTTGAACCTTTCGATAAAGATGAAAGGTTTACTTGTTTCTAAACATAACTGTTTCTCCATGCTTTCGAAGTGAAGCTTTCAACTTAGGTGATTTACCCTTGTTTTATAAATTGAATTATAACCCAAAGCTTTCAAAAGAGTTGTTTTAAAGGATATGTTTAAAGCATTCGAAGCAGAGCTTTTGACTTAGTTGAAAGGTTGCTTCCAATAGAGTCGAAAGGTTTTAAAAGAAGATTTCTATTTGTTTTAAATTGAACCAAGAATGATTTCGAAAGGTTTTGATTTCGAAAGGTTTTAGTTGAATGAATTCAAAAGGCTTAAGTGAATGATTTTGAAAGGTCTATATCTAATAGATTCGAAAGGTTTATATTGCATGGTTTTGAAAGATTTGTTTATTGAATGGTTTCGAAAGGTTTGTTTTAAATGATTTCGAAAGGTTTAGTTTAATGGATTCAAAAGGTTTAAAATGGAAGGTTTTCCAAGTTTTTCCTATGGCAATGTTTTAAAATGATGCCCAAAGTTTTATAGCTTACGAAAGGTTTGCTTTTCAATGGGTTCGAAAGGTTTGGAGAATGGTTTTGAAAGGTTTGATGTATGATTTAGAACGGTTTGCTGAATGATTTCGAAAGATTTGATATTGGTTTTGAAAGAGATGATTTCAATAGAAAGATGTTCTATCAAATGGTTTAATGTTTTCATCAACTAAAGTTTGAGTAAAGATTATATATATAACATGGTGATACGATTTTGAGTAAATTATAAAGACTATATAATTTTCCTTGTTAAAGTTTGATTTAAAGGTTTTAAATCATTTTGAAAATGTTTTCAATGAAAATTATGGGTGGTGATCCTTAAATGAAAATGACTCAGATATTAGAAAACCAGATGGGATTAGTATGGGGTCGCACCCTATACATTAGCTAATAGCCCCATCTAATTGTTTGTCCAAAATTCCAATGTGTAGGGCTTTGTCACAGGTAGACTAAAATTATGATTACATGCCGAAAGGAATATATGTTTGTATATAGATAGGTTATTGGTGAGCCGAAAAACCATTAGGATCGGGAAGATCTGGGAGATGATTAAGTTAGGGATAGACCGTCCAAAAGTGAAGTATTTAACAGATAGTTAAGAACAGACCGTCCGGATGGGAAATGTTTAACAGATAGTTAAGGATAGATAATCCAGAAGAAGAATATCTAAGAGGTGTTAGGTTAATTTTTATTATATTGTCTGGTTGGCCTGAGTCAGCCAAAAGTTAAAAGTTATCCAAACAAAACTTGTGTGTTTGAACAGATAGTTCATTATTACCTGATATTTATGTATGTTTACATAATGATTGCTTTACAGTATTTAACCATTGTGGATGCAGGAGCACATCATATGGTTTTATGAAAGGTTTTGCAAAGATATGTTTTAAAAGGATGTTAGTGAAGGGAAACCCGTTCCTCTAAGCGGCGTGGTCTCGCTTAACATAATTATTCCGGGATGTATAATATTATTCACACCAGGCTTTATGTCTGACTCGAAGTTTATGTTTTCCCCTTAAACTCTCGGGTGCTCAAAATTAATTTGAGTAGGCTGAGGGATTAAGGCCTTTTTCAGGTTTAGTAGGATGACCAATAAGCTACTGGAGGCATGCAGGAGGCAAACAGATAGCTATTTAGGAGTTACAGTTCTTGTTATGTTTTGATTGATTTTCCGTCGTGTTGTTTTGTATTAGGTCTATTATGACCATCTGACTCTGATCAACCAAGGGGGTATCTACATATACCGCTCTTGGCGTATTTTGTAATAATTATATTTAATCTATGCCTGGGAATGATTTGGGATTATGTGTTGTGAATGTGAAACAATTGGTTTTGAAATGTAATGAAGTAAAAGTTGTTTTTGAAATCTGTGTTTTGTTTCATATTTAAGTGCTTCTGATGTTATTGATACAATTAACATATCCGTATTTAATCGCCGGAAGCTAATACTATATATGACTGCAATATCTATAGCACTTAGTTTTGGGCCTCTAGATAAAGGATGTTATAATTGCCAATTAGGATATCTCGGTAGTCTTGACCCTAGGTCTGGAAAATTTTCTTTTAGTCGATAATTCTCCTTTTTCAAACGTGAATTTTCTTCCTGCATCTCAAGCGCATACTCATGCCCTGTACGATGCATTGGAGGATCAATCCACTCAGTATAACCGCAACAACTAAACGATCCAGGAAGTTGTCTGCTCAACGTATACCTTGCACAAACGTAGTATCTATGACCTGCGTTGAATTAACTTTTTTCGACAATCACTTCACACCTGCTATTACAATGACAAATTTACGTGAAGGGCCTCTCCAATAGCATGTGCTTTACCTCGATTTTTCCACCTACCGCCATGTATAGAGACAAAATGTGTTTACTTCTCACCAGGTACACGATCAGGTTGTTCAAAAAACCTCCCTCGCTTCGTTGTGAACTTCTTTACCCAGCCTTTGATGATTGACTTCACCATCCACCATGTTTGCATTGAGTTCAAATGCATCAATGCATGTCATTAAAGTCTCGTCATCAATTTCCCATTGATCCATTTCTAGTAATGGTTAATAAAAATTGGTTTTAAGAAATGCAAGGAAAGTGAAAAGCAATGAAAAGCAATTAAAGTGAAAATTGGTTTAAATGTAGAAGATTACCTTCGATTATCTAGCAAATCCGTAAAAAAAATCACAACTTTGATAAGGGATGATGTAGAATTGTGGAAAGGAATGTAATTGGGGTTTTGGAGGTTTTTTGTGTTAAGTTTGGTAAAGTAAGAAATGAAAGGAGAGAGAGGAGAGGGTTTCTATTTTGAAACCTGTAAGCCATACTTGGGGTGCTATTTGAAAATTCACCAACTAGCGATATTTGAAATTGCAACAGTTGGCGCAATTTCAAATAGCGCCCTAGGTATGACTTATTGGTTTCAAATCAGAAACCTATCAAACACAATACAACATATACCATCCGTCGAAAAAAAACTCCAAACTGCCAAATTCTGACATTTTAACATTAAACAATACATAAATAATCCAAGAATCATATAAACATTACCCAAATAATCCAACAATCGAAATCATACAACGTCAAAATATTCAACCGACACTACAAATCAAATCAACTAACACTACAAATCAAACTACAAGCTAAACATCCGCCTAATAAATAGTCGTAACTAACATGTTTGAAAACTAAACATGACTAATTTCCTCTCAAGTTAAATAATAACAATTAACATATACCACATTCCTATCAAGTGGAGCTCTCGGAGTATACGCGTCTACCTCAGCGGGCTGCTCTATCTCAACAGGAGGTTCTATGGAACGAAGAATATAGTGTCGGGTGATGTACCAGTACCATATATAATACTCGTCATCCGATAGCGTGAGGTCTTTTCTTGTTGTGTATGCATATGATGATGATTCCATGTCTCAATCATCATCTCATACTCACCGGTTGAGCTATCGATCCGGTAGTGAGGAGTTGCCTCTGGCAGATGCTTACTAAAACCAAATTGTCGCATCACTCTATCTAAAAGATGAAACACTACAACGGCAAAACAAATAAGTGGCATCCGTGCTGTCCATAGGTCAATGGAAGTGGTGCATAAGGGCAGAAGCTGTCCAAATACATGTGCGTATGGGGTCCATGTGACCGCATCACAACCGAGTACATCAGACTCATTATGGTAGAACATAACATTACGTCTAGGAGTATTCAATGTGCTCTTCGGCCCAATACATCTACAAGAGAAAAATAATAAGAATTAGTGGAGCAAAACATGTGTGTGTAATCAAATAATGCGGTACACCATACGACAAATATGAATCAACTTCCGCTCCCTTCATTGTTATTCTCCCGACCGAAAGATATGATCAAGACAATATCTACAAATGTATAGATGCATAAAAAATGTATATGTACATAAAATATATGCATATGAAGGGGGAAAATATGAATACGTGAATTAGAGTCAAACAACCTTCAATATATGTGCTCTCTTGTAAAGCAAGCCTAGTCAGCTTGGTGTACGTATACGTCAGAACCGCACTATCCCACGAATACTGGTGACATACATCAAAGTCATCTATGAACTGAATCCACCCAAGCCAGACACAGGTCCTCGAATGATCACATATCAAACGCGAAGTGATGATATGCAATATTATAGCTCGAGCCCGTTGCTCAATCTGAATCTGGTAGGCGTCAGCTGGAATGTCCCCCTCAAGCTGCTACTGGAACCAAGTTGTAACTATCAACTCATTTCCTCACCATCGCTTGGGGGAGGATACAGACCTAAGAGGCTCTCGCATATCAAAGGTAATCAGCTGGCTTCGGATTACTCAATGGAGCACCATCAATTGGTAAACCAAGCAACACAGCAACATCACCCAAGGTAATGGTCATCTCACCCGCTCTAAGGTGGAGTGTAGACGTCTTCGGCCACTATATATTCATCAAGGCAGCGATAAGGTGACGATCCAATTAGGTGTAACCCAATCGATATATAAGCAAGAAGCCAGCTCTATCTAATAACTCTAGCATGCCAGGATGAGAGGAAGTCACTGTCCTGAGCGTCGATGAATGATCAATAGTTGTAACTTCTTTTTTGTTCAACTAAATAAGATACAAAATATAAGTGCTACTAATAACAAAAATCAACGTATATCGAGATAGCGTTGTCACTCAATCGATGACGTGCTTGCAAGTATAAAATGTTACCGTCAACCGGTCCAAGTAACATCTCGGTGTCATCTATAATAAATGTTGACAATTTGAATATAGTAAAATTCCAAATTCTAGTTGCCAATTAACAATTTCAAATTCAACTACAAATCGATGTTTAACAACATAAAGTTAAGTAATTTGTGAATTCCAAGATGAAACAACTATTACAAAGCTAAATAGATACTACTCCTAACAATTTCAATATCAGCAAACCCTAGATTGTAAATTAAATGAAGTTTTTTGTATAGCTATTACCTATAGAAGCTTTTCGTGTCGACGAACTAGGCATGGTTTAATTTTTAGAAGAAATAAGCTAAAATAGAGTTAGGATTTTAGTTTTGAAAAATTCGAAAAATGGGTTCTGGTTTTGATGTTTGGGGGAGAATTGGAAAAATGAGGAGAAAGAGGGGGTTGATGTTTTGTATACGCAGAGGCAGCATTTGAAATTGCGCCAACTGGCGTAATTTCAAATGCCACCCATATATTTTTGTTTTTTCTTGCCTCAATTATTCTGGCGCTATTTGACATAGCGCCGGTTATAAATTCAAAAAAAAAATTAAATTGTTTCAACTGGCGCAATTTGAGATTGCGCCAGTACGTTCTGGCCAACTCAGCGCCAAGTTAGCCAAAATAGGGCTGCATTTGTAAATAGTTTTAAAACAAGGCTATTTGCGTAACAATTTTGAAAAATAGGGCTAAATCGAAAATATTTCCTTTAATAGCTGATGTTTTTTCCTTTTCAAGGCACTAACACGTAGGTCTCACTACACCCTACCAGTTTCGTTACGAAAAGGATTTTTTTAGATTTAGCCCTATATTACTAACTTACTAAGAAAGAAACCTATTTTTAAAACTATTTAAAAAAGTAGCCCTTTTTTGCCTACTCGGCGTTGAGTTGCCAAAATGTACTGGCGCAATTTGAAATTGACCGGTACATGGGGTTTATTTTTTTTACTTGAATTTATAACTGGCGCTATTTGAAAGGACGTTAGTATATCACATGTATAGATAATGAAAAGATAAGGGCGCCATTTGAAATCGTGCTAGTTGGCGCAATTTCAAATGCCGCCTTATAGATAATGAAAAGATAAGGATGACATTTGAAATCACGTCAGTTGGCGCAATATCAAATGCCGCCTCTGTGTGTACAAAACAGTAGCCCTCCCCTCTCCCTCCTCACTTTTCCTTCTTCCCACAAACATCAAAACCGAAACCCACTTTCCTAATTTTTCAAAATTAAAATATTAAGTCCATTTCATCTAAAAATAAGTGTTTTTTCAGATCTACTTCAAGAATAACAACGTCTTCTTCATTTGGCTTATTAAAGGTATGATTTTGCAAACCCTAGTTTTTTTATTTATACATTTCACTTCATAATGATAATTCCATTATCAACCTAGAATGGCTCCTAATTTTATTGCAACTATATGCTACAATCATGGCGAATTAGTTAGTGATGATCAAATGTGTGGAAAATATAACGGCAGACCTTACAAACCGGCAAACGTTCGTAAAGGATCTAACTTCGAGCAAGTAAAAGTGTCAGCTTACAAAGCAACCAAGATCAAATTGAAGGAGTTTGATATTGATTTAGTTTGCAATTGGCCAACTGATTCTAGATCTAAAGCGATTAAAATTGTAGATGACGAGAACGTTGAGTTAATATTCTCTATTGTCTCTAATCTTTAGAGTTGTTTGTTGTGAAAAACAGAAAGTTGTTAGTAGAACAACCTGTAGTTGCATTCGTAGCAGCATCTGTAACCATCTATCCTTCGCAACCAATTTCGTCTCCTAGTTATAGTAATCCTCCTATGAATGTACTACAATGCGGACACTAACAAATGTTGTTTGGTTATCCTCCTTTTATGAATTTTCAACAAAATCTACAATTTAGCTATCCATATCCTAATCAGGGTAGTATTGCACGCATGAGTCGAATGTAACTCCTATTTTCCACTAACTCTAAATGACATATTGTTCATCGTGTTAAATTTGATATCAAATATTATTATTATGTTAGTTATATTCCACATCATCATCCGATGAAAACTAGTGCTGGACCGTCTATTACTCATAGGTCCTGTCCTTTTCAGCCCACACCCTCCGAATTATACCATATAAGCCAAAAGTAAGTTAGGTTTGGCAATGATAATGCATTGTGTTGCATATATAACTATATTTAAAATTTCATATTTTCATATTGTAGCTTTTCGGGATAAGATACGGATGCACAATTGAACATGCAACCAAATGTATCCGATGACGATATGGAAATAGAGGAACATGTAGATGAACAATTAAACGATGTTCCAACTCTTGATAGCATGACTATTGTATCTATACCGAAGAATGATACAACGTGGATCGACAACATGCAAGTAAACAACGATCCACTAAACTACGATTTTGGAGGCGAAGACAATGCTAGTGCTGATAATGATGAACCTGAAATGGAGATACCATTGGATGATGACTTGTGTAATGCAAAAACGTTGGCTAGATCCATCGTCGCAAATCTGCAATTCGACGAAGAACTATTCTCATCATCTTGTGTTCAGAACTGTTTCAAAGTTAGTATGGTATTCGAGACCAAAGCAAAATTTCTACAACAACTAAGTGAATGGTCAATTTTACATGCAGTTTCTTTTAAGTCAATCAGGTCTAACAATGAAAAATACACTGCCATTTGCAATGTCGATGCAAACTGTCAATGGAGAATTCATGATATAGATTTTTAAAAATGGCAATCTGGATGGTGGGTTGTTAAAAAAATCCAAGCAATCATACTTGCATTAAACCAGTAGTTAACTCCAATCACAAGCAAGCGACATCTAATTTTTTGGTTTCAAAGATCATGCCTTTTGTGAAATTGGATTTGAACATAACGGTTGGAACTGTGCAGGTATTAATGGAGGAACAATTATTTATTAAGATTAGTTTATGAAAGCATGGAGAGCACTAAGCATGGCAATAGAATGAATATACGGTGATTAGGCAGAGTCATATTCAAACCGACGATAATATTTTGTTGAAATTACTAGAACGAATTCTGGTAGTGTTTGTAACGACCCGATATTTTGGACCATTCGCGTCCATTATAAGTGTATAGGTAGACACTCATGCCGGAGTTGAATTGCTCAAAATACCGCGTTGTTAATTTAAATTTGGCAAAACTGAACATATACAGTAAATAGATATAATCACAGATCACAGACACAGAGTAATAAATGCAGCGGAAATAAAAGAGATAGTAGTTCATGAAGCTACTATATGAATATATAAAATACATCAGAGTTTACAACAGAAGAGTAATACGATACATCAGATACAAATCAGAATACATCACTGGAATCATCGAATACTGAAAGCAGAATAGATGGCTGGATCTTCAAGCAAAGCTCCAACTCCAATGGTGAGTCTCGAATACTGGATCACTCAGTCTGACCCGAGCGTAAAGCAAAAACACAAGACACTCGAGTCAGGATTAACATTCTTATATTAATAAATCCAACTCAAGTGAAATAGCAATTGAAATACAAGTAACTCAAAGGATGTTTGGAATAACCATCCTTTAAGGATCCGTTAAACTATCTACTAGGTAGTAATGTACGCTAAATAGATAATGTCTATCAGTAATAATAAGATATCAAAATAGGGTTAAGCAGGGCCCATACACCTCTTAACCTGTTTAATTCCCAAAAGCATATACAAGACCGTAGTTTCCCCAAAACCGAAAGTCACCAGAGGGCAATACATATACTAAAGGTACAAATCAAAATCGTAGTGGTCGCGAATAGGATAATCAGTATGACAAGGTACATGAGGCGATACCAACTAGGATACTAGTAGTTGCGTGATCCGGACTGATGTTGGGCATAGCAGCTACTATCCCAACACCGCGAAACAACACTCCCAAATCGAGGGGTGCACCCAAATCGAATCACAAAAGTAATAGATATGGTATCGAAGAAGTGTGTCCGCTAGAGATGGCGATCCTCAATGGCCCGGCGCGGCTCCTGTTTTAGTCATGTCAGGGGTCATCCAAAATCGTTCTCTTTCTTCAGTCAACGCGTTCACCAAACCATCCACTTCATTCTGGATCAACACTCCGCGTATAGTTATTAAAGTGGTTTTCGGTTTAGACAGTGAGTATGTCCCTAACCGATTCCGGTCTCTTTAATAACTTTCGTGATTATTACACCGATTGGTCATTTATATATTTCAAAACCAAATCAATTTCAATTCGTAAATCAACATTTCACTTGTCTTTCAAAACCAATTTCCAAAATTTACGTTTCAAAACTTCAATTTACCATTTCAAGATCTTATAATTCAATTTCAATTCCTTTAAAACAATTCAAATATTGATACAAGTTCGTACAAAAGTTTCATTTCGAAATCATTTAAATAAATTCTATTTAACATTCAAATCAATTTAAACTCATTTATCAATTTCATTCAAAATTCGTTAAGTTACTTTATCATTCAAAACAATTTCTATTAAATTTCCAATTCATTAAATCAATTCTTAAGTTCAACTTCATTAAAACAAAACTTACAATTTTGAATTAAACTAAATTCGTCAAATCAATTCTCCAATTACAAGTCTTACATTAATTCCAAAAATATCACATTTCATTTTTGTTAAAGAAATCCAATTTCACTTATTTACTTCCTTAAATAATTTTCCAAAACTTAATTAATAAAGAAACTCAATTTCAATTCTTTACGAAGTAAAATTCACTTATTCAAAAGTTCAATTTTTCTTATTAAAGAATTTCAATTCAATTTAATCATTTAATAATTCATTATTAAATAGTTCAAAACTTAATTATTAAATAATTTCAAAGTTTAATAATTTCAAACTTAATTATAATTTCAAACTTAATTATTAAATCATTTCAAACTTAATTCAATCATTTCTCAAATTAAACAACATTCTTTCATTGATTACATTGTTAATCTTTTGTTTCAGATTATTAAATATTACCATTTTCCTTTCATCAAAAATTCAAATTTCAACTTCATTTCAAAACCATATTCTTTATTCAAATAAAATCTTCGTTTATTTTCAAATCAAATTATTGACCAATCGGGTTTTTATTTAATTTTCTATCCTAAGTCAAAGTTCAATTTGGGTATTTATCATTTCAACCCGATTCCAATTCAGTTCAAAATCAAAACATATCAAAGGGAACTTGCAGTGTGACAACTGGGATGGTGTCAAAGTAAATAAACAAGCAATAACAACAATCAATAACAATCCAATAATCAATTCAAATAATCCCGAAATAATCGTATTAATTCGCATTGTTATTTGTACGAATTAATATAATTATTTCTAGAATCTACACTATCATTTCATGTAGATTAAAGATTATTACATTACGGTTCTTCACTTGTCATCTATTTACAATTTCATACATCATCAATTTAACAACATACATTCAGTGGTTCAAAATGTAATTAAACAAATCCTACGTGTCAATAAATTTAACAGTTAAAGGGGTCATATTATACAAATGTCAATTAATCAAATTTAACAATTTATTTTCCTATATCAAATTCAATTTCACACTATTTATCATTTTACATTAACAATTTAACGTCCAATATAAACATCAACAATCAATCAATTATCAGCCAAACTGTATTATCATCGCATAAATAATTAACAGATAATGGTATCAGATGTCACAGGTGAACTAATACAGGTAATAGCATATATAACAGTGTAAGTAACTAATAGCAGCATATTTCAATTGTCGTTTCAATTGAAATCCAATTTAATAAATAAAAGAACGTTAATCGTGAGTGAGTGCTCACCTTTCGAGGCTAGAGAGAACGAGAATGGAAGCGAATAGACAAAACAAACATATAGATCAAGCGGCTGGATAGCGACAAGTCGGAAGCTTGCTGCGATAGATTTTGTATTGAGAATGTCAGTCAAAAGGCATGAGATCAAAGGAACAGGGTATATCACATATATAAATTTTCTAAAATTCCAAATTTAAAACCTATAGTTAAAATAGTATATATGTTTATTATCAAATCAATATTTATTATATAAATCCATATAAACTTACTTTGCTAAAATAAATATTTTGGCTCAAAACAGATCATATAGACTCATATATACCACTATATACATATATATATAAACTCATGTTCTACTGTCATATCACAAGAGTCTAAATATACATCCGAGTTTAATATATATGTAAATTGACACTAATTAAAATATATACATAAACCTCAATATATATATATATATATATATATATATTACTGTATAATTTGAACTGACATATACTAACATATGTATAAATAGAACATATCTCTATTAATATAAAAACAGCATTTATGTAAACAAAATATCAGAGTGCAGGCAGTAACCTCTAATACAACTTTATACTATATAAAATATGAAAGCCATACTACCAACAGGTTTTATAATATATCTAAATATATATAGATAAACAATATCAAATACTTTAAGTAACTTTATATCATATGACAGAAGTATTATAACAAATGTATATAACAGGTTTATAACACTTACATAATCATCAAAATATAGTTTGTGAAATTATAATTATATGCAATAACGTACATATTTACTTATTTATATATCCAAAAAAAAAACCAAATTAACAAACTTTTATATATATACGCATACAGCCGTGCATATATACATTACACATATAACACTAACCTATGCATATATACCTTAGATATATATATAACGAAGTGAGGAGAGCAATCATGGGCTGCCACCAATGACCAGGGGTGGGCGAACTGGTGAAGGCGGTGACGGGGTTCCTGAGTGCTGCCGCATGGAACGGGTTGCTCAAGTGTCGAGTGGTTGGCGTTTTGATGGGAGATGGGTTTGCTTGATGGGTGCGGGTCTGAGATGGCTATGCGGTTGGAGGGGAGGAGAGGCCATCGGTCTGTTCAAGGTGGTGGTGTGGTTGATGGCAAGGCAGCCAAGGCGAGGGTGGGGCTGTTGGAGGCTGTTCGGTAAAGGGTTTGGGTGATGGGTTCGGCACTTGGTGTTCAGCAGCAAATGAAGGGATGGTTTGTTGGGGTTCTTGGCCAGGGTGGTTGCGTGGGAGGAGAAGTGGCTGGACGTGGTTCGAGAAGGAGGATGAGGGCGGACGAGCAGGCTTCCATTTTCTCTGTTGTTGTTTTTTTTGTTGTTGTTGTTGAGATGAACTAGGCTACAGAATATATATTTAGGAATGTTGGGTTTGACAAAATGAAGAGGAGAAAAAGGGAAGATGGGGTGCTCTCGGGTGGAGAGGAAGAAGGCTCTGGGAAAAGAATGCCTGACACAAAATATACATACTTTATTTACTTTGGAAGTGGCAAAACAAAGATATGCATGAAAAAGGAAGTGCAGAGAACGGGCCACCCATATTTTTAATTAGTGGAATTACAACTGCCAAAAGCTGGAACATTTAATAGTTGGTGGCTATTCGTTTCTCAACGTACAATTTGAAAGGTCACAAACTCAAAAGACAAAATATAAAACTAATACGGTTACCGTTTTCACAGATTTCACCGCGTACCGAGGCTTCAAAATACACAAATGAATATACTGTGTAGATCAGTACGACGAGACAATCAAAACGGTATACAAATATCAGTGGTACGATCGAATTATAAAAATTCGAATTTTCTAATAGCGGAAAATGCAAGAAAAACACTGAAAAATAAGATCGACGGAGCCAAAGATGTCCGAATTTGGAAAAACGACAAACAGACATCTTGCTCAGAAGATGGTTTAGAATTTTTCTATGTAAAAATATTTAGGTTTCGAAAACATTTTATTTTCATTTCTTTTTAACTGATTAAATTGAAGTGAATTTACGCGCGAAATAAACTTTCGTATTTTCGGACGAAAATTTACAGTTTGCTATGTTTAATTAGACGCATTTCAAATATCAAATTTATATTTCAAAATTTTATTGTTTAAAATTTCACAAAATTTTAACTAATTACGTTATTAAAACAGTTGAAATTTACGGGTCGTTACACTCTCCCCCACTCAAAACTTTTCGTCCCCGAAAAGGAACGAGGTAGGAGAATAGAAACAACCTGAAAGAAAAACAGATTTGAAATACAAAATAACAATTAATTTAAACCGTATAAATTCAAATTTAAAATAATTGATATTCAATAATTGATTTAATCCATTTGATTTCACTAAAATAAACCTCAACTATTTCTAAATTCATTATCTTATTATCCCATTTTCTTCAATTTATAATTTCTAAAACCATAAATTTGAATAGTCCTTTATTATAATCATATTTTCTTCAACAATTTTAAATTCTTCTTTATTCCAAATTACTGTTAAATTTATTCTACTTAATATATCTAATCACATATATTTAACCCATATAAATTAATTTAAAACATAAAAGTTCCAATTTAAATTAATTTACATCTATTAATTTCTTTTAAATTCAAGGTATTTTCATATGTTGATCAAATTTCAATTTATTAATTCTTTCAAAACAAATTTGATTAATTCTTTCAAACAAATTTATTTCATTATTAACTGAGTTTACTTATTATCCTATCTAACTCTATTAACATCTTTATAATCAAAATTTAGTGTAAAACATTTATTATAAACACTCAAATTTTATTTATAAATTCAATTTATCTTATATATTATCCAATTACATATTCAACTTCTGAACGATTTAGGTAAGTTGTATTAGAATGCAGTTGAACAATATACAAATAAAATTTTCCCAATTCAGTTATTCAAGTTTAAATATTTATCCCAAATTTTTGGTTTTATTTATAATTAAAATCATCCTTTAACCAAATTTAAGAATTAGATTTCCGATTAACTTTAAACAATTTAGAGATATGTATAATATATTTATATCAAATCAAATTAAAATGTTAAAATAAGATACTTATATATATATATATATCAAATTATACTGAAGAAATTCAAATTAAAATATTTTTCAAAGCAAAGCCGTAGCAAAACTACAAACTAGTATCTCCACTTCGAAACTCGAAAATGAACGTCGATGATGCGGCCGCCATCACCGAAATTATTTTCCAGCGACAAAGAGAAGAGCACTGATTTCAACATTTTAAAATTCTTTGGAAATGATTTCTATTCGAAAATACTTTCAATAATATATACTTAAAAATTTTAAAAACCAAAGTTCAAAATCACCGGAAACTAGTAAATTCTCAAATTTCTGAATTAAATTCATTTCAAATTCCAAATCAATTTATAAACCATATTTATAAATTTATTTAGAACAATAAATGATAATCAAATATTATCATTTCAACAACAATTTAATTAACTTATTAAATTCCAGAAAATTTTAACTTATATTTTTACAATATAATCAACAAATTTATTTCATTTACCAAATTTGAAAATAATATTGTGTCAGTTTGCTCTGTTCAAGTGTTTTGGAAATCCTATCGATAGCGTTGATCAGACGAATCGATCGGAAACCCAAATCAACATCAACAACTCAACAACACAATATATAAAACATTTTTATATAAATTTACAAATACACTTCTTTGCTCGACGATACAGGGATGAATTTTCAAAATAAGGATAGGGTTTCAAATTTTATGGACTCAAGTTAAAGAGAATTCTGATTTAAATACAAGTTCGAAAGAAAAGATAAGATGATTCAATTAACAGAATCGGGTTGGATAAGCTTATTTAATTCACGGGCAATCTTAACCGGATCGTCCGTAACTTCAAGAATAAGACCGATGCTAAATTCCGAGGTAAATCAACACTCGATCTCACGAGATGGAATTCAGGTATAGCAGGGAATAGACAGCATCGTAAACCGAGGATACAGGAATCTCCGGTAAATCAATGCCTATTATAAAGGAGTTTACTCCTTTACGAATCGTTCTAAGATTGGCGAGACCGCCGATCTATTATAGATAACATTCAGAATGGAGTTATGGGGTGCTCCATGATTGAAAGAAGACGAATAGTGAAGGACACGAATGAATTTCGGAACCGAGGGGAACGTTCCAAAATTCAAAGAAATTGAGTCAAAGGAAGGGATTGAACTCGAATGAGAGTGATTCTGTAAATACATTTACCCTATATGTTAAGTTTTGCCTAGAGCTACCAAAGCTCTGATACCAACTGTAACGACCCGATATTTTGGACCATTCGCGTCCATTATAAGTGTATAGGTAGACACTCATGCCGGAGTTGAATTGCTCAAAATACCGCGTTGTTAATTTAAATTTGGCAAAACTGAACATATACAGTAAATAGATATAATCACAGATCACAGACACAGAGTAATAAATGCAGCGGAAATAAAAGAGAGAGTAGTTCATGAAGCTACTATATGAATATATAAAATACATCAGAGTTTACAACAGAAGAGTAATACGATACATCAGATACAAATCAGAATACATCACTGGAATCATCGAATACTGAAAGCAGAATAGATGGCTGGATCTTCAAGCAAAGCTCCAACTCCAATGGTGAGTCTCGAATACTGGATCACTCAGTCTGACCCGAGCGTAAAGCAAAAACACAAGACACTCGAGTCAGGATTAACATTCTTATATTAATAAATCCAACTCAAGTGAAATAGCAATTGAAATACAAGTAACTCAAAGGATGTTTGGAATAACCATCCTTTAAGGATCCGTTAAACTATCTACTAGGTAGTAATGTACGCTAAATAGATAATGTCTATCAGTAATAATAAGATATCAAAATAGGGTTAAGCAGGGCCCATACACCTCTTAACCTGTTTAATTCCCAAAAGCATATACAAGACCGTAGTTTCCCCAAAACCGAAAGTCACCAGAGGGCAATACATATACTAAAGGTACAAATCAAAATCGTAGTGGTCGCGAATAGGATAATCAGTATGACAAGGTACATGAGGCGATACCAACTAGGATACTAGTAGTTGCGTGATCCGGACTGATGTTGGGCATAGCAGCTACTATCCCAACACCGCGAAACAACACTCCCAAATCGAGGGGTGCACCCAAATCGAATCACAAAAGTAATAGATATGGTATCGAAGAAGTGTGTCCGCTAGAGATGGCGATCCTCAATGGCCCGGCGCGGCTCCTGTTTTAGTCATGTCAGGGGTCATCCAAAATCGTTCTCTTTCTTCAGTCAACGCGTTCACCAAACCATCCACTTCATTCTGGATCAACACTCCGCGTATAGTTATTAAAGTGGTTTTCGGTTTAGACAGTGAGTATGTCCCTAACCGATTCCGGTCTCTTTAATAACTTTCGTGATTATTACACTGATTGGTCGTTTATATATTTCAAAACCAAATCAATTTCAATTCGTAAATCAACATTTCACTTGTCTTTCAAAACCAATTTCCAAAATTTACGTTTCAAAACTTCAATTTACCATTTCAAGATCTTATAATTCAATTTCAATTCCTTTAAAACAATTCAAATATTGATACAAGTTCGTACAAAAGTTTCATTTCGAAATCATTTAAATAAATTCTATTTAACATTCAAATCAATTTAAACTCATTTATCAATTTCATTCAAAATTCGTTAAGTTACTTTATCATTCAAAACAATTTCTATTAAATTTCCAATTCATTAAATCAATTCTTAAGTTCAACTTCATTAAAACAAAACTTACAATTTTGAATTAAACTAAATTCGTCAAATCAATTCTCCAATTACAAGTCTTACATTAATTCCAAAAATATCACATTTCATTTTTGTTAAAGAAATCCAATTTCACTTATTTACTTCCTTAAATAATTTTCCAAAACTTAATTAATAAAGAAACTCAATTTCAATTCTTTACGAAGTAAAATTCACTTATTCAAAAGTTCAATTTTTCTTATTAAAGAATTTCAATTCAATTTAATCATTTAATAATTCATTATTAAATAGTTCAAAACTTAATTATTAAATAATTTCAAAGTTTAATAATTTTAAACTTAATTATAATTTCAAACTTAATTATTAAATCATTTCAAACTTAATTCAATCATTTCTCAAATTAAACAACATTCTTTCATTGATTACATTGTTAATCTTTTGTTTCAGATTATTAAATATTACCATTTTCCTTTCATCAAAAATTCAAATTTCAACTTCATTTCAAAACCATATTCTTTATTCAAATAAAATCTTCGTTTATTTTCAAATCAAATTATTGACCAATCGGGTTTTTATTTAATTTTCTATCCTAAGTCAAAGTTCAATTTGGGTATTTATCATTTCAACCCGATTCCAATTCAATTCAAAATCAAAACATATCAAAGGGAACTTGCAGTGTGACAACTGGGATGGTGTCAAAGTAAATAAACAAGCAATAACAACAATCAATAACAATCCAATAATCAATTCAAATAATCCCGAAATAATCGTATTAATTCGCATTGTTATTTGTACGAATTAATATAATTATTTCTAGAATCTACACTATCATTTCATGTAGATTAAAGATTATTACATTACGGTTCTTCACTTGTCATCTATTTACAATTTCATACATCATCAATTTAACAACATACATTCAGTGGTTCAAAATGTAATTAAACAAATCCTACGTGTCAATAAATTTAACAGTTAAAGGGGTCATATTATACAAATGTCAATTAATCAAATTTAACAATTTATTTTCCTATATCAAATTCAATTTCACACTATTTATCATTTTACATTAACAATTTAACGTCCAATATAAACATCAACAATCAATCAATTATCAGCCAAACTGTATTATCATCACATAAATAATTAACAGATAATGGTATCAGATGTCACAGGTGAACTAATACAGGTAATAGCATATATAACAGTGTAAGTAACTAATAGCAGCATATTTCAATTGTCGTTTCAATTGAAATCCAATTTAATAAATAAAAGAACGTTAATCGTGAGTGAGTGCTCACCTTTCGAGGCTAGAGAGAACGAGAATGGAAGCGAATAGACAAAACAAACATATAGATCAAGCGGCTGGATAGCGACAAGTCGGAAGCTTGCTGCGATAGATTTTGTATTGAGAATGTCAGTCAAAAGGCATGAGATCAAAGGAACAGGGTATATCACATATATAAATTTTCTAAAATTCCAAATTTAAAACCTATAGTTAAAATAGTATATATGTTTATTATCAAATCAATATTTATTATATAAATCCATATAAACTTACTTTGCTAAAATAAATATTTTGGCTCAAAACAGATCATATAGACTCATATATACCACTATATACATATATATATAAACTCATGTTCTACTGTCATATCACAAGAGTCTAAATATACATCCGAGTTTAATATATATGTAAATTGACACTAATTAAAATATATACATAAACCTCAATATATATATATATATATATATTACTGTATAATTTGAACTGACATATACTAACATATGTATAAATAGAACATATCTCTATTAATATAAAAACAGCATTTATGTAAACAAAATATCAGAGTGCAGGCAGTAACCTCTAATACAACTTTATACTATATAAAATATGAAAGCCATACTACCAACAGGTTTTATAATATATCTAAATATATATAGATAAACAATATCAAATACTTTAAGTAACTTTATATCATATGACAGAAGTATTATAACAAATGTATATAACAGGTTTATAACACTTACATAATCATCAAAATATAGTTTGTGAAATTATAATTATATGCAATAACGTACATATTTACTTATTTATATATCCAAAAAAAAAAAACCAAATTAACAAACTTTTATATATATACGCATACAGCCGTGCATATATACATTACACATATAACACTAACCTATGCATATATACCTTAGATATATATATAACGAAGTGAGGAGAGCAATCATGGGCTGCCACCAATGACCAGGGGTGGGCGAACTGGTGAAGGCGGTGACGGGGTTCCTGAGTGCTGCCGCATGGAACGGGTTGCTCAAGTGTCGAGTGGTTGGCGTTTTGATGGGAGATGGGTTTGCTTGATGGGTGCGGGTCTGAGATGGCTATGCGGTTGGAGGGGAGGAGAGGCCATCGGTCTGTTCAAGGTGGTGGTGTGGTTGATGGCAAGGCAGCCAAGGCGAGGGTGGGGCTGTTGGAGGCTGTTCGGTAAAGGGTTTGGGTGATGGGTTCGGCACTTGGTGTTCAGCAGCAAATGAAGGGATGGTTTGTTGGGGTTCTTGGCCAGGGTGGTTGCGTGGGAGGAGAAGTGGCTGGACGTGGTTCGAGAAGGAGGATGAGGGCGGACGAGCAGGCTTCCATTTTCTCTGTTGTTGTTTTTTTTGTTGTTGTTGTTGAGATGAACTAGGCTACAGAATATATATTTAGGAATGTTGGGTTTGACAAAATGAAGAGGAGAAAAAGGGAAGATGGGGTGCTCTCGGGTGGAGAGGAAGAAGGCTCTGGGAAAAGAATGCCTGACACAAAATATACATACTTTATTTACTTTGGAAGTGGCAAAACAAAGATATGCATGAAAAAGGAAGTGCAGAGAACGGGTCACCCATATTTTTAATTAGTGGAATTACAACAGCCAAAAGCTGGAACATTTAATAGTTGGTGGCTATTCGTTTCTCAACGTACAATTTGAAAGGTCACAAACTCAAAAGACAAAATATAAAACTGATACGGTTACCGTTTTCACAGATTTCACCGCGTACCGAGGCTTCAAAATACACAAATGAATATACTGTGTAGATCAGTACGACGAGACAATCAAAACGGTATACAAATATCAGTGGTACGATCGAATTATAAAAATTCGAATTTTCTAATAGCGGAAAATGCAAGAAAAACACTGAAAAATAAGATCGACGGAGCCAAAGATGTCCGAATTTGGAAAAACGACAAACAGACATCTTGCTCAGAAGATGGTTTAGAATTTTTCTATGTAAAAATATTTAGGTTTCGAAAACATTTTATTTTCATTTCTTTTTAACTGATTAAATTGAAGTGAATTTACGCGCGAAATAAACTTTCGTATTTTCGGACGAAAATTTACAGTTTGCTATGTTTAATTAGACGCATTTCAAATATCAAATTTATATTTCAAAATTTTATTGTTTAAAATTTCACAAAATTTTAACTAATTACGTTATTAAAACAGTTGAAATTTACGGGTCGTTACAGTGTTGGACATGTAACAACCGATGAGTTTGGCGTCTTCGATCGTGCTTTTTGGGTTTTGGGCCTTATATCGAGGGATTTGTGCATTGTCAACCTTCGATTTGTATCGTTGGAACGCATCTATATGTCAAATACAAAGGTACACTACTTGTTATGACTGCGGTTGATGCGAATGATCAATTTATCTTTTGGTTTATGCGATTGTTGAGACTGAATCATGTGATCAACTTTCATTTCCAATAGAATGAAAGGAATATCGACCGCACTGAAGAGAAAATGGAGATCACCGCATAAATATAGATTTTGTGCTAGACATTTGAAAGCAAACTTTCAAGCTGCTGGCCTTAGGGAAAAACGTTTGACCGGTTTATTCTACACAGCTGCATGTGCTTCGAAGGAGGTTGAGTATCTGAAAATCCATAAGGAAATAAAGACCACCAATTTTAGAGCTCATAATTGGATTGAGAGAAGTCTGGCAGGGAAGGAGGAGAACTAGGCTTTGTGTAAGGATGATGGTGGACGATTTCATGTAATGACAACGAATGCGTCTGAAAGCTTTAATGGTGTACTCAGAGGTGCAAGATCACTGCCTGTTAAAGCTTTGGTTGCTCGCACCTTCTTCTGCTCGGTGGATGGTTTCGATCAACAAAGAGAGTTTGCAAAGACTTCAACATGTATTTACTCTAAAGTGGGAAGCAAAGATAGCTGAGAGAGCAAGTGAAGCAAGACGTTGTAGAATAGTTCGGTTTAGCCAAACTAAATGGCAAGTAATTCACTACTTTGGGGATGAGTTCAAAGTTATAGTTGATGGTAGCTCATGTTCTTGTACATATAACATCGCTTTACTATAACAGATTCCTTGCGCGCATGTTATGGCTGCTTGTTCATCAGTTGCTACTAGTGCAAACAGAGCTCATCATGGCTTTGCCTCGCTTTAATACTCGGTTCAGAATTACTTGGCCTCTTACACACCATAATTTAATCCCGTTGGTGAAAACATTATTGGAGTATACAAGATGGTCCGTTGGTTCTGCCACAAACTGCTCATAGAGCACCCGGAAGGCCAAGATATACATGAATTAAAGGGACTATGGATGAGATGCAGCCTCCACGGGTAAATAGGTGCAATAGGTGTGGAGTTTTCGACCAAAAGAGGAGTCATTATACATCAGCAACTTAGTTTTTATATTGTTTTTAGTTACTCTTTATTTTTTGTGTGTTATGTAATAGAATTGTTGTACTTCAGCATATGTCGTTATTGATATTGTTCATGTTTGTGTTTGTGATTTAAGGACTCCAAATTACCAATCGGTAATATATATTAACATGAATTATGCATACAACAGAACCTACAATACAACACAATAACACAGCAATGTACGATAACATATAATACAATTTACGGTACAACACAACATACGATAACATACAATACAACTAATGATACAACGTATAACCAAACAACATACATTACTCATTAGGATATCTCGGAAGTCTTGACTCTAGGTCTAAATATTTTTCTTTTAGTCGATAAATCTCCTTTTTTAAAATGTGAATTTTCTTCCTACATCTCAAGCGCATACTCATTCCCTCTAGGACATTTTGGAAGATCAATCCACTTGGTATAACCGAAATAACTAAACAATCCAGGTAGTTGTCACTCAACGTATACCAGGCACAAATGTAGTACCTACGACCCGCGTTGAGTGCATTTTTTTGACAATCACTTCACGCCTGCTATTATAGTGACAAAATTTACGTGGAGGGCCTCTCCAATAGCTAGTGCTTTACCTTGATTTTTCCACCTCCCATGATCTATTGCGCCGAAATGGGTTTGCTTCTCACCAGGTACACGATCAGGTTGTTCGGAAACCGCTCTTGCTTCGTTGCGAACTACTTTACCCGGCCTCTGATGATTGACTTCACCACCCGCGATGTTTGCATTAGATTCAAATGCATCTACGCATGTCATTAAAGTCTCGTCATCAATTTCCCATTGATCCATTTCTAGGAATGGTTAATAAAAATTGGTTTGAAGAAATGAAAAGAAAGTGAAAAGCAATTAAAGTGAAAATTGGGTTTAAATATTGAAGATTACCTTCGATTTTCTAGTAAATTCGCATTAAAATCACAATTTTGATAAGAGATGATGTAAAATTGTCAAAACGAAGTTAATTGGGGTTTTGGGGTTTGTTATCCCACCTTTTGTGAATAATGACCTAAGACCTAAGACCTAACGACCTAAGACCTAAGACCTAACGAGATAAGACCTAAGACTTAATACCTAAGATCTAAGACCTAACGACCTAAGACCTAAGACCTAAGATCTAAGACCCAACGATCTAAGACCTAAGACCTAACGACCTAAGACCTAAGACCTAAGATCTAACGACCTAAGACCTAACGACCTAAGACCTAAGACCTAAGATCTAAGACCTAACGACCTAAGACCTAAGACCTAACGACCTAAGACCTAACGACCTAAGACTTAAGACCTAAGACCTAACTCCAGATTTTCCCTATAAATACTTCACCTACTCCGCATTCGAAGGGGACTTTTTCCGGACTGGGAAGCGTCGAACCTCTGCTACATTCTCCACCTCCACAACATTCCATTTGCCAACAACACTTCGAAGGGTCAATAGTGAAGATCGACGACATTCAACATCAATCAAAAGAGCAATTCATCATCGAAGTTCTAACTTCTTGTCTTGATTGTATTGTAGCCGAAGATTCATTGTAAACGTTGTAAAAGTTGTAATCGAATCAGCAATAAAGAAGAGATAAAGTGGATGTAGGCTTGAATTTGAGCCGAACCACTATAAAAATCGTTGCCGTTTTACTGTTTTTGATATATTTTATTTACCTTTAGTTCCCGTGTAAACGGGTGGTGCTTTCACTTTGTTTCAATTCACACCGGGTGTAGCGTTTACCAATTTTAGCGTTAACATTTTGGTGCTTTCACTGAGAACCGAACTCAGGAATTCTACTGCTGGGAAGTTGAGTTTAAAAGTTTGAAAGTTCAGATCCGAAGAATTATGGTAAGGCGATCGAGTAGATTACATAGACCAGAGAGTAGTCAGCAGAGAGGTAGTCAAGAGGCTTCTTTAGGAGCAAACCAAACTTCAGCTTTCGTGACCAGGGACGAGATGGAGGCAATGATGAAAAGGCAAGAAGAGTTGATTCAGGGCTTGTTTCATTAGATTGGGCAACTTGGAGCACAGAATCAAAGAGGAACAGAAACCCAACCAGAAGAACGGATTCCATTATCCCCTCGTGAACTCGGGGGCAAGACGAAAGCAATGGGCGAGGACTACAACTAGGAGACAACGACAGATTAGTGGAAATGGTCAAAAGGGCTATGAGAGGTGGTTTGGTAAACAAAGGCTTGGAGGATGTGAATAGGAGTCCTTTTACCATGACAATCAGGCGAGCTAAAAACCCACCAGACTTTAAGCTACCATCATTAGATATGTATAATGGAAGGACAGACCCTACGGTTCACCTTACAAAATATATGAGGCATATGGAAGTGCTGGGGGCATCAGAGGAAGTTATGGCTCGGTGCTTTCCGTTGTACTTGGCAGATATTGCGGCATTGTGGTTCAGGCAATTGGAAAGTGGATCAATCGGGACATGGAATGGTTTGATTGAGAAGTTTATGAGGCAATTCAGGGTCCACATCTCGAGGCCCAAGAATGTTATGAGTTTGACAGCACTGAAGCAAAGAGCTGGAGAATCTTTGAGAAGTTTTTTGACGCGATTCAACACAGCTGCGGCATCGGTGGATCGACCAGATCCATCTATGGTCTTGATGGCAGGTGTGTCGGGCATAGCTAACGGGACAGATTTCAAGGATTCGCTGATAAGAGATCCCCCTATGGATCTAGGGGAATTTTACCATGAGGCTGAAGGATTTCTACGATTAGAAGACGCAAAGGCTGAAAGAGAAGAAGGAGAAGGAATTAATGTTTTTGCAGTCAAAGGTGGGAATCCTCCTGAAAAAGGTGCAGAAACTAGTAAAGGTAAACGAAAGGTTGAGGATGACAACAATAGATCAACACGACAGTGAATGGGACCGAGATTCACCTCATACACAGAATTGAATGAGACTTTGGAGCAGATCTACCAGAACACTAAGGGACAGGTTCCTTATCGAAAGCCAATTAGGAGAGATCCAACTAACAATGAGAGAAAGTCAGACAAGTATTGCTTGTTCCATGAGCTAAATGGTCATAGCAAAAATGACTGCAGACACTTGAAAGACGAAGTTGAGGGACATATCCGGGATGGTCTGCTATCGCAATATGTAAAAAAGAAAGCTGCAACGATGGAACAAGAACGTCCACCTTCTGCACCAACTGGAGACGACTCAGGATCAAGGCGTCAGCTTGTTATCAACTGACTAAGGTTACGACGAATGAGTAGAAACCTCTACATCAACACAATTAAGTTGTTCACACATGTATGGGACCGCAAACGATCCCCAAGCATGCTCTGATACAACTATAAAATCATATCGATGTAGATGTTTGCACTCAGACGTCGATTCTTTGTTTTTGAGTTTTAATTCTGATGATTGACTACTTTACTTTCGTATTTTACTTCAGATGACTGATTACATTGCTTTCATGTTTTGCTACCAATGTTTGTAACTTTACATTGCTTTCATGCTTTGCTTCTGGTGTTTTGAGTTTGATCCTACTTTGCTTTCATGATATAATTTGCTTCTGATGTTTGGATTTGACTTTTTCAGACATTTCTACTTGACAACTTTCCAGTTGAACATTTGATTTTGATGATTTTGCAATGATTAAGCCCTACGAACAGGCACCCGACTTCGAACAGTCAAAGATTCGCCTCAAATGGCTCGATCCCGAACGGTCGTCATTTGGAACGGCAAAAACTCGCCTCAAATGGCTCGATCCCGAACGATCGTCATTTGGAACGGCAAAAAACTCGCCTCGAACGGCATGCCTCAGATGGCTCGATCCCGAACGATCGTCATTTGAAGTAAGGCGCTTGACCGTGAATGGTCACATTTCATCTCACATGATTCAATCTCGAGCAATTATCACATGAAGATAAGCGCTTGACCGCGCACGGTCGCACTTTGCCACAAATGGCTCGATCCCACACGATCGTCATTTGAAGTAAAGCGCTTGACCATGAACGGTCGCACTTCACCTCAAGCAACTCGATCCCGAACGATCGACACTTGAGACCCGCCACCTGACCACGCACGGTCGCACTTTACCGCAAATGGCTCGACCTCGAATGATCGTCATTTGAAGTAAGGCGCTTGACCATGAACGGTCGTCATCTGAGCTCCGCCACTGGACCGCGCACGGTCGCACTTTACCGCAAATGACTCGATCCCAAATGATCGTCATTTGAAGTAAAGCGCTTGACCATGAACGGCACCTGACCGTGCACGGTCGCACTTCACCTCAAATGGCTCGATCCCGAACAGTCGTCATTTGAAGTTAGGCGCTTGACCATGGACGGTCACACTCCATCCCAAATAGCTCGATCCCGAACGGTCATTATTTGGGGCCACATAAAACTTTCAGTTCCTTTGCAAGTCATCAACAGGATACGAACATCCAGCTTATGGCATTACAAAACACACCTTCATACCGCAAGGCATGTTTTGGGGGGCAAGTGTTATCCCACCTTTTGTGAATAATGACCTAAGACCTAAGACCTAACGACCTAAGACCTAATACCTAAGACCTAACGACCTAAGACCTAAGACCTAATACCTAAGATCTAAGACCTAACGACCTAAGACCTAAGACCTAACGACCTAAGACCTAAGACCTAAGATCTAAGACCTAACGACCTAAGACCTAAGACCTAACGACCTAAGACCTAAGACCTAACGACCTAAGACCTAACGACCTAAGACCTAAGACCTAACGACCTAAGACCTAAGACCTAAGACCTAAGACCTAAGACCTAACGACCTAAGATCTAAGACCTAACGACCTAAGACCTAAGACCTAACGACCTAAGACCTAAGACTTAAGACCTAAGACCTAACTCCAGATTTTCCCTATAAATACTTCACCTACTCCGCATTCGAAGGGGACTTTTTCCGAACTGGGAAGCGTCGAACCTCTGCTACATTCTCCACCTCCACAACATTCCATTTGCCAACAACACTTCGAAGGGTCAAGAGTGAAGATCGACGACATTCAACATCAATCAAAAGAGCAATTCATCATCGAAGTTCTAACTTCTTGTCTTGATTGTATTGTAGCCGAAGATTCATTGTAAACATTGTAAAAGTTGTAATCGAATCAGCAATAAAGAAGAGATAAAGTGGATGTAGGCTTGAATTTGAGCCGAACCACTATAAAAATCGTTGTCATTTTACTATTTTTGATATATTTTGTTTACCTTTAGTTCCCGTGCAAACGGGTGGTGCTTTCACTTTGTTTCAATTCACACCGGGTGTTAGCGTTTACCAATTTTAGCGTTAACAGGGTTTTTTGTGTTGAGTTTGGTAAAGTGAGATATTTGAGGAAAGAGAGGGGAGGTGTGACGCCCCACCTCTATACTCACGCTAGACAAGGACACTACGGGGTAATGCCGTCGACTAGCGCGGAGAATAAGGCTGTTAAGGAGTGACCTTCCATGTAATTGCTTTGTGCGAGTACCGATATGCCAGATAAAAATATAACTTTTCATCTCAAGAGGAAATCCGACATACCGATACAAACTCAAAGCTACTACACAGTGGCTATGTATATATACTTCGGAAACAAATATAGAAATAAACATAACACAAATCAGTCACAGACAATTCATATCACAATGGCTGAAATAGATATTAATATAACACATGAAAGTGTACATCAGAGTAGTGGTCAAACAAGATCCACAATATCACAAAAGAAAAGATACAAGTGCTAGACAACAGAATATGTATACATCAATGAGTCAATATATCGAATGTATACAACCAAAAACTACAATGCTAGAGTAGTTAGCCAAAAGTCAGATGATAGTCCCAAATAAGAAGTCATGAGGAAGCACCTATAAAATCTCAGTCTGACCCGAGTATTATTTAATAAGAAAATAATAAACGGATCAGTCTAGCTATAATTATCAGATAAAATGAGATATAAGAAGAGATATAATAAAAACGTATGATAACCAAAAATGTCATACCTCGACAAGTATACATTAGAAAATCAACAAAGGAAAATCATACAAATATCTCACGAATCTCATAGCATAAAAAGAATGTCATATTCTTTATTTAATTCACCAAGCCACAATAAATGACATACATATCAATGCCAACTGAAAAAGGTGGTGAAACATAAATTCCAGAAATCAAAACGAGAAATCCAGAAATCACAAGAAAAGAGGATGGCCAATCCCATAAAACTGAACATCGACGTACCTAGAAAGATACACCCCATGTAAAGTCTAACATCGATACACCTAGAAAGATGCACCCCATGCAAAGTCGAACATCGACGCACCTAGAAAGATACGCCCCATGCTCTAGCATCGACGCACCTAGAAAAATACGCCCCATACATAAATAAACATCGACGCATCTAGAAAGATACGCCCCATGTAATGTCTAACATCGATGCACCTAGAAAGATACACCCCATGCAAAGTCGAACATCGACGCATCTAGGAAGATACGACCCATGCATAGACGAACATCGACGCACCTAGAAAGATACACCCCATGCCCCGACTTATTGAGCCGATTGCTCCACGAAGTAAACAAACATCGACGCACCTATATAGGTACGACCCATGCGTAAAGTAAACATTGACGCACCTATATAGGTATGACCCATGCGTAAAGTAAACGTCGACGCACCTAGATAGGTACGACCCATGCGAGAAGTGAGACGAAGCTCATTAAAACGAGGAACAGTCCTCCACATGGACAAAGAGACATCGCACATTGCTAGTCTAAACCATAAAATGATCAGCATCGATCATCAAGAAGTGTCGATTACACTAAGCTAGTAAATATAAGAGTTTAGCTTCATGTCCCATAACCACTTTCTTAACTTAAATATTTGCGAACAAACTGTAGATCTCCACTAGAAAATTGTCGCAAGAGTTTCAATCGAACAAGTCCATAAATTAACCGACGAAGTAAATGCAAGCGTTTCATACCACTTGTTTTGCTAAGCCGTTTAATTAGATTTTCTCATACGAATGAGGTAAAGGTTTGTATATACTAATAGATTAGAAAACGGTTTTATAAACGAGCTTTGTATTAAAAATAGAGTTGAAATCATCTTTGTAAAGAGTTTGAATATTTACTATTAGTATAGAAACCTTTGTATTTTTAAACTGACAAGTCATAGAAATGATTGTAGAAACAATCAACCATCAAAAATTCACATCCGAAGACGTGAATCAATTCCAACGAAATCGATACCAAATCCATCAAAAATGAATAACCACAAAAATCCCGAAAAAGAAGTCATCACGGTAGATAATAAAAGATAACAACAAATCGGATAACCTTGAATCGATAAGGCTGGAAAATCAAAACAAAATAATTAGATAGGTTGAGAGGAGCAGGTCGGTCGACTGGACCAAGGGGTCGGTCGACCGATACAGACCCAGGCAATTTCCTGGGTCTGGTTCGGTCGACTGAACCCTTGGTTCGGTCGACCGAACCTGCTTCCGAGACATTCTGTTTTACTGTTCGGTCGGCTGAACCCCTGGTTCGGTAGACCGAACTTGCTCCAGAAGCATTTTCAGTCCAGCCCCCTTTGGGGCAAATTCCAACAATGGCGATCGGACGAGCAACGGGCACTAAGGGTTTACACCAATCGGCAACCCATCCCTATATGACTCTCCGAAACACTCCACTAACGTGTTCAAACATCAAAGATTGGATTTTTAAAAAAATTGGATTCCAAAAACCAAAAATTGAACAATTCATCAATTCAATCCAAATCGAAAGCAATTGAACATAAATAAGTTTTAGGAATTCATACCCAACAATCAAAGATAAATATAGACATAGATGTGAGATAAAAATCTCACCTTTTCACAAAATCAATGAAGAAGAAGCTATAGAGCAATGGCAAGGACAATCACTCTTCAATTCCAACTCAACAAGCTTGAATCTAAGCTGAAAAGAGAAACATTTCCTAAATTAGGTTTAGGGAATTTCTGAAATTGAAAGGAGAATGAGTTGGAGAAGATGAAGAGGATGCTTACCAATAGCTTCTCTTTGAATTTGGAGCTAGAAGAAGGATTTGCAAATGAACTAGGGCTTGGAGTTTTAATTTCCCATTCCACTCTCCATTTTTGATGAAGCTTAAGTGTTAGGAAATGAAAGTGAAGTAATGAAGAGGAGAGGGAGTGGAGCTTGAGTTAATGAAACCAGAATTGGGCAAATGGGCTGAACCAAACCCAAAGTCCAAAGTGAAAAAGTAGCAAAATTCTACTAACTCCAAACATATCGAAGTTTATACTCAAAAAGGTCGCAAACTGCATTTTGAACTCAATGGAAGTGGTCTCGAGTCCTAATTTGACAGTTTGCAAAAAGTAGCTTTTCGGACCTCAATCCGATTAACGATTCTATATTTAAATAAAATATTTTAATTTGCAATCGAAAAATATGCGGGTTGTTATAGGAGGGTTTATGTTTTGAAATATGTAATACAACTGGGGCGCTATTTAAAATTGCTCCAACAGGCACTATTTAAAATCGCACTAGTTGGCGCAATTTAAATAGCGCTCCAGGTGTGTTACAGGTTTCAAAATAGAAACCTATCAAACATAATACCCCATATACCATCCGCTAGACAAAAATCCAAACAGTTAAATTCTGACATTCTAACATTATAAATCACATAAATAATCTAACGATCACATAAAAATTACACAAATAATCCAACGTTCGAAATCATACAATGTCAAAATAATCAACCAACACCACACATCACAATATTCAACCAACACTACAGATCAAACTACAAGCTAAACATTCAATTTACACCATAGGTCCGTGTTCGAATTGCATAGGTGTGTTACGTTTGACCCCTGCGGCTGTGAAGGTCCATGTTCGAATTGCATAGGTTGAGAAGATGAAGGACTTTTTCCCTTACCCATCCGGCTTTTGTGCTGGTATACTTGTGTCGTAGTAGGCAGAGGAATCGATTAAAGAGGTGCTTCAATGAGAGAAAGAGGAGGAGGAGGTGGTGGGGGAGGAAATGACGGTGCAGGTCTAGCTAGCTTGTTCTTCCCAAGAGTAGATTGCAATATACACTTCACACTAAAGCATTTGCCCTTCGTACGCTCCAGCACCTCTCCCGATAGCTCATCAACCAATTCAATAGCACGGTAAATGCCATCCGCCAGTCAAGTACTAGTAATTAACATGTATGGAAACTAAATATGACTACTTTCCCCACAAGTTAAATAATATCAATTAACACATACCATATTCCTCTCAAGTGGAGCTCTCAGAGTATATGCGTCTACCTCAGCAGGCTGCTCTACCTCAGCAGGCAGCTCTATGGCATAAAGAATATAATGTCCGGTGATGTACCAGTACCATGTATAATAATCATTGTCCGATAGCGTGAGGTCTCGTTCTTTTTGCGCATGCATATGATAATGATTCCATGTCTCAATCGTCTTCTCATACTCTCCGGTTGAGTTGTCGATCCGGTAGTGAGGAGCTGCTTCTGGCAGATGCCGTCTAAAACCAAATTGTCGCATCACATTGTCTGGAAGATGAAAAGCTACATCTCCGAAACAAATAATTGGCACACGTGCTGTCCATGGATCAATAAAAGCGGTACATAAGGGAGGAAACTGTCCAAGTGCATGTGCGTATAGGGTACATGTGACAGCATTACAGCCGAGTACATCAAACTCATTGCAGTAGAACATAACATTATGTCTAGGAGTATTCACCGTGCTCTTCGGCTCAATCCATCTGGAACAGCAAGATAATAAGAATTATTAGAGCAAAAGATGTGTGTATAATTAAATAATGTAGTAAATATACCTAGCATCATAGGGCAAAGATAAATACACTGCAACATTTTCAATACGATGCAAACCAACACCATAAATGATCATGAATTTACGCATGGACTATCATTATTGGACTTTCTACATCATAATGATGTAATTTAGATAATTAACATTTGACAGCTACCAGGCAAAGTACTTAATTCTATGATAACAAGTTGAGAAAAATATTATATTGAACATTTGTGTTATCGAATTAATAGCTACAACTAACGAAGTTTATTATATACATTTAAATAAGTAAAGTTTTAACTTATTTTTCATAGTAGTACAAATATTTGATGTAACAGTCACTATGTATAATTTTGTCATGCTAGTATGGATTTGAAATATGGTTGTTCATTCTCAAATAAAATTTAGTAATTTAGTAATTAACTAAATATGTTTATATCCAAACAACTTAGTTTCTTACTATTTTTGGATCAAAATAGATAAGAACAAATTGTAGATAAACCTTAGATATCATATTTTAACCCCTAATCAAATTAATTTGGATCTAATATCCAATTGCCGGTTTATATAGGGTTTACAAATTAGTTTTCCCATTTTAAATAATAGTTTTCCTCAACTTCGATAAATCTATGTTTAACTATAAAGATCTCAAAAATTAATAAAGCTCATCAACAAAAATAATCTCACAATGAAACATCATTTCATAGTTATAATATCAAAAGACAACACAACAATAGAATCTCACAACGAAACGATAACATATAATATCAAAAGACAGCACAAACTGTCACTCTAAGATGCACATCATTTCATAGTTATAACCATAAGTACTATCATTAATCTGGAAAATTATAACAACATGTCTTGACATATGCTGATATATACAATGTAGTAATGCAGCGGAAACAAGATTGCTATGGTAGGGGAATGGAAGCATCCTGCTCATTTCAAGAAGCTCCAAAGAACATCGATGAAAACCTGCTTTTTCCAGACTACTCAAAAGAGCGTCTATGGAAATAAGGGAAATATAAAAACCACAAGTCGGACATAAGTCTGGTATGAGAAACTCAAGAAATATGTGTGAAATATAACATTATCTTTTGAGATCAACCGAATCACAGGGTTGGTTTTCCCCTTAAAATAGCCAACCATCTATTAAGTGTATACTTCAATGTAATAGATAATGTCTAGGGTGTAGAACACAAGTAATAAATAGTCATAGTACGTGTACATTACCATAAAACTAGGTATACAATCAAAACCCACTAAGGCGCATTTGCATAATTGTGTAGGATTTCCGTGGAGATCTCTCTGGTAAAACCAAATCTGACCTCCTGCATAAGGATCCGAGATATCCTTCCGAGCATCGTATATCTCAAGATAAAATATATGGTAAGCCATAGCCGGTCAATGACCGAAGACATTACACATATTATTAACTTTCGCTAGCAATGTCGATATCATCTCTTGATCTAGAGTTGATATACCCTATTAGGCTTGCTAAACTTTTCATGGCTAGGTACTCTACTCTGATTTTAGTTATTTCCAATGTCGAGGCTAATCTAACATCTCTCACATGAGTTTACATCACTTGAACAGAACAATAATCCCTAAATGGATTTTAGCATTTCGAACAGATCACGAACCTCTACATGGTTTCGACCATCTCAAACAGATCTCGAATCTCCACATATAATCTAGCATAAGTCGATCGACAAATGCTAACATTGACCTCTTCCTTGAACTTAACCTTAGGATAGACAATTCAACTCCATAGCATTAGTCTAAAATGCCAACACCGACCTCACCCTTAGACTTAACCTTAGGATAGACAGTTCAACACTATAACATTTCACTTCACTGTCGCTTTTAGAACATAGATCGTGTATGTGGTTTTGAAGTGGTTACGAGTTCAAGTAATCTCATCGGCTTTTAGTGCTAAGTATACGACTAATTACTTTCCATAAACAACTAACAAATAAAGCACGATTAAATCATACAAAACACAATTAAGGCATCCAAAACATGATTAAGTCACACAAGGCAACTCTTAATCTCTTTTATTTAATTAATCCTTTTATTAATTAAAAACTCCTTTGTAAATACTTGTATATATATTTAAAATACCTTTACAAAAGATATATACATGTACACTAATATTCACTAATCATTTCTATTCTTTTCAGTAAATAGAAATGTATTTATATTCTTATCCCAAATCCCAAATGGTATAAGAATATTCATAAATTTTAAATATGATTTCACATTTACACAAGTATATTTCGATGAATTAAAAATGTCATCAAAATATCGTTACTATAAACCGTAAACCATTCTTTTATACTTATCATTAAACATTCTTTTTAAAGATCTAATTGCTTTACTTAGTATAATCAAAAAGGGTTAAAGATCAAAGTTTGTAACACATTGTCACAACAAATCCAAAACCAATTTTGTACTTGTTGCTATCTTTAAAAACAGTCATTTAAAGATCTAACTAGATTTTTGGTTCAGTTCGGTATTTGACTAGTTAACTATCTAGTTCCAAAGGCGATCATGTATGGGAATCAAGGTTCGTATACTTATCACGTTTTCGAACTTTTCAACTTTCTCGATGGATTTAATAGGAGGAAGAGACAAGTCAGTCTAGTAATGGAGGTCTAATGGGGTGTGGATTGGAGTGGATAGTAGTCAAGTATGATTAGACAGCCCGCTTGATATCTGCTTGAGAGTTGCACTGAATTCAATGACGATCCATGATGGTATTGACTTTTTATTAGCATTAGTGCCTTTTAGTGAAGAGTGGAAGAAAGAAGAATTCTTATCTCCATTTTTGTCCCATCGAATCGCGAGCTTTTATTTAATCATGTTATCTCAAACTAAGTAACATCGGTTAGTTACTTTGCCAGCAACTGTTTTTAAACAGAGAAGTTGCAATTGTTGTTCATGTATCAGGTGCTTAATTTCCTGTTGCTTGGAGTCCATCTGAGCACCTCTCACATTCCAGAAGCCCATGTTGTGCATCATGATGATCTTTTGGCTTTAGTGGCCGATAGCCAGGTTATTCAAGGACTAGCTTGCTTCTTTTGGTCATTATGCAAAAATTCCTTCTAGTGAAATGTGATTTAATCCATTGGGTATTCAGCCAGCATCCATGTCATCAGCACTATGAATTGCTTTGCCTCTCCTTTTTCCTTCTTATTTCGATTTTCAGTAAGTACGAAAAATACATTTGAAAAAGCCACTTGTTTTCAACTATCAAAAAAACATTTAAAATAGCCACTTGTTTTCAACGATTTAGCTTGTTTTCAAAACAACTTCATTAGCTAGTACAATAACTTGTGTACAACAAACATTTTGATGAATGTAATAAAATTATATCATAGTGGATGTTCATCTACTACAGTAAAGAAAAAGATATTTTTAATAAGATTAAACTGATATATCATATTAAGGTTGCAATAATATATTCAAGATATAAAATTAATCAAATCATGTTGAAATATATTGTAAAAAGGTTGTTGTTTATCAGTGTATTATAGGAAAATAAACAATTGCATATACAAAATAATTAGTATATTATATGAAGAACTTTGTGACGATTTAACAATATTTGTTTCTTAACCTAATTAACCAATTATGAAAATACATAAGATCAGATTCTGTTTTCTTTTGTAAGCACTATTAACAAATATGAAAAAGCCTGTTAATTATTTTATTCCTATCTATCCAAACCTTCTTCTCAGATTATCGTTTACCATTGCTTCATGCTTTAATATTCATTGCTTCCTGCTTTAATATCCTAATAAAAATAAACAAAAGTTGCAGAAATAATTAGTACCATCAAAATACAATTCATCACATTGAACTTGCAAGAATCAAAATGTATCATCTCTAGGTCTTGGGGTTAAAAAGAAACATTTCTATATATAAATTAATAACGTATTTTAGTTTGTCTTGCACAATTGTACCTAATTTTCTGTATCAAAAACAGCTCATAACTAATTCATCAACAAAATGAATAACACTTTCAAATTTGAAACATAGGAAGAATAAAAAGTAACTATTGTGGGTTCAGCTAGAAAAAGGAAGGATGGGATTGAAAGATGTAGCACAAATATAAATTATGAGGAGAGAAAACATGGATCAGAAAAAGCACAAATATAAATTATGAGGAGAAAAGTAACCATCGTGCTTTCCAAGTTTTGAACTTTTCAAATGACTCCAACTTAGCTTTCATCGTATACACCCAAACCTTCTGAGAGCAGTCATAGATAAAAGAGATAAAATACTTAGCTCCTCCAATAGTAGCTATAGCTACTGGTCCCTAAACATCCGTATGGACAGACTCTAGTACTCCTTTGGACTCATGTCTTCCAACATCGAAAAAAACTTTTGTCTGCTTCCCTAACACACACTCCTGGTAGAATTCCAAACGGTTGAAGCTTTCACCTTGATCATCTTCCTTTTTCGAAGCAGCTCCAAACTCTTCTCTGAAACGTGACATAATCTGAGATGCCAGAGTCCGGTGGTATCCAAAGCTTGTGAACTATGAACTCCAACACACGTCTCTCCAAGAACTGTATATCCTTTCAACATATAAAGATTTTGGACCATCATTCCTTTCATCAACACAAGAGCACCACGTGTCACCTTCAAGCCATCCGACTCTAGCGTAATCTTGCACCCTAAAGATGCTAGTTTACCCAAGGACATAAGAGAGTTTTTTAAACCTAAAACATAGCGGACTCTAGTGATAGCGTGCACCACACCATCGTGCACGTAAATACACACTGATCCTTTTCCCAATGACTTGCATGTAGCATCATTCCCCATTAATATGAAACTTCCTTCCTTGTCTTTATAAGAACATAAATCCTCCTTCCTAGACGTCATATGGAAAGATAACCCTGAATCAAGCACCCAATGGTCTGATACATAGGAAACAGATGTAGTCAACACATCATCAGAAACAACCTTCTCCACCGCAATAGATGAAGAACCATCCGCTTCATTTCTCTTCCTCAAATCTGGACAATCTTTCTTCCAGTGACCATGTTTCTTATAATGATGACACCTGTTGTCTTTGGACTTACCTCTCCAACAACTTCCAGGCTTCCTTGATTGGAACGCCCTCTAAAGTTATTCTCCTTCTTCTCCTTTCTTCCTCTCTCCACAAACAGCCCCAGCTGACTACTACTAGCTTCTCCACTTTCTCTCATATTCTTCATCTGATCCCTCATTTCTTCACATAGAAGTCCCGTCTTCACATCTTCTAATGACAGCGTGCTTTTGCCATAAATCAAGCTGTTAGTGAAAACCATATATCACTCAGGAAGAGAGCACAATATCACCATAGCCTTTTGCTTCTCGTCCACATTCAAATCAACAGCTTTCATCTTCATCATCGAAGAAGTTCAGATGTGCTTTAAATGACGTACCATCCCGAATCTTATATATGAAAAAAGTCTTCAATAGAACCAGCCTATTCGTGAGCGACTTCTTCATGTAGAGATCCCCAAATTTCTTCCATAAGTGTGATGACCCAAATTGGGGAAGGTTTAAATCGACAATAATCCACGCATGTCCGACTTAAACAATTCGGAACATAGATAATCAATGCGCATAATTAAGAAAAATAAGGAAGAAGAAGAAAACAAACACAGAATCTCACAACGGAACGACAAAATATAATAATCAAATAACAGTTCATGAAGTTGTCTATATTATACGTTTGATTATAATCTGTACAGCATTTATCAAAGTTATATATATACATCAGGGATAAATAAACAATGCAGCATAATAGCATGATGCAGAGAATAATAATACTAATAATATACCAATTTTCGTCTCCGTCCTCTGGAAAACGATCTTCATTGTGCTGAAAAAAAACTCAAGGCTGACCCAAGCGTTATGAAAAGACAAAACACTCGAGTCAGGACTAAAATACTCTTATGTAAGCCAAATCAATATCAATAAAATACGAGTGTAACAGCGTCAGAGATGTTTACGGGATTTTACATCTCCTATCCAGTGTATAACGTGCGTGCAACAACTTAAGATATGTTACGAGATTTTTCCATCTCCTAAGGATCCATTAAACTATTTATATATAATAGTATACGCTATAGTAGGTAATGTCTATCAGTAAAATAAATATCAAAATAGCGTTAAGGCTTTACATTGATCTACCTTAACACATTTTTATAGTACTAAACCAAAGTCGTAATAGGCTCACATAAGGATAAATATGACAAGGCACGTGAGGCAATGTCCAAGGTAGGATTATACTAGTTTGCCCTTTCTGGCTGGTCGTAACTCATCCGTGGTTGACCGCGACAATCAATCCGAACAAAAGGATGCACCTATCGAGTAAAAAATCATGATAGTAATACGAGTGATCAACGTCTCTAGAGGTAGCTAACCTCATTGGCCAGACATAGGCTCCTGATTTAGTCATTTTAATTATGACACAAGTGTCAAGGCTATCCATCATCGTTCTCTTACTTCATTCCAGTAAAAGTTCACCAATTCAACCACTACATTCTGGATATCATCCACCATGTACACGGTTGTCAAAGTGGTTCCAATATTGACAAAGAGTATACCAATAAGAGGCCCCGGTCTCTTTAACAACCATACATCGTTTTACACACCGGTTGGTGCTTTTATATTTCGAAAATAATTCGTACTTGATATCAAAATATCATATTCGTTTCAAAATCAAATCCATTTCGAAATCATCATATTTACTCAAAAATCATATTCAGTTCGATACGTCATTTTCACTTGAAATATCATTTCACTCCAATATCTCGATTTCGCTTCCAAATTTGTTTCGAACTTCAATTTAGGTTATAACTTCATTTTTACCCATTTCGTATTTAAATCCAAGATTTAAACATAAACATTTCACCTTTTGACCAGTTTGAATTTTTAGAAAATAGTTTAAATAGTTTTAAAATAATTAAATAGTTAAAATAGTTTAATAGAAAATAGTTTGAGTATTAAAAATGGTTTATATAGTAAAATAGTTTCTAAAATCAAAATAATTTGAATATTTAAAGAAGATAGATTTTAAACAATTTATACTAGAATAATTCACTTGAAAATAGTTTCAAAATCAAACCGGTTCACTTTCAAAAAATTTCAATTCAAATCGGCTTCAATTTCTATCTCGATTTAATCGATTCGATTCCGATTTCAAGTCGAATTTTACTTCGATTCCGATTTCAATTCAAATAATTTCGATTTCGATTTTGAATTAATTCAATTTCGCTTCAATTCCAATTGATTTCAATTTATATTCCAAGTTGAATAAATATCAATCCAATCCCAATTCAATTTCAAATCCAAATTAAATTCAATTTCAATTTCAATTCCAAATTAATTTCAATTCCAATTCCAAATTAATTTCAATTTCAATTTCAAATTAAAACCATTTCGATTTATATCAATTTCGAGTTCGTTTTGCAAAATATCGATTCAAAATAGTTAAATCTAATTAAACTTTAATATCCTATTAAAAATCCAAATCTTCAAATATAATTCAATTCCGAGCTCAATTTCGAAATATCGTTTTATATCACTTTTACTTAGCAATATTCAAAGTTCAAATAAAAGTCCAATCTTTTAAAACAATCAATTTCTGAAATTCAAATCATATCTCGATTATAATTTCAAAATCTCAACTTCGATTATTCAAACCATTCCTGTTTCCAAATTTAAATTTAAACATTTTGAGCTAAAGTTTCGAAAATAATTCGATTTCCATAAATTCGATTTTTATTTCTTAAAATCAAATCATTTAAATAATTTCAAATCAAAAATTTTAAAATCATTTAATTTAACCAATCCAGTGTCCGTATATAATTCTTTATCCTATGGCCAAGTGAATCAATTATTTCAATTTAATTCAAAAGAAATGTCATAGGTATATATCATTTCAATCCAAAAGAAATGTCATAGGTATATATCATTTCAACCTATTTCTTAATTTATTCGAAATAATTCAATTTACAGTTTTATATACTGTAAATAATATACAGGATGATAATAGGATATATTAAAAATAAATAAACATCCAAAATATCAATCAATAGCATCCATCTCAATCCATCATCCAAACAATCAAAAATCACAACAATCAACCAATTATCGATAATCGGGGATTTTACTAGTAGTTATTTCTATTTCAATTTAACTGTCAATTCAAATTCTATCAATTAATTCTGATGTCAATTTAAATATCAATTTAATTTATGAAACAACAATCAATAAATTTAAATCACATTATAACTTCAAATTTAACTAACATAAAAATATTCTAGTTAATCGTGAGCGTATAAACACTCATCTTAATTTGAAACTGAAAATAATTTCAGCTTCAAATAAATTCCAAGTCCACTTCAAGTCAAAGGCAATTTCGATACGATCCCAACGCAAATTTTCTAACCCGAATCAGACCTCGTATTGAAGTGTTATTCAATGATTAGTTTAACGATTAATTAAAATAAAAATTAACTTAATTAAAATCAAATAAAAGTTAAACCTTTCATAATCCTCTCCTCCTCACTTCATAGTTCCAGGCTCCCCTCTTTTTTTTAAAGCCGATCAAGCTTCATCGCGCGCTCACCTCTACCCAAGGCCAGCCGCCGATTGAACTATCACCGAGCCTCCAATCGTCGCTCGCTCCTCTAGAACCGCTATCGCCATGTCCTCCAGGCACGCACGCGCGCCACCATGCAACCCTAAATCGATCGAATTCATTTTCGTCATTCATCTCCTTCACACGTACAGCGTGCACGCCTCTGTCATCCCATTCGCGACCACCAACGCGCGACGTCCAGGCACTCGCGGCATCGTGTTTTGTTTTTTTTAAATCGAGCTTTCATTTATTGATCTGTTTCCCTCTTTCAATTTTTGAACTAATCCGATTCGAATAAAAAGGGGAGAGGGAGTAATGTTCGGTAGAAAGAAAAGTGTGGTACAAACGGTTGAGAGAAAAAAAATAAAAAAATAAAATATTATAATTAGAAAATATCTCACCCGTTCGATCCACGCAATTTCGAACTCGAAGCGAAGCGTTCCGCTTGGCATTCATAATGTTTTACCCCCATTCCGAATGCAATGGAACTAGTCTTGAGGCCTAATTCAATCATATGCAGAAGATGACTTTTCAAAATAGATTAATTTTAATCGAATTCCTTAAATTGATTTCTATGTGTTTCAAGCTTGCACGACCAAACGGCAAGTCCGATCGCTATGAAACTTGAAATCCTACAATAACTCACTATTACGGATCCGATGAAATTAGTTTCGTCGAAATCCGAGACAGTTGCCAAAATGGCTATTTTTACTCGTTAATTAAAATATAAAATTTCAATTTTTAATTATTCACATTTAAATCCAATCTTACATGTTAACCATCTTCATTCGTATTTAAATAAAATCTAAATCAATATCCGATATCATTTTCATTCACATTAATTTAAGATTCAATTATTTAAATAATTCTAGTATTAAATTTAAACAATTTAACTATCCAGTAAATCAATATAAATAAATCATTAAATTCCAAATAAATTTTAGTTATCAACATTATTTTATTTCTATCTAAATAATTCACAATCATTATTCAACTCCAGTTATTGATTATAAACAGAGTTAATATATAGAATTTTATTTCAATACTCGTTATCGCCAAATCTTCGAAATTAGTTATTTCAAAAATTTATTCAAGTTCATATCCAATAACTTACATTCAAAATTATTAAATATTTATTTTAATCATTTTTATTCAATAATTATATTAAATTTCACAATTTAAAATAGCTAAAAAATACGGGTCGTTACATTCTCCCTCACTCAAAACTTTTGGTCCTCGAAAAGGGCTAAGTACAAAATTTAACACTTGATACATTTTCTCAAAATAATTAACTTATAAAACATAAACATCTTATTTGCAAAACTATTACTACACTTCTACTACGCCACTCCGATATCGGTTTTACGAAAAATATAACTTATATATAAAAACAAGCTATAAAAATTTTAAAACTTCAAAATTTTTCTAACACCCGGATTTACAGAAAATTTCGGCAGAGTCTCCTTTGCGCGGCTCGATCGGAAATTTTTTACAATATAATATATAACACAAATATACCCAATATATATCACATATACATTTCATCTCAATGATGAGGCATCCCAAAAGAAAAAAAAATATAAAATCACCATATGTAATCCGAGATATGTACCTTATTATTAATAATACGAGCAAGTTAGCTCGTATTAAAAGTAAAAGCATATAAATCTGCGTATACATCCAAACGGTCTTCGTATGTACCTATCTCAACTCAATTTAGAATATTAGGAACTTATAATAAGATATAGAACATGTATAAGTTCAATAAACTCTAAAACATGCATTCTAAATCCAAACCATAACACAAGCAAGAATACACGACAAACCAATCATATGCAATCAAACAGTTCTAACAAAATTTACAACCAAAGAAATCATCCAACCAACAATATTCATCTAATTAATTCAAACTATCAAATTTTACATTTTCATTGTCAATATCTAATTTATACACTATCATTTCTTCTAATGTCCAACTTTTTATATCAACATTTAGTTAACTCATTTCAATTTATTTCTATTTGTTTTATTTACATTGAATCGACTTATATTCAATTTCATTTGTTTCCAATTGATTTACATTTATTTCACTTGTTATGTCAACATCTTCTATTTACATTTAATTTTATTTCAATTTGTTTATATTCCATTTACTACTTACTGTTAGTTGATACATGATAAAGTTATTGTTGTTAAAAAGATAAAAAATCAATTATCTATATTACTTATAGTAATAGCATAAAACTCTAACTCATTTCGTTGTTATTTCATTTGTTTTAATGACAGTTCATACAGGCTCATCCTATACAGTAGATTGAGGAATTTTGATCAGTTACATCTTATTTAGCTTCCATATAATGTTATTCAACATTTTATATCAGTAAGATCCTAATAAACTCTGTACGTGCATAGATATATGCTACCTTTTTTTGTTTTCATTTTCATCCTGTAGGAACTAAAGCTTTGCGCAAGGCAAATCTTCAAACTGAATTAACTTGAAATTTTTTCACTTAAACTACATTTTCTTTTTGCCAATAGTCTTCATGTACCAAATTATGAAGTTGCTAATTTGTTGCTACTTTTATCTTTTGTCTCATTGCAGCACTATATGTTGCCACATCTTTTTTTCTTAAGTGAATATCTTTTTATACACATATTCATATTAACAAGTTTTTCTTTTTATCACAGTTTATTTCATTCAATTCTCTTAAGTTAACTTCCATCTTTTAATTTATTTCATTAACTTATTTCATATTCAATTAGTTACCATTCAATTTAATTTAACTCATTCTATTTGCATTTAATTTATTAACATCCAATTTAAATTAAATTCAATCATTCATATTAATTTTACTTACACGCATTTATTTTATTTAATTTCTTTCACACTTAAATTACATTTCATTTTAAAATTCAAGTTCGTATTCATTTATTAATTCATTTTATAGCTCAAGTGAAAATAAGTCACTTTACTAATTCCTCTAGTTCAATTCAAATCCAACTCAACTCATTTAATCTTTATTAAGTGAAATTCTATTTCATTTAATCTATTTCTCATTTTATTTCACTCTCTTTTGAATATTTTCTTCTTATCATTCATATTCAACCAAATTTAAATTTTGTTTTTAACTTAATATTCTCAAATCTATAAATTATACAATTTATTCATTTAAAATTTCATTTTATTATTTTATCTAATTAATTTCAAATACAATTCTCCTTTATCTAATCTTCTTGAGTTCAACTTCATTTTATTTTATTTATTTCTCAAATTCAAAGTTTCTTTTGTTTGCTTAACCGAAATATTCAATAGTTTTAAAATTTAATTTTACTTCCCTATTCAAATTTACAAGTTATAACTTATTTTTATCTATACTATTTTCAATTATAAGTTCAAAACTATTTTCATATATTTATCAAATCATATTTAGAATATTTTTCACAACAAAGCTTGTTTTAATTGAAATTAAATTCCTTTTGGTGGAAATTCTCACTCAGAAACTCAAAAATGAATACTGGCGATGCTGTAGTCATCCCCAGAATTATTTCCTGGCGACCAAAGCGAGTTAATGCTTTTATTTTCTTCCAAAATCTTTTCAAAATATTTTTAAAATATTTTTTCTAGTTAAAACTCTTTCAAATAATATTAATATTAATTTTGAAGGCTTCGAAAACAATTTTGGAAACAAAAGGATTTTAAATTCTAAAATTCTCAAACTTTCTTTTCTCTTTTTTTTATCATTTCTATACAAATTTCCTTACCTTATTACCAAACTAGTTCATTAATTTAAAACTTGCTCATTTAACCAATTCTTATTTTAGTTGATTTCAATTCAATTTAATTATCAAATGCTTCATAAAATAAAATTCATTAAGTATTCGCTTTATTTTAATTCAACCAATAATCGATGATAACTAAATATTATCATCTCCTAACACTTCATTAATAATCATTTTATATATATAAAATATAATTTAGGTAAAATTATTTCATTTACCCGATTTTTAAAACAATATAATGTCGACTTGCCTCGTTTAATTGTGTAGAAACCCTTATCGATAACATGACGTTCCACGCATCGACCAGATTTCATAAAAGACTTAACGGATAAGTAAACACAATATAAAACATTTTATAACACTAACAAGTACGCTCTTTCATATATATACACTCAAACAGACTCATTCTAAGGCATTACTACCGTATCTCTAAACCCCACAAAGCTAAGGTTATCGCTAAACCAAAGCTCTGATACCAACTGTGATGACCCACATTTCGGAAGGTTTAAATCGACAATAATCCACGCATGTCCAACTTAAACAATCCGGAACGTAGATAATCAATGGGGATAATTAAGAAAAATAAGGAAGAAGAAGAAAACAAACATAGAATCTCACAGCAGAACGACAAAATATAATAATCAAATAACAGTTCATGAAGTTGTCTATATTATACGTTTGATTATAATCTGTACAACATTTATCAAAGTTATATATATACATCACTGATAAATAAACAATGCAGCTGAATAGCATGATGTAGAGAATAATAATAGTAATAATATACCAATTTTCGTTTCCATCCTCTGGAAAACGATCTTCATTGTGCTGAAAAAAAACTCAGGGCTGACCCGAGCGTAATGAAAAGACAAAACACTCGAGTCAGGACTAAAATACTCTTATGTAAGTCAAATCAATATCAATAAATATGAGTGTAACAGTGTCAGAGATGTTTACGGGATTTTACATCTCCTATCCAGTGTATAACATGCGTGCAATAACTTAAGAGATGTTACAGGATTTTTTCATCTCCTAAGGATCCGTTAAACTATTTATATATAATAGTATACGCTATAGTAGGTAATGTCTAATAGTAAAATAAATATCAAAATAGCGTTAAGGCTTTACATTGATCCACCTTAACACATTTTTGCAGTGCTAAACCAAAGTCGTAATGGGCTCGCATAAAGATAAATATGACAAGGCACGTGAGGCAATGTCCAAGGTAGGATTCTACTAGTTTGCCCTTTCTGGCTGGTCGTAACTCATCTGTGGCCGACTGCGACAATCAATCCAAATAAAAGGGTACACCCATCGAGTACAAAATCACGATAGTAATACGAGTGATAACCGTCGCTAGAAGTAGCTAACCTCAATGGCCAGACATAGGCTCATGTTTTAGTCATTTTAATTATGACACAAGCGTCAAGGCTACCGATCATCGTTCTCTTACTTCATTCTAGTAAAAGTTCGCCAATTCAACCACTACATTCTGGATATTATCCACTTTGTACACGGTTGTCAAAGTGGTTCCAATATTGACAGAGAATATGCCAATAAGAGGCCCGGTCTCTTAACAACCATACGTCGTTTTACACACCGGTTGGTGCTTTTATATTTCGAAAACAATTCATACTTGATATTAAAATATCGTATTCATTTCAAAATAAAATCCATTTTGAAATCATCATATTTACTCAAAAATCGTATTCAGTTCGATACGTCATTTTCACTTGAAAATATCATTTCACTCCAATATCTCGATTTCGCTTCCAAATTTGTTTCGAACTTCAATTTAGGTTATAACTTCATTTTTACCCATTTCGTATTTAAATCCAGGATTTAAACATAAACATTTCACCATTTGACCAGTTTGAATTTTTAGAAAATAGTTTAAATAGTTTTAAAATAATTAAATAGTTAAAATAGTTTAATAGAAAATAGTTTGAGTATTAAAAATGGTTTATATAGTAAAATAGTTTGGAAAATCAAAATAATTTGAATATTTAAAGAAGATAGATTTTAAACAATTTATACTAGAATAATTCATTTGAAAATAGTTTCAAAATGAAATCGGTTCACTTTCCAAAATTTTCAATTCAAATCGGCTTCAATTTCTATCTCGATTTAATTGATTCGATTCCAATTTCAAGTCGAATTTTACTTTGATTCCATTTTCAATTCAAATAATTTCGATTTCGAATTAATTCAATTTCGCTTCAATTCCAATTGATTTCAATTTATATTCCAACTTGAATAAATATCAATACAATCCTAATTCAATTTCAATTTCAAATCAAAATTAAATTCAATTTCAATTCCAAATTAATTTCAAATTCAGTTCCAAATTAAAACCATTTCGATTTATATCAATTTCGAGTTCGTTTTGCAAAATATCGATTCAAAACACTTAAATCGAATTAACCTTCAATATTCAAATAAAAATCCAAATCTTCAAATATAATTCAATTCCGAGCTCAATTTCGAAGTATCGTTTTATATCACTTTTACTTAGCAATATTCAAAGTTCAAATAAAAGTCCAACCTTTTAAAATAAATCTATTTCTGAAATTCAAATCATATTTCGATTATAATTTGAAAATCTCAACTTCAATTATTTAAACCATTCATGTTTCTAAATTTAAATTTCAACATTTCGAGCTTAAGTTTCAAAAATAATTCGATTTCCATAAATTCGATTTTTATTTCTAAAAGTCAAATCATTCAAATAATTTGAAATCAAAAATTTTAAAATCATTTAATTTAACAAATCCGATGTCCGTACATAATTCTCTATCCTATGGCCTAGTGAATTAATTATTTAATTTAATTCCAAGGATGGATATATATCATTTCAATCCAAAAGTAATGTCATAGGTATATATCATTTCAACCTATTTCTTAATTTATTCGAAATATTTCAATTTACAGTTTTATACTGTAAATAATATACAGGATGATAATAGGATATATCAAAAATAAATAAACATCCAAAATATCAATCAATAGCATCCATCTCAATCCATCATCCACAGTCAATAATCACAACAATCAATCAATTATCGATAATTGGGGATTTTACTAACAATTATTTCTAATTCAATTTAACTGTTAATTCAAATTCTATCAATTAATTCTGATGTCGATTTAAATATCAATTTAATTTATCTAACAACAATCAATAAATTTAAATCACATCATAACTTCAAATTTAACTAACATAAAAATATTATAGTCAATCGTGACCGTATAAACACTCACCTTAATTTGAAACTGAAAATAATTTTAGCTTCAAATAAATTCCAGGTCCACTTCAAGTCGAAGAAAACTTCGATACGATCCCAATGTAAATTTTCTCGCTCGAATCGGACCTCGTATGGAAGCGTTATTCGATGATTAGTATAACGATTAATTAAAATAAAAATTAACTTAATTAAAATCAAATAAAATTAAACCATTCCTAATCCTCCCTCACTGCATCGTTCTAGGCTTCCCTTTTTTTTTAACGCCGATCAAGCTTCATCACGCGCTCGCCTCTACCCAAGACCAGCCACCGATTGAACTATCACCGAGCCTCCAATCACCGCTCGCTCCACTAGAGCCGCTGTCGCCATGTCCTCCAGCCGCGTACGCGCTCCACCACGCAACCCTAAATTGATCGAATTCACTGTCGTCGTTCATCTCCTTCACACGTACAGCGTGCGCGCCTCCATCATCCCATTCGAGACCACCAGCGCGCGACGTTCAGGCACTCGCAGCATCGTGTTTTGTTTTTTTAATCGAGCTTTCATTTTTTGATTCATGTCCCTCTTTTGATTTTTGAACTGATGCGATTCGAATAAAAAGGGGAGAGCGAGTAATGTTCGGTAGAAAGAAAAGTGTGGTACAAACGATTGAGAGAAAAAAATAAAAATATAAGATATTATAATTAGAAAATATCTTACCCGTTCAACGAATAAAAAGGGGAGAGCGAGTAATGTTCGGTAGAAAGAAAAGTGTGGTACGAACGATTGAGAGAAAAAAAATAAAAATATAAGATATTATAATTAGAAAATATCCCACCCGTTCAACCCGTGCAATTTCGAACACTAAACAAAGCGTGCCGCATGGCGTTCATAATGTTTTACCCCCATTCCGAACGCAATGGAACTAGTCTCGAGGCCTAATTCGATCGTATGCAGAAGATAACTTTTAAAAATCGATTAATTTTAATCGAATTCCTTAAATTGATTTCTACGCGTTTCAAGCTCGCACGGTCAAATGACAAGTCCGATCGCTACGAAACTTGAAATCCTACAATAACTCAATATTATGGATCCGATGAAACTGGTTTCGTCGAAATCCGAGACGGTTTCCAAAATGGTTATTTTACTCGTTAATTAAAATATAAAATTTTCAATTTTCAATTATTCACATTTAAATCCAATCTTAAATGTTAACCATCTTCATTCATATTTAACTAAAATCTAAATCAATATCCGATGTCATTTTCATTCACATTAATTCAAGATTCAATTATTTACATAATTCCAGTATTAAATTTAAACAACTTAATTATCCAACAAATCAATATAAATAAATCATTAAATTCCAAATAAATTTTAGTTATCGACATTATTTTATTTTTATCTAAATAATTCACAATTATTATTCAACTCCAGTTATTGATTATAAACACAGTTAATATATGGAATTTCATTTCAATACTCGTTATCGCCAAATCATCAAAATTAGTTATTTCAAAAATTGATTCAAGTTCATATCCAATAACTTACATTCAAAATTATTAAATATTTATTTTAACCATTTTTATTCAATAATTATATTAAATTTCACAATTTAAAATAGCTAAAAATACAAATCGTTACAATAAGTCTCTAGCAGTAGTTTCACCGCTAATCTTTGAAATAACATTCACCATGGCCAATTGGAGAGCAGTAAAAGCCCACTCTTCCATCTTCTTTCTTTTCAATTCTGAGATATCTGTTGGCAATAATTCTATGTCATATTCAACCTGATGAACACGATTTCTTCTCAACACCGCCATCATCTTCCACTGTCACTTCCCAAAATCATTATCTCCATTCCACTTCTCTAGCCAACTGCGAACCTGATGCTGCATATGAACCTCTAATGTAGGGTTCATATTCCTGGGTAGGTCTCACCTCCTCATTTCTGGGTCCTGCCATTTTATCGAACACCTTCTAGCCCTAGGCTTCAACAACAACCTTCAATACTCCGGTACCAAACTGTAGTGGTGAATTTGCACAAATGATTGCAAATCAAGCCTAATACATGCGAAAGCAATAAGATCGTGTCGTAGTGCGACAAAACAAACATAACTTGAGAATAAAACAACAAATCAGCAAATCACACAAGAAAGTAAATAGAAAGCTCACATACAGATTTATAGTGGTTCCACTATCGTAAGATAGTGTATATCCACTTGGGTAGAGGAGATTTTATTACTTTCAGAGAAAAGAATTACAATATTGATAATAGAGACTGAGATGAATATTAAGAAATACAAAAGAGAAGGTAATTCATTTCTGATGATTCTATTCATCTTAATACCTATCTTTATATAGGGATTATTACATGAGGTTAAAGTAATTGATTTATAGTTATAAATCAATACCTAATCAATTCTTCAAATCATACGAGAAATATTTACCATTTTATTTTTCAGTTTCCCACAATTTTATGTGTTTGATAAGATTCTTTCTTTAATCATCTAATTAGAGAATTAATTACTACACTCTTTTTCAAATATTTCTTCCTCTTATGTACCTAATTCATTGCTCTCTTTAATGCATATAAAAGAGGCAATATATTTGAGAAATTATCTCAAATATCTTCCAAATCTTTTAAGTATGGACATATTGTATCAAACCTAAGAAGAAGTGCTTCGACAGACATCCAAAACTTTGATAGTAAGCCGAATTAAGAGAAACGTCCAAAGTTGGTTGGATTAATATTATCCCATAGAGGTATGATGAATTGTAGTATTTTCATTCTTTCTTAAACATTTTTACTGAAAATATTGTTTTGTAGCATATGATTGTATCATAACAAATTCCTTAAAAGATATATTTATGATTTTGTTTATCATCAATTCACGATGGTGCATAACAAATCACCTGAACCTATACATACACATAAACAAGTTCAAATTCAATTCAATAAGTATATAATACATATACACACACACACACACACACACACACACACACACACACACATATATATATATATATCAATATTACTTTGCTTTTGTAGCTGCTGTTTGTGTGCGCGCGCATGTGTTGTGTTGTTGATCCTGGATTCTCTAATAGAGGAACCTGCGTACACTTTCTACGATAATTTTTGACTATGGCCTAGTGCATACGAAAATGAAGGTTTTCGTATGTAACATGCAATAGAATATATAATGCAAGTGAATGACACATTTTTTGTTCTTAGTGAAGGCTAATTTGGGGTGGCTAACTGTTGTGACATTTTTTGATCTTAATCAATATACCATGTATGGATGAAGTGATATTGTACAAAAGGTTACTTGTTTTCTTGCGAGCTATAAACAGTGCTTGAATCTGTTTCTGAACATAAACAATTTAGAATGTCATGAATATGAAACAGAGTCTCCAATTTCTTCTCTTACAGGCCTGGGCTCTGTAGCTTACTACATAGAAGCCATTGTTACCATGTTGGCCACCAGCTCTGCAACAGGTATGCTATTGTCAAAAGTTTATATTTGATGATCACCATGAACTGATTAATTTTATTATTAAAGATTCCGGATCTGAGTTCTAGTCTAAAGTTCAACTGGCGGAGTCAGATTATTTTAGTTTATTCACTAATGCGTTTAGACTGGTATTACTAGGAGTCTAGAATCTGCATTTTCTAAGAACAATGAATTCATAGATGTTGTTGCTCAAACATGACAGGGATTTCAGAATGAAAGACCACTAGGATAATCAGAATGGTACTTCTGTACCAAGCACATGAACAATGTTCTATGGAGTAAAAACAGTTTTAAAAGTTAACAGGAAATACAAATAGTTTAAAGTGATTAGAGTGGGTAAAAAGCATTCAGGATTCATTGAAATGCGGTCCAATATCTTCCACAGCATAATTAGGATTTTCTTCTCCGATCATTCTAATAGTATGACGCTCAAACACATTTAAGGCTTTCCATTTGATATAGTATCAAATGTTCGATTTTCTTTTCTTTTCCTATGACGTTATCAAAACCAAATGAATTTCATTCACACCTGCACATCATCTATATGCGTTGTGATAAAAACAACCTTCTTTTCCTTTACAGCAAGCCACTTTATAAAAGTCTCAATGTTTTCGCATTTGTCACTCCATTGAGCAACAAAACAAATCACGATCCAAATATTACAGGCAACAATCCTTCAGAGTGCCTAATAAAAAGGTCAAATACAATCCTTCATAATTTGATGATACCCACAGTTTATTTAGTTATTTTAGTTCTCCATTTATTTGATTGGAATTACATATATTGTTGAGTTCAATTGGATTTGAGCAATACCAGCCTCAATAGGCAATTAATTTTTCTTATTGACTTTTATTATATATATTTTTCAATATTCATCAATATGTGATAAATAAAAATTAAGGTCAAAGATACACATAAAAAAATTCAAATCAAACATATTTAAATTGTACATTAATTTTCCAATATTTCCCAATCTGAGTTAAATACTATAAACTTGGAAACAATGCATATTACTTGAAGATAGCTTTCTCTTTATTAAACCCAAGAAGCCTCGGTTTCATATTTAACTACATGTAGAATTAGTTATCCGTTTCCTTTCAACCCTGCAAGAGGAACTCGATAAGAGAAACTCTATACCTGCTGGCTTTGTTAAAGAGTTCAATACTGATAAGTTTGGAGGTTGCCTCAACAAAACTTGAGACCACCACAATTGAGGAAACAAAACTTGATAAGTTCTGTTTCCTATAAACTTAGTCCATTTGCGCGATAGTGATTCACTCATGCTAGTACAGAAGCTATTAAAGTTTGAATTGAAGAATAAGAAGAGTTAGAAGAAACATATTTTGTATATTGATTTGTATTGAATTATTACAATCATCTGTATAACCAAATACAAGAGCAGCCTTTATTTATAACAAACAAGACTGTTTGGGCCAAATATAAGAACAACCCAAGACTTAAGTTAGCAATCTGAAACTAAGAAAGAAAAAGATACGAGCCGTTGGATGGTCTTCAGATGTGTGGCTGATATGCTTGAGTCCAAGATAGTTTAAGATCTGTGTTAGTTTGTATCAGCTAACATACGAAAGCTAATACTCCCCCTCAATTCAAACTAGGGTTAGGTCTTGAGCCATGGCGATGAGTGCGATTCAGCAACAAGACGAAATCTTTTTCAGATCTGAGGGAGAAGTTGGAACTTTGTTAGATCTGAACTCAGCTATGACTTCTGTATCTTTTCTGGTTTGATTTCTTTGACCTTTAAATCTTCTCTTAGCCTGTGAAAGCTTGACTTCGATAAAGCTTTGGTAAGGATATCTGCTTTTTGATAATATGTAGGAACATGACATACTTGTAGCTTTCCTTTGGTTACTTGCTCTCGAACAAAATGTAGATCAATCTCTATGTGTTTAGTTATGGAATGCTGAATTGGATTGACTGACATATAGATTGTACTTTGATTATCACACCATAAGGTTGCTTTGTCATTATTGCTGATTTTTAGTTCGGATAAGAGTGATTGTAGCCACATAATTTCAGCTGTAGCACTTGCTACACTTCTGTATTCTGCTTCACTGCTAGATTTAGAAATAGTAGATTGTTTCTTTGAACTCCATGAGATTAAGTTGCCACCGAGATATATACAGTAACTAGTAATGGACTTTCTGTCATCTAAATCTCCAGCCCAGTCTGCATCACTATAACCCACTAGATTTAGATCACTGCCTTTTTTAATATGAAGACCAAAATTGATAGTGCCTTTAAGATATCTGAGCACCCTTTTGATCCCTTTCCAGTGATTATCCAGTGGATTCTGCATAAACTGAGATAATTTGTTAACACTAAAGGCAATATCAGGCCTGGTTATAGTAACATATTGCAGTGCACCAATGATACTCCTATATTGTTTGGCATTTAATATAGATTCACCTTGATTCTTGGAGTATCTTTGGTTACTAATCATAGGTGTTGATTGAGGTTTTGCATTATCCATTTTGGTTTTGTTTAATATATCTAAGATATATTTCTTTTGACTGAGAAATATATCTGTAGAGGATAATTTTAAAACCTCAATACCTAAGAAGTAATTCAGTTCACCTAAATCTTTGATAGAAAATTGCTTGTGAAGATACTTGACTAACTCATTTATTTCATCAATGTTATCACCTGTTATAATCAAGTCATCTACATATATTAGTATATATATAGATGATTCATTTGTGATTTTGATGAAAAGTGAGTTGTCAGATTTGGTGAATTGAAACCCCTTATTGGTTAGAGTGGTTTTCAGTTTGTCAAACAATACTCTAGGTGCTTGCTTGAGGCCATATATAGCCTTGTTGAGTTTGCATACAAGATTATTATCTTGTATGTAGCCTTGTGGCTGTTGCATATAGATGTCCTCTTGCAAGACACCATTTAAAAAAGCATTATTCACATCTAGTTGTCTTAAGTACCAGTTTCTATGCAAAGCAATAGTAAGTACAAGTCTAATGGTAGAGGGTTTTACCACAGGTGAAAAAGTTTCACCAAAGTCAAAACCATACTCCTGTGTATACCCCTTTGCTACAAGTCTAGCCTTGTGCTTGCTTATTGTACCATCAGGATTTTTCTTTAATCTGTAGGTCCACTTACAGTTAATAATGTTTTTATTACCTGGGGGTGTGACCAAATTCCAAGTTTTGTTTTTGATAAGAGCATTGAATTCTTCATCCATGGCTGCTTTCCAATTTTTGTCACTAGCAGCTTGAATGAAGTTTTCAGGCTCTTTGTCGAAAGAGGATGTTATAGTGTAGACCTTTGGCTTGAAGATGCCACTTTTGGCTCTTGTAATCATGGGGTGACCTGCAATGGGTTGACTCATCATGGGTGGTGACTCAGCTTGATTAGTTTGCTGTATGTTGTTATCATAACTGCTAATTTCTTCAGCTAAGTCTTGATCCTCATTTTGACTATAGTTGCTTTCTGTTGTGACAGATCTGTGCTGACTTGAAGGGCCTTGCAGTTCACAACCTGACCTTGATGGTATAGTGTGTTGTGGATTTGAAGCACCTTTGTTGGTATCATCATTAACATCCTTTTGGATGTCAGTATACAAAGGTAAATGTGGGATAGATCTACTTGGATTGTAAACCTTTGCAGTAGTCTTTATATCTGTCTTACTAAAAGGAAACACAAATTCATTAAACACTACATGTCTGCTTATGATAATTCTTCCACTTTCGTCCAGGCACTTGTACCCTTTTTGGTTTGTACAATATCCAAGAAAGGTACAAGACTTTGATCTGAAGTTTAACTTGTTCTTATTGTAGGGTCTAAGACATGGGAAGCATAAACAACCAAAGGTTTTTAACATTTTATAGTCTGGTTTAGTTTTGGGTAATTTCTCTATAGGACACATGTAATTCAATACTTTAGTTGGAAGCCTGTTAATTAGATAAACAGCTGTACTAAAAGCTTCAGGCCAAAACTTAAGAGGTATTGAAGCATGTGCAAGAAGTGATAAACCAGACTCTACAATGTGTCTGTGTTTTCTTTCTGCTAACCCATTTTGTTCTGAAGTGTAAGGACAAGTAGTTCTATGAATTATACCTTTTCTTTTAAAGAAATCATCAAGTGGTTTGTATTCACTGCCACCATCAGTTTGAAAAGTTTTTAGCTGACAATTTGTTTGTTTTTCAGCCATAGTTATGAATTGTACTACAGCGTTATATGTGTCAGACTTAGCTTTAAGAAAGTAAATCCAAGTGTGTCTAGAGTAGGAGTCAACAAAGGAAATATAGTATTTGTACCCATAGTCAGAACTATAAGGTGCTGGACCCCATAGATCTGAAGCAATCAGATCAAGAGGTTGCTTATACTCAGTTTCTGAGTTTGCAAATGGCAGCTTATGACTTTTGCCAAGTTGACAATGAGTACATACATAAGGTGATGCATATTCATTAAAGGAAATTTTATTTTTTAAGAGTATTTTCCTAACTATTTTCTCATTAGGGTGTCCTAATTTGTAGTGCCATAACTCAAATGTGTTTATGCTACTTTTAGATATCATAGAGTTATTGCACACTTTATCTTCAAAAGCTGATTTATTTTGACAGGATTTTACATCAATATGTTCATCAGTTTTGCTCAATATTGTGACATTACAAGAATTTTCAGCTATAGGCTTTTTACAATTTACAGAATTAAACTTGTATAATCCTCTATCAGCTTCAACCTGCAATATAATTTCCCTAGTTAGCATATCTTTGATTAAACAATATTTGGGATAAAATTCAAAGAACACATTGTTGTCTCTAGCAAATTGGGACACACTAATGAGATTCTTTTTTATTTTGGGTACTCTTAGAAGATTATTTAAATACATCATTCTTTTTCCTTTAATGTGAGCATCCCCTATGTGTGTGATATTTATACAGTCACCATTACCTAAAGAAATTAATTGAGTACCTCTATATTCCCTGTTGCCTGCATTAAGATTTTCCAAGCTGTTGGTTATGTGATTGGTAGCACCAGTATCTGGGTACCATGCATCATCCTGGACCTGATCTGTCTTGGTGCCTTCACTTAGCTGACAGCTTTTGATATCATTTGAGTCAGAATTACCTTGAGCTTGAACAAGATTAGCACTGCCATTGTTGTTGTTCCTTTGATTGTTAGAATTCTGCCCAGGCATGTAGTTCTGATTAAATCTGAAGTAGCATTTTGCAGCAGTATGACCCATTTTTTCACAAATTTGACACTTGGGTCTGGTGTTATTATTCCATCTCCCCCTGCCTCTAGATATGTTGGTAAAGCCTCCTCTCTGATTGTGTTGATCACCCTTATTTTGATTGAAATTCTTATTTTTGGTAGTGTAGTTTATTGATATTTCAGAATCAGTAGTTCTTTTGTGATCAATCCTTGCCTCATGTGCAAGAAGAGTAGACTCAACAAATTGCATATCAGGAATAGTTCTTTGAGTAGTGAGAACTGCTATGACAGATTCATAGTCTGTGCTTAATCCATTTAAGACAGTCAAGACTTGTTCATCTTCAGGTACTTTTCGTCCTGCAGCTTCAAGAAGGTCATATAGCCTTTTGATCTTGGCTATATATTCTCTCATGGGTTCATCTTGTTTTCTAATGCTTTGGAGTTCTCTTTTGTAATGCATTAGTTTTGCACCTGATTGTGTGTTGAACACCCTTTCGGTAGTGAGCCAAATTTCATTTGCAGTTTTGCAACTTATTATTTGAGGTAGTAGCTTGGGAGTGATAGATGCCATGAGCCATGAACTTATCAATCTATCTTGCCTATGATACTTTGTGTATTCATTATTGCTAACTACCTTGTTTTCAACAGTGATAAATTTAGGAGGGATGGTTAAAGTACCAAGGATGTGTCCCTCCAAGCCATAGCCTTCTATGGCTGTTTCAACTTGTACTCGCCAGAGAAGATAATTGTCTTCATCTAGCTGAACTGTAATCAATTGGCTTTGAGGGCTGATGATAGTCTTGATCAGCTTACTTGCTTCTGCTGTCAGATTTGGAGGAGCAGTGTTACCAACATTGCCAACTTCTGAATTGCTGTCATCTGTCATGATGAATTGATGAAAAAGGTTGGAAGATGAAACAGTGGAGGGAGTTTGCACTTGCAGGTATGAATCTTCACTTTTCAAGAAGTGTGATGAATCACCAGTGAAAGAGAAGGTCAGATGCAACCAATTTTAAAGATAATTTTCTTTAAAATTTAGGTATGGCACTGGCTAAATTCTGATTTCTTGATTAGAGAAGAGAATACTTGTAATGAATGAATAATTTTCACAATATAGTTTCTTTCAAGAAGTCTTTGATGCAACCAAGAACTTATTCTTTTCGGATGGCACTTGATTTCTTGATATAGACTATATAAAACCCCAAATGATGAAACTGAATCTGATGGGGAAAAGAACATCAAATGGCACTGTAAAAAAGTGGATGGTGTTTCTTGAAAACAATCGATACGATTTGAGAGGTGGATAGATTAGCTGTTAAGCTTTTGAATAATGCTCTGATACCATATTAAAGTTTGAATTGAAGAATAAGAAGAGTTAGAAGAAACAAATTTTGTATATTGATTTGTATTGAATTATTACAATCATCTGTATAACCAAATACAAGAGCAGCCTGTATTTATAACAAACAAGACTGTTTGGGCCAAATATAAGAACAGCCCAAGACTTAAGTTAGCAATCTGAAACTAAGAAAGAAAAAGATACGAGCCGTTGGATGGTCTTCAGATGTGTGGCTGATATGCTTGAGTCCAAGACAGTTTAAGATCTGTGTTAGTTTGTATCAGCTAACATACGAAAGCTAATAGAAGCTGTCTACCATGCGCTGTGCTAGCTTAATCATGTTGCTCTTCCCAACATCGGTAATAACTGTATTCAAGTGTCAATAAAACATTTCTAGAATGAGCACTAATGATGCTATAGCAAACAAAAGGTAAATTATGTGCAGTGAATATGGTCTGTAAATTATTACCTGCATTTTCATAAGGATATAGAGGGGGGAGTAGTATACTATAGTCAAGCCTAAGCCTTCCCAACGTCTCTGAAGAGCAGAAAGCCAACATTGGGTACCAAGTCCTGTTCCTGAGCGGAGAAACTGAAGCTTTTAAAATTTCTTTGTGATGGAATTCTTACCAGCAAGTAAATGCATGAATTTAAATTTATATAAAGCCGATAACCTTATTAGATTTACAATTTTTGATATTTTCATTGAAGCTCATTTTGTTTTTAGTGAGCTGAGGACTACGATTAATATGGTAGCAGCTAAATTTGATGATGCAGTGAAAGAAAATAATGATAAAGTTACTGCTGCAAGAAAAAGGGTAACTATTTTTTGTTTGATGGGTGCATATCACTTTCTCCTGCTAAATGCAGACTTGCGATTCCTGTAGGAAATTTCTGAACTCCTTTTGCATCATATTCTATGTGCTCTACCCAAGTCGCCTACAAAAAAGTGCAGTATCATGCTTAACTTTATTTCAGATAAAAGGTATATTGCAATGGGAGGCTACAAGTTAAATTTACTTCAAGAAATTGGGTATGGTTCAACAACTAAGACAAGTTCGACTCAATTTTAACAGAACACTAATTCTAGACTAGGTTTTTTTTCCTTTACCTTTTGAGTTAAACAAGATGATTTGTTTAACAGTAACATTATGTCTCAATGGTCACTATAACAATACAATCAAGGGAGGAACACTACTAGGCCACTACTTGGAATTACAAATATTATTATATGTTTATTTTTTAACAATTAAAATATCAAACCATTTACTACAACTGGAACTGTTACTGTTGCCGGATCGGTCGCTCTAGACGGCTGATGGACATGCATATTTTAATGCTACTAGAAGCTCATTTAATTATTCCAGATTTTATCTCAGTTTGATAAACGCACATCCATCAGTAAGTTCCATCGATATTGAATTATACTGCCTTTTATGGGCAAATTATTTCTCTTGTTCATCTAAATTAAAATTTGAAATTCATCACTACATGGTAATTATATGTTAAACTAGTGCTATATGAATCCAAAAATATACAAACCGTGTACCTCTTTCCAATACCTCCCATTCCGAATCGTAAAACCAAATATGGTGTTTCTTCGTACAGTCGCGAATGTATAAAAACTAAATATCTAAATATTTTAGGCATTGAAATTATGAGACTAACTGGAAAAATAAAAGTTGTTGGGATATGAAATTATGAATTGTAGTTAAAAGGCAAGATTAATTTATAGAAAATTTATGTGACGTCAATGGAACAAGTGGAGCACGCTGATTGAGCAATCAAAATACACTACAGCATTTTCAATACGGTGCCAACCAATAAATGACCATGAATCTACACATGGACTGTCATTATTGGACTTTCTACGTCATAACAATGTAAATTATATAATTAACATTTGACATCTGTCAGTTAAAGTGCTTAATTCAATGATGAAACAAGTTGAGAAAAAAAATCATATTGAACATTTATGTAATTGGATTAATAACTAAAAATTATGTATTTTATTATATACATTTAAATATGTGAAGTTTTAACATAATTTCCACAGTAGTACAAATATTTGATGTAACGGTCTTTCACTATGTATTATTTGTCACATCAATACGGATTTGAAGTATGTTTATTCATTTTCAAAAGAAAATTTAGTAGTTTAGTAATTAACTATATATGTTTACGTCCAAACAACTTAGTTTCTTACTTTTTTGGATCAAAATAGATATGAATAACTCATAGATAAACCCTGGAAATCATATTTTAACCCATAATCACATTTATTTGGATCTAATATCCAATCGCCAGTTTATATAGGGTTTACAAATCAGTTTTCCCATTTTAAATGCTAGTTTCCCCTTATCTTTGATGAATCTATGTTTAACCATAAAGATATCAAAAATTAATAAAGCTCCTCAACAAAAATACTCTAAAACATTACAAATGCAAAAAATAAAATACTGTATAAAATTATTAATTAGGTAAAGTGCATTAACGTTTGAAATGCACAAATTTGTTACTAAATTCATCATTATTTCATCACAAATTCATCGATATTTCCACCATTGATTTTTGATATGGTCGAAATCACTATCCAAAGTGATGTGGAATGTTGTGCAAATTATTTTAAGCAAAATACTATCTATTTTTCTTATCCTTATTTTATTTAGTGGGAAGCCATTAATGAAGAGTATATGATTTATTTAGTGCGGTGTGGTTGGAGCGGATGGTGGTAAGTATGATTGGAAAGCCCGCTTGATATCTGCTTGAGAGTTGCACTATATTCAATGGTGATCCTTAATGGCATGAACTTTTTGTTAGCATTAGAACCTTTTAATGAAGAGTGGAAGAAAGATGAATTCTTGTCTCCATTTATGTCCCATTGAATCGCTAGCTTTTGTCTAATCATGTTATCTCAAACTAAGTAACATCGGTCAGTTGCTTTGCCAACAATTGTTTATGAACAGAGAAGTTGCAATTTTTGTTCATGTGTCAAGTGCTTAATTTCCTGTTGCTTGGAGCCCATTTGAGCACCTCTCACATTCCAGAAGCCCTCATGATGATCTTTTAGGTTTAGTGGCCAATAGCCAGGTTATTCAAGGACTAGCTTGCTTCTTTTGGTCATTATGCATAAATTCCTTCCAGTGAAATGTGATTTAATCCATAAGGTATTCAACCAGTGTCCATGTCGTCATCATTGGTACATTGAGTAGCACTATGAGTTGTTTTGCTTCTCCTTTTTCCTTCTTATTTTGATTTTTGGCGAGTGCGACGATTACATTTGAAAAAGCCACTTGTTTTCAACTGTCAAAAAAAACATTTGAAAAAGCCATTTGTTTTCAATGATTTAGCTTGTTTTCAAAACAACTTCATTAGCTAGTACAAAGGTGAGTTTCAAATGCTGGGACACTCAGTCTAACCCGAGCATAAAGCAAAACACAAAACACTCCAGTCAGAATTAACATTTTTATGCAAATAAATCAACTCAAGTGAAATGTCCAATTGAAATGCAATATAACTTAAAGGATTTTTGGGATTCCCATCCTTTAAGAATCCGTGAAACTATCTACATACATAGTACAATACGCTACATAGATAATGTCTATAGTAAAGTAACTATTAAAATACTGTTAAGACGTTATCCATATCACCCTTAACACATTTTATATAAATGCCGTAGTCTATACAGTACTGTAAACTCCACCAAACCGGTGACTATCAAGTAGTACTCCATAGGTACGACAAATCAAACTCGTAGTGGGCGCGATAAGGCATGTGACAAGGCACGCGAGGTAATGCCTTGGGTAGGATTCTACCATTTTACAGAACCGGGCTGGTGGTAATGCATAGCAGCTACTACTGCCCACCTCGAGACAGTCCCATAATCGAAGGTGCACCCAAGCAAATCACAAAATAATAGATATGGTACCGAAGAAGCATGCTCGATCGGAGGTGCAACCTCACTTGGCCCAGGTATAGCTCCTGTTTTAGTTACATCAAGCTAACTCGTGGGAGTCATGGCTATGTTCATCCTCATATATACGTCACCAAACCATCCTACTTCGTTCTGGATTCTCCACCACGTACACAGTTGTTAAAGTGGTTTTCAGTATTGGCAGAGAGTATGCCAATATCCGATCTCGGTCTCTTTAACAACCAAACGCTTATTTCACACCGTGGTCATTTTCATTTCAAACAGTTCATACTTCATATCAAAATATCATATTCATTTCAAAATCAAATCACTTTCGAAATCATATTCACTTTAAATCAAATTCATTTCCAAAAATTATAACCACAAAATAGGTTAAACCATCAGATCAAGTATTCGCATTTAAATCCATTAAATGTAAATCATAACAGTTCCAACTTAAACGGTTTGAATATTGAAAGTAGTTTATATATTGGAATAGTTATACCTTAAAAATAGTTTATATTTAAAAATAGGTTGTAGATTAAAATAGTTTATATATTAAAAATAGTTTATATATTAAAATAGTTTATATATTAAAAATAGTTTCAAATTAGAATTGTTTCTTCCAATTTCATAAATCAATTCAAATCAACTTTAGTTCCAAAAGTTCGATTTAAATCAATCTAAGTTCAGCAATTTCAAATAAAAAGGGTTAAAGGTTCAATTCGAATTCTCATTAAACTATTTTGAATTTATATAACTACTTCAAATTCAGTAGGTTTCAAAGTTTAAATATTCAAACAATTTACAATAACTCAATTTGATAAATTTCATTTATATTCAAAATTCAACTTTAATTTTATTTAAATTCGAAATATTCACTTAATCATTTTTAATATCATTTAAATAAAATTCCAGATTACAAATTTAAATCAAAATTAAATATTCAATTTCAATTATATATATATATATATATATTAAATATTCATTTAACCACCTTTAGTTCTGCCAAAAGAGTCAGTTAGGCACCTAATCGTTATGTCATAATAGATCCGAACACTTGCCCTTGTTCGACTTTAATATCATAATTGCTCTAGTGAATAACTAAAATAAATAGCTGAATGGGAGATAGGGAAAGAAGGAAAGTAATTATTATTATAAAAAAATATCTATCTTTCATAGGTTCACTAAAAACTTGACTGTTGGCAGGTCTCTTTGTTGTGTTGTTCGGAAAGAGGAGGACTTAATGATTATTCGTTCGCTGGAACCCGAAGTGAAAATTATTGTAGATAGGGATCCTGTAAAAACATCTTTCGAGGAATGGGTCAGACCTGGTCATTTCTCAAGAACAATAGCTAAAAGCCCCGATACTACCACTTGGATCTGGAACTTACATGCTGATGCTCACGATTTCAATAATCATACCAGCGATTTGGAGGAGTTCTCTCGAAAAGTATTTAGTACTCATTTCGATCAACTCTCCATTTATCTTTCTTTGGTTGAGTGGTATGTACTTCCATGGTGCCCGTTTTTCCAATTATGAAGCATGGCCAAGTGATCCTACTCACATTGGACCCAGTGCTTAAGTAGTTTGGCCAATAGTGGGTCAAGAAATATTAAATGGCGATGTGGGCGGTGGTTTCCGAGGAATACAAATAACCTCCGGGTTTTTTCAGATTTGGTGAGCATCTGGAATAACTAGTGAATTACAACTCTATTGTACTGCAATTGGTGCATTGGTCTTTGCATTGTTAATGCTTTTTGCTGGTTAGTTCCATTATTATAAAGCCGCCCCAAAATTAGCTTGGTTCCAAGATGTAGAATCGATGTTGAATCACCACTTAGCAGGGTTACTAGGACTTGGGTCTTTTTCTTGGGCGAGACACCAAATCCATGTATCTTTACCATTTAACCAATTTCTCTACGCTGGAGTTGATCCTAAAGATATTTCACTTCCTCATGAATTTATCTTGAATCGAGATCTTTTGTCTCAACGTTTTCCCAGTTTTACCGAGGGAGAAACCCCCTATTTCACCTTGAATTGGTCAAAATACGTGGATTTTTTGAGTTTTTGTGGAGGATTAGATCCAATAACAAGAGGTCTGTGGTTGAGCTATATTGCTCATCATCATTTAGCTATTGCAATTCTTTTCTTGATCGTGGGGCATATGTATAGGACCAACTGGGGTATTGGTCATGGCCTTAAAGACATTTTAGAGGCTCATAAAGGTCCATTTACAGGCCAGGGCCATAAAGGCCTTTATGAAATCCTAACAACGTCATGGCATGCTCAATTATCTCTAAATCTAGCTATGTTAGGTTCTTTAACTATTGTTATAGCTCACCATATGTATTCCATGCCCCCCTATCCATATCTAGCTACTGACTATGGTACACAACTTTCGTTGTTTACACATCACATGTGGATCGGTGGTTTTCTTATAGTTGGTGCTGCTGCACATGCAACCATTTTTATGGTAAGAGACTACGATCCAACTACTCGATACAGTGATCTATTAGATCGTGTCCTTAGGCACCGCGATGCAATCATATCACACCTAAACTAGGCATGTATATTTCTAGGTTTTCATAGTTTTGGTTTGTATATTCATAATGATACCATGAGCGCTTTAGGACGTCCCCAAGATATGTTTTCAGATACCGCTATAAAATTACAGCCTATCTTTGCTCAATGGATACAAAACACCCATGCTTTAGCACCTGGCGTAACAGCTCCTGGTGCAACAACAAGTACCAGCTTAACTTGGGGGGTGGTGAGTTAGTGGCAGTAGGTGGAAAAGTAGCCTTGTTACCTATTCCGTTAGGAACTGCGGATTTTTTGGTCCATCACATTCATGCATTTACGATTCATGTAACTGTACTGGTACTACTGAAAGGTGTTCTATTTGCTCGTAGTTCCCGTTTGATACCCGATAAAGCAAATCTCGGTTTTTGTTTCCCTTGCGATGGGCCTGGAAGAGGGGGGACATGTCAAGTATCCGCTTGGGATCATGTCTTTTTAGGTTTATTTTGGATGTACAATGCAATTTCAGTAGTCATTTTCCATTTTAGTTGGAAAATGCAGTCGGATGTTTGGGGTACTATAAGTGATCTGTAACAACCCTAGATTTTTGCAAATATTTTTAAATTATTTTAAATTAAATTTTATTTCAATATTTTATTTTAGAACATTTTAAAAGTGTAGTTGTAATTTTCCTAAGTTAATTGTATTTTTGTTTACAATTTTTAATTCTAGTTTCAATATAATAAACTATTTTCTTTATTTACTTTTTATTTTTCCTAAGAATAATTGTTTATTTTCATTTTCACTTTATTTTTTGTTTGTCTTTTATTTTTATTTACTGATTTTTTATTTTGTTTACTTTGAATTTATAAAGTGGAAATTCTAAGAGACAAAAAGCTTTAAAACCTATGACTTTTCATTGCCTAGCCTTTTCAAATTCTTGGCCGTTCTTTTTCTTTATTGTAGCCGTGAGTTTTTAATTGTTATTCACATGAGAAACTCTTTCTCAACATCATTCTTCACGGCAACTCATTTTTGAAATATTTTTAGGTAATGACTTCTTCCATTTTTCTACTTTTCTTCTTCTTTTTCCATTGTTTTGCCTTGAATCATCTACAAGTTGCTCGGCCATACCCTCCACCATCTCCACCGACCACCACATCACCTTCCTCCTCATCATCCACAGCTTCAACCACCTCCCATCTCCTCTGACCAGTAGTGGTCGTGACCTCCATATGAACAAAACACCATAAAAGTTGCAAAACCCTTCCAATAATGCATAGCCGAGCCTAGTTTTTCCCATCCCCTTCAATTTTTGACCACGACCACACCCTTAGCCACCACCACCAGCAAGTACACCACCTCTAGCTATCACATCAGCCATCACCAGACCTGTACCTGACCAAGGTCGAGCCCACTTGACCTTTGGCCGAGCCTAAATGTTGCAACCAAACCTCCTTTTTAGTGCCTTTTGACCTTCCACCTTGTAACTCCCAAACCCTCCACATTCTTGCTAGCCGTGAGTTTTGTGATCCAAACCAGAACCTTTTCCACCTGAAAACATGTTGTGGCCGAACCAATAAAGCATTATGGCCGAGCAAAAGTTGTTAGTGGTCAAGCAAAATTGATTGAAAAGCTTGGTGATGTCTTTTGTAAATTCTATTTCCATTTTGTTCCAATAAATTTTGGTATTGTATATACATTTATATATTGCTTTGTTTTATTTTTTGTATACAAGATTAATATCTTGGCTCTCTCTCCACTCAAATCAAAAGTCGTGCTATCGTGCTTTCTAGATTTTTGTTTGTGTGTTTGATTTGCTAACTCCAGTGTAAAAAGGTGAGTTATTCACGCTTGACATTTATACTTATATAATTTGTGAAGTGACAACAAGTGAATGTGTAGAAACTATTATACCATGTTATACCTGCCTGTGATATGTATTATATGATGTTAAACCCTATTATAAACATGTCACATCATCTGTTATGTTATATTCTGTTATATTGTTTATTTTATTCTATTCTCATACTGCAAGTTCCCTGTAGAATAGAATCACTATGGGTTGAAATGATACATACCCGAACGGACTTTAGAATAGGGAAAAATCATTATGGGCTGAAATGATAGGCCTGGGTGATTTTTATTTATTTTTATTGACTTGGGATTGCGGGTTTGAAATGATAGAACCCGGATTTTTCTTTGTAAATTACGGATTTAAATGATATATTATCCGTATCACTTGACTTAGGCTAGAAAATATTATACAGACCCGTGGTTATTTTATATATTTTTCTGGAAAATTTTAAGTATTTTAAAATGTAAAAATATGATAAATTGATTTAAATTGAATTTAAAATGATTTAATAAAGTGTTAGTGATTTTTCTATGAATTAAAAATGTTAAATAAATAAATGATTAAATTGTAATTTGAAATATAACTTAATTTGGAAATTTGTGATTTGGTTTAAAATGAAAGTTAAGTAAAGAAAATAAAATGGAAATTAAGTTTATTTATGAAATGGAAATTTAAATTTAAGTGTTAAAGTAAATTGTTAAAAATGAAAAGAATGGGAAATGGTACACTTGAATTTAATAAGTGAGATTATTGGAAAATTTGATTTTATTGTAAAAATTTTCTTTATAAAATCATAAGTTAAAGGGTATTTAAATGAACATTTTTGAAGTGGAAAAATAAGATTTTTATAAGTTAAAATGGTTAAAATTGAAGTTTAATTATTTCTGAAATTTTATTAAATCTTGAAATTTAATTAGTAGCACTTCAGAAATGCTATCATTTCTGAGATTAACTTAAAATCCAAAGTAAAGGATACTGCAGCACTTTGTAAGTGCTGTGGTTGATGCAAATGAAGTAAAGGCTAATTAACTAACGGCTACTGCAGCACTTGGTAAGTGCTGTAGTTGTTGAATAAAAACTAAGACTTGAAACTAATAAAAGAGCTACAATAGCACTTGATAAGTGCTTCAGTTTGCTGAAATGAGATTTTCAAATGTAATTGAACCCTGAACTACTACAGCAGTTTTGAAATGCTGTCTTTTCTGAACTGATCTAGTTTTCAATGTAATTGAACTACTACAGCAGTTTATAAATGCTGTCTTTGCTGAATTGAATTGTTTTAAAATGTAACTTACCGCAACATTTTCTAAGTGCTGCGAAAGCTAAAATTTCAATGTTTTAAAGTATTTAAGTGAATAAATGAGCTAAGAAAAGGCTAAATTTTTGGGAATTGAATATTTGATTTGTAAATATAATGACTTTACTTTTAAATGGTTTAAATGATATTTTGGTTTTGAAGTATAAACTATTTTGAAATGACCACGGTGTTATAATAACGATTGGTTGTTAAAGAGACCGGGATCGGATATGGACATACTCTTTGTCGATACCGAAAATCACTTTAACAACTGTGTACGCGGTGGAGTTTCCAGAATGAAGTAGGATGGTGGCGACGATCCTATTGTGGTATGAACGTGGGCCCGACTCCCATGAGTTGGCATAAGGTGGCTAAAACAAGAGCGATTGACGGGCCAATGAGGAAGCACCTCTGATCGGACACACTTCTTCGATACCATTCTATTACTTTTGTGATTGATTGGGTGCACCCCTTGATTTTGGGAGTGTGGCTCGAGGTGGGCGGTAGTGGTTGCTATGCGTTACCACCAGCCCGGATGCGTAATTGGTATATCTACCTTGGCATTGCATAGTTGTGCCATGTCACCTACCATATCGAGCTTTACTACGAGTTTGGATTTATGCCGTAGCCTGTGGAGTATTGAGGGTAGCCCCCGATCTGGGAGTATGCTAATACTAGATAGACTACTGGGACTATTACGTGTTAAGGGCTATATGGGTAACCCCTTGACGCTATTAAAAAGTAAGTTTATTTCATAATTAGACATTATTATAATAGCGAATATTACTACATAGTAGATAGTTTAACGGATCCTTAAAGAATGGGCGATCCCAAACATTCTTTAAGTTACTTGTGCCTTTTATTACAGTTCACTTGAGTTGGTTTACATTGTATAAGTATGTATGTCCTGACTCGAGTGTTTGTGTTTTATTTACGCTCGGGTCAGCCTGCATATCAGTTTTGGATCTCACCTTCTGGAGCTAGGACTGCTGGAGATCATCTTTTATTTAGTTGCTATCTATTTCCATTCAGTATTTCTATGTCAGCTTTGTATTAGAGACATATGTATTTGGGATTTCTACTATGCTTATGTTTTCAGACTTCTGTTGTATCTGTTTTTTAGACTATGTATTTTGAATCTATTTTGAGACTTTGTATTGTAGTGGCTTCATGAACCACTATTCATTTTATTTTCCGCTACGAGTTATTCTGATATTCTGTGTCTGTGATTCTGTGATTGGTTTTGTTTGCTCCAAATTTTATTACAATCTGTTATTTTGCATTATTCAAGTCTGACATGTGTGGATTATTGTCGATTTGAATGGTCCAAAATAATGGGTCGTTACATGATCAAGGAGTGGTAATTCATATAACAGGAGGAAACTTTGCACAGAGTTCCATTACTATTAATGGTTGGCTTCGGGATTTTTTATGGGCACAGGCATCTCAGGTAATTCAGTCTTATGGTTCTTCATTATCTGCATATGGTCTTTTTTTCTTAAGTGCTCATTTTGTTTGGGCTTTTAGTTTAATGTTTCTATTCAATGGTCGCGGTTATTGGCAAGAACTCATTGAATCCATTGTTTGGGCTCATGACAAATTAAAAGTTGCTCCTGCTACTTAGCCTAGAGCCTTGAGCATTGTACAAGGACGTGCTGTAGGAGTAAAGCATTACCTTCTGGGTGGAATTGCCATAACATGGGCATTCTTCTTAGCAAGAATTATTGTAGTAGGATAATGGCTAGGAGGATTTGAAAGGCATTAAGATTTCCAAGGTTTAGCCAAGGTTTAGCTCAGGATCCCACTACTCATCGTATTTGGTTTGGTATTGCTACCGCACATGACTTTGAGAGTCATGATGATATTACTAAGGAACGTCTTTATTAGAATATTTTTTCTTCTCACTTTGGACAGTTAGCAATAATTTTTCTATGGACGTCCGGAAATCTGTTTCATGTAGCTTGGCAAGGAAATTTTGAGTCATGGATATAAGACCCTTTACATGTGAGACCTATTGCTCATGCAATTTGGAATCCTCATTTTGGTCAACCGACCGTAGAAGCCTTTACTCGAGGAGGTGCTACCAGCCCAGTAAATATCGCTTATTCCGGTGTTTATCAGTGGTGGTATACAATTGGATTATGCACTAACGAAGATCTTTATACCAGAGCTCTTTTTTTATTATTTCTTTCTGCTATATCCTTAATAGCGAGTTGGTTACACCTACAACCAAAATGGAAACCGAGTGTTTCCTAGTTCAAATATGCTGAATCTCGTCTTAATCATCATTTGTCAGGACTTTTTGGAGTAAGCTCCTTGGCTTGGACAGGCATTTAGTTCATGTCGCTATTCCCTGATCTAGGGGAGAGTACATAAGATGGAATAATTTCTTAAACGTATTACCCTATCCCCAAGGGTTGAACCACTTCTTACGGGTCAGTGGAATCTTTATGCCCAAAACCCTGATTCCAATAGTCATTTATTTGGTACCTCCCAATGAGGGGGAACTGCCATTCTAACCCTTCTTGGGGGATTCCATCCACAAACACAAAGTTTATGGTTGACCCATATGGCTCATCACCATTTAGCTATTGCATTTATTTTTCTTGTTGCTGGCCATATGTATATAACGAACTTTGGAATTGGACATAGTATCAAAGATCTTTTAGAAGCACATACTCCTCCGGAGGGTCGATTAGGACGTGGACATAAGGGTCTTTATGATACAATCAACAATTCGATTCATTTTCAGTTAGGCCTTGCTCTAGCCTCTTTAGGGGTTATTACTTCTTTAGTAGCTCAACACATGTACTCTTTACCTGCTTATGCATTCATAGCACCAGACTTTACTACTCAAGCTGCATTATATACTCATCACCAATACATCGCAGGGTTCATAATGACAGAAGCCTTTGCTCATGGAGCTATATTCTTCATTAGAGATTATAATCCGGACCAGACTGAGGATAATGTATTGGCAAGAATGTTAGACCATAAGGAAGCTATCATATCTCATTTAAGTTGGGCCAGTCTCTTTCTAGGTTTCCATACCTTAGGTCTTTATGTTCATAATGACGTCATGCTCGCTTTTGGTACTCTAAAAAAACAAATCTTGATCGAACCTATATTTTCCCAATGGATACAATCTGCTCATGGTAAGACTTCCTATGGGTTTGATGTACTCTTATCTTCAACAACTGGACTAGCATTCAATGCAGGTCGAAGCATATGGTTACCCGGTTGGTTAAATGCTATTAATGAAAATCATAATTCACTCTTCTTAACAATAGGTCCGGGAGATTTCTTGGTTCATCATGCAATTGCTCTAGGTTTGCATACAACTACATCGATTTTAGTAAAAGGTGCTTTAGATGCACGTGGTTCTAAATTAATGCTAGATAAAAAGGATTCGGTTATAGTTTTCCTTGCGACGGCCCAAGACGTGGAGGTACTTGTGATATTTCTGCTTGGGACGCGTTTTATTTGGCAGTTTTATGGATGTTAAATACTATTGTGTGGGTCACTTTTTATTGGCATTGGAAACATATTACATTTGGCAGGGTAACATTTCACAATTTAATGAATCTTCCACTTATTTGATGGGGTGGTTAAGAAATTATCTATGGTTAAACTCTTCACAACTTATCAATGGATATAACCCTTTTGGTATGAATAGTTTATCGGTATGGGCGTGGATTTTTTATTTGGACATCTTGTTTGGGCTACTGGATTTATGTTCTTAATTTCCTGGAGGGGATATTGGTAGGAATTAATTGAAACTTTAGCATGGGCTCATGAACGCACACCTTTGGCCAACGAGTATTCACGGGCGGTACTTCCGAACATGTACGAGCTCCTTCTAATGGAAAAATAAAGTTCACGAGTATTTTGTTCATCCCACACGTACCCGACATGGGCATCCTGCTTTTCTATGTTCTATAGACTTGTATGTAACTATTGAGAGTCGGGATATTCTACATAGTGTGAGTATTCCTCCCAAAAGTTTGATTTTAGTTCAAAATAATCAATATGTAGAATTTGAACAAGTTATTGCTGAGATTCGTACAGGAACGTCTACTTTTCATTTTAAAGAGAAGGTCCGAAAACATATTTATTCTGAATCAGAGGGAGAAATGCACTGGAGTACCAATGTCTACCATGCACCCGAATATACATATAGTAACGTTCATCTATTACCAAAAACAAGTCATTTATGGCTATTAGCAGGAAGTCCGCGCGAATCCAGCATAGTATCTTTTTCACTCCATAAAGATCAAGATCAAATTCATTTTTATTCTTTTTCTGTCGACGAAAGATATATCTCTGACTTCTCAATTACTAATGATCAAGTAAGGCATAAATTGTTGGATCCTTCTGTTAAAAAAGATAGGGAAATTTTTGACTATTCAAGACTTGATCAAATCATCCGCAATATGCATTTGGATTTTATATATCTTTTGATTCTCTAAGTGAATTCTGATTTATTGGCGAAAAGGGGAAGAAATAGATTTAGCATTTCATTACAATATAATCCAAAAGGAGAGAAAGAACTAATACCCTCTTTTGGTATTTCGATTGAAATACCCACAATGGTATTTTACATAGAAATAGTATTCTTGCTTATTTTAACGATCCACAATATAGAAGAAATAGTTCGGGAATTACTAAATATGGGACCGTAGAGGTGGATTCAATCGTAAAAAAAGAAGATTTGATTGAGTATCGAGGAGTAAAAGAATTTAGTCCAAAATACAAAATGAAAGTGGATCGGTTTTTTTTATTCCTGAAGAGGTGCATATCTTACCCGGATCTTCGTACCTAATGGTCCGGAACAATAGTATCATTGAAGTAGATACACAACTCGCTTTAAATACAAGAAGCTAAGTAGGTGGATTAGTCAGAGTGGAGATAAAAAAAAGTATTGAACTGAAATTTTTTTCTGGGGATATTCATTTTCCCGGAGAGACAGATAAGGTATCTAGACACAGCGACATTTTAATACCACCGGGAATGAAAAAAAATTCTAAGGAATCAAAAATTTTGAAAAATTGGATTTATGTCCAACGAATCACACCCATTAAAAAAAGTATTTTGTTTTGGTTCGGCCCGTAATCACATATGAAATAGCTGATGGGATAAATTTAGCAAAACTTTTCACTCAAGATCTCTTGCAGGAAAACGATAATGTCCAACTTATAATTGTCAACTATATCCTTTATGGAAATGGAAAGTCAATTCGTGGAATTTTTCACACAAGTATTAAATTAGTTCAGACTTGCTTAGTATTGAATTGGGACCAAGAAAAAAATGGTTCAATAGAAGAAGTTCATGCTTCTCTTGTTGAGGTAAGGGAAAATGATCTGATTCAAAATTTCATAAAAATTGAGTTAGTAAATCCAGTCTTTCATATGCCGAAAAAAGGTATGATACGGAGGGTTCGGGATTGATCCCCGATAATGGATTAGATTGCACCAATATCAACCCTTTTTTTCGAAAGTGAAGATTTCAGTAGTTACTCAGCATCAAGCAACTATTGGTACATTGTTGAATCAAAAAAGGCTTTGATAATTTTTTCATCATTTAATTGTTCTCGAGTTAGCCCATGTCCATTCAATGGTTTGAAATATAACATCACGGCAAAAGAATTGAATCCCATAATTCTAATTAGGGATTTGTTAGGTCCCCTAGGTACTATTGTATCTAAAATAGTGAACTTTTATTCAGCTTACTATTTAATAACTCATAATCAGATCTTGGTAAACAAATATTGGTTACTTGATAATTTGAAAGCGACTTTCCAAGTACTTGAAGTACTTAAATATTGTTTAATAGATGAAAATAGAAGGATTTATAATCCCAACCCATGCAATACCATCATTTTGAGTCCATCCCATTTGAATTGGTGCTTTTTACATCACAATTATTGTGAAGAAACATCAACAATAATTAGCATTGGACAATATATTTGTGAAAATCTATGTCTAGTTAAATATGGGACACATATAAAAAAATCTGGTCAAATTTTAATTGTTCATGTTAATTCCTTAGTTATAAGATCAGCTAAGCCGTATTTGGCTACTCCAGGAGCGACTGTTCACGGACATTACGGAGAAACCCTTTCTGAAGGAGATACATTAGTTATATTTATATATGAAAAATCCCGATCTAGTGACATAATGCAGGGACTTCCAAAAGTGGAGCAAATCTGAGAAGTGCGTTCGATTGGTTCAATATCGATGAACCTTGAAAGGATAGTCAAAGGTTAGAACGAACGTATACCAAGAATTCTTGGAATTCCTTGGGGATTCTTAATTGGAGGTGAGCTAACTATAGCCCAAAGCCATATCTCTTTGGTTAATAAGATCCAAAAGGTTTATCGATCTCAAGGGGTGCAGATCCATAATAGACATCTAGAGATTATTGTACGACAAGTAACATCAAAAGTGTTGTTTCAAAAGACGGGATGTCTAATGTTTTTTCGCCTGGAGAATTAATCGGATTGTTGCGAGCAGAACGAGCAGGGCGTGCTTTAGACGAAGCGATCTGTTATCGGGCATTTTTATTAGGAATAACGAGGGCATCTCTGAATAATCAAAGCTTCATATCTGAAGCAAGTTTTCAAGAAACTGCTAGAGTTTTAGCAAAAGCTGCTCTACGGGGGCGTATTGATTGGTTGAAGGGTCTGAAAGAAAATGTAGTTCTGGTAGGAATTATCCCTATCGGTACCGAATTTAAAAATTAATGCACCGTTCAAGGCAAGACAAAAACATTCATTTTGAAATAAAAAAGAAAAATGTATTCAAGTTGGAAATGAGAGATATTTTGTTACACCATCGAGAATTTTTTTGTTCTTGTAGCCTAAAGAATTTCCATGACACATTAGAAAATTCATTTACGCGATTTCATAATTCCTAAGCATATATTTTTTCTTTTTCCTTTCTAGTTTTGTTAAGTGAAAAAATGAAGTAAGTAACAAAAAAATTAATAGTTCAGACTATGTATCAATGGTCAACCTCATTATAAGGTTCCGTAGGAACAATTAGTTATTTCTAAAAAAAAGAGAAAGCACGTGAAAAATGACAAGAAGGTATTGTAACATCCATTTGGAAGAGATGATGGAGTCGGGAGTTCATTTTGATCATGGTACTAAGAAATGGAATCCTAGAATGGTCCCTTACATTTCTACAAAGCGTAAAGGTATTCATTTTACAAATCTTACTAGAACTGCTCGTTTTTTATCAGAAGCCTGTGATTTAGTTTTTGATGCAGCAAGTTGAGGAAAACCTTTTTAATGGTTGAAAAATAAAGCAGTGGATTTAGTAGTCTCAGCTGCAATAAGGTCTCGATGTCATTATGTTAATAAAAAATGGCTCGGTGGTATGTTAACGAACTGGTCCACTATAGAAACGAGACTTCATAAGTTCAAAGACTTAAGATGAGAACAAAAGATGGAGAAACTCAACCGTCTCCCTAAAAGAGATGCAGCAATGTTGAAGAGAAAATTATCGACTTTGCAAACATATTTGGGTGGGATCAAATATCTGACTGGGTTGTCCGATATTGTAATCATCGTTGATCAGCAAAAAGAATATACAGCTCTTCGAGAATGTGTCATTTTGGGAATTCCAACAATTTGTTTAATCAATACAAATTGTGACCCGGATCTTGTAGATATTTCGATTCCAATCAATGGTGACGTTATAGCTTCAATCTGATTGATTCTTAACAAATTAGTATCTGCAATTTGTAAGGGTCTTTCTAGCTATATAAGAAGTCACTGATTATGATTATGTTATGATTAAGAATAATAAGATTAGTTAATTATTTTGATTTCTTAGATTGGTTACTATTCTTGTCTTGCATTTTTAGAAAGAGATAAAATGGGATATTATGTTATGTGATTTCTTGGTATTCTAAATATATGATTAATGATGAAAGTAGATAAGTTGAAAAAGAGATGGTTGAATCAAAATAATTTTTTTTACTTTGATTTCTGTCAGAGGGCAATATGAATGTTATACCATGTTCCATTAAAACACTTAAAGGATTATACGATATATCAGGTGTAGAAGTAGGCCAACATTTATATTGGCAAATAAGAGGTTTACAAATTCATGCTCAAGTACTTATCACTTCTTGGGTAGTAATTGCTATCTTATTAGGGTCAGTTATCATAACTGTTCGGAATCCACAAACTATTCCTACTGACAGGCAGAATTTCTTTGAATATGTTCTTGAATTTATTCGGGACTTGAGAAAAACTCAGATTGGAGAAGAATATGTGCCTAGGGTTCCCTTTATTGGAACCATGTTCTTATTTATTTTTGTTTCTAATTGGTCTGGAGCTCTTTTACCTTGGAAAATCATACAGTTACCTCATGGAGAGTTGGTTGCCCCCACGAATGATATAAATACTACTATTGCTTTAGCTTTACTCACGTCCGTGGCATATTTTTATGCGGGTCTTACCAAAAAAGGATTGGCTTAGTTTGGAAAATACATTCAACCAACTCCAAACCTTTTACCAATTAACATCCTAGAAGATTTCACAAAACCTTTATCTTTGAGTTTTCGACTTTTCGGAAATATATTGGCGAATGAATTAGTAGTTGTTGTTCTTGTTTCTTTAGTACCTTCAATAGTTCCTATCCTTGTCATGTTTCTTGGATTATTTACAAGTGGTGTTCAAGCTCTCATTTTTGCAACTTTAGTCGTGGCTTATATAAGGGAATCCATGGAGGGTCATCATTGATTAGTTTTCAAAAGAGTCTTCATTTTTTAAGCTTACCCCGACAGAGGCAATGCATGGTTCAAGAAAATATACTTGGTTCGGTAACATATACATATATAGATAGAAATAAGAAATCCATATGTATATATGACTAGAGTTCTAAGAGGAAAGATAGACGATATTACGAAGGATGGGTTAGGTAGATCAAACTAGATATATGTCTATATGTAATGTCTATAAGTCCAGCTACAGTTCCTGTATATTTTTCGACGAATTATTCTAGAATCTGATTCAATAAAAAATGCGGGCGGTTTCCATTATGAAAGAAACAAATGTATATGCGATAGTAGATATATATTAGTTATATATAGGGTTTACCCCTATCTATATATATATTTTTCGAAGTTTTAGTTACTTCGATTCGATATTTTTTAGTGATCAAATAAGTAAGAATTCCCTGGTTGATTGTATCATTAACCTTTTTTTTTGGTGTGAGGAACCTATCATCATGAATCCACTGATTTCTACCGCTTCCGTTATTGCTGCTGGATTGGCCGTAGGGCTTGCTTCTATTGGCCCAAGAGTTAGTCAAGGTACTGTTGCAGGCCAAGCCGTAGAAGGTATTGCGAGACAACCAGAAGTAGAAGGAAAAATAAGAGGCACCTTATTGCTTATTCTAGCTTTTATGGAAGCTTTAACCATTTATGGGCTCGTTGTGGCATTAGCACTTTTATTTGCAAATCCTTTTGTTTAATTTCATCCTAGAACGAAAATGTAAAAAAGTGCATTACACACTTTTTCTTATTTTATTAATTCGTTGCAGTTTGCTTCTGTGAATTATATCACTACTTTACTCCTACAATTATGTATTTGTTGGAACAATACCCCGGGAAAGACTGATTTGAGGATGACGAATTAGTGGATTTGCTCGCTTTATTCCTTCCCGTCCTTCGGTTAGTACGATGGAATTTTTACGTTCTTTTTAGGAAGTGTTTGAACAGGGGAAATATTTTTCAATTTCTACAAGACCTAGGACCCAACTTAATAAGTATCTCATCGAAAACTTAAAACAAAGAAAAAAATTAAAAAAAGAAATCGATCAAAAAAGGGCAAGTTAAGTGATACAAAAAGAACTCTGTTCTTTGTTAGTGCTATCTATAAGAGGAGAGCATATGAAAAATGTAACCGATTCTTTCGTTTCCTTAGGCCACTGGCCATCTGCCGGGAGTTTCGGGTTTAATACCGATATTTTAGCAACAAATCTAATAAATCTAAGTGTAGTGCTTGGTGTATTGATTTTTTTGGAAAGGGAGTGTGTGGGAGTTGTATATTTCAAGAATAGGTTGGACCCAACCGGCTGCACTTTATTTATTTGTGTTATTTATATACATGTTTTTTTAGAATAAGATAAATAGGAAAAAGTGTACAATCTCAACGAATTCCTTCTGAATAAATTAATAAATCATATGTAAGAATAATAGCATTTCGTTCTTTATTGGTAAGTCAACTTTGATTCTCTATCAACCAATAAAGTGAGACCATTAACATGGTTAAAGCTAAACTGTTTGAAGTCCGGGCACAACATGGTACTCTTTTTACCATTACGTTAATATCGAAATGGTTTAAAAAAGAATAGTTGGTAATTTTTCTGATATATAACACTCATATCAATAAAATCATTTGAACCGTTTACTAGAATAAATAAAAGGGCACCCTACATTTTATTATCCAATATTCAATGCCGAATCGACGACCTATGTATAAAAAAGATAACTTTTTGGATTTGAATAAAAATTTCATTGAAATTTAAATAAAGAACAAATAAAGAAACAACTTTGCTGACAATTAGAGATTTTTGTCTGGTCGGAAGAGTCCTTATAATATTCTGGTCTTGCATCGGTTTTAATATGTTTGCATACAAACAGAACTAGGGAGGATAGGCTCATTACATTAAAAAAAGATATGAAAGTGCCCATAAAATAAAAAATTGAGCGTGAGAGCCAAATGAATCGAAAGATTCATGTTTGGTTCGGGAAGAGATCATGGAAGTTGTAAAATTAATGGTAAGATAATCTACTATCATTAAATGATTTATTAGATAATCGAAAACAGAGGATTTTGAGTACTATTCAAAATTCGAAAGAATTGCGTAAAGGGGCCATTGAGAAGCTCGAACAAGCTCGGGCTCGTTTATGGAAAGTAGAAATGGAAGCAGAGGAATATCAAATAAATGGATACTCTGAGATAGAACGAGAAAAAGTAAATTTGATTAATGCGTCTTCTGAGAGTTTGGAACAATTAGAAAATTACAAAAATGAAACCCTTCATTTTGAACAACAAAGAGCAATTAGTCAGGTCCGACAACAAGTTTTCCAACAAGCCTTACAGGGGGCTATAGGAGCCCTGAATAGTTGTTTGAATAGCGAGTTACATTTCCGTACCATCAGTGCTAATATTGGAATCCTTGGGGCAATGGAAGAAATAACTGATTAGCCCTTCTATTTTTTACTCTAGTTTAGAGTTTAGGCATTATTTTTTCCTTTGTTTCCGAAAAAGAAAAAAGTGACACTAATGGTAACTCTTCGAGCTGATGAAATTAGTAATATTATCCGTGAACGTATTGAACAATATAATAGAGAAGTAAAAGTTGTGAATACTGGTACAGTATTTCAAGTGAGGGATGGCATTGCTCGTATTCATGGTCTTGATGAAGTAATGTCAGGTGAATTAGTAGAATTTGAAGAGGGTACAATAGGCATTGCTCTCAATTTGGAATCAAATAATGTTGGTGTTGTATTAATGGGTGATGGTTTGATGATACAAGAGGGAAGTTCTGTAAAAGCAAGAGGAAGGATTGCTCAAATACTTGTAAGCAAGACTTATTTGGGTCGTGTTATAAATGCTCTGGCTAAACCTATTGATGGAAGAGGTGAAATTTCTGCTTCTGAATCTCGATTAATTGAATCTTCTTATCCGGGTATTATTTCAAGACGCTCCGTATATGAGCCTCTTCAAATAGAACTTATTGTAATTGATGCGATGATCCCTATAGGATGTGGCCAGCGAGAATTAATTATTGGAGATAGACAGACCGGCAAAACAGCAGTAGCCACAGATACGATTCTCAATCAAAAAGGGGAAAATGTAATCTGTGTTTATGTAGTTATTGGTCAAAAAGCATCTTCTGTGGCTCAGGTAGTGACTAATTTCCAGGAACGAGGGGCAATGGAATATACTATTGTGGTAGCCGAAACCGCGGACTCACCTGCTACATTACAATACCTTGCTCCTTATACAGGTGCGGCTTTAGTTGAATATTTTATGTATCGTGAACGCCATACCTTAATAATTTATGATGATCTCTCCAAACAAGCACAAGCTTATCGCCAAATGTTTCTTCTTTTAAGAAGACCGCCTGGTCGTGAAGCTTATCCAGGAGATGTTTTTTATTTGCATTCACGCCTTTTGAAAAGAGCTGCTAAATCAAGTTCCAGTTTAGGTGAAGGGAGTATGACTGCTTTACCAATAGTTGAGACTCAAGCCGGAGATGTTTCGGCTTATATCCCTACTAATGTAATTTCCATTACAGATGGACAAATATTCTTATCCGCCGATTTATTCAATGCGGGAATCCGACCTGCTATTAATGTAGGCATTTTGTTGATTCATGAGTTTTGATTCATGACACAAGCTTCAGAGATCATACGACGAGAATACTATATGAAAGCGACAAAAAGAGAATAAGTGCATACCGTGCACTACAAAGGAGATAATCTTACAATCCAGAGATTAGTATGGATATTTTATTTTATTTGAGTCTTAGAACAATGTTAAAATCATTCCTCAAATAATCACACACGCACACAAAACATTTTATAGCAAAAACTATGTTCACTGTGCATATAACACCAGGTCGGCCGACCGACCAGGATCCTCGGTCGACCGACCCTATATCATGTGCACAGTGACTTTCTGTTTTGTATACGTTTTAAACTCAGCTGACCGGCCAGGTTTTCCGGTCGACCGACCAGAGAAAAACGGCTAGTTTTCTGAAGAGACGCGATCATTTCATGAAGAGGAATGTCCGCTATTTCAAGAGGTATGGACACAACTATTAACTAAAACTCTTCATGAAAGATTACAACTCTTCTACAACTATATAAACATATTCAATTCACTTCTACAATGACCGATTCTTGTTTATATTTCTGAAATCTAATCTCTATTCATTTCTGCAAATAAAAGCATTTATTCTTATTTAATATCACTAGAATCCTTGAATTTATTCATATACTTCGATTCTACGTGATTATCTTCCTTCTAAATCTTCACACACATATATACTCTAGAGGATTTGATTATAGGAAAGCTGTACTATCAAAAGACAATCAGTGTTATTCAGAACACATTCATCAACAAACTATTTGTATTAAGTTGAAGTCCTCTTCGGCTGTTGAGGCGGAAAAATTCCTGTTCGGCTGCTCAGGTGTCATATACCTATTCCTCCGGGTTAAGTGAGGGGTTTAGTTTAAATCCAGAGGGTATTCTGGGACTGGACGTAGAACGGGAAGTTCGAACCAGTATAAAAATTCCTGGTGTGCTTACTTTAATTTGTACTTTACTGTTATTACTAGTTTCCGCATTAACATACCATATTACACGATCCTTAGTACTACACGTGTACTTTCATTTGGTATCAGAGCAAGGTCATCCTATAACCATCACAAATTTATTTGATATTTACTTTTAGTAATATGGCAACCACACAAATTAATGATGTTAACACTCACACTAATTCTAGTTTCACAGAAGGTCAATCGACTTCACGACCTCCACTTTTCAATGGTATAAATTACAATTATTGGTCAACTAGAATGAGAATCTATATGCAATCAAGTGGATTTGATATCTGGAATATTATACAAAGAGAGTATACAACTCCTACTGGAGAATACTCAACTTGGAGTAACACACAAAAACTAGATGCTACTTCAAATGCAAAAGCAATGAATATTTTATTTTGTGCATTAGATAGAAATGAATTCAATAGAGTTAGTATGTGCACTTCCGGTTATGAGATTTGGAGAACTCTTAAAGTTTCACATGAAGGAACGAACAAAGTTAAATTGAGCAAAATTTCTATGTTGAAACATCAATTTGAAAATTTTAAAATGAGGCCAAATGAATCTATAAATGACATGTACTCTAGATTTCAGGATATTTATCATGCTTTATTATCACTAGAACAAAAGTTTACTGATTTTGATGTAGTCACAAAAATCTTGAATTCTTTAACGGATGAATGGGAACGAAAAGTCCTAGCTATTGAAGAAGCAACTGATTTGTCAACATTAAAACCAGAAGAGTTGATAGGTAATTTAATGTCCTACGAAGTAAATTTGCAGGCAAAACGAAATGGAGCACAAGAAAAGAAAAATGTAGCATTCCAAGCAGAAAAAGATGATTCCGACTCAGATAATGAAGATATGGCCATGATCGCTAAAAATTTCAAAAAGTTTTTGAAATTCAACAGAAACAAATTCAAGGGAAACAAAAATAATTCCAACAATAATTCCAATAGCAGCAAACCATCATCTTCAACAATGGAATGTTATGAATGTCATAAGAAAGGACACATGAAGAAAGATTGTCCAGATCGTAAAAAGAATAATTTCAAGAAGGACAAAACCAAACGAAAAGCTTTTTCAGTCACTTGGGACGACACTGACTCATCATCCTCATCAGAGAGCGAAAGTGATAATGAACAAGCAAATGTATGCTTCATGGCTTCATCAGACGATGTAAGTGATTTTACTTTTGAAGATTTAATTGAAATAAATTCTGAATTAGTAAATTTAACAAAACAACTTAAAAAGAAAAATAAGGAGTTGCAAAGAAAGTTAGATAGAACAGCTTTAGAAGTAGATATGTTAAAAGATGAGAAGGTAATATTGGAAGAAGAACTTGAAATCTCTCAACAATCGAATTCTAACTTATCTTCTCAAATTACGTCAATTTCTGAGGAACTAGAAACTCAGAAAAATAAAAATGATGTTTTACTTTTTGAAAATAATAGTTTAATATCTAAGATTAAGGATTTAGAGTTAGAAAAATCTAGTCTTAAAATAAAATTTGATGATATTTCTAAAAATATTTCTAATTTCAATAAAGGAAGAGAAAATCTTTCTAGTATATTAGAAAACTCTCAAACTCCTAACAATAAATCTGGACTAGGATTTAAGAAACAAAATAATTTTGCTAAAAGTAAAACTAATAATAAAATTAAGAAAGATATTAGGAAAACAGTTTATTCAAATACTAAAACTATTAAGATATGGATTCCAAAAACAAATAATACATTGATAAGGAATAAACATATCAAAAGTTTTATGGAAACTGTTCATAATAACAAAAATTATGTCTATAAAGGGAATTATGAACCCGTATGGGTTTGGCTTCCTAAGATCTAACTCTTAGGACCCTAAAAAGATTGGGTACCAACTTTTTATAAATTTTGCAGGTACCACATAAGAAGAGAGGAAAATGGATTTTAGATAGCGGTTGCTCAAAACACATGACTGGAAACAAAGAAATGTTATCAAACATTATATACTCAAATGGAGGAGCAGTCACCTTTGGAGATAACTCAAAAGGATATATCATCGGCAAAGGCAATGTTAATAGCAACGGTACATCTAATTTACCTCTCATTACCGATGTTTTATTAGTTAAAAATTTAAAACATAATTTATTAAGTATTAGTCAACTATGCGATAAAGGTTTTAATATAACTTTTTCAGAAAATAAATGTAACATTTTTGATAAAAATCACAACATCATTTTCGAAGGAAATAGAGATAAAAATATTTATATCCTAAATATGAATGTTAATAATGATTCAAATTTGTGTCTAGTAGCTAAAGAAAACGATTCTTGTCTTTGGCACAAAAGATTTTGTCACATAAATTTTAATACCATCAACAAACTTGCGAAAAATAAATTAGTTAAAGGATTACCCAATATAAAATTCGAAACTAACCTATTTTGTGATGCATGTAAATTAGGAAAATTAACAAAATCTTCTTTTAAATCAAAGAAAGTAATATCTACAGAACAACCACTTGAACTTTTACACATGGATCTTTTTGGTCCAACTCAAGTACAATCTATTAACCATAATAGATATGTTTTTGTTATTGTAGACGATTTCTCTAGATATACTTGGATTTTCTTTTTGAAAAATAAAAGTGATACTTTTGATAATTTTAAAGTTTTTGTTAAAAGAATTCAAAATATTAAAACATTGAAGATTAAAAATATAAGAAGTGATCATGGAGGCGAATTTGAAAATGAAGTTTTTGAACAATTTTGTAACAAGAAAGGTATTAACCATAATTTCTCTTTTCCTAGAACACCACAACAAAATGGAGTTGTAGAAAGGAAAAATAGAACGTTACAAGAATGTGCAAGAACTTTACTAAATGGAACAACTTTATCGAAACATTTTTGGGCAGAAGCTGTAGCCACTGCTTGTTACGTACTAAATCGCGTTTCTATTCGTCCATTAACTAAAAATACACCATATGAACTTCTAAATGGAAGAAAACCAAATATTTCATATCTAAAAGTTTTTGGTTCGAAATGTTTTATTTTAAATACTAAAGATCAACTAGGTAAATTCGATCCAAAATCCGATGAAGGAATATTCGTTGGATATTCGGAACGAAGCAAGGTTTATCGAATTTATAATAAACGAACTCAAATTATTGAAGAAAGTTTACATGTTTCTTTCAACGAAAATTTTAAAAATATAAATCCAAGTGTTACTATTGATTCTGATGATGAATCTACTCAGAATGAAAATAATAATGCAAATGAAAATTTTGATATTTATGAAACCAATACAAACGTGACGTCTAATATAATAAAATCTCCACCTAGAATTTTAAGAGATTATCCCGTGCAAAATATAATTGGAGAAGTTAATACGAATGTTAAAACCAGACAACAATTAAATCAAGTTGGTCATGTAGCTTTTCTTTCTAACATAGAACCTAAGAATATAAAAGAAGCTTCAATTGATGACTACTGGATACTTGCCATGCAAGAAGAATTAAATCAATTCGAACGAAACGAAGTTTGGGAACTCGTTCCTAGACCCAGTGACCAATCAGTCATCGGTACTAAATGGGTTTTCAAAAATAAAGCAGATGAACTAGGAAATATAACAAGGAATAAAGCTAGATTAGTTGCACAAGGATATAATCAAGAAGAAGGTATTGATTACGAAGAGACGTTTGCTCCAGTCGCCCGACTTGAAGCAATACGAATACTATTAGCTTATGCGTGTTTTCGTAATTTTAAACTATATCAAATGGATGTTAAAAGTGCATTTTTAAATGGATTCATAAAAGAAAATGTTTTTGTTGAACAACCACCTTTGTTCAATCATGAGAAATTTCCAGATCATGTATATAAACTTAAAAAGGCGTTATACGGTTTAAAACAAGCACCACGTGCTTGGTATGATCGTCTTAAAGGTTATTTATTAGAATCTGGTTTTGAAATCGGTAAAGTAGATCAAACACTTTTTATTAAGAAAACTAATAAAGATATTTTAATAATTCAAATATATGTTGACGATATTATTTTCGGCTCGACAAATGAAAAATTATGTCAAGAATTTTCAACTATAATGACAAATGAATTTGAAATGTCTCATATGGGAGAATTATCATATTTTCTTGGATTACAAATTAAACAAATTGAAAATGGAATTTTTATTAATCAAGAGAAATATTGCTATAATTTAATCAAACGTTTTGGTCTTGAAAACACTGCTGCCAAACCAACTCCCATGAGTACAACGGTTCATCTCGATAGAGATGAAGATGGCAAAAGTGTTGATCAAAAGTTATATCGTAGTATGATAGGTTCTTTACTCTATTTAACAGCGAGTCGCCCCGATATTATGATGAGTGTCTGTTTGTGTGCTCGATTTCAAGCAAATCCCAAAGAATCACATATGAGAGCAGTTAAACGCATTATTCGATATCTAACTAAAACCAAAGATTTCGGACTATTTTATCCGAAAGAATGTCCTTTCGAATTAGTTTCCTATAGTGATGCTGATTTTGGAGGAAGTCGGACGGATCGAAAAAGTACGAGCGGAACGTGTCACTTCATTGGACGTTCCTTAGTTTCTTGGTTTAGTAAGAAACAAAACTGTGTTTCTTTATCAACATGTGAAGCAGAATATATATCTGCTGCTTTGGCATGTGCACAAGTCGTATATATGCAACAGACATTACAAGATTTTAATTGTCATCTTGAAAAATCAATAATTTATTGTGATAATACCAGTGCAATAAATCTTTCTAAAAATCCGGTCAATCACTCACGAACAAAACACATTGATATTCGACATCATTTTCTTCGTGATTGTTTGGAAAAAGGATTAATTAATCTAGAATTTATCAACACTGAAAATCAAATAGCTGACATTTTTACTAAACCACTAAATGAGAATACTTTTATAAAACTAAGACATGATTTAGGTATAATGTCGTTTAAAGACTTATGAATAAAAATATGCAAAAATTTGGAAAAACAAAAATTATTTTATTTCTGACCAAAGCGGCACTCGAACTCATGACTTCTGACTTATATGCTAGATGTTGTAGTATAGCCACTTGAGCTATGGGTGTTTCTTGTTCCAGCTCTGTTTCTAATTTGTACCATTAAAACTTAATTTCAAAATATACTATTTTTGACTCTAAAGCATTGTATGTCATTCATTTACAAACAGTTTTTGTTTAAAAAGTTCTGTGATTAAAACCAAAATTTGATTTTAAACCACTATTTTTTTAGAAATAAATGGTTATATATACATACATATGTTTATTGAATAGAACATAAGATACAAAAAATCTACTTACAAAACAAAAACTTGAAGCAAAAATGTCTTCTAACAATGATGTCTACAATTCTGAAAATTCTCATCTTTCTTATACATCCCCGGACGACAACTATTCTGATCGCATCACTGAAAATGGTCCCCAACCTACTTTTCCAATGCCTAATCGTGTTTTAGAATTTCCCTCTCCAGATAATGACCCCCGACACAGGTGGAAACCATGGGAAGACTCCCATACAGGTTATACACCTGATAAAAAGAAAGGGAAAAAGGAAATGGTAGTATCTCTATCAACCAAACAAAAGATTGATGAAATTCATCACTACCAACAACAACAGATGAATATGCAAAGGGAACTTTATTACGAACAGAAAGTCACGGCAAGACGTTTAAGCTTCCTTGAAAAGATTGCCATGAAATTTTGTTCATCTAAGAAGGATGATGTTGCTGAACCTTCTTACAGAACTCCATCTCCTTCTAACCATGTTCAATCTCCAATAGCTCCAATATGGTCACCGGTAGAAAACGTTCCGTCTCCAAATTCATGGGAACGTCGATGCTGATGCACCACGGCTATAATTTACTATATATATGTTATTATTTTGAATAAGATGTATAGATATATATAATGTAATAATATAATTATACTTCTATAATTCTTGTTTGAAAGACAGCATGAACTAGTCTGTTCACATGCCTCGGTCGACGGAAAAATCTGAATCGGTCAACCGAAGCTGTCCCGAGAGGTTTTTAAAAACAGATTTCTTACAAGTCGGTCGACTGAACAACCGGTCTCGGTCAGCTGAACTTGTTTCCAGAATGACATTATAACATTTTTTTTAACTCAGTCAACCGAATACCCTGCACCAGTCGACTGAAGTTCTTCCCGAAAGTTTCAGCACTATTCTGAACCTCAACTCGGTCGACCGACCCAGGGATTTCAGCCGACCGAACGAACTTTTTCTGCTGAAATTGCCTACATATTTTAACCCAACCATTCACCTTTTTATCTCACCTCTTCACTTTACTCTCTCATAACAGATTTTAACCCTAGCCCCCATTACAACCTTCCTAAATTTCTTCAAATTCTTCAAAGAAAAATGGCTCCCAAGAAGAGATCTAAGACTACTGCTGGCCAATCTTCCTCAACTCCTATAGACTCTCAAATTGCTTCTTGGCTAGTAATTGAAAAAGCTTTAGAAAGATGGATAAGGCTTCAAGATGCAAAAATCTTTGAGGAGTCTTTTGTAAGTTATCCTGATTTTACCGCCTACGGTGTTGAAAATGCCGCTCTTGAAAGTGGTCTTGATGCTTTTCTTGACCATAGGAAAAACAACTTAAAAATTAATCATATAATGGTAAAGTTATTCCTAGCAAATCTCAATCTTGTAAATCCACCGAGAAACACTGAAAATTGTGTTTGGACATCGGTTTGTGGCACTTCGATTTTTCTCTCCATTGATCGAATGAATCATATTTTAAATGCTCGACCGGGTGGAATATCATTACATGATGTAGACTGTAATACATCAACTCGTGATCGCCTAAGTCATCTATTCTTTGAAGATGATGCTACCGATTTAAGGCAAACTTCATCTCTCCGACCTAAAGCACGACTTTTTCATCGATTCATGATGAAGTCTATTGTTCCACGAGGAGGGTCATACCACTTAGTATATCCCGAAAACTTCAAAGCGTTATATGCTATGTGTGGAAATATTCGGGTAAATTGGACACAACTTCTCATGGATGAATTCCTTACGTTCAACCAAGGGAAAATGCTCCATATTTATTATGGAGAATACATAATGCGGTTGATTAATAACTTTGTCACCTATGCTCTGGAATCCGAAACATCCAAAGTTCGTACCTTTGACTCACGAATAATAAAATTAATGAAGTTACCCGATGCACCATCCCAAATCACCACCTTTCAGCAATGGCGTACCATTCCACGAGAACAACTACGTCGCAGCTATTCTACACCTCAACCATCCACTCACTCTACAGAACGTATAACTCGTCAGACCTCTATCCAAAGACCACCTCCCGGTACTAGCACAACGGCTGCCATTGATATTTTGGCCCAAAATCAACTAGCTTTGGATTCTCGCCTTCGAAAAATTGATGGATGTTTCAAGAAGATCAAAGGCTTCTTCGTAAATTTATGGGATGCCTTATCATGCTCTTCTGAAGCCGGTGCTTCATTTGTTGCTCCTGGAAAAAGACCAGCACCAAATTTCTCTTGGTCTACATCCGAGAACACAAGTTCCAGCACATCGGCAACTCCCGCACCTACCACTCAAAGACGGGGTAAGGAACCGGCTCCTCTCGATGAAAATCTTCATCCAGAACAGTGGGATACCGACGATGAGGAGGAGTAATTGTAGTATTTTTTACTTTCAAGAATTTTGTGATATCCCGGGTTTTTGCGCAATATAAATTTAATAATCTGGAAATATTTAATCTGGAAATATTGATTTAAAATTAATAAGATTTATTTTCAAAGCTAATAAAGTTTTAATCTATTTATAATATATATTTTGCTATATATATTGTGAATAGAAATCTTATGTTTAAATAAAAGATGTATTTTCAAATTGTAATATATATGTATGTATATGTTATGATTTGAAGTTGTATTGAAATTTAATATAATAATTCTCAAATTTGTGTTAAAAATATTTCTATTTAAATATATATGTATATTTGTATATATTGGGATTTTGGTTTGAATTTAATAAAAGTGTTTCAAATTTATATATATATATATAAAGTATAATTTGGAAAGTATAATTTAATATAATATTTTTTCAAAGGGTATTTGGTATTTTAATTTATATCTCTTAAAAGATAATTAAATTGGATTTAAAAATATATAAGATTTTATTTGTTTTATAATATGTTTCTTTAAAATAGTTTATATATACATATATTAAGATAAGTGTTATTTATTAATAAAGTAAGTATGAAAATATTTATATTAACATTTAAATTAAATAAAAATTTATTTAAATTACTTAGGACATGTGTAAGATTATTACAACATATATTTACAATTGTAAGCATAGGGACATTTCAAGTTAACAAGTGTCATTCATTTAAAATTTTATTTTCTTTTTAATAAATCATAACTAAATTTATAAAAGAAACATACATTCCTTCTTCTTCATTTTTCTTTTCCTATTCTTCTCTATTCTCAGTTCAAAATCAAGAAACTCTAAACAAAGAATTCCAACCTGAAAACAAATCCTCAAACTAAAATCAAACCGTATAAAATTCTCAAAGCAAAACAGAAACCTGAAATTCAAATCTACAATTAAGAAGAGGATCAAGCAACTAAATCAAACAACCGTTTCAAAGATCAACCTGAGGAGAAATTAATATCAAACAAGAATCAACATCAGTTTCAGTTTCAACATCAAATTGAAAGCATGCAGTAGGATTTCAAATTCAACATTTTCGCAAATCAAATGTAGAAGCCTGGAAAACACTGCTCTGTTTTGTTCTCTGGAAATAAAAAGGTGAGTAAATTTCTTTTAAAAACAGTTTTAAAAATCTGTTGTTATGATGCATGTGATGAATGATTTTAGATTATGTTTCTTAGTATATGGATATGAGTGCATGTATGTATATGTGAGATGTTTGTAATGCCTGTAAACATATATGTATGAATAAACAAAATCTGCTCTGAGATATGCAGTCTCAAGCTCACACAAACCAATTTTCATATCACCTGATGCAATCAAAAATTTAGGCTTGATCTTTGAATAAAGAATTATTATAGCAGTATATTGTAATAAAAAAAAAATAGTTTCAGAAATATATATCATGTATTCAGCTCAAAAATTTATAATTTACAGGGCTAATCAAAAATATGGGTAGAATCAATTATGCCAATTTAAATTAGTGATTATAGAATATGATTTGTAATAAGAAATGATGAATTTTAACATGCATTTCATAATTTTTAAGTTGATATTCAACTGGGAATTTGGGAATGGAAGGTTTTGGCAATTTGATCAATTGCCGATGATAAACTAAATGATTGAAGCTAAATTTGTAATCGAAGCTTGCTTTAATGTTGTGGATAAAGGGAAAAATACAATCGAATTTTTCCAATGTCTGAATTGATCGAATTCGAGCAAACTAGGGTTTTAGGTGAAGTTTTGTTCGTCTGGTTTGTCGAAGAAGTTCAACATGGATAGGGGACCGAAATCGATCGCATAGGTGGGAATCAACGCGTGGATGATTGACAAAGCCCTGGCCGGAGTCTCAACGTTTCTGGTGGTCGGAGGCGACGAGGAGAAGGAAATTTCCGGTGATGGCAATTCCAGAATTTGGTTGATTGGGTTCGATTTCGATTCGATCAAGTATTTTTCGATCTTGGTTGGTTTTCATGTTCGAGGGGGTTCGAGTGGTCAACAGAGGTAGCCACGACGATCATCAGGAGTGGGCGGCGATGGTGCAGGTGCACCGTGTGCACGTGTGCACGTTTGGGATATCTGGGTACGATAGTGGTTGGGGAAGATGAGTTGAACTCGAGAGCGTCTCGAGTTGTTGTCGAAGCCTACGCGTGTGCGACTCGAAGCAGATGAAGGTCGCGAGTGTATCGAAGGTTGATCGGGAAAGTTTCGTGATGTTTTGCTTGTGGACTCGAAGCTAGTTCGGGAAGAAGTGTAGTTTGCTCGGGTTTTTGATTTGCTGGAAGCTCGGGTTTTTAGTACTTAGGTTTCCAGAATTTAAAGGAAATGAAATATAATAAGTTTTAAAGTTTAAAATAACTTAGTTTCTAAAGAAATGTTACTAAGTTTTTAAAAGTGTATTTTAAATGAATATGATTTCAAATTAAAAGTAAATATAGTTTTTAAATATGTTTATTAGCATGTTTAAACTATTTTAAATTATGATTGATTTCTAAAGTGTTTTATTTTTAAATAAATTAAATAATTAAGATTTAGAAATCAATTAAGATAAGGATTTTCTTTAGTAATTTAGAATTTTGATTTAATTAAAGATAATTAAATTTGTAAAGATAATTAAGATAATTAAATTATTAACCATTGAAAAGTTATTGGTTAATATAAAGGATTTGATTTAGATAATGTTTTCTTAATTAAAAATTTTTAAATAGGAAGTTAAGAAATCATTTAATTAAATTTAAATGATTAAGTTAAATAATTAATTAAGTAATTAATTTGCGATTTATTAAGATAACCACTTTGGAGTTAATTAAGTGTAATTAATTGGTGAAGTAATTAAGTAATTAATTACTGAAGGTAATTAAGTAAAGGATAATTATTTTAGGAAGATTAATTAATTTAATTGATTTGAAGTTAATTAATTAAAGAGTAATTAATAAATTAGAGGATTAAGGTTAATTAATAATGTGATTAATTACTAGTTAAGGTAATTAATTAAAAGAGAGTAATTAATTAAGGAAGTAATTAATTAAGGGTTAATTAATTAAGATTAATTAATCAATAATAAGTGATTAAAGAATAATTAATTAATATAATTAATTAAAAAGTAATTAATTAAGATAAGTAATTACAAATTGTTAATGACTGTTTATGGTTAATTAAGGTTAATTAATGAATGTAGTTAATTAAAGATTAATTATTTAATTAACTAGAAGGTAATAAATTAATGAAATAATTAGAGGATTAATTATTAATGAATTAATCAAGGTTGATTAATAAAAGTAATTAATTTAAGTATGATTAATTAATTGTAATTAATTGAGGATTAATATAATTAATTATAATTAATTAATAAATAAAGGATCATTAATTATTGTAATTAAATGATAGTAATTAATATTACTGTATATGGTTAAGGATAATTACTTGAATGTAATTAAAGTATAATTAATCAAAGGAGATTAATTAAGGAAGATCATTTAGATGTTTAATTAATTAATTTGTAATTAATTAATGATAATAAGCAGGATTAAGATAATCCGAGTAATTAAAGGATAGTAATTAATTTAATTAAAGGTTAATTAAATTGATTAGAGTTAATCAATTCTGTTTAGATAATTGATTAATACTGGATGTTTGATATTGGGTGATTGGTTGATATTGGATGATTTGAATATCTCTGATATATATATGATATATGCTGCTTTGTGAGATGAATGTTGATATGAATTATCAATTGTGATAATATGATTTATCTATCTGTTATATCATCCTGAATATAAGTTTAAATGTTTAAACCTTTAAACAACTTGGCCTTAAAAGATACGTTTTGGATTTCGATGAGACCGGGATCGGGTTTCCGTATACCGGAATTCCAGGTTTGGAGACCCGAATACCACATCGATCCAAATTAACGATAGGTCGTGAATCTCAAGTGAAGATGAAGATTCAGAGTGCAAGGGTTATTGTCGTTAACTCTGAGGGTGATTCCAAAATGAGTGTAACGAGATAATGCCTTCGGTTTCGTTCGAACCCGGAACGAACTTATATGGATTGAATGCTTTCAGCACATCGTCAGGCGGACGATGAGCATTCTAAGTGATATGTTCTGATTCAAGGTAATCGTAACTTCAAGCCTCATCAACCGGGAATGGCTAAAACAGGGGAGGTGCAGCAAGGTTTCGTGGGTAGCACCCACTGAGAGCAAGATAGATCCCTGTCTAGAGGTCCCTTTTCTTTTATTCGGCTTAGTGTGTGGTTGGTCGCGCCAACTACGGGGTTATCTTGTTCGGAATTATCCAGTAAGGGATGGTTCCGGCTTTGTGTTGCAGGGGAGCGGGCGTACTCCTCGGTACGGTGATCTAGGCCACGTACTGTGACGGGCGGTACCCCAGTAGCCCTGCCATTGTATGGAATCCAAACTCCAATAAGTGCCGTACGTATTAGTTGTGCCCAACTATGTTGGAATGTGAGATGTAAGCATTTCAGCTATTTCTGTATTTTACTTGAAAACCCTAGACCCTATTATAATACAATCGGATTTCCTATCAAACGTTTTAGTTAGCGTAAGGTAAAAACTTACCCATGTTTATTTGTGGGGAGTCTTACGTGATACTTTTGTTTTCAAAAGTTTTCAAAGTTAAGCAATCTAACCGTTTACTCACACTAGACCCATGTCTGACCCAAGTGTTTATTTTCTGTTTTATTAAACTCTTGGGTACTCAATATTGTATTGAGTAGTCGAGGGATTCAGGTAAGCTTTGACGAATTCTGGAGGAGATTTGGAGCAGGAGGCTTCACCGTGTAGATATATGATGATTCCGCTGTGTATATGTTGTGTCTGTATCTGTGATACTTGAGTTGTATGAATTAGACAGATGTTTATAACTGTCTAATATGTGTTTTATAAGTTGTGTAACTCTGATGTATATGATACTATGTAATATTTTATATGATATATTATATTTCATTCGTTCCGCTGTGAGTTTCTGATGTTGTTGTTCTTTCTTCTTTTCTTTCTTTTCTTCTTCTATCCCTTTCTTTCCTAATTCACGATACGTCTTTCTGGGCATAGAAAGTCGGGTCGTGACAGTTGGTATCAGAGCCAGGTTGAGTGAATACCTAGGCTCTGAAGTGGTGTCTATCTTGAGAGCGCGTAATTGTTAGTTATATAAAAATGGTTTTATATTGTGTTAATTGATCGGTTGAGTGGTATATGGATTCTGGTCAATACGAGTAGCTAACGTTATTGATAGGGATCTCTAAACACTTGAACCAGGCCAACGGACACAATATTGTTTTAAAGAGGTAGATGAAATAATTTTACCCAGAAATAATTTCTATATAAAAAAAATCATTTTAAATATATATATTTATGTATTTCTACCTATTTATTGGGTTACCTGTTCGGGTTTTCCAATATAAGTTATAAAGGTAGATAAGGTGGTAGTGTGTGTAACACAATTACCAATAGTTGGAGTTTGAATGTTTGAGGTTGGAAGTATATATCGAGACTGTAAACCCAATATCGTCTCGAGTAAGTTGGTAGTATGGAGTAAGGATGTCTCGGATCTCTGAAGAAAATCCTTTTCAAGATTCGGAGTCCATTATTGGAATGTAAGATTGGTTGAGCTCGGGTGAGCAGATTTACTAGAGTTGAATCTATCAGTTGTGCAGAAGTAAGTGATGGTAGCTTGGCGACTTCAGGAAGGAGCAGTTGTGTGATAAGACGCAGTATCTATGGATGTTCCCGAAGGAGATTTTCTTTTTGGAACAAGATTAAGAAGGTATTGGAGGAACAGTTGATGTCTACCATAGGAAAGACTCGGCTGTATAGGAATTCTTTGATATCGAGTAAGAGAGTTTTATCTGTTTGGAAGTATGGGACTAAGGTCGATTAGTTGTTCTTCGGACATGGTCTCATTGTTTCCCTTAAGAAGAGTAAGTTATTGGCGTTTGGTTTGGAGCCGAGTTTTCTTTTGGAATGTCTGCCATCTCGGAGGTCCGTTGTGAAGTTAGTTGATGGTTTTAGTTGAGAAGCCTTTGGATTAGAAGTTCTTGGTTAGCTGTGATAGCAGTACAGCTCGGAGTGTTCGGTGTGCTGTCGAGATAGAGTTTGGAAACAGAAGTGTGGTCCGTTTTTCGAATGGTTCAGGAATCTTTGTGGATCTTCTATCAGCAGTCTGGGTAGATGGTGTAGACTTTCTTGAAGGGTTAACCTTGTTTGGAAAAGCTTAAGGCTGTTTTAATTGGTAAAGAGAGAAAAGTATCTTTGGAATCCGAACTAGGTAGGATCGCAAAAGTGACTTGCGATTAGTTTGAGAGTTCATCTTGAGTAATCTTTTGGATGGAGTTGAGGCATCTCAAGAGAAAGTAAAAGTTATCGAAGAGGTCAAAGATTTAGTTTATATCGATTTGTTCCTAGAGAAGGATTGGTGAAGCATCTTAGAATTTTATGGAGTATCTGTGTTTTCTCTTCTACTTCTAGTTTCGAGTTTCCTCTAGCCAAGGATAGCTGAAGACAGTACCATTGACCGAGGACTCGTCCATTCTTTGAGTTGTTGGCTACGTCTTTAAGATAACCAATGTTCCCGCTTGTTTGTGGATCTAGTTTGTGCTCAAGTTCATCGACATTCTCATCTATTTCAAAATCAGAGTTGTGCAGCGAAAGCAAAGGTAGTAGCTGTGCAAGAAAGGAAGTAACCTCAGATTTCTACAAGAAGTTTATGTGAATTTCTAAGTGGGTATAGAATTTTCTGGAATCTGGGAGAAGGAAGTTCAGTCTTCTATTTCTTGTGGAGAAGAGTTTGTGGATTTCAGCAGATTTGAAGATCATTTTGTGCTTGGTTCATAATTGTTTCAAAAAGCATCAGTAAGGGTTAAGCTGACCAGGAAGAGATGAGGTAGCCCAGGATCGTCTAATGAGTTATGCAGATATGAGACAGAGTTTGGAATTCGGAGTTGGAGATTGGAAATTTGTTTTAAGTTTTCTCCGATTATAAAGCTATCAGATTTGGCAAGTCTGGAAAGCTAGCACTGAATTATTTTGGATTTTCCTGTGTTCTCGAGAAAAGTAGTTCTTTGATCTACAGGATTGAATAGCCAGTTTGGATATCTGGAATTCATTGTATTTCACGTATTTCTGAGGGAGTACGTGTATGATTCATTGTTGATTGTAGGTTATGCAGTTCAGATGGATTTGGAAGTTGAACTGGACTTGAGTGTGGTCTGATATTTTTGTTCAGATTAGTGGATCTAGAGAAGAAAGGAGCTCTGGATTATAGTGGTATTGTTAGATTCTGTAGAGCGAGTATTCCGGTGTTATATCTGGGAAACTCTAGATAGTGTTAGTGAAGATCTATCCTGATTTGTATCAGAATAGTTAGTTAGGTTTGTTTGTTTGATTGGTTGCTATGGTTGTTAGTTACTGGATGATAGGTATGCTTTGCTGTTTTAAAATATTTGTTGGATTATTAAATTAACTTTGCTTTTAATTTCGGGGACGAAATTATTTTAAGGGGGGAGGAATGTGATATCCCGGGTTTTTGCGCAATATAAATTTAATAATCTGGAAATATTTAATCTGGAAATATTGATTTAAAATTAATAAGATTTATTTTCAAAGCTAATAAAGTTTTAATCTATTTATAATATATATTTTGCTATATATATTGTGAATAGAAATCTTATGTTTAAATAAAAGATGTATTTTCAAATTGTAATATATATGTATGTATATGTTATGATTTGAAGTTGTATTGAAATTTAATATAATAATTCTCAAATTTGTGTTAAAAATATTTCTATTTAAATATATATGTATATTTGTATATATTGGGATTTTGGTTTGAATTTAATAAAAGTGTTTCAAATTTATATATATATATATAAAGTATAATTTGGAAAGTATAATTTAATATAATATTTTTTCAAAGGGTATTTGGTATTTTAATTTATATCTCTTAAAAGATAATTAAATTGGATTTAAAAATATATAAGATTTTATTTGTTTTATAATATGTTTCTTTAAAATATTTTATATATACATATATTAAGATAAGTGTTATTTATTAATAAAGTAAGTATGAAAATATTTATATTAACATTTAAATTAAATAAAAATTTATTTAAATTACTTAGGACATGTGTAAGATTATTACAACATATATTTACAATTGTAAGCATAGGGACATTTCAAGTTAACAAGTGTCATTCATTTAAAATTTTATTTTCTTTTTAATAAATCATAACTAAATTTATAAAAGAAACATACATTCCTTCTTCTTCATTTTTCTTTTCCTATTCTTCTCTATTCTCAGTTCAAAATCAAGAAACTCTAAACAAAGAATTCCAACCTGAAAACAAATCCTCAAACTAAAATCAAACCGTATAAAATTCTCAAAGCAAAACAGAAACCTGAAATTCAAATCTACAATTAAGAAGAGGATCAAGCAACTAAATCAAACAACCGTTTCAAAGATCAACCTGAGGAGAAATTAATATCAAACAAGAATCAACATCAGTTTCAGTTTCAACATCAAATTGAAAGCATGCAGTAGGATTTCAAATTCAACATTTTCGCAAATCAAATGTAGAAGCCTGGAAAACACTGCTCTGTTTTGTTCTCTGGAAATAAAAAGGTGAGTAAATTTCTTTTAAAAACAGTTTTAAAAATCTGTTGTTATGATGCATGTGATGAATGATTTTAGATTGTGTTTCTTAGTATATGGATATGAGTGCATGTATGTATATGTGAGATGTTTGTAATGCCTGTAAACATATATGTATGAATAAACAAAATCTGCTCTGAGATATGCAGTCTCAAGCTCACACAAACCAATTTTCATATCACCTGATGCAATCAAAAATTTAGGCTTGATCTTTGAATAAAGAATTATTATAGCAGTATATTATAATAAAAAAAAAATAGTTTCAGAAATATATATCATGTATTCAGCTCAAAAATTTATAATTTACAGGGCTAATCAAAAATATGGGTAGAATCAATTATGCCAATTTAAATTAGTGATTATAGAATATGATTTGTATTAAGAAATGATGAATTTTAACATGCATTTCATAATTTTTAAGTTGATATTCAACTGGGAATTTGGGAATGGAAGGTTTTGGCAATTTGATCAATTGCCGATGATAAACTAAATGATTGAAGCTAAATTTGTAATCGAAGCTTGCTTTAATGTTGTGGATAAAGGGAAAAATACAATCGAATTTTTCCAATGTCTGAATTAATCGAATTCGAGCAAACTAGGGTTTTAGGTGAAGTTTTGTTCGTCTGGTTTGTCGAAGAAGTTCAACATGGATAGGGGACCGGAATCGATCGCATAGGTGGGAATCAACGCGTGGATGATTGACAAAGCCCTGGCCGGAGTCTCAACGTTTCTGGTGGTCGGAGGCGACGAGGAGAAGGAAATTTCCGGTGATGGCAATTCCAGAATTTGGTCGATTGGGTTTGATTTCGATTCGATCAAGTATTTTTCGATCTGGGTTGGTTTTCATGTTCGAGGGGGTTCGAGTGGTCAACAGAGGTAGCCGCGACGATCATCAGGAGTGGGCGGCGATGGTGCAGGTGCACCGTGTGCACGTGTGCACGTTTGGGATATCTGGGTACGATAGTGGTTGGGGAAGATGAGTTGAACTCGAGAGCGTCTCGAGTTGTTGTCGAAGCCTACGCGTGTGCGACTCGAAGCAGATGAAGGTCGCGAGTGTATCGAAGGTTGATCGGGAAAGTCTCGTGATGTTTTGCTTGTGGACTCGAAGCTAGTTCGGGAAGAAGTGTAGTTTGCTCGGGTTTTTGATTTGCTGGAAGCTCGGGTTTTTAGTACTTAGGTTTCCAGAATTTAAAGGAAATGAAATATAATAAGTTTTAAAGTTTAAAATAACTTAGTTTCTAAAGAAATGTTACTAAGTTTTTAAAAGTGTATTTTAAATGAATATGATTTCAAATCAAAAGTAAATATAGTTTTTAAATATGTTTATTAGCATGTTTAAACTATTTTAAATTATGATTGATTTCTAAAGTGTTTTATTTTTAAATAAATTAAATAATTAAGATTTAGAAATCAATTAAGATAAGGATTTTCTTTAGTAATTTAGAATTTTGATTTAATTAAAGATAATTAAATTTGTAAAGATAATTAAGATAATTAAATTATTAACCATTGAAAAGTTATTGGTTAATATAAAGGATTTGATTTAGATAATGTTTTCTTAATTAAAAATTTTTAAATAGGAAGTTAAGAAATCATTTAATTAAATTTAAATGATTAAGTTAAATAATTAATTAAGTAATTAATTTGCGATTTATTAAGATAACCACTTTGGAGTTAATTAAGTGTAATTAATTGGTGAAGTAATTAAGTAATTAATTACTGAAGGTAATTAAGTAAAGGATAATTATTTTAGGAAGATTAATTAATTTAATTGATTTGAAGTTAATTAATTAAAGAGTAATTAATAAATTAGAGGATTAAGGTTAATTAATAATGTGATTAATTACTAGTTAAAGTAATTAATTAAAAGAGAGTAATTAATTAAGGAAGTAATTAATTAAGGGTTAATTAATTAAGATTAATTAATCAATAATAAGTGATTAAAGAATAATTAATTAATATAATTAATTAAAAAGTAATTAATTAAGATAAGTAATTACAAATTGTTAATGACTGTTTATGGTTAATTAAGGTTAATTAATGAATGTAGTTAATTAAAGATTAATTATTTAGTTAACTAGAAGGTAATAAATTAATGAAATAATTAGAGGATTAATTATTAATGAATTAATCAAGGTTGATTAATAAAAGTAATTAATTTAAGTATGATTAATTAATTGTAATTAATTGAGGATTAATATAATTAATTATAATTAATTAATAAATAAAGGATCATTAATTATTGTAATTAAATGATAGTAATTAATATTACTGTATATGGTTAAGGATAATTACTTGAATGTAATTAAAGTATAATTAATCAAAGGAGATTAATTAAGGAAGATCATTTAGATGTTTAATTAATTAATTTGTAATTAATTAATGATAATAAGCAGGATTAAGATAATCCGAGTAATTAAAGGATAGTAATTAATTTAATTAAAGGTTAATTAAATTGATTAGAGTTAATCAATTCTGTTTAGATAATTGATTAATACTGGATGTTTGATATTGGGTGATTGGTTGATATTGGATGATTTGAATATCTCTGATATATATATGATATATGCTGCTTTGTGAGATGAATGTTGATATGAATTATCAATTGTGATAATATGATTTATCTATCTGTTATATCATCCTGAATATAAGTTTAAATGTTTAAACCTTTAAACAACTTGGCCTTAAAAGATACGTTTTGGATTTCGATGAGACCGGGATCGGGTTTCCGTATACCGGAATTCCAGGTTTGGAGACCCGAATACCACATCGATCCAAATTAACGATAGGTCGTGAATCTCAAGTGAAGATGAAGATTCAGAGTGCAAGGGTTATTGTCGTTAACTCTGAGGGTGATTCCAAAACGAGTGTAACGAGATAATGCCTTCGGTTTCGTTCGAACCCGGAACGAACTTATATGGATTGAATGCTTTCAGCACATCGTCAGGCGGACGATGAGCATTCTAAGTGATATGTTCTGATTAAAGGTAATCGTAACCTCAAGCCTCATCAACCGGGAATGGCTAAAACAGGGGAGGTGCAGCAAGGTTTCGTGGGTAGCACCCACTGAGAGCAAGATAGATCCCTGTCTAGAGGTCCCTTTTCTTTTATTCGGCTTAGTGTGTGGTTGGTCGCGCCAACTACGGGGTTATCTTGTTCGGAATTATCCAGTAAGGGATGGTTCCGGCTTTGTGTTGCAGGGGAGCGGGCGTACTCCTCGGTACGGTGATCTAGGCCACGTACTGTGACGGGCGGTACCCCAGTAGCCCTGCCATTGTATGGAATCCAAACTCCAATAAGTGCCGTACGTATTAGTTGTGCCCAACTATGTTGGAATGTGAGATGTAAGCATTTCAGCTATTTCTGTATTTTACTTGAAAACCCTAGACCCTATTATAATACAATCAGATTTCCTATCAAACGTTTTAGTTAGCGTAAGGTAAAAACTTACCCATGTTTATTTGTGGGGAGTCTTACGTGATACTTTTGTTTTCAAAAGTTTTCAAAGTTAAGCAATCTAACCGTTTACTCACACCAGACCCATGTCTGACCCAAGTGTTTATTTTCTGTTTTATTAAACTCTTGGGTACTCAATATTGTATTGAGTAGTCGAGGGATTCAGGTAAGCTTTGACGAATTCTGGAGGAGATTTGGAGCAGGAGGCTTCACCGTGTAGATATATGATGATTCCGCTGTGTATATGTTGTGTCTGTATCTGTGATACTTGAGTTGTATGAATTAGACAGATGTTTATAACTGTCTAATATGTGTTTTATAAGTTGTGTAACTCTGATGTATATGATACTATGTAATATTTTATATGATATATTATATTTCATTCGTTCCGCTGTGAGTTTCTGATGTTGTTGTTCTTTCTTCTTTTCTTTCTTTTCTTCTTCTATCCCTTTCTTTCTTAATTCACGATACGTCTTTCTGGGCATAGAAAGTCGGGTCGTGACAAATTTCTTGTACTTTATTGGTTTTTAATTAATTGTTTTGTTATGTTCTATGCAAACATCTTTAAATTATTTCTAATTAAGCTCAAGAATGTACCATGTAAATTTAAATGTTTTGCATTACTTTAATCTGTTATAAGTATTCCTTTTTGTCGATGACAAAGGGGGAGAAATGTATGCAAACTAACAAATTTTTGCAGAAAAGTCGCCATATATTCAGGGGGAGAACTATAATATATATGTCAATATTACTTCGTCACATAAGTATTGTCATCAATCAAAAAGGGGGAGAATGTTGATTCATGAGTTTTGATTCATGACACAAGCTTCAGAGATCATACGACGAGAATACTATATGAAAGCGACAAAAAGAGAATAAGTGCACACCGTGCACTACAAAGGAGATAATCTTACAATCCAGAGATTAGTATGGATATTTTATTTTATTTGAGTCTTAGAACAATGTTAAAATCATTCCTCAAATAATCACACACGCACACAAAACATTTTATAGCAAAAACTATGTTCACTGTGCATATAACACCAGGTCGGCCGACCGACCAGGATCCTCGGTCGACCGACCCTGTATCATGTGCACAGTGACTTTCTGTTTTGTATACGTTTTAAACTCAGCTGACCGGCTAGGTTTTCCGGTCGACCGACCAGAGAAAAACGGCTAGTTTTCTAAAGAGACGCGATCATTTCATGAAGAGGAATGTCCTCTATTTCAAGAGGTATGGACACAACTGTTAACTAAAACTCTTCATGAAAGATTATAACTCTTCTACAACTATATAAACATATTCAATTCACTTCTACAATGACCGATTCTTGTTTATATTTCTGAAATCTAATCTCTATTCATTTCTGCAAATAAAAGCATTTATTCTTATTTAATATCACTAGAATCCTTGAATTTATTCATATACTTCGATTCTACGTGATTATCTTCCTTCTAAATCTTCACACACATATATACTCTAGAGGATTTGATTATAGGAAAGCTGTACTATCAAAAGACAATCAGTGTTATTCAGAACACATTCGTCAACAAACTATTTGTATTAAGTTGAAGTCCTCTTCGGCTGTTGAGGCGGAAAAATTCCTGTTCGGCTGCTCAGGTGTCGTATACCTATTCCTCTGGGTTAAGTGAGGGGTTTAGTTTAAATCCAGAGGGTATTCTGGGACTGGACGTAGAACGGGAAGTTCGAACCAGTATAAAAATTCCTGGTGTGCTTACTTTAATTTGTACTTTACTGTTATTACTAGTTTCCGCATTAACATACCATATTACATGATCCTTAGTACTACACGTGTACTTTCACATTTCTGTTTCCAGAGTAGGATCCGCAGCTCAAATTAAAGCCATGAAACAAGTAGCTGGCAAATTAAAATTGGAATTAGCTCAATTCAGATAGTTAGAAGCCTTTTCATAATTCACTTCTGATCTCGATAAAGCTACTCAGAACCAATTGGCAAGAGGTCAATGATTAGGCGAGTTGCTTAAACAATCCCAATCAGACCCTCTTATTGTGGAAGAACATATAGCTACAATTTATATTGGAGAAAATGGATATCTTGATTCATTAGAAATTGGACAGATAAAGAAATTTCTCATTAAGTTATGTACCTACTTAAAAAAGAATAAACCTCAATTTCAAGAAATTTTATCTTCTACCAAGACATTGACTGAGGAAGCAGAAACCATTTTGAAGGAAGCTATTCAGGAGCACACTGAACGGTTTCTACTTGAGGAACAAGCATAAATTTATAACTCTAATTCTATTGTTAGAACAGGAGTTAGTCTTGCGAATTATTTCTGATTCAAATCATTCAAAAAAGGGGTTTCTTGGTATCGCCACTTTAAAAATAGATGGAAAAAAATTGCGGCCAATAGGATTTGAACCTATACCAAAGGTTTAGAAGACCTCTGTCCTATCCATTAGACAATGGACGCTTTTCATTCCTATTTCATTCTTTCGCATTTTCCCTTTATATTTTTTTGAGAAAAATAAATGAAATTTCTTTTAGGTAAAAATCAGAATGCATATTCGAATCGATGATGCATATAGAATAAGGAATATGGGGCGGGTAGCGAGAATCGAACCCGCATCGTTAGCTTGGAAGGCTAGGGGTTATAGTCGACGTTAATTTATCATTCTTAACGTCTCTAATTCAAAACCGAACATGAAAATTTTGTTTCATTCGGCTCCTTTATGGAAAATTGATGTATTCCCAGAAACAAAAATTAGATCCATAACATCTATGTCAGCTTTTCTTATCACGAGTTATTTCCCTTGGTTAACAATACTTGTAGTTTTGCCAATATTCACGGGTTCCTCAATTTTATTTCTCCCTCATAAAGGGAATAAGATATTTAGATGGTATACTATATGTATTTGTTTAGTAGAACTCCTTATAACAACCTATGTCTTCTGTTATCATTTCCAATTAGACGATCCATTAATTCAATTAGAAAAGGATGCTAAATGGATAAATGTTTTCAATTTTCACTGGAGACTGGGAATCGACGGACTTTCCATAGGACCTATTTTACTAACAGGATTTATCACTACTTTAGCTACTTTAGCAGCTTGGCCTATTACTCAAAATTCGCGATTATTCTATTTCCTGATGTTAGCAATGTACAGTGGTCAAATAGGATTATTTTCTTCTAGAGATCTTTTACTTTTTTTTATCATGTGGGAGTTAGAATTAATTCCTGTTTACTTACTTTTATCTATGTGGAGAGGAAAGAAACGTTTGTACTCGGCTACAAAGTTTATTTTGTACACTGCAGGGGGTTCCATTTTTCTCTTAATAGGAGTTCTAAGTATGGGTTTATATGGTTCCAATGAACCAACATTGGATTTTGACAGATTAGTTAATCAGTCATATCCTGTGACATTAGAAATAATATTCTATTTGGGCTTCCTTATTGCTTATGCTATCAAATCACCGATTATACCCCTACATACATGGTTACCAAATACCCATGGAGAAGCACATTACAGTACATGTATGCTTCTAGCGGGAATCTTATTAAAAATGGGAGCATATGGATTGATTCGTATAAATATGGAATTATTACCACATGCTCACTCTATATTTTCTCCTTGGTTAGTGATAGTGGGGGCAATCCAAATAATTTATGCAGCTTCAACCTCGCTTGGTCAACGCAATCAAAAAAAAAGAATAGCTTATTCTTCTGTATCACACATAGGTTTCACAATTATAGGAATTAGTTCTATAACCGACATGGGACTTAACGGAGCCATTTTACAAATACTCTCTCATGGATTTATTGGCGCTGCACTTTTTTTCTTGGTAGGAATGAGTTGTGATAGAATACGTCTTGTTTATCTCGACGAAATAGGGGGAATATCCATTCCTGTGACGACCGCCCATGACCCCTGCACCGAATCTAGAGATAGAGCGCTGTAAAGTGTGCCAGGCGACCATGGACGATTGTCAAGGTAAGATTTAAAACATAAAGAATCTATCGTATTACTCACAGCGCATGGACAAAATACAATAGAACATATGTATAGTGAAGCTTTACAGAACAAAATGACATCATATAAAACTCCATAATAGTTGAATACAAGCATCCACATAGTCAATACATCCAGCCTCACTACATATCTCTCAGAGAATACAAAACAGCGGAATATCCAGTACATATAATAAGAAGATAATATGCAACCCTCCAGCTCGTCTTCGATATCAGCATCGTGAGAGGAGAACAGCACCTGTCACCTGCTACCTAGTCCTCCCACTCCAGCCTCATTCTACAGTGATAGCCCCCAGACACACACTAAGCAGAAGCAAACATAGCAGAGCATACAATTTAAAGTAAAGCTACTATCACTCGAGTCAAGGGCGATGTTTTCCAAGTACCAAGGCCTAAATCAGATAAGCACCCAGAAAATACCGCTCTTGAGTCCGAATGACGATACAACCAAACATCCATGACTCTGGCTATCACTGTTATCATTGCTTCGATATCACCGTTAATTGAATGACCGGCACATTCTTTCAGCCGTCCGTCAAGGGCTAATGGAAACCCCGGTTCTAGACATAACTCCCGCACGTCGTCGCAGCCCGTGCCTAGGACTATCGAATCTGCCCAGAGTACTCGACCATCAACAGTTGGCCGTTGGGACTATCGAATCTGCCCAAACGTACTCTTGCTTAGAGCATGCTAGAACCTTCAACAACGATGCTATCCAAGCCTCCTAGTCATCCTCCTCGACGACTATTCTCATATCCATTCATTATCTTCAACTCGAATCATATCACCGAGTTATCAACATGCTTGGAATGATCCCGTCTGGATTAGACCAAGTCTTCATCATATGATGCCTCGCTTCATTACACCCTTGCAAAGCTTCATCTCAACTTCACATCATCAAATCTATGCATAAGAGCTTCATCATCCCGCTACATATGCCACGAGCAGCTTTTCCAATTCAAGAGCCTTTCCCTTAGCTTTTGAATCACCTTCGATCTAAATCTAGTCATCAATCATCTAGTTCATAACAATCAATCAAATCAAACATCAATCCAAGCAATCAAGCATTCAAAAAATGATCTAAGTAGACAATTATAACAATAATGGCATTTTCGTAATTAAAGAGTTGAAAGTCCAATAAGCATGAAAACATGTATTATATCTCTACAAACTTGATGAATGAACTTGCATAGGTTAACATATGATAAAGTGGATGCAACATCATCATGAACAATGGATCTATATGGATCTACACATAGGATGAAGAAAATGCATGGAAATCTCTATTTTAACACCAAAACGAGCCAACAATCCGATATACTCCTTTGGATCCGTGTGAGAGATAATCACCACTCACCAAATCACCTAAACAATCCAAAAGATATCAACTTCAGATCTGGACAGCGAAGGATGAAGCTAGATCTACCACAAATCCGCTTCAAATGAAGAAATCTCTCTAAAAAAGATGAAGATCTTCAATCTAAGCTCTTGAATCTTCAATCTTGATCTTCGATTTGGATGGATGGAAGCACTAGATTAGAGTGGAGAAAAGAAGTGAAGAAGTGTAGAAGTCGAGCTCTCAAAATGGCAGCACTTCGTCGCTTCAAAATCCGGATCCCAAAAATGAAGAGAAGCTCTCCTATTTATAGCTGAAAACTGCCCTTAAGTCGTAACTCGGCTATCTTCTTAAGTCGGTGCCGACTTAACACCATGCCGACCTAATGCCTTGCCGACCTAAAAACTCATCTGCCTGCCGAGTTAACCAGCCTATACGACCTAACGACTTAACTGCCTCGCCGACCTACGACTTAACCAAATGACCGACTCAACGAAGCAGACTTATCATACTGCCGCAAAACCCAAGTCCTAAGTCGGTTGACGACTCAACAACAAAGCGCAACTGCGACTTAACACATAGGCGCGACTTAACTTAGGTCGTTGCCGACATAAGTGCCTTGCCGACTTAAGACATACGAAGGAATACAACTACGACTTAACTCGTAACTGGGTTACGACTTAACACAAGAGACGTACTGCCGACTCACAACTCAACACACGTTGCCGACTCAACTACCTACCGACTCAATTACCCTGCCGACCTAACACTTAACACCCAAACACTTAGGTCGCTCACAACATGTCCTTAGGTCGTTGCCGACCTAACTCTTAAGTCGGTCAACCCCACTTCCTTAACTCGGCAACGACTTAACAAATAACTGGTCAGACATACTAACTACTAAGTCGTCCAGGTCTTAAGTCGACCACTATCTTGACTCGTCAGCCGACTTAACACTTAACTCACCACTATCCTTAAGTCGGTTAAAACTATAAGTCGGTCACTTCCTTAGGTTGTTATCCCTTAACTCGGCAACGACTTACAACCTACGACTTAACACTTGCCGAGTAAACTTCAACCTACTAACCTAGCCCAGCTACGACTTATCTCCTTGAGTCCTCAACTCGCCCAGAACTCCTCTCCTAAGTCGTGAACGACTTAGGACTTAGGCAAAATTTGCCTAAAATCTGAAATGACTTTAAAATGCAAAAATTCCAGATTTTGGCGAACTTGTCGATCCGTAAAAATACGGGTCGTTACATTCTCTCCCCCTTAGGAATTTCGCCCCCGAAATTCCAAGCAATCAAAAACTATTCTGTACGTCTACCATCCATAGCAATCAACAAACCATGCATCCAATTCTAACTTAGCGTACAGAAATTCTAAAATTAGAACAAGTTACAATATCGCGAGATGACACGACACCTTAGGGCCATACCTCGAAGAGTTCAGGATGAGCTGCTTTCATCCTCTCTTCCACTTCCCACGTACAGTCGTTATCATCATCACTCCATTGTATCTTGAGCAACTTAACTACCTTCCTCCTAAGCTGTTTCGTGTCGGTTTCAACAACACGAAGCGGCTTACGAGGTCTTCTATCAACTGGATCAACTTCTAAGTCTTCACAGCTATCAGCAGAAACCACTGTTCTCGAGTCGTGCACATACTTCCGTAGATACGATACATGAAAAACATTGTGCACACCCGACATCTTCTCCGGTAACTCCAATCTGTAAGCGAGCCTTCCAATTCGCTCGATAATCGGGAATGGTCCGACAAATCTCGGAGTCAATTTTCCTTTCTTTCCGAATCGAATAACATTCTTCAGTGGAGAAATCTTCACAAAAACCATATCTCCTACGTCGAATTCCAAATCCTTTCGACGCTTATCCGCATAACTCTTCTGACGGTCTTGGGCTGCCTTCATTCGTTGCCGAATGATCTCTATGCAATCCGAAGTCTGTCGAATCATCTCTGGCCCAAGCATCAGCTTTTCTCCAGTTTCCAACCAACATGTCGGAGAGTTACACGGTCTTCCATACAATGCCTCATACGGTGCCATACCAATGCTTGACTGGTAACTGTTGTTGTAGGCAAACTCCACCAAATGAAGGTGATCTTCCCATGATCCTCCGAAATCCAAAACACAAGCTCTGAGGAGATCTTCCAAAACTCGGTTGACTCTCTCAGTCTGACCATCTGTTTGGGGATGATAAGCTGTACTCAAACACAACTCGGTTCCCAAGACTTCCTGGAAGCTCTTCCAAAATCCACTAGTGAACAATGGATCTCGATCGCTCACTATACTCTTCGGAATACCATGGAATCGAACTATCCACTTAACATACAACTCAGCCAACTTTGATGCAGTCCTAGTCGATCGAACTGGAATGAATCTTGCACTCTTGGTCAAACGATCCACAATGACCCAAATCCCTTCATTTCCCGTTCTGGTTCTAGGCAATCCATCGATAAAATCCATCGACACTTGTTCCCACTTCCATGTAGGAACTTCTAAGGGCTGAAGCAATCCACTTGGCTTCTTCTGTTCAGCCTTTACCAACTGACAGTTCATACACTTGGAAATGAAATCTCCAACATCCTTCTTCATGCCTTCCCAGTAGTAGGTTCTCTTCATATCCCGATACATCTTATTTCCACCTGGATGAATTGTCAGCTTCGAGTGATGACTTTCCTTCAGAACTTCACTCCTCAATTCATCTATATCGGGAACAACTAGTCGTCCTTGCTTTCGAAGCCAACCCTCTCGATCGACCTCGAATCCTTTATCCTTTTCTGGATCCAATCCAGATTCCAACTCACGGATAATCTTGACAATCTTATCATCTCGCTTTTGACTCTCGCCAATCCTTTCCACAAGAGTCGGTCTTATTGATAAGTTTGCCAGCATCTCGGGTTCCAATTCGCATTTGGGCCTGAAGTCGAATCCAGCTAAATACTCGAGACTCTTCCATTCTGAAAACATGGCTCCCAATCCTGCATGTCTTCGACTTAACGCATCTGCCACTGCGTTACCTTTTCCCGGAGTATAAGCTATACCAAAATCATATGATGCCAAAAACTCTAGCCAACGTTGCTGCCGAAGATTCAAATCCTTCTGGGAGAAAAGATACTTCAACGACTTATGATCTGTAAACAACTCGAATCGAACTCCCAACAGGTAATGCCTCCACATCTTCAGAGCAAATACAATCGCCGCTAACTCCAAATCATGAGTTGGGTAATTCCTTTCATGCGGCTTCAGTTGTCGACTGGCATACGCAACCACTTTATCTCTCTGCATCAGCACTGCTCCAAGTCCAGTACCACATGCGTCGGTGTAAACCACCATCTCATCATTCCCACTTGGAATAGTCAAAACAGGAGCACTAGTCAATCGCTCTTTCAGGATTCCGAAAGCTTGCTCACACTTAGCATCCCAACTGGACACTTGGTTCTTTTTCGTCAATCCTGTTAACGGTGCAGCTATCTTGGAGAAGTCTTTGATAAACCGTCGATAATATCCTGCTAATCCAAGAAAACTTCTCACATCAGATGCATTCTTAGGTCTAACCCAATCCTGGATTGCTGCCACCTTAGCGGGATCAACCGCTATTCCATTTCCAGAAATCACATGGCCTAAGAACCTCACTTCACTCTTCCAGAAGTGACACTTCGAAAACTTAGCCTTCAGCTGATGTTTTCGCAAGATCTCCAAAACGATACGCAAGTGCGTCTTGTGCTCTTCTTCCGTTCTGGAATAAATCAGAATATCATCCACGAACACAAGTACGAACTTGTTCAACTGATCTCTGAACACTCTATTCATAAGATCCACAAAATATGCTGGCGCGTTAGTCAATCCAAACGGCATTACCAGCCACTCAAAGAAACCGGATGGTGTCCTAAAAGCAGTCTTCGGCACACTATCCTTAGCCACTCTCAACTGGTGAAATCCCGTTGCCAAATCCATCTGAGAAAACACCTTAGCTTCGTGAAGCTGATCAAACAAGTCATCTATTCTCGGCAATGGATACTTGTTCTTCTTAGTCACCTTATTCAGCTCACGATAATCCACACACAATCTCAACGATCCATCTGCCTTGGTTGCAAACACAACTGGTGCACCCCACTCGGACACACTACGCCGAATGAATCCTTTCTGCAAAAGATCATCAACTTGCACCCTCAACTCTTGCTGTTCCCTAGGCGCCATCCGCCTAAGAGGCATCACAACAGGTCTGGCTCCTTCAACTAGATCTATACGAAACTCGATCTCTCTATGCGGCGGCAACCCTTTGACTTCGTCAAAGACATCCTCGAATCCATTTGCGATTGGCACTAAAGACAGTCCATC